>OY728155.1:1440736983-1445685436 GCA_963277665.1 Viscum album | reverse complement strand
ATTTTATCAGTCGGTGCACCTTGCTCCCATAACTGTATACCAATAAAATATACAAATATAATAGAAAACCATATTAAATAATAAATTAATAATTAATAATAAATACATCATATCGGATCAGATACATGTGACGAGTCCCGAGCCTATGAGGTGGTCCCTGCAACGCTTGATTCTCAGAATGACGTGCCGACACCTCCTACATTCAATTAATTCAAATTTCAAAAAAATATAATGTCACACATTCTTGAAAATATATATACCAAAATAAATATACTAATCACAATGGACTCATTGTCCAATATGAAACTATGTCGTGCCACTGATATGGGAGAACACCTCTCGGGACATTTTCTAGAATGTTTGGGGCACCCACATTTAGTACCCAGTGCTCCATCTTGATTTTTCCTTTAAAATATTTCCACATCTTATGACATTTTCCCATAAACATTGGCCTAAACTCATTGGGTAACACTTTTAGATTATTCTATTTAAGAAAAAAAATCACACATGTTAATATTTTTTAAACATAGGAAAGAAATTAAAATGGTCTTCTTTTTTGAACTTCCCTACAAAGATGATATAACGTATCCTGAGGGATTGAAGCCCAGTCACATGTGGTCAATGGAAATCGATGTGGGTCACGTATGATATGACCCAGCTGACAGATAAATGTAGGGGTAGTCTGTCCAACAGGATTAAATCTCTCGTTAAATGAAACATCAATGGTCGTGTCAGAATTCCATGATGAAATGCCACGACCAGGGCCTCTCTTGCGAGAAGAAGAAGCGGTCGAGTCTGATCCTGTTAAAAAAATTATACATAATTTGATATATGTACATATATATATATATAGACGTAGATGGCTCAGAAGGATGATGTGGATATGTTACTTGTTCCCCTGACATGTCTGCAGTCATAGAAAACATTAGTAAGGGGTCCATCTAAAGTGTCAAAAAGATAAATTGGATTTTTTTTAAAATAAAACATGTACAATTGTTAATAAAAAAAAATTATAGGATTTTAAAAAATAAAAAACTTTACAGAACAGAAATAAAATTATGTACAAAAAAGGCTGGTATTTAGAGGGTTTTTTTAACGTGAAGTGATTTGGGGGTGGGTTGTCCGGGAGGGGGGGTGCTCGAGGGGTTTGGGAGTGGGAGTGCTGTCTAGGTAGAGGGGTTGTGTAGGTGGGGGTGGGGCTGTATGGGGGGAGTTTTGGGGGGTGGGTTGTCCAGGGGGAGGGTGTGGGGGGTTGTCCAAAGGGGGGTTAGGAGAGGGAGAGGCTGGGGGTGGGGTGGGGCTGTCCAGGGGATGTCCGGGGGGAGTTATGGGGTGGGATTTCTTGGAGGGGGGGATTTCCAAGGGGGGTTGGGAGTGGGGGTGGGGGGTATTGTCCATGTGGAGGGGTTTTGCAGGTGGGGGTGGGCTGTCCGGGGGGAGTGGGGTGGGGCTGTCCTGGGGATGGGGTGGGGGGGATGTCTGGGGGAGTTTTGGGGGCTGGTCTATCCAAGAGGGGGGTTGTCTAAGAGGGGATATCCAGGTGGAGGGGTTGTGTAGGTAGGGGTGGGCTGTCCGGGGGAGTGGGGTGGGACTAGGGGCTGTCCGGGGGGAGTGGGGTGGGGCTATCTGGGGGGAGTGGGGTGGGATGGGTGCAGGGAGGGGGTGAAGGGGGTAGGGAGTAGTGGGTAGTGGGGGTGAAGGGGGCAGGGGGGAGGGGATGGTTTAAGGGAATGGGGAGGGGGAGGGATAGCTGGTGTAGGGAAAATGGTAGGGGATGGGCCGGTGTAGTGCAGGGGGGAGGGGGAGGGGCTGGTGCAGTAAGTGGCTAGGGGCTGTTGCTGGGGCTGGTGAAGTAGGGGGTAAGAGGCTGGTGGGGGTATGGGGATGGGCTAGTGCAGGGCAGGGGGAGGTGGAGGGGATGGTGTACTATGGGGAAGGGGGGCTGAGTGCAGGGGGAGGGAGGGATGGGTGCAGGGGGTGAAGGGGGCAGGGGGTATGGGGGTGAAGTGGGTGAAGGGGGATGGGGGGGATGGGTTTGGGGTGCGGGGCTTTTCGGGGGGAGTTTTGGGGGGTGGGTAGTCCGAGAGGGGGGTTTTCCAAATGGGGGTGGGGGCTATCTAAGTGGAGGGGTTGTGCAGGTAGGGGTGGGGCTGTCTGAGGGAAGTTTTGGGGGGTGGGATGTCTGGGAGGGGGTTCTCTTGGTGGGGGGGATGTCCAGGTGGAGGGGCTATGCAGGTGGGGGTGGGGCTGTCCGGGGGGGAGTGGGGTGGGGCTGTCCAGGGGGTGGCTTGGGGGGGGGGGGGTTCCAGGGGTAGTTTTGGTGGGTGGGATATCTGGGAGGGGGGTTGTCCAAGGGGGGCCTGTCCAGGTGGAGGGGTTGTGCAGGTGGGGGTGGGGATATCTGGGGAGAGTGGGGTGGGACTATCGAAGGGGGATATTATATCTATATAAACACATATGTGTGTAAAATATGGATCTTTCAAGCACAAAGTAGAATCATCATCCAATAAAAAAATCAATCTATTTAAAAATTACAACAAGGATTGAAAATATGTTGAAATGGAGAGGGGGTCCTTAAAATTGAATCCACAAGGTTACAAAACATTTCAATACTTTGAAAATACCATCTTTCTTCCTTTACCCATAATTAGGGTGAAATCAAATTATTTAAAAAAAATTATTTTACTGAAAGTAATCAACCTTTTCAATTTCATCTAGAAAACAATTTATAAAACCAAAGAAATTTAGTTCATCCAACGAATTCTAGAGACGGAACCAGATACCAGAATCTTGGTTCACACATGACCGCAAGGGAATCCATCAAAAAGGATCGAACATAAGGTTAAAAATAGTGCCCCTGATCTTTATTCTCATTTCTTAGAATCACATCCCATAATGAAAATGAATTTAGAAAGGTTTATCTCCTAGAAAACTCAATGAAAACACACCAGCAACACCATATCCATTCAAAGGATCATCCCCTGGAAGAATATCAGAAAGTCGATCTATAAGGAACAAAAACAAATAATCATTGAATATGAAAACATAAAAAAATGTAATGTTATGATCAATTGAAAAGAAGATAAAAAAGGATAACTTACTCAATGTTGGTGTGGGGATGTCTGGGGGGAGTTTTGGGGGTGGGCTGCCTGGGAGGGGGGCGTTGTCCAAGGGGGGGGTTGGGAGTGGGGGTTGTCCGGGGATAGGGGTGGGGGGGCTGTCCAGGTGGAGGGGGAGGGGCTGGGGGGCTGTCCCGGTGGAGTGGTTGATTCTGACTAATAACAAATAAAAAATATTACGTACCAAATTAGTTTTGGGTTTTTTAAAATAATTTTTTAAAAATTATTTAAAGAGAAGAGCGGGAAAACAATTATACCTTTCATTAAACATGAAAATTGACCATTTCTCCTTCAATGACTGCTCTATCCCAATGAATATATTCTTCATGTTGAACTACGGTATGTTGATCAAGTTGTTGGGAAATAAAGGGAACAGTCTCATGTTCATCTTATTCAAATAAAAATACTCCTTGCAAGAACATTTTCACAACTTGCCAACTAGGATTCAAATGCAAAGTAATAAAGAATACTTGTTCCGCTTGTGATGTCAAAATTAAAGGTTCATTATCAACTCATTCATTTATATATAAAATATAGTTAAAATTCACCAATGTAAACTGATATTGATCGACTTTACTTCCATGCACTGGATTAACCCAATTACACTTTAATAATATGTACTTCAACCTGTGTGTGTATACAACTTCAATGATGTCTTTCAATTGACCATAGTAATAACCAGAATCAACGAATAGAAAACCGATGCCACTGTTTTGTGTTGGTCTTTTTTCGTCAACATCTTTAATGAGAAATCTAAATCCATTTTTATCTATAGCTTTATAACGACGATCCATTATAGATGGACCCTCAGCTAGTTGGAAAATTATTCAGTGAGCGTGGGGTCACCTAACTCCCTCAAGTTATGAACCTACATAATTCATAGAATTCAATAATGATTTCTACAGAAATAAATTATTATAATACTTCACTCATAATGAAAATCAATTTATACGTACAAAATCCTTGAACCAATCATGAAATGATGCATAATGAGATTGTTGAATTTGATACTCAGTCGCACAAGACATCTCTTCTTTTATCTCATTAATTTGTTTCATGTAAATGATAACATGATGTTTAAATTATCAACTTATTCAAACAAAACATATAAAAGTTAAATAATAAAAGTGATAAGACACTTACTGCATTAATGGTGAAACTGATGGAGTATTGAACAAGATATATCGATTTGTTTGTATCCACTCGATGTTGTCCATATCAAATATGGTTCTTCTCTGACTGGACCATCATAAATCTGAGATGGATTATTTAATTTTGTTTCAACATCCATAATATATTATACACAAAAAGTAGTATACTCATCCATAAAACAACCATTGGCTATTGATGCCTCCGGATGAGATCTGTTGCATACAAATCATTTCAATGTATTCAGATACCGCTCAATAGGATACATCCACATGAATTGTACTGGACCAGTAGCCATTACTTCATCAGTTAGGTGCACTGTCAAGTGAACCATAACATCGAAAAATGAGGGGGTAAACAGTTTCTCAAAGTGACAAAGTGTATGTAAAATTCGGTCCTACAAAATTTTTAAATCACTCATTCGTTTATTTCTTAAAAAAAGCTATCTAAAAAAATTATTCATCTCAATCAACGGTCGAACAATATTGGGGGATAAACAGTCACAAATTGAGATTGGAATCAACTGCTGAAGTAGTATTTGATTGTCATGACTTTTCAACCCTTGCAATGTCCTGCTTGTAAGATTCACACACTTTGAAATATTAGAATAGTAATCATCAGGCACCTTGAACATCTTCAAAATGGAAAGAAATGTATCTTTCTCCTTTTTAGTCATCATATACTGTGTAGCAGGAATATATGCCTTGTTTCCCTCATCTAATTGTAAATGAAACGGCTTCCTTAACCTATTTCTTCTATATCATGATGTGCATTAACATGGTCCTTCGATTTTCCACTCACACCTAAAATGGTCCACAATATATTATCACAAACCTTTTTTTCAATGTGCATGACATCAAAATTATGCCTTAGCATGTTAGTTTTCCAATAGAGGAGATTGTAAAAAATACTTTTCTTTTTCCAAATGTGACTGCGCTGTCTACCCGCACCATGAATATTAGGTAATAGATGAGCCACCAAATCCTGAAATTCATATACTGTGTGGATGTTTTCTTCCTCAATCTACGATAACATTTCGACTCCTATCATGATCTTTGGTGTTGAGATAAACTCTCTAGAACCATCAAACGTCACTCTGTGCTTTCTAAACCTGTGTTGAGGGGGGAGAAAATGTCTGCGACCCATGTATGCCCATTTTCTGGAATTTTTAAGCCATACATATTTTTTACTTTTATTGCAACAATGGAAAGAAAATTCCCCTTTTGTACTCCAGCCTGATAAATTTTCATATGTCGGGAAATCATTGATTTTCCACAATAAAGAAGCTTGCAGTTTTAACATTTCATTCGTTTCACAGTCATAAGTCATCACACCATCTCCCAAACAAATCATTCAACTCATTAATCAATGGCTAAAGGTAAACATCAATCTTATCCCCTAGGCTTCTAGGTCCATCAATAATAGTGGAAAGTAATATAAATTGTTGCTTCTTACAAAGCAACGGAGGAAAATTATATAGAACCAACACCACGGGCCATGTGCTATGAGTTTCACCAACCATAGGCTTGAATGGATTGAAATCATCTGTTGCCAACCCCAATCGGACATTACGTACATCTTTAGCAATGTCGAGGTGTCTCTTATCAAAATCCTTCCATGCACGAGAGTCTGTCGGGTGGGTTAACATATCACTTTCCTGATTTCTTTCTGCATGTCATCTCATTAAATTAGAAACTTTAGATGACATAAAAATTATTTTCAACCTCGTATTTAGGGGAAAGTAATGCATTTTCTTTACAGTAATTGGTTTCCCTGTTTCGCAGTCTGACTTTGATGAGACTGATTTCCCCTGTTCTCTTTCCACCTGGAAGTGTCACAGACCGTACAAATATCCAAATGGGCAGTTTCTTTTCTAAACAACATGCAGTTGTTTGCACAAGCATCTATGGTCTCATATGTAAAACCTAAGTTCTCTGTCAACTTATGAGCACAGTAATACGACTTAGGAATCTTAGCATCGATAGGAAGAACATTTTTCAATAACACCAATAGCATATCGAATGATGTGTCTGACCACAGATTCAAAGTTTTCAAATGCAACAACTCCACGATAAATGACAATTTATTATAAGCAGTGTATCCAATATATAATTCCGTTTTTTTATCATCAAGTACTTCATAAAACCTCATCCAATCATGATTTTCACTAGAGCGCAGATTTATCTCATTGGTCTCAACATTCTTGATGTCAATGCCTTCAGGAGCCAACCCACGTACCATTTCCGTAAGAACTTCATGCATTGGATCATTCATCCTCACATCAACATCCATATGAACAACATCTGTATTTTGACAATGAATATATTCTTCCCCATGGAGAGTCCAACTCTTATAATTTTTCATAAATCCGTTCATGAATAGGTGCTCTCTTGCGGTATCTCGTGTGAATTGATATCTGTTTGCACATTTTCTACATAGACAAATAATAAAGTCACTTTGAAATCCTCCAGTGAACTCAATAAACTGCATAATTCCCTTGAAACATTCTCTAGACGTTTGATTTGGAAGATGAATCCAACTCTTATTTATAATAATATCTGTATAACAAACATTTACACAAGACTTCATATTACATGAATTTTTCATATCAAATATATTTAAAATAAAGACCATCCAATTTCATGTGGACCATTGATAAAATAAACAATTTATATCTTTGAATAATAAATAAGAGAATGGATAATGGAATGGAAGTGAAATCCCATTTCATCGCCACCATGTTGGTATGGTAAATCTAATGATGATTCTATATTCAAGAAATATATTGAGGAGGAATTTGGTCTATAATTCCATAAAGTAAACATTTTTCAAGAAAGGAATATTATAACCTACATGCGTATGTGGTACATGAAAAAATTTATCAAATACCAATCTTGAACTATCAACCTTAGCGACTATGTTAATGCCTACCAATAAATCAACAAATATAATTTGTGATGAAAGTGCCCAAAATCAATTAGTGATGAACAATCTTCTCAAACTCAGAGAAATTGTATCTTTGTACAAATAATTTCTCACTACCTCTTGGATTCACACTGCCTTTGTGCCATCATATGCATTAAATATTAACCATCAAATATATCAATCAATCTCTAGTTTATGGAAAACTAACTAATCTATATCAAGGATAACATCAAATATATACAATTCCATAACAAAATATTATCAATCTATCTTCACTTATGTTATCAATAGAGGATATGTGGGACAATGAATGTGATGCCCCATGCTGGATCATAGGGTCCAATAAAATGTTCCTCATGGCCTCAAGTAGTTATCATTTTATGCAAGGTGTTTGTTACTAGCAGTAAGGGTCTGAATGTCATCAGTGTAGACAATATTCCCTTGGTATCAATAATGAAAATGATAAACAATAACATAATAGAGTCAATAAACAATGAAAAATCATAATCTATGGTAGGTATCTCAAGTCATATAGTAAAAACCCAAATACCCCCAAAGTGTTAGGTCAATAAAAGTGTGGGAAATAATAAGAATGTGAAAAAAAATTGATGCATCACTCTAAATTTCATCCCAATTCTACCTCTAAAATATACAAAGTACGTCACATTGAAGCATGGAATATCATATAATGGAACATCATATAATATTAGTAATATCCTATAGTATCGAAACATGTGTGATCAAACTTAATCATGGGTCTCATGGGCTATGCCAGCACACACATGTGGTCAAACCTCAAACATTTTCTCATGGGACACACACGCACACAGAGACATGTGATAAACTCAATAATGGTATAAATCAAATAACAACACAACTTATAATATCAATCCAATCAACATATACATGGACTCTGCATTGTATGTAACTTCCAATTTCAAGTAAAGTGTGAAGTCTTCTCATACACACATTGCTTCATAATTCTTCATGCAAACAAACCCGTATACACATGAAATTCCATTTCCACACTTTTTATTCACGCACAATATTCATATAATTTTCATGAATATCAAATTTATGTTGTAAATTGCCCAAAATTAATATCATAAAACGGAAATTAGGGCATACCTGATAGTGCGACAAATTCAAAACCGAGGGGAGCCGGAGGTGGTGCTGCGCGGGAGAGGAGGGGCAGCGGAGGGGAGCCGATGCCGGAGGCTGTGCGCTGAGGGAGGGGATGGGCACCGATGGCGGCAGGGAGCCTGAGGAGGAGGTGGTGAGGTGGCGGCGGTGCAGCGAGGGAGGGGACGGGCGGTGTGGAGAGGGAGGGGAAGGGTGACGGCGTCGGCGGGAAGCGGAGGCAGAGGGGGTGCGGCGTCGGCGGTGCAGCGAGGGAGGGGAGACGGTGTGGGGGCGCCAGAGGCGGTGCAGCAAGGGAGAGGACGGAGCAGCTGCAAGGGGTAGGGTTCAGGATCGGGAAGGAGGGGGAGGGGTGGCGAAGTGTGTTTTTTTAGAAGTCTTGTGACCCCCGTTAGTAGTGAGATGATAAAAAACGAGCACATTGATCAGGTACCCTGGTACCTGATAAAAAAAATCATCAGCCCACCGGATTCCGCGGGGACCCCGGTACCTTAAATTGGTATCAAAACGAGCAGTTAAATTATGAGACAAGAAATAATTATTTTTAATAAAAATTACGTATAGGGTTTAATTTCTGACCCATTGATTCATACCACATATGTTAAGGACATCCAAAAATTTTAATACAATCGTTTTTTTTGTTACAATTATTAAAATTCAAAGAAATTATTTGGATCGACTTATGTTTTTTTGTATTATGATTACCATTTACTTTCACAGAATTTTGGAATAAAAAAAATAAAATTATTATTGTTGTTGTTGTTTTATTATGATTATTATTTCAATGGCCTATGTCTATATCCTGTCGAATTCTCCAGAAGAAACAAAAAACATCAAATTTGTTGGGTTGGTGGGGTCACAAAATAAAACTAATTCATTTCTGGAAATTCCACAATAGAATAAAAAAGTGGATTGACTTTAAATAAAAGAGTATCAAGTCTTCTGGGTGAGGCCAAAATAGGTGGTCCAACCCTTCTTATCTCGCACCGGCTGGAGGATCCCATGTTGCAGCCACATTCGGCCTCCCACGGGGCCACCCATGGTCGTACCTTCGTTCCTGACCGGGCCAGCCTGGGCGCCTCCCATTAGATGAAAGCTTCCCCTCTGACCACATGACTGCCTCCATCGGATGGCACCCCTCCCCTGGTTGGAGACCCCATGGTTGACCATCGCACCTCGCCTAGGCAAGCTGAGCCGCCCTCTCCATAGTCCATCTCTAGCGGTCGATCACCGTTATCCACCCATCACCTCTACCTGGCGAGTAATACGGTCATCGCCTCCTCTCACCCAGGTGCCACCCTATGGCCTCCTATGACACTGCTAGAGCCACCTCGACCACCGCAGGTCAAGCCGTCCTCATCACCACGTTCCAGATCTTCAATTGATGATAGAGATCATGTATTGAAAGTCTTCCTGATTGCGGTGATCAGGTGGCGTGTCCCAATTGAAGATCGGCAGTACATCATGATGACAAGATCATTCGGGTGTCGCAAGCTGGTGCGAGGCTGACGCATGTTCAGGTGAAGATCTCCAAGGTAGTGACGTTTCGTCGACAGAAGGGTGACGTTTTGTCACAGATTGATCTTCCGATACATGGCGTCAGCGATATAATTATTTGAGAGATCGTAGAGGGGTATCTGGGTGTTGATCTCACAGAGGTTTTCTACGCTCTCTCATTTGTAATTCATGTTCGGGCATTACATGGATTCTTGTATTCTCTGATTCATAGTAAATATTTTTGGGAATTGCCTCGTGGTTATTTAATCCTCCGCATGAGAGGGTTTTTCCCCGTTGAAAAATCATGTGTGTTGATTTATTTATTCTACTCATATCGCTTTTTATATTTCAACGGGTTTCTCACAACATTTTTGGCAATCAATTTTCAGCTCAAAATCGGGATTCTCACCAACACAACGCAGAAGGGGTCTGAGCCGACCTATCTGGACTACAATAGCCCTTCACAGGCATTGAATGGCGTAGAAGGGGCCTATGTAGGTTCAGTCCGACCTCCACAAGCCCAGTGTTCAGTTTCAGGGCCCAAGTTACTTTAAATTAATATTATTAATTAATTTAATATTATAATTAAATTAAATTAATGGAAATATTAATTTATGGTTTAAAATATAATTTTAATAAATTAATGAGATAATTTAATGATAGGAATTAAAATTAAATTAACTACAGATCAAAAAATTATTAAATTATTTGAATTTTATTAATTCATTTAATTTAATTAAAAAAACCCCATACTTTATTTAATGCAATTTAATATTATTGTGCTTGAATTTTATCTGACTAGTCTTCTGTGACCTGACATATGTATTTCATGTTGTACTTTTTAAAATTAATTATTTTTTACTACGCATAATGATTATAATTAATTAAGATGGTATATTCATCATCATTCTTTTTGGTCAATATGTATAAGGGTATACACACCTATATTATCTAAAGTACATTGCACCCCTAGTCCCCATCACCTGTGCGTGAGTGATTTTTTTACATTGGAAAAGATAGTGTATGGCATGGACCCTGCCAAGATGAGTTGGTACACCTTGAAAAACACATCGCATGATGCAGACCCCGCAATGATGAGGCAACATCCAGATGAGTAGTGGGCATAGTGTATGAGGGAAAGCTGCATCATGACTCAAGAGAAGACTTTGGTATGATGCCCCTAGGTTGTGGTTGATCCATTTAAATTTAATGGACCAACCATTTTTAGATCCTAAAGACCAGTCAGGCAGTATATCTTTTTTATTCATTTATTTATTATTTTATACAATTTATAACAGTGGTAAAATACATAAAATAATAAATAACAAAATGCATAAAGAATCAATGAATGTTTTTCTATTAATGTTCTATTCCGGGAATGACAACATAGATAGCCCATATTAATTTAAATGGATTACATTTGTCGATAGAAAAATAAAAATCCCTTAAATAAATATTAAGACTTAGCCACCTTTCATCATTCGAATTTGCACAAAACCGGGTGTTCAGGGTTCTAGTCAACCAATGTTGAAGGTGCCTCTTTATATTGGGGATTTCATATGAGAATGGTGGATCGAAATAACTAAATTGGTAGTAAGGATTAGTCAAATATTACTTTATATCGTTTTAGTGGCAATTTTTGAGTAAATCAAGTATGATCTCAGAAGCTGGGACACCACTTGACAGATAAAGGAACTGCCAGTTAATGCTGTTAGACAATCAAACGCCTACCTTAAACCCTCTGTGTAGTGGCATAACCAAATCTTATAGACTATGAGGGGAGTTTCAGGGATCACTGCCACTAGAATACTCAAACGACATATTATTCTAATTCTAATATAAAGTGTTTCTAGAATTAGATAAAATAGTTGGAAACATTTAAATGGTTAAACTAATATATAATTTATAAATATATAATCAAGATAAAATTACTATTCTGATAGTTTTTATTTTCTATAAAATTGTAGGTAATACCACAAGAAATACTGTGATAAACTAGACAAAGTCAATGTCTAAACTAGCATGAATTTCCAAATGTAGTACATGCAGTTGCGTAAATTACAACTATCATAAATTCAAGGTTCTAGTGTCTATATACCTATTGAGACACCTCAAAAAAAGAGGTTGAGATAATACTTACATGAGACTTAGGGATTTAACATATGTTTGTTGTGTCATAATTCTATTATCAACATCTGATGTTAGTTGTGTTCGATCGAGTTATACCAAATATACACAAGAGGGGGGGGGGGGGGGGGTGAATTGTGTCTTTTACAATTTCTTTGAGAGATCGTGATCTGTCCTTTTTAACTTTATCAGATTGATTAAGCAGCGGAAAATAAATATCAAAGGACGCATGAGGTATAGTAGTTCGGGGAATAGAAGGCCCCTAGTCCACTCCACCTACGCTCTACTCCACGTGCTTGGTGATTTTCACTATCTGGTCATCTTATCAACAGAACGTTCCACAACTGAGTGCATGTAGTTGAAACCTTTACAACTTTAAGGATAAACAGATTCTTCAGGTTCATGCACAGAACCTAACACACAACTTAGTACAAGAAGTCAGTCACTCAAAGTAAAAGAGTATTTGTTCTTTGAAATACTTTCAAGTTGTTCTTCATGATTGCAACAAAACACAATTGACAGTCGATGGATTGTTGATTTTCATAAATGATGTTCATCAGGTAAGAGTAGTTCTGAGTTGATCTGGTTGCAGTAGATGTTGAAATATAATTCAAAAATTTAACAACAGTTGATTCACAAAAGATATTTGATGTAGAATCGATGAATCTTCAATCGTGTTTCTTCTTCTTTAGAAAACAGAGCTTTTTCACTCTTCGTAACAATAGATCTGCAAGTCTCGGTTGTCTCTGTAAATTACAGTAGTGAAAAAATCAAGAGCTTGGTATATATTTTTCTGTTTTTCAATTATTCACCTCTATCTGTAATACAAAATAATACAGATATATATAGAATAAAGACGGGCATTCTCCTTT
This sequence comes from Viscum album, assembly GCA_963277665.1. Classification (NCBI taxonomy): domain Eukaryota; kingdom Viridiplantae; phylum Streptophyta; class Magnoliopsida; order Santalales; family Viscaceae; genus Viscum; species Viscum album. The sequence continues at coordinate 1,445,672,607 of OY728155.1, read as the reverse complement.
TAAATTTAGATCCACAAAAGTCGCCTTTAGAATTGCGATATTCAAATATTTGAATAACAGAGCAGTCATAACTCCCCTAAATATTTGGCATGAAAATCTCCTCTTAATTCGATCCTTTGAATCACAAATAAATGGCTTTGAATCAGTCAAATACGTGCTTTAAATTCAGGATTTTAATCTGGCTTGAAATGAGCCTAATAATCTTCAAAAAGACTGTTGCTCAATAAATTTGTAATTTAAATCTCCGACGCCAAACGTAGGGTTGAACTTCATAGCATACATTCTCTGAACGTATGGTTCATAACGTAATGTTGATTAGGAAACTAGGATTTGATGATCCATTCTTCAAACGTAAGGTTGATTTCAAATGTAAGTTTCTCATCTATACTTTTCTCTTCACTTTTGAAACGTACGGTATATGATCCATACTTTTCAATCAAACGTACAGTTATTTACCAAAGTAAGGTTGATGAACTATACTTTTGAGAAACAAATGTTAGAAAATTCTTCCATACTTTTCTGATAATCTGTAATGTAAACGACAGATTCCATCTTTACGCTACGCTCCTCAACGTAGGGTATGAACAACGTTTCTTGAACACGCTCAAGATATTTCCGAACACGTAGAGCATGAACAGTGTTTCCAGAACACGCTAAAACGATTTCTGAACACTTTGTCAAATATTCCACACGGATTAAACGCTTTAATATTTCTCCAGAAATAAGAATATAAAGAACAATAATTTCCTGAAACATACTTAAAGTAAGATCATTAGAATAACAAATAAGGGTATTTATGAGCATCAAAATTATCATAAATAGATAGAGCATTGTTCTCAACATTTTTCCCTTAATAATAATAAAATAAAGTTTTGTTGAAAACGACACATGCTCAATAATATCCTACTTTTTAATGATCACAAAACCCAGGAAATAACCAATAGAATTATCATACAAAATTAAGTGTAAATAATTTAGAATTTTTCAAAGATAAAAAAATATTCAATTTTAACAAAATTATTTCATCAAGAAATAAAAATTGTGTTATCCATAGTTACATATTAAAAAAACATTTAAAATTTCTCCCCCTTTATAAAATAAAATAGAATGTCTTTTCTCACCCCGAGTAAAAGATTAAAAGAGATACCACTTACAAATTGTTTATCCAAATTTCTCCCCCAATAAAAGATTTAAAAGTTTAAAATAAAATGTTGTGTTTATCCAAATTTATCCCCCAATAAAAGATTTAAAAGATTAAAATAAAATGTTGTGTTTATCTAAATTTCTACCCCTTTTGTGATATCAAAAAAGAATGACAGAATAAGGAATATAACACATTTTAATGTAGAACTGCACTTATGTAAATGCTATGAGAAACAATTTTTCAATATTTGAAGTTAGATTACTGGCACTTTAATATGGACAGGATAGTAAAACAAATCAAAACATATAAAAATTAAATTCAAGTATATTTTATTGAAAATATAATTGCATATACAATAATGACAACGAGAATCAAGTTTGGGCTAAAAATGTTTTGGAAAATAGGTTTTAGTGCCTCTGAATGACATCTTTGATTTCTAACATCTACAGTCTCAACCTTTTCATCAGTCCATGGCCTAAATGGACTATGAGATCTCTTACTTCCTGATTTAGATGAATGTATTCAATTAAGTTGACTCTAAATAACTCATTTAGCCTCTCTTCCTTCTCCATAAAAATAGTTAACTTCTCAGTGTTCTGATTTAGCAAAGATCTATTTCCAGGTTCTTTTGAAGTCAACTGCTCAATAAGAAACATTACTATTTCTGATAGCTACAAATTGATGCTCCATGAAAGATTTAAACTCTACTAAATCTGACTTCATCACCATTTCAAATTTGATATTTGAAACTTCATCCAATATTTCCTTCTTGAAATTTTCTACTTCTTTCTTAGAAATAGAACTCTCTTTCAGTCTTTGAAATTTCTGTCTCTCCTTTTCCAATTCTGTTCTTAAAGAAGAATTTTCAGATTCACCTCTATTTAACTTTCTATACAGCTCCTTCACTTCTTCATTCAGAGAATCAGAGGCATCGTGTGCTTGATTATCAGTTTCAGCTTCAATTTGATGCATCAATACCAAGGGTAAGGATAGTGCATTAGATTTTTCTTCATTCTCTCTCTGAACTGGATTTTCAACAGATTTTCCCTCAGAAACATGAATAGACTCATCCATAGAAAAATTTTCATAAGTACTTTAGTATGAATCGCATAAAGGTTCTATGCCTGATCCGTATTAACTTGTTCTTGATCCTCCCGAGCATCGTTTTTATTTATTTATTCCAAGAGAGGATCTTCTAAAACTGGTTCCTCTTGTTCGACTTCCTTTTGAATAGATTCTAGAAGATCAGTTCCAGGTGAAGCCTCTGACTTTACTTCTACCTCTACCTCTACTTCTTCCTGATGCACATTTTCTTGTTCCACTTGAGGAGTCACCTCAATCTAAGAAACTTTTGGTTGTGCTATGTCCTATACTGCAGATTCTCCAATAAATCTTTAGATCAGAAGAGGTTCAATTTTATCTGTTTTTGTTTGAGTAGGATTTTCTCCAACTTGAGCCAATCTATGCCTTTTCTTCTGAAGTCCTTCTTGACTTTCCTCATCTTCAGATGGATAAACCGCTTCAAACCGTATCCTCCTTGATACCACACTGGTTCTACATTCAGCTACTTCTTTTGATTTTGTAGGTAGCTCTTGAGCACTCTCTTATTTGTCTTCTTCTCTAACAGGCATGATTTTTCATTTTATTGTGCTCCAAAAGAAACCAATCTTCCACAGTGTTCCAATATTAAATATGTTTCTATGGTGGCATCTCACTCGGGCATCCACTGGCCTTATCATATCTTTCTTAAATAAAATTTTGAAATAAACCTTCCAAAGGGATAGAAGTCCATCCTCACTTCTGGTTGGAAGTAATAATTGAGATATATCACCATATATCTTGGAAAATTCAACTTAATATCACTCTTAAATAGAAACATTATGTACATATCAGGGTATAATATTTTCTCTATCTCCGAAATTCTAGGTGCAATACCTATTTGCACAATTTTATCTAAAATCTTCTGGTCAGACTCTAGATATTTCACTAACATATTCCTTATATTTGTAGGTCCAAATAGAAAATAAATAATGTCCTCATAATTATGGAAATTATCACCAATATTCTTTAAATCAAAATGGAAAACTCCCTCATGAGGGTCGTCAAGAATTTTGGTTATTTCCACAGACGAAATCGAAAAATCTCTATCCTCGATCTTAGCTATTATTGAATCTTCATCTTCTCCCAGACTGAACTAGATAGTTTTGAAAAAGTGATGAAGTTCTACCTCATATAGAAACTCCATATAGTCTCCATTGAAGGTTTTCTCAAGTTTCTGAAATTCTAGGGCTTGCCTCAACATCAGATTCATCTGGTACAACCATTCCAGATCAATCACTTTTCCTTGCAAAATCTTTCGTCCTGTAGAGTGCTGCTGCTTGGCATTACTAGTTTCTACTTCCTCGATTCTCTGTGTCTTTACCATTGCTGTTTCAAGGTTTTTATGGTTTGAAAATCTAGGGTTTCAAAGGATTAGGTGCAGGTAGAGAAGAGCGGTAGAAGTTTTTGAGGTTTCAAAGGGTTTTGAGAAAATGAACGAGTTTGGAATTTGAAACGGTTTTTGACATCATTGATTCCTATGTCATTAGGAACAAAGTAAGTATTACAATATTTAAAATTAGACTAAATAAATAAATATTAATAAATAGTAATAATAAAAAATTCACTCAGAGAAAAAAAATACAAACAGAATTTTAAATTATTCTTAAAAAACAAGTAAGTAAATTTATTAAATAAAATTAAAATAAGAAAAAAAAAGTCTTTTTAAATTAAATAAACTTAGATACCCCTTAATAAAATCAAACCTTGTAGTGGGAAGTGGTTTTGTAAAAATATCAGCTAATTGAATTTCAATTCTTACAAATTCTAAGAATATATCCTTTTTAAGAACATAGTCTCTTAGAAAGTGATGTATGATATCAATATTCTTAGTTCTAGAATGATTAATTGGATTTTTTGAAATATTTATAGCACTTTTATTATCACATAAAATAGGCGTGTTATTAAAATTTATTCCAAAGTCTATAAGAGTGTTTTTCATCCACAAAACATGTGCACAAAAACTGCCTGTAGATATATATTCTGCCTCAGCTATTGACAGGGCAACTGAGTGTTTATTCTTACTAGACCATGACACTAAATATTTTCCTAAAGAGTTACAAGTCCTTGAGGTTCTTTTTCTATCTAATCTACAGCTTCCAAAGTCAGCATCTGAATATGAGATTAAATTAAAATCATAAATTTTTGGATAAAGTAGAGATTGAAAAAAAAAGTTCCTTTTAAATATCTAAAAATTATTTTAACAGCGGTTAAATGAGATTCTTTAGGATTTGATTGAAATATTAAAAAAATTCATACTGAATACATTATATCTAGTTTACTAGCAATAAAATATAATAAACTACCAATTATACCTCTATATAACTTGTTGTCAACTGATTTTCTAGTTTTATCTGAATCAAGTTTTATATTAGTACATATAGGAGTTGTATATGTATTACTATTTCTAAGTCCAAATTTCTTTAGTAAATCAGTAATGTATTTTATTTGATTTAAAATATTTCCAAAATCTTTTTGATAAATTTGAATTCCGAAAAAGAAATTTAATTCTCCAATCCTACTCATTTCAAATTCTTTTTTCATTAAATTTGAAAACTCATGACAAAGTTCAAAATTTGTTGATCCAAAAATTAAATAATCAACACAAATTTGAACTAATAATATATTTGATTTTATAGTTTTCTTAAAAAATGTTGGATCTTCCATTCCAATAGTAAAATCATTTTTCAATAGAAAAGAACTTAATCTTTCATACCAAGATCTAGGTGCTTTCTTAAATCCATTAAGAGATTTAGTAAGTTTAAAAATAGAATCAAGTTTTTGTGAATTTTCAAAACCAGGAGGTTGCTCAACATAAACTTCCTCTATTAAGTAACCATTTAAAAAGGCAGACTTAACATCCATCTGAAATAATTTAAAGTTCATATGAGATGCATAGGATAAAATGATTCTAATAGATTCTATTCTAGCTACGGGTGCAGAGGTTTCATCATAGTCTATACCCTCTTCCTGATTATATCCTTTAGAAAATAGTCTTTCTTTATTTATAGTTATTATTCCTTGATCATCTTGTTTATTTCAAAAGAACCATTTAGTTCTTATAACTCGATAGTTCTTTGGTCTTTCAACTAATTTTCAACCTTTATTTCATTTGAACTGGTTTATTTCTTCTTGCATTGCTATCATCCAACTTTCATAATCTAAGGCTTCTTCTAACATCTTATGTTCTAATTGGGATAGGAAGGTAGAGAATTCAACAAGATTTCTTACATTTCTTCTAGTTTTTATTCCAGTGTCTAGGTCTCCTATAACAGTTTCTAAAGGGTGATTCTGTAAGGTTTTAGACTATCTAGGTAGTACACTATTAGGTTCTTCAATGTCATGTTCTTCTGAACTGGACTGAATTTTATTTAAATCTTTTTCATAAACATATTTTATGTTCTCAAGTATCATGTTATCATTAGAGTTAGATTCCTCAATTTGGTCTTCGTTTTTCTCAAAGGGATCAGATTCATGAAATTTCACACAAACTGATTCTTCAACAATCCTTGAATTTTTATTAAAAATTATATAAGATTTAGAAGTAGTAGAATATCCTAAGAAAATTCCTTCATCAGATTTTGGATCAAACTTACCAAGATTTTCCGTGGTTTTTAAGGTGTAAACCGTGCATCCAAAAACTTTAAAGTAATTTACTTTAGGTTTTCTATTATTCTAGAGTTCATAGGGAGACCTTTTAAAAATTGGTCTGATTAAAACTCTATTCATTATATAGTAGGCTATACTTACAGCTTCTGCCTAGAAATAGGTAGGAAGACTATATTTATTTAACACAGTCCTAGCTATTTTTTGAATAGTCCAATTTCTTCTTTAAAAAATTCTATTTTGTTAAGGTGTTATTGGTGCAGAGATGATGTGTTTAATACCCATATTTGAGCAAAAGGAATTAAATTCTAGATTCTAAAATTCTCCACCATGATCACTTCTTAATGAAATTATTTTAGAATCTTTTTCATTTTGAACAGCTTTGGAGAAACTTTCAAATATAGTAAAAGATTCATTTTTATATTTTAGAAAATAAATCCAAGTAAATCTAGAATAGTCATCAACTAAAACATACACATATAATTTACCAACAAATCTTGCTACCCTAAAAGGTCCAAACAGATCCATAAGGATATGTTCTATAGGTTTAGATGTAGAAATTTTGTTAACAGATTTGAAGGATGATTTGTGCTGCTTTCCAAGTTGACATGCATCACAGAATCTATCACTTTAAAATATGAGACTAGGAAAATCAAAAACTAATTGTTTCTTAGATAACTTATGTAAAGAATATATATTGCAATGTCTAAGTCTTATATGCCAGATCCTCGATTCATTTATCTTAGTAGTTAAGAATTTTACTTTTTGTTTACATAAGTAATTTATGTCCAGAGTATAAACATTATCAGTTCGAGGTGCTCTAAATTTAATCAATTTATCTTTGAAAACAGAAAAACAATTGTTACAAAAATCAACAACATAACCATTATCAAAAATTTGAGAGATATTTATCATGTTGTGTTTCAATCCTTGTACATGGAGTACTTTATTAATTAAGATAGCTTCTAGATCTCCAACTATTCCAATGCCCATAATTTTAGCTTTTGCATTGTCACCAAATGTGACTAGACCACCATCCTTTTGAGTTAGAGTTATGAAATTTGATGAGTTTCCACTCATATTCCTGGAGTAGTCACTATCCATAAAATATATTTCAGTTTGGATTTTGTGACCTGATTCCTACAATGACATTTAAACAAGGATTTGTTTTGGTACCCATATTCTATTGGGTCTACCAGTGTTAGCTAGCAGAGACCTGGTAATCCAGACATGGTTTGTTTTTATATAATCAATATAATCTTATAAACTAATTGTAAAAAAGGATTTATTAATCCCACTTATTTGTGGTTTTCATAAATAACAATTTTTAGATATGTTTCCTCTTATTCCATAATAATTACATATTACTTTTCTAGTACCAGGAACAAAGTAATTTTTATATATTTTAGGTTTTTCACCTTTACTACCTATTCCATATATTTCCTTCTTAATTACATTCTTTCCAATAATTTCATTCAAAGAATTTTCTCCTTTAGTAAAAACAAGAGCCTCATTTTTATAAGTTTCAACTTAAATTTGTAGTGTTTTTATTTTAGATTCATGATCTGTATAGTTTGTGTTAATTAAGTTATATTTTTCCAGTAATTCCTGATATTGCTTTAGTAGAGTATCTCTCTCCTAAAATAGAATTATGAATATTCTTTAAAGATTTGTGTTTCTTAAATTAAGAATCGTATTTCTATTCAAGAATATTGCAGTAATATGAAAGTTTATAATTTGAGAAGCTTGAATTAGAGTCAGATGAGTAATAGTATTTTACCTCATCAGTTTCATCCATAAAGCACATATTGGCTTACAAATTTGATTCCTCTTTTTCCGAATCAGACTTTGATGAGCTGCTGGAGTCTTCAGATAAACTCTAAGTAGTTTTAATTTCCTTCTTCTCTTTTTTCTCATAGTCATTTCTCTTAAAGAATTTCTTTTTCTTGTCTTCCTTTAATTGAGGACAGTCAGTTCTAATATGTTCCATCTTCTTGTATTCATAACATATGACTTATTTTTCATCCTTTTTGAAATACTTTCTAAAACTTTTCTTCTTTCGATTAAACTTACTGAATTTTCGGACTAGCTGAGACAATTCCACATCTGAATTGGATGAATCATATCTTTCAGATTTTACTTTTATTTCCTTTTTCTTCAGCTTTCTGCTTTTATTTTGAGATTTCACTTTTAAAGCAGTGTCTTCTTTCTTGATCAGAATCTTATGCTCATTTTCTTCATTCTACATCTCAACCTCATACATCATAATAGTTCCAATTAACTCTCTCATTGTTAAATCTTTGATAGGAGATGATTTTCTGATAGCAGCAGAAATTCCATTCCATCTAGGTGGTAGTACTCTTAGTACTTTCAGGGATTGATCAGCTTGTTTGATCGGATATCCAAATGAAGTGACATTGTTGACAATATTAGTAAAACTTCCATTAATTTGGGGGATTCTTTCTACTTAAAACATCCTAAATGTATCTAATTTTAGTTTAGTAGTAGCATACCTCATCTTTCTAAAATTTTCAGTTCCTTTATAAGAAACTACAATCATATGCCACATTTCATAAGCCGTCAGGCACTGAGATACTCTATTGAATTAATCTATTCCAAGACCACAAATGATAGCATTCAAGGATTTTAATTTTGTGTCATACTCTGCTTCTTTATCTGCACTCCATATTTCAGGTTTCTCTGGAATCACAGAGGGAGTTATAATTTTTCAGTAGATTTTGAATCCAAAGTTCTTTAAATAAATGATCATCCTTGATTTCTAGCATCCATAATTTTCACCATTGAATTAGGAAGCTCAAACCATTGAAATACCCTCACATTTATCAGCCATTGTGCTCTATATAATCCAAATACTTTTAGCTTGGTATAGATTTTATAAAAGATCCTCCCTCTGATACCAATTATTGGATCGGGTTATACCAAATATACACAAGAGGGGGGAGGGTGAATTGTGTCTTTTACAATTTCTTCGTGAGATCGTGATTTGTCCTTTTAACTTTATCATAATTATTAAGTAGTAGAAAATAAATAGCAAAGGATGCATGATGTATAGTGTTTCAGGGATAATAATGCCCCTAGTCCACTCCACCTACACTATACTCCACGATCTTGGAGATTTTCACTATCTGGTCCTCTTATCAATAGACTGTTCCACAACCTAGCGTAGGCAGTTGAAACCTTTACAAATTTAAGTCTAATAGAGCCTTCTGGTTCACAAATAGAACCTAACACATAGCTTAGTATGAGAAGCTGATCACTAAAAGTAAAAGATTATTTGTTCTTTGAAATACTTTCCAGTTGTTCTTCATAGTTGCAACAACATACAATTAATAGTCGATGGATCATAGATTTTTAGAAATGATGTTATTTGGGTAAGAGTAGTTCTGAGTCGATCTGGTTGTAGTAGATCATGAAATATAATTCAAAACTTTAACAATAGTTGATTCAAAAAAGATATTCGATGTAGAATCATTTAATCTTCAATCGTGCTTGTTCTTCTTTAGAAAACAGAGCTTTTCCGCTCTTCATAACAGTAGATCCGTAAGTCTCGATTGTCTCTGTAAATTGTAGCAGTGAAAAACTCAAGATCTTGATATAGATTTTTTCTTTTTATTATTATTTTACCCTCTCTATGAAATTAAAAATAATATAGGTATATATAGAATAAAGATAAGCTTTCTCCTTTTAAATTTAGATCCACAAAAATTGCCTTTAGAATTGCGATATTCAAATATTTGAATAACAGAGTAGTCGTAACTCCCCTGAATATTTTGCATGAAAATATCCTCTTAAATTGATCCTTTGAATAAAAAATAAATGGATTTGAATCAGTCAAATAAATAATTTATATTCAGGATTTAAATCTGTCTTGAAATAAGCCTAATAATCTTCAAAGAGAACGTTGCTCAATAATGTTGTAATTTAAATCGCTGACGCCAAACATAGGGTTCAAACTTCATAGCATATATTCTCTGAACGTAAGGTTCACAATGTAAGGTTGATCAAGAAAGTAAGATTTTATGATCCATCCTTCAAACGTAAGGTTGATTTCAAATGTAAGGTTGGTTATCCATACTTTTCTCTTCACTTTTCAAATGTACGGTATATGATCCATAATATTCAATCAAACGTATGGTTGTTTAAAAAAATAAGGTTGATGAACCACAATTTTGAGAAAAAAACATAAGAAACTTCTTCCATACTTTTCTGATAATCTGTAAAGTAAATAATGGATTCTATCCTTATGCTATGCTCCTCAACGTAGGGTATGAACAGTGTTTCCAGAACACACTCAAGTGATTTCCGAACACGAAGAGCATGAATAGTGTTTCCAGAACATGCTAAAATGATTTCCGAACATGTAGAGCATGGACAGTGTTTTCAGAACATGGTAAAATGATTTCCGAACACTTTTTCAAATATTCCACATGGATTAAACACTTCAATATTTCTCCAGAAATAAGAATATAAATAATATTAATTTCCTAAAATGTACTTAAAGTAAAGTCATTATAATAACAAATAAGGGTATTTTTGAGAATAAGAATTATTATAAAGAGATAGAGTATTTTTCTCAACGATTTTGTCTTAATATTAATAAAATAAAGTTTTGTTGAAAATTACACTTGCTCAACAAGTTATAGTTACAACATCGGGACATGGATGATTACATACATTTTGTCTCATCTCCAAGAATATTATGACGAGAAAGTAAAGCAAGATATTAATGTGATGATTACATTGGTTACATGTAAATTTGAGGGCATACCACAATCTTTCAATAAATCTAATTCTCATTTACACTTAACTACTACAGTTTCGTTTAAGGTTACATATCGAACAGGATGGAGTAAATGCTTTATTACATTTTAGGTAAGGTTCTCCAAAAAATAAGAGTATTAAAGACAGGTTAATCTTTAATTCTTGTGGAGAATAAGTTGAAAGAGGCGGTAACAGTTTTACATTCACCACGGCCGATGAAAAATTATTCATTATGAATAATATTCCTAAAATAGGGAAGTATATCAAAATTAGTTAATATTGATATGATAAATTAAAATTAAATAATGGATTACATGTATCAAATTGAAAATGGGCATATTTTTAGAATATTGTGGTGGGTATTAAAGTGATACAATACATGGATGGTGTAAGTAATGTTCCAATAGGCCTTGACTGGTAATACTAAGTAAGTATGCCTGAATCCATTATAATTTTATTTTTCATAGCTAAGTTCTTAGATAATTTAATTGGCCTTTTGATATCAAGATCATCTTTCATGGAAGGTGCCTATTCGACAGAACTAGAAATGGATGATGACACCGTTGGATGCTAAAAATGGGTGAAAGTTACTAAAATCTAGTTCATGGTTAAAGTAAGAAACAATATCTTAAAACATTCATTTGGAATGAATCCTTACAATGTGTCTACTAAAGGTTATTAGGAGAACCATTGTTTTCCAAGTAAAATATGTTTGGAAACATATATAAAGTAGACTTTGGTCTTATAGTTAGTTAAGACTAGAATAAAAGTATTTCTCCAGTGATTAACTTAATGTTGTAACCTATGTTTTTTGAGAATAGAATCCACTGAGGTAGATCTAATAGTTTCTTGGACATTGTCAATCGTACATATACTGACAATTTATTTAAAAATAAAATCTAGAACAATTCAATAGAACAATTATTTCTAGTGTAATGTGGAATATATCTATCCAAGTTGACATGCTTAGGCATAAGAGGATATTAATGTGGAAAATAGAATTCCATACACTTCAATGATGGATCAATCATGTTTCCATGATATGTAAAAGATATTATATTTCCAACATAAACTTCATAGTAGGAAAATATTAGTTATATTCAGGGTAACTACAAGTAAATCATTCATACCTATCAGATTGTAGTTGAGGATGTAAAAAAGATATGTACTTGGTAAGTGGAGAGAAAAGGATTCTAGTTTTAGTGGGACACAAACTAGTCTTCCTTAGATCAATTTGATTTGACATCAGAGTTAGTCTAAGGTGATGAGTGAGACAAACTCAAAAAATCTATTGGTAGTCATATCTATAAAAAACAAGTACATTTAAACTTATAAGGAATATAAGAATGATTTATTCAATAATTTGTTCCAATTATTGGAATAACACCTACCATCTAATGTTTTATCATTATGATAATTTTGTAACTGGTACTAGACAATTTTTCATTGTATGACAGTGTACAAAAGGAATTTACAAGGGGTTTTTATATCTTGATTATTTTTAGTCAATGAGTTAAGGTCACAAATAATTGAATAACCATGTTGTGGAATTATAGAAGACCCAAAACATAAAGTTGTTACTCAATAGAGACATGATCTTTATCATTTGAGAGCTATCAAAGTTTGTTATCAAGTTGTCTCTACTGCAAGTGTGAATGTTGTAATAGCGGGGGCCATAGACCCAACATGAATGGTACTTTTGATTACCATATTATGTATACAGTTATATATACATGATGTTTTTTATCATTATAGAGTATATATATTTTTTCATCCACAATTTAATAAAAATTTCTAAAGATTAACTGTCATATCAAAAGGTTATAGAAGATACCACGCTATAATGAGAACCTCGAGATATTATGACATTAATCTTAAAAAATTTCATAAGGTCTAGATACATATTAATGACTTCACATAGTATATTTTTGACTATCTTGTGATGGGGGGTCATAATCACTGAGACTCCTCATGAAGTTCACACATGGTGATCTCTAGTAGTGAGATCAGGAGGATAGACCCACCGATAGAAACACAATAGTTTTCAAGTGTCATTCATTGTTCATATCTATAGACATGTGTATTTTTCTCCTAACATGAGGTCATTACCAATGTGTTACATTTGATCATGTAATTTTATTTAATGAAAAACCATGATAATGAAATTGTGGTGAGTTAGCTTTTTTTGGGTGTGTCATTTGTGGTATGGCATTGGTTGAATGCTCAAGAATGTATTTTTCACTTTCGGGTTATGGAAGTAATATATCTAGATCCTTTTTTATAAGAATGGTATTACCATCATAAGATATTATCCAACTCATTCAATGGTAAATCTATTCAGTTAGATCAAAAAATAATAAATCAAGAAAAGGGTTATGACACAATTGTGATTCCTTCTTTATGAGATATCTAATTACAAAGTGACTATAGTACACAGTGTGTGTTTGTAGGTTGGTTTCTATTTATATGAATTTATATATATGTTTAAGGTCCTTGATGGGTTATAAGACTCTGATATTGATCTTTGAATACCATTCACTACTATTTGGATAAGGTCCTAAAGTATTACACACAGTAGCGTTTTCAAGAATCCTTCTTATTCAGGTGAATAAGTATATTGGAGATTGTGGGCCCCATTACGGGGTCCGAGTGTTGTCCAAGTTATCAATCACCAATAAATAAATAAATTCATTATTATTTATGTGAAGAATAATTGGTTTTAATTTATTCATAATATTTACAAGTTAAGTTAATATGAGAAATAATATTAATTTAATAAATATTATTTTAAAATTCCAGGTTCATTTAACATTAAATGAGAATTACGAGTGGAGTTAATGACATGGTTTTATCATGAAATATATTATATATATATATATATTATAGGTATTTGATAAACAAAAAAATAATGTTAATGATATATTGTAGTTCATAAATATTATTTATTCATTGCTTATTTAGTGGTCATTTCATTTCGGGGGTCAGGGAACCCTTTTTGGGTAATTTACTAACCCACTATATAAGCAGGATAGGAGAAGCGCTTGGTGAACTATTAATTGACTAGTAATGATCGATTATCTCTCCTCCAACTTTCTATAAATAGAAATAATATCTATGATTTCTGATCCATGAACGCCTTTGAAAGATAGAAGTCATTAGATCTTAGTGATTTTCGTGACGTTGAATGACTCGTCGAAACTCTACACTAACAAACAGATTAAAATGAATAGAAAGAATGTGGTTTTTTGAAGAATCTATGCATGATATAGAGGTATCTTCTTATGGATCATTCGAGCAGTGATCACTGATGAAAATTAAAAGTCGACCCCGTCATTGATTTCTAAAATGGTTTGTTTTTTATTTACATTTTTTGCTCTATTTAATTTACACAATATCCTATGCATATACCAGGGTTTGGATCATCATAGATGATAAGTCTCATCATCCTGATGAAAAATAATTTTAAAATCCCTAGCCCACCAGATTCCACTGTGACCTCAGTACTTTCATTTGGGAGGCCCTTCCTAAGGAAAGAAGAGGCAGTGTAGAGGTTATGCATTATGATTACATGAAGAATCAATGCAACACTGATGCATGGGGTTTTGGGTCTATGTAGAAACTAGAGGAGAGGCCCACATGGTATTTTAGTCCCAATATGTGGTAGGGATTATACGACCCCCATACATCATAGATTCCATTTGATGGGAAGAGATCTATTAAATAGTAGAGTCTATCTCATGATTATTTCTATTTGGTACATGCATAAAACCTAGAGAACTATACACTTTCAAAAACAATGTTATCCCGAGTGAACTCATGTGTTGCCTTACCCATTAATTTATACTAAATAATCACTACTGATACTATGATGAATTCCACCATGGTCAGGGAAGGGTAGTTCTGGAACCATGGAAAAGTTGTGCACTATTGCACTGCAATCCCAACCATGTATCATGGTGACTCTGAGAGATGAAAAATTGGATATGAAGAATTCACCATGGTCTTATTGCTATTTTTTTGAAACATGTAAAAAATGATGGAAGAATTTAAGTTTCACTATCATCTATATGTTTTATTTTTTAGACTAAATAAAAAGAAGGTAACATTACATGTTATCTGGTTATGCCTTTCTATTTGGGTGAAGGAAGTACATTGAGTTGAAGGCTATTTCATGGGATCTGAGCTACATTATGGATGATACCAAAATAGAAGTGTAGCGGTATGGGAGGAGTAAGAAGGTTGTATCCATGGTAATAGGTCTAAATCATATCCATTTTGAGGCACGAATAAGAGATTTCACATATGAGAAGGCTACATTGTTCTGCTATTATTCACGTTGTAGTATGTATGTGTCTGAAATTTCAAAATCATGATATCGTCAGGATATAAAATTGCTACAAGTATGTTTTATGAGATTTTTAAGAATATTAACTCATGTGGGTAAGTGTATAACACTAAATGATCTCTAGTGTAGCAGAAAATAGGCAGGGTTTGACCAAAGATTAGGAAAATATTTCTAAAGATTCAAATATTATTATACTTTCCCAACCCTCATTTGATATGGGGATATTTATGGATGAATCATACATAGATTTTTTGTATGATTTAAAGTGAATAAAATAATAGAGGTTCAAATAGATATTTCTCAAGGGTTCTTCCTATAAATATAATGGTTATGTTGTTATACTAGATGACTAAGTCCTGTGAAATTGACCTTCAATTGCAAAACAGAGCCTAAAAAGGTTTTGTTGCTACTATGGAGTAATTCTTCCTTGGTTTATTTTTATTTTATACATCACGTAATTAATAGTATGAGGTGATATGTATTTTTTTTAATTCATGTATGGTGAAGGGTTACATTTAGTGAAGTAGAGTGTCTTCTTAATTCTATAATAGTTTTTAAAATTTATTTATTATTTCCTTAATCTTATTTCTTTCTACATTTTATGAACCTTGGGGGTGGAAGAAATATTCTATCATACATTAACTAACAACCCCTATTCAATGGATGACCATTAGGTGAACATGTTTGGTTATGCTTAAATACAATTTTTGATTACCAATCATATTGCCTAAAAAAAGTATACAAGAGTTGAAGAGTGGTGTAAATATAATGTGAAGTGTTCACTCTAAGCTGAGGTTCACTAAGATTCAATTATGACAATATATAACTTTATTTAATTATTTCCAATTGACTAATTCGTGAACTTAGATATACTATGATTAGAATACGTATCTCCTTGATCTAAAAACCAACTAATATTGAATCACTTCTTTTTTCCTCATGTATTATTAAATATTCTGAGTGACTTCAATACTATTCTCTATGGGATCGACCTCAGATTCCACAGTACTATGTTAAAAACATTAGTGATACTTAGAGTTTATCAATTTTAAAATTAGTTTCCCCAATATAATTAATTTTTCCTTTTGGGTGATCAATTTATTATACCCATTGTAGGTGAAAAGTTTTCAAAATTTTTGACTATTTTTAAAAAGTTTTTTATTTTTTCTTTCTATTTCCCCCCTTTTACACGTGTTCTTATTATGTAGTAGTTTTTAGTATAATATCAACACATGAGTACTCGAATCTGGGTAAAAAATAATAGATCATAATTTCTATCCCTTTATTTATAAGACCCCAAGAATAAAAATTATTATTAATGAAGATTAATAAGTCATGGATTGAAGAAAACATGAACCTGAATCTGACCAAGTAAAAAACCAAAAGTTACAATAATGGAACTCAAGAATGAAATATCTCATAAAATATTTAATAACATCAAATGTGGTGGTTAATATGAGACTTATCATTCCTATGGTCACTTATCAATAGTATGATATCATTCTAACATCATAAAAATGAAATCACAATCCATTCAATTCATAAGGCTGCCATATGAAGACCCAAATTACCTCCTTGGGAGTTTCATAGAGCCGCACGGCACTTTTTTGTTCAATGATGTAACATTTGATTCAATAAGGCTACTCCTCTCCTACTTCTATCTCTATGATAATTCTTGGGAGTGGATCTAAAATTTACCTCTGCATTCAATCAGAATCTGGGATGATTTGGTAAGATGTTTTTTGACTATATTTTTTCCTCCTTCAAATTCCACGGACTTATGTGTAAGTACTCAAAATGATTAACAAATAAATGATGAATTCCAATATAATTTATGGGGGATGTTTAAATGTTTAATTAGAAGATTTACCCAATGTGTAATATAGATATGTTCAAAAACTCAAATCTTCTATAAAGGTTTTTCATAGGGTAACATATCAATTATAGATGCAGTTACTAGATGATAATTGATGAGGAAGTCACCTAAAGAGAGTTCTGAATTATAAGATAAAATTTAATTCAGTATTTGTATATGAAAAACTGGTATAGAACACAAAAATGAGTGAACATGGTGGAACATACCTTGGTATCCACATAAATGAATTACATGTCATGTAAATTGGATGTTATGATATCCACTCAACATCCCCATGGTATGTATTTTAAAGTTTCCAATTATCTTGATTTGAAAAATAAAAATTGTGTTCATAGATAGAGTCCATATCCACACAAAAAATTGAATTGAGGACAAGGATTAGAAAAAAGAAAAGGATTTCATCCAAGTACACAAGGTTTCTAACCTAAACATAAACACCTATCTATAAGTATTAAAATATACACTTTGTATAATGCCCTAGAAATTTTATCAAAACTATAGGGGAAAATATCAATGAATTGATAACCTACTTGAAATATTAAAGTGATTCTATCCTAAAATTAAAATAATACTCACAAAATCTGAGTGTTTTCATAAGGAATATAAAATTCCAAGTGAGATATATTTCTACCCAACTCAAGAAGATGATAAGGGGAAATTTACTTAGAGATACCAAAGTTCATAGTCATTGGGAGATAAAATCCATCACCTTAAGGAGTGTAAAAATAATCAAATATGGTGTTAAATAATTTAAATAATATAAGAAGATCCATGTTGAAGAATATATAAGACAAACTAAGGAAAAATATGATAACTAATGGGAAGTATATCAAGGAGTAAAGAAAAAAAATAAAATAGAAGTTAATAATTTAGATAGAGAGGAACCGCCACACCCATAACCACCTATACATCCTTTTTAGGGAGAGTTAGGAAAGTGAATACAGATAATCAAATACAAATTTTTTTAATATGGTAAAAAATTACTTGTCAACATATCATTTTCTAAACCTATAGTGAACATTCCCACCAACCAAATGTTTATGAAATAATTAATGTCAAACAATATGAAGCTATAGAAATTGGGAACCATACCACTGATGGTAGAATGTTATGATGTGGTTTCAAGAATCCAACTATAGATGAAAAGTTATCGAGGTAGATTTTCTATCCCAATGGATACTGGTTATAATGAGTTCAGTAAGGATTTTTTTTTATTTAAGAGTGAGTGTGAATATAATTTCATACTCAAAATTTAAAATCATGGCCTTGAGATATTTTAAGCCAACTTGTGTTACGCTTCGACTTATAGATACAATAGTGGTATTTTCTAGAGAATTACCTGAATATTTCATTGTCAAGGTAGACAATATCTACCTCTTGATAGACATGGTGATGGACCTAGACGAGGATAATACTCTAATAATATTGGGAAGATAATTCCTAGTAGCATGAAGGGAATTGATTAATGCCCGTATTGGGGGGTTAATATTAAGAGTTAGTAGAGCATTGGTAAAGTTCATTATCCAATAGGAAATAATGAATCTATATGAGAAATGGGTTTATTTTAGAGAATATAGCTTTAAAGGATTTTAGGATACAACATTCCATTAAAAATAATTGATGAGGATGTTGTAGAGAAGAATGAATAGGGTTAAAAAGAAGTATGAAACAACAAAAGTTTGTTGGGAAATCCTAAAGATATAGGAGGTACTATAGTCCATGAAGTGTTTAAAGAAGGTCATTGGCTTTGGGTAGTAAATGAACTACAAATTTATTTTTTGAAATTGTACAAACAAATATGTATTGGTTCAATGTAGGTTAAGAGAGTAATACAAAGAAGAAGAGTGAAGTTAATCTTAGAAAAAGGAAGAGGTCACATCTACATGGAGGAATCACATCTTTAAACCTTGATAGATAAAGTTAGGGAAACCTATTACCTAACTTCACTCACATGAATTTGAGAGGTAAGTTTTATCTTAATTACCATAACCTAATCACTTTTGGGTGAATCCCACATTTTTTTTATTTATTATTTATTATTGAATTTATTTTTAATTTTTTTAGAAATAGTTTAGGAGTATATTCCATTATATTTTTTAAATTTCATGGGAATTGGCATACACATTCCCTATTTCAATATTATTTTCAGTCCTATGATGATTTTAGGAATGAATAAATAAGGTAGAAATTAATGATAACAAAATAAGATCTTAATGTCAAAGTAGAGTAAACATTAAATTTTATAACTCAATGGTACTACATGATTATCAGAATCTATTTTATACATAAATGAAATATTGAATACCCACACTTAGATTAGTTATATTTTTTTATCCCTGATACATATAATTTTTAGATGTCCCATGAATCCATATTTTTTTCAAGTTGATAGAATTGAATAAGTAAGTTTGGGTTTGAATTACTAAAGTTAAGAATGGAAATTAGGATTCAATTATTAATGATTTTTATTTTTTATTCACATGTAGATGACATTTATCCTTCAATATTTTTATGTTTTGAATTTCATAAATTCTTGTGTATTAATTTTTTATTATTATATATTCCAATATTTACTATATGATATTTTATTTTATCATTCCAGATAGGTCTCTAGAACTAATTTTCCCCATTCTATCATGAGAAAAATTTATTGAGAGAACATAGGACATGTTACCTACTAGAAATCATATTTTATATTGTCAAAACAATTACTGTAAAAATTTACTTTTAAATTTATTTTGGAATTTTATTTATTTAGAAATTATCCATGATAAATGATTTAATATTTATCCTAATTTTACCCATTAGATACCCTGAATAACTTTTGACACGAATAATAAAAATTATAATCCAAATTTATCTACTAAAACCCTAAATATGGTATATTTCCTGATTATCTATGTTCAAGTGTGTGGGAGAGGGAATTAATGGTAAAAAATGATGTACTTTATTGAGAGAAAAAATTGGTTGCTTCTTTGGTTTATGGAAAAGATTCATTTTATTATTCATTGTATTAATTTTTACCCACTTGGTAAATAAAAAAATGAAAATAATTATGTTTTGTTTTAGAGGAAAAAAATATTTATCCATTTAATGATGGTTTTTATTATTTTGGGTTGGGTGGTAGATGTGAGACTTTTCCTTTATCAGCATTTAAAAAAAATAGAAAAATGGGTTCGAAAAAATGAAAAGGAAAAAAATAGAGGGGTAACACATTTATTATTCTTTCATTGTCTCATGACCATTAAAATAAGATTGGGGTGTGGGGAAAATATAATTTTTAAGAGGGGGATTTTGTTTAACTATACCTGGATTATCATACATTATAATTTAAAGATAATCCTACTTTTTGAGATTAAATTATTTTATTCACCAATTACCAACCATAATTATGCTTCAAAGTCAATTTATCCTCATTTGTAAGTATTCATGGTTATTAATGGTTTTAGTATCTATAAAGTGGAGAAAACATTTCTCATTTAGCTTTGTAATTATAGTACATGTACTAAATATAGGAGCACAATTTCTTTAAATTGTAACCTTTATTAATGAGAATAATAATTAATGTGAGGTAAATCACAACATTACATGTTTAATCATGATAAATTGAGAGGGTTTAATGGAATAATGGAGAAGATATATCATTTTTCATGAGAAATATCAAATATTTTTTCGAATAGTGAAGAGTTAGATTCATTTTTATTTTGTGCACCATGAAAACTATTTCTCCCCTATTGAATATTTTCCAGTTTTATTGATTTTTAAATTTTAAATTTTTGTAGAATGGGGGGTTTCCTTTTTAATTAATGTTGAGATATATTATTGATGGAAATAGTTTTTTTATGTTTGAAGGAGTTGACGAGTTCATTAAATTCATACATTTTTTGTTGTTTAATTTCATAATGTTTTTATTTTAATGGATTATAATTTTACATTTTTCCTTAAATTGAATTAAATTTGGGAAATTAATATTTTATGCTTGATTTTTTTAAAAAATGGGAAAAAAATTAATTCATTTCATTTTGCTAATAGATTTATTTTGTACTATGTAGGCTAAAATGGTAAATAAAATGGGGACTTAGACAAAAATCTTCCATCACCAAGGAGAGCTCTCAACCATATGTAATACATGTGGATACCTGATAAGGTGGCTAACCAATAATCTAGGAGTTCCTACACCGACATGAAATATGAGGCATAGAGGTCATGTGTGGTGTGTTCACAAAAAATAAAGGGTGAACCAATGCATGGGGTTAAGGTCCATGTGGAAGTAGGAGGAGAGATACACATAGGCGTCATGACTAAGAAGTTTTTGCTGTCTGCGAAGAATCATTAAGCTCAAATTAAAATTTCTAGAATTGTATCTATTAAATAGTATAGTCCATCTTATGATTATTTTGATGTGGGATTCACAATTCACCTGGGGCACTATGCAAAAGTTGAAACAACATCATCCTAGGTGAAATCACATGTCACCTTCAAAATTAATTTCTATTTGATTTTTTTCACCATTGTTATGTAGTAATTCACCATGGATGGTGAGGGGAAGATCAGGTGACATTGTATAATTAATAACTTCTTCACCATATTCTATACCTTCTGTCATGATAACTCCTAGAGATGGGATATTAGAGAATAAGGCTAAATTGTTTCCATGTCGTTGTACCATGGTTACATATCACCCGAGGTCGGTAGAAATGAGGTCATCACATCATCCTTAGATTTTTTCATGGAATATGTTATATAAAAAGGATGTTTGTTGTATAAGTGATCTAGTTTTATTTTCAATTTGGAGGAGTACATAGAGTATTCAGTTGTGTCATGAGATCCTTCATACATCATGGAAGGGATTAAAATAGTAGTGTCATGGTATAAGAAGAAGAGGAAGGTTATGATCAGGGTGAGGATGGTTGCTTCATATCCATGTAGAAGAATCCATTTAGAATTACCCACATGAGAAGGATTTTTGATTTTCTTATTTTTCATGATATAGTATTTCTATGTATTTAATTTAAAAATCACAATATCTTCTAGCTATCTAAGTGTTAAAGGTGAGTTTTGGTGGAGTTTTAAAATTAATCATTCATGTGTAGTGGAACATAGCTCTAAGGAGGATTGAGTGCAACAAAGAATAAATAGTATTTTTTAGTGATCAGGTAAATATTTTTATAAATTAAATTCTTTATAGGGTGGATAAAAAATAACTTATTATGGAGATTTTTTTAGAGTAATCACACATGAATTTATTTTTTTAGTTAACGTGATGAACATAAATTAGTTTTAAAACAATATTTTCACGGAATCCACCTATTAATAGAAAGGTTGGGTTGTTATACAAGGGGATTGGGACTTGGGAGAAGGAACTTCAACTGGAGCCTGGTGCTTGAGAATTTTATATTTATAATATTGGGTAATTTTACCTAGGTTATTTTTTATATTTCATATCCCCTCATGAATAGAATGAGTGGGTAAGTATTTTGGTCCAATCCATGTATGAATGAGGGATTGAATTTAGTAAAGTAGAGTGTATTCTTCATTCTGTGATGGGTTTTTTATTCTTTTATGAACTTATTAATAATAACTTTTTCCACCTTTACTGACCATTGGGTGTTGGAATAAATGTATTTTCAATTCATTAACTAACCACCCATGTTCATCGTATGACCATTTTTGTGAATAAGGGTGGATATGTTTAAATAAGGTTATAGATTACGCATTATAATACATTACTGAAGTACATGAGATTTAAAAATGGGTGACAATATAATGGAGAGTGTTCACTCTAATAGGAGGTTCACCAGTATTTAATCATGATGAAATATAAATTAATTTATTTCTTTCTGCATCAATAATGCATGAACTTAGAAATATTATGCTTGGTACACTTGTCTCATTGACCTAAGAACTAGATCAATAAAAAATATCTTGTTTCTAATAATTTTTTCTTAATCATTATATATAACCACTACACCATTCTTCATGGGATTAACCTTTAATTCCTATACTACATTAAATTTTTTTATTTTAATTTTTTGTTTATACATTTTTAAATTCGTTTCCTTGATAGAATTAATGATGACATTCGGGTGATCAGTTGGGATATATAGGGATACATTCCAACTCACATTAGAGATTGTTTGTTATGTGATGAGATATGTATGGAATGGTTGAGAGAATAGAACATTTGACATTGGGGTGTGATAGTATCTAACCATTGTGGATGATTTTTTGGGTACCCTTTGTTTTATATTCTTCTAATACTATGTTACTACACTGGATATGTTATTTAGTGAGCATGCCATTATGAGGTTGATGTTGGTTAGTTGACTTGTTTAAGTGTATGTTATCTCTACCATTTTTCAACTGGTGCATTAGTATGATCTTTTCACATGTCTACAAGAGACCTTGAGTATGATCCTACTATGTAAACATTTTACCCTCACTCCATGTACATATAAACCATTTTTAAGAATCTAGGAGGATTATGGGGGCCGAGATAGAAATTACTAGATTGTATGCCATAAATGTTTTTGAGACACTTCTATTGGAGTTGTCTTTTGATATTTATTTAGAGACTTTTATGTGTAGTTATTTTCATAGTACATGCATTATGGTATAGTTTTGGGTTTTCTTTTATATTATGTGATGGATTTTATTTTTGTCTGATTTAACCTATATCCATATTCTTATTATTATAGGGAAATTCCTTCCATATGTGATATTTTTATACTATCACTTCTAATCGCCAAACTAGGGTTAACTAGATGTGGGACTCAAGGTTCATTATCTATATTACTTTATTGCTAGCCTATGCGGGTAACCATTAGAGGAAGGGGTCAAGACAGAGTGGTATCAATGGTTTTGGTTGAGAGGTAGAATGATGTTTGAAGTTAGGTACTGTGATTATTTCATGGGTTGGTAGGGAAACAATTATAGTTGATCTTAAAATGTGACATAGACTAGGGTTTCTAGAAAATATAAAAGATTTTAGGGCCCTTAATTATCCTATGTAAGGACATTAAGCCTACCTAATGTCCAAGTAAACTATTCCCATTTACAGGATATAGACCTAGGGAATGTACATGAATTATGACTATTTGTATTCATATCTAAATTTGAGTGTTTGTGGGGAATTAAATGAATATTAATAAATGAAATTCGATAAAATTACATATGATATGTCTTACGATTTCTCCATGCTTCTCAAAATATATCCTAGTTATCATCTGTGTGTAGCTTAGGTGATAGTGGTTTGGTAGGCTGATCTAATTGATCATTGGATTATACAAATCGTATATGAGGTTATGGAATGATAGAGGTCCTTTTATGCCTTTCAAAAGTAGATCTTGTGAAATAATGAGGGGATGATATTTTATCTGGAGATATAGTGACATTTAGAAGAGATTGAGACTGATTTTGGTCTAATTTGAGCATGGGTTGAGTTTTGGGTTCCATTAGAACTTGGTTAGATATGGGGATTTTCTCATTAGTGGAGTAAATTAAATCTTGGTGACTAGAATAAGCCAGATATTTCATCAGTTGACATTTGGAAAGAGTTTCTCTTATAGTTATTTTCATTGATGATGAAGGTGGAAAATAGGTAGGATATTATTTCTCTTCAATAGGGAATATTGTAAGGGTGGGAATATGGGATCATGTTTAAGGACCTTATACACTTTTCCCCTAATATCTTTTCACATGAGGATTCCAGAGCCTGTCATCTGGTGGATGTGTTGCATCTAGTAATCTAGTATACATTTGAACTATAAAAACTTCCTATGTATTTATTATTCAAGAATAAAGATAATGTTATCATGTGGACGCACATAATGGGATGTGATCCTTGATAGGGATACTGGTAGAGTTTCTTGATAATTGGGGTTTCAGGTAGTGTATCTTGGATGTCTAGCCAGTTGGGGTTTTGGCCAATGGGGAAACCACCACAATGGGTCTTTACATGAAATTATGGGGTTGGTGGATCTAGAGAATCTAATTGGGGATTCCAATTATCATGTTATGCCTATAGTGGTCATATTCAATAGATATATCTATATCCAATAGTTGTGGGGTGAAATTTTTAGATGTGAAAGAATGCATCTTTTCAGAAGTAGAAGTAGTTATTTTTTAGGTAGTTTCAGTACCTGGGAACACTGATGCATGTTCATCATCCAATGGTATATAGGATTTGTAGAGGTAATACTCACAATGGTGACTGGACTCATGGACCTAGTCTCGAGTACATTCATGAAGAATGTTGGCAGATAGTAAGAGAATATAATCATGGGTAGATGCACGTGATAGATGTGGAATGTCACAAACCATCCTGGGTCGACCCTGAATTGCTCACCCCTGAACTGGTCACCTGAGCTGATCCATGGAAACACCAGAGAGGTGTTCCCAATCCTTCTAGGCTGGATAAAAGTTACAAGGTAATCAATAGAGGCAATGGGAATGGTTTCTCCTAATAAAATAAACTAAGGAAGAAGAACAAAAAAAGAACAAAAAAACTAAAATTTGTTCCTAAAGATTCACTCTATTTACATTTTCAAATAATGAGACAAAAAATAGAAAAATAACCAAACTAGAACAACCAAGATGAACCTGACACCAAATAGCTCTCCATGTGACCCTGAGGGTCACACCCCAATCAAACAACAACCATCACCTGAGGCGATTGAACCAAATTTGTAACCTATAGAAGAAACTAAAAAAAAAATTAATATAGTCATGAGTATTAAAACATAGAAGGTAGGAATATATTAATATATTTCTAATGAATATCCTTTAAATAAAGAAACATTGATTTTTAGGTTTTAAATACAAACTATAAACATGCGTATTCCATACTTTTCATTTCAAAATAAAAAAACATCCCATTTACCTCACATATAAAAACAATTCCCATTCAAGGAGATATGTTAAGTTTCTAGTGAATAAGGATAAAGGGAACCAAATAAGAAAACATTCATTTTCAATATAATGAGAAATAGGGAAAACACTTGTTTTTTCACAATGTCATTCTCTAAATATTTTTTTAAAAAAATTCACTTTCTTAAATTTACAAAGAACACCCAAAATGACGGACAAGGAATATAGTTCAAAATTTGAGAAATTGATAATAATAATAGTGTCGGATCAATACGGAAACACATATAAACTCAGATGAGAACCATAACATACTACACATGTGACTCATCGTGAAGGAATTCCCTACTCGATGACATTATAATGCCCTAATGACCAACTGTCTCTCTACCTAGTCTGGTTGAGGGTCCCAATCCCATAGAAAAAAACCCAAGCATCCACCTTATATGGGTCACTAGATAGTGAAATAACTTATACTAGTGTAGAAAAGGATCTCCGAAATCCTTTTTTCTATGATAGGTTCCCATACTAAGTTCATAAGGGGGTGTGCCAAAAAATTCAGGAAAAAAGTCACACATACATATATACTATCATACACTCCCACAACCGACACCATCCCAGCCTCCTCAAGGAGAAAAAAATGCCTTAAAACAATAATTGAATAGGAGGAGTACCATGCCAAGGAAATTCCCACCCATTTATCATCCAACTAGGAAATGGCTTCCTCCTAGAGGGGCTTTCCAGTGAAACCAATTCAAGATGTCAAACGAAACTTACAAAATTTTCACAAAACTATACATTTTATAAATAATCACAAAAAGACTTCCACAACCAAACACGCCTTTGGAAACCCATTTCATCAATACAACCCACCATTCAAAGTGAAAACACACTCAAAATAATCAATGGGGAATAACATTAAGAACTTAATTTGAAACCCCATTTAAAACTCAAATAACAATTTTGAACATCACCAATGCATTTATAAATCCCGAAAACATCTTTAAAAATCACTAATTGCTTAAAAGATTAAACCTAGCCTTTTTACAAACACTTTGTGTAAAAAATACTTGCCAATCATTCCAATCAAACACACAAGTGGAAACCATCTACTTTGACATGATATAACTATTTTAACAAGAATAATTTTTTATTTAGAAACTAAAGGAGGTAAATATATCAAGAAATCAATGTAAACCTATTTTAAAGGGAAATATGCAATGTGGTCCTACCTCTAGGATGAAAAAACTTCTAGAATATGGCGAGAAACTACAATCACACCACCACCACATCTACAGAAAACTTAAACCATCCTAAAACAACAATATTGAACCCAAGTTTTAAGGATCCAACCCTAAAAATCAGATCTCAATAGTTAGAGAAAAGGAACCCAAGAAAGGGGAAGAAAACCCCTAGAAAAAAGAGATAAAAAAATATAAGGAACTTATGTGGATATCCCTTGATGAAATCGAGCTAAAAACACCCAAGGAGTGGAGTTAGAAGGATCTAAGAGAAGGGGGAGGATGCGCTTGGGTCAAAATAATCCAAATGGGGGAGGAAGGGGTGATTTTATTTAAAAACTGAGGAGGGAAAATGGGAAAATCACAGTTTTTAAAAAATTGGAAGGTCAGAGGGTTATTTTGCACATTCTGTTAGACTATGTGGTAGTTGTGTGACCGCTACTTCTGAGGAACCTAGGTACCACATGGTTACCTAGAATTTACTGCACAATCGTGTGGTAGCCATGCAGTAACCATGATTAGGGTACCTTCCACCCCCAAAAAACCAATTTTACCCAAAACTCAATGAAACCACCAAGTAGAAGAGCTAGTGAAAGGATTTAAGAGAAGAACCTTACAAAATCTCAAACCTATCAAACATGTTTCCTAAAAAAAGAACCAAAAATTGAACTGAATTGAGACTAAACAAAAATTTCCAAACCTGGGTGTGACAATTTTGTCCACCATAATGCTTCCCCCCCACACAAAAATCTAACCCAATGTTCACACTGAAATAAAAACCCATTACTTCCCTCAAAATCAATTATATTACCAAAATAAGACAAATGAAGAGACTATAAAAACACCCCCAACTAGAATCGAAGCTAACAAGAAGAACTAGGAAAACCAAATTGGTCTCCCTACTAAGTCCCACCCACCCCCACATTTTATAAACCTCCAGTTGATCGATAAAAAAGAAACAGAACTCTCACAACATAAATACCATCCTCAAAACATGCACACCTCAAACATCCTCAAGTGGGATTAAAACCACCCATTTGAACAAACAATGAACAATCAATTCAAACCATACCCCAGTAGGCACTACCACTATCCTAATTCAATGAAACTGGGATAAAAACATGGGGATGCCTGAATGGATTCACCACTATAGGATACTAGCTTACACAACTTTATTTCATGAAAAATTCCAATGAGATCCACGATGGGTCTCCCCACCAAAATAGCTAACATGATCTGACAAAATCAAGAGTTTTCCCATAAGAACCAGGGATCTCCACCGTAGGGGATGGGAGGTAGGGCCCATAAAATGGACCATCAAAACCATGAAAGACAAAAACCAACCGCTCAATGATCCCTGGATAACCACCAGCAAACCAAACTTAACTAGCACAAGCAGGATGTAAGGTCTATAAAAATGAGACCCATATACAATGGGACATAACCACTAAGATATTCCGAAAACGAGATGACTATTCCTCTTTATGATGAATGTGAGAACTCTTACACCCTTATGGGTCATAATGTGGAAACAAGGTTCCCATGCCACCTTACACCAAATGGAACAATTGAAAACAAGAAAACTACATAGGAGGATTAAACTAACTCTACTTCCCAAGAAATGATTAGAACATAAATCTAAAACTTTCCACATTATTGAGGTTCCCATGACTATGCGCTAGATTCACTTAGGGACCAATGGCTGAAGATCTAAAGATTGAACCATCTAATACCTCATTTTAGGCTTTAGAAACCCCTGAACAAAACAAACAGACCAAAACATCACAAAACACACTTCCATTTAAATAGGATTTCATAAGGGTTCAGAAAAAACCACTCTTACAATCTAAAGAAAAAAGAACCACTATATAATTCCACCAGAAAATAATATTATAGAAAATAACATTATAGAAAAGCGGACCAAAATTGATCCCCAACCAGTGATATACTCCTGCAAACATCCATAGGTGTCCTTCTAAGAGTTGGCTATATATTCATGGTGATTATTGGAAACACCCAAACAAAACCACTTTAGGTTACCCAAACATTGATAGGTGTGGTAGGTTCTTGGATCACTTGGGTGTGATGGTCTCTTATGACCATGCTTTCCACACTGATGGTAAGTCACAATATTGTGCTCTGAAGAGGATGACGAGAGGTCTAAATGCCTCTTAATTCCCTTACCAGCACCATCAACATTAGGACACTTCACATTATTCTTACTGAAATCCTCTTTTCTATTTCTAAAGACTAGAGGAAGACCAGTTGTCTCAATCCCTCTTACTAGACTAGCTCAGCATGTAAGGCTTGCCTCACCACATCATAGAAGGTAGTTATGTATAGCTCTTACACCTTTGACTGCTACTTAGGATGAATCCTGAGATCCAAATTCCAATCTTTCATGGGATCATTTTCAACATACCCCAGTTCATATGGATCCAGGTCTAAGAAGCAACGAAAGAATTCCAAAATTGGTCATAAAACTTTTTGAAGACTACACAATGCCATATTCTTCCTGAACATCATCATCTCAGATAAATAATATTGAATTAATGATGAGTTGAATAACTCCTAGGTGATATCCTTCTATGACTTTCTTCAAGACAAAGACTTCCACCATTTCCAGGCTGACCCTTCAATCATAAAGGTAGAAAAATTTACCTTCAATGTCTCAAGAAGCACAAGGAAACTGAAGTCCCTCTAAATCCTCCACAACCACTCCTATTTCTCAATATGATCCTATTGACCATATAAAAGAGTAGGATGTAACTTCCAGAAATAAAAAACGTAGTCTATGGGTTGATCAAATAGATTTTTCACTAGAGATGTACCACCCAAAGCTTCATCTTGGGTATTCATCAAACCTTTGTGAGAGAAGGCACTAAGATATAAGGGAAACAAGGAACTAGATCAAAACCAATCCAACAACATGAATCCATCACATCAAACATCACAAAAAAATCATCACTCCCAAAAAAATACAAGGGACATGACACACAACCACAAGCTATCAAAACATAAAATTTTTCCTCAAATCACTTTCGAAAATAAAACATGCTTTAAATAATTCCACACCCACTAATGGTGTCCCATTTCCCTGCCCATGCACATTTTCATTCCATAACGAACACCCAAAAATTTTATAATAGATGTCTATTCTTGTGTACGATCATGAAAAAACTAAAATAAAAACATTTAACTCATCCATCCTTTTAAAATCCCAAAATTCTTTTTTTCAAAAACGTTCATCCACAACAAATTGGAAATCCCATCTAAATCTTAGAAACCCCTTTTAAAGAAACATAAAAAATTCAGTCAAACTTGTTTCTTATATTTTTACATAAAATCTAAATCATTTCCTTCATTTCAAAAAAATTAGGAGACCTCCAGAAAATTTACCAACCACCTAATCGAAACCAATTTGGTTTTACCTCAAAAATTCATTTCAAAAAAACCATTTTTACACTTACCAAAACAGGGTCATTTCAATTTTAAATTAAGATTATCACAATTCCAAAAAAAGATGTTTTGAAATAATTTTCAAAATTAATGAAGATTAAAATTATTAACAAGGTGGAAACTAGCATCAATGGGTGACTCAGTCATATGGTTGGAAGCCATGTGATATTCAAACTACCATCATGTAGAAAATTTCAAGGTAATTTACATAGATCCACATGGATTTCTTGGCCCTGAAAGATCATAGAGGCCACTTCCTAACTCCCTTTTCATTTCCCAAAACCAAAAAATCTACAATAATCCACAAAAATGACAAAACTGGGTACCCCATGGTAACTTGAGGTTTGTAATAAGAAAGAGTTTGTGTCTCTCTTCCCACACCTACAAATCGAGCATGACATTCTAAATCCTTCTACCTTGACAACCCCAAGTAGTAATGGGCTATATAAAAGTATGGTCCTCAAAAGAGCCAACTTCCCTCTGATACAATTTTTTCATGAACCAACCTAGGTCAACCCTAAACTCGTCACCTAGGATGATATATGGAAATAGCCAAGAGGTGTTCCAAATATTCCCAGGCTTCCAAAAAATCACTAAGGGTATCAATATAGGTAATGAGAATGGTTTCTCCCAATATAATAAACAAAGGAATAAGAAAAAATAAAAGAAAAAACCAAACTAAATTTTTTCCCAAAGTTTTACATCATTTACATTTCCAAATAAAGAGACAAAAACTAGAATAGAAACCAAACCAGAACATCCAAGCTGAACCTGACACTAAATTATATCTCTATGTGACCATGAGGGTCACTCCCCAACCAAATAGTGACCATTACCTGAGGCGATTGAACAAAAAATGGAATCTGTAGGAGAAAATAAAAACAATAAAATAAAATATTAATGAGTATTAAAACTCAGTAGTGAGGCCCAGATTAATCTATTCCCAATGCATATACTTTATATAATGAAACATTCATTTTCAGGTTTGAAATAAAAACTATTAACATATTTTTTCCATAATTTTCATTTCAAAATAAACAAAACACAACCCATTTCCTCACATTTGAAAACAAGGAACATTCAAGGAGATAATATACGTTATTAGGGAAGAAGGATAAATGGAACCAAATAGTAAAAAAACTCATTTTCACTATAAATATAAACATGGAAAATACTTGTTTTTTCACTGAGTCATTATTGAAACCTTTCTAAAAAAACCATACATTCTCAAATTTATAAAGAACCCAAAAAACCAAGGAGAAGGAATATAGTTCACAATTAGGAAAATTTATAATGATATTAGTTCCAGAGAAACACTGAAACACCTGGGAACTTAATGGATAACTAGAACATACTATATATGTGACTCATCATGAAGACATTCCCAACATGATGACATTATAACTCCCTAATTCCCTACCATCAACCTATATTTCCTCATTTAGGGGCCTGATCCCATAGTAATAAACCCAAGTTCAGACCTTCTATGGGTCATAAGCTATGCAATAACCTAGACTAGTGAAGAAAACATTCTCTGAAATGCTATTTGTTATACTAGGTTACCATGATATGTTCATAAGGGGTGTGCCAAAAAATTCAACAAAAAAGTCACACATACATATATACTATCATACACTCCCACAACCGGCACAAACACAACATCCTCAAGGATCATCCCATGCCTTAAAAAAATAATCACACTGGTGGAGTCCCATATTGAGGAAATTCCCACCCATTTATCATCCAAATAGAAAATGTATCCCTCCTAGATTTGTTTTCCAGTGAAACTAATTCAATATTACAAAACTAACTTACAAAATTTTCACAAAATAATTCATTTTATAAATAACCACACAAAAAACCCCTTTCACAACCGAACACACCTTTGGAAACCCATTTCATCAATCTAACCCACCATTCAAAATTAAAACACACTCACAAGGGACAAAGGGGATTAACATTAATCACATAATGTGAAAAACCCCCATTTAAAACTCAAATAACCATTTTAAACATCACCAATTCATTTATAAATCCTAACAATGTCTTTAAAAATCCCTAATCACTTGAAAGAGCCAATCAGGCCATTTAACAAACACTTAGTGTGAAAAATCCTTGAAAACCATTCCAATAAAACACACAAAAAGTTGAAACCATCTACATTCACATTATATAACTAATTTAAAAACAATAAATTCCTATTTAGCAATTATAGGAGGTTTAAAAATCAATAAATCATTGTAAACATATTTTAAAGGGAAATATGAAATGGGGTCCTTCCTCAAGGGTGAAGAAACTTACATAATATGGTGTGAAACTTAAATTTCACCACCACCACACCCAAGGGATACTCAAACCAACCTATAAAAACAATATTTAACCAAACATTTAAGGATCCAACACTAAAAAATGAATCTCAACCGTTGGAGAAAAGGAAACCCAAGAAAGGGGAAGAAAACCACTAGAGAAATGAGATAAATCAAAAGAGGAGAAACTTATATGGATATCAATTGAATAAATAGATCAAAAAAACATAAGGAGTGGATTTAAATGTATCTAAGAAAAGGGGGAGTAGGATCATGGGTTTAACGAACCTAAATGGTTGAGGATAGGGCAATTTTGGGTTAAAAATGAGGAGAGAAAATAGAAAATCCCATTTTTTAAAAAAGACTGGGTAGGTCACATAGTTATTCTAAATGGTCTATCAGAACATGTATTAGTTGTGTGAAAACTAATTACAAGTAACCAAGGTACCACATGGTTACCTAGAACATATTTCACGGTCATACAGTAGCTGTGTGATTGGTTCTGTAACCTACAATAAGATTTGACATACCATGCAGTAACTGGGCTCAGGGTAATATCCACCCCAAAACCCCTATTTCATCAAAAAATCAAGGAAAAATCCAATTATGAGAGATATTAAAAGTATATAATAGAATAAACTTCAAAAAATTCAAACCCACACACTTGTTTCCCGAGAAAAGAACCAAAAACTCAATCAAATTGGGTCCAAAGATGAATTCCAAAACTCGGGTGTGACATAGAAGAACCAGAAAACCATAATTTTTCCAAGTTATGATATGTTTATCATCTACCCTAGTTTCTAACTTGATTAATTAAGGATCACCACACTCATTTACTTCTCCTATGTTGGTTTATTCTTTTGGAATGGAGGTGGAGAGACTTCTCATTACCCTACTTTTATCAATTTATTTTGGTGGTTAGGTTATTTTATTTGAGGTGTTTCAACTGTGAAGACTAGTGATGATGAATAACTAGTCATCATAAGATTTCTTATTTCTATATATTTAACCATCCTATTTTATCCTTAGCATAGAGTAAATTTATTTCTTTTGTGAAACCGTCAACTAATTTTGAGTTGGAGTTTTGTTTTTTCTATCGAGGGTTGGAAAGTGGAATTACTTGGTAAGTGGGGTTATTATATGGTTTAAAGAAAAGTGGAGCCTCTTTTATCTTAGTTGTAATATTGTTTTGATATAATCTCAAGAAAAATATATTCCCATGGTTTTGGGGGATTTACATGAATCATTCTTGGATAAGCTTATGACATTATAAATTTGACATGATGTTGATTTCGTGATATATGTGTAACCTAGAACATATCTTAGTTTGATGGATCCTTACATAATAGTGCCAATACACTTGTGATATCTGAGGATATAGGTTGAAGATCTCATGATTCTAGGATTCATACGACCTATTATATCTCCTTAGGTTTCTCTAGTGTTGTTGACTAAGAAGGTGGATGGTAGTATAAAGTTTTTCAGTACTATTGGAGGATGAATCTAGTGATGGTAAAGAACCATTCTACCTATTTTAGGATCAATGGACTTTTTGATTAAATTAATTCATATGGATGGTTTTTTAAGATCAAATTGTGGTACATATATCACTAAATGAGGGTAAAGGATGATTATATCATGTATAATTCCTTCAAGTACATTTATAGGAACTTCAAGTTTCTTTTTATGACATTGGATGTCACAAACTCACTTGATATGTTCATAGCACTAATAAATTACATGTTTTATGATATCTATGAACAATTTATAGTCATGTTCCCTAATGAAATTTTTATTTACTCAAAGTTAGAGTAGGATCATATTGTCCATCTCAAACCCATCCTGCATGTCCATAGACACCACCAGCTCTATGGAAATATGTGCAAGTTACAGTTATAGATGAGAGAGGTTCATTCCATTGGATATATAGTTTCTAATCATGGGTTTTCCATGGATTCATCAAATATCAATGTAGTTTTTTGTTCATTAGAACCTAATAAAATGGTAGAGGTTTTTAGTTTCCTTGGTTTTGTAGGCTATTACTAGAGGTTTTTGTCAAAATTTTCCTGAATTTGGCAGATCTGGTAGTTTTGACGAGGAAGGATGGTTGGTATGTATCAAGATGAAGAATAGGGTGGTTATATCTTATTATTTTATGTAGTTAAATCCCTATGAGAATAACTATTCTACCCATGATCTTGATCTTGAAGTATTTGTGTCAACATTAAAGTTGTGGACATATTACCTCATTATTGAGCACTTTGTGGTTTTCATGAACCACATGATATTGAAATATGTATTCTCTAAACAATATTAGAATAAATGAAAACATAATTATATTATTTTTCTATAGTATTATGATTTTTATATATCCTACACCCTAGTAAATGAGAATTTTTTCCCTGATTCATTGAGTTAGAAGTCCCAAGTTGACATGGTTTGGGAGTACATTGAAGTTTTGGAAAGGGATGGAGGACCTTTTAGCAAGTCATCTTTATGTGGAGGAATATTGTGAATAATTTATTATTTATCTAATAACCATGTAATAAAACATCACATGGAAATTAGAGGAGTATCATTGTGAAGAATAAAGGGTATATGTGTTGAGTAACCTTATTGGTCATGGTGATTCTCCATAGGGATGGTTAAAGGATAGTGAGATCTATATATTATTCAATGGATGGTTTTCATTATACAGGTGATGTGTGATGGATTTATCTTTAATTTTTATAGCCCACACTTTTCAAGGAATCCCATTTTGTCTCTGATGTACCATTTATTAAGTAGATATATTTGGTTGTCTGGGATGAATCGATCTGTGGAAAATTTCATGCCACGGTGTTTGGTATATATATAGCTAAAAGCCAATAAATGTGTTTTTGGATGGATGTTGAAACATTTGGATAAAAATGAAATTAAAAAAGATTAAATTTTTATGGATTTCACTACCAGTTTATCCTAGGATTATGGATGACATGATATAGTTTGGGTGATTGTATACTAACTGATGAAGTCAAAAACATTCTAGAAATTGGAGAATTGAGTGTCATGGATGTTTTGGGAAGGTGGTTTTTGGATTATGTGGTTAGGATGAATGAGGTAATTAGGAACATAATCTATGATCAAGATCGTCATTTGACCATGTATGTATAGAGAGGATCACAACATGTTTTTTCCTATTTTCACCTTGGAAATGTTCTTCATCCTCAAATAGATGGGAAGAATGTGTGGGCCTTAAATACACTCGAGGATATATTGAAATATTTCCTCTTGTATTTTGGTAGATCATGGGTAAGGAACCTACCACTATATTATTTTTCAAATAATAACATTTATCACCCATCCATCGGGATGGTCCCATTTTAGGTGTTGTATGGGTGGCCTTTTCATTCTCCATTATGTTGTTGGGGGTTGGAGAGTCACCAGTTCTTGGTCACGATGTAGTGCAGAGCATAACCAAGAAGGTATATATGGATTTAGAGTATATAAGGGTGGAAAATTCATTAAAATTATTATTTTTTATAGGTGGATACCCCTAGGCTTTTAGGTTGGAGACCATATGTTCAGGGGGTTTCCTCTCATCTAGGCAGTAGAGGTTTACCATAGGAAGAAAGATTTCTCCACAGTTAGTTAGGCCTATTATATCATTAGACTGTATTTATGAGGTGTATTTATCAATTTCTACTTGTTCTAAGGAAAGATAGGATCCATAGTGTCTTTCACATGTCCCATATTCCATGGTTCATTTATAGCGAATCCATATCATTGACCAAGGATACTTGGATATCAAGGATGATGCAAGGTTTATGGAGTGCCCAGTAGAGTTCCATGGTCAATCAGAGAAAGTGTTTTGTGAATTAACCATCACATTTTTTATGTTTTTTTAATTCATGGTATCATGTAAGAGATTTCATCGAAGTATGAGACGCATATGTGTGCCTAGTACCTAGAGTTTTTATTTTTTTCTTTATTTTGTATAAATTGATGATGCATTGCTTGAATCATGATAGTTTTTTTATATGTACATTTATCTTAAAGATGATGTATGTTATTAATTATAAAATTTGAATATAGTAAACCCCTTCCCAATGAAGATGTGTTATATTTATGACATGTTTTAAAACTATGTGGGTGATTTAATGCCACCCAATGTAGAAAATATATTACTATGTTGGTGTTTGTGATGGATATTGTCTTGGGGTGTGTATGTTTACATTTTGGTGAGGATGGTTGTGTGGAAGAGAGTTGTTTTTAGGGTTGTGTCGTATGGTGGTCTTATTTTATTTGTAATGATATTTATAGGTAGTATCTTGCGGGGTGGTTATTCATACACTTACCATTATTTTTTAGGTTTTTTTATTCTTGAGGATGAGAATATTTTGAGTGGTATCTCATTTAATTATTTATACTTCCCAACTCATTACATTTTTAGAATTCATATTATGGAGGGGTTTAAGGGAAGTTCTTAGGGAGTTAAAGACGATATGGTGGAGTTTTTACTGAGATTTAAGATAGAGATATATTTGTGTGGTGTGTAGGTGATGGGTTTTATATGACTATCAAAAGATTATTTTCAATGTAATATAACCTAAAACACAAGACATGTATCTTTGAAGAGACCAATGTATAAATAATATGGTAAAACAGAGTATCTGGAAATCACAAACTGTAAATACCCCAACTACAAGAGGATAGATCCAACAATTAATTTATTATATTTTCACTATATACAAGAAATAATATCCTAAAGAACCAAATTTTATAGTAGTCATTTAATAACAAGATAGATAAATAAATCTCATTTTACATTTTAAAACATAAAATACAACACAATATTTTATTTAAAAACACCATTATTCCATCTAGTATATACCTATATATCAATCATAGTATACTTCCTGGAATATTTAGTAAAGGAATCATAATAAAGGGGTGAGCTCAAATTCTCAATAATGGTGTGCATACAACATATGATAAATAAAGAATGAAAATTATGGCATAAATAAACGATGATCACATCATTCCATATAAATAATCACATGTTCTTGAAAACATTTACAAGGATGTCATAATTATTTGAATAGTCACATATACATCAATAACTGATTTTATAAGGACTAAATTCATAACATCATAAATCTTAAATGTATTATTGAGGTATAATTAAAAAAAATCTATATAAATGGGTGTTTCCTCAACCAAATACCCAACCTGTTTGGTCACATGAGACCTACCGATGAATCGAGGGGTTGTGTAATTTTGGGCCCCACCCATAAATTAATAAGTCTAATTTATTCTATAGAAGAATTAATAATATAACTTAATCAACATGATATAATAATCAATAATTTTCTTTATTGTAAGAACTAGTATACAAAATGTCTATACATCCATTATCAAACTGATCATACACCATCCAAAAGAAATATGGAGTACGGTATCATTAGAGTGTATTATTGGTAATGTATACGATTAAATAAATATTTAATTACAGATGAAAAAATCACTGAAAAATTTCTTGAGTTAAATACCCCTTTCACTTTGAAATCACTTATTTAAAATTTAAAAATTTTCCAAATATTAAGGAATATATTTTCTTTGAAAATAAAAATTTAAACATGTAATAGAATATAAAATTATTGAGTGTTAATGAATTTAAGAGTTTCCTTTCATTCCAAATAATATAAAATATATTGGGATAAGACATAAGCATCAAATAATTTCCCCTGTTGAAGTCTTTGACAAAAAAAAATCCTGATTCTGATGTGATTTTGAAATAAACCATCATCACTTTTTTAAATTTTAAGCAGTATGGATGAGGAAAAATTAACTTCTAATGAAACTATAAATTTCATGATAATAGTTAGATTCATCATATATCATGTAAAATTATTATTATATACCATATATAAACATAAATAGGATCATAAAATCAAATATGTCTCAACGAAAAAAATTTAGATCAAGAACCCTTACCCCCAGTTTGACTTCATTTATATATGTTAGAAAATTTTGTATAATAAATATTGAAAAATTATAAATATATTATATAACTGTACCCACATATTTTATTCAATATTTGATTTACTTATAACCCTTTATCACCCATTTTTCTAATAATTCATTATTAATATCACTGTTTTGGGTCAAAACTGCTTCATTTTTCATGTATGTTTTGTTCTAATAGTTGTCATAATTGTAAATTTATCATGGTTAAATAATATATATAATTTAAATCAGGATATAAATATAATATATATTCATTATATAAATTTATATTCATATATAAAAGGTATAGAAAAAAAATTATTTACACCATTCATGAAGACAGTTGGTCGTACGTAAGAATGATCATTGTTTTCAATTTATGAAGGATGAGAAGTAAGAAAGTTAATTAATAATACACCTTTCTAGAACCATATTATTATCATAAATAGCATATATATTTATTAAGTCCGTCATTATAACCATCGAAGTAAAGTGGTGATGAAAAATAAATTGCACCACTATATAGAGACAGTTAGCCATGCGTACGCACAAGTGATGTTTTCACTTTCCATAGAACAGAAAGAAGATGGAAAATGGTTTTCCCATAATAATAATAACAAATAATTATATTTATGATTCATTATTTAATATCTTATTATGGTTACATCTTATTTAGATCAAGTTGAATAAAAAGTTAATTGAAAGAGTTGGTAAAGATGATTACCTATTCTTCGGTAAACATCCTATAGATCTCCTCTTGAGGGACCTAGGGTTGGACTTTGGGGAATACAATAAACTATAAAACACGGATAAGTATGTTTATAAAATAAATTTTAATGGTTTATGAACGATA
The DNA here is from genome assembly GCA_963277665.1 of Viscum album. Classification (NCBI taxonomy): domain Eukaryota; kingdom Viridiplantae; phylum Streptophyta; class Magnoliopsida; order Santalales; family Viscaceae; genus Viscum; species Viscum album. The sequence goes on along the minus strand of OY728155.1, from coordinate 1,445,633,044 downwards.
TATTTCTCAAGGTCATGTAATGAATATAAAGGACAACTACCCTTTAATAAGGGAGGGATGTGGCACTTTTGGAAATTCATGAAATATTGTAATAAAATATGTTTCTAACTCATGTAAATGGTTCTAAAATGACATGGATTTGAAGATAAGTAAGATATGATCTTAATTTAATTATAAAATAAATTATATATATATTTATATATCCTTTAAAACCTTATATTTTGGATTAGCACCTAGATTATCCAAATTTTATCTTAATCGTTATAACATCTTCTTCAATCGTAATGAGTTATAATTTTACTTATGAGGTAATAATTATCACATAAATATAAAATTTATGAAATTAAGGAACATATATTTTCCCCATATTCCTATTTTAATATTTTTTTTTGATTTTGTAATTATTTAATATTATATTGTTTTCATAAAATATCATTATTTTCATTTTTGGAACTATTCATTTAATTTTACATTAAATACAATAAGACAAAGATGTAATTTGAATATAATAAATTCACACATTGATAATATGATATATTAGTAAAAAAAATCGTGTATCACGGTAATTTATCCAAATTGTATTTCTCTTTATATTTTTAATATCATTTATTTTATTATTCTTTTAATTAAATAAATATTCCATCATCATTACAAAATTATTTATGGAAATTAATAATTATCTAAAAATTAATAATAAATTACAATAAAAATAAATTATTTAATTTAAATATAAACATTTATATTCATTAAATATGTAAATCACCTCACATCTATGCCATGAAAACTAATTTAAAAAGTTATTTTTAGTTTTCTATCACAACACAAGTATTGCACAAGCATTTGGTTATTCCAAAAGTAATATAACATCAAAATTCATATATATATATATATGAATTTCATCAATTATAATTTCTATTTATTAAAAAATTATACAAGATTATTCATAATTTTAAAATAATATCATAGGAATCAAAATTAAACATTTCTAGTGCTGTGGAAACACTACGTCAACACTAAAAATAATTTTCCTATTTATCATGAAATAAATTCTAATTTATATGTTTTGAAATATTTTTATGTTATATTTTATTAAATTATAATATATAATTTATTTTACAATTTTATTAAATTTATATATCATATTTATGTCTTGGTGATATCAAAAAAGATACAATATTTCAAAAAATATATTTTTTTACTATTCACTGAATATTTAACTACTTTAGAAAAATATAAAAAATTAATCCTGGGATTAATATAACATTATAAATCCAAAAATTAATTACATTTCATAAAATTAATTTCCTATAGTTTACATAAATTTAATTTAATATAACTTTCCCAAACACAACGAATATAGTTTTTATAAAATTGTATTTTAAAGCATAAAAATTAACTTATATATAAATATATAATATTATTCCTTTAAATTGAATTAATTATATTATCATAAATAAAATGGAAAATATTTTGAATTAATTATGAATAAAAAATATAATGTTAATTCTAAATTACATTATTTAATGAAAATAAATGGCAGTATTTGATTCTTTTTATTTTTTACTATTCATTGAAAAAATAATCATTTACGAAAAATACAAAAATTTAACCCTAAGTTAATTTTCATATGAATGTTTGAAAAATAATCTTAATTTAAAAAAATATAATTTTTAAATGAAAAAAATCTTAAATATAATAAGCAAGCTTAAATCGAAAAAAACATTTTTTGAAGAAAACATATTATTGAAGCATAAAATTGATTTCACTAAAAATGAATGCTTATTTACTTATAATTATAAAAAAAATTGGGTTGGACCATTATAGATATATTTCACAATTTGGTCAATCATATCCAGATATTACATTTTAACAACTATTTTATAATGGTCTCATTTAAATAATAATATTTTTATAGCATATCACATTTTTTTAAAGCTCAATGTTGCGTGTTAAGAAATATTTTTATCTTATTATCCATTTAAACTAAATTTTAAAGGTTTTACATTATAAACTCTTAAAAAATTATTTCCTCACAATTTTACCCCATTCATAAAATGCCCAACCATTGTTAAAACCCCACATTATATAGATGGACAATGAAACTTCTTTTAAAAATCGAAAAGTACGAAACATAAAGGTTACCTGGAATATCACATATTATGGTTTTAAAATAGGGATAGAATTGGTGGGAAGTAAAAATGTATTCATGGAGAAGTAAACTAGGGTCCAAAGACTAATATATATTTATATAGAACATGTTCATGAGAAATTTAACAACCAAAAAACCGTACATCTATTAGGGGTGAAAATACCATTGAATCATTGAAAATTAAGGTCAAAGAATAAATTTTTCTATTCAAGATCCATTTCATAGATTTTAGTAATTCTTTTACAATATAATGATATGAACATAAGAAAATATGATAGCTTGAAAAGTTGAATTTCATCCATTAATCAATTTCTACCAAAATCTCATCTATTGCTCTAAACGATGAGTATTCAAGATGAATTTTTCATTCTTTAAGAACTAAAATTAAATTTTACTAGATCATAAGATACATAAAATTTAGACAAGTCAATCCACCTATTTCAAAATATTTACCAAATCCAAAATAATTTTCATAGGTTATCATACTTGTATAAATATTTATGTGATTAAATAGTAGATTAATCTATAAAATTCAACAACAAAACCAAAGTTCTAACATATATCATTCTATAAATAAATAACCATATATCCAAAATAACCTCTATAATATAAAAATTAAATAATGTTTCAAAGTCAATGTTTTTCTCATAACTTTTTGTTTACATACCCATAAATGTAATAATATTATTATGAAGTAATCATTCACATTAAATTTAAGGTTTACATGTTCCTCCACCTAAAAAATGTCTCCCAAAATATCATTAATCACATAAAAATCACATAATATGATTCCAAAAATAAAATTAATATCTATCCATCATATAATATATGTAAAAATAATTTTAAACTTACCAGAAAATCACATAGGCCAATTTAAGGGGCTACACCATTATCATACTTTTTCTGTGGGTTCAAGCCTTATGGACTTTCTGGATGTGATGGGTTTTCACGCAGCCTGTGGGTTGTCCATTTTCTAAAACTCTATTACTATTATTAATATAAAATTAATAAGAAAGTTATTAAAAACATCAAAAATAAAATTAATCATCAAATCAATTTTCAACCATTAATGTATTATATAAAGCTTATTTTTTACACAAAATCAAAAAACTATTATTTGACTATTATGAACATAAAATTAATGATCATATTAACCCATAATATTACCAAAACAATTAAACTTATTCCCACAACATATAAAATAATATTCCTCAAGTACCTTATCACTAAGACATATTATAAACAAAAGTTTTATATTCACATAAATTCCTCCCAAAATATACTTAATCATGTCAAACTTCAATCACATAAAACATAAAAATGAGTATCTATACCATTAAACATAAGATCAACCATAGATTTTTAATCCCAAGACCCAATATATTTATCCCATGTCACTATAGAATATTGGTTTCCATGGGTTATATTATCTCATTAATCATAATATTTCAAATTAAAATAATAATTTACCATATCATATCCCCTAGGAGTGTCAACCAAGTGCACAGTAAGGGTATAATCATCGTGCCCCAAAATAATGGCTGAGATATATTCAACCAACTATTTTTTGGTTTAATACTCAAATATACATATGTCCCAAAACCAATTTCTATTTTTGTATATATATATAGGGATTTATTTCTAGGAAAATCACATAATATCTACAATATCAAAACAACAAGATGTTATCCTATACATTAAATTATTCTTAATGTTAATCAAATGGTTCTGTTTTCTGATCTATGTTTTCCTAAATATAGTTCCAAATGATTCTAGTAAAATTACTCTGATACCAACTATAAATACCATAACTCAAGTTTCCTAGATCCTATTATTACATTATTATATTGGTAATATATACAAGAAATTATATCCTAAAGAATCGAATTTTTTATTAGCCATGGAAAAACTAGATGCATAATGAAGTCTCACATTACATTTTGAAACAAAGAATAAAACATATAATTTTCACTGATAAAATCATCATTACCTATATAATTTTACCATATATCATTCATAATACACTTCTTGGATTATTGATGAAATAAAACATAAGAATGTGGTGAGCTCAGATTCTCAGTAAGCATATAGATACAATGAAAGCTAAATAATGAATGAATAATATATTAGGAATAAATGATGATCAAATAATTTCATATAAATAATCACATAAAAATGAAAACTTATACAAGGATATCATAACTATGTTAATAATCCCATGAACATAAATATATGATTTCATAAGGATGGAATGCATAATGGTAGGTGTCTAAAACATACCATTTTGGCCTTAGTCCAAGACATCTACATAAATGTGTAAGGCCTCTTCCAAACACCCAACATGTTTTAACTCATGACACCTACTGGTTCATTTATGTGATATATAAGTCCATACCCCATCCTAAACATAATAATTCCAATGCATTCGTCATAAAAAAACAATAAAACATAATCAACATCCCTTAATAATTAATAATTTTCTATATCGCATGAACTATTATACAGAATATAAATACATCACCAGTTAAACTGATCAAAAACTATCCAGGGTAATATTTTGTATTGTATCATTATATTATATCCTAATTAATGTAAAATATTATATAAATTATGTTTACATAGATGAAACTAAATAGAAAATATCACTAGGATTTTTCTTGAGGAAATAACCCTTTTCACTTTGAAATAACTTATTTAAAATCTAAAAAAGTTTCAAATTTATAGGAATAAAATTTCCTTGAAAATAAAATTAAAAAAATATAAAGGAATATTTAAATAATTGATCATTCATTATTGGGGGTAATTTCATTCCTATCGAGTGTGTTAAAAAAATATCCATTTCACATTTACAATAAAAAGTCAAAAGTACCACTTTTGGAAAATGATAAGAAAATTCCATTTGAACCCTTTTTGAAAAATTAAATCAAGGGTAAAAATTAACTTTAAAAATAATTGAAGAATATAAAAACATCATTGAAAACTTTTTAGAAAATATAGATATAGATGAAAAATGTTTTATGACCGAATAGTGAAATAAAGTCAATTTTTCTTAAAAATATTATTTGTGTCTCTTGATTGATTAAAGAGAGTAAAATTAAAGGAAAAAATTTTAATTTTAAGAAATTCACATAGGATAATAAAATATATTGGGTTTAATATATATGTATTTAAAAATCTCCCAAACTATATATAAAAATAAACAACACTAAATGCTAATGAGATTTTGAAATTAACACTTATCACTTAAGTAAATTTTGAATCATAATCCCGATGAAATAATAAATTAAAATGAAACATTAAATTTCAAGATCATAATTAGATTATTTATATTTCATTTTATAGTATTAGTATATACACCTGATAATGTAAATAGGTTTATAACATCCAATATGTCTCAACGAAACAAAATTGAGATGAAGAATACTTACCTCTAGTAAGAAATCAATCATATGTATTCAACCAACCTAGGTATTACTAAACAATTTTTTTTGATTTGTACCATTATATATATATATATTGTAATGTTGTTACTCAAACTCATGAATTCAAATTTAACGGCTAGTATATAATGGTCATATTTAAATAATAATATTTTTATTGTATATCACAATTCACTTAAAGCTAACTATTGCATGTTAATAAAGTTATTGAGCATAGTAATATTTAAATAGAAATTGTGGGTTTGGTAAATAAACAAAATAAACCATATTATTTTACAAATAATCTTTGTATGAGATCACAAGGAACAGTGAGTGAAATCACCCTACCTCTGAGATGATACACCGACCAATGGATCCATGCTTGTATCATGAGGATCCTTGAGAAGTTGAAGGATTTCAAGAACCTTAACAGGTGAGATAAAAAGTTATTTAGAATAATATATATTCATAATATGATCATAAAAATTCCACCATTCCCACCAAATAGTGGAGAATCTCATTTACTTATATAGTCGTCGCCCTAGACTCATCCTACTAATAATGAGTCATATGTATTTATGTCTATTGGGGAATAACTTATTGAAAGATTTCCATGAATTTAATAAAAATACTTCAAACCATTCATAATTATTTTTAATTATTGAATAAACCATTCCATAGAAATAAATTATTTATATATATATCAATATCATATATATATATTATATTCATGTATCAAATGCATGAAAAATACATTAATCATATTAGTATATTAAATTTAAACAATATACATTACCATATAATATAAATATTTATGTATATATGTATCTCATTCATCATATGAATGTTTACATGAATCTATTATATGTATAGTTTAGTTCACATCCTACAATCTCTCACTTTCACTAAAATCCCAAAATGAATTTAAGAAAAACATCACAACTCTTTTTGATTCCCTCAAAACTCTTTTGCATATTATTTTTCATCAAACTCTTATTATTTTAAACAAAAACATTTCCTAAATATTTGTCCTTATACAGGGGAAAAATGGTGTGACCCTATGGGCCTCAGAAACATTGAAAACAATTATAAATTCCATATTTCATATATGTAATAAAAGAGTAGTCTCTAAAAAAGAATCAATGCTACTAATGTTACTAAGGGTTCTTGTGTGAACTCCATCAAACATACTCATACATCTATTAAAATATATCCACAACAAAATTTATCATATGCATCATATATATACCTATATAATACTCTTTTCTCTAATATTGAGTGACTGCTACACATGAAACATGTCAATCTAGTGTGGAAAACTCATTTTTTATTGATTATAATAAAAAGACATAACAAGTAAATTAATACATCATATTTCATTCATCTACATAATAAGTACATACCATTCCACTTAACCATGTAGTTGAACAAATCATATGTCAAAAAAATAATCCTAAACATGCATTTCTTTAGTCTAATTAAATAAATAACCAAATTTATTTTCTTATCATACATGTGGAAAATCTCATCTTGGTTGCATTCCAACCGACGACATGATCAATAACATACCCAACCAACCATGTATTAGCTGAGTTCATATATTTTCATTTTTAATTATTGTATCAATTTATGAAGGTTCTCATGTTATTTATCTCCCCAACCTTAGGTAAGAAGGATTGTTATATGTATACACCCCAAAGTATATATATTACCATATGTAATTCCTTGAGATATACAATCATGAATCATTAATAAGAATCCACTTATTAACTCAAGAATATATTCTTCATAACTCATATAAAACCCTTTATAATGAGTTTAATAATCTATTCAAGATAATCATAATATCATCACATCGTGAGAATCATCGATTATGGATAACTCAAAGATTTTACATTGAGTGGATATTTATCATTTCACATTTCAAAAAACCAATGTTTTATAACAAAGAAATGAATTAAAAACACATATTTCATTTATTTTAGTTATATGATATTTTTTAACCATTAATACAAATATATTAAGATATTATACATGAATCTAATGTTGTTTCTATACAAAATGGGTTCTCAACATTGCATCCATATGTAATTCATGTCATATACCTATGTGACCAGCTAATCAAATACACCCACTAACCTCTTAGTGAGTAACATTCATAAATAAATATAGTTTAAATAATGGTTAGGGTAAGGAATAATATTCTAAAAGTCCAACTCTTTGAACTTATATTAAAACAAATTAAACTTCATAACATAAAATGTTATAATGTAAAAAACATTTGATATCTACTTACAAGTCATTCAAAGTATAAAATAACCATCCTTGGAACCCTTTACATCTAACATTTTCCTTGAAATATTTTGTAAATAATTTAACTATTTACATTATCACTTTAACAGTACATTCTAAACTCTTTTAGGATAATGTTATATCCACATAGTTATGATAACTATTGTCACTCATTAAATTTATCTTTACCACCATAAAATAAACTATTTTAGGATACCAAGTGATAATCTTCATCTATTGGATGTTTTAAAACTTTATGTAATATTTATGATCATTTGTTATTGTAACTAAATGTAACTATTTACATTTTTATTTACCATCACATTTTCCAAACTTATTTTGGATATTGTATAATGGATCATTATAATCATATACTCATATCATTCTTTGTTAACAGTGATATTCACTATCTCACAATATCAAAATGTAACTATTTACATTTTTCATTTCTATCAAATGTCATAAACCTTTAGGATATAAATTAAATAATCACTTAAACTAAATCTGGTAAAATATTTTATTTTTTAACTTTTAACCTGTCTAAGTTCAAACATACTCCCACTATTCTCTTAGATACTATAATATATTTAGACTAACTTTCTAAGAAAATGAACTAGTTACTTTATATTTTATCAAAAAAACTCATTTTATTTAAGCAGGAATATATAAAAAATAAAATATTTTGTAAATAATTTTTCACTTAAAAGAATAATTTATTAAAATACACCACTTATTGGTGGTGGGAACACATTCCCATATATTTTAACAAATACTTTGATAAAAATTTTATCTTGGATAAAACTCTTTTATCCATATCTTTTCCTCAACACATGTTATATAAATTGATGAATCATAATCCACGTGTATAAAATAAATCATCTAATGGTGTTCATGAAAACTTATTTTTAAAAAGATCACTTATTAAACAAGATAAATGAGATGATGAAAAACATGTTTTAATATGATTCATCTAAGATTGACACTATCTTTCACATTCATATATAGAAACTCTTTGCTTCATGAATGTAAAATATAAGCTCAAAAAATTCTTTATTTGATGTTGAACCTGTATATATGTCTTGGATAGTCCAATCACATTGAATTATCACTCCTTCCTAATACCAACCCTATGATTTAAATATCCTTAATTGGATTCTTAAATAAATATAATTAGAATTTCTGACTAAATTACTTCTTATTTTTTGGAAAAAATAAAAAATAAAAACATCATATGTCTAGTTCATTTATTCTCAACACTTTGAAAATATTAGGCATGATTTTTTATAATTCATTCACTTTTTATGAAAATTTCAATAGATTATAGTAGTGTGAATTAATTATTCAGAATAATCCTTATAGGAATTCTTCAGTCTCTTCAAACATATTAAATCAAATTTACCATCATTAACACACAAAATAATTTTCATTATATGAGACTATAATTCCTTAGGCACCATATAATTCTTCTGAATACATAAATTATTCATTCCATACTTCCATAATCATATATTTGTTTTAAAAAAAATTAGCACTTGTTTACCCATGAGGTAAATTTTTTAACACATATAATATTTATGTTCCTCAATAACTTTTCATAAGCTACCAGTCTATGAAATTTCTTAATTTTATATTCTAATTTCAAGGTTTAATATAAATCTTAGTTTGATGATTATGATTAATTTAACTACAAAAAACTTTTTATCAGAAGAATATCATGTCTTAAATCTTTTTAGCAAGGAATTTTCATGAGATTTATCCCACTAGAATTGATGATCATGTACATAATTTCATTTAGTGATAAGTGATCCATATTTAATTTCATAATGATTCTATTTTGGAATTTATCTCACCATGTAATTATTTAGGTAGAAAATCATCCCAATCACAATAGTTTTGACTCTTAGTTAGTTGAGTGGAAAAACCATTATCCAAATTCATCATATGAATATACTAAACTCTATTCCTATAGTAACCTATTACTATTAGGGTCTATTTTATAGTGTAATGAAAATCAAATTCAAAGAATAACCTAAAAAATTATGATCAAGAGGAAACCAAATTTTGGATGACCTAACCAATGGGATAGCCGAGAGTTACACATAAATTTCTTTCCTTACAAAAGATAATTCATGAGAACCCATCTTTTGAATGACCTATCGAGTTATATTATCGATGTATTGACAAGTTTATCTTTAGGTGGAATATCACAATTTGTATTGTATGTGTTTTCTTTTAAAGTATATCCTATTTAATATACATTATATACATATCGAATTCATAAATATTTCTTCCATATAATAATTATCTTTTCATATTTTATATTATTTTTTTGTATGCATGATTCTAATGATTTAGTTTTGGAATCCCTATTAGAACCCCGAAATTGACGTGTTCAAGCCACATTAATGTGTAACTTAAAAAAACAACAAGACTATGTTAATCACCCTAAAACCGAAGCCATGTATATTCATACATATTAAAATTCATCAAATTAATAAGGTACATGAATGTTTCATGAAATGAATAGATTCATATGATATTGAAAAACTTCTACACTAGTATTCTTTGAGCAACAGATAGACAATCCCATTCACATTACTATCCAATGAAAGAAAAAAAGAATGTTAGGTGGTCAGACCTAAAGTCCCTCTACCAGAGGAGACTTTATAAAAAATATAATTGAATTTATGAAAACTATAACACATAATATGTATAAAATATGCCTATCAACAATTCCAATTTCATAACTAAAAATAAAAACTGAGATAAGGTAGATGAAAACTAAATTTTATGATATAAAACATAGTATGATATGAAATGATCTTTCCTAGAATAAATTTATCATATAAATAAAAATACAAAATATTCATATTTCATAAAAAATTTCCTAACCATGAATATCAAAAAAATTTAACAAATAAAAAAATTATTTTTTTCCAAAACATGAGAAGTTTATAAACTATTATAAATATATACTAATTATAAATATTTTATAAATTAGTAAGAATATAATACTTTTACATTCATTTAAAAATGAATCCCCTAATATTTTTTATTAAACAGAATTTATATAACATTTCATGAATTATAAATATTTTATAATTAAAATTCCATTATATAAACATTTTATATAATCTATGTATCACATATCCTATAATTTATAGAAAAATTATAAAATAACTCATATGATTTCTAAATAAACAATTTATTTCCAATTCACAAGGCATTCCATTTAATTTTTCAAAATTATTTTAAAATAGTGACCATTAATATTCTGAAAAAATGTTTCATGAACATTTATTTAATTAATTATAAAATTTTTAAATTTTAATTATTTATTTCTAAAATCCATAAAAATTAAAATATCCAAAAATACCTTTTATTATGATTTATAATCAATTTATAAACAAGAAAAACAATTTAATATTTAAAAATAATTTTAAAATATAGTGTATGATACCCTTACATGGATGCTCTATGTAAGGTTAACTTTTTATTTCTTAATCTTATATAAAGGTAATTTAAAGGATTCCTTTACATGGCTCGATCTGAAAACCCCTACAAAAAGGTAATATATATTACCTTTACAAAACTCCCTCTCTTAGAGTTATTACCTTCACACAACACCTTTTTCTAAAGGTACTTTCAAGTTTCCATACACTACGTAAAAGTATATATCATAAAACATTATGTAGAAGCTCTTATAATTTACATGTTATGCTAAAGTTCCAATGACCCTTATGTAAACCTCTTTGTGTAATGGTACTTCCTTTACACAAATTATCTATGTAAAGGTAACAAAGAGTTCATCCTTATGCATGACTTCTTTATAAAAATGTCACATAAGGGTAAAGTAATATCTAACTTTACATAAAATTTCATGTATATGTATAAAATTTACATACCTTACCTACATATATATTTACCCTTACATAGCATTAATAAGGGTCTGAAACCTTCTTCAATTTTATAAAAATGCCATTTTTCATTTCTCCTTAAAGCCCATTGATCCCAACACTTATCAATCATGAATAAACTACTTATGATGCAAATGATGGGGTTTTATGATCATTTATAGATGAATATAAACCAAATAACAGGTGATTTATCTTCAATAAATCAATATGTAAATAATACTATAAAATATATTACTTGGAATTCACAAATAGTAGTAACCATACTCTTCTCTTTGAAGAAGGTTTCATGAAGGTTATCACAAAGAGAAGTGAGTGAAATCACCCTAAAACTAAGGCGATACATAAGCTAATAGATCCATTATCATATTCTAAGGATTCTAGAACAATTAGAGGAGTATTATGATATGAATAGTGTTTGGGGAGAAGATAGGTTTAGAAGAGCCTCAAACACATCACACCATGCCCTCCCAACATGTGAGATCTCATCCTCTAATATAGCCTAAGCTTGATTATCATTATATTCATAATGCATTGAATGTGTTTTTATCTATTAGGGATAATTCATTGATAATTTATGATGAATTAAATGAAAATAATTTAAACCATTCATATTGGTTTGTAACCAATGAATAAATTATTCTGAAGAAATAAATAATATAAATAATATAAATATATATATATTAATTCTATTCATGCATTACATGCATCCAAAATACATGCATCACATTCATATATTAAATGTACACTATATATAATATAATATATATATATATATTTATATTTATCTTGTGAATCATATGAATGTTTACATGATTCTCATAGATATAAATTTTAGTACACACCCAATAGGTTTCTTGTGTTGTGTTGTAAAGGGGATGTCTACAAAGTAAAGTGATCAGGTTTGGCGTAGAGCATTAGAGGTGGAATTTTGATGGTTATTCAATTTATTTCATGACTATGGTGTGGTTTCTAGGTCGAATCATGGAGTCTAGGAGGAAGGATTATTGTGTTTTTTTAAATTTTGAGGTTGCGATACCGTAGGGATGGGCTATGGCGTGGAATTATTCTTAGTGATTTCTTTATACAACATAGTGGTTTGGAATTCACTATGGTCTCTCTCCGAATTTTTCATATTTGTGTCATAGACCTCAAAGTGTTTCCCAGTATTGGTTTTATCCAGCCTCACTATGGCATGGCCCATACTTTACATCATATTATTTTCTCGTGTCAAAAACATTTCACTATAATTAAGAGTGGTTCTCTCTAGTTGTCTAAATTTCTAGGTTCCCTATAAATTCATGATCCCTTATGAAATATATATTCCACTATAATTTTATCTTTATTCTTTGTAAACTCCTCAAAAATTTTGGAGGACTTTCACCCTCCCTTTTTGGTATTTGATTCTTAGAAACAAGAGATTGAGTGCTATAAATCCTAAGACAATTCCACTTCCTTAATTATCCATTTTTCTTAAATATAGTTACCATGCTTAGGATTTCTACTTATTTCCCATAAATGGAAAATGGTTATTATTTGTGTATAGCTCAGGAAGTATAGGTTCATAATAGTGATCTAGTTGATCATATAAATATCAACCTGATAGTGTAGGATGATTTTTTGTAGATGGACTTTCATTCGATTCAATAGTAGATCATGGGAAAGTGTTATATGAGAATCTCTAATATAGAGAGAAAGTGATGGTTGGAGAATCTTGGGACCCCACCTTGGTTTTATTCTTTCCCAGGTTGAGTTTTGGGTTCCATTAGAAGTAATTTAGATTTATGGAGTTGTGTGTTAGTGGTAGATACATTATCATGGTGAATCGAAGAAGACATATGTTCTGGGGGATAACTTACATAAGGATTTTTTCTTGAGTTCTTGTAATTGATGATGAATGAAGAGATATAGTAGGGCCTTGAATCTCTCCAATAGAAAATTTTGAGTTCTTGAGAACACAGGATCATGTTCAAGGACCTCTTTCACTTTTCCATGTTAGATTTCCTTATGGGGAGTCCAGATCATAGCATATAGGAGAGGCCTTGTACCCTCTATTTAGTTATAAAATCACCACATTTATACTTCCTACATATTTATCGATGTAGAAGAAATTTAATGTTATAGATAGGATTCAATCTCTGGGAGGTGGTACTTGAAAGCGATGATGGAAGGTATCCTGGAGGTCTAGAAATTTAAGAAATGTACCTTGAATGTCTTGGCAGTTGTAGTTATTAGTGGTGGGGAAACAAACTCGACAAACCATTGCACTAAATTCATGATCTAGTAGATCCTGAGTTTCTACCAGGGCTTTCCATTTTTTTCTATGTATGTGGGTATCATGGCCATCAATATGGTCTTGGTACAATGGTGTATGTCAGATAGTTTCATATGGACAGTCAAACCCCATTTCAAAAGTAGTAACAATTTCCTCTAAGGTATTTTCAGTAATAGAGATTGGTGGGGGATATTCAGTCATTGAGGAAAAGAGTTAGTAGAGGGAAGCCTCATGATGGTCCCTAATCATAGATACCTAGGACAGAGTGAATTAGTTGATGTCATTTCTGGATATATGGGGGATTTTGTTGTTGGATGATGTATGTGATAGAGATGGTAGTTCTAGTAAATCTATCGGTAGTTTAAGGTATGATAAATTTATCAAAAACTATTGTTTCTACCATGTTTCATTCAAGATCCTCACACGACTTTTGACTCCCACTTCAGTCTATGCTTTGGGATAAAGTTTTAGAGACTTCTCATTCTCCTGATGTTATCCACATAAATTGTAGGTTAATTTTTTTTCTTAATATGTGAAAGGGGTGATGACTTGTGATAGGGAAGCACCAGCTAGTGGGAAATTTCTTATTACAAATGATACATCCATAAAATCTTATACTTTACATGTATTGGATATATTTCATGCATGAATTCATAGATTTTTTTTATAGATTATAGTTTTATTTTCTAATTTGGGTGGACATCCAGTGGTGTTCGTTAGTGAGTGAGGTTATCACATGGGTAATAGGAAAGTGGATCCCCTTTTATCTTAGCTAGAATATAAATTAGTGTAATAATTTTAAGAGGTTGTTCCCATGGGTTTTTAGTACCTCCTTTATCCTAGATGAGGTTATGACACTATCCCCATGACGGGTTTCCATGTTGGGGATATTTTCATAGTCGGGTGCGTCACCAATTGGTGTTTTTGGAGCTATATTAGTTGAGACTACAAGTTAATGATCTAATATATAGGGTTTTAATATTACCCTATTTTTCTTCATAGGGTGATCTAGTGTTATTCACCAAAAAATAGGATGGTAGTATGAGGTTGAGTGTGGACTACTAGAGAATGAATAAGGTGATGGTCAATATCTATTATCCCCTTCCAAGGATCGATGACCGTTTTGGTTAGCTAAAGGTATCTAGTTGGTTTTCGATGATATAATTAGAGTATCATTATCACCAAATGAGGGTGGAGTATAAGGATATATTGAAAAATACCTTCAAGTGTAGTTATGTGCACATCAAGTTTTTGGTAATTCTATTCAGTGAGATAAGTGAACCAATTATTTTCATGTGGCTCCTAAATTATGGGTTCCTTGAGTTCCTAGACAAGTTCAAGATCAAGTTTATTAATGAAATCAAGATCTACTGAATGTTTTAGGATCTTCATTATGAGAATAAAATAGATGTATTGTAGGCCATTAAACATCACTTGATCTTCGTAATGTGATCCAAGTGAATGTTCTGTGTGAGAGAGGTGCATTTACTTATGCATGTAGTGTCTCATTAGGGTGTGGTCATGGACCCATCAAAGATAAGGGATGAACCTAAGAATGTGGAATAGGTTTGCAGTTTCATTAATCATGTAGACTATTACCATTGTTTTTATCTTATTTTTTTGAATTTTATCAATGATTAAATATTTTATTATGAAGGGATCAACCTTCGTTTGAATTGATAAAAAAATAGGGATCATTTGGTAACTTTAAGGATATATTGATAAGCACCATAGTGATTATTTTCCTGAGAAGGGTGTGATGTTTGATATGTCCCATATATATTTGGGATGTGTCTTGATTTAGAATAGGGTTGTAATCTCTTATGGGTCTTGGAAGTTATATCCCCATGAATATAATTATTCCTCCCATGATCTGTAGTTAGAGGAAGTTGTGGTTATGCTGAGGTTGTGGCAGCATTACCTCTTCAATGGGTGATTTGTGGTTTTAACGGGACACATGATCTAGTAACATATATTCTCGCAATGGGACTTGAATATACTCTAGTAGAGGTGGATAAATTTTTTCTAGGATTATTATTTTTTGATCTTCTAAATTCCATTAAAGGGGAATGTTGTTGATAATGTGATGATTTTTATTTCTTGAGGAGATGTGATTCATGAGTATATGGATGTTTGGGAAGGGGTGAAGGATCTTATATTAGTGCATCTTGATGTGGGGGAAATTAGTTACTGATTATATATTAATCATATGGCCATATAATTTACCTTGATTTTATAAATGGAAGAGTATTGGTGGGGAGACTCCGAGGTAGAGGTGATGTGTGACTGCGTTGGAAATGGTATTTATCTATAGGGATGGTCAAATAATGGTCATAACCAAATATTTTTCGAGGGAATGTTTTTTATTATATTTTAAATGTTTAAATAATTTATTATTCAGTTTAATAACTCATAATTATAAGTGAATAATGGTGTGTATATTATATTTCATGGCTTCAGGATACTTATTTTATGCTCTGGCATGAAATGATTTTTGGTAGAGCTCAGAGCATAGTGTTTAGTCTATCGGCAGGTAAAAATGGATTATACTTCTCCTATAGGGTTTTTGTAGCCTTTGGTTTTCCCAAACTTGAAATAGGATTAAATTTTGATGGATTTTTTTACCATGTTTCATCAGGCTTTGGAAGGATGTGATGTTGTTTGGGTGATTGTGGAATAACTAAAGAAGTCATCTCATATTCTGGAGATCCATGAATCGATTATCACAAGTGTTTTGGTAAGGAGGTGTGTGTATTATGTTTTTAATCAACATAGAGTAATAAAGAGAATAATCATCAATCAAGATCCTCATTTTAACTCATGGCTATGAAGAGGATTTTAGCATGCCTTTGGATCCCAGTTGTTCCCTATCATTGATTTTCATCCTCAGAAAGATGGGAAAAGATAGCAGACAATACAAACACTGTAGAATATCTTATGAGCATGAATCTTGTATTTTAGTGGATCATGGGTAAGGAAAATACCTCTTCTTTAGTTTTTATATAAAAATATTGATCAATCGTCCAAAAATATAGACTTGTTTGAGATGATGGGTGCACGACCTTACCTTTCCCTATTGTGTAGGAAAATGGTTCGAGAGTTATTGGTTATTAAACTTAATGTAGAGAATATAATGATTGAGAAAGTATAGATGGGTTGAAATTAGATGAGGAGAACACTGGACTATTATAAAACCTAGGTTGATCTTAGGTGGAGGCACATAGAGTTTGAGTTTGGGGACCATATGTTCTTGAGGGATTCCCATCCTCTTGGGAAATAGTGGTTTAGTTGAGAGATTAATATTTCTCCTTATTCATCTAGCCTTTCATGGTTTTAGAGTGAATTATAGGGGTGTATTATCGATTGGAACTTAAAATATATATATACATTATCCACAGTGTCTTTCATGTGTCCTACCTTCTTTGTTACCTTCATAATAAATCCCATGCCATTGAATTGGGAGAGTTTGATATCAAGGATGACCCAACATTCATGGAGTGAAAATTAAATATATATTATAATTAAGGGAAAGTTTTTCAGCAATGAATCATTCCCTTGGTTCATGTAATGTGGATACATGTTGTCTTAGAGATAATTACATGGTTGCATGGGACACATATCTATTTCTAGTACCTTGATTGTTTTAAGTTTTCCATGGTTTGTTTTCTTTGATGAAATGATGCATAAATTTTGATGAGTTATTTGATTTAACATTTTTTCTTACAAATAATATGTTTTATGGATTCAAACAATAGAATAGAATAATACTCTTTCATAATTAAGATATTTAATATTTAAAACATGTTTTAAAATTGTATGGGCTAGTCAGTACTACCCAAAGATGATAATATCTTGATACAAAGGTTTGGTTACCTTGATTAGTGTGAATGGGTAGTGGTGTATGGTGGTTTTGGTGGATATTGTTATAATAAATATATATTTAAATGGTGGTGAAAATGGTTATGTGTGTGATATTTGGTTTGAGGCTACTGTGAGATGGAAGAAATGTTTTAGTTATAAAAAAATCTATAAGAGGTATCTCGCGGGATGGTTATTCAGACCCTTTCCATTCTTTTTCAGGATTTATTTTGATTCTATAGGGTGAGAATAATTTGATATGTATCTAATATAATTTTCAAGACTTCCCAACACATTAATTTGTGAAAATTTAGGTGATGGTGGTGGCTAAGGGAAGTTCTAAGGGAGTTGAGGAGTGGATGTCGGATTTATGGCTTTGATTTCATATGGATGATGAATTTTTAACATAAAGGATTGTGTTATTTTGTAAAGGGGATGTATTGGGAATGGAGAGATCAATATTTTAATAAATCCATGGAGGTATAATTTTTATTGTCCTTCTATTTTTTTCATGGTTGTGGTATTGTTACTAGGATCTGGTGTGGATTCCTAGAGGAGGGATTCTTGTGGTTCTTTCAATTTTAGAGTAGCTACATCATAGGACCATAGTACATCATAGATGTCTTATCGGATATTACTTTTCTTAATTTAGGGTTTTGTGTTATTTTGTGGTCTCTCTCATGTTTATCGGATTTACATTTTGGACCTAACAATGTTTCTAATACATAGTTTTGACTATCCACACTATGGTGTGGCCCCTTACATTATACGGTTGACTTATCCTATGTTAGTATATTTGTTCCCTAGTGAGGATTATTTTTCTACAGTCCTTTACATTTCCAATTTTCTTATAAATTTCCAAGACCCTATAGACCCTATCCACCTCCAGCCTTTTCTATCATCATCTAGGAGACTCTATACTATTTTAGGATTCCATTCACCATTTCCATATCAGCATTGAATCTTGGAATCCAAAGATTGAGCATTTTAAAACCAAAGGTGACTCACTTCACTTACTTATTATTTTTTCCACTATTATACAATATAATAGAGGTTATGTTTGAGTAATCTATTGGTTTGGGTTATATTATTGACGAAGATTGATAGATGGTGTTGGGTTCTAGGTTTCTGCTCTATCCATGGTGTGATCTTGGTCATGGGGATGTATTTTCTTTATCCAACCTTTACAATGTGATTTGGATAGAATTATTTGTGGTAGAGGTCCTCATTCTCTCATTATTTTATTTAAATCCGTGGGAAGTGAATGATTTTTTCTACCATTGGGTTAATGGTAAAGGGAATCTTAAAAAATATAATTAATTGTATGAATATGAGTTTAATGGGAATGATGATCAATCACATGTGTTTTCAATTTTTTGTTATATTATAAATAGGATGAATTTTTTATTTCCATTAATAAAATAATGGTTGTAGGAAGCCTTGTTTTCATTATGGTGGTGGTGAATCATGATACCCTTGTTGTGTTGTTTGATTAGTTTTACCATTAATAAAATATATAATAACTTATATAAGAATAATGATTTTTCCCATGGGAAATTGGATTTTTGTGATAATACCCATGATAATGAAGAAGTGATATTATATTAAATCCCTAAAGATTGGTAAAAAGTGGAATGTGAAATGAGACATTATGTGTGGGTGTTCTTATTTTGAATATGTTGTGGCTATGCAAACCTTTATAGGGATTGTGTGGTGATAGTGGTGATTTTCCTGGGTGTCGAATGTGTTAGGCAGTGGAGTAATAGTTCTTTGACATGGGATGTGATGTAGGATGATGTTTGGTGGTTGTGATGAATGGTTTTTTATGGTGGTACTTTTGGTTTTTGTGTCTTTTTATTAGTTAACCACTTAGTAATTGAATGAATTGAAATGATGAAACTAAAATGAAAAGGTCTGAAATTAAATATAATATTAGGATTTAATAAATGTGTGGTAATTAGATTAAATAAACAATTTGAAGTATGAGAAGAATCATGATATGTGATAATTGAAAAATATTTAATGAGTGTTGGATTATAATTGAAATACGAATGGTTTTATTATGTGTGGTGGTTGTGTAGTGTGATTAATTTAGTGGTGGAAATGGTTGTGGTAGATGTCATGAGGTTAAGTGGTGTTTATGTGGTGTACACTAGTATATTTTATGATAACCCATTGGTTGGAAATTTTGTGTCATATATCTAACATTTAATTTTTAATTTTACTTCTTTACACACCCCACCTGAGTTGAATAACCTTACCAACATCCAAATATTTTGGTTCTAGGTGGCTTCCCCAACATCTAGGCTGGTGATGAAATAGATGACTATCCACCCCCTCTTCCTCACTCTTCCATTAGTAGTAGTGATGATTCTGGTTGGTGTTGAAGATGAACTAGCGATGGTATGATTTAGTGTTGTATATTACCTAGTGGCGATGAGGTTTTGACATGTGGTAGGGGTCATGCGATATGGGAAGAGGGCACAATGTTGATTTCCTTAACATTTATCATACCCTACTGACCTGGTATTATGATGAGGTTATGATGTGATAATGATTTATTTTAGAAGTGGATGCTAGAACCTTCGAGAGGTTGGCAAATATTTCATTAAATGTATACATTTTTTTAGTTTAATTTCATTAAAATTTTATTTTAATTGATTCATATTTCCCATTTTTCTTTATTTATATTATATTTGGGTAAATAACATTTCATGATTGATTTAAAAAAAATAAAAAAATTACTTAATTCTTATCAATTTTTCTAATGGATTTATTATATAAAATTTAGGCTAAAATGGTGAAGGAAATTATGAATTGGAAAAAATATTGGCCAACACGAAAGATGGTCCTCAAAAACCTGTAAGACACATGGATACCACATAGGGGCGGTTGACCAAGTAGCTATAAGGGAAAACCCCTACATAGAAGAGGAGGTGCATAGGTTATAAATTATTCTCACAGGATAGAGAAAGGGAACACAACAGCACATGGGTAAGGTATGTGTAGCAGCAAGAGAAGAGACTCACATGGGAGTTAGGACCAAGCAGTAGTACAAGCCATTAGACCCCTATCTAGATTCGATATCATTTACTAGAATTAGATAAATTAAATAGAGGATCTTAGGTTTGGTAATTTTAATGTACTATGCCCATTTACAGATAGATTTTGACCACTTTTAGAAACAACATATTCCTAGGTGAACTGAATATCTAAACACACTCAATAAAAGATCAACGACTCTTCAGTTGGAATGTAATATTTTCAAGTAGTGGCCACTTGGTGGCATGTTGGCTAGTGGGGGAGGTGACATCACAGTGGCTAGCTGACCTATGTGAAGAAATGATGATGATGCACTGATGAGGTTATGTGTTGATATATTCCCTATCAGGTTTAAGGTTTCAATTAATTGAATTAATATTTTTATGGTTAAATTAATATAATTAGTTTCTTTGTATATTTACCCTGCATGGTCTGCATGGAACTTTATGTGCATTTTTTTGGATCTCTCATTTTTTCATTTACCTGGTTTTGTTTCTAGATCTCGGTTTTTGTTTCCTTACTTTGATTAGTTGTATGAATTAAATACCGTTGATCAAGCATTATCTAACAATCCAAACTGGCTTCTGATGTGTTTGTTTTGCTAGACCGTGATCCACTTGTTTACAAATGATCTAATCCAGTCACACCACATGTCTCATGCGATGTCCCTGTTGTGGTTACATGAACCTTCACATTGATCCTCACTATCCTTGCACCTACATCCCTAGAATGAATTTGATCTATTTTGATGGATTTTTATTATGCAAGGAGTGCATTGATTCTTGAGGCTCTCTTGCTTCATAGAAGTTCTGATATGCTTCCTCTTTCCTAGTTGGAGGGATTCCAAAGTTGAGATTTAGCATTGATTTTTCAAAGAGGAAGGAGGGGAACTAGGGTTTCCACGAACCTGTACTCCCCTTCGCTGAGTTGTGCCACCTCCTGTAACCCGAGTACTTCTCCGGCGAATATTCCATGGGGAATCATCTCTTTTCAGGGTTTTCAGACAAATACTCTCTAAAAGGTTCATTTCATTAACATATCCCCAATCATAACCAAGTTATTGTATACTATTATTTTCTTTATATTTATTTACTTTTTTTTCATGTATGTTGTTGTATCCTTTACGGGAATGTGTGTGAGTTTGTCCAGGAGTCAACACGGCAGACTCTATATGACAGGATTGATCAATGCCACCTAGTTCAGCAATCCCAGACTCCTCAAACAGTTTCTATGGTCCTTTGTTATTCTGAATTTGATTATGTAATTTCTCTTATTTCATTTTCTTGCTTCTTGATAAAATCATGACCTCGATGGTGTTCTCACCATGCATATAGGTCCCCAAAGGGGCCTAAGCTCCTTATATCCATTGTCATTTATTTTTCTCACTTGTTGTTTAATGATTCCAATATTCATTTTGCGAATGATTCTTTTATTTATTCATTTACTATCACTTACCAAATCGAATCCCTAAAATATAATACAGCATACGGTTAGTGGGTCTTGGGAATTTAGGGTTTAAGAGTTTAACCCCAACAAGTGTTCTCAGAGCTGACTCTAATGTTAATATGGGTTCTTGTAAATTTGATATTGATATGTTTGATGGTAAAATTGACATTAATCTATAGTGAATTAAAATGACATCTTTATTTGATCAAAATGTTCTAATAGGCTCCCTTACTATTTATAGAAAGAAGATAACCACTACTACCCCTAATGGGAAAGCTACTATTTCTTATATTGATTAACCTAAGGAAACCCTTGGGAAATCCTATAGTATGATACTTTTATTTCTAGGAGAAAAGTGTTAAGAGAAGTTGTGTATGAATCCTCTACTACTAATATATGGTCTAAACAAGAATCCCTTTATATGACTAAGTCTGTTGTTGGTAGATTATATAAGAAAGAGAGATTGTATACATTCAAAATGCACCCTAAACTGTAATCAGGATACACATTGATGAATTTAATAAAATCTTGTTAGATCTGACCAACATAGACATTAAGTTTGATTAAGAAGACCAAGCCATTATATTATTAACATCATTAGATGATTCATTTAATTATTTTAAATATTCTATGATGTATAGAAAATACATACATGCTCTTGAATAAGTAAAATATTCATTACTCTCAAAAGACCTTCAAAGAAGGTTAGTATTAAGACTAAGGTAGAAGGATTAAATTTTAGGGATAGATGTGAATATAGGGATAGAAATTAATCTCAAGGCTGAAGTGAGTTATAGGGTATGAGAAAGGAAAGGGTCCAATCTAAAAATCATATAATTAAGTCTAAAAGAATGTTTATAAAATGTTTCCATAGTAAAAAATTGGACACATTAAGAGGAACATATATAATAGGAATGGTGGCTAAAAATATTGTGGTAATGACTGTTCCCTATTATTTGAACTAGAATTTGACATTTTTTGAAATGTTAAATGTATCTGACATTTACATCCTTGAAGAATGGATCCTGGATTCAGGATGTTCCTTCCACATGTGTCCAAGGAAGGAGTTATTTTTTGAATTAAGGGAGATAACATCTTATGAGGTTTTTCTAGGGAATAACAGGAGCATACACATCATATGAATAGGTTATGTTTTGTTTGATCTTCATAATGGTACTGTCAATTCATTTGAGGAAGTTAGGTGGGTACCTGAATTTAAAAGAAACCTAATATCCCTAGGAACCCTTGACCAGAAAGGGTATAACTTTAAGTCAGGATCTGGGAGCCTTAGAGCAGGCCATGGATCCCTCATAGTCATGAAGGGAACCCTTAATAATTGTTTTTATGTGTTAGATGGTAAGGTCTATAGAATCCAGTTGAATGCCTCTTCTAGTTCAAAACATGACCCCACTACTTTGTGGAATAGGAGACTAGGGCATGTTAGTGCAAAGGGTCTAAGTGAATATAAAATAATAGGGCCTCTTAAGTAATTTCATTCCTAGTATCCTTCTATTATATGAGTTCTACGTATAAGCTAAGTCCATAAGAGTTAGTTTCAGTAGGTCCATTTAAAAACCTATAGAACACCTTGAATGTGTACATTCTGATTTTTGGGGTCCTTCTTGGGTTAAATCCCATGGTGGAGGCTTATAATTCATGAATTTTATTTATGATTTCTCTAGTATGGTATGGATTTATACACAAAATCATAGTTCTGATAATTTTTAAACTTTTAAGAAGTGGAAAGATGCAGTAGAGTGTGATTCTAACAGGAAACATAAGGGATTACAGTTAGATAATGGTCTAGAATTTCTATCCACCAAATTCACTAAACTTTATGAATCCCAATGAATTAAAAGATAACAGAATGTTGTGGAAACCCCATAGAAAAATGGGTTAGAAGAGATATTAAATAGGATTTTCCTTGATAGGGTAAGGTCTATGCTATCCCACTCAAAACTCCCTAGTTTCTTTTGGGCCGAGGCTTCTTCTACACCAGTGTAACTTATTAATCATTTCCCATCTTCTTCCAACTCCTTTAATAATCCTAAATAACTATGCAAAGGTTTACCCTCGAGTTTAGTAAACCTTAGGATTTTTGGATCCACAACATACGCTTATACACATAATGATAATCTAGATCATAGGGCTGTTAATTGTATATTCATGGGTTATCCAAAGGGTGTTTAAGGGGATCATTTATAGATTCATAAACTTAGGTATAAAAAATTTATCATTAGACGTGATGTCGTCTTTTAAGAATATGGTCTTCCAAATGAAAAGAGACCTAAATTTTCTAGAATTACTAATGATATTGAAGGACACTCCAATGTTTCATCACATTTAGGTGTTTAAATCCCTTTTGACCCCAATGACCATCCCTAGTCCTCTGCTAGTCCTGCTCCTCTTCTTGACCAGACCCAAAATGAACCTGATTTTAGTTTAAATTCTGAACCCAAGACCAAGGATCCTAATGATCTGAGTAATTATCAGCTTACTCATGATAGAGAGTGAAGGTTTATTTGACCTCCATCCCACTTCAATCAGAAAGACATTGCTTTTTATGCATTTAATTTTGAACAAGACTTGTTTAATGACAAAAATAAAATGTACAAACACACTATTAATTCCAAAGAAGACACTATGTGGATAAAAGTGATCTAACAGGATATGAATTCCCTTATTAAGAACAACACCCACGTTGTTGTTCCTAAACCCAATAACAAAAAATTTATAGGATCTAGATGGATTTATAAAAAGAAAGAGAACAGTGTAGAAGAATCAAAAATAAAATTTAAAGCCTGAATGGTTTCTAAAGGATTTCTTAAATGTGAAGGAATTCATTATAGTGAAATATTCTTCCCAGTTGTTAATAATTCATCCATTATAATTCTTCTACCTTTTTCTACTATGTTTTATTTTCCTGTTGAACAATTAGATGTAAAAATTATTTTTTTACATGGAACCCATGATGAAATGATTTATATGACTCCTCCTAAAGGATTTTCAAAACTATTCAAACCCAATTATATTTATCTTCTTAAGAAGCCCTTGTATGGGATTAAGAAGTCTTCTAGACAATGGTATAAAAGGTTTTATTCTTTTATGATTGAAAATTAGATTTCTAGAAGTAGATTTGATGCATGTTTATATTATAATACTATTATACATGACTCATTTTACCTATAATTATATGTCAATGACATTCTTCTAATATAAAAGAATATGAGTATTATAAATTCTGTCAAGAACCAATTGAATTGTTCATTTTGAATGAAATAATTAGGTCATGCAAATCAAATTTTAATAATGGACATAGTTGGGCATAGGAAGGCCAAAACCATTTACTTATCCCAATATTCTTATATAAAAAGGTATTAAAGAGATATCTGTTTTAGTATATTAAACCGATAGTATTCCATTAGGATAACTTTCTAAACTTTACTTGATTAAATCCCCTAGAAATGTAGATGAAGCTTCCTTTATGAATAAGATTCCATATACTAATGTTGTAGGAAGTCTTATGTATTCTATGGTCTGATCTAAACCTATATTTCATTTGTTGTTTGTATAGTAATCAGGTTTATAGGGAAACCTAGTACACCTCATTGGCATGCATTAAAATGTATTTTAACGTATGTTTCTATGTTTGATAAATTGTGCATTTAATATGGATTAAATATTAGTTTTGATAATGATATAGTTGGATTTTTAGATTCAGATTATGCTGTAAGTATTGATAGACAAAATTCTATTACAAGTATTGTATTTATTTCATATGGAGGACCAGTATCCTATAAGAGAAATATGCAATTAGTATATGCACTCTTCACAACTGAGGTATTGTACAATGCATTGATTGTAACTCCCTGAGATTTTATAAGATATATTCTTTTTAATTTCTTTCATATCTCATGTTGTACGCTACACCAAGATTATCTTGCGCTATACGCAACCCCATATTAGCTTGCAGTATACACAAAACTAATCTTGGCTCGTGTTACACACAATTTCAAGTTCGTTTTTTGGAAATTATTTTACACAACATTA
Source organism: Viscum album (assembly GCA_963277665.1). Taxonomy (NCBI): domain Eukaryota; kingdom Viridiplantae; phylum Streptophyta; class Magnoliopsida; order Santalales; family Viscaceae; genus Viscum; species Viscum album. The sequence continues at coordinate 1,445,606,599 of OY728155.1, read as the reverse complement.
AGTATTGATTTTTTTTAATGTTTAAATTAAATAAGTTTTGATTATGTTATACGCAACACCAAACAAAGATTTCACTACATGGAACCCTGACTTGGCTAACATTACACGCAATCAAGACCTTCTTCGATAGCGTGTGTAGTACGCAATACCAAGTTTCACTAAACAAGATATTATTATAATATTATTATGAACTAGCTGTTATGAATAGTAATACCCACTTTTGAAATTTTATAAATTTTATCTTTCAAAATGGACTTCATTTTTGGATTTGGAATATCAAAATTATCCTAGGGTGAATTTTTGGTATTTTTCTGAAAACTTTCAATTTTTGATGAATAGTGAAAACACTGGGTTACTATTTTAAAACCGACTGTTTATTTAAATAATTATTTATTTTATTTAAATTTTTTTAGGTCAAAATTGATACATAATACCTATATAATTTCAATGTAATTCATTAGAGAAATTTTATAGAAATTTTAGATATTTAAAAATTTTATTTATCTTTTCACCGTCTTTTACCCACCTCCTACAAGAATTTGAAAATTTACATAAAACTTAATTTTACCGCTTCTGTGAGTGGAATTTAGAAAATCCAAGATAAACAGTTAATATCAAAGAGTAAAATGTGGTTCAATAAGATAAAAATAATTTTTGGTGAATAGTATCTTTTTACTTTTATTTACCATGATTAAAAGTAAATAGGGTAATTAAGGGGAAAATGATATTATTATTACCATAACACATGTCCTAATTCTATTGGATAAGTGCAATTCAATAAAAAAACCTTAGTAATAAAATATTACCCTTTATATCCACTTTCATTAGATTAGGATATTTATTATTATTTTATTTAAAGAAGAGTTAAAATAGTTAAAAATCAAAGTTTAATAAGTAAAAAATATTTAATATAGGGTTATGCATAAGATAAATTCGAATTATAAATATTCATTATAAATATAAAAATATTTCCTACATAATGGTATTTTATTTCTAATTTTTAGACATTATATATTTTAATTTATTTATGACACAATGATGATGCAATAATTACATTATTGATGAAATATTAACATAATTGATGTTATAAATACCCAAATAAAAATAATTTGAGAAAATTTATGAATTGAACTAATTTTATAGGTTAATATGGCATGTTAGTATTGATTCAATTAACTTTTTTTGAACTAATCATGCTGTTATGATTTTAACAAAAATCAATTACCAAATTATGTCAAAATTGACATAAAATAGTTTTTAAAACAAATATTATATTATTAATTGTTATTTTTTTACTAAAAATCTATGGTTCGGCTAAATAACATATATAAGGTTATATATAGTAATTATGAACCACTTGGGGTCCGTTTGGATTATTAAAGTATGTTTATTAATCATATAGTGTAAGAAAACAAGAAGACACAGTAAAAGTTAAATTATTTAACTTAGAGTTAAATCTAAATGATAAGGTTAAAATAGTAACCTAAACTTGTCTAAAACCTATTGGATGATATTATTTCGACCCATCCCCACTTTAGATTCAAAATAAATCAATTTGGAGATATTATAAATGGAATATTACTTTATTATAAAATAATATTTTAAGTATTTCTCAAAGTGCCCCTCTCCTCCCTTATAAAAGGGCACCTCCTCCCTCTTCTCTTTACACAATTTTGAGCATTAAATCTTGGAAAAACCCTGAAAATTTCCCTTCTCAACTTCACAAGAAACATTATAGAGGTTATGGTCTCCTCAAAAGACCAACTCTATGCATTAAGAGGAAGCTTACAAGAGGTGTGTTGAAGAAGAGGTAATCTCTTCTACCGATTCGTTCAAGTTTGTTTTTCATCAACATCTTCTTCGTTAGTTGTTTCATTATAAATTAATAACATCAGTATCAATAATATACTGATATATTATTATAAATGTGAAACAAGCCCATTTCAACTTCCATCCATCCCGCGGAAAATGAAATCACCGCGCGTGCATACGTACGGAATACAGTCTCCACGCTGTGGTGTAATCTGTTTTTCCACCACCACCTTACTTGGATGGGTATAATGGAGTAAAGAATAACTATATATAGTTATTATAACATCATAATTATTATGAGATATTATATCATCCACTCAAATTCAATTCAATAATTACTGGAACAATATCATCACTCATGCGTACGTACGGACTACCGTCTCCAAGAACGCGATGAGATTCATTTTCCATGATTAACCATTCAAGTATGATTATAAATTATATATAATAAATAGTCATTAAAGATATTAAATAATAATGATACTGGATTTATGTACATATATGTTTCATTTACTTAATTCCATTCAAGTCAATAAGAAAAGGAAAACATCGTTCATGCATATGGACGACCTACCGTCTCCATGAATGGTGTATTTAATTTCATTTATCTATCTATTATATATATATAGTGAATATATATGATATATACATAATTATTTACATTATAGAAGTAATAAATCATGATATAATTAATAATTATATCAAGAACAACATTTCCTAACACGTACGATAAATAAAACGATTTTACCCAAAACGCTACTTTAACATGGAATTTACAAAAGAATGGGTAATATAAAGTCATAAGTGAACCATATATGATATCAAAACAATGAATATGACTCTTTAATATCCCAATGACATTATTTAAATCATTATACATGAGGTTCAGATACGTATGAATCATATCAGACCTAAGCTAAGGGATAACTTTTACAATCCCATTTTTATCCGAGATTGTTTATTCGTAAGTATTTACTGGGGTTATATTTTTCATCCATGTCCATAAAAATGTTTTTCATAAAGTGTTTAATATTATTCCATGTATTTTTAAAGTCATGTTTACCCCTTTTTTACTGTTACTTTGTGTTTTGGAATGAATCTTTCTTTTGTTTACCATACGAGGTACTTTTTTTACTTTTCCGGAAAAAGTACGAGGAGAATGTTTTTTTAACTTATACAGTATGAACGGATTTTTACGGTTTCATAATGCCTAATTTTCATGAGTATTACTCTACATGTTTTCATGTTTATTTCAATAAAATCAATTTCTTTTAAAATTTCATGGCATTTTGTGAAAGGAAAATGATTTTGAATAAGAAAGGATATTTTCCTCAAGAATTCATTTCAAGTCTTTTATCAAAACCATTTTCCATCTAAGATGACATTATTTCATATGTGTATGTTTCAAGTATAATGCCTCTATGATTTACATGGTTCCAATTTTCTTATTATGAAATGATATCCATTTGTTTTATATGGATTATGTTATGATGAGATGATGTTCTTGAAACCCATTTTATTATTTGGGTTATGATGAATGATTTATGTTTATGTTGTGGCACACGTAAGAATGATTTCAATATGAAATGGGTGGGACCTATATCTCCCTCCAATGCATTGGGTAAAGATTTATATCTCATGAGATAGACATGCATGAACGGTAAGTTAATCCGGTTCAGTGTTACAGGATTGGAACGAGGAGTGAACTTGATTCAGAAAGGGACTTTGACCACTAAGATGTTCTTGGCAACAATGCCTTGGATACTATGGAAATCATATCTTTTGCTTAATATTTTTCCACAATTAACTGTTTTATTCCCATGATATTTTATCATCATTTATGTTCCTTTATGACCAATGCCTTACGTACTACCAGGATTTATTTCACAACTCAAGATTTTGATGTTTAAACTTTATGTTCATGTTTTAAAGTTCAAAATTATATGGTTTGTTTTATTTTCTCTATTATTACCCTCAATGAACATTTGAGCTCACCCTTTTTATGTTTTCTTTTCCCCAGGATATAAAGAAAGTTTTTAGGTAAGAAAAAAAATGGGATGATCTTTATGGGAGATGTTGAAGATCTTTCACCATGATTAGAAAATTATTTTTCCAAGTTTCAAAGACACTAAACTATTACGGTCCTTGTGTGTTTGTTTTTGTTATGTATTAAGTATTCTGTAGAAGTAATTTAATTTCTATATACGTCAAGCCCTGGGTCCTTATAGTTGGTATCAGAGGAAAGGTTTAGTTGACCTTTGGAAACTAGGATGCGAAAAATTCACTGAGATCCCAAGAGATATTTCTAAGGTATGTCTAGGGATGTCCCTAAGGATAAGTATAAGTATAGGTTATAGTCCTAGAATTACGGTAAAGATATTAGAATTAAACCTAAGATGTTAGATATTGAAGGTACTCCCCCTTTATTATGGTGTTTTCCTATCATGATTTCCCCTCTCACACTATTCTTTTTGGGTTTTAGACGATGGATGGAACCCGAAGGAACCGTGTTGATCAATGTAATGGACGATGCAATGATTGTCCACCCGATCAAACCAACGTTATGAGAGATGGAGTGAAAAATATTTTTGCTATACTTACACAAGATATGAATCATTCTGGACTTCCAAATGAGCAGAGAAGGGAACAATATTCTATTGAGTACATCATAAGGAAACCTCCACCTTCTTTCAATGGGTCTTCTGATCCAGTTGTTTCTGAACAATGGATAAGTGCCATTGAAAAGATATTTTCCATACTTTTCTATTCAGAACATGAAAAAGTAATTTTAGTTGTTTACCATTTAGAAGGTGAAGAAGACCAGTGGTGGACTCTAATTAAGAAGACAACGATCAAAGATGAAATTGAATCCATGGAATGGAATGAGTTCAAGAACTTGTTTTTCAATAAGTACTTCCCTTGTATTCTTTGAACAAAGATGGAGAAGGAGTTCCTTGAGCTTAAGAAAAAGGATGATGAATCTGTTGGTATATATGAAGTGATTTTTACAAGGCTTACAAGGTATGCATCTGGATTTATCATCCAACCTGAAAGTAAAGTTGATCGATTCTTCAGTGGCTTAAAACCAAGTCTTCGAATGGGATTATCGATAAGAGACTTCAGTAGTTATGAAGAAATTGTGCGTTGTGATATCATGGTAGAACAGGAAGATGGTGTTATATATCCATCTCATGGTTTTGACAAGAAATGAAAGATAGAGTTCAAGGAAAAATCTCAAAACAATGGTGAAAAAAAGGTGAATGTTTTTTATGCTCAATGTGTGGAAAGAAGCATGGTGTAGATTTTCTAAAAGGTACTAGAAAATGTTTCAAGTGTGGAAAAGAAGGCCATCGAGTAGCTGAGTGTAGAAGTAATGGGAAAAATGTTTCCAAAGGTGTGAATGGATAAAAGACTGCAAAAAATTCACCATCAACACTTCAATGCTACAAGTGCAAGGAAATGGGGAATTATGCTAACCAATGACCTAATCCAATGGTTAATGATGATCGACATCAACAACCTCTTAAGGAAAAGGATAAAGGGAAGTCACATGTGATCATTATTGGAAATGTTGATTATGAAAACGATGTGGTGGAATGATTAAGTGTTTATGTAATTAGATTCCAAAATAATGTTGTGGTATCTCATTTATAGTATCGTGGAATATTGGAATATCTATGTATTGGTTTATTGTGGTTTTTAATAATATTATGGTACCTGTAACCATGAAAAGTGATTGAAATACTTTTGGAAAGAAGATGATATGCACATAATGAAGGGATAAGGAGAAAATAATATATTTGATAGTATTCATGAGCTCATGACTGATATAAGGACAAAGTGATATCATGGTTTGAGTATATAGAAATTTTGGGATTTTGGTATGTGGAAAGAGTTAACTTTTGACAGAATTCATGTTTTCACTAAGGTTCTATGGTAATTCATGTTTCAAAAGAATAAATGATTAAGGTATTCACATGTTTGGAATGTGACCAAAAAGATATATCTTATGATATATGGGGGATAAATGATGGTATTCACGTGCTTGTTATGTGACCTTTCAAGTAATCGTTTTCTTTATACTATGAGATTGGACATATGTATTTTGGATAATACTAAAAATTGGAATGGATTATGTTGGAAATCAGATAGTATTGTTCAAGGATAGAACTTTTTTTTGATATTATTTCTGGATTATTATAATAGTGTAGTTTTAGAAAAAGGGACAACAAACAGGACGGGCGACAACCCATCGCGTCAGACAAGGTTGAGGGAATCGAACAAACAACCGAAGTGCATCATTCCTTTATCACCTACCAATGGCCTACTGGAAGTCCCAGGTTAGTATAAATTAGTTTTAATTTATTAAGTGGTATGATATGTGAAGTATAAGTCCATTTTAGGAACTATATACGATTAATCTCACCATGGAGGGACTTATGTATATAAATTTTTCTAACCTTATGTTTGATAAAGATGTAATGACCTATCATTCTATCACATGATCTACTAAAACATCGCAAAAGACAAATTCAACTTCATTTCTTTAAGAGATGAAGTAGAAACTGTTTGAGGCATGAGAAATGGTGATATTGTACCAAAATAAAGTAAGTAATTCTTCTAATTCAAATTCTTTAACTTTAGGGAAATGGTCTTGGAAACCAAAAATGTTGTCCTAGTGCCATTATATCCGATTAATTAGATGGTACCTTAGATCATTACAAATTTATGGCTTTGTGATTGTTGGATTTTTCATAACCATGTTCTCTACCACTCTCCATCAGAACATGATGGTTAGATTTCTCTTCCATATCCATATTTTCACCTATGTTATCCTATGTGGAAACCCAGTGATTAGTTAATTTGGGTAACCGTTACGTTTCATAATTTAGTTTTTAAAGTTCTGTTTTGGTATTCCTTTTTATGATGTGGGTTTCTATTAAATATACTTTCAAGTAGTAAATGATTTATAACCCTGATTAATTTCAAGGGTGAAATTCATTTTAAGGGGGCTAGAATGTAACACCCCAAGATTTTATAAGATATATTATTTTTAATTTCTTTCATATCTTCTGTTGTACGCTACACCAAGATTATCTTGTGCTATACGCAACACCGTATTATCTTTGCAGTATAAACAACACTAATCTTGGCTCATGTTACACACAATTTCATGTTTGTTTTGTGAAAATTATTTTATGCAACATTATGTATAGATTTTGTTTAACGTATAAATTAAATAAGTTTTGATTATGTTATACACAACACCAAACGGAGCTTTCACTACACGCAGCCATGACTTGGATAGCATTACACTCAATCAAGACCTTCTTTGATAGCATGTGTAGTACACAATACCAAGTTTCACTAAACGAGATATTATTATAATATTATTATGAACTAGCTGTTATGAATAGTAATACCCACTTTTGAAATTTTAAAAATTTTATCTTTTAAAATGGACTTCATTTTTGGATTTGGAATATCGAAATTAGCCTAGGGTGAATTTTTGGTATTTTTCTGAAAACTATCAATTTTTGATGAATAGTGGAAGCACTGGGTTACTATTTAAAAACTGAATTTTTATTTAAATAATTATTTATTTTATTTAAATTTATTTTATGTCAAAATTAATACATAATACCTATATAAGTTCAATGTAATTAATTAGAGTAATTTTATAGAAATGTTAGATATATAACAATTTTATTGAACTTTTCACCGTCTTTTACCCACCTCCTAGGAAATTTGAAAATATACATAAAACATAATTTTACCTATTTTGTGAGTGGAATTTTAAAACTCCGAGAGACACAGTTAATATAAAGGAGTAAAATGTGCTTCAATAAGAAAAAAATAATTTTTTTTGTGAATAGTAACTTTTTTTCTTTTATTTACCACGATTAAAAGTAAATAGGGTAGTTAAGGGGAAAATGATATTATTATTACCATGAAACATGTAATAACTCTATTGGATAAGTAAAATTCGACCAAAAAAAACCTTAGGAATAAAATATTACCTTTTAGATCTAATTTCATTAGATTAGGACATTTATTATTATTTTATTTAGAGAAGAGTTAAAATAGTTAAAAATCAATGTTTAATAAATAAAACATTTTTAATATAGGTTTATACCTAAGATAAATTCTACTATAAGTATTAATTATAAATATAAAAATATTTCCTACATAATGGTATTTTATTTATAATTTTTAGACATTATATAATTTATTTTATTTATGACACAATGATGATGCATTAATTACCTTATTAATGATATATTAACATAATTGATGTTATAAATACCCAAATAAATTTAATTTGAGACATTTTATAAATTAAACTAATTTTTGAGGTTAATATGACATGTTAGTATTGATTCAGTTAACTTTTTTCGAACTAATCATGCTGTTATGATTTTCAAAAAAATCAATTACCAAATAGTGTCAAAATTGACAAAAAATAGTTTTTAAAAAAAATATTATATTATTAATTGTTATTTTATTACTAAAAATATAAGGTTTGGACAAATTACATAGATAAGGTTATATATAGTAATTATGAACCACTTGGGGTTCTTTTTTCTTATTATAGTAAGTTTATTAACCATATAGTGTAAGAAAACAAGAAGACACGATAAAAGTTAAATTATTTAACTTACAGTTAAATATAAAAGATAAGGTTAAAATAGTAAACTAAACTTGTCTAAAACCTATTGGTTGAGAGTAATGAGACCCATCTCCACTTTAGATTTGAAATAAATCAATTTGGAGCTATTATAAACTGAATATGACTTTATTATAAAATAATATTTTAAGTATTTCTTAAAGTGCCCCTCTCATCCCTTATAAAAGGGAACCTCCTCCCTCTTCGCTTTACACAATTTTGAGCCTTCAAGCTCGAACAAACCCTAACCATTTCCCTTATAAACTTCCCAATAAACATTATAGAGGTTCCGGTCTCCTCAAAAGACCAACTCTATTGCCTTAAGAGGAATCTTAAAAGAGGTGCATCGAAGAAGAGGTAATCTCTTCTACCGATTTGTTCAAGTTTATTTCTTCTTAAAATTCTTCTTATTTAGTTGTTTCATTATAAAGTAATAACATAAGTATCAATAATATACTGATATGTTATTATAAAAGTGAAACAACCCCATTTCACCTTCTATCCATCCTGCGAAAAATGAAATCACCGCGTGTGCATACGTACAGAATACCGTCTCCACGCCGTGGTGTAATCTGTTTTTACACCACCACCTTACTTGGATGGGTATAATGGTGTTAATAATACCTATATATAGTTATTATAACATCATAACAATTCTAAGATATTATGTCATCCACTCCAATTCAATTCAATAATTATGGGAAAAATATCGTCACTCGTGCGTACGTACAGACTACCGTCTCCACGAACATGATGAGACTCATTTTCTATGATTGACCATTAAAGTATGATTATAAATTATATATAATAAATATTCATGAAAGATATTACATAATAATGATACTGGATTTATGTACATATGTGTTTCATTTACTGAATTCCATTTAAGTCAATAAGAAAAGGAATACAACGTTTATTCGTATGTACGACCTACCATCTCCATTAATGATGTATTTCATTTCATTTATCTATCTATTATATATATATACTGAATATACAAGATATATAAATCATTATTTACATTCTTGAAGTAATTAAATCATGATGTAAGTAATAATAATATCAAGAACAACATGTACAAACACATACGATAAATAAAACGATTTTACCCAAAACGCTTCTTTAACATGGAATTTAAAAAAGAACAGGTAATATAAAGTAATAAGTGAACCATATATGATATAATAAAAATGAATATGATTCTTTAATAATCCAATGAAATTATTTAAATCGTTATATAGGAGGTTCAGATACGTATGAAGCATATAGAACCTAAAGTAAGGGATAACTTTTCCAATCCTGTTTTTATCTGAGATTGTTTATTCGTAAGTATTTATTGGGGTTATATTTTTCATCCATGTCGATAATTTTTTTTTCATAAAGTTTTTAATATTATTCCATGTATTTTTAAAGTCATGTTTACCACCTTTTTACTGTTACTTTGTGTTATGGAAGAAATCTTTCTTTTGTTTACCATATGAGGTACTTTTTTTACTTTTCCTGCAAAAGTACGAGGAAAATGTTTTTTTAACTTATACGGTATGAATAGATTTTTATGGTTTTATAATGCCTAATTTTATTGAGGATTCCTCTACAATTTTTCATGGTTATTTTCAATAAAATCATTTTCCTTTAAAATTGCATGGCATTTTGTTAAAGGAAAGTGATTTTGAAGAAGAAAGGATATTTTCCTCAAGAATTAATTTCATGTGTTTTATCAAAACCATTTTCCATATAAGATTACATTATTTCATATGTGTATCTTTCAAGTATAAAGCCTCTATTATTTACATGGTTTTACTTTTCTTATGATGAAATGTTATCCATTTGTTTTATATGGATTATGTTATGATGGGATGATGTTTATGAAACCCATTTTATTCTTTGGGTTATGATGAATGATTTATGTTTATATTGTGGCACATGTAAGAATGATTTCAATATGAAATGGGTGGGACCTATATCTCCCTACAATGCATTGGGTAAATATTTATATCTCATGATGTAGACATGGATGGAATAGTAAGTTAATCTGGTTCAGTGTTACAAGGCTGGAATGAGGAGTGAACTCAATTCAGAAAGGGACTTTGTCCACTAAGATGGTCTTAGAAGAAATTCCTTGGATACTATAGAAATAATATCATGTGATTAATGATATTACAAAATTAAATGTTTTATTCCCATTCTATTTTATCATGATTGATGTTCTTTTATGACCTATGCCTTACGTACTGCCAATATTTATTTCACAACACACGATTTTGATGTGTAAACTTTATGTTCATGTTTTGAAGTTCAAAATTATATGGTTTGTTTTATTTTCTCCATGCTTACCCTCACTGAGAATTTGAGCTCACCCTTTTTATGTTTTCTTTTCCCCAGGATATAAAGAAAGGTTTTAGGTAAGAAAAAAAGGGGAAGATCTTAATGGGAGATGTTGAAGATCTTTCACCATGTTTAGAAGATTATTTTTTTCGAGTTTTCGAAGACACTAAACTATTACAGTCCTTGTGTGTTTGTTTTTGTTATGTATTAGGTATTCCGCAAAAGTAATGTAATGTCTATGTACATCAACCCCTTGGTATTTACATTGATATTATCCATAAAAGAGGATATATGGATGAAAGGTTTTCTTTCTTAACTATCATTATCTATTGATGGCATAGTAGACCACTGTGATATCAAATTTTCTTTACAGCTGTCTAAAAACTATGTATTCCATGGTAGATCTAAGAAAATTGACATTAGATTGCATTTTGTTGGGTATATAATAGAATCTGGAAAAATGAATGTCATAAAAATACCTGGTGAAGATAACTCGGTTGATAGTTTGACTAAGATCATTATGTAATCTAAATTAATGCATTGGCTTAAACTTATGAATTTATTCACAATTATATAATGTACGTTGTGAAAACATCATCATTGTATTTATTTTAATTGAAACATTTCTCTTTTTTGATATATTCCCATGCATAGATATGGTTTTAATTAATTAAATTAATATTTTCTAGTTAAATTAATATAATTTGTTTTTTTATATTTACCCTACATGTTTTGAGAGGTACTTTATGTGCATTTTTTTGGGATATATAATTTTTTCATTTACCTAGTTTGTTTCTACAACCCAGTTTTAGTTTCTTATGATTAGTGGTTTGAATTATGGACCATTAATCAGTTCTGATATAATGGCCCATACTAGCTCCCAATGTGTTTGTTTTTCTAGACTATGATCCACTTATTTACCACTACTCTAATCTGTTATCACCACTTTTCATGTGCACTATCTTGACTATAGTTATGAGAACCGTCTCTTTGATCCTCACAGTCCACACAACCTCCATCCCGAGACTATGTTTGATCTGTTCTGATAGGTTTTGATCATGATAGGAGTGCACTGATGCTTTTACGTCTATCACTTCGTAGTGGTTCTGATCTAGTTTCTCTCACCTAGATAGAGGGATTATGTAGGTGAGATTCTACCTTGATTTTTTAGAGAAGAAAGAAAGTAACTTGGGTTTCTGGGAACTCACACTCCCCTTATCCAAGCCATGACACCTCTTGTTACCAAAGTACTTCTCTGATGGATATTTTTTTTGGAATCTCCACTGTTCTGGGTTTTTTGATGATTATGCCCCATGAAGGTTTAGTTCATTGAAATATCTTCAATCGTAACCAAGTTCTTGTATATTTTTCTTGGATCTTTAGAAAGTTAGTTTTTTTCATGTATGATTATGCATCCTTCACAAGTGTGTGCGTAAGTCCTTCCAGAAGTGGATGGTGTTGACTCTACATGATAAGATTGATCACTGCCATCAAGTTCAGCAATCTCAGTCTCCTTTGATAGTTTTTTTGGATCGTTATTATTTTACATTAATGTTTATAATTGTTATTGTTTCCTTTTCTTTCTGATTAATAAATTATTTACCCTAGTGGTGTTCTCTCTTTGCACGTTAGTCCCAAAAGGGGAAAAATCATGTTATATATGTTGTCATTTATTTTTCTCACTTTTTGGTTTACCATTCTAGTATTCTTTTTGTGAATTATTATTTAATTTCTTCATTTACTATCACTTACCTAATTGAATACATAAAATACAATCTATCATACGCGATAGTGGGTCTTGGGAATTTAGGGGTTAATATGTTAACCCCGACAATATTTTCAATGGAGGAAATATAATGAAGACGTGAAACATAGGCATAGATGAATACCAATAGTGAAAATGATCATGGAATCTTGAAGAGATGGAAAGGGTCGACCATGGTAATAGTGAAGTAGTGTTAGAGGTCTACTCGTCATGGGGTTTCCTTTGGTGATATGGTGGTGAAATTTTGGGGTGACATTGGACTAATTTGAGGAGGATGTTAGGGTTTCCTTGGTTCATTATTTTTCTATGTGATTTTTCTGCAATGTTGTAATAGTTATTTGGGTTATGTTTATGGATTTGTGCCATTGAGATATGGGGTCATGATCAATCTTGTTTCTCTGGTCTTTTGGGAAATGATTTCTCAGTCTTTTTGACTTGTAATAGCTTTCCTCCTTTCTCATTTAAAACCGACTCCCCTTTCTTCTTATTTTAATAAAGTGGATTATCCACATATTATTTCTACTATAATAATATTCAAATAAATTTAATATAATGTTTTATAAAATATTATTAATAATATATTTTTTGAAAAATATTTATTTAGAATAATTTTATTTATCTATATATCAAATAATATATCATAAACTTATTTTCTTTTAAATATAATATATTATTAAATATAAATATAAATATATTGAAAATTAATTATTAATTTTTAAAATTCTAATTATAAATATAATTCTTTTTTCAATAAATTATATTTTCCAAATTATAAATGATATTATTTTATAAATAATTACTCATAATATTATATTTATAAAATTAAAATTTTTAAAATATTATTAATGGTGATTTTTTAATTTAAATAAAGAAAATAACATTATTTACATTTACATAACCAATGATATATTTTCAATTATTTATAATCTAAATATAATAAATAAATTCATATATAATTTTTTTGTAAGAAACTATATTTTAAAAATTTTAAATACATTCATTTTATATATAATCACTCATAATATTACAAAAAATGTATAACAAGAACCAAAATATTTTGAACTTTTATTGAAGATGAATGGAAAAAAGCAAGAGAATAAGAGAAATGGATGGGGTCTCACAATATAGAGAGGTGGTAAAGGTATTGGTGCATGATGGTGGAGCTCTCAAGTTTAAATTCAATTGAATGCGCAAATAGGTTTGGTAAAGAGAGATAATCTATCCTTGATAAAGGGAAGTGGGGAGGGATCATTGAGTAATGATAAAAGGATGGGGGCTTTATGTACTAATTATTGGGGTGTGTCCTCCCTATTAATCTCTCTCCTTTTGAATAATTTTAAATAAAATATGCATTATTTTCATATCTCATGAATATATATAGATTTATGTTTAAAAACCTTAAAAATAGAAAGAATAAGTGTTGATATGACTATAAAAAGAATATGTTTCCAAACATTCAGATCAGGAGATATATTATATTTTTACATTGAGAAAATTATATATAACGTAATAATTCTTACTGGACAATATAATTTTATGATCATAACAAAAAATTCTTAGAATAAATAAACACAATAAGGAAATTGTGGTTTCGTATGGAGAGGACATATAATTCAATAATTATATTGAATAATCTATACATAGTTCATGTTTGATATTTGTAACTTATCTCACATCTAATAAAATAGAAAGTACATAAATAAATCCTATAAAATATAAATGATAATAGAACTTGGTGAAATAGAAATAAAAGAATATAGAAAAATTAAAAGTGAGATTCAATCAATTTATATAAAAGAAAGATAAAAAATATAATTTTAAATTCAATTAAATTATTAATAAAGTAAAATGTAAATAAAATAAAAATAAATAAATTAAAATAAAATGAAAATGATATTTGGGAAGACATAAAGGCTTAGTGGTGGTTGCAGGAAAAATTTATGGAAGGAGTAATGGTGGAGGAATGTAAATGTTTATTCATCAGTGGTGCCTAAGAGTAATGAGTCGACGATGAAGATGAATGCCTTATGAATATCTACCTCCTCCATACCATATTCTTCATTGAACCCACCTTACCCTCTTTCAACACAATTATCCATCATTAATAGAGATTCCCTATTAATATCATTCATCCTAAATGTTACCCACTCAAGATGACGATCACAGGGTTCCATCATCACAACTCTTCATAATTATATATATAGGATTGAAATCAATTTTGATATTCCTCTTATCCACTAACACTTTCAACATTGATTTTTTTTTCAATATATAATTTTGGATAAAAAACTTTTTTTTCATTCAGTTATTTTATATGTGGGTACATATTTATATATTTTATGATCCATTTTATATTTCAACATCAATCCAATATCATGTTTAAACAACATATCATTTTCATAAATGATAACAACACAAAAAAAATGATTGATTGGTTTTGATGACATGACCCATGGTTTCAACTAAAATATCACTTTTAACTGATAAAATATATTTTAAGTCATACTAGAAATAGATCATCTCATACTGATGTGATGTTAGTTCATACAGGTCATGTCACATACATGACTTATTTTGAAGTTAAATTTCATTTATTTTCCTTTAATTATTTGTTTTGGATAGTTTCCAAAGGTTTTATGGAGAAATAGATGAGTTTTAATGAATTGGGCCAAACCGTGAGCCCAATTCCAGATTTAAAAATAAATTTTGTTTCCTTTATAACTTTTTAATTTTTTAATATTTCCCCTAATTACAAATCCTAAATGGTCTCCTATGACCTATTAACACCAAAATATAAATTTGGAGCCTTTATAAATCCATAATCATGGTGGATATGAGTTTTTATTTAAGATATTGGGCCTGCCCGGAGGCCCATTTACTGCATTAAAAATAATTTTTAATTGTTTTATATATCCTTCACTATTTGCGTTTTTTCGGTGATTCCACCTCCCCCTCGACCCTAAGAAACCCAGGCCCGCTCCCATTGCCTTTACACCCTCTTTGGAGCTCTTTGAAATCACGAATTAGGGCTGATCTTCATATGGTGTCTCAAATCGTACATAATTGAAGAGGTAACTTTATCCCTTTTTAACTCTCTCAATTCTGACTCTTTTCCCGCCATTCCAGTTCCTAAATTACCTCATAAATCTAGCTCGAAGAATACCTGAATTTTGGCTGTTTTCAATTTCAGAAACTATTGTTTTCGGAGTGATTAATTCAGGATACTTCAAGTAGGTGAGTCTATTTCTTTCCTCTTTCAAATTGCTTAGGGTTTCTTCCCTGGTTCTTGAATTATAAAAATTCCAGAAGTTAGGGTTCATTCCTGGGTTCTAAATTACTGTATTTTGGGTGAAATATTGAGGTTTTAGGTTTCTTTTAACTTCATTGAGGTGCGGAGGTCGTGTAGTTGATGTTTCGCCCCAATATTTGATGGTTTCGACACATTCGATAGGTGATTCCGTGGGTAAACACTTAACAATGTGTTAGTTTGCTTGATTAAATAATTTTACATGTTCCTTATGTGTTGTAATTTATGAGAAAACCATTTTTGGTAGCAATAGTAAAGCATTTGTTTTTAAAGATACATTTTTGCTTGAAGTGTGTATTTTTCAAATGTATTTCATGTGTTATCTCTTGTGGTAGTTTTGTAAAATGTGGAAGTGATTTCTTAGTTGTTTAAAGGGGATGAAAATTATGGTTGGGTAATGATATAGTTCCATGAGGGCCTAAAAAGGGGATGTATTTGAATGGTTTTATTTGTATAACCTTTTTATACTCCTTGAAAGTGTTTTATGGATTTGTGTGTTCTCATGGGTATCCTTTTTGATATTATTCAAGGTGATTATATAACATTTGAAAGTGGATTATTACATGTTGATTCGGCTGTCAATTCTGTTTTGGTAGGGTATTGGTGTGATTTTGGCTTAAAAAGAGGTTTTTGAAATGGATTTTATGTACAAAGTTTGGGTATACTCTTTATAATTATTTTATGAAAGTTTTGAATGGTTTATTGGGTAGTGTAATAGGTGAAACTATATCAGAAAACTGTTTTGGTAGGAGTATATTTTTAAAAGGTCCATTTCATTTGAGAAAAGGATGTTATGTGATATGCATCATCTTGGAAATATTTTATTAAATTGTTTGAAGGAGATATTGAGGAGTGAAAGTGATGTGAAAGTGATGTGGAGTGTTTTGTGTGAGTGTGATGTGAAAAATTGAATTTTTGATTATGAAAGAAGTGTTATTTTCCATGTGTGTGGGCTGTTATATGAGTTTAAATATCTTATAATTGTTTTATAAAATTGTTTAATGGTTTTGTGGAAGTGTTGAAGAAATGTGAAATGTGTTGTGGGATATTTTGGTGTGATTCAGATTTCAAAATCATTTTGAATGAAAAATGGATTTTTGTGACTTGTGTGGTTTACATATGGGCTGTTTGGTGAATTTGTGATGTGGAAATGATATTTTCATGTTCAATGTATATTTCTTGACTTGTTTAACTTGTTTGAGCACAAGGAGAAAACCTAGGTATCTAGGTGGGTGGACGTGTACTAGTATGCGAGTGAATCCGTGGGGTTTGGCCTCAGTTTCACTTAGCAAGATTGATGCTTACAACTCTAACTAAACTATAATGATGATTATTGGGGACCACCAGGTTATGGGTATGTTCTATACTAGTGGTTCATGCACGAGAATGGATATTTGTGATGGTTACTCTCACTGAGATACGAGGTACCTGGGACCCACAGCTAGCTAGTGCCTAGGGGTTATTTCCTATTTCTTGTGCTCATTATTTACTTTGTACTTACCATCGGCATACGGTATAGTTGGCTGAAAAATTCACTAGTGTTGACATTATTTTTAAAAGTGTTGATTCTTAATGATATCCCACTTGAAAACTGTTTTCATTCAAGTTGCATCTTTTAGAAATTGTAACTAGTTTTTCATGTTTTTGAAAACATGCATGCTTTTCGTCTTTAAATGTTTATCACATGGAATCTGTTAGTGGTGGTATCCTACTGGGGATTGGATCACACCCTACTTACACCCTTGGGTGTAAGTAGACTTGGTTATTTTTGTTGTCACAGGTTGGGTACAGTTTTTTTGTTCCAGTGGTTCGGGTTTCTAGCAGGTCCTTGGTGGTGAAGTCTTGTGGAGGTGGCTTGAGTGCGGTGCCCCTTGACATGAGGGTTATTGGGCTGTCCTTACTTGGTTTTGTACCTTTGGTATAGAACTTTTGAGTTGTTTTAAGCTATGTAATTCAGTTCTGAATTTTTGTAAAATATTGTTTGGTTTGAAAAATCCAGATTTGTTTCATTGGATTCTTTTGTTGTTTTATGTTTATAAACTCAGGTAAATCGTTCCCAATTTTCATTTTATGATACCCGGGCACTTGTGCCAGCCCGTGGGGATCGGTAATGCCATTAGGGCCTTGTCACGGGCTGGGTTTGGTGCCATTTTTGGTGGTGAAAGATTCGGTTCGTGACAAAATCGTATCAGAGGAGGTTCAGGTTAACTTTTTGGGTCATGTTATTTGGGGAAGAGTCAGGATAGTATGGAGTTAGGACTGTTGGGACATGGAATTATTGTTATGGGTAGTGTTCCTGATCACCACACCTCATAATGGGATTCAAGTTTCCAAGAGAAGATGGGATTTATCAAAGTCCTTCGGTTTTCTTGGTTTGATGATGATTAATGGAAATGAAAAGAGAGTTGGGTTAATGGTCCTAGTGAGATCACAGGGCCTGGAAAGCCATGTGGAGCTAAGTATATTCCCTAAAACACTCTCTATGATAGTGAAGTTATTGTAATATGGCCGCCAACCATATTTACAAGTCACCCACTGAAACTAGTTTCCTCTCGCACTGTTTTGTGCTTCGGTTTTGAAATCTTGGAACATTGGTTTTAATAAGTGTATAGTTTTTGTGGAATGATTTTAAAATAAAGAGGGAATGGTTTGGTTTATGAAATGTAGGAACTGAATTTTCAGAATTGTTTTGAAATGTAAAATGGTGCACTTACACCTCTTTGAAAGTAGAAACTATATTAAAGTTGGTTTTGAAAAGTGTTTCCAATAAGGTTTTCTAAAAAATCAGACTGTGTTTTAATGGGATGAGATGTTTTGAAATTGATGTGAATATCTTGAAAGTGAGTTATTTTCTAAATGGTTGTGACTTTATGAAATTTTTTGTAACATGTGAGTTGGGATTTTGATCTCGTGGTTAGCGGTTATGAGAAAAAAGGATGTGTTGGTTGACCGTTTTCATTTTGAAAAGTGGAATGAATTTTTGTTTTAACCTTTAGTATTTCCATTAGCGACCACATGCATGGGGTTATATGGGATGATGGATGGTTGATGGCACGACTGGATGAGTGATGGGACATATATGAGGAGGGTGTCTGGTGTGGCACAAAGACATGCATGTGAGAGGCACATGGGGTACCATTGGTGGATACGCTTACTGCTAAACTGTTTGTTCTCAAAGAATTACTTTTAAAGAGAAACATGATGTCTTGATGAATATTTTTGTATGGTTTGTATTATGGGTTTTTGAAAATGTTGATGTTGTGGGATGTTTTTATTCCAAGAACCCCTTCTGTTTGAACAGTGTTTTTGGTTTATGTTTGGTCAGTAAGCTGTGTTGTAGGGACAGTTAGTGGTCTCTTTTGAAAATTGTTTTGGGATTCCTTTACGGTGGTTCCCTTCATGTGTTTGGAGCTGTTTTATGGCTTGTTTTGACCAATGGACCAGATTGGTTGGGTCCTTGGGGTCTCTCATTGGATAAGGTACGCCCCCATTAAAGGTTAATTCATAACTAAAGCGCAACCCAGATTGTTTCTCCATTGGAAAATCCTCCAATTGATCAATATAAGGAATCTATTTCTTGAGCTTTTTAGATTGAGTATACACCCTTTCCTTTATTGGTTTTGTGTATCCTATTAATGTGCGAGATTGATTATGGATGGTTGAATGTGACTATAGCCTCTTAAGTTTCCTAATTTTTTCGAAGGTGGAATTGTTCTGGGGTTGTTAGCATGGATGAGTATTTGGATCGTGTCTAAGAAGAACTCTCGGTCCTTCATAGTCTCTTCGAAGAAGGAGTTCATGTTAAACTACTAGTGTGGGAAATCTGGTCATGAGAGGATATTATGTCCACTTTCAAAAATTGTGTGTTGTTTGGGGATGTTGTACAAGTTCCCTCTCTATTATTTGTTTATATCAGTCAAAATGGTCATGTTCGGTGATTCCTTGTGATGTCAGGTGCTCGATTGACTATAATGGTGAAAGTTGGGCAATCATCTGAGAGTCTCTATTATGTTGGGAGAATGTCCCCATTGGAAAAAACATAAAAAAATATTCCATTTTAGAGGAAGGTGAGTATAAGTGTTCTTTACTTCTAATGTTTCTCACCCGAACAAACAAGGTGTGATGTGTGTACATCTTCTAATCCTTTGTTTCAGTGAAATATCGAGTTAGGGTAAAGTGAGTTTGGAATGTGTTATGTCTTGGAAAAACTTATCGGGGATTTCGGTGTAGTTATTGTTTGCAATGAAAGAAGAATTATCATTCAGGTGGTTTCCAAAGCCTAACTGCTAGGCTGAAGATGCTTCAATATTTTGACCTCCAGCCATAGGTCCCGGAGAGAAGCTGGCACGTAGTCAGGGTAAACCCCAGTGTCATTTAAACCCTTGTGCAAAGTCCTATCCTCAATATGAAGGATAAGAAGAGTTTAAACCTATGGTGTCATCATATTTCTTCTACTGTTCATGTTCGGTGGAAATAGGTGGAGGGACTTGTACCCATGTCATCGCCAATGTTATCCCCTCCCCCTTTGGTTTCCATTGAGTCTTTAGAGAAAGGTATGAAGTTTGGCTAGACAGGTTAACCACATGGTTTGTACTTGGTTAGTAGTGACCATGCCCCCCAGAGAAACCGTGTAGATAGAAGAATCTCCACTGTTAGTTCAGGGTTTCCCAAACCGTGCAGACTAACCATGTGGTCGTCCCAACACTTTATCTTTTTGGGTATTTTTGTACCGGCCCATGCTGGTCGATTAAGATTGTTGGTTCTTATGGTGGGGAGCCTATTTTTTCCCCGTACCAATAACATAGACTTATCCATGGTCAAGGATTGGTTGTAGGTAGTCTCATTTGGATCTATCAATCTACCCTAATCTTCCTTGTGTAACCATTGAGATTGGAGAGTTCCCAATGGTTTAGTTATAGCAAGGTATGTGTAACCTTGTTCGATGTTGTTGTTCGTTTGAGTGAATTGCTTGAGTCTTGTTGGGATAGTGTTTGAGGAGTTTTCCATTGGGATAAAGCCTGAATGTGATTGATTGTTTTAGGAAAGTGGTGTATGGTTTTGTTGTGAAGTATTCCTTCCTTAATTGATCAATGGAAGTGTTTTGGCCTTTGGGGGCGAAACCTGGAAAGGGAGTACATCTTGGTTTATCAGTTGGGTATGGCTTTTGTATCTGGACTTTCTGTAGCTTTCCGGGGACGGGATGTTTTCATGGATGGGAGAATTGTCACATACATGACTTATTTTGAAGTTAAATTTCATTTATTTTCCTTTCATTATTTGTTTTGGATGGTTTCCAAAGGTTTTATGGAGAAATAGACGAGTTTTAATGAATTGGGTCAAACCGCGAGCCCAATTCCAGATTTAAAAATAAATTTTGTTTCCTTTATAACTTTTTATTTTTTTAATATTTTCCATAATTCCAATTCCTAAATGGTCTCCTCTGACCTATTAACACCAAAATATAAATTTTGAGCTTTTATAAATCCATAATCATGGTGGATATGGGTTTTTATTTAAGATATTGGGCCTGCCCGAAGGCCCATTTCCTGCATTAAAAATAATTTTTAATTGTTTTATATCTACTTCACTAATTGAGTCTTTTCGGTGATTCCACCTCGCCCTCGACCCTAAGAAACCCAGGCCCGCGCCCATTGACTTTCCCCCTTCCGTGGAGGTCTTTGAAATCGCGAATTAGGGCTGATATTCATAGGGTGTCTCAAATCGGCCATAATTGAAGAGGTAAATTCATCCCTTCTTAACTCTCTCAATTCTTACTCTTTTCCCTCCATTCTAGTTCCTAAATTACCTCATAAATCTTTTTCGAACAATCCCTGAATTTTCGATGTTTTCAATTTTAGAAACTATTGTTTTTGGAGTGATTAATACAGGATACTTCAAGTAGGTGGGTCTGTTTCTTTCCTCTTTGAAATTGCTTAGGGTTTCTTCCCTAATTCTTGAATTATAAAAATTCCAGAAGTTAGGTTTCGTGACTAGGTTCTAGATAACTGTATTTTGGGTGAAATATTGAGGTTTTAGGTTTCTTTTAACTTCATTGAGATGCGGCGGTCGTGCAGTTGATGTTTCGCCCCAATATTTGAGGGTTTCGACACATTCAGTAGGTGATTCCGTGGGTAACCATTAAATGATGAGTTAGTTTGCCTGATTAAATAATTTTACATGTTCCTTATGTTCTGTGAATTATGAGAAAACCAATTTTGATAGAAATAGTAAAGCATTTGTTTTTAATGTTACATTTTTGCTTGAAGTGTGTATTTTTCAAATGTATTTCATGTGTTATCTCTTGTGGTAGTTTTGTAAAACGTGGAAGTGATTTATTAGTTGTTGAAAGGGGCTACCAATTATGGTTGGGTAATGATAAAGTTCCATGAGGGCCTAAAAATGGGGTGTATTTGAATGGTTTTATTTGTATAACCTTGTTATACTCCTTGAAAGTGTTTTATGGATTTGTGTGTTCTCATGGGTATCTTTTGTGATATTATTCATGGTGATTATATAACATTTGAAAGTGGATTATTACATGTTGATTGGGATGCCAATTCTATTTTGGTAGGGTCTTGGTGTGCTTTTGGCTTAAAAAGAGGTTTTTGAAATGGATTTTATGTGCAAAGTTTGGGTATACTCTTTATAATTGTTTTATGAATGTTTTGAATGGTTTATTGGGTTGTGTAATAGGTGAAACTATATCAGAAAACTGTTTTGGTAGGAGTATATTTTTAAAAGGTCCATTTAATTTGTGAAAAGGCTGTTATGTGATATATATCATCTTGGAAATATTTTATTAAATTGTTTGAAGGAGATATTGAGGGGTGAAAGTGATGTGAAAGTGATGTGGAGTGTTTTGTGTGAGTGTGATGTGAAAAATTGAATTTTTGATTATGAACGAAGTGTTATTTTCCATGTTTGTGGGCTGTTATATGAGTTTAAATATCTTATAATTTTTTTATAAAATTGTTTAATGGTTTTATGGAAGTGTTGAAGAAATGTGAAATGTGTTGTGGGCTATTTTGGTGTGATTCAGATTTCAAAATCATTTTGAATGAAAAATGGATTTTTGTGACTTATGTGGTATACATATGGGCTGTTTGGTGAATTTGTGATGTGGAAATGATATTTTCATGTTCAATGTATATTTCTTGACTTGTTGAACTTGTTCGAGCACAAGGGGAAAACCTGGGTATCTAGGTGGGTGGACGTGTACTAGTATGCTAGTGAATCCGTGGGGTTTGGCCTCAGTTTCACTTAGCAAGATTGATAATTACAAATCTAACTAAACTATGATGATGATGATTGGGGACCACTAGGTTATGGGTATGTTCCCTACTAGTGGCTCGTGCACGAGAATGGATATTTGTGATGGTTACTCTCACCGAGATACGAGGTACCTGGGACCCACAGCTAGCTAGTGCCTAGGGGTTATTTCCTATTTCTTGTGCTCATTATTTACTTTGTACTTACCGTCGGCATATGGTATAGTTGTCTAGAAAATTATCTAGTGTTGAAATTATTTTTAAAAGTGTTGATTCTTAATGATAGCCCACTTGAAAACTGTTTTTATTCAAGTTGCATCTTTTAGAAATTGTAACTAGCTTTTCATGTTTTTGAAAACATGCATGATTTTCGTCTTTAAATGTTTATCACATGGAATCTCTTAGTGGTGGTATCCTACTGGGCATTGGCTCACACCCAACTTACACCCTTGGGTGTAAGTAGACTTGGTTATTTTTGTTGTCGCAGGTTGGGTACAGTTTTTTTGTTCCAGTGGTTCGGGTTTCTAGCAGGTCCTTGGTGGGGAAGCCTTGTGGAGGTGGCTTGAGGGCGGTTCCCCTTACCATGAGGGTTCTTGGGCTGTCCTTATTTTGTTTTGAACCTTTGTTATAGAACTTTTGAGTTGTTTTAAACTATTTAATTCAGTTCTGAATTTTTGTGAAAGATTGTTTGGTTTGAAAAATCCAGATTTGTTTCATTGGATTCTTTTGTTGTTTTATGTTTATAAACTCAGGTAAATCATTCCCAATTTTCATTTTATGATACCCGGGCACTTGTTCCAGCCTATGGGGATTGGGAACGCCTTTCGGGCCTTGTCACGGGCTAGGTTTGGTGCCATTTTTGGTGGCGATCGATTAGGTTCGTGACAAAATGGTATCAGAGGTGGTTCAAGTTAACTCTTTGGGTCATGTTATTTGGGGAAGAGTCACGATAGACTGGATGTAGGATTGTTGGGACATGGAATTCTAGTTATGGGTAGTGTGCGTGATCACCACACCTCATAATGGGATTCAAGTTTCCAAGAGAAGTTGTGATTTATCAAAGTCCTTCAGTTTTCTTGGTTCGATGGTGATTAAGGGAAATGAAAAGAGAGTTGGGTTATGGTCCTAGTAAGCTCACAGGGCCAGGAAAGCCATGTGGAGCCAAGGATATTCCCAAGAACAATCTCTGTGATAGTGAAGTGATTGTAATATGGCCGCCAACCATATTTACAAGTAACCCACTGAAACTAGTTTCCTCTTGCACTGTTTTTTGCTTAGGTTTTGAAATCTTGGCACTTTGGTTTTAAGAAGTGTATAGTTTTTGTGAAATGACTTTCAAATAAAGAGGGAATGGTTTGGTTTATGAAATGGCGGAACTGAATTTTCAGAATTGTTTTGAAATGTAAAATGGTGCACTTACACCTCTTTGAAAGCAGAAACTATATTGAAGTTGGTTTTGAAAAGTGTTTCCATTAGAGTTTTCTAAACAATCAGAGTGTGTTTTAATGGGATGAGATGTTTTGAAATTGATGTTAATATCTTTAGAGTGAGTTATTTTCTAAATGGTTGTGAATTTTTGAAAATTTTAGTAAGATGTGAGTTGGGATTTTGATCTCGTGGTTAGCGGTTTTGAGAAAAAATGATGTGTGGGTTGACCGTTTTGGTTTTGAAAAGTGGAAAGAATTTTTATTTTAACCTTTGGTATTTCCATTAGCGAACACATGCATGGGGTTAAATGGGATGATGGATGGTTGATGGCACGACTGTATGAGTGATGGGACATATATGAGGAGGGTGTCTGGTGTGGCACAAAGATATGCATGTGTGAGGCTCATGGGGTACCACTGGTGGATATGCTTACTACTAAACTGTTTGTTCTCAAAGAATTACTTTTAAAGAGAGACATGATGTATTGATGAATATTTTTGTATGGTTTGTATTATGGGTTTTTGAAAATGTTGATGTTGTGGGATGTTTTGATTCCAAGAACCCATTCTGTTTGAACTGTGTTTTGGGTTTGTGTTTGGTCGGTAAGCTGTGTTGTAGGGACAGTTAGTGGTCTCTTTTGAAAAATGTTTTGGGATGCCATTACGGTGGTTCCCTTCATGTGTTTGGAGCTGTTTTATGGCTTGTTTTGACCAATGGACCAGATTGGTTGGGTCCTTGGGTTCCCTCATTGGATAAGGTACGCCCCCATTAAAGGTTAATTCATAACTGAAGCGCAACCCAGATTGTTTCTCCATTGGAAAATCATCCAGTTGATCAATAAAGTAATCTATTTCTTGAGCTTTTTAGATTGAGTATACACCATTTCCTTTATTGGTTTTGTGTATCCTCTTGTAGTGGGAGATTTATTATGGATGGTTGAAAGTGACCTTATCCTCTTAAGTTTCCTAATTTTTTCGATGGTGGAAGTGTTCATGGGTTCTTAGTATGGATGAGTATTTGGATCATGTCTAAGAGGAACTCTCGGTCATTCATAGTCTCTTCGAAGAAGGAGTTCATGTTAAACTACTAGTGTGGGAAATCTGGTCATGAGAGGATATTATGGCCACTTTCAAGAATTGTGTGTTGTTTGGGGATGTTTTACAAGTTCCCTCTCTATTCATTGTTTATATCAGTAGAAATGGTCATGTTCGGTGATTCCTTGTGATGTCATGTGCTCGATTGACTGTAAAGGTGAAAGTTGGGCAATCATCTGAGAGTCTCTATTATGTTGGGAGAATGTATCCCTTGGAAAAGACATAAAAAAATATTCCATTTTAGAGGAAGGTGAGTATAAGTGTTCTTTACTTCTATTGTTTCTCACCCGAACAAACAAGGTGTGATGTGTGTACATCTTCTAATCCTTTGTTTCAGGGAAAAATATCGAGTTAGGGTAAAGTGAGTTTGGAATGTGTTATGTCTTGGAAAAACTTATCGGGGATTGTGGTGTAGTTGTTGTTTGCAATTAAAGAAGAATTCTCATTCAGGTGGTTTCCAAAGCCTAACTGCGAGGCCGAAGATGCTTCAATATTTTGAGCTCCAGCCATTGGTCCCAGAGAGAAGCTGGCACGTAGTCAGGGGAAACCCTAGTGTCATTTAAACCCTTGTGCAAAGTCTTATCCTCAATATGAATGATAAGAAGAGTTTAAACCACTGGTGTCATCATATTTCTTCTACAATTAATGTTCAGTGGAAATTGGTGGAGGGCCTTGTACCCATGTCATCGCACAATGTTATTCCCTCCCCCTTTTTTTCCATTGAGTCTTTAGAGAAAGGTATGAAGTTTGGCTAGACAGGTTGACCACGCGGTTTGCACTTGGTTAGTAGTGACCATGCCCCCCAAAAAAAACCATGTAGATAGAAGAATATCCACTGTTAGTTCATGGTTTCTCAAACCGTGTAGACTAACCATGTGGTCGTCCCAACACTTTATCTTTTGGGGTCTTTCTGTACCGGCCCATGCTGGTCGATTAAGATTGTTGGTTCTTATGGTGGGGAGCCTATTTTTTCCCCCGTACCAATAACTTAGAATTATCCATGGTCAAGGATTGGTTGTAGGTAGTATCATTCAGATATATCAAGCTACCCAAATCTTCCTTCGATAACGATTGAGATTGGAGAGTGCCCAATGGTTTAGTTATAGCAAGGTATGTGTAACCTTGTTTGATGTTGTTGTTTGTTTGAGTGAATTGCTTGAGTCTTGTTCAGATAGTGTTTGAGGAGTTTTCCATTGGGATAAAGCCTGAATGTGATTGATTGTTTTAGGAAAGTGGTGTATGATTTTGTTGTGAAGTATTCCTTCCTTAATTGATCAATGGATGTGTTTTGGCCTTTGGGGGCAAAACCTGGAAAGGTAGTACATCTTTGTTTATCAGTTGGGTTTGGCTTTCGTATCTGGCCTTTCTGTAGCTTTCTGGGGACGGAAGGTTTTCATGGTGGGTAGAACTGTCACATACATGACTTATTTTGAAGTTAAATTTGATTTATCTTCCTTTCATTATTTGTTTTGGATGGTTTCAAAAGTTTTTAGGGAGAAATAGATGAGTTTTAATGAATTGGGTCAAATCGTGAGCTCAATTCCAGATTTAAAAATAAATTTTGTTTCCTTTATAACTTTTTAATTTTTTTAATATTTTTCCCTAATTCTAATTCCTAAATGGTCTCCTATGACCTATTAACAATAAAATATAAATTTGGAGCCTTTATAAATCCATAATCATGGTCGATATGGGTTTTTATTTAAGATATTAGGCCTGCCTGAAGGCCCATTTCCTGCATTAAAAATAATTTTTAATTGTTTTATATCTCCTTCAATATATGCGTTTTTTCGGTGATTCCACCTCCCCCTCAACCCTAAGAAACCCAGGCCATCTCCCATTGCATTTACCCCTTGGAGCTCTTTGAAATCAAGAATTAGGGCTGATCTTCATAGGGTGTCTCAAATCGGCAAGAATTGAAGAGGTAACTTCATCCCTTCTTAACTCTCCCAATTCTTACTCTATTCCCTCCATTACAGTTCCAAAATTACATCATAAATCTTGTTCGAACAATCCCTGAATTTTGGCTGTTTTAAATTTCAGAAACTATTGTTCTTGGAGTGATTAATTCAGGATACTTCAAGTAGGTGGGTCTATTTCTTTCCTCTTTCAATTTGCTTAGGGTTTCTTCCCTAATTCTTGAATTATAAAAATTAAAGAAGTTAGGGTTCATTCCTAGGTTATAAATTACTATATTTTGGGTGAAATATTGAGATTTTAGGTCTCTTTTAACTTCATTGAGATGCGGCGGTCGTGCAGTTGATGTTTCACCCCAATATTTGAGGGTTTCGACACATTCGGTAGGTGATTTCGTGGGTAACCATTAAATGATGAGTTAGTCTTCTTGATTAAATAATTTTACATGTTCCTTATGTGCTGTGAATTATGAGAAAACCATTTTTGGTAGAAATTGTAAATCATTTGTTTTTAAAGTTACATTTTTTCTTGAAGTGTGTATTTTTCAAATGTATTTCATGTGTTATCTCTTGTGGTAGTTTTGTAAAATGTGGAAGTGATTTCTTAGTTGTTGAAAGGGGCTTCCAATTATGGTTGGGTAATGATATAGTTCCATGAGGGCATAAAAGGGGGGTGTATTTGAATGGTTTTATTCGTATAACCTTGTTATACTCCTTGAAAGTGTTTTATGGATTTGTCTGTTCTCATGGGTATCTTTTGTGATATTATTCGAGGTGATTATATAACATTTGAAAGTGGATTATTACATGTTGATTGGGATGACAATTCTGTTTTGGTAGGGTCTTGGTGTGCTTTTGGCTTAAAAAGGGGTTTTTGAAATGGATTTTATGTGCAAAGTTTGGGTATACTCTTTATAATTGTTTTATGAAAGTTTTGAATGGTTTATTGGGTTGTGTAATAGGTGAAACTATATCAGAAAACTGTTTTGGTAGGAGTATATTTTTAAAAGGTCCATTTCATTTGTGAAAATTCTGTTATGTGATATGTATCATCTTGGAAATATTTTATTAAATTGTTTGAAGAAGATATTGAGGAGTGAAAGTGATGTGAAAGTGATGTGGAGTGTTTTGTGTGAGTGTGATGTGAAAAATTGAATTTTTGATTATGAAAGAAGTGTTATTTTCCATGTGTGTGGGCTGTTATATGAGTTTAAATATCATATAATTCTTTAATAAAATTGTTTAATGGTTTTGTGTAAGTGTTGAAGAAATGTGAAATGTGTTGTGGGCTATTTTGGTGTGATTCAGATTTCAAAATCATTTTGAATGAAAAATGGATTTTTGTGACATTTGTGGTATACATATGGGATGTTTGGTAAATTTGTGATGTGGAAATGATATTTTCATGTTCAATGTATATTTCTTGACTTGTTAACCTTGTTTGAGCACAAGGGGAAAACCTGGGTATCTAGGTGGGTGGACGTGTACTAGTATGCTAGTGAATCCGTGGGGTTTGGCCTCAGTTTCACTTAGCAATATTGACGCTTACAACTCTAACTAAACTATAATGATGATGATTGGGGACCACTAGGTTCTGGGTATGTTCCCTACTAGTGGATCGTGCACGAGAATGGATATTTGTGATGGTTACTCTCAATGAGATACGAGGTACCTAGGACCCACAGCTAGCTAGTGCCTAGGGGTTATTTCCTATTTCTTGTGCTCATTATTTACTTTGTACTTACCATTGGAATACGGTATAGTTGGATAGAAAATTCACTAGTGTTGACATTATTTTTAAAAGTGTTGATTCTTAATGATAGCCCACTTGAAAACTGTTTTTATTCAAGTTGCATCTTTTAGAAATTGTAACTATCTTTTTATGTTGTTGAAAACATGCATGCTTTTTGTCTTTAAATGTTTATCACATGGAATCTCTTAGTGGTGGTATCCTACTGGGAATTGGCTCACACCCTACTTACACCGTTGGGTGTAAGTCGACTTGGTTATTTTTGTTGTCGCAGGTTGGGTACAGTTTTTTTGTTCCAGTGGTTTGGGTTTCTAGAAGGTCCTTGGTGGTGAAATCTTGCGGAGGTGGCTTGAGGGCGGTGCCCCTTGCCATGAGGGTTATTGGGATGTCCTTATTCTGTTATGTACCTTTGTTATAAAACTTTTGAGTTGTTTTAATCTATGTAATTCAGTTCTGAATTTTTTTAAAAGATTGTTTGGTTTGAAAAATCCAGATTTGTTTCATTGGATTCTTTTGTTGTTTTATGTTTATAAACTCGGGTAAATCATTCCCAATTTTCATTTTATGATACCCGGGCACTTGTTCCAGCCCTTGGGGATCCGGAACGCCCTTCGGGACTTGTCACGGGTTGGGTTTGGTGCCATTTTTGGTGGTGATCGATTCGGTTCGTGACAAAATGGTATCAGAGGAGGTTCAAGTAAACTCTTTGGGTCATGTTATTTGGGAAAGAATCAGGATAGTCTAGAGTTAGGATTTTTGGGACATGGAATTCTAATTATGGGTAGTGTTCCTGATCAACACACCTCATAATGGTATTCAAGTTTCCAAGAGAAGTCAGGATCTATCAAAGTGCTTCGGTTTTCTTGGTTCGATGATGATTAAGGGAAATGAAAAGAGAGTTGGGTTAATGGTCCTAGTGAGATCACAGGGCTTGTAAAGCCATGTGGAGCCAAGGATATTACCTAGAACACTCTCTGTGATAGTGAAGTGATTTTAATATGGCCGCCAACCATATTTACAAGTCACCCACTGAAACTAGTTTCCTCTCGCATTGTTTTGTGCTTAGGTTTTGAAATCTTGGCACTTTGGTTTTAAGAAGTTTATAGTTTTTGTGATATGATTTTCAAATAAAGAGGGAATGGTTTGGTTTATAAAATGGTGGAACTGAATTTTCAGAATGGTTTTAAAATGTAAAATGGTGTGCTTACACTTCTTTGAAAGCAGAAACTATATTGAAGTTGGTTTTGAAAAGTGTTTCCAATAAAGTTTTTTAAATAATCAGAGTGTGTTTTAATGGGATGAGATGTTTTGAAATTGATGTGAATATCTTGAAAGTGAGTTATTTTTTAATGGTTGTGACTTTATGAAAATTTTTGCAAGATGTGAGTTTGGATTTTGATCTCGTGGTTAGCGGTTATGAGAAAAAAGGATGTGTTGGTTGACTGTTTTGGTTTTGAAAAGTGGAAATAATTTTTGTATTAACCTTTTGTATTTCCATTAGCGACCACATGCATGGGGTTATATGGGATGATGGATGGTTGATGGCATGACTGGATGAGTGACGGGACATATATGAGGAGGGTGGCTGGTGTGGCACAAAGACATGCATGTGTGAGGCGCATGGGGTACCATTGGTGGATACGCTTACCGCTAAACTGTTTGTTCTCAAAGAATTACATTTAAAGAGAAACATGATGTCTTGATGAATATTTTTGTATGGTTTGTATTATGGGTTTTTGAAAATGTTGATTTTTTGTGATGTTTTGATTCCAAGAACCCCTTCTGTTTGAACTGTGTTTTGGGTTTGTGTTTGGATGGTAAGCTGTGTTGTAGGGAAAATTAGTGGTCTCTTTTGAAGAATGTTTTGGGATGACTTTACGGTGGTTCCCTTCATGTGTTTGGAGCTGTTTTATGGCTTGTTTTGAACAATGGACCAGATTGGATGGGTCCTTGGGTTCTCTCATTGGATAAGGTACGCCCCCATTAAAGGTTAATTCATAACTGAAGCGCAACCCAGCTTGTTTCTCCATTGGAAAATCCACCAGTTGATCAATATAAGGAATCTATATCTTGAGCTTTTTAGATTGAGTATACAAATTTTCCTTTATTGGTTTTGTGTATCCTCTTGTAGTGGGATATTGATTATGGATGGTTGAAAGTGACCTTAGCCTCTTAAGTTTCCTAATTTTTTCGAAGGTGGAAGTGTTCTGGGGTTGTTATGGCCACTTTCTAGAATTGTGTGTTGTTTGGGGATGTTGTACAAGTTCCCTCTCTATTCATTGTTTATATCAGTCGCAATGGTCATGTTCGGTGATTCCTTGTGATGTCATGTGCTCGATTGACTGTAAAGGTGAAAGTTGGGCAATCATCTGAGAGTCTCTATTAGGTTGGGAGAATGTCTCCCTTGGAAAAAACATAAAAAATATTCCATATTAGAGGAAGGTGAGTATAAGTGTTCTTTACTTCTATTGTTTCTCACTCGAAAAAACAAGGTGTGATGTGTGTACATCTTCTAATCCTTTGTTTCAGTGAAATATCGAGTTAGGGTAAAGTGAGTTTGGAATGTGTTATGTCTTGGAAAAACTTATCTGGGATTGTGGTGTAGTTGTTGTTTGCAACGAAAGAAGAATTCTCATTCAGGTGGTTTCCAAAGCCTAACTGCGAGGCCGAAGATGCTTCAATATTTTGAGCTCCAGCCATAGGACCTGGAGAGAAGCTAGCACGTAGTCAGGGGAAACCCCAGTGTCATTTAAACCTTTGTGCAAAGTCCTATCCTCAATATGAAAGATAAGAAGAGTTTAAACCTATGGTGTTATAATATTTCTTATACTGTTCATGTTCGGTGAAAATAGGTGGAGGGCCTTATACCCATGTCATCACCCAATGTTATTCCCTCCCCCTTTGGTTTCCATTGAGTCTTTATAGAATGGTATGAAGTTTGTCTAGACAGGATGACCACACGGTTTGCACTTGGTTAGTAGTGACCATGCCCCCAAAAAAATACCATGTAGATAAAAGAATCTCCACAGTTAGTTCATGGTTTCCCAAACCGTGCAGACTAACCATGTGGTCGTCCCAACACTTTATCTTTTGGGGTCTTTCTATACCGGCCCATGCTGGTCGATTAAGATTGTTGGTTCTTATGGTGGGGAGCCTATTTTTTTCCCCGTACCAATAACTTAGACTTATACATGGTCAAGTATTGGTTGTAGGTAGTCTCATTCGGATCTATCAAGCTACCCAAATCTTCCTTGGGTAACCATTGAGATTGGAGAGTGTCCAATGGTTTAGTTATAACAAGGTATGTGTAACCTTGTTCGATGTTGTTGTTCGTTTGAGTGAATTGCTTGAGTCTTGTTGGGATAGTGTTTGAGGAGTTCTCCATTGGGATAATGCCTGAATGTGATTGATTGTTTCAGGAAAGTGGTGTATGATTTTTTTGTGAATTATTCCTTCCTTAATTGATCAATGGAGGTGTTTTGGCCTTTGGGGGCGAAACCTGGAAAGGGAGTAAATCTTGGTTTATCAGTTGGGTTTGGCTTTCGTATCTGGCCATTCTGTAGCTTTCTGGGGACGGAATGTTTTTATGGTGGGGAGAATTGTCACATACATGACTTATATTGAAGTTAAATTTCATTTATTTTCCTTTAATTATTTGTTTTGGATGGTTTCCAAAGGTTTTATGGAGAAATGGATGAGTTTTAATGAATTAGGCCAAACCATGGGCACAATTCCAGATTTAAAAATAATTTTTTTTCCTTTATAACTTTTTAATTTTTTAATATTTTTACCTAATTACAATTCCTAAATGGTCTCCTCTGACCTATTAACACCAAAATATAAATTCTGAGCCTTTATAAATCCATAATCATGGTGGATATGGGTTTTTATTTAAGATATTGGGCCTACCCGAAGGCCCATTTCCTGCATTAAAAATAATGTTTAATTGTTTTATATCTCCTTCACTATTTGCGTTTTTTCGGTGATTCCATCTCCCCCTCGACCCTAAGAAACCCAGGCCCGCTCCCATTTCCTTTCCCCCCTCCTTGGAGCTCTTTGATATCACGAATTAGGGCTGATCTTCATAGGGTGACTCAAATCGGCCAAAATTGAAGAGGTAACTTCATCCCTTCTTAACTCTCTCAATTCTTAGTCTTTTCTCTCCATTCCAGTTCCTAAATTACCTCATAAATCTTGTTCGAACAATTCCTGAATTGTGGATGTTTTCAATTTCCGAAACTATTGTTTTTGGAGTGATTAATTCAGGGAACTTCAAGTATGTGGGTCTATTTCTTTCCTCTTTCAAATTGCTTAGGGTTTCTTCCCAAATTCTTGAATTATAAAAATTCTAGAAGTTTGGGTTAATGCCTAGGTTCTAAATTACTTTATTTTGGGTGAAATATTGAGGTTTTAGGTTTCTTTTAACTTCATTGAGATGTGGCGGTGGTGCAGTTGATTTTTCGCCCCAATATTTGAGGGTTTCGACACATTCGGTAGGTGATTCCGTGAGTAACCATTTAATGATGAGTTAGTTTGCTTGATTAAATAATTTTACATGTTCCTTATGTTCTGTTCATTATGTGAAAACCATTTTTGGTAGCAATAGTAAAGCATTTGTTTTTAGAGTTACATTTTTGCTTGAAGTGTGTATTTTTCAAATGTATTTCATGTGTTATCTCTTGTGGTAGTTTTGTAAAATGTGGAAGTGATTTCTTAGTTGTTGAAAGGGGCTGCCAATTATGGTTGGGTAATTCTATAGTTCCATGAGGGCCTAAAAAGGGGGTGTATTTGAATGGTTTTATTTTTATAACCTTGTTATAATCCTTGAAAGTGTTTTATGGATTTGTGTGTTCTTATGGGTATCTTTTGTGATATTATTCAAGGTGATTATATAACATTTGAAAGTAGATTATTACTTGTTGATTGGGAAGCCAATTCTGTTTTTGTAGGGTCTTGGTGTGATTTTGGATTAAAAAGAGGTTTTTGAAATGGATTTTATGTGCAAAGTTTGGGTATACTCTTTATAATTGTTTTATGAAAGTTTTCAATGGTTTATTGGGTTGTGTAATACGTGAAACTATATCAGCAAACTGTTTTGGTAGGAGTAGATTTTTAATATGTCCATTTCATTTGTAAAAAGGCTGTTATGTGATATGTATCATCTTGGAAATATTTTATTAAATTGTTTGAAGGAGATATTGATGAGTGAAAGTGATGTGAAAGTGATGTGGAGTGTTTTGTGTGAGTGTGATGTGAAAAATTGAATTTTTGATTATGAAAGAAGTGTTATTTTCCATGTGTGTGGGCTGTTATATGAGTTTAAATATCTTATAATTGTTTTATAAAATTGTTTAATGGTTTTGTGGAAGTGTTGAAGAAATGTGAAATGTGTTGTGGGCTATTTTGGTGTGATTCAGATTTCAAAATCATTTTGAATGAAAAATGGATTTTTGTGACTTGTGTGGTATAAATATAAGTTTTTTGGTGAATTTGTGATGTGGAAATGATATTTTCATGTTCAATGTATATTTCTTGACTTGTTGAACTTGTTTGAGCACAAGGGGAAAACCTGGGTATCTAGGTGGGTGGACGTGTACTAGTATGCTAGTGAATCCATGGGGTTTGGTCTCAGTTTCACTTAGCAAGATTGATGCTTACAAATCTAACTAAACTATGATGATGATGAATGGGGACCACTAGGTTATGGGTATGTTTCCTACTAGTGGCTCGTGCACGAGACTAGATATTTGTGATGGTTACTCTCACCAAGATACGAGGTACCTGGGACCCACAGCTAGCTAGTGCCTAGGGGTTATTTCCTATTTCTTGTGCTCATTATTTACTTTGTACATACCGTTAGAATTTGGTATAGTTGGATGGAAAATTCACTATTGTTGACATTATTTTTAAATTTTTTGATTCTTAATGACAGCCCATTTGAAAATGGTCATTATTCAAGTTGCATCTTTTAGAAATTGTAACTAAATTTTCATGTTTTTGAAAACATGCATGATTTTCTTCTTTAAATGTTTATCACAAGGAATCTCTTAGTGGTGGTATCCTACTGGGAATTGTCTCACACGCTACTTACACCCTTGGGTGTAAGTAGACCGGTTTATTTTTGTTGTCGCAGGATGGGTACAGTTTTTTTGTTCTAGTGGTTCAGGTTTCTCGCAGGTCCTTGGTGGTGAAGTCTTGTGGAGGTGGCTTGAGGGCGGTGCCCCTTGCCATGAGGGTTCTTGGGCTGTCCTTATTTGGTTTTATAAATTTTGTATAGAACTTTTGAGTTGTTTTAACCTATGTAATTCAGTTCTGAATTTTTGTAAAAGATTGTTTGGTTTGAAAAATCCAGATTTGAATCATTGGATTCTTTTGTTGTTTTATGTTTATCAACTCTGGTAAATCATTCCCAATTTTCATTTTATGATACCCGGTCACTTATGATAGCCTGTGGGGATCGGGAACACCCTTCGGGCCTTGTCACGGGCTGGGTTTGGTGCCATTTTTGGTGGCGATCGATACGGTTCGTGACTGGTCACAATAGATATGCATTTTGTATTAAAAAGTTCCTTTTAGGCTAAAAAATGAAATTTCAGTCACACTGGACACACCATGTATCAGATTAATTTGAGGTAATGTGTTATAGGTCACAAATTAAACATGAATCATTGTTTTAAACTATCATGAAAATATAAGTATGTTTTTTTGGTTTTCATTATTTTATATACATTTTTATCTAAAATTTTAGTTTTTCATGTATTCAGTTTGGAAGGCCTCGTTTTTTTCCTTTTTCAGGGTTGGAAAGGATTAATGGTTGGGAGGATGTAAATTCATAGGTTTTTACATATTGATACTTTGTTTAATTTTGTGTTTTAGATTATGGTGTTAACTTCTAGGTTTATACATCATGAATTTGTGATAATTTTATGGTTTTGATTATAATATATTCAAAATAATATATTATTTTTATCTCACACACATGCATTTGTTGTGAAATGAAAATATTTCACAAATGGGATTCCTAGTGAGAAAAATAATAAATGTGGTTGAGTTTGTAATAAGGGTTTTTTATAAAGACACAGATCCCAGTATCTCAAATATGGTGGTTATTTTATTAAATCGACATTAAATATAAGAAATCACATTCAAAATAGATGAATAGTTTAACAGTCTTGGAAAAATTGATACATAGTTTAATATTAAATTAAATTTTAAAACATAACACACCTTGGTATTTTAGTTTAGTATACCATTATTCTCTTTAGTATATAACTTAATATAAATCATAATACAACTCTTGAAATCCTAGAGAAAATTAAACATAAGAAAGAGGAAAGCTATAATTCCCAATAGGGGTATGAGTACAGAGAAGATAACATGATTAAATAAGGCATAAAAAATATATCAAGGTAAATATATGACAACCCATTCCATTTTATCAGTAAAATAATAATGAAGAATAATATTATATGAATAAATGATGATAAAATAATTCCAAAGATTTAAACTTATCCATGAATATCATAAATAATCAAATAATCACTTGGAAATCAATGAAAAATTTCATAATGTGGGAATGAATAATGTTAGACATCATAAACATACCATCCATGCCTCATGCCAATACATATGATATGAATGTGTGAGGCCTCAACCAAATATCAAAACTAGTTTTTCTCATGAGACCTATCAATGCATCAAGGGGATATAAAGGGACCCACCAATCACTTACTAAGTCAAATTAATTAATCATAAGAAAGAGGTGAAATATAATCAGCCTAAAAATTCATATTCATACTATCATACAAAATGTAAATAATTATCTAAATCGATAATCATAATAATAAAGTATCCATAGTAATGTAGAGAATGGTGTCAAAATAGTAACTCTTCTATCAAACCGATCATTAACCATCAAATAAATTATGGTATAGGTGTCATAATTTAATATCATTAGAAAATAATAATATTCAACAAATTATGTTTATATATATTAAAATACGTTAAAAATATCATCGAAAAATTATTGAGGAAAATATCCATTTCACTTTGAAAATAGTTTTTAAAATATAAAAACATCACACATATTGAAGAAATCATTTTATTTAAAAAACTCTATAAAAATGTAAATAAATCTTTAAAAAACATATTAATCATTATGGTTGGAGAAGTATTTCATGTTGTATAAGATAGAAAAACATTCCACTCACATTATTATAAAAAGGTTAAAAGTGCCTTATTTGGAAAACTACAAGAATCACTTTTTAAAAAAAATCAATAATTGGTAATAATTTCATTAATAAATAATTGTAGAGTAATGGAAATATTATTTTAATCATTTTAATAAAAATATGGATATGAATTAAAAATATCCACCTAACAGGAACTTGAACATAAATAATCTTGAATAATGATGGGATTGTGAGATCAACCCTTATCTCAAGTCTGATTTATATTATATATGTTTGAACCACATATATACTAAACATAAAATTATTATAAATCTTTTATGGAACCATAATCATATGTATCATACCCTATATAATATTATATCACCCATTTATTTACAACTCTATTAAAATCTCTGTTTCAAGAGATAATCACTTCCTTTGTCTTGTATTGTTTGGTTTGGTAGATTAAATCATTGTATATCCAATATGGTTCCATAATATCTATAATTTTAGTAATTATATAAATATCATATATATCCATTATATAATTATTTATTTTAATCCATAAAATTTAGAGATATAAAATTATTTTCACTATTTATGGAGATGGTAGGTCGTACGCACTAATGAACACTATTTTCTCTTTTAGATGGATGGTAGGTATGAATTTTGAATAATATTTCACCTTTATAGAATCATTATTATATAATATATATCAAATGTATTCATTAAATCTATCTTTATTATCATCCAAGTAATATAGTAATGAAAATGAATCACATCGCTTCGTGGAGGTGATAGTCCACACATACAAACGAGCAACATTATCATTTCCTAATGGATTGGAATGAAGGAAGGAAGATATAATATTATAATTCTATAGTTATAATTATTTCATAATTATCATATATAAACATTAAACCCATTATAGTACCCATCAATAAAATATGGCAATGAAAAATAAATTGTATCTCTACATGGAGATGGTAAGTCATACATCCACACGAGTGATACTTTCACTTCCCATTTGATGAGAAATAACTTGGGTAATGGTGGATTAACAGTCATAATAAAATTTCAGTAAATTTAATATACATAATTTATTATATTAAGTTAAATTCCAAATAGTTTTACGTGGTTGGATAAAAAAATAAATTTAAAGAGTTTGGGTAAGACAATTACCTATTCTTTAGGAGATAATATATTGATCATTTCATAATGAACATAATGTTGGTATTTTAGGGGGGGGATCCAAAACCTTGATAAGGGTATTGAGAATAATAATGGGAAGATATTATTTGAGCTAGATTCTTAAAGTGGTGTAAATATGTGAAAGAATAGGTTCCCTTTTATAATTGAGGTGAGGGGAAATTTTTGAATTTCATAAATGGTTATACTATAATAAAGTAATTTTATATACCAAATACCTCAAAATGTCATCGTATTTTAACCTAGGGTAGTATATGGATTTAATATCATCAGTAAATTAAATATGGACTAGTTTTTTATAGTGGTATAAGTCTTATCTTTTGGTTTAACCCCTTAGTTAACCTATTTTAACATTAACTACGATAAAACATTTTTCACTTTTAAATGGTAATAATTTTAAATATAAGGTAACTATTTACTCATAAATGGAAAATATATGTAATTTATGAAAATAAATTAAGACCCTTTCCTATTTCAATATTCTAATTGTTTTTATGTAATTTAATAAAAGATTATTCTCATATATTATCATTAAGGTCAATATTGATAATTTTATTTAATTTGACTTCAAATACATCAAGAAAAAGGAATAATTTGGATAAAATTCTTTCAAGACTCTATAATATGTCACATGGATCTCAAAAAATAAATTGATTATATTAAATCAATCAAATTATTTAACTTAATATTTTTAAAATAATTTATTTTATTTTTCTTATAATTAAATAAATAATGTGTCTGTGATTCACAAGAATTTAATGTAAATATATAATTTATAATAATTATAAATAAATTTATATCATGAAAATATTTTGATTAATATAAAAATAGACATTTATTTTCATTCATTTATTGCTTTTGTCCC
Organism: Viscum album; assembly: GCA_963277665.1. Lineage (NCBI taxonomy): Eukaryota > Viridiplantae > Streptophyta > Magnoliopsida > Santalales > Viscaceae > Viscum > Viscum album. The sequence continues at coordinate 1,445,567,022 of OY728155.1, read as the reverse complement.
TCTGTGGACACATAAAATAAATTTAAAACTAAGAGGGTGTCATTTTGAATCATTTTTTACTTTAAATAATATAAGGGTCAAATGATAAGGTATTTAAAAATAAGATATGTCTTTTTTAGGCTCATATAATTCTCCTCATGCTCAGGCTGATTTTAAAAATTTATTGAAATGTTGCTTCACCAGCCACCTTGCCCTCGGTGGTGGCCACCATGTCAACAACATTTGGTTTGACTCAATCTTCATCTGGAGTTCCTCCTCTTCCTCAACCTATGATTCTTTAACCACCAAATCCTACTTCCCATTCTCCATATTTGTTCAAAGAGGCCCTTTGTGACCCTTCCCAGAGACCATTCTCCCCTATTTCCACTGAAACTACTTCGACACCTTTATCCAGTTCCTTGGAAGGAGGTATTCTTGTGTTATAAGTCCTTGCGTTGGAATTCGAGGAAGCTATGGATAACCTAAAATGGACTTTGGTGGATCTCATTGAGGCTGATAAACCATCTATCCGCCTCTATTGTTATTCCATAGACTCCTGGGGTCCAGAGTCTCTGGCCCGAATATCATCTACGAACCGCAAATCTTTATGTGTGGCTTTGTATTTGAAGAATGATTTTGTCATGGCTTGTTTCAATTATCCATTTTACATGGGTTATTGGAATTTCAAAATTTCTCACTGGGTGATGAAAATTCATCATGGACATCAGTATTCTTGAGTTGATGTGTGGATAAATCTCCTAGGGATCCAAATACCACTTCAGAACCTCTCTTTTCTATTATCTATTGGAATCTCCTTAGGAGATTTTCTCTGTGCAGACGAGGGGACCCTTCATCTTGATGAATCTTCAGTTGACCGTTTTTTTGATATGGACATCTCTCTCCCTCTCCAAGATTTAATTTTAATTCATGTACAAGACTCATTCTCTAGTTCCAAGACTTTGTCTTCCCAGCGGTTCCCAGGTATTACTATCACTATCTTATTCAAGGTCACTCTCTAACTATGCGCATGAGATATCTTCTAGCCCATTCTTATATTATCTTAGAAGTAATTATCTATCAGTCTCTCCCTCATGATATTCTTTCTAAACTCCTGGACTTAGGGGCTCCCTCAGCTGGTGGTGGTCCATCGATCCTTGCCCGAGTTACTCCTCCAGCTGAATGAACCGAGAATCCTTCTCTATCTATTTTGGATAATTCAATTGAACCATTCTTGGAATTAATTACATTTATAAGGGAGTAGTGGAGGTGCATGGAAATGAGAATCACACAAAAATTGAAGAAAATGGATAAACTGTCAGATTTATGTGGTTTAGAAGGTTTGCCTACATCCATGGGGGAAATAGGGGACAATTTATTCTCTCTAGATCTCGTTGAAGGATCACATAGATTTCACTCTTACACTTCATGGGATTGATTCTAGTTTTATATTGAAAAAAATCAATTGATGATAAGGGTTATTGGGTAGTCAATCTACCTTAGAAGAAACCACCTGCCACCTGCTGCTTGTACATGAAGGATTCTCACTATGGAAGAATTTTCCTGCAGCCGACAACTATACACGACTGATTCTACACACTATGGTCAGTTTCCCACTACTGAGAGAAGCTTCAGCTGGCAATTTTTCCCCCAATCATCCATTAATCACTCCCAAATTGGACTGGCCCCCACAAATATCCCCATCATGACAAATCTGGGGTCGAATCTATACCTTTAGTATCCTTACAGAAATTAAAAACATCGTTATCAAATCAAACATGTTTCTTCTCTCCAGATGATGTGTTACTTCCACATTATTCAATCGATCTCGGGATGACTACAACCCCCATAAAATGATACAACCCTTGAGACTCTTTACTAGTAAGAATCACTACAACACAATGTGAGGCTTCCAACACTCCACCCACTATAGAAATATTTTACCCTCTCGCATGAAGCCTACATAATAATACCATGTTCTATCTCATCCTCATAATGAATTTCTTGTCAGCCAACATTCATACTACTCCATTGGGTGTCTTCAATTTCACGATCCTGACACCTCAAACCTCGCATATTGACCCATCACCATGTTTCACCGAATTTATCACCTTCTGAAAAGTATGAAATGTACCTTTTTTCATACATATGTGTACCAAGCTCCCTGAATCCAAAACTCATCCATCTTACTTTGGATTTTGAGCCTGCTTATTATTCTTTTTTATAATGAGACAATCCTTCTTCATGTTCCCATATCATTTGTAGTAATGACACTGCAGTTTTTCCCATTCAACACTCTCATATGAGTGAGAGATTCCCATTATCATCTTGATTGCATCATATCCTAATGATTATATGATGTTTTCAACCTTCTCTTTATCTTTCTCTTTCCCATCAATGTATGGTTTGGGCTCTCCATAGTCACATTTATAGTGTCCTTTTTTCTCACATTAGAAACACATGATTTTTCTAAGATCACATCCTCTCAATTTTGGAATCCATTATTTACCTCCTAAATTCTAATATCATCTCCTCCCACATTGATCATCACACATCACCATGATTTTATATCTTGAATGTGTCACAGGTCTTCATAATTACTCTAAATCATGAATTGACACCTTCACCTATTTCAAATTCAATATTTCCTTCCCCGTGATCAATAGAGTCACAAGTCCATCAAATGAGATTGGTAGAGAAGAAAAAAATCAAAATTTCATTGTCTTCCTATCCAACCATCACACCGAGACCCAATAATTACTTCAGGATCTTGTTGAATTCATTGGTGTGATCCAAATTTTTTTTCTCTTATCCATTTGCAACTAGTACAATTTATTCTTTAAGAATAGTTTATTTGTGAGTGACTTCACCAAATATCACTACTCTAAATTCTTCCAGATCTCCTTTGGTGAGGACTCCCCCAACACTAAGTATTTGAAATAATTATACAGACACAGTTGAATTGTACTGATGACCAACATCTTGAGATCTTTCCAATCATCATCACTGGTTCTCTCAGGATTTTCTCTGATAAATTATCTGACCATTAACAACTGCAAAAGAATATATTTCACTTTTTTTTTCCATAATATGAAATTGTTTCGACCATCAAACTTCTAGATATCAAATTTTGGCAGTGCACCGCCACTATCCATGGTCGATGTCACAAAATGTGATTGCCACCATTGATTATGAACCCTTATGAAACCACTTTATGGAGTGTTAATTTTGAAAATATAACCATACAGATGCATCCAGAATAGTTGAAATAGTGGGAATCGACTCTTGGATCAAGGAAATAGGACACCGATTGATCAAGATATAACCAAAACATTATCAATGGATGAGATCATTTGATGACATTTAGATGATGTGGCACTAATGTGGAATGCTTAAACAGCTTCCAGGATCTAGCTGAAAATTTCACGAGTTCTAGAATATTACTTTCTTCTCTAGCAAGGGGGTACTATAGTACAACTGTTTGACTAGAACTTTGTCCGATCCTATCAGGCTCGATTTAGCTCAGTTTTTGACGTCACTTGCGCTGTATTATCATCTCATCATCATATTCACAGATCTGGAATTAGAAACTGTTTCCAAATAAATTCAATTTTATGATCACCAGAAATCTTGCTGCTACTCTATTGTTTTGAACTCCCGCCCATTGATACCACTTGTAAGGTTATATCGGAGGTGTGTGGCAACACAGATCACACAAAAATGGAAGAAAATGGATGAATGGTCAGATTTACATGGTTTAGAAGGTTTTAATACATCCATGGGAGACATAGGGGACAATTTATTCTCTCTATATCTTGTCAAGGGATCTCACAAATTTCACTCTTACACTTCATGGGATTGATAACCGTTTTATCGAGGAAAATCATGAAGCGCTACCAAGGGTTGGTTGGTAGTTTATATACCCTTGAATAAACCCCATGCCTCCTACTAATCATCCATGAAGGGTGCCCACCATGTAAGACTTATCCCACGTCAGGCTACTGTCCATGAAAACTTCTGTGCACTGTGGTTGGTTTTCCACCACTAAGAGAAGCCACTGTCGATAATTGTTTCCCCCTAATCATCCATCAATCACCCCCAAATTAGATTGGACGACATATAATTCAACCCTCCAAAATTTCATTCCATAATCACAGTGTCTGCTCAGTTTATTCAATCAATTTATTTCAAGTATGCTCATGGAAAAGAGGTTGCTTCTGATCCCTTTATCCAACCTTTTTTTATCTTTATTTCTCAATGCTTCAGAGCTATTTCCTTTTTCATAATTAGATCAATCTATTATTTCACTAAAATCTCAGAATAATATAACCCTTTTGATTTAAAATCTTACCCATTCCATGAAAAAGACATCTACTCAGGTGGAAGATACTACATTTTGACCTTGTTCATATTTGGCTTCGAGCACTCTTCTCAGGTCAGATCAACATGAATTTTTTTTGAAGGAATCGAATAGGATTCTGATAGGGTCCAAGCCCCACCTTCAGGACTCCAAATATGCTCTTTTTTTGGTTCCTTCTTCACAAGTCATTGGTTTAGGCACTATAACTCATTCTAGATTCATTTGAGAATACCCCTCTTCCACTACTCATCTAAGAAGGGACATCTCATTTGGGGACAAAACCAGGAGCCACATGTTTCAATGATTACTTTCGTAGTTTGGAATGCCTGGGGCCTTGGGGCCTAGGTGAAATTTGACTACATTTTTACTAATGTATATAAGAATAAAATCTTTCATGTATTGATTCTTTACCCCAAAAAAACACCTCTAAACTTCTAGATTTTTCTTATCATTGAAAGATACATATATCTCTCCATGCCAGACCCTAGAGCTTGTACATCTGGTTATTCTAGAAACCTCATATCTTAGTGGATATCATAAAAGAATCAGATCAGTTACTCACTTATAAGGTCTCTTATGATACCCATTCTTGTTTTATTTCCTTTGTCTATGGAAGTTGTGAGGCCTAGACCAAGGAATCCTAGTAGCATGAGCTCAAATCCTTTTATCTTAGAGATTCAGCATGCCTTGTGGCTGGATATTTGAACATCATTTAAGATCTTCATGAAAATAAAGGATGTGGTCCCTTCCCTTGAAGGAAGAGTGAGGTTTTTATCAAATTCATTGCTCGTTATGGCCTAATGGATCTAGGCTTTTCCAAATATCACTATACTACATGTAATAATTAGAAGGGTAACCTATGCACCTAGTGAAACCTAGAAATGTTTCTATCCATTGGTACTATGATTTTTTTTCTACCCAATAACATAGGTAAATCATATTTAAAGAAGTCTCTCATACCATTCCCCTCATTTGGTTTCACTCACATATAAAGAAAAAAGAGATGATATGTTCTCATTCTCTCATTTATGGATCAACACTCTAGGCTATCATCAAATAGTGGCCAAATCATAGACTAAACCAGTGAATGTTAATTCATGAATTAGTCTCCAAAATATGATTAGGTGACTAAAAGATGATTTCATGTTATGGATAAACAATCAACCTCTGCACTAGAAAGATATGAATACTGTGAAAGAAGACATTAAATGCCTTAAAATAATTCTAGAGGAATACTGGAGTAAAGCTTCAATTATCGAGCTCACTGACATGAAGGAAATCATAGAAAATTTGATTCTTAGGCATGAATGATTAGAGAGTGAACAAGCATACATTAAATGGATAAATGAAGGTGACTATAACACATCCTTCTTCCATGCCTTCATTAAATAAATAATTCACACTATAAAACCCAACATAATAATGGAAGATGGATCCTACATAGAAGACTGTGATGTGGTCAGTGTAATGGATATTTCACACTTCAATGAGGTCCTTTCATACTAAGTCCCAGAATGCTTGAAGGGTTCTCGATATGTTATGAAGGGATCCTTCACATTATCCTTCAATCTATTTCTGATAATGACAACGTTATCATTGAGACTAATCAATATGATCGTCAAGTCTTCGAAGTGATGAAAGGCCTTAACTCAGAGAGTATGCCTAGCCTAATACCCTTTTGAGTGCATTTTATATAGGATTTGGAACCTGGTCGGGCATGATCTGATTAAGTAAATTCATGACATTTACTAAGGTGGAAGCCTCCCCCATCTATCCATTTCCATGTCCTTGCTTCTCATTCCCAAAACCAATGATCTCTCATCAATCTACCTTTCTAGGCTGTTCAGATTGTGCAATTTTCCTTATAAGCTAGAGGTAACTATTATCAATATAAATATCTCTCTCTACATCTCACCTAGTGAATATCTCCTGAAAAAAGTGGGTTTATAATAGTTATTATTATCCAAGGAGTGATTATTATGGTACATAAACTGATCAACGACATCAATCAGCAGGTGTGTGGTTCAAACATGGACCTCAAGATAGACATGTAGAATTCCTTTTAAAGAGTTGAATTGAGTTTTATTCTCAAGGTTATTTAGATGATGGATTATATTCATGGTAATCTGATCTCATATTCATATACTTTAGTTCATCTTGGCTCTCTATCTCCTTCTCAGGAAAATTCTATGGATTCTTTACGAATATGCTTCGACACTATAAGGGATACCTGCTATCTTCTTATATTTTCACCCTTACCCAAGATTTCCTTAGATGTCTCATCAATAGGAGTGTATCCAAAGATGGTGTTCTCCCTTATCGATGTATATTATGTCCATTCTCCATTTCCCACCTCATATTTGTGGATGATTTGACTATTTTTCTGAATTCCAGTAAAATATTAATTCAAGGAACTTAAAAGATCTTTGATGACTACTCTAAGGGGAGTGGCCAATTGATCAACCTTTAAAATAGAAACTTCATAATTTTCATAAGATTCTCAGATAGGTTTGTCCACTCTCTCTAAAACAACTAGAACATGAAACATGGAAGATTACCCATGAAATATCTGGGTTCCACCATCTGACCTTGAAAACTAAATATTTTTCACACTGAACATATCACCAAAAAAATCAGTGATAGAGTTTTGAACTAGAATAATTGATATATTTCCTTCTTTGGGAGAATAAATTTAGTGAACATTATTTTATCCTCAATCCCGATTCATTCCCTCTACTCAGTTAATTTTCGAAAGTAAGTCCCAACCAACATTTATTGAATTTATTCTTCATTCATTTTGGATTCCAACTCAGATGGTACGCATAATTGTACATCATGGGAGTATATAGATAATCCAAAAAAATAGGGAGGCATCATCATGTGGAATATTAATTACACACTTCACTGCATGCATGAAAAACAAGCATGTGAATCCTTAGATAAATAAAATATTTAGGGGATGATGATGGGGGATAATTAAATAGGGGTAATGAGCTTCATAGGAGGAAATAATTCAATAGTTTTTCATGAGTTTTCTTCACACATTCAGGTCCTTTAATCCTACTCTTGGTGGATCATGTGGAAAAAGAGACATCTCGTTCTGGTTCAACAACTAGGCTGGCACCACACTTGGGTTTCTTGGGTTCCCTACTCTTACTCTCACTTTCATATATGCATGTAGGTTTATATCATTCGTAAACATAGTTATGGAACACAACCAACTTATTAAATTTATCCTTATCAATATTTACAAGGTTTCTGAAAAGTGTAATTTTATAGAGTCAGTATTCGAATTCTTCTCTACTAAATAATGCAACAGGATGTTAATTCCATTGGAAAATATCGATGAATTTTGGGAGGTCCTTGGGAACATATATATACTATCATAATTTTTCTTATTTTTATCGATAATTTGGAATAAATTGGTGGCCAGTAATGAAAACATCCAACTATTGGGCATCATTATTACTTCTAGGTGTTTGTGTTGCATGGTAGGCCAAACAGAGATAATAGAATATGTCTTCTTTTAATGTGATTGGTCTATTTCTATTTGGAATTATTTTATTAACATCACAGTCATTCGAACCATATCTTTTCTTAATATCCCCTTCATTGATATATGGTTTCATGGTGTGAGAATTGCTGGCCCAAAAAATAAGGCAAGAACATTGGTATTACTAGTGGATAGATAGTGTATATGTAAGGCTTGGAACTCCAGGAAATTTGAAGGGATCATCAGCTATGGTACTTCCCTGGGCATCCTAACCATGAAACATATACTTGATATGATCATAATTTTTAATAACTAGGATGATTCACCAACTCTTAAAGCCCTTCAGAAGGGAGGTTCACCATCTCTCTCCATCCCTCCACAAGGCTTAGGTAATTGGGCGCGCATTCTCCCTCTTCAATTAGGATTCAAGATTAACACTAACAGATCATGTAACTCGGGGGGGGGGGGGTCATATGTGGTGGTGTAATGGTGAGAGACTTCTTGGGATCAATATTATTTTCCTTTAACGCATGCATTTTCCACAGTAATTCCCTCCAAGATGAAGTCATGCCTTTTCTTACAGGTCTCCAACATTGCAATCAAAATCATATCATATCAGAGGTAGTGGAAATGCCACCTTACTTCTAGGGAATTTTAAAGAGTGGGGATCACCTAATTCACCTATCTAAATTTATTTCCTCATAATGGGGTTATAATTATTAGGGGGATTCCCTTAGGTTACATCACTTTAGACCCCTAATTTTGGTGGCAAGACTCTTGTGGTATTCCTTTCTCTCCTTCCTAATAAATAAATATAATGAAGGGAAATATTATAAGGTCCATATTCATGGAATGGTTTTTAATAATCAAGTAAATTTTGATACTATGGAGATAAGTGTAGAATTAAATTCATCCATTAAAAATTAGGATGGAAAATTATGGCCTTATTACTTAGTTTTAACCTAGATTAACTTGAGTTACCCTTTATCGAGGTGATAAGTTTTATCACAGTTATTATTCATCATGACTAAAAACAAAAGGGACCTATTTACCAAATTGTATCCTCCTAATTACAAATATGGAATTAATTTTATCAATTTATATCTCTATATATTAGATAAATTAATTTTTAAATAAGTTCCCAACACCTAATGAAAGTTCCTTATAAAAAAACATGGATTTAAGCTTAAAACTAGATTTCTTCTTAACTTTTGCCTAGTAAAAACTCTATGTGAATGTTAAAACAATTTATTGAATATATATTATGTATAATTAATTAAAATAATTCATTAATATTAACTAATTCAATTTATTACAATATAAATATATTTCATGGAAAAACTAGTTTAGCAGGAAAAACATTTCTTTTATTTTTAAAATGATGTTTACATTTATTGATAACCAATAAATTTATTTTATAAATATATAAACCATATAAATTTTATAATTTAGTTATTCCTATTAAAACCCAAATTTTTTAATAGCTAGGTTATAATGGTGACATTATAATATATCACGGATTATTTGAACACGTTGTTGTATGAAATTCAAGCTAACAAAGATATTAAATTTATTTAAAAAGTGACAAACCATAAAATAATGAGGTGTGGAATTCTTTCATATTTAAAAAATAGCCTACTCGATCTTTCTATAATTTCACCTCATGAATAGATATGGGTAGTTCTTTATCATAACTTATTTAGGTTCACACGTCACCAATTCCATATTAGAATTTTTCTGAAGTACCTTTACAAATCGAGATAACTGATTCCTTAACTCTTTTTCTCTATTGCATAGAATTTGGATAGTCCCTTCATAAGAAGATAAATCATGTTCCAATTCTATTTCTTTGAAAGTGAGCACATGTGCCAGGTATAACACTTACTTCCTTGACATAAAAATTTAGAAAACATTTTGTACTTACAAAAGGATAACTCACATTTCCAAATAGTAATCCACAACTCTAATTATTTAGAGGATTTATAAAGTTTTGTTGTACCAAGGGTGAAGTTATCATTTCATATAAAATCATATAACACCCTTTCATGGAGATACCTCCGAGTAAACATTATCTCCCACTAGAAATTCCAAATCATTACTACAATTATCATCATTAATATTCTTTATTATTTAAATTTATTTGATATGGTTTGGAATAATCTTTACCTTTTTTGTTGTCTCATCCATATGTTCTAGTGCGAAAAGATTTATTTCTCCAAATTCATCTCAACAAGTTGGTGTATGAAATATATTTCTATATAATTATTTATATGGTACCAATTTAATACATGAATGGAGACTATTGTTATAGGAAAACACTATCATTGGTAAATACTGACCCTACATACCCTTAAAGTCATGTTATATTGACCTAAAGATTTTTCAAAAAGTTTGGATTGTCTTTTCTGACTTCTCATCAGTTTGAGGATGATAAGTAGTGACCAAATAAAGCTCAGTATCAGGATCCATCTAAATAATTTTCAATAATTTGAATATAAATCATAGATCATGATATTAAATAAATTAATGAGGTGAACCATAAATTATTGCAACATATATAATATACACTTATGTAGGGAACTCCAAAGTTGAATCTTATCTTATAGTAAAGATATGTGTAGATTTCTAAGTCAATTAAAAATAACCGATATCACATCATTTTTTCTAAGATTCCTTTTTAATTTAAGGAAAAATTTCGTAGTAATTTCACCCCATTTCATTGTAGGAATAGTCTTAGGTTACGTGAATTTTCTAGGATGATGTATCTCAGCATTCACCTATTGCGAACAAGATACCATGACACAAAATCATCAATTTCCCACTTCATAATATCCCAACACAAATGTTCCTTAAAATATCTATACATAATGGTGATACCATAGTGTATAATGAAATTTGATCTATTATCATCATCAAATAATTTCCTCTTAATCTCTAGTATAGATAGAACATGTAGTTTGTTTAAAAATTTCAAAACACTATCTTCAAATAAGAATTCTTCCAATTTCACATGATTTATGGATCTAATATTCTATTGAAAAGTATCATCATTAGAATTAGAAATTTTTATATTTTCAAATAAATATTTTTTGATAATCATCTGAAAATGAGCTGATTTTCCCCTTCATTAACAATTACCAAATACATTTTTATTAAATACAAAAACATTGGATCCTCATAGATCATTATTTTGTCCAGAACTCCATGATCCTTCTTGTAAAATGTATATGTTTCCTTATTTTCCTTTACTATGTTGTAATTTATAGAAAAAACAATCCTTGAGTAAATTGAGTCATTTTATTTGTCTCATGTTGAGATCCTTTGGTGAAAATTTATATTTTAGGCTCTTATGGTCAGTGTATATCTCAAACCATTTACCATAGAGATAATTTCTCCATATCTTCGAAGAACATATTACAACTACAAACTTAGGATCATGAGTTGGATACTTTTATTTATTATTTTTTGTCTATCTAGATATATAGGCTAAAAAACATTTCAATTCTATATATAGAAGCAACCAAGTCCCTTATTATATGCATCCCTATATATCAGAAATCCATTGTATCCTAATGGTAGATTCAAAATAGGATAATTCACCAATATTAGCTTTAGTTCTTAAATAGTATGTTTAAATTTACATTTCTATATAAACATAGCCCCTTTATGAGCAAGCTTTGTTAATGGGTGATCCAATTGGGAAATGTTTTGAATTAATCTTCAATAGTAACATTCCAAACCAATGAAACTATGTACCTCAATTATTTTCTTTTGGGTAGGCCATTCATGTACTACATTTTTCATTATAGGATCTACTTTGATTACATAATTTGTGACAATATGGCCAAGAAAAGAAAATTTTTAAATTTAAAATTCACACTTTCTAAATTTTCTATCTAACAATTTTCTTCCAAGAGTATCTAGAATGATATGAGATTGATTCTCATGGTACTCATATATATTAGAATATAATAAGATATCAAAAATAAATACCATAAAAAATCATCAAGATATTCCTTCAATACACTTTTTATTAGATCCATGAAAACATATCATTCATTAGCTAGTTTAAATATCTTTATTTTCAACTCGTAATGTCCACACCTCATTTGAAATGTTTTCTTTTTTATATTTTCCTTCTTTAACCACAATTTATGATATCCAGAATGGAGTTAATTATTTTAAAAATATTATGCTCCATGAATTTTCTTGAATAATTAATCAATATGAGGTTGGGGATACTTTTTATTTGACATAATAAACCAGATTTATTTATAATGAATCCAAAATCTCAAAGACATATATTTTTTCTTAACTAAAAGAAAAGGGGTTCCCTAAAGTGAAATTATAGGTCATATAAATTATTTATTAAGAAACTTTAGTTTTTTATTCAATTCCATTAATTATATAGTTTCTATTCTTTAAGGATTCATTTACAGAATTCTTGAATTAAGGAATAAATTAATGTAAAACTCAATCTTATGCTCTGGTGGATATATGGGTAATTACTTGGGTAATAAAAAAATGTATTATAACATTATAGGTATATCATCAATTTTAAGATTAAATTTTTCGTCCATATATTTTATCTTATCTTCTTCCCTAAGTTTCTCATTTAGAAGAGTTGTTGGGGTGGACATCGACAAGAATCAGATGAAGTCTCCCCTATAAATATATTTAATTCCATGCGATCATCACGAATCATAAGTTTCTTTTATATGAAATATTTTTTGCATTATATATTGAAAATCCTAAATATACCAAATATTATATAAAAATACACCATATTTACAATAATAAAATCAATAAATAGGGCATGTTTATGTTTCATAAAGTGAATTGACTTAGAAATCCTTAATATAGTTAGACTTCCAATGATAGTGTTAGATCATTACTGACTTCTTAAGTTTATAGGGAAATATCTAACTTTCTTGTAAAACTTGTAATATTGAAAAAATGTGATGATCTATAATCAAATAAATACTTAGAAAAATTTGGGGATATGACTAATGTACATTCCACCACAAAATTATGAACTTCAACCTCAATTATTATGATAATATAAGATTGGCCTTTCCACTTTATAATTTATAATGAAAAGTAATCTTAACAAATAGAAAAAACATTTTCATAGCATCTCTTATACTTATAGTAAAATCATTAAATATTGTAAACATAGTTCTTTCCCTTTCAATTAAAATATTTTGGTATTTCTCTTCACACTGGTAGAAAAATCCCATGCTCAGTAGGTATGTTCCATGGATTTTTTTTCCAAATTTATGGAAAGTTGGAAATTATAACCTTACCTTCTTCCTATTTTTCTTATTTCATTTTTCATAGTGCTTAGAATCCCTCTTCCTATCATGTTTTCCTTCAATTCAAAAATATTTATAGAATTATTTTCTTATATTTATATCACATGATACTATACCCTTATATGTTGAGAATGACATGGGGACAAGTTTCCTTCGATGGATTGGATTAATCCCATAAATAAAATGATAAATATTTCTATTTGGATTATTTAAATAGTCCAAATCATTCCTTTAAAGACTTGTAAATTTTTATGCATAATTTTGATCTTATTTTTTTCGTAGATATAATAATATTCTTTCAATATCTCCTAACTATTCACAAGGGAAATATTTTTCTATGAAAAGTTCATTTAAATCCTTCTATTCCATGCTCATTATTTCCTACTCATCCTTAATGTTTTAAATAAATTATCACCATTTATATACATACCATAAGAGATGATACACTACCATAAGAACCTTCTCCCTTTAATTACATACCAAAGAGAGAAATTTATTCTCTATGAAATCTATCCATTGTTTAGATACCAATGTATTTATAGTTCCATTGAATGGTGGAGGATACTGAGGCCTGAAATAGTTTAACATTTTCACACCATGTTTTGGATAAGAAAGATACTCTATATGGGAAAAGTTATTGGTCATAACCTTAGTCAGCTATACTAATATAGATATAATTTTTTTATCTCCACTTATTACTACAGCTCCATATTTACTATCTTTGCTAGGAGGTAAATACCTACATGAATGTTGCGCATTGATACTTCTTAAATTTCATATTTTAGTATCTCTTTCTAAATAATTTCTTATATTATATTGGATCATAACATTATGAATCATAATTTATTTTTTCAAAAATAGTGAAAAAGTTAATAAAAATTGAAAATTTTTGTTAAAATAATATCTAAGTTATACTCTTAGTTTCCTTGGGAATATCATTAAATTATTCCATGTGGTTATAGTATATAAAAAATATTTCCAAAATATTTTTCCTAAGGTTTTAAAAAATTATCTCTCATAAAAACTATAAATACCTTAATCCTAGTAGTCTCAGGTCAGTGGTTACTTTATTATAATAGAACTAGATAGAATCGATCACATCATAAAGGAACAAATATATTATCCCTGTTAAAATAAATACATGGTTTAATATTACTTTAAATTGGAAAAAAGAACAAAAATAGTATTTTAATTGAGTACACCATTATACCCTTCAACATATCCCTTCATACAAATCACAATAAACCTCATGGAATATTGGAAAAAATAAACCTAAGTGTTGTGTTCTGATGCTCAGTAAGGGTATGAATAAATTGGAAGATAACATGAATAAATATGTAAAGGATAATATATAAAGGTAAATATTTTAATACTCATTCCATTTAATGAATAACATAGGCATGAATAATAATATGGAAGGAATAAATGACGATTAAATAATGCTACATAAATAATCACATGTGCTTGAAACATATCCATGGATATCATAAATAATTAAATAATAACATGGAAATAAATAAAAACAATAATAATTAATGAATGGATAATATTGGGAATCATAAATATATTGTTTATTCTTTATTCAAAGACAACTTACACAAATGGGTAAGGCCTCAGTGAGATACCCACACTAGTTATCTCATGAGACCTATTGATGTATCAAAGGATTATAGAGGGCCCCAATAATCATATAATAAATCCAATTCATTCTTCATATTAAAGTTAATATGCATAATAAACATAAACATTTATGTTTAAACTCTTTTATCAAATTTCAATAATTACCCCAAATTAACGAAAAAAATCATAAACCATCTAGAGTAATACGGAGAATGATATCAAAATATCACATCCCCCATAAAAATGATAAGCCAAAATATTTTATATTATATCATTATATAATAACATTAGTTTATCATAATATTAATAAAATTATGTTAATATAGATTAAAACACTTTAATATTAACAATGTAAAATTTCATTTAGAAATAATCTTTTCACTTTGAAACAGATTTTTTTAAATATTAAAACATCACACATATTATAGAAACTATTTTATTAAAAATAACCTTATATACTTGTAAATAAATATTAAAATAAAATATAATTTGTGATGGTGGGAAAATTCATTCATGTAATTTATGTTAAAAATACATTCCTTTCACACTTTTGTAAAAAGGTTAAAAAGTACATCATTCAGAAAATGATAAGAAGATTCCTTTCAATTTTTTTAAAAGTAAATCATTGGTGAAAATGTAATTAATAAATAATTGGAGTGTAATAAAAATATAATCTAATTTTTTTAATGAAATTAATTAATATGGAGGAAATATATTTCCCTAGCAGTGACTTAAACACTAATAATCATAAATATTGATGAGATTGTGAAATAAAACCATACCTCAAGTACGATTTGCATTAAATGTGTTCAAAACTACTATATAATAAATATATACATTTTTATAAATATATTATAAAAACATAATCATATTTATCATACCATATATAATATTTTATAACTTGTTTATTAACAACTCTTTGTTAAAATCATTGCTCTTTGTGATAATTGCTTCGTATTTCATATATGTTTGGGTTTTGTTGTTTAAAAATTTATACTTTGATTATGGTTACATAATCAATATAATGTTAATAATTATATAAATATTACATATATTAATTAAATATGTATTTATAGTAGTCCATAAAAGTTAGTGATTGGAAATGATTTACACTGTTCATGGAGATGGTGGGATGTACGTACGTCAGAACACAGGTTTTTACTTTTCGATAAATGGAGTTAAAGAAATGTAAATAATATTTTTACTCTATATAATAAATATTATATCATATATATCATATATATATATATATTCAATATATCCATCCTCATTACCATCTAAGTAAAATATAAAAGAAAAATGAATCGAATCACTTTAGAGAGGTGGTAGTCCACACATATGCACAAACGATGTTATCATTTCCCAACAGATTAGAAGAAAAGTTGGTGGATATGATATTATCATTAAAAATTTATAATTAGGTCATAATTAACATAAATTAATATTAATCTCATCATATTACCCACCCATAATAGATAGAAATGGATAATAAATTTTATCGCTACGTGAAGAGGGTAAGTCATATATATGCACAAGTGACACTTTCACTTCCCATTTTATGGGAAAAGGTTTTTTTATGGTGGAATAATAATAATAATAACATTTAATTATATTTATTATATTTAATTTATTATTTTATGATTAATTCCATAGATTAATTAGATTCAGAATAAGAAATAAATTGAAAGACTTCGGGGTAAGACAATTACTTCTTTTTTGAAAGACCTTATTTATATTATTTCTTAATGAACATAATATTGGTCATAAGTTTTGTACTACTATGTTGAAAATAGTTTTTTAAACAAGTAAAGGAAAATGTTCCCTTTAATAATTGAGGTGAGGGGAACTTTTGGAATTTCATAAAAGATTAAATTATAATAAATTAATTTTTTATCCCAAATACATCCAAAGGGATATGTATTCAATCCCATGGTAGTATATAGATTACATTTGATCAAAAATTAAATTTGGATATGTTTTTTGGTGTTTTAAGCATTATTTTAGTTTTAACCCCTTAGTTGACATATTTTATCATTAAGCATGATAACATATTTTTCACTTTTACGGGGTTATAATATTATATATAAAGCAACTATTTACTAATAAGTGGAAAATGGATGAAATTTTATACCATATATTTACCCATTTTTCCTTATTCAATATTTCAATTATTTTTAAATAATTACATAAATTATTATTTGGATAAGTTATCATTAATATCAGTTTTGTCACTATTCATTTAATTTGACATAAAATACATAAAGTCAAAGGGGGAATGAAAATATATTACTTTGAAACTACAAAAATGGCATATAGATCAGAAAAATTCATGAGGAACATTAAATAGTTTATGTTATATCAATTTTAATATTTTTAAAATCATTTATTTTATTTTTCTATTAATTAAATAAATATAGTATTAGGGTTTCACATGAATTTATGGAAATTATATAATTTATAAAAATTAGAAATATATTTATATAATGAAAATAATTTTATTAAACTCAAACGTTAAATTTAGTTCAATTTATATCTTCATTGTGTTCCTATTTCAATTCAAAATAAATATTTAAATCATAAAGAGTGGCATTTTGTAACTTTTTTCATTAAATATTATAAGAGAAATTTTAATCAAAATGTGTTAATTAAACAAGTAAATTTAGAAACTAAGGTAATATAGGTATAATTTAATTCATCCAATAAGTATTATTAGGAATAATTATTTTCTTCTCACTTATTTGTAACCTATATTGACCTGATTTACCCTTTTACCATGGTGATACATTTTTTCGTGATTACTATTCATAATTTCTAAAACTAAAAGGGGACTATTTAAAAAATTTAAGCCTCATGATACTAAATATATAATCAATTTTATCAAATTAAATCTCTATAAATATAAAAAATAAATTTTAAAATAAATTTAAAAAATGCAACAAAAATATCTTTTTAGAAAATTATAGTTTTTAAACATAAAATTGGAAATTTTTATTATCTTATCCCTATTAAAAACCCTAGATGAATGTTAATTTATGTGATTGAATATATAATATATAAATTTCACTAAAATAAATCACCAATAAAGAATAATTCAATTTATTATGATATAAATATATTATGTTCACAAAAATAGTTTATTCAGAAAAGCATTTCTTTTATTAATAACCAATGAATATATTTTATAAATGTGTAACAAATATAATTTTCATAATTTGTTTAGTCATATTAATAACATAAATATTTAATGGATAAGTTATATTAGTCATATAATAATAAATTATAACTTGTTTGAGCTCATTATTCTGAGAAACACAAGCTATCAAAGAGATTAAATTTATTTTAAAAGAGACATATGGTAAAATATTAGGGTTTTGAAGTTTTTACCTGGCGCGGTGTTATTTTTATTTTAACTGAGGCCCTATGGTGTCTATCATAACATATATATTAATTCATTATTTAAATTTATATATCCACTTAATTAATGTTAGGATAATTTTGAGGAGAGAAAGATATAATAATGTATTCCAATTAAATTAATTCAATGTGAGTGGATCATTACATTTATTTACTCTAATTAATTTCATAAAATGAATTAATTTTATGGTTTTCTAAAGGAGGTTCATAAAAACTTACAAAAATGGGATCTCCCCGAACAATTTTTCATCATTGGCTTCACAGGGAACACACTATCTTTTGGTTTCACCTTTAAGTGTGGTATTTTGTGAGGTGTTTCTCCATTTATTCAAGGGAAAATATTTTTTGTGCTTTCTTCTTGTAATTTATATATATTCTATACCTTCATTTTACCATAATAATATCCTTCAATTTTCATGTGGTTTTTAATTTTGTGGGGTTTCCATGTAAAATATGGTGTTAAATTTTTTTCTATATTTTTTCACTTTATATTAATCTCAAAAATATCTTTTTACTAAAGGGAAAATTATTTTAAATCATAAAAATTTTAATCAAATGATCATTTTATCCTAATTAAATAATGGACCAGTGACATGTCCAATGGTATTAATATTCATGATCAAAAAATATAATAGATATAATTTTTCATTTTTAAAAATGAATATTAAAGCTGTGATGTGGAAATATAATTTCCTACAAGTGATTAGAAAACAATTTGGTTGTTGTAATAGAAGAGAAATGGAATGATATTTATGGGAATTCTATTATCAATATCTATTTGTTTTGATAGATTGTTTCAAGTCAACCGTCATGAAGAAAAATATAGTGATGGAAATTTAGGACACTCTAGCAATGTTATAGGAGGCAAAGTCACTCAAAAATATTTTTTTCTTGGAGGTAAAATTATAAAATAATTTAATGGATGATTCATCATTAGTGAATGACTACATCAACTATCTCAATACCCAATTTTATCAGATTGCAACATTTGGATACAAAATTTTGGATACTAAATGTATGGAGATTCTTCTCTAGAGTTTTTTAGAATTGTATGATCAAATTATAATCAACATCACCAAAACATATAATAATTAATATATTTATATTTAATGAGATTCTAGCTATCGTTATTGAATAAAAGGCCCTTGAAAGAAAAATGAAGAAAGACAATCAAAATCACACCAAGAGTATTCTTATTCAATGTAAATATGAAGAATTATGGAGCATGAGTTCAATGGGAGCCATAATACTAGAAAGTATAAATCAAGGAGAGAGAAGAAAAATATTATATGTTACAATTATTGTGGGAGGGGAAATGTATGTAAAAATATTTGAATATGAATAATGGTGAGAATAAATCTCAATGAAATTTGGTGAGCACCTCTTGAAAATATATGTATAAGTTATTGAAGCAGTGATGACTATTAAAGGTAGAAAACATCTTGATGATTCAAGGATTATCGACTCATGAAAAACAAGGCACATGACATGTCAGCAGGAATGATTTGATCAGTATAAAACTATCCTAGAAGTATTTTTTTCATATGTGAAAACAATCAGACTTTTAATATTATTGGAGTTGGTACCATTAATTTGAAGATTCATGATAACATAGTTCTGACCATTCAAGGATTATTCCATGTGAAGGGTCTTAAGAAGTACATTTTTTCCTTGGGATAATATCATAATATCAGATGAAAAACCCAAAACAATAAATGTATGATGAAAATTTAATGGTACCACTTATAGTGATAAAGGAAGATATGATTTCAAAGAACCTTTACATGATTATGGGTGAAACATACAAGGAAGTGGATATAGTTTTCATAAAAAATACCTTTACGGAATAATTTACTATGTTAGAGAATCATAAGCTTAGTCATAATACCAAGTGAGTCCAAAAGATTATTTTTAATCAGAAGTTTTTGTATGTTCCTATAAATGTATCCTCACCATTTTTAATAATTTTGTTTTTATGAAGAAACATAGGTTAATGTTTGGAAAATAAACAATAAGGACCAATGAGATCTTGGATTTGATCCATTATGATGCTTAAAAGGCATCAGTTGTATCCCTAGGAGTAGAAAGGTTCATTGTATCGAAAATTGATGACTATAGCAGGAGATTTTAGTCATATCTAATTAAGAGGAATGTATATGACTTTTCAGTCTTAAAAAAATTCAATGAATATAAGGATCTTTTTTTATGAAAGGAAGACCAAGTATTTTTGGACTAACAATTGAAGATGATATACAAGTGAGGAGTTTGAATATTTTTTTTCAATAGGAAGGCATTAAGGGATATGTCATGATGTAATACAATCTTTAGTATAATGGAGTGGAATAGGGGATTAATAGAACCCTATTGGATAGAATAAGAGAGATATTGAAGACTATATGTGTTTCTACAACATTTTGGGAAGAAAAAGTGAATATTGCATTCTACAAGACCAATCAATCTCTTTTAGTGGAAATTGATCTAAATACAAGAATGGAGATGAAGACAAGTAAAATCATTGAATATTTTTAGTTTCATACTTTTATAACTGTTTTATATGGACTTCTTAATAACTAGGAATGTCCAAAGTTGAAATCTATATCCAAGGAGATTATCTTCCTGGTACACACTGATGGTGTGAAGGTGTATCGTTTCTACAATCCCATTACCCACAAAATTATCATCAGTAAGAATTTTATTTATGTATAACACAAGGTAAAAATTAATATGGATGAAGAAAATGATAAAGAGAGTATAGAAACTAAAACATTCAAGCTAGAAGATGAAATAAAGGAATAACCAGTTTCCTTTGAGGCATTACAAATCACAATGATTATGTATTAGATAATATTGGACTATGACTGTCAAATCAAAAGAATAGAGCACCGATATGGGACATAAAATATGTAACTAATATAAATTCATCATTTTATACATTTATAGAGGATATATAACCATCTAATTTAGTGGAGGTGACCCAAACTCCAGAAATATTTTTATGGAATGTGGTGATGTAGGAAGAACTTGAAGGATGGTGCAACAACAAGCAATGGGATCTTGTTCTATTACCTCATAGAGGAAACACATTGGGAAAAAATCTTTCTATAATATAATTTATGATTAAATAGACTATATGGAAATTGATATTATGGAATATTGGTGGTCAAAGTATATTCTCAATAGGAATGTTTGGGTTTCAATGAAATATTTTCTCTAATTATTAAAATGACGATTTTTTCAGGACGTTCTGGCGATGTGTTCACCATAAACTCTATATCTAGAGTAACTATATTTTAAAATTATTTTTCTCCATGGTGATATTGATGAAAAAATATATATTCTCCAACTAGATGGTTTCTTAGAATAAGGTAAATATTACTTTGTTTATAGGTTGAAAATATCTCTATATGATCTAAAATAGGAATTTAGGTGTTGGTACAAGTGATTTAATTCATATACCATGATACATGGATATAAAATACATAAATGATATCCTTTTTCATATTTAAATGGTCTAGATGGTAATTATTTTGTCATTTTACTATATTATGTGGATGAAATGTTGGTTACATGTCCCAGAAATGATAAAATATAGGAGAAAAGGGACTAGTTTGATAGGAAGTTTGATATGATGGAATTTGGAACCACAAAAAAGACTCTTGGGATGTAGATCCGCCAATATAGTAGTAATTGGAATATTTGGATATCACAAAATAATTAATTAAGGAACATCTTGAAATTCTTCAACATGAAATATTATAAGACAATATCTACCCCTATTCCTAATAATTTCATGTTATCCTCCATAATGAATCCTAGAAATAAATTATAAGGATGGAAACGTGTCAAGTGAAGTATGCATAAATAATGAAGATTCTAACATTTGTTATGGTTTGTGCTAGAAATGATATTGCATATGTAGATGATTAGTTATTCAGTACATGGAGAATCTTGGATGGGAGAATTGGAACATGGTGAAGAGGATCCTCATATACTTCAATGAAACTTCAATTGCTTCATTATTTTATTGAGGATCATATTTTAATATGAGAGGCTATGTTTATTCAAATAATGTATGTGATTCTGATCTGAGGAAATCCACTACTGGTAATTTGTTTATACTTATAGGAGTATCTATGAGCTAGATTTCCAAATTAATGTCAGTTTTGGCCTTATCCATGACTGAGGTAGCATATATGCAAGATATGAAGGCCTTAAAAGAGGAAATTTGGAGAAAAATTTATTGGAGGAGCTTGAGCATACATAAGATCAGATTTTATTATTTTGAGAAGGTTATATTGCCTTTGAAATTATAAAGAATCCACCTTTTCATTATAGGATGATGCATATTGGCATAAAATTTCATTTTTTTCAAGATGTGGTGGAGTAAGGAAGAGTGGATAGGGATAAAATTCACACTAGAAAGAATCTAGAATATTTTATGATGAATAATATTAGATTTGATATGTTTAAATGGTGTAGATCCTTGAGTGGCCTTGTAGATACATGAGCATCGCTTTTGGAAGATAGAAATTATTTGTGAATAAGTGATTTTTTCTCAATAAAATCTCAATGTGGGATATATTTTAGTAGACTTTTGAGGATATAAGAGGATAATAATGGATAACCCATTTAATTCATTCAATGTGGGTGGCTCTCTGCCTTTATTTTACGCAAATAATTTTTAAAAGTAATTTATTTGTGGGAGGCCAAAGAAAGTTGAGGAAAACCAATAAAAGGAGATATCTTCCAAAAAATTTCATCATCAGCTTCTTAAGAAACACATAATCTTCTTGTTTCAACATTGAATGTTTTATTTTTTGAGGTTTTTATCCATGTACAAAATATAGAATATTTTGAGCGTTTTATTATTGTAATTTCTAGAGATTATATACCTCCTTTTTTTTGAAGTCAGATACTTCTATTTTTTCAAGGTTTTTAACTCTTTCATTTTTGGGGTTATCTATGATGCGTCTGATGTTAATTTTTTATTTCTACATTTTTTACATTATTTTTATCTCACATTTATAATTATACTGAAGTGATAATTATTTTACATCATAATAAATAATTAGTTTATTTTTTATAAAAACCCTATTATTACACTATTTATATCCCAGACATTTTTCCCTCTAGGATTAGCCATTGATCACTTCTATGAAACTTATATAGGGGGGGAGTATAGAGAATGTGGTGGAAATTTGGTGGTAAAGATGTCATATTGAAGTAATGAGACCTAATTCTTGATGATGTAGAGAAGACAAGAATGTATGTAATGAAGGATTCAAGAATAAATATTTCACCTCGAGGGAGGAAATTTTTGTTTATGAATTTGTTATACCTTTATGTGATTTTTGAGCATCGAATGATGTGTTCAATTTTTTCTGATATATTTTTTATATCCCAATAAAATTATAATTTCTTATTTTTTTAGATTTATTCAGTATCTTATTAATTTCATTTTTTAACACCTATAATTGATGGTTAGTTTTGCAATGTCCATAATGGATCATATCTTTGATTATACATATAAATTTCTCCCACTGTTATTTGATTATTTTTAATTGGTATATAGTTAGGTTGGTGATTTGACTTTCTTATTTCAATTTAAATTATGATCAAATCCTTGGATCATGTGAATTTATTAGATTTTACATAGGTGGTTATGGGGATCAAAATTATTAGTGGATGTCATATCTCTACGATGTTAGGGATGGGTGATTTCTTTCCCAACAAATAATGAATGGGGAATAAGATTTTAATGGATAATGATGGAATATATTTATAATAAGTGATGGTTTAATATTTATGTCTAATATTGTTACATATATTATTGGGACCTTATACGATGGATTGGGGGTGATTGGTGGTCAAATCAGAGGAAGTAATGAGATTTGTAGGAGAGGTAATGAATCTAGTTTGAAAAGGCTTACTAAACAACATCTAGTTTGAAAGAACCCACATTTTGCATCTAATATGGTGTGGAAACTAGGGTTTTGATTTGCGTTAAATACCAGACATTGTGTGATATAAGGTACACACCACGTACTCCCCCTAGTCGGACCACCTGACATGTACATGGAGTACATGCCCAGGTGGCTCTTTTTCTTTACATTTCATGTAGGCTAGAACTAATTTCCATGCACCCCATAGTTGTATTCCAGGAATGTATTGGGATTTAATGTAAAATTTGATGTTTGACCTTACACATTTTTAGGGTCAAGAATAAACATTGTGTAACTATGGAGTAGACACAAGTAGTGATGGTACATGACAAGTACCATGAGAGGCTTGACACACCATTAATATAGAATGAACACCATATTGGAGGATCATATATTCTATGTGATGTGATAGTACAAGGATATGCTACTGATTAGGTTCTACACAAGGTGTAAAATATTTTACACATTGTGTACTACTTCCCATACATGTGACTTGTCATATCACCTTCTTTGAGAATTATATTTGGGCATGTGAATAGATTATTTTGAGTGTTTTTTCAGGTTGAATTTTATGGTGATATATTATTCAATATCATAGATGGTAGGTGATGTGATATGAGTAGGTTACTCCCTCTTCAACTTTTTATAGATGATGATAGGGATCATGTTTGATCTTTGATGTAAGATTAGGGAAAGTGCCCCCCCCCCCAAGAATTCATGGTTATGTCATGGAATTAGTCCCACACTTCCATTATATAGATAGTGTTGTTATTCCACTTAAACATCTAGGTAATAGGTTATGTATATATGGAGTAGGTATATAGGATATTTCTAGGGGTGTAGGTCCTCCATTAGGTTCAAAATCCCCTCGACTGTTATATAAACATTGGAAAAGAATGGGTCTATTTCTATAGTTCAAGAGAAGTTATGTGTGTTACCTTATTAATTAATAGGTATGATCTTAGCTTTTCATACTCTTTTGATCAATGTCTATCAACATTAATGTTTTGTGTCCCCTGATATATTTCAAGATCAGTGACATAGAAATGTCAGGCGATATAGAGAAGCACTCCATTGACTGATGTGTATACTGTAGTTGGAAGTAGGTTTCCCTTGATGGATTCCAAATGTGGTATAGAAAAATTTATTAATATAATATATTAATCATGATTTTTTAATTCATTATAATCTTGTGCTTCCTTTGGGATTAAATCTTGTAGCTTGGTTATCAAATTTAGACTTTGATGACTTTTAAAATCTCTAAGAATCCCTAGATTATTAGGTGGTGTGTTCATTGTTGATTCAAGTAGTGATGATAAGGACTTATCTGTGCCCCTAATATTTCTAGTGGTTTATCTATTTTGATATATTTCATGTTATCCTCTTGGATTCCATCTTATTGTATGGGTTTTATGTTGACATGTTTCTTGTTTTCCTTTATGGTTTGTGGAATATCATTGAGTATATTTATAATATATCATAGATATGAATTGTTCTCACACATGTTGTGTCTATATGAATGACATAAAGGTTTAGAGAAGGTCTTGGTACATGTAAGATGGAGTTTCTTTGTCAGAACTAATGAGTTATGAACTTTGATGATACTTGACAGTGTATGGTGGTTTTTTATAGTAATAGTGAAAATTGTTATTGGAGATCATTCTACGGGTACATGCAGTAGGGAGGATCTTTCATGTGTCTTTTTTTTTGGGTTTGGAGGCTAGTCAATTGTACAGTTCTTTTGATATATTCTAATATAGTATTGTATTGTATTCGATGTATCAAGTATGTTTTGTTTATATTTTGGTTGATTAGACACACACACACACATATATATATCTGATGGGTGTTTATATATATTTTATACTTTGAATAAATGTATCTATTATATGATGATATAGTTTAATACCTACCATATTGTGACATTTACCTACTCAAAGAAAGGCAGTATCCACTGGCCTGTTGGTGGTGATGTGAGGTGTCATTCATGGATTACTGCTACCCCGAGAGGGCCCCTGGTGGTCCAGTTATGTTAGTGTAACATGTGTACATGCCATGTAAAACCACATAGTTTTGACCATGTTTAAATAGTTAAATCTATGTGTTCAATGATAATTGTTTCATTATATGTAGGTATTTAGTATATTTTGAGAAAAAAGATCCAAAAGTGATTACACAGTGTGTAGTTTTCATACACATCATGTAAAATTTAATATACAACATGGAAGACATGTAGATTCCCTAAAATATGTTTTGTAGGTGTAAAAAAATAGTGTACATGGAATACCATTGGCCTTATAAACCATATAACTCATGATAACTCATGTAAGGTATATGCATGACAGGAGTGTTGTGTAAGTAAAATCATAGATAATTAATTATTGCAATACCAAAATACATGGAATGTAGCAGTTTATACACATTTTGTGATAAGTTTTTTCATAATAAGTACATGTGGAGTGATTTTCAATAGTTCGTATGTAATTAAATGTTTTAATTAATACTTTTTCTATTGACCTAAAAATGATTGATGTATATGGTTGTCACAGAAGTCATGAACTTCACAGGCATCACCAATGGTACATGATGTGTATATTCATGGAATGCCATGTTGTCGTACATTTAATACAAACAACATGGATTAAAAAATATAACCACAGAACAAGTAATGTCGTGACACTCTGCATAGGAGGACATGTCATGTATGAAAATAGAACAAAATAAATACCATACACAATGCAAGTCACACATCATGTGAGTGACAGTACACAATGTGTATTATAGAAGCGTATGCATCATGTTTCCTCTAGTAAATTTCATATATATTATTTTATATATTTAATTTAAAATCTATATAGCAGGGTATATGAAGTGTTCTTAGTCATTAACCATTGTGTATTAAATAATTTTAAATTAAAATTAAATAATATAATTCAATTACATAATGGGTATCTCAAGGACTATTTAGGTAGATAATTAAGATAGAGAATGAATTAATTAATAATATATTTAATTTAATTTATTTTAGAAATTTATCTTAATAAAATAATAAATTGAAATAAATTCTAGAATGTTTAAATGTGTAGGAATTTAATGTTGTGGATTACCATGATCTTGATTGACCTAGTTATGTGTTGGGTTTCTATTTAATTTAATTATTTATTATATTAATTTTTATGATAATTTTTTCTAAAATTAAATATTTTTATTGTTTTATCATATATTCCTCTTTATTATGAATGAGATTTTGCATTCATGTTTTATTTTATGTAACCCTATACCCCAAGGTACATGTCACACATTGTTAGTAAGAATGTGTAAATGAGTGAGCTCCATGCGAGAGTACATGGTTCAAGACTAACCCATGGTGAAACCAACCAAGGATATACACATGTTAAAGGTGGAATGATGCAACTCAATACATTTATCTTTTGAAGGGGTTATTCCCCTAGTGTAAAGGGTTTTTTTAAACTTCCACTCGATAAACCAACCATTAGTTAAAATCACTTGATCAAATCACATGTTTATTTTATTTTTTCTAGTGCATGATTATTTATTTATTTTTACAATCAAATGTTTCATTGATGTTTAAAAGTGACCAATAATGTAAATGAATTCACAAGATTTCAGTATGATATAAAATAAATATATGAAGTGAAAATTATTATATTATACATTCTTAATTAATTATCTAAATTGTATATAATATAAGACACCATGTAACTAATAAAATAAAGAACATTTTTCAATAAATATTTAAAACATCCAACATAATAAATACATTATTCAGATATATCCTTATAATTTTTGATCCATAATGAAACCATAGATCTATGTATTTATCTATCCCTTGTAAGGACACCTCAATTTACTAATGAGATCTATAGAATGTTTTTTTCTAATTTAACTAAGTCAATATATAAACTATTTTCAGTTACAAGTTATTGTGTAATATATATACAAGTGTTGAGAAAATATGAGTCTAGAATTTAAAGATTGGGGAGCTTACTCAATAGATGAAGGAACTATGTGTAAATGCATTTAGAAAAATCTCTTACATAAATACCTTCATGTAATTTGGATAGATGCTAATCTATGATATGATAGCAAGAATATGGATCATTTCCATTAGATATATATAGATGATTGGATATTATAAATCCAATGGTGATGGATATTTGGAATTCATAAAATTATGGGTGATTAATAATATTAATTGATATGTTACAAATATTAATTAGGATAATGTACTAGAATCTATATTATTTATTATAGAAAATGAAAATTCATTCGACCGTTACATAATTTCTGTGTTTTTTTTGGATAAATACAATATCCTCACAAACATTAACTTCATGAAGTTGTATAAGAACTTTCACATCATACTATTTCAAGATATAAAGTTTCACATGCTAGAGTCCCCAGTTCCTACTAAGCCCACTTTAGAGGTAAGTGATGAGGACTATTTTGTCTTCTAAAAACACATGGATGGAACATTGAATGAAAAATGCCTCAGGTTACCATACATAACTGTTGACATCCATAATCCTCATTAAGAAGTGTATTCATACAATATATTGTGTCATATCTGTGATCTTTATCATGTGAAATAAATAATAGAGATGTAAAAGTTCTCTAGGGAATAGTCTACATACAATATTGGAGAAGGTTCTCCAGCTAGAACACTTTTAGTAAATATGATAGGCAACATTAATCATTTGTAAATCTTGGGTTTTAAGATACACAAATAATTTTTCAAAGAACTAATGTTCACCTAACTTACCTATAGACTCTCTAGTTATATTATGAATTTTAATATGACAAACATATATTATTATCCCCTATATTTACAAAATTTAATTTTCTTCATAGATAAGGACACTGAGCATAAAAAATCATTGGTCCTTATAGTGAATAAGTGAAATATAAAGTAAAAAATTCATATGGATAAATCCATGTCTAAGGGTCCTTTCTCACCAACCTGCTAAAAATTGGCTAATAAATATGTTTTTTAAGGATAATTATTCATCATTGTTTTCTTGTGGCATGAAATTCCACTGGAAGAAGAATTGTGCCTTAGAAAATAAGATTGGTGATGAATCAAGTTCATTCATTATCAAATTAAATCTTCCAATTTATACAAATTATGTATTAGATGCAACAATGGATATTCAAATTTTTATCCAAATATGTAAACTGTGTAAATAATGGAATATTACACTATGCAAGGTCGATCTTTGAGCTTCTAATGAGGAAATACAAGATGTATAGGATTTTAGAGACAAATATCTCACTTTACCAATTATATTGATTTTAATGATAAATAATTGTTATTATATGCCTAGTGTTACAAAAAAATAATATTTATGTGTACTTTAGACATGAAAGTCTTTATTTTAATGTTTAAAAACAAGATTTCATACTCGTGACCAAATTTTTTAGTATTTTAGGTGTTATTTAATTATCTTTTTCTACATTCAAATATTTCCTAGTATTTTTCTTTAAAATACTGGGTTTTTTTCAAAACAGGATATGTGTCATGGTTGGTGCAAGATTATTATTAACTATTCGGAAAATCTTGATACACCCTTAGAATTTTAGAATCTGAATTGTTTAGGGTTGGTTCCTGGTTTTTAAACTATGTGGTCTAACCATGTGACCTCCTAGGTGAGCTAAGAGAGTCCAACATGGTTTTCAAACAATCTAGAAAACTAAAATTCCACACCATATTTCCTACCTAGGAAATAAAAATGATGAATTTACACTTTCCCCCATCACTTATTTTAAACCTTATTTCCCCATAAATCACTCCATTTGAATTCCAACCTGGCTTGCATGCCCAAGGTTATCTTATGTTACTTTGTAGATGATTAAAAGTCACCCTTATCAAATATAAACATGGTATGAACCTTAAAATCTTCTCCTTTATTATCTTTAAAACCACCCTTCCCCGTTGTCGTTGTTTTCTCTATTTGCCAAATCCTTTGCAGGCCAGGTTTCTTTTAGTAAATTTTTAATGTAATGTTTTTGGTGTTTTTGAATTGTTCTTTTCAATATCATATCCTATTTGTTATTACAGGTGGTTTTCCATTAAAGGTTATTGGTTTCCACTGTTTTGTATTAATATGATTAGGTGGTTCTATATTAATTCTTTTTCTAGTTTTTTCTAATGATTCATGATATTTAAAAAATGAATATTTTGTAACTTATTATGGTATTATTTGATGTTTCATAAAATGAAATGTGGAGCTTTCATGATGGGTGTATATCTCTGGTGTTTAAATAATAAATGTTCTTGTTTTATTTTTCAAAAGTGGATTTGTTTTTTAATGGTTGATGCATAGGCATTGTGACTGGTTATTGTAGTTGAAATAAAAATTTCAGGAACCCTAGAAGATGGGTGGAGAAACTAGATGGGATAAGATCTGTTTTACTAGGATTAATAGTTAATATTTATATTCCTTACATTGTCCAATTGTGTGATACTCTTCCTTATCATTGGACCCCAAAAAAATATGTTCTAGGTGACACTAACTATGGTAACCATAGAATATCATCCCATGAGAATGTTTTACACTTCTTTTAAAGTTTCAAATTTTTATTCATATCCTTTAATAGATTATACATTGTTACTTATTTTCACAAAAATATAACATGGTTACTTTTTATATTATGTTCAAAACATAAATTTTAGATCTTTCAAACAAAGATTAAATGTATAACACTAGGTGGGATCCTAATAGGCACTTTCTCATATCCTCTATAAACCCTTGGGTATATGAAGATCTTTTTTTGTATGATGTATAGAGAAACAAGACATCACTAATATGTGGTCGGTTTTCTCAGTAGTTTTTTTGGGTTTACAGTCATGGCCATGTGGTGGGTTTATGTTTGTGTCACATAGAGATGGGTGAAATTTTATTTTATTCTTTTTTTGGTATTTTGTTTATTGGTTGTCATAAATATTTTATTTCCCAATCATCTCTCATCCCGAAGCATTGTTTTCATATATTTATTTATGTAAACTTACCATGATGGTAACATTATTCGTTTTTTGATGATATGCTTGATTTTTTACTTTTTTATACATTTTATCTGACGATTTTATATTTATTGGGAAAATAATTTGAAAATGGTGTGTTCTAAATTCCTAGGTACTTATTCCAAACCATGGGGATTGGAAACACCCTTCGGGTTATAACAGGCCTTATAGGTGACTTGGTTTATGGGTAGATCTGAGTAGTTTCATGACAAATGGTATCAAAAACTAGTCTTTATGGTTTGTGATAATTTGGGAGACCTGGTAAATAAGATATTTTATAGTTTGGAATCAAGGATAGTGGGTGTGAAGGAGTTTTTAAAAAATACTCATAGTTCCCCCCGTTCAATTTCTAAGGGATATTAGGAATGAGGTTTTGTATTTAATTCAATCTTTCATGTGGGATAAATGTATAGACTACATAATATGAATTTTTATAGACCATAGGAATGATGTGAATCCTGATTTTTTTCTTTTTTATTATTTTATAATTCTTGGAATTTTTATAAGAAAATTTAGTTTCATTGGACATGATTTGGTTCTTTGATTTGATGGGTTTCCCTTTTATTTGATTTTTATAGGTACATGCTTCCTCAAAGAACCTATAACGACCCACACTTTACATACATTGTTAATACTTCAAAATTGAAGCACACTTATTACAACATATGACAAAACCACAAAGGACCGTATAGGTATAGTGTCTTTAGAAACTGGGGAAACATAAACAACTGGTTCATAAATCTTCTACAGTGTCTCCCATTTATTTCATCATATCTAGGGTCCCTTTTAGAATATTCTACTTAATATCCATCTTCCTGACCTGGGGAAAAGAAAACATAAAAGGGTGAGCTAAAATGCTCAGCAAGGGCAAATAAAAGAAATGAAAATCATATCATATCTTTATGAAAATCAAAACCTGCAAAAGAGATCATAATATCTTAACATGGAATAAATCATAGAAGTGAAAATGAGATCCCCATAATCATAACATAAAACTTGAATCTTTGTGGCATGCACACATAATAATGGAAAATCATTTCTTGTTAGTCATGACTCATTGCCAAGACTATCTTAGTGGACAAAGTCCCTTTCTGAACCGAGTTCACTCCTCGTTTCAGTCCTGTATCACTGAACCGAAATAACCTTCTGTTCCAGCCATGTCTATCTCATGAGATATAAAATCTTTACCCAATGCATTGGAGGGAGATATAGGTCCCACCCATCTTATAATGAATCCTTTCTTATGTGTGCCACATAATCATAAAACATACATCATCGCATAACACATATAACAAAAATGGGATTCTTGAAACATCATGACATCATAAATCAATTCATATATGATAAAGGAATTCATAAACATAATTCCATCACAACATAGTCAAACCAATGTAAAAATATGTATAGAAACAGAACCCTTTATTATCTTAGATGGAAAATAATTTTGATAAAACACTTGAATTGAATTCTTGAGGAAAATATCCTTTCTTCTTCAAAATCAATTTCTTTTCACAAAACATCATGCAATTTTAAAAGAAAGAGATTTTATTGAAAATATTAATGAAATCTTTTAGAGGAAGCTTCATTAAAATAAGTCTTTATAAAACAGTAGAAATCCGTTCGTGCCGTATAAGTTAAAAAAAACATTCTTCGTACTTTTGTCGGAAAAGTCAAAAAGTACCTCGTACGGAAAAACGACAAAAGTTTCCTTTCATATTCTTTACTAAAAACTCACCTAAGGGTAAAATTGGATTTAAACTATTTCAAGTGGATGGAAACAATATTACATATTGAGGGAACATGGATGTGGATGATAAAATACACCCCAGTAAATACTTACGAATAAACAATCTCGGATAAAAATGAGATTGTGATATTTCCCTTACCTTAGGTCCGATTTGCTTTGTTCGTGTCCGAAGCTCCTGTATAATGGTTTAAATAATGTTATTGACTTATTCCAGAATCATACATATTGATATGATATCATATATGGTCATATTATTAGCTTCTTGTTAGTAATATTTCATTGTTACTTGTTACTCGGGTCTTTATAACTTTTTGTTCTTATGCATGTTTTGTCGAATAAATTCTTATTCTTATCTTTAGGTTATAGATAATTCATTTCCAGAATGGTATTAGTGTAGTTTATACCATATTCATTCATTCAATTCATTTATATAATCATTATGAAATGAAGATCATGTAGAACGAGTCGCATCACATCGTGGAGACGGTATTCCGTACGTACGCACGAGTGATGATATCGTTCCTATGATCGTGGAATTGTATTGGAGTTTATATATATATTATTTCAGTATCAATATTACTTAATAATAATCATATATAGTTACTGATTACACCATTATACCCATCCTTGTAAGGTGATGGTGGAAAATAGATTACACCACGGCGTGGAGACGGTATTCCGTACGTACGCACGCGCGGTGATTTCATTTTTCCGTAGGATGGATAGAAGGTGAATTAGGGTTGTTTCATATTTATAATAACATATCAGTATGTAAGTAATACTGATGTTATTACTTTATCATGAAACAACTAAATAAGAAGAAGTTGAAGAAGAAAGAAATTGAAAGGATCGGTAATGGATATTACCTCTTCTTTGGAACGCCTTTTTGAATCCTCCACTTAAGGAACTAAGATTGGTCTTTGGAGAAGACCAGGACCTCTAGGAATATTCTAGGGAAGTGGAGAAGGGAAAATGGCAGGGGTTGGCCTAGCTTGAGTGCTCAATATGGTGTGAGGAGGAGGGGGAGGAGGTGCCCTTTTATAAGGGAGGAGAGGGGCACCTTAGGAATATCTCAAAATATTATTTTATATTAAAGACAAAATCGGTTTATAATGGTTCTAAAGGGTCTTATTTCGAAGCTAAAGTGGGTATGGGTCGAAATCCTATCAACCAATATAATTTAGACAAGTTTAGGATATTATTTTAACCTTATCAATTAAATTTAACTATAAGTTAAATAATTTAACTTTTACCATGTCTTTTTGTTTTCTTTCACTATATGGTTAATACACTTACTATAACATGCCAAACGAACCCCAAATTGTTTATTATTAATATATATATTCTTATCTAAGTCATTTGGCCGAACCTTATATTTTTAGGAATAAAATAACAATTAATAATATAATATTTGATTTAAAAACTATTTTGTGTCAATTTTGACACTATTTGATATATGATTTTTGTCAAAGTCATAACAGAATTATATGTTCGAACCAAGTTGATTAAATCAATACTAATATATCATAGTAACCTATAAAATTAGTGGAATTCATAAAAAGTCTCAAATTACATTTATTTTGGTATTTATATTATCAAT
This sequence comes from Viscum album, assembly GCA_963277665.1. NCBI lineage: Eukaryota > Viridiplantae > Streptophyta > Magnoliopsida > Santalales > Viscaceae > Viscum > Viscum album. The sequence goes on along the minus strand of OY728155.1, from coordinate 1,445,532,513 downwards.
TTTGTCAATATTTCATTAATAAGATAATTACTGCATCATCTTTGTGTCATAAATAAATTAAATTATTTGATGTCTAAAAATTACAAATAAAATACCATCATGTAGGAAATCTTTTTAGATTTCTAATGAATATTTACAATCGAATTTATCTTATGTATAACCCTATATTAAAAATGATTTACTTATTAAACTTTGATTTTAACTATTTTAACCCTTCTTTAAATAAATTAATAATAAATGTCCTAATCTAATCCAAGTGGGCCTAAATGGTCATATTTTATTCCTAAGTTTGTTTTTGGTCGAATTACACTTGTCCAATAGAATTAGGACATGTGTTAGGGTAATATTAATATCATATTTACCCTTAGTTACCCTATTTACTATTAACCGCGGTAAAAATCGTAAAATGTTACTATTCACCAAAAAATTATTTTCATCTCATTGAACCACATTTTAGTACTTGATATTAACCGTGTCTCTCGGATTTTCGAAATTCCAATCACAGAAGCGGTAAAATTAAGTTTTATGCAAAATTCAGTTTTTAACCTACCACTTAGTGGTTTCACTATTCATCAAAAATTGAAAGTTTTCAGAAAAATACCAAAATTTCACCCTAGGCTAATTTCGATATTCTGAGTCCAAAAATGAAGTCCATTTTGAAAAATAAAATTTATAAAATTCCAAAAAGTGGTTATTACTATTCATAACGGCTAGTTTTAATAGCATAATGTTGTTTAGTGAAACTCGGTATTGCGTACGACGCAAGCTATCGAGGAAGGTCGTGATTGCGTGCAAAGCAAGCCAAGCAAGTGTTGTGTAGAAAAAGATTTCTTTGATGATTTATATGACATAAAAGTCTCGGGTGTTACATTCTACCCCCCTTAAAAAGAATTTCGCCCTCGAAATTCGTCACTTTGTAACAAACAAATGAGGATACTTCTCCCTCATCATATCCTCAAGCTCCCATGTAGCTTCTTGAAGTTGGTGGTTCCTCCATAAAACTTTCACCAAGCGAGTGGTCTTGTTTCGTAGGACTTTTTCGCTACGATCCAGAATCTCTATCGGCTGTTCTTCATAAGAAAGATCTTGCTCCAGCGGTACAACTTCTGAGCTGAGTACATGTGAAGGATCTGGTATGTACTTTCTCAGGAGAGATACGTGGAACACATCGTGAACTTGAGAGAGATTCGGTGGAAGCGCCAATCGGTATGCTACCTTCCCAACACGATCCAGTATTTCAAAAGGACCGATATATCTAGGGCTCAACTTCCCCTTCTTTCCAAATCTCATAACCCTCTTCCAGGGAGATATTCGTAAGAACACTTTATCGCCCACTTCAAACTCTAGGTCTTTTCTTCGGTTGTCGGCATAACTTTTCTGTCGACTCTGAGCTGCTCTTATGTGTTGTTGAATAGATCTGACCTTTTCTGCCATTTCATCAACGAGATCAGGTCCTAATAGCTTTCTTTCCCCAACTTCATCCCAGCAAGTTGGAGTCCTGCATTTCTTTCCATAGAGAGCTTAATAAGGAGCCATCTGAATACTGGAGTGAAAGCTATTATTATAAGAAAATTCCACCAAAGGTAGGTGTTGATCCCAACCTCCTTTGAAATCCATAGAGCAAGCTCTCAACATATCTTCTAGGATTTGAATTGTTCTCTCAGACTGACCGTCTGTCTGGGGATGATAAGCAGTGCTGAAACTCAACTCTGTATCCAGAGTATGCTGAAGACTTCGCCAGAACTTCGAGGTAAATCTCGGATCTCGATCAGATATAATAGAAAGTGGTACTCCATGCAATCTTACCACTTCCTTTACATATATCCTGGCAAGCTGATCTAGAGAGAAATCCTCTCTAATAGCAATGAAGTGTGCAGACTTTGTAAGACAATCAACTATGACCCAGATAGCATTATTGCCTTTGGATGTTTTAGGAAGTCCTGTGACAAAGTCCATAGTGATGTTTTCCCATTTCCATTCGGGTATGGGTAATGGTTGTAACATCCCCTTAGACTTCTGTCTCTCAGCTTTAACTTGTTGAAAAACCAAGCATCGAGAGACATATTCAGCAACATCTCTTTTCATGCCATCCCACCAGAAGTACTCTTTCAGGTCCCTATACATCTTCGTGCTTCCAGGATGAATAGAGAATGAAGAACTATGAGCCTCATCCAGCAGCTCTTTCTTTAATTCGGGGATGGGAGGAACACAAACCCGATTCCTGAACTTTATTATCCCATCACAATAAAGGTTGAATTCAGGAACATTTCTCACCTTCTTTTGTAACTCGACATCTTCTTTCTGTGCCTCTTTAATCTTCACATGTATAGATGGTTGAACATTCATTTGAGAAAGATAAGATTTTTCCCCTTCCATTATAATTCCAAGATCCATCCTTTGTAAATCCATAAATATTGGATCTTTTGTGATCCTCATCATGGATAAACTAGCATGGTCTTGTCGACTTAATGCATCTGCCACCTTGTTTGCTTTCCCAGGGTGGTAATGGATTGAGCAGTCATAATCCTTAATCAGCTCCAACCATCTTCTTTGGCGCATATTCAGCTCCTTTTGTGTGAAAATATACTTTAAACTTTTATGATCAGTATAAATATCACACCATTCACCATAAAGGTAATGCCTCCAAATCTTTAATGCAAAGATTACCGTAGCCAACTCCAAATCATGTGTTGGGTAATTTTGCTCATGGATTTTCAACTGTCGTGAGGCATAAGCTATCACCATATCATTTTGCATAAGAACACACCCCAATCCTTTCTTGGATGCATCACTATAGATCACAAACCTTTCTCCACTACAAGGCAGTGTGAGCACAGGTGCACTGGATAACCTTCTTTTCAACTCCTTGAAATTCTCTTCACATTCCTCTGTCCAGACAAACTTAACTCCTTTCCGAGTCAACTTGGTGAGTGGATTAGATAATCGTGAAAAATCTTTTACAAAACGTCGATAATATCCAGCCAAACAAAGAAATCTTCGGATCTCAGTTACTGTTGTTGGTCTTGACCATCTTTCGATAACCTCTGTTTTTGCTGGATCCACAGATATCCCCTCTTTTGAGATTATATGACCCAAAAATGCAACTTTTTGAAGCCAAAATTCACACTTGGTAAATTTGGCATAAAGCTTCTCCTTTCTCAGGGTCTTCAATATAATTCTCAAGTGATCTTCATGCTCTTCCTTGCTCTTTGAATAGACAAGAATATCGTCTATAAAGACTACCACAAATTGATCAAGATAGTCTCTAAAGACTCTATTCATTAGATCCATGAAGATAGCAGGGGCATTAGTAAGACCAAATGGCATCACTATAAATTCATAGTGTCCATATCTTGTACGGAAAGCCGTCTTTGGTATATCCTCCCTTTTGACCCTTAATTGATGATACCCTGAACGAAGATCAATCTTGGAAAAGTATTGAGCTCCGTGTAGTTGGTCAAATAAGTCATCAATGCGTGGGAGAGGATATTTGTTCTTGATAGTGATCTTGTTAAGTTCTCGATAATCAATGCAGAGTCTCATTGATCCATCTTTCTTCTTAACAAATAGAACAGGTTCTCCCCAAGGTGACGCACTAGGGCGTATGAATCCCTTATCAAGATTCTCTTGGAGTTGCTTCTTCAATTCCTGCAACTCAATTGGGGCCATTCTATAAGGTGTCTTTGAAATAGGCAAAGCACCCGGTACGAGTTCTATTGAAAACTCAACTTCACGATTTGGTGGAAGACCCGGCAATTCCTCCGGAAAGACATCATCAAACTCCCGTACAATGGGCATATTCTTAATTGTGAGTTTCTCACCAACCATTTGAGATAAATAACCTTCATTTAGTGGAATCAATACCCATAAGATGGAAGAAATTTCCACTGGAAGGTTATGTTCATCCTTGCATTGATAGACGATCGTAGATTGATCTGGAATATGAAATGCGACTTCCCTTCTTTGGCAATCGATATGAGCTCCATGTAGAGAAAGCCAATCCATGCCAAGAATCACATCAAATTCCACTAAAGGATGGATCACAAGATTTGCAGGAAGCACTTTCCCACAAACTTCGATCGGAGAAGAATTATAAACTTCTGATGTGATTGATGTGCCATTAGGTGTTGTCACAGCTAACTCAACATCTAATTGTTGAGGTAATACGGTGATACCCTTAGAAAATTTTTCAGAAATAAAAGAGTGGGTGGATCCAGAATCAAATAAAACATTTGCTACTTTAGAGTGGATGGTAAATGTACCTTTCACCACATCTTTATCGTACTCCACATCGCTGATAGAAATTGCATGTGACTTTCCTTTTTCTTTAGCCTTAAGAGTTTGTTGACGTCGACCATCATCATCAACCCTTGGATTTGGGCATTGATTGGCATAATGCCCCATCTCCTTGCACTTGAAACATTGAAGTGTAGCAGGTTCATTCTGTGTATCCCTTCCTTTGTTTGCATCATTAGACATCTTCTTCCCATTATCACGGCATTCAAATGCCCGATGACCTTCCTTTCCACATTTAAAACATTTACTTGTCCCTTTAAGACAACTCCCTCCATGTTTCTTTCCACACTTTGAGCATAAGGGAAAGTTCATCTTCTTTTCCGTGTGCTCTTTAGATTTTTCTTTGAATTCCATCTTCCTCTTCTTATCAAACCCATGTGACTGATGGGTTACTCCAATCTCCATCTCGACTTTGAGAGCACATCGAACGATTTCCTCGTAGCTATTGAAGTCCCTTATGGTTAACGCCCTTCGAAGACTTGGTTTTAAGCCACTAAAGAATCGATCGATCTTACTCTCAGGTTGGATAATAATACCAGAAGCGTACCTTGCAAGTCTTGTAAAATTTGCTTCATAGGTACTAACAGATTCATCATCCCTTTGCTTCAGTTCAAGGAACTCTTTCTCCATCTTTGTTCGGAGAATATGAGGGAAGTACTTATTGAAAAATAAGTTCTTGAACTCGTCCCATTCCATAGACACAATTTCATCCCTTTGCCTCGTATTCTTAACAAGATTCCACCATTGATCAGCATCTCCTTCCAAACGATACACTGCTAGGATGACTTTATCATGTTCAGAACATTGAAGAACTGAAAATATCTTTTCAGTAGTACTAATCCATTGTTCAGCAACTAATGGATCAGTAGACCCGCTGAAAGAAGGTGGACGCTGCCTCATGAAGGATTCAACAGAATGTTGCTCCCTCCTTTGCTCGTTTGGAAATCCTGCATGATTCATAGCTTGAGAAAGTTGTGTGAGCATGGCTACAAGATTTTTCATTCCAGCTCCCATATCGTTTGGTTGCTCAGGGGGACAATCATTGCATTGCCCATCGCATTTCGCATTAACACGGTTCCTTCGGGTTCCAGCCATTGACTAAAACCAAGAAGAATAGTGTGAGAAACACTAATTATAATAGGAAACCACATAATTCAAGAATAAAATTTTCATGCTTAAGGTCTTATCCTAGGTTATTCAAGGCCATTTCTAAGATTGTGTTCTATGCTTAGACTTATCCTTAGGGTTCTTACTAAGGCTTTCACATCCTAGTTTCCAAAGGTTGACTATACCTTTCCTCTGATACCAACTATAACGACCCACACTTTACATACATTGTTAATACTTCAAAATTGAAGCACACTTATTACAACATATGACAAAACCACAAAGGACCGTATAGGTATAGTGTCTTTAGAAACTGGGGAAACATAAACAACTGGTTCATAAATCTTCTACAGTGTCTCCCATTTATTTCATCATATCTAGGGTCCCTTTTAGAATATTCTACTTAATATCCATCTTCCTGACCTGGGGAAAAGAAAACATAAAAGGGTGAGCTCAAATGCTCAGCAAGGGCAAATAAAAGAAATAAAAATCAAATCATATCTTTATGAAAATCAAAACCTGCAAAAGAGATCATAATATATTAACATGGAATAAATCATAGAAGTGAAAATGAGATCCCCATAATCATAACATAAAACTTGAATCTTTGTGGCATGCACACATAATCATGGAAAATCATTTCTTGTTAGTCATGACTCATTGCCAAGACTATCTTAGTGGACAAAGTCCCTTTCTGAACCGAGTTCACTCCTCGTTTCAGTCCTGTATCACTGAACCGAAATAACCTTCCGTTCCAGCCATGTCTATCTCATGAGATATAAAATCTTTACCCAATGCATTGGAGGGAGATATAGGTCCCACCCATCTTATAATGAATCCTTTCTTATGTGTGCCACATAATCATAAAACATACATCATCGCATAACACATATAACAAAAATGGGATTCTTGAAACATCATGACATCATAAATCAATTCATATATGATAAAGGAATTCATAAACATAATTCCATCACAACATAGTCAAACCAATGTAAAAATATGGATAGAAACAGAACCCTTTATTATCTTAGATGGAAAATAATTTTGATAAAACACTTGAATTGAATTCTTGAGGAAAATATCCTTTCTTCTTCAAAATCAATTTCTTTTCACAAAACATCATGAAATTTTAAAAGAAAGAGATTTTATTGAAAATATTTATGAAATCTTTTAGAGGAAGCTTCATTAAAATAAGGCTTTATAAAACAGTAGAAATCCGTTCGTGCCGTATAAGTTAAAAAAAACATTCTTCGTACTTTTGTCGGAAAAGTCAAAAAGTACCTCGTACGGAAAAACGACAAAAGATTCCTTTCATATTCTTTACTAAAAACTCACCTAAGGGTAAAATTGGATTTAAACTATTTCAAGTGGATGGAAACAATATTACATATTGAGGGAACATGGATGTGGATGATAAAATACACCCCAGTAAATACTTACGAATAAACAATCTCGGATAAAAATGAGATTGTGATATTTCCCTTACCTTAGGTCCGATTTGCTTTGTTCGTGTCCGAAGCTCCTGTATAATGGTTTAAATAATGTTATTGACTTATTCCAGAATCATACATATTGATATGATATCATATATGGTCATATTATTAGCTTCTTGTTAGTAATATTTCATTGTTACTTGTTACTCGGGTCTTTATAACTTTTTGTTCTTATGCATGTTTTGTCGAATAAATTCTTATTCTTATCTTTAGGTTATAGATAATTCATTTCCAGAATGGTATTAGTGTAGTATATACCATATTCATTCATTCAATTCATTTATATAATCATTATGAAATGAAGATCATGTAGAACGAGTCGCATCACATCGTGGAGACGGTATTCCGTACGTACGCACGAGTGATGATATCGTTCCTATGATCGTGGAATTGTATTGGAGTATATATATATATTATTTCAGTATCAATATTACTTAATAATAATCATATATAGTTACTGATTACACCATTATACCCATCCTTGTAAGGTGATGGTGGAAAATAGATTACACCACGGCGTGGAGACGGTATTCCGTACGTACGCACGCGCGGTGATTTCATTTTTCCGTAGGATGGATAGAAGGTAAATTAGGGTTGTTTCATATTTATAATAACATATCAGTATGTAAGTAATACTGATGTTATTACTTTATCATGAAACAACTAAAGAAGAAGAAGTTGAAGAAGAAAGAAATTGAAAGGATCGGTAATGGATATTACCTCTTCTTTGGAACACCTTTTTGAATCCTCCACTTAAGGAACTAAGATTGGTCTTTGGAGAAGACCAGGACCTCTAGTATTATTCTAGGGAAGTGGAGAAGGGAAAATGGCAGGGGTTGGCCGAGCTTGAGTGCTCAATTTGGTGTGAGGAGGAGGGGGAGGAGGTTCCCTTTTATAAGGGAGGAGAGGGGCACCTTAGGAATATCTCAAAATATTATTTTATATTAAAGTCAAAATCGGTTTATAATGGTTCCAAAGGGTCTTATTTCGAAGCTAAAGTGGGGATGGGTCGAAATCCTATCAACCAATAGAATTTAGACAAGTTTAGGATATTATTTTAACCATATCAATTAAATTTAACTCTATGTTAAATAATTTAACTTTTACCATGTCTTTTTGTTTTCTTTCACTATATGGTTAATAAACTTACTATAACATGCCAAAAGAACCCCAAATTGTTTATTATTAATATATATATCCTTATATAAGTCATTTGGCCGAACCTTAGATTTTTAGGAATAAAATAACAATTAATAATATAATATTTGATTTAAAAACTATTTTGTGTCAATTTTGACACTATTTGATATATGATTTTTGTCAAAGTCATAACAGAATTATATGTTCGAACCAAGTTGATTAAATCAATACTAATATATCATAGTAACCTATAAAATTAGTGGAATTCATAAAAAGTCTCAAATTACATTTATTTTGGTATTTATATTATCACTTTTGTCAATATTTCATTAATAAGATAATTACTGCATCATCTTTGTGTCATAAATAAATTAAATTATTTGATGTCTAAAAATTACAAATAAAATACCATCATGTAGGAAATCTTTTTATCTTTCTAATGAATATTTACAATCGAATTTATCTTATGTATAACCCTATATTAAAAATGATTTACTTATTAAACTTTGATTTTAACTATTTTAACCCTTCTTTAAATAAATTAATAATAAATGTCCTAATCTAATCCAAGTGGGCCTAAATGGTCATATTGTATTCCTAAGTTTGTTTTTGGTCGAATTACACTTGTCCAATAGAATTAGGACATGTGTTAGGGTAATATTAATATCATATTTACCCTTAGTTACCCTATTTACTATTAACCGCGGTAAAAATCGTAAAAAGTTACTATTCACCAAAAAATTATTTTCATCTCATTGAACCACATTTTAGTCCTTGATATTAACCGTGTCTCTCGGATTTTCGAAATTCCAATCACAGAAGCGGTAAAATTAAGTTTTATGCAAAATTCAGTTTTTAACCTACCACTTAGTGGTTTCACTATTCATCAAAAATTGAAAGTTTTCAGAAAAATACCAAAATTTCACCCTAGGCTAATTTCGATATTCTGAGTCCAAAAATGAAGTCCATTTTGAAAAATAAAATTTATAAAATTCCAAAAAGTGGTTATTACTATTCATAACGGCTAGTTTTAATAACATAATGTTGTTTAGTGAAACTCGGTATTGCGTACGACGCAAGCTATCGAGGAAGGTCGCGATTGCGTGCAAAGCAAGCCAAGCAAGTGTTGTGTAGAAAAAGATTCCTTTGATGATTTATATAACATAAAAGTCTCGGGTGTTACAGAACCCCATATAACCCTAAAGAGGGACCAATTGATAACATTATTCTGAGAAAACCATCTGTTGATCCATGCTTTATGGAGGGTGTGGTGATTGAAGGCTGTCCTTGGACTAGGGAGTGAGCCTAGGCCCTGCTCAAGTCAAATTGGTGGACTCAACTATGGATAAAGTGTGGGAGTTCCTTTAGAAAAACCACACATCATTCTGAGGGGGAAATAATCATTAAGAATCTATGAATTTTAATAGAATAAAAATAGGATCATTGATTTCTTAGAAAATTTTGAACCCTTGAAGTGGAAATAAGCCACCTCTTTAAATGAAGGTTCCAGTTGGTGATGGTAGAATTCAATTTTTCATTCTAAGAAAATTGAGAATATCAAATAAAAATACCATAAATAAATATTTTCCCAACATTTATACCCTGTGACCATAGATTTTCAAACATATATCAAGTTTCTAAGCCTTCATAAGGGTGATCATACCTATATAGAGTTTGATAATCAATTTTCTAGGATGGTATCTTTTTATAATTTGGTAGTGGATAATGATAGGATGAAAGTTCATAGGTTCTTAATGGGAATTTGACTTGATATTTGATAATACATTTTCATTCCAAAGCACTATACATATGAAAAGGTGGTGGATCAAGACCCTATAGTCAAGATCGATCAAGTTGGTTTGTTACGTTTCTGGGGACTTTTTCTTTTCTAAGTGGGAGTGAAGATAAATCATTTAAAATTAAGAAAATGAGGGATGAATCAAGAAAAACTAGTGGTATTAGTTTTCAACCTTTTAACCATATAACCTCTTCCATCTCTCCTATGTAAAGAGTCAATATGTTTCATCATTTTTAGAGGAAATGTCATCATAAGACTACATGTATTAACGCACTAAAATGTTTTCCTCACTGTGGGTGTATGAAGCATCTTAAGATGTTCTACAAGGTAAAAAATTTCAGAATTAAATGGTGTGAGATCCATAATTTCTTGAGGTTCTCTGTTATAATATATATTATACAATACTGGTTGATACTAATCTCATTTCTATGTATGAAATGGAGGATCTTCTCATGGGAAGAGTCGACTAAGGGAAGAACCTCAGACAAGTGTCCAGACGTAGACTTAGGAAGATAGTCAACATATTAATGTAGTGGACCGCGATATAACTGAGTTTGAGGTAGGTTCAACCATATTGAGATGAAAATTTATTATATAATCATCTATGTTAGTTTCCTTATTTGATACTGGTACCTCTCACTTGTTTTTTCTATTATAATAGTTTTTATTATAATCCTACCAATAAAACTTATTCCTCACATTACAGAAATTATAACTCCTCTAAGAATGAAAAAAGTGTGCAGTTTGTGGTATCCCTCCTATTTCATAACTCTTTATGTGATTGAGATATCATGAGATCTCATTTTCTTATAAATGGAGTCCTTTGATATTATTTTTTGGAAGAATTGATTGATGAATTTCTGGGCTCATTCAAATTTCTATTATAGAAGGGCATCCTTTGCAACCCTTGACAAGTGGGATTTTGCCTTAAATGAAGAATGAGATCCTCAATCCAGCTGAGTGGAGCCTACACTTCATGAATTAGGAAACTCTTATGCATGTTTACTTCCTTGTAGTGGGATGTTAATGAGGGGAATCCTGGGATTGTGTTACCTCCATGGTTATTGATTTACCCAAAGTGTTTCCATTGGAAATTTCTGGGTTTTTATTAGATAGATATTTTGAGTTCTCTATTGACTTGGTTTCTAGATCATAATAAATTTCCATTACTTCTTATTATATGGTTTCATCTTAATTATAAGAGATAAAAAATCAACTGGATGATATAGAATAAAAGGAGTTTATATGATTGAGTGTGTCTCCTTGGGAATCCCTGATATTATTTTCAGGTAAGGATTATGGGACTATATGTCTTTGTGTTGATTGTATAAGGAAAAATTATGTGATGATAAAAAATAAATATCACATTTTTTGTAATTTTGATCATTATGATCATTTGAAGGGGGAATTTCTTTTCCAAGATTTACCACCATTCAGGGTACCACAAGATCAGGGTAAGAGAATTGGACGTCCCAAAAATGGAATTCTGAATTAGGTATGGATAGTATAAATTTCATATCATGTGGTTTGGTCTTACAAGGTCCCTGATAGTCGATATAGATTTCATGAAAAAATTATTCAAAATTTATCTTTACCAATTTGTGGTAGTGTTTATGAACTACATCTGAGTGTATTCCATGTTTGGGGCGGAGAGTGGGAAACATTTGAGCATTTTTCATGGAATTATTCAAGAAAATAATATTTATGAAAAGTTTTCTAAATGTTACTTTTGGATTTAATAAGTTTAATTCATAGCTAATTTTGTTTCCCATTTTTTTTGATGAACCAGAAAATTGGAATGTTTTTATATATAAGGAGGAACTCAATAATGTCTTCGAGATTTGAATATTTTTGGGACTGACAGGTTACTACTATTAATATATAAGATACATTGTGAATATCACATCACCTATTAAGGCTCTCACTATAAAGGGAGTAAAGACTTCTTAGGCTCCGGAATTTCCAGCTTCGTTTATTGAATTGAAGCATCATATGACTTCGGCACCAGTCTTGATTCTAACTGAAGCTAGTCTGGTATAATTTAATAACCTAAAAATTTATCAATGGGATTTTCCTTCTTATAACTATATAATATTTAGTTATATATTACAAATTACATGCAACACATGATGAAATAAGTAAATTTTATTATATAATTTGAATATTACATTTAGAGAATAAAAACAGACATAAGAATTGAAAATGTTATAAAGGGATAAAAAATATAAAATAATATAACTATAATATGAAAATTTGGATATGCTCGATCCACCCAAATAACCACACTCATGAATAATATTGTATAAATGAAGGAAAATATTTTGAATATAATATTCATATTGAAGAAAAAATATATATTACACCTTCAGAGAAAATAGAATTGAATGAATACTGAATGAAATATGGGGTATTTATAGGATATAAGATACACATATAACTGTTAAAAATATGAACATTGGAATAGTAATATAACCATTGGAATAGTAATCTGACGATTATAAATAGTAATAAGACCATTAGAATAGTATTGTCACCTATAGAAGTTTAAAATAATATTTAGGTAACTTATAAATGAAAATATGATATATTTATATAATTTTAGAAGTAATTAAATGCTTAAAATATGATAAATTAAGTGTTTATTTTTTTTGTAAAACATATATGTTTTAATTTCACTTTTATAATAAATATAATGATATAAAATAAAGATAATTTTAAATAATTGGATTTAAAAATTAATATTTATTTTTATTTTTATGATAAGATAATTATATGAGACCATAAGAAATATTTCAAAGTTCTATGAAATTGATAATAATATTAAAATTCATATTTTACGAATAAATATTGATTTAATTTAAAAAAAATTAATTTATATTAGTTATAAAATAAAATTTATAAAATATATTTCATTTTTTGAATCTACAGATCAAAATTTTTTAGGGTTATTTTTTGGTATCTTTCTGAAATATTTGAATTTTTGGTGAATAGTGAAATATAGTAAAATATAGCATTTAACATTATAATCTAAATAGATGAATTTTTGATTCATGGATGAGTTAAGAACCCACCAGTTCAAAATCACATGCTCCATTTACTATTCATATTCATAAGAATCTATAATATTGGTAGTCTTGAGCCAAAATAATAAACTAATGAATGTTATATTCAAAACTACCCCACTCCTCCCCTTATAAATACCATCCATCACCACCCCTTCACCTCACAACTTGTAAACATTATAGATTTCCTAATTTCATCCCATTTACCTTAAAAATCCTCTACCCCATGTCCAAGTTCTATTGATATCACCAAAATAAAAATTTCAAGGGCCTTGAGGGGTTTCACAAGGAGATGACATTCAAGGGGTAAAATTATCAAACATTCCATTATAAAATTATTTTCTTATTAAATATTCTTTTCACCTCCATCATACAACATAACATAATGATACCTGTATTATAAATATATAAGAATTTTATTTTTTAAATTTTTTTATCATTCTTAAAACCTTCCTTATTTCATTTCTAAAATTAAAATGTTTTTAAAATATGGTTGGTTAACCGCCTCCACGAACAACATACATTGTTTTTATCCACAAACTTCAAGTATTGATATAGAAACAACAATATGGTAAATTAAAATTATAATATTTATGTTATAAATTATTTCATTTTCTTTAATGTTTCAATAATCATTTAATTTAAGAAAAAGATTCTAGTTTATGACAGTCAGTAAAATGGCCTAAATGAACTAACCACATATTGTTAACATTTTAACTAACTCAATAAACACATTTTTTGTAATGAAAAAGGATATATGGAACCCATAAAATTTGTATAAAAACATGAATTGCAATAATTTTTTAGTGTTTCTTTCCTATTTTATAAGAACGTCCATAATTATCCACAAACTATTCGACCTTGGAACCCTTAAAGGAACACTCTTAGAAAAATTAAATTATCATTTATATATAAATGAAAAAAGTTTTAAATGAACATGATATAATTAATTATGAAAAAATTTTCAGAATTTTTTAATTAATTAATATAATTTTATTTTCTGAGACATTAAGTCCAGGTGTAGAACACTTCTGGAACATAAGGTAATGGATCTCCCTGAACCACCCTTTCATTGCGTTATGGACATTGTCTATATAATTCAATTTCCCTATCTCTATTTGATATAATCTAATGATTCTAAATTATATATATTTATCTTACATATATACCTATCTTATTATCCCTTCATTTTGTTGGGTAATACATGATTAAGTTCCCCATAATGAAGAAATATTATGAAACCCATTTTTTTCATGGGTAATTTCTATGTTTATGACTTATTAATGATTTCTATTTGAGGATTACATAATAATATACATGCTATGATGGTTTCACCCATATAGCACTCCAATTCATTGGGTAAAGTTATTTCTCATCAGATGATATATATGGGATTAGGAAGAGAACCTAATCCATGATGCGAGTCTGTCCACCATGTGATGTTGTCTTAGCGGTTAACCATGACTTATGATTTTGTCATGTAATATATTGCTTCCACATTCCTATGTTTCCATGACCATATTATTCCATGTTCATATGTTATTACCCCATATGATTATTCATGAGAATTCCATTTATGATATCATGCTATTCCCTTTGATAAACATGTTATGCTTCGTTTCCATGTTATTTCCCTTAGTGATATTTATAGCTCACCCATTTATTTTATGTATTCCTTGGTTTATCATATATAGTATTAAGCGATCAAATTGAGTTAGGTTCTCATTATTTAGAATAAAATAATGATTTTTGGTTTTAGTTTTGTTAGGTATTATGAACCTAGTCTTATAAAGACACTAGGACTCACGATCCTTGGGTTTTATTTATTGGATATTTATGTTAAAAATAATGTAATCATTTGTGTAAAAGGATTTGGTCAGAATAGTTAGTATCAGAGGAAGGTGTATTTATTTTTACAAATTAGGAATAGTTTAATTCATTTAAAACCCTTGGGACATGTCTAAGGTTATTTATATGTATAAGATAACATCCATAAATTTAATTGAAGTATATATTGAGTTGTTTCCAAGAAATTAAATCCCTATCTATATACTATAAGTGGATGTAGCTCTGTCACAATATTAACTATTGGTAATAACCCCAAAAAAGGTGATTTGGTATTAAATTTATCATCACTTGGTGAATGAAAAATATTTCTTTCTGCACACCTCATTTGACACTCACGAGGATACGACTTTGTAAAATTTATAAACTCTTTATGAATCATAATGAAGGACATGAATAGATTATTAATTTAGGAAACCTCATAAAATCTACCATAGATAACATTGATTGAAACCTAAAGAATCATAAGTTAGGATTTACTTGTCATTTTTAAGTTATTCCTCTTAATTTTACAATATATTTTTTATATGATTATTAGTTTAAGTCTTTGATTCTATAATATTATTTTTAGTTTTCCATCAATAAAAGGAAATAAGAGAACCCATGTCAACAACCAATGTCATAGGAGATGTGATGATTGCCTTAATTTTATTTCTAACCTAATGCTAAAATTATATAAGAACTTCATGGTAGTATTGTCACCTTTGAATGATGTTATGAAAAAAACATGAAATGTGTTGAATTCCCTCATTTACTTAAGAATGATAAAATTGTGGTTGGATATTTATATGAAAAAAGGACCCCTTTCTTTAAGTGATATTATGATCCCATAATCATAGAAAAAGGGATTAACTACTTTTAGAATATATTTTCTATCCTATAATTCTTGAGAAATTATAAATTCATGCTAGTTGTCTATCGTCTTTGTGGGGAATCCAATCAGTGGTGGACACTAATCAAGAACATGATGTTTAAATAGGAAATTAATTCAATGGAAATATAAGTATTGAAGAAAATTTATTTCAATAAATATTATCCCCAAACTCTCCCTATTAAAACAGAGATGGAGTTACTTGTAATTAAGAAAATATATGATGATTCTATCAGGGAGTATGAGGAAAACAATATAAGTATTTCACGGTACATATATGGATTCATCATCAACACTGAATGTAAGGTGTCCCATTTATTCAGTGGGGTAATGATGATTCTATGAATACATTTGGTGATTCAATAATTTAATATATGTGAATATATTTTCCATTATTCCCTCAAGGTCATGATAGAGAATGGATAATCTCATTGGTTTCAAGTTCCAAGTGAGAAAAAGTGTAAAATAGATTTCACTTTAGGAGGATCAGTAGTTAAATCTCATTGAGAAAGAAAAAAATAACTACCCACATGTCAATAAATGTGGGAAGAATTATAATATAAAATATCTATAGGGAACCAAGAGATACTTCAAATGTGGAAAATAGGGGAATAATAAAATCAGTTCTAAAGGGATATGAAAAATACCACTAATTCTATAGAAGAAAACATGGTTCAGATCAACACTCAATGTTCATCCTAGTGTTTAAATTTAAAGGAACATGGAAATTATGTGAACCAAATACTTGAGATAAGGTTTATCAAATAAAATTAATGAAAATAACCATTATGGACAAGAGATAAATTAATGTAATATATATCACTATTATAAATTTGGATCCCAAAAATGATGTGGTGATAGGTATTATAGTTATCCATTCACACATAGTGAATATAATATTTGATTTTGGTTCTAATGTTTCTTTTATATCTTGTATATTTAGTAGAACTATTCAAATACCACCTAAAAACATGGGAGTCGAGCTATCACTATAAACATCAAATGGAGAAATTATTTTATTCCAAGTATATAACTCCACCCTGGTCATTTTTTGTTCATTAAACCTCTCAAAAAGTGTTGTCTTACATCCTTTAGTGGAGTGTAATTCTATATTGGGAATAGATTTATTTCCCTTATATAAATCCAATATAAACTATCAGTAGGGTAGACCACTCTCCATATTTAGAATCATCCTCTGATTATATACAATTTTAAAGAGGAGGATGAATCTCTTTTGAAGCATTCATCTCAAATTTGGATATTATTTCCTTATGAGAAATAATATCAAACTCAAATGATTGAGGAAAATGAGAGAATTATGATGGAGGAAATGCCCATTGTGGGGGATTATACTGATGTTTTCCCTAAAGGGTTTCTAAGTCTTCCTCCTGATGGAGAGGTTAAATTCTCAAAATAACTTATACCTAGATATCTGTATATATCCAAGAATCCCTATAGATTATCCAACATTGAGTTAGAGGAACTAAAAATGCAGTTATAATAGAATCTATAAAAGGGTTTATACACCTGAGTAATTCACCATGGTCTATGTTAGACCTATTTATCATGAATAATAATGGTTCAATGTTCCTCTACATTGGTTATCATGAACTCAACAAAGCATGTTAAAGAACAAGTATATCATTTAGTGGATATATGACTTGTTCGATCAACTATATGGTGCCCTATACCTCTATATTGTTTAACATCAGTTAGGATATCACTAATTAAAGTTTAATAAGGAATATATTCCCAATACTACCTTTTGAATTAGTTATCAAAACTATTAGTTTATAGTGACACCCTTCAGACTCACTAATGCTCCTGTAATCTTCAGGGACTCAATGTATATAGTCTTTATATACTTACTTGAAAATTTTATGATTTTATTTATATATGATATTATGATATTATCAAAAATACAGGAGGAGTATAAGTATTATTTGATAATAGTTCTACTGAATTCTCAAAAGGACAATCGATTTGAAATGTATAGTAAGATTGAGTTATGGATGGAGGATGTACCACTCTTGGGGAATGTTATCACAAAAAAAGGAATACATGTGGACTCTTATAAGAAAAATTCAATTGAGGAGTGGTGTAAAGAAACATATCTAATACATATATATATATAGTTTCCTTAGATTATCTAAGTATTATTGAATTTTTTTAGAAACTTATCATGATTATAAGACCCAGAAAACAAGCTAACTTGGAAAGGAGTGATGTTTGCCTAGACTAATGAATGTGAAGAAACCATCATATAATTGAAAAAGTGGCTTATCATTACACTAATACTTTCACAACCCACATGTGGGGAAGTCTCTATGGTGTAAAAAGGTTCTTCAAAGAATGGATTAGGATATGTACTAATGTGAAATGATAAAGTGATATCCTATGACTTAAGGTAGCTGAAAGTGAATGAGTATAACTATCCGATAAATGTTTTGGTTTTGGATGTAATGACATTTTCATTTAAAATGAAGAACCATTATCTCTATGGGAAGAAGTGTGAAATATATATATGAACAATAAGATCATTAAGTATATATACACACATAAAGAGCTTAATATGCACCCATGAAGGTGGTTAGAACTAATCAAGAACTCTAAATGGTCAATAAATTACCATATTGGTAATGAAAATAAAGTGGAAGTTACTCTAAGTGGAAAGGATCAGGTAACCTTATAAATGATGATAATTGAGAAGGATCCAACATTCTTATATTTGAAAAGAATATAAATGGGAATAATTAAATAATGAACATCAACATTCCTTTCTAAAATGATTTCACAACTATCCCTTCAAGAGAAAATAAAGGATTACCAAAGAGATGATGTAGAAATTTAGAATAAGGATAAAGCTATAAGAGAAAATAAACCATTAGAGTTAAAAAATAATGAAGAAGGATTTGTAATATATGAATTATGAATATGTATACAATAAAATAATGAGATAAATAAGTATTTGTTGAATTATGCACATGGCTCGACCTTTTACACCCACCCAAGGCGGAAAAAGATATATCAAGATATCTTAGAGATATATTGGTGGTTCAATATGAACAAGGAAATCATGGAATATACATTAATGTTTTGGGTATTTCAGAAATTGAAGGAAGAGAAGAAAAATATCAAAGGGATTGTTGCAACCATTGCCCATACCTGTATGGAAATGGGAAAACATAACCATGTAATTTGTTACTAGTATTATGAAGACATATAGGGGATATAATTCAAAATGGGTTGTGGTGGATCATATTAAAAAGATACCTCATGTAATTTAAATTTGATTTAAAATATTAGTTGATGAACATGAATGGATATATATTAGATAAATATTCAGGTTTCCTGAAACACCATTATCAATTGTATCCAATCCAGATTTTATATTTTCTTCAATGTTATGGATGTGTCTCAAAAATACAATAAACAATTATTTAAACTTCAGTATGGATTATTTCCCCCAAACAAAGTTCCAATCATAGTGGACTATCTAGACATTATAAAATATGTTGATATCATGCTCGATGTAATTAATAGGTGGATGGTATTAACATCTTCTTATAGATGAGTTCTCACACAATAACATATTTCGCTCAATAATCCAAATGGATCCATATGAAGTAAATTATGGTAATAGATATATAACACTAATGTTTTGGTATTACGTTATTGAACAAAAGCTAATGGGATCTTAAATGGTTGAGGATATGATAGAAAATATCAGGACAATTTAATATCTTAAATTTGATATAAGATCTATGTTCAAAATAATTGACAAGACCAAATGTTTGAGGTCAGATATACGGTATTCCTACACGTATCCACATGGAAGAGATTCGTGATATTTGGGAAGAAGGGAAAGATAAGTCCTAGGTACATCATCCCATTTAAGATTCTCAATTACATTAGAGTCATGTCCTATTGACTAGAACTCTGATCAACCCTATCTAAAGTATACAACATATTCCATGTATTAATATTGATGATGTATTAACTAGATCTCTCACATGTACTAAATTTAAAGGTTTATAGATGAAAATTAAATCTCTTGCGAGGATCATCCCTTGATGATCTTGGACTGTAGAGATAATGTTATACATAACACAACTCACCAAGTCATGGTACTATGAAAAAACCACGAGTAAATGTACCAACATGGGAACCAGATAAGCCATGAAATAGAATTATCATAACCTATTTTCACCTTAGTATGTAAAAATAATTTTTGAAGGCTAAATTTATTAAGTGAGCAAAAATGTAATGACTCATAATTTTATCAATGTAATTTCCCTACTTGTAATTATTTCATACTTAGTAATGAATTATAATTCACTTTCACCACATGATAAAACCAAAAAAATACTATATTAATTTAAAAATTAAATTTATCGAATAAAAATGTACATAATAATTGAAAAATTATAATCGGATAAAAATTAATATATATATATATATATATGGATCTTCTTGATCCACGAGAATAATCGCACTAATGAAAAACTCTATAGAAATGAAGTAGAATATTAGTAATAAAATATTCATCTTCAAAAAAAACTATACAATAAATGTGAGAGAAAATAAAAGTGAATGAAGATTTATTGAAGTATTAAGTATGTATAAGTTGGAAATCCTTATAACCATTACAAATATAACCATTAGAATAGTAATCTATCCATTGTAATGGTAATATAAATGTAGGAATCATAATTAAGCCATTTGGAATAGTAACCTAACCATTAGAATATAATACTTTCATATTTAAGGGTAAAATAATATTTAAGTATCTTATAAATGAAAATTTAATATATTTTTATCATAGTACAATAAAATAATTTTTTAAAAAATGATAATTTTGGTGTCTGTGTTTTTTAAATCATAAATGTTATAATTACATTTCTGTAATAAATATAATGATTGAAAATAAATTTTATTTTCCTAAAATGGATTTATATATTGATATTATGTCGTATTATAATGATAATAAAATTTTATGAGACAATAAGTAAATTTTCAATGGTTAAAAATATTGATCATAATTTTAAAATTGATATTTTTTAAATATATGGGGATTCTTTAAAAAAAATTCATATTTAAAAAATTATTTTCATAAAATTGTATTTCTTTAGTCTATAATTAAAAAAATAGTTTGGGTGATTTTTTTTATTTTTTCAAAAAATTTTAATTTATAAATTTGAAATTCTATAAAATATGATATTTGACATTATAAGCTAAATACTCAAATTTTTGAGTCATGGATGATGTAAGAACCTAGTAGTTTTAACTCAAATGAACCATTTAATTTATATATTCTAAAGAATCCATATTCTTGGTAGTCCTTAATAAAAATAATAAATTATGTAAAATTAAATTCAAAAACACCCATCTCATCCTCTGATAAATAAAACACCACACCACCCCTTATCCATTAAACTTATAAGACTTGGATATTTAAAAATATCAAAACAATTACCTTCATAATCCTATCCTTTATGTCCTAGTGGATTTTTATCAATAAAAGGAAAATTATAAGTGTGTGAGGGATTTTTTCAAGGATACAACATTCAATAGGTCAAATTTTTAAACATTATCTTTTAAAATTCCGTTATCTCCTACATTCTATATTCCTCCATTATAAAACTTAACATAATGAATATATTATTATAAATATACTAGAATATTAATTTTTTAATCGTATTTTCAACTTATTCCCATCTTTATTTTGTTTTTAAAATGAAAACATTGTTTACAATATGATTGGTTCACCACATCCATGAACAAATACTTTATTTTTATCTACCACCACAAAGTCTTGTCATAGAAACAATATTATGGTTAAATGTGATTATAAAAACTATTTTATTACTTATTTCATGTTATTAATTGTTTTAATAATCATATAATTAATGAAAATGAATCTAGTTCATGGCGGTCAGTAAAACAACCTATATAAACTAACCACATTACATTAACTTTTTTACTCAGTGAATCATCCCCCGGTTATTATACAAAAGGATATATATGACCCCTTAAATTTATAAATGGAAATTAATACCTTTTAATTTAAAATGTTTAGTTTTATTCTCATTTTAAAAGAGCATCAATAAATATCTATTAGTGATCCAAGCATGGAACCATGAATTGAATGCCCTTAGAAAAAAAGAAATTGGTCCTTATATCTCAATGAAATTGTTGTAATGGAACATGATATAATTATATATGGAAATGGTTATTAATTGGGTAATTAATGAATTTAGTTTTATTATCTAGTATATTATGTGCAAGTTTATAATTATTCGAGAATATAATTTAAGGGATCTCCCTAAACTAACCTTTTTATTTGGGTTATGAACTCTCTCTCTCTAACTCCCTTTCTTGATTTATTTTGTGTTATTGAATGATTCTAAACTATATATATATATATATATATATATATATTCCTCTTAAATATAAACCTATATTATTCTTAATTCCTTTTATAGGGTAATATATAATTTTTCCCATCAAAAAGGTAAGATTATGAAACCAATTTATTTCCATGGGTAATTCCTATGTTTATTCCTTATGATTGATTTCATTTTGTGGAAACATAAGAATGTTCATGTTATTATGGGTGTTCCAAGGTAGTTCACTAATTCTTTGGGTAATGTTTTTTTATCATGAAATGATGTATATGGGATTATGGAGTGAATTGAATCTATAAGGCCCCGACCTTAAACCTTACTTAATATTGAATTAAATGAATAATTCACATTGAGGATATTTTCAGGTTTAGAGTTCTAGAGAATTAGGACATAACTATTACATCTCAAAATATTACAAAGTAGACACCTCTACTATGTTTCCATAAAATAAAAACTCTTAAAAAGAAACATGTCTAGGTTCCATGTTTTAGATAGCCTGACTTTCCCTTGATCCCATCCTTGACCCTAATCCACATTACGTCCTGTGGAAAACATTTCAAAAAAACTTGGGATGAGCATAAAAAGCTCAGTAAGGGATACACAAATAATGAAAACTGTTAGTTTTTCAATCATCAAGTAAACCATGTATACTTTATCAAAGCAATACCTTCACCTTCATGAAGTAGTAAAAACTCTTCACTGAATAAAATATCATTACTTACCCTTTTGTAACCAAATATTACCATAAAACCCATATAAATAACACATAACATATAAAGTTAACTTGTGACATAAACATACTTAAGTGGAATAACCATACGGTCAACTTCCACACATATCACTTAATGGAATAGCCCTACGGCCGACTTCCACACAAACTTAATGGAATATCCATACGACCGACTTCCATACCCAATGCATTGGAGGTTATAATGTAACCACCCATCCTGGTATTCATGGAACCACTCGTCATATGGTTTATCACGTAACCACCCGTCAAATGTCCATGTACCATTATAAAATCATAAGACATAAAACAAATATAATGGAAAGAAAACATTTCCACACTTTGATCACAATATATCACTTAAATATATTGACATAACAAATCCATTATAAAAACCATTTTCAATACCAAAATAATAGAAAATAAAAACATGGTATTTATTTTTCATTAAAAGGTAATGGCTTGTAGAGGAAGCCAAATCTCAAATAATGGTCACGGTGGCAGAGAAGTCGTTGTCACCGCATACGTACAAAAAAACATTCCCTTTTATCGTTTAGTAAAACACTTCATATTAAAATATAACTTTTGAATAAACATAAAAGTCAAAGGGGTTTATACACCGTATAAAAGAATGTTTTGTATAAAACGAAAAATGCCTCAATGAAAGGTGATTGAGACGAAGTCCCTTACCTCGGGTCCGACTTGACTCGATCGTTCTTTAACAACCTGAATAATAAACTTGAGTTAATTTCTACTTTATTAAGAACCTTTTTTCAAGTTCATTATTCCTTTTATATAACTTATTACCAGGTTATTAACACTATGTAATTTTTTATGTTAAAAATGGTCATTTTGTCGATCCTTGGTACTTGAGTCAAAAATGAACTCTTTATAATTACAAGTTGTTCATGTGGTAAAATATACATTATATTAAGAATTATATTCATGATGTAGATATCATATATATCATATATATCGAGTATATATATGAATTTATAATATTACATAATCATTTAGAGGAAAAAAATGAAATGCACCGTTTATGGAGACGGTAAGCCGTACGTATGCATGAACGCTACTTTCATTTCTATTTCATATTTTTATAGAATGGAATCATAATGATATAAAGGTATATTATAATTACAGTATAATATAATATATAATACCATTAATTAAATCCTTTATACATCCCACATATGGCAGTAATGAAATCAAATCACTTTGAGGGGGCGGTTGTCCGCACTTCCTTAAATGAAGATATCACGTTTATCCATAATGGAAACCATAAAGGTATTCCCAAAATGAAAAATACAGAAGCTTAAGGAAAACATAAAAATATTATATATCATATATATGTATATTTTAATCTTAATGGCCACCTTTGAAGGTGTTAAAATAATGTTGAACAATCATCGTTTCGGGAGGCAGAAATTCGCCATCCACGGAAACAGTATGTTCTTTAACCATTAGATGTAGGTGTGTGTAAGTGTAGCTCTAATACATATTATAACAAAATCCTAGTATATTAATGATACTGGAGTTTTTACAAAAGAAATAAATAAATAGAGTTTAGGGGGTTGGAGAAGCAAAATAAAACAAAAGGACTCAAGTGAAGACATTACCTTAAAATCGGGAAACTCCCTTTGGTTTGAGCTCAAAGGCATCCTTGGGAAGACTTCTTCCCAAAGTGAGGCTTCAAGGAGTAAGAGAGGGATGTGGATAGACAAAATGGGAAGGGTTTGGCCGAGCCAAAGGCTTTGGAAGTGTGGATAATGAGGTAGAGGTGGGGGCCTTTTATAAGAGGAGAGGAGGGGCACTCTTGGAAAGTAAGGACATGTTACTTTATTTTAGAATGAGTTTCGGATTTTAATGGTCCCACATTGATGTTTTTCGAGGATAAGGTGATAAGGGTTCGAAATCCACCCATACAATAGGTTTTGTACATGTTTAGGTCTTAGATTTTACATTATCTTTTCATTTTATTTAAATGCTTTATTAATGAGGTAATCGCTGCATCATCATGATGTCATAAATAATTTAATAAATTTAATGTCTAAAAATTATAAAAAAATATCATGATGTATAAAATATTTTTATATTTATAATGAATATTTATAGTCCAAAAGATCATTTATTTAGACAAAATTAAAAATATTTTACTTAGGTGATACATTCTTTGTTACATTTAACATTCTGTAAAAATAAAAAGATAAAAAGTCACTTTCTCACAAAAGTGATTCCATGGGGCCCCCAAGTTTGGCACAAGGCATACCATGGTCGGAAATGAGACAACCAATAGCCTTAGGACACATGTTGTGGTCATTTTTTTATTATTATGATATTTTTTTATTATCTTTAACTACCTGATTACTCATTAATCAAGATAATTAAAGATAATAACCATCGTTACTATTCATAATGTCCCAAAATAAAAGAGTCTTAATTACATAATTTTGACCTTCTGATTCCAAATATGTAATCCATTTTAACAAATTACAAACACATAAATTGCAAAAAATAATTTAAAAATAATTCCCGTTGTCAAAACAAATAGCGGGTTTTTTAGAAACAATATTTATGAAAAGTTTGGAACTTGTTTATGGCCAATTAAAAAGTGAAATTAATCACAATGACCATAATTGTATTACATGGTAAAAATATATTCTAATTAAACTTTAAAACAAATTAAAAAGATAATATAAACATATAATTAAATTATATGAAAAAGCAGTTTTGATGTAAAATGCAATATTTTTCACTATTCATTGAAAAATGAACATTATTAGAAAAATACCAAAAATTATCTCAAAGTAAATTTCAATGTCCCAATCATAAACAATATGCTTATATTGAAAACTAAAGCTTATAAAATTGTCAAAAAGTGGATTTAAAAGGGGTTCGCCATCAAAAGGCGGTTAATCGACCTTTTAAAAAATATTAGAATGTTTACGCTTAAAAACTGGATTTATTTGCATTTTTAATCCTCTAACATTTATTGAAAAAAAAAGTAAAAATATTTGACAAACATATATAATCATTTTTTAGTTAGTTATGTTCATTCCCGCCATTACAACGGCTAGGCGTTAATAGCCATTTAAAATAATATTATTTTATTACTAGTTTGCAACATAAGATTTCAAAGAAACTCTTTGTTGCGTATCAGGTATGCTATCGAACATAGAAACCCCTTTAAAGTAAAATTAATATTTAATTTGTAAATATTAATAAATACGAAAATGTTTTATTCATTATTTACCTGGGATGTTACAGAATCCATGATGGAAATTTGCCACCATGTGATGCTGTTTTGGTGGTTAGCCTTAGCATATGTTTATATCATATTATATGTTTCTACAAAATTCCTTTATTTCCATGATCTTATGATTCAATGTTCATATGTTATTCCCTCACATAATTATTCACGACCCTTATCTTTATTTTATCATGTTTTTTCCTTTGAATCACATCTTATTCTTTATTACCATGTTTATTCCATTATTAGGATTTATAGCACACCCCATTATTTTATTTATTCACTAGGTTATCGTATGTAGTTTTAGGAGAACAAATAAATTTAGGGGATAATTATAGAGAATAAAATAAATATACTATGTTTTATTTTCTTTTTGATGTATTATAAACCTAGTCTTCCAAATAACATAGGACTCATAATCCTTGTGTTTGATTTATTGGATATTTATATTCAAAATAATGTAATAATATGTGTAATGGGGCTGGGTATCTATATCTATTGGTTTTATTATGATCTATTAGGTGTGGGTTTGGGGTTTTTCTTAATACAGGGAAATCAATTTGTGGATTATGGATCTCTACAGCTCTAGAAACAGAAGAGGAACTATTACAGACATGACTTGGAGTTGGTTGATGTCATTCAAAATCTAAAATGATGGAAACATTACCTATTTGGTGAAATGTTTATAGTTTTTAATGATAAAAAATTCTATACTATATCTTATCATAGAATTATATAAAACCTGTTTAGAGGCTATGAATATAAGACCTTTATAATTTTGATTTTGATCATGAGTAAATGTTGGGTAAAGGTAATGCAGTTGCTGATTCATTGAGAGAAAAGTTTACATATCAAGATATTAGGAAATCTAGTGTGGAATGGAACCTCATAAGACTTATAGAAGTGTTTTATTTTTAGTTAAGGTAAGAGGAGAACATCCTTTTTTGGGTATCATCTAGTAAAATCCATTCTGAATGAAGCTATTTTCCCATGAGTGGTAGGAATATAGAGAATTATAACAATTCAAGGAATCCATATTTGGTGGAAAACCCTAGAGGAATGGTCTCTTTCTCTTTGAGGATATATTTGTTTCAAAAGAAATCTTGTTGTACACTCTTTAATTTGAAAATTTTTTATGGAGGATTTTCATCATTCCTAGTGACATTTCTACCACTATGGGACTAATATATACTATAATATGAATCTAAATTTATAATTTCTAATATTATGGAGGGATATAGCTAATTTTTTTATCTCATTCATATACTTTTCAGTAAAGGTTGATCTCCAACGTCCTTTTGGACTAATTCAACAAATTCCTATCATGACATGGAAGTGGGGTGTTGTGTCTATGGATATTACTATTGTATTTCCTCATACCCCTCAAGAGAGTAATTCTATCTATGTCTCTATTTATTGATGAAAATTTACCACACTATACTTGTTAAGGAGTCAATAAAGGTGAATGAACATAGAAGCTTTTATGTGTATGATGTTATAAGGATCCATATATTTCCATAATATATTATATCAGATTGAGACCCATGATTTACTTCTATAATTTTTAAGTAAATCAAAGAGTTAATGGGTTACCAAGTGAAGAGTACAACATACCACCCCAAATAAATGACTAGATGAAGAAGGTTAATCAAATATTATAGTATATGATCTGAGTGTGTATCCTTTACATAATATGTTCCTGGGACTCCTGTCTAGGACAGTTTGAGTTTTCATATAACAACAACTTCTAGTATTATATTGAGACGTCCATGTTTTAGGCCCTCTTTGGGAGACCGTTCCATTATCCATTATGTATACATAGAGTAGTGAAACATATCCTGTGAGACCTAGATAAATTTAGAAAATGACAAACAAGATCTAGAGTATTTAGAAATATCTAGTGATTTCCCAAAGACTCTATAAGTCTTATGTTAATCTCCATTGTATCCCTTCGGAATTTATTGGGGGAAACTAGTTGTTTCGAAGAGTATCTCCCTATTTGGACCATATATGGTAGGAAAGTATAGGAAGTTCACCCGCATATATTTTTCTCCATTTGATATCATAGAATGGGTAGGTTAGTTGGATTATGTGTAGGATTTTCCAACTCTATTGACAAGATTCCACAGTGTTTCCCATGTTTCTCAATTCAAGAAATATAAACTCAGCGTATCCCATGTTTTTAATTGGGAAGATAATAACATGGATCTATATTTCCTTATTACTTAGTGGAAAATTTTAAAAATTAACTAAAAAGATAATTTGATTCATGGTAAATCCATAATATTATATCATGTGTTTTGGAATCATGGATTGGATTCTCAAAAAACATATGCATGAGAAGCCCCTATGGGGGAGAAATGTCCTCCTTGTTTTAAGACCAAGCCTTATGATGGATTTTTATTTGAAGAAAGTTATGTGGTGTAAGGATTGTTCACATATAAGACTCCATTTTTTGGTATTTTATATGTTATTCAATTTACCTTTCTTATATGACACCTTTTCATGACTTTTTCTTGAAAACAGTGAGTTTTTATAAAAACAGGACATGTTGCATGGTTGTTTTATTTCTTGGTTAGTTATAACTATACAGAAAACCATGTGAACCCCCTAAAATTTTTGAAAATTATTTTTTCACTCTTGTTTCATGGTTTCTAAATTGTTTAGTCCAACCATGAAATTGCACAAGTCAGGTCATAGAGGCCTACATGATTCATGAATGGTTTTGATAACCATATTTTCATACTTAGGAATTAAAAATGGTAAATTTCACCCTTTTTGAATTTCTTATTTTTAACCCTTCCACCACCCCAACTTAGACCATTCACCTTCTAATACCTATTGAATTCTCAAGGCTCTATACCTCTCCTTTGTAATTGATTCCAAGTGATTCTCATCTAAAATATTCAAGGTAAGAATCTAAAAAGCATCTCAGTTATTCATGTTTAGGTATATCTATCCCTCGTTCATGGTTTTCCCTTTTCCCTAAATCATTCTCATATTAGGGTTCTATCTAGTATATTTCCAAGGTAATGGTTTTGGTGTTTATGGGTTTTTATTTCCTCTCTTGGATACCTTTTGGAAATGTATGTGGTTTTCCATCAATGGTGATTGGATTCCATGGATTTGGATTAATATTTTTAGGTTATTCTGTATTATTTAATTATTTAGTATTTATAATGATTCATTAAATTTCTAACATGATGTTTTGGTATCGTATTATGTAATTAAATGATTATAGTAAAAGTAATTATAGATATTTCATAATGGTTGTGTCTCTTAGGTGTTTGTGTAATAAATGTTCTTGTTTATTTTTTCAAAATTAGTTATTTTACAAAAGGTTGATGAAAAATCATGGTGACTGATTATTTTGGTTTTAATAAAACTCACAGGGACCTCAAAATCTTGGTAGTTCAATGTTGGTGGGATAAGATTCCTTCCTCTAGAATGAACATGAAATATGTTATTATTCCCACTGGATAATGTTGTGATACTAATCCATTCTAATAATCTCTAAAATTATAAGAACTAGGTGACACTAACCTTGGTACAAACAAATTGAAATCCCATGAGAATGGTTTACACTTCCTTTAATGTTTAACTTATTTTCTTCATATACTTAAAAATTATTTACCTTGTTACAAGATTAAACTAAATTGGAACATGGTTAATTCAATTATTATATTAAAACTAGCATGTTTATATAATTCTATCACATGTTGGATATAGGACACTAAGTGGGATCCTACTGGGAACAATTCTCACACCCAATATACACCCCTAGGTGTATGAAAATAATGTTTTGTCTAATGAATGTACAAATAAGACACCCCTATTAGGTAGTGGTTTCCACAACTAGTTTGTTTAGTTTTAGGTTTGAATAGTAGGGTTTGATTACTATGTCACATAAATATGGTTGGTTGTACCTTATTTCTTCTTTGGGTATTTTTTTTTATCAATTTTAATGTATATATTATTTCCCAAGAATCTCTCCTCCCAATTTCATTTTTTCTATTATTTATGTTTATAAACATTCCCTTCTTATTACTTTATACATGTTTTGATGAGATGAATTATTTTGTTTACTTTATTATCCATGTTATTTTTTTATTCTGTATTTATTTGGAAAACCATTCCCAAATGGTGCATCCTAAATTTCTAGGTACTTGTGCCCTTTTGTTAGATTGGGAGCACCGTTGGGGTAATCACGGGTTGTCCTAGTAAACCAGTTCAAGGGTGACCCAGAGTTATTTTATTATGCAAGATTTGATCCTTCTATAATGATATAATATATTTTGGGATGTCACATTTTAAATAAATCCATTAAATATTAGATTATGAACATGAATAATTGGTAATCAGTAATGAATAGAGCTAATATGAATGATATTACACCCAATTTCGGAATCATTATCTTTGAATTTTAAAAAAAATAAATGTTTGATGTAGATATATCTATAATGATACTTAAATTATTTTTAATGGAACCCCTTAGATATATTTTTGACTAATTTTCAATTAAAAATAACTAAGTTACCATTCAGTGGAAATGGTGAAAGACCTATAGAGATTCTAAATTTTTTTCATACATATGTCTATGGATGTTTTCTAGTTGTTGTTATAAGTGAACACTCTTATAGATTTTGGAATTAAATAACCCAAATTAAATTGACCTATGTTATACTAATATTATTATAGTTTTAACTAATGGAAATATAGGATAATGTAATGATTCAAAAGGGTAAAAGGATTTAAGGATGAATTATATTTAAGATTATGATAATTTCTATATATTATTAATGTTTCATCACTCATGTCGCCCTTTTGGTTTTAATATTGGTTGGAACTAGAATAACCATGTGTGAGAAGGAAATTAGAGTGATTAAATCATAAACAACCCATAAAAATGTGAGTTAGAGTAATAAAACATAGGATTAGTAATCAATAAATAAGATTAAAATTGAAAAAATTGTAAAATTCAAAAACACACCAAATAATAGAAGGATGGTTTCTAATGAAATTTCAAGTGATAAAGATGAATAAAGGGGTTAAAACATGTTAAAAACCTATTTTTAATTGAGTGGTTTATATATTCATGACCTTATCTCACGCTCCATTAAATCTTGGCCTATTTTTATAGAAACATGATTGTTGTTAAATATAGAAATGGAAAGAGGGGTGGTGGATTTACTTAAATAATACTGTTAAATTAAAAAATTATATAAAATAAAAGGTGATATCAAATAACAATTTGATATTATAATAGTAAATAATAGAAGAAAATATTAAAAATAATTTAATTTAGTGTAAATATAAATGAAAAAAGATAGAAACTGCAAGGAAAAATTTGATAATGGAGTCCAAAAATAATACATTATGTTCCTCTAAATAACCCCACCCCCACATAAATCTAGAGAGGGTTATATTTTTGGGTTTTTAGTTTCTATAAAATGGAAATGAAAGTAGAAAAAAAACAAATAGATATGAACAATATTTTATGGAATCAAATTTTATTTAATGAAGAATGCAAATGTGTATACCAACATATTGACTATAGTAATATCTAATGAGTTTTTTTATGAATATCACTGGATAAACAATCAAATGCATATTCCCTACAAGTGATCACACCAGCCTGAAGGTCCCAATCTCAATTGAAGGACCACATACACTTAAAGAGAACATACTATCTTCAATGAGGGTAATGAAGAAGTTATGGGAAGGTAGAGAGTTTTCATAGTCTTTTATAAAAATATTTATATATAACAAAAGGAATCTCATTCCATTATATTTAATTCCATGTAACATTTAATTTAATGAAACATATTGATCATATTCAATATATCTATTTACATTTATTACCATTTCTATTACTTCATTGAATTATATTCAACGAATATTCAATCCATTTAATCCTATCATTATGGATTATTATAAATTAAATTGAATTAAAGATAAATGAACCTAAATTTAACATTACCTAATTATTTTAGTTTATATAAAAAAATACCACTTTCACTTAAATACATAGATACTATGAAACAAATAATGGCTCATTGTAAATCCATCCAAAAATCCCTTCAGATATGGTTTCATCATTATCTCATTATTTTAGTATAAACACCTTTTCTAAAACATAATCCTTATCCAACGGCATAGTTATGAGACCCTTTTAACCATAATATAATTGATAGTAAATATTAATTTAATGTTTTATAGATGTATAAAAAGATTTTCCCCTAGAGAATCATTAGTGCTACTCAATCTACTAATGGGTTTGGTGTGATCTCCATCAAATTTATTAATTTCTATATATATACATGTCCATCACTTGATGTATCATATAAATCGAATATATACCTATAAAATAATTTTTTTCCATAACATTTAGTAACCAATATAGATGAATCATTTCAATATATTATAGTGATATCATTTTTTACTTATTCTATAAAAAATCTGACCAAGTCGAGGAATACATCTCATGTAATCCATCTAACAAATGGGTAGAACACATTCCCCTCATCAGAGTAGTTGATCACAAGATATGTGATGAAAATAACAATAGAAATAAATTTATTTAGTCTTATTCAATAAAGGTATAGATTTATTCAATTTTTATACATGTGAAGACTCATATATTTATTAAACTCCAACCAACACATGATCAACAACAAACCCAACAACCACATGATTATCTATGTTTTTATTTTGAATTACATAAATAGGGTTCAAAGAATGAGGGTTATCATTATATTTATCTATGAAACCTCAGGTATGAAGGATTAATAATTATAATTCACCCTTAAGTATATATATAATTGATTTTATGAAATTCCATTAGATATACTTTAGTGATCCAGTCTAAGTAATAAGTCTCTACTTATTACCTCTGGAATTTATTCTTCATATCTATTATAAACACATTTGAGATAAGTAAAAAAATATTGAAGTAAATATTTACACATAATGACAACCCATAAAACTCCATGATAATCTTCAATAGAGGAAAACTCAAATTTTATACTTTGAGGTTATATTTATCATTTGATCAATCATATAAAGAAAATTTAAATACACATGAATGAATGATAAATAGATATTTCTTTTAATTAAATTACATTATATATTTATAAAATTACAGCCAATATATTAATTTTTTAAAATCCAAATATTCTATTTGACCATCATATTGTTTCTTAATCAATGGTTTTTTAAAAATTACATCCATATATAATTCAAGTCACCTCTCTATGTGACCATGTGATAAAATTATCCCACTAACCTCATAGGGATTAACATTTATGAACCTATTTTGAAAAATATTGAGATATAGGAATCAAATTCACGACGTTATAATCTTAATCATATAATAAAAATATTTTACTTCTCCATATATAATGATACATTGTCAACTTCTTTTTCATACTTAGATATTTTTCTTAGTTCTTCATAATCATTAAATATGAAATTATGCCATCAAAAACTGTAATTGAGTTATTATAACCATTTATGTTTTCATCCAGAATATCAAATAATTTAGAATAAATCCACATTAAACTAATTATGGTAAACACATGTAGCCATTTACATTTTCCATTACCATTCAAAAATAATTTTTTTTGGATATCAAGAAAATTTTAAATTGGAAATAAACTAGAAAATAGTGATATTCACTTTCTCATGATAACTAAATACGACCCTTTACATTTTTTTACTATCATATACAATAAATTTTTTGTTAAACCATTTGAAGTGTCACTTTTAATATTAAAATAGTATAATCCTTTAGTTTTAATTGATATTCACTTTCTCGTAGTAAATGAATGTTAATATTTTTATTTTTATTTTCCGTCACATATCCCAACTCAATAATATATAAATTAAATAATAACTTAAATGAAATGAGCAACAAAATTTTATTTTTTAACTTTGAAATTATATAAAGAAAATATACTCCCATTATCCCCTTATACTTAATATCATCTTTGCAATATATTTCTGAGACTCCATCCAACGTACTTTATGTTTTAGGAAACCACACTCATTTCTATTTAGTAGTAATATCTAAACAAGAAACTGTAATTTCCATATATCAAATGGAATTTTATGTTTTTTTGATTATTTTATTGAAATATAATATTATATACATTAAAATGAACCACCACTAGGTGGGGTACACATTACACCATATTTTAACAAATAGTTGGATACACAATTTAAACTTGATAAAACACTTTTATCCATATATTATTTTCAAAACATGTTATAGATTATAATGAATCATCATTAAATAAAAAAAATAATCATATCATTTTTTTAATAATTATTCTTTATTAATGAAAAAAATATCTTATCATATAAGATAAATAAGGTAAAGATATATATCTTTTACTTAGATTCATCTAATATTGACACATTGCTTTACATTCAAATCCTTTATGTAGAAACATCTAGATTATACTCTTGGATGTGAAATTCTATATCTATCAATTATTACTATGATTTTTAAGTACTTTATATTTGAAACTATTAAAAAACATACCCTCACTACCACATAACCTTAAAAATAGAGAAATAAATTTATGTAATAGTAATACCTAACACGATAATTACTTGATGTTCCTAAACCCATTCACGTATTCTAGATAATACAATCATTTGTTATAATTAATCCTTACTAATAATACCACTTGGTTTCAAAGGAACTTAACTGGCTTCTTGATGAAATATTATTTGACTCTCCAAATTTTTTTCTTTCAGTTTTGAATATTTATCGGCTTATACTATTTTTAAACTACCAAAACATTTACATCATATTCCTGGTTCATTTATTCCTAAAATATTGAGAATATATGATACAATTTTCTTTAAGTTATTCCTATTTTAATAACATTTTCATTAAATAAAATTTGATGAATTTCTTGACTAGAATGATCCTTATAATTATTATTTAGTCACTCTAATCATATTCAGTCATATTAAGTATTATGAAAATACCCAATCATATTGAGTGCATGAGACTATAAATCATTAGTTCAATTAGAATCTAATTACATTGAAACCTTTGATGAATCATCCTATGCTTCCATAAGCATCTAGAATCACTAATTGAACAGTTTCAATAAATTACTACTCAATAATGAACTCTTATAACATAGAATATTAACTTGAAGAAATTTTATTATGCTACCAATCATAGGAGTTACTTACATTAAGATTCTCAAATTAAGGAATAATTTTAATGTTTAGTTTGATAATGGGGATGGATTAATATACAATAGAAATTTTTGTCAAATTAATATCATGTTTTATATATTTTCATTAATGAATTTTAATGATTGTGCTTACAAGAAAAATGATTATCCCATACATAATACCTATTTAGTGAGACAATATTTATTTTTTACAAGGAAATTAGTCTGTTTTTTTGTTTCTCTCATAACAAAGTTATTTTTAATTAGGAAACATCCAAATCACAAATATTGTAACTTGTAAATCATTTATTGGATAACCCTTTATACAAATCCGTTATATGGATATCCTCAACTCTATTACTCTAGTAACCTAATTATATTATGGTCTCTTGACTAGTGTTACCCAATGAAGACCCCAAGAATAAACTATAAAAGGATTATCAAGGGCACCCAACAGTGAAATGACCGACCAAATAAGTCAATCTACAGTTACACAAAAGTTTCTCTCCCTACACATGATAATATAGGGGAAACCATATTTTTCAGGACCAACCCATTTGGATGATCAAGATCTTCACAAGTGAAAATTTTATAAGAAATATCACACATAGTATTTGATGTGTTTTCTTATTCAAATAATCACTCATTTATTATACATCAGATGCATATTAAAGTAAATGTTATTGAATCTTAAGTAATAATTATCTTATCACGTTTTATACCATTTTACTATATACATGATTCAAAAAAAATTGTATTAGAATCTCTAATATAACCACCAAATTAATGTGTTCAAACAACATTAATTTTTAACTTTTATAAAACCTTGGGTATCTTTTAATTAACCAAAAATTGAAGTTATAAAAAATTCACACATATATAAAAGAATAATATGTTTAATATACATGAAATTTTCATATTTAGGAACAGATTTATAAGATATTAGTAATATCTCTCTAAATAAGCCCAATGAAATAGATAACGAACCCCATTAATATTTCTAGAAAAGGCATAAGACTCCTAGAAAATAGGTGTTCTGAAACGAAGACCCTCTACCCGAGGAGGCTTTACTAGAGATATAAATTAATTCATGATACATCTAACACCTAATATACACAAACATTGATGAAAAAATAAATTAAATCCAATAACCTCAATTACACACTAAAATCTAGGTAGATGAAGCATAAATTTTATGGAGTCTTAACTAGTATTTAATATAAGGATATTTCTCCTAGAATCATTTTTTCATTTAAACTAAACCATACAAACTTATAATATATTTTTTTATAATTATGAATATAGTAGGGAATTATGTTTTAGTAAATGAACAATTAAAATTTTAAACATGAGATATCCATTTACGAACAAATCATATATAAAAGATAATTATAAAACCTTTTATAAAATATCTATCATTAAAGATAATCCATATTTTGAATATGAACTCTTTTATTCACAATGAATATGATTTATTTCATATTATTTATTATATATAATTTCATGATATCATTTAAGCCTTTGATCAAATCAATAATCAAAAACATATTAATGTAGTTTAAATAATATCTTTAAATAATCCCCTTTAATTTTAACTATTTAAAAATAATTTATTATGAAAAAATAATATTAAATAAAATAAACAAATTTTTAAATTTTACAATATTTATAAAATTTATAAACTCATTTATAAATTATTTTTATAATCCTTCAATAAAAAACATATTTAGAGATTACAACGATGCCATATAATTTTTTATAAAAAGGTTTTAATATACCTAATTATGATTTAAAAATTTTATAAACAATATTAATGTTGAAATTATATTCTTAATATTAACATTTAATATTAAAGTTATATTCATAATAATTTTTTTAAAAACATTTAATCCATTAACCATAAATTTTTTACAATGAATTAATTTATAAATCCTCTTTTCAAAATTTTACAAATATTGTATAATACCATTTCATTATTTATAATTTTTTTTAAATATTATAATTCAATTCATAAATGAATTTTTATTATAAATATTAAAAAATATTTATTAAACAAAAGAGTTTTTATAATTTCTCTAAATACTTACCATTTTAATTTAAAAGAATAAAATTAATTATTTAGGAACAATTTATAATACCAAATGTATTTTATTTGTATTTTGGCCTTAATTTATAATCTATAACCCTTTTATAAATTACCCTTTATTATTTATAAATAAAATTTTTATTTATAGTTCATAAAGAATACAAAATAATTGGGTGAAAAGTATTTTAAATATTGACATTTAATATTTGGAATATTTTTGTTGATAAATGTTTCACAAAAATTTATATAATAAATTATTAAAAAAATTATAATTACTATTTTTATTATAATATATCAAAATCATATTTTCTATAATTTATAAAAATTTTGTAAACCGTATATATTTTAAAAATATTTATCAATTAATAATAAAAATTTTATATCTAGTTAATTTATAAAACAATTTTATAAATTTTATTAATATTTGAAAATCTCTTTTACATTATTTATAAAAAATATAATTATTCTAATATAATTTAAAATTTAATTTTATCGATAAAAATCAATTATTTATTTATTTTCATTAACAAGAGAAATAAATATAAACTTTTTTATTTTAAAAAGTATTATAAATGAAATTTTATTAAGAAAATATTATAAATGTTATTCTGATTTTATAAACTATTTTGTAAACATTAATGACATAAAAAATTAAATAAAAATTATATTTAATTAATAAATTTAAATTTGAAATTACATAGTTATTTATTATCTTGAAATATTCCATTTCACATTATCTAAAATGTGTTAGTATTTAAATAATAAAATTAAAACATTGATTCGTCGATGAAGCCTAGTCCTTTGATAAAACTTTTTAGTTTTTAGCATCAACCATGTGGATATAGAAGTTGATGAAAGCACTAAATAGCTATAATATATCTTTGATATAATAAATGTGTAATAAATTAAGAACATAAATGTGCATACATGTGTAGACAATATAGTGATCTCAAATTATTTTTCTTGATGAATATCCTTAGATTTTCAAACAAATGATTCCTATATCTTAGGGATTGCACTGGCCAGTAGATCCTGATCTCATTTTGAAAACTTCTATATACATGAATAAGTGAAATAATTTTCACCATGATTTATGAACAAACTGTAAGAAGGAAGAGAGTTTTGTGATGATTTCATAAAATTGGAAGTACACAACATGAGGGATCCTATTCCTTTGACTATCCATTCCTGAAGGGTTTTTTTTAACGAAACATGTCTTCCATATTTAATGCATCCATATATATATATATATATTTAATCATATTTTCATCAATTCGTTCAATCCAATTCAATTAATATTCAAGACACCCAATCCATTCATAATGTAAAATTATATGTGATTCCACATTGAAGATCAATGAACCTAAATTAAATATTCGATTAATTATTTTAATTCATTAAAAATTTAAATAACCCCTTGGTTTTAAAGGAATACTAAAAATAAAAAGGATAATGTTCCCTAGTTTTAATGGATACCCAGAACTAAATTTTACCATTCCTTTGAAAATTGAAATAAATAAACCAAGAACCTCGGGTTTTAAGAGAAATAAAAGAACAAAAAAAAGTCATAATTTTGAATAGAAAAAGAAGGAAACGAATAATGATAAGGAGGGATAAAACAGATGGTTTTCCTTTTGGAAAAACAATTAAAATTATTAACTCTAATTTGAATATAGGATAATAAAATGAGATAATGTGAGTGGGAGATAAGTTATAATAGTGAGAGAGATCCAAGGGGTTCTATAAGAAAGTGAAAATTATCAGAAGAAGAAAAAAAATTAAGTCCCAAAGAATGATATGACAAATATTCTAGATGAAACTCAATTAATGTTGATGAAGATCACACCATTAACAGGTGCCCATTAGAGATATCAATTCCCACCAAGAATGTACACTAGATATTCTATAGAATTGGATGATAAAGATTGGAACGTTTATGCTCTTTGATGATCAAAGAGTATTTCTTGATCGATGAAGATTATAGAGAGGTTTCTTTTGGTATCATACTTCATTTAGATAATGATAAAAGGCTCCCTTTTCATTTATTTATTTCCTTCTAGAGTTATAGGTTTAGACAAGGTTGATCCAGGTCATTATGGGATGAGTAAAACCAGAAAACACTAAAATAAATTCACCTTAGAAGATTCTATAATGGTATCATCTGATAACCAAAAAATCCATTACCTAGATGGTGTAAAAGGTAGCGTAATAAATTATCTAGAAACTCCACTATCTAGCTAGTAGAGTACTGTAGGATAAGGGAGCTTCTGGTTGTTCTACTAGTTATCCTCTGCACTTTTACTAGTTGGTGAGTTCTTCACTATAGAATTGGAATAAGAATAGTTTCTTTAATCTCTCTATGAAAACTTATAAAGGATGTTTTCATTCATTCCTCTATAACTCAATAGAAACACTAAAACATGATTGAAAAAGGTTAAAAAACATTAGAGTGTTTGATATCAGTAAAAAATCCACACTATAAGAGTCAATAATCACCACCTTTTCATGATTACAGACACTTAATTTAAAAATATAGAAAAGGAAGAGGGGAATTTTAAAAAGGAACTAGTTACAAAAATTTAATGAAAAAAGGGTCCACCTTCAAAACTATATTCTTAACTATTGTGATACTAAAGAAATTTTTCTCATTTTTATGTATAAAACATTGAATCAATTTTACCATTTTCCCTTATCATAAAAACAATTCTTCATTTTTGACTATGAAAAATAAATTTTCAAAGGAATAATGTTAGAAAAATAAGATAATATGATAGATATTGAAGAGAATTTAAAAACAAACTTTATGAAACATTCCAACATTAAATAAATCTTAATTAAAGTAGTACATATTCAAGTGGGGGGTATTTTTAAAAATTCATGTTTAAATAAAAAAATAAACTCAAAAAGCCATATAGATATTAATAATTATGCCCATTCTTTAGACAATACAAGACATCAACAAAAAAACATTCAAAATATAATCATTTGAAACAAATGATTTTTGAAACATGTAAAAATATACTTAATTAATTTTAAATTATTTAAAAATAATTATGAAGATCATTACCTGACATAGAGATAAAAAAATTGTTTTTAAAAATATATTTTCAAGATAACACTTTATTAAAATACGATAAAACATTTATAACATGCATAGATAATAGAGTAATGAAAAAATAAAAGAACTTTTAAAAAATCCCCCTATATAAAAAATATATCATACAAAACCAATATACTTATTTGATTTTACAACATTTTCAATTCCATCAATTTTTAATTTGAAACATCATACTATGATTTGGATCATCCATTTTATTTCCTTTATTGTATAGCCACCGTATGATAGATCAATTAAAATTGGTGTCATATCCCTATAAAAACATCAATAAAAGTTCTTCTTCCTACCATTGAAGGTCTAACCATATTATATAATAGATATCTAGAAACCAAGAAAATTTGGTTAAAAAATGATTAAATAACAAATATTTGGGATCCCAAAGTTTTTTTGTATGAGATGAAATATGGGTATAATTTGGTCTTCTATATCTAAAATTTTTACAATAACACTTGTAAATTAAATTCATGTATTTTTTTAAAATAATTTAAAAATATATTTTGGGAAGCACTTTTCAAAAAAGATGTATTTTGTGATAAATTTTCATTTTCAAACAATCCAAAACCAATATTATTTTACAAACAATTGGGAACTAATGATCATGTTATGATTTTGTTCTCCATGGGTAAATTTTTGAAATAGATCTTTTGAGATCTCCAATTTCATATTTTAAAACACCAATATCTAGTTGTTCTAATAATTTGAAAACCAAATCATCATTTTCTTTCAAAATAATATCATTTTCACTATAAAGATAATTTTTTCATTAAAAACAAATTTATAATTTTTAAATATATTTATATTTTAAATTTAGTACTTCAAAAAAATTCTAAATTTAACCTTTTTGATAAGTAGAGTAAGAATAATATTATGAATTATGAGAAGATAAAGAATGAGGAGGAGAGTAAGAACTAGGATAACTAGCCTCATCACCTTCATCGATATGAGCCATGAGGAATTTTGGTCTTGAGACACATAAATCATATGTTAAATGGTAATCATTTCTATCACTTAAAGTTAGTAATTTTAGTTCCTTATTAAATTTATTCTCTAAGTTTAACATATTTTTGCATATTAATAATTTTGGTCATATAGCATCCTTTTTTGTGCATGCACAACATGTATCTTTTAAAAAATCAATTTGATAATTATTTTTGGAATTTTGGGATGATTTATTCTTAATTAATTTTTTTAAAATTTTAAAGTTCACCTTCATCATCAATATCACTTTTAAAATAATATTAAGCCTTGAATTCATTAAAAAATGGTTCTTATTTATTTCTTTAGCTTAAATTAATTCCTTTACTACTTAGAATTTCTTCATGATTTCATATGTCATGAGGGATCAGATGGTCTCTTAAACTAGAATTCCCTTTACGTCCTTATATTCTAGGATTTATATGACCTTAGGTTCTAAACAGATAGGTAAAACCCGTAGGATTTACTTAATTACTATTTCTATAAAAAAATCATCATGAGAATAAATTGTCCCATTTCAATTATCAGTAAACCTTATGAATATACAATTAATGGATTCATTAGGATATATATAAATACTTTCAAAATATTATCTAAATATAACAAATTTAGTGTATAACATTACTCATGACTTCATGTGAGACTTCATCCAATTTCTATATTTCATGATCCATTTTTCAAGAAGATATAATATTAAATTAATTTTGTCTAATATTTGAATGAATAGTGTTCACAGATCTTCAATTATGTTTAAAAGTAGAAATATCTTGAGGAGTAAATGTATACTCTGATTCAATAGTAGGAATATAGTCTTGTATAAACATTTTCTAAAAAAGATAACTAATGATACTCAAAAAGGTAAAAATGTTATTTTTTCAATAAGAATAATATTTTCCAACAAAAAAGGAAAATGACTATAATTGGTAGATTCCATAATAAAATCCATCATTGAAATCAATTTGGATTTTTAAAAATTATATATAATTTTTTAAAAATAAATATTTTTAAAAATAAACATGTACAACATTTTTGTAAAAAATAAAATGTTTTGTTTGATAAAAAATGTTGGTTATATTAGAAATATAATGATGGTTGAGTTTAATTTTAAAAATTAAAAAAATTAAATTAAATGATTCTATAAAATATAAGGAGATATCATAAAATAATTCAGTTTTATCAAAGTATAAAAAATGGGAAAATAAAAAAATATGTGAATGAATAGTGAGAATATAAGTGAAGAAAGAAAAAAATCAAGGCATGCTCTGATAACATTGTTCATAAATAGAATATAAGGTTCCCTTATGTATCCTACACTAAAAATGGCTTGATAAGTTATATAACCCATTGGTTTTAATAAAAAAATAAACAAAAGGATAAATTACCTTGGTTACAATGGAAACTACACACCAAATAACACTATAATTTTTATTTTAGAAAGAAACAATCTATGAAACATTAGTTTAATTGTAAATATAAGTAGTAAGAGAACTCATAATTTT
This sequence comes from Viscum album, assembly GCA_963277665.1. Classification (NCBI taxonomy): domain Eukaryota; kingdom Viridiplantae; phylum Streptophyta; class Magnoliopsida; order Santalales; family Viscaceae; genus Viscum; species Viscum album. The sequence goes on along the minus strand of OY728155.1, from coordinate 1,445,489,636 downwards.
TCATAGGAAAAGTAGGAAACTAATAATAATAAGGTGGGAGAAAACATATTATTTTCCTATTGGAAAAGTTGTTACAATGTATGCATCTAATATCACAAAAAGATAAGAAAATTAAAGGAGGTGAGAGAGATATATAAGTTACAATTTATTGAGAGATAGAGTGAAGAGGTTATATAAGAAATTAAAAAGTCTCTAGAGAAGAAATGTAATGGTGGAAAATTGAAATATAAAACAAATAAACTCATTATCACTTAATGAATGTTAATGAACATTACACTTTTGAGAGGTTAAAATTGGTGAAATAAATTTCAATAAATAATGTAGACTTTATATTTATTGTAATTGAATGATAAAGACTATAACTTTTAATATCCTTGAAGACCAGAGATGATTTCTTTATCAAAAGAGATCACATAGTGTTTCATTGGTATCATACTTCATTCAAATGATGATCCAATACACCTATGACCTCCATTTATATAATTCAATGTTTAATTGGTCTTAAAAGGTTTATCAATGTTATTAATATAAGATTAAATATATTAAATACCATAAAAAATGCACCTTGGAATATTTTGGAATGACACCCCTGACAAGCTACCCAATATCTCTATCTGGATGGTGTGTAAGGTAGTAAATCTATTTCTATGGAAGCTTAACCATATTTCTAGTGATCCTATAATATCTAGCTAGTAGTGTGATTTGAGACAAGTTTTCTCTCGTTTGATCTACCAAAAGTCCATTTATTCACAATATAATTAGACTAGCAATTGGTCCTTGAATACATCTTTGAAAACTTAAATTGGTCGGTTGCCATCCTGCCACTTTAACTCAATAAAAACAATAAAAAGACACTTGAAACAGGTAAGAAAAAATTATATTGTTTATTATAATTAATAAAACTACACTACTAGATTCAATAACTTGACATGATTAAAATTTACTCCCTTTATATGAAGTTGAAATATTTAAAAAAATTCAATTAACGCTTCTTATAAAGGTCCCTCTCACTACCCCTTCAACACCACTATAAAAACTTAGTTTTCTCCAAAACCCTACACTTTTTCCTTCCCCTATAATATACTTTCCATCTTTTTAGGTTCTATTAAAATGATTTTAACACATTACATCCATCTCCAAGATATATTCCAAGTAAATCCTAAAGTTCTCAATGTGAGTAATCAATATAACATAAATTCATTATATTCTATTTTTATTTTCAAATTATAATATTAAAATATTATATAATAGAATCAGTATTGGTTATTAATTTAATTTTACTATTCTATTAGAATAATTATTAATCACATTTTCCTTTTTTCCCTAAAAAAATTAAGAAATGACATTCATGTGTGTGTACATGGACAACCACCTCCATAAAATGTCATGTATTTTTTTGTTTAAACACCTTACATGTTTGGACCTAATGTTTAATTTAATAAATAATTATAATATTTATAACATATTTTAAAATATTAAATTTATAAAAATATTATAAATTTTTCTATTCTATGGAAAACAAAAATTTTAAAGATGTTTATGTGTAGACTATCGCCTCCATGGAATGAATAATTTCATTTTTATTTTCATCATCGCATTACATGGATGATAACATGGATGGTAACATTAATGAGTATAGTGAATAAATATTATTTTTATGATATCATTAAGGTTTTCTAATTAAAAATTGAAGTAACTATTATTGATATGATAAACAAACTATCAACGTTAATTCAATCATTTAAAATAAGTGTACCAAGAGAAAAATATTTTATAATAATTATGTAATATTTTAATATACACTAGTTATTCTTATAATTAATTTATAATTTTTATATATCATATAAATAAAAAAACAATTTATATCATTATTCCATTTATGTACTGATATTACAACTAAATAATTTCATAATCATCAATTATTCATGGTATGTTCTTGTTTGGGTCGGTTTGACCACCCACTTGAAAAAATTAATGAAATATATAATGGATGACTATGAAAACATAATTAATGAAAAAATATGATATAAATAATTAAATAATTATTTTACTAGGTTATATAAATAAAACAACAATATTTAATCAATAATTAAAAAACGCCCTTTATTTGTTTATAATCATTAAAATAAACTTATTTTTGATTTCATCTTATAGGATAAAGAATAAAACACTCATAAAATGAAATTAAATATTAAAATATCATAAAAAATAATCACTTATAGCATCTTTATTGACTTTGGAAAGATGAACATTATAAAAATAACAAATACGGACACCACTCCTTCTAAAATAGTATAAACCGTTAACGTTACAAAACACTTGATGTGGGAAAATAGGTAAAAATGTTATAATATATAGATATAAATAAGGTTCTTATCTATGTATTTAATAAACTTAATTTAATTAATCTTGATTTTTTTATGTAAGTTTATAATGAATTAGGACCAAGGTAATGGTTTTCATCTTGAAATTCATCCATTTGAGTAATGTTTTTTTACTGTGGACCTAATTTTATTTATTAGGTGTATATAAATTGTATTTCAGATATCATCTCATGAAGTAAATTCTATTAATGGAAATTTATGTCAAATTTAAATATCTCTATTTTGATATAATTTTATTTAAATTCCCCTCAAATTTTAAGGGTTTTCCTGGACCAAATCATTTCCTTGATTCATAATCACTTAAATTCAATTATAATATTTCAATATTTATTTATACTACCCTATAAAAATTTTATTTTTTATTTACATCTTTTTTATAGGGAAATAATGTTTTAAACTGAAGTATTCTTCCTTGGTGAGTCTATTGTTTCATAAAAATGTAATTTATTAAGAATTATTAAAATATATTTTAATGATTTTTTCTCTATATCTATGTTTTTACTTCCCACCAATATTCTCATTTACATAGGGGAAAATAAAATTGTTTTTATATCTAATAATATTACTATTCCTCTTTATTTATTAAAAAAGGTTTTGTTATCCTTTTAAATATGTGTATTTTCAATAAGTTTGTTTTGAAATGTTGAAAAGGTTTTTTTCATCCTTTTAAAATAAAATATTTTTTATTCCCTATTGAATTACTTTTGGATGAAATTTATGTATATTAGGTTTTATATTATTGAACTTTATTTTAAAAACTAATTTTTTTCATTGTGTTTCCACTTCACCTTTTGAAACCATTTTTTCATTTTAAAGGATCTATTATTGAAGATTATTTTTAAATGTAAAAGTTTTCAAATAGTTTTAACTTCACTGTTTTTAGACCTTTATGTATTTTTCAAGGATCCAGTATTGAGAGTTTAGTTTTAAAAATTATATGTATTTTTGAAATATTTAAAGTAACCTTAAAAAAAATAACATCTTAAAGTGACCACACCTTATACTATTACACCAAAAGATAAAATCATTCTCTAAAAAATTGACTTCACCAACATTTTCATCTTTACCTATAAATGATTTATTTATAATGAAATTATATTTGGTGATTCCCCATCTAGATGTTCTTATGGAAGAATATATTGGCACGATTAAATTTTGGGTATTAACCATTTTCATGCTTGAGGTCAATTTCTGTGATTCCACCTTGAAGTGTTATGAAACCCATTTTCCTTTCAATGGAATTTTAATGATGCAATAAATGAAACAAAAATTATTTCCCATGGTTTTTCATGATATGTTGAATGATTGATCTATTAAGGAACACATATGTATGTATGATGATGGGTGGGTTCCAATATCACCCTCCAATGCATTCGTTAAGGTTTTATACATCATGAGTTAATGATGTTGAGTGTGAACATGATGTAGATTAGATATGTTCATAAGAATAATCATGAACATGATGAAGGTTAGTGAAATTTATAATATTATGCATGAACATGAATCAGATTATCTATGTTCATAGGATTAAGCATGAAAATGATGCATATTATCTACCATCATGAGATTAAGCATGGTCATGATACGGTTAATTTATGTTCACAATAATTAGTATAAACTCAATGTATTAGCTATGATAACATTGTTATGAACACCTTTCATTTATCCTATACCATAATTATATTTTGTATGATTATGTTATTTTTTGTTGAACAGGTTTATTTTCCATGTTTCTTCACTCTTTTTTCATGGTATATGTGATTATTTTGAGATTACTTCCCTTACATCATGAGTTATGGATAACTCTAATTGATACATGTTCTTTTTAATAAGTTATTTCTCCACTTATCATGTTTTCTCAAACACTTATTATCTAAACCTCGATGAAATATTCTATTACTGAGTGTTTGATCTCACCCCTACTTATGTTTCCCTTCCCAAGGATAAAAATATGGGTATATCTTATGAGAAATATAGATGGGATTCTAGTATGTTTTGATTATTGAGATATGATCACAAGTTTTGTAAAATAATTTTCCCTTTGTAGGTGGTCCTAAAATATAAAAAACCTCACTTTCATAGGACTATAAAATTATTTTTGCGTGATGTAATTATTATATTATTGAAATTATGTAAACGAAATACGTGTTTAGCTCTTATCACCATAGAAAAATTCCTATATTTCAACATGTCAACTAGAGAGGGTAATGTCTAATCAATGGAGTGTCTAGTGCTTGGAATATCTTTTATAACAAGCATCTAGAAGATTATTTTTGGTTAATTAGTGTATGTACCCAGAAAAATGGGTATCAATGTAAGTTCCAAAGCTCATAATAACAAATTTTGTACAATCTTAGGTGACATTATCATATTTTATCGTTTTAAATTCAATGGGAGTTTACTGGTATTGGATGGTTAGTTTCAGGGAGACAAGGTCCAAGTTGATATGTTTAAAAGGAAGGAATTTGAATTTTAGATAATACAAATATCAGATTATCTCATTCTAAAAACATTGAGCTTATATGATGAGGAATCAAGAAATTGGTCATGGATAAGGAGGAAAAGAAGACATTTTATAGAAATATTCACATAATCATTCAGATGTCACTAGGCCAAAATGTGTCCTTTAAAATCTTGGAAGTGAATAAATCAATGAATTTAATGAAATATCTTGCAAACATGTACGAGAATCCTATAATGATGAAAAATATATTAATAATTTCAAGACTTTTCACTATGATTTTGTTGGTAAAAACTTCATTGGATTATCATATGAATGATTTTAACATGATTTGATGTCATATTGAATATGTTAATGTGACGTTGATGGAATATTTCAATGTAAATCTTATTTTATCATAACTTTTATAAAGATGGGAAGAAATTATAATGAACATAAGTAATTATTGTGGAAATTTTGATTTAGTGTCTAAGGATATTTAGTGGATGATCTAAAAAAATGAACATAAATTAGGGAAATAATTAGTACCATTTGTTCGTATGTTCAAAATAGATTTATTTGTCTGGTCATGTCATGAACCAGGCCGGGTCGCCATCTGACCCGGCGCCCGACCCGGTTGCCCGACCCAGTCCGCGACAAGGCCCGAAGGGCGTTCCCGATCCCCACGGGCTGGAAACTAGTGTCGGGAATCCAAATAAACCAGTTCGGAATGGTTTGGCCCATAACAGAGATAAATGAACATAAATTGGACAATCAGATCAATAAAGGAAAATAAACTAAACAACTTGATAGCAGAAAAAAGAATAAACAAAACAACGTGACATACCTCAGGTGACCCCGTGGATCACCACAGTATGTTAACTAGACTCAATCCCAAAAGCGATCCCAGACTGAAACCTGCAATTGAAAAGTAATGTAGGCATGAGCACCAAAATGCTCAGTAGGAATGCCAAAATATAACCACGTCCTATGTCCCCGCCTTTAGTAAGAAATCCAATTATGCCAGTTTGAAAATAAGATATAATAAAATAATATTTCTCCTTTTAAAATTTGAGTAACACGTTTTCATTTTCAGGTAAAGCATTTTACTCCCACTACATTTTCAAAATAGGTTTCAAGAATGCATTAACATTTCTAAATGAAAAGAAACCAGTTTGGATTAAAATATGGTTTTCACAAACATGACATCAAGTATGAGACAACGAAAAATAAAGTTACATCACTAGAAGCATGTCACAAATGAGAACCATGGGTAAATACTTATAGGTATCTAGAACAAGTGGGAACCTAGAGACCTTGTACCTCGGTGAAAGGTGGCTTAGAAGACCACGACCCTCAGAAAACATGGCTTAGAAGACCACGACCCTCAGAAAACGTGGCTTAGAAGACTACAACCCTAAGAAATTCATAAGTTTATTTATTGTTTTTGCATCAATCCTGCTAGATAAACCGGGACAAACTTCTACCGTGTCATCTAGCGTACTAGTCCTAGTCACCCACCTAGATACCCAGGTTTCCCATTGTTCACTTTTTCAAGTGGCGGTGAGTTTTCATTATCAAGCAAACATATATGTACATAACACTTTTTTTTTCTAAAACTCATTCAACATCTCACCACCACTCTCCCTCTTTGAGCGCATTCCCCCACTTTCACGTCACACAGTGCATAAACATCAAATTAGGAACATTAAAACACATTCAACATAAAAAAATCATTTTTCTAAAACCAAGGGGGGGTGTGCCTCAAGAGAGGTTTTTCTTTTTCATAAAACATTCTTAAGATGAAATACATGCTTAATTACATAAAGGGAACACTTTTTACAATCAAATGGCCAAAAGGCCAAATACCTTTGGAAATACACCTTACCAATTCAAAACCACTTAAGAAATAAATTTTCAAGAAAAGTCACTTAAGAACAACGTCATTTGAAATACATTTCAATTTCCAAAACAAGGGCATAATAGTTTCTAGCAACTGCAAATAGATTCCATATCATGTGTATATAGCATAGTGTAAAACATATTTTTAAAAAAATCAAGCAATTTAGAATTTCAAATTAAATGCATAGGCATAGGGGACCTACCTCAAACGTGTCTTTATTTGTCGACGACCACTCAAACCCACGTTTGATGAATACACGCAAAGGCATTTATTCATATATATATATACACACCTAGCTACATTGCACATATTCCCTGCGCCATGAGGGAATATGTACAAAGAGGGCATATATATATATATATATATGCCTTACCTTATGCATGTACATGTAGGATACCTCGAACCCGCGACCCCAAACCACCGTAGTGAGGCCCAACACACTACACAAATAATTTAATAAAACAAATCAAACACTTAAACAATCTATAAAACACTTCAAAATAACACATCAAAGACTCACACCAACGACAAACTCAACTTCAAGTTGGGAAGCCACTTTGAAACCAAACAGACGATGTAATATTATTGAAACATGGTTTTCACCACAAATATCATTTAATTTAAAATAATTTAACAATTTATAAAACACTAAACCAGCTTGACATGGGTTTCCAAAAAATCACACTAATATCACAAAAACACATTAATAACAAATCAATACATATGAGATCTCAAGAGAATAAAATAAGACCACTTCGCACCCTGTAAACTAACTAAATAATATGCTGAATTAATTAAACATGCAAATAAATTCATCAAACAATAATGATGAGAGGAACCACCTACCTCAAGGTCAATTTCCCTAAAACATTGATGTGCAACTTCAAACATGGTGCAAAACTTCAATCGCACCCCAAATGCACCACAACCAAAACCAAACACACCCTAAAACAATAATAGGGCCAAAGAATAATCAAAATCAAACCCTAAATCAAATGAAACCATAAAAACAACACATTGAACCAAATAACACCAAAGAAAAACCAAAATCCAAGCTAAACCCTGGTCACAAGAACCCCTAAAAGAGGAATCAACTGATTAGAGGAGAACACACCTACGTCGAGGGTGCGGGAGGTCGGCTGGAGGATGATGGAGGCCATCGGGGGTGAATCACGTAGAAAAAAAATCAAGCTGGAATGGAGGGGTGAGGAGGTAGGGTGACTCAGTGAGGAGGTCCGGTGAAGGGGGCGGCGTGGCTTCGGGCGAGGAAAGCGGGCGGCATGGCTTCAGGCGAGGCAACATGGGCGGCCGGCGCGGTTGTGGCAGGGGTCGGAGGTGGTCGGGAGGCCGGCAGGGCGGAGGGAGGCTGGTGAAGGGGTGGTGTGGCTTCTGTGAAGGGAGGGAGGCGTGAGGCTGGTCCGACGAAGGGAGGGTAGCACGAGGCTGGTCCGGTGAAGGGAGGGCAGCGTGACCAAAGGAGAGCCGGGTGCCGGAGCTGGGTGTCGGGGTGGCAGACGGGGAGCGCTTGGGTTAGAAGGGGGGTTGCGGGTGCAATGGGAATGAGGGGAAAAGAGGGAGGGGGAGGAAATGAGAGAAAAAGTAAGGAAAAATAAAAATAAAAAATAAAAATATAAGAATAAAGATAAAAATAAAAGAATAAAAATAAAAATAAAATAAAAACATAATAATTAATAATAATGAATTTAATGTCAATAATAAAACTAAAGTAGTAAAACTAGCCATGAAAGAATATCATTACATCATTTGTCTACACACGGACTCATGCACGGTCATAAGCCCGTGAAATCATAAAATTAATAATAAAGCGTTCTGTTATTAAGGTTGGGCACTGCGCGCGGTTGCATAAACAGTCACGCACCCGTATATAGTCACACGCATGGTCAAGAGTATATATATATACATATATATATATACATATATTTATATATTTTAAACACGTTCAAAGTGAAATTCAAAAATGAGACGTAAAATAATTAAGAATAAAATAAAGTGTCGCACATTGCTATGCCATTACACACATTTATTAGAAAAAGCGTGAGACTCAAGTCGGTACGACCCGTACCTTAACAAATAAATTTTAATGCCAGATAAAATTATAAAATAATTATTATTATTATTACTATAGATGTCCGAGTGTGACAATTCTCCCCACCACGACACTTTTTGCCCCTAGAAACTCCTAAAAAGACATGATCAACTCGAGGTTCCAAGAGAGACTGAGAAGACACACAAATAAAAACCTCAATCACCCAAAGACTGAGCAATCAAAACACCCTTAACCTCAAATTCCATAGATTTAAAAACTAGAATCATGAAGAAAAATAACCAACGATAAGGACTTAATTTCAACACATCTTCAACCTGGAACACTCTGATCCCTAACGTAGGAAACACCAAGGCCCAATCGAGACCTTGAAGAGCGTTCATCAAACTATCCACTATCAGTGATAACCAATTACCATGGTTAGGGTTGGGAAGAGCAGATTATACTGCCAAGGACACTTTGAAGTCAAATTTTCCCACAAGTTCGTCCTATGGTGGTCTCCCCACCATATTAGGATTCTCATCAAACATTGGCTATTCAGATCAAAACAAATCACCAACCTAGACAAACATCTAACACTAGGTTGACCATCCAAGATCCCTAGGTTTAGCCAACCAATACAAGAGGGAACGTCAGCGAGAACCGAAGTGGGTATCCCTACCATTTTAAAATTTCCTAACACCACGGAACCCGTGCGAGCATTCCAAGTTTACTTGAAGAAATACAGACTGAACTCTGCATCATGAACCCACCAACACAAGTCGACCTGCACTGATTATTCCGACAGTGGACAACACTTCGCCACATGGGATAGCTTTGATAACAGAAACCCCTAACCAGGTTGTGAACCAGATAGGCAGACGACAATTCCACAAGACAGAAGCATCTCTGGAACAAGTGAAATTTCGATCCATTACTGACCACGAGAAGGTTCACAAAACATGACTGCTGATTTTTACAAGGATACTGATTCTTAAGACCTCTTTATGACTCAAGAGAAACTCCCATAAATTAAGACCACAACAAAGATACAAGGCCTTCATAGATGGTATCACAATAGAGAAATTTAAGTTGTCCCCATCCCGACAATGCTGACTTAAGTCGGACCAAGCCCATCCCACATCCGACGAGTTTTGACTGCGCGCAAGCTTCGCCCTGAAACCTATAGTTGGGGCCCTGATGTATGAAGCATCTATAGCCTCACAGTCACAAGCCGACCACCTATGACTGGAACTTCCTCCGCTGGAAAAGAAGCCCACATACTTCTCCTCATGTCTCGCGCGGCCACTCTATCAACATACCAACATAGAATTACAATGACCGACTTAGAGTGTCGGACTGACCATGCTAGAGGTAGGAGATTGAGTGGTCTGTCAAACATGAAACACAAACTGATGAGAGGGGCACTCCAAGAACAAGTCCCTTTGGTTCACACTCTTCATCGGAGGAGGAACCTTCACTTACCACAATATAAACAGGACCAACAACTATTACGAACTTTAAGCTGGTTGTTCAACACAACCTCTTGAGAACTTGAAACTAGCTCATCAAAAAGGTCAATATAACTCTTTCACCCTTTGTTGACTAGTCAAGAACCTACAAGATCCACCACTTTCCTTCACCTTCACTTAGGTCCAACCGTGGAATGATACCAGTTTTGAGGGTTGCTCACGGCATCGCTATTCACAACGAAAACGGAACTATCACCATTTTCCGGTTTAGTTTCGCTCCTCCAAACATTCTCGAGACAACTTACACATACACGACATCTTGAGTTCCTCCAAAACCAGAGACACTTCCAACTATCCCAAATCACTCAACGACATTAAACTGACATTGACGTTTACGAACAGTCGACACCACCGAGCAGAACATAACTCTGCCACTCCACTGGGAGTCTGAGCCGGGCCAAGAAATGATAGAGACCTTATGGAACCCATGGGACGTTTCTAGGGGGCATATCCCAAACAAGAACACAAAATAGCCTTCCAAAAACCCAAAAAAATTACAAAACTAATATCAACATTCCAGAAACAAATCCAATAATTCCAATCTAAAACATCAATTCATTCTTAAAGAAAAACACCCTCTTGAGAAACCAAATACAGTACAATAAGACCGAACAAATATTTTGAACCCATTGCTTTAAATCTGGACTCAATACCATTTTCCAATTCCAAAACCATTTAAGCACGAAGCCCATTTCATATAGAACCCCACTTTTCCAGAAACAAGAAGAAACTTTTAAAATCAGTCACTCACAACTGATATTCATGGATGCCTCATGGATTTCCATTTTCGTGCCACACAGGCACCCATTCCCACAATCCACCAACTATCCATTAATCACTTCCACGTGCCCACATGAGAATCCATAGAAATATCACTAGACAAAGTAAGGTTCTTCTGCTTTCAAGAATAAAACATTTTCACTATTTCTAAATACTATTCTTTTTCTTCAAATAAAACATTTCAATGTTTCATGACAGATTTTTAAAATGATTTCCATTTTTAAAACAACCCACTTCAATTTCAGATAATCCAAGAAGTTATTTTAGGAATTCAATTTTCGACAAATCAAATGCCAAAATTCCGAAAACAAGGTCCTGGAGAAATGCACCCCAAAAACCATGCCAACCAGACACCAAAATAAAATAAAATTAACACCAAAGTCCGCTTCCCTTTTTAAAGGAAAACAATTTCGTGCCAATCCCAAAATTGAATCAAGATATCACAAACATTAAAGCACCTGGGCGGAGGACTAGTGGTCGTGTCTAACCCGACTACATGGTTTAGCAGACCATGCCCTAGGTAAGCATACACCACTAGGATTGTCGAATCATACTCTTGGGCATCACATGGGTTGCTACTCCATGTGAGACCGCGCGCAGTACCGGTTTACTCCCATTGTCATCCCCATCCACAAAGACCAAGCCCAAAACATAAATCTTGGACTACCCCTGGTTTCTCGAGGATCGGAATGAGAAAGAGTTCATGACGCTCTTCCCTCACCTACCACTCGAGTACCGACAGTCCTATCTCCAATCTACCAGACATTCAAAATAACAAGAACAAACCCAACCTGCCTCTAATACCATTTTGTCACGATCCAAGTCGGGTCGCCATCCGACCCGGCGCCCGACCCGGTCTGCGACAAGGCCCAGAGGGCATTCCTGATCCCCACGGGCTAGAAACTTGTGCCGGGCATCCAAATAAACCAGTTGTGAATGGTTTGGACCATAACGAAGATAAATGAACATAAACTAGACAAGCAGCTCAATAAAAGAAAATAAACTAAACAACTTGACAGAAGAAAAAAGGAATAAACAAAATAATGTGATATACCTCAGGTGACCCCGTGGATCACCACGGTATGTTAACTGCACTCACTCCAAATGGCAATCCCAGACTGAAACCTGTAACTGAAAAGTAAAGTAGGCATGAGCACCGAAATGCTCAGTAGGAATGCCAAAATATAACCACGTCCTATGTCCCTTCCTTTAGTAAGAAATCCAATTATGCCAGTTTGAAAATAAGATATAATAAAATAATATTTCTCCTTTTCAAATTCAAGTAACGCGTTTGCATTTTCAGGTAAAGAATTTTACTCCCACTACATTTTCAAAATAGGTTTCAAGCATGAATTGACATTTCAAAATGAAAAGAAACCAGTTTGGATTAAAATATGGTTTTCACAAACATGACATCAAGTATGAAAAAACGAAAAATAAAGTTACATCACTAGTAGAATGTCACAAATTAGCACCATGGGTAAATCCTTATAGGTATCTAGAACAAGTGGGAACCTAGAGACCTCGTACCTCGGTGAAACGTGGCTTAAAAGACCATGACCCTCAGAAAACATGGCTTAGAAGGCCACAACCCTCATAAAATGTGTCTTAGAAGACCACGACCCACAGAAATTCACAAGGTGAGTAAGTGTTGTTGCGTCAATCCTGCTAGATAAACCGGGATGAACCGCTGCTATGTCATCTAGCATACTAGTCATGGTCACCCACCTAGATACCCAGGTTTCCCATTGTGCTCTATTTCAAGTGGTGGTTAGTTTTCTTTATCAAGAAAACATATATGTACATAACAATTTTTTTTCTAAAACTCATTCAACATCTCACCACCACTCTCCCTCATTGAGCGTATTCCCCCTCTTTCACATCACACAATGCATAAGCATCAAATTAGGCACATGAGAACACATTCAACTTAAAAAAAATTATTTTTCTAAGACCAAGGGGGGCATGCCTCAAGAGAGGTTTTTATTTTTCAAAAAACATTCTTAAGATGCCAAACAGGCTTAATTACATAAAGGAAACACTTTTTACAATCAAACGGACAAAAGGCCAAATACCTTTGTAAATACACCTTACCAATTAAAAACCACTTAAGAAATCAATTTTCAAGAAAAGTCACTTAAGACCAACGTCATTTGAAATACATTTCAATTTCCAAAACAAGGGCATAATAGTTTCTAGCAACTGCAAACATATTCCATAGCATGTGTATATAGCATAGTGTAAAACATATTTTTAAAACAATCAATCAATTTTGAATTTCAAATTAAAAGAATGGGCATAGGGGACCTACCTCAAACGTGTCGTTATTTGTCGAAGACCACTCGAACCCACATTTGACGCATACACGCACATGCATTTATTCATATATATATACACACCTAGCTGCATTTCACATATTACCTGCGCCATGATGGAATATGTACAAAGAGGGCATATATATATATATGCCTTAGCTTATGCATGTACATGTAGGATACCTGGAACCCGCGGCCCCAAACCACCTTAGTGAGGTCCAAAACACTACACAAATAATTTAATAAAACAAATCAAACTCTTAAAAAATCTATAAAACACTTCAAAATAACACATCAAAGACTCGCGCCAATGAAAAACTCAACTTTAAGTTGGGAAGCCACTTTGAAACTAAACAGACGACGTAATATTATCGAAACATGGTTTACACCACAAATATCATTTAATTAAATTTTTTTAACAATTTATAAAACACTAAACCAGCTTGACATGGGTTTCCAGAAAATCACACTAATATCACAAAAACACATTAATAACAAATAAATGCATATGAGATATCAAGAGAATAAAATAAGACCACTTCTCACTATGCAAACTAACTAAATAATATGATGAATTAATTAAACACACAAATAAATTCATCAAAGAATAATGATGAGTGGAACCACCTACCTAAAGGTCGATTTCCCCAAAACATTGATGGGAAACTTCAAACATGGTGAAAAACTTCAATCACACCCCAAATGCACCATGACCAAAACCAAACAAACCCTAAAACAATAATAGGAGAAAAGAATAATCAAAATCGAACCCTAAATCAAATGAAATCCTAAACACAACACATTGAACCAAATAATACCAAAGAAAAACCAAAATCCAAGATAAACCCTAGTCACAAGAATGCCCAAAAGAGGAATCGACCGATTGGAGGGGAACGCACCTACGGTGAGGGTGCATGAGGTCAGATGGAGGATGATGGAGGCCGTCGGGGGTGAATCACGTAGAAAAAAAAATCAAGCTGGAATAGAGGGGTGAGGAGTTAGGTCGACTCGGTGAGGAGGTCCGACGAAGGGGGTGGCGTGGCTTTAGGCGAGGCAAGCGGGCGGCTTAGCTTCGGGCGAGGCAACAGGGGCGGCCGGCGCGGTTGCGGTAGGGGTCGGAGGAGGTTGGGAGGCCGGCTGGGCGGAGGGAGGCCGGTGAAGGGGCAGTACAGCTTTGACGAAGGGAGGGCGGCATGAGGCTGGTCCGGCGAAGGGAGGGTAGCGTGAGGCTGGTCCGACGATGGGAGGGCAGCGCGACCAAAGGAGAGCCGGGTGCCGGAGCTGGGTGTCGGGGCGGCGGACGGGGAGCGCTAGGGTTAGAAGGGGGGTTGGGGGGTGCGACGTGAATGAGGGGAAAAGAGGGAGGGGGAGGAAATGAGAGAAAAAGGAAGGAAAACGAAAAAACAGTAAATAAAAATAAATATATAAAAATAAAGATAAAAATAAAAGAATAAAAATAAAAATAAAATAAAAACCTAATAATTAATAATCATGAATTTAATGTCAATAATAAAACTAAAGTAATAAACTATCCATGAAAGAATATAATTACATCATTTGTCTACACATGGACTCAAGCACGGTCGCACGCCCGTGAAATCATAAAATTAATAATAAAGCGTTCTATTATTAAGGTTGGGCACTACACGCGGTTGCGTAAACAGTCACACACCCGTATATAGTCACATGCACGGTCAAGAGTATATATATATATACATATATGTATATATTTTAAACACGTTCAAAGTGATATTCAAAAACGAGATGTAAAATAATTAAGAATAAAATAAAGTGTCGCACATTGCTACGCCAATACAGACATTAATCAGAAAAATCGTGAGACTCAAGTCGGTCCGAACCATACCTTAAAAAATAAATTTTAATTCCAGATAAAATTATAAAATAATAAAAATTATTATTACTATAGATTTTCGAGTGTGAAAGGTCACATCATTAAAAGATGAGTAAAAAAATAAAAAGAAAATTCTTAAAGAATAATCTGACGTAAATCAGTAGGTCCATGTACAGTAGGTTAGAACTACAAAAAGAGGGGTACCTTAGGAAAGAATGGAATGAAAGGGGTAGACATTATATAGGAATCATTTGAAAGAATAAGTTCTTTGAATTTATCAATAGCCGAGGGGATTATTATCTTACAACATTGTGTGAATGCTTAGATAGAGACATGGAACATTTACTATAGATAATTTTTTGACTCCATGATAGATAATGGATTCATAGATAATTATGTGCTTGAAAAATTTGATATGGTTTATTTAGTTGATGATGAAGATATATAGACTATGGGGGAAGGGAGATATAAAAAACAAGATGAATAATGGTTATTTCCATAATCTCATGGTTTTTTAAAACATAATAAGGAAATATATAAATTTAATTTCTATAAGGAAGCTAGACAAAGAAGTATTTGAAACAACCTTTTACAACAAAGTATGAAAGAATACTCTAGGTTCAATGGTTATGGATTTATGAATAAATAACCATACTTTATATCTAGATTTATTATTTAATGGAGTGATAACATGCTGAGTATTAATATCTAATAGTTCATATGTATAGAATATAAAAATTAGGTAACTTAGTGATAAGAGCATAAATATTCTAGAAACTAATGGGATGCTGAATTTGGATCACATATACATATAAAGTTGAGAGAGTATCATACTTGAGAAGCAATGAAAGGCATATTTTAACCTTAGTGGATGAACACCAAAGTGTAGAAAACTAGAAATTGTTCACATATGTGTGTGGAATCAAACCTCTTTCCATTTATATGGAGGGTCACAATACATTGTGAAATTCATTGATGAATCTATACGAAAGGTATTGGTATTCCTCCAGAAACCCATCTCTAATGTTTTTTTATAATTTATTCTATTGAAGGTGATGGTTGATAATGTGAACATAAGAAATCTAAAGATATTGATATTATAAATTTTTTTTGATTATAGTGAAAGAATCTTATGAGAACTCTAAATGAACCAAGAAATTCATCTTGAGAAGACTATGTATAAGATGCCAGAGAAAAATTACATTGTAAAATTTTTGAATATATCATTTGTAACGATATATCAGAGCATAGAATTTAATTATGTAATGTCCAAGGAAATTTGGGTCTATGAAATATGTTATTTTGTCTAAGTAGTTAATCATTATCTATCAGCAACATTCAAGAAGGAAATTTAGAAACTATTGTGATATAGTAAAGAAGTGGAGCTCAACTATCTCAATGACTATAAAATTATTTCCTATGTCCATATGAATGATAGTGACTAGGATAAACTGAATAAAATGTATATGTAATGTTTCTTTATTGGATATATATATAAAAACATTGTATTATAGTTTTGGGATGATAAAAGTATGAAAATATTCTGATTACAAAATGTGATCTTTAATGATAGGGTCTTGTTCCAAGAAATAAATATATAAGGGAGAGATGCTGAAGAAAACGTTTCAACATAGAAAATTCATATAGATTTAAATTGGGGCTCTAAATAGACATATATTAAAGAGAATTAAAATTGCGTCACTAGATATTCATGTAGTAGGATAATGAAAGATGTACCAGAATGTTATAGGGATGTTGGGTCTAAAGTGTGAGAATAAGAAATTATGGATTTAAAATTCAAAGAATTGGATGATATAAAACTAGATATAATAGATCCACATGTAACATTATAGAGTAATTCTATAGTTATATGACTAGTTCATATGTTGGGGCATGACTTTCATTATTTTATTGAAATAAATATGAGGCAACCTTAGATCCTATAAGAATTGGTGATTATAGGAAATACATGATAGTTTGAGTTATTTAAGAAGAAAAATTTATATTTTTTTTATTACAAATTATGAGATAACATATTTACCACCAAGGAAGGAAGAATTTGAGAAGAAATGAGTTTTACATCCTGAAGTTCCCCTGACCGGTACTCCCAGGTCCAGTGCTAAAAGAACTTTTTTTAAAAAATGGGATTTGAAAACAAGTGTGTTGAATCATTCCGAACTTATATATGTTTCCAAAAATAAAACATTACATCTCTAAAAAATCATGAAATCCAGAGAACCAAATATTTAGTTTCTTTGGTGGTTTAATATATAGACAAATCATTTCAAAATATTGTAAATATTTCTATAGAAATCCTTCAAAGCTATGCCCCTTATAGACTTAATATAGGTTATACTCATCTTTATAACTAGGGGAAAGGAAAACATAAGAAGAGGTGAGCTCTAATTATCTTTAAGGAAAAAACTTATCAATATTTTATCAAGGGTTAGATCATAAGATTATGAGAAAGAACGAGAAGGAGAGAAATATATAATTAAAAAAAATATTGAATAATAAATGTTTTATATAATAAATAATAGAAGAAAATGTAATCTAGAGAGAGAAATTATATGCTAGGGAATAATATTATGGAATCATAAGACAATAATCATAATCCATGGAGTATATAATAGGAATTTAAAATAGAGATGTTTCAAAAACATTGAAATATAGAATAATGAAGAACTATGGAGAAACAATAATCATAGGTAATCATCATATTACATGGTGTATTAGGAATCACAAACCTACAACTTATCTTGTATTATAAATTACAAACATATGACCTCACTTGGATTAAGAATCACAATCCTATTACCTCACATTTATTTGGAATAACATGCATGTGGATCGTATTTATATCATGAGATATAAAATCTTAACTAATGCATTGGTGGGTGATATAATACCTCATATATCAGCATCAACAAATATGTTTTCCATGAGATATCAATAATTATTTATAATATAAAGAAACAATAGAAAAAATGGTTTTGTAATATTTAAAAATTAAATCCTATTAAATGACATCGCGAATTAGATCTGTTGAATCCAAAAATTTAGTCACCCAAAAGAATTAATTCATAAGGACATTTGGAGGGTTTTTTGTAAAATAAAACTCCATTATAGATAGATATTTCATATTTAAAAATGTAAAATGGAAGGGAAACATAAAATATTCTTCATAAAACATTTCTAAACATCATTGGAAATAGGAAATGTAATAAGTAACTTTTGAAAATGTCATTTTGAATAACTGACATGAAATTTTTTCAAACATTATTTATAAAGATATCCCAATAATTGATACTTAAAAAAACACATAAATAATATCAATATGAAATATGGAGTGGATGATAAAACATAAGATCATGAATGTAAAAACCATTTTAATATTTTTAAATACCTTAATTAAACATCACATAAAAAAGAGTAATAAAACATCCTTTTGTAAAGTGGTAAATTGAAATATAAAGTTCACTCTATTTAATACAAATTTGAGTTTCCAAATAGTAAATGATAACATTGGTAGTATTAAATAACATGTATATAGAGGATAAACCATAATTAATGTGAATGAGAATTATTATTAACAACATTATACTTTTATGAGGAATAAATTCATTAAGGAAAAAAATTGGAATAAATATTCATTTTACCCAAAAGAAAGTGAATTTATCAAATAATATAGGAAATAGATGAATATAGTGAACTTAGAAGAATGGTGTTCAAACATAAACCTTATAACTCAATAAAAATAATTTCAGGTTACTGAAACCCCATACAAAATTATTATCTGTTGAATCTGATCCTCCTGATAGGTAAATATAAGATGGATCTATAAATAACTTGATTTAAATTACGAGTATGATAAAAATATATACATGTTCAATATGTATTTCATAAAATAAAATAAGTGGTGACTAATACAACATAACTCAATGAAGTGAAATTGAGAAGAGGAAAACCTTATAAGCATCATAATTAATGATGTAAGAAATATATGATGTGTGGTTTATGTAATAGAAATATAAATCATCAGAAAAAAATAAAAACCAACATAAATTGACTATAGTGAAAATTTACCCATATTATAATAATGATATCTGATAAGAAACATTATAACTCAATAAAAGGATATAGAGTTACGAAACACCCCTTCCTTTTATTCTAACTTCCACAAAAGTATATTAAAATACCCTATCATAAATACAACCATATTAATAAATTATTTTGGACATTTATTAATATATATGACCTTGTATACTCTTCAATTATATTAATTTATTATACATTTATTTGTTACTTATTGTTTATTTTCATAATATTATGTGCACGATTTTGATTGTTTCACACATTGTTAAAAATGTCAATGTTGATTTCTATTTACATTTATGAAGTTTATAATTTAGTGATTATCCAAGTTACTTAATATTTTATCCATTATGAATTATTAAATTATAATTTCATTCAATGTTTTTTTAATGATTCAAGAATATAAAATCAGGGACAAGCTTGTTTTGGTGATTTTTAACAAAAGAAAGGTTGTATATTACTTAATGAGTCAAAAATTAAGTATACCCTTCCAAAACCTATATATATACATATATATATAATTATTAGTATACCACATCACTTGTAATTAATATTTCATATTCATTCATGAAATAAAGTTATAGCATCGGTCATGTAGGTGGTTAAACCGACCCAAAACAGAATATGTTAAAATTAATGGATGATTATAGATTTATTTTGAAAAAAAAATCATTATTTAAAAAGAATGATGATATTATTTATGTTTTATTATCATGATAAATTATAAACATGAGTATTTATTAGAATAAGATAATTGATATGGATTTATTACTTAAAATGATTAAATGATTTTTCCTTTGGGTATTCTCGTTTTAGGCGGTTAAATTTACAAAAAACAATTTATAGTTAATATTATTAATATAATTACTATTAGTATATATAGAATCTAAATCACGTCTTAAATATTTTAATTATTCATTAAATACATTTTTATAATTATTCATGATGGGTGGTTATGAAAAATGATATACATTGTTCCATGGAGGTGATAATCTACACGTACACACAGAAAATGTTTTCATTTTTCATATAATTAGAGGAAGGTAGAATAAAATTTATCATTTTAGAATCATAAAAATATTATAACTATTATTTTTTTATTAAATAAAATTTCAATTCCATCCCTTTAGTGTAGTTTTTTAAATTAAAACATTTTGTTCCAAGAGGTGGTATTCTCTACGTATACATGGGTTACATTTTCCTTCTTCTAAGGAGAAGCGATGAATGTATATAATGATTTTTCCTTCAATATAAAAAATATAATATATTGCAGATATTTATGTTATAATTTTAGGATGGTTTAATATAATTTTTGGTATAATAATAATAATACATAATTAGTTATAAATAAAATGGAGTGATTTTAGAATTTTTACCATTCAACTTGGAATAGAAAATTTTCAAATTGGAGTAATCCTTTGAGGGGTAGTATTCTGAGGATAACAAATACAAGATTATTTTATTGGAGTTTTATTAAGGTATATTTTTATATTTTTGTGAAACTAACTATCTTGTGGTTTGTGCATAAGTTGGCTGCAAGTGTTCTCTTTTTATAAGTGGAAGGGGTGATATTTTTTAAAATACACATAAAATAATAATAATATAATGTCACATTCAATGGAAAGTGGATTAAAATGTGGAAAATAATGTAGATTAGACGATTCCTGGTCTATAAATCACCCAACCACTCATTTGGAGACACATTTTAAACATGTTTTAGGTCTTTCCCCTATTTTTAACCCTTTTTCTATTTTGGATTTTATGATTGTAACTAATTTTTACCATATGTAATTTAATTTATTATTAAAAATAAAAGAGACCTTATTCATAAAATTGACCTTATGATTTAAAAAATTAATTCAATTTTTTTATAAAAACATTTAAAATTCCTAATTTTTTTTAAATAATAAATTTATAATTTATTATGGTATAAGAGAAAAATATTAACGATGTTAAAAAATTATTAATACAGATTTGAAAATTAAAAATAATATTTTTAAATTTTAATGATACCTAAAATAAATCTTTTTCAATAAAAATGATTCCAATTTTTTTTATTAATATATCTTAATAATTCCATAAAATTCATGGTATTTTTCAATATTTCATTTTTTATGATTTACCAAAAAATCAATATTTTTCAAAAAATAAGAGAAATTCATCATAAGGTAATATTGTTGTGATGAATACAAAAAATATGTTAGTTTTTTTAAATTTAAATTCTAAAATTTAGGAAATTAAATTTAAATGGAAAAAAAATGAA
This sequence comes from Viscum album, assembly GCA_963277665.1. Lineage (NCBI taxonomy): Eukaryota > Viridiplantae > Streptophyta > Magnoliopsida > Santalales > Viscaceae > Viscum > Viscum album. Next base: position 1,445,468,028 of record OY728155.1, on the reverse strand, counting down.
ACAATGTTTTTATCATAAAATGACATTTAAATTATTAATTGTTCTAATTATTATTTCCCATTATTTCCTAATTAAATTAATTTTAATCTATTATTAATATAAAAATATATATTATCATCATTTAAATATAATATATTTAGTTTCATGAAATAAAATTCGTATCACATAAAAGAAAACATTAGAGAAAATAAATTTCCAAACATAAAATGCTCTTATTAGTTATTTATCTACACTAGTAAAATTTTATCAACGCATTAATATAAAAAATTAAATTTATTTTTCTTTAAATGTTCAAAATTAAAATGCATAAAAATATTTATGACTAATAAGTACACATTTCTATCATATTAACTTATACTTATATAACACTTTATGATCTATGTGTAAGACTTAAGTACAAGATAAGATCTTTTGGAAGACATGAGTATCTGTTCTGCTAGCATAGATATCATTTTGATTTTCACAAGGTTAAAATTATCATGTATTTTATTTCTCTCAAATTATAATTGTTTGAGTTTATCTTGGTCTTGGTTTAGGTAAAAACCTATAAGGGCTACCACAGATATAAACTCATAAAAATGAGCTTCATAGGGATGAATTTTACTCCATGAATCCAATTATTTTATTTCTTTACTTAGATTTTGAAATATGGATAATTTTATTTTTACACACTAATTTAATTTCTATATAATAATGGTTCAATTTAAAAAAATTATTTTAAAATATCATAGTTTCATTTTAGTTTGTTGTTTCATACATCCCAAGTTATTTGACACATTGAATATATTTAAATGAAAATATATAATAAAATATTATAACATCACATTTGAAAAGGGAGAAGGATATGGAATAATGCATTACAAGGATATAATGGCAGTGAATGAGTTTCGGTGGAAGGGGGTAATCACATTCTCAGGTACATTTTCACAAATTATAAATTATATTACCATCTGGAAAAATTTATGCATATTTGTGTTCGATGATTTACATTTAGAGAAATTTTATTTAAGGAGGTAATTTCTTAATGGAGTTTTATTGGAAGAAATTTACATGAGGAACCCAACTAGATTCAGGGATCAAAAGATCAAGGATTTGGTGTTTAATTAGAATTAAAATTTTGTGTCCTGAAATAGGAACCAAGATAGTGGACCCATATGTTTTACACATTAATGTTGGAAAAAGGAATCATTTGGAGCAACGTGATCCCCTATTACTATTATAAGGTATTAAAATATGTTATTTTCATTATATTTATATTGTATATGGATAACATGCTTATTATGGGTATATACATTATAATTATTTAGAAGATAAAGGAATATTTTTTGAATGTTTTTGAGATGAAATGTCATGGATATTTCAAGAAAATATAATGGATTAAAATTTAATTGGATTATACATACATAATATTTTTTCTCAAATAGACATTAAAAATATTTTTAAGAGATTTGGTATGTAAATATATAGGCTAGTATCAACAAATATTGTCAGAAACTTAAATCATTTCAAAGATAATGTGTCTAAAATAGATTTTGAAGTAACATAAAGGGATGGGGTTTCATTAGTATCTGTGGTTAAAATATTTATTTACATCTTACTGTATATTAGACCATACATTTCTCAAGAAATCGGAGTGGTTATTAATTTCATTTCAAATATAGGGAAGTAAAATGTTGAATCTGTGAACTTGGTCATCCAACATCTCAAATTTATATATCTATTCCTCAAAAGGGGTTGTTAAGTCAGTTATAGACAACACAAATTTGGGTGACTATGATACCAAAACTGGTATAAATGGATTTTTTTCACATACATAGGAAAAACTATGAGGTGGTTTTCAAAATTTCAACTGGTGGTATCATTTCCCAATCTGGATGCAGAATACCTAGAAGGATTTGATATAACAAAGGAACTGATATAATTTAGGTGCCTTCTAGAGACAATTTTATAGAAAAAGGAAATTGGTTTGTTATTCTGTGCTTGTATGAGTGATGTTCAATTGTCTAAGAATCCATTTCACCATACATATATTAAGAACATCGAAATAAAATATAATTTCATTTATATGTATCTAGATGAAAATCAATTGGATAAATAAAAGATAGTTAGGATGAAAAATCTAGAGTACATGTTCACCAAGGTGTTAGACTTAAAAATCCTAATACAAAATTGTGACTTAATTGGACTTGGGTGAACTTAAATGGGATGTAGAGTACTTCTTGTTCATTATGGGTGAGTTTTTTTCAAAGTATTGGAATGTTACCATGGAATCCTTTAAATTGTATTCAAGTGGGATATTTTTTGGTTCGTTAATATTTTATTTAAATGAAAATTTTATTTCTATAAAAATGAGGATTTTTGGACAATGATATTATAATATTTTGTGTGTTAGTGGAAACGATTCTTCAGTAGGTGTGAAGTTGTTCAGATAATAACATTTATCTGGTAGTAGTGTTCAAGTTTGTGGTCATTCAGTAGATAATGGTGAGAGTAATTTACAGGTATTTCGCATTATTTTCTATTTTTTTCAAATAAATTTGTAAAATTAAATATTAACTAGCTTAAAAAGTATAGTTTTGATGACTATATTAGATCATATGTCACCGGGTAAAATTTTTGGGCGATCCATGTTCCTTGGATATACGTGAAACCCGATGAACAGTTTGTCCTCACAAAAAAAGTAGTGTGGGACCACTTTTCTATGTGGCTGACACGTATTCTTGTGATATAGAAATAATGTTAAAATGAAATTGTTTGATATTACTAATTATTTTTTTAAACAATTTATCATCCAATAGTAATGGAAAAGATATTTTCTTCCTATAAATATAGAACCCAGTTTTCTAAACCATATAAATCAATGTTTCCCTTTCTATCCTTTTTTTTTTCTATCAGTTTTATTTATTTTTTGATTTTATGTGTGTGTGTGTGTGAATATGAATTTATATAGTGAGTATGGTGTGCGAGATTCTATTATTCTAGTACATCAAGCCGAAGGGGTATCATCTAATTGATGGAGTATCTGAAACATTGATTTTCCTCTATGAGGATTATATATAAGAGTACATCTAGATTCTTGGTGTCTATACCCCTAAAATATGTATATGAAGATATATATTTTTGTTAAATCTACATGTGTAGGTATGTGAAACATTTTTTAAGGTAATCTATGGAAACAAACATGCATATCTAGTAAGTAAATGTATCTTCATAAGATATACCAAGGAATAAATGGGAAAATTTCTATATGTAACCTCATATAAAAAGGTAGTTGGTTTAAGATATTCTTAATTAATTTAATGAGAGAGTGTCTCCCAAACTGATAAAGTGATCATGACTGATTTTGATGAAGCCGTGGCTCAACACACCAAGCGTTGGCATAAGAAAAAATTCCATAAATCCTAATAGAATAAGTTATTCTAATAAGAAACGTACTTTCTACGAGAACCAAAGATGTTATAGAACTAGATATATGGTTTTTTAGACACTAAGGAAGGTGACACATTATTATTATAAGATAATGAACCTATGTCCTATATGTAAGTAGTAAGAAACTCAAAGTTTCGAAGTTGAAATAATCCATTAATTTAGAATTGGATTTTATATACCATAACACATTCTAGGTTTAGGTAGATGTAGAGACCCAAATCTTGACGTACATGGAAATTACATTACTTTTGAAGAATACTTAATACATGACAAAAACAGACGCCCAAAGACCGTATTAGTTTAGTGTCTTTGGAAACTCGAAATGAAATCACCTAATCATGGTGAAACATCTTCAACATCTCCCATAAAGATCTTACCCTTTTGGTTTTCTTACCTAAAACCTTTATTTATATTCTAGGGAAAAGAAAACATAAAAAGGTTGAGCTCAAATTCTCAGTAAGGGTAAACATAGAGAACATAAAACAATCCATAAAAATTTGTATGCAATAACTTAAACATAAAATCTAAACATCAAAATCCTGAGTAAAGACATATATCTTGGAAGTACGTAAGACATATATCATAAAGGAACATCAATCATGATAAAATATCTTGGAAATAAAACTTTTAATTTTGTAAAAATATTAAGCACATGATATGATTTCCATAGTATCCAAGGCATTTCTGGAAAGACCATCTTAGTGGACAAAGTCCCTTTCTGAATCGAGTTCACTCATCATTTCAGTCCTGTAACACTGAACCAGATTAACTTACCGTTATAGCCATTTCTATCTCATGAGAAATAAATCTTTACCCAATGAATTGGAGGGATATATAGGTCCCACCCATCTCATAATGAAATCATTTTTACTTGTTCCACAAAATAAACTTAAAACATTCATCCTAACACAAAGAATAAAATGGGTTTCATAAACATCATCCCATCATCACATAATCCATATAAAACAAATAGATATTTCATCATAAGAAAAGTGAAACCATTTAAATAATAGAAACATTATACTTGAAACAATCACATATGAAGTAATTTCATCTTATATGGAAAATGATTTTGACAAAACACTTGAAATGAATTCTTGAGGAAAATATCCTTTCTTCTTCAAAATCATTTGATTTTCACAAAATGCCATGCAATTTTAAAAGAAAATAATTTTGTTGAAAATAGTCATAAAATCTTGTAGAGTAATCTTCATGAAAATGAGGCGTTATGAAACCATAAAAATCTGTTCACGCCGTATAATTTATAAATAACATTCTTCTCATACTTTTTTCGGAAAAGTCAAAAAGTACTGCATTTGGTAAACAAAAGAAAGATTCCTTTCATACGATGTGGTAAAAGTCAAAAGAGGGTATAAATGAATTTAAACATACATGGAAGAAAAGTAAAAATTTTATGAAAACATTTTGATATCATATGGACATGGATGATAAACATAACCCTAGTAAATACTTAAGAATAAACAATCTCGGATAAGAATGAGATTGGAATAATTATCCCATAACTTAGGTCCGATATGCTTTGTATGTATCTGAACCTCCTATATAATAATTTAAATAATATCATTGACTTATTATAGAATCATATTCATTGTTATGATGTCATATATGGTTCACTTATGACTTTATATTACCCGTTCCTTAGTAAAATCCATGTTAAAGCAGCGTTTTGGGTAAAATCATTTCATTTATCGTACGTGTTTCGACATGTTGTTCTTGATATTATTAATTATATCCTGATTTAATTAATTTCATAATGTAAAACAAGATTTATATATATAATATATATATTAATCATATACATATATATTTGATAGCTTGATAAATGGTATGAAATACACCGTTCATGGAGACGGTAGGTCGTACGTATGCATGAACACTGTTTTCATTTCCTTATTGAATTGAATGGAATTAAGTAGATGTCATACATATATATATATAAATAAAGTATCATTATTATGTCCTATATTTAATTATTATTCATTATATATACTTTATAATCATTCATGAATGGTTAACATGGAGAATGAATCTCATCGCGTCGTGGAGACGGTAGTCCGTACGTACGCACGAGCGATGATTTCATCCCATGATCGTGGAATTGTATTAAAGTGTATGTATAATATTTCAGAATCAATTTCACTTTACTATAATCATATATAGTTATTTATTTACACCATTATACCCATCCAAGTAAGGTGGTGGTCGAAAACAGATTACACCACGGCGTGGAGACGATATTCCGTACGTACGCACGCGCGGTGATTTCGTTTTCTATTGGTTGGATAGAAGGTGAAATAGGGTTGTTTAATATTTATAATAACATATCAGTATATAATTAATACTGATGTTATTACTTTATAATGAGACAAATAAAGAAGAAGAAGTAGAAGAAGAAAGAAACTTGATAGAATCGGAAGAAGAGATTACCTCTTCTTCGACACACCTCCTTTAAGCCTTCTCTTAAGGAAGTTGAGTTGGTCTTTTGAGAAGACCAGAACCTCCAGAATGTTTCTATGGAAGTGTAGAATAGAAATGGTCAGGGTTTGGACGATATTCAAGGCTCAAAAGGGTGCGAAGAGAAGAGGGAAGTGGTTCCCTTTTTATAAGGGGGGAGAGGGGCACCTTTGGAGAAACATATAATTTTATTTTATAATAAATTCATATTCGGTTTTTAATAGTTCCTAATTGATTTATTTCTAAGCTAAGGGGTGGAAGGGTCTAAATTCTCTCAAAAAATATGTTTTATACAATTTTAAGTTACTATTGTAACCTTATGTTTTAGATTTAACTCTATGTTAAATAATTTAACTTTTACTGTGTCTTCTTGTTTTCTTACACTATATGGGTAATAAACATACTATAACAAGCCAAATGAACCCCAAGTGGTTCATTATTAATATATATATCCCTATCTAACTCATTTGGCCGAACCTTATATTTTTTGGAATAAAATAACAATTAATAATATAATATTCGTTTTAAAAACTATTTTATGTCAATTTTGACACTATTTGGTACTTGATTTTTTTGAAAATCATAACAGAATGATTAGTTAGAAAAAAATTTATTAAATCAATGATAACATGTAATATTAAACTATAAAATTATTATAATTCATAAAAAGTATAAAATTACATTTATGGGTATTTATAACATCAATTATGTTAATATTTCATTAATAAGGTAATTACTGCATCATCATCGTGTCATAAATAAATTAAATTATCTAATGTATAAAAATTATAAATTAAATTAAATTATATAGGAAAACTTTTTAGGTTTCTATTGAATATTTATATTCGAATGTATCTTATGTATAACCCTATATTAATAATCATTTAGTTATTAAACATTGATTTTAACTATTTTAACCCTTCTTTAAATAAATTAATAATAAATGTCCTAATCTAATCCAAGTGGACCTAAATGGAAATATTTTATTCATAAGGTTGTTTTTGGTCGAATTATACTTATACAATATAATTAGGATATGTTTTAGGGTAATAATAATATCATTTTTACCCTTAATTACCCTATTTACTTTTAACCGTGGTAAATAAAAGTAAAAAGTTACTATTCATCAAAATTTATTTTCATCTCATTGAACCACATTTTAGTCCTTTATATTAACCGTGTCTCCCGAATTTTTGAAATTCCACTCACAGAAGTGGTAAAATTATGTTTTATGTGAATTTCCATATTCTCCTAGGAGGTGGGTAAAAGACGGTGAAAAGTTCAATAAACTTTTTATATATCTAAAATTATTATAAAATGAATCCAATGAATTACATTGAAATTATACTGGTATTATGTAACAATTTTGACCTAAAATAAATTTAAATAAAAAGTCAGTTTTTAAATAGTAACCTAGTGTTTACACTATTCATCAAAAATTGAATGTTTTCAGAAAAATACCAAAAAATCACCCTAGGATAATTTTGATATTCTGAATCCAAATATGAATTCCATTTTTAATGATAAAATTTATAAAATTTAAAAAATTAGGTATTACTATTCATAACGGCTAGTTCATAATAGTATTATAATAATATCTCGTTTAGTGAAACTCGATATTGCGTACTACACATGCTATCGAGGAAGGTCGCGATTGCGTGTAATGTAAGACAAGTCAGGGTTGTGTATAGTGCAGGACTCCTTTGTTGTTGCGTATAACAGAATCCAACCATATTTCATTTATACATTGAATATATATATATATATATATATATATATACACTCAATGTTACGTAGAATTACTACTATCAAACGAACTTGAAATGTTGTGTAACACAATACAAGAATAGTGTTGCGTATACTGCAAGCTAATATGGTGTTGTATATAATGCAAGATAATCTTTGTGTAGCGTACAACAAAAGACATCAAAGATATTAAAAAGAATAATTCTCATAAAATCTCGGGTTGTTACATTCTACCCCCCTTAAAATGAATTTCACCCTCGAAATTCATCGGGGTTATAAATGGTTTTCTACTTGAAAGTTTCTTTAATTAAAACCCAAATCATAAAATATAATAACAAAACTAAACATTAAAAACTAAAGTATGAAACACAACAGTTACCCAAATTAACTAATTATCGTGTTTCCACATAGGAGAACATAGGTGAAAATATAGATATGGAAGAGAAATATAACCATCATGTTCTGATGGTGAGTGGTAGAGAACATGGCTATGAAAAATCCAACAATCACAAAGCCATAAATTTGTGATGATCTACGGTTCCATCTAATTCATCAAATATAATGGTAGAAGGATAACATTTTTGGTTTTCAAGATCATTTCCCTAAAGTTGAAGAATTTGAATTAGAAGAAATACTTACTTTATTTCTGTATAATCTCACCGTTGTTCGTGCCTTTAACAATTTCCACTTCATCTCTTAAAGAAATGAAGATGAATTTGTCTTTTACGAAGTGTAAGCAGATCATGCGATAAAAATTGTTTCTACTAACCAGGGACTTCCTGTAGGCCAGTGGTGGGCGATAAAGGCCTGTCGCACTTCGGTTGTGGGTTCGATTCCCACAACCCTGTCCGACGTGATGGGTTGTCGCCCGTTCTGCATGTTGTCCCTTTTCATAAACTATACTATTATAACATTCTATCAATAATATTGAAAACATTTCTAGCCTTAAACAATACTAACTTATGTTCAACATAATCCATTCCAATATTTAGGCTTATCCAAAATACTTCTTTCCAAACTCAAAGTATAAAGAGAACTATTACTAAAAAGTTCATATAACAAGCACATGAATACCATCATTTATCCCTCGTATATCTTGTTGGTCACATTCCAATGATTTGAATAACTTAATCATGTATTCTATTGAAATATGAATGCCCATTGAACCTTAGTGAAAACATGAATGTTGTCAAAAGTTAACCCATTCCTCATACCAAAATCCAAAAATTCTATATACTCAAACCATGATATAACCTTGTCCTTATATCATTCATGAGCTCATGAATACTATCAAACATATTATTTTCTCCTTATCCATTCATTATGCGCATATCATCTTCTTTCCAAAAATATCTGAATAACCTTTCATGTTTACCAGTACCATTCAGCATATACTTTCAAATACTTTAGGAAAAAAAATAGTGTAACAATCCATAAATGATTCTTTATTCAATAGTACAATTAACTATACAACATAACATAAATCATTCCATTACCATATTAAAACATTGACAAAGCTTCATCACTTCTTTCATCTCATATATCATTTGTAGTCTCCACATCATCATCCACATAAATACTACCCATATGACCATGCTGATTCTCTTCATGAGATTTTCCCTTAGGGAATTGGTTTGCATAATGTCCATACATTCCACATTTAAAACATCTAATCACTGTTGATGTCGTAGTAATACCATTATCCTTATCCATGGTATTAACTGAACCTTTTCCTTTGCACTTACTGGATTTGTATCCTTATTTTCCACACCCAAAGTATCTTCCAGTTCCTTTAAAACATTCACCTTGATGCCTCATCCCACATGATTTACATGAGAGAAATTGAACTTTCTTTCCTCTATGATCATTATGAAACTCTATCTTTCTCTTATTAGCTGAGTCGAGAAATTTACCAAAGTTGATATTATTTATCATATTATGAGATTTCTGATTAGGCATAATTATGATGTTTGTACTTCCAAATCTTGTTTCATTTGGTTGCTCATGAAGAATATCATTCTATTGTCCAATATATCCTCCATTATAGTGAATCTTCCTGTTTCTAGCCTTTTTCTAAAACCCAAAAAGAATAGTATGAGAGGAAAAAATCATAATCAAGGGGGACTGCCATCAATATCTAAAATCTTAGGTAAATTTATAAGGACGTTACCATTATTCTAGGACTATAACCTATACGTATACTTATCCTTAGGGACATCCCTTGACATACCTTAGAAATATCTCTAGGGATTTTACAAAAGTTTTCGCATCCTAGTTTCCAAAGTTTAACTAAACCTTCACTCTGATACCAACTGTAGAGACCCAAAGCTTGACATACATAGACATTACATTAATTTTGTAGAATACTTAATACATGACAAAAACAGACGCCCAAATACCATATTAGTTTAGTGTATTTGGAAACTCGAAACAAAATATTCTAGTCATGGTGAAAGATCTTCAACATCTCCCATAAAGATCTTCCCCTTTTGGTTTTCTTACCTAAAACCTTTATTTATATCTTGGGGAAAAGAAAACATAAAAAGTGTGAGCTCAAATTCTCAGTAAGGGTAAACATAGAGAACATAAAACAATCCATAAACATTTAAATGCAAGAACATGAGCATAAAATCTAAACATCAAAATCTTGAGTAAAGGCATAAATCTTGGAAGTACGTAAGGAATATATCATAAAGGAACATCAATCACGATAAAATAGCTTGGAAATAAAACTTGTAATTGTGTACAAACATTAAGCACATGATATGATTTCCATAGTATCCAAGGCATTACTGCCAAGACCATCTTAGTGGACAAAGTCCCTTTCTGAATCGAGTTCACTCCTCGTTTCAGTCCTGTAACACTAAACCGGATTAACATACCATTCCAGCCATGTCTATATCATGAGATATAAATCTTTAAACAATGCATTGGAGGGAGATATAGGTCCCACCCATATCATAATGAAATCATTCTTACTTGTGCCAAAAAATAAACGTAAAACATTCATCCTAACCCAAATAATAAAATGGGTTTTATAAACATCATCCCATCATCACATAATCCATATAAAACAAATGGATATTTCATCATAAGGAAAGTGAAACCATGTAAATCATAGAGACATTATACTTGAAACATAAACATATGAAATAATTTCATCTTATATGGAAAATGATTTTGATAAAGCACTTGAAATGAATTCTTGAGGAAAATATCCTTTCTTCTTCAAAATCATTTTCTTTTCACAAAATATTATGAAATTTTAAAAGAAAATAATTTTGTTGAAAATAGTAATAAAATCTGGTAGAGTAAGCTTCATGAAAATGAGGCATTATGAAACTGTAAAAATCCGTTCACGCCGTATAAGTTAAAAATAACATTCTTCTCGTACTTTTGTCAGAAAAGTCAAAAATTACCTCGTTTGGTAAAAAAAAGAAAGATTCCTTCCATACGATGTGGTAAAAGTCAAAAAAGGGTATAAATGACTTTAAACATACATGGAAGAAAAGTAACAATTTTATGAAAACATTATGAGATCATATAGACATTTATGATAAACATAACCCTAGTAAATACTTACGAATAAACAATCTCGGACAAGAATGAGATTGGAATAATTATCCCTTACCTTAGGTCCAATATGCTTCGTACGTATTCGAACCTCCTGTATAATGATATATATAATGTCATTGACTTATTAAAGAATCATATTCATTGTTATGATATCATATATGGTTCACTTATGACTTTATATTACCCATTCTTTTGTAAATTCCATGTTAAAGCAGCGTTTTGGGTAAAATCATTTCATTTATCGTACATGTTTCGACATGTTTTTCTTGATATTATTACTTATATCCTGATTTAATTAATTCCATAATGTAAAAAATGATTTATATATAATATAAATATTCATAATATACATATATATATGATAGATCGATAAATGGAATGAAATACACCGTTAATGGAAATGGTAGGTCGTACGTACGCATAAACGCTGTTTTCATTTACTTATTGAATTGAATGGAATTAAGTAGATGTCATACATATATATATATATAAATAAATCCAGTATCATTATTATGTCATATATTTAACTATTATTCATTATATATAATTTATAATCATTCATGAATGGTTAACATGGAGAATGAATCTCATCGCGTCATGGAGACGGTAGTCCTTACGTACGCAGGAGCGATGATATCATTCCCATGATAATGGAATTGTATTGAAGTGTATGTATAATATTTCATAATCAATATCACTAGTCTATAATCATATATAGTTATTTATTTACACCATTATAGCCATCCAAGTAAGGTGGTGGTCGAAAACAGATTACACCACGGCGTGGAGACGGTATACCGTACGTACGCATGCGCGGTGATTTTCTGTTCCGTAGGATGGATAGAAGGTGAAATATGGTTGTTTAATATTAATAATAACATATCAGTATATAATTAATACTGATGTTATTACTTAATAATGATACAACTAAAGAAAAAGAAGTAGAAGAAGAAAGAAACTTGAGAGAATCGGAAGAAGAGATTACCTCTTCTTCGACACACCTCCTTTAAGCCTTCCCTTAAGGAAGTAGAGTTGGTTTTTTGAGAATACCATAACCTCCATAACGTTTCTAGGGAATTGGAGAAGTGAAATGGGTTGGTTTTGGCCGATCTTCAATGCTCAAAAGGGTGTGAAGATAAGAGGGAATGGGTTCCCTTTTTATAAGGGAGGAGAGGGTCACCTTTGGAAAAACATAAAATATTATATCATAATAAATTCATATTCGGTTTTTAATAGCTCCAAGTTGATTTATTTCTAAGATAAGGTGGGGAAGGGTATAAATCCTCTCAACCAATAGGTTTTATACAAGTTTTAGTTACTATTGTAACCTTATGTTTTAGATTTAACTCTAAGTTAAATAATTTAGCTTTTACCGTGTCTTCTTGTTTTCTTACACTATATGGGTAATAAACATACTATAACAATCCAAAAGAACCCCAAGTGGTTAATTATTAATATATATATCCTTATCTAAGTAATTTGGCTGATCCTTAGATTTTTAGGAATAAAATAACAATTAATAATATAATATTTGTTTTAAATACTATTTTATGTCAATTTTGACACTATTTGGTTCTTGATTTTTGTGAAAATTATTAAATCATGATTAGTTAAAATAAATTTAATTATATCAATGATAACATGTAATATTAACCTATAAAATTATTTTAAATCATAAAAAGTCTAAAATTATATTTATTTCTGTATTTATAGCATCAATTATGTTAATATTTCATTAATAAGGGAATTACTGCATCATCATCGTGTCATATATAAATTAAATTATCTAATGTCAAAAAATTATAAATAAAATACCATTATGTAGGAAAACGTTTTATATTTCTAATGAATATTTATAGTCAAATTTATATTATGTATAACCCTATATTAAAAATTCTTTAGTTTTTAAACTTTGATTTTCACTATTTTAACCCTTCTTTAAATAAATTAATAATAAATGTCCTAATCTAATCCAAGTGGACCTAAATGGTCATATGTTATTCCTACGGTTATTTTTGGTCGAATTAAACTTATCCAATAGAATTAGGACATGTGTTAGGGTAATAATAATATCATTTTTACCATTAATAACCCTATTTACTTATAACCGTGGTAAATAAAAGTAAAAAGTTACTATTCACCAAAAATTATTTTCATCTAATTGAACCAAATTTTAGTCATTTATATTAACCGTGTCTGTCGGATTTTCGAAATTCCACCCACGGAAGCGGTAAAATTAAGTTTTATGTGAATTTCCAAATTCTCCTAGGAGGTGGGTAAAAGACGGTGAAAAGTTCAATAAAATTTTTATATATCTAAAATTATTATAAAATGACTCCAATGAATTACATTGAACTTATATAGGTATTATGTATCAATTTTGACCTAAAATAAATTTAATTAAAATAAATAATTATTTAAATAAAAAGTCTGTTTTTAAATAGTAACCCAGTGTTTTCACTATTCATCAAAAATTGAATGTTTTCGGAAAAATACCAAAAATTCACCCTAGGCTAATTTCGATATTCTAAATCCAAAAATGAAGTCAATTTTGAAAGATAAAGTTTATAAAATTTCAAAAAGTGGGTACTAATATTCATAACGGCTAGTTCATAATAATATTATAATAATATCTCATTTTGTGAAACTCGGTATTGCGTACTACACACGCTATCGAGGAAGGTCGCGATTACGTGTAATGTAAGCCAAGTCAGGGTTGCGTGTAGTGAAAGACTCCTCTTTGTTGCGTATAACAGAATCCAACCATATTTTCTTTATATATTGAATATATATATATATACACACTCAATGTTGCGTAGAATAACTACTATCAAACGAACTTGAAATTGTGTGTAACATGATCCAAGAATAGGGTTGCGTATACTGCAAGCTAACACGGTGTTGCGTATAGCGTAAGATAATCTTGGTGTAGCATACAACAAAAGACATCAAAGATGTTAAAAAGAATAATTCTCATAAAATCTTGGGTTGTTATAGTATATCCTTAAATTTATGTAAAGATTGTTGGGAAGAAATAGGTATTAAAGAAGAACAAAGAAATAGATATAAATGATAGAATCGATAAATAAAAACGGGAGGACAAAGCGTTTAAGAAACATCATGGTATGAACTATTAACAAATAGTTTCACCAATCATTATACTAAAATACTTCAGTGTTATACTTTCCATAGTAGATTACCATGACTATGAGTTTCATGAAATGGATGTTAAAATAAATTTACATGATGGAAACCTTGTGGAAGAAGTATTTATGACACAACATGAAGGGTTTGCGACTCTAAATGATTCCAATTATGTGCTTCAGTCAAGGAGGTTTGTATATGGGTTAAAGAAATCATCATAATCATGGATTTTTTTAAAAATCCATAAGAAAAATTTATTTCATAAATAATTAATGTATGAAATTTTTCTATAAGTTGTTTAGTGGTAATGTATTTATTTTCCTAGTATCATATTGTTATGTTATATTATTAATGATAAATGATATACCAATCTTACAGTTAATTATGACATTGTTAAAAAATGTTTCTCCATGAATGACTTAGGTGAAGTATCCTACATTTTGGGAATTATGATCATTCGTGATTGATAAAATCGGTATCCTGGACTAATTTAATAACAAATGTTGATATTTTTTAAAGTGATTTAATATAGAACAATCAAAGAGGGGATTTTTCTAATGTCACGTGGTATTTATGACTTCTAGAAAACATGTCCTCAATTCCAGGAGGGGGAGATATAATATTTCACGACCTGACCTGGTGGGTCTCAGGCCACAAATCCTCAAGCTTGCCTCCAATAGGTCATGGGCTGGTGAACAATTCCAAGAAGTCATATCACTAATATGGGAGGCATTTATTAAGTACATGTATGCACACAAACATCTGTAATCTCACAAAATGCTAAAATGAAAAAACCAAAGGCAACCAATGCATGCATACATATATATCCCACAACAAGAGTACAACATAAGTACTAAAAGAATAAAAGGGAAAAACAAAACCCACTAAAAAAATATATAAAAGTGTCTATCCTTGTCATAATAAGGGGAATATTGTAAACTACAATGTTTGGAAGCTCATTGGACAAGATCTAGTAAACACCTCAATCTATCAAGATCACTAAGCTCTACCTACCTCAGGTGCTCTGTGGACCCCGTAGAAAGGAATGTGGTCTAAAAAAGAAACAAAACATGTTCAGGCAATGCCCATGCAAGGGTGAGTATAAAAATAATCAGTAGGTTCCCTAAAAACCCAAAAAAGAAAAAAGGGAGAAACTAAAAGGTAACAGTCCTCTCAACCTAGCTAGAGGGAAACCCAATAGAGAGATAAATTCCATCTCAAACCATCCTTAGTTGTACATTAAAATTAATCTTGGTCTATAAGGGTTTCAAACCCAACATGTGACAAAACAAGAAGGACTCCCACAAATCACCCAGATATACTCATCTCAGACCCTATGTCTCCAGAGGTTCCATCCTCTTAGCTAGCAATAGGATTATATTCATAGGCTCTAACTATAACATAAAACCAGGATGAAAGACTCCATGAGCTCAGCCATCCCATATGGAACCCATTCGAGAGATTCACTCCATCAAGAACAACTCTACCATTCCAAATGGTATATTTGAGAGAATGTGATCCATCAGGAACATCTTACTAGGTCCTGACCTAGTGCCCAGCACCAGAGGTTCTATCATCGGTACTCCTCGACCAATATAGGCTAAAGAAACCCAAGTGATGATGTCTGCCCCACACCACTACACACATTTGAGAGAGTAATTCTCTAGACTATGAACTATGTTAATCCTCTCTAATAAGAGAGAACAGAGGGACTCACACCTCTCCACTGCCTCTCAGTCAAAGGAATAATACTCCTAACTAACCCATGAAGACTATGACGCTCTTGTAAAGAGTATACCGCACCTCAGTCCATATTGGGATCACTATATTATATATAGGTATCATTCACACCATGTGGATGGGCCTACTCCTTGTAACTGTATCCAATAGCAGAGCGAGCTCCAAATCTAATGAAGGACCCACTCCCCACTAGTACTCAGAGATAGGGGTGTACTGCTCTATAAGCGAGGACACACATCGTGATCCAATAAGAGAGTACTACTCATGAAGGACCCACACCCTAATACAATAGGGGATTACCTCTTCATAAATTGAAGTCCCACTCCCTAACTCGGTAGGGGTATAATAATCAGTGGATAGAGCACCCACACCCTGTAATAGTAGGGGAGTATCGACTCTACCAACTTGTTCACTATAGGAGACCCACAAACTAATATGGTAGTGTTGTACCAACTCCAGGCCTGAGGACCTCCTCCCTAACATAGAAGGGGAGTAATAACTCTACCAAAACAAAACGCATGGAGGACCTACAACCTAGAACGATAGGGGAGTGTAGACTACAATAATAGAGGATCCATACCCTACCTAGTAAGGGAGTAACCACTCTATCTATATGTAATCTATGGAGTAAATGTTCCATGATTCAACAAGGGAGTGTTGACTCCATGGATAAAGGGCCTGCTCCCTGGTCCAATAGTGGATTACCAACTCTACCTTCATGACCGTCATGGGGAAACCCACACCCTTGTCTATTATGGGAGTAACACCACCTCAGGAAACTAACCAAAGGCAATGAACCTACACCCAGTATGTGGAGAGTCACGTCTCTACCTAACAAGAGAGGTAAGAAAAAAACTTTTCCCCAGTCCATCATGGGAGTAACATTCCTAGCCTCTCTCTATTTGAACAACACCTATCTCCAACATTAGCTCAATACTTATCCACAAGAATCTTTCCCAATTTACAACACCTCATATCTTGTAATCCATAAAGGAGGTCACCATCATGTCCTATGTTGAAAAACTCTCAGGATAGACTACTCACAAGCCTGAATCCAATTTCTAGATATGAAGATACAGAAGGCATAACATCCTTGTAGGATCACCTAGTAGTAAACGAAATCCAACAAGGTACACACAACACGTGTGACCGCCCGAGCACCTTCTAGTGTATCTGTTCTACACATGTTCTAACCCATGTAGGGGTATATGACGTGTAGAAGTGGTACATGTCATGTACTTCCTCTCTCATCCCCTTTCCATGTTCCTCTTATATATGGATTGGCCAACCATGTACCTCACATGTAGTGTATCCCATACTACTTGGTGTGTTCAGATAAACGACCACATGTCCATGAAGTTTTCCAGTGTCTTTGTACCGAACCCCATTTCCATGTATCTTGTCTATGTGTTAGTACATGACCGTGTGTTTTCACACATCTATCTAAGGCTATGTCCCATGGTCATGTGGTTTAAGGCACTATACGGTGTGTAACACCCATACACAACATGTAGTCCCAAATTTTTATCTTCCTCGGATAGGAAGAGCTATATGACATGTGTCACTAAGATACATGATGTGTATATGGTGATTCTAGTAGGGAATCACTTGCAAACTTCCCTAATGTTTCCCAGCTTACCCCGAAACCTAAAGATCCCCCTAGATGGGATCTCTAGAAATTTTATAAGGGTTCTAGAATTTTAAAACAATGAGAAAATATGTGAATTAGGAACAAAACTTAAACACACCTACATCATGGGAGAAATTCCAATGATTTGGATAATTAATGATGTCAAGATCATTCTTGTTATTTATTTGTTGAAGATATGCGTTGGAAACTATGATTTGCAACACCTCCTCATGTGGATTAGGTATTCGTTTCATTCATCACCAAAGGGAATTCCAGGGAGGAGAAGAGTTTTCCACCTCTTGGATTTGTTCACACAAATTAATGGGAGGGGAAAGGCAAGGTTAGATTTATAATTAATTTTTCATTTAATTAATTTAATCCACCTTTTGATGCCCCATCACCAAAATACCCCCGGATCAAAAATCCCAGCATAAACAACCTTAGGTCATGATTAAGGTAAAATCAATATTCTGAACTCAAAATAAGTACCATAAATCCAATACAAGACTCCGAACGTGAGTTATTTATGTTTCAAGAGAAACTACACATACACAATAAAATATTTTTAGTATCTATAAACAGAGGAACCCTGAGCCCTAAATATCCACGACGAATCAACACCCAAATCTACGAATATTTTCTAAAATATTAGGAAGTCCATAAGTTCAAAACCCGAGTCATTACATTCTTCCCACCTTAAGGATTTTCCCCAATATTTGGAAGCCTAAGAACAAGGGAAAAACTGATCTCCCCACTGAACTGCCACACTAGCGAGCTCACCAACAATTCTTGTGCTACTTACAAGTATGAAAATAGAGAAGCCATGAAGGTCAAACCACTCGTATGTGATAATTCTACCAGGAAAACATTATATAACAATGAGGACATATCTCCTTTGCTACGACAGGTAGGAAAACACCAAACACCATGGTATATCTGCTGTCATGGGCTCTAGCGGTACACAACCTACCTAACCTGATGCAGATACTAAAAGAGACATATAGTTATCATCCAACCCTAGATGGATAGTACAACAACCACCTTAAGAATTTTTAATTCAAGGTTGATGCTGAACACACAATGGTATTCATGAAAAAAAAATATCTGCCCAAGAGTAACATTGGGTCTTACCAGGCCCTTTGTCTACAAACCTCCAGCTGTAACACATCTCACTAAAATAGAAACAACACCACACCCACTAGTAAAAACACAGATGAATATAGATGGTAGGAAACCAATAAATACTACAGAAACATCCTAGGGCCTAAAGTTTCCACTACGGAATGATTCTAAGAAAGGCTCTCCCTCTTATAGGACTGCTAAGATAAAGGGGTTCGGCCTGGAAAATTATTATGGTAGGGAAAATAACTAATTTGATAATTTATCACATTACCTCACCCTAAAAAAGTATAAGGAACACCTCCAGTGCACCTTGATACTATCTGCATTGGGTGACACTAACGCATCCGCATGGTTCGAATCGTGTCACAAAAATGCATCCAGGTGGGGAAAACATCTCTTTCTTCGTGATTTCAAAGTTATGTGAAATTGTACAACATCATCCTTGAGAATTTAATGTACAAATATGATGGATGACATATGTTGTAAATCATAAAAAACAAAGGCTTCCTGAACATGCACTGCGTCTTATTGGGCCCTCTATTGCAACAACCAACATGGGGTTCTCCCGATGCCCCACATCACCCTAGTTAAACCTCGAACATGAGCATAAAGAAACAATTACCCATAATAGTTCCTAATAATTGCTACTAAAAAAATTATAAAGGAAAAAAAGAGTACCTCTTTTCATCCTTGTAGATTTCAGGTCAAAGGCCTCGATGGCCTATAGCTATCCTCACCCACATCCTTCATCTATCTGAGCCTGACGCAGACCACCAGGGGGTTGTGGTGGTAACACCCTAAACTATCTTCCACCTCTTGCCACTCTTCCATATCCTCCACCCCTTCCTCAAATATAAAGAAGTCTTTAATGCACATGTTTCCTCTACCAAGGTGGCTAGTTAACCGACTCCCTCTCAGTAGCATGAGGGTCACACAATCACTACTGAAATGCCTTCATCCATCGCAAGCATAACACCACCTCTCTTATAGATGATATGATCCTCAGAACGCCTCCTATACTACAGAACCATGCATTTTTTTTGGCCATGGGAAATATACTTGTGTTGAAAACCTGTTACCTGTTGTTTTCAAACTTCTGAAGATGCCTCAGCCTCATGACCACTACTGTGGGTCACGTCCACCAGTTCCTCGAACAGGAAACTTGGTACCATCAGAGCTCTCAGTAACACTCCAACATAGGTGGGAATACATAGCGGAATCATATATGCCCTAATATACCAGAAGAAGCCCTAATAGAAGGCCCTTTCTCTAAAGAACATATTCCAAACAATATCCAATGAGCATCATGACATGTCTGTGAACCTCAATGAAAAATCATCCACTGTCATGAACCCTTGAAAAAGCTGTGGAACCTCTATGATACACACTGATATTAATGTGTTTGGGTAAAACTCATCCATGAAGAGTCTCTCAAATCTTCTTCCATGTCATATTCTCCTCATCACGAGTTTATATCCCCAAACTCCAATATCTCCCATATGAACCCTATAGAAGGCTCGCTGCTAGGTCCACCATCTGATCAGAAGTTGTCCTCACTAGCATGATTGAATCAAGACATTCAACTACTACATGGGGGTCTGGATCACCCCGATACCTCATAGGTAACTACCAGCGTAACTCATGTAGGTTACTTAGCCTACGCGCATCCTCTTTCTAAACTTCTGGTAAAACCTACTGCTCTATAGGTAGTGGCACCACTAGAAGACCACCTAGAGATAACACCTCAAAATCAGTGTCCTGCACTAGATCCTCATCATGAGGCAGATTGTCATCATGATCATGCCATTGAATACAATCTGGATACCTTCACAAAGGTATTCTGAAATATAATCACGATGTACAATGGTCAAAATGTTTATCTAGGGAGCTGACTTAATAAGGACAAGAAAAACCAAAACCTGGTCCTATATGATGCATGTAACATTTATTTCCTAGAGACCAATAACCTAATGTACCGATTTGAACAAAAGGTTATCATAGTACTCTTTAATGGATACATCAACCTCCCCACCAACATTAGAACCTCTGGAATGAGATCCGAACTTGAAACATACTAACATTATCACTATGCAACCCAAACCAAGCTCATGACACTGCGGTCCTAATGGGGAACAGACCACCTCTGATACAACTCTATCATGACCCAACCTAATGGGGAACATGCTTCAACTACCCAAGAATGCCTCTAATAGGATAGGGGATGGTGACTAGGCCTGATAAGGCATATCACTAACATGGGAGGCATTACCCAAGTACATGTATGCACACACACATCTACAAGCTCACAAGATGATAAAATGTAAAAACCAAAGGAAACCCATTCATTCTTACATATATATCCCAAAACCAGAGTACAATAGAAGTACTAAAAGTGTAAAAAGGAAAAAACCAATCGAGGGAGAAACTCCATCTCGAACCATCCTATATTTTACAAGACAATCTTGATCGATCTACAGGGGGTTTTGACCCTGACATGTGAAAACACCACAAGGAATCCCACAAATAACAAGATATAGTCGTCTCAGAAACTAAGTCTCATGAGGTTCCCACTTCATAGATAGTAATAATATTATCTTCATAATCTATAACCATAACATAAATCTAGGATAACTCACTCCATAAGATCATCCATCCTAGATGGGACCCATCTGATAAATGCAATCCATTGAAAATAACTCTACCATTTCAAATGGTACATCCGAGAGTGCATTATCCATCAAGATCATATTACTAGGTCTCACTCTAGTTCCCAGTACCGTAGGTCATGTCATCGCTACCTCACGCTTAGGAAAAGATAAATAAACCTAAGTGAAGAGGACCTACCCTCACCACTACACATAGTTGAGGGACCACTACTCCAGACTATGCACAATGTGCATCCTCTCTAATAAGAGAGAATGGAGGACTCATGCCTCACCAATTCCCCACAGCTGAGGGAGTACTACTCCTAAATAACCCTAGAAACCTCTATCTCTCCTTTAAAGAGTATCCTACACCTCATTACATCATGGGAACACTGTAACACCCCAGGTAAATAAAGAATATGACATTTTTATATTTATCCATATTTGTGAATAAAATATTAATATTACTTTAAATGGGATTCTATGCTCGATGGCGTACCCAATATGCAACAACGAGTTTCTTGGGAATCTTACGTTGCACTCTAATAATAAAATAAAATTATTTTAAATGGTAGTTAACGCCTAGCCATTGTAATGGCAGGAATGAACAGAACTAACTACAAAATGATTATATATGTTTGTCAAATATTTTTACTCTTTACAATAAATGTTAGAGGATTAAAAATGCGAATGAATCCAATTTTAAGCGTAGACATTCTAATATTCTTTAAAAGGTCGATTAACCGCCTTTTGATGGAGAACCTCTTTTAAATCAACTTTTTGAAAATTTTATGTGTTATATTTGAAAAATTAAAATTCTTCTTTAGAATCGGGACATCGAAATTTAATTTGTGTAAATTTTTGGTATTTTCCAAAAAAAGGTCAATTTTTAATGAATAGTGAAAATGTTGTATTTTAATTCAAAACCTCTTTTTAATATAATTTATTTATATGATTAGATTATCTTTTGAATTGGTTTTAAAGTGAAATTAGAATATATTTTTACCATTTAATCCAATAGTGGTCGTTGAAATTAATTTTACTTTGAAATCAGACTTAAACTAGTGTCAATATTTTGATAAATTTTGTTTCATAAAAACACGCTATTTGTTTTGACAACGGGAATTAATTATTAAATTAATTAATGCAACTTATATGTTTTGAATTTTTTAAAACATACATCATTTTTGGATTCGGAATATCAAATATAGCTTAGGGTGAATTTTTGGTAATTTTCTGAAAAACTTCAATTTTTGATGAATAGTGAAACCACTAAGTGGTACTTATAAAAACTGATTTTCCGTTTAAATGCAAATTTTCAATATTTGTGTGTGAATTTTAAAAATCTGACATACATGGTTGTCATTAAGAATTAAAATGTGGTTCAATGAGATTAAAATAATTTTTTGGTGAATAGTAACTTATTAAGTTTTTAATCACGATTAGAGGTAATTAGTGTAGTTTAAGGTAAAAATAATGTTTTAATAAAATGAAATGACCTAGAAACATGTCCTACCCTCTTTGTGTGTGTCATGGCCGACAAATAAAATCCATGGGTCAACTTGGAGACCCCATGGAGCCACTTTGGATGGAAAATGACATAAATACCTTTTTATTTAATGTTAAAGTAAAAATGACACAAACATGAGATATTTTACTAAAACAATTTTTAAATGGGGTTATACAAGTCATATTTTTTACTATAAATAATAATTGGAAAGCTAAATAAATTTCCTACATCTTAGTATTTGTTTTATAATTTTTATACATTAAATAAATTAAATTATTTATGACATCATGATGATGCAGCGATGACCTCATTATTTAACAATTTAAATAAAATATAAAGATAATGTAAAATCTAAGACCTACACATGTCCAAAACCTATTGGATGGGTGGATTTAGAAACCTTATCACCTTATCCTAGAAACACATCAATGTGGGACCATTAAAATCCGAAAATCATTCTAAAATAAAGGAACATTTCTTTACTTTCCAAGAGTGCCCCTCCTCTCCTCTTATAAAAGGCCCCCACCACTACCTCCTTACCCACACTTCCAAAGCCTTTGGCTTGGAAAACCCCTTCCCATTTTTCCTCTCCACATCCCTCTATAAATCCTTGAAGCCTTAATTTGGGCATAAGTCTTCCAAAGGAATCCTTTGAGCTCAAACCAAAGGGAGTTACCCGATTTTAAGGTAATGTCTTCACTTGAGTCCTTTTGTTTTATTTTGCTTCTCCAACCCCCTAAACTCTTTTTATTCATTTATTTTGTAACAAGTACAGTATCTTGAATATAATAGGATGTTTTTATATGAATTATTCGAGCTAAAATTACAAATACCTTCGTCTAATGGTTAAAGAACATATTGTTTCTGTGGTTGGTGATTTTCGGCCTCACGAAACGATGATTGTTCAATATTCTTTTAACACCTTTAAAGGTGGCCATTATGATGTCACTATATTTTATATATGATATATATTGTATTTATGTTTACTATATGCTTCTGTATTTTATATTTAAAACATAACTTTATTCTTTTAATGTTGTGTAAATGCGATAATTTCATATGAGGAAGTGTGGACTACCGCCCCCTCAAGTGATGTGACTCGTACACGCAATACATGGAATGTATAAAGAATTACATTAATGAACATATGTGACCTATATAACCTATATATTATAATTTAATTATAATATATATATATATATATATCATTTTTTAAGTCCATTAATATGAAAAAGAAAAAATGAAAGTAGCGTTCGTGCGTACGTACGACCTACCGTCTCCATGAATAGTGCTTTTCGTTTTTTATCTCCAAATGATATGGAATAGTATAAAATGAATATGTACTGGATATATATGATATTATTATCATTAATACTATTCTGGTAATTATTTACTTATATCTACATGGACAATCATTTTTCAAACAAGTTCATTTTTGACTCATGTACCAAACATCGGCAAAAACGTCTGATATGAACTAACATTATTAAACAATTATTATAACATTATAATATGTGATATTAACTGAATAATAATCTTTAAATGATGTCATTATGCAATTATAAATTGACCAAAGTTTATTATTCAGGAATATAAATAAACGAACAAGACAAGTTGGACTTGAGGTAAGGGATCCGACTCCTCTCTTTCTTTTAAAGTACACTCTTTTATGTCATTCCTTTTAAATATCATCTTTCTTGTTATTGGGATGTTATTTTATATTAATATTACTATAATTTTTATGTTCATATGATGAGAGACCCTATTCTCTCTCATCAATCCATTTTGGAAGTTTTTAGTGGTGCCGTTAGGCTGCCGAATTTTCGTAAGAGATCTAACCTCTCCCTTTCTTTTTAAGTACTCTCCTTTATGTCACATCTTTTAAGCTCCTATTTGTTATGTTGGGGGATGTTCTTTTATATTCCTATTTCTTTAAACTTTATGTTAATATGATGAGAGACCCTATTCTCTCTCATCAATCCATTTTGGATGTTTTAAGTGGCGTCGTTAGGCTGTCGAGTTTTCATAATGGATTTTGTCATCTCACTTTTATTCTCGTGAGATTTATGCTACATTTTCCACAATTTCCTTTGAGTGGTGTATGTACTCACAATTATTATACAATTTGTGTAGTATAACTTAATTTATGGGTATTCACATCTTCATTTCATGACCCTTCTTCCTTGGGGTGTACGTTTCGAAAGATACCCAACTCGGTAAGGGGACCTTTCACCCTCCACTTTTTAAAAGACTTCTTTTGTTATTTCTTTTAATTCACATACAATTATGTTGCGATATTTTCTTTTAAATCCTTATTGATGTAAATTTTATGTCCAAGTGATGATATTCCCTTTTTATCTCTAATCAACTCATTTTCTGAATTTTGAAGTGATGCTGTTAGGCTGTCGAATTTTACCAAGGGAACTTTTTAACCCAATTTTGATTTCTTTGGGTTCAACATGTAGTTATTGAATATGTCATCCTTTGAATATGTGTGAATGACCTTTTATTTTTTTACACATAATATCCACTTATATTGGGTGTATTTATTTTTGTCACACATAATTTTGAGATTGATTTATCCTTAATTTTAGGATACCTTCTTTATAAGGGATTTCATCACATTTGACATTTCTATTGAGACTTCATTATTGTTTTGCACCAATTCACTCTTATATGGTGTATATACTCTCCTTTGGAATATTATATCATGAATAAATTTATTCTCATGATATTATAAAGTTCTTACTAAATGTTATTCCTCAATTATTGTATTCAAGTGTCTCTAATTTTGGTAAAACCCCTTTAACCAAAATATCACTTTAAATGTTTTAATTAATTATTCTTATTAATATCCATGTTTTCAAAATGTTTTTAAAGATTTATTTATATGGATATTAATGGTTTTAAATTTTAAAAGCTTCAAGGTGGTATGGGAAACTTTGATTCAAAAATCTCTTTATTAAATGTTTTAAATGGTTTTGGAAATGGTTTATTTTTGAATGGATTCATTATTTCAATATACTAAAATGTTATATTGTGATTGAAATGTGGAAATGTTATGTTTCCTTTATGAATGTTTTATGTGATATGTTTATGTTATGGTTCTTGGGAATTTTTATGAAAATGGGTGGTTCTGTGATAAACTAAGGGCGGCTGAGCCCGATATAGCTCTCCAATGCATTGGGTAACGCGAAGGAGTGAAACGTTAAGGTTTCTCCGAAGAGATTTAGGGAATATACGGTGGTGGGTATTCCAAACGTAACCAATAAGGTTTCTCCCTACGTAAGAATGTTATGAATTCCTCAAGTTACCTTTTATTTCTTATAAATTCTATGATTTATTCATGATTTGATGAGGTATGTAAAAGTGCCTATGTTTTATGGGTAAAGTATGATTTCATTCTTATGTATATATGAACTCATGTTTCCTTTCCATATTTTTATATCCCTTACTGAACTTTTTATGCTCATCCCAAGTCTTTTTGAAATGTTTTTCCCAGGTCAATGGAAAGGAACATGATATGATGATAGTGTCAAGGAAGTGTCAAGAAAGAATCCATGTTTTATTTTAAATATGTTTCCGTTGATGGGAAAAAAATGAATATTATCTTTATGTAACCACTTTGATTAAATATGGAATGTAATGGAAGTTTTATGATCTAATTCTCTAAAACTCTAAACCTAAAAAGATCCTCAATGTGTAATCTTGTATTAACTCAAGATTAAGTAAGGTTTAAGGCTGGGGCCTTATAGTTGGTATCAGAGGTCAGTTTAGATAACTTTAGAGGTTTGGGTATCCTCTAAGCATAAGTGACATTACCATAATGGTTAGGATTTCAGAAAGAGTCATAGTTTTAGATAAAGTGAATAAGTAAGTATATCTTAGTGGTTATCATCCTCATTAGTACATGATGGTTTTGTTGATATAATCACACTGACATTTCTATTTTTAGTGAATGGATGGATCTAGGAGGCACCAAAGTGACAATAGGTTTGAAGGAAACTGTGGTGGTTCTCTGATTAAGAGACTGGATGAAATGGGGTATTCAATGAGGAAACTCGTGGTTTTTCTAAACCAACTATCAAGGAGTAATGATCATCCACTTGAACCTTGCTATGTTTTGTAATGCATCATGTATGAGATGACCAATCGATGTGGAATTTCAGGTAATAATTATAAAGGCAACCATTAGGGTTTATATGATCCTTACTTTTGAGGTAATTATGGGTTATTATATGTTATGATGGAAAATTAAAGGCATGAGATAAACTTGAGGTTAAAATATTTTATGATTATTTTTTGAAGATTGTATCTCGTTTTGGGGAATGTTTTAAGAATTATATAGTTTTGGAAATAGGACAACACGCAGACCGTGTTACAACCCGTCGCGTCGGACAAAGCTGCGGGAATCGAACCCACAACCAAAGTGCGACTGGTATTTATCACCTACCACTGGACTACGTGAAGTCCCTGGTTAGTTTAAATAATTATTTTTAGTTTGATGATTTTATGAATTAAGAGTAAGCTGATTTTGGGTTATCTAGGGAAATTTATTAACCTATCATGGATGATATGTTATTAGGTTAATTACTTTTCAATACGAGACATTAGGAGCAACTGATGTTGTTTGGAGATAAATGTTACGATTTAACTTGGAAGACTATGTGACTAAATCCTTCAAATATTTGGGTTTCAATATGATTTTGGTTTACTTTGAAGTATTTTATGGACATATTGTTTATCAAATGGTCCTCATTAAATTTTGGGTTTTGTTGGACAAATTTTGGAGATTAAGAATAGATTTCCTTTTTATAAAGGGTTATCCTTTTCTGGATTATATGATCTTGTACTAACATTTTTGATTTTGGTTTTGAATAAGGTCTAAGGATATGGGAAGTATATAGTTCTCTTTTTTGGATTAGGTGATCCTCTAGAAGTTGATTGTAGTACTCTTATAATGAACAAGTCTTCCTAAATGGTCATCTTTTGGAGAAAATATGAGTTGGTGTAAGAAATATAATAAAAGTTGAAAGTCAACATGATAAGTAATTATGCTTCCTTATGAATAAATTCCTCAATAAAAAAAAATTCTATTAACTTTTCCGACTGGGGAATCGAATACCGTTTAACCCATCACAAGTTTGTGATTTTCTTGTGGTAAACTTTCTCCTAAACATGTTTTCTATCACTCTCCATCAGAACATGACCCTATGTTTTCTACTCCATGTCCATATTTTCATACTTGGAATCCTAGTATGGGTTAACTCGGGTGACCTTTGTACTTATCTTTCTTTATTTTAAAGTGATTGTTTTACCGACTCTTTATCCAATGTGGGACTTTCAAGGATGTTTCCGAGCCCAATTTTAAAATTGCGAGGACGCAATTCCCAAAAGGGGGGAAGGATGTAACACCGCAGGTAAATAAAGAATATGACATTTTTATATTAATCAACAATTGTGAATAAAATATTAGTATTACTTTAAATGGGACTCTATGCTCGATGGCGTACCAAATATGCAACAACGAGTTTCTTGGGAATCTTACGTTGCACTCTAATAATAAAATAAAATTATTTTAAATGGTAGTTAACACCTAGCCATTGTAATGGCGGGAATGAACAGAACTAACTAAAACATTATTATATATGTTTGTCAAATATTTTTACTCTTTACAATAAATGTTAGAGGATTAAAAATGTGAATGAATCCAATTTTAAGCGTAGACATTCTAATATTCTTTAAAAGGCCGATTAACCTCCTTTTGATGGAGAACCTCTTTTAAATCCACTTTTTGACAATTTTATGTGTTATATTTGACAAAATAAAATTCTTCTTTAGAATCGGGACATCAAAATTTACTTTGTGTAAATTTTTGGTATTTTTCCAAAAAAGTTCAATTTTTAATGAATAGTGAAAAATGTTGTATTTTAATTCAAAACATATTTTTAATATAATTTATTCATATGATTAGATTATCTTTTGAATTGGTTTTAAAGTGAAATTAGAATATATTTTTACCATTTTATCCAATAGTGGTCGTTGGAATTAATTTTACTCTGAAAGCGGACTTAAACTTGTGTCAATCTTTTGATACATTTTGTTTCATAAAAACATGCTATTTGTTTTGATAGCAGGAATTAATTATTAAATTAATTAATGCAACTTATATGTTTTGAATTTTTTAAAACATACTTCATTTTTGAATTCGGAATATCAAATATAGCTTAGGGTGAATTTTTGGTTATTTTCTGAAAAACATCAATTTTTGATTAATAGTGAAACCACTAAGTGGTACTTATAAAAACTGATTTTCCGTTTTAATGAAATTTTTCAATATTTGTGTTTTGAATTTTAAAAATATTACATACATGGTTGTCATTAAGAAGTAAAATGTGGTTCAATGAGATTAAAATATTTTTTTGGAAAATAGTAACTTATTAAGTTTTTAATCATGATTAGAGGTAATTAGTGTAGTTTAAGGTAAAAATAATGTTTTAATAAAATTTAATGACCTAGACACATGTCCTTCCCTCTTTGGATGTGTCATGGCCGACCAAGAAAATCAATGGGTCAACTTGGGGACCCCATGGAGCCACTTTGTTTGGAAAATGACATAAATACCTTTTTATTTAATGTTAAAATAAAAATGATACAAACATGAGATGTTTTACTAAAACTACTCTTACATGGGGTTATACAAGTCATATTTTTGACTATAAATAATCATTGGAAATATAAACATATTTACTACATCATATTATTTTTTTATAATTTTTATACATTAAATAAATTAAATTATTTATGACATCATGATGATGCAGCGATGACCTCATTATTTAATGATTTAAATAAAATGGAAAGATAATGTAAAATATAAGACCTAAACATGTCCAAAACCTATTGTATGGGTGGATTTAGAACCCTTATCACCTTATCCTCAAAACACATCAATGTGGGTCCATTAAAATCCGAAACTCATTCTAAAATAAAGGAACATTTCTTTACATTCCAAGAGTGCCCCTCCTCTCCTCTTATAAAAGGCCCCAACCACTACCTCCTTACCCACACTTCCAAAGCCTTTGGCTCGGCCAAACGCTGCCCATTTTGTCTCTCGACATCACTCTCTAACTCCTTGAAGCCTTACTTTGGGCATACGTCTTCCCAAGGAAGCCTTTGAGCTCAAACCAAAGGGAGTTACCCGATTTTAAGGTAATGTCTTCACTTGAGTCCTTTTGTTTTATTTTTCTTCTCCAACCCCCTAAACTCTTTTTATTAATTTATTTTGTAAAAAATCCAGTATATTAAATATACTAGGATTTTTTTATAAGAAGTATTCGAGATACACTTACACAAACCTTCATCTAATGGTTAAAGAACATACTGTTTCTGTGGTTGGCGATTTTCTTCCTCACGAAATGATGATTGTTCAATATTCTTTTAACATCTTTAAAAGTGGCCATTATGATTTCACTGTATTTTATATATGATATATATGGTATTTATGTTTACTATATTCTTCTGTATTTTATATTTAAACCATACCTTTATTCTTTTCATGTTGTGTAAATGCAATAATTTCATATGAGGAAGTGTGGACTACTGCCCCCTCAAGTGATGTGACTCGTACACGCAATACATGGAATGTATAAAGAATAACATTAATGAACATATGTGACCTATATAACATATATATTATACTGTAAATATAATATATATATATATATATATATCATTTTTTTAATTCCATTAATATGACAAAGAAAAAATGAAAGCAGCGTTCATGCGTACGTACGACCTACCGTTTCCATGAACGATGCTTTTCGTTTTTTATCTCCAAATGATATGGAATAGTATAAAATGAATATGTACTGGATATATATGATATTTTTATCATTAATACTATTCTGGAAATTATTTACTTATAACTACATGGACAATCATTTTTCAAACAAGTTCGTTTTTGACTCATGTACCAAACATCGGCAAAAACGTCTGATATGAACTAACATTATTAAACAATTATTATAACATTATAATATTTGATATCAAGTGAATAATAATCTTTAAATTAGGTCCTTAGTCAATTATAAATTGAACAATGTTTATTATTCAGGAATATAAAGAAACGAACAAGACAAGTTGGACTTGAGGTAAGGGATCCGACTCCTCTCTTTCTTTTAAAGTACACTCTTTTATGTCATTCCTTTTAAAGCTCATCTTTCTTGTTATTGGGATGTTATTTTATATTAATCTTACTATAATTTATATGTTCATATGATTAGAGACCCTATTCTCTCTCATCAATCCATTTTGGAAGTTTTGAGTGGCGCCGTTAGGCTCCCGAATTTTCGTAAGAGATCTAACCTCTCTCTTTCTTTTTAAGTACTCTCCTTTTTGTAACTTCTTTTAAGCTCCTATTTGTTATGTTGGGGAATGTTCTTTTATATTAATATTTATTTAAACATTATGTTAATATAATTGTAGACTCTATTCTCTCTCATCAATCCATTTTGTATGTTTTAAGTGGCGTCGTTAGGCTGCCGAGTTTTCGTAAGGGATTTTGTCATCTCACTTTTATTCTCGTGAGATTTAGGGTACATTTGCCACAATTTACGTTGAGTGGTGTATGTACTGACCATTATTATAAAATTTGTGTAGTATAATTTCATTTATGGGTATTCACATCTTCATTGTATGACCCTTCTTCCATGGGGTGTACGTTTCGAAAGTTACCCAACCCAGTAAGGGGACCTTTCACCCTCCACTTTTTAAAAGACTTATTTTGTTATGTCTTTTAATTCACATAATATTATTTTGGGATATGTTCTTTTATATCCTTATTGATGTAAATTTTATGTCCAAGTGATGAGATTCCCTTATTATCTCTCATCAACTCATTTTCTGAATTTTGAAGTGATGTCGTTAGGCTGTCGAATTTTACCAAGGGAACTTTTTAACCCAATTTTGTTTTCTTTGGGTTCAACATGTAGTTATTGAATATGTCATCATTTGAATATGTGTGAATGACCTATTATTGTTTTACAATTAATATCCACTTTTATTGGGTGTATTTATATTTGTCACACATAATTTTGAGATTGATTTATCCTTAATTTAAGGATACCTTCTTTATAAGGGATTTCATCACATTTGACATTTCTATTGAGACTTCATTGTTGTTATGAACCAATTCACTCTTATATGGTTTATATACTGTCCTTTGGAATATTATATCATGAATCCATTTATTCCCATGATATTATAAAGTTATTACTAAATGTTATTCCTCAATTATTGTATTCAAGTGTCTCTAATTTTGGTAAAACCCCTTTAACCAAAATATCGCTTTAAATGTTTTAATTATTTGTTCTTGTTAATATCCATGTTTTCAAAATGGTTTTAAGGCTTTATTTATTTGGATATTAATGGTTTAAAATTTTAAAAGCTTCAAGGTGGTATGGGACACTTTGGTTCAAAAATCTCTTTATTAAATGTTTTAAATGGTTTTGGAAACGGTTTCTTTTTGAATGGATTCATTATTTCAATATAATAAAATGTTATATTGTGATTGAAATGTGGAAATGTTATGTTTCCTTTATGCATGTTTTATGTGATACGTTTATGTTATGGTTCTTGGGCATTATTATGAAAACGGGTGGTTCTGTGATAAACTAATGGCAGGTGAGCCTGATATAGATCTCCAATGCATTGGGTATCACGAAGGAGTGAAACGTTAAGGTTTCTCCGAAGAGATTTAGGGAATATACTATGGTGGGTATTCCAAACATAACCAAGAGGGTTACTCCCTATGTAAGAATGTTATGAATGCCTCAAGTTACCTTTTATGTCTTATGAATTCTATGATTTATTCATGATTTGATGAGGTATGTTAAAGTGACTATGTTTTATGGGTAATGTATGATTTTATTCTTATGTATATATGAACTCCTGTTTCCTTTCCATATTTTTATATCCCTTACTGAACTTTTTATTCTCATCCCAAGTCTTTTTGAAATGTTTTTCACAGGTCAAGGGAAAGGTACATGATATGATGATAGTGTCAAGGAAGTGTCAAGAAATAATCCATGTTTTATTTTAAATATGTTTCCGTTGATGGGAAAAAATGAATACAATCTTTATGTAACCACTTTGATTAAATGTGGAATGTAATGAAAGTTTTATGATCGAATTCTCTAAAACTCTAAACCTGAAAAGATCCTCAATGTTTAATCTTGAATTAACTCAAGATTAAGTAAGGTTTAAGGCTGGGGCCTTATAAACACTATATCCTATCTATGTATCATTCTTATCAATTGGAAGGGCCTGATCCTCATAATAATATCCAATATTCAAGGGAGCTTCAACTCCAATAGAGGACCCACTCCTCACAACTATATGTAGATAGGGGATTACATCTCTATAAGCAGATACCCACACACTGATCCAATAGGGGAATACCCATGTATCTGGTCTATAAGGGTTCCAACCCATGTAGGGAGAAGAGTTATATGCCATGTAACTCATTTCTCATCCCCTGGATGTGTTCCTATTCTACACAGACTATCCAACCATGTCCTTCATAAGCCGTGTATCCCATACTACATGGCGTATTTAGATAGACGACCACCTTCCTGTGTAGTTTTTCTAGATCTGTGTACCAGACTCTGTGTCCTTGTTTCTTAGTCGTTTGTTAGTACATTACCATGTGTTTTCACACGGCTATCCTAATCTAGGTCCCATGGTCACATGGTTTAAGGCACTATATAGTGTATAACACCCATACATGGTGTGTAGTCCCAAATATTCATCTTCCCCAGAAAAGAAGAGCTACACGACGTGTGTCACTAAAATAAAAACTATGTAGATGTTGATTTTAGTCAATAATCTCCTAAAAACACCCTAATTCTCCCTTTCTCACCCCAAAACTTGTAGATCTACCTAGAAGGGATCTCTAGAAATTGTATATGGGCTCTAGAACATTAAAAAAATGTGAAAAATAAGGGAATACAGACCAAAATCAAATCAACCTACCTCATGGGAAAAATGTAGAAGCTTTAGATCATTAAGAAACCCCAGATCATTATGGTTCTTGATTTGATAATGATCTATGTCAGAAAAACAAATCAAAATCACCTCATCGCATGGATTTGGAATCAATTTCATTCATCTCCAAAGAGAAATAGAGGGAGGAGAAGATTTTTCCACCTCTTTTATTTGAGTGCACCAATTGAGAGGATGGGTAGATGCTAGGTTAAATTTTTAATTAATTTTTAAATTAATTAATTTAATCCACCTCAGGACACTCTATCACCAAAATGGTCCTTGATCAAAACTCTTAGAGCAGATAATCTTAGGCCATGCCTAGGGTAAACACAACGTTCTGGACTCAACTGCGATATCCGAAATCCAATCAAAGTCTCCAAATTGGAGTTATTTAAGCTTCATGTAAAAATGTGCGTGTGTGGAAAAATATTTTTAATATTTTTAATATCACTATATCAAGGAACCCCAGGCCCTGGATTTCCATACCGACTTAGTGCCCAACTTCGGGAATATTTTACAAAATATTTTGAAGTCCTATAGGTAAAAAATATAGCTATTATATAATATGTATAATTACTTATGAATCGGTAATTGGTCTTACCATGTATGTTACTAAGACACATGCATTATCACATCCTATTGTCCTAATGAAGTTTGTAATTTATAAAACACAAGACAAAAATCACTAAAACTCCAAATCTGTATAATATTAATGTAATCCCAAAGGTGGAACCTACATAGATAAGACTGAGAACAAACTTTAATGCAAAAGTAAAGGCTACTAACTATAATTGAAAGATATATAGCTATTTTTAGAGAAACCAAGTGAATAATTTTCCTGGGAATTCGAAATATCAAGTTCATACAATAAAAAATTAGAAAATGAATTATTATAGTCATGAATTCATTGGAATCAAGTCCTAGAAAATCCATTCTTTTTGGTAGACACTATCCACTCTCTATGTTCTTATTTTTTGATTTATAGGTTTTGTATATAATTTTTACCTCAAAATATTAATTTAAAATAAATAATTTCAATATGTTTTATGAAATTATTTCAATAGTTTAATTTTTATGGGTATATTAAGATTTAAAAAATAGTTTGTGAGAAATAAAAAATATTTTTATAAAAATTTTCATTAAAGGAAATTAATTTTATTTTTATAAGGAATTTGACTAAGTTGATTTTTATTATGTAGGAATAGATGGGACTTTACACATCTATCCCAATGGGAGTGATCCAAATATATCATGGTAATAAAATTTACCTTGGTGGGGTTTGGAAAACCTCTCATACAAGAGGTTCACATAGAGCGCACACATAGGGTGGGTCGAAGCCCACTAGGTCAGTGTTTTTTAGCACACCCATGTGAGGTTTTTAAGTGTATGTGAGAGCCCATCCCTATATAAAGGTTAAAATATGAGTTAAATTAGGACACATATAAAAGTAGGAGACATATTGAGTGGAGATACTGTGAGGGATGAAATTTATGTGGGCATTATGCATCACTTACATAAGTGATGACATCTCTCTCCAGTCACACGTCCCCGCACATGGAAGTAAATATCCTTGACACTTCCATGCTAAAAATCACATGTACACCACTTCCACCACCATATTCCTCCATTATAATCATAGTGTAAGAATGATACCACCTTCGATGGCCACTAATTAAGCATTGAATCACTATAGATGTTTTTTTCAATCTCCAACAATGCCCTATGAAGCAAAATGATGAAGGAAGAAAACTCGATTTGAAATAAATACAACACATTTGAAGAGATTATACTACT
The DNA here is from genome assembly GCA_963277665.1 of Viscum album. NCBI lineage: Eukaryota > Viridiplantae > Streptophyta > Magnoliopsida > Santalales > Viscaceae > Viscum > Viscum album. The sequence goes on along the minus strand of OY728155.1, from coordinate 1,445,432,171 downwards.
TGATATTCTCATGATATCATTAGATCCTACCATCACTGAAGATTTTAGAGTCCCACTACATCGATTCCCTACCTCCAATTTTGTATATTGGCCCCTACTCTAAACTATTCGAGCATCGTCATCATCTTCTTCCATTGGATTTATTTTAGCAGGTGTTACCACTACATACTTTAGTTTCCAGGATTTAAACTAGTTGAGTTTCAATTGTATCATAATTCATCCTCTAAGGGTCCATTACTGTTGACATGATTCCACCACCATTTCCTTTTAATTTTTTTGTAACACCCAAAAAGTTCTATAAGAATAACATTTTATTTTATAGCGTATATGAAAAGAAACACAAAGCATTGAAAGGAATATAAACTCTAGATAATTTATGAAATATTTACTATAATAAATAAATTAAATCTATTATATAGATTTAAATTTATATAATACTATGTTATATTGTGTCACATGCAATAATGAGTTTCTTTGATAGCTTACGTCACATGAAAGAACGAATTTTACTGAATACTATTAATATTATTATTTAAAATGAAAATTATGTCATAGATGTTAAATTTTTTATCATAAATTGTATTTATTAACACGTGAAAATATATATTTTAATTAACTGTTTAACAATTAATTATAAATGAATATAAAAACCAATTGAATATAAATAAAATGTTTTTATAAAAAATATTTTTATGCACCAATGGAAATTTATCTATATAAAATAAATTAATTACTATTGGTGGATAATAGTAATGAAATTTATATATTATATATTAAATAAAAGTTTTTGAAATTCATCCAATAGATTTTATAGGAATAAGACAAGAAAAATCCAATTTTATGCAAAAAATGTATTTTTCTAAAGGTGGGTTTACCTTCTTTTAATAGAATACTTGTTTTAAAGATAAATTTTGAAATTTTTACAAATTTTATTTTATGAAATTAACTTCATTTTTTAAAATAATAATGTAAAAAGTATCTTAGGTATTTTTTTTGTATTTTTCTAAGAAGATTAATTTTTTGATGAATAGTGAAAATATAGAATTTTAATTGAAAACTTATTTTTTATCTAAATACTTTATAATGTTAAATTATATTTTGAAATATTTTTAAAACAAAATTAGTTCAATTACACATATATTAATCAAATTTATTTCATTGAAATAATTTTTATATTGAATTTATATAAATAACATTATAAACTTTTGAGCATTTTCACATCAAAAACCTATTTTCTCACCCCATATGCGGGATTAATTTTAAATTAAATTTTTCCAATTTTTTTTTTTAATTTTTAAAAATGGAATAAATAATTTTAATAATAATAATTTCTAATTACTAATGATTCCATCATAATTTTTAACCAATGTGATTAGTTAAAGTAATTAAAATTAATTAGAGCTGCTTAGAGAAAAACTTGTTTACCAAGGGACTAAACTTTAAAAATAAGTGTCAAAATGACCTATAAAATTGTCCAAACCCCATTAGATGAAAATATTTAGACCCTATACCATAATTTATATATTTTTTAATTATGTTATCCCCATTAAAAGTTCAAAATGTTTGTTGAATCAACTCTCACAAAACATTTCATGTTTTCCAATCACCCCACATATAAAAGGCACCCCCTAACCCTATTCTTGATAACTCTAACACCACTTTTGTTCAGAAAATACTGTTAATTCAAAAAGTACTCTTTTGACTTTTATGTATTTTTTTTGGAAATCACAAATCTCTTTATACTCTTTTATCGTACTGACTATGTTTATCATACTGACTATGTTTATCATACTAACTATGTTTATCGTACTAACTATGGTTATCATACTAACTCTTTCAATCATACAAACTCTATCAATCATACTGACTTTTTCAATCGTACTGACTCTGTCAAGCATGCTGACTCTATCAATCATACTGACTCGGTCAATCATACTGACTCTGTCAAACGTACTGACTCTATCAATCGTACTGACTTTTTCAATCGTACTGGCTATTGTGCATCGTACTCACTTTGCATCATATCAATACATTTCACGAAGTAATACTAATAGTAACCATGTTTTACTTTTATCACATGAAAGTTTTTATCCATATATCGAAACACATGTTTTATATCAGTCGTACTCATGATGATCATTTTCATGTATCTTTTTTTTAACCAAAACAATGTCATGGAGTTAGTTATAAACTAATCAAAACGATGTCATGTTTTCAATTTCAACATGACCTTTATAATGCCAGCTATCCAAGTACGTATGATTTTTCCAGAGAAATATGACCGTTGGAGGAAATATGACCGTCGGAACCTGAGGCCTATAAATATGAGGTCATTTGAAGCTAAGAAAATTATAGAGAGACTTTGATCATCCTTTTCTTATATCAAGTTCTAGAGAGAGATGTTGTGACTTCTATCATGATTCGTGTGAAAGTCTTGAGGTTACAAAACATGAAAGACATGTTCTTAGATTTTGTATTTCAACAAGTGATTTGTTTTTCTTTGTGAGATAGCTCAGGTGATAAAGATCGTGGGATACCAGGGATAGTCATACAATGCATCTAATCTTCATATCAAAGGGTTTTCAAGTGTTTGAAAGACAAAGGTACTAATTAACTGTAAAATCAAGGTCTTGTAGGGATATCAAGATAGAAGTTCCAATCATCGTATCAAGGGCTTGCGGGAATAGCAAGACAGACGTGTTGATCATCATATCTTGGGCTTACCATGGTGGTGGTAAGACTGACCTTTTATCCTAGGTGAAATGATACCCTACTCTTTGGGGTAATATAATTATAATACGTTTACTTTTCCGCAACTATTTGTATTAGAAAGGAAAACGTATTGTTTCCCCTTTCTTTTCATATTCAATTGTAATTGTTTCAATTACAATTCCTTTGTTAAATATTGTATTAATAGACTCTATATTCTATATGGTAGAATCTTTCTTATTTGTATTACTCTGATTATTGTATCCATTTTGAATAATATTGTTTTATATTACTTATAGTACTATATCGTATATCCCAGACAATTGTGGTTAATTTTATTGATTGTGAATTGTATTAGTTTAAGATCATTTAAAATAATTTCTTAAGTGTTTAAATAAAAAGTTTTTAAATCTAAAATTCACCCCTCTTGTATTGTTCCATCTAATATACATATACATCTATATTTTGATCCAAAAAATTATAACTACCCAGAAATTACATACATTGTTATTTCTTCAAAAATTTTGCACACTTATTACAACATATAACAGAACCATGAAAGGACTGTATAGGTATAGTGTCTTTAGAAACTGGGAAACATAAACAACTGGTTCCTAAAGAATCTACATTGTCTCCCATTTATTTCATCATATCTAGAGTCCCTTTTGGCATATCTTACTTAATAACCTTCTTCCTGACCTAGGGAAAGAAACATACAAAAGGGTGAGCTCAAATTCTTAGTAAGGTTAAACAAAAGAAATATCAATCACATCATATTCATAAGAACAATAAAATTTGGAAATATTAACCTGCAAAAGAGATAATAATTTCATAACATGGGATAAATCATAGTAGTGAAATGTAATCCCAATAATAATGACTTAAAACATGAAACATTGTATCATACACACATAATCATAGAGAATAATTTCTTAGTAGTCAAGACACATTTCCAAGACTATCTTAGCAGAAAAGGTCTATTTCTGAACCGAGTTCACTCCTCGTTTCAGTCCTGTATCACTGAACCGGATTAACCTACCATTCCAGCCATGTCAATCTCATGAGATATAAATCTTTTCCCAATGCATTGGAGGGAGATATAGGTCCCACCCATCTCATAATTATACCATTATTATGTGTGCCACAAGATCATAAATCAGAGCATAACCCATGTAATAAAAATGGGATTCTTAAACATCATGCCATCATAACATAATCTAGAAAAGATAAAAGGACAACATAAAAATAATTCCATCATAACATAATAAAATCAATGTAAAAATAGGGAAAGAAACAGAATCCTATATTATCTTAGATGGAAAATAATTTTGATACAATGCTTGAACTCCATTCTTGAGGAAAATATCCTTTCTACTTCAAAAACATTTTTCCTTTCATAACATGTCATACAATTTTAATATAAAATAAGTTGATTAAAAATAAACTTGAAAACTTGTAAAGGAAGCTTCATGGAAATAATGTTCTAAAATTCCATTCAGGCCGTATAAGTTAAAAAAACATTCTTCTCGTACTTTGGACAGAAAAGTCAAAAAGTACCTCATACTAAAAACGACAAAAGATTCCTTTCATATATTTTAATAAAAACACACCAATTGGTAAAATTGGATTTAAAAAATTGTAGGTGGATAGAAATAATATTATATATTTAGGAAACATGGAAGTGGATGATAAATATTCCCCAGTAAATTCTGAAGTATAAACAATCTCGGATGAAAATGAGATTGCGAGATATTTCCTTACCTTAGGTCTGATTTGCTTCGCAAGTGTCCAAACCTCCTGTATAATGATTTAAATAATATCATTGACTTATTCCAGAATCATAATCATTATTATGATATCATATATGTTCATATTCTTAGCTTCTTATTAATAACATTTCATTGCTACTTGATGTTCGTGTGTTTATTACTTTTTGTTCTTATGCATGTTTTGTCGAATAAATTCTTATTATTATTTTTAGGTTATAGATACCTCATTTCCATAATGGTATTAGTGTAATATATAACATATTTATTCATTCATTTCATTTATATAATCATTATTCAATGAAGATCATGTAAAACGATTCACATCACATCGTGGAGACGGTATTCCTTACATACGCACGAGCGATGATATCATTCCCATGATCGTGGAATTGTATTGGAGTGTATGTATACTATTTCAGAATCAATATAACTTTAAAATAATGATATATAGTTATTATTTACACCATTATACCCATCCAATTAATGTGGTGGTGGATAATAGATTACACCACGGAGTGGAGATGATATTCCGTACGTACGCACGCGTGGTGATTTTGTTTTCCGTAGGATTGATAGATGGTGAAATAGGGTTGTTTCATACTTATAAAAACATATAAGTATATGAGTGATACTTATGTCATTACTTCATAATGAAACAACTAAAGAAGAAGAAGAATAATAAGAATAAATAAAGTTGAAAGAATCGGTAACGGACATTACCACTTCTTTGAAGCGCCTCTTCTTAACATCCTCTTAGGGCACTAAATATGGTATTTGAAGAATACCATTACCTCTATGATGTTTCTAGGTAAGTGGAGAAAAGAAATTGGCAGGTTTTGTCCGAGCTTGAATGCTCATTGTGGTGTGAGGAAGAGAGGGAGTAGGTTCCCTTTTATAAGGGAAGAGAGGGGCACCTTAGGTAAAACTAAAAATATTATTATATTATAAAGTCATATTCAGTTTTTAATAGCTCCAAATTGATCTATTTCTAAGATAGGGTGGTTATGGGTCTAAATACCCTCATCCAATAGAATTTATACAAGTTTAGGTTTCTATTTTAACCATATAATTGAGATTTAACATTAAGTTAAATAATTTTACTTTTACCGTGTCTTCTTGTTTTCTTACACTATAAGGTTAATAAACATACTATAACAAGACAAATGAAACCCAAGTTGTTTATTATTAACATATATAACCTTATTTAAGTCATTTGGACGAACTTTAGATTTTTAATAATAAAATAACAATTAATAATATAATATTTGTTTTAAAAACTATTTTATGTCAATTTTGACACTATTTGGTAATTGATTTTTCTGAAAATTCTAACAACATGATTAGTTCGAAAAAAGTTAATTAAATAAATACTAATATGTCATATTAACCTATAAAATTATTTTATTTCATAAAAAGTCTCAAATTAAATTTATTTGGTTATTTATAATATCAATTATGTTAATATTTCATCAATAAGATAATTACTGCATCATTATTCTGTCATAAATAAATTAATTTATTTAATGTCTAAAAATTATAAATAAAATACCATTATGTAAGAAATACATTTAGCTTTATAATAAATATTTATAGTAGAATTTATCTTATGTATAGCCATATATTCAAAATGTTTTAGTTATTAAACTTTGATTTTAACTATTTTAACTATTCATTAAATAAAATAATATTAAATGTCCTAATCTAATCCATGTGGGCCTAAATGGTCATATTTTATTCGTAAGGTTGTTTTTGGTCGAATTACACTTATAGCATAGAATTAGGACATGTGTTAGGTAATAATAATATCATTTGTACCCTTAATTACCCTATTTACTTTTAACCGTGGTAAAAAAAAGTAAAAAGTTACTATTCACCAAAAATTATTTTCATCTCATTGAACCAAATTTTAGTATTTGATATTAACCGTGTCTCTATTATTTTTGAAATTAAACTCACATAAGTGGTAAAATTATGTTTTATGTGAATTTTCAAATTCTCCTAAGAGGTGGGTAAAAGACGGTGAAAAGTTCAATAAAATTTATATATATATATAATTATTAAAAAATTACTCCAATGAATTACTTTGAATTTATATAGGTATTATTTATCAATTTTCACCTAAAATAAATTTAAATAAAATAAATAATTATTTAAACAAAAATTCGGTTTTTAAATAGCAACCCAGTGTTTTCACTATTCATCAAAAATTGAAAGTTTTCAGAAAAATACCAAAATTTCCACCTAGGATAATTTCGATACTCCGAATCCAAAAATGAAGTCCATTTTGAAAGATAAAATTTAAAAAATTTCAAAAAGTGGTTATTACTAGTCATAACGGCTAGTTTTAATAATATTTTAATAGCATATCGTTGTTTAGTGAAACTCGGTATTGCGTATGACGCAAGCTATCAAGGAAGGTTGTGATTGCGTGTAAAGAAAGACAAGCTAGTGTTGTGTGTAGTGAGAGATTCCTTTGATGATGTATATAACATAAAAACAAAACATTTCTCATAAAAATCTCGGGTGTTACATTCTACCCCCTTTAAAATGAATTTCGACCTCAAAATTCGTCACATAGTAAAAAACAGATGAGGATACCTCTCCCTCATCATATCCTCAAGCTACCATGTAGCTTCTTCTAATTAGTGGTTCCTCCATAAAACTTTCACCAAGAGAGTGGTCTTATTCTGTAAGACCTTTTCACTACGATCTAGAATCACTATCGGTTGTTCTTCATAAGAAAGATCTTGCTCCAGCGGTACAACTTCTGAGCTTAGTACATGTGAAGGACCGGGTATGTACTTTCTCAGGAGTGATACATGTAACACATCATGAACATTAGAGAGATTCGGTGGAAGAGCCATTCAGTGGAAGAGCCATTCGGTAATATACCTCCCAACACGATCCAGTATTTTGAAAGGACCGACATACCTAGGTCTCACCTTTCCATTCATACCAAATCTCATTACTCTCTTCCAAGGAGATATTCGTAAGAACAATTTATCACCTAATTCAAACTCTAGGTCTTTTATTCAGTTGTTGGCATATCTTTTTTATTGACTTTGAGCTGCTCTAATGTGTTGTTGAATATATCTGACCATTTCTGCCACCTCATCAACAAGATCAGGTCCTAATAGCTTTCTTTCCCCAACATTATCCCAGAAAGATGGAGTCCTATATTTCTTTCCATAGAGAGATTCCTAAGGATCCATCTGAATACTTGAGTGAAAGATATTATTATCAGAAAAAACCACCAAAGGTGGGTGTTGATACCAACCACCATTGAAATCCATAGATCAAGATCTCAACATATCTTCTAGAGTTTGAATTGTCCTCTCAGACTAACCGTTTGCCTGAGGATGATAAGTAGTGCTGAAACTCAACTCTGTATTCAGAGTATGCTGAAGACTTCGCCAAAACTTTGAGGTAAACCTCGAATCCCGATCAGATATAATGGAATGTGATACTCCATTCAGTCTTACCACTTCCTTTACATATATACTGGAAAGTTGATCCAGAGATAAATCATCTCTAATATGAATAAAGTGTGCAGAATTTGTAAGACGATCAACTATGACCCATATAGAATTATTGCTTTTGGACGTTTTTGGAAGTCCAATGACAAAGTCCATAGTGAGGTTTTCCTATTTCCATTCGAGAATGGGTAATGGTTGTAACAACCCCTTATACTTCTATCTCTCAGCTTTAACTTGCTGACAAACTAAGCATCGAGAGACATATTCAACCACATCTCTTTTCATGACATCCCACTAGAAGTACTCTTTCAGGTGCCTATACATCTTTGTGCTTCAAGGATGAATAGAGAATGAATAACTATGAGCCTCATCCAGCAGCTCCTTCTTTAATTCTGGGATGGGAGGAACAAAAACCTGATTCCTGAGCTTTATTATCCCATCACAATCAAGGTTGAATTTAGGAACATTTCTCGCCTTATTTTGTAACTCTACATCTTCTTTCTGTGCCTCTTTAATCTTCAAATGTATAGATGGTTGAACACACATTTGAGAAAGATAAGATTTTCCCCTTCCATTAAAATTCCAAGATCCATCCTTTGTAAATCCATAAATATTGGATCTTTTGTGATCATCATCATGGATAAGCTAGCATGGTCTTGTCGACTTAATGCATCTGCCACCTTGTTTGCTTTCCCAGGGTGATAATGAATTGAGCAGTCGTAATCCTTAATCAACTCCAACAATCTTCTTTGGCGCATATTCATCTCCTTTTGTTTGAAAATATACTTTCAACTTTTATGATCAGTATAAGTATCATACCTTTCACCATAATGATAATTCCTCCAAATCATTAATTCAAATATTACAGCAGCTTACTCCAAATCATGAGTTGGGTAATTTTGCTCATGGATGTTCAACTGTTGTGAGGAATAAGCTATCACCATATCATTTTTCATAAGAACACTCCCCAATCTCTTCTTGTATGCATCACTATAGATCACAAACCTTTCTCCACTACAAGGAAGTGTGAGTATAGGTGCACTGGATAACCTTCTTTTCAACTCCTTGAAATTATCTTCACATTCCTCCGTCCACACAAACTTAACTCCTTTTCGAGTCAACCTGGTGAGTGGATTAGATAATCCTGAAAAATCATTAACAAAAAGTCAATAATATCTATCCAAACCAAGAAAATTTCAGATCTCAGTTACTGTTGTTGGTCTCATCCATCTTTCGATATCCTCTGTCTTTGTTGGATCCAAAAATATCCCCTCTTTTGAGATTATGTGACCCAAAAATGAAACTTTTTGAAGCCAAAATTCACACTTGGTAAATTTGGTATAAAACTTCTCCTTTCTCAAGGTCTTTAATATAATTCTCATGTGATCTTCATGTTCATCCTTTCTCTTTTAATATACAAGAATATCGTCTATAAAGACTACCACAAACAGATCAAGATAGTCTCTAAAGACTCTATTCATAAGATCCATAAAGATAGCAGGGGCATTAGTAAGACCAAATAGCATCACTATAAATTCATAGTGTCTATACCATGTACGGAAAACAGTTTTTGGTATATCCTCCATTTTGACCCTTAATTAATGATACCCTGAATGAAGATCAATCTTGGAAAAGTATTGAGATCCGCGTAGTTGGTTAAATAAGTCATCATTGTGTGGGAGAGGATATTTATTCTTGATAGTGATCTTGTTAAGTTCTCGATAATCAATGCAGAGTCTCATTGATCCGTCATTCTTCTTAAAAAACAGAATAGGTTCTCCCCAAGGTGACACACTAGGGCGTATGAATCCCTTATCAAGATTCTCTTGGAGTTGCTTCTTTAATTCCTGCAACTCAATTGGGGCCATTCTATAAGACATCTTTGAAATAGGTAAAGCACCCAGTACGTGTTCTATTGAGAACTCAACTTCACGATTTGGTGGAAGACCCATCAATTTCTCTGGAAAGACATCATCAAACTTTCATACAATGGGAATATTCTAAATCATGAGTTTCTCTCCAACCATTTGAGATAAATAACCTTCATTTAGTGGAATCAAGACCCATAAGATGAAATAAATTTCCACTGGAAGGTTATATTCATCCTTGCATCGATAGATGATCATAGATTGATCTGGAATATGAAATGTGACTTCCCTTCTTTGGAAATTGATATGAGCTCCATATAAAGAGAGACAATCCATGCCAAGAATCACATCAAAATCCACTATAGGAAGGATCACAAGATTTTCAAGAAGCACTTTCCCACAAACATCAATCGGAGAAGAATTATAAACTTTTGATGCGACTGTTGTGCCATTAGGGGTTGTCACATCTAACTCAACATCGAATTGTTGAGGTAATATAGAGATACCATTAAAAAATTCTTCAGAAATAAAAGAGTGGGTGGATCCAGAATCAAATAAAACCTTTTCTACTTTAGAGTGGATGGTAAGTGTACCTTTTACCACTTCGTTCTCATACTCCACATCACTGATAGATATTGCAGGAGTCTTTCCTTTGTATTTATCCTTAAGAGTTTGTTGACGTCGATCATCATCAACAACCCTTGGATTAGGGCATTGATTGGCATAATTTGCCATTTCCTTGCACTTGTAACATTGAAGTGAAGGAGGTGCACTCTGTGTAGCCTTTTCTTTGTTCGCATCACTAGACATCTTCTTCCCATCATTGTGGCATTCAAATGCCTGATGACCTTCCTTTGCACATTTGAAACATTTACTTGTCCCTTTAAGACAACTCCATCCATGTTTCTTTCTACGCATTGAGCATAAGTTAAAACTCATCTTCTTTTCAGTGTGGTCTTTATATTTTCCTTTGAATTCCATTTTCCTCTTCTTATCAAACCCATACGACTGATGGGTTACTCCAATCTCCATCTCAACCTTGAGATCACATCGAACGGTTTCCTCATAGATATTGAAGTCCCTTATTGCTAACACCCTTCGATGGATTGGTTTTAATCCACTAAAGAATTGAAAGATCTTACTCTCAGGTTGGATAATAATACCAGAAGCGTACCTTGAAAGTCTTGTAAAATTTTCTTTGTAGGTACAAATAGATTCATCATCCTTTTGCTTTAGTACAAGAAACTACTTCTCCATCTTTGTTCTAAGAATACGAGGGAAGTACTTATCGAAAAATAAGTTCTTGAACTCGTCCCATTCCATGGACTCAATTTCATCTCTTGGCCTTGTATTCTTGATAAGATTCTACCATTGATCAGCTTCAACTTCCAAACGATATAATGCTAAGATGACTTTATCATGTTTAGAACATTGAAGTACTGAAAATATCTTTTCAGTGGTACTAATCCATTGTTCAGCCACTAATGGTTCAGTAGATCCACTGAATGAGGGTGGACGTTGCCTCATGAAGGATTCAACAGAATGCTGCTCCTTTCTTTGCTCATTTGGAAGTCCTACATGATTCATAGCTTGAGAAAGTTGTGTGAGCATGGCTATAAGATTTTTCATTCCATCTCCCATAATGTTTGGTTGCTCAGGGGGACAATCATTGCATTGCCGGTCGCATTCCCTGTTAACACAGTTCCTTCGGGTTCTAGACATTGACTAAAACCAAGAAGAATAGTGTGAGAAAAACTAATTATAATAGTAAAACCACATAATCAAGAATAAAATTTCACAGTTAATGTCTTATCATAGGTTATTCATGGCCATTTCTATAACACTATGATTGTGTTCTATGCTTAGACTTATCCTTAGGGTTCTTACTAAGGCTTTCACATCCTAGTTTCCAAAGGCTGACTATACCTTTCCTCTGATACTAACTATAATGACCCATACTTTACATAAATTTTTATTGCTTCAAAATTGAAGCACACTTATTACAACATATAACAAAACCATTAAAGGACCGTATATGTATAGTGTCATTAGAAACTGGGAAACATAAACAACTGGTTTATAAATCATCTACATTTTCCCCCATTTAGATCATCATATCTAGAGTCCCTTTTGGCATATCCTACTTAATAACCTTCTTCCTGACCTGGGGAAAGAAAACATACAAAAGGGTGAGCTTAAATGCTCAGTAAGGGTAAACAAAAGAAATATCAATCACATTATATTCATAAGAACATAACATTTTGGAAATATTAACCTGCAAAAGAGATCATAATTTCATAACATGGGATAAATCATAGTAGTGAAATGTAATCCAAATAATCATGACTTAAAACATAAAACTTTGTGGAATACATACATAATCATAGAGAATCATTTCTATGTAGTCAAAACACATTCCCAAGAGTATCTTAGCGAACAAAGTCCATTTATGAACCGAGTTCACTCCTCATTTCAGTCCTGTATCACTGAACCAGATTAACCTGCCATTCAAGCCATGTCTATCTAATGAGATATAAATATTTACCCAATGTATTGGATGGAGATATAAGTCCCACCCATCTAATAATGATACCATTCTTATGTGTTCCACAAGATCATAAATCATATCATAACCCATGTAATAAAAATGAGATTCTTAAAGATCATGCCATCATAACATAATCCATAAAAGATAAAATGACATCATAAAAATAATTCCATCATAACATAATAAAATCAATGGAAAAATAGGTATAGAAACAAAATCCTATATTATCTTAGATGGAAAATAGTTTTGATAGAATTCTTGAACTCCATTCTTGAGGAAAATATCCTTTCTACTTCAAAAACATTTTTCATTTATTAACATGTCATACAGTTTTAAAATAAAAGAAGATGATTAAAAATAAACTTGAAAACTTGTAAAGGAAGCTTCATGGAAATAATGTTCTAAAATTCCATTCAGGCTGTATAAGTTAAAAAAACATTCCTCTCGTACTTTGGCCAGAAAAGTCAAAAAGTACCTCGTAATAAAAATGACAAAAGATTCCTTTCATATCTTTTACTAAAAACTCACCAATGGGTAAAATTGGATTTAAATAATTGTAGGTGGATGGAAATAATATTACATATTGAAGAAACATGGATGTGGATGACAAATATTCCCCAGTAAATTCTGAAGTATAAACAATATCGGATAAAAATGAGATTGCAAGATTTTCCCTTACCTTAGGTCCAATTTACTTCGTATGTGTCCAAAACTCCTGTATAATGATTTAAATAATGTCATTGACTTATTCCAAAATCATAATCATTGTTATGATATCATATATGGTCATATTCTTAGCTTCTTATTAGTAACATTTCATTGCAACTTGTTATTCGGGTGTTTATTACATTTTGTTATTATGCGTGTTTTGTCAAATAAATTATTATTATTATTTTTAGGTTTTAGATACCACATTTAAAAAATGGTATTAGTGTAATATGTATCATATTTATTCATTCAATTTATTTATATAATCATTATGTAATGAAGATCATGTAGAACGAGTCGCATCACATCGTCGAGACGGTATTCCGTACGTATGCCCGAGTGATGATATCATTCCCATGATCGTGGAATTGTATTGGAGTGTATGTATACTATTAAAAAATCAATATCACTTTAAAATAACCATACATAGTTGTTATTTATACCATTATACCCATCCAAGTAAGGTGGTGGTGGAAAATAGATTACACCACGGCATGGAGACGGTATTCCGTACGTACGCACGCGCGGCGATTTCGTTTTCCGTATAATTGATAGATGGTGAAATAGGGTTGTTTCATACTTATAATAAAATATCAGTATATGAGTGATACTTATGTTATTACTTCATAATTAAAAAACTAAATAAGAAGAATAAGAAGAATAATAAATAAAGTTGAAAGAATTAGTAACGGACATTACCTCTTCTTTGAAGCGCCTCTTCTTAACCTCCTCTTAGGGTACTAAATATGGTCTTTGAAGAAGACAATGACATCAAGGATGTTTATAGGGAAGTGGAGAAGAGAAATTGGTGTGGGTTGGCTGATCTTGAATGCTAAAAGTGGTGCTAGGAAGAGAGGGAGGAGGTTCCCTTTTATAAGGGAGGAGAGGGGCACCTTTGGAAAAACTAAAAATATTATTTTATTATAAAGTCATATTCGGTTTTTAATAGCTCCAAATTGATTTATTTCAAAGCTAAGGTGGGTATGGGTCGAAATCCTCTCATCCAATAGAATTTAGACATGTTTAGGTCTCTATTTTAAACTTATCATTTATATTTAACTTTAAGTTAAATAATTTTACTTTTACCGTGTCTTCTTGTTTTCTTACACTATACGGTTAATAAACTTAATATAACAAGACAAACGAATCCCAAGTTGTTTATTATTAATATATATAACATTATCTAAGTCATTTGGCCAAACCATATATTTTTAAGAATTAAATAACAAATAATAATATAATATTTGTTTTAAAAACTATTTTATGTCAATTTTGACATTATTTGGTAATTGATTTTTGTGAAAATCATAACATCATTATTAGTTTGAAAAAAATTAATTTAATCAATAATAATATGTCAAATTGACCTATAAAAGTATTGTAATTCATAAAAAGTCTCAAATAACATTTATTTGGGTATTTATAATATCAATTATGTTAATATTTCATTAATATGATAATTACTACATCATTATTGTGTCATAAATAAATTAAATTATTTAATGTCTAAAAATTATAAATAAAATACCATTATTTAGGAAATATTTTTAGATTTCTAAGAATATTTATATTCGAATTTAAATTATTTATAACCCTAAAATAAAAATGTTTTAGTTATTAAACATTGATTTTAACTATTTTAACTATTCTTTAAATAAAATAATATTAAATGTCCTAATCTAATCCATGTGGGCATAAATGGTCATATTTTATTCCTAAGGTTGTTTTGGGTCGAATTAAACTTATCCAATAGAATTAGTACATGTGTTAGGGTAATAATAATATCATTTTTACCCTTAATTACCGTATTTACTTTTAACCGTGGTAAAAAAAAGTAAAACGTTACTATTCACAAAAAATTATTTTCATCTCATTGAACCACATTTTAGTCCTTGATATTAACCGTGTCTTTCATATTTTTTAAATTATACTCACATAATTGGTAAAATTATGTTTTATGTGAATTTTCAAATTCCCCTAGGTGGTGGGTAAAAGACGGTGAAAAGTTCAATAAAATTTGTATATATCTAAAATTATTATAAAATGACTCCAATGAATTACTTTGAACTTATATAGGTATTATGTATCAATTTTGACCTAAAATAAATTTAAATATAATAAATAATTATTTAAACAAAAAGTCGGTTTTTAAATAGTAACCTAGTGTTTTCACTATTCATCAAAAATTGAATGTTTTCAGAAAAATACCAAAATTTCACCCTATGATAATTTCGATACTCCGAATCTAAAAATGAAGTCCATTTTAAAATATGAAATTTAAAATATTTCAAAAAGTGGTTATTACTAGTCATAAAGACTAGTTTTAATAATATTTTAATAGCATATCTTTGTTTAGTGAAACTCGGTATTGCGTATGACGCAAGCTATCGAGGAAGGTCACAATTGCGTGTAAAGCAAGAAAAGCTAGTGTTGTGTGTAGTGAAATATTCCTTTGATGATGTATATGACATAAAAAAAATTCTCATAAAAATATCAGGTGTTACAAAAATCCCCAAAAAATTCAGTCAAAATTTTCCCTACACTAATCCTATAATACTTATTTTTATCCTAAATAAAACCCTTAAAGGTTTTAGTGAAAACCTATGGAGAAAAATTGAATAAGAGGTAATGTTCTTCTAAATGCGTTTTTATTTTATTTCATTCTCCACATCCTTCAGTTATTTTCATATGATGATTATATTATAATGTCATTATATTAAAAATAATGATATATTTTTATTTTAAAGATACAAACTACATATTCACACACTTCCATAAAATGGGACACATAATCATCATTTGTGTGTACGGTGGACTACCACCTCGTGAACTGATGTTTTTCATTATTCCATTACAGCATTTAATGGTTGGTAATAATTATGGATTTATATTTTAAATTTTATATTAATGATATTTATGATTTCATTATGCCTATTTAATTATTATATCACACATAACTTCATTATTTCCATTTTATGGGAATACAATAAGATCGTTCATTTGTGTGGAGGACTACCGCCTCGTGAAGTGATGTGATTCGTTCACGCTTTACATCGAACATATTAAGGATGGGTTTCGTAAAAATATTTGATATATATCACATAAAAATGATATTATAATGATAATATATATATATATTTATATATAATTTACTATTATTTCTTTCAAAATGACATGAAAATAGAAACAATGTCATGCGTGCATACGACATACCATCTCCAAGAATTTCCTATCACAAAATTTTATAGATTAATATATATATACATAAAAAATATATATGATATTTATATAATGTTTTAAATTATTTATATGATTAAATCATGATCAAAGTAGAAGGAACATAAATTAACAATCCAAAATATACTTGAAAAACAAGGAAATCAATACGCGAAACAATGAAAATGAAAGAATATTATTAAAAAATGGATGATAAGATGTTTCAAAACAATTATAAATGATATAATAAATCTTAATATGTTTATATTATAAGTTAATAACTTGTTTAAAACCTCTATATATGAGTTTAAATCAATTTGACCAAAAGAAAAGTGCAAGGTAAGGGATTTCATCTCAATTTCATTTCATTGAGGCATGTTGTAGTGTTATTCACCTAATAAATTTTATATGGAATATATACATCCACTTGACATGTAATATAAAAAAATAATTATTAATGAAATTTTACGTTTCAATTTTAATATTTTCATTTAAGGGGATTTTAATTAAATGTTACCAAGTGGTAAAGAATTTCTTAACTCAATTTCTTTTTATTGGGTTATATTATTTCCTCGTTGACATTAATATTATATGATTATGTGTATAATGACATTTAACTATATATTTTTGTATTTAGATTTGTTTTATGTGGATTTACAGTTGATACACATATTCAATTTGTTGATTAATTCTCACTTTAATGTTACGATCATTTTATGGTTTATTTTCCAATCTCATTCTAACTAATATTGTTCATTATTCAATTTCCGTTAAAAAATTGTATTTAAATTGTTTAATAAAGACTTATATTTTATTATAATTTGGTTATTAACGAAATTATTCATGTAATATTTCCATTTTCCATTCTTTTTTATTTAAAATGTTTTATAAATTATTTTCAAGAAAATTCAACTTTATTTTTCTCTTTGGTAAGAAATATGATTTATTCCAAAAACATGATTTATTAAAATGTATTAAAAAATTTATTATCCTTATTAAAATGATTTACTAAATAAATTTTCACACATTTTTACTCTTTAGAAAAAGTTTTCAAATTAATCTTTATGTTTTTTTAAATAATGTTTGTTTGTATTTTACAAAAAAACGTGAAAGAAAACATGGTCTTAATGTGAATGGTGTGAAAACAATTTCTAACTTTAATGGACACTCAAATGTTTACAAGATTATTTTATAAGTTACAATGGTTATTTTCCAAGAAAATTATTTTCAAAACATTCTTTTAAATTTATGTTTTAAAATTTATTTTCAACGAAATAGGATTTTTAATTTTTTTTCAAAATGAAAAGGATATTTTCCAAAAAAATGTTTTTAATTATATTTTTATGATTTTTGTATTCATCAATAACATCAACCCTTTATTATTACCCTAGTGGTTATATATTGTATTGATATGATCGTTAATATTTCTATGTATGGTATATTCTTACTTTGAACAAGGAAAGTATTGACATTGAATTACTTGATTCATTTTTATGATAATTAATTTTATGTTAAATTATTCAGTTTCATGTGGACTTTAAATTTACCCTAAATTTATAATTTTTTTATCTTGGATCCACTTATTTCCTAAACTGTACATATTTTTTACATATGGTATTTACTATGAAAGTTATTTATTAAAGGGGAAATATTGATAAATCTGTATCATTCACTCAATATGTATATTTTTTTTGGAACATTTTTTTATGAATTAAATCGATTATTTGATATATGAGAAATGATTTGGACTGGTATGAAATATTTTGGGGAATGTTTAAACTAATCCCCTCGTTGAATCAATAATATCATGTGACAAAATTAGTCGAAAAAAACCCTTCATGTTTGTAACCCTGCAGTTTATACTGTCTTGTGAATGGTCTTGATAGTAGTATGTTTTAAACCATCTTGTGAAAGGTTTTGATGGTAATTATTTCATGTAACTCGGAAACATTACATCCTATAATTAATAATTTCCTTCATTCAAATTTAGTTATTATTATACATGATATTTTAATTATGAAAAAATATATGGATGCATTTCATTCTCATTTTATTGATTGAATGGTGTGGTTTTTTATTATTTACCTTTCCATATTGATTATGAATTATATAGATATAATATTCATGTTATTTATTAAATGAAATGTGTATTTAGTTACGTACCTTTCTATGTTGTTTACACACTTCCTTCTTAGTTTATTGATCACATGGCAGGCGTGTTCAGTTATTTACCTTTCTATATTGTTTATTCTCATTAATTTATTATTTATTCCCCTATAATTAACCCTTACTGATCATTTGAGATCACCCTTATTATGTTTCCTTCCCCCATAATTCCTTGAACTTTACTGTGGATGATATGAAGGGACACTTTATATGGTATAAATTTATTCTCAAAAATATATGTTTTAATTTATGTATTGTAAAAATCATGTTTTTTCTAGTTTACCAAGACTACTAAACTACATGGTCCTTTGGGATACATTTACTTGTAACTTATGAAAATGTTACAGTGGTAGGCACTGGATTTGAGCTTCCGAGGTTGGGGTAACTACAATTTGTATTGTAGTAAATTTAGTAGCAACAATGAAATCTAGATTTAGGAAATCAAAGAATAGAAAACACAACCATATGATATAATTTTAGGATAAATTTATAAGAACATCTTAACTTTGTTCTATAGTAGAGATTACGTTGTATTTACTATGAATAACTCCTTATCTGGAAAGTATTATAGGTTTTTAAGTTTAAGATTCAAGATAAGTTCAAATACTTAAACACCCCCTTTTTAGGTTTTATTAAAGGTAGTCTACCAATATTGATGATGTTTTGGAGAAATTTATTGAAATAATATGTTTTAGTGGAAAATTTATCTGAGTAATAATGAAATTACATTTTGTAGACCTATGTTTAAATGTATATATATCTTCTAGGGCTATTACAATCATTAATGACATTTTTATAACTGTGAAATAATATTATTAGACATTTAAAAAAATAAACAAATAAATTATATTGAATACCATCATAAAAAGGATATTTAATAACTAATTTTATTTCCATGATTCCCATCATATTTTTTTAGAAAAATTATATAAATTATATTAATATGGTTTTATAAAAAAGTACAACATGTATGTTTAGTGACAACCCATTGCATCTGAAAATGAATTGGGGCTTTAACCCATAATCGAAATACGATTAGTGTTTCATGCCCACCATTTGCATATTGATGTCTTGGATAATATGTCATTGTTCTTAGGTAAAGTATTTGAAAAAAATTATAAAATTGTAATATTTATTTTTTGGTTTAGGGATTAATATATTAACCATATTGGTTTTGTAAGGTAGCTAGAAGTCGAAATAAATACATGTTTTATGGATCTTACGTTCTTTCAAAACTAAATTTTAGTTCTTGAAAAATTAAAAAATTCATTTTTAATATTTTTTTCTTAGAGTAAGAGATAAATTATAATTTGAAGAAAGAACAACCAAATGATGAAATTGTTATTTTAAAATAGAAACATATCAAGTAAGTATATTTACTTATATTCTTATAAAGTAAAATAATTATTCAACATTAGAAAAATGATCTTGAAATAAAATGTTATCTTATTACCCTCATTTTTTATGATATAAATGACCTTTTCACACCTATTATATTTATGGTTTTAGACCATCAACATTTAATTGATTAGTTAATTATTTTTATCAATTACCTCAATCACTCTCTATAAATATTTTCACCTTTACTCCATGTTTATATCTTCATTTTTCACAAGTATTCTTCTACATTGAAATCTATGTATGTGTTATCTAATATGACCTTTATAATTACCTATTTCTCTTATTTAGGGGATATTTAATTAACTATTTTATGTTTTGGGTTTCTCAATAATAGTATTTCCAAATTTTAAACCCCTTTTCCAAGATCATGTTTAACACCCCATAAATTCTAAAAGAATAACATTTTATTCAATAACATGTGTGAAAAAAAACACCAAGAATAGAAAGTAATATAACCTATTTAGAAATTAAAATATATTAAATATTTATTATAAATTAAATCTATTTTATAGCTTTAAATTAATATAATATTTAGTTATCATGCATTGCAGGAAACGATGAGTTTTTTTATAGCTTGGGTTACACGTAAGACTGAATTTTACTTAATATTATTAATATTATCCTTTAAAATGAAAATTATTTCATTGATGTTCAATTGATGGTTATAAATTGGAGTTAATAAATTATTATAATATATTGTTGAATTCATTGGTTAGAAATTAAATACAAATTAATATAAAACCATGCTAAATATAAATGATTTTTTAATAAAAAACAATTTTTATGTGCCAAAAGAAATTTTATCTTAATAAATTAAATTAATTAAAATTATTTTATGATATTAATCATATATATATATATATTATATATTCAACATAAAAAATTAAATTCATCCAATATATTCAATTGGCATAAGATAAGAACAAATCTAATTTTAGGTATAAAAAGATGTATTTTTCTAATGGCAGTTATGCCATGTTTTAACGACGTAATTTTTTTAAAAATAAATTTTGAAAGATTTATAAATTTTATTTTAATAAATATAAATTAATTTTAAAATATTAATTTCAAAAATATCTTAGGGTGGATATTTGGTATTTTTTGAAAACTTTCATTTTCTAATGAATAATGAAAAATATTGAATTTTAATTGAAAATAGAATTTTCATCTAAATAATTTATGGGGATAAATTATATTTTGAATTGGTTTCATAGTAAAATCATATAAATTATAGATCTATTTTTCCAATTTAGGCTATTTTAATCATCTTCACATTTAATATAGTTATAAAAAACATTGTAAATATTTGAACTATTTCACTTTAAAAACCTGCTTTCTCATCTCATCTGTGGGAGTAATTTAAAATTATTTTTTCCCACTTATATGTATTGAATTTTTAAAAATGGATTCCATATTTATAATAATCATTGTTTATAATATTTAATAAGTATATCTTATTTTTTACCAAAGTGATTACTAAAATCAGTTAAAATTAATTACAACGTTTAAGAGAAAATCTTTTTTACTAGGAACTAATATTTAAAAATAAAGGGACAAATTACCTTGAAAAATTCCGAAAACCCATTTTAAAGAAATATATAAACCTTATACCTTCAATTATTTTATCATTTTCATTATTATATCCATGTGTAATGAAACAAACATGGATAGAATTCCCTCTTCAAAAAACTTACAAGTTTTCCGCTCACCTAACTTATAAAAGGCCTCCCTCTCTACCCCTTATTTACACATATCACACAACTATGGTTATATAAATACCTATTAAAATAGATCACAAAAAACCCTCCCCTCATCATATAATCATTATTTTGTTTTGAAATCAAACCATTCAATTTTTTAGTGAAAACCTAAGGGGGGACCCAAATAAGATGTAATGTTCTTCTAAAAGGATTTTTATTTTATTTCCTTATATAACTCCATAAATAATTTTTATATAATGATTATATAATCACCAAAGTATATAAAAAATATTTATATGTTTTTATGTTTTTTATTACATAAAACTTTACACACTTACATCAAATGGGAAACCGAATCATTGTTCGTGTGTACGACGTACTACCGCCTCACGCACTGATGGTGTCCCTTAATCCATTAACACATTTATATTATTGTAATATTAATATATTTATAGTTTAAATGTGATATTTATGATTTTTATATTATTTTTTTATTATTATATCACACACACCATTACGATTTCCACTTTTTAGGGATATGATAACAGCGTTCGTCTATATGGTGGACTATCGTCTCATGAAGTGATGCGATTCATTCCGGATTTAAAATAAATGTATTAAATATGGTTTAAATAAAAATATTATATATATATGATATAAAAATGAATTTAATTCTAATCTATATAAATATAATTTATTTTTCAGTATTTCAAAATGATAATAAAATGGAAACAACTTTCATCTGTATGTAATGACTACCGTCTCCATGAATATTGTATTCCATTTCCTATCACAAAATTTTATAGATTACTATAAATAGATGTATAATTAATATATATTATATTTATATCATGTTTTAAATTCAAGATATTGTTAAATCATGATCTATGTTACAGGAAAAAAATAACCAGTAAAAAAACACTAAAAAAATAAGGAAATTAACACCTGAAACAGTGAAAATAATAAAATATTATTAATAAAAATAGGATAATATGTTACAAATTAATGATATATGTTATCATAAATATTAATATGGTTCATTTATAAGTTAAAAACATGTATAAATAGGTATAAATCAATTTGAATGAAGTACAAACAAAACGAAAGCATGGGGTAAGGGGTTTCCTCTCAATTTCATTTCATTGTGGAATATTATAATGATATGCATATAATCACATTTATATGAAATATATAATGACCCTTGACATGTATTGTAATGAATAATTAATTATTTATGGAATTTTGGGTTTTAGTTTGAATTATTTCATTTAATATGAATTGAATTAAAAGTTACAAGTTGTAAAAAATTCCATAACTCAATTTATTTTCATTGGGTTGTATTACTTCCTCATTAATGTTAATGGTATATGATTATGTTTATAATTAATTTTTAATTGATATTATTTTATTTTACCATTTTTTAATTAATAGATGATACACATCATTAATTCTTTTATTATCCTCACTTCAATATTATGATCATTTAAAGTTTATTTCAAAGTCTCATTCTAATCAAGATTATTAATTCTTATTTTTTTTAAATAAATTATAATATAATTTTTTAATAAAACCATAAATTTTATTATAATCTGGTTATTAATGAAATTTCTTAAGTAATAGTTACATTTTTCCACTCGTTGGTAATTAAAATGTTTTAGAATATGCTTTTAAGAAAATCTGACTTCATTACTCTCTTTAGTCGGAAATATGTTTCCTTCTAAAGCGATGATTTCTAAAAATGTTTTAAATTTTTTATCCTTTTAAAAATGATATATTTAAGAAATTTTCACTCATTTTTACTATTCATTTTTTTTAAAGGAATATCTGTATAATTTTCAAAACATTTGCCATTTTTTTACCAAAAAAATGAAAGAGAACATTATTTTGACATGTATTGAATAAACATAATGTCTAACCATCATGACCAATATATTTTTTAAATAATATTTCATAAGTTTCAAAAGGTATTTTCAAATAATTTTTTTGAAAAATGTTTTCTGATATTTTAGTTATAATAGTGATTTTCCAAGATAATGACTTTAAAAAAAATCAAAATGAAATGTATATTTTCATAAAAAATGTTTTTAAATATATTTTTATAATATTTATATTCATAAATGATAAAAACCATTTTTTTCTTACCCCAATAGGTATATATTATTTTGATACTATCCTTATTATTCCCTTGGATGATTTATACTCACATTGACCATAGAAAGTATTGATATTCACATCCTTGATTCATTTTTTTTCATTAATTTTACCAAGAATTATTTTATTTCTTATAGACATTAAATTTACCATAAATGATAATATTATTTTTTTGGATACATTTATTTCATAACCCATGCACAATTTTTACATATGGTATTTACTTTTACAATTATTGATTAATTGGGAAAATATTTATAAATCTGTATCCTTTACTCTAAATGAGTATTTGATAAGGAAATTTATTTTTGAGGTAAATTGATTATTTCATATATAAGGAATGATTTGTACTAATATCACATGAGTTAAGGACAATTTATGGTAATACCCTCAAAACATTGACTGCCTCATGGGAATAAATATGTTGGAAACAAACCCTACACATTTATAACCCAGAATGATAAACTATAATGTCAAAAGTTTTCATAGTAGTATGTTTTAAGACATATTTTGAAGGTTATTGACTGTAATGGTTTCATGTAACTGGTAATCATGGTGTCCAATAATTAACCATTTCCTTCATTAAGATTTATTTACTATTATCAATGAAATTTTCATTATGAAAAAATATATGGAATAATTTCATTCTCTTTTTATTGATTAAACGGAATGGTTTTCAGTTATTTATCATTCCATGTGGGTTATGCCTTATCATATTATGGTAGACATATTATTCATCAAATGGAATGTGTTTTCATTTATTTATCTTACCATGTTTTTACACACTTCCTTCTTATCTTATTGATTACATTGAATGCATGTTCAGTTATTTAACTTGCCTTATTTATTATTCACATCGATTCATCAATGATTATATTTTACTTAACCCTTACTGAGAATTTGTGATCACCCTTATTTTTTTCATTTCCCTAGGATTCCATGAAGTTTACTATGAATGATATGAAAGGATATTCTAGGTGGAATAAATTTATTCTCAAAAAAACATTTCATAATTTATGTGTTATAAGACCTGTGTATATATCTAGTTTACCAAAACTAATAAACTATCACGTACTTCAGGATGTGTTTCTTTGTAACTTTTTCCAATGTAATAATGGATGGCACTAGATCTAGGATTCTGGTGTCAGGGTTGCTACATTTTTCATACTTTTATCATGATGATTCCCCCAAGAACTGCTACAACTAACATTTCTTCTATTATCACTACTTCTACTACTATTAGAATTCATTTCTCCACCCTTCAGCAATTGAAATGATTATTTTCATCAATCCTATAACCCCTACCAGTGCCACCATCTCTCTACTAATGGTCATTGTTTCTACCTCCCCCACCATTTAGATGTGATACCGCTACATTACACAACCTCTTCTACCTCTATATCATGATGTCTCCATCATCATAGTGCCACTATTGCTCGTCATCATCATGATACATCCACCATTTATGCCTCTATCCTCTTCCTACTCTCTAGAGATGATCCAACATGTCTTCATTTGTGTTCCTCCTTCCATAATGATGCCTCCTTGGATTTTAAGGATGAGAACAATCAAACATATCAATGGAAATGTTATCATAATTGTTTAAGGATTCATGCACATAATATGAGGATTAAATGGATATGTTATTTCATGGATCAATTTGAGAAACTGTTTTGAAGGAGGATGTGTGAGCTTGGTTATTACCATCGGGAATATAACTACTTAAGTGAATTCCACTCCCATTCCCATGATATCATATCAGCCTTTTAGAAAATTTAAAGGAGTATGACATGTGGGATAATGAAAACATTATGGTGGTTCAAAAATAGAGATTATTTTAATATTTGAACTATGTTGAAGATACAAAGACATAGGTAAATAAAATCCACACACTCTCTCTCCTTGATCTAATGGATGATAATTTAAAATGGGATATTTAAAAGGACTTAAAATTCAAATATTTGAACAGATTCAAAGAGAAGAAACTTTTATGAAATTGAATAGGGTATTTTGGATATTCAAATGGGGCAGATATTAGGCTTCCAATTACTATAAATACAAAGACTAATCTATTATGAATGTATTGACCAATTGAAAATAAAATCAAGATTATACTATAGTTTTTTTCTTTTATCATGTAGTTTTTTAGTTCGTTTTCATATAACTCATAATAATATTTTAATCAATATTTTCTTCATTCCCCCATCTATCCCTTTCTCCATTTCCCTCTCTCTCCTTCTCCACCATGTTATATTGTACTAGAGAGGATGGGTAACTAACCTAAGGAATATATATGGGGAGAAATCCTATGTTAAACCCATTTCCATGTTTGATTTATTCTTTAATTTCATATAAGGATGATTTATAATGGGTGGAATCCTTATTGTGGTTATTTTAGGGTTAGATTCTTATTTTACAACCATTCTATATTGATAAAGTAGGTAGTTATATAGTGTACCAGGATATTTTTGGGTATAATATATATATTCTATAATGGGGTAGAATAAATTTTTTTCACAATTTATTGGTTGTTTTTAGTAATTAAATATTGAATAGAAAAATGAAAATTCTTTATTGATGAGTCTCTCAATAGAACATCGTTTCATTGTAAACTTTGTTTATTATTTCCTCATTTTTATCTGCATATCTTGTTTTATTTTTCATTCAAATTAACTTTTATATTTTATTTTTTCCATAAAATAACAAAATAACTAAACTATTATAAGTGAATTTGGAATATTGTGAGATCGACTATAAAGTTACTCAAATGAGATTACCATAGTCAGATACTATGTTTTACTTGGAAATAAATTGTATCTTTTACACATCATTATTGATGTCAATTAAAAACATGGAATCGTTATCAGGGATACAAACAGTTCCTTTATTTCTATTTTTATTCACATTTTGTAAATAGTTTTCAATGTTTTCTGAAAAATATTTAAAAAATATGTTTCCCAATATGTATTCAATTTATCATCATTATATTAGTATTTATTACTCATCTGTCAAACAATAAGTGGTTCATAATGATATGGAGGACCTCATACAAAGGTTTTATGTTAACACTTTTTTCCAAGAATATTTTGATTTTTCATGTTACATGTCTCTTATTTGAAGAACTTATTATCATACATAATCAAGTCAAAACTAATTATCAATGACTAAAGGATGATGTATCTTATTTGAAGAACTTATTATCATATATAATCAAGTCAAAACTAATTATCAATGACTAAAGGATAAGTACGAAGTGACATTAGATGTGGAATCTCAACCTAAACCTACAAAAGAATCACAATTAGAGGTAGCATGTCTAACCCCATTAATAATTCCAATAGAAGAACCCTTGTATCCCATAGAGAAAATTCATGAATATCTATTCCAACTATCTCATCCATTTCTATGTGGTTTTCATAAAGAATAAATTCCAGCTGGTATGATAATGTGGAATCAAAAAGATTTGGACTAATTATGGAATGAATATTAAATAAAACATGATCTCCCAATCATATAGTCAAAAGCATCAACACCATTATAATTTTCTCTGGATATAAAAGAAGAAACCACCCATGTGGTGGAGTTCGAAGAAAGAATAGAGGATCCTAAATACTGTTCTATATCTAATCCCACTCTAATCTGAGGTTAAATTTCCACTGAAGAAGAAATTTCAGTCAAACCTACAATAGGATATGATCTTATCTTGAATTGTTTCTCATTTATGTACATTATAAATGAATTTAGTATCACCTCTTATTATTTTTGTAATGTCTTGTCCAGGCTCACCGCTAAGATGGTGGTCGGACCGGTGGGTCACATTCCCTCAAGAATGTCTCCTCATATGTCAAAGGTTGTTAAATAGTAGTGAGGGTGTAAGGGTGGTTCAGTGGGGAGACTATACCATAATTATTAGATATTCCCAATGTCATCTTAGATAGAAAAATAACAGGAAATAGTGGAAGTAATAAATATGAGAAAGACAAGCAGTAATAAAATAATATAATATCCAAATGAAAATTTCCAACACCAATTTACAAAAATTCATGTATGATAGATGATGTGAAAAGTACTTGTAGTAATAATTTATAAAATAAAATAAAAACCAAATGATAAAATCCTCGATCATCTGGAGAAAGACCCAATATTGTTCTCCCTATCTCCCATGTACACAACACAACACATGTAATGAATCCAAATACTTGAAGTAAGAATATATACTCAAGATCCAAATGGTGCCGGAGAAGGGTATGAGATATAAATATTTTTAGGCTGACACCCATGCTGTATATCCCAATACATTCCATGAAATTTATAATAAACGTTAGTGTGAAAAATATTTTAAATGCAATGTGATAATAAATTAAATAATAGAAACATGGTCTGGGATCCTAAACGGACACTTTTCCCATACCACCTACTCCGGCTTAATACAAATATCTATTTTTGTGGGTATATCCTCTTAAATTAGGAAGGATAACCCAAATTGGGGGCAGGTTTTCATGCCAAGGATTCATCACTCAGAATATACCATAACATACAGCCTCTCCCTCAAGCTTACCAAAACCTTTCCCAGAGTAATAATTAGAATCTCACCCTCAGGCATCATGTTACTGTACATTTATCCCTCAAGAATCTGACATAATCATATACTCTTCCCTCAAGAATTTAGTACTAGTTTTCCTAGCCCTTAGGTTGTAAGAATTCATGCACGAAACCCTCAGGATTCAACAACAATCATGAGTCCTCAGACATCCCATATAATCATATACTCTTCCCTTAGGCATCAATTACGTATGTTCCATTCCCTCAAGTAATACAAAATAAAATTTACCAATCCCTAAGGCTTCCACATTAAACTTGAGTCGTATCTAGAGTAACCCAATATTCTAATCAATATCAAAACCTCAGGTATCAATCATATTAATATCATATAATCTCAAAAACTAAGCAATAAAAACCACAACTCTATTATCAAACATACTTGATTTGTCTTCATAATACACATTGATAAATTTATGAAAAAAATTATCATCTTTAAAACAAATTCATTTCATTAATCTTGGCTCCTAATTATCATCATATTTATACCAAAACTATTTAATAAATGATTCGAACCTAATTTTCTTATTATTGTAATTTAATAGACTAGCTAAAGTGATTATATAATAAGAAATCACAAACTTTATTATTATTAAAACTCAAAGTCTAATCTAGTAATCAAAAAATTTATCCAATTTTATTGTAGGGTTTTAAGGTCAAACAGACCAAATATTAATAATTTTCATGTTTGGAACAACAATCGGGTGGTCGTAGGTCTGAGTCTCCAAGCCAATATACCCAAGGGGATCCCCGTTGTTGTTTAACATGATAAATTATAATTTAATATGAATTATTGAATTTATCTTGTCATTCCCATTACATGACGACACGATCACACATATCGTAATTTTTATAAATAATTGTATTAGATAAAAAGGGATTTAGTTTAGACCCCCAAAAACAATTCTTTTAAAGGATTTCAACCACCATAAATCATGTCGTTGAATATATTCATAATATTTCATGGAAAAATTTTACCTAAACTTTTCTTATTTAATTAAAAAAAAGGTGTGACCATACCACCCTAAAAATTTGGGATTAATTTAATTCGTTTATAACTTCACATAAAAAAGCCATCATAAACATGATAAGCAAGTCAAGGCATGGCATTTAAACATTTAAATAAAGAAATACACCATATGCAAGCCATTTCATTTAATTCCACCCACTAAGTTTTCATTATGATGTAAAAAAGTCAATGATAAAACCATCTAAAAAATTAATCCAAAGTATGATTTAAATCACTAATCAATACTTTTTGGTTTAGATGATAGTGTACCTAATCCGAGGGGTTTTGTTATAAAACCTTGACCTTATCTGTTAAATATTTCATTTAACATATTGAATAGTTAATTTAATAATTCATAATTATATTTATCAAATAAAAACATAAATAATTCTTAAATTTAAAGGGAACAAGGTAAGGTAATAATACGGCTACACATTCACACCAAAAATCATGTCAATAACTCATATATTACATGTGTAAAAGTTAAGGACATTGTAAGAACCCATTTTTTCAATCTGGTATGGATCCTTTAATTTTCAGTCTAAATATTTACTTTGGACGTAATATATATTCCTAATGAGTTAAAAAAGGTTATGAGGGTGTCTGGGGCATGTTTGGAGATCAGAACACACCTATTTAGGAAAATCGGCTAAGTTTCATGGTTTGCTCATGGTTCACGCACAGTTTTCCTAACCATGTGGGTTTTGTAATTTGGGACAGTAGAATATTCTATGGTTTTTGCACAGTTATGCATCCTAACCATGCAAACCCCACTTTTTCCCAAGCCAAGTCACATGGTTTGTGCCTAGTTTGTGCACGATTTTCATAACCATGTGGTATGTGTTTTTTTGGATAGTGGCATCTCAAATGGTTTACGCACGACTATGCGGCCTAACCATATGAACAAACCTTTTCCCCAGATTCAGGTAGAACCAACTCGGATGGTTTTCACATGATTTGATAAATCGTGAGAACAAACTGTGTGCGAGCTAAAAACATGTGTAAAATGACCAAAACACACTTAATGATCTATTAATCCTTCCCCTTCCTCCCTAATCACACTTTATATAGTATTGACCTAGTTCTCTCTCATTTTGGAGTATTTTGAAGAACCAAACTTGGAATCAGGAGATCTTATTCATCTGGCATCCGATTGAGATTTTCTTTGTCACATTGGATGTGAAACGGTAAGTACTCGAGTCTTTTTTAGCCGTTCTTCTTCTCTTTCTCTCTTGACCTAGATATTTCCATGTGAGCATTTTTCACTTTTTCTTAGATATAATCTGATCTAAAGAAAATTAGGGGCCGATACTAGAGGAGAAGTATCGTACAACCCTAAGGTGGGTGGTCTATAACTCATCCCTAAAGTTCGTTGTTTTTGAATGTTCGTGTGGGGCCCACCAGTTTTTCTGGAAATTATTTCATAAATTAACATGCCATGATTATACTTGTTAGAATCATGTGGTTGTGCTATTTTCAATTATTCAATTAGTTTTTAGTAGTTACACCTATAACTCAATCTGCCTCATATCCAATGTTATGCCATAATTGGTTTTTGAGTGTTTTGACACATTTTATCTATCGTTCAGGTGTGCATTATCTTGAACATTCTAAAGGTGAGTCTTCTTATCATAAATGGATTGTTTTTATTGAGAATTTCATAATGTAATGTACCATGTATTTTCACCACTTGACCCACCTAAGGTAAGTGCTTACAAACTTTTATTAAATGTAAAATATTAAATGTCAAATGGAAAGTATAATATTTTTATAACTTGGACTTATTAAAAGAGATTAAATAAATTTTACATGCCTATATCACCCCTTTCCTTGTTGATGGAAGGTAGCAGAGTGAACCTCAATAATTGATTATGCCTTAATAGCTATCTAATACTTGATTAAATGGTTGCAACATGACTTGGCCTATCCACACTAATGGAAGACAAGGCTTAGACCGATGGTTTAAACTCTACGTGACCTGTCCATACCAGTGGAAGGAAATAATTGAACCAAATGAATTATTACATGATTACAATATCAAATAGGGATGGACTGACTCATGCTCACCTTGGATTAAGAGAGGAGAATACCTTGGGTCTCGGGAACACAATTCCTATTCAAGGATACACTTTGATTAGGTTGATACCCACCTAAAATCTGGTGATTTTCTACTCATTTGAAGTCCACTATACTAACATTGGCCCCTTTATTATTTTAGGATACCTCAAATACACTCTTTGGATCTAGCATCGACTAGTAGGTTCCATGGTAAAATCCCATCGGGCCCAGGTCATTGCTGAGGCCCGTTTTACCTTGGTTGATCACCTTAGAATTTGTAGGCTCCTTATTGTGGAATTCCTTGGATTACACTCTTACCCCTTAGCTAGACTCATATACTACTGCGTTAGCTTTTCGTGAGTTTATGTTGCCTTGGTTTTTACCATGGAACTCCCTCACTAGGTTTCATTGTCTGGTTGCCTTGTTACGTCTTGGGACCTTCACTAATTATACTATCATGAGGTGATGTCAGTGTTGGCTATGCCTCACGTGACATATTAACATTAAATGGTAATTGATTAATTAATGAACTGGTTACATGTTCAGACACCAGCCTAGGGATGAAGTAGGTACTTGGTTATTTAGTTATTTTTTACTAATTTCTTTACATTACATATATTCCTGAACACTACTATATTCTATTTCATGGGCCAGATGTTATGGACACCTTTGGTGGTGGCCCACTGAGATTTATACCACACCCTCTTCGGGTGCCATTTGGTACCCAAATTAGATTAAATGGTTATAGGTATTGAAAAATGGAATCATGAAGCTTCCAATACTTGATTGTGTGCTGATAAGATGAAGCTTGATAGCAGATGACCGAGTAGGATCTCAGGATGCTTGGGGTAGACTTTGTTTTCCTTTACCTTATGAAACATGTTGTTATTGTTGTCCTGTATCCATGATTTCCATATTTATAGTGACATGACATTACTTCATCATTTTTCCAGATGATACAATTATTGTTATTATTGTTTATCTATTGCATTTGTTTGATTCCACTATTTATTCATATGGCTTCTGCTGTTTACTATTCATTCAAATCTCTTCTGCTGTGATACACTCTGCTAATGTGGGTGTATTCTTCCCATGGACACACCCTAGGCCCTCTCTACTAGTTGGCAGCCTCTGGAATTTAGGAAGATGTGCTTGAGGCCATGTGGCCCACCAGGCTTGGGGCACCCGTTAAGTGGCATCCGGGTCCGAGCCGTCACAAAGTGGTATCAGAGATGGTTTATTTTTTTTCTTGAATATTTTAAAACAATATATTGAAGAATAGTAACGATTGGGACTTGGTCATACATTGTTCTTGGGTGTCACGAACCCATGTTCGGGGTAAAATCCAAGTTACCCATAATGATATTTTTGTTCTATTTTTTCTACTATAGTTGATATTATTTCACCGTTGGGTGACTCACATGTTGTGTGGTGTTTTTGGTTATTACTCTTTGGGAATTTATTTCATCTTTGGCCTGATGATATGAGGGCAAGG
The DNA here is from genome assembly GCA_963277665.1 of Viscum album. Taxonomy (NCBI): domain Eukaryota; kingdom Viridiplantae; phylum Streptophyta; class Magnoliopsida; order Santalales; family Viscaceae; genus Viscum; species Viscum album. The sequence continues at coordinate 1,445,399,298 of OY728155.1, read as the reverse complement.
AGTATTTCTACATTCATCATTATAGGAACCTATAATTCACATGTCATACACATTTCTATGACATATAGGTGTATTTCACTGTTTTTCATTGCTTGATATGCCAGTTATTGTTGAGTGATGTTGTGACAGTTTCTTGTGCTTATATTACATTGTCTTTGATTGAGTGATTTCCTATCTCAATTCATGAGGTGTATGGGCCCTCAAGGGTTGGGATGAGTAATTTTCTGATTCAAGCCATTATTCTATAAGTAAATGGGTGTAGTTTTTAGTGATAGGTGTATGGGAACTAATTCATTGGAAATGACTATCCATTATAAAGTGAATAATGAAATATAAAATGAATTGGTCCCGCCTTTTCATGTTTATGAAAGGTAAAAGACTGAAACTATGTATTAAATAAAGAATGACATAAAACTTATACTTGAACACTAACTGATACCGAGCCGTCTAAGTAGGTAGTTTGGGTAGTATGTCTTGGATAGTGAGTTTTATTACATTTAGATTCCGTTAGTGATGCTATCTCATTGATTCTATGCTTTTTATAAGATGTGTGTTTGGAATTTTTATACAATTGTCATTGCGTCATCCTTATGTTGTTCTCTAGGAGGGTGGTGACGACCATGCTCCAAACATGGTGGGCCCTGAGCTGATAGTCTTACTTATAGGGGTGCCACAAGAGGCACTGCCTTCTATACCTAATTTGGGCAATGATTCCCAATTCCATGATAATTTCTTACTTATGAAGCAGTCCATGATTGGTGCTCCACGAGTTTCACCTACGATGGCTGATCTGACCTGAGATTTCCAACAATAGCTTCCTCATACTTTTTCAGTGGATGGTGGATCTCAAGCTGCTGAGTCTTGGCTAGAGGAAATTATTTTTATCTTTGAACATCTGGAAACAACTCCATAGTGTAGATTCATGCTCAATACATACATTCTTCTGGATTCGGCCAAGTGTTGGTGGGAAGTTGTTACCCAGGCCAGTCGTCATCAGGGCATGTTATGGGTTGACTTCTTGACTACCTTCTATGATCAGTTCTTTCCTCAGTCATTGAGAGCTAACAGAGCTAGAGAGTTTATGTATCTCGAGTAGGGTTCTATTTAAGTTATGGAATATTTAGTACGTTTCATTGATTTATAGCACTTTAAACCACTTCTAGCCGATGATGAGCTTTTGGGTGATAAATGTTTTGGGGATGGACTCTAGTATGCCATCTGAACTCAGGTGAATGTATTTCGCCTTACTACCTTATATGAAAAATTTTATATGGACCTTATCATTGAGTGTAACCTAAGGTATGGTGAGAGTAATAGGTTTAAAGGATTCGTGCCGCATCAGACCAGTAGTTCTTCCAATGGCAGGAAACGTTCCCTTGAGGTTTATCATTAGGGAAGTGGCAGCTAGAGTATCTAGTTTGATATCTCTGCAGCGTGTCATTAGTGTGAAAAACTAGGGTATAAGAAGCCCCAGTGTGATAGATACCCTATGGAGTTCCAGGCTTGTGTCAATATGGGTCATCTTCAGTGCTTTTGAAGGACTTGTCCACCAGCTTTGAGTGGAAAAGAGATTTAGCTCCACCATCAAGAGCGAGTTATTTTGTGCCACGTCAGGCGGGGAGTTGGAGTAGCACTAGAAGGTCTGGTTGAGGAGGAATTTTTGGCCGTGGTAGTCTAATCCTTGACCACTAGAAGCACCAGTAGAGTATTCATGATCGTGGTAGTCCATCTATTACACGTGGATAAGGATCAGGTCAGTTGCATTCCTTACAGCTGATACCCGAGGATCAGGGTGCATGACTATCTACAATACGAGGTACTATTCTAGTAGTCTATACTATTGTCTCTTCTTTGTTAGATTCTGGTGCTTCAAACTCGTTTATTTTTGTATCTATCTTGGAATGTCTCAAACTATAGATACAATATCACTATGGTGTAATGACCCTCAATACAATTTTGGGAATATGAACGGAGGACATATACTGGTGAAGGGACTATCCCTTTGAGTTAGGATGTAACCCTTTCTTGTGGAATCTCCTTGTTCTTGAGATGACGAGATTCGATGTCATTATCGGGATGGAATGGTTGGTCCACTATCCTGACTTTGTAGACTGTTATTGTCAAAGGGTTTCTTTTATATCCCAATATGGCGGTAGTTACCTTTTCAAAGGAGAATGGGATTTCCAGGCTGGGAGTTTCGGACTAAAGCATCATGGGCTAGGTGGAGTGACTGCCCAGATTGAAAATAATTTCATATAGGATCAGGTTTTTCTTCAAAATTATTTCCCTCTAGTAGTTTATCATTTTAGGTAAGTCACCCCTAAAGAATTTTCTGTTTTACCTCTGAAGATAGAGGTGGAGTTTACAATTGATCTTGTTCCCAGAGCAACTCTAGTGTCCATTCATCCATACTTTATGGCACCTACTAAGCTTCAGGAGCTAAAGCGGTAGGTAGAGGCCTTAGAGTCCGGCCTAGTACATCTTATTGGGGTTAACCCGTGCTTTTATCCAAGATGGTGGATGTAACCTTACATCTAAGCGTGGATTACATAAGGTTAAACCAGCATATCATCAAGAACCGGTATCCACATCCTCGAATATATAATCTCTCTGACCAGATATGAGGAGATAAGATGTTCTCTAAGATCAACCTGAGATTAGGTTATCATCAGGTGTGAGTCATGCTATCAATCATACCTAGTACAACTTTCCATAGTAGGTACAGTCTGTATGAGTATCTTGTTATGCTATTCAGTATTATGAAGGCTCCTACCATTTTTATGGATTTGATGAATAGGGGTTTCCATCCCTATTTGGAATCTTTTGTCGTGGTCTTTGTGGATGACATATTGGTGTATTCACGCACTCGTAATGACTAAGAAAAACATATTGAGATCATTATGAGTACACTGAGAGATCATCAGCTTTATTCCAAGATTTCTAAATGTGGCTTCTAGATTGACAAGGTCCACTTCTTGGGTCATATTACTTCAGAATCAAGAGTATTTGTTGATCCTAAAAAGGTCAATGCTGTAGTTTCTTGGGAGTATCCCAAGAACGTGTTTGATTTCAGGAGTTTCTTGGGGATGTCTATATATTACAGGCATATTATAGAAGACTTTTCTCATCTTGATGCACCTCTTACTGGGCTTAAATAGAAATGTTTTATGTTCTAGTGGTAAAAAGAATGTGAGAAATACCTTCTAGAGCTGAAAGTGAGGCTTGTCTTGGCTCTTATTCTGATTCTTCTAGAACTTTTTAAATGTTATATCGTCTTTTATGATGCACCCAGAATTGTCCTATGATAAGTGTTGATGCAGGAAGACAAATTTCTTGCATATGTATCTCGGCAGTTGAGGCCTCATGATAGAAATTACTCAATGAACAACCTCGATGTAGTAGCAGTTGTCTGTGCATTACGTTGCTGGAGACACTATCTGTTGGGTAAGCACTTTGTGGTGTATACAGATCACAAGAGCCTCAAGAATATCTTTTATCAGTGTTACATGAACCTCTAAAGGAAAAAATGGTTTCGATATCTATAATCCTTTGATTCTGTGCTTGCATATATGCCTGGAGAAGTTAATGTGGTTGTAGATGCACTGAGTTGGAAAACTCAAACAGAGGACATACCAGAAGCTAGTGATGAATGAAAGTTAATGGCCCCATTTTCTAAACTTCATCTGAAGTATCATGACATTCACGAGAAGTATTACCTCTCATCCTTAACAGTTACCTTTTACCTCCTTGAGAAGGTGAATAGTAGGAAGTATTCATATCCTGATTGTTTGGTTCTCTGTGAGATTATATTAGGGGATAACATAACTATGGATTGGTTTGTGGATAGAGATGACATCTTGCATCTACATGGAAGTATATGGGTTCTTGAAGATGTGAGAGAGGAGTTGGTGAAAGATTACCATGCTTCCCAGTGGGAAGGTCATCCAGGAATCTTGAAGGTGTATCAAGATATGCGACACTATTATTGGTGGTCTGGGATAAAACGTTAGATTGCAGGATTCATCACTAGGTGTTTCACCTGTCAGCAGGTGAAGGTGGAGTACCAAAGACCTGTAGGCTTATTACAACCACTTCTAGTCCCAGAATAGAAATGAGAATATGTATCTATTGATTTCATAGTTGGATTACCTAGGCCTCCAAGTAGTAGTGATGCTTTATGGGTAGTCATTGACCGACTAACAAAATCGTCCCACTTCATTCCTATTCAAGAGACTTTATCAGTTGATGAGAAGGGAAGATTATATGTCTGTGAGATAATATGACTACATGGTGTTACACATACTATCATTTCCGATAGGGATTCTTGTTTCACATCACGGTTCTGGCAGGGTTTACAGAAATAAATGGGAACTCAGGTTCTTCTAATCACGTATTTTCACCCTCAGACTGATAGAAAATCTGAGCGGACAATACAGGTTTTATAGGATATGCTCCGAGCATGCATCCTTGATTTTTGTGGTTCTTGGGAGAATAATATACCTCTTTTCAAGATCTCCTTTAAGGAAAGTTCTCATGCGACTATTCAGGTGGATCCCATTGAGGCCTTATATGGTAGGCCATACTGTTCACGCTTGTGCTGGATAGAGGTAGGTGAGGTAGCCCTACTAGGTCCTCATCTCATTCAGGAGACTTCAGAATAGGTCAATCTGATCAGAAAGTGCATGAATACTTCTTAGTATAGACAAAAATATTATGCCAATCACCATTTAAAACCACTTGAGTTCGAGGTTGGGGATTGTGTTTTTTCTTTGGGTATCACCCAGGCATGGGAATAGACGGTTACAGAAGCAGGGTAAGCTATTGTCGGGTTACGTCGGGCCATTCGAGATTCTAGAGAAAGTCAGGCCAGTAGCCTATCCGTTTTTACTTCCTCAGAGGTATCGTTCCATGCATGATGTCTTTCATGTCTCATAGCTTCACCAATATCATGCTGATCCATCTCATACCTTTGATCCTGAGGAAGTTCAGTTAGATGACAATTCCACCATTAAGTAGTACCCAGTAAGCATTGTTGACGGAAGCATGAAGGTTCTCTGAGGAAATTTTTTCCCACTCATATTTGTGTTATGGTAGCACGAACGAGTATAGAATGAGACTTAGGAGAGGGAAGCTGATGTACATACTCAATCGCCATAGTTGTTCTCAGATAGTGTTTCCATATCCTTGGAAGGGGAACTTGGGGTGAAAGTTCTTTTAAGGGGGGAGACTGTAAGAACCCAATTTTTCACTCAAGTATGGATCCATTAATTTTTGGTCTAAATATTTACTCTGGACCTAATATATATTCTTAATGATGTATAAAAGGTTATGAGGGGGTCCATGGATTTTTTGGAGCTCGAAACACCTCTTTTTAGAAAAACATGCCAAGTCGCATGGTTTGCACATTGTTTGCACATAGTTTTCCTAACCATGCGTGTTGTGATATTTTGGATAGTGGCATCTCACATGGCTTGTGCACAACCATGCAGACTAACCATGAAAACCCACCTTTTTCCCGGGCCAAGTCACATGGTTTGTGCATGGTTTTCACATGGTTTTTCAAACCATGCGGTTTGTGTTTTTTTGGACAGTGGCATCTTGCATGGTTTGCGCATGGCCATGTAGCCTAACCATGTGAACCAAAATTTTCCCAGATTCTGGAAGAACCATCTCACATGGTTTTAAAATGGTTTGAAAAACCATACAGAAAAAATGTGTGTAGGATAAAAACATGTGTAAAATGATTAAAATGCCATTAATGTTCTATTAATCCTTCCCCTTCCTTCATAATTTGATTTTATGTGGGACTAACCTAGTTCGCTCTCTTATTGGATCATTTTGAAGATCCAAACCTAGAATTAAGATATATTTTTTTATCCATCATTTTATTGAGCTTACGTTCATCATGTTGGATGCGCAACGGTAAGTACTTGAGTCTTCTTTAGCAGTTATTATTCTATTTCTCTCTCGAACTAGATATCACCATGTGAGCATTTTTCACAATTTCTTAGATCTAATCCGATCTGAGGAAAATCAAGGCCCGATACCAGAGGAGAAGGATCGTACAACCCTAAGGTGGGTGGTCTATAACTCATCCGTAAAGTTCATTGTTTTTGGAATGTTTATTTGGGGCCCACCAGTTTTGTTGGAAACCGTTTATTAAATTAACATGCCATGATTATACATGCTAGAATCGTATAGTTATGATATTTTCAAATATGAAATTATTTGTTAGTGGTTACAACTACAACTCAATACACCTCATGTCGAAGGTTATGCCATAATTGGGTTTTGAGTGTTTTGAAACGTTTGAGCCGTCGCTCGGGTGTGCTTTATCTTGACCTTTATAAATGCGGGTATTCTTATAAAAAATGTATTTTTATTACTGATAATTACATAATGGAATGTACCATGTATGATCACCACTTAACCCACCTAAGGTAAGTTCTTATAAATGTTTATTAAATGTAAAATTTGAAATGTGAAATGGAAAGTATACTAAGTATATTACTTGTACTTATTAAAAGAGATTGAATAAAGTTTATATGTCTGTAGCACCCCTTTCCATGTTGAGGTAAGGTAGTGGAGTGAACCTCAATAATTGATTATGACTTAATGGCTATCAAATACTTGATTAAATGATTTCAATGTTACTTGTCCTATCCACACTAATGGAAGACAAGGCTTGGACCAATGGTTTCAACTCTACTTGACCTATCCACACTAATGGAAGGAAAGACCTGAAACAAATGAATTATTACATGATTATGATATCAAATAAGAATGGACTAACTTGTTCTCTCCTTGGATTCTGAGAGGATAATACCTTGGGTCTCAGGAACCCCATTCCAGTTCAAGGATACAATTTTCATAGGTTGATACCCATCTAGATTTCATTGCTTTTATATTCCTTGTATTCCTGGTATACTACCATTTGGTTCCCTTTCATATTACAGGATACCTCGGATATAGTCCTTGGATCTGGCATCGACTAGTTGGTGCCATTTGGAAAGCCCATCGGGCCCATGTATTTGCTTAGTCCCATTTTACCTTGGTTGATCACCTTCGAATCCATAGAAACCTTATTGTGGAATGCCTTGGATTACACTATTACCCCTTAGCTTGACTCAGATACTATTGAGTTAGCTTTCCATGAGTTTACATTACCTTGGTTTTTACCCTAGAACCCCTTCACTAGTTATCATTTTCATGTTACCATGTTACGTCATGGGACCGTCACTACATATACTATCATGTGGTGATGTCAGTATTGGATATGAATCATGTGACCTATTAAAATTAAATGGTAATTAATTATTTAATTAACTGGTTACATATTTAGACACCAGCCGAGGGCTGAAGAAGGTACTTGGTTATTTAGTTATTTTATACTTCTTACTTTACTTTACCTATACGACTACACACTACTATATTCCATTTCACGGGCCAGATGTTATAGAAACTGTCGGTGGTGGCCCATTGGGATCTATCTTACACCCTCTCTGGGCGTCATTTGAAACCCGAATTAGATTACATGGTTGAATGTATTGACAAAGGGAAGCATGCAACTTCAAATACTTGACTGTGTGCTGATATGATGGAGCTTGATATCAGATGACCAAGTGGGATAAAATGATGCTTGGAGTAGACTTTTTTTCTTTTACCTTATAGAACATGTTATGCTTGTTATCTTTTATCCATGCTTCCCATCTTTCTAGTGACATGACATTACATCATCATTGTTCCAGTTGATACATTTATTGTTATTCTTGTTTATCTATTACATCAGTTTGCTTCCGCTATTTATTCATATTGCTTTTTCCATTTACTATTCATTGATATCTCTTCCACTATTCTATGCTCTGTTAATGATGGCATAGTATTCACATAGACAAACACTATCCCCTCGCTACTAGTCAGGAGCCATAGGCATTCGAGAAGATTCTCTTGATGCCAAGTGACCCCTTGGGCTCGGGGAACCCGTTAAGTGGCATCTGGGTCTGGGTCGTCACAGACATCCTACCATAGGTGCAATGATGACTGACATCATGAGTTAATTTCTAAGTTTAACCACACCACTAAAACCCTATTCTTTTCTTAAACAAAAATATGTTTATGATTCTCCTTATTAAGATAAACCTAATTACACCGACATCGGTTCAATCCAATCAATATTGTAGGATATATTGATGATTGAAGATTGGAATAAATTAAGGAAGTAAAATAAAAATAATAATAGAGGAGAGAGGATGTGAGAACGGGGTGGGTGATAGTGGGAGGAGGATAGGCATGAAAAGGGGTTGTCTTTCTCCCATGTGCATCCCCTAAAGAATATTTGTTAAATTAATATCTCATTTTATTTAAATTCAATTAATACCATTAATTATATAAACAGTTGAATACATGTGGTGGAAATATATTTATGTACTCTACCTTATTGTACAACTCTCCCCCAAGGACCCTCCATAAACCAAACATAAAAGTATTTAAAATTTTCCTTATTTCTATCCCTTCCTATTAAACACTTTTAATCCAAAATTAAATCAAATTTATTATTAAATATATGTATATATATTGAAAAATAATCAATATATATATACTCATATATACACCCGTATATATATATATATGTATGTATAACACACATATATATACACATCCTATATATATATTTTCACCTACACAAGTAAATACATACATATATATTTTTTAAAAATACATTTTTCGAATAATAATAATAATAATAATAATAACAACAACAAAAATATTTTATTCTTATTTTTATTAACTGTTCCAAATTAATGTCACCATTAATACTTTGAAAAGAAAAACCCTTAAATGCTGATAAAAATTAATAAATTAATATTGATTTTAAATTTTCATTTAATTGGAACAATTAATAATATCACAATTATTACATTTCCAACTTACAATGATACAAAATTTATTTATCGTGGAATTTTATTTTCATTTTTTTCAACATAAATAATAAAATTAAAAATAAAATTATTATTATTTCCAACTTCACAACAAAAAATTTATAAACCAACTAAATTATATTCGTGTGTGATCTGACCAAACATTTGACGCTTGAAAATGTTATACCCTATATAGGGAAAACCCCGTGTTCCATACCTAAATTTGGTATTATATTTCTCATATGAAGCATCATTTGTGAGAAATTAGTTATTTTATATATACATAAATGGAATAATAAATTAATTAAAAATAAATAGGGTATTATCATGTGTGATGTTTCAAAATACCCAATGAACATAAAGATTATACCCTGCCTAGGGTAAAACCCACATTTTTTGACCTAATGGTGGTCTCATTTTTCTCATATGATGCACCATTTGGGACTAATTTCATGTAATTAGAAAAATCGCACACGCTTATGAATAAAATATATTTAATATTTTGATTCTATTAAGGTCGAGGGTCTACAAGCCTCATAATACTATGTTGAATCTGCACCTAACTATATAAATACTTTATAGAATATTTCATAGTTATAAATAAAGGTTTTTCCATTTTCTAAACCCACAATAAACACAAATATTGAAAAATTAAATTTTCACACTAAAAAACTTGAAATTTACTTACAAAAGTGGTATTTTGTTATCATTTAAAACTGAGAATTTTATAGTTTTAAATATTCATAATTGGAAAATTATTTTTATTACTTAGAGGAAGATGATGAAAAAAATATTCACCTGATGATGATCAAAGAGATATTCCTAAACATGTCGAACATTTATTAGATGTAGTTAATATGGAGATATAGGTTGATTCTCTTGAGGAAAATTAGGCAAAATCAATATACCATAAAATAAATGATCTTGATATTTATTCATCATGTTTTAATTTAGTTCAAATATAATTTCACTATAAATTTTTCTTTTATTGTTCTGTTAATGAAACATACTTTGAGAAAATTCTAAAAAATGAAGAAGCAGTTGTACAAGTACCAACCGAATAGGAGGAGAAACCATTCTTTATCCTACCCCACCATGCATGTTGTATCTAATTTCTAGGGGTTTTAATTAGTGTAATATTTCTATTGAGTCCTCGTAAATAAAAAAGTAATGACATAAAGTTTAAATGAATAAGTGTTGGTGGTTCAAATCAATGAAACTTCACCCAACATCAAATTTATGATAACTCTTAGTACTATCTTTCGATTGGTAGAAAAAAATAAATTCCCACATGGGGATTCAAATTAGGATTTATCTTTCTTTTATTCTATTTTTTCTTTCAAGGATTATAGTTTTCAATTCTATTTATAGAAATTAGTTTTATAAATATATTAGGTTATAGAAAAAATCCATTACCTTTGTTGGTTGGAGTAGAGTACTCAACAGGGGTGGGGGTGAATTGAGTAAATATTAAAAATTTATATTAAAAAGATTTCTTAAAATGGTTCCCTAATAAAAATGAATACAACCCAGTTAATCAAGTTAATACTGTTATAAAAGTTTGACTATTCAAATAATCTCTTAGAAGATTGATTAATTCTCAATAATATCAATATGAGTTATTGATACTACTTTTGAATATATTATAATAAGAACAAAAAATTATATATTCTATACAAGACTAATTATCAAAGTAAAATCTAGTGTTTCTTGAAATATACATTAAAGTAGAGAAAAACTAAATTCAAAGACATAACGGATAAAACAAGTGGTTCTGTCTCAAGCTGAGACCTAATCCACTCCACTTGTTGATCACCTACCACCAAGCAGTTTATATTAATAAACATGATCTACATCATGGATTAGGGAAAACAATAGTGCCTAGTACTCTCCAGGTCACACAACCTTTTCCACAATTCTTCATGGGTATAAACTACCAGGTCACACAAGGACCACTTCCACACTTATTCATGTGAGTAAACAACTGTAAAAAAATATGAGAGGAAGGATATCTTGTATCCTTCAGTTTAGTGCAGAATACAATGTGTGTTTTAATAAAGACAGACACACTACTTGAAATATAAAAATAGTACACAACAGAGAAAAGATGATGAGATAAGGTTAGAAGAGCTTTGAGTGTTATTCTATGCTACTCTGGACTTGTAGGATGAAGCTGATGCAAGTATTGAGTCCTCTTGTGAGAAATAGAGTATCACAAGTCTGGTGCTCTGGTTTCTAGTTAGATCTATCTTGTGTTATTCATTGAGTTAGTACTATGAATATGATTTTGATTCTGATCTACAGTAGTACATCATTTGGATTGAGAGTGCTTCATGTGTTCTTCAGTTGTATATTATTACATGTATCAGTTCTCTCTCCAAAAAAATGCTCACGTGTCTGTTTTTCTACTTCTATGTATGTGTTCAGGTTGAATTATCTTGCATTTTAATTGTGGGTGCACATGTTGGGGATGACATGATGCATGTATTCTACACCTCGTACCTTGTACTTTCATGTGACATGTCTACAAAGAAACATTAATTATGTCAGTGCCTTTAAATGACTCAAGTTTGATCATTATAAATTAATTTGAAAATGAAAAATAGATTAAAAAATGGGGTCATAGTCTATATAGAAATTGTGTCACTTGGAAACTGTGTCACCACGAAACATTGTCTTCTTCTTTTCCATTGAGCGGTGAGACATTCCTAATAGAATATTTGTGTTAAGATTTGGAACTGGTAGCGTAGATGTGTTGTTAGAATCACGGTGTCTGGTGCTTTTCCAAACATCAAAAGGTGTCTTAGTGATGGTAGCATGGAACCAGTGTCACATACTTCATGAGATCTGAAAATGGTCATGGTGTCTGGGTCACGATGTCTGGGTCATGGTGTCTGGGTCACAGTGTCTAGGCCACAGTGTCTGGGTCATAGTGTCTAGGTCACGGTGTCTGGGTCACGGTGTCTGCGTCATGGTGTCTGCGTCACGGTGTCTGAGTCACGATGTCTGGGTCCTTTTCCAGAAAACTATAACCGATGGTAAACTCATGGTTTCTTAGACATATCCAAATATATGCATACATACTTAAGCAGTAAAATTCACAGAATTAATTAGACTTAATCATTCATATAATAAATCATTATAGAACAAAGATAAACATAGGTTACAATAATCAAACATGGGTTATGATTAACAAGATCTAGTAGAAGTTTATTTAAAGAATAAAGAAACCAACCATCTCTTCACAGGATTTGAGACAGATTAAATTGGATTAACAAGATTTATAGGATGTACATTATTTTTGATCATTTAAACATGATTAAAACATGAGGAGTCCAACAATATTCTTGTACTAAAATCAACATGGTAATTATAATTTCATGATATGTCTTGTATTTCCATGATGATGATGGAATAAGGAAACCTTATTTCAAGATCAAGGAGAAGGAATAATAATAGAGATTTATTTCAAAGGTAGTTCAAATTTCATTAGTTATATATTAAATCCCTATATTCTTTAAAATATTTTTTGAGGTTTAAAAGATAATTTTATTTCCTACAATTAGAATTTATTGTTTATTTGACTGATCCAGGAGACATGAGTTTATTAGGAATCTAATTATAGCAAGATTTAGATCTCAAAAATGATAACTTTTAATATGTAAAGTGAGGAATTGAGTAATTATTGGAAATAATGGTATATAATCTGATGAATAATGATTTGTGGGGATTTATAGATTAATTTAAATGAAATTTCCCTATGATTATTGATGATTTAAATTTATAAAATTTATATGGATTAATTTTATATTGTTATTTCATTTCATGCATGATTGTTATTTTTTTATGATTTCAAGCTAGTTCATGTATTGAGGTGTAAAAATGTTATCTTCTTATTCACCCCACATTATCACTTTCAAAAGGTAGGTATCCTCCACCACCAATGTTGATGATGTCATCTACTTTATCAAGACAGGATGATAGGATATTGGTTACTACTTTCACAGGTTCCTTATTGGATTTCATTTCAGAGATAGGGTCTACCTTAGTGGTTTGAGTCGTGTTCATGAAGATCATTCTTGGTGACATCTTAAAGTGGTAGTGATTAATTACATTGATTCTATTGTGATGGGGTTGCAACCTATGGTAGAAGATGATGGTAAAGTTGGACATGTCTAGACATTAGAGGATGTTGGGTGTGTCGGGAACATGTATGATCTTCATATTTCGTAGTTGAGGGAATCTTATATATGAGGAATATTATTTGTAGAACCCAAGAAATCACATGTCTTTCATGGGTAAATTACACTAGATCCATAAGTAATCTGAGGTTTTTCTACCTCTAGCATTTCATGTTCATCATAATAGGTAGAGATATTGATACATCTAGTGGGGTAAAATGTTTAGGGTATTGTTGGTATAAGATCATAGGTTTATAGTCTTCTGAGGACCTGGTAATAGTTTAAATTCTTATGGTGACATGGACATTGGTTTATAGTATTGTGGGTAAAGGATAATAGGTTTTGAGCCTTGTGGGGACATTTACCAAATTCATCAGTCATATAATGGGCATGTTTGGTTAAAACTCACATGGATATTCCAAGGTACAGTGGGGACCTCAAGTGTTATTAGTGAGGTTGATTTTGTTCATAGTGGAAATGATCACACTTTATGTTTGTCACATCCTAGGGGGAGGTAATGGTAGTTTCAAGGTATTAGGATTGAACCTCTAGGAAGTGTCCAATATATGTTTTGGTTGGACCATAGTGAGGCATCATACATACTCTCTTTAGAGATAGAGATCAAAACCTATGTATCTCAAGTGCACATTTTAAGGTCATATGATGTAACCAGTCCATACAGTTCAATTTCATTCAATAAGGACTATCATGACATGGAATTTAATATAACTAGGGATTGTGTGGGGTTTATTCATAAGGGTTTTCCATGAGGTGTGGTTCCATCCAATATGATTCATACATGAAGAATTACATGATCATCACATAGGTTAAGGATATAGTTTAGCATCATGTGATAAGTACCTTTTCATGTTGTTTAATTTGGTATGACTATGATACTAAGAAAGGTAGTTTAGAGTATTACATCTCAGAATTTTTATGGATTATTCTTAGAGAGAAAATTTCTAGATAGTGAATGAGGATACATGATTACTCATTTATAGATGGAAAGTTGGATTGGTTCCCATGATGATTGCACCATTGGGATGACATGTCAAGGAATGAAATTAGTGTACCTATTCAAAGTATTAAGAGGAAATACAACTATACAAATCATTATTGGAGAGAATGGGATGTACATGTGGATTGAGATACTAGTCGTGAAGAAGGTCATTAAATGGGTAAACCAGTTTTGAATGGGTATAGGTCCCTTGGGCAATCAATATTCATGAAGGCATGTTCATATAAAGGGGTTTATATGAAGGGTAACTTGAGATGGGTTACTAAAAGGATGTATTCTTTATTTAAATAATGTGGTTCACGAAGGAAGAGGCTTTGAGAAACAGCGTGGCCCAACCTCAGAGTAAAATACTGGTTCCTGTGGGTAAATTTTTACAAAATATAGGTATCTTCTGAAACCTATTGAAGTAGGAGGGGTTTTCCTCTTGAATTAAGGGTGGGAAACTTAAAAAAATAATCATTACTTTGTTTATAAAGTCTCAAGTATTAATGGGAGTATATTCATGACATATGTCTACATATAGTAATCCTTCATCTCTTTGGATCACGAAGTACGAAGCTTCTTCAATTTAGATCTTCTAGAAGAAGTCCAAAGCTTGTGTACCCTTAAATGTTAGGTTAAGGGAGGTATTTAAAGGATCCTTAGAGGTTAAGAGATACATTTCACAAAATTTTCCATCTTCACGTATGATAAACCATTATATCAGTCTGATGAACATCACGAGCATATATATGTTGCGTGAAGGTCACCATCATAGCATGAGATGAGATTATGTGGTATCCAATGACCTTCACGAAACCATTGACTTTAATATAGGATTTTACATTCATGAATTCATACTATTAGGTCAATTTTAAACCCATTAAATATGGCATTTTCCTCGAAACATCCATTCATTAATCAGCGTCTCCCATACAAAGTGTTGTTTGACATCAATAAATCCCCCCCCTAAAAATGGGAGACGACATGGGAGTATAAGGTAGGATTCTAAGCTACAATATCTAAAAACTAGTAATATGTGTGTTGTTATCATGAAACTTGGAACCACCTTAGGAATATAAATAGGGGGAGGGGTCCTAAGGGAGACCAAGAGCTTTTTTAATAAGTTAATAACATCCTCTATTTTTAAGAAGCTCACAAAAATAATGAGAATTACATGACTCTGATCCTTAATTCTATTTATTATTGAAAACTATACAACTATTTAATCCATGAAAAATATTTCTTGATACCCAAAAATTTCATGAACCAAACATTCTTAAACAAGAATTTTGCAAAAAATACTTCAAAAATGTTCTCAATATGGCAATTTATGTTGTTAAATCTACATATTATTATCGAAGGGATATGGATAGAAATATTGTGATAAGGGGGATTTCAGAATGTTTTAGACCACAAAATGTAATGCCCCAACCCCAGTTACCTAGAGTCGGTGCATTATTACATAACATTGGTATGATCACAAGAAAGATCAAATCTCAAAAGACCGATTGGTTTAGTAGCCTTGGAAACACTAGATATATTCATAAGTCTTACATTACATCATAAAGTGAAATACTACTACAACAACATATTGTCTCCATATTCCACACTCATATCCCCACATAATATCCATACAGGTCATTCATAATTTACTTCTTCATACCCTGGGAAAAATAAAACATAGAAAAGGGGTGAGCTCAAATGCCCAGTAAGGATAACAATATAGCGGAAACTTTCATAAATAAGAATAAACATTTAAGGCAATGTATAACTAAAACAAAATCCTTTTAAACTTGAACTTCAACATAGTATGGAAAAAGTAAAATGAAATAATTCCATTTACTTATTCACATGGATATTCAACTAATCGAATAATCACATGCAATATCAATAACCACTTTTATAATGATGGAATGCGTAATGCCAGACTATCATAACCACATATCCAAGGCATCGTGCAAAGACTAAAAATAAGATTTTGTCAAGGCCTTTTTCCAAGACACTAGTTTGTCTCATGATACCTACTGATGCATCGAGGAGTTATAGCGGGATCCACCCATCACATATTAAGTCCAATGCATTCCCATATGAAAAGGTTTAAACATAACATAAACATTCGTATTAAAACTAGCATATGAAATGTCAATACTTTCACCATAAAATATGAACGGTATAAAAATATCACATCCACAGTCAAACATATCACAAAACCTCCAATACAATATATAAGTTTTGTATCATAATAAGTCAACTTCAAATAAGCGTAAAATCCATCAAAGGATGTTGACATAGATGAAATCAAAACTCTTTTTAGAGAAATATCTCATTCTATTTTGAAATCATTTAAGAGTATTATCTTTATGAAATAAAACATTTTCTTTGAAAATATTCTTAAAATCTTGAAAGGGAAGCTTTGACGATTTCATAACGGCAGAAAATAGCCGCACCCGTCGTGTATGTTAAAAAAACATTCTTACCTTAATTTTATCGAAAAGGTTAAAAAGCACCTTGTTTGGAAAACGACGGAAAGATTCCTTAATAAACCTCTTATAAAAAGTCAAACAAGGGTATAAATGACTTTAACCCATATTCTAGTAAATAGTAAAAATGTTTTGAAATTCATTTTTTAGAAACATGGATGTGGATGATAAAGAGATCCCAGTAGATTATTACGTATAAACAACCTCGGATAATGAAGAGATTGTCAAATAACCCTTACCTTGTACTTTTCCTTGGTTGGGGTAGGTTAAACTCCTGTATAATGGTGAAATAATTGTTATTAAATTATACAAGAATCATATACATTAATATGATATCATATGTGATCTTTTAACATTCATTTGTTAATAATATCTTTCTATTTTCGTTGTTTCGGGTGTTAACTTACTCGTTTTTTTATATGTTTTGTTACGTAAGCCATGTTTTTCATGGATAGGTTGTATCTTATTCATATCCAGAATGATATCAAGTCCTTAAATACTATTTTTAAATCATAAAATGATAATTACACTTGAATGGATACGATGAAGAATGAATCTCATCACGTTCGTGGAGACGGTAGTCCGTACGTACGCACGAGCGACAATATCATTCTTTTGATATTAAAATAATATATAAATGGATGGTATATCATATATACCGAATCATTAACATGTTATATTTATTATTTACATGAGTTAAACATCATTATTATACCCATCCAAATGATAATATATTGAATAACAATTACACCACGACGTGGAGACGGTAAGCCGTACATACGCACGTATGGTGAGATGTTATTAAAAAGGTGGATAGAATACTGAATATGGTTGTACCATATTTATAATGACATCACATTATATATATGATACTGGAGTTATTATTTTAGAATGGTAATAACAAAGGAGGAAGAAGTGGAAGAAGAAAGGAACTTGGAAAAGGGTGGTGAAATCATTACCTCTTCTTCGGGTTATTCCTTTTGATTTGATCAAAAGGGCTCCTTAGGTTGGATTTATGATCAAACTAAGGCCTCTAGGTTGTATTGAGGGAAGTTGGGAGAGTATTTGGGCAGAGTTTTGCCGAACCAAAAGGCTTTGAAGGTGTGATGAAATGAGAAGTAGGAGTGCCCTTTTATAAGAGGGGTGAGGGGCACATTTGGAAAAGCTAGAAATGTTAATTTATAATAAATTCATATTCGGTTTCTAATGGCTCAAAAGTGGATTATTTAAATGTTAAGGTGGGTATGGGTCCAAAAACACTTACCCAATAGAATTTAGATAGGTATGGGGTTACTATATTAACCTTATCTTTAAGTATTAACTCTAAGTTAATTAGTTTCACTTTTACAATGTCTCTTTGTATTTTTATATTTTATGGTTAATAAACTTACCATATACATCCACGCGACCCCCAAGTGGTCCATTAATGATATAACTATCATTATATAAGACTCTTGGCCGAACCTTAGATTTTTAGGAATTTAATATCAATTAATAATATAATATTTGTTTTAAAAACTCTTTTATGTCAATTTTGACACTATTCAATAGTTGATTTTTGTGAAACTCATAACAGAATGATTACTTCGAAAAAAGTTAATTAAATCAATAATAATATGTAATATTATTCTAGAAAATTAGTGTAATTCATTAAAAGTCTCAGATTATATTTATTTGGGTATTTATAATATCAATTATTCTAATTTGTCACTATTATGGTAATTACTGCATCATAATTGTGTCATAAATAAATTACATTATTTAAAGTCTAAAAATTATAAATAAACTATCATTATGTAGGAAATGTTTTTAGATTTATAATGAATATTTATAGTCTAAAATCCTACAGATATAACCCTTTGTAAATTTTTTTTAAAAGATATATGCTTATGTCATTTTGTACTTATTTTAACTTAATTAAAATTAAGTGTCCCTATCACCTACAAGTGGCTCCATGGGGTCCCGAAATCGACCCAATGATGACTATGGTCGAACATGTATCAACCAATAGGTCTAGGAAAGGTTTTAGTGTAATTTAGTATTATTATAATATTATTTTTTAACCCTTATTTACCGGATTTACCCTTAACCATGGTAAATAAAATATTTACTGAAGTAATTATTCAAAATGTATAAAAATAAAAGTTACCTATTTACACAATTTGAACATCCTGATTCCAAATATGGAATCCATTATTCCAAATTCTAAACACAGAAGTGGCAGAAATTAATTTAAAATTAATTCCCGTTGTTAAAACAAAAAACGTGTTTTTAAGAGATAATAACTATCAAAAGATTGACACTTGTTTATGTCCGGTTTAATTGTAACATTATTTCTAAGACCAACATTGTATTAAATGGTAAAAATATATTCTAAATATACTTTAAAACCACTCAAATTAATAATTTATCACTATTAATTATTTTGATTAAAAAAGTTGTTCTTAATTAAAATTTACTATTTTTCACTATTCATCAAAATATTAAAGTTATCCGAAAAGTACCAAAATTTAACCTTAGGCTAAATTAGATATTCCGAATCAAAAAATGAAGTCCATTTTAAAAAATAAAATATATATAATTTCAAAAAGTTGGTATTACTATTCATAACGGCTAGTTTGATTGGTTATGGTGTGTTAGAACTCGGTGTTGCGTACAACACACGCTATCACATTATTCAAAGAGAAGAATACCGTAGAAGCTTGGGGTGTTACATTCTCCCCTCCTTAAAATAATTTCATCCTAGAAATTTATAGAATACTTATCACATGAAAATACATGGGTTGTTCTTCATCATAAGTTCCTCAGGTTCCCACGTTGCCTCTTCCATCTTATGGTTTCTCCACAAAACTTTTACCAGACGCGTCGTCTAGTTTCTCAGTAATTTTTCTCTCATATCATGAATCCTGACGGGCTCTTCACAATAAGACAGATCAGGTTCCATTTCTAACTCCTCATAGGTGAGTACATGCATTGGGTTTGGCATGTATTTCCTCAACAGAGATATGTGGATCACATCGTGAACTTTGGAGAGACTTGGCGGCATTGCCAATCGGTAAGCTACAACACCAATTCATTCTAGAATTTCGAAAGGTCCGATGTACCTGGGACTCAATTTACCTTTCTTACCAAAACGTATGACTCCCTTCCATGGAGAAACATTCAGGAAAACATGATCACTGACTTGAAATTCCAAATCCTTCATTCGATTATAGGCATAGGTCTTTTGCCTACTTTGAGCTGATTTGATGTGATTTTGGATTACCTTCACATTTTCCATTGTTTCCTCCACCAGTTCTGGGCCTATAAGTTTTCATTCAACAATTTCATCCCAACAGGTTGGTGTGCGACATCTCTTTCCATATAACGCTCCATATGGTGCCATCTGAATACTCAAATGGAAGCTATTGTTATAGGAAAATTCTACCGAAGGTAAATATTGATCCCACATACCCTGAAAGTCAAGTGAGAAAGATCTCAACATGTCTTCTAAGGTTTGAATAGTCCGTTCTGATTGTCCGTCTATCTAAGGGTGGTAGGGAGTGCTCAAATGAAGTTCAGTATCCAGGGATTTCTGAAGACTTTTCCAGAATCATGAAGTAAAACTGGGATCACGATTTGAAACAATCAATAGGTGTACTCCATGAAGTCTCACAACTTCATTAATATATAGTCTTGCAAGATGTTCCAGTTGTAGATCTTCTCTTATAGAAAAAAATGTGCTGACTTGGTAAGACGATCAACAATAACCCATTTTTCATCATTCCTTCTAGGAGTCTTTGGTAGTCCCATGACAAAGTCTATCGTAATATTGTCCCATTTCCACTCCGATATGGGAAGAGATTGCATGACTCCTCCAGGTTGTTGCCTTCCAGCTTTCACTTGTTGACAAACCATACATCTTGACACAAAATTAGCAATCTCCCTATTCATGTTGTCCCACCAAAAATGTTCCTTCAAATCTCTATACATTTTGGTTCTCCCATGGTGTATAGAGAAATTGGAACTATGAGCATCATCCAGCAATTCCCTTTTTAGATCAGGTATATTGGGAACACAAAGTCTCTTCCCAAATTTCAAAATTCCATATTCATACACAAAGTCTCTCAATCTCCCATCATTCATAGCTTTAATCTTCTTTTGAAATTCTTCATCATCGGTTTAAGAACTCTTAATCCTTTCTAGTAAAGATGGTTTGGAAACCATTTGAAAAAGAATTGATGTTTCTCCTTCCTTGGTTATTCCCATGTCCATCTTCACTAGATCCATGAAAATTGGATCCCTTTCAATTCTCATATTGTTCCAAACTCCATGATCTTTTCTTCTCAAAGAATCTACCACCTTGTTTTCCTTCCCCGAGTGGTAGTGTATCGTGCAATCATAATCCTTGAGTAATTCAAGCAATCTTCTTTGCCTCATGTTGAGTTCTTTTTGTGAGAAAATATACTTCAAACTCTTGTTATCAGTATAAATCTCACATTTTTCACCATAGAGGTAGTGCCTCCATATCTTCAATGAAAAGATCACAGCTGATAACTCGAGATCATGAGTAGGACAGTTTGGTTCATGAATTTTCAACTGTCGTGATGCATAAGCAATAACCCTATCATTCTGCATAAGGACACAACCAAGTCCTTTTTTCAATGCATCACTATAAATAACAAACCCATCATTCCCCGATGGTAGAGTCAATATAGGAGCATTGACTAATCTTCTCTTCAGTTCTTCGAAACATTCTTCACACTCTTTTGTCCAAACAAATTTAACCCCTTTACGTGTGAGCTTCGTTAATGGGTTAGCCAATCAGGCAAAATTCTGGACGAAACATCGATAATAACCTGCCAAACCAATAAAACTACATACCTCAGTTATACTCGTAGGTGCTGGCCATTCTTGGATTGCCTTGGTCTTAGAAGGATAAACAGAGATTCCATCTATAGAGACAATATGGCCAAGAAAATAAATCTCATGAAGCCAGAATTCACACTTGCTAAACTTCCCATATAATTCATGTTTTCTCATAGTCTTCAAGATAATGCGCAAGTGATTTTCGTGATCTTCATAGCTTTTGGAGTATACCAAGATATCATCAATAAATACCACCAAAAATTCATCAAGATACTCCTTGAAAACTCTATTCATCAGATCCATGAATATAGAGGGTGCATTAGTCAATCCAAAAGGCATTACAGTAAACTCGTAATGCCCGTACCAGGTTCGAAATGTTGTCTTCAGAATGTCTTCCTTCTTCAAACACAACTTATGGTATCTAGATCGAAGGTCAATATTTGAAAAGTATTGAGCTCCATGCAGTTGGTCAAATAAATCATCAATGTGTGGTAGGGGATACTTGTTCTTTATTGTTATAGCAATGATCTCCCTGTAGTCGATACATAACCACATAGATCTGTCTTTCTTTTTAACAAAAAGAACAGGGGCTCCCCATGGAGAAAAACTAGGGCTAATAAATCCCTTATTACTCAATTCCTCTAGTTGTTTCTTTAGTTCAACTAATTCTACAGTGGCCATTCTATATGGGGTCTTTGATATAGGCCTTGATCCAGGAATTAAATCAATGGAAAACTCAACTTCTCATTCTGGAGGATGTCCAGGTAAATCTTCTGAAAATACATCTAAAAATTCATTCACAACAGGTATATCCTCTATTTGAACATTTCATTCCTCACCCATAGTTATTTCATTCTCTTCCTCCCCAATAATTGAATTTAGGTGAGCTACTA
This sequence comes from Viscum album, assembly GCA_963277665.1. Lineage (NCBI taxonomy): Eukaryota > Viridiplantae > Streptophyta > Magnoliopsida > Santalales > Viscaceae > Viscum > Viscum album. Next base: position 1,445,376,978 of record OY728155.1, on the reverse strand, counting down.
GGGGTGGATCTAGATAATAATTAGGTGGTGATGATTCTGCTCTAAAGATAAGGTGTTCCTTATCAACACAACCAAGAATCGTAACCTCTTTCTTCTTACAATAAATCTTCGCATCATACTCTGAATGCCAGTCCATACCGAGGATTATATCAAACTCAATCATAGGTATGACGATGAGATCAGTAGATAAATAAAATTTATGTGATATAATGGGGACTGATTCACAAAACTTTGTTTCAATGATACTTCCCTTAGGAGTTTTAACAGACAAATCCCTTGTTAAATCAAATTGGAAATATCTAATTTTCATAGCATACTGGGAAGATATGAAAAAATGCGATGATCCAGAATCAAATAATGCATTTTCTAAACTTTAGGAAACCATTAAATTACTTTCCACCACGTCTTTCGGTGCTTCTACCTCAGCAGTAGTGATAGCATAAGCTTGGACTTGATCCCTTGGCCTTTTCTGAGGTAAGTTCTCCTCACGCTTAGGAAATTCATTTGAATAATGCCCCATCTCCCTCAAATTGTAGAACTAAACATTGGTAGCTTCCTTCTTCCCCTTGCAATCACGAGCTTGGTGGCCTTTTTCACCACACTTGAAACAGACTCATGTTCCATTAAAGTAAGTATCATGGTGTTTCTTACCACATTTACCACAGGATGGATATTAAACCTTTTCCTTCCTCCCCTTATTTCCATTCCCAGATTAATCAGAAGGTCTCTTCTTCTCTTTCTTGTCTTTAAAGTCATAAGACTTAGACAATTCCTTTTCAGTCTTGATAGCACATGAGACAATGTCTTCGTACGATGAAAAGGATTGTGAGACTAATTCTCGACGGAGAAATGGTTTTAACCCATCAAAGAAATGATCAATCTTACTTCTTGAGTTATGTATATAATCTCCATCATACCTTTCTAACCTTGTAAAGTTAGCCTCATACATTATGACATTCTCATCCTCCTTTTGTCTCAGACTCAGAAATTGCCTTTCTATATCTCCTCGATGGTCACGAGGAAATTATTTTTCTAAAAACAGATCATTGAACTCCCTCCATTCCATATTTGATACTTCATCATCTTCCTTCATGTTTTGAATCAATGAACACAACTGATCAGTATCTCTAGTGAGTAGGTAAACTACCATGATAACTTTTTCCCTTTCACTACTCCCTAGAGCCTGAAATATTTTCTCTAGGGAATTTATCCATTGCTCATCTACTAAGGGATTTTTATTCCCATTGAACATTGTTGGTTGTTGCCTCATCAATCAATCTAACATTGATCCTCTATGCTACGGATCATGGTTCTCCATACGGGTAAGGTTATTATTCATAACCTGAGTGAGTTGTCCAGGTATGGTGATTAGCTGATCAGCACCATTTGCATCACCAGCTCCACTATAATTATCTTGAGCAGGAGGGAAATCCCTACATGGAGTGTGTGCATTGATATAGTTTCTATTTCTTCCACTAGGCGCCATTTTGAAACAATGGCATAAACTAGATCAGTTTATGAATCAAAATACATAAGACCATACTTATAAAACACTTAACATAAATTGAACTATTTATGGATATAATCCATAATCATAAAAATGTTTTCTTTGAGGAAGTATATACTCATAAACCCTTCATAATTATTTGTAAAGAAAATGAGAGTTATCCTAATCATATCCCCCAGGAGTGTCGTAACCAAGAGTGCAGCAAGGCCCGTTTTCGTGCACCAGTTCCCATTCGAGTCTAGCTCAAAGTGGTGTTTTTGGGTTTTACCCCTAGGTACATTTGTTCCAGAGCCGCCTCTACCTTCTCATATCCAGACAGGGATGTATTGCTCGGAAAACTCAACAAATCTCTACAATACAAAAATTATAGGAAGTTCTTCTATACTAATACTCAAATTTTATCTTAGGTCTACGTGCTCTAATCATAGTTTGTCTAAATCTAGCTTCCAAGGTTTGTACTAAACTTCCTCTGATACCAACTGTAACGGCCCGAACCCAGTTACCTAGAGTCGGTTCATTATTACATAACATTGGCATGATTACAAGAAAGATCAAATCTCGAAAGACCGATTGGTTTAGTAGCATTGGAAACACTAGATATATTCATAAGTCTTACATTACATCATAAATTGAAAAACTACTACAACAACATATTGTCTCCATATTCCACACTCATATCCCCACATAATATCCTTGTAGGTCATTCATAATTTACTTCTTCATACCTTGGGAAAAATAAAACATAGAAAAGGGGTGATCTCAAATGCCCAGTAAGGATAACAGTATAGCAGAAACTTTCATAAATAAGAATAAACATTTAAGGCAAAGTATAACTAAAACAAAAGCTTTTTAAACTTGAACTTAAACATAGTATGGAAAAAGTAAAATGAAATAATTCCATTTACTAATTCACATGGATATTCTACTAATCGAATAATGACATGCAATATCAATAACCACCTTCATAATGATGGAATGCATAATGCCAGACTATCATAACCACATAGCCAATGCCTCGTGCCAAGACTACAAATAAGATTTTGTCAAGGCCTTGTGACAAGACACTAGTTTGTCTCATGAGACCAACCGATGCATCGGGAGCTATTGCGAGCTCCACCTGTCACATATTAAGTCCAATGCATTCCCATATGAAAAGGTTTAAACATAACATAAACATTCGTATTAAAACTAGCATACAAAATGTCAATACTTTCACCATAAACTATGAACGGTATAAAAATAGCACATCCACACTCAAACATATCACAAAACCTTCAATAAAATATAGAAGTTTTGTATCATAATAAATCAACTTCAAATAAGCGTAAAGTCTATCAAAGGATGTTGACATAGATGAAATCAAAACTCTTTTTAGAGAAATATCTCTTTCTATTTTGAAATCATTTAAGAGTCTTATATTTATGAAATAAAACATTTTCTTTGAAAATATTCTTATAAGATTGTAAGGGAAGCTTTGATGATTTTATAACGGCGGAAAATAGCCGCACCCACCGTATAAGTTAAAAAAAACATTTTACCTTAATTTTGTCGAAAAGGTTAAAAAGAACCTTGTTTGGAAAACGATGGAAAGATTCCATTATAAACCTCTTATAAAAAGTCAAAAAAGGGTATAAATGACTTTAACCCAGATTCTAGTAATAGTAAAAAAGTTTTGAAATTCATTTTTAAGAAACATTGATGTGGATGATAAAGAGATCCTAGTAGATTATTACGTATAAACAACCTCAGATAATGAAGAGATTGTGAAATAAACCTTACCTTGTACTTTTCCTTGGTTGGGGTGGGTTAAACTCATGTATAATGGTGAAATAATTGTTATTAAATTATAAAATAATCATATACATTAATATGATATCATATATGATCTCTTAACATTGATTTGTTAATAATATCTTAGTATTATCATTGTTTCGGGTGTTAACTTACTCATTTTTTAATATGTTTTGTTACGTAAGGCATATTTTTCATGGATAGGATGTATCTTATTCATATCCAGAATGATATAAAGTCCGTAAATACTATTTTTAAATCATCAAATGATAATTATACTTGAATGGATACGATGGAGAATGAATCTCATCGCGTTCGTGGAGACGGTAGTCCGTACGTACGCACGAGCGACAATATCATTCTTTTGATATTAAAATAATATATAAATGGATGGTATATAATATATACAGAATCATTAACATGTTATATTTATTATTTACATGTGTTACACATCATTATTATACCCATCCAAATAATAATATATTGAATAACAATTACACCACGATGTGGAGACGGTAAGCCGTACGTATGCACTTATGGTGACTTGTTATTCAAAGGGTGGATAGAATACTGAATATGGTTGTCCCATATTTATAATAACATAACAGTATATATATGATACTGGAGTTATTATTTTAGAATGGTAATAACAAAGGAAGAAGAAGTGGAAGAAGAAAGGAGCTTGGAAAAGGGTGGTGAAATCATTACCCCTTCTTCGGGTTCTTCTTTTGATTTGATCAAAAGGGCTCCTTAGGTTGGATTTCTGATCAAACAAGGCCTCTAAGTTGTAGTGAGGGAAGTTGGGAGAGTATTTGGTCAGAGTTTGGCCGAACCAAAAGGCTTTTAATGTGTGAAGAAATGAGAAGGAAGAGTGCCCTTTTATAAGAGGGGTGAGAGGCACCTTTGGAAATGCTAGAAATATTAATTTATAATAAATTCATATTCGGTTTCTAATGGCTCCAAAGTAGATTATTTGAATGTTAAGGTGGGGATGGGTCTAAAAACTCTTAACCAATAGAATTTTTACAGGTTTGGGGTTACTATATTAACCTTATCTTTAAGTATTAACTCTAAGTTAATTAGTTTCACTTTTACAATGTCTCTTTGTATTTTTATATTATATGGTTAATTAAATTACCATATACATCCAAGTGACCCCCAAGTGGTCCATTAATGATATAAATATTATTATATAAGTCTCTTGGCCGAAAATTAGATTTTTATGAATTTAATATCAATTAATAATATAATATTTGTTTTAAAAACTCTTTTATGTCAATTTTGACACTATTGAATAGTTGATTTTTATGAAACTCGTAACAGAATGATTACTTCGAAAAAAGTTAATTAAATCAATCCTATTATTTAATATTATCCTATAAAATTAGTTTAATTCATTACAAGTCTCAAATTATATTTATTTGGGTATTTATAATATCAATTATTTTAATTTTTCACTATTATGGTAATTACTGCATCATAATTGTGTCATAAAGAAATTAACTTATTTAAAGTCTAAAAATTATAAATAAAATATCATTATATAGGAAATATTTTTATATTTCTAATTAATATTTATAGTCGAAAATCCAACATATATAACCCTATGTAAAAATTGTTTTTCTAAAAGATATATGCTTATGTCATTTTTGTATTTATTTTAACTTAATTAAAATTAAGTGTCCCTATCACTTACAAGTGGCTCCATGGGGTCCCAAAATCGACCCAAAGATGCCTATGGTCGAACGTGTATCAACCAATAAGTCTAGGACACGTTTTAGGGTAATTTATTATTATTATAAATTTATTTTTTAACCCTTATTTACCGAATTTACCCTTAACCATGGTAAATAAAATATTTACCAAAGTAATTATTCAAAATGTCTAAAAATAAAAGTTACCTATTTACACAATTTGAACATACTAATTCTAAATATGGAATCCATTTTTCCAAATTCAAAACACAGAAGTGGCAGAAATTAATTTAAAATTTATTCCCGTTGTTAAAACAAAAAGCGTGTTTTTAAGAGATAATAACTATCAAAAGATTGACACTTGTTTATGTTCAGTTTAATTGTAAAATTATGTCCAATGACAAACATTTTATTAAATGGTAAAAATATATTCTAAATATACTTTAAAACCACTCAAATTCATAATTTATCACTATTAATTATTTTGATTAAAAAAGTGGTTTTTAATTAAAATTTAGTAATTTTGACTATTCATCAAAATATTAATTTTATCCAAAAAGTACCAAAATTTTACCTTAGGCTAAATTAGATATTCTGAATCCAAAAATGAAGTCCATTTTAAAAATAAAATATATATAATTTCAAAAAGTAGGTATTACTATTCATAACGGCTAATTTAATTGGTTATGGTGTGTTAGAACTCGGTGTTGCGTACAACACACGCTATCACATTATTCAAAGAGAAGCGTACAGTAGAAGCTTGGGGTGTTACAAAAAACATTCTCTGAGATAATGTATGAGGAATAAATTGTTCTTCCTTTATTCCATAGGTTATCTATAAAATTATTTGGACCTTGGGATGATATCTTCATCCCCACCGTCAACCGAGATGCCATCACCTAATTCTCCAAGAGTATCTAAGGGATATAATAATGGAACAAAGTTCTATATAGTCACTATATGAAGATCCATACATCGATAAATGCTCACTCCATATAGTACTATATGGAGAAAATTAATGGAGTGGAGCTAGCTATAGAGGTTTCCCCTTTGTAATATGCGAGTATCCTCAAGGAAGGCATGGGGGCATTCTACAAGGAAGGATAGAATAATGGGATCTATGATATAGGAAAATTTCATAGATGAGTATGCTTGAGACTTATAGGTTTTCTATCTTGTGACAAATTATAGGTAAAGATATAGAGAGTGGGGCTATATGAAGCAGTATTGACTACGTAGTTCCACGTCTAGCACCACCAAATGATCATGCCTGATATAGTTAGTAGGTGGTAAGTAGGGACAAATATATTTCATTTATATAATTTGGAGGTTAGAATCATCCTATAAGACCACAAACAGATATTGGGGATCCCTGTCTAAAGGGGAATTTATGATGAGTTCCTCCATTAAAAGAACATTTGGGATGAATGTGAAAATATTTTAGAGATAATAAAATCTATATTATGATTGGTCAAAGGAGAGTAGTGAATAAATGTGGGTATGAAAGATATCCCCTTAAATATCTTGGAAGATATTTTTTTGAATTTACTTAACAAGAATATTATAGGGAGCCCCCCCCCCCAATTCCTAAATGCATCGCATCAAGTTACATAAAACTCATATTAGTTGATTTTGGAGATGATACAGTGGTGATTTGGGGGTATATCATGAAGAATGTGGCCTTAAAAATTATATTGGTAAGATTAATCATAGAAATCATCTATGGGTAGATGTTCTTGGTTCATAATTCACACATGAGGGTATAGCCGAGTATGTTCATCATGGAAGTGATACTTGCAGCGGGGCAGCATATCAACATGGCCATGACGGTGCTAGAAAAGTAGTAAATGGTGTTACGACACATCACCATGAAGATGAATCCTATTTGTGTTTGTGGAATGTTTCACTTTATTTATAGTTGGTTCACTTTAAACATAGAGGGATATGAGTCCATAAACCCCAGCCTTCCTACTGACACTAACTTCTGACCATCAATGATAAACATTACTGAATTTCATCATCTTCATTTCGAGCTTGTTGTTGTGATCATGAGGATTGGGAAGTTGGAGATATTCATATTCCATCAGTTCCCCAATTCTAATGGGGATAGTCATGATTGAATGTGTGGGGATGATGGAATAGTGATCATACCTCCTAGCCTTATGAGGTGGTGTACTGGTGGAGAGGTATAACTCTAAGGTGGATTTAAAATAGTATAAACCCTGTCAGTTCACCCACTAATTCTAATTTCTTCAGAGGATGATCCCCAATTTTGGCACAAAAGTTCATATGGAGTTCCACCGTATGTGTTTCCTTCACATATAAAACATGTTCTTCCAATAAGATAGTAAATAGAGGGATGAGTTCTCATTAACCGATACTCCATATTGAATATTGTATGAGTACATGTAGAGATGAGAGAGTATGTACTCAAGTGATTCATTAAGGGATGTAAACATTTAGGAAGACTCTATAGAAGGGGTACCATAGTTGTGGGGTCGGGACCATGCTATGGCCAGGGAATCACACTAAGTAGGGGGATATGGTATGGTAAGTAGAGAAGTGTCTACAACTTTGGTGGTTCCTAGCCCTATGTAAGGTGTGTTTCTTGAGGGAGGAGCAGTGGAAGGTTAGTGACTACCAAGATAGTAGATTCAGGAGGATGTTGAACCCACTAGAATGACTATGAGGGATCATGTTGTGGCTCTAAGGAAGCGGTTGTAGTGTGTAGATGTTCCTAATTATTACATATTTCCTAACACCTAGACGGACTGAGAAATGTTTAGATAACTCAACAACCTCAAGGTGATATGGTTGCATCTTCAGGATGAGGGTATTTTACTCCCTTTTATAGGCCATGAAAATACTGACATCGAAGCTCTCCAAGATGAGGAATTATAATACTTAAAATATCTCAAAGGATTGATCAATTTATACATCATGGAACATCCATTGACTCTCTGGGTGAGGAAGTTGCAAGGAATTCATTCACAAACAGACCTCTCTGAGGGTATTTCAACTAATGGAATGACTGAGTAAGATGAGTTAGTTGAGAAGGCTTGGGGAATTTATACTTTCTTGGAGTCCTAGGGAGGATAATATACTATTGATGAGGAAAATTTCATAATTTTATAATTTTTATTTAGCTATTATACACTTTCGAATTGTTATTTTACCACCTTTTACTTTTATAGGAATAAAAAAAGCATGAAGGAGAGGGAGACTTGTGGAGGATGAGTAATCCCCAACCCTTAAAAGGTAGAGAATCTTACATTTTTCTTAAAACTATGGTCACATGCATCTAGTTGTCTGCTGTTGTGCCATATCTAGTTGTTGAAGTGATTGTTCAATAGACTAAATTTTCACATAAGAGTTTATAATTCCCTCTCATTCATGTTTCGTTTTAAATTTTTTATCTCTATGCATAATGTTGAATAGTTTGTTTCTTTTAAACATAGATAACACATCTAGCTACAGAGCAGCTTTTGGAGGTTGGGGAATTAGTCATCCCAAAGATGCCATCATTGGCAGGGCTTCTAGTGAACATCACTAGCATGTTGTCATTTCTTTATACTTACCATAATCCTCCTACCATTTATCCTTTTCATTTTTATCTTCCTTTGAAAAATCTAGTTCTACTAACCTTGTGTCTTAATGGAAGTAAAAGCCATGCTGCGGGTCAATCCACCATTAGAAATTCTTCAACTGGAAGAGCCTTTAGCTTAGGCGGTGGTGGTCAAGTGGGTTGTGGAAACTGAGCCTACTATAAAGAATCCATGAGATGTGGTGGCTAAAGTTGTGGCCTAAATTAGTGTTTTCTAAGTGGAAGTGGTGGCCAAACATGCTCAATAGGTTCTACAGAATGTTGTTGATGATTTGGTTCTATGTGAAGAGTTAGGTGAGAAATATCTCCTCCTAGAGGTTAAGCCCAACCAATATGAGAGGATTCATGAGGAAGACTCCATTTTCAAAGTACAATAGACTTCCCTGAGTATAAAGTTGAACAACCTGAAGATTTCAAGGATTCCATCTCTGATGTGCATAAATATAACTATGTTATCTTGCATAGGGAGTGGAGAAGCATGTGGAGATTTATCATGCATGCCATGTGGGCTGATTTTTAAAGCCTTATAGGGTCTCTCTATCACAGGATTCCAAAATTAGGGAATGACAGTGTGGACTCACATGATCTTCACACTCAGGTTTTGGAATTCCTTGTTGAGAGGTTGTAGGCATAGTGATAGGTGCTCAACTCCACCTAGTGCAAGTAGAAATATGAATGTACCAAGGCTTTACTGACATCTAAATAGTAGCTTTATCGACTAGAGGGTTAAGAACAACAAAATGAGGTTGTAATCAATGTAAGGAGGGAGATAATAAATCCTCATCAATTTCTTCTAGATGAGACTAAGTAAGAAATAGTATAGGCATCATCTTTTTAATTAGAGAATAGGGTTAAATGAGGTTAGGTGAAGATCCAATCTAACGAGGTTTTCCATACTGTCAAGTAGGAATTAGGGGAGATAACTGAGTTGCATTAGACCATGGAGGCTACCTAGAAATGTATATATGAGTTGTATTACATTATTTCTAGGGTTGAGACTTTGTAGGATTTTCATTCAATTTTTTTAATTATAGAGATACCCCAGCTTGTGGATGACCCTCCTGATTGAAGATAATAAATTTTTTTTAAATTCCATGTATACATATTTTAGTTTATCTCAATCAAATTATTGAGATAAAAAACGATAAACCTATAATCCCACATTATTCATACTTTGTGTGAGAGAAAAGAGATAATAAAAAATATTTTTTTATTGTATAAGAGCTCTAGAAATTGACAGGAAAATTTGGTTCAGAATTTCCCATTGACTATCAAGAGATTCCTAACTAGGAAATCCTTGGTTGGATGGTGGGATTATACACAAATAAGTTTCATTCCCATCATGAGTAGGTTCATGAGCCGAGTAGTTTTAGGGGTGCTGGATTATACCCAAACAAGGGGGATATAGAGGATGTGAATCGAGAAGTCCAATACCTAGAACACAAGGAGGAGTGACATGCTGATATAGGATGATTTTTGACCCTATTAGAAATGAAAATTCCACTGTCATACTACAATGTGTGGGTACACACAAATTTCAGTCAACCATTAACAATGTTTAAAACATGGTGCCTATCAAATAGCCATCTAAATTCCTTCAAGTCGTGTTACATGGATGGAATATGATCAATTTTTTTGAGGAACCAAAGTCTTTAGGGGGTTTGTTTGGACATGGAAGATGGTGGTGATCCATGTTAAGGAATACATGACGCATTAGAAGAAATAAGATTATGTTTCAATGGATACCAATTATTTAGGAATAATTATTTGTGGCTCTAATCACATTGAGTGGGTAAGGTCCATACTCACTTTCTAAGGAAAGTGTTCTCTTGGTTAACCATATATGGTCTGGAAACTCAAGTGGTGTGGTAGATGACCGACACCATATGGGTGAAAGGGTCCTTGAGGAACTAGAGTGGTGTAGTAGGTGACTGGAACCAAAGGTTGAAAGGGTACTATTATGAAAGGGTCCAAATTATTTTGTATTTTTACATTGTTCAATGAAGATAGAAGGTTTGTAGTTTAACATCATGTGGTGAGGATATGTGATCTTACATAGATTAAACCACCACATCAGGGTAGTGTGATGTATGAAAATGGAACAAAAGGGTTGGTACCATGTATAGGATCTCATGAATCATTTGTAGTTAAGATATGATCCTATAATTTTCTTAAAAAATCTTTTATAGAGATCACATTTGTTGTTTTTATGGGGAATGATGATAAGTCATGTTGGTAGTGTACCACTCTCGTTCCTACCCTCACTTTTTCCCAAGTCCAGAGGGTGGCCTATAGGGTGAATATATGATTTTGTTCAGATTTCCTCTATGGGTTTTCAACCTGACATACATTTTTTCCACTTTATTTTGGCAGTTTTAGGGTTATTATAGTTGGAAAAGATATGTTCACATTAAGGGTTATATGTGTGTATGACTACAAATGATTAAGGTCCTGGTGCTTGGATTAAGAACTACTACCAAAATGGGAAAGGGAAGTTCCACCCTTTATCAGTGCTAAAAAAAGAATTGATAAAGGGTCACTTTTAACAATTCTTTTTTAGCACTGATAAAGGCCCCCCTTTATCAGTGCTTTTTTTAGCGCTCATAAAGGGGAACCCTTTATCATCACTTTTTTAGTGGCGCTGATAAAGGGGGGCTTTATCAGCACTTTTTCCTAGTACTGATAAATTTATTTTTAAAACAAATCATGAAAAATAATATATTGTTATATCAGTATATTTATATTTATATAAATATAATATATATTTTTTAAATATGTTTTAAATAAGTATAAATAGATTATTTCATTTAATATATAAAACATTTATTGAAAATGGCTTTAAGATATTATAAAAAATATTATTAATTAAAATTTTTATAATTATCATCGATTAATAATCATTTAATAACAATCTGAAGACTCAAAAAAATAAAAAAATGAATAAAAGATCTAAAATAAGTTGAAAATATAACTCAAAATTCAAACGGTCTTAACTTTTTATCTGGGAGCCTATTTGAGCTCTACAACATATCAAATTGAAGCTTGCGACGAGCTCTACATTCTAGTGACCCAAGGGACCCTTCTGCCACATTTTTCAAGACACAAAAAGGTCCATAAGGCCTCCAAAACTGAGTTTTTAATCGGGATACCCCGATATTTTATCATTTAAACAGGTATAACTTCTAATCTGGATTTCCTCTAGGCTTGTACCACATATCATATCGAATATTGTTTCATTTTATTCGATTTGACTTATTGTGGAGTTGAAAAGAACTTTTGTAATAGAAGTTATGTTCATTTTAACATTCTATGGATTTTCAAATACACATATATATGTATTTATTCGTATATATATATATATATATATCTGTGTGTGTGTGTGTATTGTATATATGTATTTATTTATTTATTTATAAAATCACATAAAAACATATTATATATATGTATTTAAAACTAATCTTATAAATATATATTAATATACAAATAAATGTATGGAAAAAAATTATAACTAATATATATATATAAATAAATATAAATATAAATTAATATATGAATAAATATATATATAATAATATATGAATAAATATATATATACTCATATATGAATAAATATATATATACTAATATATGAATAAGTATATACTTATTAATATAACTAAATTTATTTATATTAATATGAACATATATGAACATATGAATAAATATAACTATATATATATATATATATTAATATACGAATATATATATATGTGCATAAATATATATGTATTATTATAACTAAATATATTTATATTAATATTAATCTATATTAATATTTGAATAAATATAACTATATATACATATATATCATTAAGTATAGAAAAAAATGAAATGGATTAGTGGTAAAGGTGCAGGCCTGTAAGGGAGGAGGTCATGGGTTCGAGTTCGGGAGGAAGCAAGGAGGTGCACGCGGGCATATTAGGCGATGCGCGGGCAAGGGAAGCACACAGTAGAGTGGGAGGGGGTCTGCCTAGCACTAATAATGTGGGGGGGGGGGTCAAGCACCGTTAAAATATCCACCCACATTATATATTCTTTTTTATTCTTTTTATTTTATTAACCTTCATCAGCACTATTGAGAGTGTTGATAAAAGGTGTCCTTTATCAGAGATTTTTTAGCACCCATAAAAGGGGATTTTATCCGTGCTTTTCTAAGCGCTGATATAAGGGACCCCCCCTTTATCTTCGCCTCAATTAAAAACATTTTTTTAGAACTGTTAATGCACTTTTCTGGCACTGATAAAGGCCATATTTGTAGTATTGAGGGATCTTAGTTTAACATCATAGAGATTGGATGCTTTAGATAAGCTGTTGTGGTAGTGGAGGTATGAAAACCCTAACATGAAGAGGGTGAAAAGGATGACTATAACCACACAAGTTTAAACATCTTCTAGGGTCATAATTCTTGGACTAAGGATAATAGTTTAAGGTCAAAGATCTCTAACCACCTCTATTTGGTAATCACACCACCTTAGAAATGTTTGAAGGTGATAAGGACTACTGTGGAATATGGTGTTCCAAAAAAAAGGTATGGGTGGTCAGATTATTTTCAAATTGGTTTGATATAGGACATCCAAGTGTCAATATATACCCCACTGAGTGGGGAATAAAGATACATATAGTTATCAAATATAGAGTGGTGGGGGACCGATGATAGAAGTGGGAAATCCTTTAAGTGAGGATGTGAGGAAATATGGGGGTTAGTTTTCTAAAATACCATGGGTGATGCGAACCAGATGAAGGATGTGGGCCAAAGTGAGCCATTTTCACATAGTTAGAGGTCTTAATGATTGAACCATGGATGCTATCAGTTTAAGGTCATTGATCTTGGACAAACTAATATAATGAATAAATTTTTATGGAAAAGGATAAATTATAAACCCTAAGTAAAGTAAGTTATAATGAGGATTTTTTCTACACATACCTCTCTAAGCTAAGATAAACAGAGTTTAAGGTTAGGATATGTGCACCAGATAGGATGTGTCAAGAAGAATATCATGTAGTACAACCAAGTAATTCCCCCATGTGAAAAGAGGGTTATACTAGCCTCATTACACATGTGAAAATTATGGGAAAATCATTGGAATACTTATCATAAAAAAGGGATGAATGGATAAATGTTAATGAATATGGTCTCACTAGATAAGAGTATTTGTGGTTGGGCAAGAGATAGGAGGTCCATGAATCACTATGTATCCAAATGAGCTAGGAATCAAGACATACATATTTCGGGAATGTTGCAAGGTAATAGAAAAATGCTTCAAGTTGATCGATATTCTTTTAAGTGAGGATAAGAATTCAAATAAATAGTTAATAATATTATGCAGAAAGACACCAGCGATACAGTTTGTGGTCTTACATCCAATACCCAAAAGAGGATTCTTCTAGTTTGATGTTGTAGAGATTGGATAATTGATTTGAAAATAGTTTAATATCATAATGATTGGACCATATGAGGTTGTTCAAATTAAGAGGCTATGTGTGGAATCATATAGTTCAAACAGAACATGAGAAGAGGACCATGAAGTCCTTCACCACACCAACATCTTCATAAAAAATTTTACACAGTTTAGGGTCGCGATGTTTGGATTGAGACTCTTAGTTTAATGTTATATATACTAGACTATATAGGGTGAAATTATATCTGTTAATGCTCTTTTATCTCAACTATTCTTGGAGGAAATCCCACCACAATGCATAATCTAATGTTATTCATGCTCAGTGTGTAAAACACGAATTGTCGGAGAGTTCCCCTTGTCACAAGTGAGATAATGAATGAGGGAAGGGTAAGTTTTCCTAGAAAGGTTCAAATTAAAAATTTCTTGGTAATCATGTATGAACATATGAGAAAATAAAACCATTGTCATTGAAACATCACATGAGAACATGGAGGTGGAATGGTGGTAAATCATTAATCCTGAGATCTAAACCATGAATGGTGGTTATCAATGGACCGGGATCAACTGCTGACCATGTTTGAAATATATATTTCCCAACCTCAATTTTCTATAATGGGGATAGAAAATGTAGGATCTACCATTAACCATATTCATAACATGAGAAACATCATCTATCCCCAAAGATTCCTCAACACGCACACCCAGGATTGTAGGTGAATTTTTTTGGCTAGGTAACATTTCTGTAAGTGGGGCATGTTTAGATATCATGGGTGAAAATGAACCAAATAAAGGGGATATGAGAATTGTGGAAGTTGAAATACTGGGATTCTCAATGGGGAGTTAAACTCTCCGAAATATATTTTTCTATGAACATGAAAGCATTGGATGAGTGTATCGACAAGCGAGGATAGAGCATGTTCCCAGTGGGGAAGGCTTTTAAATAGGTTGATGGTTTCCCTGTAACTAGGACATGTGATTTAGGCATCACTACATATCCCATCAGAGGAAGGAATAAATATGCACATAATTCAATAATGTGGTGCAGTAGATGACTATCACCAGAAATGGTGGCTTCGTCTCTAGTGAGGACACAAGATATCACACAATTTCACATCATGTGATGGGGATGTCGATGAGTTGGGATTATTCGATTAGTAAAACAGGGATATAGGCATATCATCCCTTGGTTATTACATGATTCTTCTCAATTTTGTTACATGACACATCATGTGCTCATTACATAGGTAATCCTATGATCATTTCATTGGGTAAGTCCATATTTAAAAATCTTGTTTAAAGATATTATAGGGGGTTCTCTTGCATTGAGAGGTCCATTATGGCTTCCTCATATCAGGTCATGATTGAATCTCAGATCACTGATGGATCAAGTAATATGGTTGAGACATACACTAGAGTAGGATGCCTAAGGGGGACACTCAGTAGTAGTAAGGATATATGTGGTTATTTCACACTAGGGTCGACTATTAATTCCCTTTTAATGTCATTTAATGAGAAAATATTGATCCATTTATGGGTTAAAGAATATTCTTGAAGAAAAAACCTAATAAGTAGGCCCATGGGGATGCTTTGGGGTCATCTCATGATCAATACCTTAGGCATCTCATGCCAAACATGTAAGGAATCCCATGTCAGTAACATATGGTATAATATAGTTTAATGTCATGTAGCTATGACCATGTATGATTGGGGATATCATTTCCTACGTATCACAAGAGGCATATTTTATTATCACACATGGAATCCAATTCGCTATACATTGGGTATAATTAATTTTAATATCATGTATTTAGGAATATGTTGTATAGTTTTATGTCATGTGATTAGGATGATGGGATCTGGATTTTAATTTCATACAGCTCAAAAATTGGGGTTTTGTCAGAAATAATTATCAAGGAATTTGGAATTGGTGGGACGTATGATGTTCTCCCCATCCATGGTGATCATTGAGTATTCTCCATTAAATTAGAAATTATTAATGATGTAATTTCATTCCATTTTAGGATATAGTTTCAGTGGTTTCTTTCATGGAATCATCAACATCCTGAGATCTAGTACCATATCACCTAGAAGGAAGGATTACAAGTGAAACTTTTTATAGAACACTCATGCCACCCAGTTCTGATGACATTATAGTTTATGCAATGCTTTGTAGGATCGAAATAAAAATGTAGATGCTCAAATACAAGATGGGGTGGTGAATTGTATTCTTTAAAAATTCCTTTTGGAACTTTAAAGATGGTTATGTTTAAAGAGGTTAAACAAGATAATTCACAAGACCTTTAAGATCTAAAAACTTTCTTGATTCCAGAAAAGTGATTTCGAAAATGAAACTTTACAAAATTTTACAATAACGAAGATTCTACCTTAAAGCGTATAGAATCTAACAAAATCAGAGTACAAGTGTAAGGAAGTATAGGACTGTTATACTTTTCTCAACAATACAAATTCAGTGGAAAAACTTGTAACAAAAAAAGTAACAAGTAATATATCTTTTAACCAAAATATAAGGTTATCGAACAACCTCAGATAAAGGTCTCTTGATTTATACTTTCAAGAAAGCCTGTCTTACCCACAACAGGGTACGCCCTCGATATGAGGATCAGAGTTTGTCTTGTTATCCCCGCAAGGCCTCAACTATCAGGTAGTCAGCACCTCTGCCTTCCTCAGAAAGGAATCCCTCAACTTCAAGGTAGTCGGAACCTCTGTCTTCCTTAACAAGGAAGCCCTAAACTTCAAGGTAGTCGAAACCTCTGTCTTTCTATACCAGGAAGCCATCGTTTGTACCCAACAACAATTGGAGTTTCATGAATAAAATCTAATCAAGAAGTTCAGTACGCACATGGAAGTGAGAGTCTCTATCTAGAAATCACTTCAACAGCATGTGGTCTCTAGAGTCATAGAACCGTTGTCAGTCTTTTCAAATCAGCTCCTAGTTATAGGCAAGGCTTCTATGGCCGGCTCCCTCCTCCAATGGTTGAATTAATCATTCAATTCCGCAGGGACTTGTATACGTGTCAGTCAAACAACTGTTAATATGTAACTAAAAGAACGACATCGTTTTATTACTAAACATGTGTAATCATAACCAAAAAATAATATTCAGAATAGATAAAAGGAATGTTCGGAGTAAATAAACTTAAAGTTCAGAGTCTAACCAAAAATTGAATTCGGAGTCTATAATGAAAGGATATTCGGATTCTGTTTTGTAGGAATTCAGAACATGAATTCTATAGAATTCCAGAGTCTAAATTTCAAGGAAATTATGATTCTGGATTCACAATAATTTGGAACATAAAAATACAATGTTCGGAGTCAAAGTTCAAGAGAATATGGAGTCAGAACTCATAGGATTTCGGGTTCTGAATTCCGAGAACTCGGAGTCAGAACTTAGAAAAGTTCGTATCTAGAATTCATATTAAGAATTTTGAGTCAGAACTCAGAAGAGTTCATAAACAGAACTCATAATCAGGATTCAGAGTCAGAACTTCGTAAGAGTTCGTATCCAGAATTCGTAATTAGAATTCGGAGTTAGAACTCAGAAGAGTTTGTAAACAGAATTCCTAAATAGAATTTGGAGTCAGAATTATGGGAATTCTGATTCTAAAACAGAATGCTTCATATATAAGTAATTATAGGATTCTGAGGTTTTTGGTTACAATCCAAATTTTACACTTAGAAAAATCTAACTGAAATGAACAATGAAATCTATATAAGGGTAAATTTCCTTGGTAATGAAATTTTCCTTATAGAAGTAAAACAAGGGGTAAAAAGAATTTTGATTTGAAATAAGGTGTTTCTGATTTTCAAAACAAGATGAATAGTAAAGTTATAAGGAAACCTTAATGACTCAATAATCTCCCCCTTTACATGAAGGAATGGAAAATTTATAAGAAAAACCTTATTGAATCAACAATATCCCCATTTTTGGAAAGCACAAACATCCTTACGAAATATAATAAAAGGACTTTGAAAAAAATTTCTTGACTTAGAAAATAAAACTTATATCCCTTTTCAAATTTGAAAATATGAATATGACTAACTCCCTCTTAGGATTTGGAACTCTAAGGATCGTATTCTAGATTTCCAAAATGGTATTTTCATTATCTTGGGTATGGAAATCTTCGTAATAATCACTCCCCGTTAGATAAACTCCCCCTTACTTAGGGATGTTTCTTTTATACTTATAAATCTTTTTCCTTCTGCCCTTTATATTTTCCTTCTCTCTTTTATAATTCTTTTTCATTCTCCCCCTTTGTGATTTTAAAAATGATTTTGAGGGAATGGAAAAAATATGGTACCTGAAGTATTAGTAAATACATACAAACCAAAATAGGAAAACCACAATTCAATTATGATTGAAAGAATTAGTACAAGGAAAAAAAGAGTACAACAAAAGATTAGATTTGTCTATTTTTCTTCTTTTTCCTTAGGCATCATCTTCTTGATGATTTTCTTTAGCCTTTTCATATCTTTGTGGTACTCCTCTACTTGCTTCTCCAAGGAAGTAATCCTTTCTTCTTGAGCCTTCGGCAAGTCCTCTTACTTCACAAGCTTTTCTTCCATCTCAGTCCAAAGACCCCTTTCTATTTTCAAACTTTGGACAACATAACTCAGCTTTCCATTCAGATCTTTGAATTTTTGGATCTGACAATTTTGTTCAAGATTAATCTTTTCCTTAAAGGTGTTTGTAAGATCCTTGATCTTGGCATCTTCGGTATCAAAATATTCTTTGACAACATTTTGGAATTGATCAATCTCTCTTAGATCTTCAACAATGTTCTTCAACCATCTAGTCATTTTCTTGCCGAAATTTCTGTGTGATTCATAATTGATAAGGAAATTTTTGAAATCGACCTCAATCTTCACACATCTATCCATGACCATGGATACGGAGTCTGACTTCTAGTTCATGTTGTGCTGTAGCATCTGGCATCTCTAGTCAAATGCTAGAAAGATCGGAATGGTATCTACAAGCTTCTTAAGGGACTGAACAACAAAATCATGCCCAAATGATGATGACTCCGAATCTAAAATTTTACTAGGAGATGTTTATTCCTTTATCTCTACCAACATACTCTTATATTATCCTTAAGCCTCCTTCTTCCATAGAATATCGTTGGTTGGGGTATCCACCACCCCATGTTTTCCCATATTTTTTTCAGAATAGCTTCTTCATTAGGGGATTCATGATCACTTTCGGATAAATGTACACTCTTATCTTCATCCAATTTCTCTTTTTCAGATACATCTTCAACATCCTCAGGATGAATAAAGTCATTATTATGACTCTCTTCTTCAGACAACTTGTTTAATCCTCTTCAGCTTTCTCATCATCCCCAGGAGTAACAAGTTTTGAGGACCCGACATGAGAAGTCTAGATTGAAAATTTTTCTGAAACACTTTCTTTTTCTTGAAAATATTCTACTTGCTTTATCACATCATCAGATCCACCACTATTCTTAGATTCTTTAACTTCTTCTACACCTTTATTATCTTCCTCAATGTTCTCTTGTTGCTTTTCGGGAGACATGAACTTCTTTCCCAAAGTCTCAAACAATTGTTCTACAGGAAAAGACTTCAGTACATAGATTTGTTCAGATGTAACCTCAGAAGCTTTCAAAAGAGATTGAAAAATCTCTACCTCAGACATTTTCTTCTTTTGATTTTTCTCTTTTTCTTTCCTCTCAAACCCTTCATTAGATGATTCTTTCATGGCCTTAGCCTCAGCAGGGTCCAAACTGAACTGTGGCTCCCCTACTTTTCTATTTTTCTTATCCTGACTCCATTTTTCTACTGCTTCATCTATGTAGGACTTCTGATTCACTGGTTTAGGAAGATCGGATTGGACTTCCTTAGACTTATGAGTTTTATCTTCACCTTCCACTTATTTAAACATCCTTTTCTTCCCAGCCTTCTTTGAAGGTTCAGCTTCTTCTGTAATCTTTGGAATGACTTCTTCCTCATCCTCTAGAAGATCATAAAATTCTACTATCTCTTTAGAGAAACCAAACTTCATTCTTTTAAGCGTATCATCACTAATCAACATTAACTTGAAATTTCTCGGCTTAGAACTGCATGGGATCTTAAAATATTCAAGTCACTAGACTATATACTTTGAAAGAAAGGCAGGATACATAAAGATCTGATCTCTTAGGTTCCCATTCTTGATGTTCTCAATCGCTATGAGGATGTGTCTCATGAGGTTTAAATTCCTTAGGATTACCAAAAAGTCTAAGATACGCATATAACTTTTCTTAAGGGTATCATTATCACCCTTCCTCGGTATGATAAATCCTTGCACCCAAAGCTATAGGATCCGATTGTTGGTAGAAAGAAGGGAAATCTTTGTTGTCTTTACATCAGAAAGACCAAGGCATTCATGTGCCTTTTCCTTAACAAAACTTCCCTGAACCTTTGGCAACTTGTGAGATAAAAATTCATCCTCTCCTTCATAATGTATCCCTACTAAGCTAGCCGACTTGGTGTAAGATAGTGCATATGTCTTTCCATAACTTTTGAAGGATAACTTTTCCCTACAATCTTCCTATAAGAAACAAGCTGAATCATAGAACTCTATCATCAAATCTGGATACACCATATCCTGAGCTTGAGTCTTTAATATAGATACACTTTCCCATCCATTAAGTTTGATATTCTTGGAGATAATGGAGTCATAAATATTGAAGAAGTTCAGATGAACCAACCTCTCCCTGTAAATTTGTCACTCCGCAATTGGCTTGCCTGAAGAAATCTCTTGAGAAGGGAATTCAGCAAACATTCGGACTGGAGAACTTCTTAAAAATTCAGAACATGCTTTTGTAGAGAGGCAGAGCTTCGACAAGCACAAGCTTGATAACTGATGTGGGATAAATATCGGGGTTATCCTTTATATAGGTATTGAAACGACCATTCAACTTCAAAATCTAATCTAATGGTTGGGAAATGTTCTGATCTGATCTAACGGTTGATATAATATCCGTAAGGAAAATTTTGATTGAATATGATCTTTTGGGGTTTTAAAAGGAAAACATTCGGATTTGAGAACACTAAAATCTGAGAATTTAAAATACAAAAGAAAATATAAGAAATGAAATAATGACTACGAAAAGTTTAGGAAGGAAATCATACCTTTAGGATTTCTAGGAAGATTATTTCTAATAGGTGATATTCTTTTTGAACAAATAAATTTGACTATGAAATAAAAATTACGAAAAAAACACTACGAAAATTTTGATTAAGAAAATTTTCATTACAAAAATTCCGAGTACGAAAAATTCTCATTAAAAAAATTTCAGTTTCGAAAATTTCCATTATGAAAATTCAAGGTCCGAAAATTTCAATTACGAAAATTTGAGGTCTGAGTCTTTTCATTACGAAAATTATAGGTAAAACAATTTCCATTACGAACATTTACATTATGAAAATTTCCCTTATGAAAATTTCAGGTTCAAAAATTTCCATTACGAAAAGATTTTGAAAAACTAACTACGAAAAATAAACAAATATACCCCCTATTAAAAGGAGTTTATTACTATAAATAGATTGGTTTAACAAGAAGTTGTTGAAGGAATATTACCTTATGATTATTATTCCTAGATTATTTTTAATGTATTAAAATCTATAAGAGGGTAAAGATTTTTTTTAAAATATCAGCAAGTTGAACTTGCATTCCGATACAGTGAAAAATGATATATCCTTTTTGTGTGTGATCCCTAAGAAAGTGATACATAATATCTATGTGTTTTTCATGAGAGTGATGTGCATGGTTTTTTCTAAGGTCAATGACACTTGTGTTATCACACGTAATTTGAGTCTTAGAAAAACACATGCCATAGTCTGTGAGTGTGTGTTGCATCCACAATACTTGAGCACAACAATTACATACTACTATATATTCAGCTTCAGTAGTGAAAAGTGCTACTGAGTGTTGCTTCTTGCAAGACCAAGAAACTAATGAATCTTCTAAGAAATGACAAGTTCCAGATGTACTCTTTCTATCCATTCTACATCCACCGAATTCAGCATCTGAAAAACTTTTTAGAACAAAATCATTTCAAGAAGTATAAAATAGTTCTAAATCCATGGGTCCCTTTAAGTAGCGAAAACATATTTTCACTACGTTTAAATGAGATTCCTTTGGATTGGATTGATATATTTCACTTAAGCATACTCAAAACATTAAGTCTAGTCGACTAGCTATCTTGTAAATTAGACTTCCTATCATACCTCTAAAATATGTTTGATCTACTGGTTTCTCAGCTTCATCCAGATCAAGTGAGTTTAAGGTACCAATGGGAGTAATAATACCCTGAGTGTTGTAATATCCATACTTTTTAAGAAGATATTTAATATACATATATTGGGATATATAGATTTCTTCTGCTTTTTTATATATTTCAAAACCAATGAAAATTGTTAACTCACCCATCATACTTATTTCAAACTCAGATTTCATTAGATCCACAAAGGAATCAGGTAAAGATTGTTGATTTGAACCAAATATAATGTCATCAACATAAATATGAACAATCAAAACATTTTTCTTATCTTTCTTTATAAAAAGGGTTGGATCTGCATTTCCCTTAACTTGGTTATTTTGCAGCAAAAATCATGTAAGTCTATCATACCAAGATCTAGGTGCTTGTTTATGGCCATATAAAGCATTGGTAAGTCTAAAAACATGATTAGGATGTTTAGTGTCTTCAAAACCAAGAGTTTGTTCAAAAAAAATTCCCTTTTGAACATAACAATTAAGGAAAGAACATTTTACATCCATTTGAAAAATCTTAAAACTGAAGAATGCTGGCAAGGCAAGTAAAATACAAATAGATTCAAGTCTAGATACTTAAGCATAGGTTTCTTCATAGCCTATTCCTTCTTGTTGATTATATCCTTTAGAAACCAATATAGATTTATTCGTAACTATGACTCCATTTTCATCACACTTATTTCTGAAAACCCATTTTACTCCAATAATAGTAGTTTCCTTGGGTCTTTCAACCAAGGCCCAGACTTTATTCCTTTCGAGTTCATTTAGTTCATGTTCCATGAATTTAATCCAATCATCATCACCTAAAGGTTAATCAGTGATTTTTGGTTATAAATGGGAAATGAATGTTATATGTTCTACATCATTTATAAAAAAACTTCTAGTCCTTATAGGTTGATTTACATCACTAATGATACTATTACTGGGATGATTCTTAAGAAATTACTGATTTGGGTTTTGTAAAACCTGTTCGTCAACATAGGGTAGGAAATATTATGGGGTAAATGTTTCAAAAGTATTTTGTTGGACATTTTCCTTATCAGAAGGGTTTTCTATAAAATTTTGATAATTAGTTTTTGAAATCACATCCAAAGTTGTAGGTTGGTGTTGTTTAAAAACAAAGGGATCAGTTTCATCAAATCTGACATGTACTATCTCTACAACAGTACAAGTGTTTTTGTTAAAAACTCTATAAGCCTTAGAATTTGTGGAGTAGCCTAAGAAAATTCCTTCATCATATTTTGGTGAAAATTTTTCTAAGTTATACTTATTATTTAGAATGAATACCTTGCAGCCAAAAACCTTGAAGTAGTAAAGTCTGGGTTTTCTAATATTCCATAACTCATAAAAAGTTTTATTAATAAAAGGTCTAACAAAAACTCAATTTATAGTATAACAAGCAGTACTTACAGCTCCAACAAAAAAATGTTTAGCTACAGAATACTCACTCAACATGGTTCTAGTTATCTCTTCAAGAATTCTATTTATTCTTTCAACAACACTATTCTATTGAGGTGTTCTGGGTGCTGAGAAGTTGTTAGTAGTACCTTTTTATAATACAAAAAGTTTGAAAATCAGAATTTTAAAATTCTCCTCCATGATCACTATGAATAGTTATCAAAGAAAGGTTTTTATCATTTTTAACTTGGGCTCTAAAACTTTTAAAATAAGAAAAAGATTCATACTTATTTTCTAGAAAATAGACCCATGTAAATCTAGTGTAATCATCAACCAAGAAAAATACATAATATTTTCCCCCAATCCTTCCAGTTTGTGTTGGACCAAAAAGATCTATATGCACTAGATGTAATGCATCAGTGGTTGAGACATTACCAATGGATTTAAAACTTGATTTATGTTTCTTTCCATATTGACATGGTTTACAGACTTTTGAAGAATCAAATATAAGCTCCAGTAGATCCTTAAGTAGTCTTTTCTTAGAAATTTTTCATTGGTTCCTAAGGTTACAGTGTCCTAACCTTCTATGCCACAACCAATAATTATCTTCCATTGCACTAAGGCAAGGTAAGTATTGGCTCCTAAGGTCTTCTAAGTTTAGTGTCTAAACATTCTGTTGCATATGGGCAGAAGGAATAAACTCTTCCTTGGAATTGTTTACTATGCACTTATCATTCCTAAAATTCCCACCGTAGCCATCATCACATAATTGAATTATGATGATGAGGTTGTTCTTAAGATCCTCAATAAATAAAACATTTGAAATCAAATTTTTTTCAAGAAGAACAATGTTACCAATACCAATAATTTATCCCTGAGCATTATCTCCAAAAGTTACTTTTCCTCCTTTCTTCTTGATAATCATGCCAAAATTGTTTTTATTACCAGTCATATATCGCGAACATCCACAATCCATATACCAAGTATTGTTGTTGGTACTTTCCCTATTTTCCTAAAAAGAATAAAAAAGTTAGGTTTTTGGAATCCAGACTTGCTTGGATCCAGAAATCTCAGAAAGTAAAATTTTGGGCACCCACATCTTTTTAGAAAAATAGGTTTTATGAAATCCTAAAGGCTGAGTTTTTTTAGAGAACAATTATTTACCAAATGTCCACCACACTGACATTTAGTTCAGAATAGAGAACTTTTAGGAACAAAGTAATTGTTACTAAAATTCGTTTTAGAAGAAGTATAACCAAAACCAGGAGTATTCCTTATAGGTCGGACTTGTGAATAAATTTTATCAAAATTTTCCTTGCCTAAGGTAATGTTTGAAAAAAACATCTTCAAGGAAAATATTTCATATTTAAGTTTGATAACAAGGTTCTTTTCTTCAAAAACATTTGATTTTGAACTAGAGCTAGGCTTGAAAACATTTTTATTAGAAATTACGTTTTCTTGATCTTTAGAAAGTTTATTCTTCTCATAATTTACTTCCTCAAGATTTTTTGAAATAATTTCAAAATCAGAATTTTTCTTATCCAGATATTTATAAAGATATGATATTTCCTCAATAAGAATAGTATTCCTAGAATTTTCCTTGTCATGTTTTTTCTGGAGTTTTGAATTTTCAATCTCAAGAAGTTTGGAAAACCTAGAAACTTATTTGTAGGAAGGTAAAGTATTATCTTTATCAGAAGAAGATTATTTATCCTAAGAGTTATAATATTTACTATCATTCGCATTTAAAGAAACACTAGTAATTGATTTAGAATTTTGTACCTTAGGCATCAAACAATGATTAGAAATAGGTACCCTGGCTATTAGACCAAGATTCATCTCTCCAGAAGATTCATAATCTGAATATTCATCTGAAGAGTCTCCACCACTGGAACTCTAAGTGTCATTGGCTTTCAAGACTTTCTTAGCTTTAGCCTTGTAATACTTCTTTATTTTTTTCTCAGAATGCCTTTCCTTTCATTCATTTCTCTTGAGCATAGGGCAATCATGTCCTATGTGTCCATCTTTCTTACATTCATAATAAGTAACTTCTAAATATTTCTTATCTTTCCTTTCCTTTTTCTTATATCTGGATTAAAAGTTCCTCTGTCCAGCTATCTTGCTCAACCTTCGAGCAATATTTTCTAATTCATTTTTTGAGGATTCACTTCCACTAGATTCGGATTGGATAACAACTTTATTAGATCTAGATCTAGTAACTCTCTCAGGAGTCTTGGATTTCATATGATTGGAAGTTGTAGTAAAAGCAACACTGCCATTTCTATTCTTCTTCTTTACAATATCAGCATCTCTCTTCATTTTTGTTTCATGTTGAAGAAGAGTTCCTAAGAGTTCATTAAGGATAACTTGAGTAACCTTTTTTTTCTTATCAATAGAAGTCCTTTTGGATTCCCACTCATTTGGCATGATGTCTATGATCTTATCAACAAGAGCTTCATCATCTAATCCTGCTCACCCATTGATTTTAAACTATTCACAATAGTCATGAATATTTGTTGCACCTTGCTTATGGGTTCACCATAAGGAAAGAAAAAAACCATGATATTAATCTCTAAGCATGGCTCTTCTTGTCTCAATTACTTTGGAGGTTCCAAAGTGAGTAACTTCAAGTTTCATCTATATAGAAATTGATGCTTTACAAGATGAAATTTAGCTATATATATTTCTAGTCATGGATAAAAGTAAAGTATTATGTACCTTATAATTCAGTTGATACTCATGATTTTCTTGATTTGTAAAGGCACTTACTTTTTTTTCAGTGATTTTGTATCCACCAGTAAGCATAATAAAATTTTCAACAACATTATTTATAATGAAAGTCTTCATGGGATCTCTCCAATAATCATAATCATTACCATAAAAGATAGGTGGTCTCGTTGGATTGAGATTTTCTATGGAACCAACATTTATTCCTGCCATCTTTAAGAAATATATTTCCACACAAAACGTGTTAATAGAAAAAGTTTGTAAACAATGAAAATATTCCTAAGCAAGGAAAATATAGAACAAAAGTATCTTTAAGTAAAAATGAATCCGAACTTTTATGAGTCCGAAAAACAGATTCTGAAAAATATGAATATGGAAAATTCAATTCTGAAAATAAAAATCTATTCTGAATCTAATCGTGAGATTAATTCAGATTGTACCAAATGCTCTGATACAAAATGTTGTATTGGAACATGGTTTGAGCTTTCCAACCTCTAATACTAATTATTGGATCAAAATAAGAATGTAGATTCTCAAATACATGAGGGGGGTGAATTGTATTCTTTAAAAATTCATTTTGGAACTTTAAATATGGTTATATTTAACAAGGTTAAACAAGATAATTCAAAAGACCTATAAGATCTAAAAACATGATTGATTCCAGAAAAGGGATTCCAAAAATGAAACTTTAACAAAGTTTACAATAACTAAGATTCTACCTTAAAGCATATAGAATCTTACAAAATCAGAGTACAAGTGTAAAGAAGTATAAGATAGTTATACTCTCCTCAACAATACAAATGCAGTAGAAAAACCTGTAACAAAACAAGTAACAAGTAATACATCTTTTAACCCAAAGAGAAGGGTGTCCAAAAACCTTGGATAAAGGTCCCTTGATTTATACTTTTAAGAAATTTTATCTTACCCACACCAGGGTAAGCCCTCGATACGAATATTGGAGTCTGTCTTGCTATCCCCTCAAGCCCTCAACTATCTGGTAGTCAACACCTCTGTCTTACTCAGCAAGAAATCCCTCAACTTCAAGGTAGTCAGAACCTCTGTCTTCCTTAGAAAAGAATCCCTCAACTTCAATGTAGTTGGCACCTATGTCTTCCTATCCCCAGAAGCCCTTGATTGTACACAACAACAATCGGAGTCGCATGAATCCAATCTGAACAAGAAGTTCAGTACACATAAGGAAGTGAGAGCCTCTCTCTAGAAATCACATCAACATCATGTGGTCTCTAGATTCATTGATCCATTTTAAGTCTTTTAAAATCAGCTCCTATTTATAGGAAAGGCTTCAACAGTTGGCTCCCTCCTCCAATGGTCTAATTCTTCCTTGAATTTCGGAGGGACCTGTATACATGTCACTCAAACAACAATTAGTGAGTAACTGGAATCACAACATTGTTTTATTACTAAACAAGTGTAATAATATCCAAAAACTAATATTTGAAATGGAGAAAATGAAAGTTCTGGGTAAATAAAGTTAAACATCAAGGTCTAACAAAAAATTGAATTTGGAGTCTATAATGCAAGGATATTCAGATTCTGTTTTGTAGGAATTCAGAACCTGAATTCTATAGAATTCCAGAGTCTAAATTTCAATGAAATTTGGAATCTAGATTCACAAGAATTCAGAACCTAAACAAAAAATGTTTAGAGTCAGAGTTCATGAGAATTCGGAGTCAGAACTCATAGGAGTTCGGAGTCTGAATTTAGAGAACTCAGAATCAGAACTTAGAAAAGTTCATATCCATAATTCGAATTCAAAATTTGGAGTCATAACTCAAAAGAGTTCATAACCAGAATTCATAATCAGAATTTGGAGTCAGAACTTCATAATAGTTTGTATGTAGAATTCTTAATTACAATTAGGAGTCAGGACTCAGAGGAGTTTGTAACTAAAATTCATAATTAGGATTCGGAGTCAGAATTATAGGAATTCAGATTCTAAAACAGAATGCTTCATATCTAAGTAATTATAGGATTCTGAGGATTTTGGTTACAATCCAAATTTTACACTTGAAAAATCTGATTAAAATGAACAATGAAATCTAGGTAAAGGTAAATTTCCTTGGGTAAGGAAATTTTCCTTATAGAAGTAAAACAAGGGGTAAAAAGAGTTTTTCTTTGAAATAAGGTGTTTGTGATTTTCAAAACAAGAGGAATAGTAAAGTCATAAGGAAACCATAATGACTCAATAATCTCCCCCTTTACATGAAGGAATGGAAAAGTCATAAGGAAACCTTATTGAATCACCAATCTCCCCATTTTTGGAAAGCACAAACATCCTTACGAAAAAGAATAAAAGGACATTGAAAAAAATTTCTTGACTTATAAAATAAAACTTATATCCCTTTTCTAATTTTCAAATATCAATATGACTAACTCCCCCTTAGGATTTGGAACTCTAAGGATCGTATTCTAGATTTCTGGAATGGGATTTTCATTATCTTGGGTAAGGAAATCTTCATAATGAGCACTCTCCCTTAGATAAACTCCCCCTTACTTAGGGATGTTTCTTTTATACTTATAAATCTTTTCCCTTCTCCCCTTTAGATTTTCCTTATCCCTTTAAGAATTATTTTTCCTTCTCCCCGTTGTGATTTTCAAAAATAGTTTGAGGGAATGGAAAAAATATCGTACCTGAAATATTTGTAAGACATACAAACAAAAATAGGAAAACCACAATTCCATTATTATTGACAGAATTAGTACAAGAAAAAAAACAGTACAAAAAATGATTAGATTTTTCTATATGTCTTAGTTTTCCTTGGGCATCATCTTCTTGACAATTGTATTTAGATTTTTCATCTCTTTGTCATCCTCCTCTACTTTATCTACCAAGGCTGTAATCCTTTCTTCTTGAGTATTAAGCAAGTCCTCTTCACAAGATTTTCTTCCATCTCAGTCCGAAGATCCCTTTATGTTTTCAAACATTGGACATCATAACTCAGCTTTCCATTCAGATCGTTGACTTCCTAGATCCGAGAATTTTGTTCAAGATTTAGCTTTTCCATAAATATGTTTGTAAGATCCTTGATCTTGGAATCTTCGGTATCAAAAGAATCTTTGAAATCATTTTGGAATTGATCAAGCTCTCTTAGATATTCAACAATGTTCTTCGACCATCTGGACATTTTCTTGCAGGAATTTCTGTGAGCTTCAAAATTGATAAGGAAATTCATGAAATCGACCTCAATCATCACACATCTATCCATGACCATGGATACAGATTCTGATTTCTGGTTCATACTGTGATATAGCATCTGGCATCTCAAGTCAATTGCTGGGAAGATCATAAGGATATCTATAAGCTTCTTAAGGGGTTGAACAACAAAATCATTCCCTAAAGCTGATGACTCTAAATCTGACATTTTACTAGGACATGGTTCTTCCTCTATCTCTACCAACATCCTCTTAGATGATCCTCTAACCTCTTTCTTCCTTAGAATATCTTTGGTTGGGGTATCCACCACCACTTTTTTTCCCTTGTTTTTTTTTTCGAAATAGCCTCTTCATTAGGGGATTCATGATCACTTCCAGATAACTGTACAATCTTATCTTTATCCACATTCTCTTTTTCAGCGCCAACTTCAACATCATCAGGATGAATAATGTCGTGATTATGATTTTCTTCTTCAGACAACATGTTTACCTCCTCTTCAGCTTTCTAATCATCCCCAAGAGTAACAAGTCTTGAGGATCCGGCTTAAGAAGTCTGTATTGATAAATTTTCTGAAACACTTTCTTTTTCATGATAATCTTTTACTTGGTTTATTACATCATCAGAGCCACCACTGTTCTCATCTTCTTGAACCTATTCTGCAACATTCTTCTCTTCCTCAATCTTTTCTTGTTGCTTTTCTAGAGACATGAACTTCTTTCCCGAAGTCTCAGGAAATTTTTCTACAAGAAAATATTTCAGTACATGGATTTGTTCAGATGCAACCTCACCATCTTTCAAAAGAGATTGAACAATCTCTACCTCATACATTTTCTTCTTTTCCTTTTTCAAATTTTTATGGCCTCTTATGCTCTTCAACAGCTGATTCTTTCAAGGCCTTAGCCTCATCAGGATCCAAAATGAATTGTGGCTCCCCTACTTTTCTGCTTTTCTTATCCTCCCTCCATTTTACGACCACATCATCTGGGTAGCCCTTCTGCTTCTTTGGTTTAGGAGGAGTGGATTAGACTTCTTTATATTTAGGAGTTTTATCTTAAACTTCCACTTCTTTCAACTTCCTTTTCTTCCTAGCCTTCATTGAAGGTTTAGCTTCTTCTGTAATCTTCGGAATGGTTTTTACCTCATCCTCTTGAAGATCATAAAATTCTGTTATCCCTTTGGAGAACCCATCCTTCATTTTTTAAGGGTATCATCACTAATCAGCATCACCTTGAAATTCCTCGGCTTAGAACTGCATGGGATCTTCAAAGATTCATGTCAACGGACTATCAACTTAGAATGCAAGGCAGGATACATAGTGATCTGAGCTCTTAGGTTCCCATTCTTGATGTTCTCAATAGTTATGAGGATGTGTCTCATCAGGTTTATATTCCATAGGATTACCAAAAAGTCTAAGATATACATATCACTTTTCTTAAGGGTATCCCTACAACCCTTCCTCGATATGATAAATCCTTGCACCCAAAGATATAGGATCCGATTGTTTGTAGAAAGATGGGAAATCGTTGTTGTCTTTATATCAGAAAGTCCAAGGCATTACATTGAATGTTTCTTTAACAAAACATCCCGGAACCTCTAGAAACTTGTGAGAGAAAAATTCAGCCTCTCCTTCATAATGAATCCCTACCAAGATATCTGCCTTGGTGTAAGATAGTGCATATGACTTTCCATAACATTTGAAGGAGAACTTTTCCCTACCATCTTCCTTGAAGAAACAAGAAGACTCATAGAACTCTATCAGCAAATCTGGATACACCACATCCTGAGCTCGAGTCTTTGATATATCTACACTTTACCATCCATTAAGTTTGATATTCTTGGAGATAATGGAGTCGTACATATTGAAGAAGTTTAGATGAACCATCCTATCCCTATAAATTTGCCACTCCGTAATTGGCTTGCCTGAAGACATCTCCTGAGAAGGGACTTCTGCAAACATTTGGACTAGGACACTCCTGAAGAATTCAAAACATGCTTTTGTAGAGAGGAAAAGCTTCGACACGCACAAGCTTGATAACCGATGTGGGATAACCATCGGGGTTCTCCTTTATATAGGCGTTGAAGCGACCATCCAACTTCCAAATCCAATCTAATGGTTGGGAAATGTTCTGATCTGATCTAATGGTTGATTTGATATCCACAAGGAAAAATTTGATTGAATATGATCTTTTGTGGTTTTAAATGGAAAACATTCGGATTTGAGAACACTAGAATCTGAGAATTTAAAATACAGAATAAAATACCAGCAATGAAATAATGACTACGAAAAGTTTTTGAAGGAAATCATAACTTTCATATTTCTAGGAATATTATTCATAATAGGTGATATTCTTTTTGAACAAATAAATTTGACTATGAAAAAACTTATTATGAAAAAACCACTATGAAAATATTGAGTACAAAAATTTTCATTACGAAAATTCCGAGTCTGAAAAATTCTCATTACGAAAATCTCAGTTCCAAAAATTTCAGGTCCGAAGATTTTCATTACGAAAATTTTAGTTATGAAAATTTCCATTACAAAAATTTCCATTTGGAAATTTTTCATTTCAAAAATTTCAGGTTCAAAAATTTCCATTACGAAAAGATTTTGAAAAACTAACCACGAAAAATAAACAAATGTACTCCCCCTATTAAAAAGAGTTTATTACTATAAAGAGATTGGTTCAACAAGAAGTTAATGAAGGAAGATTACCTTACAGTTATCATTCCTAGCTTCTGTTTAATGTATTCAAATCAATTAGAGGGTAAAGATTTTGTGAAAATATCAGCAAGTTGATCTTGTGTTCCGATAAATTGAAGAATTATATAACCTTTTTGTGTGTGATCCCTAAGAAAGTGATTCCTAATATCTATGTGTTTTTCATGAGAGTGATGTGTTCGGTTTTTTCCAGGGGCGATGACACTTGTGTTATCACACATAATTTGAGTCTTAGAAAAACCCAGGCCATAGTTTGTGAGTGTGTGTTTCATCCACAAAACTTGAGCACAACAACTTCCAGCTAATACATATTCAACTTTATCAGTGGAAAATGATACTGAGTGTTTCTTCTTGTAAGACCAGGAAACTAATGAATCTCCTAAGAAATGACAAGTTCTGGATGTACTCTTTCTATCTATTTTACATCACCAAAGTCAGCATCCGAAAAACTTTTTAGAACAAAATCACTTCCAGAAGTATAAAATAGTCCTAAATCCACGGTTCCCTTTAAGTAGTGAAATCATATTTTCACTACCTTTAAATGAGTTTCTTTATGATTGGATTGATATCTTGCACATAATCATACTAAAAATGTTATGTCTGGTCGACTAGCTATCAAGTAAAGTAGACTTCCAATCGTACCTCTAAAAGATGTTTGATCTACTGGTTTCCCAGCTTCATCAAGATCAAGTGAGTTTGAGGTACCAATGGGAGTACTAATACTATTATTGTCTTCATATCCATACTTTTTAAAAAGATCTTTAGTATACTTATGTTGGGATATATAGATTTGTTCTGGTTTTTGAGAGATTTGAAAACCAACGAAAATTGTTAACTCACCCATCATACTAATCTCAAACTCAAATTTCATTAGATCCGCAAAGGAATCAGTCAAAGATTACTGAGTTGAACCAAATATAATGTCGTCAACATAAATTTGAACAATAAAAACTTTTTTTTATCATTCTTTTTAAAAAGTTTTGGATCTTCATTTCCCTTAACATAGTTATTTTGAAGCAAAAATCATGTAAGTCTATCATACCAAGCTCTAGGTGCTTTTTTAAGGCCATATAATGATTTGGTAAGTCTAAAACATGATCTGGATGTTTTGTGTCTTCAAAACCAAGAGGTTTTTCAACAAAACATCCTTTTGAACACAAACATTAAGGAAGGCACATTTCATATCCATTTGAAAAAGCTTGAAATTGACGAATGTTGTGAAGGAAAGTAAAATATGAATTGATTCAAGTCTAGATACTAGAGCATAGGTTTCTTCATAGTCTATTCATTCTTTTTGATTATAGCCTTTAACAACCAATCTAGATTTATTCCCAACTATGACTCCATTTTCATTACACTTATTTCTGAAAACCCATTTTACTCTATTAACAGAATTTTCCTTAGGTCTTTCAACCAAGGTCCAAACATTATTCCTTTAGAATTCATTTAGTTCATCTTGCATGAATTTAATCCAATCATCATCACCTAAATAGTCGTCAGTTCTTTTTAGTTATAATTGTAAAAGGAATACTAGATGTTCTACTACATTTATAAAGGAAATTCTAGTCCTTATAGGTTGATTTACATCACCAATGATACTATTATTGGGATGATTCTTAAGAAATGACTGATTTGGGTTTTTTAAAACATGTTCATCAACAAAGAATAGGAAATCTTCTGGGGTAAATGTTTTAGAAGTATTTTCTTGTAAATTTTCCTTCTCAGAATTATTTTCTATCAAAGTTTGATAATTAGTTTTTGAAAACACATCAGAAGATATAGGTTGGTGTTGTTTAAAAACAAAGGGATCAGTTTCATCAAATTTGACATGTACTGTCTCTTCAACAGTACAAGTGTTTTTGTTAAAATCTCTATAATCCTTAGAAGTTGTGGAGTAGCCTAAGAAAATACCTTCATTATATTTTGATGAAAATTTATGTATGTTATCTTTAGTATTCAGAATGAATACCTTGAATCCAAAAACCTTTAAGTAGGGAAGTCTGAGTTTTCTACCATTCAATTACTCATAAATAGTTTTATTAAGAAAAGGTATCAATAAAAACTTGATTTATAGTATAACAAGGAGTACTTACAGCTTCATCCCAAAAATGTTTAGCTACAGAATACTCACTCAACAAGGTTCTAGTTATCTCTTGAAGAATTCTATTTCTTATTTCAACAACTCCATTCTGCTGAGGTGTTCTGGGTGATGAGAAGTTGTGAGTAATACCTTTTATACTACCAAAAGTTTTAAAAATCAGAATTTTTAAATTCTCCTCCATGATCACTATGAATAGTTATCAAAGGAAAGTTTTTCTCATTTTTAATTTGGGCTCTAAAACATATGACAAAATAGAAAGCTTCATACTTCTTGGATAGAAAATAGACCCACGTAAATCTAGTGTAATCATCAACTAAGACAAATACATAATATTTTTCCCCACTGATTCTTGTTTGTGTACGACCAAAAATATCCATATGCTCTAGCTATAATGCATCAGTGGTGGATACTTCACCAATAGATTTAAAACTTGATTTATGTTTCTTTCCATATTGACAAGGTTCAGAAACTTTTGAAGAATCAAATCTACGCTCCGGTAGATCCTTAACTAATCTTTTCTTGGAAAGATTTCATAGGTTCCTAAGGTTACAATGTCCTAACCTTCTATGTCACAACCAAGAATGATCTTCCATTTCACTAAGTCAAGGTAATTCTTGGATCATCTGATCTTATATGTTTAGTATGTAAACAATATCTTGGCTATGGTTAGAAAGAATAAGATCTTCCTTGGAATTGTATAGTAAGCACTTATCATTCCAAAAATTCACAAGGTAGCCTTCATCACATAATTGACTTAGGCTGATGAGGTTGTGCTTAAGATCCTGAACAAATAAAACATTTGAAATCAAATTGCTTCCAAGAAGAACAATGTTACTTATACCAATAATTTCTCCCTGAGCATTATCTCCGAATGTTACTTTTCTTCCTTTCGTATTGATAATCTTCTCAAAATAGTTTTTGTTACCAGTCATATGCCGAGAACATCCACTATCCATATACCAAGTATTAATGTTGTTACTTTCCCCATTTTCCTGAAAATAAGAAAAAACATAGGTTTTCGGAATCCAGACTTTCTTGGATCCAGAAACCTCTAAAAGTAAAATTTTGGGCACCCATATCTTTTAAGAAAAATAGGCTTTATGAAATCCTAGAGACTTGGTTTTTTAGAGAAAAATTATTTACCCAATGTCCACTACACTGACATTTAGTACAGAAGGGATCACTTTGAGGAACAAAGTAATTGTTACTAAAAATTGTTTTAGAAGCAGTATAACCAAAACCAGAAGTATTCCTTAGAGGTCGGATATGTGAATACATTTAATCAAAATTTTCATTACCTAAGGTAAGGTTTGACAAACACTTCTTCAAGGGAAATATTTCAGATTTGAGTTTCATAATAAGGTTCTTGTCATAAAAAACATTTTATTTTGAGCTAGAGCTAGGATGAAAAACATTTTTCTTATAAATTACGTTTTCTAGATCTTTAGAAAGTTTATTCTTCTCGGAATTTACTTCCTCAAGATTTTTTGAAATACTTTAAAAATCAACATTTTTCTTATCAAGATCATTAGAAAGATCTGATATTTCCTTAGTAAGTATAATATTCCTAGAATTTGCCTTGTCATGTTTTTTCATGAGTTTTGAATATTCAATCTCTAGAAGTTTGGGAAACCTGGAAACTTATTTGTAGGAAGGTAAAGTATTATCTTCATCAGAAGAAGATTCTTTATCCGAAGAGTTATAATATTTACTATTATTAGAATTTAAAGAAACATTGGTCATTGATTCGGCATTTTGTACCTTATCCATCAAACAATGATTATCAATAGGTAGCATGGCTATTAGACCAAGATTCTTCTATCCAGAAGATTCATAATCCAAAGATTCATATGAAGAGTCTCCACCAATGGAACTCCAGGTGTCATGGCTTTCAAGACTTTCTTAGCTTTAGCCTTGTAAAACTTCTTTCTTTTCTTCTTAGAATGCCTTTCCTTTATTTCTTTTCTCTTGAGAATAGGGTAATCAGGTCTTATGTGTCGAGATCTCTTACAGTCATAACATGTAACTTCTGAATCTTTCTTATCTTTCCTTTCCCTTTTCTTATATCTGGATTGAAATTTCCTATATCCAGCTGTCTTGTTCATCCTTCGAGAAAGATTTTCTAATTCATTTTTTGAGGATTCACTTCCACTAGATTTGGATTGGATAACAACTTTCTTAGATCTGGATCTAGTAACTCTCTCTAGAGTCTTGGATTTCATATGATTGGAAGTTGTAGTAACAGAAACACTGCCATTTCCATTCTTCGTCTTTACAATATCAACATCTCTCTTCATTCTTGTTTCATGTTGAAAAAGAGTTCGGAATAGTTCATCAAGGGTAATATGAGTAACCTTTTTGTTCTCATCAATAGCAGTCCTTTTGGATTCCCACTCATTCGGCAGGATGTCTATGATATTATCCACAAGAGCTTCACCATCTAATCCTTTCTCACCAATTTATTGTAAGCTATTCACAATAGTCATGAATATTTGTTTCACCTTGCATGTGGGTTCTCCATATGGAAAGAAGAAAACATGAAATTCAGATCTAAGCATGGATCTTCTTATCTCAATTAATTTGGAGGTTCCAAAGTGAGTAACTTCAAGTTTCTTCCATATAGAATTTGATGCTTCACAAGATGAAATTTTGCTATGTATATTTCTAGTCATGGAGCAAAGTAAAGTATTGCGTACCTTAAAATTAAGTTGATATTCATGATTTTCTTGATTTTTAAAGGCACTTACTTCTTTGTCAGGGATTTTTTATCCACCAGTAAGCATAACAAAATTTTAAACACCAGTATTGATAATGAAAGTCTTCATGAAATCTCTCCAATACTCATAATCATTACCATCAAAGATAGGTGGTCTAGTTGGATTGAGATTTTCTATGGAACCAACATTGATTCCTGACATCTTTAAGAAAAATCATTCCACAAAAAACTTGTTAACAGAAGATGTTTGTAAATAATGAAAGTATTCCTAAGCAAGGAAAATATAGAACAAAAGTATCTTTAAGTAAAAATGAATCGGAACTCTTATGAGTCTGAAAAACAGATCCGAAAAAATATGAATCCAGAAAATTCCATTCTGAAAAAAAATTTACTTCTGAATCTAATCGTGAGATTAATTCAGATTGTACCAAATAATCTGATACCAAATGTTGGATTGGTACATGTTTTGACGTTTCCAACATTTGATACCAATTGTAGGATCAGAACAAGAATGTATATGCTTAAATACAAGAGGGGGTGAATTGTATTCTTTAAAAATTCCTTTTGCAACTTTAAAGATGGTTATGTTTAACAAGGTTAAACAAGATAACTCACAATACATATATGATCCAAAAACTTGCTTGATTCCAGAAAAGTGATTCTGAAAATGAAACTTTACAAAAGTTTACAATAACTAAGATTATACCTTAAATCTTATATAATCTAACTAAATCAGAGTATAAGTGCAAGGAAATATAATATAGTTATAGTTTCCTCAACAATACAAATGCAGATGAAAAACGTATGACAAAACAAGTAACAAGTAATAAATCTTTTAACCCAAAGAGAAGGGTATCCAACAACCCTGGATAAAGTTCCCTTGATTTATACTTTCAAGAAAGTCTGTCTTACTCACACCAGGGTAAGCCTTTGATACGAAGATCGGAGTCAGTCTTTCTATCCTCTCAAGCCCTCAACTATCAGTTATTCGGCACCACTGTCTTCCTCAAAAAGGAAGCCCTCAACTTCAAGGTAGTCTGCACCTCTGTCTTCCTCCGTAAGGAAGACCTCAACTTCAAGGTAGTCGGAACCTCTATCTTCCTATCCCTAGATGCCCTCAATTGTACACAACAACAATCAGAGTCGCATGAAGAAAATATGAACAAGAAATTCAGTATGCACAAGGCAGTGATATTCTATCTTTAGAAATCACTTCAACGGCACGTGGTATTTAGACTCCTATAACCGCTGTCAGTCTTTTCAAATCAGCTCTTATTTATTGGCAAGGCTTCAACGGTCAGATCCCTCCTCCAATGGTCGAATTCTTACTTGAATTTCAGAGCGACCAGTATACGTGCCACTCAAACAGCGGTTAATGAGTAACTGAAAGAAAAACAACGTTTTATTACTAAACAAGTGTACGCATAACCAAAAACTGATATTCTGAATGGAGAAAATGAAATTTCAGAGTAAATAATGATAAAGTTTGGAGTCTAACAAAAAATTGAATTTGGAGTCTATAATGCAAGGATATTCGGATTCAGTTTTATAGGAATTTAGAACCTAAATTCTATACAATTTCGGAGTCTGAAATCCAAGGAAATTCAGATTTTGGATTCACATGAATTTAGAACCTATACTTACAAAGTTCAGAGTCAGAGTTCATGAGAATTAGGAGTCAGAACTCATAGGAGTTTGGAGTCTGAATTCAGAGAACCCAGAGTGAGAACTTAGAAAATTTCGTATCCAAAATTCATATTTATAATTCGGAATCAGAACTCAGAAGAGTTCACAACAAGAATTCATAATCAGAATTTGGAGTCAGATCTTCATAAGAGTTCGTATCCAGAATTCGTAATTACAATTCGGAGTTAGAACACAGAGG
Source organism: Viscum album (assembly GCA_963277665.1). Classification (NCBI taxonomy): domain Eukaryota; kingdom Viridiplantae; phylum Streptophyta; class Magnoliopsida; order Santalales; family Viscaceae; genus Viscum; species Viscum album. The sequence continues at coordinate 1,445,337,933 of OY728155.1, read as the reverse complement.
AGTTCGTAACTAGAATTCGTAATTATAATTCGGAGTCAGAATTCTAGGAATTCAGATTCTAAAACAGAATGCTTTATATCTAAGTAATTATAGGATTCTGTGGTTTTTAATTACAATCCAAATTTTACAATTAGAAAAATCTGATTAAAATAAACAATAAAATATAGGTAATGGTAAATTTCCTTGGGTATGGAAATTTTCCTTATAGAAGTAAAACAAGGGGTAAAAAGAGTTTTTCTTTGAAATAAGGTGTTTGTGATTTTCAAAACAAGATGAATAGTAAAGTCATAATTAAACCCTAATGACTCAATAATCTCCCCCTTTTCATGAAGGAAGGGAAAAGTCATAAGGAAAACCTTATTGGCTCAACAATATCCCCATTTTTTTAAAGCACAAACATCCTTACAAAAAATAATAAAAGGACATAGAAAAACATTTATTGAATTAGAAAATAAAACTTATCCGCCTTTTCAAATTTGCAAATATGAATACGTCTAAATCCCCCTTAGGCTTTAGAACTCTATGGATTGTATTCTAGATTTCCGGAATGGGATTTTCATTATCTTGGGTATGGAAATATTTGTAATGAGTACTCCCCCTTAGATAAACTCCCCCTTACTTAGGGATGTTTCTTTTATACTCAGAAATATTTTTCCTTCTCCCATTTAGAATTCTTTTTCCTTCTCCCCCCTTTTTGATTTTCAAAAATAGTTTGAGGGAATGGAAAAAATATGGTACCTGAAATATTAGTAAAGAAATACAAACAAAAATAGGCAAACCAGAATTCCATTATGATTTAAAGAATTAGTACAAAGAAAAGAAACAGTACAACAAAAGATCAGATTTGTCTATTTTTCTTCTTTTTCCTTTGCATCGTCTTCTTGATGATTATCTTTAGAATTTTCATCTTTTTGTAGTCCTCCTCTACTTTATTCTGCAAGGCTATAATCCTTTCTTCTTGAGCCTTCAGCAAGTCCTCTTACTTCACAATCTTTTATTCCATCTCGGTCTGAAGATCCCTTTATGTTTTCAAACTTTGGATAATATAACTCAGATTTCCATTTAGATCTTTCACTTCCTGGATCCGAGAATTTGGTTCAAGATTTAGCTTTTCATTAAATATGTTTGTAAGATCCTTGATCTTGGCATCTACAGTATCAAAATATTCTTTGACATCATTTGAGAATTGATCAATCTCTCTTAGATCTTCAACAATGTTCTTCGACTATCTGGTCATTTTCTTGTAGGAATTTCTATGAGCTTTATAATTGATATGGAAATTCTTGAAATTGACATCAATCTTCACACATCTATACATGACCATGGATACAGAGTCTGAATTATGGTTCATGCTGTGAGGTAGCATCCGGCATCTCAAGTCAATTGCTGGAAATATCGGAATGGTATCCACAATCTTCTTAAGGGACTGAACAACAAAATCATGCCCTAAAGCTGATGACTCTGAATCTTACATTTTACTAGGAGATGGTTCCTCCTCTATCTCTACCAACTTCCTCTTAGATGATCCTCAAGCCTCCTTATTTAGAATATCTTTGGTTGGGGTATCCACCACCAGTTGTTTTACCTTGTTTTTTTTTTCAGAATAGCCTCTTCAGTAGGGGATTCATGATCACTTCCGGATAACTATACAATCATATCTTCATCCAAATTTTCTTTTTCATCTCCATCTTCAACATCCTCAGGATGAATAAAGTCATGATTATGACTATCTTCATCAAACAACTTGTTTACCTCCTTTTAATATTTCTCATCATCCCCAAGAATAACAAGTCTTAAGGATCCGGCTAGAGAAGTCTGGATTGAAAATTTTTATGAAACACTTTCTTTTTCATGATAATCTTCTACATGCTTTATCACATCATCAGAGCCACCACTATTATCAGCTTCTTCAACTTCTTCTGAAGCTTTCTTATCTTCCTCAATATTATTTTGTTTCTTTTCTAGAGACAAGAACATCTTTCTCGGACTCTCAGGATATTGTTCTACATGAAATGATTTCAGAACAGGGATTTTTTCAGATGCAACCTCAGCAGATTTCATAAGAGATTGAACAATATCTTCCTTAGACATTTTCTTCCTTTTATTTTTCTCTTTTTCTTGCCTCTCCAGCTCTTTAGCTGCTGATTATTTCAAGGCCTTAACATCAGCAGGATCCAAACTGAACTGTGGCTCCCCTGATTTTCTATTTTTCTTATCCTCCCTCAATTTAGCTACAACATCATCTAGGTAGGCCTTCTTTATCTTTGGATTAGGAGGAGTAGATTGGACTTCCATAGACTTCGGAGTTTTATCTTCAACATATACTTCTTTTAACTTCTGTATCTTCCCATCCTTCTTTGAAGGTTCAACTTCTTCTGTAATCTTCAGAATGGCTTTTTCCTCATCATTTGTAAGATCATAAAATTTTCTTGTCTCTTTGTAAAAACCAAACTTCATTATTTTAAGGGTATCATCACTAATCATCATCACCTTGCAATTCCTCGGCTTGGAACTGCATGAGATCTTGAAATATTCAAGACACCAGACTATAAACATAGAAATCAAGGTAGGATACATAATGATATGAGCTCCTAGGTTCTCATTCTTGATGTTCTCAATCATTATGAGGATGTGTCTCATGAGTTTTACCTTGAATAGGATTACCAAAAAGTCTAAGATATACATATAAATTTTCTTAAGGGTATCCTTACCACCCTTCCTCGGTACGATAAATCCTTTCACCCAAAGCTGTAGGATCCAATTTTTGGAAGAAAGATGGGAAATATTTGCTTTCTTTACATCAGAAAGACCAAGGCATTCCATTTCCTTTTCCTTAACAAAACTTCCTTGAACCTCTGGAAACTTCTGAGAGAAAAATTCAGCCTCTCCTTTATAAGGTATCCCTACCAAGCTAGCCGCCTTGGTGTAAGATAGTGCATATGTCTTTCGATAACTTTTTAAGGAGAAATTTTCCATTCCATCTTCCATGAAGAAACAAGATGAATCATAGAACTCTATCAACAAATCTGGATACACCACATCCTCAGCTCGAGTCTTTGATGTAGCTACACTTTCCCATCCATTAAGTTTGATATTCTTGAAGATAATGGAGTCGTACTTATTGAATAAGTTCAGATGATCCAACCTCTCCCTATAAATTTTCCACTCTGAAATTGGATTGCCTGAAGACAACTCTTGAGAATGGACTTCTGCAGACATTCAGACTGGAGCACTTTTGAAGAATTTGGAATGGGATTTTGTAGAGAGGCATAGCTTCCACACGCACAAGCTTGATAATCAATGTGGGACAACCATCGGGGGTCTCATTTATATAGGAGTTGAAGCGACCTTTCAACTTCCAAATCAAATATAACAGTTGGGAAACGTTCTAATCTAATCTAATGGTTGATATGATAGCCGCAATGAATATTTTTATTTAATATGATATTTTGAGGTTTTAAAAGGAAAACATTCAGATTTGAGAACACTAGAATCCGAGAATTTAAAATGAAAAAGAAAATACCAGCAATGAAATAATGACTATGAAAAGTTTAAGAATGAAATCATATCTTTTAGATTTCTAGGAATATTATTCATAATAGGTTATATTCTTCTTGAAAAAATAAATTTTACTATCAAAAAACTTATTATGAAAAAACCACTACGAAAATTTTGAGTACGAAAATTTTCATTAGGAAAATTATGAGTATGAAAAATTGTCATTATGAAAATTTCAGTTTTGAAAATTTCCAATACGAAAATTCAAGGTCATAAACTTTTAATTATGGAAATTTCAGGTCCGAAGATTTTCATTACGAAAATTTTAGGTACAAAAATATCCATTACGAAAATTTCCATTATGAAAATTTCACTTATGAAAAATTCAGGTTAAAAAATTTCCATTACGAAAAGATTTTGAAAAACTAACTACAAAAAATAAACAAATTTACCCACCTATGAAAAAGTGTTTATTACTGTATGGATATTGGTTCAATAAGAATTTAATGAAGGAATATTACCTTACGGTTATCATTCCTAGCTTCTGTTTAATGTATTCAAATCTATCGGAGGGTAATGATTTTGTGAAAATATCAGCTAGTTGATCTTGCGTTCTGATAAATTGAATAATGATATATCCTTTTTGTGTGTGATCCCTAAGAAAGTGATGCCTAATATCTATGTTTTTTTCATGGGAGTGATGTGAAGGATTTTTTCTAAGGGCAATGACACTTGTGTTATCACACATAATTTTAGTCTTAGAAAAACTATTTCCATAGTCTGTGAGTGTGTATTGTATCCACAATACTTGAGCACAACAACATCCAGCTGCTACATATTCAGCTTCAGTAATGGAAAGTGCTACTGAGTGTTTCTTCTTGAAAGATCAAGAAACTAATGAATATCCTAAGAAATGAAAAGTTTCGGAAGTACTCTTTCTATCCATTCTACATCCACTAAAGTTAACATCCGAAAAACTTTTTAGAACAAAATCATTTCCAGAAGTATAAAGTAGTCCTAAATTGATGGTTCCCTTTAAGTACTAAAAACTTCTTTTCACTACCTTTAAATGAGATTCATTAGGATTGGATTTATATCTTTCGCAAAAGCATTATGAAAACATTAAGTCTGGTCGACTAGCTATCTGGTAAAGTAGAATTCCTATCATACCTCTAAAAGATGTTTGATCTACTGGTTTCCCAGCTTCATCAAGATCAAGTGAGTTTGAGGTACCAATGGGAGTACTAATAATCTTAATGTTGTAATATCCATACTTTTTAAGAAGATATTTAATATACATATGTTGGGATATATAGATTTCTTCTCGTTTTTGAGAGATTTTAAAAACAAGGAAAATTGTTAACTCACCCATCATACTCATTTCATACTCAGATTTCATTAGATCTGCAAAAGAATCAGTTAAAGATTGCTGAGTTGAACCAAATATAATTTCATCAACATATATTTGAACAATAAAAACTTTTTTCTTAACTTTATTTATAAATACAGTTGGATCTGCATTTCCCTTAACATAGTTATTTTGAATCAAAAATCATGTAAGTCTATTATACCAAGGTCTAGGTTCTTGTTTAAGGCTTATAAAGAATTGGTAAGTCTAGAAACATGATTAGGATGTTTTGTGTCTTCAAAACCAAGAGGTTGTTCAACAAAAAATTTCTTTTGAACATAACCATTAAGGAAAGCACATTTCACATCCATTTGAAAATGCTTGAAACTAAAGAATGTTGTGAAGGAATGTAAAATATGAATAGATTCAAGTCTAGATACTGGAGCATAAGTTTCTTCGTAGTCTATTCCTTCTTGTTGAGTATAGCATTTAGCAACCAATCTATATTTATTTCTAAATATGACTCTATTTTCATCACACTTATTTCTGAAAACCCATTTTACTCCAATAACAGAAGTTTCCTTAGGTCTTTTAACCGAGGCCCAGACTTTATTCCTCTCGAATTCATTTAGTTCATCTTGCATGACATTAATCCAATCATCATCGCTTAAAGCTTCAAGAGTGCTTTTTGGTTCTAATTTGGGAAGGAATTCTAGATGTTCTACTTCATTTATAAAGGAACTTCTAGTCCTTAAGGTTGATTTACATCACCAATGATACAATTACTGGGATGTATCCTAAGAAACAACTTATTTGGGTTTTGTAAAACCTGTTCATCAACATAGGGTAAGAAATATTCTGGGGTAAATGTTTCAGAATTATTTTCATGGACAATTTCCTTATTAGAAGGATTTTCTACCAAAGGTTGATAATTAGTTTTTGGAAACACATATGAAGATGTAGGTTGGTGTTGCTTAAAAACAAAGGGATCAGTTTCATCAAATTTGACATGTACAGTCTCTTCAACAGTACAAGTGTTTTTGTTAAAAACTCTATAATCCTTAGAAGTTGTGGAGTAGGCAATGAAAATTCCTTCATAATATTTTTGAGAGAATTTATGTAATTTATATTTAGTATTCAGAATGAATACCTTGAATCCAAAAACCTTGAAGTAGGAAAGTATGGGTTTTTTACCATTCCATAACTCAAAAAGAGTTTTATTAAGAAAAAGGTCTAATCAAAACTCAATTTATAGTATAACAAGAAGTACTTACAGCTTCAGCCCAAAAAGGTTTAGCTATAGAATACTCACTCAACATGGTTCTAGTTATCTCTTGAAGAATTCTATTTCTTCTTTCAACAAAACCATTCTGTTGAGGTGTTCTGGGTGCTGAGAAGTTGTGAGTAAAACATTTTCTACTACAAAAAGTTTCAAAATCAGAATTTTGAAATTCTTTTCCATGATCACTATGAATAGTAATCAAAGGAAGTTTTTTCTCATTTTTAACTTAGGCTATAAAACTTTTGAAATAAGAAAAAGATTCATACTTATTTTTTAGAAAATAGACCCACGTAAATCTAGTGTAATAATAAACCGAGAAAAATACATAATATTTTCCCCCAATGCTTCCAGTTTCTGTAGGACCAAAAAGATCCATATGCACTAGTTGTAATGCATCAGTGGTTGAGACTTCACCAATGGGTTTAAAACTTGATTTATGTTGCTTTCCCTATTGACAAAGTTCACAGACTTTTGAAGAATCAAATCTATGATCTGGTATATCCTTAACTAGTCTTATCTTAGAAAGTTTTCATAGGTTCGTAAGGTTACATTGTCATAACCTTCTATGCTCCAACCAAGAATGATCATACATTGCACTAATGCAAGGTAAGTCATGGCTCCTAAGGTCTTCTAAGTTTAGTGTGTAAACATTCTCTTGCCTATGGGCAGAAAGAATAAACTCTTCCTTGGAATTGTGTACTAAGCACTTATCATTCCTAAAATTCACAAGGTAGCCTTTATCATATAATTGAATTATCCTGATGAGGTTGTGATTAAGATCATTAACAAATAAAACATTTGAAATAAAAATTTTTCCAAGAAGAACAATGTTACTTATACCATAATTTCTCCTTGAGCATTATCTCCAAAAGTTACTTTTCCTCCTTTCGTCTTGATAATATTGTCAAAATAGTTTTTATTACTAGTCCTATTCCGGGAACATCCACTATCCATATACTAAGTATTCATGTTGGTACATTCCCTATTTTCCTGAAAATAAGAAAAATGTTAGGTTTTCGAAATCTAGACTTTCTTATATCTGAAAATCTCAGAAAGTAAAATTTTGGGCACCCACATCTTCTTAGAAAAATAATCCTTATGAAATCCTAAATACTGGGTTTTGTTTAGAGAAAAATTCTTTATCCAATGTCCACAACACTGACATTTATCACAGAATGGAGCACTTTTAGGAACAAAGTAATTGTTACTAAAAATTGTTTTAGAAGCAGTATAACCAAAACTAGAAGTATTCCTTAGAGGTCAGATTTGTGAATAAATTTTATCAAAATTTTCCTAACTTAAGCTAAAGTTTTACAAACACTTATTCAAGGAAAAAATTTCAGATTTGAGATTGATAAAAAGGTTTTTGTCTTCAAAAACAATTGATTTTGAACTAGAGTTAGGCTCGAAAAATTTTTTCTTATAAATTACATTTTCTAGATCTTTAGAAATTTTATTCTTCTCAGAATTTAATTCCTCAAGATTTTTTGAAATAATTTCAAAATCAACATTTTTCTTAACAAGATATTCAGAAAGATCTGATATTTCTTTAGTAATAATAGTATTCCTAGAATTTGCGTTGTCAAGTTTTTTCATGAGTTTTGAATTTTCAATCTCAAGAAGTCTGGAAAACCTAGAAACTTGTTTGTAGGAAGGTAAATTATTATCTTCATTAGAAGAAGATTCTTCATCAGAAGAGTTATAATATTTATTTTCATTAGAATTTACAGAAACATTAGTCATTGATTACCATTTTTTACCTTAGCTATCAAAAAATGACTATCAATAGGTAGCCTAGATATTATACCAAGAATATTCTGTCCAGAAGATTCATAATCCAAATATTAATCTGAAGAGTCTCCACCACTGGCACTCCAGGGGTCATTGGCTTTCAAGAATTTCTTAGCTATTTCCTTGTAATACTTTTTTTTTCTCAGAATGCCTTTCCGTTCTTTCTTTTCTCTTGAGCATAGGGAAATCAGGTCTTATGTGTCCAGCTCTCTTCCATTCAAAACATGTCACTTATGAATCTTTATTATCTTTCCTTTCCTTTTTCTTATATCTGGATTGAAAGTTCCTCCGTCCAGCTATCTTGTTCATCCTCCGAGAAAGATTTTCTAATTCATTTTCTGAGGATTCACTTCCACTAGATTCCGATTGGATAAAAACATTCTTAGATCTAGATCTAGTAACTCTCTCAGCAGTCTTGGCTTTCATATGATTGGAAGTTGTAGTAAAAGCAAAACAACCATTTCCATTCTTTATCTTTACAATATCAGTATCTATCTTCGTTCTTCTTTCATGTTAAAGAAGAGTTCTGAAGAGTTCATCAAGGGTAATAAGAGTAACCTTTTTGTTCTCATCAATAGTAGTCCTTTTGGATTCCCACTCATTCGGCATGATCTCTATGATCTTATCAACAAGATATTCATCATCTAATCCTTTCTCACCCATTGATTGTAAACTATTCAAAATAGTCATGAATCTTTGCTACACCTTGCATATGGGTTCTCCATAAGGAATTTAGAAACCATGATATTATGCTCTAAGCATGGCTATTCTTGTCTCAATTACTTTGGAGGTTCGAAAGTGAGTAACTTCAAGTTTCTTCCATATATAATTTACTGCTTCACAAGATTAAATTTGGCTATATATATTTCTAGTCATGGACAAAAGTAAAGTACTGCGTACCTTGTAATTCAGTTGATATTCATGCTTTTCTTGATTTGTAAAGCCACTTACTTCTTTGTCAGGGATTTTGTATCCACTAGTAAGAATAATAAAATTTTCAACACCAGTATTGATAATGAAAGTCTTCATGCGATCTCTCCAATACTCATAATCATTACCTTCAAAGATAGGTGGTCAAGTTGGATTGAGATTGTCTATAAAACCCACATTGATTCCTTCCATATTTAAGAAAAACTTTTCCACACAAAACATGTTAATAGAAGTTTGTCAGCAATGAAAATATTCCTAAGAAAGGAAAATATAGAAAAAAAGTATCTTTAAGTAAAAATGAATCCGAACTTTTATGAGTCCGAAAAATAGATTCTGAAAAATATGAATCCAGAAAATTCAATTCTAAAAAAAATTATTTTTTGAATCTAATCGTGAGAATAACTCAGATTGTACCAAATTCTCTGATACCAAATGTTTGATTGGTATAGGGTTTGAGGTTTCCAACCTTTGATACCAATTGTAGGATCAAAATAAGAATGTAGATGCTCAAATACAAGAGGGGGGGGGGTGAATTGTATTCTTTAAAAATTCATTTTGTAACATTAAAGATTTTTATGGTTAACAAGGTTAAACAATATGATTCACAAGGCCTATAAGATCTAAAAACATTATTGATTCTAGAAAAGTGATTCTGAAAATGAAACTTTACAAAAGTTTGAAATAACTAAGATTCTACCTTAAAGCGTATAGAATATAACTAAATCAGAGTTCAAGTGTAAGGAAGTAAAAGATAGTTATACTTTCCTCAACAATACAAATGCAGCGGAAAAACTTGTAACAAAACAAGTGACAAGTAATAAATCTTTTAACACAAGGAGAAGGGTATCCAACAACCTTGGATAAAGGTCCCTGGATTTATAATTCAAGAAATTTTGTCTTACCCACACTAGGGTAAGCCCTCAATATGAGTATCGGAGTCTGTATTGGTATCCCCGCAAGCCATCAACTATCAGGTAGTCAGCACCTCTATCTTCCCTTGTAAGGAAGCCCTCAACTTCAAGGTAATCGAAACCTCTATCTTCCTCAGCATGGAATCCCTCAACTTCAAGGTAGTCGACACCTCTGTCTTCCTATCCTAGGAAGACCTCAATTGTACACAGCAACAATCAGAGTCGCACGAAGAATATCTGAAAAGAAGTTTAGTACGCACAAGGTAGTGAGAGTATCTCTCTAGAAATCACTTCAACAACATGTGGTCTCTAGATTAATAGAATCATTTCCAGTCTTTTCAAATCAACTTTTATTTTTAGGCAAAGCTTCAACGGTCGGCTCCCTCCACCAATGGTCGAATTCGTCCTTAAATTTCAGAGGGACCTGTATACGTGTCACTTAAACAATGGTTAGTGCGTAACTGAAATCAAGACATCATTTTATTACTAAAAAAGTGTAAGCATAACCAAAAAATGATATTCGGAATGGATAAAATGAATGTTCGGAGTAAAGAAAGTTAAAGTTCAGAGTCTACAAAAAAATTGAATTTGGAGTCTATAATTCAAGGATATTCGGATTCTGTTTTGTAGGAATTTAGAACCAGAATTCTATAGAATTTCAGAGTCTGAATTTCAAGGAAATTTGGAGTCTGGATTCCCAAGAATTCAGAACCTAAACATACAAGGTTTAGAGTCAGAGTTCATGAGAATTCATGGTCAGAACTCATAGGATTTCAGAGTCTGAATTCAGATAACTCAGAGTCAGAACATAGAAAAGTTTGTATCGAGAATTCATATTCAGAATTCATAGTCAGAACACATAAGAGTTCATAACCAGAATTCATAATCAGAATTCAGAGTCAGAACTTCATAAGAGTTCGTATCCAGAATTTGTAATTAGAATTCAGAGTCAGAACATAGAGGAGTTCATAACCAGAATTCGTAATTAGTATTCGGAGTCAGAATTCTGGGAATTCAGATTCTAAAACAGAATGCTTCATATCTAAGAAATTATAGGATTTTGAGGTTTTTGGTTACAATCCAAATTTTACACTTTGAATAATCTGATTGAAATGAACAATGAAATATAGGTAAGGGTAAATTTCCTTGGGTAAGGAAATTTTCCTTATAGAAGTAAAACAAGGGGTAAAAAGTGTTTTACTTTGAAATAATGAGTTTGTGATTTTCAAAACAAGAGGAATAGTAAAGTCATAAGGAAACCTTAATGACTCAATAATCTCCTTTTTACATGATGGAATTTAAAATTCATAAGGAAAACCTTATTGACTAAAAAATATCTCCATTTTTGGAAAGCACAAACATCCTTACAAAAAATAATAAAAGGACATAGCAAAAAAATTCTTGACATAGAAAATAAAACTTATCTCTCTTTTCAAATTAGAAAAGATGAATACAACTAACTCCCCCTTAGGCATTGGAACTCTAAGGATCATATTCCAGATTTCTGGAATGGGATTTTCATTATCTTGGGTAAGGAAATCTTCATAATGAGCACTCCCCCTTATATAAACTCCCCCTTACTTAGGGATGTTTCTTTTATACGTATAAATCTTTTTCCTTCTCCCCTTTAGATTTTCCTTCTCCATTTTAGTATTCTTTTTCCATCTCCCGCTTTGTGATTTTCAAAAAGAGTTTTAGGGAATGGAAAAAAAATATGGTACCTGGAATATTAGTAAATACATACAAACAAAAATAGGCAAACCACAATTCCATTATGATTGAAAGAATAAGTACAAGAAAAAAACAGTTCAACAAAAGATTGGATTTGTCTATTTTTCTTCTTTTTTCCTTGGGCATCATCTTCTTGATGATTTTCTTTATCATTTTCATATTTTTTTGGTCCTCCTCTACTTGCTTCTCCATGGCTGTAATCCTTTCTTCTTAAGCCTTCAGAAAGTCCTCTTACTTCACAAGATTTTCTTCCATATTGGTCAGAAGATCCCTTTCTGTTTTCAAACATTGGACAACATATCTTACCTTTACATTCAGATCTTTGACTTCCTGGATCTGAGAATTTTGTTCCTGATTAATCTTTTCCTTAAATCTATTTGTAAGATCCTTGATCTTGGCATCTTCAATATCAAAATATTCTTTGACACCATTTGGGAATTGATCAAGCTCTCTTAGATTTTTGACAATTTTCTTCGACCATCTGGTCATTTTCTTGTAGATTTTTCTATGAGCTTCATAATTGATAAGGAAATTATTGAAATTGACCTCAATATTCACACATATATCCATGACCATGGATACAGAGTCTGACTTCTGGTTCATGTTGTGATGTAACATCTGTCATCTCGAATCAATTACTAGAAAGATCGGAATGGTATCTACAAGCTTCTTAAGGGACTGAACAACAAAATCATGCCCTAAAACTGATGACTCTAAATCTAACATTTTACTAGGAGATGGTTCTTCCACTATCTCTACCAACATCCTCTTAGATGATCCTACAGCCTCCTTCTTCCTTAGTATATCTTTGGATGGGGTATCCACCAACACTTGTTTTCCCTTGTTGTTTTTCAGAATAGCCTCTTCATTAGGGGATTCATGATCACTTCTGGATAACTGCACAATCTTATCTTCATCCACTTTCTCTTTTTCAGCTCCAGCTTCAACATCTTCAGGATGAATAAAGTCATGTTTATGACTCTCTTCTTCAGGAAAGTTGTTTACCTCCTCTTCAGCTTTCTCATCATCCCCGGGAGTAACAAGTCTTGAGGATCTGTCTTGAGATGTATGGATTGAAAAATTTTCTGAAACACTTTATTTTTCATGATAATCTTCTACTTGCATTATCACATCATCAGATCCACCACTATTCTCAGCTTCTTGAAATTCTTCTGTAGCTTTCTTCTCTTCCTAAATCTTCTCTTGTTACTTTTCTAGAGACATGAACTTCTTTCCCATAGTCTCAATAAAGTTTTCTACAAGAAAAGATTTCAGTACAGGGATTTGTTCAGATGCAACCTCAACAGATTTCAAAATATATTGAACAATCTCTCCCTCAGACATTTTATTCTTTAGATTCTTATCTTTTGCTTGCATGTCAAGCTCTTCAGCAGCTAATTCATTCAAGGCTATATCCTCAGCAGGATCCAAACTGAACTGTGGCTCCACTGCTTTTCTATTTTTCTTATCCTCCCTCTATTTTTCTACCACTTCATCTGGGTAGGCCTTCTGCTTCATTGGTTTTGGAGGGGCGGATTGGAATTCCTTAGACTTAGGAGTTTTATCTTCAACTTCCACTTCATTCAACTTAATTTTCTTCCCAGCCTTCTTTGAAGGTTCAGCTTCTTCTGTAATATTCAGAATGACATCTGCCTCATCCTTTAGAAGATCATAAAATTCTCCTATCTCTTTGGAGAAACCAACCTTCATTCTTTTAACGGTATCATCACTAATCAGCATCACCTTGAAATTCCTCATCTTGGAACTACATGGGATCTTAAAAGAATCAAGACACCAGACTATCAACTTAGAAAGCAAGGCAAGATATGTAATGATCTGAGCTCTTAGGTTCCCATTCTTGATGTTCTCAATCGTTATGAGGATGTGTCTCATGAGGTTTACCTTCCTTAGGATTACCAAAAAGTCTAAGATATACATATCACTTTTCTTAAGGGTATCATTATCACCCTTCCGCGGTATGATAAATCCTTGCACCCAAAGCAGTACGATCTGATTGTTGGTAGAAAGATGGGAAATCTTTACTGTCATTACATTAGAAAGACCAAGACATTCCATTGACTTTGCCTTAAAAAAACATCCATGAACCTCTGGAAACTTGTGAGAGAAAAATTCAGCCTCTCCTTCATAAGGTATCCCTACCAAGCTAGCCTCCTTGGTGTAAGATTGTGCATATGTCTTCCCATAAATTTTGAAGGATAACTTTTCCCTACCATCTTTCTTGAAGAAACAAGCTGACTCATAGAACTTTATCAGCAAATCTGGATACACAACATCCTAAGCTTGAGTCTTTGATATAACTTCACATTCCCATCCATTAAGTTTGATATTCATGGAGATAATGGAGTCATACTTATTAAAGAGGTTTGGATGAACCAACTTATCCATATAAATTTTCCACTCTGCAATTGGCTTGCCTAAAGACATCTCTTGAGAAGGGATTTCTGTAGACATTCGTACTGGAGCAATTCTGAAGAATTTGGAATGGTTTTTTCTAGAGAGGAAGAGCTTCGACACGCACAAGCTTGATAACCGATGTGGGACAACCATCAGGGGTCTCCTTTATATAGGCGTTGAAGCGACCTTTCAACTTCCAAATCCAATCTAACGGTTGGGAAAGGTTCTTATCTAATCTAACGGTTGATATAATAGCCGCTAGGAAAAATTTCATTGAATATGATCTTTTGAGGTTTTAAAAAGAAAACATTCAGATTTGAGAACAATAGAATCTGATAATTAAAAAAAAATACCAGCAATGAAATAATGACTAAGAAAAGATTAAGAAGGAAATCATACCTTTAGTATTGCTAGGAAGATTATTCGTAATAGGTGATATACTTCTTGAACAAATAAGTTTGACTATGAAAAAACTTATTACGAAAAAACCACTACGAAATTTTTGAGTACGAAAATTTTCATTACAAAAATTCCGTGTACGAAAAATTCTCATTAAAAAAATTTCAGTTCCAAAAATTTCCATTACGAAAATTCAATGTCCAACAATTTCAATTAAGAAAATTTCAGGTCCGAGTATTTTCATTACAAAAATTTCAGGTACAAAAATTTCCATTACAAAAATTTCCATTGTGAAAATTTCCATTAAGAAAATTTCATGTTCAAAAATTTCCATTACGAAAAGATTTTGAAAAACTAACTACAAAAAATAAACAAACGAACTCCCCCTATGAAAAGGAGTTTATTACTGTAATAAGATTTGTTCAAAAAGAAGTTAATGAAGGAATATTACCTTACGATTATCATTCCTAGCTTTTGTTTAATGTATTCATATCTATCAGAGGGTAAAGATTTTGTGAAAATATTAGAAAGTTGATCTTACGTTCCAATAAATTGAAGAATGATATATCCTTTTTGTGTGTGATCCCTAAGAAAGTTATGCCTAATAACTATGTGTTTTGCATGAGAATGATGTGAGGGTTTTTTCTAAGGGAAATGGGACTTGTGTTATCAAACATAATTTGATTCTTAGAAAAACTCATGCCATAGTCTATGAGTGTGTGTTGCATCGACAACACTTGAGCACAACAACTTCTAGCTGCTACATATTCAGCTTCAGCAGTGGAAAGTGCTACTGAGTGTTGCTTCTTGCAAGACCAGGAAACTAATGAATCTCCTGAGAAATTACAAGTTCTGGATGTACTCTCTCTATCAATTCTACATCCACCAAAGTCAGCATCCAGAA
Organism: Viscum album; assembly: GCA_963277665.1. Taxonomy (NCBI): domain Eukaryota; kingdom Viridiplantae; phylum Streptophyta; class Magnoliopsida; order Santalales; family Viscaceae; genus Viscum; species Viscum album. Next base: position 1,445,322,724 of record OY728155.1, on the reverse strand, counting down.
AACTTTTTAGAACAAAATCATTTCCAGGATTATAAAATAGTCCTAAATCCATGGTTCCCTTTAAGTAGTGAAAAATTCTATTCACTACCTTTAAATGAGATTCCTTAGGATTGGATTGATATATTGCACATAACCATACTGGAAACATTAAGTATAGTCAACTAGCTATCAAGTAAAGTAGACTTCCTATCATACCTCTAAAAGATGTTTGATATGCTGGTTTCCCAGCTTCATCAAGATCAAGTGAGTTTGAGGTACCAATGGGAGTACTAATATTCTTAGTGTCATCATATCCATATTTTTTAAGAAGATATTTAATATACTTATGTTGGGATATATAAATATTTCTTCTGGTTTTTGAGAGATTTGAAAACCAAGGAAAATTGTTAACTCACCCATCATACTCATTTCATACTCAGATTTCATTAGATCCGCAAAGGAATCAGTTAAAGATTTCTGAGATGAACCAAATATAATTTCATAAACAAAAATTTGAAAAATCAAAACATTTTTCTTATCATTATTTATAAAAATGTTTGGATCTGAATTTCCCTTAACATAGTTATTTTTAAGCAAAAATATTATAAGTCTATCATACCAAGTTCTAGGTGATTGTTTAAGGCCATATAAAGCATTGGAAAGTCTAAAAACATGATCAGGATGTTTTGTGTCTTAAAAAGCAAGAGGTTGTTCAACAAAAACTCCCTCTTGGACATAACCATTAAGGATAGCACATTTCACATCCATTGGAAAATGCTTGAAATTGAAGAATACTGCGAATGCAAGTAAAATACGAATAGATTCAAGTCTAGATACTGGAGCATAGGTTTCTTCATAGTCTATTCCTTCTTGTTGATTCTAGCCCTTAGCAAAAATTCAAGATTTATTACTATCTATGACTCCATTTTAATCACACTTATTTCTGGAAATCCATTTTTCTTTAAAAACATAAGTTTACTTAGGTCTTTCAACCATGGTCTAGACATTATTCCTTTTGAATTCATTTAGTTCATCTTGCATGACTTTAATCCAATCATCATCACCTAAAGCATCATCAGTGCTTTTTTGTTCTAATTGGTAATGGAATTCTAGATGTTCTACTTTATTTATAAAGGAAATTCTAGTCCTTATAAGTTGATTTACATCACCAATGATACTATTACCAGGATGATTCTTAAGAAATGACTGATTTGGGTTTTGTAAAACCTGTTCATCAACATAGGGTAGTTAATCTTCTGGGGTAAATGTTTCAGAATTATTTTCTTGGACATTTTCCTTATCAGAATTATTTTCTATCAAAGGTTGATAATTAGTTTTTGAAAACACATTCGAAGATGTAGGTTGGTGTTGTTTAGAAACAAAGGGATCAGTTTCATAGAATTTGAGATGTACTGTCTCTTCAACAATACATGTGTTTTTGTTAATAACTCTATAAGACTTAGAATTTGTGGAGTAGCCTAAGAAAATTCCTTCACCATATTTTGGTATGAATTTATGTAAGTTATATTTTGTATTCATAATGAATACCTTGTATCCAAAAACCTTGAAGTTGGAAAGTTTGGGATTTCTACCATTCCATAACAAATCAAGTTACAAGTAATAACTCTTTTAACCCAAAGATAAGGGTATCCAAAAACCTTGGATAAAGGTCCCTTGATTTATAAATTCAATAAAGTCTATCTTACCCACACCAGGGTAAGCCCTTGATATGATGATCGGAGTCTATCTTGCTATCCCTGTGAGCCCTCAACTATCAGGTAGTCAGCACCTCTGTCTTCCTTAGCAAGGAAGCCCTCAACTTCAAGGTAGTCGGAACCTCTGTCTTCCTATCCTCGGAAGCTTTAGATTGTACATAGCAAAAATCGGAGTCACACGAAGCAAATCTAAACAAGATGTTTAGTACGCACAAGGAAGTGAGAGTCAATCTCTATAAAGAACTTCAATAACATGTTGTCTCTAGAGTCATAGAACCGTTGTTAGTCTTTTCAAATCAGATTTTATTTATAGGCAAGGCTTCAAAGGTCATCTCCCTCCCCCAATGGTTGAATTATTCCTTTAATTTTGGAGGGACCTATATACATCTCACTCAAACAACAATTAGTGAGTAATTGAAAGCACGTCATTGTTTTATTACAAAACAAGTGTAAGAATAACCAAAAAATGATATTCAGAATGGGTAAAATGAATGTTCGGAGTGAAGAAAGTTAATGTTCGGAGTCTAAACAATAATTGAATTCTAATTCTATAGTGAAAGTATAATCGGATTCTGTTTTGTAGGAATTCCAAACCTGTATTCTATAGAATTTCGGTTTCTGAATTTCAAATAAATTCAGAGTCTGAATTCACAAGAATTTGGAACCTAAACATACAAAGTTTAGAGTCAGAGTTCATGAGAATTCAGAGTCATAACTCATAAGAGTTTGGAGTATGAATTCCGAGAACTCGGAGTCAGAACGTAGAAATGTTCATATCCAGAATTCATAATCAGAATTCAGAGTCAGAACTCAAAAAATTTCATCACCAGAATTCATAATTAGAATTCGGAGTCAGAACTTCATAAGAGTTTGTATCCATAATTCATAATTAGAAGTCAGAGTCATATCTCAGAGGAGTTCGTAACCATAATTCGTAATTAGAATTCAGAGTCAGAATTCTGGGAATTCGGATTCTAAAACAGAATGCTTCATATCTAAGTAATTATAGGATTCTGATGTTTTTGGTTACAATATGAATTTTACACTTAAGAAAATATTATTGAAATGAACAATGAAATATAGGTAAGGGTAAAATTCCTTGGGTAAGGAAATTTTCCTTATAGAATTAAAACAAGGGGTAAAAAGAGTTTTGCTTTGAAATAAGGTGTTTGTGATTTTCAAAACAATAGGAATAGTAAATTCATAAGGAAACCTTAATGACTCAACAATCTCCCCCTTTACATGAAGGAATGGAAAATTCATAAGGGAAACCTTATTGAATCAACATTCTTGGAACCTATTATTATGAAGGTATTAAAACTCATCTAAATGGAACTCTTCTCTCTAATATTGTTTATGATGATAATAATAAACCATAAAAAGCAACAAAAGTTGATCCTATATAGGTATAATTTCTTATTTCCCATAAACCAGGGATTATAGAGTTTCCTGGGTGGAATTACATGCCATCTTTCGATACACCCAGAGGTAATTTTAGAGTCTATTTGTAAAACATTACTTGTTCTATCCTACCTTATTCTGAAGGATATTAGATATAGTTTTGTTGAATTCCCTAATCTACCCATTTTCCTATGCATGATAGAAGAAGGTGTAGTTGGACCGGATTTTTAACTTGGCGTAGAAATTTTTTAACTTGGTAGATTAAAATATGGTGTCATTTTCCATGAGAATATTTTGAGGAATCCCAAATCAAGGGATGATGTGGGAAATCAAAAATTCTATCACATCCTAGGATTTAACCTCTTTGAGGGGGATGGACTCTTCCCACATTGAAATAAATTTTATGGAAGTCATAATAAGCCTGCAATATCATGTAAACATTGGTATATAGGGGCCCATGAAATAAATTCCCCATATATAAAACAGCCAAGAGTACTCGTTTCATGAATAATATTCGGTTTATTATGCTCAAAATCATTATGGATCTGGAATTCATGACTACTCTTATTGAATTCAATGTAGTCAATAACTATGGTAGGATAGAAATAACCCAACCTTTCATTATGGTGGGAATGATTCAATCCTTCTTAATGGGCCCCACATGACCTGTCATGGGCCCATTTCATGATTTGATGGATCTCATTCCGTTGTATTAAAAAAAATAATTCAATCAAAACCATGCATATAAAGTGTCTTCACAAGGTTAGGTTCATCCCAGAGGGATGTTTTAAAGATATGACAACAAATTCTCTCACTCTCTTCTCTATTTGATGGGAGAGTTTTATGTTAGAGATTCTAAATTATGGGAGTAACCCAATCAGGTGTTTGCTTAACTTTTAATTCATTTGAGGGCCCTTGTGTGGGAGTTCCTGTGGCCATATAATTGATCTTTTGGTTGTTGTATTCAAAAGTGATGGGGAAAATTAACCTATGTGGAACCACATGAATGATTTATTCATCTTAGTCAGGCTATTTAGGGGATGTATAGAGGAATTCCAAAGCATCATATCAGTTATTCCGTGATCAAGAAACATGCGTTACCTTTGGTTAGGAAGAGAAATATTCCCTAAACTCAGGATTATTCTCCATTAGGGGGTGAGTTGTTATTTCAAAATGACATATTCCACATGATCTGGTTGATGACTAGATTAGAGTATCTTTTAACATGAAAATATAGGAAATAAATATCAAGTGATAGCTCAAGGATGGGAATAATATCCTTATATATAGACTCTTTTTTTGGTTATACCATCTGAAAATAGGAATGATTATGGAAAGATAGCCTATGAAGGTGTAATGAATACCATACCACGACCCACCTTCTTGAGTTTTGGGTTACCAACCCTTATCCTAGTCTATATCTGGTAGGATATGTCTAACTGTATTTTCCAATAATAATTTTTTTTATATATAGAAAGATAGTCTCATCTATAAAGTCGCCATGAAAGGGTTTTTCCTTAGGTTTTGGATGTGTGAACAAGAAATCATCCAATGTTTGTATTTTGAAAGATTTTGGGGGAACAAACTATATGTTAAATTGCTACATTATTACTACCCAATGCAACCATCTACCAATTAACCTAGGGTAGTTCATAATTTACTTTAGTGGATAAATGCAGGATACCTGATATATATCTTAGTTCTATAAGTAGTTATGAAACTTCTAGACTATAAAGACCAGAGAAATTCAACTTTTCTTGATTGGATAAAATCTTGTCAATGTGTCTATGATCATGTGACTGAGACAATGAAAACTATTTTCCCTACTAGCATTATTCTTATGAGATAGAATGGTTATAAGGGGCCATTCTATGGTAGTTACATAAATGAATAAGGTCTTTACTAGGATGGGTGACACTAGTAATGTAAGACTTATTATATACTACTTAATGTCCTTGAATACGGTCTGTAATTCTTTATCCCCCTAGTATACCATTCCTTTGTTCCTGATCCTTGAGAAGGTAATTCATTATCCGGATAGATTCATAATGAAACATCGTATATTGGCTATGTGTCATTGGATTCCACTTATCTTTGGAATATTTCATGGAGTATTAATTAAGCTTATATCCATGATATTTCCTTTATCAATTTTGATTCTTCTATATATTATATAAAACTTGAGGAATTATCCATATGTAACCCCAAACTCGTATTTCAAGGGGGTTATATTTAGGTGGAAATAGAGGATAAAGTTTAAAATTTTATATATATTCTTGTGATGGACCTGATATTGGGAGGATTTTACCATCAATTAATTGATTTCATATTACATCAATTTCATGAGGAGCGGTCTGAAGATATGATGCACGGAGTGAAGGTAGCTAGATCCAATATACATCAAATCGAATGACATAACTCAGTAGTAGAAGGTTCCCTAAGGTTCTCTAAACAAAGTGGATTATTCTTATGAAGGGGTCATCTAGATTTATTATACCAAAAGTATCCATCCATCAAATGGGGTCTAAAAACCAGTCCCAACATCAATATATTGGTCATTCATTGGAAGGGAGAATCATCCTTTAGAAAATAGCTACTGAGATTTCATTAGTCGAAGTTGACTCTGATCTATTTGTTATTATTCCTAACTAGTATAATGTAATCTAACCACATAGGGTACTAAACAAACCTAATTATGTTTTCCTTAATAATATTTCCATTTTTTTCATTAATTATGGCATTGTGAGATGGTTGCATCATCTTGGGATATTGTTCTAACCCGCGGTGACCCACTGGGAGGCTAAAGTGTTGAATGAAAAAACTGGGGATCAAGCCCTGGCATTTAATTTTATCTCTAGGAATAAATGTCCCAGTTATGTTTCAAGAAAGAAATACATTGATTCTTATCCACTAGATACATGAATGAAATGATCCAATTTGGCCTCATATCTTCCTCTATTCTATGATTTTCTAGGTTTATATCATTGAATATGGTGGAGACTCCTTCAAATACAGTTAGGGCATCATTCAGATCCTCTTTATCATCTAAAATGTGGTTATTAGAGTGTATAAATAATACTTCTAGAATAAAATATCTTAAATAAATAGTTTTATATTATATGAATGTTGTTGGATTGTCAACAAGGGATTCGTGCCCAGAAGAGAGCATGGTGAAAAAAGTTGATGAGACAATATCTTGTGGCTTATGCCAGTGACCTCCACCATTGATTTCAAAGAAAATATTTTCATTCGACCTCTATTGAGTCCTCCCTAACTTTCATAACCTGTGGGAGGGTCTTGGTTCAATTTCTATGGGGTGACTCTCTTCGTACTCTACTAGGGTAGGGATTTACGAAATTTTTCAAGCCTATAAACTGTAAGATTATGAGGTAATCTAAGATCACTTCAACTAAGATACAATGAAGTATATCAACAAATCATAGGTTATGGGATCCAAGCAATAGATGAGTGGAATGAATCTATATTTCAAATCTTCCCAGGGATCCATTCAATTTGAATTCATATCATTTTGTGCATTGATACACAAGAACACATCATTATGAAGCCATTATGCCTCCTTTTTGGAGTACTCGACATCCTACTAGCATGTTTCAAACTATTTTAAGGAAGATGCATAACACTAGAGTACCCATACTTAACCATCTAGATATTATTTGAGTCACTAATAGTTTTAAGAGGTGATCATGGTAGGTAGATAGAGGCAGGGCCTCCCCAAAAGGGAATTTTTAATGGTATCCTATGAGACAACCATGAATTTTGTGGTTGCTACTAGGAACCTGATTTGGGTCTTCATCTGAATATTGTCTTCACGCTCATATCATAACCTATAATTTTAAGTTTGGATGGAGTCAAATTGGATCTCATAAGCCCCGTCTTAAGGAACATATGGTAACAGATGAGATTGTTCCTAGAGCCAGTATACACTAAGTAGTTGCAGATTTCCATGTCATTAAATTATCCTATGATATATAGTGGCAGTATGTTCCTAGAAATTTTCACCCTCATCCCCAATAAAGAATAAAAATATTTCTTGACATTCCACCCACTCAGTGTTCACATTGTGATAGGCCTCAATGGAATCTACCTCAGGGTCAAACTATAGAATGATTTTTAAGGCCTTGATTAAGGCCTCACATGTCTCCTTTGATAAGTGGAGTGTGTCAAGGATAGATATTCTCACTGGTATACTAGTGAGGTGCTTCAAGACATCATACATCTGAGAAAGGGGCATGTTAATATGTTGTAAGAGACTCTCTTTGATGACGAGTCTAACATATGTTATTGATTGAGGCAGTGGGTCCTGACTAGTGCATTACAAATTCTATTGTTGACTGGATGGTCTAGGATAAGTAGTAAACCAGTAATGTTTTCCCTATATGGACATAGTTGAGCATGATGTTATTATGGATAAACCACATGATCAACCAATATGGTCGGCTATTGATTTATCCTTAATATATTTCCATAATAGGTTTTTACATATTGAACCCTATGTAGGTATGTTATCTAGTCCTGATGGCATGAAGAGTCTCTTGTGAAGAACTAACTCAGAAAACCTTCCCGTTAACATAAAATCTTTCTTTTATTCGATGGCATTGGCCAAAGGTACCTGAGAAGTTAATGTGGAATTCCTCATCACTGAGTGTGGTATAATTATCTACCAGAGTGATAGTGTTCATATAAGAGAATATATATTCTCTTTGTTTGTGGAATATTCTAAAACAAGAAAAATATGGGGCCTCTCCCAATCCACAAAGCATAAAATCACCGAGTATGATTTATAATTTTGGATCTAGATATAGAGTTTAATTTCCCTGGCATCATTATTCGTAATTTTTCTAGGTTTTTTATGACTATGAAGAAGATGTGGGGGCCAGAGAGGGAGTGATGATTGTAGGGAGTACTGGGTTTCTCAATCGGGCATGGATGATTTCATGGGCATGAGAAACCATTTTTTGGACCATCCAATCATTATAATTCTGCATACCATAACTAGGAAATTTTTTTCATTCACTGGTGTCCTCATCTATGCTATTAGGGTGGGTAGATCCATTTTCTAGTTGTGTTGGGACATCACCAAACTCATCCAGGTCTTGATCTTCCTAATCTCGGAGACAATTTTTGAAGAAGAAACACTCAATTATGGTATGCCTCAGGACCCTATGATAAGGTTAATAGTTTGAATGATCTATGAGGTCAGCTTCCTTGTGTATTCTATATTTTAAAAATTGTATGATGTTCTTTTCAAAGGAACAGATGAAGTACCCTAAGACCTTTGCATCTTTAAATAATTGGGTCATATTATTCCATTCTATGAAAGGAATCCTGGGAGCCTGACCCTGACCGTGGGATTGGGAAAAATTTACATGGTGAGATTGGGCTTGAAGATGGTTTTCTTATCAGGGGTAATCTGATAGAGGCACCTAATGTTGGACCTAATTTGAGGCCTCAGTCTATAGGGTGTTGTAAATTTATTCTTCCTAATGCCTCCATAAAGGGGATGTAAGAGTTAATGGGGAAAACCATATTTTGATCATTATAATGATTCTTCCAGATACTGGGGTGTTTTACAAAACTCTCAATATAAACATGGATATATCCAAGAGATTTTGGTTGTGACAAGCTCTTACCAGACATTCTCCACACACATTATCGAAAGATATGGTGGGGAATGTTGTATATTGAGTGAGTATGTGAGCCCCTTCCATTGAGAAATTAAGTTAGTGACAATCTCATCAGTTACCTACATGAATTTTGAGAGTTTAGTGATGTTTTTATTTCATATGGTGGATATAAAATTGTATATGTACTATATAAAATGATCATTATATCTATAAATAGATCTTGAGGCCACCTGACTATAAAAGACAAAAGTAGGCCACTACAAGTTGTAAATGAAACAATGAATCCTAGAGGATTCCTATTGCTTGAAAGTCCCTAGTATTGGGCCACACTTTTAGGTGATATGGTCCTTCTATTGTAGTGAATCTTCAGTTGCATTTAATTAGGTAAGCATAGATTATAGAATTTTTGATGCAGATGCATCTAGTCCACCCATGTCGGGTATTACTTTTTTTTCAGGTGGGACATGGGTTTTGTGTATCTAAAACCTCATGAAAGTTGAAGATAGAAGTTATCACATTGTCTTAGTGAGGTTTTGTGGTCACCATTTATTTTTATGGCCTCTTGGTCCATGAGGTAATGAGATCATTTTCCTAAGGTGGGAAGTCATACTACTCAAGTGTGGTAAATAGGTACTATCTAGGTCACATTCAAGAACCTACATAATCCAACTTGATTGGGTCTTTGGGACTACCTACATCAACCCGAGGTTCTTGGAATAGGATTACCAGATGTATGGTTGAAGGACATATAGGGTTCCCTATGATATTGTCTTTATCTTTCTTAGCACTTCTTGATGAGGATCTTTACATTGATCCTTTTGTATCCCTCAAGCTTTGATATAAAAATGGATATTTTGGGATCTATCTCAATATCTGGGATGGTTGATTATGGGATTATGGGATTGGTGATCCCTTTACCTTTGTCAAGTTACCAATGGGAAAGCGATAGTACCTCATTATGGGAACTTCCTAGGCCTAGTTTCTATCTCTACTAATGAGTAAGGGCACCCACCAGAGGGTATGCTTGATATTAAATCTCCCCTCAAGGAAGGTTTTCTCTATTATTTCTAATTTCATTGATCCAGTTTCTCTAATCATTCAGGTGATTGGTCATGATTATTTTCACCGTAGAAATGGTTAGATTTTATTCTTCACTCTCAATGGACTATTTGGACTAATGAAACAATTATTTCCTTTGAAGGGGAGTGAATTAAGGAGTAGAATACTACCCCCAAACTCTGATCTTCACATGGGGAAATTCATCTTCTAAAATTCACTAGATCATGGAGAGGTTTGTAATGAAGGTCTGTTGAAATGTCATGTGGTATCTATATGAATTTTTTCACTGAACTATAGAGATTTCATTAATATTGTCCTTTCATCATTACTGATGAATATTGTATAGTTTTTCATGGCTCCCCTAATTGGTTAGTAGGTGATCCTATAGGTTTTTAGATGTTTCCTAGATATTTTTTTGAGAGAAGGTCACCTTCCCCTCAGTGAATAACTCTTCTATAGTGAAACACATGGTTTCAAGTATCCAGAATAATATCAGTATTTAGTAATTGGAGAGGATCCCAAAAAATTATTCCACTCATTCATTATCCATGTGATTTTGTTTCCTTATTTCTCCATGATCTAATCGGCACTGTTTAGAAAAATAATGGTGGTAGTGACACTGACCTTCATTTAAATTCTATTTCTACTAGGGAGGGAATCACACAAGATAATAAAACCTAGAATGTTAGAGTGTCTTCACTAGGCAAGGATAATTTCATGACCATACCCATATAGGATGGGGTAAATGAATCATCCTAATGATCAATAAAGATTTAATCACTTTGTGACTCGGCAGAGTGCTAACCGTTATCTAAGGGTGTCAATACAGAACCCAGTGTCTCTCATACTAACATAGATGAGGTTGAGAGGAGGAGCTGATGGAGGATTGAACGTTTTCACAATGAGTCCCTGAAAAGAGGTAATAGTATAATCCACATGCAGGCATATTAGGGGGGATCTATGAACATTATAGAATAATAAAATGGGGATGATTAGCCTCATCTGATGAGTTTTATCCCACAAATATGATTGTGGGGGAAGGGGTTTTCTACTGAACTGTCTTCTGTCTTAGAATATAAGAGGTCAATAGTGATGTGATATTTCCCCCATTTCTCTACCATTTGGTTGGAAATTTCCATGACTATAATACCCTGGGTATTTCATCCTCTTGTGCTATAGAAAAGGTCATGGATAGTACCCCAATGGTGTTTTTTCACCTTCTAACCCTAGGATGGATCATTAGGGCTTGAAATTTTTTAGGAATGAGGAGGAAATCCATTCAGTAGGTGGTATTGTGTGGAGGACCTTCATGATGAAAAATGTCATCGTGGGGTGGCCCGTGATGATTTTTTTGGTTCCCACAATGGGGAGAGTCATTCTAAACTACCTAGTTAGTGTTTGTGGTATTGATCCAAATCAGGAGAAAATGGGCCTTTGTACAGTGAGTGTAGTGGCTGGGTGTGGTGCGATATTAGTGAAAGGGGCCACTATATATGAGGGAGAGGCCTACTATTGGGTAGGTTTGGCAGCCTTCCCACAGTGTTGTTGTCGTGTGTTTTGGTCTGGGAATGGTATAGTAGGGAAAAGGTAAAATCACTCATTGGACTATCGATCTAAGTGGTGTAGTCAATATGGCCAGGTGAGATCCATTTGAGGTGACCCTCGGGTGGTGGTATCCATTTTTTTGTCCTGGATGTACCCTACCTCCCCAGCATTGTGGAGTGATCCATTAGAACATTCCATAAAGAATAGCCCTAAATGATTCACAGTCATAACCCGGGGGTCCCCCTATATGGCCTTTGGGGGAAGTATCATCAATAGGGTTCTGATGCTTCTGGGTAATATTTGTCCATTTCCCTGGTAGGGATGACCCCTTATTGTTCATACTGACAACCAAAGGTGTTGATAACCCTTTGCTGAATGATCTTAGAAGGGGAAAAATGGAAATTGATCTTTTTTCCTATATGAGTGGTGGTCATCATGGATGGGGTGGAGTTAATAGGTATTTCCATAACAATGATTCTACTTCCTCCCATGCCAATTTCTGGTGGGTCACTGAGGATTTTCTACATCTTGAGTACAATATGATGCATGCTGTAAGTCATCTGTAAAAGTCCAATGAAGGTGATTCCCAACACTCCAATTATTATCCATTCTCTCTATGGTGGTGTATGAATCAACATATAAAATATATCAAATTGTAGATTCTCAATTTCCTTAAATTTCCCCCAATTACAGGATGATAGTTTCATAATGGTCCCACCATTTTGTTGGTTAGGCCTGAATCTATATGGATGGATCTGTTGAAATCTACAAATACAGTGGACTTTAATGTTACCCATCCTCTCACTAATAATAGAGAATAGTTTCTTATCGAGTTCACCATTTTTTCTGATGCTTTCAACCTCGGACGAGCATCGGGGTGGTGGTGTGCCTTATTCTTCTTCACTAAGGATTCCTTCTTTAAAAAGGTGGAAAACCTCTACCACCAAGGATAATGATATTGACCATTGATCAAAAAGTTATGATAGGATATCGATTATTCATTCCAGGGATTTCTTCTTAGAGTTTGGTTCCTAGTCTGGGTCTTACTTATCAACTTGAATCATGTTTATAAAGTTCATTCCCAATTCCATCATAATGTTTACATCAGTTAATTACACTTTCTATATCATTATAGGGCATATATCTATGGTTGGAGGTGATGGTAATGATTGACATGCAGGATATTGGTTAATGTTGGGTTTATTTGGAACCTAAAATGTTTTTCTCCTTTAGAGTCGAGGGAATATCCTATATGACATATCTAAGGTGTTGAACCCAAGTCATCCCATGTCTGTCATGGGGTAACATTGACGGGGAGTTTAAGGCATTTGTGGTTGGTTTTCTTAGGAATCCCATGTTCATTTCATGAGGTAGATATTCTGATGCATTAGTTGGAGTCTTGGGGTTTGGGTCCTATAGGGATGAGATCAATTTTTATAGTAATTTGGGGACATGATCGTGGGTTTTGAGTCTTATGGGGACATGGTCATATGTTTGGAGTCTTTTGAATATGGTATCATTGTTTAGGAGTCTTTGGGGGGTTTTTTAATATACACTAATCACGTACTAGGCCAGTTTAGTTTAACGTCACATGACGATGTCTAGGTCCATTGGGGACATCATGTGTAAGTGGTGAGGTTATGTGTGTTTCTATGGGGAATGATAACTCTTAAGGGTTGTCAAATCCCTAGGGGGTGTTATATATATTTAATTTTGGGGCTAGGGAATTGGTATTGGACCTCAAGGAGGTGTCCCAAATATGTTTGGATTGGACCTCAGGGAGGCATCCTATGTTCCTTGTTAATAGATAGGGATCAAAACCCTTGTATTTTGAGTGTATAGTTTAATTTAGTATGAAATGAAAAATAAATGTAGTTTACCTTAATGTGATAAGGATTCTCATGTGATAGAAGGGTGAAAAAAACTAATGGTGTGGGGATTGTGCATAGGTATTCCTATGAGGTGAGGTGTCATCCCATGTGAGTTAGACATGGTGCATCCCATGTTCATCGCACAAGGAAATTAAATAATTTAACATCTTCTTCAGAGGTTGTTTTCATGATGTGTATCATTATTTGACTTGGAGGTTAGGCTATGTAGTTTAAATTCTTATAACTCATACATCAGGAGGCTTACTCCCAGAAAGACCATTTCTAGGTAGGGGAGGAGGATACAACATTGGTCCTCTACACATGGAAAGGTGAGAATTTTCTTGCAATGATGACACATCTGGGGTGGAATTTAAGTAAAATGAAGTCGGGGTGGTTATTATTAGAATAAGGGTAGATACAACTATCTATGCCATTCTTGGAGAAAAGAAGAAGAACACAAGGGTTGATGATACCAGTCGTACAAAAGGTCAGAGCATGGGTAAATCATGTTTAAATTGGTATAAGGCCTTGTGAAACTTAACTTTCATGAAAGTAAGTTCATATAATTGAGACTTCATGAATGGTACCATGATCATAAAATATGGGAATTCTAGGAAATTCATGGCATTCATGAAGGAAGAGGCTTCATGAAACAGAATAGACTTGCCTCAGGGTAAATTCTTGGTTCATGTGGGGAAGGTTTCATAAACAATATATATCTCATGAAACCATAAGATGTTTGGGGTTTCCTATAGTGATAAGGGTATTAAACTTCATTGAAGTCTTATCCACCATGGTCTTTGAGTCTCATCTAATCATGGGATTATTTTCACAAAAGATAGATACATGTTGGAATCTATCTCCTCTTTGGTTCATGAAAGATGAAGATTCCCAAATTCAGAGCTTCTTTCAGAAATATGAAGGTTACATCCCCTAAAATGATGGGTGAAGAGAGGTGTTAATAGGTGAAGTGATGGTGGAAAGATACATTTTATAAAAAATACTATATTCAAATAAGCTAAACCTTTGTGGGGGTCCTACAACCATTGTGAGCATATATACATTTTGTGATGGTTACTACCATCTAGTGAGATGAACTTTCATAGTGCTCGATGACCTTCATCAATCAATTTCCTTTTGATAAGGAATAAAAATTCACATATTCCTCCCCTTAGTTAGATTTTCAACCCCTTTCATACTAACTATTCATAAAAACATCTGTTTATTCCTTGACATCTCCCATACCTAGTGTTTTTTATGTCAAAAATTGCCATAATTTTTTTGTTTCATTCCATAGATGATTTGTAGAGCTAATAACTTCTATTTTGATAATGGGAATATTTATTGACATAACTTGGGTAATTTTACCTACTTGTACTTTCATGGAACTTATCAAAGCTAGGATTTTATAGGGTCAAAATTAATATGATTGAGACATTTTTATTTATTTAGCACTAATCCACAAGACCACCTTTTACATCATCCTTATTTATGCCATAGAATATTTGAATGAAAATGTTAGGAATGGGATACATTAAAAGGTAATTATATCCATTTATACACTACTTTATAATTTTCATGATATTTTAAATTTGAAGCGTGGGGTTGAGGGAAGTCATGCTGGAAGAGATGCACTACATTGAATGAAATTTGTGTGTAGGTGAACTATTGGTTATTGAGAAAAGTTCATTCTCATTCAATATATTTTATTTCTACACCGTCATGAAAAAATTGAAAAAAATTGAAAAATGGTTTGTGACATGGAGAACTAAAAAACATCATTGCTAGACTAAGGATTTTTATCATAGTGGGTTCAGTGGAGGATGTGAGATTCGTTCAAAGCATGGATTTTGAAAAAGTAAAATAATCAAAAATACTAATTCTTTTAAAAAATAATATAGTAGATTAAATTAAAGAGGGTGTATATAATTCACTATATTCATTTCATCATGAAATTTTCTTTGATTTTTGGGAAGCAGAAGTATCCATTTTGAAGGGGGGATTTTAATTATAATTTTATTTTTATAGAAGGAATTATGATTTAGATTTAACCTCTTTTTTATTCTTTAATGATTTAAGCACCAGTACCCACCAACATGAATCCTTAGAGTCATTATAACCTTAATTCCAAAGTCTTCATGATTTCATTTTATTTTTGGTATTTAAAAAGAGGATAATCTATGTTATTTTTTGGACTATGGTAATAGAGAATGTACTCCTGGGTTGAGAATAACTCCATATAAATATGTATATTGAGTGATGATAGAGGAAAAATTTACTATAATTTATTTCACAACATGGCATGCATACTAATAATGAACTTGTGAATGAAAAGAAGGAGATGATTCACTAATTTCAAAAAGGATCAAGTAAAACACATGGGTAGATTTTTTCTTTGAAAAGTGTGAAGTTGAATTATATTTTATGAAATAATTGATAATTTGATCTACTCATTGATAATTGATTGATTTTTACATACAAGTTTGAATACTGCTATACACTACCACAAATCAGTGCAAAATCTGTACCCGCTTTTATCAGCGCTAAATAGAAAGTGCGGATAAAAGAGTCACCTTTATCAGTGCAAGCTAAAAAAGGTGATTAAGGTCACTTTTATCAACTATAAAAAATAATTGATAATGGTTTACCCTTTATTAGTGATTTTTCAGTGTTCATAAAGTTTGATCATTATTATCACTATTCATAATTGTGACAAAATTTTAATAAAAAATATTATTAATATACATAAAATTATTATATTTATATCCAGCAATAATTATTATTTATATACATTAATTGAAAAAAACATGTTTATAATTAACATAAATATGATATATTAATATATATATTTTAATAATTAATATATATATATATATTAAAAGTATTTATTTGATTATAAATAAATAAATATATTTTGTCACCACCCTTACCTTGGAGTCCATTTCATGACTACCCCAAGCCCTCCTATGATAGGCCAGGGGCTGAAGACTAGTTCCAAGTAGGTATATCCCACAAATGGGAGGCATTTTCCTGAGAACTTGTACACACACACCCAACTCCAGACCATAGGGATGGATAGTGATAACAGTAAGTAAAGAAAATGAATGCAAACTGCTACAACCCAACAACAGAGTATGAAAAAAAGTAAATAATTAATGTAAAATTATTCTAGAATATATTCCCACTAAATGAAAGACAAATGTAAGGTCCAACCTGTAAACATGGGTACTGAAGATGGTGCTGGAAGATTCTGGAAACACCTCAGCTCTTCTGACCTCACATGGAACGGTCTGATCCTATTCATTGTCCTGCTCCACCTAGGACTACACCAAAGGATCGATCGATATCACAAGACATGACACATGAGGGAAAATTCCATATATGGGTGAGTAAAACAATACTCAGTCGGGGACCCCAAAAATCACAATGTTAAAGACTAGGGAAAACCACAAAGAAATTCAAAATCATCTCCACACATGTATATACCTAAACATATTCCAAGAACATCCACATATAATCATTTCAGACACTAAGAATCATAAGGTTCCAACCTCATAGATAGCAATTGGATTCTAATCATAGCTTCGATAGGAAACACCTAAAACTAGGAGAAACATGCTCCACGAGCTCATCCATCCAAGATGGCACCCGTCTGAGAGGTACACTCAATTGGGAACAACTCTACCATTTCTAATGGTATATTTGATAGAACATGCTCCATCGTGAACATACTTCTAGTTCTAGATCCAAAACTGAGCACTGGAGGTTCCGTCATCATTTTCTTGTGCACAACACAATAATAAGGAAACCCAAGTAGAGAGGCCCACCATCATCATTGTACACAGATGAGCGAACCCTGCTTCTAACCATCACAAAAAACCTTCTTCACTCCTATAAGGTGTGGCTCACACCTTAGTCTGTCAATGGATAACTATATCCTATCTAGGTAATGTTCTCATCAAGTGGATGGGCCCACTCCTTGGAACTGAGTCTGACAGCCGAGGGAGCTCCATCTCTAATAGAGGACCCATTCCCTACTGATACTTAGAATGGGGAGTGAAACTTCGTAAGTGAGGACTCACACCGTGATCCAATAGGGGAGTATGACTCTCGAAGGACCAACACCCTTATCCCATAGGGGAATATGACATCATACATTGAGGACCCACAGCCTACCCATAAGGGGAGTACTACCCAGTGACTAGAGGACCGACGCCCTTGTACGATAGGGGAGTATCGACCCGATCAGTTCAAGTGTGGAGGACCTACACCCTTGAACAACATAACAGTACCAAATAATATCATAGAGTACATTCACCCTACCCTATAGGGAAATTCCCACTCTATATGAATTAAATCTGGAGGACCCATGCCCTAGTCCAAAAAAAGAGTGTCGACTCCATAGATAGAGGACCCAGTACCTAGTCCCACAGGGGAGTACCTACTCTCCCCTCATTTACATATCTTTGAACCCACACCCTAGTACCTCTTGTGATTAACACCTAGGAAAAAAGCATCCCAAAGAAAACAACCCCACTCCCACGATATGGAGAGTCCCAACATTATGAAACATGCAGATTCTGGCTCAAGAGTGCTTGTATCAGGAGGACTGATTCATCAAACCATTAGTACATCTATAAACATCCACAAAAACTCACCAAAAGTGTCTCAAAAGATCAATCTCTTCCCAAGGGTCCAAAAACTAATGACGGATCATCAAACAGATGATCCTTTGGAATGTTATAGGCATTTTAGCAAAAAGGGGATTGGTTGGGCCAGGGTCTTGTCTCACTCGGTTAGACTGACCCGACCCAGGGTCTGCCTACCTAGCCTGACCCAGTCGGTTCTGGCTAACCTGGTCTAGCCTATCCCATTTGGCATGTTGGACCTAGCCTGTTCAGTGGTGGGTCAATCCTATCGGGCCACCCAGTGGCCCGACCCTCCTCCGGCCCAGTCCGCACTTGCAGACCAATTTTCATCCAGTCGGGCTGCCCAACAACCCGGTCCCCTTAGGCCTGGCCCACATCATTGTCCCAGCCCTATCCATCCTGGACGCGGAAGCCCACTACATCCCCTTCTCACCACACGGTCAGCAGCTGGTCAGCTGCCTCCCCCGCACACAGCTCTATAGACCGTGTGCCATTGCATACCCATGACCTACCTTAGGAACTTTTGGCCTGACCTGGTTCCCCGTCGGGTCCGCTGTTCTACAGCACCACATCCCGTTTGGTTGTGGCCTCCACTACCACAATGGGGATATGAGGTCTTCCATGGTCCATGGGATGCACTATAGTGGCCTGTTCTTTGATCTAGAAGACGTTCTGGGGTCCTCGGGTGGCCTACTTTCATCACCAAGGGTATGAATCCTTGTTGCGATCCACCATGGTGAAATGTCATTCGAGCGATGATATCTCCCACAATTCCTTGATCCGTTCACCACTGTCATTGTCATACCTCTTTCGTGCCACTTCCATTCCAAATCTAAGATGTTAGGTCATTGTTCCAACAAATATTTTTGCAATGATCGACCATTTGTCAGAGATGGGGGAAAAAGAAAAATAATCAACACGGGGATCAGACCTCAACTGTTTGTTCATTCCAGCCTTGATCTGATCTATTAGAAGGATCAATAAAATTATGAACAGACTAGAAATAAATAAAATAATCATCAATCCCGAATAAACCTCACAAGGTGAAACCCATCGCCTAACAATATGCACGATTCGTGAATCGATCCATTCATCAACCGATTCACGTTCATTATAGGAATTAAAATATAAGGAAAGGATATAATTTAAATAACAACCCATATATAGAGATGAATCTCTTAAAAACATTGATTGAATTTGTGTCACCATGTCAATCCTTGTTCTACCGGAGTTCATAAATTCATCACCACTTGAACAAATCAAAACCTTCGATCTGTCGTCGCTGGTGAGAGAGTCTCCTCCTCCATTCTTTAGGGAAAATCTATATTAATTCTCCAAAATTATGAATTTTAACACTAGAACTTGTCCACAATTAATGGAGGAAACGCATTAACACGTTTACATGTTTTAGTTTTACTCATTTTTTTTGAAACAGCATTGTCATGCTGCTTCATATATGAAAGGAGAACAAGTTACTACATCACTGCATCATAGGGTTTCCACGGTGAAAAATGTTAAAAGGAAAAAAAATTCTTTAAGTTTATTTTTTTCTCCTTTGAAAAGTTCAAAAATTAACATTTACCCTCGAATCATATCAGTCAAGGTTAGGGTCCACCTAAGGAAAGCACACCCTTAGGAGCTCAATGGTATTATCAGATTTCCAATCCAAGTTACTGTTTATGAGTTATAAAAATTTGATAATAAAATAATCATTATCGAATTATTTTATTTAAGGTCATGTCCCAAAAACTAATTTCCACAGTTGGACCGCACCGGCTAATTTTAAGCTTTTCCTAAGGAATTTACATCCTCACAAGCTCAATGGTACTCATATATTTCTAATCCAAGTTACCTTTTATAAATGATAAGGATTTAAAAATTAAAAAAAATTATTTAATTATTTTATTAACGGTTATGTTATTTTCTTGTTTTCTCACTGGAGACCCACACTGACTAAAAAAACATCACACCTAGGGTAAACCCACCATCTTGAATGCAATGGTGCCCTCATATTTCTGGTATAGGCACCTGTTTAAGATTTATTAAACCTTTTTAATAAAAACCTCTCACATGTGCTATTTAAAATCATTACATTTTTTAACAGATTATTTCAGGCACTTCGGGGTATGGAATCACATCCTGCCTTAGCTCCTGGTCTCGTAATTTTCCAGAGAATTTTCTAAAAATAGAACCAGGAAAATACAAGTTGTTACATTCTCCCCACCTTAAGGCTTTAAATCCTCAAAAATACAATCAAGGTTTACTTGATCGAAAATTGAGAGTACCAAGCACGAATAAGAGTCTCCCACTCCCATGTTATCCTCTTAAGATCCTTGTGCTGACTCCAGACACACACCAAGGGAAAATATCGTCCATGAAGGTTCCTTTTTTTCTATAAATCCTATGCAAGATTGTACCTGGTGCTTCTTGGGATTCCCTTTCACTAAACAAGGAAACCTCATTACATCACTACGGATACACGATACCCTTTTTATGACAACCCTGATCTTTTATTACACAATTAAACATAATTTATTACATAAACATCACTAGATAAAACATATAAGATCGAGAGGTCTACTGTCTTTGGGGCTTAGGATCATTACATAACAACTTAAAACATGAATTACAACAACTTTATTGAAAACTTATTTTACATGACCACAACATTCCATCATACTTAGCATTTCATGGAATAACCTAAGGACATGCATAAGAAAAGGGTGAGCTATAAAGCCCAATAAGGGAATAATCATGGAATAACATGAGGAATACAATACATGTTAGACAATAGGAATATCAAAAGAGCACCGTAGAAGCAAAAACATAAAGTCATGATAAAGCATGATAATCATAACATGAAAATGTGGCAACAACACTTAACATGGAATTAGCATGAGCCAAGGATCATTGCACATGGAGCATGATTAAATCATCATTGCACATGAAGAAAGATTAAAACTCATTGCACTTGAATTAGAATGAGTCAGAACCCATTTCGTATGATTTATCATGATATTATATTATACCCAATGCATTGGAGCACTATAAGGGTGCACCCTTCTTAAAAATTTCATTTCATGCAAAAGTGTGCCACATGGATCATATAACATGAATTCATTAAACCTCATAATTTATTCCAAGATAAAGGAATGTGGAAATCAAACATGAAACTTTATAATAAATAAGTAAATGTGCATAAAGGTGAATAACCTTGATAGAGATATGGTCATGGTATTCCCTAAACAATGACATTGGCTTGGAAAATCGGTGTAATTTCGGCAGCGTAACGATGTGACGTAAGAATTTATAAAAATGGTTGATGAGAGAGATATGGTGTCTTATCATATTTACATGACATGGAAATTAAGGGGGTCATATAGATAAATGTACCAACAAATGTAATGGAATTTATATTCATGATACAAAAGAATTACTTGAATGTAAATGAGGGGAGAGAAATTCCTTTCGAAATTTCGGCCTAGTAACGAGTGTACATTGGAGGCATTTATTGAGAGTAAAAGGGGTATCAAATTATTAAAAAATAAATAGGGAAGTATGGGAGAGGTGATAAACCATACTACAACAATTATAATTGAAATTAAAAGGGTATAACAACAATAAGAAAATTGGACCAAAATGAGAAAGGAAGAAAAACCCTTACTTGGAAGTGTGCTTCCAAAGGCTTGAGATAGGATTGATAGAGGCTTCTTGGGAGCTTGGGGCACCTTGAGAGGATTCTAGAGAGATGATGGAAGAGGTTGTATGAACTCTAAAGGCTTTGAGTGAGGAGGAAGTGGGAGCATGGGTGGGTGTATATAGGAAAGGTGAGGGAATTCTTTATTATTTAGGTTTGGGAACCTCACATTAAACTAATCCAAACCACAAACCAACACATGGTTTTTCCCATAAGTTTTGGAAAAGGGAAGTGTAAAACTATATTTTATAAGGCCAAATTCCGAAAGTCTTATCATAATGGGGTTTCTTATGTGGAGGCAAGTCACACTCCCAAGGAAAACAATTTAAAAAGACAAAATGTTTAATAAGTCTTGAAGGGTCCACTAAATCTTTGTAAAATAAATCAAAAAAATCCAAAATCACATTATTTTAATATTAAAACATATATTGGCTGAACATAAGGTTTATTGTATATTATTAGATCACTATTGGGTCATTATGATGTCATAAGACACATTATATATTTAGACAGTATTTAATTTTTACCCAAAAGTTTAACTGTCTCAGAAAATTATGAAAATTTACCATTGGATAATTTTGAAGTCATAATTATAGAAATAATATTTATTTTATCTAAATAATTTTCAAAATATGTTAATTTTTACTTTTAAAATAAAAACCGATATTTATCGAAAATTCATGTGTTTTGACAAAAATGTCTTTCAAACCGTAATTAAAATTACAATTGTATTCATAAAATTATATGATCTTTTATATTTATTAAAATTTATTATAGTAAAAATAATAATATTTTATTAAAATGTTATTTAATTAAAAAATCCATTAATTCGTCAAAATAGATTTCTTAGTTGAACACTAACTAAAAATTCTATTTGTGATTTAAAAACTATTTACAAGGTAACAATAACAAAATGAATGTATATCCATTATTATATACAAAGATAATGTACATAACTATAGTACTAGGGATTTGTTACATAACCTCTTAAAATAGCTGCATAAGACCTATGGGTAAGGTGCGCGATGGTGACAAACTCTTGGGGTGGTTCGGATAACATTGCAAGCATGGTGATCTATATAAACTTCCAATTCTCCCTTAGATGGTTCCGTTCAAGCTTAACATGATGAAGCACGGCTTGGTCTTGGTTAAGAGAAAATCCCAATGACACCACCTCTTTTCTGGACTCTGAAAAATGGGCTTCGTATGGAGCAATTCTACTAGATAAGGCCATTTCTTCCTTTGTCTGAGTAAATTTTGATTTGTTAAAACCCTATATTTATACTAGTCATGTGATCACTGTTCAATGGCTATATTAGCAATGGCCCCAATTATTAAAATAAAACCAAATAAGTTGACATTTTATATAAAAATTTTACATAAAGATACATTTAATTAGATCAAGAGGGATTTCCATTAATGAATGTTTGGGTCGTTATAATCTTCCCCCCTTAAGAAATTTCGCCCTCAAAAATTCCTTTTCACACACTAAAACAGATGTGGGTAACTCTGCTTCATCATTTCCTCTTATTCCCACGTTGCTTCTTCAAACTTTTGGTTCTGCCACAACACCTTGATGAGGGGAATTGTCTTATTTTGTAGAACTTTTTCTCTACGATCTAAGATCTTCACTGGTTTCTCCTCACAAAAAAGATCATCCTCTAACTATACCACCTCTTAAGAGAGTACATGCGAAGGGTTTGGTATGTAATCCTTCTAGAGGGATACATGAAATACATCATGTACTTTATCCATGGTAGGTGGAAGTGCTAGTCGATAGGCCATAGCCCCGACACGATCAAGAATCTCGAAGGGGCTGATGTACCTTGGACTTAACTTCCTTTTATTTCAAAATCTCATGACCTTCTTCCATGGAGATATGCATAGAAATACCATGTATCCAAATTTAAACTCAAGGTATATTTGATGATTATCTGCATAAATCTTCAGTCGACTCTATGATGCCTTGATATGCTGCTGAATGGTTTTCACCTTCCCCACCATTTTTCGACCATTTCTGGTCCAAGAAACTTACTCTCACCAACCTCATCCCAACACACCAGTGTTCTGCACCTTTTCCCATAAAGGGCTTCATATGGTGCCATTTGGATGCTCGAGTGGAAACTATTATTATAAGAGAACTCAACCAGAGGAATATGTTGATCCCATCCTCCTTTAAAGTCCATTGAGCTCACTCTCAACATGTCCTCGAGTGTTTGGATTGTCCGCTCGGATTGGCCATCAGTTTGAGGATGATAGGCCGTACTGAAGTTCAGTTCTGTATTCAGAGCATCTTGAAGACTCTTCAAAAACATAGAGGTGAATATTGGATCTCGATTAGACACAATAGAGAGTGGTACTCCATGCATCCTTACCACTTCCCTGATATATATCCATGCCAGTTGATCCAATGAGAAATCCTCTATAATTTCAATAAAGTGTGAAGTGTTTGTAAGATGATCCACAACAACCCAGATTGCATTGTTGCCTTTGGATGTCTTCAGAAGTCCTGTGACAAAGTCCATGGTGATGTTCTCCCATTTCTATTCTGGTATGGGAAATGGTTGTATCATCCCCTTATACTTATTCCCCTCTGCCTTTACTTGCTGACACACCAGGCACTTTGATGTATATTCAGCGATCTCCTTCTTTATATTATCACACCAATAATGCTCTCAGAGATCTAGATACATCTTTGTGTTTCCTGGGTGAATAGAGAAATTTGAACTATGTGCTTCATCCAAAAGTTCCTTCTTCAACTTCGGAATTGATGGAACACATAGTATTTTACCAAATCTCACAATTCCTTATTCATTAACATTAAACTCCGAGGATTTTCCTTTTCCGATAGCTTCCACTTTTTATTGAATTCCCATATCATCCTTTTGAGCATCCTTTAAAATTTCCAAAAGTGACGGTTGAGCAATAATTTGTGAAATGATTGATGATGTTCCTTTCATTATGATTCCCATGTCCATCTTCATCAAGTACAAGAAGATTGGATCTTTTGGAATTATCATCAATGATAGAATTTTTGGATCCTTTATACTTAGGGAATTCTCCACCTTTTTCTCTTTCCCAAGGCGGTAATGGATTGAGAAGTCATAGTCATTGATCCGCTCTAACCATCTTCATTGGTACATGTTAAACTCTTTCTGTGTGAATATATACTTTAGGATTTTTTGGTCTGTATATATTTTACACTTCTCCTTAAAGAGATAATGCCTCCAAATTTTCAAAGCGAAGATCACTACAGCCAACTCAAGGTCATGTGTTAGATAGTTCTGTTCATGAACATTCAATTTTGTTGAATCATATGTAATGAATTTGTAATTTTTCATCAACACACATCATAGGCCCTTCATTGAAGCATCACTGAATACCATAGAAAGTTCTCCACTTGTGGGTAATGTGAACACAGGCGCAGTGATAAGCCTCCTTTTAAAATCCTTGAATCTTTCTTCACATTCATCACTCCAAAAAAACATTAATCCCTTCCGAGTTATCTTGGTAAGAGGGTTGTACAATCTTAAGAAATTTCACACAAATCATAGATAATATCTAATTAACCCCAAGAAACTACTGATATCTTTTACCGATTTTGGCCTTGGCCATCCCTCAATTGCATTTGTTTTGGAGGGATCCATATATATCCCATTTCTTGTGATGATATGGCCCAATAATGGGACCTCCTTCAACCATAACTCACACTTGTTGTACTTTTCATAGATTTTATCCTTCCACAAGGTCTCTAGTATAGTTATTAGATGATCCTCATGATCCTCCTTGGTTTTAGAGTATATCAGAATATCATCTATAAAGACTACCACAAATTTTTTGAGGTAATATCTAAAGACACTATTCATAAATTCCATGATGATTTTTAGAGAATTAGTGAGTCCAAAAGGCATTACTATGATTTAATAGTTCCTATAACTTGTACTAAAAGCAGTCTTTGGGATATCTTTTTTCTTCACCCTTACTTGATATTATCCTGACCACAAATCCACCTTGGAGAAGTATTGTTCTTCACGCAGCTGATCAAACAAGTCATCAATTCATGGGAGAGGATACTTGTTCTTTATCGTGATTTTGTTGAGCTCACGATAATCTATGCAAAGGCGCATTGACCCATCCTTCTTCTCGATAGAGAGGACTGGTGCACCCCATGGTGAAGCACTTGGGTGTATAAACCCTTTATCCAGATTCTTCTATAGTTGTTTCTTCAGCTCCTCAAACTCCACAACAACCATTCTATACAGACTCTTGGATATTGGAAATTCACCATGTATAAGATCAATTGATAATTCAACATCTCTTCTAGGAGGAAGACCAATTAATTCCTCGGGAAACACTTCAGCAAATTCCCTCACAATAGGCATGTCTTCAAGGATGGTTGCTTCCTTGGACTCAATCATCTGACCCAGATATGCGTGCTCATAGGGAAGTAATATACATTCTTGAGATGATGGATCTATAGAAGTTTCATATTCCTCCTTGCACTTGTAATGAATCGGGGGTCGATTCTCCACTTGGAGAGTGATTTCCCTCATACAGAAATTTATATCACCTCTATATAAGGAAAGCCAATCCATGCCAAGATTTAAATCAAATTCCTCCAGAGGGAGTATGAAGTGGTTTTCTGGGATTTTCAATCCACATATTATGATAGGTAAGGAGTTATATTCATGGGATGCAATGATTTCCGCATTTTCCATACTTACCGACATCTTCACATCCATGATTTGTGGTGGTGCTGGGATTGTTCTACTAAACAGTAAAGATATAAAAGAATGTGTAGAAACTAAATCAAAAAGTACATTCTCTATTCTTGAATGAATAACTAGCGTAATTTTCACAACTTCGTTTTCGGGGTTCACTTTGCCAGTAGTGATGGAAAAATCTCTCCCTTGCTACCTTGGAGGTTGTTGGTTGCCTCCGAGAAGCCTTGTCTTAGGGAACTAATTTGTAAGATGCCCTGAATCTTTGCTGTTGTAGAAATGAACCACCCTTTGAGGTTTGAATGGATAGTTCATATCCTCTTTCACAACTGTGGGTCTTTCTTACCGACAGTTAATAGCTAGGTGCCTTTCTCTTCCACACCTAAAGCATTTTCTCTTACCCTTCAAGAAATTTCTGGGGTACTTCTTTCCACACCTTTGGCAAGTGGGCTGCTGGATCTTCTTAGCACCAATGGATTTATCCATCGGAATTCCAACAGTGACGTCCACCTTATGATTCTTATCCCCATTATACCCTTGAGATTCTTTAATGTCCTTTTCAATCGTGAGGGCACATGGGACAATTTTTTCATAGCTGTCGAAGTCACGGATCGCCAGCACTTTCCGCAGGATATGTTTCATCCCACCAAAGAAGCAGTCAACATTGAATTCAGGGGTAATGAAAAAAGTTAGAGGCATATCGTGCAAGCCTTGTGATTTTTTCCTTGTACGCTCCAACAGATTCATCGTCTTTTTTCTTGAGGGTAAGGAATTTCCATTCCATCTTAAGCCAGAGGGTGCGCAGAAAATATTTATCAAAAAACATCTTTCAGAAATCCTTCCATTCCAACGCCTCAATCTCCTCCTCATGCTTCATATTTTTTATCAACGCCCACTATTGATTAGATTCACCCTCCATATGATAAGAATCCAAGAGAACCTTCTCTTGTTCAAAACATTGAAGGATGGAGAAGACTTTTTCAATGGAGTTGATCCATTGTTCAGTGATTGAGGGATCGAATGATCCATTAAAAGTAGGAGACCTTTATCTCATGAAGCTCTTGATAGCAACTTGTTCTTTCTTGGGGGGGGGTGTTGAACATTCCTCTTGACCCATGTTTCTATTAAAATATAGAGTTAGCTGAGAGAGATGTGTGACAATGATTGTGATTCCTGCTCCCATCAGATTGGGCATATCATTAGTACAATCGTCACATTGATCTTCAAATTGGTTGTTAGCTCGAGTCCTCCTATTACCGACCATTGGCTGTAATAAAAGGAGAGTTAGGGGTAACACATAAAGGGTATTCCCAAGACAAAAGTTGATGACTTATTAATAACTTTTTTTCTTTTACTTATGAATCTATAGTCTTCAATCTATGTTATCCATGATCTACTTTCTAACATATATTCTTAGGGGATTTTTTTAATTTCCTTAATAAGGGTTCATACTAATCTTGTGAATTTACCAAAGCATATCCCCCGGGGTTTTCATAACCAAGAGTGTAGCAATGCCCATTTTCAAGTACCAAGATACCCCGGGTCAAGCTTGAAACTCCTTGTCGGGGTTTTCACCCCTAAGTACATCTGTACTAGAGCCGCCTCTACTTGTCGTATCCAGAAATGGATGTATTTTCTTGATAAAACAATTACACAATACTCAAAAAAACATTGGGATGTTTTTATTATACTTAGTCTTATGTCTAATTATTTACTAGGGTTTTCTAATCCTAATCCCAAAAATAACTAAACCTATCCTTTGATACCAACTATGAAAACCCTGATATTTTATTACACAATTAAACATAATTTATTACATAAAAATTACTTGATACAACATAGAAGATCTAGAGTTATAGTGTATTTGGGGATTAGGATAATTACATAATAACTTAAAACATGATTTACAACATCTTTATTGAAAACTACCTTTACATGACCACTACATTCCATCGTACTTAGCATTGCATGGGATAACCTGAGGACATGCATAAGAAAAGGGTTAGCTATAAAGCCCAGTAAGGGAATAATCATGGAATTACATGAGGAATAAAATAAATCATAGACAATATGAATACCAATAGAGAAAAATAGAAGTATAAACAAAAATTCATGATAAAGCATGATAATCATAACATGAAAATGTGGCAACAAAACTTAACATGGAATTAGCATGAGCCAAGGCTCATTGCACATGGAGCATGAGTAAATCCTCATTGCACATGAAGCAAGTGTAAAACCACATTGCACTTGAATTAGCATGATTAAACACCCATTTCAACTGATGTACCATGATACTATACTTTACCCAATTCATTAGAGCGCTATAAGGGAACACCCTTCTTAAACATTTCATTTCAAGCAAAAGTGTGACACATGGATCATATAACATTGATTCATAAAACATCATCATTTATTATACGAAAAAGGAATGTAGAATTCATACATGAAAATTTATAATCAATAAGAAAATGTGCAAAAAGGTGAATATCCTTGATAGAGATATGGGCATGGTATTCGCTACACAATGACATTGGCTTGGAAAATCGGTGCGATTTCGGCAGCGTAACGACGTGACGTAAGAATTTATAAAAATGGATGATGTGTGATAAATGGGTGTCTCATAATATTTAAATAACATGGACATTAAGGGGTTTATATAGATACATTTCCCAACAAATTTAATAGAATTTATATTCATGATACAAAATAATTGCTTGAATGTAAACGAGGAGAGAGAAATTCCTTTCGAAATTTTGACATAGTAAGGAGTGTACATTGGAGGCATTTATTGAGAGTGAAAGGGGTATCTAATTATTAAAACATTAATAGTGAAGTATGGGGGAGGTTAGAAACCATTATAATTGAAATTAAAAGGTCATAACAACATTGAGAAAATTGGACAAAAATGAGAAAGGAATAAAAACCCTTACTTGGAAGTGTGCTTTCGAAGGCTTGAGAGAGGCTTGAGAGAGGATTATTGGGAGATTAAGGCACATTGGGAGGAATATAGAGAAAGGAGGGAAGAGTTTGGACGAACTACAAAGGATTTGAGTGAGGAGAAAGTGGGAGCTTGGGTGGGTTTATATAGGAAAGGTGAGAGAATTATTTATTATTTAGGTTTGGGACCCTCACATTAAACCAATCCAAACCACAAACCATCCCATGGTTTTTGACCATGGTTTTTGGAAAAGGGAAGTGTAAAACAATATTTTATAACATCAAAGTCTTAAATTCATAAAATAATGGGGTTGCTTATGTGAAGGTGAGTCCCACTTCCAAAGAACACAATTTAAGAAGACAAAATGTTTAATAAGTCTTGAAGGGTCCACTAAAGCATTGTAAAATAAATCAAACTAACCCAAAATCACATTATTTTAATGTTAAAACATATATTGTCCGAACATGAGGTTTATATTATTTTATTACATCACTATTGGGTAATTATGATGTCATAAAACAGATTATATATTTAAACGGTATTTAATTTTTACCCAAAAATTTTATTGTCTAATAAAATTTTGAAAAATTCACCGTTGGATACTTTCAATGTCCTGATTCCAGAAATAGTACTTATTTAATCTAAATAATTTTTTAAAAATGTTAATTTTTACTTTTAAAATAAAAACTGACATTTATCGAAAATTCATGGGTTTTGACAAAAATTGCTTTCAAACATTAATAAAAATTACAATTGCATTCATAAAATTATATGATCATTTATATTTAATAAAAATTAATTTAGTAATAATAATAATATTTTATTAAAATATTATTTAATTTAAAAATTAATTGATTCATCAAAATATATTTCTTAGTTGTACACTAACTTAAAATACTATTTGTGCTTTAAAAAATATTTACCAGGTAACAATAATAAAATGAAAGTATATTAATTATTATAAAAAAAGATAATGTAAATAACCATGGTACTAGGGATTTGTTACATAACCCCGTAAAATAGCCAAATAAGGCCCAAGAGTAAGGTTTGTGATGTTGACAGACTCTTGGGGTGGCTTGGATAACATTGCACCTGTGGTGATCTCTATCAACTTCCACTTCTCGCATAGATGGTTCCATTCGAGCTTGACATGATGAAGCTCGGCATGGGATTGGTCAAGAGTGAATCCAAATGACACCACCTCTTTTTTGAGCTCAGACAAATGAGCTTCGTATGGAGGAATACTACTGGATGAGGCCATCGCTTCCTTTGTATGAGTAAATTTGGATTTGTTAAAACCCTATATTTATACTAGTCATGTGATCACTGTTCTATGGCTATATTAGAAATGGTCACAATTCTTAAAATAAAACCAAATAAGTTGAAATTTTATATAAATATTTTACGTGAAGATACATTTAATTAGATCAAGAGATATTTCCATTACTGAATTTTTGGGTCATTACACTTTTTCCTAAAACAGTCAATCTTGGCATGAAAGACAGTTGTCCATACCATGAAAGAAGTCATAAGGCCTCGATAGTATGAATAAGAGACCCCAATCACAACTCTTGCCTCCAAGAGTCGAGTCACACTATCAGTGAAAGTATGTGATCATCAGGTCTCCTCCAATAGAAGTCTCTAAGCATGAGGGTCTAGTCCATAGTTTGATTGGAACCTCTAAGTTTCAAAAAAAACTCGAGGTGAAAAGGAGGAAATCAAGGATTTGTGTCCATTAATATTTCATAAAAATGGAAAAATACATAGTTTGTGCCTCAAATATCTCCTGGAGTCTTTGTGTCATAATCCATGATCGCATACAGTTGTCCTCACCCACGTCCTCCAGCTCCCTGAGCCTGGCGTGGACCACCTACTACCCTTCCAGCTCCTCTACCTCACCCTCCATCTTACAGAACTCCTTTCTCTAAGTTTTGTCTCTATAAAGGAAGATCATCAGTCAGCTCCCTCTTAGCATCATGACTGGTCGGAAAATATCTAGTGAGATTACCATGGCCATTGAAAGCATAACACCACCTCTCCTATGGATGATTTGTTCCTCGATGTTGCTCATGTGTCATAGTCCCACGTGATGAAGTTCGGGCATGGGTATGCCTCCTACGTCGGGATCTCGTCACCAATAATCTTCTAGCTCCTACAGACGTCACTGCCTCATGACCTTTTTCATGGGTCACATACATCTCTTTTTCAGCCAAAAAACTCTCAACCACTAGGGTTCACTCCAGTACCCCATCATATGTGGGAATTTTCAGCAGAACCATCGACACCCTGATCTCTCAGTGTAAGACCCACTTGAAGGTTTGAGCTTGAAGAAACTGGTCTCGCACCATGTCCAAGGAGTACAACTAAAAGTAAGTGAACCTTGCCGAAAACTCTTCCACTTTCACGCGTCCCTATCGAAGTTGTAGAAGCTCCTAGATACATACTAACCTCAAAGTGAATGGGTAAAAATCTTCCATGAAGATTCATTAAAACTCTTTCCAAGTGAGTGCCACCTCATCATGCGACTGTATCACCAATCTACACTACTGTCCCGCTGATCCCGGGAAAAGGCCCGAAGCTATAACCACCATCTGATTAGGAGGTGTACTCAGTAAGCAGAAAAATCAAGTGACTACCTCGAGCAATTCATCAGTTACCCAAAGGTCTAGATAACCCAGGTATTTCAAAGGAAGTTTCCTCTAAAACTAGTGTAGATCGCTCAGACTATGCACATCCTTGGCCCGAACTACGGGTAAAACAAGCTGCTTCGTGGGTGGCGGTGGCACCGGCAGACCACCCAGACGCAACACCTAAAATTTAATGACCGGTGCTAAATCCTCGTCAGGGAGAATATTTTCATCGTGATCATGCTGTATAATCCTCTCTATCTATTGTCATTGATTTATCCTTAAATGGATCAAGATGTACAACAGTTAATGTAGTATATCTGGAAAGATGACTCAAGAAGGACATGGAATAAACAAACAATTCCTATTTGATGCATATACTATTTATTTCTTAATGACCAGTTTCGTAATGCAACGAGTCCAAAAGTAGGTTATCATAATCCCAATGAATGGATACATTAGCCAACTCCCCAAAACTAGAACCTATGGCCTAAGATCTGAACTTGAAACATCTTAACATTGTCTCTATGCAACCCAAACCAAGATCATGAAACTACCGTCCTAAGGTAGAATTGACCAACTTAGATACCACTATGTCACAAGCCATCCCTCAAGGCCCATGATATGATTACACCAAGTCCACCTTCAATAGGCTAGGGCTGGAGACTAGTTCCATGTATGCATATCCCACAAATGGGTGGCATTTTCTTAAGAACCTGTACACACACACCCAACTCCAAGCCCCAGGTCTGGATAGTGATAACACCAAGTAAAGAAAATGCATGCATACCACTACAACCCAACATTATAGTATGATAGAAAGTATTGAATTAATGTAAAACCAGTCCAGAATACAATCCCACTAAAAGAAAGAAAACTGCAAGGTCTGACTTGTAAACATAGGTACTAAAGCTATTGTAGGAAGCAGCTTGAAAAACCTCAGCTCATCTGACCTCAAAAGGCACTGTTCGGTCCTAGTCCTAGTCCTTCTCCACCTAGGACTCCACTAAAGCATCGATCAACTGCATAAGACATGAAATGTGTAGAAAATCCCATGTAGGGGTGAGTAAAACAAAAATAAGTAGGGGGTCCTAAAAACCAAAAAGTAAAAGACCAGATAAAACTACAAAGAAATGCACAGTCGGCTCCAAATAGGTATATACCCATACATATACAAATAAAATCCAAATATACTTGTTTGAAACACTAAGAATAATATGGTACCAACCTCATATCCAACAACAGTATTACAATTGTAGGATCTAATGGAATAACATAAAACAAAAAGTATCATGGTTCATGATCTCGGCTATCCAAGATGGAACCCATTCAAGAGGTACACCCCATTGGTAATAAGTCTCCCATTCCTAATGGTACATATGAGGTAACACGCTCTATCAAGGACATCCTACTAGGACTAGATCTTATGCCCAACATCCGAGGTTCAGTCATTGTTGTCTTGCACCCAACATAAGACTAAGGATACCCAAGTGGAGAGGCCCTCTGTCACCACTGTACCTATATGAGGGATCCCTTCTCTTAACCATCTTGTTAAAACTTAATCGCTCCTATAAGGAGTGGACCACACCTCAGTCCATCAAGGGAGATCTAGATCCTATCAAGGAAATGTTCTAATCAAGTGGATGGCCCACTCCTTGCAACTAAGTCTGATAGTTGTGGGATCTCAAACTTCAATGGGGGACCCACTCCCTGCCGATACTTGGGACAGGGGGAGTGAAACTCTGTAAGTGAGGACCCTCACCCTAATACCTTGGGGAGTATGACTCATGAAGGACCCAAACCCTTACCCCACATGGGATTACAACTTCATAAGTTGTGGACCCGCACCCTACTCGGTAGTGGAGTACTACACCATGACTAGAGGACCCGCTCACTAGTATGATAGGGGGTACTGACCCTGTCAGTTCAGGTGTGGATGACCCACACCCTAGAACAATAGGTATGTACTGACTCCTATCATAGAGGACCCGCACACTACCCTGTAGGGGAGTTCTGACTCTATGTAAATTAGATATGGATGACCCGCGCCCCAATCCTATAAGGGAGTACCAACTCCACATATAGAGGACATGCTCCCTATTGCCACATGCGGAGTACCTAATCCTCCTTCATGAACATCTATAGGAACTAACACCCAATTCCGTCAGGGGAGTAACACCCTTGGAGGAAACTAACCAAAGAATACTATCCCACTACCACGTCATGGGGAGTCCAAAATTTACGAAACACACTAATTCCCATTCAAGAGTGCATGTACTAAGAAGAATCACTCCTCAAACAATTAGTTCATCTATCAAAATCCATAAAAACTCACTTGGATTATCTCAGAAGGACCTCCTCTTCAATAGGGTACCAACTCCACCGACTGATTGTCAAGAAGATTCTCCATTTGAATGTTATAGACATTTTCGAAAAAGGGGTCGGCGGGGTTTGCGTCTGGTCCCACCTGACCCGACCCAACCTAGGGTCTTCCAACCCAGCCTGACCCAGTTGGCTCTAGGCTGACCTAGTCTGTCCTAGACCATTGGGCCTACTAGAATTGTCCTGTTGGGTCGTAGGTCCAACGTTGGTCCGCCCAACCGCCTGGTCCTCCTCGGGCCCAGCCCGCACTGGCAGGCCGGTTTTTATTTATTGGCATGATCCCCTTTGTCCTAACCCACACCAACAGGATAGCCTTGTACATTCCAGACATTATAGCTTGCCATGTTGCCTTTGTATCATTTTGTTGGTAGTTGGTCAGTCATGAGTCTTCTGGCCTGAAGCAGCACCCTACCAGCACCGCTGCCACATCACACTGGTGGGGTCTTTTGCGGGCCACTAGACATGATTTGGTGGTCCATTCCTTGATCCAGAAGATGTTTTTGGGTCCTCGGGTCACTTTCTTCATCGTCAAGGGTTTTAATACTAATTTAGATCTACTAAGGTGCAATGTCGTTTGAGCGATGATATCTCTCATAATGCCTTGATTTGTTAACGTCGTCGTCATCGCACCATTATTGTGTCTTGTACATTCCAAATCAAAGAAATCAGATTGTTTCTCCCAAAAATGGTTTTTCAATGATTAACCATTTTTCAACCCGTGAATAATACAAAGAGTGTGTGGGAGAGGATCACAATAATCAACCCAAGGGTCGATATGCGGCCGTTGTTTTTCTATACTCAATCAGATCTGTTAGAAGGATCATGAGAATGAAAAACAAACTAGAAATCAATCAAACAGACATCAATACCCAATAAACCTTGAAACAAAAAACCCATCCCGCAACAATATATATGATCTGTGAATTGATCCGTTCATCAATCAATTCATGTTCGTCGTAGGAATTCAGTGATGGGGAAAGGAAGGAATTTAAATAACAACCCTACCTTGAGTTGGATCACTTGCATTAATTGATTGAAGTTGTGTTTCCATGTTGATCCCTATTCTACCAACGTTCGTTGATTTTTTGCCGCTTGATCAAATACTGATCTCTGATTCATTGTCTCTATCAAGAGAGTCTCCTCTTCCTTGCCTTAGGGAAACTCCATAAGAATTCTCCAACATTACGAATTCTAACGCTGGACCCTATCACCGATTAATAGAGGAAACACATTAATGAGTTTATGCATTTCAATGTCATTGTTTTGATTTGAAAGTGTCTCCACGCTGCTTCATTTATGAAAGTAAAATGGTTTACTCTATCATTGTGTCATATCTTTTTCACGATGAGAAATAGTAAATAGAAATAAAATAAACTTCTTTATATTTATTTTATTCTCCTTTAAAAACATCAAAATTTACCTTTTACCCTCGACCCGCATCAGTCAAGGTTAGGGTCCACCTAAGGAAAGCACACCCTCATAAGATCAATGGTACTCTCATATTTCCAATCCGAGTTACCATTTATGAGTTATAAGGTATTGAAAATAAAATAATCTTTATTTAATTACTTTGTTTATGGTCATGTCCCAAAAACTAATTTCCATAGTTTGCCCACATCGGCCAATGTTAGGCTCCGCAAAAGGAAAGCACATCCTCAAGAGCTCAAAAATACTTTCGGATTTTTAGTTCTAGTTAAAATTTACGAGTTATAAGGATTTGAAAAATAAAATAAAATAATTTTGTTATTTTATTTATGGTTAATCTATTTTTGGGTTTTCTCAATGGATACCCGTATCGACTAAACTTAAGTCATGGATAGGGTAAAACCTCCATCCCAAACACCAGGGTGCCTTCATATTTTTGATATGATCACCCATTTAAGAGTTATTAAACTTTTTCAAGAAAACCACTCACACACGCTATTTAAAAACTTAACATTTATCGACAGATCATTCTAAGCACTCTGGGCCTCGTAATCGCACGCCATCTCAGCACCTGCTCTTGTAATTTTACCAAGTATTTTCTAAAAATAGAACTGGGAAAATTTGAGTTGTTACATATTTAAATAATTATAAAGTTATAATAATTTTTTATAGTAATAAATTTATTTATTATATTTAGAATTATATATTTAGAATTATATATTTGTAATTTTATATAAATACCTTTAAAATATATTTACTTATAATTATAATTATAAATATATATATATATATATGTCTCCAATGAAGTGGGTTAATATAAAAAAATATACATATATATATATCATGAGATAATGTTGATATTCAGACAAGATTTTCATTATTTATTTTCTTATATTGATGTGTCAGTATAATTGTCCCTATATGATCAAAGGTTTTTTTGTGGGCATGATGGGTTTCTATGTTAGAAATGTCAAGATTACCTATATTATGATGACACATTCATATGTTATGTATTCATGACTCATGAATGTTATTTTATACATTAACACTCATATTAATCATGCTTCCATATATGTTACAACTCATTTATATGATTAATACTTTACTATGTATTATTAATTTATTTTATACCCATAAACTTATTTTTTTTTCATTAATAATTTTAAAATTGTAATAAACACATTTAGATAATATATATATTAATTATATTTTTAATTATAAATTTCCCAATAAATATTAATCCCAGCGAGGCCCCCTGGATCCCAAATTCCTAGGACACCCTCCTCAGCCTCTTATATGTCATCCCCTTTGCCATGTCTTAACACTTGGTGAAATCCCATGTTCATCTGCCAATGAATACTCATATGGGTCCCCTGTCATGGAGACAATCCTCAATTTTCATGATAAATCCTGAAATTTCATCTCTCGATTGGATTGAAATCCATACTCAATGTTAAATGATAATAACATTTGAACTGCTATATAGTCATAAAATCCGATTACATCTGTATCAATTAATGAAAAGAGGGATTCATGTTGAGAGAAAAACAAGTCGGATACTTCCTAATTGAAACCTTTTGGAGGTCATTCACCATCATGATCCTTATGAGGAATGATGTTGTAATTTCTTTCCCATGAAATGACACACTCTAAATACAAGGCCCTTCAAATGATTCATATGAAGTTTTCATTAAATCAAATAAGTAGGGAGGGTAATACCACATAATATTCTTTGCATCATTAGGATGATCAACCTGCAAAGGATCACCCTTCTTTTGGGTGAAGACACATAGCATTTTGACACTCTAAATAGATCCATATGAAATTGATTTATAAATAATTTCATTAAAAATACCTCATCATCAATAAATTTGTTCTTCCCTTTACATTCCCCTACCACAATCAGTTGTTCCAATGTTAAATGTTGGTGAGTGTGCATTTACACAGCATCCTCATCAACAAAGTATTCATTAATTGATGTCCCCACATATCAAATAATTTGTTCTATGTCATCATTTAAAATATGGTTCATACGGTATCCCTCCCTCATAGCAGGTTAAACCACACTATCCTGCACTACCTCATCCCAATCACTATCTACCAGACTCCCAAGAAGACCAGGACATTGTTTTCTTCACAAAGAGCCAACCTCCACTACTAAATATTCCTCATAAGCTATCTCATAACACAATATCTTAATGTATTCAGATCCTTGTTCCCCAGTTAGAGCTACACGATGAATTCCCTCCACAACAGATTGTTGTGAATCCTCCATTGTACCATGATCGACATGATCAGGTGCCTATAGTAACTCGATAATATCCCCAAAAGAGGCATCAGAAAGGACCAAAAATTCCTAGAGAGATCTCACATTCCCCAAATGATCTTCCTAAACCTCAATATTAGCACACCAACCTCCAGCAGATTATACACCTTACCAGAAGATGACTTCCTACCTTGTTTGATGCACCTTTATTCACTATGTCCACGAATAGAGAAGAAGAAAGAAATCTGATTTTACTGATAGTTTTTCTTATCATTTCCAATCAAGTTGCATTACGAATAGAAATAAGGGATTATATCATATTCAATATATAGATCAAATTCATCTGCATCATTAGATAAAAACATCTTATCAACTAAAGGAGAATGCAAATCAACTTCAATCAAGAGGTGTGCATAATGACCATACATTGATAATTCTACATCCGTGTCTATTTTAATGGGTGTGATGATGGACATAGTGATATCATGAAAAATTATACGATGCCCAAGTATCCTATTCATACCAAACACTTTCACCCACTATTTCAACAAGGAAGTAGAAGCCTCCATTAGATTGAAATTGAATTCCTATTCATGGATGTATAGTAGGAATGGCTTAAGGAAGACAATACTGAATCCTCATGCTCTCATCTTTGTCACTTTGGAAGGTAATATAAAATGTAATAACTCACAACCCATTGAGATTCATTTCCAATCAGAAAACCCTCAAAGATAAGAGAGGTGATCGAATAAATTCTTATTCTTTCAAGGTGATGAACCTCTAGACAATAAGAGATGGGAAATGTTCGAGTGCTTACCTAGTTCCATGCATTCTAAGCCTACATCCTTATCATCCCTCACCTAAGCAACAGTGCCCCTACCCCGAAGAACCCCAGATTTTGAACCCTTGCTAAAAGATCAGTGCTCAAGGGTCAATGCATCCAGTAGTCCATGAAGTGAATCCTTCTTCTATCCCTCCTTCCTAGGAGTGTCAAATCTGTGGCCATCAAACTTCTCATCAGTAAGGAATTCTTCAGCCAATGGTGCCATTATATTGGAACTCTAGACGCCATCGAGGATCCCACGATCATCAAGAGAGATGATCTCTGCCATGAGAGCCATCTTATTGTTCAGTATATTTATTTATAATTATAATTATAAAATTTTTATTTATTTATTTATTTACATATAATTAAAATTTTAAATAAAAAAATAAATAAATAATATTATAAAATAATAATAAATACATTTATTATAATTTTATAAATATATATACCTATATACCAAAAAGGTCCAGGAGCCAGGAAAACATGATCCTACCAAAATATATATACTTATATATTAACAAATATATATATATATATATAAATTGACAAATATAATTATTTATAATTTTAATTATATATATATATATTTCAATAATTATAACACATTAATAAATATACTTATTATATTTTTTGTTTTATAAAAATATATAATTATATAAATATATTTATAAATATACGTTATTTTTTAAAAATTTATACAAATATTTATAAATATATAAAAATATTTATTATATATATAATTAAAAGAAATATTTATTTTTAATTATTTTTGTATATTTATAAATATATTTATATAATAATATATTTATATAATTATATATATTGGAAATATATTTATTATAATTTTATAAATACTTAAAAAATACACACATATATATATATTAATAATTATAAATATTTATTTATTGATTTAAAATTATAATAATATATATATAATTATAAAATTATAATAAATAAATTTATAATATTTATAATTTGATGAATATATATAATTATATAAATATATTTATAAATATATACAAATATTTATAAATATATTTAATATAAATATAATTATAAATAAATATATATTTATTTATAGATTTAGTTATAAATAAATATTTATTCATTTTTTATATATAGAATAATATAAATAAATTATTAAGATTAATTATTTATTAGCATTTTTTAGAACTAGTAAAGATAACCCTTTATCGGCACTAAAAATGCTTATAATACTATTCTTTATCAACGTTCAAATTTTAGCGACGATAAAGACATGTTTTTTAGCGCTCTTTTAGCGTTGGTAGAGGTGTATCTTTATCAGTGATACAAAAAGAGATGATAAGAAGAATTTTTTTCAGTGATTTATATTTTAGTACTGTTAAAAAGCATACGTGTTCTTATAAAACAAACCCTAACAGAGGGGTGTCATCACTCATGCCTTGAAGCATTCATGGAACCCAAACATTGTTGTTACTTTTTACACTATAGTCGGACCCTACTGCTGCTATCTTTTGATAATATCAATGAATTGATCTCCCAAAATCTAAGGTATGTGCTTGATTTATCTTGTTTTTACCTAGGACCACACTATTTCTTTAGGAAAACCTTTTTGAATCATGTGTCTTCACTTATTCTCGATGAAATGAATAAATATCTCCAAAAATAACCATCCCTATTGTATCCAGTAGTTTTGATGTTTATGAGGGTTGAGTTTGAGAAGGTTTCTTATTATAGTTGCTTGATGAAACATTGTGTTATATTTTCATCGCCACACGATGACTATGGTTTTCTTTTCTAGAAATGAATCACTCTAAGTGTGAGCTTGTCCGAACATGAGGAGTTGGTTTTTAGGGTTAAGACTAGGTTTTAATTGATGAGTTTTTG
This sequence comes from Viscum album, assembly GCA_963277665.1. NCBI lineage: Eukaryota > Viridiplantae > Streptophyta > Magnoliopsida > Santalales > Viscaceae > Viscum > Viscum album. The sequence continues at coordinate 1,445,282,106 of OY728155.1, read as the reverse complement.
TTTAAGAATTATGAAAATTTATGTATATTCAATGCAGAAAGGATCTACCCAATGAGACTCAAAAATGGCATGATTTCATTTAATTATTGGTGTTCATTGATTGTGTCATCATCCTTTTATATCATCTCCTCTTGTCTTCCCCTTACTATGAACCCTATAGGATAAAATCAAGGGTTTAAGGATAATGAATTTTTACTTTTTTTAATGGGAATATCATGTTTGATCTCTCTTATAGGTTTCTTAGACTTGGTCGGGGTAGAGTTGGCCTCTTTTATTGAAAGTAGTGTGTTGTAACTAGGCATTCCCAAATCTTATCTCTTTAATATTGGATCTGATGATTTCATGGTCTATTAATTCACATTTTAGACAACTAATAACAATATTAATTATATTAGTGGGATATATGGGATGAAATAAATGTTTTCTCTCTATTCCTAATGAATTTTAATTTTTTTTTCTATATCAAAAACAAATTTGTTTTAAATTGTTTTTTAATTTTCATCTGCACCTTATGTTTATTAAATTTTTTGAATAACCCTTATGAAAGAAGTGTGTAATTTAAAATGGTGTTATCGACTTAAAAAATATTTTTTAATTGGTCCTTAATGTTTACATGTAATTTCATGTAATACTTAAAAATCAAAGTCTTGATAAACTGATTCAAGTTTAGTTTTGAATAAAAATCCCATTGTATGAAAATAACTTTTGAAATTTTTATAGTGTTTAAAGTTTATAATTTTATAGTTTTTTTATAATTTAAAATTTATATATCTTTATATATTTCATATTATATCTTATTATACTAATATAATTTAATAATAATTTTTTATTATATTTTTATACTTTTATACTTTTATTAATTTACAAATTTATATACTTTTATAAATTTTATAAATTGTATAGTATGTCATAATTACATATATTTTTTAAATATAAAATTTTATTAATTATTAATACTACTATAGTTTTTGATATTTATAAATTAATATAAAATTATAGTTTTATTCATTATAAATTATTATACTTTTACAATTTCATAAATATTATTTTTAATTTTGTTATTTTATACCTTTATAAATTATTAATACTATATACTTCTATAAATTATATATATTTTTATAAAATATATGTATTTTGTATATTGTTTTTTAAAAAATAGAGATTCAAATGAATGAATGAGATATTGAATTTCATTCCTTTATTATCATATAGATTTTTATTAATATATAATGAGAGAAGAATGTGGGGTACGATGAGGGTCTGGGTGTGGGAGTCATGTGATGGTGATGGTGAAAGGAATTAGAGTTTCTCAATTCTAATGTAATTATCGCACTTCCTCGGCCATGAATTGGTTTCGAGAGGATCCTCAGAGGCCGATTCACAGCTAAAGAAGGGTTAATCATGAGTTATGGGATCATAGGAAGGTATAGTTGGGTCAATTCAATCCCACTAATCTATAATTGACGAATCGTCTAAGATTAGTGGATCCTGGAAAGTCGAGTCTTGTCTACTCCGTACTACAGCAGTGGAGATTTAGGAGAGTGATGGTCATTGGGTTATGAAGGTGACTATAGATCCAGAAGATTTCATCATTCTATGGTGATGGATACATTTTAGGTGAAGGGGGATGAGGTAGGAGGGATGTGTCATATCGGTCCTACGTCAGTGGTAAGGGTGTGCCGATATGGTCTAACCATTATGGTGAATTCCAATCTTGGTTATATGGTGATTGAAGTTGATTACAATAGAATACATTTCATTGATCCGAATTATATTTATACTGGTCTAACTATAAATAATGGTGGTATTGTCTATGTGTTTCTTAGAAAGGAAGCTATTCTTGAGATATCCAAGATCTGTGAGCATTCAATCATCACCAAACTAGTTCTTCCTACTGGGATTTTTTGTAAAAATGATACTCTGGTTCAGAAGTTGTCTTCTACAAGGGGTTATTCAAATTGGATGTGTATTCCCATGCATTGAAGATTTTTTCATATTATTCTACCATGTGGGGAGCTAAAACGTAGAGATTGTGGGATCAGAACAATTTCCTTAAAGCCAAGTATGGAATTCATTCAATAATGTGACTTTCAGTGAAATTAATTTACTATAAAAAATAAAAGATCTCAAGTATGGATTAAAATTGTTGGTCTTAACTGGATCCTCTAGAATCATAATATTTTATTTTTTATTTCTTCTTCTATGGGAGTCCTGATCATAGTGCATAGGGACATATAGGTAAACAAATTTAGACATTATGCTAGAGACAGAGTGGAGGTTTATTTAATATATTTCTTGTTTTAAATTATTGTTCTGTCAGCACTAGATGATGAAATCCCTCTAAAAGTGGAATATGAAAGGTTTCCAAATTTATATCCTGATTTTCAAACCACTGGTCATGTCAAGGATATGTTTCGTTAAAATATTGTATGTCATTTATTTTCCTTAAAAGTACATATTGAGGATTCTTGTAAGAAGAAAATGAGGAAGAAGAATGTGCATAATAATTCAGTTTTTTTCTAGAGGAAAGAAATATCCACTTAATATGGGAAAAATGTTAGTTCTATAACATCATGTGATGAAGGTTGAAAGACTACATAAAATTTATCAGCCCATGATTTTTCACATAGTACTTATTTTTCTTATAATGGAATAGTATTGCAAGGGCAATATATAGGGGTCGGAACTCAACAAGGTTCCAAATTGCATGAGTCTACAATTGAGGATCTTGCTCAGTGTGACACATCAAAGGCCTTTATTTCACATACTAGAGGGAAAGGTTGTATGGTTCCACCACTGGTAATGGATTTCTTAGTACATCCTCTATGTGATGATGGGTCCAGACAATCTAATATTTAGTAGGATATGAATTTTCATCATGAAAATTTGAATTCATTATTCTCCCAAGTAATTTCAATGTGGGGTAATATTTATGATGATGGTAGTGATGAAAAACAATGGTTGGTGTTATTGGACATTGCTCACTATAGGCCTTCCAGTGGTGTTTCTTTTAAGGATGATGTAATTAGCAGAGGAAATAGTGATATTCTGAAAAGAAATCCATCAAAGGATTATTAAAATCTACCAAGGACTTTTTCTACTAGATCTTCATCAAAGCCCCCCAAGGCTATGCTCACCCTGGATCAAGAATGGTCAAAGTCATGGATTATTTGGATTCTAACTCAAGGAAGCTCACAGTTGAAGTGGGAAAATATATGTGAATCTAATTATGATTATGGGAATGATTCCGCTTTTATGATTAAAAATATATTTTTTTGATGAGGGAATGTATCTATGTTTTAACCCATTATCATTTCATATTACCCTTTTCTTTATTTTAATAAAGGTCATTAGTTTTTCTTTTGACTATAAATTTTTGGTATAATAAGAGAAAATCATTGAATAAGGATGGAAACCCATTAAAATTTTACTATATAAAACGTAAACTCAAGGAATGATGTTTTAGGGTAATAAATGGGTGTTTAAGGATGATATAGGGGGTTCAAAATTAATAACACATAACAAAAAACATACCAGTATAGTTTTTACGTATTGAATAAAAATAGTCTCATATAGTTAACATACATAGATTAACAGTAATATTTTGGATTTTGTACTACTATATTACCCTTTACATGACCAAAAAATGTTTGAAAATCATGATCATAAATTGTTCATGAGCCAAATACTACTCCAAATTTCTATTCTAGGGTAACCACACTATTTTAACTTCACTGGAATACTCAAAATTTTATTTTTAAATCCTTATAATTTCCATGTTAAAAATTTAAATTTTATATGACTAATAGGTCATTAGATAAACAAATTATTTATTTATTGAACTACACCACACTACTATTGTGATAGAGCATGGTCGAACCTAAGAAAAGGTGAGGAATGAGTTGGTGTTGGTAGGTAGGTTACTCATTTTAAATAAGCCTCCACAAACTCAAATCCATTACCTATAATTAAATTCTATAAATTATGCTACATCCATGTTCACTAGAATCATCCCCATGAAAAAATAATGTGAACACATATCCAGTTTTAATTCATCCTTCAGGTTAATTACCAAATTCTTCCAACTGGACTCTATTATATTTCTTAGTAGTTGTTTTTTTAAGTATTTAAATTCTAGAATTCTAAAATCCATGTGTTAGTTTGTTTTCTTCCTTCCACTCTTTCTGATTTCAACCTGTAGTCAAATTCTCTACATCATAGCTCACCAATAATAATATACAGCCCAATAAACCATCTCAATTTTTGGCTCAAAGATATTTTGACTCGATTATTCATCTTCCCTGAACTCAGAAAACATTCAGAAAACACTAGGAATGTTTTTTCATTCCCCATGATTCATCATACTCACACAAATATCTAATTTAAATGATCTATATTGGGCATCCATAACCTAAAATTATAAACCTTATCCTTCAATTCACACTATCTTCACCTCCTACATATTATATATACATAATAACACCATGTAAAGGGTATTTCACTAAATCTGTCAAATGCATAGGATATCCATTATGACCTCACTCCTTCAAAAGGTAAATTAATGTTTAAACCCATTGAAACTCTGAAACCTACATTTCAACCGACATTACCTATATTTTTTAAATTAGGGGACTCATCCACAATTATGTCTTCTCTCTAATTTGGTGCTAGCTTCTAACGGGTTGAGTCTTAGAAAACAAAATTCAATAATAAATATCATCAATGACAGCTTCATCTCCCGAACAGTTATTATTGAATTTTGTTTCCTGAAACTCGCTCCCCATCACATCTAGATGAATTTAGAGGATAGAACCTATCACCAGTTGGGTAATTATTTTCATAAATTCAATTAATCATTTCTTTCAATGCATGATGAAATTATTTGAAACATTAAAATGTTGAAATATAATTACTTGAATGTCCCCATTTGTGTATTTATATTGTTAAATATGAATATTATCTAAAAAAATTCAATGTATATGAATAAAGAATTGGTGGATTTAAATCGTATCACAAAAGATTATGAATATGGTGCGAAAGAGTTGATCAACTTTGAAAAATATCATTTATATAACCCTTCTCAAATCATTTTTCTGTGTTTATGATGTTTTTATTCAAGAATAATTAGTCTAGGGGAGTTAGAAGAACACTATATTTGTCATGGAATTGATCAAAGTTATAAATGTTGGAATAAAAGTAGGGGAAAATCAAATGTAGCTATTGACTTGGATATCAATACATTTTATAGATCATCTGATATAATTACAAGTATGTAAAATGAAGAATATTGTATCCAATATGAGATTATTGGTGTGAAAGATATTGAAGATTGTATTCAAGAAAAGAATATAATTGTTTAAGAAGAATTTTGTCATTGTAAAAAATTGTTTGAGAATAAAAAGAGTTGTGAAAAGATTCCATATTATGCTGGTTACACTGAATATATAGCATTGTCAGCCATACTAAAGTTGTATAATTTAAAAGTTGGCAATGAATGAACAATCGACAACTTTAATGAATTATTTTATCTCTTGAATGATTTGATCTGAGAATATAATGAGCTTCCCAGAATAACATATCATTATAACAAATAATATGTCTGATGGGTATGATCTATGAAAGATTCCATACTTATCCAAATGACTGTATACAAGTTCACAAGGATAAAAATTCACTTAAATAATTCCCAGGTGTGGTGATTCTCAATACAAGAAAGATTAATTGGGTCCTATGAAATATGTTTGGTACTTTCTAATCATTATAAGGATTAGGTTTCAATAAGTAAGTGAGGATAATTAAAGGAAATTGATGTGGTACATAAATTCAAGAAATCAATATCAGAAATTTTTTCACCCAGCAGACTCTACTTAGTGGAAGATAATTGATCGTGAGTATCTGGAATTTAGAAATGAGGTGAGAAACCTTCATCTTTAATTATCTACATATAGAGTGATTCCTTTTGGTTTTAAAAATATAATTCATAGTACATGTATTATTATGTTGGTAAATTATAATATTCCACCATAGTAATGTATGAAAAAAAACTTATTTTATATATTCTTATATTAGGACCAAAACAATTAGGTAATGATATTGATTTTTATTTTGAACCATTGATCAATGATTTGAAATTATTGTGGGATTCATGTGTTACATTGTATAATTCTTACAGAGATAAAGATTCTACTTTGAGATCCATGTTGAAAGGGATGATAAATGAATTTCCTACTTATGGAAATTTTTGAAGATATAGGATTAAATGAACACAGGTGTGTCCCACTTGTGAATAGGCTACACAACCAATTAGGATGAAACATTCATGGAAGAATGTGTTTGTAGGACATGACTGATTTCAACCCCAATGACATAAGTATCGATCCTGGATGACATCATTAAATGGTAGTATAGATGAACATACAGAACCATCTTCACTAATAGGTGATCTACTATTTGATAAATAACTGATATGGACCCTAATTTTAGTAAAATGTTTTCGAAAAACCTTATGAAAATATTTTGGAAAAAGAGATCAGATTTTTTTTGAATTACCATACTAGAATTTTCAGGGTGTTAGAAATTTTCAAAATGTTATTCATGTGGAATAAAATTTATGTTATATATTTATTAGCACGTTACAAAATTAACCTAGTAAAATGGATGGAATTAAGGCTGGGTTTTACATGATTGAAATGGGAATATGGGAAGAGTTGGAACCAGTGAAGAGTGAAAATAGAATTTTCTTTCTCCAGATGCTTACACTCCTTCCAGGCAGGAGAGATATCAATTTTTCAACCTCTTGAATTATTTAAAGGTTCCATAGGTTTAATCATACAATATCTTGAATATCATGTCAATGACTTATTTAAGTTAAATGGTCTGGAATAACCTGACTATCATGTTTTGATATATTATCTAATTATTGTAGTTTATGTTTCATTTTTTACGAGAATTTTCACTATAAACTATCCAAGATTTTTTTTATTTCTAAAATATATATGAAGCAATGTTATAGACCCGAATAAATTTCCAACTATGGAAAATATAATTTCCATAATATTATGTGAATTAGAAATGTTCTTCTTACATGAATTATTTGATATGATGGTTCACTTGATGGTTCACTTAGTGAGAGAGATTTGACTTTATGGTATTGTACATTATAGAAGGATGTACCCCATTGAATGGTATATAATGATTTTGAAAGAGTATGTCAAAATAATAAGTTGTTTAGAGGGATGTATTGTGGAAAGATTTATTGTTGAGGAAGTTATCGAATTATATACCGATAAACTATCTAATGTGAAAGGAATTAGTCTATTGAAATCTTGTCACACTGGGTGGATTATGGCTGAAGGAATTTCTAGAATATATATTTTCATAATAAAAATTGAAGATCAAGATTAGTAAAACCTTTACATTTTACATAAGAGTTTAGGGGTTACCCAATATGATGAATCCCACAATGAAATTCTAAGTCATTTAAATCCATCATGGTCCGATAGCTGGATATCAAATACACATAATCAAATGATTATAGGATGGTTTTGAGACCATATTTTTAAGGAGTCATATGAAAATCCACATTCAATTTCAGAATGACTTTGATGGCCTGCCAGAGGACCAAGTGTGTATTTATTATCATACAATGGTTATGTGATTAATTATTATATGTTCTATACAAATGAACATGATGAAGGATGTTCTATGAAAAATAGTGGAGTTACACTTGTTTCTGAAGTGATTCATGTTTCTGGTACTACATATATAAATTGAATATATAACAATATTTCATACTTTGGCATCATCAAAAAATATGGGAGTTAGATTATACAACATTCCATGTGCTTATTTTTTCAATGAAAGTAGGTTGATAGTAAGAGTTCAAATAAAATAGATGAATTGGGATTCATGAAAGTGGATTTAAATTAGGAAGGGTCCAATGAAAAATCGTTTATAAGGGCATCATAGGTAGTACATGTATTTTATGTTCTACAACCCACAAACTAAAAGTAGTCAATTGTTCTGTTATAGACCAAACCATTGAAGGGTTAGATGAAAATTCAAATGAGGATGACCCTTTCATTATGAAAGATCAATCATATTGCAAAGGTCCCGATTCGGATGAGGTTTTTTATTTCATAGAAGATCATAATGAATGGATTTAGATATTCAATAGAGGATTTAAAACCATTCAACCTTATAAAAAATATAGTTTAATAATCTGGTTATATTTTTTTATAATATAAATTTTGTTACCTCATGTTATTATCTATTTGCTACTGCATTTATATAATCTAAATTAAAAGTTACAACAGTTCTATAGATTATGAATTCTGCACATGTTTTTTCTCTCAATAATAATGAATAACATGTTTCTCATCCTACTGCTACTCCTAGTGTAAAGGAACAAAAAAATTATACACATTTCGATGCTATGGATTCAGAGAAACAAGAGGTTTCTAAACCTATTGTTGCTCCCAATGTAGAGGAGCAATGACCTTATTCACATGATAATGATATCAATCCATAGCAACAACATATTGATGATGTTGAATCTCAGTAATTGGTAGAGAACAAAGAACTAATGTTTTAGAAAAAATATGAGTGTTATATCACGATGGTGTTGGAAAAAATTAATTGGGTGAAAAGTAAAGGAATTAAATTTGAGGTCCAGTTGAATGCACGTGGCTCGCCTATTAACACCAACAAGGCCATCTTCATTGGTTTCATTGTTCTCGTCACTCGGTAGCACATGCTGATTGATGTATATTTGTGTCACCATGTTGTTCCTGTGCTTAATACACTAATTTTGGAAGATATTATGGTAATATTATGATACAATTTTTTAATTTTACTAAAAAATAAAATGATGAAACATTGACTTACTCTTTATAATCTTCTATATAGTGAATTTATAGTAGATTATTCCCATAAGAAATTTTTATTAATGATTTCTGAAAATGATCACAAATGTTTTCACACAATTATAATGACATTTCATCGTAAATATGATGAAGGTAAAATAAATCTGCACCCCCCACTTATGTATGGTCACCTAATAATCCAAGAAGCATAGGATACTTTTACTGGCCATCATGGGGAGATATGTTTTCTGGTACATTATGGATGGTAATACATTGTTTGAAAATATATGTATTAATCACTTTGATTGAGATTTTTTAATTTATGAAAAAGAAACCGAGTGCTAAAAATAAGGAATAACGAGCCAAACCAACGACCCCTACCATAAATCAAGGATAGGGTATACTTCACTTGTAAAAAAAATTGTACATATTTAAAATCTACCTTTATATTTTTATGTGACATGAAACAAAAACATAATTTTGTTCTTCTATTTATAGGTAGATGAATGAATTCATATCCAAATTCACTTCCAACCCACGTCATGTGCTAAGGGAGGAGGAACATGTAAATAAAACATGGATACTAATAGATTATGAAACACAAAAAGTGTGGGAAACATGTGCAAGTATCGCATAATAAAAAATTAATTTTTATTAAAATATTTATTACATAATAATGACTACTTATTTTACTATATATTATATCCAACTTAGACATAGGAATCATCAATAAATTTCCCAGATGAACACCTAATATTGGTGGCCTCGAAGTGTCTATAATTTTATGGTTGCATCAGAATTGTGGGTTTTGGGGTGACACCCCAAACATATTTTGAGGAAAAAACAATTGGAATATAAATATAAATAAATTAAATATATGAAAGAAATATTATCTTACCTTGATGAAAATATTCATTGGAAGTTTGAGTTTCTATAAAATGTTATGGGGGATGCAAATAGAAGAAAAAACTTATGATACCATTGACAAACTAGCATTCTTAAAGAGGCGTTTTTTAAGATAATTACAATTTCATTTAAAATATTTTTTAATGATTTGTGTATTTATAATATTATATTACTACTATGACTGTAAAAAAACCGCATATTCATAGGAAAATATATATTTTTATAAAAATGAATTATCAACATACCCGATGGAAGAATGTACACATATATCATGAATATGATACTTCATTCTTCATATTTTGTTTGTTTTTATCATTATTTTATCTTCTTTTTTATTTAATTTTATCAAAATTTTTATCTGGTAATTATTTTTTTAAATTTTCAAGTGATCATAAAGAAATGACCTCATAAAAATTTTGAATTTGAGGATTCAACTAAAATAATGAAAATATAGAAACGGGTCAAAAATGTATACAACCATCATGGAAATGTGAATTCCTACTAACTTTAAATAAATGAGAGTTCAATGACAAGGTTAAATTGTTTTTTAATATACTATGTTTTTCCTCATAATATTATATGTTCTATACTATATTAACATAACATAATTTAAAATTTTGATTATGCATGCAGACAATATCTTCTTCACATGGTGATGTTATTTATCCGATTAAAAAAATACTATAAAAAAGGATTCCATTTAGAAATACATAAAGATAATTTTATGATATAATTTCTACATTTTACAAAAAATATATGAAATGAAACATTGATTTAATTTTGATTATTCCTCAAAGTTTTCATTTATTTTAGATGATTTATATCCATATTTTATGCCTTTATGCATCAAAACATCTTCATACTTCTTCTATCTCGAAAACATTTATCCCCTATAGTGTTAGCATTTATCACATTCCTTTATGTTTTCTCTACTATCATTGAAGGAAGAGTAAAAATGTTTCCTCATCTCAATCAAAGTGGTAGTCTTCATGTTTTCATAGTGAAATCATTTTTTATAGAAGTAATGGATTGTTTCTTATTTATGTGTAATTTCATTCTTTTTTGTAATAATCACATAATAATGGTTTTTCTATATAGGTGGATTCTTTTTTAGGAGTTGGGGTGGTTTTTTCAAAGCTACTCATGATCATAATAGTTTGGACTTTGAGGGTGTAACTAAGATAATGAAAAAATGAAATGGGTTAATAATGTATACAACCATTATGAAAAAGTTATTTCCAATAATATATTTAATTAATTTTTAATCATTATATTTTCTATTTTTAAGAAATTTTCTTTATAATTTTTTTTCTAATAATAATTTAGTTTTTTCATAGATCTTTTGTGAAGGAATATTTTTCTTTTAACAATCTATAACAAGCCAGAAAAGAGATAACATGTTTATTTCTTCCAGTGTTAGAATTCTTTCCATTCCATTTATTCATCAAAATTCTATCAGAACTTATTGAATAAATGTTCTTAGAAAATAAACCTTTCTCATTGTTGAAAACCATAAGAGTAAAGGAGGGTTTTTAGGCTAAGAACATCGATTCAATGTGATGGGTTGATAGTTCAAAAAAATAGATGAAATGAAATGTTTGATAACATTAGTAGTTTGTATTATTTTGATACTAAGAAAATAATCTATAAGTCATTTAGGATTTATAGGAATCATCCACACATCAATACAACACACGGTGTGATTGGTATGACACCATGTTAATATTTTTCTTTAAAATTAACACTAATTTTAGTAAAAAGAATACTCACATACCAAAAAACGAGAAAAAACATTTGGATTGTTTCGATTGTTTAGTAAAATGATCTCAAAGAAATTTTTTATGTGTAGGAATCAATTTCACCTCTATATGATGCAAGGTGTGACTAATATGACTCAAAGTGTGTATTTTTAATTAAAATTGACATTAATTTTAGTAAAGAGAACAAGGGACATACAAAAAATCAAGAAAATGAATTCTGGTTATTTTTATACATTAGTTAAAAAATCCCTAAGTCATTTTTGATTTGTATGAATTAACTAAACCTCAATTAGATGCACAATGTGACTGGTATGACTCCAAGTGTATGTTTTTTAACTTAAAATTTACATTAATTTTAGTAAAACGAATAAGTGACATACCAAAAATTGAAATAAATAATTTTTATTATTTTGATACATTAGGAAAATAGTACCTAAGTCATTTTTTATGATTAACAATCAACCACACCTCAATCTGATGAATGGTGGGACCGATATGACTCAAAGAGACTGTTTTTAGTTTGAAATTGTCATTTTAGTTCAAAACATGGGTCACACACAAAAAACCAACCAAATTTTTACTGATTGTCTTGATAATTTATGAAAATGATTCATAAGTTAGTTGTGGCGTGTAGGAAGTTGTCTCATTTCAAACCAACACATGATGTGACCAGTATTTCTGAAAGTTTGTGTTTCCAGTTTTAAATGGAATTTTAGAATAAAGTACAAGCGGCATACTGAAAACTGAGAAAAAACATTGGGATTATTTTGATAATTCGGAAAATGATCCATAACTCATTTCTAACATTTAGAAATCAACCCCGCCTCAATCTGGTGCACAGTGTGACCAATATAACTCAATGTGCGTCTTTTTCTATAAAATTGACATTAATTTTAGTAAAAAGAAAAATAGGCATACTAAAAACTAAGAAAATGTATTTTGATTGTTTTTATACTTTAGTAAAAAAAATAAGAAATTATTTTTTAGGAATATGAATCAACCATACCTCAATCCTACGTACGGTGTGACAGGTATGACTCAAAATGTCCATTATCAATTTAAAATTGAAATTTTAGTTCAAAACGTGTCTCTCATTGAAAACCATGAAAACATAGTCTTATTAACTTGATAATTTATGAAAATTATTTATAAGTAAATTTTTATGTATAGGAATCAGTCTCATGTCAAATCAACACATGATGCGACTTGTATGACTCAAATTATGTGTTACCAGTTTAAAATGACATTTTAATAAAAAGAAGTGACTTACTGAAAACTAAGAAAACACATTCAGATTATTTTAATATATTTATAAAATGCTCCATAAGTCATTTTTGATGTGTATGAATCATCTCCACCTAAATAGGATGCATGGTGTGACCGTTATAATTCTAAGTGTTTCTATTTATTTAAAATTGACATTAATTTAAGTTAAAAGAATTAGTGGCATACTAAAAACCAAGAAAACACATTCATATTATTTTTAAACTTTTTTAAAATAATCCACAAGTCATTTGTGACATTTTGGAAAAAAAACACCTCAATATGATGCACAGTGTGACTGCAATAACTCCAATTGTGTCTTTTTATTCAAAATTGATAATAAGTTTAATAAAAAAAAGTGACATACTCAAAACTAATAAAATGTAATCATATTTTTTTTATACTTTAGTAAAAAGATTCACAATTAATTTTTTATGTTTAGGGATCAACCATACCTCCAACTAATGCATGGTGTGACTGATATGACTTCAAGTGTGTCTTGTTATTTTAAATTGATATTAATTTTAGTAAATAGAAACATTTACATACAGAAAACCATAAACAAACATTAGGATTTTTTTATACTTTAGTAAAAGAATTCATAAGTCATTTTTTATGTGTAGGAATCAATTATACCTCAATGAACAGTTTGACTGGTATAACTCAAAGTGTATGTTATCAATTTAAAAATTGTAGTTTATTTTAAATGTTCCATTCAGTAAAAATGAACAAAATTCACTTTCATTATGTTGATAATTTTGGACAAGAATTCATAAGTAAATATTGATGTGTAGAAATTAATCTTATATCAAACTAACACACAATTAAATTAGTACCAATCAAAGTGCATATTTCTAGTTTCAAAATACATTTTAATAATAAAACACATGTGACATACACGAAACAAAGAAAAAACATTTATATTATTTTGATAATTTTTTAAAATGATTCACAAGTCGTTTTTTACAAGTAAGAATCAATCGTACCTCAATCCAATACACAATGTGACTGGTATAATTTCAAGTGTGTCTATTTCATTAAAATTGAAAATAATTTTAGTAAAAATAAAAGGTGACATAATTAAAATAAAGAAAACACATTCATATTTTTTTGATACTTTTGGAAAATTATCTATAATTCATTGGTGATGTGTATGAAGCAACAATACCTCAATATAATGCATAGTGTGACCAGTATAGCTTCAAGTGTGTCTTTTTATTTAAAATTGTCAATATTTTTTGTAAATAAAATATGTGACATATTAAAAACCATGAAAAAGTATTCATAATGTTTTAATACTTTATTACAATGATCCATAAGTCATTTTTGACATGTAGAAATCAACATTACCTCAATTTGATACACGGTGTGACTGATATGACTCAAATTGTGCCTTTTTATTTAAAATTGAAATTAATTTTTTTAAAAAGAACGTGTATAATACTAAAAACAAAGAAAACAAATTTAAATTGTTTTCATACTTTATTAAAATTTTTGTGAGGTGTACAAATAAACTGCACATCAATCAGATGCTTGGTGTGACTGGTATGACTCAAAGTGTCTATTATTAGTCTAAAATTGATATTTTAGTTAAAAACTTGTGTGCCTCACTGTAAACAAAGGAAACAAACATTTTATTTTTTTTAAAGGGGTTCATAAGTGATTCTAATATGTAGGAAGATATTTCACATCAAACTAGCACATGATGTGACTAGTATAAATAAAAGTTTGTGTTTCTAGTTTGAAATTACATTTTAGTAAAAAACATAAGTGACATACTCAAAACGAAAATAATTTCTTTATATTGTTTTGATAAATTAGTACAATGATCCAAAAGTAATTTGTGATTTATATGAGTCATATGCACCTCAATCTGACACACGGTGTGATAGGTATCACTCCAAGTGGGTCTTTCTATTTCAAATTGACATTAATTTTAGTAAAAATTATAGATGAAATACTAAAAACCAATAAAACAAATTTGTATTGTTTTAATAAGTTAGGAAAATCCCTACTTGAAATATTGGTTTTTGTGACTTTTAGAATAGGCTACTGCCAATGACTATCGATGGTCTGAATTAAAAAAAGGCATAATTGCACCCCTCCCCACAATCCCCTCCCCTTTGTACACTAACCCTCCTCCTTTATCCCTTCCCTTCACACAAAGACACGTGACCATCTTACCTCCCTCTTTCCTCGCCCCATACCGCCTCTACCCCTCTCTCTCACCTCGCTTGTTGCCACTACTGCACCTGGAGCCACCGCTACCGTCCCTCCCTCACGCCTCACTTGAACTCTGTTTCCTCCCCTTCTTTAACAAATGCCCTCGAAGCCGCTACCTCCACCCATCTTCATTTACATCATCCCCACCCTCGCTTCTCGCCCAACCTCCACCTCTACCCCTTCCCCCACATATGCCTCCCACACCTCCCATCTATGGATCTCCATGGCCTTAGGGTTATAGTAGTATAAGTGATTTTTATTTCATCTTCATATAATATTTCTATCAGGTATCTCATCTTTAGATAATTTTTCATCCAGTTATCATTATTCCAAGAATCTTTGCATCCCACTATGCAACAATAAATGAACTCATTTATATTTTAACTGTATTAGTTTTGGAATTATTATTTGCAAATCAATATTTCCATCAAATTAGAACTTCAGAAAATCATCTTTTCAAAATAATTTATCATCCACTTAACACAGGTTCTACACTATGAAATTCTAGGATCTCTGTTGATATGATGATTATTGAATTTTTCTAGCCATTTTAGGTTGGTAAATGAAGATAATGGTTATCCCTTGAGGATGGATTTGTAGATAGAATTATTTATGTTATGTGTTTTGATGCAAAGTGTATACTCTAATTATAATATAATCATTTATCTCTCACTATTTCAGTTTTCTATTAATTGAAAATCCTTTCTTGTTAAGTTGTCATAGATTTTCCAACACTTCTCTAAGTTGCACACAATTCTTTGTATGAAAGTCGAGTTGTTCTTTGGAAAGTAATTCTTTATTTTAGATAGTGTTGTTTGTTAAGGTCCCCATAAAATATTTTTTCTCTACATGAGTGGATATTTATTCGTAAAATATATTTTTAATGTGTTCACGGAATCTTCCATCAAAATCTTCCTTTAAATCTTTTGGTTTATCAATCCTTTTTGTGCCAAATCACATCATAATGATTTTCCCAAGGATTTTTTTTATTTTCTAACTTATTGTTCCCTTTAATTTAATTATTCATTTCCTTTCATGAATTTTTTTTATTTAATACCTATGATTTTTCTATTACTTTATAATCATTTTATTATTAAATGAACTCCAATTCATGAAATACCCTTTAAAATACCATTTGGGATTCTATACTCGAAGTTCCACTAAATACATTACTTTGATTATCCCTATTTTTATTTATAGTTCTTCACTTATATTCTCCCATGGATTGTGTGATTATTGGTTTCAAAGAAGGTTTCATTGTGGGTGTTGGTGCCCCTTTATGGGTGAATCTCTTAGAAATGGGACTCTAGTGAAGTTATTGAATTCTACATCCATTTTAATTTTATTATTTATGATTTGAATGTATATATAAAATATTTTTATAGATCTTGGATACATTGTACATGTTCATGATCCAATTTCTCATGTTTAAATGGATATGGTGTTCACCTAATTTACTTGATTATTAAGGCTTTCATGTCATATTTCTTACTAATTTTATTGGTCAATTGGTTTTCTTGCATCTTATTTGGTATATTTCTCTTATTTTTATCATTATCAATTGTTTCTTTCTTTTTTTATTTCCTCCAACATAATGTTATTATTTTATATTATTATTATTATTTTATTTTTGTTTTGAAGTTTTTTTGTCATGGAAGGTAATATAGTGGAGCCTGGTTCTAGGGTTTCCATCATTTCAAAGTTTGGAAAAGTTATGACAAAGATCTGTAAGATAATTGTATAATGTTTGAAATATTTTTAATTTAAATTTTCATTGATAACTACCTTTAATGAAGTTGAAATAATCACATGAGACATTTTTCATGATTGAATCATTCTATTTGTGGAATAATTTATAGAGTGTCACCAATAATTCACTCATAATTGGGATCCTCAAATATTTTGTTGCATACGAACAATAAAATTTATCCAATAAGGGTAGATCAGTACAAATTGTAAGTCTAATAATGTATTTTCTTTTTGTTTACCTAGAAACCTGATGGAAAAGTTATTTATTGTGTTGTTTTCACCACCTTCCAATGTTGTCCTATTCTTAGACATGTCTATTTTGTAAGGATTCAGAATAGTTAACATGTGACTTGTGTGGCATAAAGAATTTGGATCTCTTACCTAAGATCCACTTAAAACACATTTAAACCAAAATATGGAGTAAGTACATTGATTAAATTATTAATTATATTAATAAAACCTCAGTATTCATTAGAAATCACTAAATCGACGTGGATCTTTTTCAAAATACATGAATTTCGTTAATCAATAATGATTGTGTTCGTGAATAACAAGAGTCTATTTCTTTTTTCTATAATGCTGGATGATTCTTTCCCATACTTCTAATTAAGAAATTTAAACCAAGAGAATCAACTAATGAGATTATAAATTTTAAAAAGGACCATCCGTATAACCTAACATGGTTTCATATGAATCCTATCAAATGGGACATTCATAATGTCTTAGAGTGGGTTGCCTAGCCATGTTGTATTCCAACAGTTAAGAGTGGACTATTGAGATACCGTCCAATTAGAATTCTGCATAATATCATTTTTGGAATGCTTGATTGAAGTACATATGGATGATGCATGGTAATGTGGATACCCATCTATCTTTCTCTTTTGAGCCTGCATTTATTTCATTCTCATTTTTAATTAGTCTGCTCACATGCATTACTCCAATATTTTATTTGCACATATTTTTAAATATCAATGCTTACTATTTTGATTCAATTTATACTACTTGTCTTATGAATTCTCTCAGATCCAACACTATATATCCGACTATTTTTAGATTCGATACTTTATTTTCACATTTTTTAATTTCATCAACAGAACTAGAATAGGGGGTTTTGTGTACCTGATTTTCAGTTTTAAGGCATCATGTTGATCAAATATTCATTACATAATATCAGATCCTTGGACTTTAGGTACATTTTATTTTTTAATATACTAGAATTTTCATTGATCTTATAAACAACACCTACAATATCTTGTATATATATATATATTGATTGAATAAATTTTATTAAAGTGATATAGGTTAATTTTTATTTTCTTGTTTAATTTTTTTGTATCTTATCATGAGGTTGACAGAGAAATAATATTATAAGGATCTAGGTCTCTGGTTTTGTATGTATGTAATTCTTTTATTTGATGTTGTTTTTATTTGGTGACTGGTTTTTTTTCATATTTGGATGCTTTAAAACTGCAGTTCTATTTTTTAAACCACTTCAGTTTAGTGACTGTGATAGGGGGTCACTAATACTTTTACTATCAGAGACCTATAGCGACCGCCAATGCAGTCATATAGGGAGTATATATAGATATTTTCATTAGTAGTCGCTATTTATCATTAGCGATTGGATAACAGAGACTGCCCGAAGCAGTCGGATGATAGTCTCTAATAGAAATATTTCTAGTAATGAATGATCCACAAATCATTTGGGATTTGTAGGAATCAACTGCACCTCAATATGATGCATAGTGTGACTAATATAAATTCAAGTGTGTCTTTTTATATAAAATTTACATTTTATTAATGTATTCTTTCATATTAATGTGTAATTTATTTCTTTATAGTATAAAAACATAATTTTTTTTATATAGGTGGATTATTTTTTCTTGGGTTGGGGTGATTTGTTCGACAACTGATACCATGGTCAGAATTTTCTGAGAGGGGATCACGAGTGCCAAAGATGATGAAATATAATGTTTTTAAATGTTTTTGGATGATAATTGTAAATGTAATTATAAAAAACATTATTTGAAATGTATATAGTAGTGTTTTTTTGTATTAGTAATTTAATTGTATCTGAATTAAATTATATGTTCACTTTGTTTAGTGCTGATAATGGGGACACCCTTTTACGGCGTTGAGGACAACAATGTGTTTTCTACACTGTTAAAATACTATTTACATGTTTTTAAAGGGAAAATTTATAGTAGTTAATAATACCCTACCACCCTACTTCTATGAAGAGGTTGTGATATTATGATTTTGTGATGTGATGATGGATGATGTTAACACCATACGCTAGAATCTATGGAAGGTTAGAGATGATTTCATTAAATTCATAATTTTTTTTATTTTAATTTCATTATGTGTTTATTTAAATTGATTATATATTTCCCATTTTTCATTTAATTATCTTATATTTTGGTAATAAAAATTTTATGATTTATTTTAAAAAAGAAAAAAAAATATATTCAATTTTTTTCATTTGTCAAATGAATTTTTCTATTCAGTAAATAGAAAAGTAAATGGGGTCTGAGAAACAAATATTAGGTTGGGTCTATAGAGAAATGAGAAGAGAGGCCCAAAATGGTGGTGTCATGATTGAGGGTTTATAAGGTTCCTCAAAACAAAATCAAAATAAACATAATATAATTTTGTTATATTTATTAAATAAAAGATTCCATCTCTTGATTATTTCGATGTGGGACGTACATTTCATCTTGGGAAATATGCACTTAATTAAAAGTGTCATACTAGGTGAAATTGGTTATCACCATCCCCATTCATTTATTTTGTTTCATCTCCACCAATACTATTCCATAACCCACCATGGTTTGTTAAGGGAAGATCATGCACTATTGGGGAATCAAGAACCATTGCACTGCGATCCCTACCATGCATTGTGGTGACTTCTAGAGTTGGAACAATGGAGAAGAAGGTTGCACCAAGGAATTTTTTCTTTATTGTGGTTATCTATAGCCTTAGGTTGGAGGAAATGAAACAACACAATCATTCATAGATTTTGTTGTGGTTGGTGTTACATAAAATGAATGTTGTATAAGTGATATTGTTGTGCTTCCGGTTAGGAGAAGTACGTAGATTTTTCAGTTGTCTCATGGGATCCTGGATACACTGTTAAAGTTATGAGATGGGGAGGAAGGCTACAACCACTGGGGGATGGAAATGTGGTAGACATGCAGAGGAATTCCTAGAGGACTACACACATGAGATGTTTTTGGCACTTTCTTATTGTTCATGTTCGGATAAATTGTCGAGGGAGTGCATTGTTTAAGTGTAGGGGTCCCCCAACACTCGATTTTTTTTAATTTATTTTCTAAAAAAAATTAAAAAATTTATGGGTTTAAAATATTTAAAAAAATGTGAAATAAAGGAGACATCACCACTATCTCCATTCCCCTAAAACAAAAAAAAATACTATTTTAAATATTCTTTTTTATATATTTAAATTTAAATTTAAATTTATTTATTTATATATATATATATAATTTAGATGAATTTATATCTTATTTAACATATTGAAATACTATCATTATATCAATCTGGTTTCTTACAAAAACCTTAAGTCATTACTCCCTTTTATAAGATTTATTTCCATGTAAATCATTCTACATTACTGATTTTGTATTGAAGTTCTATTTTTCCTATGAAAAACATTCTGCATTTCTGATGGGGGATTGAAGTTCTCCCTTTAATGTGCAGAACATTCTGCATTTCTGATGTGGGATTCAGAAATCTTTCAAGTGCGTTCCTTTGGAAGACTATAAAATATAAAATATAAGACCAATATAAATGAAACTTAAAAAATGGATTAAACATTTAATAAATAGTAGAAAATAAAAAAAATCATAACACATATTGATGAAAAATAATTTATAAAATTTCAAAGCCACCAACGTGAAATTTAAAAATGTTTCAAGCATGTGACTTTGAAAGAATATAGAATATAAAATATAATAACTATATAAATAAAAATTAAAACATGGATTAAACATATAATAAATATTCTAAAATAAAAATAATTTCGTAAAAAATATTGATGAAAAATAATTTATAATTTTTCATAGCCACCAAATTGAAACTTAAAAATGTTTCAAGTATTTGACTTTTCTAGCCTATAAAATATAAACTATAACACCACTAAAAATGAAAATGAAAACATGTATTAAAAATATAATAAATAGTCAAAAAATCATAAAAATGTGGGTGAAAAATAATTTATAAGATTTCAAAGCTACCAACTTGAAACTTAAAAATGTTTCTAGTATTTGAATTTGAAATCCAATCAAATATAAACTATCAGACCAATATAAATTAAAATTAAAACATGGATTAAATATATAATAAATAATTGAAAATAAAAAATTCATAAAAAATGTAGATGAAAAATAATTTATATGCATTCAAAACTACCAACTTAAAACATAAAAATGTTTCAAGTATGTGACTTTTAAAGCCTATAAGATATAAATTATAAGACCAATATAAATGAAAATTTAAACATATATTGAAAATATAAAAAATAGTCAAAAATAAAAAATATTTCCTAAAAAATGTTGAAGAAAAATAATTTATAAGATTTTAAAACCACCAATGTGAAACATAAAAATGTTTCATGTATGTGACTTTTAAATACAATGAAATATAAAATATAAGACTAATATAAATGAAAATTAAAACATGGATTAAAAATATAATAAATAGTTGAAAATGAAAAAATCATAATTTTTTGTGATGAAAATTAATTTATAATATTTCGAAACCACCAAATTGAAAAATAAAAATGTTTCAAGTATGAAACTTTGAAAGACTATAAAATATAAACTATAATAAGAATAATTTATTTTCAACTATTTATTATATGTTTCATCGATGATTTAATTTTCATTTATGCGGGTATTATAGTATATATTTTATAGGATTTCAAGGTCAATTAGGTGGCCATGGATCATCCTCAACATTTTTTCTTTTAACTCTCACTTCCAAGAAACCATAGACTAATATTGTAGAACCTTGGTTTCCATCCATGTAACTACATCTCAATGACTTCTAGTTGATATCCTCTAACTTCTGAATCATCCCAAGTGATTTCTCTTTCCGGTGTACATTTTTGATCGAGATCAAGTTCCCAAATTCTACGTGCAGACTTTGAAATGCATTCATAATATCCAAAACTGGTTGTCACATAGGAGCATGAACATGAAAATGTTTTATTTTTATGAAATGTATTTTCATAAAGTCAAATTTGATATTTTTTTATGAACTATGTTTGGGTTTTGATTGATCTTCAAGTTGATATAAATATCATTGGGTGAAAATGGGTATTTAAGATAGAAATGGTCATGGAAGAGAAAATGTGTCTTCAACGGGGTTCAATATCTAGGGATAGATTTAATATACAATGTTCCAAATTCATCATTATTTTATGAAAAATTAAATTTTAGTATTTTTTAAACAATTACGATGTTAATTATAAACTTTTCTTACATTCAATTGATTTTCATTTATTTATTTTATTTATGAAACTATTTATTTTCAAAAACCTTTTATATGTTTAGGATATTTTATAAATTTTACTTACATTGTTTTTATATTTTATATTTTATAATATTTTAAATTTAGCTACTTGAAATCTAATAATTATTCCTCTATTTCAAGTTTTCAACTTTGAATGATGTCAAATATAAATTTTGTCTAAAATATTACTGAAAAATGAATCACTGGATAAACATATAATAAGGGCTGATAGTAATAATAGTATTTTCATTTCAATAGACATAAAAAATATAAATGAACAGGTACAATAAATGCCTATGTCTATGGATAGAAGATTCCATACCCCATGGTGGTCTGGGAATAGGACGCCTACTATGAGTTCGTTGTGGAGTCTGGTTACATGGAAAGGGATGATCCTCGGGAACTAGAATGTCAACTATCGCATCCTCCACCCATGTGTTAGTGGGAAGAGTTATCAAATAAATATCGTATTGTGATCTTAATACTTCTCCCAGTAGGGTAGTAGAAGGACCTTCCTTCATCACTATGGGGAACCAAGCCTGCAATGGATCCAAACCCCAAGGCTACGATGGTTCTGTACCCCAAGGTTGTGATGGACTTGGACCCCAAGCTAGAAAAAACTACAGATATCCTTTCAAGATAGAGGAATACCATGTTCCCTAAGGCACATCCTTAATCTACTGAGGCTAAACTACAAGTTGTTCGACCTCTACCTGTGTAACAAGTGAGGCCTCATATACAACATGATGTTCTCTAAGTCATTGTTTTCATGGATCCTCAACACTAGCAGCTACATTAGGATGTTCCATTAGGGCAGAAACATCATCTTTCTAGATTGGACTCTTGAATATGCTCTCAGAAAGCACACGATAAGATGGAATCCACTCCAGCACTTCAGCATGGACCGCTTCCAAGCTAAAGACATGATCCTCGTCTTCATCACTCAATTGAACATGATGCTCTAAGTGAGTGACCTGTAATGATATTCAAAATGAATTAGAAAATATTTCAATAAATAAACTAATGAAAATTTATTGACTTATAATCTTATGAATCTCTCTTTCATGCCAGGTAAGAGACAATATGGACTTCTATCTATACCATGGCTTATACTCAACTTGCTCCGAAAGAAATAATATCATTGTAAGTACACACTGAATACAAAAATATGCATGTCTATGCCAGTAGTCGAGATAGTTGACATTTACTCAGAACCAGTCCTCATCCGACATCCATATCAGCT
Organism: Viscum album; assembly: GCA_963277665.1. Taxonomy (NCBI): domain Eukaryota; kingdom Viridiplantae; phylum Streptophyta; class Magnoliopsida; order Santalales; family Viscaceae; genus Viscum; species Viscum album. Next base: position 1,445,258,566 of record OY728155.1, on the reverse strand, counting down.
TCACTTCATAAAGCCTCTTTGTCTGTCTCAACAACAATGGAATCAGATGAACAAAAAAAACAAGTGCATGAATCTATCAGGATACTTCCACAAAATAATATGGAAGTGAATGAGGGGAACTATAGAAAAATAATCTTCATGACCAAAAATGTAGTATTGTTGAAACTGGTCGATTATAATCTGGTATCGTAGCCATGTAATCTGAAATGACATGTGACCTTTGTCAAAAAATACCCTTACTAAAAAAGATAATTGATGTTATTATTAAAATTTTTAGACATTGATAGGTTTTATATACATACCTAGTTGGGTAAGAGACAGTCTAACTTGATCCGATATGCACCCAAATGGTGTCTCGGAACTGTGCTGAAATTCTGTCTCTGACACCACATGTAATATAAAACATCGATAGTGATAAATAATGAGAAGTTTAATTCAAAAAATATTATTATCATTAGAAACAAATAGAGATGAGTGATCATACCAATTTCTACACAGAGCATTGTATAGACCCGAAGGTTCACGTACATAGACATTACATTACTTTTCCAGAATACTTAATACATAAAAAAAACAAACACACGAGAACTGTAATAGTTTAGTGTCTTTGGAAACTCAGAAAAATAATCTTCTAATCATGGTGAAAGATCTTCAACATCTCCCATAAAGATATTCCCCTTTATTTTCTTACCTAAAACCTTTCTTTATATCCTAGGAAAAAGAAAACATATAAAGGGTGAGCTCAAATGATCAGTAAGGGTAATCATGGATAAAATAAAACAAATCATATACATTTGAACTTAAAAACTTGAACATAATGTTTAAACATCAAAATCATGGGAAATTACATAAAACATACTAGTACATAAGGCATAGATCACAAAGGAACATTAATCATGATAAACTAGAATGGGAATAAAACATGTAATTGTGGCATCCATTAATCACATGCAATGATTTCCATTGTAGCCAAGGCATTACTGCCAAGACCATCTTAGTGGACAAAGTCCTTTACTGAACGAGGATTACTTGCCGTTCCATCCCTGTATTACTGAACCGAATTTACTTTCCGTTCCAGCCATGTCTATCTCATGAGATATAAATCTTCACCCAATGAATTGGAGGGAGATATAGGTCCCACCCATCTCAAAATGAAACCATTCTTATGTGTTCCACAAAATCATAAATCATACATCATAGCATAACCCATGTAATTAAAATGGGATTCTTAAACATCATGTCATCATAACCCATATAAGATAAAATGACAACATAAAATTAATTCCATCATAAAATGATAAAATCAATGTAAAAATAGGGATATAAATAGACCCCTATTTTATATTATATGGAAAATAAGTTTGATAAAACACTTGAACTCCATTCTTGAGGAAATATCCTTTCTACTTCAAAAACATTTTTCTTTCTTAACATGTCATACAATTTTAAACTAAAAGAAGTTGAATAAAAATAAACATAAAAAATTGTAAAGGAAGCTTCTTGGAAATAATTTTATAAAAATAAATTTATGTCGTATAAGTTAAAAAACATTCTTCTCGTACTTTGGCTAGAAAAGTCAAAAAGCACCACGTGCGAAAGACGACAAAAGATTCCTTTCATATCTTTTACTAAAAACTCACCGAAGGATAAAATTGGATTTAAAAAATTGTAGGAGGATGTAAATAATATTACATATTGAGGAAACATGGATGTGGATGATAAAATACACCCCAGTAAATACCAAAGTACAAACAATCTGAGATAAAATGAGATTGTGTGATTTTCCCTTACCTTAGGTCTGATATGCTTCGTACGTATCTGAACCTCCTGTATAATGATTTAAATAATTTCATTGACTTATTAAAGAATCAAATTAATTGTTATGATATCATATATGGTTCACTTATGACTTTATATTACCCGTTCCTTTGTAAATCCCATGTTAAAGCAACGTTTTGGGTAAAATCATTTTATTTATCGTACGCGGTTGGACTTGTTGTTCTTGATGTTATTATTACTTATCATGATTTACTTACTTACAGAATGTAAATAATGATTTATATATCGTATATATTCATTATATATCCATAATATACATTTATTTATAATAGTACATAACATATGGAGGTAAGAAATGAAATGCACTATTCATGGAGACGGTAAAACGTACGTACGCATGAACGCTACTTTCATTTCTATTTTTTATTTTAATTCAATTAAAACATAATTATACATAGGTATATTATAATTCCAGTATAATATCATATATAATATCATTAACTCCATACTTTACACATCCCACATAAGGCATTATCAAATCACATCACTTTGAGGGGGCGGTAGTCCGCACTTCCTCAAATGAGATTATCGTATTTACCAACTATAGAAACCATAAAGGCTTGATATAACTAGGAAGTAAAGAAGCATAAGGAAATCACAAACTTAATATATATCATATATAAATATAGTGCCAACATAATGGCCACCATGAGAGGCGGTAGGAGATAATCGAACAATCATCGTTTCGTGAGACATTAGTTTTCCATCACAAAAGCATTATGTTATTCATCCATTAGATGGAGGTGTGTATAAGTGTAGTACTAATAATTCTCATAACAACATTATAGTATTTTGAGGATACTGGTGTTGTCACAAAATAAAGGATTAAAAAGATTTTAGGGGTTGGAGAAGTAGAATAAAAGAAAACAACTTATGAGAAACTATTACCTTTAATTTGGGTAACTTCCTTTGGATTTAACCAAAAGGACTTCTTGGAGTGTCTTCTGCCTAATGTAGTGATTTAATGGGGAGGATAGGGTTGTATATATCTTAGTTGGGAAGATTTTGGACGAGCCAAAAGGCTTTAGAGGTTTGATGAATTGCATAGAAGTGGTCTCCTTTTATAAGGGAGTGGAGGGGCTCTTTAGGAAAGTGTGAAAAAATTATTTTATTATAAACTTATCTTCGGTTTCAAGAGGTCCAAAACACATTAATGTCGAAGATAATATGACTCATATTCTAAATAAAATCATCCAATAGGAATTGGACAGGTTTTGGAATATGTTTTAATCATTATAATATTATTTATTTAAATCATTTATTAATGAGGTAAATACTGCATCATTATTGTGTCATAAATAATTCAATTTATTTGATGTCAAAAAATTATAAAAAAAATACCAACATGTAGTAAATCATTTTATATTTCTAAGGAATATGTATAGTCTAAAGGATAATTTATATAACCCCTTATAAAAATTAATTACTAAAGTATTTTTGTTAATGCCAATTTTGTCTTTACATTAAATTAATTAATCTAATGTGTCATTGAATTTCATAAGTGGCTCCTTGGGGTCCCAAAATAGACCCAAGTATGCCCATGGTCGTCCATTACTCATCCAATTCGGACAAGGGTTAAGATAATTTTGAATTATTATAATATTCTTTTAACATTGAATTACCCTATTTACCTTTAACTGTGGTAAATAAAAGTAAAAAGTTATTATTGACCAAATTTTTTTTATCTAATTGAACCACATTTTACTCCTTGATATTAACTGTGTCTCTTGGATTTTTGAAATACAACTCACAGAAGTGGTAAAATTATGTTTTATGAACAATTGCAAAAGCTCCTAAGAGGTGGGTAAAAGACGGTGAAAAGTTCAATACAATTTTTTAGAAATCTAAAATTATTATAAAATGATTCCAATGAATTTAATTGAAAATATATAAGTATTAAGAATCTATTTTGACCTAAAATAAATTTAAATAAAATAAATGATTATTTAAATAAAAAGTTGGTTTTAACCAAAAACTCAGTGTTTTTACTATTCATCAAAATTGATGTTTTTCAATAAAATACCAAAAATTCAGCCTAAGCTATATTTAATATTCTGAATTAAAAATTGATGTCTATTTTTCCAAATTAAAAACATAGAAGTGGCATTATTTAATTTTAAAAGTAATTCCCGTTATCAAAAACAAATAGCGTGTTTTTAAGAAATAATAACTATCAAAAGATCATTATTTGTTTATGTCCAATTTCAAAGTGAAATTAATTCCAATGACCAACATTGGATTAAATGGTAAAAAAATATTCTAATTACACTTTAAACCCAATTAAAAATATAATCTATCCATATAAATTATTGCGATGAAAAAATTTGTTTTTAATTGAAATATAGCATGTTTTTACTATTCATCCAAATATGAAAGTTATCATAATAATATTAAAAATTTATCCAAATTAAATTTTTATATCCTGATTCTAAGAAAGAATTAAATTCTTTCAAATTAAACTTATAAACATGTCAAAAACTATATTTAAAGTGGGTGTGCCATCAAAAGGTAGCAAAACTGTATTTTTTTAAAATACTAATTTTACCCGAAAAATTTATTTTGTTCTCATACCATATTCTAGAAAATATGTAGGATGAATAATAATGTTATAAAATTCAAAATTTAGTTAATACTATTCATAACGGCTTTTCCATAATAATATTAAAACAATATATCTTTGTTTAGTGAAACCCAGTATTGCGTACTGCACATGCTATCAAGGAAGGTCGCGATTGCGTGTAATGAAATCCAAGTTCGGGTGGCGTGTAGTGCAAGACTACTTTGTTTTTTCATATAACAAAATACAACCATATTTCATTTTTACATTAAACAACGTCTATACTTAATGTAGTGTTGAATAATTTCTATAAAACGAACTAGAAATTGTGTGTAACACGAGCCAAGAATAGTGTTGTGTATACTGCAAGCTAATACAGTGTTGTGTATAGCGCAAGATAATCTTGGTGTAGCGTACAACACAAGAGATCAATAAAATTAAAAGAATATTTTTCATAAAATCTCGGGGTGTTACATTCAACCCCCCTTAAAATAAATTTCTCCCGCCAAATTTGTCGAGGTTATAAATGGTTTACTACTCAAAAGTTTCTTCAATAGAAACCCACATCATAAAAAAGAATTCCAAAACATGACTTTAAAAACTAAATTATGAAACACAATGGTTACCATAATTAACTAATCGCTGGGTTTCCACAGAAGAGAACATAAGTGAAAATATTGATACAGAAGAGAAATATAACTGTCATGTTTAGATGGAGAGTGGTAGAGAACATGGATATGAAAAATTCAACAATCACACATCCATAGATTTGTGATGATCTAAGTTTCCGTCTGATTCATTGGATATAAGGGCACTAGGACAACATTTTTGGTTTTCAAGATCATTTCCCTAATGTTGAATAAATTAGAATTAGAAGAAATAATTTCTTGATTTTGGTAGAGTTTAACCATTGGTCATTCCTTGGACAATTTCCACTTCATCTCTTAAATAAATGAAGTTTAATTTTTCATTCGTGTAGTGTTATCATATAATGTGATAGAATTATGGGTCATTCCATCTGTCTTAAACAAAAGGTTAGAAAAAGTTATCAAAAATACATAAGTCCATCTATAGTGAGATTAATCATATATGGTTCCTAAAATGGACTTATACATCATATATCATACTGCTTAATATAATAAAACTGGTTTCTACTAAATAGGGACTTCCTATAGGCTAGTGGTAGGTGATAAATGCTTGTCGCACGTCAGTTGTGGGTTCGACTCCCACAACCTTGTCCGACGTGACGGGTTGTCGCCCATCCTGTAGGTTGTCCTTTTTCTAAAATTACAAAATTATGACATTCCATCGATAATATCAAAAACAGTTCTAGCCTTAAACAATATTAACTTATGTCCAACATAATCCATTTCAAACCTTTAGTATTATCCAAAATACTTCTGTCCAAACTTATAGTATAAAGAAAACAATTACTAGAAATGTCTTATACCGAGCATGTGAATACCATCATTTACCCCCAATATATATTGTTGATCACATTCCAATCATGTGAATAACTTAATCATGTATTCTCTTGAGAAATAAATACCCATTGAACCTTAGTGAAAACATGAATGCTGTCAAAAGTTTACTCTTTCCACATACCAAAATCCCAAAATTTCTATATACTCAAACCATGATATCACTATGTCCTTATTATAGTCACATGATCGTGATTACTATCATATTATTTTCTCCATATACCTTCATTATGCGCATTTCATCTACTTTCCAAAAATATTTCAATCACTTTTTCAGGGTTACCAGTACCATAAAATTATTGGAAACAACAATAGACCAATACATAAATATTCCAATATTCCACAGTACTATATACAACATTATTTTGGAATCCCATTACATGAACACTAAATCATTCCACCACATCATTTTCATATTCAACATTTCCAATAGTGATCGCATGTGACTTCTCTTTTTTCTTTGCCTTAAGTGGTTGCTCATGTTGATCATCATTAACCCTTTGATTAGGGAATTTATTATCATAATGCCCCATTTCCTTGTACTTGAAGAATTGAAGTGTTGGTGGAGCGTTATCTGTTGTCTTTTCTCTATTCACATCATTAGCAACCTTTTTCCCATTACTTCAACAATCAACTACTCGATGACCATCATTTCCACACTTAAAACATTTCCTAGTAACTTTTAGGCAATCTCTACCATGCATCATTGCACACTTTGAGCATAAAGAAACATTCATCTTCTTTTCACCATTGTTATGAGATTTCTCCTTGAACTCCATCTTTTGTTTCTTTTCAAAACCTTGAGATGGATATATAACACCAACTTCCATTTCTACCTTGATAGCATAACGCAAAATTTCTTCATAGCTACAAAAGTCTATTATAGCTAATGCCCTTCGAAGACTTGGTTTTAATCCATTGAAGAATCGATCAACTTTACTTTCATGTTGGATGATAAAGCAAGATGCATTCCTTGCAAGCCTTGTAAAATTCGCTTCATATATACTAACAGATTCACCATCCATTTACTTGACCTCAAGGAACTCCTTTTCCATCTCTGTTCGAAGAATATGAGGGAAGTACTTATTCAAAAAAATGTTCTTGAACTCATCCCATTCCATGGAATCAATTTCACTTTGGGGCCTTGTATTCTTAATTAAAGACCACCATTGATCTGCTTCTCCTTCTAATCAGTAAATAGCTAGAATGAGTTTTTCATGTTCTGAACAGTGAAGTATGAAAAATATCTTTTCAATGGTAATGATCCATTGTTCAGCAACAAGTGGATTAGAAGACCCACTGAAAGAAGGGGGACGTTGCCTCATGAAGAACTCAATAGAATATTGTTCCCTTCTCTACTCATTTGGAAGTCCAGAATGATTCATAGCTTGTGTAAGTATATCAATAATATTTTTTACTCCATCTCCCATCACATTTGGTTGTTCAGGAGGACAATCATTGCATTGTCCATTAAATTGATCAACACGGTTCCTTCGGGTTCCAGCCATCGTCTAAAACCCAAAAAGAATAGTGTGAGAGGCAAAAATCATGCTAGGGAAAACAACATAATAAAGGGGGAGTAACTTCAATATCTAACATCCTAGGTTTAATTCTAATATCGTTACCCTAATTCTAGGACTATAAACTATAATTATACTTAACCTTAGGGACATCCCTAGACATACCTTATAAATATTTCTAGGGATCTCACTAAAGTTTTCACATCCTAGTTTTCAAAGGTTAACTAAACCTTTCCTCTGATACCAACTGTAGAGACCCGAAGCTTGATGTACATAGAAATTAAAATACATTTGCGGAATACTTAATACATAACAAAAACAAACACACAAGGACCGTAATAGTTTAGTGTCTTTGGAAACTCGGAAAAATGATCTTCTAATCATGGTGAAAGATCTTCAACATCTCCCATTAAGATATTCCCCTTTTTTTCTTAGCTAAAACCTTTATTTATATCCTGGGGAAAAGAAAACATATAAAGGTGAGCTCAAATGCTCAGTAAAGGTAAGCATTGATAAAATAAAACAAATCATATACATTTGAACTTAAAAACATTAACATAATGTTTAAACATCAAAATCTTGTGCAATGACATAAAACATTGAAATACATAAGTCATATATCATAAAGCAACATTAATCATGATAAAATAGAATGGGAATAAAACATGTAATTATGGTATCCATTAAGAACAAGTAATTATTTCCATAGTATCCAAGGCATTGCTGCCAAGACCATCTTAGTGGACAAAGTCCCTTACTGAACCGGGTTTACTTGTCGTTCCAGCCCTGTATTATTAAACCAGATTTACTTGTCGTTCCTTCCATTTCTATATCACGAGATATAAATCTTTACCCAATGCATTGGAGGGAGATACAGGTCCGACCCATCTCATAATGAAACCATTCTTATGTGTGCCACAAAATCATAAATCATACATCATAGCATAACCCATGTAATAAAAATGGAATTATTAAACATCATGACATAATAACCCATATAATATAAAAGGACAAAATAAAATTAATTAAATAATAAAACAATAAAATAAATGTAAAAATAGCGATAGAAACAGAACTCTATTTTATCTTAGATGGAAAATAATTTTGATAAAACACTTGAACTCCATTCTTGAGGAAAATATCCTTTCTACTTTAAAAACATCTTTCCTTTATTAACATGTCATACAATTTTAAACTAAAAGAAGTTGATTAAAAATAAACTTTAAAACTTGTAAAGGAAGCTTCTTGTAAATAATTTTCTAAAAATCCATTTATGCCGTATGAGTTAAAAAAACATTCTTCTCGTACTTTGGCCAGAAAAGTAAAAAAGTACCTCGTACAAAAAACGACAAAAGGTTCCATTCATATATTTTTCTAAAAACTCACCAAAGGGTAAAATTGGATTTAAACAATGGTAGTAGGATGGAAATAATATTAAATATTGAGGAAACATGGGTGTGGATGATAAAATACACCCCATTAAATACCAAAGTACAAACAATCTCTGATAAAAATGAGATTGTGATATTTTCCCTTACCTTAGATCCAATATGCTTCGTACGTATCCGAAAATCCTGTATAATGATTAAAATAATGTAATTGACTTATTACATAATCATATTCATTTTTATGATATCATATATGGTTCACTTATGACTTTATATTACCCGTTCATTTGTAAATCCCATGTTAAATCAACGTTTTGGGTAAAATCATCTTATTTATCATACGTGTTTGGACTTGTTGTTCTTGATTTTATTATTACTTATATCATGATTTACTTACAGAATTTAAATCATGATTTATATATAATATATATTCATTATATATCTAGCATATACATTTATTTATAATAGTACATAACATATGGATGTAAAAAATGAAATGCATCGTTCATGGAGACGGTAAACCGTACGTACGCATGAACACTACTTTCATTTCTATTTAATATTTTAATGAGATTAAAACATAATGATACATAGGTATATTATAATACCAGTATAATATCATATATAATATAATTAACTCCATCCTTTATACATCCCACGTAAGGCATTAACGAATCACATCACTTTGAGGGGGCGGTAGTCCACACTTCCTCAAATGAGATTATCGTATTTACCAACTATGGAAACCATAAAGTCTTGATATAATTGGGATTTAAAGAAGCAAAAAAGAAATCATTAAAATAATATATATCATATATAAATACAGTTCCATCCTAATGGCCACTATGAGAGGTGGTAGGAGAAAATCGAACACTCATCATTTCGTGAGGTGTTAGTTTGCCATCACAGAAATATTATGTTCTTAATCCATTAGATGGAGGTGTGTGTAAGTGTAGTGCTAATACATCTCATAACAACATCCTAGTATTTTTAGGATATTGGTGTTTCCACAAAATAAAAGAATTAAAAAATGTTTAGGGGTTGGAGAAGTAGAATAAAAGAAAACAACTTAAGAGAAACTATTACCTTTAATTTGGGTAACTTCCATTGGATTGAACGAAAAGGACATCTTGGAGTGTATTATGACTAATTTAAGGCTTCAAGGGGGAGGATAGGGATGTAGGTAGATTATTTGGGAAGAGTTTGGACGAGCCAAAAGGTTTGAGAGGTGTAAGGAATTTCATAGAAGTGGTCTCCTTTTATAAGGGAGTGGAGGGGATCTTTAGGAAAGTGTGAAAAAATTGTTTTATTATAAACTTATCTTCGGTTTCAAGAGGTCCAAAACACATTAATGTCGAAGATAATATGACTCATATTCTAAATAAAATCATCCAATTGGAATTGGACAGGTTTTGGATGATATTTTAATCATTATAATCTTATTTATTTAAATCATTTATTAACGAGGTAAATACTACATCATTATTGTGTCATAAATAATTTAATTTATTTGATGTCTAAAAATTATAAAAAATACCAACATTTAGGAATTATTTCTATCTTTCCAATGAATATTTATACTCAATAATATAATTTATATAGCCCCTTATAAAAATTAATTACTAAAGGATATTTGTTAATGCCAATTTTGTCTTTACATTAAATTAATTAACCTAATGTGTCATTGTCTTTCCTAAGTGGCTCCATGGGGTCCCAAAATCTACCCAAGGATGACCATGGTCGGCCATTACTCATCCAAATTGGATAAGTGTTAAGGTAATTTAGAATTATTATAATATTCTTTTAACCTTGAATTACCTTATTTACCTTTAACTGTGGTAAATAAAAGTAAAATGTTTCTATTCACCAAAAATTATTTTTATCTAATTTAACAACATTTTACTCCTTGATATTAACCGTATCTCTCGTATTTTTGAAATTCAACTCACAGAAGCGGTAAAATTAAGTTTTATTAACAATTGAAAAAGCTCCTAGGAGGTGGGTAAACGATGGTGAAAATTTCAATACAATTTTTTATAAATCTAAAATTATTATAAAATGATTCCAATGAATTTAATTGAAATTATATAAGTATTATGTATCTATTTTTACCTAAAATAAATTTAAATCAAATAAATTATTATTTATATAAAATGTCAGTTTTAACCAAAAACTCAATGTTTTCACTATTCATCAAAATTTGAATTTTTTCTGAGAAATACCTAAAATTTAGCCTAATATATATTTGATATTCTGAATTCAAAAATTATTTCTTTTTTACAAATTCAAAACATAGAAGTGGCATTAATTAATTTTAAATGTAATTCCATTATCAAAACAAATAGCGTGTTTTTAAGTAACAATAACTATCCAAAGACCATCACTTGTTTATGTCCAATTTCAATGTGAAATTAATTCCAATGACCAACATTGGATTAAATAGTAAAAATATATTCTAATTACACTTTAAAACAAATTAAAAAATATAATATATCCATATAAATTATTGCGATGAAAAATTTTGTTTTTAATTAAAATATAGTGTGTTTTTACTATTTATCAAAATATGAAAGTTATCAGAATAATATTAAAAATTTATCCAAATTAAATTTTTATATCCTGATTCTAAGGAAGAATTTTATTTTGTCAAATTGAACTTATAAACATGTCATAAACTAGATTTAAAGTGGGTGCGCCATCAAAAGGCGGAAAAACTACATTTTTTAAAAATACTTATTTTACCCGAAAATTTATTTTGTTCTCATACCATGTTCTAGAAAATATGTAAAATGAATAATAATGTTATAAAATTAAAAATGTAGTTAATACTATTCATAACGGCTATTCCATAATAATATTATAACAATATATCGTTGTTTAGTGAAACCCGGTATTGCGTACTGCACACGCTATCGAGGAAGGTCGCGATTGCATGTAATGAAAGCCAAGTCAGGGTGGCGTGTAGTGACAGAATCCTTTGTTGTTGAATATAAAAAAATACAACCATATTTCATTTATACATTAAAAAAAGTCTATACTTAATGTTGCATAGAATAATTTCTACAAAACGAACATGAAATTGTGTGTAACACGAGCCAAGAATTGTATTGTGTATACTGCAATCTAATACGGTGTTCCGTATTGTGCAATATAATCTTGGTGTAGCGTACAACATAATACATCAATGAAATTAAAATAATATTTTTCATAAAATCTTGGGGTGTTACAAGCATCATGAAACACATCCATATTGAGCTGTAGACCAGCAAGCCGAGGGTGGAATGAGGGGAAGCACTCCCATACCCACATATGAAGAAGGATGAAACAGCCCCTGAGATCTATGTGGTTATTATGAGATACCATGTATAATGCCCAATATATGTATGCCAAGTAGACTAATCCATACCAGTACATCCTAGCCCAATCAAAGTCCTCGAGAATGACCAGATTCATCATGTTCACATTCAATCCCGAGTGATCAAAAAATAGGTTCCATCTAATTAACCATAATATATATGCACGAGCATAAAACATGATAGTCTAGTCATCAGCATCATCAGGTAAATGTTGAAAGTGCTTCTCATGCTAGGGCATAGATATCAAATTTCCATTTGTAGATTTACGGTCATCCAAAATGTTGACACCAAATAATCACTGAGAAAAGTCAGTCCAAGATGCACAGTTGGGTCCAATAATGGCTTCCCCTGGATAGGAAGACCGAGAATCATTGCCACATCTTGGAGGGTGATGGTCATCTCTCCCTCAGGTAGGTGGAATGTATGTGTCCTTGGTCTCCACCACTCCACGAGTACAACAGAGATGTGATGGTCGAAAAATGTAAAATATGATAAAACAATGTTGTGGAAGCCGTCATGGAGCAAGTATGGTCTGGTGGCATGTGGAGGATCCATGTGATGAAAATGGTGTGATTGACACAACTTGATTGGTCAATCCTCACCACTATCTAATACTACCTGAGAAACATGCCTATACTTCTCAGTGAGTAGTATGGAATCCCCCATCTGTATATAAACAAATGAAATGAGTTTTATGTGTAAAATGTAAATATAATGTTATGTTTAAAGGAATGTTATGATCTTTAGAATTTTAGAAATTTCATGTTAATTTGCATTATTTATGAAGTTATTTTTACCAAAATAAAGGGGCATGTATTCATTTTTTTTCAAAGTATATTATAGATGTGTTGTTAATATATTATTTTACATAGAAAATGGTGTTTTTTAAGCTATGGTTATATATATATATAATTTCTTTTCTTAGTTATGTAAATTTTTATCATAGAATGGTATTATTTTTAATTTATATATAACTTTCCACATTATGGTATGTTTAAGGATTATTTTTCATGATTATTTTCTCACAAGTATGCTTTATAGTCTCAGCATAGACAGATTGATTATGCATTAATGTTGCCTCAAATGCACCTACCATATTCATTTAAATGTCACAATGAAAGGCATATTGTTATTTAATAGTAAAAGTAGTTGGTGAAGTCAGATAATTATTCAAAATAAAGAATCTTATTAACAGATTCATATGTTGTGATGACAATCAGATAGAAAAAAAATAATGGAATTTATTAAAATTGATCAAAGATCTTGTTATAGTATACAATAAACAATAGTGGTTAATACACCTCATTCTGTAACACTAACTGATCTTTAAGAAACTATTCATGGGAAATGAACCATGACCCATGAGGAATGATGAAAATGATGATGGTGATAATGTAAACTCATTCCATCACCATCATCATTGTCACTGTTCCTCCTACTCTAGGTTCATTTCCCACAAATTCTTTCTTGATTCTTATTTAGTTTTATAGAATCAGCTATACTAACCATTATTGTTGGTTGTGTACTATAACAAGATCCTTGCTCAGTTTTTATAACCTCCCTGTAGTTGGAAACATAGGTAAAACAAGACTCTATACATCAAAAAAAATTCGGATCATGATTATGACAGTGTAACTCATATTAAAAAAGATGCTTGATCATATAATATTTATTATAATAAAATTTTATAACATCTATTTATACCGTAATATATGGTACTATCGTTTCATTATATAAAAGTTTATTATAATATCAGTCACATATTGTTTTGAAAACCATGGTAAATAGATGAGATAATAACGTATAATTTACAATATGAGAATATCACAATGAAGACAATACATCATTTTGAATGAGAGTGTGAACTCGACCCAAAAATGATAGGGCATTGTTTTTAGTTATGAAATTATTGATGACATATGGTGCATAGAAAACTAATCCCTTGTTCTTGAGGCAAATCCATCTCAATCTGCATTCTACTAGGCTTTGATCTCCCATGGGTACGTAACAAGTTGATGTCAGGTATCACTATCGGCAGGCATTCTGGCATTAAGCAATAATGGAACTCTCCAATAGGTATCCATGGGGTAGTATAACAGTTAGCAATGGTTTCCATCCAGTACACTAGATCAACATATTCTTACCATGGTATTTTCATAGAGGAACATGTTGTGATGGCGTGTGCACATGTAAACCAAAAGGCCTTAAATTTTCCACATTGAAATTGACTCATTTCCAGTAATACCACCATTTTTCACCCATGTTATTTTTGATGGGGTCCAAACACTCTTGAACATCAAATTGAGATTCATCCCATCAAAAAAGGCAGACATTATAGCCAAAATATTCTTCAATTTTCTTTTCAATATCTCATTGAAAGTGTATTATGTACCTTATCCACTGCTGAATTCTGTGTAAGGCTTGTTTTTGTCTATCAACAAAGTACACCACGTAAAAATATAATTTATCCTGAACTAGGTAAGATATATTTAACTTTAAAATCACCTTAAATTCACCATTGATGCACTCCACAATGTTTGTGGTCATGTGTATGTACCACTTCTCTGTCATTTTCCATTGTCCATTTTTCATTTGGAATCTCTGTCATATAATCATAAACTTCTTGATTAGACGTGAAGATTTGTTTGAAATGTTCTTCAAACAACCATTTATCTAGATCATATTCTATACAGAAGATGTGATATTTTACATAAATTTATTTTATATTTACATTTAAATAAAAAAAAATAAAAAATACAATGCTTACCGAGCCTCGTGATTCCCTTCTTCATCAGTTCATTGTTGAATTTTATCTGCACATTTCTAGAAATATGTCTAACGAAGAACTAATGATGTTCGTTTGGGGATCTCCATGTATCAAGGTCCACATTGATTGCCTCATAAATTTCTTGATCCTGACCAGATATGAAACAGATACCCCAAATGTTGGTGAAATGGTTGCTGATACTTTCCAAAAACCAACTCCATGATTCACAGTTTTCCATCTCCACAATTTAAAAGGAAAGAGGAAAAGGTGAAAAATTTCCATCTTGGGTTTCTATAATAAAAAATATGCCCTTGTATTTTACATATAGAAGAGTTCCATCAATATGAATGAAATGTCTACTTAAATGAAATGCAGAGATATAGGGGAGAAATTCTCAGAACAACTGATTAAATTGAACATGAGATGGATCAAGTCGGTTATCTTGAGACACATGTTTGTTAGTATAAATATAGAAGATAATTTTTTTATGGTGCTCAATATGGCTAGGAATTTTGGAAACACCCAATACAAGTCATAAAAATCACCATAGAACTTCAAAATTGCCTTTTGTTTCTCCAACAATTTTTTATTATAGGAAATCATATAACAAAATGTCTGTTGTATCCTCTCTTTCACAAGGGTTATAGGAACATCTTGGCATGTCCTAATCATCTCTATGATAATAGATGATACAAAGTTTTCATCCAATGAGGTATGATCTTATGTCGGGGTTGGCTAAACGCAGGTATGAGCAGTCTCAATTCTCAAGATTCTACAACCTCTAAATGCAATGTCTGAAATCACCCTAAAGAGAATTCTACAATCATATCCACACATATCATATACTGTATGAGATTTTTATTGTGACAACCCTGCTTTTTATTCCACACTTAAACATGATTTATTACATAAAATTAACTTGAAACAACATAGAAGATTGATAGATTTAGTGTATTTGGGATTAAGATCATTACATAACAAATTAAAACATGAAATACAACATCCTTATTGAAAACTTCCTTTACATGGCCACTACATTCTCTCATACTTAGCATTTCATGGGATAACTTGAGGACATGCATTAAAAAGGGTGAGCTATAAAGCCTAGTAAGGGAGTAAACATGGAATAACATGAATAATACAATACATGTTAGATAATAGGTATCTCAATATATCACAAGGGAATCATAAATTTAAAGGCATGATAAAGAATGATAATTATAACATTGAAATGTGGCAACAACACTTAACATGGAATTAACATGAGCATTACTCATTGATCATAGAGCATGTGTAATCCCTAATTGCACTTGAAGCATGAGTAAACCCTCATTGCACTTATATTATCATGAGTAAACACCCATTGCACATAACGTATCATGATACTATACTTTAACCAATTCATCGGAGCGCTATCAGGGCCCACCCTTCTTAAACATTTCATTTAATGCATAAGTGTGCCACATAGATCATAAAACATTGAATCATTCCAAATAATTATTTATTCCATGATAAACTAATGTGGAATAAATACTTGAAACCCATTAAATAATATGTAAATGTGAATAAAGGTGAATAACCTTGATAGAGAAATGGACATGGTATTCAGTACACAATGACTTTGGCTTGGTGAAACGCGGTACAATTTCGGCAGCATAACGATGTGGCATAAGAACTCATAAAAATGGTTGATGAGAGAGAAAGGGGTGTCTCATCATATTTACATGACATGGAAAGTAAGGGGGGCATTTAGATACATTCCCAACAAATGTAATTAAATTTAGATTCATGATACAAAAACATTTCTTGAATATAAATGAGGAGAGAGAAATTCCTTTCAGAATTTCAGTATAGTAATTGGTGTACATGGGAGGAATTTAATGAGAGAGAAAGGGGTATCCCATCATTAAAAAATAAAGAGGAAAATATAGGGGAGGTGATAAAACATACCCCAACATTTATAATTGAAATTAAAAGGGCATAATAACTTAACGAAAATTGGACAAAAATGAGAATGGACGAAAAAAACCCTTACCTAGAAGTGTGCTTCCAAAGGCTTGAGAGAGGATTGAGAGAGGATTATTTGGAGCTTGGGGAACATTTTGAGGATTCTAGTGATACGAGGGTAGAGGTTGGACGAAATCCAAAGGCTTTGAGTGAGGAGGAAGTGGAAGATTGGGTGGGTTTATATATGAAAGGTGAGGGACTTCTTTATTATTTAGGTTTGGGAACCTCACATTAAAATAATCCAAACCACAAACCATCCCATGGTTTTAGCCCATGGTATTTGGAAAATTAATGTTTAAAATAATAATTTATAATTACAAAGTCTAAACTTCTTAAAATAATGTGGTTGCTTATGTGGAGGTGAATCACACTCCCAAGGAAAACAATTTAAAAAGACAAGATGTTTAATAAGTCTTGAATGGTCCATTAATGCTTTGTAAAATAATTCAAACAAACCCAAAATCACATTATTTTAATGTTAAAATATATATTGGCCAAGCATAAAGCTTATAGTATTTTATTACATCACTATTAAATCATTATTATGTCATAAAACACATTATATATTTAAACGGTATTTAATTTTTACCCAAAAATTTGACTATCTCCGAAAATTATGAAAAATTCACCATTGGATAATTTCGACATCTTGATTCCATAAATAATATTTATTTTATCTGCATAATTTTATAAATATGTTAGTTTTCACTTTTAAAATACAAACTGACATTTATAAAAAAATTCACGGGTTTTTACGAAAATGGATTTCGAATCTTAATAAAATTACAACTGCATTCATAAAATTATACGATTTTTTTATATTTAATAAAAATTAATTTTTTAATAATAATAATATTTTTTAAAAATAATATTTAATTAGAAAAATTGATTAATTCATCAAAAATAGATTTCTTAGTTGAACATTAACTAAAAATACTATTTGTGCTTTAAAAACTATTTACAAGGTAACAATAATGAAATGAAAGTATATTCATTATTATATACAAAAATAATGTAAATAAACATAGTAATAGGGTCTTATTAAATAAACCCTTAAAACACCTGCATAAGACCAAAGAGTGAGGTGCGCGATGGTGACAGACTCTTGGGGTGGCTCAGATAACATTGCACATGTGGTGATCTCTATCAACTTCCACTTTTCCCGTAGATGGTTTCATTCAAGATTAACCTGTTGAAGCTCGGATTTGTATTGGTCAATAATGAAGCCCAATGATGCCACCTCCTTTCCGAGCTCTGACAAATGGTCTTCGTATGGAGAAATTCTACTGGATGAGTCCATCGATTCCTTTGTTTGAGTAAATTAGATTGTTAAATCCCATATTTATACCAATCAAGTTATCACAGTTCAATGTCTATATTTGCAACGGTCCCAATTCTGAATGGTGTTTTAAAATCCAAATAATAAAACAAAAGAAGTGCATATATTATATAACCATTTCACATATTAAGGTATTTAATTACATCAATAGGTATTTTCATTAACTAATGTTTGGGTCGTTATAATATTCCCCCCTTAAGAAATTTCACCCTCGAAATTTCCTTATACATTCTAGGCCAAAAACAGATGCAGGTACTTTGCCTTCATTTCTTCCTCTGGTTCCCATGTCACTTCTTCGTACTTATGGTTTCTCCAAAGTACCTTGACCAGATGAGTAGTCTTGTTACGTAGAACTTTGTCTCTATGATTCAAGATCTTCATTGGCTACTCCTCATAGGAAAGATCATCCTACAACTATACCACCTCGAAAGAGAGTACATGTGAAGGGTCTGTTATGTACTTCCTTAAGAGGGATACATGAAATACATCATGTACAATGACCATGGTAGGTGGAAGTGCTAGTCGTTAGGCCATAACCCCAACATGATCAAGAATCTCGAAGGGGATGATGTACGTTGGACTTAAATTCCCTTTCTTTCCAAACCTCATGACCTTATTCCATGGAGATATGCGTAGAAATACCATCTCTCCAACTTTAAACTCAAGGTCTCATTGATAGTTATCTTAATAACTCTTTTGTTGACTTTGGGCTACCTTGATATGCTGTTAAATGGTTTTCACCTTCTATACCATTTCATCGGCCATTTCTGGTCCAAGCATCTTACGCTCACCAACCTCATCCCAACATGCTGGTGTTCTTCACCTTTTCCCATAAAGGGCTTCATATGGTTCCATTTGGATGCTCGAGTGGAAACTGTTGTTATATGAGAACTCAACCAGAGGAAGATGTTGATCCCATCCACCTTTGTATCCCATTGAGGACACTCTAAACATGTCCTCAAGTGTTTGGATAGTCTGCTTGGATTTTCCATCAGTTTGAGGATGATAGGCTATACTAAAGTTTAGTTCAGTTCTTAGAGCATGTTGGAGACTTTTCCCGAACATTGAGGTGAATCTTGGATCTCTATCAGACAAGATAGATACTAGTACTCCAAGAAGCTTTACCACTTCCCTAATATATATCTATTCTAGTTGATCCAATGAGAAATCCTCCCGAATAGTAATGAATTGTGCAACATTTGTAAGATGATCCACAACAATCCAGATTGCATTGTTGCCCTTGGATGTCTTCGGAAGTCCAGTGACAAAGTCCATGGTGATGTTCTCCCATTTCCATTCTGGTATGGGCAATGGTTGCATCATCTTCTTAGACTTCTACCTCTCTACCTTCACATGCTGACATACCAAACACTTTGATGTATATTCGGCAATATCCCTTTTCATATTGTCCCACCCAAAGCTTTCTCGGAGATCTCGGTACATCTTTGTGCTCCCTTGGTGGATAGAGAAGGTCAAGCTATGTGCATCATTCAATAGCTCCTTCTTTATCTCTAGATTCGATGGTACATATAATCTCATTCCAAATCTTACAAATCCTTCCCCATCAATGTTTCAATCAAAGGATTTCTCATTTCTAATAGCTCCCACCCTTTTCTGAATTTCCACATCTTTTCTTTGAGAATCCTTTATTCTCTCCAAGAGGGATGGTTGAGCAATCATTTGAGAAAGGATTGATGATGTTATCCCCTTAATGATTCCCATTTCCATACTTTTCAAATAATAGAAGATCAGATCCTTTTCAATTCTCATCATTGATAAACATGTAGGATCATTTCTACTTAGAGCATCCACCACCTTGTTTGCCATTCCGGGATGGTAGTGGATTGAGCAGTCATAGTCTTTGACCAGCTCTAACCATCTTCGTTAGCGCATGTTCAACTCTTTCTGTGTGAATATATAACTGAGTCTTTTGTGGTCCATATATATTTCACACTTCTCCCCAAGGAGATAATGCCGCCAAAATTTCAAAGCGAAGATCACTACAGCCACCTCGAGGTCATGTGTTGGATAGTTCTGTTCATGAACTTTTAATTTACACGAAGCATAGGTAATGACTTTGTTATTTTTCATCAACAGACATCCCATTCCCTTCTTCGAAGCATCACTAAATACCACAAAAATTTCTCCACTTGTGGGTAAAGTGAGCACAGGTGCAGTGATAAGCCTCCTTTTTAACTCCATAAAGCTTTCTTCACATTCATCACTCCAAGAAAACTTTACTCCCTTCCATGTTAGTTTGGTAAGAGGGTTGGACAATTGTGATAAGTTTCTCACAGATCTTCGATAATATTCAGCTAACCCCAAGAAGCTACGGATATCCATTACCGATGTTAGCCTCATCCATCCCTCTATTGCAGTTGTCTTTGAGGGATCCATATATATCCCATTGCTTGTGATGATATGGACCAAGAATGAGACCTCCTTCAACCAGAACTCACACTTGTTATACTTTTCATAGAGCTTCTCCTTATACAAGGTCTCTAGTACAGTTCTTAGATGCTCCTCATGATCCTCCTTTATTTTGGAGTATATCAGAATATCATCTATAAAGGCTACAACAAATTTTTCGAGGTAATCTCTAAAGACTTTATTTATCAAGTCCATGAAGATTGTTGGGGCATTAGTGAGTCTAAAATGAATTATTATGAATTCATAGTGCCCGAATCTTTTATGAAAAGCAGTATTGGGGACATCTTCCTTCTTCACTATTACAGGATAATATCCCGACCGCAAATCTACATTGGAGAGGTATTGTGCTCCATGCAACTGATCAATCAATTCATCAATCCATGGTATTTGACAATTGTTCTTTATTGTGATTTTTTTGAGATCATGATAATCAATTCATAGGAGCATTGATCCATCCTTCTTCTTGATGAAGAGGACTAGCGCACCCCACGGTGAACCACTCGGGTGTATAAAACCCTTCTCCATATTCTTCTATAAATTCGTCTTCAACTCTTCTAGATCTACGATGGCCATTATATAAGGTTTCTTTGAGATTGGTAGATATCCAAGGATAAGTTCAATTGAGAACTCAACCTCTCGGTCCAGAGGAATACCAGGAAACTCTTCAGGTAATACATCAGTGTAATCCCTCTTGATGGGAATGTCTTCAAGCATGATTCTCTCCTTTGTCTCAATCATTTGACCTAGATATGCTTTCTCATAAAGCAACAATATCCATACTAGATAAGATTATTCGAAAGGAGATTCTTCTTCCTCATTTCATTTTTAAAGAATTGGAGGATGCTTCGGGGTGTGAAGATTGATCTCCCTTTCCAAACAGTCGATATTGGATTTATATAAAGATAGCCATCCATTCCCAAGATAGCGTCAAACTCCACTAAATGAAGTATGAAGAGATTTTATGGGAGGTTCAATCCTCAAACATTGACAGGGGAGGAATTATGAACCATGGACGCAATGATTTCCCCATTCAGTGTTCTCACAGATAAATTTTCCACCAAATTCTGAGGCAGTGTTTGAATTGTTCTACTAAATTTGTATGATATGAAAGAATACGTAGAACCAGAATCAAATAGTAAGTTCGCAATTCTTGAATGAATGACTAGAGTACCTATCACCACATCGTTTTCCAGCTCCACCTCAGTGGTAGTGATAGCATAATCCCTTCCTTGTTGACTTGGAGGTTGTTGTTGGTTGCCTCCGACAACCCTCAGCTTAGGAAAATTGTTTGCATAATGCCCAAGCTCCTTGCAGTTGTAACACTGCACTGCTGGCTGTGTATTGACATGAACCTTCCTTTCTTCTTCAACATTATTGGGATTTGTCATATCCCTTCAGAAGTTCTTGGCCATAGGACCAAACTTTCCACATTTTAAGAAATTCCTAGTTCCCTTGAGACAGTTACCAAGATGTTTCTTCCCACAATGTTTGCAAGGGAACAAGTCAGGCTTCTTTCCATCATGGGATTTGTTTGATGGACCACCCATGTTATTCTCTATTTTCCACTTCTTGTCACTAGTCCCACGAGACTACTAAGAGTCTCTAATCTCCATTTCAACCTTGAGGGCACAATGAACAATATCCTCATTACTGTTGATGTCTTGAACTGCCAATTATTTTCATAGACTCATCTTTAGTCTAATAAAGAAGTGATCCACCTTGTTTTCAGTGTTCATGACAAAGCTAGAGGCATACCTTACAATCCTCGTAAAGTTTGCTTCATATTCCCCGATGGACTTATCCTCCTTCTTCTTGAGTCCAAGGAACTCTCTTTCCATCTTGAGATGGAGGGTTGAAGGAAAATATTTGTTGAAAAAATCCTCTTGAATTCCTCCCATTTCATGGAATCAATTTCCTCTAGGGACTTTGTATTCTTGATCAGTGTCCATCACTGATCAGCTTCCCCATAAAAATAATAGACCACTCGTACAAATTTTTCTTCTTTGGAGAACTGGAGGACGGATAATATCTTATAAATGGAGTTAATACATTGTTCCGCAAGGAGGGGATCAGAAGATCCGCTAAACATGGGAGGCCTTTTCCGCATGAAGGATTCTACGACAACTTGCTCTTTTCATGGAGGAGGAAGGAGTTATGCCTGATTCGAGTTATTATTCATAACTCGAGCTATTGGAGAAAGTAATGTCATGATGTTTTGAGCACCTGCTCCTGTCATATCAGACACATCATTAAATAAATATTCACATATCCTATCACATTGGTTGTTGGAACTTGTCCTTCTATTTTCCTCCATTAACTAAGAAAAAGGGGCTATAATTAGAGGTCTTGAATACTTAGAAAAAAAGAAACTTTGAATATAAAAGTATAAACTTATAAAGAACAAGTATATCCTATCTTATGATCTATGTTATCTTCAATCTATTTCATAACTTATATTCTTATTGGATTTTTTAACCATCAATAACAGTTTGTACTAAGCTTGTGAATCTACTAAAGCATATCCTCTAGGAGTGTCATAACCAAGAGTACAGCAAGACCCATTGTCGTGCACCAGTTCTCGTTCGAGTCTAGCTCAAAGTGGTGTCTTTGGGTTTTACCCCTAGGATACATCTTTTCCAGAGCTGCCTCTACCAGCTCGTATCCAGACAGGGATGTATTTGCTTGATAAACCACTTAATCAATACTCACGAAAACATATGGATGTTTTTATTAGTCTTTTCTCTAAGGCTTCCCTAGGGTTTTCTAATCTTAATCCCAAAAATAACTAAACCTATCCTCTGATACCAACTGTGACAACCATTCTTTTTATTCCAAACTTAAGCATTATTTATTACATAAAATTCACTTGATACAACATAGAAGATCGAGAGGTTTAATGTCTTTGGGGCTTAGGATCATTACATAACAAATTAAAACATGAAATACAACATCCTTTTTGAAAACATCCTTTAAATGATTGCTATATTCCCGCGTACTTAGCATTGCATGGGATAACCTTAGGACATGCATAAAAAAGGGTGAGATATAAAGCCCAGTAAGGGAATAAACATGGATTAACTTGAGGAATACAATAAATGTTATAAAATATGTATCTAAATAGAGAAAAAGGGAATTATAAATTTAAAGTCATGATAAATCATCATAATCAAAACATGGAAATGTGGAAATAACACTTAACATGAAATTAGCATGAGCCAAGGCTCATTGAACATAGAGCATGAGTAAACCCTAATTCCACATGAAGCACGAGTAAACCCTCGTTGAAATTTTATTAGCATGAGTAAACACCCATTTCACATAATGTATCATGATACTATACTTTACCCAATGCATTACAACACTGTCAGGGTGCACCCTTCTTAAACATTTCATTTCATGCATAAGTGTGCCACATGGATCATAAAACATTGAATCATTCAACATAATTATTTATTCCAAAATAAAAAAATGTTAAATAAATATTTGAAACTCTTTAAACAATACGTAAATATTAATAAAGTTGAATACCCTTGATAGAGAAATGGACATGGTATTCACTACACAATGACTTTGGCTTGGTAAAATGTGGTGCAATTTTGGCAGCATAACAGCAAGACATAAGAACTCATAAAAATGGTTGATGAGAGAGAAAGGGGTGTCTCATCATATTTACATGACATGGAAAATAAGTTGGTCATTTAGATACATTTCTAATAAATGTAATGTGATTTCTATTCATGATAAAAAATAATTTCTTCAATGTAAATGAGGAGAGTGAAATTCCTTTCGGAATTTTGGCATAGTAACGGGTGTACATGTGAGGAATTTAATGAAAGATAAAGGGGTATCCCATAATTAAAACATAACTAGGGAATTATAGGGAATGTAAAAAACCATAACCCAATATTTATAATTGAAATTAAAATGGCATAACAACTTAATGAAAATTGGACAAAAATGAGAAAGGAAGAAAAAAACCCTTACTTGGAAGTGTGCTTCCAAAGGATTGAGAGAGGATTTTTGGGAGCCTGGGTCCCTTTGGAAGATTCTAGAGAGATAAGGTAAGAGGTTGAATGTACTCCAAAGGCTTTGAGTGAGGAGGAAGTGGGATCTTGGGTGGGTTTATATAGGAAAGGTGAGGGATTCTTTATTATTTAGGTTTGGGACCCTCACATTAAACAAATAAAAAACCTCAAACCATACCACGGTTTTATACCATGGGTTTTAGAAAAGGGATGTGTAAAACAATATTTTATAAGGCTAGAGTCCTTGGTTATTAAAATAATGGGTTATCTTATGTGGATGTGAGTCACACTCCCAAGGAAAACAATTTAAAAAGAAAAAATGTTTAATAAGTCTGGAAGGGTCTGTTAATGCTTTGTAAAATAAGTCAAACAAACCCAAAATCACATTATTTTAATGGTAAAACATATCTTGGCTTCAAATAAAGTATATAGTATTTAATTAAATCACTATTGGGTCATTATTATGTCATAAAACACATTATATATTTAAATGATATTTAATTTTTACCCAAAAGTTTGACTATCTCAGAAAATTATGAAAAATTCACCATTGGATAATTTCCCCATCTTGATTCCAAAAATAATATTTATTTTATCTAGATAATTTTATAAATATGTTATTTTTCACCTTTAAGAAACCTACATTTATAAAAAATTCAAGGGTTTTGAAGAAAATGGCTTTCAAATCTTAATAAAAATTACAATTGCATTCATAAAGTTATACGATTCATTATATTTAATAAAAAGTAATTTTTTTAATAATAATAATATTTTATTAAAATAACATTTAATTAAAAAATCCATTAATTCATCAAAAATATATTTCTTAGTTACACATGAACTAAAAATACTATTTGTTCTTTAAAAACTATTTACAAGGTAACAATAATAAAACGAAAGTATATTCATTATTATATACAAAAATAATGTACACAAACATAATACTAGGGTCTTGTTGAACAACCCCTTAAAACACTCGCATAAGACCGAAGGGTGAGGTACGCGATGGTGACTGAATCTTGGGGTGGCTCAGATAACATTGCACGTGTGGTGATCTCTATCATCTTCCACTTCTCCCGTAGACGGTTCTGTTTGAGCTTAACCTGTTGAAGCTCGGCTTGGGCATGTTCAAGAGAGAATCCCAATGGAACCACCTCCTTTATGAGCTCCAACAAATGGGCTTCATATGGAGTAATTTTATTGGATGAGGCCATCGCTTCCTTTGTCTAAGTAAATTAGATTGTTAAATCCCATATTTATACCAATCATGTGATCACTGTTTAACAGATATATTAGCAACTGTCACAATTCTTAATGGTATTTTAAAATACAAAAACATAAAACAAATGATGTTCATATGTTTTATAACCATTTCACATATTAATGAACTTAATTAGATCAAGAGGAATTTTCATTAACCAATGTTTTGGTCATTACATTTATTATGGCCTGATTTATGAAATATATATTTATAGTGCCTCTCAATATGAAATCTCTTTAGCATGCTTTTTAATGCATCTTTACTTGGAAAATTCCTTCCAATATATAAGGTTTCGTCAATCTCACTAAACATATCTGCTACAACTCCAAGTAACTCGGTTGTGGGTGTGAGAACATTGTATTCGAATTTAGGAACACATGTCATTGCTTATGACTAAGATGAAAAGAGTGATAAATGAATTATTTTAAGTTTATAATGATGTATAACAGATATATTTATTGAAACATCCTCCACAAATTCCACAAATCCCTCATCATTAGCACTGTTTTCACCATATGTTCCTTCATGATAAAAATCCTCATCATAAGTCAGATTGGCATGTATATCTAGGAGATCATCTAGTCTGTCCTCTTATATATCATTTGGAAAAGGCTCAATTTCATGGGTCAGACCATCTTCAACCACCCTTGTAAGTATATGTCTTTGTACAACTAGATTTTGTTATTGTATAGTAGAAACATCAACATATAACTCCATCATGGTACCATATGTCCACTAAGAAAATAAATTTATTTCTTGGAACCACTACACATCAGCAATCAATGGAAAATCTAGATTCCATAGTGTTTCCAAGGATTGCAAATATCTATAGCTCATAAACTTGATCTCTTGATCGGGTACTGGATTTTAGGAACCATTAATTCTATCTTCAAGGTCACTTAGGGTTACACAATTAGTTATACTAACCACTATTATTGGTTTTGTATTGTAAAAATATCTTTTCTCGGTTTGAATGACCTCTATGTTGCAGCACACAAATGAAAACATGAATCTCTACGTTAAAAATATTTTTTTGATCAAGATTATGATAGTGTAACTCATATTAACAATGATGGTTGACCATTTAATATTTATTATAATTTAATTTTAGGACTCATTTTTATACCCTAAAATATGTTAGAAATGTTTGATTATATAAATGGTTTTTAGAATATAAGTCACCTAATGTTTTAGAAACTGAGGTAAAAAAGAAGGGGAAACATCAAATTAGACTATTTATCATTTATTAAATGAAAATTATGATCATATAAAGTGAAATTAAGAAGAATAAACACATTATATAACACATTAATTATTTATAATATACAAGAAATTATTTAAAATCTTTCAATAGAACGTTGTTTGGATTAGGTGAGTCTCACTTCAGACATGAGGTAAAATCTAACTAATTTTTAATTAGCACCTTAATAACATCTTCAAAGGTTTTTACTTTACTCTAGAACTTTCAAAATCATTCAGACTTCTAATGACATATCTTAGATGTGATCTTATATGTAATTATAAGGTCGGAAACTTTTGAAAGTTTAAAAGTTAAGTACATATCCTTCGAATATGATATTAAGGCACAAATTAAGAATATGTAAGATTTTACCTCATATACGAAGTGAGACTCATCGCATCCAAACCATGTTCTATTGAAAATTTTCATGGTATTTCATGTATGCTGTAAAGCATTCATGTGTTATTTTATATGTTTTTCTTCTTCATATCAATTTATATGTTCATAAGTATCATTAGATAATAATTATATGTACTCATTTTTTAATTCTATGTTATTCATTAATTATTCTATAATTAATAATTACTAATAATAAATATTATTTCTAACCTCTATAATCTTTATGATACTAAAATTTTACACATTTTCTTATATCCTAAAATATGATACTAATGTTTCATTGTATAGTTTTTACTAAGATAATCATTCTTTAATCACTAGTTAATCATTACCAAGTTATTCATTAGTTAATAATTCTTTAATAACTGTATAATCATTCGTTATTCAATAATTAATCATATTATATTCAATAGTTAAATATTATTAGCTTATCATTGTATGTATTCATTTTTTAATCCTATTTTATTCATTAATTAATCTATAATTAATCATTAATTATCATAAGTATTATTTACAAAATATATATCACTAATCAAACTACTAAATAAATAACATATTTTAAACTAAATAAAAACAATTCAATTAAAAATAATAACTTCCATTCTTTAATGCCTTTGTTCTTGTCCATTTCATATTATATCATAATAATTATCATTTTATCATTGATAAACATTTTGATTTTTTTTCTTTTATTAGGTATTTTAGTAGTTTATAAAGAAAATATGAATCATCTAAAGAATATCGCTTGGGAGTGTCAAACTAAGAGTGATGCAAGTCCTATTTCCATGCAACAGTTCTCATTCAAGCCTTGCTCAAAGTGGGTTTTTTAGATTTTAGCTCTGGGTACATCTCTATCGGAGACACATCCACTTGTTTGTATCCAGAAATGGATTTAGTGCCTTAGATAGCCACATAATATTTATTCTACCAATATTTTACAATATATAATCATAAGTTATTCTATATGTAATATATACTTAATCGTTACTAATAATAATTATTCTCTCAAACTATATATAACTAATTATAATAATTATTAAACAAAATATTTAGAACTAACTAAACTACTTAAAAATGAAATATATAGAACTAAAGAAAATAAATTAAATAAATAAAAAACCTTAAATTAAATAAAAATATACCACTAAATGATGCTTCATAAAAAATGGGAATTATTTTTTACCACAAACTCCACCACATGCGAAAAGTAGTTTTTTAGAGAGAGAAGATGTGGGATGAAGAGAGTTTGGGGGAAATGGAAGTAAGGAGAGGGGGAATGGGAGGGTTACCTTTTATTAGGAATTAAAGGAAATGAGACACACTCCCTGCCTCCTTCTCCATGTCATAAATAATGGGAAAACGTGCGGGGGGAGGGGATTCTGATGCCACCTTTTCTGCACATTTTTTAAAATATTTCAAACATGTTCATTTTTAAAAAAATCATAAAATACAATAATAAAATGTTCCAACCCTCATTTGGAAGACATAAAACTTTGGATGATGAGGTATATTAAAAATTAGAGTCTGTATTCTCATTATTTAGATGTAGGATACACATTTTACTTAGGATGATATATATATGGAAAAATAACATCATCTTGGGTGAACTCAAGAATCTCATTCCTTGTTCATTTTTTGTCTGTCATCACCAATAATTCTATGCAATAACCCACGAAGGTTATGAAAATTAAATATTAGGCACCACTATACAATCAAGAACTGCTTCATCACAAGCAATACCTTACAATTCTATGACTCCTAGAGTTAGAACAGTTGAGAATAAGACTACATTATAGAACTATATATGCACCGCGGTTACCTCTAACCAAAGGTTGGAGAAAATGAAGTCATTTCGTTGTCCATATATTGTTTCGGGGAAAATATTACATAAAATGAAGGCTACAGTGTAGGTGATCTAGTTGCATCATCAATTTGGGGAAGGAAGTAGATAGAAAGTTCGATTGTTTCTTGGGATCCTGGATACATCTTACAATGCTTCAAAATGGATATGTAGAGGTATGAGAGGAGGAAGAATATTTGTGGTCATGGGTGGATGGTTACGTCATCTCCATACAGAGGCATGCAAGGAGTACTAAACAAGTGTGAAGGTTACAATGTTGTGTTATTGTCCACATCTTAGTATAGATATGTTTTGAATTTCAAAATCCCAGTATCTTCATGCTATCTGGGCACAATAGGAATGTTTTGATGGAGTTTTAAGAAGAATCTTACAAATCTGGGTGGAGACTTCCTCTAAGGATCTCTACCAAAGCACAAAACAAGGAGGGTTTAGTCCAAACCTCAATAAAGTTTTTTACAAATTCAAATATTTCTAAGCTAGACAAACCATCACTTATTATAAGGATATTTTAGGAATTTGATAGGATTAATCCAATGGGTTTTTTTGAAGATAATATTTTTAAAATTCAAAATGAGGAATTTTTATTCTTATATACACACGATGGTATTTGAGAATGGTCAGCAGTGATCAATGGTAAACCGTGTTGTGCATCGAGGTGCTGAAACAACACCACATGTTCAGTTTGATCTATGAAAGGTGACAGCTTGTCACGGGATATTAATAGAGAGGCAATGAAGAAATATCAAGGTGTGGATTTTCACATAGGTTTTCTACACTATATTATCCATTCATGTTTTAGGAGTTGTTTGTATTTTTGTACCCTCTGATAATTAGTAGATTTTATAAATGTTTCCTTGATGTATTTTAATCATCCATATTGAAGGTTTTTTTCACATTAAATATTTTTTACCCTATTTATTTTTCTACTATTTAGTTTTTCACTAATTTTAATTTAACAGTTCTCAAAATTATTTTGTCGCAATTGAATAATTATCCTAGGACCAATCCTTTTCTGACCCAAAAACTAGTATTAGATAATATATTCCATATTTCTTGCTGGTTAAGAATGGGTGATTCACAACATTGGATTTCTAGCCACATTGAATTGTTTAATGGAAAAAATGATATTAAACTTTGGAAAAAAAGAGTTAAAAATATTCTAGTATGTGAGAAGTCAGTGAAGGAATTGAGGAACAAAACAGAGAAACTAAAGATGATTAGTGTTGGTTATTGGAAAAATATGAGAGGGCTAATTATGATTCATATGTATTTGGATTATAATAATCATTGGTAAGTTATGAATCTGATATATTCATAAGATATCTGAATGAAGATTCAAAGAAATTATAAATTGAGATCCCTCAAAAATCATTTATATCTAAAAAATGATTGTATTGTTTGTGAATTCTATATTATAAATATTTACGTAACCATATAGAGGAGTGAGAAAAACTTCTTACGGATATATATTTGTTGATGATAAAGATCAATGATATTAGTAATGAAATAACTATTGAAATAAAAGAAGAAGATAAATAATTTATTATTTTGGATTTTTTTACTGATTCATAGGATAATATAATCACCACATTGATGTTTGAGAAAGAAACATTGAATATGGATGATGTGATTTCATAATTGATGATAAATGTGACTCTTAAAGAAACCAATGATGGTGAATATTTTGGTAATAATGGTATTCTGGTTGTGGTAGATGGGAATGGTAATCAGAGAGGTCAGTCAAAGACAAGGACAATGTCCAAGAGATTTTTTTTGTGATAAGGAGGTTCTTGTGCAGATAAAATTCTATGCAATATAAAATCGTGAGGAGAAGAAGGTGCATGACACCGATTATTGGGATATCAACATAAATCCTATTTAGGGTGAGGGTGATTTACATTCAATCAATGCTGATAGTTAGATATTAGATCTTTTCACCAAATGATTGGTTGATTGAGTAGTATCATTCTATATCACACCAAAGAATGAATTATTTTCTTCATATAAAGAAGATTCATGTGGTAAATTGAAAATGGGAAACATATATTCTATTGATGTAATTGGTTTTGGTGATATTTTTATCACTATGAATACAGGTTGTATGCTAACATTGAAGGATTGGTGAAATGTTCCAGGTATACGTCATGATTTTTTATCTATTTGTGCACTTGATACAGATGGATTCAGGTGTTTATTTGGCAGTAAAATATGAACCATGTCTAGATGATTGATGGTATATGCACAAGGAATAATTGATAACATGCTTTATAGGTAAAATGTAATGGTGTGCGGTGATGTGAAGAATACAATTGTGAAGGGGACTTAATCATATTTGTGGCATTGAAAATCATCACACATGAGTTAAAGACCATAGACTAAGATAAATAAGGTTTGGAATCTAAAGTAGGTTAAGTCAGGTGTTTTTGGTTTTACACCTAATTATTTTTCCTCAGAGAGTTCCACTAGTGAATAAGGAATTAAAATCAAACATTAGGGGGATGCACTTAGAGTTTCATATATCTTGGAGAATTTTGAGTAGAGGGAGAAATTATTTTCTATAGGTACTCTAGATAATGTAGTGATCAAAGTAATGGTGGAGTTAGAAATTTTTTGATTCATATACTGGAAGTGCAGGCATAGGTATGATGATGATGATAGCATTTGGTTTCTTTTATAGGGGGGATTTCTGGTTTCTGTCAGAGATTCAAAATAGATATGTCATATTTTCTACAGTGTTTATCGGTTAGTGCCATACCAATCAGTTTTCTTTCCAGTTTAGTTTATCGTATTTCATCTTCTTCCTTGTTGGGATGATGAGGGATATTTACGAGGTTCATCACAAGGGTATATTTGTTTTTTGGATATAATATTTTTGAAATTCAAAAGTTTGAATTTCTGTTCTTATCTGTAAGTGGTTTCTATGGTGATATTTGTTATATATTTTTTTTTATTTTTTCGAATGAGGCGGAGATCCGAAAATTGTATGCTATAAAAGGGAGATGAGTAGGCTACCAAAATATAGGGTGGCATGGAATGTGTTATGGAAGAGTGTGAAAATATATCAATAGAGGTTTTTTAGAAACAATCATAGTTATGAATGGATAATTGGGTTGTGCAATGAAGTATTTCAACAACATCACATGTTCGATTTGATCTCCAAAAGTTGATTTATTATCATATGCTATTAACGGAGAGGATAGAGAGACATATCATGGTGTGGATTTTCACATAGTTTTTCTAAGATATATTTTCAATTCATGTTTCTAGATTTTCTTGTATTTTTATACTCTCTAATTTTTAGTGAATTTTCATGTAGTTTTCCCAGGATTTTTTAATCATCCACATTGTTGGGTTTTTTCTTGTTTAATATATATTTCCATATTTTCTTTATTCTATTTGGTTTTTCACTTATTTTATTGTTGGATATTCTCATAATTCTTTTTCCATAATTGAATAATTATTATGGGACTGATCTTCTTCTAACCCAACAACTGGTATCATATAATGTTATTTGTGATTCTATCTAATTAAATATGTGTGATTAGCGACATGGGATTTCTACCCACATTGAATTATTTGTTGGAAAAATTATTTTACACTTGGGAAACAAAAATTTAAAAATATTTTGTTCCATGAGAAGTTAGTGAAGGTGATTGAGAAAAAATCATAGACACTAAAGATGATGAGCATTATTGATTGATAGGATACAGGATAGTTAGACAAATGTATGATTCAGATGTATTTAGAAGATAATAATCTTAGAGGGGCGATGAAACTACTAGATCCGGAGGAGATATAGATGAATATTTAAAGTAAGTACAAATTGATATCCTTCACAAATAATTTATATCTGGAAAATGGTTGTATCATTTGTGGATGCTAGATTAAAGAGATTTAGGTAACCATCTGGATGAGTTCACCAGAATTCTGAAACATATTTCTACTATGGATGTCAAGATTGATGATAATGGTAATTTCATACTTATTAAAATGTAATAAGAAGAAAAATAATTTCTTATTTTGGGTTTATTTTCTGATTCATATGATAAATTCATTACCACATTAATATTAGGGAAAGACACATTGAATCTGGATGATGTCATTTCATAATTGTTGATGAATATGACTCGGTGAAAGAACAATAATGGTTAATCATTAATTAATAATGGTATTCTTATTGTGGTAGATGGATGTTTTAATTATATAGGTCATTCAATGGTATTAATAAATACCAAGTTTTTATTTTGCGATAAAGAGGTTCATGTGCATATAAACTGCTATACCTAGAAAAATAATAAGGAGGAGAAGAAGGTGCATGAAACTAATTATAATGATACTAGCGTAGGTCATATTTATGGTGACAGTTATTTTCATTTAGTCAGTATTGATTTTCTCAGGTCATATCTAAACAATGAATGGGTTGTTTATTCAACTATATCGTGACATAATACACCTAAGAGGGAATTATTTGCTTCATATGAAAAGGAAACATTGGTATATTGAATATGGGTAATTGAGATTATGATAATTTCATTGGGTATAGTGATATTTGTATCACTACCAATGAAGGTTGTACACTAATTTTGAGGGATGTGTGACATGTTCCAGGTATACGCTATAATTTTCTATTTTGTTATGCACTTGATACTGATGGATTCAGTTGTTCATTTAGTAGTTGAATATGGACCTTGTCTTAACGATTGATGGTATATACACAAGGAAAAATACATGACATGATTTAAAGGTTAGTTTTATTGCTGTATGATTTTGTGATGAATCTAATTGTGAAGAGAACTTTTCAGATTTAGGGAATAGGTAATCATCCCACATGAGTCGAAGATCGTCGACTAAGATGAATTAGGTTTGGAAGCCGAAGCAGGTCAAGTCAGGTGTTTCATGATTTACACCTAACTATTTTTCTTCATAGAGTGTAATGGGAGAATAAAGAATTAAAATCAAATATTGGGGTGATTCACTTAGAGTTTTAAACATCTCAGAGCATGTTGATCCAATGGAGAAATTAATTCTTGTCGATACTACAGATTATGTGACAATCACAATTATGGGGGGACAACTATTATTGATTCTGGTAATAAAAGTGATGACACATCTGTAATGATGGCTTCAGCATTTGTATTTCTTTTGTATGGGGGACCTTCAGGTTTTTGTTAGAGATTCAAAAGAAGATTTTCATATTTTCTGCATAGGTTTTCAATTAGTTCCAAAAAAACTAGTTTTCTTTCCAACTGATTTCATTGTATTTCAAATCATTCGTTTTTGGGATGAAGGGGGAGATTAATGGTTTTAATCCCTATTTTTTCTGTTTTTTAGAGATAATATTTTTAAAATTCAAAAGGGTGAATTTATCTTCTTATCTACATCCAGTTTACATAGATGTATTTTTATAAATTTTGTGATTCCTTTCTTGAAAAATTTTGAAGAGTAGAGAATCCTATGCCTTTAAAGGGAGATGATAAGGCTTTCAAAATCAGGGGTGACATATAATGTGATATGAAGAGCATGCAGATATATCAGTGGTTGTTTTTGGGCATGTGTTGCAGTGATCAGCAGAAAATCAGGTTGTGCAATGATGTTCTGCAACAACGTCACATGTTCGATTTAATCTCTCAATGGTGATGTATTATCTTAGTCTATTAACAAAGAGGTGATAGAGATGTATTAGGTTTTGGATTTTCATACTAGTTTTCTATGATATAATTGAAATCTATGTTTCTGGTATTGTATGTATTTTTGTACTCTCATATTATTAGTATATTTTCTCACAACCTCCTCATGGTTTTTTAATCCTCCACATGGGATGGTTCTTCCACATTAAATAAATGTATCCCTCTTTATTTTCTTCTATTTAGATTTTCACATCATTTACATTGGTGATTATCAAAATTATTTTATCAAAATTGAATAATTATCCTGGGATAGATATGCTTCCAACCCAATAGAGTCATGTGTGGTTGCTGATAGAGTCAGAGTGAAGAAAATAAAGAAGGTTCAAAATGAAATTTTCATGATTATTTCCTATAAATAGGAAGGTTGGGTTATTATACCATGGGAATAAGACCTATGTTAAAGACCTTCAACTAGATCCTTGTGCGAGAATCGGTTATGTTTCTACTATGGGTTGTTTCTACCTAGATTCCTTTTTATTTTTCGTATCCCCGCATGACTATAATGTGGGGGTAACACTGGTAGTAAAATGAGTTTTGGTACAGTGCTGGTTTGGAAGAATGGAATTTTTTGGTCTCTATTGACTTTATTAGAGAACACCAAATGGTTTTCATTGGACTTTTCCCCCTCCAAGCTGTAATTTCCTTCGCCTTCCATATTTTTCCCGCACTACTCTATCATTAACATCACTCCCCCCCATTTATGTGTTCTACTATCCTTCATCCAGCTGTTGTTGAATCATTGAGCCCTCCTGCCCCCATCGATCTCCCATCATCAATCCCCCCAGGGATCCATGTTTTCTAGCCCCCCCATCACCATCGAGCCCCTCGTCAAGCCCCTTTATCGATCCCACATCCTTCCACCCTTCTTTACCCCTCGTAGATACCCCCTCCTCATCCCCACCATCGAGCCCCCATCCTCACCCTACCATTGAGCCCCCATCATCCTTCCCCCATTATGGACTCCCCCTACTAGCTGCCCACCATTGTGCCCTTGGGTGTCGACCCACCCATCCACAGACCCTCTCTCGAGAGGTGCAGTAGGGGCCCATTACTTTTCTTACTTTGATTCCTTTCTGTGTAGTAACTCTTACCCCTTAATTACTGAAAAGGGACCCTTTGCCCATGGTTATTCTTCTACACAGTGAACCCCTTACCCTTCATTCATATTCATCATTAAATAATCATGAACCCATGTCGAGGTATTTTTATATTGATCAATAGTATTAATTAATTTTATAGAGAACCATAATTTAACAATTCCTTCATTTTCTCTTCTAATGACAATTTTTTGAGACCAAAGAATTGTGTAAATTATCATTTAATAGTTAAATTTGATGTTAGATTTAGTTGATTAATTTTTCATGAACTAAAATTAAACTTGAGTCTTCTTAACATAAATTTTTAGATAAATTTTAATGGAAGTTTTATATTATTACAATTGTGTAGAAAATTCAATTTTATAAATTTTCATATTGTATTTTATATTGATCCAAGGTATTGTACTTGAACGTTATTCCACTATCTATTAATGGACCAAGATAAGATTTTATTCAAGTTTTTATTCTTGTACTACGCATGGTTTTTTGTTCATATACATATAGGAAAGGATTATTGTGCCACTTATTTCTTGATGCTGTAATATTATTAATATTTTCTTATTGTCCTCTTTTATTATAATTCCAATGAATTATTTATTTTTTGGCATTTCCATTGACCATAAAAGGTAAATATATTTCGGCCTCTTCATTACATTAGGTGTCTAGGATTTTTCATATATATTTTTTTTCAGAATAGAATCCCCATGTGTAAATTGATGCAATTTAGTTTTATTAGTTTTTTGATTTCGTTTAGTTCATTCTTGTTTGATTAAATTATTTATAGAATTTATGTGTGTGTGTAGGTCCATGCACACATATGCATAGTTAATCCAAGTAAGATATTTCATTATAATATATGTGTATACTTTTTTTGACAAATATAATTTATAGGCTTTAAATTATGATATTCAAAGAGGTCCTCACAGTGTTGGATCTAATGTTCATTATTGTTATTAATTTGGTTTTCATATATTATTTATGCCAGATTTGATAACTTCTCCAATTGGTTATGTATCAGAAATTATTTTTTCATCTCCTTTAAAATTTTCCTCAAACAGTGGTTTCATTGGTTTATAAGTTTTAATGAATTTAGTTTCATTAGAATTTAAATAATTTATTTCAATTATTTTATTTCCATTAAATAAATAATGGATAATAGTTAGATTGATATCCCTGGTAGGGTTTCTACTAAATATTATGTGGGGATTAAGTGATTTATTGATTTCAATCATGAATTTCAAATAAATTTGATTTGTTTTCTATGAAAAATGTGAAAACATATATCTATTCAAGTGTGATACTACTAGGAAAAATATGTTTCCAAATGGATTTTTGAAAAACTATAAGTCATGGGAACGTCATAGAGAAGTGTCTATTTCATGTCAGCAATAAGAAAGTATTTAATATGGATTTTTATTCCACAATAATTGATCTAATGAACATAATTCTCTGTTATATGATGTGTCTGTTTCAAATTGATGACAATTGTGTCATAAATTATAATGCCCCGACCCCAGCTACCTAGAGTCGGTGCATTACTTTGTGACATTGGCATGATCACAAAAGATCAAGTCCCAAAAGACCGATTAGTTTAGTAGCCTTGGAAACACTAGATACATTCATAAGTCTTACATTACATCATAAAGTAAAAAAACTACAATAACAAAGTCTCCATAGTCCACACTCATATCCTCTTCTGACAATCCCTACAGACCATTCATAAAATACTTCTTCACATCCTGGAAAATATTAAAACATTGAAAGGGGTGAGCTCAGATGCTCAGTAAGGATAACAATATTACAAAAGCTTTCATAAATAAACATAAACATTTAAGGCAATGTATAACTAAAACAAAAGCATTTTGAACTTGAAATTCAACATAATATGGAAAAAGTAAAATGAAATAATGTCATTTACTTATTCACATGGATATTCTACTGGTCGAATAATCACATGCAATATCAATAACCACTTTCATAATGATGGAATGCATAATGCCAGACTATCATAACCACGTAGCAAAGGCCTCGTGCCAAGACCACAAATAAGATTTTGTCAAGGCCTCGTGCCAAGACACTAGTTTGTCTCATGAGACCTACCGATGCATCGATGAGCTGTAGCGGGCTCCACCCGTCACTTATTAAGTCCAATGCATTCCTCATATGAATAGGTTTAAACATATCATAAACCATAACATAATTGTATCACATAAAACATGTATAAAGGAAACATAACATTTCCACATTTCAATCACAAGATATCAATACAAAACATTAATATAATAAAAACAATTTCAAAACCATTTTCAATACCAAAATTAAAGAAAAATAAAACTTTGTATTTATTTTTCATTAAAAAAAGTTATGGCTTGTAGAGGAAGCCGAACCTCAAATAATGGTCACGACGGCGGAGAAGTAGTTGTCGCTACATATATACAGCAAGAAAAACATTCCTATTGACGTTTAGTAAAACACTTCATATAAAAAGATTCCTTTTGAATAAATGTAAAAGTCAAAGGGGTTTATACACCGTATAAAGAAAGTTGTGTATAAAACCAAATATGCCTCAATGAATGGAGATTGAGACGAAGTCCCATACAAATATCATTTTTTAAATAAAATAGATCTATTATGTGTATTTACTATAAGCACACATAAAAAAAGTAAAAATATAGGATAGGACATAATAATATCATGACATAATTTGAAAGTAGGAGATTAACCCAAAGAATGGAAATTGGGTTAAGAAGTTCCCTTAGCTCACGTCTGACTTGACTCGATCGTTCTTTAATATCCTGAATAATAAACTAGAGTTAATTTCTATTTGATTACGAACCTTTTTCATGTTAATTATTCCTTTTATATCACTTATTACCATGTTATGAACATTATGTAATTATTTATGTTAATAACAGTCGTTTTGTCGATCTTTGGTACTTGAGTCAAAAATATTTTTCTTATAATTACAAGTTGTTCATGTGGTGAAATATCCATTATATCAAGAAATATATTCATGATTTAGATATCATATATAACATATATATCCAGTATATACATTCATTTATAATATTACATAACATTTAGAGGTAAGAAATGAAATGCACCGTTCATGGAGACGGTAAGCCGTACGTACGCATGAACGCTACTTTCATTTCTATTTCTTATTTAATGGAATGAAGTTATAATTATATAAAGGTATAATATAATTCCTGTATAATATAATTTATAATACCATTTAATCCATCCTTTATACATCCCACATAAGGCATTAACGATTCAAATCACTTTGAGGGGGCGGTAGTCCGCACTTTCTAAAATGAAATTATCGTGTTTACCCATAATGGAAATAATAAAGTGTGCCATAAATGAGAAATACAGAAGCATAAGGAAAACATAAACATAATATATATATCATATATGAAAATAGTTTCATCAAAATGTCCACCATTAGAGGTGTTAAAAAAATATTGAACAATCATCGTTTCGTGAGGCAGTATTTTGTCACCCATAGAAACAGTATGTTCGATAACCATTAGACGAAGGTGTGTGTAAGTGTAAACCAAATAAATATCATAAAAACATCCTAGTATACTTTAGATACCGTTTTTGTTACTAAATAAAGAAATAAAAAGATTTTAAGGGGTTGGAGAAGCAAAATAAAACAAAAAAACATTAGAGAAGACATTACCTTAAAATCGGGTAACTCTTTTTGATATGAGCCAAAGGCATCCTTGGGAAGACTTCTGCACAAAGTGAGGCTCCTAGGAGTTATGGAGGGAATTATGGAGAGTATTTGGGCAGATGTTGGCCGAGACAAAAGGCTTTGAAGGTGTGAGTAAGGTGGTAGTGGTGGGGGCTTTTTATAAGAGGAGAGAAGGGGCACTCTTGGAAAGATTGACATGTTACATTATTATAAAATTCTTTTTCAGATTTTAAAGGTCCCATAATTATATATTTCTAGGCTAAGGTGATAAGGGTTATAAATATACTCATCCAATAGGTTTTTGACAAGTTTAAGTCTTATATTTTACATTATCTTTTCATTTTATTTAAATCGTTAATTAATGAGGTAATCGCTGCATCATCATGGTGTCATAAATAATTTAATTTATTTAATGTCTAAAAATTATAAAAAAATATATCGATGTAGGAAATCTTTTTATCTTTCTAATTAATATTTATAGTCAAAAATATGACTTGTATAACCCCATTTAAAAATTGTTTTAGTAAACCAACTCTTGTTTGTGACATTTTTATTTTAACAATAAATAAAAAGTTATTTATGTCATTTTCCTACCAAAGTGGCTCCATGGGGTCCCCAAGTTGACCCATGGATTTTTGTGGTCGGCCATGACACATAACATAGTGGTAGGACAAGTGTAAAGGTCATTCCATATTTTTATAATACTATTTTTACCTTACATTTCACTAATTACCTTTAATCGCGATTAATTAAACTTAAAAGTTACTATTCACCAAAAAATTATTTTAATCCCATTGAACCAAATTTTACTTCCTAATGAAAACCATGTATGTAGGATTTTTGAAAATCAAATCACAGAAGTGGTAATGTTTCATTTAAATGAAAAACCAGTTTTTTAACTACCACTTAGTGGTTTCACTATTCATCAAAAATTGAAGCTTTTCAGAACAATGCCAAAATTTCACCCTAAGATATAATTGATATTCCGAATTCAAAAATGATGTCTATTTTACAAAATTCCAAACATATAAGTTTCATTAATTAATTTTATAATTAATTCTCGCTGTCACAACAAATAGTGTGTTTTTAAGAAACAATACATATCAAAAGATTGGCATTTGTTTATGTCCAATTTCAAAGTGAAATTAATTCTAATGAACACCATTGGATAAAATGGTAAAAATATATTATAATTATACTATAAAACCACTAAATAGTATAATTTATCATTATAAATTATTTTGATCAAAAAAGTTGTTTTAAGTATTTTTCACTATTCATAAAAAAATGGAAGTTCTCAGAAAATTACAAAAAATTCAACATTGGATAATTTTGATATTACGAATACAAAAATGAAGTCCATTTTGAAATATAAAATTTCTATAATTTTAAAAAGTGGGTATTACTATTCATAACGGCTAGTTTGATTAGTCGTAGTGTGTTAGAACTCGAACTTGTGTACAATGCAAGCTATTGCATTATTGAAAGAGAAGTGTATCGTGAAAGCTTGGTGTGTTACATTCTCCCCTCCTTCAATATATTGCATCCTCGCAATTTGAAAATGTTCTTCGAAAATAAAAGGTTGAAAATAGAAAATACCGTTGTGGAAAACCCACATCGGAAATAGGGTTAATAAAAATATAACATTAATAGGTAGAAAGATATGTACAAAGGTCACCCGAGATAGCCCATACTTGGATCCTATGAAAATATAGATATGGAAGAAAAAAACCATCAAGGTTTGATGGAGAGTTGTTGAAAACAGGATTAGGAGAACGTTAACCATAAGAAAATCACAAACTTGTGATTGGTTAAACGGTCATTGAATCCCCAGTTGGAAAGTTAACCGACAAAATTTTGGTTTTATGTTACCTTTTATAAAGTTGAGGAATTTATTTAGGAGATTTACTAAGAACGTAAGGGAATATACATACTTGTAATGTAGACTTTCATTCTTTAATATATTTTTACCACGAACCCATCTTTCACTCCAAATGGTAACCGAACTCAAAAATATTCTATTTATCCTAATTGTATAAGGTTATAAATATTACCACATACCATTTAGATTAGGAAAAATATTTTGTAATAAACAGGGACTTCCTGTAGGCTAGTGGTAGGAAATAAAGGCCTGTCGCACTATGGTTGTGGGTTCGATTCCTGCAGCATTGTCCGACGCGACGGGTTATGCCCCACCCTGCAGGTTTTCCTTTTCCTAAAACTATAGTATTATAATATTCAAAAAATAATCTTCAAAAAATTTTTAACCTTAAACAATACTATTGAATTTTCACCTTAATCCATCCCAACCTTTATAGTTATCCAAAATACCTCTATCCAGACTTTCTCTAAAAGGTCTCTTAATTTCAAAATCAATTTATCAGATTCCCCAAACAAATTAATGTTTCTCTTATTGTCACATACTAAAAATATGATTACCTTCATCATATTAAAACCTTAATGAAAAAAAACAAGTACTGCAGTACAATCCTTATATATATCACATTATCCTTATAACCAGAATATAATCCTTGAGTCCAAAAGCACCAATACATTAATTATTCCACTTCTACTATAGTAATAGCATAAGATTTTCCTTGATCCCTTGGCCTTTTCTAAGGTAAGTTTCCCTGACGCTTAGGACATTCATTTGCATAATGCCCCATTTCCCTACAATTGTAGCATTCAACGTTGATATCCTCTTTCTTTCCCTTATAATCACGAGCCTGGTGACCTTTTTCTCCACATTTTTAATAAACTCCCATTCCCTTTAGGCAAGTACCAGGGTGATTCTTCCCACAATTATCGCATAATGGAAAATCATTCTTTCCCTTTTTCCTTTTATCTATCTCTTGTTCCACCGTTATCTTCTTCTCTTGCTTTACTTTATTGTCATAAGACTTAGTGAATTCCTTTTCTGTCTTGATAGAACAC
The DNA here is from genome assembly GCA_963277665.1 of Viscum album. Taxonomy (NCBI): domain Eukaryota; kingdom Viridiplantae; phylum Streptophyta; class Magnoliopsida; order Santalales; family Viscaceae; genus Viscum; species Viscum album. The sequence goes on along the minus strand of OY728155.1, from coordinate 1,445,215,675 downwards.
GAGACGATATCTTTATACATTGAGAAAGATTGTGATACTAATTCTTGTAGGAGAAACGATTTTAACCCATCAAAGAAACGATCGAACTTACTTCTTGGGTTAATTATATAATTTTCAGCATGCCTTGCTAACCTTGTAATGTTGGCCTCATACTTTGCGACATTCTCATCCTCCTTTTATCTCAGACTCAAAAATTGTCTTTCCATATCTGCTTGATGGTCGCGAGGATAGTATTTTTCTTGGAAAAGATATTTGAACTCCCTCCATTCCATATTTGATACTTCATCATCTTCCTTTGTGTTTTGAATCAACGACCACCATTGATCGGCATCTCCAGTGACACGGTAGACTGCCATGACAACCTTCTCCCTTTCGCTACTCCCCAAGGCATGGAATATTTTTTCTAAGGAGTTTATCCATTACTCAGCAACTAATGGATTTTTACCCTTGTTAAATGTTGGCGGCTGTTTCCTCATGAAGCGGTCTAACATTGATCCTCCACGTTGCGGATCAGGGTGCTCTATACGAGTAAGGTTATTATTCATAACCTGAGTGAGCTTTCCCAGAATGGTAATAAGTTTATCAGCACCAGTTGTATCTCTAGATCCACAATAATTATCTTGAGCAGGAGGGCAATCCCTACACGGAGTGCGTGCATTGATATGGTTTCCATTTCTCCCACTAGGCGCCATTTCTAAACAATGGAATAAACTAGATTAGTTTATGAATCAAAATACATAATTCCATACTTGTAAAATACATAACATATATTGAACTATTTATGGATATAATCCATAAAAAAAATTTCTTTTGGGAAGTATATAATCATAACCCTTCAGAGTGGTTTGTAAAGAAAATGAGAATTATCCTAAGCATATCCCCTGGGAGTGTCGTAACGAAGAGTGCAGCAAGGCCCGTTGTCGTGCACCAGTTCTCATTCGAGTCTAACTCAAAGCGGTGTTTTCGGGTTTTACCCCTAGGTACATCTGTGCTAGAGTTGCCTCTAACTGCTCGTATCCAGACAGGGATGTATTGCTCGTAAAACTCACAAAATCTCAACAACAACAAAATTCTAGGAAGTTCTTCTATACTAATCCTCAAAGTCTATCTTTGGGCTATGTGCTCTAATCAAAGTTTATCTAAATCTAGCATCCAGGGTTAGTAATAAACTGCCTCTGATACCAACTATAACGCCCCGACCCCAGCTACCCAGAGTCGGTGCATTACTTCATAACATTGTCATGATCACTAAATATGAAGTATCGAAAGACCAATTAGTTTAGTAGCCTTGGAAACACTAGATACATTCATAAGTCTTACATTACATCATAAAGTAAAAAAACTACAATAACAAAGTCTCCATAGTCCACCCTCATATCCTCTTATGACTATCCCTGCAGATCATTCATAAAATACTTCTTCACATCCTCGAAAATATGAAAACATTGAAAGGGGTGAGCTCAGATGCTCAGTAAGGATAACAATATTGCAGAAGCTTTCATAAATAAACATTAACATTTAAGGCAATGTATGACTAAAACAAAAGCCTTTTAAACTTGAACTTCAACATAATATGGAAAAAGTAAAATTAAATAATGCCATTTACTTATTCAAATGGATATTCTACTGGTCGAATAATCACATGCAATATCAATAACCACTTTCACAATGATGGAATGCATAATGCCAGACTATCATAACCACATAGCCAAGGCCTCATGCCAAGACCACAAATAAGATTTTGTCAAGGCCTCGTGCCAAGACACTAGTTTGTCTCATGAGACCTACCGATGCATCGAGGAGCTATAGCAGGCTCCACCCGTCACTTATTAAGTCCAATGAATTCCTCATATGAATAGGTTTAAACATATCATAAACCATAACATAATCATATCACATAAAACATGTATAATGGAAACATAACATTTCCACATTTCAATCAAAAGATATCAATAAAAAACATTGATATAATAAAAACACTTTCAAAACCATTTTCAATACCAAAATTAAAGAAAATTAAAACTTTGTATTTATTTTTCATTAAAAAAAAGTTATGGCTTGTAGAGGAAGCCAAAACTCAAATAACGGTCACGGCGGCAGAGAAGTCATTGTCGCTGCATATGTACAGCAATAATAACATTCCTTTTTTCGTTTAGTAAAATTCTTCATATAAAAAAGATTCCTTTTGAATAAACGTAAAAGTCAAAGGGGTTTATACACCATATAAAGAAAGTTGTGTATAAAACCAAATATTCGTCAATGAATGAAGATTGAGACGAAGTCCCATAAAAATATCATTTTTTAAATAAAATAGATCTATTATGTGTATTTACTATAAGCACACATAAAGAAAGTAAAAATATAGGATAGGACATTGTAATATCATGACATAATTTGAAAGTAGGAGATTAACCCAAAGAATGGAAATTGGGTAAAGAAGTTCCATTACCTCACGTACGAATTGACTCGATCGTTCTTTAATCTCCTGAAAAATAAACTAGAGTTAATTTCTATTTGATTAAAACCCTTTTTCATGTTCATTATTCCTTTTATATCACTTATTACCATGTTATGAACATTATGTAATTATTTATGTTAATAACACTCGTTTTGTTGATCTTTGGTACTTCAGTCAAAAATATTCTTCTTATAATTAAAAGTTGTTTATGTGGTGAAATATACATTATATCAAGAAATATATTCATGATGTAGATATATTATATAACATATATATCTAGTATATACATTCATTTATAATATTACATAACATTTAGAGGTAAGAAATGAAATGCACCGTTCATGGAGACGGTAAGCCGTACGTACACATGAACACTACTTTCATTTCTTTTTCTTATTTAATGGAATGAAGTTATAATTATATAATGGTATAATATAATTCCAGTATAATATAATGTATAATACCATTTACTCCATCCTTTATACATCCCACATATGGCATTAACGATTCAAATCACTTTGAGGGGGCGGTAGTCTGCACTTCCTAAAATGAAATTATCGCGTTTACCCATAATGGAAATCATAAATTGTGCCATAAATGAGAAATACAGAATCATAAGGAAAACATAAACATAATATATATATCATATATGAAAATAGTTTCATCAAAATGGCCACCATTATATGTGTTAAAAGAATATTGAACAATCATCGCTTCGTGAGGCAGTATTTCGCCACCCACAGAAACAGAATGTTCTTTAACCATTACATGAAGGTGTGTGTAAGTGTAAACCAAATACTTATCATAAAAACATCCTAGTGTATTTTATATACTATTTTTGTTACAAAAGAAATTAATAAAAAGAGTTTAAGGGGTTGGAGAAGCAAAATAAAACAAAACAACATTAGATAAGACATTACCTTAAAATCGGGTAACTCTTTTTGATTTGAGCCAAAGGCTTCCTTGGGAAGACTTATGCCCAAAGTGAGGCTCCTAGGAGTAAGGGAGGGAAGTTGGGAGAGTATTTTGGCAGAGTTTGTCCGATCCAAAAGGCTTTGAAGGTGTGAGTAAGGTGGTAGTGGTGGGGGCCTTTTATAAGAGGAGAGAGGGGGCACTCTTGGAAAGATTGAAATGTTACATTATTATGAAATGCTTTTTCGGATTCTAAAGGTCCCAAACATTTATATTTCTAGTATAAGGTTATAAGGGTCATAAATATACTCATCTAATAGGTTTTTGACAAGTGTAAGTCTTAGATTTTACATTATAATTTCATTTTATTTATATCGTTAATTAATGAGGTAATCGCCGCATCATCATGGTGTCATAAATAATTTACTTTATTTAATGTCTAAAAATTATAAAAAACTATCATGATGTAGGAAATCTTTTTATCTTTCTAATGAATACTTATAGTCAAAAATATTACTTGTATAACCCCATTTTAAAAATTGTTTTAGTAAAACAACTCTTGTTTGTGACATTTTTATTTCAACATTAAATAAAAAGTTATTTATGTCATTTTCCTACCAAGGTGGCTACATGGGGTCCCCAAGTTGACCCATGTATTGAATTGGTCGGCCATGACACATCCAATAGTGGTAGGACATGTGTAAAGGTCATTCCATATTTTTATAATACTATTTTTACCTTAAATTTCACTAATTACCTTTAATCGCGATTAATTAAACTTAAATGTTACTATTCAACAAAAAATTATTTTAATCCCATTGAACCACATTTTACTTCCTAATGACAACCATGTATGTCAGATTTTTGAGAATCAAATCACAGAAGTGGTAATGTTTCATTTAAACAAAAAATCAGTTTTTTAACTACCACTTAGTGGTTTCACTATTCATCAAAAATTGAAGTTTTTCAGAACAATGCCAAAATTTCACCCTAATATATAATTGATATTCCGAATTCAAAAATGTTGTCTATTTTACAAAATTCCAAACATATAAGTTGCATTAATTAATTTTATAATTAATTCCCGCTGTCACAACAAATAACATGTTTTTAAGAAACAATATATATCAAATGATTGACATTTGTTTATGTCCAATTTCAAAGTGAAATTAATTCTAATGAACACCATTGGATAGAATGGTAAAAATATATTCTAATTATACTTTAAAACCACTCAATAGTATAATTTATCACTATAAATTATTTTGATCAAAAAAGTTGTTTTAAGTATTTTTCACTATTCATAAAAAAATGGAAGTTCTCAGAAAATTACAAAAAATTCAACTTTGGATAATTTCGATATTACGAATACCAAAAAGAAGTCCATTTTTAAATATAAAATTTCTATAATTTTAAAAAGTGGGTATTACTATTCATAACGGCTACTTTGATTAGTCGTAGTGTGTTAAAACTCGAACTTGCGTACAATGCAAGCTATTGCATTATTGAAAGAGAAGCATATCTTGAAAGCTTGGGGTGTTACATAAATGATGATGTTGGAGGGAGTAATAACCATTCTTCTATAGATAGAGAAACATTGAAATTATTTGAAATTCATAAAAATGAACATAATGAATCATATCATGGATGCACTATATTTAATAACAATTCATTCATCATTTAATTGTTACACCTAAAGGCCCTGAATCAGTGTGCATACACCTCATTCGACATGTTGATTTTATTTTTGAAGAAGGTACTCCCTACTTGAGTAAATATTCCATATTTATCCTATCAAGCTCACAAGTTTACCGATAAACATGGTTTTAAATATGAGGCCATTGATACATTATACAATAACTAAATGTTGTTAAAAAAAGAGAATATGAAATTAAATAGTTTTAATATTTTCTATTCATCTTGGTGGTAGAACGATGAGATTAATCAAGGTAGTTACATTCTTCTCAGTAGAGTCTTAAATCAAGGGGAACAAGATTCCACTAAGTAGATTTGTTATTTCCCACAAAAACTATGGTTGAAGAGATTCTTCATGCCATCTAAAATTTCTAAACTGATAACTTGGAATTTTGATTGAAACAATGCAGTTGATAAATAAACTTACTCGATAGATTATTTTTCATGGAAAGAGTTTGATCAAAGACACCTAGACTTTTCACAGGATGGTTGTAATGTTCGATTGGGTTTGGTTGCAGATTATTTTAACCCATTTATGTTCATGGTTAGTGTGATGTATAACACATGGCTAGTAGTTTTGGTTCCATAAACCTTCCCCCATGAGTTTTTATGATGCAACTATTCTTGTTACCTTCAACACTAATTGATAGACTAGGATGACCTGGTGATAAAATCAATGTTTATATGAAACCAATGATTTATGAACTAAAATAATTTTTTTGCAGTTGGTGAAATAAATTTTTACTCGATAGATAATGAAATGTTTGGACTTTCAAACATTTTATATGGACAATTAATGACTTCCCAATGTATAATAACTTATCTGGTTGAAGTAAAAAAGAATAATTTGTATTACCTTTTTAATAAAAGTAATAAATATATATGGACTAATCACTATATAAAGTGGAAATACCTTGGTCATAGATGCTTTCTCCCTCCATTGTAAATGTTTAGAAAAGAAATTATATCATTTTATGGGAATATAGAGCATGGACCATCACCACAAATAATGTTTGTAGTTAATATTCCTACAAAAAATGATCAAGAAAACATCCACACAATGTATGATTTTCAAAATTTATTGGCTCCGAAATTTCATTGTATTCTTGATATAAATTGACAGTGCAATAATAATTGGAAAAATTGAAGTATTTTTTTCAAATTTTGTTATTGGGAAGCTAGTATTTTAAGGCATATTTTTTTTTGTGATTCACATTGAAAAAAATGTGTGTGATATATTATTTTAACCAATATAGGCATCAAGGGTAAATCAAAGGATAGTGGAAACTCTTTATGTAATTTGTAAGAAATATATTGGTAAAACCTTTACAATTAAAACTAGGTGATAGTAATTTGGCATACATACCTGATTTATAGTACACAATGAGTAAAAAAGAGAAAGAAACATTTATCTCAATTTGAAACTCGTAAATGTTATGGATGGTTATTGCTCTGATATTTCTAAGCATGTTGTAGAGGTTTAAAAGTCATGATAATCATATTTTGATTCAATATATAAACACAAATTATGTTCATGTTTATTTACCTACCTATGTTGTAGATCCATTGAATGAAGTTTCTAATTTTTCTAGAAAACTTTGTTTAATAAAATCATCACATGAGTGATTTGAAAAGGCAGAAGGATAAGACTTTTCTTGCAATATGAAACCTTGTAAAACTATTTCTATCCTCTTTTTTTGATGTCATTGTCCACTTGACTATGCATTTAACTGGTCAGGTTGATGTAGGTTGTCTTGTCTAATTCAAGTGGATTTACCCAATTGATAGATACTTAAATACATTGAAATGGTATGTTCACAACCAAGATTGTCTGGAAGCTTCAATTGCAAAGGGATATTTGGTGTATGAGTGCACTAATTTTTTTTCTTTATATGTTGATGAGGTTGAAACCAAGTTAGACATACCCTCCTATATTAACAAGGGTTCCATTAGAGAGTGGAAATATTTTATATGTGCAATGATAGGTAGTTTCAAGATCATCAATTCATGTTGTTAAACTCTCAATCATCTATTCCATTTATACAATAAATTTAATAGTTAATATATTATGAATTTTGTTTCTATATTTATTTTATTACTTACCTTTTATTATGTTTCAATTTATGACTCATATAACTAATTTAAAATGGGAAAGGTCCCGTGAAACTGACCATCAAATATATAAAAAATCATTTCAATACTTTTCTTGTATGGTTCAAGACTCACATAAGTATAAAATAATTGATTTAATATTTTTATAAGGAAAATGAGTTTTTTTTTCACAAACCTTTATCAATTTAATTATGTGAAGTTTAAAGATTCACAACATGTATGATTCAAGTGCTCATTCTGTGTTTAAAGAAATCAACCAACTAGCTGATGGCTCGTTTATTACAGTTCATCGCTACAAGTCTTTGGATACTAATGGTTTTGCATTCCATGTTAGTTATGTTGATGTGAACAGAGAAATGAAAAATAGTGGTGTTAATTTTTTATCTATTTATAAAGGTTATTATAATTTATTACTGAGGGATAGTATTGAGGTTGATTATGGTCATGTATTAAAGAACCATGGTAATGTTTTTATTGGGTCAATATAATTCATAGAACAAAATTGGACCATTTCTGATTTATGTTGGTAAACATTAGAAATGTTCTTTAAAAATATGACCAAGTAAAATACACTTAATACTGACATCACAGTCAATGAAATTTTAATTTGTTGGAATTTATTATAATTGTAATATTGTGGTGAAAATATCTAGAAGAGAGGTTTTTCTGATTGACTTGGAGGAACCGAACATTGTCACCTTTCATGATCAAACACTTGACTAAACAATTGTTCTATAGGAGAAGAAGATAAACAATGGTCCACTGATACAGTTGAAGAAGATATGATAGAATTGCACGATCTTTGAAAGATTTTAATTTTTTCTAGATAATGTTTTTAAAAATATATATGAATTATATGTATACAAATTAGTTGATTTAACAATATATTATTTTATTAATGTAGGTTTGTCATAGGGTGGTCAGAATTTTTTGCCTAATGTTGATGTAATCGATGTTATCATATTTAAAAGTTTATTTATTTTAATCTTCAATAAGTATATTGCCCTAACTATTTCTAAATATTAATTAAAAATCAGATATTTATAATTCCATTATGAATTTATGTTTATCATGATTTGGTTTTTCTACTAGAATAAATAGGGTTCCTATTAAAGGGTATTGATTATGGAACTCTATATCATGATTTGATGTGTTATTTGAGACCCCTTTCATCCAGTTGGAGAAGGGGAACTTTTATTAACTCATAATTTTTGAAATATGATACTAGATCAACAATGATTCCATCCTACAACTCTTCATTGGACTTCATTCCCCCAGGATATTATGGATAGATTATGGATGGTGTTTCATGTAAATTCAATGTTTATTTCTTAATTACGTTCTTTTTATTATTATCAAAACTACTAACTATTATTTTAATATGATAATTTGGCATCGTGTACAGATGATTTTTGGGAAGTTTGAATACCAAATAAAAAATGTATGGAAGTATTTCAAATGAATATTGAATAGAGATCCCTGGATACCATTTTTATGTGTTCTAAACATTCAACAGTGAGTGCCTATGGGTGTTCTTCCTGTGCAGTGGTAGGATTTTGTTTTCTTTTAGTCATATGAGGAGATAATGGAAAAATTTCGTACTTTTAATATATAAATGGATTTAATTTTTCATATGTCTATTAACTAAATACGTTGAATTTATAATGATTCCTCTCTTCTTTCATATAATCGGATGATGCAAGGAACACCATTCAGACTTGGTACTCAACACATGTCATAGCACATACATGATGTATGTTTATAAATTCATTGTTCGTTAATATATTAAAAATATTGTATTATAACTTGAATATAAATTTGTATCTTGTGGACACCTATATTAGAGTAACACCATTAGTATGAGCAAAATAATCTAATGTCACTATGGGTAATGACTCATTGGGTAGATGATCCTGATATTGTTGGAATTATAGTAAGAAATTTATTTATTAACAAATATTATTTTTATTTCAACAAAATTATTACCATATTTTAATTAATTGTTTTTTTATATTCTTCATGCTCAGTTTTATGTTGAGTTACTAGAGTATCTAGAGGAGGAATTCCATAGTATTTTACATAGAGAGTAGATATTTTAGAATATTTTGGGGGGTGATGGTAATGGTTATTCTTTGACTTATGGAACTGGTGTCCCATAATATTCTGTTTTTAGAGAAAAGGTGATGGGTTCATGTAGAAATATAGGGATGTGAACATAGTATAAGATAGAAAATTCCATCAAGGATATTTATTGCCATAAAGATAAGAAGTTTTAGCAGTTATGTGTAGAGTATGAGGATATATTATCATAGAAGTTGGCATGTATCGATGAAGGGATGACGCAAATACATGTTGATGGAACATAAGTGGTTCCATAGGTTAAAAAAATAAACATTACACATATTGAATTTTATCAATATTATTAAGATGCATAATATTTATATACGTTTTAGGCTTTAGATACATCTAGTGGATACAACAATTAGAAGGACTTATTCATAAATGTATCTACGATCATCAAATTCTTCTAATTTTACTTATTTTGTGCTATGATCCTATTTTTAAAGTATTCTCTTCATCAATAAGAATTGTTTATATGTTATCCTCTTGTTATTCATGAATTTTAATAATTTCATCATTGATTATTTTATCACATCATTATCTAAAAATATTTTTGAAAAATTTGGCACAATATTACAGAATTTACGACACAAAAACAAGCATGAGAAAACATACCCATGAATTAATCTTTTCTTTTTTTGAGTTTAGAGAAAAGAAAATATACCATCTCATCAATTATACATCAATATATTTTTTTATTGGAATTTTATACATAGAATTTTATTTTATTTCATGAGAATTTAAATGAAGTATAGAATCCTTATCATTACACCTCATTTTGTTAACCATAAGAGTGTTATATAGGCTTACAAATGTTATTTACTTCAAATCATTATCCATAAGAACTAAAAAATTTAGAATGGTCTGAGATGGTTTTATTCTTCATATTATTTTGAAAATTTTTGTATCATTAATTATCTGCCTATGACGACACATTACTTTTATAGTAGGATTTAATTGATTTAAAAATGAATCAACTACTTCATTCATGCTCATTCTAAAATCATTAAGCTTAATCTATTATACTTCATAAATTCTGAAAAAATTGAAACACCCTTATAGGTATTCAAAATATTCTCTCACATTTCATACATGGTCTTGCATGACATTACTTTTGAATAGATAGGGTTAGCTACATTTCTCTATAAAGCATTATTCACCATTGTATCCACATACATTTCTGTATTTTATCCATATGAATTATATACACTCCTTATAAAGTTCTTTTATCCAATTTAATTATAAAATTTAAGCATCCATACCCAATGACCAAAAAAATTGCTTCATTTTTTTGGTGATGAAAATTCCTGCCATAAAAATGGGTCTTCCATTATAGTTGAAAATTGTTTAAATGAATTCCTAAAAAATAGAAATAGAACCTATAAAATTTGGTATGTGCTAATTTTTTCACCAAATAATTTTTTATACCATTTGAGGGGAGTGATGAATTAAGTTATGATACCAACTATTTTTCCCAAAAATGGCATTTTCCCATGATGATCAAAAACACACTTTTAGTGTCATAAAACACCAAAACACACATTAAAAGGTTAGATCCATGTCAAAAAACCCCATAATTACAATAAATTGTTGAAAAAACATATAATTATTATATTTGATGAGTTTGAGGAGATAGAACATCAATCAGACATGCGGTCAACCCAAAACCACCGAATATGTGGGTTTTAAAGGTTTGGCACCCTTTAAAAACACACAGGGCGTCAAAACCAACTGAAAGACCTATAAATTCAATGAAATCAGATGAAAAAACTGTAGATTTAATTTCAAAATGTTATAGAAGATGTTATGTCAATCGTAGAGGTGGTTTTCTTAGGATGACGAAAAATGTACTTTTATAGTCATAAAACACCAAAATATGTGTTTAATAGTTATATATATAGATAATGACCACATAAGGACTTGAAATAATATGAATTTATTATTATTATTATTATTATTATTATTATTATTATTATTATTATTATTATCATTTCTATTAATGAGAATATGACACATCTATCATATGTTTGGTCTGCCTGGAAAGACAGAATATGTGATTTTTAATGGTTTAAAACACTTTAAAATGGTGCATCGGGGGGGGGGGGGGGGGGGGGTCAACCCAATGGAATATGAACATCATGAAATTTGAAAACAAAAACTAGAGATTATATTTTGGGATTTTTTATCATAAGATACGTTAATCAGAGGATCCATTTTCTTGGGATGATGGAAAACACAATTTTAGTGTCATAAAACACCAAAACAAGCATGTAATGGTCATATATATGGAAATGGCCTCATAATGGTTTGAAATCGCAAGAAAACATTCTTATTAGTATTATTCTTGAAATGTATATTTATATTTCACATCAATTAGATTCATTGTCTTCCCAGAATGGTTGAATAAGTTGTTTTAAAATGATTCAATCCCTTTAAAAAGGTGTATATGGGTGGTCCAAACCAATCAAACTCCATATAAATGTCATGAAATCAGATTAAAACAACTATAGTGTGAATTTTGAAATGTTATAGCATATGTAACAACAATTTGATCTTGTGTTTTCCTAAGAGAACTAAAAATTCTCATTTAGCATTATAAAACACCACAACACACATTTTAAAGTTATATCTATAGAAAACAACTTAGGAATGACTTGAAATCATTGAAAAAATATAAAATTATTATTTTTGATGTTTAAAAAGAGGTGTCAAGTTAATATTTCATGGGGTTTACCCAGAAAAATCGAATATGCATGTTTTAAAGGATTGACACCCTTTAAAACATGTGGGGGTCAAAACCAACCAAAAAACCTCCGAATTCATTGAAATCAGAAGACAAAAATAGTAGATTGATTTTTTAAATGTTTGATTAGACATTAGATAAATTGGGGGTTTTTTCGTGGTGATTTTTGGATCCATAAAATTTTTTGTTTTCAAAATGGAGGCAGTGATTTTGGCCGCTATGAATGAATATTGGTTGTTTAAAGACCGTGTAGAGAAGAATGGTTTATGGGAGAATTGGTTCGTGGTGAAGGCTGTATCACATCGATGGTTTAGTAAATATTATATTAGTGTATTTTTCTTATCTACTTTCTTATATAAGTACTATAAATCACATCATTACTCAGGGTAATTTTTTTGGATAAGTCCAAAAGAGTACACAGAGAGTCCACGAAGAAGAAGAAGTTCGTGAGGAGGATTTTGTGAGAATATAAGGAGTTCGCCATAATAGCTCACAAATGGGTTTTTATTGGGATCTGAATCTTACACAGTAAAGTGTTCTGTGAAGTAGAAAACAGTTCATATAAGAATAAGTGGTTCATGGGGAGAATCAGTCTGTAGATATGGAGGTTGTATGTAGAGGTGGTATGCAAAGACCGTTCATAGAGGCTGTATGTAGAGGTTGTATGTGGTAGAAAAATTTTAGGTAGTCTTGCTTCATTGAGGATTTTCACAGGAAGGCTCATTGTATAAGGAAGTAATGACAGTTTGTGGGATGGAGGAACCTATGAACAATATGATCACCCCCTAGAAAAGTGTGGAAATGGGCATGTCCTCATGGATGATGCTTTTCTTAGACTCAATCTTTTGAGCTGAAGAATATGCACTATACAGTGTAGCTTAGATCATAGAGGAAGAAAGGTTGTTCATGAAGGGATTTTAATAGTTCGTGAAAGAAATTTTTTCTAACTAACAATACACAGAAAAGTGGATTTCATCTATGCTTGAAAAAGGACTTCAATAGAGCATCCACATACAGTTGTGGATGCATGTGTTCATGAAAATAAAGGGACCTACAAGTCCATAAATTGTGGGTGAATCCATTATAAGAGTAGTGAGAGAAGGAAGAGGAATAATATGACCTTTTTCACTAGTAGTGATCCAGAGAAAAAAACATAGGGAGTGAACCTTGGAAAATTATTGAGTACACCCTAAATCTTGCAAAGGCAGTGATCCTAGGCCTAAAAGTGAACTTTCATGAAACTTGTAATTCGCAGTGAGCTTTAGTGGATTTGGTACATTTGTACATCGTAGTGGTATTCTCCTTAGATGTAGCCCAATGATGGTGAACCAAGTAAAATCATAGTGTCCTGTACATTATTTCATTTATGTTAAAATATTTCAATGGGAAAGATAGAAGTGTGTTTTTTTAACGACAAAACATGATCTGAAGGGGCAGTAGTTTTAATTTTTCATACAGTGATTCACCCCTTAGAATATATGACCAAGTGGACCTAAAAAAACCATATTATTATTATTAATTAAATGTAAAGATATAATTTATGTCAATTAGACTGAAGGACTTCCCATAACAGTTGAATATATGTTCTTTAAATGTTTTACGCCTTTAGAAAAGGTTCTTTGAGGGTCAAAATCAATAGAATGACATCTGAATGTTTTGAAATAATATAAGAAATGTACATTAAATTTTAAAATATTCAATGAGATGGAACATCAATCTAAGTAGGTGTTTTCCTGGGATGACCAAAAATGGACTTTTTGTGTCATAAAACACCAAAACGTGCCTTAATTGTCAGATCCATTGAAAAATACATCATAATGACCTAAAATCATAATAAAATCATATTATTTTTATACTTGATTCTTATGAAGATAAAAATTTTAATAGGATGTGAGGTCTTTCTATAATGACCAAATATACGGGTTTTAAAGGATTTATGCCATTTAAAGCACATGGGATGTCAAAACCATCCGAAAAACCTCCAAATGCTATGAAATCTGAAGAAAACAGCCACAGAGTAAATTTTGAAATAGTTTAGTATATGCTATGTTAATAAGATGTGTCTATTTCCCTTTATGATGGAAAACAAACATTTAGTGCCATAAATCACCAAAACATGTGTTTAACAGTTAGATATAATGAAAAAGTCCTTGGAAGGAATTGAAATCACAGGTTAGCCATATTATTATTTTTTGTGACATGTACTAGTATAAATAACTGTAATGATACATGAAATATTATTGTAATTATTTAATAAGTAGTTTTAAATTAAAAAATTTATTATAAATTATTAATATATTTTAAATATCAAATAACTTCGGTCTGTTGAACTAATTTTTAATTGAAATATTTTATTACACTTCAATTATTAGTTGTGATATTTTTTACTACACTGATTATTTAAATAATTTTTGTCATATATATATTTTTTATGATAGATGTGGAGCTTGGAAGATGATTAGGGAAAAAGACTTTTGGGACCGTGGTTTTAAATATTTTGGAAATATGTATTGTATTTTTAAAATATGGTGGTTCATTTTAATTTTATATGAACTTTATTATAAAAAATAAAAAAATTACAGCAGCCTCTATATTGATACCACTATATACAAGACTAAGAAAACCTATATAAGCTTCCATATGGAATCCCCCAAAGGCTGGTCATGTTAGACTATAGTGGCCAAAAAATGTCTATCACTAAAGGTGATATCAAGGGTTTATAATGACCACTAAATTATTATTAGTAAATGTGATCCCGATGTGGTCTATTGAAACTACCAAATAGTTGTTGCTATAGGTGACCCCGACCTGGTCTATAATGTCTACTAAATAGCAGATGCTATAGGAAAAAACGACTGGCCTAAATCATCAACTGTTGGAAGAAACTGGGAAGTCACTAAAGACCTTTAGTGATTGATTTTGGTGGTCATTATAAGATTTTTTTTCTACTAGTGTAACTAATTTTTTGTAATCCATGTATGGGTGAGGGATTGAAAGTATGGAACTAGAGTGTCTTTTAAATTATCTTATGTTTTTTGTAGTTATTTATGATTTATTTAATATTAATTTTTTCCTATCTTGCATGACCATTAGAGGTGGGAAGAAATATGTTACATAACATTTTCTAACTACCCATGTTCATTATAGGTCCTTTAGGTTAATAGGGGTGGTTAATTTTAAAAAAAATTATGATTACCCATCATATTATCTAATTGAAGTACATAGGATTCAAAACGGTGTGTGAATATTATAGATAGTGTTCACTTTGAGAGGAGGTTCACTAGGATTAAATTATGATGATTTCTAAATTAAGTAAATTCTTTTAACTTCAATATTTCATGAAATTATAAATAATATACTTCGTACACTTGTATAATTGATCTAAATACCAAAGAAAACTCAAATATATTGTTTTTCTTCATGTTTTCTTAAGCATTCTGTGTAACATTTACACCGTTATCTATGGGATCAACCTTGGAATACACTATACTACATTAAAATAATATTAGTTCTTTTTAGAGTATATAAATTATTATATTGGTTTCTCTAATAGAAATAATGATGAATTTTGAGTAATCAATTTACTGGCACCAATGTTGGGGAATTGTTATAATTTTTTTAAAAAACTTATGAATGTACCACTTTGTTTTATCTGTTTTCCCCATTTTTAAACTTGTTATGGTTGTATAGTTGTTTTAGTTACAACTATAATTCATGGGTACTTGAATAAATGAAAATAAAAATAACGAGGTATTTATTTCAATCCCATCATTGAGAAAACCCTAAGAAGATAAAATATATATTAAATATAAAGAAGAAGTCATTGATAGAATAAAACATGTCCATGGAGCTAGCTATGGAAAACACAAAAAGTTCCAATAATGAAACTCAAGAATGTTAGTACTCATAAACCATAGAAGAACCTCATGAATGGGGGTTAATTTGAGTATTCTCTTGCCCTATCATTTCCCAATAGTTCAATATCATATTAGTGATCATAAAAATGATATCATAATCCATTAAATTCATTCGGCTTCCATATGATGACTCCAATTCTCATATTGGTAATTTCTTAGATATCTAAAAAACATTATATTTCAATAAAATAGAATGATACACAATAATTTTATTCCTATTATACTCCCCTATAAAGGATAAGGATCAAGAGTGGATCTAAACTATACCCCTACATTCAATCACCACATTGGAGGATTTTGTAAGAATGTTTTTTACTATATTTTTTCCTCCTTCCATGTTCATGGATTTACATATAAGTATTTTGAACATTGAATATATAAACATTGAATCCTCTATAGTGAATTATAAAGGATTTAAATTTTAATTAGAATATCTCTTCTCCATGGAATAGAAACTTGGTTACTAATTAAAACCATAGATGAAGGTCATTCATAGGGTAAGAGAACAATTATAGATGGTGCCGCTAGAGGATCACTGACGAGGAAGTCACCTGAAGAGAGTTAAAAATTGTTGGATAAAAAAACCAATAGTTTTTAATGGAAAACTAATGGAGGTAAAACATGGGTGAACATGATAGAAAATAGTTTGGTATTCAAAAAAAAAGAATGATATTTCAAGGAAATTAGATGTTATGATGGACACTCAACATCCCCAATGTATAAACTGTGAATATTTGAATTATTTATCCTTTAAAAATTAAAATTATATAGACAAATGAATGCCACATGAATAACAAGAAATAAATTATGGAAATGGATTTCATCATGAAAACTGATTTCAACTAAGTCCATATTGTTTTCAACCTCAACATCAATTATTTTCTCCAAATAATCGAATCCACACATTATGGGCTACCCGAGAAACTTTTATGACAAATAAAATAGATTATCTTTAGGAAATTATACCATACTCCAAGGATAATGGGGATAATATCTAATAATTAAAAATACTCACAAAATCAAGGTGATTTTATGAAGAATATATATCTTCATGTGGGACTACTTACTACCCAACTCAAGGAGATGCTAAGGTGAATTTTACAAGGATATACTAATGTTCCTAGACATAGAGAACTAAAATCCATCACCATGAGGAGTGGAAAAATAACCAAAGATAATGCTAAAGATAATAAATAATTGAATGAGATTAAATATGAAGAATTTAGAAGAAACATTAATGAAAAATCTAAGAAATAAAAGCGATTAGAGTAAGGAACAAAGGAAAAAAATAAATTGAAACTAATAAGTTTGTTAAATAAAAAGAACCACCCCCATAATTGACCTCTAATACCTTTTCCCAAGAGAGTAAGGCATGTAATTATAAGTAATCTATGAGAAATTCTTTGGGACATTTTTATGAAATTACATATTAAAATACTATTTTATGAATCTATAGAGAATATTCCAATCTACGAAAACTTTATAAAAGAATTAGTATCAAATAATAGGAATCTATAGGTATTTGGAACAATTATATTAATGGGGTATTGTATAGATATGGTGTTAATAATCCTACTAATGATGCATAATGATCCAAATAGATTTGTTATTCTGATTGATATTGGATCTAATGATTTTGGTATGGATTTGTGTGATTTAGGAGAGATCATGAATATAGTTCCATGCACAACATATATTTGGACTGAGAAATATAAATCCAACTTGAGTTTCACTTCAACTTATAGATATAGTAGTGTGAAATCCCCATGGTTTACAAGAAGATATCATTTTAAAGGTAGAAAAGTTTTACCTCACGATGGAATTTATATTGATGTACATGGATGAGAAGTCTCCAATAATAATGGGAAGAATAATCCTTGCAGTGGGAAAGGAATTTATTGATTTTCAATATAGGGAGTTTTTCTTAAGAGTTTGTGGAGAAGAGGTAAATTTCCATACCCACTGGTATATGGAAAATTTTTATTAGAAAGGAGAGAATTTGAGAGAATATTTCCTTCAATGAGTTAAGGATATAACTTCCTATAAAAAAGAAGTGATGTGGTTTCTGAAGAGAGAATGTAATAGGGTGAAAATTTTAATAATGAAAAAATGATTTCTATAAAAGGTTGAAGATAGAGGAGGTACTGTTGTCCTTGATTTAACATCCCATTACAATATTTTAGGTGTTTCACATATCTATTGTTGTATTCCTTGTTAATTTTGGTGTGTTTTGGGACTCTTAAAGATAGAGAGAATTTTCTAGGGAAAATGACCTGAAGTTTGGGGATATATATTTGTTTTAATTAATGGAGTATTGTTATAAATGTATTAAAGTATTTTTGTGTTTCTACCTATGTCTAGAGAATTTTTAAGCTGGTTTGGGTTTTCTATAAGAAAATTTGAGTTTTCATTATTTTTTGGACATTTAAACTCTTGGCAAGGGGATTTAAAATCATGTATTTCCTTCTCAGATGATGTCTTGATATTTTATAGGACATGAATGTTTACCCACTATGTATTATGAATTTACTTCATGTATTGGTAAAATTTAGGATTTTAATAAAAGGTGATGAGTTTTTTTAGTGTATGTGGGCTTCATGGATTACATGAAGTGTAATGGTTTTACACGGAGTGTATCTACCATGGGTTTTTATTTTAGAGTGATGCGCAGTTGGTTTGTTTTGTTATTCAGATGAATCCTCTTTTATCTAGACCTAGGAGCTCTCCTAGATGATTTTTCGGACATCCACTCATTTCTAATCGATTTTTTCATTGATTGATCCGTGTTTTGATTATGATATATTTCTCTAGGTGAGAAATCCTTCTATACATTATTGTTTTTTATCATAGTTTCACTATTTCATTTCATTATTACATATGTTTGTCTTTATTATAATTCTATTTATTCCTTATTTATCCATGGTGTGATCTTTATGATGAGGTTAACCCTTATGTTTGTTTTGGTGTAGAAGGAGGAGTCATTTTGGTATGTTGTGATATGTCCACTTCACCGACCACTTTATTTCTTAAATTGATCCTCATATGTGAGGATTGATTATAAAGACTTCATTTTTTTCATTCTGTTCTTCCATGTTGGTGGATCCCATTATAATCCTTTGCGTCCCATGTTTAAGGGAGGTGGTTCCATCTCTATCTTATGTTGGATGAACTGTATCAATCTGGTTTTATAAAAAAAATTATAAATTGAAATGGCATGATTGAATAATTTATATGTGTGTGTGGAAGGTGTTTTTGATAAATGATTGGTTTACCCTTCTTTTTTTAAAAGGACATTTTTATTTTCAAATCATTATGAAATGGATTTATGAAATGGTTTTCAAAGAATGGTTTCAAATTATCTAGAAAATAGATCACATGGTAAGCCTTAGGTACTTAGGTTGAAGGTTTATCATTGGGAAATCACCCATGTAATATCATGAGGTTCAGTATTAAGGTGTTCCTATATTACCTAGACCTATTTTTCTGGGGAATTGTTATTGTCATTGTTGAGGGGTTCACTCATGGGGTGTTAATCTTCTCCTTTAAGCTATCTTTAAAGGACTAGATTTGTGAACTACTCATTGATTGTAGTATAAATAGTCCTCTATCATTACCTAGAGTGACCCTTGGTGTGATTTTACATGTTATTTTGTTTTATACTATTTTTTTGGAAATTATATGGACTTTTTGTGATATATAATGCATGCATTTATCAGTTTTATTTGACTAGTATGATGTATATAAAATTATATGAAAATGTTTTTCCTAGATTATTTGGAACTGTTGAAAATGGGGAAATTAAATGGTTTACCATGATTTTGATATAAAAATTGTTAATTTTTTTCATCATGTCATGTTTTATTTAATGTTGAGAATTTAATAGATTGTTATACAGACACTTGATATGTATGACTAGGGTGGAATCCTACTGATCCTGTTAGCTCACTCCATGCACACCCCTTCCTCAGTGCATAGACCTTTTTATGTATTTTGATATAGGGAAAGGCAATGCACCGTTGTGAGGTGTTGTGTTTTCTCTCAGCTGGGTTTGGGTAGGTGGTGGTGAGATGGTGGGAGTTTTTACATGCTATCACATGGAGTATTTTGTTTTCTATTTTTTTTTCTTTGACATTGGACTTGAACTTTGGGATGTTTTGACTACTTTTGAGTCATATCATTTTTGCTATCTTCCTTCACTTATAACCTATTTTATCTCTTTTATTGTTTAATTTATTATATATATAAATATATTCTATGTTATTGGTTTAGGTTGAGTAAAATCATTTCATCTGGTTGTTGTTTGATATATGGTTGTGATGTGTGTCTCATGTTTTGAGTTATTTAATTTCATCTCAGTTTCTTCTTATTATTTTCTGTTTTGATATTAGATTATTCTATTGTATGATCACTTATTTTGTTTCAATGTGCATCTTTATGCCTCTAAGACATCTTCAACTGGTTCCTTGGAAGGGTGCAACTAATGCTACCCAATGGAATTTACCTCTGGATAAGAATCTTATCGAGGTTATCATGCTGTCAGTTTTTGTTTCTAATCAAAATATACTACAAGTACATAACATAATCATTGAGGTATATCTTATATATTTAAGATAAAGGTATTTATCAAAGTAGTTCTTACATGATAAGACTCCATCTATTAAGGGTTTGAATTAACCTCAAGTGGGACAGGATTGGATTTATACAATTGATCATATATTTTACATCCTAAATATTCCTGAGAGTATCAAGGTGGGGTGTGAGGAATTCATAATTAAGGGTCATGGTAAGCAATGGTGGTATTCCATGGTACAGGAAGATATGAATGTATAATTGGATTGGAAGGGTTTCAAGACTCTCTTATTTAAGCAGTTTTGTCCATATATACTAAGGATTGAAAATTATATGGTGTTTCTAACTTTATAGAAGAGATATCATTTAGTGTCAATATACACTAATTGGTTTACAGAGCTATTTCATTTTTCACAAGAAGTAGAAAAGAATGACTAACTAAAAGCATATAAGTTTCTGTATGGTTTGTGATCAGGTATCAGATCTCATGTTTTTATGTTGAAATTTTTGACTTATATAGAGAATATATATATATTAATGATGCATGATTTGGATATGGAAGGAAATATTGGTTACTCTACCCCTTTATGCTCACCCAGTGGCATCTTCAAAGGTTTGAAGTGGAAGAAGATAAAGTGTTGTCATTTTAATAGGAGTGGTGGGGGTGGTTCTCAATGGAATTCCTCCTCAACATATTTAGTTTCTACTGGTAGTGTTCCCTAACATTACATCAGTGCAGCAAGGTAAGGCACACACGAAATTCTTGTTTTTCACCTTCAGAGTTGTTCAATAGTTATGGAAATCATGAAAATATACAGTGTTTCTATCAGGAAATGTCTACACCTTGTAATGTCCATAGACTATCATCTCCAAAGGATAATTCATCATAGTTAGATTCTTCAAGGAATATAGGGATTCAAAAATAGGACTATGTAGTGAAGAAACTTCAGGTAGTATATATGTTTTCATGAGAGGTATATACAGGTCTAGTGCCAGGGAGAGGTACCATCTTTATTGAATCTTTAGTAGTTATTACTTTATTTGATACTCATTTCTACCACACATTTATATCTAGATTATTTTTTTATATTTTTAAACTTTTTAATGGAGATAATGTCCTTTTTATGGAGTTAATGACACCTCTTGGGAAGAGGAAAGAGTATGAGTAATAGTGTAATTCTTATTCCCTATTGATAGCTTATGTAGAATTATTCTATTATTTTCTTTTCCTTAATCTCAATTTGTTTAATATCATCATCGGGATGGATTGGCTTGTTTCTCATCATGCTGAGGTGGATCATTATCATTGATTTGTTTCATTTCTTGTGGTTTATGGGATATTAAAGTTTTTTATATAAATTTTTATATGAGGTATAGTTATGAAGGTCCTTTCATCCCAAATATTAGGAGTTTTTTGGTTGTTGTAGTAGTTGAATATGGTGACGTTTATTCTATTTTTGGACATCCCCTGGTTTTTTGGGACATTGCTAAATTTTTACCAGATCATTTCTCTAGTCTTCCACCAAATAGGGTGGTAGAATTTACAATTGATATGGTTCAAGTTACGTAGCTGATTTTGATACCTTATTATCATATAGAACTACCTGAGCTGAAAGAGATCAAGATTATGTCAGATGACCTTATGGAAAAAAAAATTTTCTCCTTATCATTTCACATTGGGTAGCGCATGTTCTTATTTCCAAGAAGGCAGATGGTTCACTCCAATTTTTTTGTCTATAATAAGTCAAATTGGGTAATTGATAAGAAAAAAATCATTTTCCTCATGCGGGTGATTTTTTTGATCAGCTAATGGTGGAAAAGTGGTTTCTTAAGAATGATCTTCAGTCAAGCTATTATCATCTAACAGTTTTGGAGTTTGATATATCAATGATATATTTTTTGATCAATTGTGGTGATTATTAATATCTTGTGATTCCATTTGGTTTGACTACCGATCCTACTGTTTTTATGGCTTTTTTGAATCAAATATTCCATTTTATCTCTACACATTTCTGGTGGTGTACATGGATGATATTTTGGTTTATTCAAGATCGAAGAAGGAGAACGAGCACCATTTATGCTTTGTTTTGGAAATCATGAGGGGTCACCACTTTTATGGAATTATTTAAAATTGAATATACTAGATCCATGAAGTAATTTTATTAGGGAATTTAATTTTTGAGAAAGGATTATTAGTTGTTTCAAAGAAGGTGAAGGCTCTTGTTTTGGGATGAACCATGTAATGTCATTAAGATTCAGAGATTCCTTGATATTATTGGATATTACCAATGGTTTTTCAATTATTTCCCAAATTTAGTGTCAAAATTAAATTCTCTTACTATGAAACAGGTGAAATTAAAAGGAATGAAAAGTGTAAATATTCTTTGGATGATATGAAATAAGTTCTGACATTGGCACCTATTCTAATCTTACATGATCTTGGTAAGTGGTATGTGCTTTTTTGAGATGATTTTAGTTTTGTTTGGGTTTGTGTGCTTAAGAATGATAATAATGTGGTATCTTAAGGATCCCATCAGTTTTGACCACATGAGAATAATTAACCCAATCATGGTTTAGATATTTTCATTGTTATGCATGTTCTTAAGTGTTGGAACCGTTATCTTTTTTGGGAGGGGTTCACAATATTTTATGACCATAATTTTCCAAGTTATATAAATTCTTATACATAATTTAATATCATAAATATGATATGGGTGGAATAACTTCATACATTTGACTTTAAAATTTCCTACACACTAGAGAAGGGTAATATTATTGTGTATTCTATTAGTAAGAAACTACCATCACTGTTTGTTTTGGAATCAAAGGAGTGGAACCAATGAGGAATTAAATGTAGCTTCACTGAATGATAGGAAGGATGTTTGAAGTATGGTTTTAACTAGTGTTCTTTTATCATCATCTCCCTTTGAGTCTATTTTGTAGGATCAGCATAAATATGGAGATTTCAATGAAATTTGAGAAACCATTGATAGTGGGGAGACTGTTTCTGGTTGGTCTCTCTCTTCATATGGTAATATATACATTATTAATCAGTTTTTCATCCTAGTATCTATGAGTAGATTAGTTTGTATTTACTATATTATTTCTTCATGTTCCATTCATCTAGTCACCAGGAATATGTATTATGAAATGATAAGGTGATTCTAATGGATAGGTATGAATTGGGAAATTGAATATTTTTGGTCCCACTGTTACACCTTATAATAGATATAGGTAATGCATCTGAAACCTTCTAGGTTGATTTGACATCTTTTGGTGTTATTTTGGAAATGGGTCGAGGTGTCCATGAACATTTTTTAGATTACCATGGACTCCTCGAGAGAGGAATGCTATCTAGTTAGTGGTTCATTGTTTGGAAAAGTCATTTCAATTAATTCCAATTAGGGAAACCACTAAAGAAAAATATTTGGGTAAAGTGTATGTGAAAAGGATCATGAGGTTGCATGGGGTTATCCTGCTCTTATTTCATATAGAGTTCCTAGGTTCACATTGAGGTTCTAGAGGATTCTTCAAGAGGTGATGGGGACTCTGGTCAGGTTGAGAATAACTTTATATACACAGAAAAACATCCAAAGGAAGCATGCTATTAAAATAATAGAGGATATGATTTGTGCCAGCATATTGGATTTTGGTGGATCATGGGATATCCACCTGGTACTGATTGAGTTTTCTTATAACAACAGTTATCAACCACCAACGAGAATAGCTTAATTTGTGGCTCTGTACGGTCTCCCATAAAAATCACCACTTTATTGGGAAGAGGTAGGTGAAGCCTCTTTGGTAGGACTATGTATTTTTTAGGGGATTTTAGTGAGGATTTAGAATATACGTCAGTGTATGGTTAACAATATTATTTAATATAAATCGTATACATATCAGTGAAATCATACTTTGGAGTTTTCCATAGTTTATTTGGTTTTCTTGAAGGTATCTCCTTAGTTCAATCATTGTCGTCTTGGAAAATAACGAAAATTCGATCTTGGAGATATTAGACCTTTTGATGTCACTACAAGGCATAGGTAAGTTGCTTATCGGTTAGAATTATAAGTTCAATTGATATGAATTCATGATGTTTTCATAATATTGTAGATAATAAAATTTCATCATGATCTCTCTTACATTATAACTGAGAAGAGATCGAGTTAGAGCCATATATTTATGTTTTGAAGCATCCAGTCGAGATCATTGACTCTCAAGTGAAATTAATTTATGCTAAGTCAATTATGTTAGTCAAAGTGTTATGAAAACATTTATTAGATTCTCTTGAGACTTCATATCACTAGTTATTGATAAGGGAGCGATGACCTAACCTCTTTCTTGAGATTATTCTTCACTAGGACTTCCTGGGGATGGATAGTCTTATGGGGGTGATTTTGAAAAATCTTGTTACCATATTTTAGGTATTTATCATCTCTCTTATCATTTACCCCTTTAACATGGGTGTGTTTTGGGACTCCCATCAATGGAGATAATTTCCTTGGAAATTGACTTAATTTTTGGGGATGTATGTCTATTTTAATTAATGGAGTCTAAGTATAAATGAGTTAAATATTTTTCAAGGTTCTCCCCAAGTTTGGATAAAAGACATGGTGGTTTGGGTTTTTTGTTAGAAAACATGAGTTTTCACTATCTGTTGGACATTTAAACATCATTTAATGGGACTACATGCCATTTATTTTTCACCAGATAGATTCTGTGAACTTTTACAGAGTGTGAATGTTTACACACCATGTATTATAAATTCACATCATTTATTGTTAAAAGTTGGGGTTTCATAAAAGGCGGAATAATTTTTTATGTATATAGGTTTCATGGATTACAAGATATGTAAAGGTATTACACAACATGTATGTCCTATGTGTTTTTATTTTATGGAACTAAATGGATAAGTTGTTATGATATTTGGATGAAACCTCTTTTATCTCGACCTTAGAGCTAACATGATAAATGTTAGAGACCTTTTCTCCTTTTAGATTGCTTCATTTAATGATTTATCTCTGGGTGATTAATTCTTCTACTTCCACAATGTTTTTTATTTAGTAGAACTGATGTCTTGATTTATTGGATCTAATGATGTCTGATTCTCTAAATTCCTTCTAGATCCATAATGTGATATTCCTCTAAAGGTAAACCCTTGTGTTGGTTGTGGTTTGGAATGATCATTAGTTGAGTTATGTTGTGACTTGTACTTTTAGTTGACCATTTTGTTTGTTGAATATATCTTGAGATGTGAGTAATTATTCTAGGGACTTCATTGATGTCATTGTATTCTTTTGTGTTGGTGGATCCCATTACAGGTGTGTGTGAACTGAGTTTAAGCTAAGTGGTCCTATCTCAATCCTATTTTTGATGAACTATATTTCTAAAGTTTTATAAATTGTATTATAAAATGAAATAGAATGATTATTTGATTGATTTTGTGTGTGGAATGGGTTTTTTTATAAAAAATGGTTTCCCCTTATTTTGGTAAAAGTAAAAAAGGTATCTTCAAATCATTGTGAAATTTATTTTTGAAATGGTTTTCAAAGAATGGTTTTTGAAATGGTTTGGAAAATAGAACTCATGGGAATCATTGGTCACTTAGTTAGAAGGTTTATCTTAGGTTTATCATCTATGTGTTATCAGGGGGTTCACTTATGGGGTGTTCCTATGTTCCCGAGTCCCTTTGTTATAGGGAATTGATATTGAAATCATTGGGGAGTTCACTCATGGGGTGTTCATATACTACTTAGTATTTTTTTATAAGGATTAGATTATTCACTAGTCATTGATTGTGGTATGAGTAGTTTTCCAGTCTAACCTAGAGTGATCCACGACATGATGTTACCTATTCTTTTGGTTTGTACTATTTTGATTGCACTGATATGGATTTTATATGATATGTGATTCATTATTTGATCATTTTTATTTGACTACATTGGTATATATAAAATTATTTTTAACTTTTTTAGCAAAAATATTTGTAAATATTGAAAAATGGGAAATTAAATGTTTTACAATAATTTTGATATAAAAACTAGTAAATTGTTTATCATGCCATGTTTTATTTAAAGCTGGTCATTGTCTATATTTTTGTACATATAAATTATATGTAACACTAGTGTGGTATCCTACTGATCATGTTAGAAAAAATCATGTACCCCCCTTCTGTGGTTCATAGACCTATGTATCTATTTTTATGTAGGGAAAGGCAATGCACTATAGTGATGTAGTGAGGTTTCAGAGAGCTGGGTTTGGGTAGCTGGTAGTGAGATTGTGGGATTTTTTCCATGTTATCACATGGAGTAGTAAGATTTTTGTTTTAGTTTCCTGTTGAAATTGGACTTGTAATTTGGGATGTTCTTACTACTTTTGAGTTGTATCATTTCCATTTCCTTCTTTTAGTTAGGGCATATGTTATCTCTTTTGTTTTTTACTATGTTATATATATATATATTCCAATTTTTTAAAGGTTGCAAAAAATCATTCCCTATAGTTGTTTTTTGATGCTCGAATCCTAGTCACTAGCACGTGGGGATTGAGAATTCCCTTCAGGTATGTAGAAAATTTGGGTCAGGCACCTGTTTGAGAGGGTATTCAGGTCTGGTTCGTCACACCTGAAGATTTCAAGAAAGGTTAAAATGTTTTGGCCTCTAATGAAATGAACATTGATTTTCCAAAATTTTCCAAACATTGATGGATTGGGCTCATGTAGGTGGAGAGAATACTACCTAAAGGAAGAGTGAAGTTAATAATAGAAATAGGAAGAGGTTCCATCTATATGAAGGAATCACAACTTAGACTATTCATAGATCCAGGCTAGGTAACTTCATTCCTCCCCACAATCACTTGACTTTAAGAGTTATGGTCAAGCTTATGACCATAACCAAAGATATTTTATGAGGAAACCTGTATTTTATATTCATTATGATTTAAGATTGAATTTATTTTCAATTTTTATGAAATAGTTTATGGGGGAATTTACTTATATTTTTTAACATTAATTAGAATGGGCCTACACTTTCACTATTTGAATTTTTTTAGACCCATGATGTTTCAATGCACTACGAACAATGTCCAAAAAAATGTAGAATAAAATAAGATCATAATTTTAAAGGGTGGTAAACATTAAAATTCAGTATTAAATGATACTCCCCTATTTTCATAATGTGTTTTAATATTAAATGAAAAAATGCACACCCACACTTATAATAGTGATATTTTTTGATCCATGATACTTAGGATTTTTAGAAAATCCATGATGAAAAGTTTTAATTTTCAATTTTATGTAATTGAATAAGTAAGATTGGGGATTTAATTATTAGAGTTATTCCTAGTAATTTGAATTCCATAAATCATGTTTTTTATTTTTTAGTCACATGTAGATGAAATTTTCCCTTTCATTTTTTATTTTTTGAATTTCACAATTTTATGTGGATTAATTTTTTTTATTAAACCATCCATGAAGTATTGTTTTATTTTTCAATAACTCATTCCCAAGAGTTTTTTGGAAATTTTTTTTTCTGTAGAGAAAAATATCTTGAGATAAATTGTGAAATGTTACCTATTAGGAATTCTGTTAAATCTTTTCAAAACTATGATTTTACATATTAAATTTTAAAATGATCATGGAATATATTTTATTTTAATATTATCCTTGATACCTACCTTAATATTTGTCTTAATTTTATCCATTAGAGATCCCGAATTAACATTTTTATAGAAATGAGATGCATTAAAAGACAAGATTATAAATTCCTACCCTTACTCTAGTTTATTGAATGATTATAAAAGCTGAAGTGTGGAGGAGAGAGAGATCATAGAGAAAAGGGAAGTACTTTATTGATGATAATTTTTTTTACTACTTTGAGTTTTAGGAAAGGTTCGTGCTATTATTAATTGTATTCATTACTACCCTCTCTATGACTAAAAATTAAAAAAATATGTTTCATTTTATATGGTAAAAAATAACCAACAATTGAGTGCAGATTTATATTATTTGGGGTTTGGATTTGGATGTGATACTTTTCCAAGTTCAACATTTTAAAAATGGAAAAAAGTGCTTTGAATAAAATATTGAAAAAATTAATGATGGGTAACCCATTCATTATGATTTTATTATCTTATGACCTTTATAATGATTTTATGATATGGGGAAGATGTAATTTCTATGAGAATAATTTCATTCAACTTTAATTGTATTATCATACACTATATTTTAGAGATAAACTTCTTTCTTGAGATTAAATATTTTTTATTAATCAAATTTCTACCTCACTAAACCCTCAGAGTCATTTTATCCTAATTTCATCCTCTTGATTTTTAGTGATTTCTATCTCTACAAAGTGGAGAAATTATGTCCCATTTAAGTTCAAAAGTATGGTTCATGAACTTAATGTATGATCACAAATTCATTTAATTGTAACCTTGAGTGATGATAAGAAAAATCAAATTGAGGTAAATCACAACATGAAATTCTAAATAATGATAACTTAAGATGCTTGAATAGAAGAAATGAAAAGTTAATTAATTTTTGAAGGGAAATATCAAATGTGTTATTTACTGATGAGAACTTGGATTCATTTTTCTTTTATGACCCTTGAAA
Organism: Viscum album; assembly: GCA_963277665.1. NCBI lineage: Eukaryota > Viridiplantae > Streptophyta > Magnoliopsida > Santalales > Viscaceae > Viscum > Viscum album. Next base: position 1,445,186,543 of record OY728155.1, on the reverse strand, counting down.
AATATTTCTTTCTTAATTATAATTTCGTGGATTTATTGATTTTAAATTTTCAATATTAGTAGCATGGGGGACCCTTTTTAATTCATGTTGAGATATATGATTGAGGGGATTCATTGTTTTTTGTTTGGGGGATTTTATGAGTTACATAAAAGAATAATTTTTTAGTTTAATTTAATAATTTTTTTTTATTTTAATTGATTATGTTTCCCATTATTAATTAAATTATCCTTTATTTTAGTAAATAAAATTTTAATATTTATTTAAAAAAATGAATCCTATTATTTCTCTAATAGATTTTTCTATACATTGTAGAATGAAATAGAAAAGGAAATGGGGGGTTATTAAAAAAATGGGTCAGCAACTAGGATGTCCCCTAACACACACATATTTCATTCATATTTTTTTGTTATTTATTAAAGATTTCCCACGGTTTCCAATGAATAATACCATGTTTTTGAATATTTTATAAATATAGGAGGATTTATAATAAATGACGTTAAATGGATTAAAATTTGGTTTTTAATGATTTATTTTAATTTAGAATGTTTTTTGAGAAATTTATATGTAGTTTCTAATGTTTAAAAAGTTTATCAAAAAATAGGTGAACCTAATGTTTTCCCTCAATCAGGGGCTATTAGTCCACATAGCCAGATGATGGTCTGGCCAGCCATGAAAGCTTCGGGGAGGTCCAGCCCAAGATAGAATGGGCATAGGGAGGATCCCAAGAACTATATCCCACAGTGAGTAACTCGTAGGTGCATAGATTATGAAATAATTGAGTAGCATTACATGGGGAAACATAATGTGGCACTAGGAGGAGAGGATCTCCAGGATAGTGCTATCAAAGTGGTTGAAGGACTCCTTTGACTAATGATTGAATTTTTTGATCTAGTCATCAAATGAACTTATTTATAAGATCTCACTAAATGTATTTGTAAGAATGAGAGGGTATGACACTTCCCATCGGGACTAGCCTATGCTTACACGAGAAGCCTAGTCGAACAACCAAGTGAAAGTGGATAAATGACATCATAATAAAGATGCTGGGGAGGGGAATTTTTGAGTAGTTATAGTTTGGATGACTTTTTCTAAATACCTTTGGGTCATGTAATGTCACCAAGCCTATGGTCAACGTAAGGGTTACCCTTCAACTCGTATAAGGGGGATTAAAAATGAAGGAAAAAAAAGAAGCCCTTTGGGTCATTAGGGTAGTAGAATAGTGTTGTTCCACATCATCTCCCCCTAAGCCTACTCAGACATTTCCCGAGCCACGACATCATCTTTTCTTCTTCTTTCCACCCTCTTCACTCTTTGGCATCCACTACACCTCATCAGAAGATATCATTGGAGACCATCGAGAGATCAAGGTTGATCCATCTCCCACTGTCTCAACCTCATACCACTACTAAAACCCCATCTGAGCTCCATTTAATATTTTTTGATCTCCCACATGCCACTGTGAAATCCAAAGGGGTTGATGGAGCTCCTTCTATAGATAATGTTCTTGAACACTTCTCTAAATCACTTCCTAAAGTAATTTTGGTGTCTTCGATGCTATCGAGCCACTTCTACATCCTCAGGCACACCATTCATGTCATACACATATATATGATAATTTTCAAAACCCACTACAAATTTTGGAAGATATATATCCATAGAGTTTTAAAGGCTGGGATATTCAATATTGAAACCAAGATCCTATCTTCAAAGATAAGTAACAATTTTACCAATGGATTCAGAGGACCTCAATGCTTCTATATTCCTATAAATGGAGGAACTATGCCTCTACATGGATGGAGTTTACACCATGAATGAAGGATCCCCAAATCCATGATACTTTTCTATTTTTTATCTTGTTTTTTCCATTTAATTTTAACTTTCATTTCATTTTTAGTTTTATTTCATATGTAATTTTAATTTTTTTTAATAAATAGAATTCATGCTGGTAAATTTTTATAAAGTGTTTCACCAAACCACCACATTATTATTATTTTCATATTTTTTAAATCCCCTTCATATATTTTATATAATTAATTTCTTTTTTTCTTATCTCTCTATTCTTCGTCATTTTTTATATTTGTGATTTCATGTGTGTGTTTTCTTCTTCTTCTCTCATCCCTATTCTTTTTATTTATTTTATCTTCTAATCTTCCTTTCTTTTCATTATTTCTATAGTGACCTATTACCCTAAAAATTAAGGAACTTACCTGAGGATTTTCACTAGGGAACTAAGTGGTGTTTCCTTTTCATTTTTCACCTGAATTTTTATGTTTTGTTATGTTTATAGGGACCAAGATTGAAGTGCACAATTGTGGTGATTTCTCACCATGAAACTGAACTGAAAATAATATCTATATTTTCATTAAATATTTTCACTCTATTATAATGGATATAATCTCTTCATATGATATATTTTATCCATTCAGTATATGAAATGGAATATGATTGATCTAGGTCCTCGAATATTCCACAATCTTAATTGAGGTGATCCATCAACATTGATTATAAGAAGAGGTAGAATTTAGTTTTCTAAAGGAATTCAATATTTCACACCACTAAATAAAATAATAGTGATCCAAACCTGAGATCTCAAAATTTAATTATCAAACTAAATTTAAACACCATCAAGGAGAATGATGGAACCTATAAACCAAACAATAAGGGCCAATTTGTTTCTTCCTAACCAAATTTTGTTTTCATTTCTTGATAGTTTAAGTTTAAATTTATACTTTTCATGACATTTTTTTATTTTTGTAATTAATCCAAACCAAAATTTATCATTTTTTTAATAAAATAATTAAATAAAAAAACATGTAGTTTTGGTGAGATAGAAAAAGATGGTAAACAAACTGATAAGATCCTCAAGTGATATGATCCTGGTTAACCTCTTTGTTTCATTAGGAAAATAAATTTTATTTTTTCATGCCATATGATAGGTGTGTGAAACAAATTAGTTCCATATAAAAGTATTTAATAAGTATTTTATTTACTTTTTATATTTTAACATTTTATATAGTTTTCATTAATTTAGATAAAACCCATAAAAATATCTTTTACCATGATGTTTTAAATGGATCATTTTTTAAAAACATGTAATAGTTACTCAGGGTTACAGGATCAAAATAATATGTTTCACAATACTAAGATACCTCTCCTATAAAATATAAATTAACTAACTAACCTGGACAAGAATAAATTTATTTTTAATGACATAGGACTTTCATTTCAAGACCTGAAAGATATGGATATCAAATACTGAAGTCAGATAAGTAATTGCCACTATAGTTTTCTAATTTCATTGTAGAAATAAAAGATTTTGACGCCCAATTAAAAGAATATTAACATACCAATTAAGATTTAGGATCACCATAAATAGATAGAGAGTGAATATGAAGACTCACATGCTAATAAGAATATTAGAAAACTTTCAGATCAATTTTGTAGTAACTGTGTAGAAGATAAAATGCAATGAGATCTTCCCATAAACAATATTGAAAAATCAGCACCAAAATATCTATTTCTATCCATGGAAGAAGAGGAATTAATATAAGTTATATAGTTTTAAGAAAATATGGAGGATATTGACTACCAACCTCTATCCACTAAGATTAAATTTTAAGAGGCACTTACCACTAAAAAAGTGATTGAAGAAAAAAAACTCAAGGAGATGATCATAATTTGAATTCTTTATTTTCTAATATGATTCAATATAATCTGGGTATTTTTCCTAACATATTTGAATGTTCATATTCGGTCAATCCTTATTTTTTTCATAGGGGAAGATGAATAAATAGCATATAAACTTGTTGAGGAAAACATGGGCCTCCTTGAATTTATTGAAAATGAATTTGAGGAATCCTATGAAGAACACCATGTTTCTGAGCGTAAGTAAATCAATATAGAACCCAATCATATTTACAGGGAGAAATTTATTATTAATAATTCAAATTTAAATTTTATTATAGTAAAATTACCAGCTTACTTTCCCTTTGATCATTCAATTCATGCAACCCATGATGATCCAACACTAGACCAGAAGAAGAAGGCTTTACATATAGAAACTAAGAATGAGGATGATCCATACTTCATTCAACCCCCTCCAGGCAATATATTCTTAATTTTTAATGGGATGGATCTCGTATACTCTATCCATGGATCATTCCTCACCAAGAAGGACGAAATAAAATCTGGGAAAATCCACAAGTGGTTGCTCAAGACCAAGAATATCCACCCGCCATCATAATACAGATAATAGCAGGTACATACCTTTGGAGGTAGTATAATTTTAGGGCCCACTTAGAGAAATATACCAAGAATTATTCCTTTAATTTCATTCATGTAGTTTCAATTTCAGTCTTAGAAATTAGTCCATCATGTAGCCTCACACCCTCTATCATTTTTATCTTAAATGAAATGATCCATGTGCTTAATTGAGTAATTTTCTTTTATATGTTCATTATGGCATAAGGAATCCCCAAAAAGTGTAATAAGGGGGACTATGATTCCTATAAAATGGAGATCACATTTATTTTTTATCAACTAAACTCTCTACATTTTTTTTTCTAAAAACTTGTTTGGAGATTTCAACTGAAAATTTCATGACAATGCTTGAATTATTTCTTTACATGGATTATCTGGAAGACATGAGTTTCTTAGTAATACTATGATTCCATGCTTTAGATTTCAATGTAGATTATATTGAATGATTAAAATTTAGAAGTGAATTATTAAATTGAATCATGGATATTAAAATGATAAATCATGACTTTAGGGGATTAATTGATTCATGTAAATGAAAATTACCTATCATTTTTTAAACATTTAATTTTGGTAATTCACGTGAATTGATTTTTTATTGTTAATAATTATTTTATTTATTTCCCAAAATCAAAAATCTCATTCCTGCAAGGATTTCTAAACCAATAACTTCTTATTTTATCTTCTTTATATTTCTTGAGTGATCTTGGGATATGCCACCTTCTAGAACTTGGATTTTATCATTTAAAATCAATGATTGTTCCTAAAAAACATTTAAAATTGTTTATTAATCTTTTTATAAATCCCTTTTCCTTGAAACCACCTTTACATGAATACTTTTTTATTACATATAGATGATATAAATTGTGAGAGAAAAATTTTGGGGTGCTATAGTGGGTAATGATAACAGTTTTTGAATCATTCATTATACTTTATTATTTTCCCTTATTAAAAAATAAAAAAATAGTAATGGGTTTTGTTTTAGAAGAATAAAAAATGCCCATTACTAGACTGATGATTTTTATCATATGTAGAAAGGTGGTGGATGTGATTTTTTTCTAAGAATAACCTTTTAAAAAAATAAATAGGTACTTTAGAAAAGTATAAAAGTAGTAAAAAAATAATGAGGGTTAACAAATCATTCATTATGATTTAATTTGATCATGAACATACATTGATTTTGGGAGAGTGATAGTTATTATTTTAAAAGGGATAATGTCATTTAAATTTTATGTTTTCTGTCATCCATTTTACTTATGATATAAACCTCCTCCTTGAGCCTTAATTTTTTACATCAATTTATACCAGATAGAAGCCTCAAAGACATTGGACCATTGATTGAAAGTCCTCATAATTTCTTGTGATTTTTTTCTTTAAAAATTGTAGAAATTAGTTCCTTTACAATCCTATGGATAATGATCATGTTTTATTATATGATCATAAATCCAATTGAATTATATCATGAGGGATGATAGAAGATACATACTAAGTGATGTAATTCATTGATTTACTATGTTTAATAATAATGTATTGAGGATAATTAATGTGTGTAAGTAGAACTTCCATCATTTTCAAAAAGTAGAAATTAAAATTCATGAATTTATTATTTTTTTAATTGGTAAGTTCAATTAATATTTTAATTGGATTTTTGAAAATTTTATTTAACATTGATTATTGTTTGATTTTATTGCTTTGAAATTTTAAAAATTGTAACATTTATTCCCTCGTATTTTCAATGTTGAGATTTTTCGATTGAGGAGAAGCATTGTATAAGTGTGGGGGTATTTGACAAACACATATTTCTTGTATACCTTTTTGTAATTCATTAATTATTTCTGATGGTTTTCAATGAATAATTTCATGTTTCCCAATGTTTTATGAGTTTATGGGGATTTGTAATAAAAAAAATTTAATTCGATTAAAATATGGTTTTTAATTCTTTATATTAATTGAGAATATTTTATGAGAAATTTCTATGTTGTTTATAATGTTTCAAAAGTTTTTCAAAAAAATAGGCAAAACTAAGGCCATCCATCAACCATGGGCTAACACTCCACATAGCCTACCCAAGGGTGGTTGGCCAAGAAATCCCAAAGGGGGGCCAGTCCAATATGGAATTGGTATAGGGAGGAACCCATGCACCAGGTCCCATGGGTATGAACCTGTAGGTTCATACATTACAAAATAATTTAGTAGAGGCACACAGGGCAACTCCATACAGCTCTGAGAGGAGAGACTCACCATGATAGTGCGGTTCAAGGTGTATGTGGGAGTCATATAGATCTTGGATAACTATTTTGAACCACTCATCGAACAAATTTATTTATAACCACTCACACAAAAATAGGGTTTTTCTATGTGGGACATGTTTTAAAGGTGGGTACTATTCATTTTTAACGGAAGGGTGTTGTTCCACCTCATATCTTCCTTGGCCTGCTTGGACATTTATAGAGCCATGAGTATGTCATCTACTCCACTCACCACCCTCTATGCTTTTCTTCCACCAGTGATCCTAACTATAAGGCACCTTAGAAGACAACTGAGGGCTCAGAGTCAAGCCATCTCTCACTACTCCCACCTCAGACCACCACTGACCCCCCATATAAACCCCATATAACATTTTTCGAGCTCCCACTAACCACTATGAATTGTGGAGGGGATGAGGGAGAATCTTCCACCACATTCGTGTTCAAAGACTTCACCATGTAGATGCCTCAACCCATTTCAATTTTTGCCATGATTTCGAGACAATTCCACATCCTCAAGAACACAATGCATTCCAAACACATGCAGACAATACCTTTAAAAACTACTGAAAATTGGGGAAGCCTAATTTCCATAAAGTTTTAAAAGCTTGGATATTCATAATTTAAATCAATTTGTGATCTTAAAATATAAGTAAATAATTGACAAAAGGATGTCGAGTACTTCCATGCCCTTCTCTGTCTATAAATAGAGGAAGGTTACCACTGCTTGGGAGGGAGTTTACACCATAGAGGGAGAATCTCTAAAGCTATACTTCTAATCCATTTTTTTTCTTTTGTTTTCTTTTTTCATTTTCATTTCATTTTTAGTTTTATTTCATATGTAATTTAAATTTATTTTTTAATAAATATAATTCAAGGATGTTAATTTTTATAAATATTTGCTCTCATCCACCCCTTTCTTCTTATTTTCTTATTTTTTATATTATCTTTATATATTATATATATTTCTTTTATTTTATTTTATTTTATTTTATTCATCCCTCTATCTCCCTTCTCCTTATTTTTATTTTTTTATTTCATTTTTGTTTTATTCTTATTTTATCATCAATATATTTTTTTCTTTTTTTTTCATTGTTTTTATAGTGATATATTACCCTAAAAAGGGAAGGGTTATCCTATGTCATGGACTGGGGGAGGTATGTTGTGTATCCATTTCATTATTCAAGTAAATTCTTCTGTTTTGTTAAGTTTGTGGTGAGAAATTTTGTAAGTTTAGAAGTGTGGAAATTTCTCACGATGATGCTAAACTCAAACACATTTCTATTCTTTTATAAATATTTTCCTTTCCATCTTGTAGATATAATCTCTTCATATTATATAGTTAATCCACTTATTCTATAAAATGTAATATAATAGAGGTAGGCCCTAGAAGATTTAACACTCCTTATTGAGGTGTGTCGTTAACCTAGATTATAGGAGGAGTTGGAATTTGGATTTCAAAAGGAATTCAAGATTTCACACAACTATATAAAAAAATAGTAATTCATGCATGATATCTCAGAATTGAATTATCAAACTAAATGTAAACACCAACAAGGAGAATGATGGAACCCATAAACTAAACTACAAGGGCCATATTATTTCTTCCTAATCAAATTTTGTTTAAATTTCATGATATTTTGAGTTTAAATTTACATTTTTCATGAAATTTACTTATTTTAGAAATTAATCAAAACCCATATTTATAATTGTTTTCATAAAATAAAATAAAAAGTAGTTTAGGTGGAATTGATTAAGTAGGTAAACAAACATAGAAGATCCTCAAGTGATATGGTCTAGGTCAACCTCTATGATACATTAGAAAAAATAAATTTCCATTTTTCATTACCAATGAAAAGCATGCTTCATGCCTCAAACAGCTAAAAGTCACACGGATACCCCATTGGGGATTCAATCCAAGCAGACAGAAGGTCCGACCCATGCACTGTAGAGGAGTTTCGGATTTCACATATGTAGAATACACAATAGAACAAGGCTACACTCGTGCATGGGGGTTAGGTTCTTGTGATATTTGGAGGAGAGTCTTGCACATGGGGTCAGGTCTAAACATTTGCAGGATTCCACTAACCCTCATCCAGTTTCGATGTCATTTACTTGAATGAGATTTTTTAAATTGAAGATACCAACACTAAATTATTTTTATATGGGACATGAATTTCACATGGGGGACTTTGTACCTGGAAAAATTGAATCATCTTATATTAAATCATGCATTACATTCCCATTTCATTTCAACCACACTATCTCTACTGATATTATGGAACAATCTACCATGGTCATCAAATGGAAGATTAAGCTCCACCATAGAATCAATAACTGATGCACCACAATCCCTAACTTTTATTGTGTGACTCTAAGAGTTAGAGTGGTGGAAAATAATGTTTCACTATATCTTATTCGTTGCACCATAGTGACCTGTAAAGACCTGTAAAATTCAAGGGAATTTTTTTATTAATTTTCTTTTAGATTTTACAAGAATGCAGTTTCTGACGGAACTTGATTCTGAGGCCCGGTGTGCCCGGAATCAATTTCTGAAGTTTAGCTCGGGTACGTTCAGTGAAAAAACGAGCTGGTTTTCCTAACTTTTGAACCGGTGCCTGGAATTGAAATCTGAGGGCACCGATGAAACTGCAGTGCTGGTAATTGCTTAAGAAGACCCTTTCTGGAGTTGAGTTTTCTTGGGAGGAGTTGTTTAAAAAAAAGTGAGGGATAAAAATATAATTGTTTTACAATTATATTTTCATTTCTTGTTAATTGGATTAAGTGTTGTGTCACAACACTTTATCCCTATCTCATGTATTTATAATCTATCTAAGGGAGTTAGGGGTGGTACCCACTTGTAGTTAACTACATATGATAGGATTAAAGGTGAGGTGGGGACCACACGAACCCCACCCCTTCACATTCCTTAAATCTCCTCTAACTCCCCCATTAAGTGGGTGATCTCTCATCTTCCATAACTCACTCCAACCCCCCTTGTGACACATCCTCTCATTAATGATGCAAACTCTACATCATTTAATTTTGACAAGCTCAAGATTAATTAATTTATGTTAATTCAACATTTTGAAATGTTTTGAAAATGCATGACATGTGTAATAAAATAAGAAGAGTCTTATTTTATTAGGGGTTGGATGGTTGTGTGGGGAAGGGTAGGAGATAGAAGTTCATCTTACACGTTAAAGAACATGAAGAATGGTTCTTATCCGACGAAGAACATCGACCCTTCGACTTAGATGACTCGGCGACCCAGATTCTTCCGTCATCATCTTCCTCTACGACAAGGGAGAAGTTGCCGACCGCGGTGATCATCACCAACGACAACATACCTTCTTTCTTCATCATAGCAACAAGTGAGGAGACATTGTTTCCTCCTCGGACGCACCTCAACATCCACAGAATCTACGACCGACCTCGCAATGCCGTTCTCCACGACAGCCTACGTGAGACGTCAAATATCCATGTAGGGGTTTTCTTTAATTTAATTTATGTGGATTATATCCTCGGCCTTTGTTTTTTTCGTTGATAATTGTTTGAGCCGCCTGTTATCATAATAAAGGGAGGAGGTCGGACCGCACGAACACGGCCGACCCTCCACCCCTTTTGTTGGTTGTACTCATGGCGGAACGAACAAAGGTGGTGTGGTGAAATGGCACCACGTGGAAACAATGAAGAAAAGGCGAAAAAGCGTTGCGTCGTCGCGTCGCGCCGTTGCAATGATCCAAAGGCTCCACAGATTGTTTAATTGACGGAGGATCGACAGGCATTGACGGAATGGGCCGCTGAGGTGGTTTGATGATTCCACAGTAAAGTGTGAGACCCGAGGTGAACGCCGGCGCAGTCGGATTTGAAAATGGACTACCGGAGCAACGCCAGTGGCCCGCGGAATTCACCGGCGGTGCGGGACGCCGGCACGACAGCAGTTCCAGCGGACTCACCCTGTGCAAATAAGCTGGTCGCTAGGGTTACAGGTTGGAGGCGCTGCATGTGGTTGGAGCGTGAGAAGATTGAAGGATAAATTAGATTGGATTGGAGAGAGAAATTGGAGTAATGAAATAATAAAGTAAATAATAATAAAAACCATAAAGGAAAGGAGGTTTGGGAATGCCGCATAGAGGAGGTGCCAATGTTGGTGCGTGGAAGATTTGGATATTATAATTTTGTAAATTAAAATTAAAAATAATAATAATATAATAATGTTATTATTATTTTCATTGGGAAAACTGTATTTTGACGGTATCTTCTTCGTGCGGCCTCGGTTTCAAGAACCGTCTACGGCAATGTGACCCAGATTCTGAGACGGACATTACAAGTCCAATATTGGATGTTTTTTTTCAGGTTTTTGGATCGTGTACCCGAAGCGCTTGAAAAATAATAGATTTAATATTATTATTAAATATTCGACCCACCATAACTCATGCGTGCGACGTCTGATTGCCTTGCCGTCAGTGGAAATATAATCCCGTCATTAATACAGTCGATTCATGTGTAATGTTGGATACTAAATTCTAGTTCGTGGTGTGGGGCCACGAAACACCGAATAATAATATTATTATTATTATTATGGGATCATGTATTTGACATATCTCTCTCATGCGGTGTCCGAATGAAGAATCGTCTGGGATGTTGCGACCCTGGAATTACGACGGATTTTTTAAGACTAATTTTGGATATTTAAGTCGAGGTTGAGGGGAAGGCCCCATGAGGCCCGGTTCGTGCATGATGTGGTGAAATGAAACTTTTTCATCGGCTATGCTTTTGGGACCAATGGGTAGTCCATATCGTGTGTTTTTCTGTATGGATCGCAATGGTGTGACCGATTTGGTTAACCAGTGTCATTTGAAGTATGACTTGGTTGGATCGATCCTGAATCCAACCGGGCCCTCTGAGCGGAAATGCTTATAACTTGAGTTTCGGACGTCTGATTGACGTGTCGTCAACTTTGTTGTATTCCTATTGATGAGAAATAACTTTTTTTATACTTTGCCTGAGGTTTGGACACTGTTGGAATTTGGTAAGGTTGGATTGTACTCGAAATCCAACCGGGCCCCTAGAACAGAAAAGCTAATAACATTCAAACTGGATGTCCATTTGAAAAACCGTCAGCAGCGTTGTTGATCACGTTGAGAAATGGTCCCTATGAGTATACCCTATGAGAGTTCGGGGTACAATTGAGATACGGCTGGGTTGGATCGCACACGAAACCAACCGGGCCCCTAGGACGAAAAAGCTAATAACTCACAGACCAGGCATCCGATTGACGTGTCGTCTGCTGCTTTGAGACCCCTAATACGAGGTGGTCCTTCGAAATACTTCTTCATGGGACTTTGAGATACTTGGAGTATCGACCTGTAGCTCGTGGAGCGGACACTCCTGAAGACGAGCGTTCGGAGTACAAAGACAGTGTACCCAGCTGAGACCTGACGACTGCTTGACCGACTCGACATGGAGTGAGTCGACTAGCCCAGTGGAAGGAGCACTACTTTGTTGGGTGTAGACCCATGGCAGACGAGACCACTACCTGTGTGACAGTGTAGAACCGCGGTACTCGTCCGGAGAGTACCTATGCAGGCTATTAGGGGGTGTGCACTACTGTGTTTGGGTGGCATACCCCGGCGGGAAGCACTACTGTGTTTGGGTGGGTGGCCCGTGGTACTCGAAAGGAGGAGTACCTCAGTAGTCTTAGGTTAGTGAGCAGTACCTCGGAGTCATGACAGGACCACTGTACACTCCAGAGACGGGACTCTTCAGCAGTTACGATTTCGATAATGAAAATCCTGGTTTGAGCTGAGTCTATGACCTTGTGTTTACCTCATGATTGAGATGGGTCACTTAATAACTTAGGAATATGTATGGGCATATACCTGGGTAGTGGTTATCCGTTGATTTAATAATATTTGTGTATCCTCATGATTGAGATGGGTTACTTGATAATTTAGGTATATGTATGGGAATATACCTAAGTAGAGGTTATCTATTGAGATCTTTCTTTGTGGTTATCCTTGTTGGATTTAGTGAGACCTTGAGGGTCTCGGGGTCCCTACTAAGTATCGTTCTACTCAACCCTGCATGGGCTATGCCCGTACCTCGTTGTGTTGGTTGCAGATGATGGGCAGCGCTGACAGAGGCTGTGTGTTGGAGGACTGGATGGTCCCCGGAGGTGGATCTCAGGACGAGTCAGTATCTAGAGGTGGACTTCACGACGTGACGATACTCAGAGGAGGTTGACGGGAGAGTGCGTTGTGGAGGCTATCTGTACCTACCCTTCAGGTAGGATTCGAGGTGGATGACCCAGGAGCTGCTTCTATTCTTCCAGCTGTTTATCTTTTCTCTTGTATTTTCTTTCAGTTGTAGCGGTACTTTTTAGTTGGGTTTGTATTCTGGCCCTTTTTTACTTTTCAGCACTTTCTTTTTTACTTAGTGTTCTACCTTCTCATGTACTCTGTGGTGTTGTGTTTACTTTTATAAAGGAAATGCCTTCCCAGTTAAGGGGATTTACGCCTTTGGTACTAGTCACCATCCCCTAGCCTATGGAAAGCAGGCTTGGGGTAGTCACGGCACGAGCCCCGAGGTCGGGTCATGACAAATTGGTATCAAAGGAGTTTGGTTCTACTGTAGAACTAAGGACTCTGATCTTTTTCTATGTGAAGCAATAGTGTTAAAGGTACCAGGTGTGGTCTTCAGTTCAGGGAGTCCAGTTTTGGTGCGGCGGCCGACGTATCCGTACACCAGGACCCTGACTACTGATTTCCAACTTTGTGCATGAAAACACTGATTGCATGTGTGTTTCCAAAAGTTTTAAAGTCAGCTCACCAGGTATAAATCATTGACCGTGTCGCATCTGTTCAGGATGTTTCCACACAGACATTCATTTGGAGTTCTAAGAGAGTACTCGATGATGTCCCACCGAGCGACGATGCTCTGGTGCAGGGCCCTTTTTACTATGTTGGCACCCTCGGGTGGTGTACCAGCAGCACCACCACCTGTTGGGCAGCAAATGCCACCATCCATACTAGAGAACTGTACACACTGGAAAAGCACGTTGCACGAGTTCCAGCAGTAGAGGCCTTTGAGGTTACGAGGCGAGGCAGATTCCCAGACAGCAGAGCACCAGCTAGAGGCGATTGCTAGAGTTTTCGGCCTACCTGAGACATCAGGAGAGTGGATGGTGGACATGGCCACTAGTGTTTTCCAGGTAATGACCATGAGGTTGGTCCGCATAGTGATGAGGTTTCAGTATGTGTACTGATGCCTTAGATAGTGCCTTCGGGTATTGTTTCAGCTATACATCACTACCTGTTGGTCAGCAGTTACAACCGGCGGTACTGGTTGGTGACACATGTAAGCTTACTACCTTACATGTGTCTTAACATCAGATACCATCATGTTCTGAGGTGAACCTGACTCACAGGCGGCTGAGGACTGGCTGGAGGAGGTGGCTGAGAGTTTTCTAGAGCTTATACAACTTCTGTAGGACGACGTGTCGGTAGCTGAGAATTCATCGAGGCGTACCGAACATTCCGGGTACTCGATGATTACGATTCAAGCCATCAATTTTTCCACTATGTATTCCTACTCACGTTAGGGTTCTAGAGAGAACCTTGTGTTTGAATGTTCTTTGGATGAATGAATACAGCTAGAGAATGTTAGAAGTTGGAATGCAGCGAGATGGTGCCAGTCTCAGAGACTTGGGTGTGCGAATGTTTCAAGAAGAGGAAATGTTAAGGATAGATAAATCTGTAGATCATCAGACGTGGAGGCAGAGCTAGGAGAGGAGCATGAGGTGGTGTACATCTCAACATGTTATAACCACCCGCCATTGTTGTCCCCTCCAGGCTTAGGGAGCTGGAGGGCAGGGAAAAGAGTAGCTGCAAGCGGTCAAGGAGTGCGACCGAAATGGCTCTAAAGATGATTTGAAGTGTAGACTTTGTCTTCTACTAGCTGCTATATCCATAGACATCGATACGAATCATCCCTTCCTTCCATGAATCTAGCCCAAGACCTAGATTTTCCGGTTAATCCGTTGACCTAACCCTCGCTGTAACACCCCGAGCTTCCACGATACGCCTCTCTTTCAATAATGCAATAGCTTGCATTGTACGCAAGTTCGAGTTCTAACACACCGCAACTAATCAAAGTAGCCGTTATGAATAGTAATAACCACCTTTTAAATTTATAGAAATTTTATATTTCAAAATGGACTTCATTTTTGTATTCCTAATATTGAAATTAGCCTATGTTGAATTTTTTGTAATTTTCCGAGAACTTCCAAATTTTTATGAATAGTGAAAAATACTTAAAACAACTTTTTTAATCAAAATAATTTATAGTGATAAGTTATACTATTTAGTGGTTTTAAGGTATAATTAGAATATATTTTTACCATTTTATCCAATGGTGGTCATTAGAATTAATTTAACATTGAAATTGGACATAAACAATTGCCAATCTTTTGATATAAATTGTTTCTTAAAAACACGCTATTTGTCGTAACAGCGGGAATTAATTATAAAATTAATTAATGCAACTTATATGTTTGGAATTTTGTAAAATAGACATAATTTTTGAATTCGGAATATCAATTATAGCTTAGGGTGAAATTTCTTCCTTGTTCTGAAAAACTTCAATTTTTGATGAATAGTGAAACCACTAAGTGGTAGTAAAATAACTGATTTTTCGTTTAAATGAAATATTACCACTTCTGTGATTTGATTTTCAAAAATCCGACATACATGGTTGTCATTAAGATGTAATATGTGGTTCAATGAGATTAAAATAATTTTTTGGTGAATAGTAACTTTTAAGTTCTTAATCGCGATTAGAGGTAATTAGTGTAGTTTAAGGTACAAATAATGTTTTAATAATATGAGATGACCATGACACTTCTCCTACTCCTATTGGATGAGTCATGGCCGACCAAGACAACCCATGGGTCAACTTGGGGACCCCATGGAGCCACTTTAGTTGGAAAATGACTTTAATATATATTTATTTAATGTTAAAATTAAATTGACACAAACATGAGTTATTTTACTAAAACAGTTTTTAAGTGGGGTTACACAAGTCCAAATTTTGACTATAAATATTCATTAGAAAGATAAAAATATTTCCGACATCATAGTATTTTGTTTATAATTTTTAGACATTAAATAAATTAAATTATTTATGACATCATTATGATGCAGCGATGACGTCATTATTTAACGATTTAAATAAAATGAGAAGATAATGAAAAATCCAAGGCTTACACTTGTCCAAAGCCTATTGGATGAGGATATTTCGAAACCTTATCACCTTAGCCTAGAATTATATAAGTGTGGGACCTTTAGAATCCGAAAAACATTGTGAAATAATGTAACATTTCAATCTTTCCAAAAGTGCCCCTCCTCTCCACTTATAAAAGGCCCCCACCTCTCCCACCTCATTTACACTTTCAAGCAATTTGGATCGGCCAACCTCTGCCAAAATACTCTCCCAACTTCCCCATCTTACTCCTAGAAGCCTTACTTTGGGAAGAACTCTTCCCAAGGAAGCCTTTGGCTCAAATCAAAAAGAGTTACCCGATTTTGAGGTCATGTATTTTCTAATGTTGTTTTGTTTTATTTTTCTTCTCCAACCCTCTAACTCTTTTTATTCATTTCTTTTGTAACAACACCAGTATCCAAAATATACTAGGATGTTGTTATAAGAAGTATTCAAGCTACACTTACACGCACCTACATCTAATGGTTAAAGAACATACGGTTTCTGTGGATGGCGAATTTCTGCCTCACGAAACGATGATTGTTCAACACTCATATAACACCTTCAAAGGTGGCCATTAAGATGTCACTATTTTTATATATGATATATAATATGTTTATGTTTTACTTATGCTTCTGTATTTCTCATTTATGGCATACTTTATGATTTCCATTATGGGTAAAACGCGATAATTTCATTTTAGGAAGTGTGGACTACCGCCCACTCAAAGTGATTTGAATCGTTAATGCCATATGTGGGATGTATAAAGGATGGAGTAAATGGTATTATACACTATATTATACTTCAATTATATTATACATTTATATCATTATGATTTAGTTCCATTAAATATGAAATTGAAATGAAAGTAGCGTTCATGCGTACGTACGGCTTACCGTCTCCATGAACGGTGCATTTCATTTCTTACCTCTAAATGTTACGTAATATTATAAATGAATGTATATAATGGATATATAAGATATATATGACATATAAATCATGAATATAATTCTGGAGATAATGGATATTCTACCACATAAACAACTTGTAATTATAAGAAGTTTATTGATGACTCAAGTACCAAAGATCGACAAAACAACCGTTATTAACTTAAATAATTACATAATGTTCATATCATTGTAATAAGTGATATAATAAGGATAATGAAATTGAAAATGGTTCTTAATAAGGTATATATTAACTCTAGTTTATTATTCAGGAGGTTAAAGAATGGGTGAGTCAAGTCAGACACAAGGTAAGGGAACTTCTTAACCCAATTTCTATTCTTTGGGTTAATCTCCTACTTTCAAATTATGTCACGATATTATTATGTCCAATTTTGTATTTTTACTTTCTTTATGTGTACCTATAGTGAATACACATAATAGATCTATTTTATTTTAAAAATGATCTTTTTAAGGACTTCTTCTCAATCTCCTTTCATTGAGGCATATTTGGCTTTATACACAACTTTCTTTTATACGGTGTATAAACCCCTTTGACTTTTACGTTTATTCAAAAGGAATCTTTTTGTATGAAGCATTTTTCTAAAAGACAAAAGGGAATGTTTTTCTTTCCGTACTTATGCGGTGACAACGACTTCTCTGCCGCCGTGACCATTATTTGAGTTTCGGCTTCCCTTACAAGCCATCATTTTTTAATGAAAAATAAATACAAAGTTTTAACTTTCATTTATTTTGGTATTGAAAATGGTTTTGAAAGCGTTTTTATTATATCAATGTGTTTTATTGATATCTTTTGATCGAAATGTGGAAATGTTGTGTTTCCTTTATGCATGTTTTATGTGATAACATTATGTTATGGTTTATGATATGTTTAAACCTATTCATATGAGGAATGTATTGGACTTAATAAGTGACGGGTGGATCCCGCTATAGCTCCTCGATGCATCGGTAGGTCTCATGAGACAACTAGACGTGGAATTGGCCGAGGCCATTTCCCAATTTGATTTATGGTTTTGGCCGAGGCCTTAATCATTTTAGACGTCTTGGCCGAGGCCTTGAAAAAATGTTTCAGAATGTCTGGCATTATACATTCCCTCATTATGAATGTGGTTATTGATATTTCATGTTATTATTCGACCAGTAGAATATCCATGTGAAGAAGTGAATGGCATTATCACATTTTAATTTTGCCATGTTATGTTTAAGTTCTAGTTTAAAAGGCTTTGGTTTTAGTTTTACATTGCCTTAAATGTTAATGTTTATTTATGAAAGCTTCCACTATATTGTTAAACTTACTGAGCATCCGAGCTCACCCCTTTCAATGTTTTAATATTTTCCAGGATATGAAGAAGTATTTTATGAATGACCTGCAGGGATAGTCTGAAGAGGATAAAAGTGTGGACTATGGAGACTATGTTATTATAGTTTTTCACTTTGTGATGTAATGTAACATTTATGAATGTATCTAGTGTTTCCAAGGCTACTAAACTAATCGGTCTTTCGAGACTTGATCTTTTGTGATCATGCCAATGTTACGAAGTAACGCACCGGCTCTGGGTAGCTGGGGTCGGGGCGTTACACTCACGTCTGGAGATACCTTTGGGAGGAGACTTGATAGTCACAATTACGCCGACGGTGTGATCTGACCCTTGAGGCGAGAATCTCGGTTGGGACCTCTTGGTGGCAGCATCGAGGCCTTATGACGTTATTTTGAGTATGGATTGGGCAATCACCGCTCATACTCAAATTGACGGTATTAGGAAAATGTGAGGATGAGTTTTCCTTGGTGGGCAAAAAGGAAACCCCAAGCAGCACAAGATAGACTTGTGCATGGGAGGGTGTAGCTGATCATTCTTGGGTCGGACAACCTTACCCTCGTGGCAGTAGGAGTTTTGAGTTTTAGTTCTAATCGGGAAAGGGAGACCTCTAGAGTTCGAGGATGGCGATCACGTTCTTATACGGGTCTCACCTCGACGAGGTTTACGGAGATGTAGCCGAGGCGGTGAGATATCTCCATGGTTTAACGGACCTTTCTAGGTCCCCATCAGGGTAGGCGAGGTGGTTTACCGCTTCACCTTTCCGCCACAGTTGCACCGGGTGCATGAAATCTTCCACGTACCTCGGCTGAGGAGATACGTGCAAGATCCTTCACACATCATCGACCTCAGGGATTTGGACATCAATGATAGGGTGAAATGCACGGAGGTTCCAGAGGAAATTGAGGATCGACAGGAGCGGGTCCTATGTGAACGGTCGATTCCTCAGGTGCACTTTCACTGGAAGCACGGGAATCTTCAGGAGAGAACATGGGAGCGGAAAGCTTAGATGCGTGCTCAGTACCACTTCTGTTTCCCTAGTTTGTGTTATAGCTTTACGGGGAAGTAAATCCCTAAGGTGGGATTAATGTAAAGACCTGTAAAATTCAAGGGAAATTTTTTATTAATTTTCTTTGGGATTTTACAAGAATGCAGGTTCTGACGGCACTTGATTCCGAGGCCCGTTGTGCCCGGAATCAATTTCTGAAGTTTAGCTCGGGTACGTTCAGTGAACGAATGAGTGGGTTTTCCTAACTTTTGAACCGGTGCTCGGAATTGAAATCTGAGGGCACCGATGAAACCGCACCGCTAGTAATTTCTTAAGAAGACCCTTTCTGGAGTTGCGTTTTCTCGGGAGGAGTTGTTTAAAAAAAAGTGAGGGATAAAAATATAATTGTTTTACAATTATATTTTAATTTCTTGTTAAGTGGATTAAGTGTTGTGTCACACACTTTATCCCTATCTTATGTAGTTATAACCTATGTAAGGGAGTTAGGGGTGAGACACACTTGTAGTTAACTACCTATGAGAGGATTAAAGGTTAGGTGGGGCCCACAAAAACCCCACCCCTTCACATTCCCTAAACCTCATCTAACTCCCCCATTAAGTGGGTGATCTCTCATCTTCCATAACTCATTGCAACCCCCCTTCTGACACATCCTCTCATTAATGATGCCAACTCTACATCATTTAAGTTTGACAAGCTCAAGATTAATTAAGTTAAGTTAATTGAACATTTTGAAATGTTTTGAAATGCATGAGATGGGTAATAAAATAAGAAGAGTCTTATTTTATTAGGGGTTGGATGGTTATGTGGGGAAGGGGAGGAGATATAAGTTCATCTACCATGTTGAATAATGAGTAGAATGGTTCTTCTCCGACGAAGAACATCGACCCTTCGACTTAGAAGACTCGGCGACCCAGATTCTTCCGTCTTCATCTTCCTCCACGACAAGGGAGAATTTGCCGACTGCGGTGATCATCGCCAACGACAACGTACCTTCCTTCTTCATCATAGCAACAAGTGAGGAGACATCGTTTCCTCCTCGGACGCACCCCGACGTCCACAGAATCTACGTCCGACCTCACGAATCCGTTCTCCACGACACCTGACGTGCGGCGTCAAATATCCAAGTAGGGGTTTGGTTTAATTTAATTTATGTGGATTATATCCTCGGCCTCTGTTTTTTTTGTTGACAATTGTTTGAGTCTCCTGTTATCGTAAAAATGGGTGGAGGTCTGACCGCACGAAGACGGCCGACCCTCCTCCCCCTTTTGTTGGTTGTACTCGTTGTGGCACGAGCAAAGGCGGCGCGGTGCAACGGCACCGCGTGGAAACAATGAAGAACGGGCGAAGAAGAGTCGCGCCGTCGCGTCGCGCCGTTGCGGCGATTCGAAGGATCCGCATATTGTTTAATTGACGGCGAATCGACGGGCGTTGATGGAACGGGCCGTAGAGGCGGTTTGATGATTCCGCAGTAAAGTGCGAGACCCGAGGTGAACGCCGGTGTAGTCGGATTTGAAAACGGACCACCGGAGCAACACCAGTGGCACGCGGAATTCACCGGCGGTGCGGGACGCCGGCGCGGCGGCGGTTCCGGTGGACTCACCATGTGCGAATAAGCTGGTCGCTAGGGTTACAGGTTGGAGGCGCTGCATGTGGTTGGAGTGTGAGAAGATTGAAGGATAAATTACATTGGATTGGAGAGAGAAATTGAAGTGATGAAATAATAAAGTAAATAATAATAAAAACCATAAAGGAAAGGATGTTTGGGCATCCTGCATGGAGGAGGCACCAATGTTGGGGCGTGGAAGATTTGGATATTATAATTTTGTAAATTAAAAATAAAAATAAAAATAATATAATAATGTTATTATTATTTTCATTGGGAAAACCGTATTTTGACGGTATCTTCTTCGTGCGGCCTCTGTTTCAAAAACTGTCTGCAGTAATGTGACCCAGATTCCGAGACGGGCATTACGAGGCCAATATTGGATGTTTTTTCGGGTTTTTGGATCAGGTACCCGAAGCGCTCGAAAAATAATAGATTTAATATTATTATTAAATCTTTGACCCACCATAACTCATGTGTGTGACGTCTGATTTCCTTGCCGTCAGTGGCGATACAATCCCGTCATTAATACGGTCTATTCAAGTCTAATGTTGAATATTAAATTCTAGTTCGTGGTGCGGGGCCACCAAACACCGAATAATAATATTATTATTATTATTACAGGAACTTGTATATGACATATCTCTCTCACACAGTGTCAAAATGACGAACCTTCTGCGATGTTACGACCCTGGAATTACGAAGGATGTTTCAAGACTAATTTTGGATATTTATGTCAATGTTGAGGTGCGGGCCCCATGAGGCCCGGTTCGCGCATGATGCGGTGAAATACAAATTTTTCACAGGCTATCCGTTTGGGACCAATGGGTAGTCCATCTCTTGTGTTTTTTCATATGGAACACAATGGTGTGACCAGTTTGGTTAACCGGTTTCATTTGAAGTACGACTTGGTTGGATCGATCATGAATCCAACCGGGCCCTCGGAGCAGAAACGCTTATAACTTGAGCTCCGTAAGTCGTATTGATATGCCGTCGACTTTGTTGGATTCCTCTTGATGAGAGGTAACTTTTGGTATACTTCGCCAGAGGTTTGGACGCTGTTGGAATATGGCCAGGTTGGATTGTACTCAAAATCCAACCGGGCCCCTAGAATGGAAAAGTTGATAACTTTCAGACTGGACGTCCGTTTGACGAACCGTCAGCATCGTTGGTGATCACATTGAAAAACGGTCCCTATGAGTATACCCTATGAGAGTTCAGGGTACAGTTGAGATACGGCTAGGTTGGTTCGCACACGAAACCAACTGGGCCCCTGGGACGAAAAGGCTAATAACTCACAGACCAGGCGTTCGATTGACGCGTCGTCTACTGCATTGAGACCCCTATGACGAGGCGGTCCGTTGAGATATTTATTCATGGGACATTGAGATACTTGGAGTATCAACCTATAGCTCGTGGAGCGGACCCTCCCGAAGACGAGCGTTCGGAGTACGGAGACCGTGTCGCCGACTTAGACCTAACGACTACTTGACCGACTCGACTTGGAGTGAGACAACTAGCCCAGTGGACGGAGCACTACTTTGTTGGGTGCAAACCCATGGCAGACGGAGCACTACCTATGTGACAGTGAAGACCCGCGATACTCGTCCGGAGAGTACCTCTACAGGCTATTAGGGGGTGTGAACTACTGTGTTTGGGTGGCATACCCCGGCGGGAAGCACTACTGTGTTTGGGTGGCTGGCCAGCGGTACTCGACAGGAGGAGTACCTCAGCAGTCTTAGGTTAGTGAGCAGTACCTCGGAGTCGTGACATGACCACTGTATACTCTAGAGATGGGACTCTTCAGCAGTTACAGTTTCGATAATGAAAATCCTGGTTTGAGTTGAGTCTATAACCCTGTGTTTACCTCATGATTGAGATGGGTCACTTAATAACTTAGGTATAGGTATGTGCATATACCTGGGTAGTGGTTATCCGTTGATTTAATAATCATTGTGTATCCTCATGATTGAGATGGGTTACTTGATAACTTAGGTATATGTATGGGAATATACCTAAGTTGAGGTTATCTATTGAGATCTTTCTTTGTGGTTATCCTTGTTGGATTTAGTGAGACCTTGAGGGTCTCGGGGTCCCTACTGAGTATCGTTATACTCACCCCTACACGGGCTATGCTCGTACCTCGTTGTGTTGGTTGGAGACGACGGGCAGCGCTGACAGAGGTCGTGTTTTTGAGGACTGGATGGTACCCAGAGGTGGATCTCATGATGAGTCAGTATCCGGAGGTGGACTTAATGATGTGACGATACTCGAAGGAGGTTGATGGGAGAGAGCGTTGCAGGGGCTATCTATACCTACCCTTCAGGTAGCATCCAAGGTGGATGACCCAAGAGCTGATTATATTCTTCCAGCTGTTTGTATTTTCTGTTGAATTTTCATTCAGTTGTAGTTGTACTTTTCAGTTGGGTTTGTATTCTAGCCCTTTTTTACTTTTCAGCACTTTCTTTTGTACTTAGTGTTTTACTTCCGCTTGTACTCTGTGGTGTTTTGTTTACTTTTATAAAGGCAATGCCTTCCCAGTTAATGGGATTTACGCCTTTGGTGGTAGTCACCAGCCCCTGGCCTATGGAAGGTGGGCTTGGGGTAGTCACGGCACGGGTCCCGAGGTCGGGTCGTGACATGAACTCTAACCCAATGTCATAGTAAATGAGTTATTTCCCATCATCTGTAGATTGTGTTGGGGAAAATGTTACATAAAAGAAAGGTTGTGGTAAAAGTGATATGGATATATCATAAATTCAGAGAATAAATTACATAGAGTGGTCAACTATGTCATGGGATCCTAACTACATCATTCAAGGTCTCTAAATGGTAGTGTCAAAGTATAAGAGAATATTAAATGTTGTTATCATGGGTGGGAGGCTATGTTGTATCCAGATAGAGGTATGCATGGAGGATTACACATGTGATAAGGATTTAATATTTTTACATTGTAGACATTATAGTATGAACCTGTCTGTAAATTCAAAATCCTAAAATCTTTTGACTATCTGAGTGATACATTGGAGTTTCAAGTGATTTTTAAGAAGAATCATGCATGTGGGGAGGATCCTACCTCTAATGGAGCATGGTGGAGCACAAAAAATAGGGTTCTGTCAAAGATAAATTAAATATTTCTAAATATTCAAATATTTATAGTCTACAAAAAACCACACTTATTATATAGAAATTTGAGGAAGAATCATACATGTAGTGTTTGGCTGAGTCAAAGTGAAGAAAATATAGCAGGTTCAATATAGGAACCATCAACTGGAGCCTAGATCCTAAAGAGGTGAAGTTTTCTATATGGGGTACTAATGTCTAGATATATTTTTATTTTTTATGTCCCCTCATGAATAGAATGAGGGGGTCAATATTTCATGCCAATCCATGTATGGATGAGGTATTTCATCTAATAAAGTACGGTTTCTTTTTAATTCTATGATTTTTTTGCATAATTTTATCAATTCATTACTCTTATTTACTTCCACTTTGATTAGAAATTGGGGGGTGGGAATAAATATTCTATCAATACAGTTACTAACATCCATTATTAATTTCATATTTATTGGGTGAACAATGGTGGTTGCATTTAAATAAGGTTTACTGGGATTCAATTTTTAATATATCAAAATTATGTTAATTATTTTCACTTCACAAATTCATGGAATCAAAATATTATGATTCTTAGACTCACCACATTGATATAAAAACAAAAAAAATCTTGAATATCTTTTCATAAAGATTCTATATACCTTTTATACCAATACTTATGCGAACAAATTTGACATGCACTATAATACATTAAATGATAGATAGTTCTAGTTAGAGTTTATAATTTTTAATTTTTTTTCACATAAAATTAATGAAAATTTTCAGGTGATCAGTTGGGATTGGTAGGGATGCATCCTGGCCAACATTATTGATGGTATGTTATGTGATGAGATATGTATGGAAGGGATGGGAGACAAAAGAATTTGATGATGGTGAATGATATCCTAAAAACAATGGGGAAGTAGTTTTGGGTGCCTTTTTTATATTACTTTCATATTATGTTACTACACTGGATGCATTATTTAGTGAGAATTCTGTGGTAAGGTTGGTGTTGGTTAGTTGGCCTATTTAGGTGCATGTTGTCTCTGTTGCTTATTCCCTAGTGAACTAGTATCCACTTTCCACATGTGTATGACAGACCTTGGGTATGATCCTACTAAGTATATATTTTATTCTCATCCGATATATATAATATTTTTTTTAGGTTTTTAGGAGGATTTCAAGGATCAATATGAAGATTACTTTCTTTGGAGTGGGAGATGATATTTATTTGCTTCCATAAGACTTGTCTTTTGGTATTTATTTAGATTTTTTTGTGTGTTTTTTATCATTTTTGATGCATTATGGGATCGTTTTTAGTTTTCTTTTAAATTATTTTATTGAGTTTATTTATGGCCAATTTAACCTATGTTTTGATTCTTATTATTATAGATGTTAATTCCTTATATATGTGATATTTTAATACCCTCATTACTTACCTACAACCCAAATACTATTATAGGAAATACTCAAGGGTCATTATCTATCCTACTTCATAGTTGGACCCATAAGGGTACCTTTAGAGTGAGGGGTTCATGATAGACTGGTATATATGGTTTTATTGAGAGATAAGATGATGTTTGGAGTTAGGTACTATGAGTATTTCATGGTTTGTTAGGGTAATAGTGTTATTTGGTTTTAAAATGTAACATAGAAGAGAAGTATAAGATATTAAATAGTATTTTAATAGCCCTAAATTTCTGATGCAATGACCCTGAGTCTACTTAATGAGCAAGTGAACTTATCTCATTTACAGGGTAGATGTATGGGGAAAGTACATAAATCGTGATTTTTTTTATTTGAGTATGAATTGGGGTGAATTTGGGTAATTAATTCAATACAATTAAATGAACCATGATAAAATTAAATTTAACCATGATTTGGGTTTATCCTTGTTTCTCAAGAATGGATCTTAGTTATTGTTTGTGTGCAGATCCGGGAGTATAGGTTCTTTAGGCTAATTTGGTTGATTACTGGAGGATAAATCTGGCATAGGTGGATGAGGTATGGAAGATATACTTATGTTCCATTCAAAAACAGATCATGGGAATGTATAATAGGGGTGTATCTAATCTGGAGGTGGAGTACTGGTTGGAGGTTCTTAAGATCAATTTTTATTTCATTCAATCCCAAGTTGAGTTTTGGGTGACATTTAATGTTATTCATATGTATGGTTATTCATGTTAGTTGTGGATATTGTATCTTGTTGAATGAAGGAGAGAGATTTTTTGTGGGAAGACATATAGAATGTGTTTCATATGGAGTTATTTTAATTGATGTTTAAGGAGAAAAATAGGAAGGAGATTATTTCTCCCCAGTAGTATGGCCCGAATCTTCAAGAACATGGGATCATAATTGAGGTCCTTTGGAACATTTCCCCTGATATCATTCAATATGATGATTCTAGAGTGTGGTATATGGATGAGGTGTTGTAACATGTAATCAATTTTGTAGTCACCCTATTTAAACTTCCTGTGTATTTAGTAGTGTATATGTAGGATGATGTTATAGAGTAGATGCACTCTCTTGGAGAGGGCATTGATAGGGGGTCAGTAGGGAATCTTGAGGACCAGGTCTTCAAGTAGTGGATTGTGGATATATAGGTATTTGGGGTTCTAACTAGTGGGAAACCAACCTTAGTAGTCCATTACACAACATTCATGGTATGGTGGCTCTTAATATTATAATGGAGGATTCCCATTTTCAAGTTTGTTATTTGGGGATCATGGTCATTAGAGGGATATATATTCAATGTTTCTAGGGGTATTGCTTCATAGTTGTAGTTAGGACCTTTTTTAGTAGCAGTAGCAGTTCACTCCAATGTAATTATAGCAGCAGCGACATCTAGTTCTTGTCCATCAATAACGAGAAGATGGAGTTGGAATTGGACATCCTCACACTGGTACTAGACCATAAGGACCTAGGATAGAGAGTTGTAATGGAGTTTGTTATTAGAGATTAAAAGTATCTAGCCATGGTTATATGCATGTGATGGAGGTGACAACGCTCGCAAGGATAGATGTTGTCTGATGTATGATCATTTTATCATATACCCTAGTTTTCTAATTTTTTATTTAAGATCCTAAAACTCTTCATTATCTCCTGATTTGGAACTTTCTTTGGGACTGGTGGTGGAGAGATTTATTTTTTCCTAGTTATTATCCACATCAATTGGAGTTTATCCAAATTTTTTATATATACAATGAGTGTAGGTTAGTAATGGGGAAACACGAGTCCGTGGAATATTTATTCTTACTATATTTATATCCATACAGTGTTGTATTATTCATTTATTGGGTTTATTTATTTCATATAGTCATATAATATTAATATGGTATAATTTTTTTCTAATTTAGTGGTCTAGTGAGTGGAATTAAATAATGGGTGGGGTTATCAGATGCGTGATAGGAATGTCGAGCCTATTTTATCTTAGCTGGTTGAGCTGTCAGTGGAAGCTCAGGAAGTGGATGTTCACAGTGTTGTAGAAGAGTTATTTCATATATTCTCAGATGATATTTTTAAAATATCCCCTCGATGCAGCACTATGTTTTAGATAGATTTATAATTGACTGCATCACAAATTTTAATAGTTTTTATTAAATGTCTCTAATAAAACTATGTGAGTTGATGATATAGGTTGGTGATCTGGTGTAGGGGGTTTTATCTAACCTTGTGTATCATCTCAGAGAAATCCAATTTTGTTCACCAAGAAGGAGGAAGATAGTTTGAGGTTGTGTGTGAACTACCAGAGTCTGAATCAGGTGATGGTCAAGAACTGTTATACCTATCCAAGTATCGATAATCTATTTGACTAGATGAAGGGATCTAGTAGGTTTTTTGATGATTAACTTGTAGTATGGATATCACCAGATGAATGAGTAGGATGAGGATATCTAAAATACTACATTCATCTATAGGTATGGGTATAGAAATTTTATGTTCATTCTATTCGGTGACACAAATTACCCAGTTGTGTTCATGGGGCTCATGATTTTTGTGTTCCATGTGTTCTTAGACTAGTTCATGGCTATTTTCATTAAGGAAATCTTGATCTACTTAATGTTTTAAGAGGAGCATACTGACAATATAAGAAATTTGTTACAGGTCCATCAATACCACTAGCTCTATGGAAATCATTCAAAGTGTATGTATAATATAATAGATGTGTATTTACACTTTCCTATAGTTTCTTGGTAGAGTGTGTCCACAAACCCATGAAAAATCAAGGTAGTTTTTTCATAAGAAACATCGAAGAGTGTAGAAATGTGTGGTTATTTCATTTCTCTTATAGGCTTCCACAAGAGTTTTATGTTTTAATTTTCATGAATTTTAGCACTTATCATATCATTTAATAGGAAGGACTAGGCCTTTGTTTCAATTGATCAATATAATAAATCATTTAGTTACCTGAATTAATGATTGATCAGTTACCCACTTCCTCATTTTCCTAAGGAGGGTGTGATGTTTGGGTTTTTCTATGACACACCCCTCTATGGTTGGTATGTGTCTTAATATATAATAGGTAGGTAATCTATTATCTGTCAAGACAGTCATATCCACATAAAAATAAACATTTCTCCTATGATATAGAGTTGATTTTAGTTGTGTTTA
Source organism: Viscum album (assembly GCA_963277665.1). NCBI lineage: Eukaryota > Viridiplantae > Streptophyta > Magnoliopsida > Santalales > Viscaceae > Viscum > Viscum album. Next base: position 1,445,158,179 of record OY728155.1, on the reverse strand, counting down.
CACTGAAGATATTACGACATTACCTCATCGGTGATCACTTGGTTATCTCCATGGACCAAAAGATCTTTAAATATGCCATCTCTTAGTGAGGTTTGAATTGACTCCCTTGGAGGTAGATGAAGAAAATTTTGAGATCTTTTACACCCTAGGAAAGGGGAATGATGTTACCACATTGAGACTGAAGTTCTGAGTAGATGTGGTTCAGGAGTCTATAGATGTCTGGAAATTGATGGAGGAGCTTTTGATGTTGCATCTTGATATGGGGAAAATTAGTGATCACAATTTTCTTTTTTATATGAACATTGAATCGAACTTTACAAATCAGTTAGAGGATTGAAGGTGGTGAGTCTCAAAGGTGTATGTGATTTGATACTCTGTTGACCATGGTGACACTCAAATGGGATGGTCAAAGGATGGTTAGAACTGTAATTTTTTTCATGGAATATTTTTTGGTCCATTTGAAATGTGTTTGGATGATCTCTAGGAGTTTCACATCTCAACCTTAGTGGTGCATCCCGATGTGTATAATATGTATCATGGCTTGAGTAGATATATTTTGTGTTCTGAGATGAACTGGTTTATGGTAGAGATCAGGGCATGGTGTTTAGTCTTTTAGTAAGACAAAATAGGGCACCTTATTCTCATAGGGTTGTCAGAGCCCTTGGATATCCCTGACAATAAATGGCATGAATGTTTAATGGAATTCATTATGGGTTAAACTAAAGATTAGGAATGATGTGATGAATTTTTTTTATTGTGTTCTAATAGATGAAGTCATCTCACATTGTAAAGAACTGTGAATCTAGTGTCACAAATGTTTTGGAAAGTAAGTATATGTATTATGTCTTTAGGATTCATGGGGAACTGAGGACCATCATCTCTAATTCAGATCCTTGTTTTATATCATGGGTCTATAAAGGATTACATCATGCATTTGGTTCCCAATTGAACCTTATCACTGTTTTTCATCCTCATATAGATGGTCAGAAATAGTCGATGATCTTGATACTGTAGGATATGTTGTGATCTTGTGTTTTTTCTTTTAGTATATCCTAGGTAAGGCACCCATCTATTATAGTTATCATAAAAAATTATCACTCATCACTCAACATGGACCTATTTGAGGCATTTGATTTGTGCCCCTATTTATCTCCTTTATTCTGGAAAAAAGTTGGATAGTTAGTGGTTTTTGGTCCTGATGTAGTGCAGATCCTGACTGAAAAATTCCAAATGGTTAAAAAGTGTATGAGGTAAGAAAATGACCATCATAAGTCCTATGTCTATCATAGGTTTATTCCTCTATATTTTTAGGTTATAGACCATGTTTTCTTGAGGGTTTTCCCCTATTAGGTTTATAGAGGTTTGGTAGAGGAAGTAATAATTCTCCCTAGATCGTTGGAAATTTTCAGGTCTTGGACTGTGTTGGTGAGGTGGCATATCAGATGGAACTTCCACTATGTTTGTACAATATACAAAGTTCATTTCACATGATTCATCTTTTTTTGTACCTTCACGATGAATCCTAGGACATTGATTGGGGAGATTTGGATGTCAATGATGATGTGATATTCTTTGTGCGACCAATAGAGATCCATGATTATTGAGGGTATGTTCTATATAGATGAACAATTACATTGTTTCATGTACTATGTATGAATTTTGTCTTGGAGGTGAGTACATGGGATCATGATATGCATATGTTTTCCCAGTACCATGATTTTTTTAGTTTTTCTTTATTTCTTTCTTTGATAATGTGATACTTGAATATTATTGATTTATGTGATGTTTATTTTTCCCTTACGGATAATTTGTGTTATAATTCTAAAAATTTAAGAGAGGAAAACCCCTTACCAATCAATATGTGTAATATTTATGACATTTTTTTGGAAAATTTATGGTTGATCCAGTGCTAGTCAGAGAGGACAAAATCATGAAACAGAGGGTGGCCTTCCTTTGATTTTTGTGGTTTGTGTTTTTGTGTGTGGAAGTTTTATAGGTAATTGTATTATGATATGCATTTTTAAATGTTTGTGTGGATGATTTTGTATAATATAGGTGGTTTTAGGTTGCTGTGATATGGGGGAAATGTTTTAGTTATAATGATGTGTCTAAAAAGAATATCACTATATGGTTATTAAGACCATTACCCTTCTTTTTCGATCTTGTATTTGATTCCTTTGGTAGAGAATAATTTGGGATATATCTAATATAAAAATCTATACTTACGAATTACTTAATTTGTCCTAATTTGGGTGATAGAGATGTTTTGGGGAAGTTTCATGGGATTTGAAGAGTGGATGGTGGAGTTGTTATTGAGATTTTAGCTACAGTAGGATTTTGAAACGTAGAGGAATTTTTTATGACATAAATGGGATATTTATGGCATGGAGAGATCAATTAGGTAATATATCCTTATAAGTGTAATTTTTAGGACTCTTCCATTTTTTTCAACAGCTATGGCATTGTTACTGGGCTAAAACGTGGATTTTTAGGAGGGATTCTTGTGGTTCTATCAATTACAATGTAACTAGGTCATGGGGTTGGCCTTTGGAATATAATTATTCTTGGTTATTTATTCTTTTGGTGTTGGGTTTTATCTTTTTTTGTGGTCTCTCTCCTGGTTTAAAAAATCTATGGTAGGGGCCTCACTATGTTTCTTAGTCATGGTTTGGACCATCCCCATTTTGGTGTGGTGCCTTTATTGATAGTTAGACTATCCTTTTCCATCACCTTTGTTCCATAGTGAAAAGTATTTCACCATGGTCTTATAAATTTCTTGGTTGCATATAAATCCTTGAGACCCTCTGTAACCTGTCTTCCTATTTTATTTTCTCTTGACTCATGGGTGACACTTATGTGTTTTTGGTTGGACTCCTATATTTTCCTTGTGGTATTTTATTTATATCATTCATAGATCACGAATTATAATTCCTAAGGTTATTCCCCTCCCTTCTCAATTTTTTCCCAGTTATACATTTTAGAGAAGGTTTTATTTGGGTAGAATATTGGTTTTGTTGAAATAGTGTATAAAGTTTGATAAATGGTTTTGGGTTCAAGGTGGTTGATCCATCCTTAGTGTGATCTTCGTCATATGGATGTCTGTTCTTTATCCCACCATTACCCAATTATATTGAAAGCTTTGTTTGAGGTAGTGGATCCTAATTCTCCCTTTCCTTATGTGAATTTTTGTGAAGTGAATTGTTTTTTCTTCATTTCGGTTAACGGTAAAGGTCATCCTAAGAACATAATTCATTGCCTAAATCCATGTTTGATGGGAACAGAGAGCAATTAAAAGTGTTCACTATTTTGTGATATTGTCAATATGATGATGTTTACTTATTTAAATTGTTGAAAAAAAATTGTAGGAAACAATGTTTTCTTTTTGAATTTTTTGAATCATGAGACCCTTTCTTTTGTTTTTTGATTGGTTTTACCATGCATAAAAAATTTAATCACTTATATATGACTAATGAATTGGTTTTATATGGAAAACTTGATTTGTGTGATAATAACCTTGATAAATAAGAAGTGATGTTATATTAAATCCCCTAATTATGGTAAAATTTTGAAGTTGAAATGTAGTTTTGTGCATTGATATTATTATTTTGAATCTATTTTGGTTATGTGATACTTTTCAGGGCTTGTGCGGTGATTGTGGTGATAGGCTTCAATGCAGAATGTGTTGGGAAATATAGTGATGGTTATTTGACATGGGATATGATGTGGTATGATGTACGATGGTTTTGATGCATGGTTATTATGGTGAGATGGTTGGGATGCGATGATGTCTTGGCATATGTTGTTATGTCGTGTGGTTGTATTAGTTATTCAGTAAGTTAATAAATAAATAGAAATATTGAAACTGAAATGACAGAGGTTGGAAATAAATATAAGAGTTGGTTGTAATCGATGTGTGCCAATTTTTTGCAATGAAATAAAAGAAGTGTAGGATGAAACAAGATATGTGATAATTTAACAATATTGAACTGATTTTGGTATTTAATTGAATGAGTATTGTTGTGGTTATGTGTGGTGGTTGTGTAGTGTGATTTATTTTGAGGTATAAACGATTGTGGTGGATTTCATGAGGTGAAATGATGGTTATTTAGAGTACAATAGTGTATTTAATATTCATCCATATATTATTCATCGTGTTTTATCTATCTATCATCTATTTTTTAATGTTATTTCTTTACGCACCCCACCTAAGTTGAATAACATTACCAACACAAACATTTTTGGGTTCCGGGTGTTTTCCCCAATATTCAAGCTAGTGGGGAATTAGATGGTTGTCTACCCCCTCTTCTAATATCTTACACTAATAGTAGGAATGATGAGGGTTGGTGTAGGAGATGACCTAATGATTATATGGGTGGCGTTGGAGATTACCAAATGGTGATCAGAATTTGACATGCGATGGGGGTCATGTGTGGTGGGATGAGGGAAGTATATTGTTGTCCTTCAAATTCATGATACCATCCTACCCTGGTGATGTGATGAGTTTGTGAAATTATGATGATTGATGCTGGCATCATATTCTAGATCCTATGGGGGTTGGTGACGTTTTCATTAAATTAACACATATTTTGTAGTTTATTTTCATTTATATTTGACTCAAATTTATTTAGATTTCCCATTTCCATTGAATTATTTAATATTTGGGTAATGAAAATTTTTATATTGATTTAAATAGTTAAAATAAAAGTAATTTAATTACACTCATTTTTATAATGGATTTATTCTATACAATGTATGATGAGATTGAAAAAGAAATAAGGACTAGGTAAATAGGGGGAAACACCTAGGTTAGACCTCAACGAGCAGCAAGCCACATGGATACACTATAGGGATGGCCAGCCAAGTATCTAAGAGGCCCTAACATGGAATGGAAGAGTATGAACATAGGTCACACATGGTGCACACACGATGGAAAAAAGTGACATTGAAGCATGGGGGTTAGGTCTGTGAAACATCGAGGATAGATGCTCACATAGTGGGTTAGGCCTAAGCAGTGGTAGGGGTCCCCTGACCACCATCTAGGTTTTATGACATTTTCTGGAATGAAATTAATTAAATAGTAGGCTCTAACTCTTGATTAATTTGATCTTGGATGACAATTTTGTAACATTCTAAGAAATTTAAATAGTAAATTTATTATAATTAAGTACTTATTTAATAGATTTTTATAATTTAAAACCAATTAAGAATCGTTTTAATAAAAACTTTTATACAAATATGATATTTTTTATAATCAAAATAACATTTGATTCAAATTATAAAATATCACTTTTCAAGAAATAGCTTTTTTTAAATAAATGTGTTTTTCTTAAAATAAGTTAAAATATATTATTTATTTTAATATTGAATGTTTTGAATATGCTATATTATGATATGATTATTATTATTATTTAAAAAACAGGTATATAAATTAAAAGGTTTTAAATTATAATAAATAAAATATGATAATTATTATTATTAAAAACATGATATGATTTGTCTAAAAAACAATAAAACAACCTGAAAAAGTAGAAACCGTGTGCTTAGAAAAAAGATAAAAAAGTAAAAAAAAAAGAAAATGAAAAAATTAGAGAACATGAGATAAAAAAACTTAAAAACAACTAACAAAAAAATAAAAAATAAAAAAATAAGAAAATGTGAAATGAGAAAACGGATAAAAAAACAAAAAATATATATAATGTGTCGCATCATGGGTGGATAAAAAACTAAGAGCCCCATTTTCTTAAAGTCCTCATGCCTACTTATAGGGATAATAATAATACATAAAAAGAGATTATATGTGTTAATTAATTTAATAAAAATGAAAACCAGAAAAATGAGGAAATTAATTTTTTTATTTTCCTCCCCCAATTTCCAAAGGAAGTTGTATATATATATATATATTATCATCACTTATAAATTAGAATAAGGTTAATTAAGAATCATAAATATCACAACAAACCCCACTATTCATTCTTCTTTTTCCAATTTTAATTCCTAGATAACCAAACTTGCAAAAATAATGATATATATATATATATATTATATGTGTTATCAAATAAAATTGAACTAACACTTGGAAAAATAAAAAAACCTTGATTATGTTTTATAAATATATAGTATTTCCACTAATATTCTCCAATAATGAATGATATAATTAAAATATACATTCTTTCTATATATTACTCTCATGCTTGCACACCCAAAACACCAGAACTCAACCTCCCCAAATTCATACCATTTCTTTTGTTTTGTGTCCATAATCTCATAGGCCTTCGATTAATCTATATTAGGTAAGGGGTTGTTTATATTTTTATTTTCAACTATCGATTTATATTTTTATTTATCATTTTGTAAGGGATGATGTCACGACCCGTCCTCGGAGCTCGTGTCGTGACTACCCCAAACCCGCCTTCCATAGGCCAGGGGCTGGCGACTAGCACCAAGGAGTAAATTCTGGTAAAAAGGGAAGGCATTTCCTTTGTAAAGTAAACAAACACCACAGAGCAAGCAAGCAGTAGAAGTAAACACTGCGTAGAAACTATGTACAACAGTAAGTGCAGAAAAGTAAATGGGCCAAAATACAAAACCATACTGAAAGTAAAGTACAACTCGAAAGGGAAAACATGAACTGTAAAGTAAAACTGTAGCCTTGAGCCATCCACTGGAAGTCCCTCCTGAAGGATGAGTATAGATAGCCTCCAAAGCTCCTTCGGTCCTACCGTCTACTGCGAGTACGTCACGCCTAGTGGTCCACCTCCGGGTACCGACCTACTCCGCAAGCCTCAACCACGATCAGTGCTATCCGTCGTCTGCAACCAACACAACATAGTGCGGGCATAGCCCGTGTAGGGGTCAGTATAAGCTACTCAGTATGGACCGTGATACCCCTGAAGGTCTCCCAAAATCCACAACGGAAAGATACAATCACGAAGTAACAACTGACACTGCTTAGGTATATGCCCATAAATATACCTAAGTCATCAATTCAAAAATGCTCCAACCTCCGAGATCAACTACAACCTAGTCCACACAGGAAAGAAAATGTATGCCACACAGGAAAAAAAACGTAATCCATACAGGATAGCACAACACAATCCACATAGGAAAGCAAAACAGGATTCAGCTCGCACAGGTATACTTCTTGTTATAACGATAGAGATGATAATATATTTCCACTGATTCATCTAAGCCGTCGGACCCACAAAGGATCGATAGGTAATAACCCCCACAATGACACACATAGGATCTGACCCACAAAGGATCGATAGGTAACTAACCCCCGCAATGACCCACATAGGATCTGAGCCACAAAGGATCGATAGGTAACTAACCCCCGCAATAACCCACACAGGATCGGACCCACACAGGATCTGTAGGCGCTGGCTCACACAGAACTACTGAGCAATAACCAACATAGGATCGGACCCACATAGGATCGGTAGCACTGATCCACATAGGATCGCTGAGTGCTGTAGTCATTGCCGTCGAATCCACTGTGGATTTCTGTACAGTCGTCGTCGTCACAGTAGAAAACGCACCCAGCTCTAGGGTTCCCGCACACAGCAAGCCCACTCGGGAGGGTCCGCTCCACAAGCCGAGAGGCTGATACATCGACTGACACATATTATAGAGTTTATGTATCCAAAAGTTCAGTATCGTCAACAGGAACTCAACGTCGCAGACGGTGCGTCGATCGGACGCCCGATCTGAGAGTTATTGGCTTTTTCGTCCCAGGGGCCCAGTTGGTTTTTAAGGCAAAACCTACCTGACCATACTCCACCTGCATCCAAACCTCGGGCGGAGTAATCCAAAAGATCTGTCTCGCTTAGAGGAAAACAACAAAGTCGACGGCACGTCAATCGGACGTCCGTAGCTCAAGTTATGAGCATTCCGCTCCGAGGGCCCGGTTGGTTTCATGTACGAACCAACCCGGCCGAACACAAAGTAATCTGAAATCTTGAGTGCGTTATACCTAAACGACCGTCTCGATTCAAGGATCGCATCGCAACTAACGTTGCGTCGATCGAAGGTCTATAGCCCATGTTATAGGAAAAAGACCGAAGACGGTATGAGAACGGGGGTTTCGGGCCCGGAGCGACCCGGCCCGAGACCCCCCGGTCTCCCCGAACCGGGTCGACCCGCCCCGGTTCGGGGTTGTCCGGGCCCGGACCAGCCTGGGCACGGCCTGGCCAGGAGGCCGGCCCGGCCTGGGCACAGCGCGCTGGCCAGCTCGGCTAACGGCCGAGCCGTTTGGCAGGGGGGGCTGCCCCCCTGGTGTAACCACGACCCCCCAATTATGGGGGCCGTTTTGTGCTGGCCGGCTAGGGGTTTGAACCCCCTGCTTCACACCTATCCGACCGGCCCACCCTGGCCGGCTGGTTTCTACCTCTACGAGACCGGCGATGGTCGGTCCCCTTCTTCGCCGACACCGGCGGCCCGGAACTGGCTGCCGGTCACCCTGCTCCGCCGCGGCTCGAAACCGGCCACAGCTTGGTTCGTCCGGTGCGGTGTGATGGCACCATGCCCTTAATCCGCGGCCCTGATCCAGCCGCGGTGTCTTCGGTTTTCTTCGACGCGGCGCGACGGCGTTGCGTCCTTGTTCAACTTCATAGCGTGGCACGACAGCGCAGTGCATTACTTGTCGTTCGATCCCGCATGGTGCGACGGCACCACGCCATTCCTTCCCAACCACAAATTGTTAAACAATGATTAAGGAGGAGGTTCAGCCGTGTTTGTGTGGTCCGGCCCCCTCTCGTTAGTCGATAACATTTAGTCGTATATCCACAAAGAACGACAAACTATAAATCACGAACGAAAATAATTAAATAATCCCCTACCTCAAGCGCGGCTTTAACGAGGTTTTTGTCGTGGAGAAATTCGTCGCGGAAAAACATCGCGGAAAGAGACGTCATGGAAGAAAATGTCAGCGGTGTCACGAGAATAGATGTCGCGGAAGAAAACGTTGATGGCATTGCAGAAAGAGACGTCGCGGAAGAAAACGTCAGCTGTGTTGCGGGAAGAGACGTCGCGGAAGAAAACGTCGGCGGCGTTGTGCTAATCAGATTCCGAGAACTCCGTGTTCTTTGTCGGAGACCGATGTTCTTTGAGTTCTTCATCAAAGAAGAAGATGTTCTTCCCAAAAACTCTCAATGACAAAACTCTAACAACAAAATAAAATAAGCTCCTTTCATATTTTATTAACAGAACAAGCCTTTTGAAATTCAAGTGTTTGAATTCCACATTAACTCACTTCTTTAATTCCATAAGTTTATAAACATAAGTTAACAAAATTAATAGTGAGTTGAGGGGGTTAGAGGATATGAAGGGGTGGGGTTCGTGTCGGCCCCACCACCCTCATAACCTCCCAAGGGAGGTTGAGTAGTTACCCAACTTCTATCCAAAGGATTAAACACTTAGAGTAAAATAAAAATTGTTGTTAAATTTTTATTTTTAACATCCAAAATTTTTATCAACTTCTCTCATGTAAACGCAACTCCGGATTAAGAGATCCTAAGAAATTACCGGCACTGTGGTTCCATCGGTGCCCTCAGAATTTAATTCTGAGCACCGGATAAAAATATTGAAAAATCCAGCTCGTTCGTTCACTGAACGTACCCGAGCTAAACTTCGGATAGAAATTTCGGGCACACCAGGCCTCGGAATCAAGTGCCGTCAAAAACTGTGTTCTTGTAAAATCCCAAAGAAAATTAAGAAAAATTTTTCCTTGAATTTTACGGGTCTTTACATTACTCCCATCTCAGGGCTTTACATCCCCGTAAATATACATTGAAAACTAGGGAAACAAATGTGGGTACTGAGCACGCATCTGAGCCTCCCGCTCCCAAGTGCTCTCCTGGAGGTTCCCGTGCTACCATTTGATGCGCACTAGAGGAATCGACTGTCCACATAGGACCCACTTTTGTCGATCATTTATTTCCACTGGGACCTCCGCAAAACTCACCCCATCATCAACGTCAAGCTCCCCATGGTCAATGATATGTGTCGGGTCGTGCACGTATCTCCTCAACTGAGATACATGGAAGAAGTCGTGCACCCGGTGCAACTGAGGTGGTAGAGACAGGCGATAAGCCACCTCTCCAATCCTGCTGAGGACCTGGAACGGTCCGGTGAAGCGTAGAGACAACTTGTCAACTCGGCCAAATCTCCGTAATCCACGTCAAGGTGAGACACGCAAGAAGACATGGTCACCATCCTCGAACTCTAGTGGCCTCCGCCTCCTTTCAGCATAAGACTTCTGCCAGCACTAAGTTGTCCTCATCCGCTCCTGGATGACTTGGACCTTCTTTGTCGTGGCTTGGACCATCTCCGGTCCCACAATTGCTGACTCCCCAGGGTCTGTCCAGCACAAAGGAGATCTGCAAGGTCGGTCGTACAACGCCTCATATGGTGCCATCCCGATGGTGGAGTGATTGCTGTTGTTTTACGTGAACTCCACTAAGGGTAGGTGGTCCTCCCAGCTATGACCAAAGTCGAGGACACATGCGTGGAGCATGTCCTCGAGGGTCTGAATGGTCCTCTCCATCTAACCATCCGTCTGAGGGTGAAAGGCGGTGCTCAGACGTAGTTGTATCCCAAATGCCTCCTGCAACCCCTTCCAAAGCCGGGAAGTAAAGCGAGCATTTCGATCGAATATGGTAGATGATGTCACACCGTGAAGCCGTACAATCTCATGAACATAACGATGTCCCAAGCTCTCCACTGAGCCCTACTCTCTGATGGGTAAGAAGTGTACCGACTTGGTGAGTCAGTCAACAATCACCCAAATGGAGTCGTGACCTCTGGAAGTGTGTGGAAGTCCAGTCACGAAGTCCATAGATATTCTGTCCCACTTCCACTCCGGGACCTCCAAGGGCTGTACCTAGCCTGCTGGTACCTGATGCTCTGCCTTCACCTGCTGGCTGGTGAGGCATGGAGAAACAAACTCTGCCACAACCTTCTTCATGCCCGACCACCTGTGTTGTCGTCTGAGGTCCTGGTACATCTTCTCCACTCCAGGATGTACTGGAAAAGGGGAAGTGTGAAACTCTCTAAGAACCTCCTCTCGTAAAGAGACTGGTACCAAGGTACGTCCTCTGAAAAAGGACGTCATGCTCTAATCCAAAGGAGAAACCATCAGGTGCCTGCCCTGAGGATATCTTTGCACGCCGCGTCTCACAGTCAACGTCCCTACGCTATGCCTCTCTGAACCACTATAGTAGTGGAGGAGAGACTGTGAGTGACTGAAGGAAAGCTGCACCATCTCTATCCACGACTCTAGGGGCACTGGTCAAACTCTGTCTCAGCTCCTGGAAGCTCTTCTGACATCTGTCTGACCACACAAAGGGTTTCCCCTTCCTCCATAATGTTCTGCAAACCTGCAAAAATTTCTCCTCTACCGAAAAGAAAAAATCCAGTCTCATCCCCTGGATGAACCACATTCCTTGCCTAATATAGTCAGTACTTCCGTGATTAGTTAAGTCATGGCATGGATTACATCGTAAGGGCTCGACGCTGCTACCAAGAGATTCAACTGTTACTCTCGCCTCCAAGGGTTGAGTCACACTGTCAGCATCAGTGTGTGGTCGCTGGGTCTCTTCCAGTAAGAATCTCGCAATTGAGGGTCATGTCAATAGTTTTTAACTGACAACTCTTAGTAATAACAAACAAAAGATAAGAAAGAAAACGTCACCAATGCAAGTGTCTTTTATTACATCAACTCATGTACAAGGACAGAAGGAAACACAAACTACGAGCTAGAGTCCTTATGGGAAAAGGCCTCTATGCCTGGAGCTAGTCCCGCACTAGTCCACCCGCTTCTGGAGCTCCATGATCGTATGCTTCAGTTTCCTGAAGTTGTGCTCTCCCCTGAGGTCGGGGTGGACCTCTTGGTGGTGGTGGTGGTAGAGCCTCAAAACGTCGTCCACCACCTGCTACTCGGCCAGCTCCTCTGCCTCGTCTGCCTACTCCCTGCGGACCGCCACAGTCGAACCTCTACCTCTTCCTAGGTGGTTCCTCAACCTTCCACTGCTCCTCTGCATGGCAGGTCGAGCAGTCACAAGCCATGCGGCCCTGTCCGCCGCATGAGTAGCACTACCTACCTCTCGAAAGACTGACTCTGTGTTGTGTGCCCTGCACTGCTGAGCCAATGTCTTGAGGTCATCTGCCTGAGGGTCTGGTCTGCCAGGACCCATGAGTCATCCGTCAACTGCATGATATAGAAGAATCTGCTACGTGCCGCCCTGCGGTGGGTCTCGGCGCTAGTGTAGACTCAGCAAGAAAGATCTCGATCAAAAGGGATCACTCCAGTACTCCTGTCTGAGTCGAAATGCTGAGGGAGATCAGCGATGCCCTGATCTCGTGTCTTAATCCCTTCTCAAAGCTCTGAGACCAAAAGAATGGGTCTCGTACCATGTCTGTCGAGTAGCGCGAGAGATCGGTAAATCTCGCCGAGTACTGGGAGATTGTCAAGCTGTCCTGCCGCAACTGAAGAAGCGCCTGAATGCGCACCGCACGGAGGGTGGCTGGGACGGACTCTGAGCGGAAGAGGCTCTCAAAGTCTGTCTAGAGGAAAGATTCCTCATCGTGAACCTGGAGCATCAAGCTCCACCATCAGCCTGCTTCCACGTGCAGTAGGCTCGCTGCGAGGATCACCATGAGGTCTGCTGGTGTCCTCACTAACCGGAAAACTCATACCACCGCCTCCATCCAGTCCTCGGCTGCCTGGGGGTCTGTCTCTCCACGGAACCTGGGCTGTCTCTGGCACTGGAACTCATGCAGTGCACTAAGGCGACGTGCATCATCAGCGGCTGGGGCTGGAAGCATCAGTGGCTCGGCGAGTAGAGCTACCACCGGTGCCACTGCTGACAAAGGGCCCTGCACCGAGGCTTCGTCGCTCGGTGGGCTATCGTCACGCTCAACTTTCAGAACCCTAGTTGGCTGCAGTCGTGGGGCCATCCTGAAAAGGAAACAGGTGCTCCATAGTCATAATAGCATACCTGGTGAGCTGATACAAAGTAGTCACTAAGAAAACTTGAAACACACACGCAATCAATGTTTTCGTGCATTAAGTCGGAAATCAGAAGTCAGGGTCTCGGTGTACGGATACGTCGAACACCGCACCAACACTGGAATCCCTGGACTGCTAACCACACCCAATACGCTAAACATTATTGCTTCACATAGAAAAGATCAGAGTCCCATGTTCTGCGGTAGAACTGAACTCCTCTGATACCAATTTTTCACGACCCGTCCTCGGAGCTCGTGCTGTGACTACCCCAAGCCAGCCTTCCATAGGCCAGGGGCTGGCGACTAGCACCAAGGCGTAAATCCCGGTAAAAAGGGAAGGCATTGCCTCTGTAAAGTAAACGAACACCACAGAGAAATCAAGCAGTAGAAGTAAACACTATGTAGAAACTGTGTACAACAGTAAGTGCAGAAAAGTAAATGGGCCAGAATACAAAACCATACTGAAAGTAAAGTACAACTCGAAAGGGAAAACAGCAACTGTAAAGTAAAACTGCAGCCTCGAGCCGTCTACTAGAAGTCCCTCCTGAAGGATGAGTACAAATATCCTCCAAAGCTCCTCAGGTCCCACTATCTACTCCGAGTATGTCCAGCCCAGTGGTCCACCTCCGGGTACCAACCTGCTCCGCAAGCCTCAACCATGATCAGTGTTGTTCGTCGTCTCCAACCAAGACAATGTAGTGCGGGCATATCCCGTGCAGGGGTGAGTATAAACTACTCAGTAGGGACCTCGAGACCCCTGAAGGTCTCCAAAAATCCACAAAGGAAAGATAAAATCACAAAGTAACAACCAACACTACTTAGGTATATACCCATACATATACCTTAGTCATCAATTCCAAAACGCTCCAACCTCCGAGCCCAAGTACAACCTAGTCCACAGAGGAAAGCAAACGTATTCCACACAGGAAAACAAAACATAATCCACACAGGATAGCACAACTCAATCCATATAGGAATGCAAAACAAGATTCAGCTCATACAGGTATACTTCTTCGTATGACGAGAGAGATGATCAGATATTGCCATTGATTCATCTAAGCCATCAGACCCACAAAGGATCGATAGGTACTAACCCCCGAAATGACCCACATAGGATCTGACCGAGAAAGGATCGATAGGTAACTAACCCCCACAACGACCCACATCGGATCTGACCCACAAAGGATCGATAGGTAAATAACCCACACAATGACCCACACAGGATCGGACCCACACATGATCTATAGGCGCTGGCTCACACAGAACTGCTGAGCACTGACCCACACATGATTGAACCCACACAGGATCAGTAGCACTGATCCACATAGGATCGCTGAGTGCTGTAGTCGTTGCCGTCAAATCCACTGAGGATTTCTGTACAGTCATCGTCGCCACAGTAGCAAACGCATCCAGCTCTAGGGTTCCCGCACACAGCAAACTCACTAGGGAGGGTCCGCTCCACAAGCCAAGAGGCTGATACATCAACTGACACATATCCCAGAGTTGATGTATCCAAAAGTTTAGTATCGTCAACAAGAACTCAACGTCGTAGACGGAGCGTCGATCGGACGCTCGGTCTGAGAGTTATTGGCCTTTTCATCCCAGGGGGGCCCGGTTGGTTTTTAAGGCAAAACCAACCCGACCGTACTCCACCAGCGTCCAAACCTTGGGAGGAGTAATCCAAAATATCCGTCTCACTTAGAGGGAAACAAAAAAGTTGACGGCACGTCAATCGGACGTCCGTAGCTCAAGTTATGAGCATTCCGCTCCGAGGGCCCGGTTGGTTTTGTGTACGAACCTACCCGGCTGAACTTAAAGTAATCCTAAACCTTGAGTACGAGATACTGAAATCACCATATCGATTCAAGGATTGCATCACAACTGACGGTGCATCGATCGGAGGTCCGTAACCCATGTTATGGGCAATAGAAAGAAGATGGTCCGAGAACGGGGGTTTCGGGCGCGGACCGACCTGGCCCGAGACCCCTCGGTCGGCCCGCACTGGGTTGACCCGCCCCGGGTTTGGGTCGGCCTGGCCCGGCGCGTCCTGGGTGCATCCTGGCCTGGGTACAGTGTGCCCAGCGCGCTGGCCAGCTCGGCCAATGGCTGAGCCATTTGGCAGGGGGGGCTGCACCCTTGGTGTAACCGCGGCCCCCAATTATGGGGGGCGTTTTGTGCTGGCCGGCTGGGGGTTTGAACCCCCGGCTGCACACATGTCCGGCCGGCCTGCCCTGACCGGCCGGTTTCGGCCTCCACGGGACCAGCGACGGTCGGTCCCCTTCTTCTTCGACACCAGCAGCCCGGAACTGGCTGCCGGTCACCCTGCTCCACCGCGACCCGGAACCGGTCGCGGCTTCGTTCGTCCGGCGTGGTGCGGCGACACCGTGCCCTTCCGCTGTGGCCCAGCTCCGGCCGCGGTATCTTTGGTTTTCTTCGACGCGGCGCAATGGCGTCACGTTCTTGATCAACTTCACAGTGCGGCGCGACGGCGCCGCGCATTACTTGCCGTTCGATCCCGCATGGTGCGACGCCACCATGCCATTCCATCCCAACCACAAAGAGTCAAACAAGGATTAAGGAGGAGGTTCGGCCGTGTTTCTGCGGTCCAAACCCATCTCGTTAGTCAATAACATTTAGTCATATATCCATAAAGAATGAAAAACTAGAAATCATGAACGAAAATAGTTAAATAATCCCTTACCTCGAACGCGGCTTGAACGGTGTTTTTGTCGCGGAGAAATTCGTCACGGAAAAACATCACGGAAAGAGACGTCACGGATGAAAATGTCAGCGGCATCGCGAAGTCATGGAAGAAAACGTTGGCAGCGTCGCGGAAAGAGACGTCACGGAAGAAAACGTCAGCGGCGTCGCGGGAAGAGACTTCGTGGACGAAAATGTCGGCAGCGTCGTGGTAATCGGTTTCCGAGAACTTGGTGTTCTTTGTCGGAGACCGATGTTCTTCAAGTTCTTCATCAAAGAAGAAGATGTTCTTCCCAAAACCTCTCAATGAAAAAACTCTAACAACAAAATAAAAAAAGCTCCTTTCATATTTTATTAAGTCAACAAGCCTTTTGAAATTCAAGTGTTTTAATTCCACATTAACTCACTTCATTAATTCCATAAGTTAATAAACTTAAGTTAACAAAATTAATTGTGAGTTGAGGGGGTTAGAGGATATAAAGGGGTGGGGTTTGCGTGGGCCCCACCAACCTCATAACCTCCCAAGGGAGGTTGGGTAGTTACCCAACTTCCATCCAAAGGACTAAACACTGAGAGTAAAATAAAAATTGTTGTTAAATTTTTATTTTTAACTTCCACAATTTTTATCAACTTCTCTCGTGTAAACGCAACTCCGGATTAAGCGCTCCTAAGCAATTACTAGCGTTGTGGTTCCATCGGTGCCCTCGGAATTCGATTCCGAGCACCGGATCAAAAGATTGAAAATCCCGCTCGTTCGTTCACTGAACCTACCCGGGCTAAACTTCGGATTGAAATTCTGGGCACACCGGGCCTCAGAATCAAGTGTCGTCTGAAACTGCGTTCTTGTAAAATCCAAAAGAAAATTAAGAAAAAAATTTCCTTGAATTTTATGGGTCTTTACAGATGAAGTTGTTTTTATAATTATATATATATATATATACATACAATTATTTCATTAAAACCCTTTAATTGGAATTAGTTTTAAAAAATATTTCTACGATCTTATATTAGTAATAACATTTTCAATGTTTAGTTTTATCTATAATGTAAAAGAATTACAAGATTTTTTTATTATTATTTAAAATAAAATTTTAAAAGGCGTATTAGATTTTATTAAACATTTAATGTTTTAGTTATGATTATATGTAAAAATAAATTATAATTTTATAATTGGTTTTTATTTAAAATATATTTAAATAAAATTTGTTCATTTTATATGAGAAATTCCATTGTTCATCCATGTATGTCATTCATAAAATTAGATATTGTTATCCTCTAAAATATTGTTGACATTCCATGCACTTTAATTCATGAATTCTTAAAATTCATTACGAAGTTATATTTATGTATTTTAAACAAAATAAATTATTTTTAAGTATGTATTTAACCTATTTGTTTTTATATATTCATTAAAATATATTATTTAATGTAAAGAAATAAATAAGATTATTTTCTTCTAAATAAATAATTTAAGTATGGTTTTGAAATGATTTTAGGTTATGAGTGAGAAAAGAAGATACATTAAAATGTTTTATTGAAATTCTTACTAGAGTATAGAATGATATGTTATGGTATTAGAGTGAGCCCATGATGCCAAGGTGACATTGTCCCATATGTGATACAACTATGTGGCCTTATTTTTTTCTTATGGGTTGCGAGTATCAAGATTGATCCATAGAAATTATTTTAAAAAAAATAGATAAATCCAAAATAGTATTTCAAATGAATTATTATTTTTAATATATATGATTTCCAAATTAATATACACTATTTAAAGATAATTAGAAAATGTTTTCAATGTAATGAAAACTTTTTTTAGTAATGGTTTTATCAAATGATTTATTGGATATATGTTTTCACATAAAATCATTGTTCTCAAATAGAATCATTCCCAAATGATTTTTAAAACCCCTTACTGGAAAAATTAATGGCCACCCTATGATTGAAATTTTTTTCATAGGTTTATTATAATTTTTATTGCTATTTATTTTAAATAAGGAGGCTACGCATGCGAAGACATTTTTTTAAATTTTTGTACAATCTTTTTAATTTAAAATACATATGTTTAATTCTCCAAAACCTACACTGTAAAGAATCTTGGTATTTAAAATGATCTGTGTATTTATCTTTTGTATTTTATAAAAAATATACATAGTATTCTTATTTACTAAATCTGAAATCACGGGTTCATGGATTTACACTTGGTATTAGAGCGACGGTCTAAACAATTTTAGAGATTTGATGTTTTCGTTTTTGGAAAATCTAAGTGGTAGAGTATATAAGTATAGTGGTTTTAGTTTTTCGTAATTTTGAATAAGAAAATTCAAAATTTTCCTATATTTTAAGAATGAACTATTAAAGAGAAATTCTTTTATGGGGGGGATCATGTAACATCCTGAGATATTTAAATAGTAATTTTATTTTAATTTAGTATTTATTAAATAGTTTTTTTATAATTTCAAACCAATTAAGAAATGGTTGAGTAAATTTTTTTTTAATACTATGATAATTTTTATAGTAAAAATATTTTTTGATTAGAATTATAAAATATCACATTTCAAGAAATAGTATTTTATTTAAATAAATTTGTTTTTCTAAAAATAAGTAAAAATATATTTTTTATTTTAATATTGAATGTTTTGAATATATTTTATTATGATATGAGTATTATTATTATTTAAGAATATTGTTTATAAATTAATATGTTTGAAATTATAATAAATAAATTATGATAATTATTATTAAAAAACTCGATATGATTTATTTAAAAAATGATATAACAAAATGAAAAAAAATAGAAAATGTGAATTCAGAAAAAAAAAATTGATAAAAGGAAGGAGAAAATATGAAATAAGAAAAAAAGGAATAATGAAAAAGAAAAAAAATAAAGTGTGAATTGATAAAAACCACTAAAATTAAAAAATGACAAAAAAATGGAAAGACTCGCGTCGTAGATGGTAAAAACAAGTGGGATCCCACTTTTTTTAAATTCCTCACACATAGATAATAGGATAATAATACTATATTGAAAGAAATGAGTTGTGTTAATGAATTGAATAAAAAATAAAAACCTAGAAAAAGAATGAAATGAAAATTTCAATTTTCCTACCCTAGCTTTTGAAGGAAGTTATATATGTATCAATATATTGTCTATAATCACTTATAAATCTAAATATGTGTAAAAAAATCATTAAAAACAAAATGAACTCCAATATTCATTATTATATTTCCAATTTTAAATTTCCTGAATAACATGAATTATAAGAACAATGATATATATATATATATATTATTTTTCATCAAATAAAACTGAATAAACACTTGTCCAAATAAAGAACCCCTTATTTTAATTTTCCAAATACACGATATTTTCAATCTTATTATCTAAGAACAATTGAAATAATTAAAATATTGAATATTTTTAAATATAACTCTCATTATTGAATACCCAAAAGACCTGAAATCAACCTCCCCAAATTCATACTATTTCACACTATTTCTTTTTCTTGTTGTCGAGAAGTCAATGGGCCTTCAATTCACCCATTTCAGGTAAGGGGTTATTTTTTTATTTTTTCCCTATCAATTTATATTTTAATTTATGGGTTTTTAAGGGATGAAGTTATTTTTATAAATTTATTTATATTTATATATATACACTATGATTTCTCTAAAACCATTGAAAGGGAATAAGTTTTATAAAATATTTCTATGATATTATATTAGTTGCTATATTTTCAAAGGTTATTTTGATATATAATGTAAAAAATAACAAAACCACGTTTTTTATTGTTTAACTTCGAATTTTAAAAGTTTTATTTGATTTTATTAAAACTTTATTTTTACAGTTATGATTTTAATGTCTTAGACTATCCATGTATGTTTTTCAAGTATTATACGGAATTAATTTGAGACCAAGCTTTGTGACACAGTGCGATTCCAAGACCCAAGGTTCCCAGAATAAATGTTTGAAATAAATTAATCTTTTAAATAGAACGTGCGAGAAGTTTTCCTGAAAAAATAGAAAAACATTTAAATAGGTGCACAAATCAAAAATCTGAGGGCACCGTTACATTCAGAGTCATTGCTTTACCTTATGTGGGACCTAACATCGAACGACACTGGTCAGATGAAAAAGTTAATTTCTAGATATTTTAATTGAAATAAAATATATTAATAATTTATTTTGTTTTTAAAATTTTTAATTAACACAATGAAATGTTTGATGGTATTAAATAACCAGGAGCCCAGGGTTAGGCTCATAACCCTGTAAAACATTCCTTGGATACTCTAGAGTTTTGGAGAGGAGCCATCCTTGGAGGAATCTCAATGTACGACCATGAGTGACAACACATGGATCATTATATAAAAAGATCGAATCCTGACCCATGACCTCTCTCCCTCATTATTAATGATTTGAGGTAGGGGTTGTTGTTTTTATTTCATTTCCCCACTTCTTTTATTTAACTACGAACTTGGATCAACCCACGAACAAGTTGACCCATGGATCATTCGTTCTTGCAAGAGGGTATTTTATTGGGATTTATTTTGGGGAACTAATTCATATTTTGATTTTCTCCATTTGATCCCTCTAACCAAAGAGGATCAACACCATAATGAATGAAGTATTAGGCTCTTTCCTCAATTTTATATTTTTATTTTCTTCCCCTTTTTGGACTTCGTGTTCTTCATGGGGTTATGAAAGACAGATCTTTGCACATCTGTTTCACAACGAAATGATCCCAAATTGGAGATCCAACATCACAACGAAACAGTGGAGTTTCATTGATGATGTAGTATGGTGAATTGACATGGTTTGGAAGAAATTTTTCTTTCATCATTCTTCTCATGGATGATTGAAGCGCATTTTTTAGAGCCAATCAGATGCCTAAAACTTACCAAATAGGCCTTTCCCTAAAGGGATGACCAAGGATCTTGAGTTTCAAGGAGATTTAACGGTTAGATAAATGAATAAAAGATCACTAGAGGCATGTGGAGGAAGAAAAGTGATTATGGAAAATTGTGAAGAATATAGTCTATTCTCTGAAGAACATGGTGTGTGGGGCTGTCTCTCTAGCGGCTATGGTTTCATTATGCATGAATCAGTGACATGGTGTGTGAAAACTGTCACACGGTGTGTGGGTCCTTACGTGGGACATGTATTAAATCTCTAATGATACACAAACACTGGGCGGAGTACACAACATGTACTCCACCATGCGGAAAGACCAGTATGGTTACACGAGTTACCCCATGTACTAATACATAGGTTGGAATACACATGTCAAAGTCTTGTATGGGAACATGGCCATCATACATGAAGTGTACATCTGATAATCAAACACAGCATGTGACCATCACTACATGTTGTGTATGCACTTTTTACATGACATGTTTTTTGAGTCGAGTCGTTGCACAAAGGCAGTACCCAAAGTCAAGGGACACAGTGTGTGACCTTACTACACACCATAAAATCTCTTCTACATGGATTAATATCCTTGTCCACCACCCCTTGTACAAGTTTTTTTGGGTTATTTCCCCCTTATATCAATCCCTTGAAGGTCATGTATTGTTTATATCCACAGGAGTATGATCACTTCAGGAGGTATTTATTGAATGATTCATAATCCCTCTGAGAGGCCTAGAGCAAGATCCTTTTCCGATTCTTGACCCTAGCTAGATTCAGGTATCTACATCACCAATCCTACAAGATTCTATTCCTCTACTTATCAAGTTAATTCCGATGAGTTTCGGTATAGGCCAAGGACCTGGCAGTGATCCTCATCAATGTATCATGATTTTTCCCCGATCCGGAGTGAGTTCTCCCGGAATGAGTGTATCCATTCTCTCTTCATATCTATCAGTGAATCTATCCCTCTCATAACACTTCCTAATGAACTTACTTCTCGCACAGACATCATTAGAGCTATCAGAATCATGGAGTGATTTATCTTGGATGATTGCTTCTTGGAATCTTCAAACTGAATCTCCATTGTGGGTATGTGGTCATTGTGACTTACCTCTAGACTAAAGTTCTGGGTTTCGAGTATATTTGGATATGTTTCTCTTGTTATATGATACGTAGACATATAATTTATAGATCTAAATATACTATTACATTGTGTATTGCATTTAGTTTTCAGGATCCTCTACAGAGTATTTTTATACTCATCCCTACATTGGATTTTCCCTCACATGTTGTGTCTTGTGAAGACGAGTGGACTTTTGACATAGTTCAGGGTGGATCAGGGAATAACCAAGTGTTTTGTGCTCCCTTACACGCCGAGTTGTTCCTAAGGATACGAGCAACATTCCTAGTACCGATTTAGTCTTTACGGGTTGGACTTTGTAGTTTGAAGACTCTTTCTTTTAGTGGGCTTGTATTCTGACCCAATTTAGTTTGAGCACTTTACATTCCATTATAAACTATTGGTTGGGTTTAGTTGTATGCATGCATTTTGTTCCTTAGTGGTTTTTACATTTCATCATCTATAGGATTGAAGATGTGTGTGTTTGTATGGTTACATAGGCAATGTCTCCCATTTAAGTGATATGCCTACTCGGTTCTAGTCACCAGCCCCTGGACTATTAGAAACTGGCTTGGGATTTGTGGCATGGGAACCAAAGGGACGGGTCATGATAATGATTTTATGTAAATAAAAATTATCATTTTATGTGTGGTTTTTATTTATAATATCATTAAATAAAATTTATCATTTTATATGAGAAATTCCATTTCTCATCCATGTAGGTCATTTATTATATAAGATATGGATGTCATCTAAAATATTATTGACATTCATGCACTTTAATTCAAGCATTTGATTAATTTATTAACTAGTTGTATTTAATTATTTTAAATAAAATAAATTCTTTATAAGTATGGATTTATCCAGGTTGTTTTTATAAATTCTGAAAAATATGATTATTACATGTAAAGAAATTGGTAAGATTATTTCCTTCTAATGACATAATTTAAGTATTGTTTTGAAATTATTTTGGGTTATGAGTGATAAATGAAGGGCCATTAAATTTTTTTTTAAAATTGGTTCTAGAGTATTAAATTATATGTTTTGGTATGGGAGTAATCCCATGACTTCAAGGGGACAATATCCCATATGTGATATGACTAGGTCTTCTTATGGTTTTCTTATAGCCTACTGAGTATCATGACTGGTCCATAAAATTATTATTTTCAAACTGGATAAATTCAATGTAATATTTCAAAACAATTATTATTTTGAATGTATATGGTTTTAAAAGTAATATAAAATATTTAAGGATATTTAGAAAACAAATCAACGTATGAAAACCTTTTTTAGTAATGGTTTTATCAAATGATAAATTTGATAAATGTTTTCATAGAAAATCCTAGTTTTCAATTAAAATAATTCCCAAATTATTTTTAAAACCCCTTACTAGAAAAATTAATGGTCACCCGATGTTTTAAATTTATTTTTCACTGGTTTAATATAATTTAAATTGGTTTTTATTTCACATAAAGAGGCAGGGAACATGAATACAATTGTTTTAAATTTTTTTCCAGTTTTGTTAATTTGTAATGTATATGTATAAATCTCCAAAACCTAGACTAAAAAAGGTCTTCATATGTAAAATTATCTATATATTTTCAAATTTTCTTCATTAAAAAAATACATAGGATTTCTATGTACTGAATCAGAAAGCATGGGTTTAGGGATTTGTATATTTCACCCAGGGCACTGTGCACTTGTAGAAATGACATCGTCTCGAGTGAACTCATGCTCTGGAAACTATCAATGGACAATTAGTTACTCATTAACTAGCTTAGAATGGTGTCGGGTGGAAGCCACATGGTGGCACATTGGATGGTGGGATGAGGTGACATCACATGACCGCACAGTGGCTTCTTAACCTACATGGAGTAGTGTCGATTGTATGACGCCAAGGGCATGATTAGTGGTGACGGTGACATAGGGACCCATAATGAAATCATGAATGAAGAACAAATGTAATGGAATACGATGAAGATGGAAGTGTGGAGACAGAGCTGAAATTGGTAGATGTGTGAGGGAGGTGGCGGTCTCCTCCTCCATGGGTTCACTTTGGTGGCGTGGTGGTGCTGTTTTGGTGCACTAACAAATTGTTTTGTGGCGACAGCTAGGGTTCCTTGGTTTTCTTCTTTCCTTTGGGATTTCAGCCTATATTATAATTGGTATTTTGGTTATGCATGTGAATTTGTGTCATTTGGTCTATGTTCCATCATCCATTTTGTTTTTCTGGGCCTTTGAACCATGAATCTTGGTCTTTATGACTTGTAATGGACATTCCCCTTCCTTAGTTAAAAAATGGTCCCCTTTCTTCGTATTTCAATAAAGGGGCTTGGTCAAAAATAATTTATTCTATAATAAAATTCATGTAAATTTAATACTATTTTTTATAAAATATTATTAATAATATAATTTTTTTAAAAATATTTAGTTAGAATAATTTTATTTATCTATGTATCCAATAATATATTGTAATATTTTAAACATTAAATATAATATTATATATTATATATATATATATATACACACACACACACATATATATATATGTAATTATTATTATTCTAATTTATAACTATACATTTACATTTTTGTAAGCAATTATATTTTCCTAAATACAAATAAAATTATTTTATACATAATTACTCATAATATTATATGTATATAATGATTTTTTTAAATATTATTAATTGCAATTTTTTATGTAAGTAACAAAAATAACATTAATTACATTTATATAACCACTAATATATTGTAAATTTATTTTAATTTATATATAATAAATAAATTCTTATATATATATATTTATATGTAATTATATTTTCCAAAATATAAATACTTTCATTTTATATATAATTATTCATAATATTAATTATTTATAATGAATATTTTTTTCAAAGGTATTAATAATCATAAATTTTTCTAATTACATTAACAATAATAATAGTATTATATATATATATATATATATTTTAAATTATATATTGTAAATTTAATTAATTTTAATTATAATAAGAAAGTTATTATAAATATAATTATATTCAAATAAAGTGAATAATATGTTCTACAAAATATTCTTATTAAAATCAATTAAAAAAGTATTTTGATCGTATAATTTTATTTATCTATCGAATAACTAATTGTAACATTATTTTAATTTAAATATTATATATAATATTATATCTATATGTAAATATATTCAAATTTAATTATTAATATTAAAAATTATAACTATAAATATAAATTTTTATAAGTAATTATACTTTTCTAAATATTAAAAATATTATTTTATACCTAGTTATGCATAATTCAATACAATTTAAATTATCAAAACATCATATTTAAATTTGGTAAGCCATTCAACATTATCTAAATCCTAAAAGAACATGTAAATTAAATTATACGTTCATGCAATCATATAATTTAATTAAATAAATCAAGAGAAAATAAATAAATAATGTAATTGGAAAATTGACATTTTTAAAAAATAAAATTCACATTCCACAAGGCCAAAAATAATATCACTACTACAGATTTGGGTTTATCCTGCTAAATGATTTATCAACTTTAATAAAATTGATGTTAAAGTTGTACCTTTGTAAACACTCAAAAAAAGAACTCATAATATATACTTTTATCAGCATTTTTCTTTGTACTGATAAATGTATTCCATTAATCAGCACTAAAACACCTGTTTTTGGAACTGATAAAAGGTATATTTCTGAAGAAAATATTCCTAAAAACATATTTTTATATATAAATATTTTTATATTTATTTAAATATAATTTATTTTATAAAATATGATTTATATAATACTAAATACTTAATCACCCTTAATATATATGTTATTTAGTGAAAAATGGATTATAAAATAACTAAAACTTAATATTAGTTAACCATTTTCTAATTATTGTTATGTAATACTCATTTAATGTAATTTTTATGATAGAAAAATTCAATAAATTAATAAAAGTTCTAAAATTATTAGAAAACATGACTTAAACTTCAAAGACTAATAAATGTTGATCTGAGTGTTCATTTGATCTCCACTACTTATCAGATCAAATATTTTAAAAATATCGACGACACAAAAAATTATATGGTTCCCCATTAGGTTATTTTTTATGTCAAAAATTCCCATAAGGCCTCTAAAACTGATTTTTTTGTAGGGGTGACTTATTTTTGGAAAATTTTATGGATTTTTTGGCCTGTTTATGGGTGTCTTTTTATCATTTTTTGGAGGAGGGTTAACTTATTATTTGGAATTACACCCATATGGATATTATGAAATTTTAATTTTATCATTTTTCATATTTAATTTTTATTTATAATTAAATATATACATATATACATATTTTAATATATTTATAAATAAAAATTTAATTTTATAAATAAATATGTAAACCAAATCTGAATAAAAAACTATCCATTTCATTTAAAATAAAAATTTATGGATATTTATATATCTACACAATGTATATATAATGTTTATATATATATGTGTGTGTGTGTGTGTTTGTGTCTGTATTAAGAAGCAAATATAT
The DNA here is from genome assembly GCA_963277665.1 of Viscum album. Lineage (NCBI taxonomy): Eukaryota > Viridiplantae > Streptophyta > Magnoliopsida > Santalales > Viscaceae > Viscum > Viscum album. The sequence continues at coordinate 1,445,131,903 of OY728155.1, read as the reverse complement.
ATTTATCAATATATTCAAATATATGTATATAAATATAAATATTTAATATATGTAAATAAATATAAATATGTATAATTATATTTATAGATATAGATATGTGTGTGTGTGTGTGTTTATTTATGTATGTATGTATGTATGTATGTATGTATGTCTGTATATATGTATGTATGTATGTATTTATGTATGTATGTATGTATGTATGTATGTATGTATGTATGTATGTATGTATAATCACACAGACACACACAAACATATTTAATAAATTTATTTGAAAATAATTATATAAATATATAAACATATATGGATAAAAAATACATATATAAAAAAAGAGATATATACTAAAATACAGAACAAAACAACAAAAAGAAATTATAATGGCACAGGTGTATGAGGGTATAGGTCCAAGGTTTGAATCCAAGTGAAGGCGCACATGGGTGTGGGAGAGATTGATGGTCTAGCACTGATAAAGGGATGCATGTAGGGATAGGTTAACACTAATAAAGTGGTGGTAAACCGTTTATAAAAGGTGCTACAATCCTTGTGAATCTCTCAACTATTAACATGTTTTTACTTGTATCATCATTTTTTATTGTCTTGATAAAAAATTCCTTTATGAGTAATTATTTAGTGATTAAAAAGTGTTTTCTATTACATCCCATTCCCCATTTTTAGATACTCCTAGACAATTATTTATGTTTATTTTTTTGGGGGTCTGTCTTGGGTAATTTTGGGTCAAATTTGTATAATTTCTGATGTTCATTGGGATGTGCATGACTGGTGCACATTTAGGGAAAACTGTAACACCCCAGGTAAATAAAGAATATTATATTTTCATATTTATTGATATTTTTTTGAATAAAATATTAATATTACTTTAAAGGTAATGCTATGCTCGAGGGCGTACCCAATACGTAACAACGAGTTTCTTGGGAATCTTACGTTGAACTCTAATAATAAAATAATTTTTTTTAAATTGTAGGTAACGCCTAGCCGTTGTAATGGCGGGAATGAACAGAACTAACTAATAAATGATTATATATGTTTGTTAAATATTTTTACTTTTTACAATAAATGTTAGAGGATTAAAAATGCGAATGAATCCAATTTTAAGTGTAAACATTCTAATATTCTTTAAAAGGTCGATTAACCGCCTTTTGATGATGAACCTCTTTTAAATCCAACTTTTGAAAATTTTATGTGTTATATTTGACAAAATAAAATTCTTCTTTAGAATCGGGATATCAAAATTTACTTTGTGTTAAATTTTGGTATTTTTCCAATAAAGTTCATTTTTTAATGAATAGTGAAAATGTTGTATTTTAATTAAAAAACTCCTTTTAATATGATTTATTTATATGGATAGATTATATTTTTAATTTAGATTAATGTTTATTTAGAATATATATTTACCATTTAATCTAATGGTGGTCTTTGGAATTAATTTCACTTTAAAATTGGACTTAAACTAGTGTCAATCTTTTAATAGATATTGTTTCTTAAAAACACGCTATCTATTTTTACCGCGGGAATTAATTATTAAATTAATTAATGCAACAGATATGTTTTTAATTTTGTAAAATAGACATCATTTTTGAATTCAAAACATCAAATATATCATAGGGTGAATTTTTGGTATTTTTCTGGAAAACATTAATTTTTGATGTATAGTGAAACCACTAAGTGGTAGTTTAAAAACTGATTTTTCGTTTAACTGAAACATTACCACTTTTGTGATTTAAATTTCTAAAATACGACATACATGGTTCTCATTATGATGTAAAATGTGGTTCAATGGGATTAACATAATTTTTAGGTGAATAGTAACTTTTAGGTTTTTAATCGCGATTAGAGGTAATTAGTGTAATTTAAGGTAAAAATAGTGTTTTATTAATATGAATTGACCTAGACACATGTCCTAACCTCATTGGATGTGTCATGTACGACCAAGAAAATATATGGGTCAACTTGGGGACCCCATGGAGCCACTTTTTTTGGAAAATGACATAAATAACTTTTTACTTAAAGTTAAAATAAAAATGTCACAAGCATGAGATGTTTCAATAAAAAAAATTTTAAATGGGGTTATACAAGTCATATTTTTGACCATAAATAATCATTAGAAATATAAAATTATTTCCTACATCTTGATATTTGTTTTATAATTTTTATAAATTAAATGAATTAAATTATTTATGACATCATGATGATGCAGCGATTACCTCATTAATAAAGGGTTTAAATAACATGAAAAGATAATGTTAAAACTATAACATGCACTTGTAAAAGTCCTATTGGATGAGTATATTTCGAACCCTTACCTCCTTATCCTCGAAATACACCAATTTGGGACCTTTAATATCTGAAACACATTTGATAATAAAGTAACATTTTGTAACATTCCAAGAGTGCCCCTCCTCTCCTCTTATAAAAGGCCCCCACCTCTACAACCTTACCCACACCTCTCAAGCCTTTTTCTCGTCCAACTCCTGCTCATTTTGGCTCTCCACATCCCTATATTACTCATAGAAGCCTCACATTGGGCAGAAGTATAGCATCCCATCTTTTTATAACATAACTTTTCATTCCATTACACGGAACTGAGGATCTTTAAGGTTTAGTGTCTTGGAAACAAGGAACATAAAACATGAAACAAAAAAAAACATTCTTCTTAAACACTTGAAAGGCTTCTCCTCATGTTCACCCTAGGCTCATTACTGCATCTCAAAACCTGGGGACATACATCAAAAGGAAGGGTGAGCAGAAGGCCCAGCAAGGGAAACAAGTGAAACATTTTACATATGAACTTGAGATACATCAATAAAGTCATGAAAAGAACATTAATGCATGAAAATGAAATCATGAGGCATATCATAATAAAAATAAAACTTTTTCATAACTTGAATATGTGGCTACATCATTTAACATAGACAATCAATAACATATCACCAAGGTCCATCCCCAAGGTGTCATTTTAAAATTACCAAGGTTATTCACCAAGGTATCGTGAAAATTGTAATCTCTAGTGGTTACATCATTACCCAATGCATTGGAGCGCTATCAGGGCGCACCCTTAAATTTGCCTTTATTATCATGTGAGCCACATATATCATCATCAAAAATTTCATAAATAACCCACATAGCATAAAATAAATGGGTTTCATTTCATAATCATAACGTTTTAAAAACTGCTTTAAAGACATGATCTTTACGTCACTTTAAAACCCACAGAAAAGGAAGGTGGGTCTCATGTATGTAAATCCTAGAATTTAAAATAGAACATTTTGGTATATATGTGAATACCCCTTTAGAAGAAAGAGCTTTGAGTATTCACTTAATAATATAAAAGAACTTTAGAAAAAGAGAGAGACATTTTGGGATGGAAATTCTGCAGCATAACAGCAATGTTCCGAGGTTTTAGAAGACATTAAAAGAGAGGTAAAATGGGTCAAACATTCATAAATGACCCATAAAATAGTACATGGACAGAATAAGAAGGATACATGATCATGGTAATGAGATTTCAAGGACATACCATTTGAAATGAAAAACATGGAAGGAAGAAAAAAAATTAGATTTCTCTTATGAAAGTTCAGCAGCCTAACGGCGTTACTTAAACATCAACAAAAATGATTTGAAAAGATCAAATAGGATCTCTCATCATGTGAACATAATAGTTCAGTATGATAGATATAGAGATAATTCCCCAACATAACAAAAAGGAACTTGAAAGAATTGACATGAAAGTAGAACTTCAAAACGAGAAGGGTGAAGAACCACTTAAAAATTCGGCAGCCTAACGGCGCCACTTAAAACATCAAAATACTGAATTGAAGAGATAAAATGGGGTCTCTCATCATATGAAAACAAGAGTCCATTATGATATATATAGGATCATACCCCAATATAACAAAAAGGAACTTGAAATAATTGACATGAAAGTAGAACTTCAAAACGAGAAGGATGAAGAACCACTTAAAAATTCGGTAGCCTAACGGCGCCACTTAAAACATCAAAATACTGAATTGAAGAGATCAAATGGGGTCTCTCATCATGTGATCATAAAAGACCAGTATGATAAATATAGAGATCATACCCCAACATAATAAAAATGAACTTGAAAGACTTGACATGAAATTAGAACTTTGAAAAAGAGAGAGGTGAATGAATCCCTTGAAAATTCGGCAGCCTAACGGCGCCACTTAAACTTTCTTAAAAAGAAATGATGAGAGTAAGAGGGGGTCTTTCATCATATGAACATAAAAAGGGCAGTAAGAGGAGTATAAAAGAACATCCTCCAAAATAAGAACATGGAGCATAAAAGGAATGACATAAAAGAGATCACTTGAAAAGAAAGAGAGGGGTCGGATCCCTTACCTTAAAATGTGACTCTTAAACCTCAAAGGTTGGGACCTTGAGGGAATGGGGGAACCTTGGGAGGACTCATTGGGATGTAATGAGACCAGAAATTTGTTGGGAATGAGTGGGGAGTCGAATGGATGAGAGGAGGGCTTGGTATTTATAGGGAAAGTGAGGGGACAAGGCATTAATGGCCAATGGACACCTCACATGTGCTTTTCTCAAACCCATGTGCTCTCCCTTGTCATTTATCATGGAGTTAGGCCACATGGGGCCCCCAAAACAATAATTCATCACCCTTGGCCGGCCAACCCTCAAAAGATCTCATGACATCATCATGACACCGTTATGATGTCATTAAACATACCGAAACCCTAAAACTGTATTTTTACTAATCACTGAAAATTCAACTTTCTCAGAAAAATCCCAAAATTTCACATTAACAAAATATCAATGCTCTGATTTCAAAAATGAAATCCATTTTATAAAAATAATTTTCTAAATATTTTTAATTTAATTTTTAAATAAAAACACTATTCATCGAAAATTCATTTTTTTCAGAAAAAACCCCAAAAATTACCATAACATAATATCGATGCTCTGAGTTCAAAAATAAAGTCATTTTTATAAAAATAATTTTCTAATTATTTTTAATTAAATTTTTAATTAAAAAACACTATTCACCCGAAAAAAACTAATACTTGAATAATAATTAATGAAACCGTTATTTAACTATTTTATTGAATCACATTACTTAATCAAGGTGCCTAGATTATTTTAGAACTTTCTTTAAGTGAGATTACTAATCCATTTGGTCATATTACTAATCCTAATCATAAAATCACTATTCATAATTTACTATTCATCAAAAATCAAGTTGATCTTATTAGACTCTAAATTTAGTACTGAACATAATTGCAGAAGACCATTTTTTGAAAATCATTACACATTTTTAATTATTTAGGGTTTACATAAACATATTTAAAATATCCTTTTTCTAAAATTCATCAAAAATATGCATACTATATTTATCCGGTCATTTCAAAATTCATAAACTTCATCATAAGAAGAAATCCCAATTTTTATTTAAAATAAGGATTACACAAGGTAGTTACGGTCTCGTTACATAACCCCTTATAATACCAGCATAGGACCTAAGAGTAAGGTGTGATAGGGTGATAGAAGCTTGGGGCGGCTCAGTCAACATTGCCCGAGTAGTAATTTCTATCAGATTGAACTTCTCACGATGGCGATTTCGTTCCAGCTTCACATGATGAAGTTCGGCTTGTATTTGATCCAGAGCAAAGCCCAGTGGTGCTACCTCCTTCCCAAGCTCTGTTAGATGGGCTTCGATCGGTCCAAGACTACTAGGTGAGGCCATCGAATCTTCTTTCTATAATAATTAACCAAGATTACTTATATTTAGAGACAATAAACAAAACATTTTGTTCACAGCGGTCATGTTGACCGATGGTTATATAATAGTCAAAACCCACTGATCTCATTTTAATTATAATCATGTTTATCAAATAAAACATTTTTGTTGAGTATAACAATAACACATAAAATTATGAAACAAAATTTATTTAAAAATTTCGGGTCGTTACAATCTTCCCCCCTTAAGAAATTGAGTCCTCTCAATTTTAAAATTGGGTTTTGAAATTTCATTGAAAGTCCCACATTGGAAAAGGAGTCAGTAAAACTATTACTTTAAAATAAAGAAAGGGAAGTACAATGGTCACCCGAGTTAACCCACACTAGGGTTCCATGTAGGAAAACATGGACATGGAGGAAAAAACAAAGGGTCAAGTTCTGAGGGAGAGTGATAGAGAACATGATTAGGAGAAAGTTAACCATGAGAAAATCCCAAACTTATGATGTGTGTAAACGGTCTTTGATTAACTAGTAGGAAACGTAAACCAACAACATTTTTGTTTTACGTTTCTTTTCATAATTTTGAGGATTTCATTTACTACATAGAACAAAAACATAAGAAAATATACCTACCTTCAAGTAGAGTTTCATCCTTTAACAAGTCCCTACCAACACTAATCTTTTCTCCAAATGATGAGAATTCAAAAACACTTGGTCTCATAAAAGCACAAGAATCATCTTCTATAGAATCACATAATCTACAAAAGATTAACTATCTATTTCTTCTATCTTTAAACATTATCCCAAAAATAGAAAGGTTAAGGTAAAACAACTCTTCAAAAAGAAAGAATCCCATAGGAATGGAAACTACTTTTAAATCATCAAAGTTCCATGGTACTACCCAAAGTTCATCATAGACCATTCCATAAATAACGGTCCTTAAAATTCCTCAAAACAAACCAAACTAAGATTGAAACCCAAATACAATAAGGATTTGATAACATAGTCTTCCAAAAAAACTTCATTGTTCATCTCCAGACAACATCAACCACTCCTAACATCTTATAAAAAAGTAGCTAACCTAAACATATTTTACCCAAGATAGGTTAGTCATTCCCATAAGTAACCTAAATTACTATAAGTTCACCTTAAATTCATCGATTCTTCAAAATATAATTCAACCTTACTCCTCAATGAAAATACCGTAGTAATCTATTTACCTCGATCAAATATGGTTCCCAAAATAATGAACGTCTTCCAAAATAATAATCATATTTTAATCCCCTAATCATCACTGTCATATTAATACGAAAATCGTCGCATTTCCTATCACATTGGTTGTCGGAACATGTTCTTCCATTTCCCACCATTAACTAAGAAGAGAAAGCATAATTAGGGGCTTAAGTACTTAGCTAATAATCATGAAAAGGAACTGAAAGCATATAAGGATAACTTGTATATGAAAGGTATACCCTAACTTGTGATCTCCTAGGTTCCCATCTAGGTTATGAAAGATCATATATTCTTATGTGAACTTTTATTTTATTTTATCTTTGTTCCTTTAACAATGGTTCATACCAAGCTTATGAATTTACCAAAGCATATCCCCCGGGAGTGTCGTAACCAAGAGTGCAGCAAGGCCCGTTGTCGTGTACCAGTTCCCGTTCGAGTCTAGCTCAAAGCGGTGTTTTCGGGTTTTACCCCTATGTACATCTATGCCAGAGCCACCTCTACCTGCTCGTATCCAGACAGGGATGTATTTGCTTGGCAACCCCTTACTCAATACTCACCAAAATACCAGGAAGATTTCTTATATTAAACTTTTCTATAGGGTTCCTCCTAGAGTTTTCATATACTAATTTCCACAAATAACTAAACCATCCTTTGATAACAACTATAGAATCCCGTCTTTTTATAACATAACTTTTCATTCCATTACACGGAACTGAGGATCTTTAACGTTTAGTGTCTTGGAAACAAGGAACATAAAACATGAAACAAAAAAAAACATTCTTCTTAAACACTTGAAAGGCTTCTCCTCATGTTCACCCTAGGCTCATTACTGCATCTCAAAACCTGGGGACATACATCAAAAGGAAGGGTGAGCAGAAGGCCCAGCAAGGGAAACAAGTGAAACATTTTACATATGAACTTGAGATACATCAATAAAGTCATGAAAAGAACATTAATGCATGAAAATGAAATCATGAGGCATATCATAATAAAAATAAAACTTTTTCATAACTTGAAGATGTGGCTACATCATTTAACATAGACAATCATGAACATATCACCAAGGTCCATCCCCAAGGTGTCATTTTAAAATTACCAAGGTTATTCACCAAGGTATCGTGAAAATTGTAATCTCTAGTGGTTACATCATTACCCAATGCATTGGAGCGCTATCAGGGCACACCCTTAAATTTGCCTTTATTATCATGTGAGTCACATATATCATCATCAAACATTTCATAAATAACCCATATAGCATGAAGGAAATGGGTTTCATTTCATAATCATAACTTTTTAAAAACTGCTTTAAAGACATGATCTTTATACCACTTTAAAACCCACAGAAAAGGAAGGTGGGTCTCATGTATGTAAATCCCAGAATTTAAAATAGAACATTTTGGTATATATGTGAATACCCCTTTAGAAGAAAGATCTTTGAGTATTCACTTAATAAAATAAAAGGACTTTAGAAAAAGAGATAGACATTTTGGGATGGAAATTCTGCAGCATAACGGCAATGTTCCGAGGTTTTAGAAGACATTAAAAGAGAGGTAAAATGGGTCAAACATTCATAAATGACCCATAAAATAGTACGTGGACAGAATAAGAAGGATACACGATCATGGTAATGAGATTTCAAGGACATACCATTTGAAATGAAAAACATGGAAGGAAGAAAAAAATTAGATTTCTCTTATGAAAGTTCGGCAGCCTAACGGCGTTACTTAAACATCAACAAAAATGATTTGAAAAGATGAAATAGGATCTCTCATCATGTGAACATAATAGTTCAGTATGATAGATATAGAGATAATTCCCCAACATAACAAAAAGGAACTTGAAAGAATTGACATGAAAGTAGAACTTCAAAACGAGAAGGGTGAAGAACCACTTAAAAATTCGGCAGCCTAACAGCGCCACTTAAAACATCAAAATACTGAATTGAAGAGATCAAATGGGGTCTCTCATCATATGAACACAAGAGTCCATTATGATATATATAGAGATCATACCCCAATATAACAAAAAGGAACTTGAAAATAATTGACATGAAAGTAGAACTTCAAAACGAGAAGGATGAAGAACCACTTAAAAATTCGGCAGCCGAACGGCGCCACTTAAAACATCAAAATACTGAATTGAAGAGATCAAATGGGGTCTCTCATCATGTGATCATAAAAGACCAGTATGATAAATATAGAGATCATACCCCAACATAATAAAAATGAACTTGAAATACTTGACATGAAATTAGAACTTTGAAAAAGAGAGAGGTGAATGAATCCCTTGAAAATTCGGCAGCCTAACGGCGCCACTTAAACTTTCTTAAAAAAAAATGATGAGAGTAAGAGGGGGTCTTTCATCATATGAACATAAAAAGGGCAGTAAGCGGAGTATAAAAGAACATCCTCCAAAATAAGAACATGGAGCATAAAAGGAATGACATAAAAGAGATCACTTGAAAAGAAAGAGAGGGGTCGGATCCCTTACCTTAAAATGTGACTCTTAAACCTCAAAGGTTGGGACCTTGAGGGCATGGGGGCACCTTGGGAGGACTCCTTGGGATGTAATGAGACCAGAAATTCGTTGGGAATGAGTGGGGAGTCGAATGGATGAGAGGAGGGCTTGGTATTTATAGGGAAAGTGAGGGGACAAGGCATTAATGGCCAAGGGACACCTCACATGTGCTTTTCTCAAACCCATGTGCTCTCCCTTGTCATTTATCATGGAGTTAGGCCACATGGGGCCCCCAAAACAATAATTCATCACCCTTGGCCGGCCAACCCTCAAAAGATCTCATGACATCATCATGACACCGTTATGATGTCATTAAACATACCGAAACCCTAAAACTGTATTTTTACTAATCACTGAAAATTCAACTTTCTCAGAAAAATCCCAAAATTTCACATTAACCAAATATCAATGCTCTTATTTCAAAAATGAAATCCATTTTATAAAAATAATTTTTTAAATATTTTTAATTTAATTTTTAAATAAAAACACTATTCATCGAAAATTCATTTTTTTCAGAAAAAACCCCAAAAATTACCATAACATAATATCGATTCTCTGAGTTCAAAAATAAAGTCATTTTTATAAAAATAATTTTCTAATTATTTTTAATTAAATTTTTAATTAAAAAAAACTATTCACCCGAAAAAAACTAATACTTGAATAATAATTAATGAAACCGTTATTTAACTATTTTATTGAATCACATTACTTAATCAAGGTGCCTAGATTATTTTAGAACTTTCTTTAAGTGAGATTACTAATCCATTTGGTCATATTACTAATCCTAATCATAAAATCACTATTCATAATTTACTATTCATCAAAAATCAAGTTGATCTTATTAGACTCTAAATTTAGTACTGAACATAATTGCAGAAGACCATTTTTTGAAAATCATTACACATTTTTAATTATTTAGGGTTTACATAAACATATTTAAAATATCCTTTTTCTAAAATTCATCAAAAATATGCATACTATATTTATCCGGTCATTTCAAAATTCATAAACTTCATCATAAGAAGAAATCCCAATTTTTATTTAAAACAAGGATTACACAAGGTAGTTACGGTCTCGTTACATAACCCCTTATAATACCAGCATAGGACCTAAGAGTAAGGTGTGCTAGGGTGATAGAAGCTTGGGGCGGCTCAGTCAACATTGCCCGAGTAGTAATTTCTATCAGTTTAAACTTCTCACGAAGGCGATTTCGTTCCAGCTTCACATGATGAAGTTCGGCTTGTATTTGATCCAGAGCAAAGCCCAGTGGTGCTACCTCCTTCCCAAGCTCTGTTAGATGGGCTTCGATCGGTCCAAGACTACTAGGTGAGGCCATCGAATCTTCTTTCTATAATAATTAACCAAGATTACTTATATTTAGAGACAATAAACAAAACATTTTGTTCACAGCGGTCATGTTGACCGATGGTTATATAATAGTCAAAACCCATTGATCTCATTTTAATTATAATCATGTTTATCAAATAAAACATTTTTGTTGAGTATAACAATAACACATAAAATTATGAAACAAAATTTATTTAAAAATTTCGGGTCGTTACAATCTTCCCCCCTTAAGAATTTGCGTCCTCGCAATTTTAAAATTGGGTTTTGAAATTTCATTGAAAGTCCCACATTGGAAAAGGAGTCAGTAAAACTATTACTTTAAAATATAGAAAGGGAAGTACAATGGTCACCCGAGTTAACCCACACTAGGGTTCCATGTAGGAAAACATGGAAATGGAGGAAAAAACAAAGGGTCAAGTTCTGAGGGAGAGTGATAGAGAACATGATTAGGAGAAAGTTAACCATGAGAAAATCCCAAACTTATGATGTGTGTAAACGGTCTTTGATTACCTAGTAGGAAACGTAAACCAACAACATTTTTGTTTTACGTTTCTTTTCATAATTTTTAGGATTTCATTTACTACATAAAACAAAAACATAAGAAAATATACCTACCTTCAAGTAGAGTTTCATCCTTTAACAAGTCCCTACCAACACTAATCTTTTCTCCAAATGATGATAATTCAAAAACACTTGGTCTCATAAAAGCACAAGAATCATCTTCTATAGAATCACATAATCTACAAAAGATTAACTATCTATTTATTCTATCTTTAAACATTATCCCAAAAACAGAAAGGTTATGGTAAAACAACTCTTCAAAAAGAAAGAATCCCATAGGAATGGAAACTACTTTTAAATCATCAAAGTTCCATGGTACTACCCAAAGTTCCTCATAGACCATTCCATAAATAACGGTCCTTAAAATTCCTCAAAACAAACCAAACTAAGATTGAAACCCAAATACAATAAGGATTTGATAACATAGTCTTCCAAAACAACTTCATTGTTCATCTCCAGACAACATCAACCACTCCTAACATCTTATAAAAAAGTAGCTAACCTAAACATATTTTACCCAAGATAGGTCAGTCATTCCCATAAGTAACCTAAATTACTATAAGTTCACCTTAAATTCATCGATTCTTCAAAATATAATTCAACCTTACTCCTCTATGAAAATACCGTAGTAATCTATTTACCTCGATTAAATATGGTTCCCAAAATAATGAACGTCTTCCAAAATAATAATCATATTTTAATCCCCTAATCATCACTGTCATATTAATACAAAAATCGTCGCATTTCCTATCACATTGGTTGTCGGAACATGTTCTTCCATTTCCCACCATTAACTAAGAAGAGAAAGCATAATTAGGGGCTTAAGTACTTAGCTAATAATCATGAAAAGGAACTGAAAGCATATAAGGATAACTTGTATATGAAAGGTATACCCTAACTTGTGATCTCCTAGGTTCCCATCTAGGTTATGAATGATCATATATTCTTATGTGAACTTTTATTTTATTTTATCTTTGTTCCTTTAACAATGGTTCATACCAAGCTTATGAATTTACCAAAGCATATCCCCCGGGAGTGTCGTAACCAAGAGTGCAGCAAGGCCCGTTGTCGTGTACCAGTTCCCGTTCGAGTCTAGCTCAAAGCGGTGTTTTCGGGTTTTACCCCTATGTACATCTGTGCCAGAGCCACCTCTACCTGCTCGTATCCAGACAGGGATGTATTTGCTTGGCAACCCCTTACTCAATACTCACCAAAATACCAGGATGATTTCCTATATTAATCTTTTCTATAGGGTTCCTCCTAGAGTTTTCATATCCTAATTTCCACAAATAACTAAACCATCCTTTGATACCAACTATAGCATCCCGTCTTTTTATAACATAACTTTTCATTCCATTACACGGAACTGAGGATCTTTAAGGTTTAGTGTATTTGAAACAAGGAGCATAAAACATGAAACAAAAAAAACATTCTTCTTAAACACTTGAAAGGCTTCTCCTCATGTTCACCCTAGGCTCATTACTGCATCTCAAAACCTGGGGACATACATCAAAAGGAAGGGTGAGCAGAAGGCCCAGCAAGGGAAACAAGTGAAACATTTTACATATGAACTTGAGATACATCAATAAAGTCATGAAAAGAACATTAATGCATGAAAATGAAATCATGTGGCATATCATAATAAAAATAAAACTTTTTCATAACTTGAAGATGTGGCTACATCATTTAACATAGACAATCATGAACATATCACCAAGGACCATCCCCAAGGTGTCATTTTAAAATTACCAAGGTTATTCACCAAGGTATCGTGAAAATTGTAATCTCTAGTGGTTACATCATTACCCAATGCATTGGAGCGCTATTAGGGCGCACCCTTAAATTTTCCTTTATTATCATGTGAGCCACATATATCATCATCAAACATTTCATAAATAACCCATATAGCATAAAGGAAATGGGTTTCATTTCATAATCATAACTTTTTAAAAACTGCTTTAAAGACATGATCTTTATATCACTTTAAAACCCACAGAAAAGGAAGGTGGGTCTCATGTATGTAAATCCCAGAATTTAAAATAGAACATTTTGGTATATATGTGAATACCCCTTTAGAAGAAAGAGCTTTGAGTATTCACTTAATAAAATAAAAGGACTTTAGAAAAAGAGATAGACATTTTGGGATGGAAATTCTGCAGCATAATGGCAATGTTCCGAGGTTTTAGAAGACATTAAAAGAGAGGTAAAATGGGTCAAACATTCATAAATGACCCATAAAATAGTACATGGACAGAATAAGAAGGATACATGATCATGGTAATGAGATTTCAAGGACATACCATTTGAAATGAAAAACATGGAAGGAAGAAAAAAATTAGATTTCTCTTATGAAAGTTCGGCAGCCTAACGGCGTTACTTAAACATCAACAAAAATGATTTGAAAAGATCAAATAGGATCTCTCATCATGTGAACATAATAGTTCCGTATGATAGATATAGATATAATTCCCCAACATAACAAAAAGGAACTTGAAAGAATTGACATGAAAGTAGAACTTCAAAACGAGAAGGGTGAAGAACCACTTAAAAATTCGGCAGCCTAACGGCGCCACTTAAAACATCAAAATACTGAATTGAAGAGATCAAATGGGGTCTCTCATCATATGAACACAAGAGTCCATTATGATATATATAGAGATCATACCCCAATATAACAAAAAGGAACTTGAAATAATTGACATGAAAGTAGAACTTCAAAACGAGAAGGATGAAGAACCACTTAAAAATTCGGGAGCCTAACGGCGCCACTTAAAACATCAAAATACTGAATTGAAGAGATCAAATGGGGTCTCTCATCATGTGATCATAAAAGACCAGTATGATAAATATAGAGATCATACCCCAACATAATAAAAATGAACTTGAAAGACTTGACATGAAATTAGAACTTTGAAAAAGAGAGAGGTGAATGAATCCCTTGAAAATTCGGCAGCCTAACGGCGCCACTTAAACTTTCTTAAAAAGAAATGATGAGAGTAAGAGGGGGTCTTTCATCATATGAACATAAAAAGGGCAGTAATCGGAGTATAAAAGAACATCCTCCAAAATAAGAACATGGAGCATAAAAGGAATTACATAAAATAGATCACTTGAAAAGAAAGAGAGGGGTCGGATCCCTTACCTTAAAATGTGACTCTTAAACCTCAAAGGTTGGGACCTTGAGGGCATGGGGGCACCTTGGGAGGACTCCTTGGGATGTAATGAGACCAGAAATTCGTTGGGAATGAGTGGGGAGTCGAATGGATGAGAGGAGGGCTTGGTATTTATAGGGAAAGTGAGGGGACAAGGCATTAATGGCCAAGGGACACCTCACATGTGCTTTTCTCAAACCCATGTGCTCTCCCTTGTCATTTATCATGGAGTTAGGCCACATGGGGCCCCCAAAACAATAATTCATCACCCTTGGCCGGCCAACCCTCAAAAGATCTCATGACATCATCATGACACCGTTATGATGTCATTAAACATACCGAAACCCTAAAACTGTATTTTTACTAATCACTGAAAATTCAACTTTCTCAGAAAAATCCCAAAATTTCACATTAACCAAATATCAATGCTCTGATTTCAAAAATGAAATCCATTTTATAAAAATAATTTTCTAAATAGTATTAATTTAATTTTTAAATAAAAACACTATTCATCGAAAATTCATTTTTTTCAGAAAAAAACCCCAAAAATTACCATAACATAATATCGATGCTCTGAGTTCAAAAATAAAGTCATTTTTATAAAAATAATTTTCTAATTATTTTTAATTAAATTTTTAATTAAAAAACACTATTCACCCGAAAAAAACTAATACTTGAATAATAATTAATGAAACCGTTATTTAACTATTTTATTGAATCAAGGTGCCTAGATTATTTTAGAACTTTCTTTAAGTGAGATTACTAATCCATTTGGTCATATTACTAATCCTAATCATAAAATCACTATTCATAATTTACTATTCATCAAAAATCAAGTTGATCTTATTAGACTCTAAATTTAGTACTGAACATAATTGCAGAAGACCATTTTTTGAAAATCATTACACATTTTTAATTATTTAGGGTTTACATAAACATATTTAAAATATCCTTTTTCTAAAATTCATCAAAAATATGCATACTATATTTATCCGGTCATTTCAAAATTCATAAACTTCATCATAAGAAGAAATCCCAATATTTATTTAAAACAAGGATTACACAAGGTAGTTACGGTCTCATTACATAACCCCTTATAATACCAGCATAGGACCTAAGAGTAAGGTGTGCTAGGGTGATAGAAGCCTGGGGCGGCTCAGTCAACATTGCCCGAGTAGTAATTTCTATCAGTTTGAACTTCTCACGAAGGCGATTTCGTTCCAGCTTCACATGATGAAGTTCGGCTTGTATTTGATCCAGAGCAAAGCCCAGTGGTGCTACCTCCTTCCCAAGCTCTATTAGATGGGCTTCGATCGGTCCAAGACTACTAGGTGAGGCCATCGAATCTTCTTTCTATAATAATTAACCAAGATTACTTATATTTAGAGACAATAAACAAAACATTTTGTTCACAGCGGTCATGTTGACCGATGGTTATATAATAGTCAAAACCCACTGATCTCATTTTAATTATAATCATGTTTATCAAATAAAACATTTTTGTTGAGCATAACAATAACACATAAAATTATGAAACAAAATTTATTTAAAAATTTCGGGTCGTTACAAGAAGTCTTCCCAAGGAAGCCATTGAGCTCAAATCAAAGAGAGATACTCGATTTTAAGGTAATGTCTTCACTTGTGTTATTTTGTTTTATTTTGCTTCTCCAACCCCCTAAAATCTTTTTATTCATTTCTTTTGTAACAAATCCATTATCGTAAATATACTATGATGTTTTTATAAGAAGGATTCGTGCTACACTTACACACACCTATATATAATCGATAAAGAACATACTGTTTCTGTGGATGGTGAATTTCTGCCTCACGAAACTATGATTGTTCAATATTATTTTAACACCTTCAAAGGTGGCCATTAAGATGTCACTATATTTATATATTATATATAATATGATTATGTCTTCCTTAATCTTCTGTATTTTTCATTTATGGCATTCCTTTATGGTTTCCATTATGGGTAAACGCAATATCTTCATTTTAGGAAGTGCGGACTACCGCCCCCTCAAAGTGAGTTGATTCGTTAATGCCATATGTGGGATGTATAAAGGCTCGAATTAATGGTATTACATATGATATCCTACTGAAATTGTAATATACCTGTATATCAATATTTTTTCATTCTATTGAATACAAAAAAAAAAAAGAAATGAAAGTAGCGTTCATGCGTACGTACGGCTTACCGTCTCCATGAACGGTACATTTCATTTCTTATCTCGAAATGTTATGTAATATTATAAGTACATAAATATAATGGCTATATATGTAATATATTACTTATAAATTATGGATATCATTATGTAATTATAATATATATATCTCTCATTTTGTTTTAATTCCATTAATATTACAAAAAAAAAAGAAAGCAGCATTCATGCGTACGTACGGCCTACCGTCTCCATGAATAGTGATTTTAATTCCAAATGATATGGAATAGTATAAAATGAATATATACTTGATATATATGATATTTAAAATATCAATACTATTTTGGATATGATGTACCTATAACTACATGGAAAATTCTTTTCCAACAAGTTCAATTTTTACTCATGTACCGAACATCGACAAAAACGTCTAATATGAACTCACATTATTAATTAATTATTATAACATTATAATATGTGATATGAACTGAATAATAATATTTAAAGGAGGACCTTAAGAAATTATAAATTTACCAAATTTTATTATTCAGGAGATTAAAGAACGATCGAGTCATGTCGGACACGAGGTAAGGGATCCTACCCCTCTCTTCCTTTTTAAGTACTCTCTTTTATGTCATTTCGTTTAAGCTCATCTTTCTTATGTTTGGGGATTTTATTTTATATTCTTAATTCTGTACTTTTTTTGTTCATATTATGAGAGACCCTATTTGATCTCATCAATCCATTTCTGGAAGTTCTAAGTGGCGCTGTTAGGCTGCCGAGTTTTCGTAAGGAATTTTTCATCTCACTTTTATTCCCGTGAGATTTATGCTACATTTCCCACCATTTCTGTTGAGTAGAATATATACTTCAAATTATTCTAGTCTGTGTGTAATATAATTTCGTTTATGAGTATTTACATCAATGATGTATTATCCTTCTTTCATGGGGTGTATGTTTCGAAAGATACCCAAGTCGGTAAGGGAATCTTTCACCCTCCTCTTTTAAAAAGACTTATTTTGTAGGGTCTTTTAATTTACATATTGTTATGTTGGGATATGTTATTCTATATCCCTATTGATGTAAATTTATGTCCAAGTGATGAGATACCCTTTTTATCTCTCATCAACTCATGTTGATGTGACGCCGTTAGGCTGTCAAGGGAACTTCTTAACCCAATTTCGATTTATTTGGGTTCAACATTTAGTTATTTAATATGTCATCCTTTGAATATGTGTGAATGAACTTTGATTATTTTACACTTAATATACACTTATATTGGGTGTATTTATATTTTTCTCACATAATTATGAGATTGATTTATCCTTAATTTAAGGATACCATCTTTATAATGGATTTCATCTCAATTTACATTTCCATTGAGACTTCATTGTTGTTATGCACCAATTCACTCTTATAAGGTGTATATACTATCATTTGGAATATTATATCATGAATCCCTTTATTCTCATTATATTATAAAGTTTTTATTAAATTTTATTCCTTAATTATTGTATTGAATTGTCTCTCATTTTGTTAAAAACACTTTAACTAAAATAACGTTTTAAATGTTTTAATGATTTAATCTTATAAATATTTCTCATTAATATCCATGTTTTCAAAATGGTTTTAAGGATTTATTTATATGGATATTAATGGTTTAAAATGTTAAAAGATTTAAAGTGTTATGGGACACATTGATTGTCAAATCTCTTTATTAAATGTTTTAAATGGTTTTGAAAATGATTTTTAGAATGGATTCATTATTTCAATATCTTAAAATGTTATATTGTTATTGAAATGTGGGAATGTTATCTTTCCTTTATGCTTAAGTTATGTGCTATGATTATTTTATGGTTCTTGGGCATTGCTATGAATATGGTTGGTTCCGTGATAAACTAAGGGCGGGTGAGCCTGATATATCTCTCCAATGCATTGGGTAATGCGAAGGGGTTAAACGTTAAGGTTTCTCCGAAGAGATTTAGGGAATATACTGTGATGGGTATTCCAAACGTAACCAATAGGGTTAATCCCTATGTAAGGATGTTTTGAATGCCTCAAGTTACCTTTATGTATTATGATTTCTATGATTTATTCATGGTTTTATGAGGTATGTTAAAGTGAATATGTTTTATGGGTAAAGTATGATTTCATTCTTATGTATATATGTACTCATGTTTCCTTTCCATACTTTTTATAACCCTTACTGAGTTTTTTATGCTCATCCCAAGTTTTTTTGAAATTTTTTCACAGGTCAAGGGAATGGTACATGATATGATGATAGTGTCAAGGAAGTGTCAAGAAAGAATCCATGTTTTATTTTAAATATGTTTCCGTTGATGGGAAAAATGAATACTATCTTTTATGTAACCACTTTGTTTAAAAGTGGAATGTAAGTAAGGTTTTATGATCTAATTATCTAAAACTTTAATCCTGAAAAGATCCTCAATGTGTAATCTTTTAATATCTCAAGATTAAGTAAGGTTTAAGGCTGGGCCTTATAGTTGGTATCAGAGGTCAGTTTTGATAACTTTAGAGGTTAGGGTATTCTCTAAGCATAAGTGACATTACCATAATGGTTAGGATTTCAGAAAGAGTCCTAGATTTAGATAAAGTGAATGAGTAAGTATATCTTAGTGTTTATATTCCTCATTAGTAAATGATGATTTTGTTGATATACGCACACTGAATTTTTTTTTAATAATAGGATGGATCAAGCAGGCACCAAAGTGACAATGGGTTTGATGGAAACTGTGGTGGTTCTCTGATTAAGAGACTGGATGAAATGGGGGATTCAATGAGGAATATCGGGGTTTTGCTAAACCAACTATCAAGGATTCATAATCAACCACTTGAACCTTGGTTAGTTCTCTAATGCATCATGTATGAGATGACCAACTCGATGGTGAAGTTCCGGTAATAATTATAAAGGTAACCATTAGGGTTTATATGATCCTTACTTTTTAGGTAATTATGGGTTACTCTATGATATGATGGAAAATGAAAGGCATGAGATAAACTTGAGGTTAAAATATTTTATGACCATTTTTGAAGATTTTATGTCGTTTTGGGGAATGTTTTAAGAGTTATATAGTTTTGGAAAAAGGACAACACGCAGACCGTGTAACAACCCGTCGCGTTGAACAAAGTTGCAGGAATCGAACCCACAACCAAAGTGCGACTGGTATTTATCGCCTAACACTGGACTATGTGAAGTCCCTGTTTAGTTTGACTAATTATTTTTAGTTAGATGATTTTAGGAATGAAGAGTAAGTTTATTTTGGGTTATCTATGGAAATGATGAACCTATCATGGAAGATATGTGATTAGGTTAATTAATTTTCAATATGAGACTTTAAGAGAAACTAATTTTATTTGGAGATAAATGTTAATTTTTACCTTGGAAGTCTATGTGATTAAATCCTTCAAATATTTGGGTTTCAATCTTAGTTTGGTTTACTTTGAATAATTTTATGGACAAATTGTTAATTGAATGGTCTTTGTTGAACTTTGGGCATTGTTTGACAAATTTTGGAGATTAAGAATAGTTTATCATTTTATAAAGGATTATACATTTTTGGATTATCTGATCTCATAGTAACAATTTTTCGTTTCAGATTTTATCTAAAGACATGGGAAATATATAGTTCTCTTTTTTGGATTAGGTGATTCTCAAGAAGTTGATTATAGTACTCTTAATGCGAAAAAGTCTTCCAAAAAACTCATCTTTCGGTGAAAATATGAGTTTGATTAAGGAATCTAGTAAAAGTTGAAAGTCTACGTGACAATTAAGTCTGTTTCATTATGATTTAGTTAAGCTCAAAAATAAATTCCTCAATGAAGAGTAACTTAGAACAAAAATGTTTTCTGTTAACTTTTCCTACTGGGGAATCGAATACCGTTTAACCCATCACAGAGTTGTGATTTTCTTGTGGTTAACTTTCTCCTAGACATGATTACTATCACTCTCCATCAGAATATGACCCCTTTTTTTCTCCTCCATATCCATATTTTCATACTTGGAATCCAATTATGGTTTAACTCGGGTGACATTTGTACTTCTCTCCCATTATTTAAAAGTAATAGTTTTACTGACTCTTGTTCTGATGTGGGATGTTCAATGAAGCTTACAAGCCCCATTTTAAAATTGCAAGGACACAATTCCCCAAAGGGGGGAAGGATGTAACACCCCAGGTAAATAAAGAATATGAAATATTCATATTTATCGATATTTTTTTGAATAAAATATTAATATTACTTTAAAGGGAATGCTATGCTCGAGGGCGTACCCAATACGCAACAATGATTTTCTTGGGAATCTTACGTTGCACTCTAATAATAAAATAATATTATTTTAAATTGTAGTTAACGCCTAGCCATTGTAATGGAGGGAATGAACAGAACTAACTACTAAATGATTATACATGTTTGTCAAATATTTTTACTTTTTACAATAAATGTTAGAGGATTAAAAATGCGAATGAATCCAACTTTAAGCGTAAACATTCTAATATTCTTTAAAAGGTCGATTAAACGACTTTTGATGATGAACCTTTTTTAAACACACCTTTTGAAAATTTTATGTGTTATATTTGGCAAAATAAAATTATTCATTAGAATCGGGACATCAAAATTTACTTTGTGTAAATTTTTGGTATTTTTCCGATAAAGTTCATTTTTTTATGAATAGTGAAAAATGTTGCATTTTAATTCAAAAACTCATTTTAATCTGATTTATTTATATGGATGGATTATATTTTGAATTTAATTAAAGTGTATTTAGAATATATTTTTACCATTTAATCTAATCGTGGTCTTTTGAATTAATTTCACTTTGAAATTGGACTTAAACTAGTGTCAATCTTTTAATAGATATTATTTCTTAAAAACACACTATTTGTTTTGAGAGCGGGAATTAATTATTAAATTAATTATTGCAACATATATGTTTTGAATTTTGTAAAATAGACATCATTTTTGAATTCAAAACATCAAATATAGCTTAGGGTGAATATTTGGTATTTTTCTGGAAAACTTCAATTTTTGATGAATAGTGAAACCACTAAGTGGTAGTTTAAAAACTGATTTTTCATTTAAATGAAACATTACCACTTCTGTGATTTGAATTTCAAAAATCTGACATACATGATTTTCATTAGGATGTAAAATTTGGTTCAATGGGATTAAAAAAAAATTTTGTGAATAGTAACTTTTAAGTTTTTAATCATGATTAGAGGTAATTAGTGTAATTTAAGGTAAAAATAATGTTTTAATAATATGAAATGACCTAGACACATGTCCTAACCTCATTTGATGTGTCATTTCCGACCAATACAATCCATGGGTCAACTTGGGGACCCCATGGAGCCACTTTGGTTGGAAAATGACATAAATCACTTTTTATTTAAAGTTAAAATAAAAATGTCACAAGCATGAGATATTTCACTAAAACAATTTTTAAATGGGGTTATACAAGTCATATTTTTAACTATAAATATTCATTAGAAATCTAAAAATATTTCCTACATCATGATATTTTTTTATAATTTTTATACATTAAATAAATTAAATTATTTATGACATCATGATTATTCAGCGATTACCTCATTAATAAAGGGTTTAAATAAAATGAAAAGATAATGTTAAAACTATAACATACACTTGTCAAAGACCTATTGGATAAGTATATTTTGAACCCTTACCATCGTATCCTCGAAATACATCAATGTGGGACCTTTAAAATCCTAAAATCATTTGAAAATAAAGTAACATTTTGTAACATTCCAAGAGTGCCCCTCCTCTCCTCTTATAAAATTCCCCCAACTCTACCAACTTACCCACACCTCTCAAGCCTTTTTCTCTTCCAAACCCTACTCATTTTGCCTCTCCACATCCCTCTCCTACTCCTAGAAGCCTCACATTGGGCATATTACTTCCCAAGGAAGCCTTTGAGATCAAATCAAAGAGAGATACTCGATTTTAAGGTAATGTCTTCACTTGTGTTCTTTTGTTTTATTTTGATTCTCCAACCCCATAAAATCTTTTTATTCATTTATTTTGTAACAAATACAGTATCTTAAATATACTAGGATGTTGTTATAAGAATTATTCGAGCTACACTTACACACACCTACATCTAATGGTTAACAAAAATACTATTTCTGTGGATGGTGAATTTCTGCCTCACGAAACGATTATTGTTCAATATTATTTTAACACCTTCAAAGCTGGCCATTAAGATGTCACTATATTTATATATATTATATAATATGTTTATTTTTTCCTTAATATTCTTTATTTTTCATTTATGGCATACCTTTATGGTTTCCATTATGGGTAAATGCGATATCTTCATTTTAGGAAGTGCGGACTACAGCCCCCTCAAAGTGATTTGATTCGTTAATGCCATATGTGGGAAGTATAAAAGATGGAATTAATGGTATTACATATTATATACTACTTGAATTATAATATACCTTTATATCATTATTTTTTCATTCCATTTAATACAAAAAAAAAAGAAATGAAAGTAGCGTTCATGCGTACGTAAGGCTTACCGTCTCCATGAACTGTACATTTCATTTCTTATCTCCAAATGTTATATACTATTATAAGTACATAAATATAATGGATATATATGTAATATATTACATCTAAAGGATGGATATCATTCTGGAATTATAATATATATATATCTCATTTTGTTTTAATTCCATTAATAGGACAAAAAAAAAGAAACTAGTGTTCATGTGTACGTACGGCCTACCGTCTCCATGAATGGTGATTTTAATTCCAAATGCAATGTAATAGTATAAAATGAATATATACGGGATGTATATGATATTTAAAACATTAATAATATTCTGGATATGATGTACCTATAACTACATGGAAAATTCTTTTCCAAAAAGTTCAATTTTTACTCATGTACCAAACATCAACAAAAACGACTGATATGAACTCACATTATAAACTAATTATTATAACATTATAATATGTGATATGGACTGAATAATAATATTTAAAGGAGGTACTTAAGAAATTATAAATTGGCCAAATTTTATTATTTCGGAGATTAAAGAATGATCGAGTCACGTCGGACATGAGGTAAGGGATCCTACCTGTCTCTTCCTTTTTAAGTACTCTCTTTTATGTCATTTCTTTTAAGATCATCTTTCTTATGTTTGGGGATGTTATTTTATATTTTTAATTCCATACTTTTTATGTTCATATTATGAGAGACCCTATTTGATCTCATCAATCCATTTTTGGAAGTTTTAAGTGGCGTTGTTAGGCTGGCGAGTTTTCGTAAGGGATTTTTCAACTCACTTTTATTCCAGTGAGATTTATGCTACATTTGCCACCATTTCTGTTGAGTGGTATATATACTTCCCATTATTCTAATATTTTTTTAATATACTTTTTTTTATGAGTATTTACATCAATGATGTATTGTCCTTCTTTCATGGGGTGTATGTTTCGAAAGATACCCAAGTCGGTAAGGGAACCATTCACCCTCCTCTTTTAAAAAGACTTCTTCTATTGGGTCTTTTAATTTACATATTGTTATGTTGTGATCTGTTCTTCTATATCCTTATTGATGTAAATTTTATTTTCATGTGATGAGATACCCTTTTTATCTCTCATCAACTCATGTTGATGTGATGTCTTTAATCTGTCAAGGGAACTTCTTAACCCAATTTCGATTTCTTTGGGTTCGACATGTAGTTATTGAATATGTCATCCTTTGAATACGTGTGAATGACCTTTGATTATTTTACACTTAATATCCACTTATATTGTTTGTATTTATATTTTTCACACATAATTATGAGATTGATTTATCCTTAATTTAAGGATACCATCTTTATAATGGATTTCATCTCAATTTACATTTCCATTGAGACTTCATTGTTGTTGTGCACCAATTCACTCTTATAAGGTGTATATAATATCATTTGGAATATAATATCATTAATTACTTTATTCTCATTATATTATAAAGTTTTTATTAAATGTTATTCCTCAATTATTGTATTCAAGTGTCTCTCATTTTGTTAAAAACCCTTTAACTAAAATATCGTTTTAAATGTTTTAATGATTTAATCTTAAAAATATTTCTCATTAATATCCATGTTTTCAAAATGGTTTTAAGGATTTATTTATATGGATATTAATGGTTTAAAATGTTAAAAGATTCAAATTCATATGGGACACTTTGATTCAAAAATCTCTTTATAAAATGTTTTAAATGGGTTTGAAAATGGTTTTTAGAATGGATTCATTATTTCAATATCTTAAAATGTTATATTGTTATTGCAATGTGGGAATGTTATCTATCCTTTATGATTAAGTTATGTGCTATGATTA
Organism: Viscum album; assembly: GCA_963277665.1. Classification (NCBI taxonomy): domain Eukaryota; kingdom Viridiplantae; phylum Streptophyta; class Magnoliopsida; order Santalales; family Viscaceae; genus Viscum; species Viscum album. The sequence goes on along the minus strand of OY728155.1, from coordinate 1,445,106,828 downwards.
TGTTATGGCTCTTGGACATTGTTATGAAGAAGGTTGGTTCCGTGATAAACTAAGGGTGGGTGAGCCCGATATTGCTCTCTAATGCATTGGGTAACGCGAAGGGGTTAAACGTTAAGGTTTCTCCGAAGAGATTTAGGGAATATACTGTGATGGGTATTCCAAACGTAACCAAGACGGTTACTCCCTACGTAAGGATGTTATGAATGCCTCAATTTACCTTTATGTCTTATGATTTCTATGATTTATTCATGATTTTAGGAGGTATGTTAAAATGCATATGTTTTATGGGTAAAGTATGATTTCATTCTTATGTATATATGTACTCATGTTTCCTTTCCATACTTTTTATAACCCTTACTGAGCTTTTTATGCTCATCCCAAGTTTTTTTTGAAAATTTTTTCACAGGTCAAGGGAATGGTAAATGATATGATGATAATGTCAAGGAAGTGTCAAGAAAGAATCCATGTTTTATTTTAAATATGTTTCCATTGATGGGAAAAATGAATACTATATTTTATGTAACCACTTTGTTTAAATGTGGAATGTAATGCGGGTTTTATGATCTTATTCTCTAAAACTCTAAACCTGAAAATATCCTCAATGTGTAATCTTGTAATAAATCAAGATTAAGTAAGGTTTAAGGCTGGGGCCTTATAAAAACAGTGTGGTTTAGCCCAAAAAAATTTGTTCCTTATTATAATCCACTAGAAGGGGGTGTAGGATTTTTCTAACTATGTACTCACCCCTCCAAACTGTGAAACTCGTGTACAGTTGGGAATTCATTGTTAGTGCATGGTTAGTTAAAAAATTTTGCAAAACTATGCACCCCAAAAATAATTCCAGTAGGGTTGCATGTTTAGGGTGCATTGTTTATCTAAATGTGTGAACCTATCTAGGAAACTGTGCATAAGGTTTTTAATTTCCTCAAAATTTTGTTTTAAAATTCTTAAACCCCCTGTATTATGTTCATATTCCTCCCAGTCAACCCTAAAATGTTTTTTTGTCTCTTGGATTCTCTCAAGAGTTGAAATTTTCTACTGTAAACCATTTTCTTAGCAGATCGAAGTGGAGTTAATATTGTTTAATCTCATATAGGAAAGTGTATCTCCTATAAATTGTTTTATTCTGGTCTCTATTTATCTCCTCATTATATTTATATAGATCATAATGTAATTGATGCATCTAAAATCCATTTTATTTTATATTTATTATAGGTTGTTTTTCTAGACCATTTATACCTTTAACCTTTATTGGAGAGTCCCATTGTGGGTGTTGAGTTATGGATATTTAAATTAATGTTTGGTGGTTCCATAATTATGTATCCTATTATTGAAAACTTTAATTTATTGATTAAATTTAAATTAGGTTTAAATTTATTTAAAACCACAGAATTGTGAAGATTTCATCTTTGAATTTAAATGGACATGATATTTGAGAAAAACCCCATATTCCAATGGATTTTGAATTGTGCGATGTATTTATGAAAAATGATGGCTTAATTTGGAAATTATTTTGATGAAATGATTTTATTTTTATCTTGAGAATATGAATTAAATTGAAAGTGATTTTTAATAATAGGAAATTATGAAAACGTATAATTTGGTTTTGAAATGAAAAGGCTTGTTGAAAAATAAAATTAAGAAATTATATTTTGAATTTTTTTTAAATGATTTATTTTTAGTTTGATTGATTGTTTTTTAAACCATATGTTAGCTTTGGTTATTAGTTGTAGTCAGTGAAACCACTCTAGAACCTTTTCTCCCTATAAATGGATTGATGATGGAAACTATTACAAAAACATCTGTGGTGTGACTTATCATGATGGGTTACCCTATTGGGGTGTTGACTACCCATTATGGGTTCCCCTATTTAATTTTTTATGTGTGTGATTCTAAATAGAGATGATATTACTATGAGATTTGTGATTTTCCTATTACCTAATAAAATGGATTACCATGGGGATTTTTTACATGGTGGTTTTCGGTGATTTGTTATTTGATTATACATTTCATTGGTTTTTGAAGTATTTTATTCATTACAAATGATGTATATAATTTTTTTATATAAAATAATAATTTAATCATGTTTAAAAGTTGTTTTGATATATCTACCATCTTCTTAAATGAAATAATGTTTAAATTTTAAAAACGTAAATGATATTCCAAGCCTTATTTTATTATAACTGATAGAATACATGGTAAATTGTTATGGTATTGATTATGGAACACTTCTTGAGACCCCACTAGGATTTATATCTCACACCCTATATTTTCCTTTGGGAATTTTTACACTTTCTTATGCTAGGTCTGAGCAAAGGTAATGCATCACTCGGTGGTGGATGTTCATGATCCTTTGAACCATGGAGTGGTAATGGGGACCAGTGTGGATATTTTACACTCATTACACTAGGTTTCTAAGACTTATGTCTTCTTTTGTTGTAGTTTCTTTATGTATGTTATTCTATATGTTCAGGTACTATTCTACCTATTTTTTTCATGTAATTTCTTCATTTAGAGTGATGAGAATGCGGACTTGTACATTTTTTCTTCCTCTATTTTTAGGAAATTTTTTCCTTCTTTGTTCTTGTATGAAGCTAGGTTCTATTCACAAATCCAAGGGTTTTAGAATCACACTTCTGGTTTTGTCACGTTTGGCTAGGGTATTAGGGTACCGGGCTAAATGGGATAGTTCAAGAAAAATTTGTATCAGAGTTAGGTTAATAATATTTCCTTGATGTTGGTATGAAATTTAAAATGTTTGATGGTACATAAGAGGTAGTTGCGAAAAACTAATTGTTCAGCTATCATTGTGACGAGCCTTAAGTCACCATGGGTGTTTAGGAAAATTGTCTTTGAGGCATTTTTTGACATGATTCTAGTATTTTCTCTCATTTTTAATAGGGTGTGTTAAAACCAAAATTCTTGAAATCTTATCTTATAGGATTTATATTCACTTTTATCTTGTTTGAGTTATTGATCTAAGTAATCTTCTAATGTTTCAATTTTGTTTTTTGATGTTTTTTAGCATCATTCATCTAAGAATACGGTTGAATTATCCCCATGTGGAATATTTGGTGAACCACAATGAGAGAATCCCCCGATGGACAAGAATCTTGTTGATATTATTCTACATGTTGTCCAAGCACTATGATAATAATCTACACATATTCCTATCTAGGTTCTAGTTTGGGAAACTCAAAGGGATGAACCTTAGAATAATTCTCAAGTGTTTCTTCACTAGAATCCACTAGTGTTCCAAGGATATAGTGATACTCAAGAGTCTGAGGATTAGTTGTGTAAGATAGATCTTCTATTTCATTTCTTGAAAATTCTAGATTTGATTAAGGTGAAGTGTGCTTCCTTAAAGATGGAGGGGCCTATCTAAGGATGGTAGGATTCAATTAAGATGATGAAACATGAGGGGTTTGAGTAGAATGAATTTTTATTTATTTTCACTAATTATTTGTATCCAAAATATATTGTACTATCTAATTCTATGACATTTTTCAACCTTCAGGAGGCTAACAGGACCATGATGCAGTATGTGAACCGATTTGTCGAGCTTGTTCAGTTTAAAACTGTTATTATATTGAATGATAATATATAAAGTCAACAATTTGGGATGGATATTGAATATGATATATGTTTATTGGTTTTATTATTTAATATCACTTCTTATAAGGATATGTTGGATGTGGTGTTGATGGTTGAGCTTGATCTAGCTGGTAAATAAGAGTTTATGGTAGTTCATTTTTATCCCAATGGAAGCTCTATGAGTTTCTTCAAAGGAAATATAAAGTGTGATGATCATAATTCTAGATCTAGATAGCTGGTATCTTCCAAACATCCTATATTTTTTAGTACATGTCCTTTGACATGATTCTAATATGGAATTTTTGGCCCTTCGAGATGTGTTAATACTGAGGTGCTGATGATCTACAGTTCGTGTGGTCACTTAGGACACCTATAGAAATTGTTCCATTTCTTTTCTACTTCACATAGTGTAACGGGCTCATCACCACCTAAAATTACTATTGTGTAATCATATTTTTTGATATCTAAGTTGTTCTTGCCACATGAATATGTAATGAAGTTTATTCATCTATTGTAAGAGTCTCTAGAGGAAACATATACTAGTCTAGTGACTGTAAGAGGCACCATCATTATAGCTTCTTCTTTTGTGACTGATTTATTTGTTACATGTGCATCTCACTCATTTATATGAAATTTTATTGTAAACATACTAAGTCTTACTATGGAGACTTCATCTTATATTATGGATATAACTATTCCCCCTAGAACGAATAGAGAGTTGGGTCTCAGTTGTCTTACTTATGTCTTCTCATTATTATAGATTGATCTAACTTAGAATTTTCTAGTTCATGACATGAAACCTCTTGATTTTATTCTTATGATGGATATTTTCATTTCTAATAAGCCCCAAATTGACATCTATCTTTGACGGGTATATTTTACTATGCCTGATAGGGTGTGTCATGCCTTTTATGGAGAATGGGACCAGAGGTGGATTAGAGTTGGACTATATTTTATGAAGTTGTGTAGGGTAATATTAATGTTTCTTACTTGGAGAAATAATATTGGAGTTATGATATCCCTCCAGTAGTCATCGATTTACTCAATGTGTTTCCTTCTGATTTATTTTTTTCTACGATTAGTAAGAGAGGTAGAGTTTTTATTAATTTAGAACATTGTAATAAACCAGTGTTTATTACCTCTTACCATATGGAACTAGCAGAATTGAAAGAGTTAAATACTTAGTTGGATGCTCTATTATATAATGTATTTATTAACAATAGTGTGTCACCATGGCCGATGCTGGTTCTTTTTTAAATGAAATTTGATGGGACACATCACTTATGTGTTGATTATTAAAAACTCAACCAGGTTATGGTCAAGAATATGTTTCTATTACCATATATTTATGAAAAAAATTTATTAGTATAAATGTTATAAGAATTTCATGAAGATTAACCTTTGATCTGGTTATCACCAGTTGATAATAAAGGGTTATGACTTTTATAATACTGCCTTTAAGAGAAGGTATTACCACGATGAGTATCTTATCATTCTATAAGGTCTAATAGATGATCCTGCAATATTTATGGACATGACGAAAAGAATATTAGATGATTATCTTGAGATGTTTATACTGGAATTTATGGATGAATTCTTGGTTTACTCCCAATCTAAGGAGGATCATGTGCATCATCTGAGATTAGTTCTAAAAATGTTAATAAACCACTAAATCTATGCCAATATTTTGAAATATATTTGTTTAGATTCAGGAAGTGAAGTTCTTCAGATATGTGTTCTATGAACATGTTATCTAATTTGATCATGAGAAGGCGAAAGTTTTTATGTAATGGGAGAAACAATATAATATTTTTCAGATATGGATCTTCTTGGGTTTTTTAGAGTATTATCATAGGTTTGGAAGAGATTTATCAAAGATAGAATCTCTCATGATTGTTCTCAATTGTAAATGGGTGAAGATGACCTAGAATGAAAAATTTTAGAGATCATTTTCTTAGTTGAAACATATTTTGAGTTTTTTCCAATGTTGACTCTTACAAATGTTGGGCAGGGGTATGTGGTCTTGTATGATGCATCATGTTTGGGATTGGGAAGTATTTTAATGAAAGGTGACCATGAGGTTGCTTATGGATCTCGGTAACTTATGCTACTTTAGAAGAATAACCTGAACCATGATCTGTAACTCACATTTATGATAAATTCTCTTAAAAGTTAATGATTCTACCATTTCAGAGAAAGGAATATCATTTTCCTAACTAAAAAATATTGAGTTATATCTTCTCTCAAAAAAATGAACCTCTATCAGAGTCATTGCTTGGAGTACCTGTATACTTTTTATTTCAACATTTACTATACCCCAGAGAAGGTAAATGTTATTCCTGATTCCTTGATTTAGAAACTTCTGACATAGGCCGTGAGAGAATCATCAGAAGAGTAGAACTTGATGTATTTTATACACAGTTTCACCAGGGTATCTGAGAGGAAGAGTATAAGGTTTTCTTGAAAAGTTTTCATTTGAAATACACTATTCTAGAGTTTATTCTTAAATATATGTAGCTTATTAATGATTTTTTTTGTATTAGTGTTTCTTTTTATGGCGGGGAGGCCTTTAGAGAGTAGTCATTCTCTTCTGAGAGTGTCCTATGTTTTTAGAATTGGTTTTTTATGACCTTATTTATATGGAATGTTATAATTGGATATTTACATAATTCATAGTGTAAAGTGAACCCTGGAACCAAAAATATGTTTTATAAAATTCAGTGATGATTCTGCTGGCCCTGTATGATATGAAACATTTCTGAATTTGTTTCATGTTATTCTACCTATTAGCAGGTCAAGGACAAGAACCAGATACATTAGAGTTTACTTCATCCACCTCTTGTGAAAACATAAAAGTGGGATGATATTTCTATGTAATGTTTGTTTGGATTTACATGTACCCCTTGAAAGAAAAATGTGATATGGGTTGTGATCGATCAGTTGATGAAATTGGCTCACTTTCTGGCCATTTGTGATACAAACAAAGTTGACAAGTTGTGAAATCTCTATATGAAAGAGATTGTTCATTTTCCCAGAGTTCTATCTGTTATAGTCTCTAATAGAGGTCCCAATTCTACCAATAATTTTGGGTGCAGCCTTCTAGAGGATATTTAATCCCAGATTGTTTTGAGTACCACATACCATCCACAGATGGATAGAAAAACAGAGAGGGATATAATAATTCTTGAGGATATGTTATATGCTCACTTTCTCAACTTTTTTGGAGATTCAGATACCATTTATAAATTTTTTGTATTTTCTATTAACAATATTTACCTATCAATAATGATAATGACTCCTTTTGATGCCTTGTATGGTAGGCCAGGGATATAACTTTTGTTCTAGTCATAGATTAGTGAAACTTCCTCAGTTGGACTATATTTAGTCCAACAGCTGATGAAAAGGAATCAATTGATTCATGGGAGAATTTTTATGGAAAAGAGATGATATAAATATACTTCTAATGATCATAGATTACCTTTGAAGTATTTTTTGGAGAGTAGGTGTTCTTGAAAGTTTCACCTCAGTTGGGTTTTTGATGTCTTGGGAAACAAGGGAATATTTCTCCTTGTTTGTGGGACCTTTTCAGTTTATTAATCAACGGGAATGGATAACCATTTACCACATCCACTAAATTTTACTATGTTACATAATGTGTTTCATGTAACTCAACATCGAATGTATTTTTTTTGACTCATCTCATGTTTTGAGCTCAAATTATTTGTGACTAAGCATCCAGTCAAGATAGTTAATTCAGATACAAATGTAATTCATTAGAGGAAAACACCATTAGTTAATGTTATATGGAATCATGGTTTTAATTCTCATGAGAATTGATAATGTGAGGCACTAATGAGACAGTGATGGCCTCATCAATTAGGTATAGAAACTTCTTGAGGGGATTTCTTGGGATATAATTTTTTTATGAAGGGGATTTCTGGTATGGGTGAATGGTTAAGTTACACAAATTTGCAAACTATGTGGCCATCTCTAGGAAACCATGGATATAGTTTTTAATTTCCACTAAATTTTATTTTAAAATTATTGAACCCTCAAATTTATGTTCCCCATCCTCCCATTTTACCCTAACATGTTTTTTGGATCATGGAGGTTCTCTAGAGGTGAAATTGACTCTTCTATACCCTTTTCATGGTGGATCAAAGTGGAATTTATCTTATTATATCTCCTCCAAGTAATTGGATATCCTCACATGTTTTTTATACTGGTATCTCTTTCTCTCCTCCATAGATTTTGATAGATCATCATGTAATTGAAAGAGCTAAACACTATTTTATTAGATATTAATTTGAGATTGTGTTCCTAGATCTTACAGACCTTTGTTCTTTATTGGAGTGTCTCATTGGAGGTGTTTATTTATTTATATTTTATTTAACGGTAGGTGTTTCCATAATTTTTTCTCATACTACTAAATATTTTTATTTCTTGATTACGATGAAATGATTTTTAAATTGATTTAAAAAAATTCATTTGTGATTATTGGATATTTGAATTGAAATGGCCTTGAAATTTGAGAAAAAAACCTAATTCTAGTGGAATTGGAATTATTGGATGGTTTTTTGAAAAATGAAGGCTTAATTTGGAATTTTTTTTGAATAAATGATTTTATGTTGACCTTGAAAATGGAAGAAATTGAGAATTTATTTGAAATGGAATGAAATAATGAAAACTTGTGATTTCGTTTTGAAATTATAAGGCATGTTGAAAGTTGAAATTCAGAAATTATATTTTGAAATTTTTTGAAATTATTTATTTCCAAAATGATTATTTGAATGTTTGAAGAAAAATTTAGTCTAGGTAGTCATGGTAATAGGGACAAGTATGCTAATAACTAGACTCCAAAGTAATGGATTGATGATCCAAATTTTACTAAAACAATTATAGCATGAATGCATGTGAAGGATTCCTCTATTAGGGTGTAGACTACTGATTATGGGATCCCCTATTGGGTGTATTTTTTTGTTCAAACCTGATTAGATTTGAGATCACTATGAGATGTGTGAGGATACAATTACCTAATAAACTGACTTACCGCAGGGCTTTTGTATAGGGTTATTTGTTATGATTTGTGACTTGATTATATCTGTCATTGGTTTTTGATCTTTTTTATTCATTCCAATTAATTTATATAAATTATTTTAGATAAAATATTTATATCATCTAATCTTAATGTTTATTTGATATATCTTCCATTTTTTATTGAAGCATGTTTTGGTTTTAAATATGAAAATTAAATTTTATATCATATTTTATTGTAACTAATAGAATAAATAGTAATTTTTTATTGTATTGATTATGGAAAACATGGTGAGAACCTACTGGGATTTATATCTCACACCCTACCTTTCCCTTCAAAAGTTTGTAGACATTCTTGTGCCCGGTCTGGGAGAAGGGAAAGTTCCACTTGGAGGTGGTGGATGTTCTGGATGATTTGGATTGTGGAGTGGTGATGGTAACCTGTTGGGATATTTCCCAATTGTTACATTTAATGTATCACATTTTCTTTTTATTATTTTTTGATATTATATGGATTATTTTTTAGGTTCGGTGTTGAGAAATCATGCGATTATGAGACCTAGTGTTCCCGTAATAAATTTTTGAAAAGTATTAAATATATTAAATATCATACTCATACAATTTTACTAAAAAATTAGAATAATTTCAAAATGGGTTCCCAAATCAGAAATATAAGGGTATCGTTGAGTTCAGAATGTGAGGTTTTAACTATGTGGAGCTTAAATTTAGTTGGTGTGGGTTGTTTGTGGAAAAGTCATCATGGGTGTAGAAACGAATAAAATTATTAAATAAAATTATTTTATTTTAAATTTTTTATGTAGTGATTGACACGTCTTGAAATAAATGATTATGGAGAATTTATAGGGTTAGATGTATAACCCTAGAAATTTTAAAGAGTTGTTAGAGAGAGATTTGAGGATTCTCTCTCAGGTGAACGGTGATGGATCATGGATCAAAAATCAATGCACCTCAGATTCGACAGATCTTTCCAACGACAACAACACCACAATGTTCTTCATCAATGATCGAACTGAATCGAGGTATGGCATGAGTTTGGATTTTTTTTATTCCTTGTTCTTGATTTATATGATGAATGTGGACCAATAAATGAAAAAATTGATCTGCAGTTTGATCATCATACGGGATGGGTTATAATTATTAGGGTTTAGGAGAGTTTTCATTGTGATTGATTATTTATTCTTCAAATTTATTCTAATTAAAATGAACTGAGATCAAGATGAAAATCGATCGAGTTATGTTCCTCTTGATTGATTCTGTTCTTTTCTCCCTTGATTCGTCGTTCATTGGGAATATTCTTAGTTGGCCCACAGTTTTATTTTAACAAAATAATCCATCAATTCACACTCGTTTCTTAGTTCAACGATCCAAAATAATAGATCTAGGATCAACATGACATGACGATTGTGCGATGAAATATGCGGAAAAAAATTGGGTGATGTAGATACCTTATTTTCTAATTCCTTTATTTGAAATGAAGAATAATGAACAATCCAATTTCTGAGTATTTTTACAGAAAGAATGATGTTGGTCGGTGATATCTTTGTTTGTCGGGACCTGAATCATGATTTTTTTGTCAGGCGAGGCCAGAACAAGAGGTCCTAGTAATGGATAAGATGGGAGGATCATGGATCTGGGATTCGGGAAATCTTATAGAACACGATGTGTAAAATGGACCTACAATATGTTTGGCCCCTCCTTGGTCATGGATAGGTTTTTGTAATAAGTTAAACATCACACAGTGTGTGGACTATCCCACATGGTGTGTGGTCCCTCCCTGTGAACTCTGTTTGTACTTAATAGAGTTCATGGGATGGGGTGGACTACACATCCATGTTTTTCGATGTGGAATCGTCTACATGACATGGCCTGGAATAGGTATAAGGGCTAAGTTGTTCACTAGTACTCTGGTAGATGTGTGAGGAATGGAGATGTGTATTGATACATGGGTGGACTAAACAGGCAACCTACATGTCATGTAGTACTACATGGACATGGTTTGATGACATGGTCCATTTACATAGGTAGAACCCAAGGTCAAGGGACTCATTGTGTATTTCCTACTACACAATGTGTACTCTTTTATACATATCTTAGTGCTCTTTTACTCAATGACACTGAAAAGTTTTTTAGGGTTCATTCCCCTTATCCTTTCCCTAAAGGTTGGTATGGAATTTTTTTCTACTTATAAGAAAATCATTCATTCCGCAAGACTTCATGGACAGATTCATTATAATCCCTCTAAGAGGCCTCAAGTGAGATCTTATATTCATCATCATTCCTTAAGTGGAGTTATTGTTATCATTGTGACCAAAATCACACGAGCATTTCTCCTCTATTTAGTGGGTTAATTTAGATTGAGTTATTAGTATCACCTCATGGCCTTAGAAGTGATCCCCATTTGTATATCATATTCTATTCATACTATTAATGTGTTCTTATCATGATGAGACCTGATGAGCGGTACCTATGGATGGATGTCATTAGTGTTATCAGACTAAGGTGTGTGTTCTCCCAGTTGAGTGCTTTGTGTACTATTCAAGCTATAATCCAAGGATGGGTATACTATGGTTGTGACTTACCTCTAAACTGTGTGTATTTTTTGAGTATATTGGGATATTCTTGTTATATTTATTGTAGACATACACCTATTTATATAATATTGTACTTTCTTTTTTGTATGATTTGTGGTTTTAGGGTGTCCAAATGAGTATTGTCATACTCACCCCTACATAGTATTTTCCTACACTTGTCATGTATTATGAAGATGATAAACATTTTGACAGAGTCCTAGATAGACCAGGACTAGGCAGTGCTTAGTGAGACCAGATATACAGAGGTACGTTCATGTGTCTTTCAGATAGCAGTCCCAGTACCATTACATCCAGGTTAGACTTGTGTTATAAACTATTTTTGGTGGGATTTTATTTGGATTTGGTAACTTTATTTACTTACTATAATACTCTTGTTGGGGGATATATATGTATTCATGTATTGGTTGTTCAATTTCTTTTACACTTTAACATTTTTTGGGCTTGTAGATATGTGAGTTTATACAAGCACTTAGGCAATGCCTCCCATATTACTGATATGCCACATTTCTAGTCACCATACCATGTCCTATTAGAATCAGGATTGGGGATTCATTTCATGAGCCCCACTGGGATGGGTCATGATAGAGTGGTATCAGAGTTAGTCAGTTGTACCTTATGATCGAGATTCTTTGAGATTATTTCAAGGAAATAGTTTTAAGGTTTTTGAGTTCAACATTAAAACTAAGGACTCTAGTGTTGGTGTGATGGCCGATGTATCCATACATCGGTACTTTGATCACGTGATTTTTGACTCGGTACATGGGAACATTGGTTTTAGGGAAAAAATGGTACATGAATCATATAGGAATGGATTGTGGTTCCAAGTCCTTCTTGAGTCAGCTCTCCAAATATAATCATTGATCTTAGTACATTTTGTTTCTTTCAGGATTCCTTCATGACATATTCTATCTAGTAATTAGTGTGACAATCATGAGGGTGATCACCTTTGTGATGAGGCATCGATTCAAAGAATAGTTCCACAGATTTTACCTACATATGGAACACCATCCATACCACCTGTAGAGTATAATTTTTTAACTCTAGTACTAATAGGCTGAGCGCACTTCATGAGTTTCAAAGATTGAGAAACCTAAGTTTCTGATAAATCCCAACCCATAGGTGGATAAGAAATCTCTTGATGTGGTGACTTGAGTTTTCCATCTGGTCAGGACACCAACAAATCATATGGTGGTCCTAGAAGTAATCCTTATTTAGGGATCCGTAAGGTGATGGTGAGGTTTAGTTACCCATTCTTACAATGAGGTGACTCATTCATAGAAAACGTTTGAGCGTCTCTTCAGAGCGGAGCTCTCACTAACTATGCTGAGGGATATGCATCACTAGTGGCTTTTTCAGATCTATAAGGGCAACATGACAGTGGATGAGTATTCATCGAGGTTTACCAACCTCACTAGGTAATCGATGGATATGGTTCGAGATCATTTTTTTAGGGATCAAATGTTATAACGGGGTTTTCATGGATACATATAATCCAGTTTCATCCCTCCATGAATTCCTACCTATGATTCGGTTCTAGAGTGGGCTTTGGGGGATGATACTTTCTTGTATGAGAAGATATTTCCAGTGGTTATCAATAGTGGGAATGAAGAAGGAGAGACCTCAATGGTAGGGAGACTACGTCAGTCTCAGGGTCCTAGACATGGGATATGTTTTTGAAAGAGTTCCTAGGACAAAGTATTTATATTTCATAGCTCATCAGTTGGGTCCAATCATCCCAGAGAGATGTGTTGTGCCTCACGTGATTGTAGGGTACATATCTTCAGAGATTGTTCGACCCACCATATAACTGATAGAGAAACTGTATATGGGATATTGAGGTAGAGGAATATGCAGGAGAAGGTTGTTCTAGAGGGATGAATATGTGGAAGAGGATATGGGATTTTAGCGTGAGGTGGTCTATGCTTTAAAATATTACCACCACCACACCAAGGTGGTCTATTTTAGTCTTAGGGAGCTGTAGGTAGGGGAGGGGAAAGCTGCAAGTGGTTGAAGCTTATGACCTTGAGACTTTGAGAATGATTTGAGGTATGATCTTGTGTATTTTCTAATTTATATGAATTAATGATAGAAATAGGTTCTATTCATTCCTTTATTTCCACATACCTTGTATGACACTTAGAGCTTGTAGTTGAGCCCTTGGTTCGACCGTTGCACTTAGAGACTTCTACGAGAGATGATTTAGTGGTCACACAGTTATTTTTATATTTTCACCTGAATCATAGAGGTGAGATATTCTATTTTAATTTCTTATTAGTAGTTTCGTGGTCATACAAAATAATTCCTTTTTATGGACAGGTTATCTACAATTCATTTCTAGATTGATTTTTTTAGGCCAAGGGTGTGGTGTGTCTGTAGTGGTGGAACTAGGTTCTACTTTGTCAGTGAAAAGGAATCCCAGGAAGAAAATTATGGAGTCATGAATAGGAGGTTGAAGCTGATTACTCATTAGTTAGATATAAAAACCCTTGGTGCAATGTATGTTATGAGTTTCCAGTTTCTTGTAGTGGTGGCGCAGTATGAGGACATCTTCCTTGAAGATATTCCAAGTTTACATCCCTACTGAGAGATAATATTATAAATTGATCTACACCTTGGGATGGCTCAGATATCTTCCCCAGCATATCAGATGCCTCCCATGGATATTAATGAGATAAGGGTGTATTGTGAGGACTTGTAGAGTAATGGCTTTGTGAGACCCATTATTTCGCACTAGGCAGCCCCAGTTTTGATTATAAAGAAGGTATATGAGAGCTTGAGGTTTTTTATGGACTATTGTGGAATGAATCTAGTTAATTTGAAGAAAAGGTTTCCACTAAAAAGTATTTATGACCTATTGGATCATGTGAGAGGTTCAAGATGGTTATCAAATGTTTACATTAGATCTGGCTATCACCAATTGTGAGTACGGAGCGAGGAAATACCGAATATTGAAATCATATGGTGTTATGGTCACTATGAGTACATGGTGATGCACTTTGGCATGACGAACGACCCATTAGTGTTCATTGGACTCATGAATTTTATATTTCATCTTTTCTAAAGATATTTCATGGTATTATTAATCGATTATATCCTTGTGTACTCAGCGTCTAAGAAGGATCACATGATACACTTGATGATGGTTCAGGACGGACTCCCAGAGCACCAAATTTATGGGAGATCTCCTCCATTTCATGTGTGAATCCAACACCATAAATTTCAATCAAAATCCCTCAATAACTATATTCCTACCTTATCATTACATTCCTTATTTATTCCACTATCCATTTTTCTCATGCATATTTTGCTTATTATGCTCTATTTTCAGGGTTTTTGTTTTCTTCTCCTTTTTCTTCCATTCTAGATCAAATTGAATGCCTATACCAGATTATTAAATATTCTTAAGGCTATGGTTGGACTATATGTTTTTTCCAAAATGTCTTTACATTTATAAAATGTTCCATTGTGATGCATGACATTAATTCTAAGCATTTAACCTAAAATTTATAATTACGTTGTCACCTAAATCTCATCTTATATGTAGTTATATCATCCTTTACACCATTGGTGGTTGAAAGCATCAATATAGACAACCCATTGGGGTGATTCTGGCTTAAATCCCTTGAAATACATGCTTTATATGAAACCAAACCACCTCATAAGGTTTTATTGTCTTGAAAATTATGGAAACACAGTTTATTCATTCCATAAGTAAATAAACCATCCCTTAGGGTGTGTTGGGAATATCACCTAAATAATGGAACACTTAGATGGACCACAGTAATTTCTTGGGTTAATTAAACATTTTTAAAAACATACGGTATCCTGAAAAAATGCCAAATACCAAGTACATTTCTCATTATGTAATTCGAAAAATAAAGATACTAATTAAATTATCAATTAATACATGTAACTCATGGGAACCCTTGGGAGATATCTCTATGTTTGGGGTTTAATTTTAATAATATCCTTAACATGATTACTTTGATGGTTCTTAAGGCATTTACATTGAATTCCTTTGACTTCCATTTTTAAATTCCTTGTAACTTATAACTTGTTGTCATGTACACCTTGAATTCTATAATTAATGGAAAGATGAAAGTGATTTTTCTCACCTCTAGTTTAATATGTTTTTTGTTTTTTGATAATGAAACATTTTGGGCTATAAATAATGTTAGTAATGTCTTTATTTCCCTCCATTTTTTTATTTTCGTTTATATTGAATATTCTTTCCATAGATTGGTCCTTGAGCCTAATTCTTCATTCAATTATAGTTTCTTTCATGATTAATATTCTATAAATAAAGGTTAATTACCATGTTATGATACTCGGTATTGGGTATGGTTAAAAGTGGGACATGTCATGGGTATGCCTGGGATTCTAGGTACGAATACCAAGCACTAACCAATGGATGTCACATGATTCATTTATGTTAATTACTAAGGTTTATCCCACCCTAGATCTTTCCAATGTCTTGCATTACTGAATTCCTTGGCCTAAGGGCAATTATTCACTAGGAAGCTCTAAAAATTAATAATTCCCAAGATGAGATCTAATATTCAACTGATATCCTCAAACATGGAGTTCATTGAATTATCTCCTCAGATCCCAATCATGGCATTCCTGATATTACATTGGACTCGTTCCTTGACCACACTTAGAGCCCTTTTAGAAAGTGGAATATTGAGGGTACATCTCTTAGATTGTACTCCAGAGTTATACACAATTCTTTGATAACTATATGTCAGCTTAACGGTCCCATGAACATAATACCTTGGATTATTATATGGATTTTTCTATTTCTTATACAAGGGAATTCTCATGCCTATTATATGGATTAACCTTGATACTTTTTTCTTTGATGCATGTGATTATATCCATGGATCATATTACTACACAGTTATACATATAGTTAGGGATAATGGACCTATGATGAAGTGGGTGGTATTCCCTAGTTCACCTCCACTTCAATTCTTTATTTATAATATACTCCATACTATTTTGTATTATACTCACAAACTGGAATACATTATACACTATTGTTTGTTGCCCAGTGAGTTTTACTCAAACCATGTTCATTCCACCACATTGTACCTAAGAAAATATCATAGCTATTAGTTTGGATTTGACTCATGCTTTTTACATTTACTTATCTTGGGATATGACTTGGAATGGGATCTTTGGACCAAGCATGTACTCTTACTACCCATAAGAGTTTGGTGTTTTTAATTATTTTATCTATTTATTTATTCCTGTCTATCCCTAATTTATTTTATTACCTATTGTATGTTTTAATTTTTGGTACATGTAAAACAATACTCCTTCACGGTTAAATTTATTAGCACATGACAAGTTGTTAGTTTATTATTATCCTCATATAGTTTGTTTTTTTCATTTTCATATATATTTGGTACTAATAAAAAGTGTATAGTCTCCCAACCGTGCAACCTTAGAACCTCATATTCATTCAGCATCCTATAGCTTATAGGTAGGTACACTTAAGGCCATGTGAACCTCGGGTTTGGTTATTTATGAGTGAACTAGGATTGGTATGTCACATCGACTAAGGATCATCATACATGGAAGAGGGCCACATAGTATTATTGACACCTAAAACTGGAATATTACTAATGTTAGTGGACATAAGGACTATTTTTATTACATCACATTGTATTTTTGTTTCCTTATAAAATAAGGTAAAATAATAGGAAAATATTTTGTTTAGGTCACTCTTACCTCAAGCCAATCAGATATTTATATTGGTTTAAAGAATATAGGATGTACAAGATCCAATAAAATTGCCTCCTTTCCCAAATGGAATTAGTTTAATGATTTTTGGTAATCCTCATTAACTAAAATCACATGTATTTCTTAGTCATTAGGAAAATTATTAGGAAGGGAGTTCGTAAAAATTCATTAAGGGTCATTTAAAAATTAAGATAAGGGGAAACTATTCTCTGAAATTCTACTTTAAATAATCTTTTTTTAATTAGAAATTATATTAAAATTTTATCTTCCGAAAATAGATTTGTAATATGGAAAATTTTATTTTCAACTTTATACTTTTATGAACCAAGAATTGTCAACTTATTCCCTAATAATTTTTTACAATGATCAAAAATATGAATCATGCACTAAAATTTATCAAGATATATTTAATCAGGCACCCTATCTTTAACATAAGGAAAAACAATTCATACCTTTAATAGATTAATTTAATGTTTTATTTTTCATTCACAGTTTATTTTTTTATTCCCTATTTTTTCACAAATAAATTATATTACGGTTCCTTGGAGATAATATCTAGGGTAAATCTTCGCACATATTTGACATGATGAAAATTGAATATTATTTCCTACATCAAATTAATTACTTAAACATCTGTTGGACTCCATGATTATCTTATTTAGTGTGTTGAGAAACTCAACTAAGTCCAAATTATTAATAATAATTCTCAATAGCTGGTTTCCATAACCACAATATTCTTTAGTCTAAATACTTCCCTATTAGGTTCCTTACTAAGGCAATCTTAGTATTGTCCATGCATCCATTATTAAATTGGTTTTTTCTGAATTCAACCATCACTAAAAAAAGGGGTTAACATGAGTTATAAATATTCGAAAACATAGTAGACTTATCATTAGTGATCATAAAAATAAATAAACTTCAATCTAGGTTTATTTTTGGATGGGATCTATCATTCTCTTTAACATAATTCATTAAGATAATATATCCTTAATAATGGATTTTAATGAGAATATGCTTAACCAAATAATATCCTCGATGATTGTCTTTCACATTATGTAGTATTAGTCCCACTCATCATACACTAGAGTGAATATTTAATTGATACACAACCTTAATTTTCAAGTGTTAGTACCCCTAGTTGAATTTCTTCTATAGTTGTATCCACTTTTTAGTCTCCAGATATGGATTTAATTTCTATGAGGACCAAACAAATATCTACTTAACTAAAATATAATGATGTTTTATTATACAAAGACTTATCCCTTAAACTTATCCTTTATAAATATCCTTAGGGTTTCACTAAATTTCTCTAACCCCAAATTCCAGAATATTCAATATTACATCAACTAACCTTAAGGGTAATATATAACTTTGAAATTATGATCAACCTTAACTTGTAAACACTCAAATTGACCTCTCTTAACATATTATCCTCAAATTCTACAAACACTCTCTAATAATACCAACTTTGACACCCCACAAATTTGACCATCTCTATTACATGACATAAAAAAATATTTTAGTGCAATATATCCCCATGATATTTAATTTCATATTTTTAGATAAATATTCCAAGAATTAACTAAAAAAATTGTGCCTTTAACTAATGTAATTTTTTTCCATTATATAATAAATTGACTAGTACATAACAATTCTTCCAAATCTCCCATAAATTAACTTGTCAAGATACTCCTATATAAAAATAATATATATTCTAATTCTTTATAATCTGGAAAAATGAGAACATAAGAAACGATTGATATCATATACTCATTATGGGTAAATATAAGTGATAAAAATCAACAATCACAAATGAGAAAAATATGAGAATATGGGTATAATAATGATACATAAGAAAATAATTCCCAATAAATATTAGACCATAAAACTTGAGTCATAGCATACGACATGGAATAATACAATAAATTAATCTAGGGAGTGTGGAAACATGATTCAATAATCATGAGCCATTAGAGTATAACATAATCATAAGAATTTTCATAAGACTATGTAATATAAATAATAATAGGGTATCATTATATTGTGATCATATCCAACAAGGTTCATACTTTAGTGTATAATCACATCCAAGAAAGGAAAACCCTTTAGTTTTTTATCATATCTAATAAGAACCATGGCAAATTATTGCATGAGACATTAAATATTTACCAATTCCTTATAGGGTGGTATAGGATACAACCTATCATCATCCAAACATATATGTTCTTTAAGATGTCAATTATTTCAACATATCATGAAAACCCATGAAAAAATATATTTCATAAACTTTTAAAATGGAACCAAAAAAATAAATCATTCATATTTCCAGTAATAATAGTTACATGATAATCCAATGGAAAATAAATGGGTATCTAAAGAAATTCCAAAAAAATTTATGAAATTACTCATTAATAAAGAAAATAAAGTGTATTATATTTACACCATAGAAAAAAATGGTATATTATTAAGTCAATAATTTCCTTAATCAATTGCTTTATGGAATCTAGGAGAACACGCTTCAATCAATGAAATGTAAAATGGTTTATTAACAAAGGAAATACATTGGAATAAAAGTCATGATTATTCATATTGGATGGTTAGGAAATAAAAAGGAATTGATTCTTCATGTCCTTTGTAGAGAGGAAGATTTAATAATACATTTTGGGAAATAAGGTGTATGATAACATTTTAAGAATATAATCGATTGAGAATATGATATTTCAAAGCACAATGACTTAGATAAAAAACATTTTTTATGATCTTTTGGAAAACAATCACTTTGGAAATAAGAAATATTTTTCATCTTTTGATATTATATTAAATGAAATATTTTATTTAACTCAGAGAAAAAATATTTTTTTATAAATAATTAATACATAGAGAGACAGTTTAATATAGAATGATAAATGTGGGAGAAATATATGTTCAAATAGAAATGCTAAAAATGATTTTTTTCTCGAAAATGACCCATATATAAAATATTAAATTTGGATTCTTTGAAAATAATTTCAAAGAAATTTAAAGTATTTTAAAATAAATTTACCATTTCTCCAAAAAAAATATAGGTATATCAACAAAATGTTGAGTCATGGATGAAATAAATTTAGAAAATAGTTTCCTTTTTAGTATATTAAAAACACCTTTTTTGAAAACCACATTGCATAAAAATATTATAACACTTATAATTTAAAACAAGATAATGAGGAATTAAATATCACCAATGATAACCATTGTGGAAGAAAATTACTGAGATATTGGAAATAAATATTATTCAAATTCCCTAGGTGGGCTATCACATTTTATAGATCTCTATTTTAAAATGAGGTCGGGAAAAGAAACCATACAACATGATAAACATTTAAATAAAAAAATAAATGGAGAAATATATTGAAACAAAAATTCAAATAAAATGATTGAAAAATAATTCATGATATAATGTAAAAAAGAGTTCATATATATAACATATAAAAAATAAATTAGTACATAACTATAATTATGTCTCAAGAATAGGGAATTAGGACCAATAAATCCCTTTCAAGTAACAAAGTCTTTGAGGTAAAAATATTTTGATAATGAGGTTATAAGGAAGAATTATATAACCCAAAAAAATATAGAGTTAATAAAATAAAAATTATTCATTACATGGAATAAATTGTACTTGTAATAATAGATTCTTTTAATAAATTTTGCAACATAATGAATGAAAATTGAGTTAGAACAAACCCTTATAACTTTTATCACTTTTGTGTAAAAACCCCATGATACAAATAACATGGAATAAAACATTTAATTTAATGAAATATAATATAATCATGACATAAAATTAAAATGGTTCAGTATGTGCATTATGAAAAAGAAAACATGGTGCATAACATAAACATGTCTCCATGAATTCATATTTGAGACAAAGAACCCTTACATAGGTCCTCATTCAATTTACCAATTTTCCTAACTTCATGAGTTATAAAATTAATTTTATTACATACCTTATATGGATACTTATTCAAAAATGTTATATTTAACAAATGACCATTTATTATTATGCTATTTATTTATTAAATTCTTATCTTATGTTCGTTATTTGAGGAAGTTTGGTCAATTTATAAGTAACCCATTTGGTATGTTGACCATGGTTAATGGTGTTGAGTAATAAAATCATAAAATAAAAATTTTTAGGGTGTTATGTCCTTTATTATTCTATTATCAAAAAATTTATATTTTTTTATAAAATGAACTCAAATTATGAAAGGAACTTTGATATGTACATTTAAGGTGGTTAATTTTATGATGACCATTTATTATTAAAATCAAATATATAATCTTCAATAATAAATTTATATAATATTAATATTTTCATAAAAATAATGAATTTATATTAATTGAAAATTTTAATTCATTTATATTTTTTGGTAATGTATAATAAAAAATGTTACTTTGTGGAGTTGGGAGTCCACACAACTCATGTTCTACGCTTTCATTTCCCAATGAATGAGAGGGAAGTGATAGTGTATTATAATTTATATATTTATAATCATAAATATTTTATATATGTCACATTTATTCTTAAACAACATGATTATAACCATTGAATCTAGATGATAATGAAACAGAAAATGTGGTGCTTCATGGAGGCAGTAGTCCGCACAAACAGATGGTCGACATTCTTTTGTTTTTCTAAGTGGATAAGAATGAATAAATAGTGTTTTCCAATAATTTAATAAAAATTAAGTATGGTAATGATACTGATTTAATTATATTCCAAATTTTAGTTAATGTTTGGAATATAATTATTAATAAGAAAAAGAAAATGATTAAGTGATACTTACATTGGGACCCTGAACTTTCTCTAGAAATTCGCCCTATTAATGAAGGTATTTGGATAAATTATGGTAAATATATGAATTATTTCATTAAATTTAATTATATTATTGTAAAATTTTATAGGGGTTCAATGAAATTTTTATGTCCATGTGTAACTTTGAGAGCGTGGAAGTGATTCTCTTTTATAAGTGAAAAAATTCCACTTTTGTAAACATTCATTATTATTCAATAATAGATTGAATTAATTAAAGGGTAAATTGTTCCAAAATTGTGAAATAATATAGTGTGGTGTGATATTGGGTCCCTAACCATGAATTTAAAAACATTTTTTAGACATTTGTTATTCCATACCACTAGATTTTACAATTTAACATTTTAGTTTTTACCTTTATGGCTAGTTTTTAACTGAGTCATTTATTTCTTAAAAAAAGAATATAATATAACAAATATTATTAAATTTGGTTGATATTAACCTAAATTTAATCCCCATTAAATATATTTCAATTTCTAAATTAGATAAAATTTACTTTTAAATTAAAGCATATAACATATAGAAAAACCATTTTGATGAAAAATTGTTATTTTCACTATTAGGTATTCTTAATCTTATATAAAATTTATTAATAATTAAAATAATATTAATATAATTATATAAAGGATTAAAAATTATATTAAATTAATTTTTTAGAAAATATTTATTTATTTTATTTGATAGAAAGTACATAATGTTAATAAAAAAATTATTCGAAATAATCATTTCACCATTACCACGGTCATTATTATTAATCATAGTATTCATATTTTAATACCTAAAAACTAAATTGAACTTATAAAAAAATATGTACATGTGGATATATTTCTTCTCTATGAGTGATGAAAAATAATATTTTCATATAAACAAATAAAAATATATTTTAGGGTAAAATATAACTTAATTTTTAAAAATGATCAACATAGGTTTTATAAATAAAAAAATTATTTATTTACATGGTTTATTTTAAATTATATATATATATATATATATATATATTTAATTTAAAAAAATTTAAAAAAATTAAATTTATTCATTGATTATTATAATGTCACAAAAGTGTTGATTTAGGAAAATCGGTATTTTTCATTTTTCATAGAAAAAATAAATTATTTTTGAAAAATAAAAATAAAACATAATAATATAGTATTGAAATTCATAATAAAAAAATTAAGTCAATATTTTCATATTGAAATTCTCATATTAAAAAATTTATCTTTTAAATTAAATTACAATATATAATGAAAAATTACTTTTTTTGAAAATGACATTTTTAATGTTCAACTGTCTAAAATCATATTTCATATAAATTTATAAATAATTCAATGTCAAAATATTAGATTATAAATAAAAATATTACCTATTTTAATAAACTTTTAGTTGTGATCAATTTAATTTATTAAGGTAAAATGTAATGCCTTTTTAAAAATAGTTTTCTAAATGTCATTATTTTTAAAATATTAATCAATTAAAAATAACATGTAATTATTTTAATTTATTATTAAATTTTTATTTAAAAGTGATTATATTAATCATATAATTTTAATATGTCATGGATTTTTGAGTCGTATATTGCAATAGTTCAATTTTATGTGTGATATAACAGTCTAAACTTTTGGACCCATTACTTTGTGAGAATTCAGGTGATGGGGATGTCTGGGGGAGTTTTGAGGGAGTTAATGAGTGGATGGTGGATTTGTAGATGATATTTCAACTATAATATTATTTTTTGAAATTTATTATTATGATGTATTATAAAGGGAATGTATGTAAAATGGAGATATTTATTATGGTGTAAATCCTAGCAGTTGAAATTTCATTAGTTTTTAAATTTTTGGCATGGTTGTAATATGGTTACTAGGTTGTGTTTTAGAGTCAAAGATGATAGAATATTATAATTTTTTCATGTTCATGGTATCTATGTCATAGGTATGGGTCTTTTCGTGTCCTTCTTCTTGGTAATTGATTTATGCAACTTAGTTGTTTGGTTTGTGTCGTGATCTCTCTCCCAGTTTATCAAATAAACAGCATAGGGCTTGTTAAGTTTCTCAGACATGGTTTTTACTAGATCTACTACATAATTATCTCTTCCTTTACACCATAGTCTTATCCTATGTAATCACATTTTTCGTTTTAGTGAGGATTTTAGCACCATGGTCTTTTAAATTTATAGGTTGCCTATAAATTCATGATCCCTTATGAACCATGACATCATCCAGTCTTTTCACTCGAATCATAGGGGAGTTCTAAGTTATTTTTGTGGAAATATCACCATATCCTTATGGGGTTCTACTCTTAGCATCCACATATTGATCATTGGAAATCATAAGGTGATACTCTGTCATTCCTTATCATTTTTCCCTTCTGTATTTTGAAAGAGGTTATGTTTGGGGAGATGAATGTTTTGGGTGATGTAGTGGTTGATGTTTGAAATTGGGTGTTGTGTTCTATATTGTTGATCTATCCTAGGTGTGATATTGGTTGTGTTGATGTTTTTCCTTCATCCCACCTTTAAATAGTGATTTTGGAATCTTTATTTAGTGTAGGGGATCCTCGTTCCCTCCTTCTTTTATGTGTGTCTACGAGAATGGAATGCTTTTTTATTCCTATGGTGAATGTTAAAGGTTTTCATAAGAAGATAATTAATTGGATAAATATAAGTTTGATCAGAATGGGTAGAAATTTAATGTGTTCATTATTTTTGTGGAATTACAAACATGTTGATTTTTTTTATGCTATTTCTGAAAATAACAATTATTTGAAACCTTTTTTCATTATGGTTGTTGTGAATTATGAGTCCCTTTTTGAGTTGTTTGATTGGTTTTAACATAAATATGTATAATCATTTATAAAATAATAGTTAATTGGTTTCCCATGGATTAATGGATTTTTATTATAATACCCAGGCTAAAGAATAGGTGATTTTATATGAAATCCCTTAAACCTAAATTATCATAAAATGTGGAAGCTGAAATGTGATATTGTTTGTGGATGTTCATGTTGTGTTTTATTTGTGAATCTTGTTGGGGAATTTGTGTTGATTATGGTGATCATCTTTGGTGTGGAATGTGTTCGGAAGTGGAGTGATGGTTGTTTGATATGGGATGTGATGTGAGATTATGTGTGGAGGTTGGGATGCATGGTTATCACGATTAGATTTTTAGGTCGCAATGATGGATTTTCATACATTAGGTTACGATGTGGTTTTATTAGTTTCCTTGTTGTACATGGAATGCATTAAAATTCTAAAACTAAAATAACATGGGTTGGAATTAATTATATAGAGACCCTACTTTTCTTAAATAATTTATTACATAATTTTAAAGACAAAAAACATAAAATAAGTACACAACTAGCATCCAAAGGTTTTGTTTCATAGGAAAAATTAAGACCATACATAACTTTTACATAATAAAAATAAAAATTTATTTAATTCCTTCTTCTCTAGCTTCTTGTTGTCCCTCGTGTTCGCCTTTGTACAAGTATTCACCTTAGTATATACATCAATAGAAGGTGTGAGAAAAATTACATGCAATAAGATGAATAAGAAAAATGTAACATGGGTGAGAATAATTATCATCATCATAAAATAAGAAATGGATCTTAATCTTAATCGTGAGAGGAAATTTTAGATATAGGCATGGAATTTAAAAATGCATAAAAATGAAAAATCATATCTTAGTGGTCAATTACCACACATAGTTTTGAAAAAATCTAGCATTATATTCACACACATTTCACATTATCTCATGATATTTATAACATTACCCAATTAATTTTAGAGATATACAATTCAGGGTGCACCCATCACATAATAACATTTACATGCATTATATAATTTCAGGTGCACCCATCACATCATAACATTTATATTATCATGCATGCTACATAGAACTTATATCATACTTAGACATAAAATAACCCCTGTAAAGGAAATTGGTTTCATAAATCATACTTTTGTGGATAAAAAATGGGTTTCCCAAAATAAAAAAAATATAAATACTTGGTATAATAATAATCAATCTATATTAAATAAGAAACAATATCCAGAGAAGTAAAACATGTGTTATTAGAATGAACAGTTCTTTTGGGAAAATATTTTAATTTATCATAAAACATGAGTAGAGGCATGTATATACTAGAAAAATAAATGATATTTAGGTAACATTAAATTAACATACATACTAAAAATTGAGTGAAAGAGGGAAAACCCAAAAGAAAAATAAATTAACATACATACTAAAAATTGAGGCATGTATATACTTTTGTGGATAAAATTGGAAGAAAAATAAATTATATTTAGGTAACATTAAATTAACATACATACTAAAAATTGAGTGAAAGAGGGAAAACCCAAAAGAAGCGAGTTGGGTTTGATAATTCCTCTTACATTGTGTCTGAATTCTTTATTCGCTTTAAAATCCTAGATAATAAAATAAAATTAATTAATTAAAAAATATAAAACCTTTTATAAATTCATTTATTCATTATAAATTTATTAAGTTCATTTATAGGCTTTTTTATGAGTTATATAGTTTTATTTCATTATTTGGGAGTGTTTGTTTTCTTGGTTTTCATGATCGATTTACTTGTATACATGTATAGAAGATCATATAAAGTGGTGGTAATTTTCCATAATTGAATTTATATGTTATTAATTAACATAAATAGGTTTAAGTGATTATAAATATCTTTTGGATGTATGTAATGTAGTTGAATCATTAGAAAATTATTTAATGATAATCGTTTGGATTAATTTTGGTAGTTTCCGATCACAACAAACTCGGTCAGTTTTTTCATTTAGTATTCTGTAAATATTTTTGTTACAGAACATAAAAATGGTAATGAAATAAATAATATATTATGTACCAACCATTATATTAGTTTTAGTAATATAATTTAAGTTGTTAAAGGAAAATAAAAATGCAATTTCCATGATGGTGGTAAATTGACACATCACGAGCGATGATTTCATTTTTAGAATAAAATATAGAGGGAGAAAAGAGTTTTTTGAGGGATATTAAATTAACATGATAAAATTACAGTATATAAAATATAACGGATTTATCATTCAAATTTTTATGGGGTATGTGATGATATAATAGGAAAATAAAAAATAAATTAAAATAAAAAAAGAAAAGAAAATGAAAGTGGATTTACTTCTTGAATTCTTCTCTTTGAGAACCTCCTTAAGGAACCTAGGATTGGTCTTTTATTGATACCAAAACCTCATGGACGTGGGTAAGGGTCTCGGGATGATATTTGATCAGAATTTGGAAAATTATAAAATCTTGAGAGGTGTGACGATAAAAGGTGGTGAGGGTGTTATTTATAGGGTAGGAGAGGGGTGTTTTCCCATTTTTTTATTAATTAGTCTATTATTTTGGCTCGATACTATGAATAGTTTCAGAATTATCACTAAATATATTAAAATAATTATGGATGGTTCTATATTTCGGGATTAAATCATCCATACATAATCTATAACTCAATTATTTATCTATTTAGAATTTATCAAAAACCATTGTATTTTATTATTCACTAAAAATTCAACTATTTTATAAAAATCCCAAAAAATAACCCTATTTTTTCAATGAATAGAATTAAAAAACGAACTCCATTTTATGAAAATAATTTTCTATATATAAAAAATTTATTTTTTAATTAAAATCATCATTTATTCAAAAAATACTAATTTTAAAATTATAACAGATTTTATAACACTTAGAAAAATTACTTAACATCTCATAAAATTATCTTATAATCATAAGACATCAAAATATTGATTAATGAATATTTTTTATGAAAATAAAATTTCTTTTAAATCATTATATTAATTATAATATTGAAAATAAACATTTGTGTTTTATACAAATACCAACACTTAATTAATAAATTTTTAAAACATTTATTTACATATAATTTGATATAATTATTTCATATTATCATATATAAGATGCCAAAAATAATATATTTTAATAGGTGAGGTTACTATTTTATTGTCTAGATTACTATTCTTAATAGTCAAATTACTATTCTAACGGTCAAGTTACTATTCCATCTATATAGGTTCTTTAATTTCTAAAGAAGCCTCTTATTTCATTGATTCTTCATTTATAATGTTTTTATAGTGTTTTCTATGTTATTTTATGTGATTTATACTGTAAGACATCATTATAATAAGGTAAAATATCATTGATAGAATATTGGGTTGTAACATTCTTCCCCCTTATGAAATTTCTCCCTATAAATTTTGTTTTACATAAACAGGTGAGGGTATTTATCCTTCATTTCTTCTTATAGATCCCAATTCACTTTTTCATACCTATGATTCCTTCAAAAAACTTTGGCAAGGTGGGTTATTTGTTTTCATATAAACTCAAATTTCAGATCCATAAAATTTATTGGATGCTCCTCAAAAGAGAGATCATCTTCCACTTGTACCACCTCGGAGTTCTATACATGTGAGGGATCTAGTATATACTTTCTATCTGGTTATTTAAGGTGGAGTCTTGATATAACGTTGTAATTTCTAGGGAGGATCAGTGTCTTGTAGTATTGTTTTGTGCTATTTTTGGTATGATATTATTTAGGGTTTCCCACTTTTTCCTCAAATGTAATTTTGAAATAAAAATTTAATGTTTAGTCAAAGGGGCCAATGTACATTTGTTTTAGCTTCATTTTTATTCCAAATCACATGATTCTCTTCCATATTGATATTATAAGGAATCCTTTTTCTCCAACATCAAACTCTAAGTCCCTTCGATGGTTAAAAGTATGGATCTTTTTCTATCTCTAAGAATCTTTGATATATTTGTAAATAAAATGAACCTTCTCTATCATATCCTTCATGAGATCAGGTCCAAGAATCTTTCATTCAACATATTTATTCCAATAGGTTAGAGTTTTATATCCCTTTTCTTACATAGCTTTATATGGAGCAATCTAAATACTCAAATAGAAGATATTGTTATATGAGAAATCAATCAATGGTAGATGATGATCCTAAACACCTTTAAATTCCTTTGATCAAGAACTAATATTTTCATTGAGAATATAAATATTACTTTCAGATATTTCATCATTTTGGAGGTGATAGGGCATACTAAAATTCAATTAAGTACTCAAATCTTGTTGGAGACTTCACTAGAATTTAGAGGTAAACCTTGGATCATGATTTGAGATGATCGAAAGTGGAACCCCATGTTGCCTTACCACTTCCTTCACATATATCATAGAATGTCTTTCAAGCAAGAGATATTCCTGAATAAAAATAAAGTGGACAATATTGGTGTGTTGGTCTAGTACAACCCATATTAAATTTTTTCCATTGGATGTCTTCAAGAAACTAGTGATGAATTCCATAGTGTCATTACCCCATTTCCACATGGGTATAGGCAGTGGCTACATCACCCCTTGGACTTTTTCATTCCTATTTAACCCGTTGACATATTAAGCACCATAATATAAACTCTATAATCTCCTTCTTCATGTTGTCCCACCAAAAGTTATCTTGGAGATCATGGTACATCTTGGTAATCCTAGGATGGATAAAGAATGGTGATCTATGTGAATTATCCAATATATCCTTATTTATCTCAGGTGATGAAGTAACACAAATCTGTGTCCCAAAAAATTCAAACCATCATCATTGATATGGAACTCTTATAGCTTCCCTTCCTTTACTATGTTCACCTTATTTTATAACTCTGAATCATCCCTTTGTGCCTTCTTAATATTATCTTTGATAGATGGTTGTGAAATCATTTGGTAAAGTTTGTATTTATTCTCTTCCATCAATATTTTAAAATATACCCTTTGTATATCCTTAATGATAGGGGTTTTTCAATCTAAAACATAGATAGAGTATCAGGTTCTTTTTTACTAAGGGAATCAGCTACCTTGTTTGTCTTTCCATGATGATAGTGAATAGATAAATCATAGTTCTTGATTAGATCTAACAATATCATTTCATTCATGTTGTTCTCCTTTTGTGTGAATATATACTTTAAGAACTTGTGATCGGTATATATGTCACACTTTTCACCATAGAGGTAGTGCCGCCAAATTTCATGTAACAAATCACGACTTCTAACTTCAGATCATGCATTGGGTAGTTTTTCTCAAGGACCTTCAACTATCATGAGACATAGGCTATAATGTTATAATTTTGAATTAGTAAACAAACAAATCCTTTGTTTGAATCATCACTAAATATCACAAAAACTTCTACACTTTTCAGTAATGTGAGTATAGGTGCATTTGTTAGCCTATTCTTTACCTCATTAACTCTTTCCTCGCATTCTTTCTTCCAGACAAACGTTTCCCCTTTCCTTGTTAAATTAGTTAGCAGGCTAGAGAATTTTGATAAATTTCTCAAAAAACGTTTATAATACCCTATTAAGATAAAAAAACAATGGATTTTAGTAACACTAGATGGTCTGTTCCAGTCTTCATCTTCATTTATATTTTAATGGTTCATAGAAATATCTTCACTTTTGATCACGTGTCCTAAGAATGTGACTTGTTGCATCCAAAATTCACACTTTCTAAACTTGACATACAATTTATCCTTCCTTAATTTCACTAATATAATACTTATATGTTCTTCAGGTTCCTCCATGATCTTGTAGTAGATGATAATATCATCAATAATCATTTCCACAAAATTTTCAAGGTAGGGTCTAAAGACTCTATTCATCAAATACATGATGATTTCAAAGGTATTAGTAAGTCTAAAGGGAATCACTTGAAACACATAGTTCCCATAACTTGTATGGAAATAATTCTTCTGAATATCTTCCTTCTTCACCTTTAATTGATGACATCAAGAATTAATATTTACCTTTAGGAAGTATTTATCTCCATATAGTTGATCGAACATGTAATAAATCCTTGTAATGTGATACGTTTTCTTTATAGTATCCTTTTTGAGATCCCGGTAGTTGATACACAATCGCATTGATCCATCATTTTTCATTAAAAATACCACTAGCGCACCCCAAAGTGATGCACTAAGGTGTATAAACACTTTATCAAAATGATCTTACAACTTATTCTTTAACTCCTTTAATTCGATTGAGGCCATCCTGTAGGGGAATTTTGAGATAGTACTAGATCTGAGTATAAGTTCTATTGAAAACTCTACCACGCAATCTCGGGGAAGTCTATGTAACTCATTAAGAAAAACATCATTGTATTCCCTCAAAATGGGAATTTCCCCCAGTTTGATACCTTCCTTTGACTCAACTATTTGAGTGAGTTATTCCTCTTCACAGAGAATCAACACCCACACCGTTGAAGGATTTTACAAAGGAGATTCACGATCTTCCGTTCATTTCAAGAGGAGCATGGGATGGTTTAAAATATGAAAATATATTTCCTTTTCTGATAATTGATGTGTTCTCTATATAACGAGAGCTAAGACATTCCAATTATAGCATCTAATTATTCCAACGGAAGAATCACAAGGTTCTCTAGATGAATCATCCCACATATTCTAATAGGAGAATATTCCAACACTTGGGTTGCAATGATTTCACAACTGGGTTTTTTATAGATATGTCTAATTCATGGTTTTGGGGGTTCAATTCCATAATTCTAGAAAACTTTTAAGATATAAATGAATGCATAGAACCAGAAAATAATAATAATTTTTCCATTCTAGAGTGAATAGGAAGTGTATCGTGTATGAATTAATTTTCTTGATCCACTTTTGCAGTTGTGATAGCATAAAACATCCCTTACCCCTTTGGATTTGGTAGCTAATGATGTTGATTACCCTTGAGGACTTTCAGTTTATTTCTATGGATTTCATAGTTCCCTTTCTCCCTATAGTTGAAGCATTGGAACTTGGTTGGTTCTCTCCTTTCTTCCATTTTATCAGCTGATTTCTTTATGTCTCTTCAACATTCATGAGATTTGTGGCCATCACTCCCATACATATTTTCAAACCCTAAATTTTTCAAATTACTTTATTTTATTATTTTCTGACCTAGTAATTTTTCGGGTTTTGGTTAAGCCCATTCATAAATTTGTTTGAGTCTTTCTGAAAAAATGCGCGTTTTGGGTTTATCAGCACCGAGCACATGAGTAGGGCATGGTTCAGAGACCGTGCAACATGCTTGGTTTTTAAAATAAATTAAAACATAAAGAAATAATAAAATAAACATAATGTAAAATTGGCTATATAATAAAATAGAAATAAAATAAAAAAATATTAAGTGTAATTAAAATTTAAGCAATTATTTTAATGATAATATTAATAATATTGTTTGAGAATATTATCAATATTATTAATAGTTTTAAGAATGTAAATTTTATTGAGATATTTTTAATAATATTATTATTATTTTTGTTAATATTTAATTAATTTATTTTATTTTGTTAAGTAATTTTATTATTATTATCACTGTGAATTATTATTATCACCATCGTTAATTATTATCATTAGAATTTTTAATATTTTAATTAAAGACATTTTCATTATAATTGGAATTAAGGTAATAATTTTTATTAAGATATTATTATTATTATTGTTATTATTGTTGTTAATGTTTTAATTTAAGAATAATAATAATATTATTATTATTATTATTATTATTATTATTAGTATGTTTTATTTTATTTTATTTTTTATTTCTTTTTGGAGGTAGGGTTTATTCCCCCATGCCCCCCTTATTGCACCCATTATCCCCCCTGGATATCCCTCATCGCGCCCCTACTCTCCACCTTGGCCAACTACCATTACGCCCTACCCCTCTCCCCTTGCCCTGCCTCTGTAGCCCGACTCGCGTCCAGCATCTCCCCCCTCTCACGCTTGACCTGGTCTACCTACACCTTCCCCATTGCTGGTTGGTGCTGCTCCAGCTCCCCTATCAGCTAGCCACATTCCTCCTGCACGTGTAGTATCCCATTAGTAGACCCTTGTTCCTCGTAATTGGGGTTTTGGTCCTTTTTTATTTGGGGTTTGGTTTTCCAATAGGATGGGTTCTGTTTTAGGATTTAATCCAAGACCGTTTTTGGTTTGAACTCATGTTTATGGTCCAATTTGGTTCTCTTATAGTATAATTAGTATGTGATTGAGGATTTCACACCATTTTTGGGGTTTTTTGACATCAAGGTAGGTGATTCCATGCCTTATCATTTATTGATATTTTAATTATTTTAATCTGATTTTAACATGTTTAATGCTCTGTTTAGGTAGTGTAAATTGTGTTTTTTAAATTGTTAGTTTTCCCATATGGTTGGAATAAATTTTATTAACGTAAATGGTCATATTTTTGAGTGTATTATATTGTGTTACCTTTTGAAAAGTGTTTTATGCTTTGTTTAGAAGTTGTGAATTGGGTCTTCATTTAGAAATGGTTGCGTTTTTCATGTGGGTATTGAAGTAGGAATTATGGGAAATGATCACTTAATTATTTTTGGTGTACAAAGTATGTTTTGTTGATAATTTAACAACTTTTTGTGTTAGAAATGATTTTTTATTCAAAATAAATGGTTTTCTGTCTTGTTTATTGTATTTTAGTGTTACTTGAAAGGAGTTTCAAGCCTTGTTTTAAAAGTACAAAATATTTTCTAAAGAAATGAAGGTGCAAATTATGATGTGAAAAGGTTTTTTAGTGTGTTTGGTTGAAAATGGTGATTTTGAGTATGTCTTTAGGATTAAATCTTTTCATTTCCTTTGGAAATTATTTTAGAAAATATTTTAA
This sequence comes from Viscum album, assembly GCA_963277665.1. Classification (NCBI taxonomy): domain Eukaryota; kingdom Viridiplantae; phylum Streptophyta; class Magnoliopsida; order Santalales; family Viscaceae; genus Viscum; species Viscum album. The sequence goes on along the minus strand of OY728155.1, from coordinate 1,445,073,274 downwards.
TTAACTTAGAAATTTTATAAGTGGTGAGAATCAAATTTTCAAGGGAACTTATGGTGAAAATGGGTTTGGGTGTAGGGTTTTAAAGGGAAATGAATAATTTGGAATTTTTTGTTTTTCATGAATTTCTAAATGTAAATTTTAAATGGTTTAAATGTTGAAATGCATGTTTTTGAATTGGTTTTGATTTATGTATTTGAAAAGGCCTTTGGAAATGGTTAAATTGATCAGGTGATTTTCTATTAATATTTTCCAATGGGTTTTCTGAGTTATGTAAGTAGTGTGAAAAGTATTATCAAATGGTTTAGTGTGTTTTTGGGTTTAATGAGTGTTTTTAGTTTAAATTTTTTTGGTGATAATTTTCAAGTTTTTCATAAATTATTTTATTAATTAATTAAATTATATGTGTAGTGTGTGGTCCTTGTATGGTGCATTTTCACGTCACCAGTCTAAGGGAGACTCACCAGCGTGTGAATGGGTAAGTAAATATATATATTTAGATTCCCCTATTACGTGTATATTCATCCATGGCATTGAATGTACATATATGAGGCTAGGTGTGCCTGTGTTTATATATATAAATGCCTAAAAAGGTGAGTAGAAACCGGTATATGTGTATAAGCATACCCGTAAGGACCCCCTTTCATATGTTCATGGGTCATGTGAATGTATGCATAGGGTCTAGGTGTCCTTTCATGTATGATAAGGTACATATACTTCGTGTGGGAGATATAACTTTTAGGTAGAAAGTGCCAAGATATGAAGTGGAAATATTGATTCTGCCTTGAGGTAGGTCTCCTATGCCTATACCTTTAAATTGAATTCATTAATTTATTGTGTTTTTTGAAAAAATATTTTTATTATATTAAATAGTATATGCATGCTATGAAAAGTGATGGTGATGCTTGATGTTGGTCTTTCCTTCATCTTTCATGATTTCTTTAAGTGTTGAAAAGTGTATTTTTCATTAAAATATGATCATTTTGAGAATGATTTATGAAAAAGGAAAACCCTATTAATTCTTTCCCTATTTCTTTAGAAAAACTAGGAGTATGTTCAATGTATGAATTGTTATATGATCCTAGTGAAGAGGCTTGTGCGATGATGTGTGTTTTTTAAAACAAAAGGATGCGCTTAAGGGGGGAATTCGGTGATGAAAATTGTTATGTTTTTAGATAAACAATGTGATGAGTGTGTCTGTTTGTTTTCATAATTAAAACTCTCCACCACTTGAAATTGAGTATAATGGGAAACCTGGGTATCTAGGTGGGAGGACATGGACTAGTACCCTAGATGATACATAATTGGTTCTTCCCAGTTTTGTCTAGTAGAATTGATGCTAGAAAACTAAGTAAACATTTGTGATGATTAGAGACCACTAGGTTATGGGTTTTGTCACATACATGAATTATTTTAAAGTTAATTTTCATTTAATTTTAATTTATGATTTGTTTTTGGGGTTTGTCAAGCTTTTATGGTGGAATGGGTGAGTTTTCATGAATTGGGCCAAACCGTGAGCCCAATTCCAGATTTAAAAATAAATTTTGTTTCTTTTATAACTTTTTCAATTTTTAATATTTTTCACCCATTCAAGTTCCTAAATGGTCTACTCTGATATAGAAACACGACCATTGTAGTTTGGAGCCTTTAGAAAACCATAAACAAGTTGTATATGGGTTTTTATTTAAGAGATTGGGCCTGCCCGAAAGCCCAATTCCATTTTTAAAAATAAATTTTGTTTAATTAATAACTTATCCAATATTAAGGCTTTTTCGGTGATTCCAAGCCCCAAACACTCCCCTTGAACCCAGCCGCGCGTCCCATAACCTCCCACCCTCTTTGCAGCTCATTTGAATTGCGGTTTAGGTCTAAACTTCTGAAGCACTTACATTTCGGGAAGATTAATAAAGGTAATTTGTTTCCTTCATAAATCCTTCAATTCTCACTCTTTTTTCCCAATTAAAATTCCTACATGGTATCATAATCCTTGTTCGAACATCCCTTGAATTGTTGGATGTTTTCAGATTCAGAATCTGGTGGAGTTTGTGTCGTTTTATTCATGATTGTTTTGAGTAAGTGTTTCTCTCTTCAATTTTTCATTCTCCTTAGGGTTTCCTCCCTCTTTCATTATGTTCTAAAATGTTCAGAAGTTAGGGTTAGATCCTAAGGTCTGATTTGGTATCTTTTGGGTCAATTTTTTGTGGTCTAGGTATGGATTTATATTCCTTGTGGTGCGGCGGTGGTGCGCTTAAGGTTTCGCACCATGTTTTGAGGATTTCGACTCAAAAGGTAGGTGATTCCATGTGTAGCCATTTTATGATGAGTTAGCTTGCATGGATTATTAATTTAGCATGTTTATAATCTGTTTTATGTGCTATGAAAACAGATTTGATGGATTTGGTTGAACATTTAATTTTTAGTTGCATTCTAGCTTGAAATTGGGTACTTTTCATGTGTGACTCTTGGGGTAATGTTTGGGTTTAGTTTATAACATATGAAAGTGATTTATTAGTCTTGAAAGGGGATGCGAATTCTGGTTTGTTAATTCCTTATTGTCATGTTGGCCTTGAAAGTAGGTTTTTTTAATGAGTTTACGGAGAAAAAACATGTTGTACTTCTTGAAGGTGATTTATGAAAATGTGTGTTTTTCATGTGTATCTTTGTGGTATTATTTGATGTATTTTTATAACATTTGGGGGTGGTTTAATAATTGTTTTAGGGCTGAAAAATTCTTTTTTGGATTGGTATTAGTATGATTTTGCTTTTAAATGAGGGTTTTGAAATGGGTTTAGTGTGCAAACAATGGTTATACCTCTTGGGTTTGTTTTATAAAAAAATTGTCAATGTTTTATTTGGATAAACAAAGTTGGGAAAGGGTGTATATGTACTGTTTGGGTGAGTGTGTTCACCTAATGTGGGGTTTTGAATGGTAAAGTGGTGATTTGAGATGTTAAACATTTTTATAATTTTTTTTTATAAATTGTCGAAATGTTTTACTAAATTGTGTTTTGTGTGCGAAACACGGGTGTGGGATATTTCATGTGAGTTTATTTATAAAATGAATTGTGAAGGTGAGAAGGGTATTGTGTGACATGTGTGTGGGATGTTATGTGAGTTGAATATCTTGTAATGGTTTTATAAAATTGTTTAATGGATTTGTGGAAGTGTTAAAGAAATTTGAAAAGTGTTGTAGGCAATTTGGAGTGAGTTTGATTTCAAAATGCATTTGAATGAAAAGTGGAATTTTTGACTTGTGTGATGTACATGGGGCTGTTTTGTTAATTTGTGATGTGGAAGTGATATTTTCAGGTGAAAACTATACTTCTTGGATTGCTGAACTTGTTTGAGAACAAAGGGAAAACTCGGGTATCTAGGTGGGTGGACGTGTACTAGTATGCTAGTGAATCCGTGGGGTTTGGCCTCAGTTTCACTTAGCAAGATTGACGCTTACAACTCTAACTAAACTATGATGATGATGATTGGGGACCACTAGGTTATGGGTATGTTCTCTACTAGTGGCTCGTGCACGAGAATGGATATTTGTGATGGTTACTCTCACCGAGATATGAGGTACCTGACACCCACAGCTAGCTAGTGCCTAGGGGTTATTTCCCATTGATTGTGCTCATTGGATACTTTTTTCTTACCGTCGGTATACGGTATGAGAGGCTGGAAAATTCAGTAGCTATGGTATTTATTTTAAATGTTTTTATTCTTTAAATTAGCCCACCTGAAAACTGTTTTTATTTAATGTTGCACCTTTTAGAAATTTTAACTAGCATCTCATGTCTTTGAAAACTTGCATGCTTTTCGCCATTAAATGTTTATCACATGGAATCTATTAGTGGTGGTATCCTACTGGGATTTCGCTCACACCCTACTTACACCATTGGGTGTAAGTATATTTGCTTCTTTTATGTCACAGGTTTGGGTACAGGATTTATGCCATTGATTCAGGTTTTTAGTTGTCCATTGGGATACAGTGTCGTGGAGATAGCTTGAGGGCGGTGCCTCTTTCCTTGTGGAGGTTCTTGGGATGTCCTTATTTGGTTATGTACCATTGTAATGGTCTTTAAACATAGTTTTAACTTATGTATTTCAGTTCTGAAATTTTGTAAAAGTCGGTTTTAGTTGAAAAATCCAGATTTGTTTTATTGAGTTTGTTTGTTGTTTAATGTTTATAAAATCGGGTAAATCGTTCCCAATCATCATGATATGATACCCGGGCACTTGTGCCAGCCCGTGGGGATCGGGAATTCCCTTCGGGACTTGCCATGGACCGGGTCGGGTGCCGATTTTGTAGGCGACCAGATTCGGTTCGTGACAAAATGGTATCAGAGGGAGGTTCGCTCCATTGGAGTCATGTTATTTGGGGAACAGTCGGGATAGTTTAGAGTTGGGATTGTTGGGACTTGGAATTTTTGTTATGAGTAGTGTGGCTGATCACCACACCTCATGACGGGATTCATGTCTCTAGGGGAAGTCGGGACCTTTAGGATTCCTTTGGTTTTCTTGGTTTGATGATGATTAGGGGAAATGAAAAGACAGTTGGGATAATGGTCTCAGTGAGCTCACAGGGCCTGGAAAGCCATGTGAAGCCGGGGATATTCCCTAGAAAACTCTCTGTGACAGTTAAGTGATTAGAATATGGCCGCCAACCATATTTACAAGTCACCCACTGAAACTAGTTTCCTCTCGCATTGTTTTGTGGTTTAGTTTTGAAATCTTAGCACTTTGGTTTTAAGGTGACTTGGTTTTAAGAAGTGTAATGTTTTTGTGAAATGATTTTAAAATAAAGATGGAATGGTATGATTTATGAAATTTTGGAACTGAATATTCTGACATATTTTGAAATAGAAAATGGTGTGATTACACCTCTTTTGAAGGTAGAATCTATATTGAAGTTGGTTTTGAAAAGTGTTTCCAATAGAGTTTTCTAAACAATCAGAGTGTGTTTTAATGGGATGAGAGGTTTTGAAATTGATGTGAATATCTTGAATGTGAGTTATTTTCTAAATGGTTGTGACTTTCTGAAAATTTTTGTAAGATGTGAGTTGGGATTTTGATCTCGCGGTTAGCGGTTATGAGAAAAAAAAAGGATGCGTTGGTTGACCGTTTTGGTTTTGAAAAGTGGAAAGAATTTTTGTTTTAACCTTTGGTATTTCCATTAGTGACCATATGCATGGGGTTATATGGAATGATGGATGGTTGATGGAACGACTGGATGAGTGACGGGATGGATATGAGGTGGGTGTCTGGTGTGGCACAAAAACATGCATGTGTGAGGCCCATGGGGTACCATTGGTCAATACTCTTACCGCTGAACCGCTTATTTTCAAAGAAATGGTTTTAAAGAAAAACATGATGTCTTGATGAATAGTTTTGGGATGGTTTGTAGTATGGTTATTTGAAGATGTTGTTTTTGTGGGATGTTTTTTTTAGTCCAATAACCCCTCCTATTTGAACTGTGTTTTGGGATTATGTTTGGTCGGTAAGCTAGGTAGAAGGACCGGTTAGTAGTCTCCTCTGAGATATGTTTCGGGACACCTTTATGGTGGTTACCATCATGTGTTTGGATCTGGTTTATTGTTTTTTTTTGACCAATGGACCATCTTGGTTGGGTCCTTGGGTTCTCCTGTTGGACAAGGTACGCCCCCATTTAGGGTTAGTGCACAACTGAAGTGCAACCCGTATTGTTTCTCCATTGGAAAATCCTCCAGTTGATCAATATAAGGAATATTTTATAGATCATTGTTGATTGAGTCTACAACCATTCATTTAGTTGATTTGTAGATCCTCTTGTAGTGTTATAGTTCTTCTGGAAGGTTGAAAGAGGCCTTGGTTTCTTAAAATTCATGATTCATCAAAGGTGGAAGTGTTCTTTGGTTGTTAGTGTGGATGAGTGTCATGATGGTGTCTAATAGGGCCTCTGGGTTCTTCATAGTTTCCTTGAAGCAAGAGTTATTATTAAACCACCAATTTTGATATTTTGGTCCTGATAGGATATTGTGTCCACTTTTTGGACTTGTCTGTTGTTTAGGGACTTGGAATATGGTCATGTTCCATGTATTGTTTCTATCAATCACAAGGGTCATGTTCGATGACGCATTGTGATGTTGTGTGCTCTTTTGACTGTAAAGGTCAAGGTCACACAATCCTCTTAGGTTCTCTGTTATGTAGGGAGTATGTCTCCTTTGGGAAAGACATCAAATCCTCTTTCTTTGGGGAAGGTGTTTATACGTGTCCTGCCCTTCTGTTGTTTCTCAGCCAAAGAAACAAGGTGCGATGTGTGTGCTTATTCTGATCCCTTGTTTCAGTGAAATGTCTGGTTTTGGTAAAGTGAGTTATGGAGTGTGTTATGTCTTGATGAACCCATCAGTGTATGTGGTGTAGTTGTTTGTGGCACCGAAAGAAGAAGTTCCACATAGGGGTTTCAACAGCCAAACTGTGTGGCCGAAGATGCTTCAATATTTTGAGCTCCAGCCATAGGTCCCGGAGAGAAGCTGGCGCGTAGTCAGGGGAAACCCCAGTGTCGTTTAAACCCTTGTACAAAGTCTTATCCTTAGTATGAAAGATAGGAAGAGTTTAAACCTATGGTGTCATCATATTTCTTCTGTTGTTCCCGTTATGTGGAAATAAGTGGAGGGTTTTGTACCCATGTCATCACACAATGTTATTCCCTCCCCATTTGGTTTCCATTGAGTCTTTGGAGAATGGTTGGAAATTTGGCTTGAAAATTTGAGCACACGGTTTTCACATGGTTAGTTCTAACCATGAACAAAAAAAACCATGTAGATAGAAGAATCTCCACTGTTGGTTTATGGTTTCCCAAACCGTTCAGACTCACCATGTGTCCGTCCCAACACTTTAAATTTTGGGGTCTTTCTATACCGGCCCATGCTGGTCGATTAAGATTGTTGGTTCTTATGGTGGGGAGCCTATTTATTTCCCCGTACCAATAACTTAGTCTTATCCATGGTCAAGGATTGTTGGTAGGTAGTCTCATTAGGATCTATCAAGCTACCTAAATCTTCTTTGGGTAACCATTGAGATTGGAGAGTGCCCAATGGTTTAGTTATAGCAAGGTATGTGTAACCTTGTTTGATGTTGTTGTTCGTTTGGGTGAATTGCTTGAGTCTTGTTCGGATAGCGTTCGAGGAGTTTCATTTTGGGATAATGTATGAATGTGATTGATCATTTCAGTAATGTGGTTTAAGTTTGGGTAGTGAGATTAATCATTCCTTAATTGGTCATTGGAGGTGTTTTGACCCTTGGGGGCAAAGATTGGCAAAGAATTACATCTTAGTTTATCAGTTGGACATGGTTTTGTTATCTGGCCTTGTGGTCACTTTCCGGGGACGGAAAGTTTTCATGGTGGGGAGAATTGTCACATACATGAATTATTTTAAAGTTAATTTTCATTTCATTTTCATTTATGATTTGTTTTTGGGGTTTGTCAAGCTTTTATGGTGGAATGGGTGAGTTTTCATGAATTGGGCCAAACCGTGAGCCCAATTCCAGATTTAAAAAAAAATTGTTTCTTTTATAACTTTTTCAATTTTTAATATTTTTCACCCATTCAAGTTCCTAAATGGTCTACTCTGATATAGAAACACCACCATTGTAGTTTGGAGCCTTTATAAAACCATAAACAAGTTGTATATGAGTTTTTATTTAAGGGATTGGGTCTGCCCGAAAGCCCAATTCCAGTTTTAAAAATAAAGTTTGTTTAATTAATAAATTATCCAATATTAAGGATTTTTCGGTGATTCCAAGCCCCAAACACTCCCCTCGAACCCAGACACGCGTCCCATATCCTCCCACCCTCTTTGCAGCTCGTTTGCATCTCGGTTTAGGTCGATACTTCTGAAGCACTCACATTTCGGGCAGATTAATAAAGGTAATTTGTTTCCTTCATAAATCCTTCAATTATCACTCTTTTTTCCCAATTAAAATTCCTACATGGTATCATAATCCTTGTTCGAACATCCCTTGAATTTTTGGATGTTTTCAGATTCAGAATCTGGTGGATTTTGGGTCGTTTTATTCATGATTGTTTTGAGTAAGTGTTTCTCTCTTCAATTTTTCATTCTCCTTAGGGTTTCCTCCCTCTTTCATTATGTTCTAAAATGTTCAGAAGTTAGGGTTAGATCCTAAGGTCTGATTTGGTATCTTTTGGGTCAATTTTTTGTGGTCTAGGTATGGATTTATATTCCTTGTGGTGCGGCGGTGGTGCGCTTAAGGTTTCGCACCAAGTTTTGAGGATTTCGACTCAAAAGGTAGGTGATTCCATGTGTAGCCATTTTATGATGAGCTAGCTTGCATGGATTATTAATTTAGCATGTTTATAATCTGTTTTATGTGCTGTGAAAACAGTTTTGATGGATTTGGGTGAACATTTAATTTTTAGTTGCATTATAGCTTGAAATTGGGTACTTTTCATGTGTGACTCTTGGGGTAATGTTTGGGTTTAGTTTATAACATATGAAAGTGATTTATTATTCTTGAAAGGGGATGTGAATTCTGGTTTGTTAATTCCTTATTGTCATGTTGGCCTTGAAAGTAGGTTTTTTTAATGAGTTTAAGGAGAAAAAAAAATGTTGTACTTCTTGAAGGTGATTTATGAAAACATGTGTTTTTCATGTGTATATTTGTGGTATTATTTGATGTATTTTTATAACATTTGGGGGTGGTTTAATAATTGTTTTAGGGATGAAAAATTCTGTTTTGGATTGGTATTGGTATGATTTTTCTTTTAAATGAGGGTTTTGAAATGGGTTTAGTGTGCAAACAATGGTTATACCTCTTGGGTTTGTTTTATAAAAAAATTGCCAATGTTTTATTTGGATAAACAAAGTTGGGAAAGGGTGTATATGTACTGTTTGGGTGAGTGTGTTCACCTAATGTGGGGTTTTTAATGGTAAAGTGGTGATTTGAGGTGTTAAAAATTTTTATAATTTTTTTTTATAAATTGTCGAAATGTTTTACTAAATTGTGTTTTGTGTGCGAAACACGGGTGTGGGATATTTCATGTGAGTTTATTTATAAAATGAATTGTGAAGGTGAGAAGGGTATTGTGTGACATTTGTGTGGGCTGTTATGTGAGTTGAATATCTTGTAATGGTTTTATAAAATTGTTTAATGGATTTTTGGAAGTGTTAAAGAAATTTGAAAAGTGTTGTAGGCAATTTGGAGTGAGTTTGATTTCAAAATGCATTTGAATGAAAAGTGGAATTTTTGACTTGCGTGATGTAAATGGGGATGTTTGGTTAATTTGTGATGTGGAAGTGATATTTTCAGGTGAAAACTATACTTCTTGGATTGCTGAACTTGTTTGAGCACAAATGGAAAACCCGGGTATCTAGGTGGGTGGACGTGTACTAGTATGATAGTGAATCCGTGGGGTTTGGTCTCAGTTTCACTTAGCAAGATTGACGCTTACAACTCTAACTAAACTATGATGATGATGATTGGGGACCACTAGGTTATGGTTATGTTCTCTACTAGTGGCTCGTGCACAAGAATGGATATTTGTGATGGTTACTCTCACCGAGATATGAGGTACCTGGGACCCACAGCTAGCTAGTGCCTAGGGGTTATTTCCCATTGATTGTGCTCACTGGATACTTTTTTCTTACCGTCGGTATAAGGTATGAGAGGCTGTAAAATTCAGTAGCTATGGTATTTATTTTAAATGTTTTTATTCTTTAAATTAGCCCACCTGAAAACTGTTTTTATTTAATGTTGCACCTTTTAGAAATTTTAACTAGCATCTCATGTCTTTGAAAACCTGCATGCTTTTCGCCATTAAATGTTTATCACATGGAATCTATTAGTGGTGGTATCCTACTGGGCTTTCGCTCACACCCTACTTACACCTTTGGGTGTAAGTAGATTTGCTTCTTTTATGTCACAGGTTTGGGTACAGGATTTATGCCATTGATTCAGGTTTTTAGTTGTCCATTGGGATACAGTGTCGTGGAGATAGCTTGAGGGCGGTTCCTCTTTCCTTGTGGAGGTTCTTGGGCTGTCCTTATTTGGTTATGTACCATTGTAATGGTCTTTAAACATAGTTTTAACTTATGTATTTTAGTTCTGAAATTTTGTAAAAGATGGTTTTAGTTGAAAAATCCAGATTTGTTCTATTGAGTTTGTTTGTTGTTTAATGTTTATAAAATCGGGTAAATCGTTCCCAATCATCATGATATGATACCCGGGCACTTGTGCCAGCCCGTGGGGATCGGGAACGCCCTTCGGGACTTGCCATGGACCGGGTCGGGTGCCGATTTTGTAGGTGACCAGATTCGGTTCGTGACAGGTGTGTTCCCTAATAGTGGATCGTGCACAAGAAAGTAGATCATTATAGTTTATAATCCATGTTTACACTGAGGTACGAGGATCCTAGGTCCCCAACTAATTCTAGCTCCTTAGGGATTTTCCATGGTTCTTGTGATATGGTTTTCAATTCTGTTGTTTCATTCTTGTTCCCACTTTTGTGAAAACCATATTTAAATTTAAATTTATTCCCTTTCATTTTGAAACATTAATTCATGTGTGTATTCTATTTTGAAAATTTAGTGGTAGATAAATGTTTTCATTAAAAATGTAAAGTTATTACAAGATTTTTAAAATAATGAAAAACAATATTTTAAAGGGTCTTATTTTTAAGCTAGATGGTTTTGGGTTTCTTTTTAAAGGTAAGGGTATAGGGTATTATTATTCCTTGGCCTTCCTAGTGAGCATCTCAGTTCTAACACCTACTTTACTTTTCAGTTTTTTGTTCTAGTCTTTGATCACTATTGGGAATGCGTGGATCTATGTTTGTTGGTGATCTATGGGGTCACCTGGAGGTATGTCTAGCTGGTTATCTTTATTTTAAATTCTATATCTAGTGTTTTTTTCAGTTTATATTCAGCAATATTTCCTGTGTTTATGGTTAAAACCATTCCCAACTATATCAACTAGATGACCAGAACTAGTTGCTCACTCATGGGGATCAGAAAATCCATTCAGGCCAAGTCACTGACCGGGTTGGGTGCCGGGTCAGATGGAGACCTGGATTGATTCATGAAAAAATGGTATCAGAGGGAGGTTTTTCTCTTTTGGGTCTTGTTTCTTGGGAAATAGACATGATATATTGGAGCTAGAATTTTCAGGACTCGATGTCCTTGATACGGGTAAGGTGCCTTTCCATCACACCTCGTGGTGGGACTCGGGTTACCAGGGAAATTGGAGTTTTGTCCGAGTCTTTGGTCAATATGTTTAATATTGTTTGGGGGAAATGAAAAGGGAGTAGGTTTAGTGGTCTCATTGAGTTCTCAGGGACTGTAAATCCATGTGGAGTTGGGGTGATTGCCCTAGAATACTCTATGTGATAGTGGAGTGATTGGTGTATGGCCACCAACAATATGTCAAAGTCACCCACTAGCATTAATTTCCCCTTGCATTGTCTTGTGTCCCTTTGGGTTTTGGAAATCATTTTGAAAACATCTATTGAAAAATTTATGAAAAAAAGGAATTTATGTGGAAATGAATTGATTTTCAATGTGGTGGAGCACGGGATTTCAGAACTATTTTGATTCAGGTCCTAGAAATGTGGATTTTTCTGAAATAGTATTTGTGTGAAATGAGATTGGATTTTTATGATTGAAATTTGTGGATTTATAAACATGATGGTTTTGAAAAAATGGATGATTCATAGGTGAGTTTGAGAATCTTGTAGTGGGGTGTTTGGAGTCTTGAAAATCTATATTGTTTGGATGTTTTTCTAGGTTTTTTTCATCAATGAGCCAATTTGGAGTGGCGGTTAGTGGTTTCTTTGAGAAGTGTTTTAGGGAAACTTGTGGTGGTTTCCCTTTCATGTTTGGTGTTCGGCTGTGATGCGTGTTGGCCAAGGGACCATTTTTATTGGGTCATTGTTCTTCCTTATCAGCTATTGTATGCCCCCATAATGAGTTAATGTCAAATGGACGTGTGGCCACAGATGGTCCACCATTGGTCGGACCTCCAATTGATCGAAGTAAAGAATCTCTTCTTAAATTATAGAATTGAATCCACCTATAGTTTTTTTCAATCAAGAAGATCCTCCCACATCAAGAGGGTGGATACGATAGGGTTTTAATGAAACTTTGGTTTCCTTGAGTCATTTTATAGTCAAGGGTGAAGTTTTTCCTCATTATGTTGAAGGTCCTATTTGGAAGCGGTGAAGGAGATTCCAGTGGGGAAAGGTGGAAGTATCCTAGAGTTGTTGGTGTGGGAAACAGTTCTAAATGACCTTTGTTCCTTCATTTGTTTCCTTTAAGAATGGGTTAGTGTTGGGCCCCTAGTGCAGTAGACCCAGTCACATGAGGCTATTATGGTCATTCGCGAGAATCACATGTTATTTAAGACTTAGTTTAAAGTATCTCTCTATGTAATGTTTCTCTCTACAAAAATGGTCATGTTCAATGATTATTTATGGTTTAGTGTTCTCACTCAATGTAATAAGGGGTGATTCTCACGGACCATTTTATCTCTTGGGTTGGCGAATCATCTATGTGGGAGTAAGTGGATGTTGGGGTGTGTTGTTTCTGATGGTTTTTTCTCTTTTGTGGTATTGTTTCTTATGGAACTAGGAAAAAAGGATCTCCATTTAGGAGTCTTTAATTCCTTATTGTAACGTAGGATATGCTTCGAACATCGAGGCTCTATCTATAGGCCTCGAATTGAAGCTTGAACATTGTCAGGAACCCCAAGAGTGTATGGGACCCAAACCTTATTTCTAGAGTCAGTATTGAAGGTAATGTCAGTTTAAATTGTTTTATATAGTTGTTTCATTCTAAAAAACCCATTTGGGTGCATGAGGTTTCCCATATATAATAGGAGTCATGGCCTTCTTATAATCTTAAAGTCCCAGTGGTTGTGTCCCACCGAATGTAATCTTATTTAGTGGTCCTTATGGGTTTTTTTGGTAAATAAGTCTCAATTTTGATTAGTGATCATCCATGGATTTGAATATTTTTGTTTGTCTTCGGTTGTGGTTTTGACCACCCAGATTATTTCCCCCCACCCCTTGTGGTTGGGTGTTTGGTCACTTTCGGGAAATTTCAAAGTTTATGTATCTTCCATCAGATCTAATGGTGGGGAGACCCATGGTGGGTTTCACCCAAATGTCTCTAGAATGAATCAGTGTTGGCCTTTTTCATAATTGTAGGAAGTCCGTTTGGGCCTCCCCGTGTCGGTCTGTTGGTTCTTATATTAGGGGTTGGTTAGTTTCTAATTGTGGGGATTTCGTTCATGCCTCCCCATGTCTATCCTTTTTCTTCTAGAAATTGTATGGATCTACTTGTTTACCTTGGACGGGTGGTGCGATTTCCATTTATCAGTCCTTGATGTGTTTCAGTTTCAAGGATTGGATTATGTGGGTGTGAAAATATCGATCCTTGATCAATCAACTATAGTTGTTCTAGCTCTTTGGGGAAGTTTACTCTTAGCATAAAGTCTTTTTTAGGTTTCTTGAGGTTTTCATTTAAGTCACATTCTCTGAGAATGGTGTTTTTTCATCCCTTATCTTGTTTTTCATAGGGATCCTCTTTGAACCTTAAGGGGGTGTCGTTTTTTAATTTGGGGTTCAGCCTTAGTTGTGGATTTTTGGGCATGGAAAGCATTATGGTGGGGAGAATTGTAACACTCTAACATTTAAAAATTAAATTATTTTATTATTTTCGGACCTGGTAATTTTTCATTGGGTTTTGGGAGAGCCCATGTTTAAATTTTTTTTTATTTTTATTGAAAAAATCGTGTGTTTTGGGTTTAGAGGCACCGGGTGCATGGGCAGGGCATGGTTTGGAGACCATACAGCCTGCCCGGATTTCAAAATAAATTAAAACTTAAAGGAATAATGAAATAACAATAATGTAAAATAGCATGAATAATAAAATGGAAATAAAATAAAATATAATAATAATTTTAATAAAAAATTAATGAATTATTTTAATGATGATATTAATAATATTGTTTAAGAATATTATCATTATTATTAATAGTGTTAATAATGTAAATTTTATTAAGTTGTTACTACTATTATTATTTTTGTTAATATTTTATTAAGTTATTTTATTTTGTTAAGGAATATTATTATTATTATCACCATAAATTATTATTATTACCATCGTTAATTATTATCATTACAAATGTTAATATTTTAATTAACAAAATTGTCATTATATTTAGTGTCAAGGTTATAATTTTTATTAAGATACTATTATTATTATTATTTTTTGTTAATAATTTAATTTAAGAATATTATTATTATTATGATAATTATTAGGTTTTGTTTTATTTTATTTTTTATTTATTTTTTATAGGGTTTATTCCCCCTTATCCCCCCTCATAATGCCCCTTCTCTCACCCCCTTGTCCAACCACCATTGCCCCTACCCCACACCCCTTGTCCTGCCTTTGTCTCATGTCCTATGTTCGGTGTCTCCTCCCTCTCATGCACGACTTGGTCCACTGACACCTTCTCCCACGCTGGTCGGCACCGCTCTGGCTCCCCCATCGGCACGCCCACATTCCTCCCTCATGTGAAGAATCCCTTTGGTAGACTCTTATTCCTCATCACTATTGTTTTGGTCCTTGTTTATTTGGGGTTTGGTTTTCCAGTATTTTGAGTTGTGTTTTTAGGGTTTAGTCCTAGATTGTTTTGGTTTTGACCTCTTGTTTAGGGTCCAATTTGGTTCTCTTGATGTGCAATTGGTATGTGATTGAAAATTTCACACTTATTTTGGGGTTTTTGACTTTGAATTAGGTGATTAAATGACTAATAATTTATTTATAATATAGTTTTTTTGTTGATCATATTTTAACATATTCTATGCTCTCTTTGGTAGTACGAATTGTGTTTTTAAAATTTTTAGTATGACTATCTAGTTGGAATAAAATTTTTTAAAGGAAATTGTAATATTCTTGAGTGTATTTTGTCGTGTTCCCTTTTTAAAATACTTTTATTCTTTGTTTAGAAGGTGTGAATTGGGTCTTATTTTATAAACGATCTTGTTTTTCATGTGGGTATTGATGTAGGAATTCTTGGAAACATTCACTTAATTATTTTTGGTGTGAAAAGTATGTTTTGGTAATAATTTAATACATTCATATGTTATAAATGAATTTTTCTTCAAAATAAATGGTTATGTGTCATGCGTATCGTATTGTACTGTTACTTGAATGGAGTTTCAAGCCTTAATTTAAAAGTAAGAAATGTTTTCTAAAGTAATTAAGGTGTGAAGTATGATTTGAAAAGGTTTTTGTGTGTGTTTAGTCAAAAAAATAGATTTTGAGTATGACATAGGGTGTAAATATTCGTAGTGCCAACATAAATTATTTTGGAAACTTTTTAAATGAATTGTTAAATTGTATAAGTGGTGTGAATCATGTTTTCAAGGGAAATTATGGTGAAAATGGGTTTTGGTGTAGGATTTTTAAATGGAAATGAATAATTTTTCATGTTTGGTTTATTGTGAATTTATAAATGTAAATTTTAGATGGTTTTAATGATGAAAATAATGTTTTGGGATTGGTTTCAGTTTATGTGACGATTTGAAAAGGCCTTCGGAAGTTGTTAAATTGATCATGTTATTTTATTTTAATATTGTCCAATGGGTTTTATGAGTTATGTAAGTGGTGTGAAATGTATTATCAAATGGTTTAGTGTGAGTTTTGGTTTAAAGAGTGTTTTTGGTGTAAATTTTTGTGACTCTAATTTTTAAGTGTTTTATAAATTGTTTTATTGATTAATTGAATAATATGTGTAGTACGTGGTCCATTTTCTGTGTGGTTTCAAGTCTTAGATCCAAAGGAGACTCGCTTATGTGTACATTTTTAAGTAAATATATACATCTAGGTTCCTCTATTATGTGTATATTCATCCATGGAATTTAATGTACATGTATGAGGCTAGGTGTGCCTATGTGTATGTATAAAAATACATACATAGGTGAGTGGAGATCGGTATATGAATATAAGCATACCTTTAAGGATACCCTTGCACCTGTTCATGGTCCATGTGAATGTATGCATAATGGATAGGTTTCCTTGCATGTTTGTGAAGGCACATATTCTTAGTTGGGGAGTAGCAGCTTTTAGTTAGAAAGCGCCAAGATATAAAGAGGATGGATTGGTTCCATCTTGAGGTAGGTCTCCTATGCATATACCTTTGAATTGAATTCATTAATTAATTGTGTGTTTTAATAACAATATTCCTTTTATATTAAATAGTATATTTATGCTTTGAAAAGTGATGGTGATTCTTGATGTTGTTCTTTCCTTCATTTTTAGGTTCACTTTAATTGTTGACATGTCTATTTTTCATTAAAATATGATCACTTTGAGAATGATTTTAAAAAAGTAAAAAATATATTAAATATTTTCCTATTGATTTGGAAAAATTACGCATATGTTAAATTTACAAATGGTTCTATGCGCCTAGTGAAGTATATTGTGAAATTATGTGTAAATTTAAAAACAAATGATGCGCTTAAGGGGGGAAGTCGGTGGTGAAAACTGGAAAGTTTTTTGATAAAGAATGTGATGTGTTTGTGTCTTTGTTTTCTTAATAAAAACTCACCACCACTTTAAATTGATAATATTGGGAAACATGGTTATCTGGGTGGGTGGGCTAGGACTAGTACTCTAGATTATAAGTAAGTGGTTCATCATTGTTTCGTCTAGAAGGATTGACACTACAATACTAACTAAACATTTGTGATGATTGGAGACCCCTAGGTTGTGGGCGTGTTCCTTCATAATGGATGATTCACAAGAATGTAGATCATTGAGGTTCTTATTCCACATTTACACTGAGGTATTAGGATCCTAGGTCCCTAACTAACACTAGCTGCTTCGGTATTTCCCATGGTTCTTGTTATATGGTTTTCAATTCAGTTGTATCATGCTTGTTTCTTCTTTCATGAAAACCATATTTAAATTTAAATTGATTCCCTTTTATTTTGAAATTTTAATGGGTGTTTGGATTCTATTTTGAAAATGTGGTGGTAGATAAATGTTTTCCTTAAAAATGTAAACTTGTTACATGATTTTGAAAGGAATGAAAACCAACAATTTAATGGGTCTTATTTTCAAACTAGTATGTTTTGGGTGTATTTTTAAAGGTAAGGTCATAGATTGTTGTTATTCCTTGGCCTTCCTATTTATAATCTCAGTGCTCACACTTACTTTACTTTTCAATTTCAGGTTCTAGTCTTGGATCACTCTTGGGAAAGCATGGTTTTATGTTAGGTGGTGACCCATGGGGTTACTTGGAGGTATGTATATCTAGTAATCTTTATTTTATCTTCTATTTCTAATTGTGTTTTTGTTTTGTTCAGTTTATATTCATCTATCCATCTTTTATTTATGGGCCAAACCATTCCCAACTATCTCACCTCGATTCCCACCACTAGTTGCCAGCCCATGGGGATCAATAATTCCCTTCGGGCCATGTTGTAGACCTGTTTCAGCACCAGGTCAGATGGCGACCCATCTTGGTTTGTGACACATATAGCATTACCCCATCCCATTTAGGTAGTTCCCATTATGATTCTTCCCTCATTTTTGACATGTGGATTATTGATATTTCTTCCCAACATTGTCATGATATCCTCCATCTTGAAAATCCATATTTTGTTTCTTATCACTATATCCATGGGACCATTCTCCAAACTCCATATCCACTTTGAGAGCACATCAAACAACTTTTTCATAACTCCTAGAGTCTTAAATTAATATATAATTTTGAATTTTTAGTTTTAAACCACTAAATAATCTATTTTTTTTCTTTCATTATTGATAACAAAACCCGAATCTTACCTTGAAATACCTGTGAAATTTGATTCTTAGGCTATGACAGATTCAACTTACTTTTTATTCATCTCTATGAATTTTTTATCCATATTTGTATGAAGATTTCTATGGGAATACTTATTAAGAAACATTATCATAAAGTCTTCCCAATCCATATCATCAATTTTTTCCTTCGGCTTAGGGTTCTTAACAAACACCATCTATTGGTTGGCCTCTCCATCTAGATGATAAATTCATAGAGTCACCTTCTCCATCTCAGAATATTAAAGAACAAAAAAGATCTTATCCCTTGAGTAGACCCACTATTCTCCAACTAGTGGATCAGAAGACCCAATTAATGTCGGTGGTCATTGATGCATAAATAACTCAATAGCAAGTTTCTACTTCTTAGGTGAAGGTGGATGCTCCACATTTTTATGGTTATTATTCATAGTGTCATATATATGGGTAAGAATTTCCATGAAATTTTGAACTCCACCTCCAATGGAATTGTGGTTGTTGTTTGGGAAATAACTACATTATCCCTTAGATGGGTTGTTGGCCCAGTTTCTCCTGATTCCCACCATTTTCAAAAACAAAAATGGCTGGAATAAAACATAAGTCCAAAAATAATTAATAATTTATTTCATTGTGAAATTAAATATAAAGGCATATCATGTGGGATCATTATGTTTAAAATCCTTCTAAAACAAATATTCATTGGATGTTTCATTTTCTTAGTCTCATAATAAGGTTTTTCACTAAGGTTCTCTAATCTTAATTCTTAAATTAACCAAACCATTCTCTGATACCAATTATAGATAACGTACTTTTTCGTACATAATTTATTACATCATTTTAAAGAAAAATAACATAAAAGAATTATAAAAACAGGATCCAAAGGTTTAGTGTCTTGGGAAAATTAGGACTATATATAACTCTTATATAATAAAACATAAAAAATTTATTTAATTCGTTCTTATTCGGCTTCCTATTGGCCCTCATATTCTCCTTAGTACATGTAGTCACCTGAGGATATACATCAAAATAAGAGGTGATATAAACTCCAGTAAGATGATGAAAAAGAGACATGAAACATGGGTGAGAGTAATTATAACCATTATAACAAAATAAAAGGATCATCCTCATAATCATGATAGAAACATTAGATAAAGTCAAGGAATGTGGAAATGAATAAAAATGAAACATCATATCATAGTGGTCAATTACCCAAAATGTTTGTGAAAAATATAGCATCATGTTCACAAATATTTAAATTTATCTCATGAGATTCATCACATTAATCAATGTATTATAGTAATATATAATTCTAGGTTCTCCCATCACATCATAAAATTTTCATGCACTATATAATTTCGTGCTCACCCATCACATCATAACATTTACTTTGTCATTCATGCCACATAGAACGTATATCAATATTGGGCATAAAATAACCCATGAAATTAAAATGGGTTTCAGGAAGAATAATTTAATGGATAAACATTTTTTCCCAAAATAAAAAGTTATTAAAATACTTCGTATAATAATAATCAATATTGATTGAAGAAGAAAAAATATCCAGATAAGTAAAACATGTTTTTTAGAAGGAAATGTTCTTTTGGAAAAATAGTTTCATTTGTCCTAAAACTTGATTGAAGGAATTTATATCATAGATAAGAAATTTTAAGGAAAATAAAATATATTTAAAGAAAATTAAAGGAACAACATTTTTGAAAATGTTGTGAAAGAGGGAAATGCAAAGGAAGAGAGTTGGGTTTTAGAATTCCTCTTACCTTGTGTCTCAATGATTTAATCACTTTAACATCATAGATAAAAAAATTAAATTCATTAATTAAAAAATACATAACATTTTATACATTAATTTTATTCATAATAGTGTTATTAAGATCATTTATGGGCTTTTTTATGAGCTATATAGTTTGATTTCATCATTTGGGAGTGTTTGTTTTCTTGGTTTTCATGATCGATTTACTTGTATACATGTATGAAGGATCGTGTAAAGTGATGGTAAATGTACAGAATTAAAAATATATGTTATTAATAAACATAAATAGGTTTAAATGATTATATAAATCATTATTTTATATGTAATGGTATGAATAATTATATAAATAGTTAATGATAATCCTTGGGGTTGATTTTAGTGGTTTCAAATCAAAATGAAATTGATTTGTTTTATCATTTAGCAACATGTTAATATTTTAGTTATAAAACATATAAAAGGTATTGAAATAAATTTTAAAGTTTTTAACAACCATTATAGGGTTTTTATTAACATACTTGAAGGAATTAAATTAAAATAAAAATGCATCGTCCCTGATGTCAACAAATTGACACATCACGGGCGATGATTTCATTTTTAGAATAAAAGATAGAGAGGGATAAAAGAGTTTTTTATGGATCTTACATTAACATGATAAAATTGTAGTATATAAAAGATATTTTAGTTATCCATAACATATGGATGGATGAGGATTATATAGAATAAGAAAAGAAAACGAAATTAAAAGAAAAAGAAAGAGGATTTACCTCTTAAAATCTCCTCTTTGAGAATATCCTTAAGGCACCTAGATTTAGAATTTTTCAAAAAATAACCTACTAGACATGTGTAAGGGTATTGGAAGATATTTTATCATAATTTTAACAAGGATAAAAAATTGATAGGTGTGAGGAAAAGAGGCGGTGATGGGTGGTATTTATAGGGGATGAGAGGGGTGTTTTCGCATTATTTTATTAATAATTAATTATTTTGTCTCAAGACTATAAATAGTTTTAGAATTATCTATAAATATATTAAAATAATTAATTAGGGTTCAATATTTTTTCTTACATCATCCATACATCATCTATGACTCAATAATTCATGTATTTAGATTTTATCTTAAATTATCGTATTTTATTATTCACCAAAAACTCAACTATTTTAGAAAAATCCAAAAAAATCACCCTAACCATTTATTTAAATTTAGAATCCAAAAATGAACTCCAATTTATGAAAAAAAATTATAAATATAAAAAATTTAATTTTTACTTAAAATCATCATTTATTTTAAAAATACCAATTTTAAAATTATAACTGATTTTATAACACTTTGAAAATATACTTAAAGTCTCATAAAATTATATTATAATCATAAGAAAAAAATATTGATTAATAAATCTATTTTAGGTAAACAAATTTCTTTTAAATAATTATATTAATTAAAAATTTGAAAATAAACATTTATATTTTATAAAAATACCAATAGTAAATTTATATTTTTTTTAAATATTTATTTACATACACTATGATATAATTATTTCATATTATCATATATAAAATACCTAAAAAAATGTACTCTTTCATAGAAGAGGTTACTATTCTATTGGCTGGATTTCTATACATAATCATCACATTACTATTCCAAATGTCAAGTTACTATTCCATCAGTATAGGTTCTATAAATTTTTGAAAAGTCTCTTATTTCATTCATTATTCATTTATAAATTTTTATTTTCTTTTCTATGTAATTTTATGATATTTATACTATATGAAACAATTATTAGAAGGGAAAACATCATTGATATATGTTTGGGTCATTACAAAATAAAATATTGGCCTGTAATCGATGTGTGGTAATTAGCCTAAATGAAATAAACAAAGTCTCAGATAAAACCTAATATGTGAAAATTGAATATTTGTGAATTAATTCTTTCATGTAATTGAATTATGAATGGTGTGGTTATGTGTTTTGGTTGTGTAGTTTGATTCATTTTGCGGTGTCAGCGATTGTGTGGGATGTTGTTAGGTGTAGTGGTGGTGATGTAGAGTACACTAGTACAGTTGATGTTAATCCATATACAGGTAATTTTGTGATATATATATATATCATGTATTTTTTTATTTTTTTTATTTATGTATCCTACCTAAGTGGGATAACCTTACCAACATCAAAATGTTTTGTGTTCCTCATGTTTTTCTCAATATCTTAAATGGTGGTCAATCAGATGATAGGATACCCCCACTTCCCCACTCTTCCTTCAATAGTATTGATAACACAGGTTAGTGTTTGATATTACTAAGTGATTATATGAGTTAGTGTTGGATATCACCTAGGGATGATACATGTTGGTTTTAGAGACTACGCAATAGTGATGAGTATGTGACATGTAGTGGGGAACATGCATAGTGGGATGAGGGAATATAGTTTATCTTCTTTACATTCACGATACCCTACTTACCTAGTTATGTGATGAGGTTGCGATGTGATGAGGTTATTTTGTGATTATGGATGATGTTAACACTATATTCTAGACTTTGTAAGTGGTTGGTGATGAGTTCAGTAAATTCATACTTTTTTTACTTTAATTTCATTATGTTTTTATTTTAATTTATTTAGATTTCATATTTTTCATTGAATTATCTTATATATGGATAATTAAAATTTTATGATTTATTTAAATATAATAATAATAAATATTTAATTCTTATCATTATTTTAAGTTATTTTTTCCTTATAGTGTAAGTTGAAATGGAAAAGGAAATGGATTCTGACCAAAAAATATGGGCCAAAACCTAGGTTGTCCAATATCTAGTTGTAATCAACATGGATACCATGTAGGGGAGGATGAACAAGAATATAGGATGGATTTACCAAAAATGGTAGAGGAGGCACATAGATCATGAATAGTTCTCACATAAAGAAGAATGGTAACACCAACACATGGGGGTTAGGTCTGTGCAGTAGTGGGAGGAGAGGTTCATATAGGAGAGTCAGGCCCAAGGGGCAGTAGGGGTCCTCTGAACCCCATCCGACTTCAATGTAATTTTCTGGATTGAGATCTATTATATAGGGGACTCCAGCACTTGATTGTTTCAGTGGGACATATATTTCACCTTGGGCACTATGCACTTAAAGAAAGGTGTCTCACTAGGTGAACAGGGGTGTCTCCTTCAACATTCATTTATGTTACGTCATCTCCAACGCTACTATTCCACAATCCCACATGGTCTATGAAGTGAATATTGTGCACCACTAGGTAATCAAACTCCACTACATCGTGATCCCTACCCTGTTTCATGGTGACTCTTGGAGTTGGAACAGTGGAGAAGAAGGTTGCATCTTGTCCTTTTTTCTACACCGTGGTTATCTATATCCATAGGTTAGAGAAAATTAAATTGTATTTTCATCTATATATTTTGTTATGAATGATTTTATATAAAAATAATTTTTTGGTTCAAGTGATTTGGTTGTGTTGCTAGTAGGGAGATAGAATTACATAGATATTCCAATTGTGTTATGGGATCCTGGATACATTGTTTAAGGACTTGAAATGGTAGTGTAGAGTTGTGTGACAATGAAGAAGTCTAGATCCACTAGTAGATGGAAATTTAAAATCCATGCTGAGTAATTCATTGATTATTACACACATGATAAGTTTTTTTCACTGTTTTTTATTTATCTTCATATGTATGGTTGAAGGAAAGCATTGTTTAATTGTGGGGGGTTTCATGAGTTCATTAAAAGAATAAATTTATTGGGTTTAATTTAATTTTTTTTTATTTTAATTTATTTAGATTTCCCATCTTTCATTGAATTATCTTACATTTAGATAACTAATTTTTTTTATTGATTTAAAAATATAAAAAATAATTAATTTAATTCCAATAATTTTCTAATGGATTTTTCTATACAATGTAAGAAGAAATTAAAAGGGAAATTGAGACTTAGAAAAAATGGCTCAATGCATAGGTTGAATCACAACCGGCTACAAGACACATGTACACTCTAAAGTAGAATCTATCCAAGTAGTTGGTAGGGCCTACCTAGGAACTACATAAGATGTTCATAGGTCATACATGGTGTTTTAATGAAGAAGAAATGATACACTTGCGCATAGGGGGTGGGTCTATACAGTAGTAAGATGAGAGGCTCATCCAGGGGGTAAATACCGAGTAGTGGTTGGGGTCCTACAACCCTCATTCATCTTCAATATCATTTCATCGAATGAGATCTATTAAATCAAAGATTCTAGGTCCAGATTATTTTGATGTGGGATGTACATCTCACACTGGGCACTGTGCACTTTTTGAAACAATGTCATACCATGTGAACTATTGTATATCATTCCCCATTCATTTCCACTACAAATTCACTACTAATGTTATTCTATATTATACCATTTTAGAAAAATGGATGTTGAGGCATCATTGGATAATTGATAACATCTTCACTATAAGAAATACCTTTCATTGTGGCGACTCATGTAGTTGGAACGGTAGATAAAAAGAATACATTGTAGCCCTTTCACTACACCATGGTTACCATTAGCCCAAGGTTAGAGGAAATGAAATCACTTTTCTATTCATATATTGTTTCAGGGGTAATATTACATAAAAGGAAGGTTATTTTGCAAGTTTTCTGTTTGGGTTGTCAATTGGGAGAAAGAAGTGGATAGAATGTTCATCTATGTATTGAGTTCTTGGCTACATCATATAAGGGATTGAGATGGTATTGTCGAGGTATGAGGTGAGGAATAATATTTTGTTCATGTGTGGATAGATATTTCATATCCATGTAGAGGCATTCATGAAGGATTACACACATGAGAAGGTTGCAATGTTGTGTTGTTTTCTATTCCGTATTGTGGCTATATAGGGAATTTCAAAAGCTCAGTGTCTTCAGGATATCCAATCGCTATAGGAATGTTTTTAGGGATTTTTAAGAACTATCATGCACATGGGGTAGAGTCTAAATCTATGTTACCTCTACTACAACAAAAAATAAGTAGGTATTAACAAAAGATCAAGTAAATATTTTTACAAATTCAAATATTTAAGGGCTAGAGAAATCCTCACTTACTATAGATATATTTGAGGAGGAATCACATGTGGAGTTGTTGGAGGATTAAAAGTGAAGAAAATAAAGGAAGTTCAAAATGAAATTTTCAAGGTTTCATCCTATAAATATAAATGTTTGGCTATTATACCATGGTATTGAGACTTAGGATGGGGACCTCCAATTAGAGCCTGGTTTCAGAAGATGTGATGTTTCTAAATTGTGGTGTGGCTTCCTAGATTCATTTTTATTTTTCATATACCCTCATGACTATAAATAGGGGAAAGTATTTTGGTATAATCCATGTATGTATGAGGGATTTTATTTAGTTAAGTAGAGTTTCTTCATAATTTTATTATGGTTTTTCGTATTCGTTTATCATTTATTTAATCTCATTTCTCTAAAACTTTCATGACCCTTAGTAGTAGGAATAAATATGTTATCTATACTTTAAATAACTACCCACATTCATTTTATGGCCATTGGGTGAACATGGTAGTTAATTTTAAATATTTTTTTTGGATTACCAATCATATTATCTAATTGAAGTACATGGGAGTCAAAAAGGTGTGTGAATATAATGGAGAGTGTTCACTTTGAGTATAGATTCACAAGGATTCAATTATAATGATATATATATTAATTTAATTAATTTCACTTCACTAATACATGAACCCAGAAATATCATGATTGGTACACTCGTATCATTAATCTTAAAACCAAAACAATATAAAATATCTTGTTTTTCATCCGGTCATATTAAACATTTTTTGGAAATTCTAGGCTATTCATTGTGGGATAGACCACAACTTCCACAATAATACATTAAAATAAATTTATTTCTATTTAGAGTTCATGAATTACTATATTGTTTTTCCCTATCGAAATAAAAAAAATTGGAGAGATCAATTTATTGGCACCATTTTTGCGGAACAATTTTTAAAAAAAATTAGGCTGGAATTATGGTTGTGCCATTACCTTGAGACTATGCATCTATGTTCACTATATCTTGATATTATTTTTATAAGTGTTTCTAAAATAAATAGGTGATGAGATAACTATTATACTTGATGTTATATGCTTAGTGATTTTGGGGTGTCCTACTGCGTATTGTTATACTCAACCCAATATGGGATTTTATTGCACAAGTCATGTCTTATGAAGCCAACCGACCATTTGATGGATTTATATAGGGACTAGGACTAGGTGATGATTAGTGATATGGATAGAATGAGGTGTATTCTTATGATTACCTTGACATCGATCCCCTTTTATACTTTCATGATGGAGTTGTTTCCTACTAGCTTTGGTGGGCTTGTAATTGGCCAATTTTTTTCCATTGCTTGTTGCCATACTATGATGGATGGGTTATTAGATGTATGCATGCATGATTATCAACTATTTTAAATTTTCTTGTTGAATGGGATTGGAGGTGTATTTGTGTGTCTGTGCAGGTACATTAGGCTAAGGCCTCCCATGTGTGCGATATTCTTACTCTGTGCTAGTAATCATCCCTGGCCTATTCAAGGTGTGCTTGGGGTAGTCAAAAAACAGGTCCTATTTGGATGGGTTCTGATAGAATGGTATAATAGGAGTCAATGAAACCTTATGAATAGAGTTTGTGAGATTTTTTTGGGGGAACAGTGTTAAGTGTTTCGAGTTTGGCTCTCAAGACATGGATTCCAATGTTGGTGCAGTGGACAAAGTATCCATACATCAGAAGTATGACAACCATCTTGATGACATGCACATGAGCCTCATCCCAGTTGGTGAGGAATCCTTAAGTGCATCCAAGAGACCCAAGATCAAATCCAGGTGGGGGATAATTTCCGGGGTACTGTAGCAGTACTGTAGCAGTACTGTAGTAGGGACTGTAGTGGGAACTGTGCAGAACTGTAGTAGGTACTCTAGCGGGAACTATAGCAGGAACTGTTTGGCACTGTAGCAGCCAGGAATATGCCCCCATTTGGGCCTTCGGGCCACCGATTTGGTCCCTGAGTCTTTTAAGGCCTTTGGCCCACGTAGACCTTGGGGCCACCTTAAAGTGTAGATGCAAACCAGACAACATTAAAGGAACAAGCTTCAGAAGGATGAGGAGCAAGGAGCGTTCACCATAGCAGAAGCTAAACGGATTGCAAGAATGAGAGGGTATGACACCTGCCATTGGGACAAGCCTGTGCATGCATGGGAAAGCCTAGCTGAACAGTCATGTGAAGGTGGTGAGATGATTTCACGATGAAGATGCTGGGGAGGAGTAGTTCCAAGTAGTTAGTCTATGTTGTATGTAATGTTTGAAGCCTACAGACAATGAATTCCTCTAAGACCTACGGGCCTTGTAATGCTTATTCCTATGGGACTTGTAAGGGTTCTACCTCACCCCTTAAAAGGTGTATTATCCAAAATTAAAAAAAAATGAAGGCCTTCGGGCTAGTGTAGGACATGGTACATTTAGACACTAATTATAAGTAAAATATTAGTACATTCATCATATATGCATATATTGTGATTTCTATTTCCTTCTTGATTCATATGTCCAAATAAAGTCATTAATTGTGGAACAACTTTTCTATATTAAGATGCCTCTATGACATATTCCAACTAGGATTCTATATCAGGATCACAAGGATGATCCTCTCAATGATGACGCTTTGATATAGGGACCTGATTGGGAGGTGTTACCTCTAGGTGGTGCACTAGTCATACCACCACCTATCGAGAAGTTGATGGTACTGGAAGTAAAAACATATAAGGTGAATAAGCTCTGAGGAACCAGTCCAAATACCCTGGTACACTGAAACTCGAGCTTTCTCTGACATGACCCAATGGGTATTCCCAATCCCCACGGATTTAAGACTACCACCTTTCATCATACATTTTAAAGAAGGATTGAATTTTCTATATAACATGGGAATATAAAAGATACAAGTTATTATAATCAAAACTCCAAAGGGAGAAAGTACCTTAATCCAAACAAGAGTACCAAAACCCCAAATAAGTAAATAATCAAAGTACTCAACATTTGGAAAGATAAAACTCAAACATCCCATGAAATAAGTTGATAAAAACACCACTTGTCACCTTTGTCACTTCAATCCCAATTTGTCAAGAACATCCACCTCTTCCAAGCAGTTATTTCCCTTTGTTCGGACTGTGGATAAGAAAATCTACAAACACCCAAAGGAAAAGGTAGGGTCTATGATGAAAATACCTATAGGATCTCACCAAGTGTTCTATAATATATTCCTTTACAATAAACAAACCATGATTTCAATTTAAATAAAAGAATTCATAGAAATACATTTTCATGTTAAAAAATCCATTCATTTCAAAAGATGTAAAACCTTTCAAACATGTCTTAAAAACATTTTATATAAAATAATTTAAATAAATAATTTTACATGAGTAAAATAGTTCTATAAAAAGTGGAATATATAATCTAATAAAACATCACAACAATAATTACCATGGTCATTTTACCTATAGTACATTAGTTTTTAGATATAGGATCCTCACATTTACCAAATCTATGATCACATATAATCATGTGTGTAAATGTCCCTCAAACTCAGGACAAATAGGACACATCAATATCCCATTGGGAATAATCATTCCAAATGAGGTTTTTGTTAGATTGTTAATATTCATTCCATTACTAGGGGAACAAGATCCTAGCATGAATTTCCTGAAAACCCCACTGACTACCAAGACTCACATGTGCTCAATAAATCAATATAAAATTATAAAATCATCTCATTTTAAATCAATCATCATTTCTATTTTAATTTCCAAATTTACAGTTTCAATATGCCAATTAAATTTCAAAACAAAAAAAGAATGGTTTTCTCATAATTTAATGACTTTTCCATAAAAAACCTATCATATGTTTTAATTTTTTAATTTAATCCATTTTTCTCAAGAATAATTCTCAAATAATTTCATCAATTCCATTATTTTCAAAATTCACCCAATAATTATTATTCGATTAGAATTGGGGTTTTCCTAAAAATTCTGGCCTTTTAAAAGTTCTATAATAAAACAACTTCAAATCAAGGTTTTATAAATCCAATAAAATCCATTTAAAATAAATCAATATAATCAAGGATTCGATTGTATGGAAATCACTAACATACCAGTTATATTTAAATCAAGGAAAACAACAGATGTGATGAGACTCGCCGTGAATAATGAAGGTGCAGAAGGTCTTGGAACTCAAACTAGGATCAATATTAAAAAAAATGAGTTTGGATCACTAAATTACATGATTATACATCAAAATATATGGAGGATATAAATAGAGAAACCACATGAGAGGAGATTCTCTCACTTGGAGGAAAAACTGCAACAAACATGATGATCAATTGACAAATGAATGATCTAAAAGGAGTAGAGGTTCCCAAAAATTGTCAAAAAGTTATTTTAGGTTGAGAGGAAAGAGGGATTAAATTTAATGAATGAGTGATAAACCATGAAACACCATAAAATTCCAACACAAAAAAACATACATGGAGTGTAATACCTTTACATGTTGTTTAATCAACAACACTCAAGTACGCTAAAGATATCATCACCTTTTTATTAAAAAAAATCCCATTTCACAGAAAGTAAATTTTATATGGAATTTAATAATTTCACATTATGAAATAGTTTCACAAAATCAACCAAGAGAATATTACATGATGTGTAATACCTTTACATGGTGTGTAATTTCCCAACATATAGAAGAAAACCCAGTTACTGCTGAAAAAATGAAAAACTAAAATCCTAAGGACAAGGAATTATTTAAAAGGATAATAGTATGTTACAACCTTCCCACCATATAAACATTCTATCCCACGAAATCCTATTAAGAAGATTCCATAAAAAATATATGAGGCCACTTCTCTCTCATCAGTGCCTCACACTCCCAAATATCATTAGAATCAGAACCATGTTATCATAGAATATAGACCACAGGTATCATCCTCCCATGAAGAACCTTTTTCTCGAATCCAACAATGCTGACTAGATGCTCAGTCCGGGATAATTCGGGTTTGACCTCAAGATCATCCCAGCTCAAGACATGATATGGGTGAGAATGATAC
The DNA here is from genome assembly GCA_963277665.1 of Viscum album. NCBI lineage: Eukaryota > Viridiplantae > Streptophyta > Magnoliopsida > Santalales > Viscaceae > Viscum > Viscum album. The sequence goes on along the minus strand of OY728155.1, from coordinate 1,445,043,538 downwards.
TTCAAAAGGTATGATACATGGAACATATTATGTACCAATGTCGACTATGGAGGAAGTTAAAATGTTAAGACATTTTTTCAACCTATTCAACAACCTCAAAAGGTCCCACAAATTGGGGTTCCAACTTTCTATACATTCCATGTCGTTTATAACCTAAATGATCCAAAACTCTCAGAAACACCTTGTCTCCAACCAAAAACTCCAAAGGTCTAATATGGAGATAATCATAATATTTATACCTTCTCTATGTCATCAATATTATTTTCTGATTCAACTAAATATTCACCATTGTCACTTGGACCAAGCTCATTACAGCCAAGGAACTTTCCCTAATCTCTGACCAACACAACTGAAATTTACATGTCCTAACATATAAGGCCTCAAAAGGATCCATTCTTATTATGGACTGGTAAGTATTTTTATAATAAATATAAAACACAAGTGTTCTTCCCAAGTTCTTCTAATGTTTAGAACATTAGAACATTTCATTTTCTCAAGAATCAATATAGATCTCTCTATATATACATCCTTGAGTGGTTGGTATGTGATACTCAAATGAACCTCATATACCATCGTCTCCAAAAGTCCTCTCGAAAAACAAGAGGTAAAATGGGGCTCACTATCAAATATTATAGAATATAGAACTCAAAGAAATCTAATAATCTTATTCACATAGAGACTACCAAACTCTTAAACATTAGTTGTATCCTGAATGGGTTATAAGTGATACAATCTCATTATTTGATCATTATTTTAAAGGGTATGTGAAAACTCAACCAAAATGTCTATGGAGATATAATCCCACTTCCAAGTTGTCACCGTAAGTAGTTAAAGTAAATCCAAAGGTATGTGGTTCTTGGCCATGACCTATTTACAAGTATAAAAATGTGAAACAATTTAGAAATTTCCATTCTCATACCAGGACACCAAAACTATCACCACATGTCATTGAACATCTTCATGGTTCTTAGGTGCACATCCCACTGTGAATTATGAAAATTCCCCATCACATATTCTTTCACAAAACAAGGAAAAAACTAGTTTTGGAAACATAAAATACCATTTGAAGAGAATGAACATTTTTTAATAGAATCCCAAACATAAAGAGAGTCCCTAATTCCTTAGAATTTATCATCAAACTATCATTCCTGAAGAACCATCTTGGGAATAGAGGAGTTCAACTAAACACTAGACAAGAAAATGTATTCCCATTCTACCATACTCTTATATGAAACTTTGAAAAAAGAGCCATAATTTTACACTCTCATGATGATTCTTTCACGACCAAGGTAAGAAGTTTCTTGCTTAGATAATTATAAAATAATTTTACCTTCCTTGATGTATAAGAAATTTCGAAGTCAAAATAATGTTGGTACTCTACCTAAAACCTTTTTTTAGGTTAAAATATTTTTTAGGGAAAAATAACTCAATATTCTGTTGTCATAAAAAATATTAAACACTTCTATGAAAAGGTAATGATACCAACTCTTAAGTCTATGAAACATAACTACGAGTTCACAATCATGGGTTGGGTAATTATTCATGTGTGGCCTAAGTCACTGAAATACAAAGGAGACCATGTGATTACCTTTCATAAGAACAATTCCCAAACTTGAACCTGAAACATCACAAAAGACTGCATAGCCCTACATTTCCTCTAGAAGAGTCAACACTATAGATAAGTAAATAGACATTTCGGCTCAGAAAAATAACATTTAAATCTATCATTCCGAAAAAATCACTCACTTTCAAGTGATAGAATTCATCGGAGAATCCAACTTCAATAAATATTTGAAAAACCTATGGTAATAATCTACCAAACCTAAGAAGCTTAGTTTATCAAAAACATTATGTAGTTTTTTCCATTTCATAACTTTCACCTTCTCACGATCAACTATGATACTGTAATCTGAAAACATGTGTCCCAATAATTTCAATTCCCAAATCCTGAAGTTACACTTTGAAAGCTTCATGTAATGTCTGTGATCTCTCAAGATTTATAGAACTGTTCTTAGTAGAAATAGATAATCATCCTCATACATAAAGTAAACCAGGATATCATCCATAAAGGCCACCATGAATGTATTGAAATACTCATGGAAAATATTTTTCATAAATTCCATAAATACTATAGGAGATGAGTTCAAACCAAATGGCAGGGTAAGATACTCATAATGGACATACATTCTCTGGAAGGAAGTATTTTGAATGTTAGATTCTTCTATTCTCAAATGTTAATAACCATATCACAGATCAATCCTTTAGAACCATTTATCCAATTTAAAATGGTCAAATAGATCATGAATCTGTGAAAAGTGATACTTGGTCTTTACTATAACTCAATTGGGATTTCGATAATCAACACAATGGAAAAGTGTCCTATTGTGTTTCTTTTAAAATAGAACAGGTAATACCTAGGGTGAAACACATGAGTGAATGAATCATTTCTATAAGAGATCTTAAAACTGAGTCTTCAAATATTTTTATTCAATTGGATCCATAGAGTAATAAGGAATGTATTTTTTATGGGGACCAAATACTAAACCCATATATTACTCTACCTATCTTACTAGTGGTACACTAGAGAAATAAAAAACAAATATGTTGTGAAACTCTATAATAATTGGAGGGATATAATCACTCAAATATTATCTCTCCATGTCAAAATAAAACATTGATATTAATTTCTCAAACACTAGATAAAAATTTTCATCTCTGTTCAACCTTGGGTCCCATTCTCCCTGAAAAATATGGAACACACCACCGGGCGCATTAAAGGAGACATGTTGAAGTTAAAAATAAATTTAGTCCTTATTTTAAATAATCCAATCCATACTGATAATTAAATCAAGAGGTTTTATGTAGATAACCATAAAATCCTAGGTAAGATCAAACTCTAATAAAGGGAAATCACAAGTAGGAAAATCGAAACCTTGATCTCTCTTTGTTCCTAAGGGAACAGTAATGTCCATCAAAGAAGACCAAATCTCCATAGAAAGATTTATAAATTAAACAATATTAATTGATATAAAAGATTGAGGTGCACCTGTATCAAATAAATTATTTAGTAAAGATGAATCTATAGTTATGATACTTTTCACAATAGTTGGACCAATATTTTTCAATCTTGGAGACTCTTCCACTGCATAAAGATGCTTCATTCTGAATGCCTATTGCTAAAACCCCTTTGTTCATAAATCATCTGATTAAACCATAGTAAATTGAGGCATTGATAATCCCATTCCATAATGTGGGGAAGAAAATTTATAATATAATTTTTTAACTCTCCTGAGTGTCTGCAGGAATTACAAATTTTGGGTTTCTTGGTGAAAACCCATTTCAAATCCCCAACCTTTCCACACTAGAACAAAGTCAAAGGACCTATACTAGAAACTAAAGGAGGTTTGGGAGAACCATTCTATTGAGATCCACTATGAGACTCATAAATATTCCTCTTTTATTTAAAGTAATTCAAATAACTTCCACTATAATAGAAAAGAACTCCCATCAACCCTGACTTACCAGCTAGATCAAGTTAAACCATCCACACCCTAATGAGTATGCCATCATATGACATGAGATTTAGAAATAAAACCTGTGAATGAATATTAGGTCTATGAATTATCTCAAACAATTAAGTATTCAGCTTATCATTTGATATAATATCTTGTGAAAACTACACAAGATTATAAAAACGGTTCACATAATCCAACATAGTCTTGTCAGCCTGCTAGAGCATGAAAAAATCCATCTCTTTATCCACCACTATAGATTATGTATATAACTAATCTTTGAAAAGAACTCTAAATTCCTTCCACTCTAAACCAGGTCTAATGGTTTAGATGGAGAACCACTTCTATAGGTCTAAAACTGAATCTGGGTAGGCTTTTCTTGAATTGGGATATGATAGGGGAGGTCTAGTTCAAGACAGTTGAGGTTCCATGATTCTAGGTTTTTCTTCATTTTTTGGTGTAGGTAATTCGTTGTGTGAGGAGGCTAATGATTTTTCCCAAGGAGTTTCTTTGTGAAATAATTTCAACATCCAAATTACATAATAATTGAATTATTCTTCTATGATGGTCAAGCTCCATCAAGAGAGAGGTGATGTTTTCTAGGAGCTTGTTTACATGATTAGGTATTGTAGAAATTATGTCAACCAGAATATTTTGTTCAGACACACATGTCATGAAGGGAACTATACGACTAATTTTTCATCTAGAAAAGGTAGACCAAGATATATTGATTATTCACACCATCCCGGGGTCCCTACCTAATGATTTTAAGCTTATTGTTAGAAAAGACTCACTTGGACTTTATTACTTATACCCCCCCCCCTTGATCCTCTGTGACCTGGGATGTTTGTATTATTTATTGTTCTTATTTAATAAAAAGTGAATTTTCATTCTAAAAACTTATGATTTTTATTTTTACCATCAAATCCCACCATATCATAGTATACCCGTCTAACTTGAAGGTGGCACACTTTAGCTTAATTTAGTTAGGCATTTCCACGAAATAAAATAGAAGCTCTATTTTTCTAAAATGTTCCAAAACCTATTGAGGGTCATTGGATTCTTATAATGATGGTTTATTTAGGTGAATAAAATCTTGAACATGATTCCAAGATTCATTCCTCTGAGGTCTAACAACTGGAGCCTAAACAAGAATAGGTGCAGCTGCCTATCCCAGTTCTTGGACAACATGCACAACCATATCAATAAGATTTTGGTTTACATGAATATTTTCTTCTGTTTTCTCAGTAACTTCCTCCTAGGGAATATTCACACATCTTATTGGAGCCATGATGCTATATAACATTAATAAACAACACTAAAACATCATAAGAGTGCTCAAATAAACAACTAAAACAAGAGAAATATGAATATCAATTCCATCAGATATGATTTTAAGATTTGGATTTCAATATACCCAAATCGAAAGTAGGTAAATAAATATAATTAGATCAAATTATTCCTCAATATTACTATCCCAAAACACATGTGGTGACTTAAGGATCATTATAATGAGATATGTCCATGAAATCGCCCGCAATTACCTCTTAAATCCCAACAAGATATCACAAACTAAGTATTGATATCAAATGAAGATACATAACCACACCACTAATTCCAATTTTTTAGGAAGTAACTTGAGTACTCTGGTACCCTGATACATCATATTGCATTGACAATGCCCAAATGGTGTTCCCGACCCCCTCTGGTTAGAAAATATCACCTAAAATCACACATGATCAAGAGAAAATTAACTTTCTATAGAAACTATAGAAGATAAAAGATACAATTTTGTATTCTCAACACTCCAAATAGAGGAAGTACCATAATCCAAATAGGTAAACAATACCCCAAAGTAGTACATAATAAAATTACTCAACATATAATAAGATAAAGATAAAACATCTCATTAAACAAGTGCATAACATCCCCCCTGGTCACCTTCATCACTCTGAACCTAAAGGGTCAAGAACATACTCCTACTCCAAGAGGTTCTTTCCCTTTTCTTGAACCTAGAATAATAAAATCCCCAAACTCCTAAAGTAATATTTAGTTTTGGAACTAAAAATTCTAGTAGGGTCTCACTAAGTGTTACATAAATGATTCCATAACAATAAACCAATAATGATTTCAATTTAAATTAAATAATGAATTAAAATACATTTTCATATTTAAAAAAACATTCTTTCATTTAAAAATATAGAAAACAATTTTAATAAAGATTAAATAAAAAATTTATTTAAAATCATTTATATTAATCATTTTGAAAGAGTAAAAATGTTCTATAGACAATGGAATATATAATCAAATCAAACATCACAATAATAAGCACCATGTTCATCTACACTACATTACATTAGTTTATGGCTATAGGATCCTCACACTTCTCAAATATATGATCGTGGTTAAGCATGTGTGCACAGATCCTTCAGGCTCAAGCTGAATATGACACATCAATATCCCATCATGGATAACCATAACTAAATAGGTTTCTATTAGAGTTATCATCATCAATCCATTTATTGGGAATCAATATCATAACATGATTGTCCCAAAAAACCCACTATTTATCAAGGATCACATGTTCTCAATCAATCATCATTTACAATTCAATTTTCTAATTTCCATTTTTGATATGATAATTCAATTTCAAAACCAAAACAAGGTTTTTTTAACATTTAATTCATTTTACATGAAAAACAAATCATATGTCTTCATCATTTCAATTTAATCCATTTTTAGCAAAACAATTCTCAAATCATTTCATCAATTCCATTATTTTCAAAATTCAACTCAGAATTCCAATTCCATTGGAATTGTTGTTTTTCTCAAAAATCCATGCAATTTCAAATTTAAATAATAAAATCACATCAAATAAATGTTTTATAAATTTATTGAAATACATTTAAAAAATCAAGAAAATAAAGGTTTCAATTATATGGAAATTCTAAAACGAAACCACATGCCTTAAAATTAAGTAAAAAAACACCTGCAACTATACTTTCCCATGAAGAATGAATGCATAAAAGTTATACAAACACAACCTAGCATAAAGATTCAAGAACATGGAGTTTATATCCCTCAAAAACATGATGGTACATCAAAATATATATAGTTTAAGAAGATAGAAACCAAACTATAGGATATTCTCTCGCCTGGATGGACAAACTGCACAAATCATGATAATCAATCGTCAAATGAATTATGCAAAAGGAGTGGAGGTTCCAAAAAACAAATTGTGCTTTGAGAATGAGAGGTAAAAGGGATACATGTGAATTAATTAGAGATCAACCATGCAGTGCCTTAAAAAACAAAACTCATGAAACTTACATGGAATTTAATCCAATTACATGTCTTGTAATAAATAGTACTTAAGTCTGATGAAAAAACTATTTCCTTTTATTTAAAAATTACTTTTTTTCATTTCATGTTGTGTAAACTATTAATTTAGTGTAATCATTTAACTTTGTGAAACGATTTCATGGATTCTACCTAGAAAACATTAAATTAAATGTAATACCTTTAGATGGCATGTAGTCACCCAATAGACTACAGAAAATCCAGTTCTTACTGAAAAACCTAAATACCAAAATCTAATGGATAAGGTGTACCTTAAAATCATAAAGGTATGTTATAACCTCCACATTCTAAAAACATTATTTCCCTATAAATTTTATAAAGAAATTTCCATAACAAACATATGAGTCCATTTTTCTCCCATTAGTTCCTTTCAATCATACATCTCATAGGAATCAAATCCATGATTCCATAGAACACATACCAAAGGTACCATCTTCCCATGAAGTACCTTTTTCTTAGAATCAACAATACTAACTAGAGGCTCAGTCATGGATAAATCAGGCTTAACCTCAAGATCCTCCAATCTAAAGACATGATATGGGTCGGAAAGATACTTCCAAAGTTGTGATACATGGAACACATTATGTATTAATGTCAATTTTGGTGGAAGTGATAAAGGGTTATCCACATAACCCATTTACTTTAAAACCTCAATGGTTTACAAAAATCAATTTGGTTTGTGACAGGTTGAGTACGCTTCATGAGATTCTATGAAAACAACCCCTTAGGTTATGAGGAAATCTAGACCAATAGAAGGATAAGTCCAAGATTATGGCAATGAAATGATTACATTATCTTGTTATAACATTGATATTATAGATGGTTATCCTTGTGGAAATCCCTCTCCATGGATCTTCAAGATGATGTAGGGTCTTAGTGATCCATTATTATAATGAGGTGACTCTTACATGATCATAGTTTGAGGGAATTATTAGAGAGTATTATTCTACATCTACATTGAGGTATGTGAATATCCAAGAGCTTCTATAACTTTGGTAGGGAAGTACAACTATGGTTGATTATTCCTCGAGGGTCACCAACCCCTCTCAATGCTCAATGTATATGGTGCGAGATTAGTTTTTTTAGGAACAGAACTTTGATTGAGGACCACATAGAGACATATAATCTAGTGTGATAACTCTTAGCATTCCTAAATATGATAGGTTGATGGATAATTCCTTAATGGTTGAGGGTTTTTTGGATTAGTTGATGTAGACAGTTGGTGTCGGTAGTGGGAACACGATATCATAGATTGTTGATTCATGGAGTTGATGATATAAATAAGGACCTGGAAGTGGGTTATGTTTTAGGAGGTGATCCTCAGAAAAAGGTCATATGGTTCATGGCCTATGGGATATATCTTTTTATCCTAGATAGAGGTGGTTCTACTCTTGAAACTGCCAAGTACATATTTCTTGAGGTCGTCCAATATGATGAGTAGCAGACAGGGAGATAGTGGATGGGTTGACTTGAAAAATGAAGTAGGAGGAGTAGGTAGGTTCACAGGGTGGAAGACATGGAATAGTTGTTAGGATGGAATCTATAAGTTTTAGACATTTTTACTTCTTAAAATTCAACCCTTAGGTGTTTTATACTATGCTTATTGAGCCAGTGGTAAGGAAATAGAGCATCTATAGGTGGCCAAGGATTATAATCCATAGGATCTAGGGATGATATGAGGCATGATCTATGTCTTCTCTACTTTATCTACAGTATTGATAGATGCATTTGTGATCGACTCCTTTCTTTCCACTAACCGAGTCATATACTTAGAGATTCTTGTTTAGCCCTTTTCTCAACCCATGTTCTTAGATACACCAACTGTTGGAGACTAAGTGATCACATGCTTCTAAACAAAATTTTACCTTACTCTTTCAGGTGAGAGTTTCTTTTATGATCCCTTTATTCTGAAAATGAGGCATTACAATATCATATTAGGTATATACTATTAATCCATAGTTCATACCAAGATATAATATTTCAGGAAGAGGATGTAGTGTTTCCATAATGATGGTATGAATTTTTCCATTTTGTGTGAAAAGGAAATAGTGGTGGAGTAGAATAGTCTTAGTAAAAGAAGAGTGTATTTGATTATTCATCAATTGACTAGCATGAATATTGGATAAGTGGATGTTATAATCTTGTATTTTATGACAATGATGGAGAAGTATGAATAATCCTTTCATAAGGATTTTCTAAGATTACTTCCCCATTGATATATATGTTTTTTCATTAATCTATAACCTGGAATGGCTTTAATATTTGTACCAGCTTATCAAATAGCTCATGTAGAGATTCGTGAGTTGAGGGTATTGTTGGAAGACATGTAGAGGAATGGATTTATCTGGACCATTATTTCACCCTGGTTAGCACTAATTTTGATTTCCAATAAGGCAGATGGGAGCTTGAGGTTGTTTGTTGATTATCATATCCTAAACTAGGTGACTATAATGAAAAATTATCCACTACTAAGAATTGAAGAACTATTTGATCAGTTGAGAGGGGCATGATGGTTCTCAAATATTGACCTTAGATAATGATATCACCAGTTGTGAGTACAGTACAAGGATATACTGAAGAAGACATTTAGATGTCACTATAGTCACTATGAGTACTTGGTTATTCCCTTTGGCATGATGAATGCCCAAACATCATTCATGGGACTTATAAATCGGGACTTCCTTCCTTTCAAGACCAGTTTGTGTTAGTCTTCCTTGATGGTGTCATAATGCACTCAGCGTCCGAGGAGGATCTTGTGAGACACTTGATGATGGTCTTGGATGTACCCTGAGATCAATATACTTATGGGAATCTCTCAAAGTGCTAATTCTAGATTCATGAGTTCCACATTCTATGAAAAGTTATCTCATTAGATAGTGTATCTTTGGAACCAAAGAAGGTAGAGGAATTGTTAGATTGGGATCCACCCAAGATCATGATGGAGTTGTAGAGATTCTATAGGTTGGTAGTATAATATTGGATATTTATGCTAGATTTCTCAAGGATATCATCTCCCTTGAAAACATTGACCTAAAATGGATAGCCTTTCATATTGATAGAGGGGTTCTAATAGGAGGATTTGAGGAAGATATTGATGATCACTCACATCTTGAAATTTCTAGATGATGGTGTCATGTATGTAGTGTTCTGTATTGCATTAGGGACTGGTCTTGGTTATGTTTTGATGTAGAGGTAAGAATTGATTACCTACGGTTTGCTTCAATTGATACCACCTGAGTAGAACTACACGACCGATGATATTGAGCTAGAAGTGGTATTTTTTTACTGAATATATGGAGACACTACCTGATGGGTGAGTGATTTATAATTTATTATAACCATAAGAGATCAAGTAAATGTTCTCTCATAAGTATATTAACTTGAGACGTAGTAATTGTTAGACTTCCTTTAGGAATATGACTTTGAGATTTTCTATACACTTGGGAAGTGGAACATGGTAGAAGATTCCCTCAGTATAAGATCTCTTTTTTAGTTATTGACCAAGATGTTGGAGAATTTATTACTTTGTATTTTATTTTGTCGATGGGGAAGGAGAATCTTACCTTTAGTTGATGGTTATTACCTCTCTTCTTTCATAGCGAGATAGGGTGGCATAGCTTGGGGATACTGACTATGAGATCTTATGTTCCTCGATATGCACTGGACATGCTCCTGATGGATTATCTAAATATGGGGATAATTTCATTTTTTTCATAGGATGGATGATGGTACTAGTTTTACTAAGGGGTTAGGTTTAATAGAGTTTCATTATTCACCCTTAGTAGTACATCTAGGTGTGTAGAACATGTACCAAGACCTACAACTACAGTTTTCCTGGCTAGGGATGAAGAATTGAGTTAAAACGTTTTTCTCTTGATTCCTTACTTGTCAGTAATTAAGAGATGAGCACTAAGTTCTATTAGGTTTATCCATACCCCTTGGAGTTCCAGAGTAGAAGTGGGATGGGATGTCCATGGACTAATTTAAATAGTTACCACATATGTTCAGAAGATATGATGAAATCTAGGTGATCATATACTGAATCACCAAGTCATCCCACTTCATAGATATTTGAGAACAACGTTCAATTTAGATCATTGTTTGCTTGCATATTTATAAGATATCACAACTCCATGGAGTTCCATAGGTGATCATTTTTACCATGATACTCGAATCATATCTCGGTTGTGGATGGCATTTTTGGAGGCCTTTGAGAACCAGTTGCGTTTGAGCATGGATTTTCATCCTCATACTGACAGCCTGACTGAACGGACCATTATGGTCTTGGAAGAAATATTGCATGCTTGAATGATAGACTTTGTACATAGTTTAGGGGATCACTTACCATTGGTGTAGTTAATTTATAAAAACATATACTATTACACCATCGTTATGGAACCATTTGAGGATTTCTATGGACAACCATATAGGTCTCCACTCTACTGGACTAACCTAATAGAGTAAGAACTTATTGGTTTAATGTTGGTGTGAACCACTACAGAGAAGTTGGAGATCATCCAGGAGTGTATGAGGACTATAAAAAGCCATCAAAAGTCATATGCAAGCCAACGATAGAGGCCTTTGATGTTCGACGAGCGATACCATGTGTTCCTGAGGGTCTAACCTTGTTGTGGATTGTAGAGATTTGGTCGGGTAGAAAGTTGTCTCTAATATTCATTTTCTATTTCTAGATATTCTGTAGAATTGGAAAGGTAGTTTACCAATTATCCCTACCACTGAAATTAGATTGATATTATAGATTTGGTTTCAAATTAATGATAGGATTGATCTGAAATGGTGGTAAAGATAAATTGGGGATGGATTTCAGACTCCCAGTTTGACCAGTGTAACACCCCAATCTTTCACAGTATGTTTCTCTTTGAATAAAGTAATAGCTTGTGATGTACGCAACTTCGAGTTCTAGCACACCATAACCAATCAAACTCGTCGTTATGAATAGTAATACCCACTTTTTGAAATTTAATAAATTTTATTTTTCAAAATGGAATTCATTTTTGGATTCGGAATATTAAAATTATCTTAGGGTGAATTTTTTATATTTTTCGAAAAAACTTTCAATTTTTGATGAATAGTGAAAAACACTCTGTTATTGTTTAAAACCAAATTTTTATTTAATTAATTATTTATTTTATTTAAATTTATTTTAGGACAAAGTAGATACATAATACCTATATAAGATTAATGTAATTTATTTTTGTCATTTTAAAATAAAATTAGATGTATAAAATTTTATTGAACATTTTAACGTTTTTTACCCACCTTCTAGGCACATTTGCAAATTTGAATAAAACATAATTTTACAGCTTATGTGAATTGAATTTCAAAAATAAGAGAGATAGAATTTACATCATTAATTAATATGTGGTTCAACAGGATGAAAATATTTTTTTTTGTGAATAGTCACATTTGAATTTTATTTACCACATTTAAAAGTAAATAGGGTAATTAAAGGTAAAAATGATTTTATAATTACCCTAACACAAGTAAAAATTATATTGAATAAGATTATTTCAACAAAAATTATCATTAGGGATAAAATAAGAGCCTTTTGGTCGACATGGATTAGATTAGGACATTTATTATTATTTTATTTAAAGAGTTAAAAGGGATAAATTCAAATTTTAATAAATAAACATTTTTAATATAGGGTTATAAAAAAGATAAATTCGACAAAAAATATTCATTTTAAATATATAAATATTTTATACATAATGGTATTTTATTTATAATTTTTATACATTAAATAATTGAATTTATATATGACACAATGATGATGCAGTAATTACCTTATTAACAAAAGATTAAAATAATTGATATTATAAATATGAAAATAAATTTAAATTGAGAAATTTGATGCATTCCAAGAATTTTATAGGTTAATATGACATGTTAGGGTTGATGTAATGTATTTTTTTAAGTGATAAATTTTTTATGACTCACCAAAACAAGATACTAAATAGTGTAAAAATTTTCATAGATGAGTTTTTAAAACAAATACTATATTATTAAATGATATAATATTCCTAAAAATATAAGGTTTCGAAAAATACATATATAATGATATATATGTCATTAATTAACCAATTTAGGTTCTATTGGCATTTTATAGTAAGTTTATTAACCATGTAATATAAAAATACAAGAAGACATGGTAAAAGTTAAACTATTTAACAAAGAGTAAAATCTAAAAGATAAGGTTAATATGGTGACCTAAATTTGTCTAAAACCTATTGTTTGAGATATTTTAGATCAATACCCATATTATACTCGAAATAAATACCTTTTTATCCATTATGAACCTAATATGATTGTATAATAAATTAATATTTCAAGCCTTTCCTAAAGTGACCCTCACCACTCTTATAAAAATGTACTTCCCATTATCTCAAAATCAAACCTCCAAATCCATTTTGATCGGCCAAAAACTACTCCAATATCCTCCCAAATACCCTCAATTAATCATAGAGTCTTTAATTTTATCATAAATCCAACCTAAGGAGCCCCTTTAATCAGATCAAAAGGAATCACCCCAAGAAGAGGTAATAATTTCATCACCTCTTTCGAATTTATTTTCTTCTTCCACTTCCTCTTTATTTTTTGTTTCCATAAAAAAATAATGAGTCAAGTACCTTATACATAATTTGAAGTTATTATAAATATGGTAGAACCTTATTTATTATTCTATCCATTCTATGAATGAAGAAGTCACCATACGTGCGTATATATGACTTACCGTCTCCACGTCGTGGTATAGTTCATTTTTCAACACATCATTATTTAGATGGGTATAATAATGAGTATAATTTATGTAAATAATAAATATATCATGTTAATTATTATTTATATATGATATTACATCCAATTACTTACAATTTTACCATCAATAGAATGATATTGTCGCCCGTGCATACTTACGGATTATCGTCTCCACAAACACAATGAGATTCATTCCCCATCGTAACCATTCAAGAATAATTTTCATTTTATGATTTGAAAATAATTTTTAATAACATTTTATAATTATTTATATGAATCAAGTGTATCCTATCCATAAAAAAACATGACTTACTTAACAAAACATATAAAGTAACATAAATCAGTTAACACTAGAAACAATGATACTACTAAAATATTATTAACAAAGAAATATTATAAGATAATATATGAAATCATATTTATGTATATATTTCTAGAATAACTTAATAACAGTTATTTATCTATTATACAAGATTTTAACGTACCCGCAACCAAGGAAAATTACAAAGTAAGGGTTAATTTTACAATCTCATTATTATCTGAGGTAGTTTATACGTGAGTATCTACCGGGGCCTCTTTATCATCCACATCAGTGTTTCTTTAAAATGTATTTGAAAACATTTTTTATATTTACTAGAAAATAGTTTAAAGTCATTTATTCCCTTTTTTGACTTTTTTTAAAATGGTTTGAAAGGAATCTTTCTGTCTCTTTTTCATACAATTTACTTTATAACCTTTTCAACAAATTAAGGAAAGCATGTTTTTTTAACTTACACGGTGGGTGCATATATTTTTCACCATTATAACACCTTCAAAGATTCCCATAAAAGATTATAAGAATATTTTCAAAATAAATTTTTTCTTTATATTTGAATGATCTCAATGTAGAAATAAATATTTCACTCAAATAGTTTTTGGATTTATGTCATCCACGTCAACATCCTTAGTTGGATTTCACATTTATTTGAAGTTGATTTATTATGATAAAATCTTCCATATTGTATTGATGTTTTTGTGATATGTTTGACTGTGAATGTGCTATTTTTATACCATTAATGGTTTATGGTTAAAGTATTGACATTTTTTATACTAGTTTTAATACTAATGTTTATATTATGTTTTAAAAATTTTATATGAGGAATGCATTGGACTTAGTAAGTGTTAGGTGGAGCCCGCTATAGCTCCTTGATGCATCGATAGGTCTCATGAGACAAACTAGTGTCTTGGCACATGGCCTTGACTAAATCTTATTTGTAGTCTTGGACCAAATCCTTGACTATGTGGTTATGATGTCCGTTATTATGCATTCCATCATTATGAAATTATCTATTGATATTACATGTGATTATTCAATTAGTAGAATATCCATGTAAATAAGTAAATGGAATTAGTTGATTTATCATTGCCATATTATGCTATAGTTTAAATTTAAAAGTCTTGTGTTTTAGTCTTATACATTTCCTTAAATGTTTGTGCTTATTTATGAATTTTTCCGCTATATTTTTATCCTTACTGAGCATCTAAGATCACCCCTTTCTAATGTTTTATTTTTCCTAGGATGTGAAGAAGTATATTATGACTGACCTACAAGGATAGGATATGGAATATAAGTGTGTTCTACAGAGACACAATTTTGGTTTTTTCAATTCATAATGTAATGTAAAACTTGTGTATGTATCTAGTACTTCGAAATCTACTAAACTGATCGATCTTTCGGGAAATAATTCCTTGTATCATGCCAATGCTATGTAATAATTCATTCACTCTAGGTAACTGGGGTCAGGACATTACAGTTGGTATTTGATAAAGTTTAGTACAAACCTTGTAAGATAGATTTAGAAAAACTCTGTGTATATAACATTACCCTAAGATAGAATTTGAGGATTAGTATATAAGAACATCCTAGAATTTTGGTAATGTAGATATTTTGTGAATTTTACAAGAAATACATCCCTATCAAGATATGAGAAGGTAGAGGCAACTCTGGAATAGATGTACCTTGGAGTGAAAAATATGACAAGGAGTTTCTGGCTTGACCTGGTGTATCCTAGTACACGACAATGGGCCTTGCATGCACCCTTGGTTACAACAATCCCATGGGATATGCTTAGGATAATTCACATTTTCTTTACAAACCATTATGAAGTATTTATGAGTAAATACATCCTCAAAGAAAACATTTTTTTTATGATTATGGATTATATTCATAAATTGTACAATTTATGTTAGGTATTTTATTAGTTTAGAATTATGTAATGCAATTTATAAACTAATCTATTATATTCTATTGTTTAGAAATGGCGCATAGTGGAAGGAATGGAAACCGTATCAATGCACATAATCCATGTAGGGATTTCTTGCCTACTCAAGATAATTATAGTGGAGCTGGTGATGCAACTAGTACTGAACAGATTATAACCATACTAGGATAACACACTTAGGTTAGGAATAATAACCTTACCCATATGGAGCACCCTGATCCACAATGGAGAGGATCAATGTTAGACTACTTCATGAGGAAACAACCACCAAAATTAAATGAGGATAAAAATATATTTGTACCTGAGAAATGGATAAGTTCCTTAAAGAAACGATTTCATTCTTTAGGGAGTAGCGAAAGGGAAAAAGTTGTCATGGAATTTTATCACCTCACTATAGCTACATATCAATGGTGGTAATTAATTAAAAAAACAAAGGAGGATGAATAAGTATCAAATATGGAATTGAGGGAGTTTAAAGAACTTTTTTTATAAAAATACTTTCCTTGTGACCATTGAGCAGATATGGAAAGATGATTTATGAGTCTGAGGAAATAGGAGGATGATAATTTCACAAAGTATAAGGCTAGCTTTACAAGTATAGAAAAAAATGATATAGATTATATACATAACCCAAGGAGTAATATTTATCTATTATTATATGGGTTAAAGTCATTTCTATTTTGATAATTAGTCTCACAATCATTCTCATCGTACAAAGATATTGTCTCATGTGCTATCAATATAGAAAAGGAATTCTCTAAGTATTCTGAATTTAAAGAAAAGGAAGAGAAGAATATATTTTTTGAACACTCTAGAAATGAAAATAAGTGGAAGATGGGAAAATTTGAATTTCCATCCTGCAGTAAATGCGGGAAGAAACACCCTGGTACTTTCCTAAAGGGAATGGGAGTCTGTTACAAGTGTGGTGAAAAAGGCCACCAAGCTCGCGATTTCAAGGGAAAGAAAGAGGATTTCAATGTTTAATGCTACAATTGTAGATAAATGGGGAATTATTAAAATTAATGTCTTAAGTTCCAAGGAAATTTACCTCAAAAAAGTCCAAGAGAGAAAGGCCAAGCTTATGTGATCACTACTACTGAGTTTGAAGCTCTAAATTATGTGGTGGCTGGTAATTTATTGGTTTCCAAAAATTTAGCCATTGATTTTTTTGATTCTGGATCATAATATTGTTCCATATCTTCCTATTTTTCTAATAAAAATATATATTTTCAATTTGAATTAACAAGGTAGTTGTTATTAAAAACTACTAAGAGAAGTATCATTGCAACAAAATTTTGTGAATCAGTTCCCATTAGGGAATATAAACGTGCTTTATCTGTTGATCTGATCATCATACCCATGACTGAATTTAAAATAATCCTCAGTATGAATTTTATTTCATACCATGATGAGATAATTTATTGTAAGAAGAAGGAGGTTAAAATTTTCAATGATGACAAGGAATACCTTATCTTTAGAGAAGAAATTTCACCATCTGATTCTTATCTAGATCCACCCCAAGTCTCTCTAATAAATTCAATTTTTGGGGAGGAAGAGAGTGAAATAACTATGGGTGAAGAAAGAAATGTTTAAATAGAGTACCTACCTATTGTTTAAGAATATGTTGATGTGTTTCTAGAGGATTTATATGGACATCCTCCAGAATAAGAAATTGAATTTTCTATTGATTTAATTCCTGGTTCAAGTCCCATATAGAAGACCATATATAGAATGTTCACTATGGAATTAGTGGAACTAAAGTAACAAATAGAGCAATTTAATAATAATGGACTTATTATCCCTAGTGTTTCTCCATGGAGAGCCCATGTTCATTTTATTAAGAAGAAAGATGGATCTATGAGAGTTTTCATTTACTATAGAGAGATCAATGGTATAATAATAAAGAACAAATATCCCCTACCTCGCATTGATGATTTATTTGAACAACTTCATGGAGCTCAATATTTTTCAAAGATTAACCTTCGATCTGGATACCATCAGTTGTGCATCAAAAAGCAATACATTCCAAAGACAACATTTCAAACCAGGTAAGAGCATTATGAGTTTACAGTAATGTCTTTTAGACTGACTAATGCACCCTCTATTTTCATGGATCTAATGATTATAGTTTTTAAGGAATATCTTGATGACTTTTTAGTTGTATTTATTGATGATATCTTGGTATACTCTAAAAGCTATGAATTTCATGAAAATCACTTACACACTATTCTAGACTCTTAGAAGAAATGAATTATATGGGATTTTTAGAAAGTGTGAATTTTGGATTCAAGAGATTTCTTTTCTTGTCTACATTGTCTTTAAGGATTGAATATCTGTTGATACTTCAAAGACAAATGCAATCCAAGAATGTCCAGCACCGATAATTATAATCGAGGTATGTAGTTTTATTGGTTTAGCAGGTTATTATCAGTGTTTCATCCATAATTGTTTCCAATTGGTTAACCCATTAACCAAGATCACATGTAAAGAGGTTAAATTTGTGTGGGAAAAAGAGTGTGATTTTTTTTTTGAAATACTAAAGATAAGATTAGTAAATTCTATTATCTTGACTCTACCATCAGAGAATGATGGGTTTATTGTTTATAGTGATGCATCAAAAAAAAGGATTGTGTTGTGTCCTTATGAAGAATGATAGGGATATTTCCTATGCATCACAGTAGCTAAAATTTCATGAAAAAACTATCTCACTTATAATATTGGGTTAGAAGCTATAATCTTTCCCTTGAAGATATGAAGACACTATCTCTGTGGTGAAAAATGTGACATATATACCGATCACAAGAGTTTGAAGTATATTTTCTAATAGAAAAAACTCAACATGAGGAAAAGGTGGTGGATTGAACTACTCAAAGATTATGATTTCACTATACACTACCACTCGGGGAAGGCAAATAAGGGGGAAGATTCTTTGAGAAGAAAGAATC
The DNA here is from genome assembly GCA_963277665.1 of Viscum album. Classification (NCBI taxonomy): domain Eukaryota; kingdom Viridiplantae; phylum Streptophyta; class Magnoliopsida; order Santalales; family Viscaceae; genus Viscum; species Viscum album. Next base: position 1,445,024,683 of record OY728155.1, on the reverse strand, counting down.
ATGGAGTTTTGAACAAGATGAGAGTTGAAAGGGATCATATGTTCATGGATATAGTAAAGATAGATGAGGGAATAATCATAGAAGTTGAAACATCGATAATTTTTCAAATGGTTTCAAATATAACTTTACTAGAAAGGATAAAAAGTTCTCAGACTAATGATAAGGAGTTTCAAAAGAAAATTAAATTGTTAAATGATGGGAGATTGATCTACTTCATATATGAAGATGGAATCTTGAAATTTGGGAAGAGACTTCGTGTTCCTGGTATACCTGATCTTAAAAGAGAATTGTTGGATGATTCTTATAGATCTAATTTTTCTATACACCCTAGTAACACTAAGATGTATATAGATTTGAAGGAACATTTTTTGTGGGACAACATGAAGAGGGATATTGCTGATTATGTGTCAAGATATATGGTTTATCAATATTTGAAGGCTGGAAGACAACATCCTAGAGAATTCATGCAACCTCTTCCCATACCTATGTGGAAATGGGATGATATTATGAACTACTTTTTCATGGGACTACCAAAGAATCCTAGAAGGAATGATTCAATATGGGTCGTTGTTGATCGTCTTACCAAGTCATCACATTTTCATGTTATAAGAGAAGATTTACCACTTGAATGTTTAGAAAGACTATATATTAATGAAGTTGTAAGACTTCACAGTATACCCCTATCAATTGTTTTTTATCATAAATCCCATTTTACATCAAGATTCTAGAAAAGTCTGCATAAAGCCCTGGATACTGAAATTCATTTGAGCACTGCCTACCACACTCAAATTATTTGATAATCAGAACGAACTATTCAAACCTTAGAAGACATGTTGAGATCTTGATCACTTGAATTTAAAGGTATTTGGGATCAATATTTACCTCTGGTAGAATTTTATTATATCAATAGCTTAAATTAAAGTTTTCATATGGTACCATATAATGTTTTATATGGAAAGAGATGTCACACACCAACTTTTTGGGATGATGTTGGTGAAAGAAAATTTGTATGCCCATAACTTGTTGAGGAAATAATGGAAAAGATGAAGATTATCCAAATGAACATCAAAGCAGATCAAAGTAGGAAAAAGATCTATGCTGATAACCAAAAGAAGGATTTGGAATTTCAAGTAGGTGATCATGTTTTATTGAAGGTATCTACATGGAAGGGTGTTATATGATTCCGTAAGAAGGGTAAATTATGTCCCAGGAATATCAGTTCTTTCAAAATTCTAGAACTAATTGGAGTTGTAGCTTACTGTTTGGAAACGCCTCCAAGTCTCCCCAAAGTTCATAATGTGTTACAGGTATCACTATTAAGAAAATACATGCCTGACCAAATGAATGTACTTACCTAAGAAGAAATAGAAATAGAACCCAATCTATCTAATTTTGAAGATCCCATCAAGATTCTTGATACCATAGAACTTGTGTTGAGAAGTTGGATGACTCTCCTGGTAAACATTCTATAGAGAAACCATAAGATGGAAGAAGAAACGTGGGAACCCAAGGAACTTATGTTGAAAAACCACCCGAATCTTTTGATGAATCAATATTCTAGAAATTTTGAGGAAGAAATTATTTGAAGGAGATAAGAATGTAACACCCCAAGCATCCATGGTATGTTTCTCTTTGAATAATTCAATAGCTTGCGTTGTATGCAACTTTGAGTTCTAACACACCACGACTAATCAAACTTGTCGTAATGAATAGTAATACCCACTTTTAAAAATTTTATAAACATTATATTTTCAAAATGGAATTCATTTTTTGATTTGGAATATCAAAATTAGTTTAGGGTGAATTTTTGGAATTTTTCTAAAAACATTCAATTTTTGATGAATAGTGAAAAACACAGCGTTATTATTTAAAACCTACTTTTTATTTAAATAATTATTTAATATATTTAAATTTATTTTAGGTCAAAATAGATACATAATACCTGTAAAAGTTCAATTTAATTTATTGGAGTCATTTTATAATAATATTATATGTATAAAATTTTATTGAACATTTTAACGACTTTTACCCACCTTCAAGGCATATTTAAAATTTTCATAAAATGTACTTTTACCGTTTATATGAATTGAATTTAAATAATCCAAGATATTCTGTTAACATCAGTATGTAAATTTTGGTTCAATAGAATGAAAATAATTTTTTTTGAATAGTAACTTTTGAATTTTATTTACCAGGGTTAAAAGTAAATAGGGTAATTGAAGGTAAAAATGATTTTATAATTACCGTAACATGTGTCATAATTATATTGGATAAGTGTATTTTGACCAAAATAAACCTTAGGAATAAAATTAAATCCTTTTGGTCCACTTGGATTAGATTAGGAAATTTATTATTATTTTATTTAAAGAGTAGTTAAAAGTGTCAAATTCAAATTTGAATAACTAAAACAATTTTAATATTAGGTTATACATAAGATTAAATAGACTATAAATATCCATTAGAAAGATAAAAATATTTCCTATGTAATGATATTTTATATATAATTTTTAGACATTAAATAATTACATTTATATATGATACAATGATAATACGGTAATTACCTTATTAACAAAACATTAAACTAATTAATATTATAAATATCCAAATAAATGTAAGTTGAGACTTTTGATTCATTACACGAATTTTATAGGCTAATATGACATGTTAGGGTTGATTTAATGTACTTTTTTTGAATTGATAAAGTTGTTATGACTTTCAAAATAACTAAATACTAAATAGTGTTAAAATTGACATAAATAAGTTTTTAAAACAAATACTATATTATTAAATGATGTGATATTTATAAGAAAATAAGTTTCCAATAAAGGTATTATATAATGATAGATATGTTATTAATGGACCACTTTAAGTTTTCTTGGAATTTTATAGTAAGTTTATTAACCATATAATATTAAAATATAAGAAGACGTGGTAAAAGTTAAACTATTTAACTAAGAGTTAAATCTAAAAGATAAGGTTAATATGGTGACCTAAACTTGTCTAAATCCTATTGGTTGAGAGGTTTTCGACCCATACCCACCTTACCCTCGAAATAAAACTATTTGGATCCATTATAAACCAAATTTTATTGTACAATAAATTAATATTTTATGTTTTTTCTAAAGTGACACTCACTTCTCTTATAAAAGGGCACTTCCCCTTCTCTCCAAATCACACCTCCAAAACAATTTTACTCGGCCAAAAACTGATCAAATATCCTCCCAACTACCATCAATTCAAATTATATGCATTAATTTGATCATAAGACAACCTAAGGACCCCTTTTGATAAAATCAAAAGGAAGAACCCAAAGAAGAGGTAATAATTTTATCACCTCTTTAAAAGTTCTTTTCTTCATCCACTTCCTCTTTATTTGTTGTTCCCATACCAAAATAATTACTCAAGTAACTTCTACATACTTTGATGTTATTATAAATGTGGTACAACCATATTCATTATTCTATCTATCCTATGAATGACAAAGTCACCATACATGCGTACGTATGGCTTACCATCTCCACATTGTGGTGCAGTTCGTTATTCTATACTTTATTATTTGTATGGGTATAATAATGAGTATAATTTATCTAAATAATAAATCTAACATGATAATTATTCCATATATCTTATATACCATCAAATTACTTACGATTTTACCATTAATAGAATGATTTTATCGCTCGTGCGTACGTACAGATTACCTTCTCCACAAACGCAATGAGATTCATTCCCCACCATAACTATTAAAGAATAATTATTATTTGAAGATTTAAAAATATTTTGAAAAAAATGATATCATTATAGATATGAATCAAATATATCCTATACATAAAAACAAGACTTGTGTAACAAAACCTATAATGGAAAATGAATTAGTTAACACTTGAAACAATGATACTACTGAAATATTATTAATAAAGAAATATTATAAGATCATATATGATATAATATTTATAAATGAGGTTACTGTATAATTTAATAAAAAATATTTAACTATTATATAGGAGGTTAAACTACCTTTGACCAAGTAAAAGTAAAAGTTAAGGGTTAATTTTACAATCTCTTTATTATCTGAGGTTGTTTATACGTGAGTATCTACTGGGACCTCTTTATCATCTACATCTGTGTTTCATAAAAAAATATTTACAAACAATATTAATATTTAATATAATATGGGTTAAATTCATTTATGCTCTTTTTTGACTTTTTATAAAATAGTTTGAAAGGAATATTTCTGTAGCTTTTTCAAACAAGGTACTCTATGACATTTTCGACAAATGAAGGAAAAAATGTTTTTCTTAACTTATATGAGGACTACGGCTATTTTCTGCCATTATAACACCATCGAATCTTCCCTTACAAGATTATAAGAATATTTTAAAATTAATTTTTTCTTTACTTTTGAATGATTTCAATGTAGACAAAAATATTTCACTCAAATAGTTTTTGGATTGATTTCATCTATGTCAACATCCTTCATTGGATTTTATGTTTTTTAAGTTGATTTATTATGATACAATCTTCAATATTTTATTAAAATTTTTGTGATATTTTTGACTGTGGATGTGATATTTTTATACCATTCATGGTTTATGGTTAAAGTATTGACATTTAGTATGCTATTTTTAATAGGAATGTTTATATTGTGTTTCTACCTTTTCATATGGGGAATGCATTGGAATTAGTAAGTGATGGGTGGAGCCTGCTATAGCTCCTTGATGCATCGGTAGGTCTCATGAGACAAACTTTTGTCCTGGAACAAGGCCTTTCAAAAATATTATTTTGTAGTCTTGGAACAAAGCCTTGACTACATGGTTATGATGCCCGGCATTATGCATTCTATCATTATGAAATTAGCTATTAATATTACATCTGATTATTCAATTTGTAGAATATCCATGTAAATAAGTAAATGGAATTATTTGATTTATATTTTCCATATTATGCTGACGTTTATGTTTAAAAGTATTTTCTTTTAGTCTTATACATTTCCTTAAATGTTTATACTTATTTATGAAAGTTTCTACTAAATTTTTATCCTTACTGAGCATTGGAGCTCACCCGTTCCTTATATTTTATTTTTTCCAGGATGTGAAGAAGTATATTATGATGGACCTGTAGTGATAGGCTAAAGAGTATGAGTGTGTTCTAAAGATACATAATGTTTTTTTTCAATTCATAATGTAATGTAAAAATTTTGTATATATCTAGTACTTACAAGGCTACTAAACTGATCAGTCTTTTTGGGACATGATTCTTTTTATCATGTTAATATTATGTAATAATGCACCAAATCTGGGTAACTGGGGTTGGGGTGTTTAAACTTGGGCATGTGACAGTGATGAGGACCGTCGAAGACTATTTTACTGTGTGTTTTAGAGGTCATATTCTAGAAATTGGAAGTGGGGAGGCTCGGTTGGACCAAATCCTCCATCTATAAGAAAGATCGGTGGTGGAATCCGAGGTGATGGTGGTGAGGGAGTACACTGAGGAAGAACCCATGGGTTATATGAAATCTTGAGTTACACAGAATGTATTTTAGAATTATACACCATGTAAGACAACTTGTACAGTGCTAGGGTTTCTATGAGAATAAAAACATTGAACGACACGTGGCCCTTACCTGGAGACTTGGTGTGTGCCTTGGAGGGTACACAAACATGTCCAAGAGTACACATGATTCGAAATTACATGTACTCATACACAAACATAACTAGGCTAGGTGTTTATGGGAGGATATGTGTACTTGAACATAGTCCAGAGTACACATGATCAGATTCACCATGTACTCGAACATGGATATGGTTATGGTCTATGATACATGGGAAGAACCCAGTTCTAGAGGAACACACCATGTACTCAAAGTACATGGTGTGTACTCCTTCACAGATAGAATGGCCCGAAGGCCTCCTTTTTTATTTTATTATTGATAATACCCCTTTTAAGGGTTGAAGGGGAACCCGTACATGACCCATAGGCCCAAGGCACAAGGCCCGACATGGCCTGTAATACATGACTGGAAGGCCCAGAGGCATACCATGCCCAATACATGACTCGTAGGCCCAGCCCACTAGAGCTTCCCCTCCCCAACTTATGTATCATTGATTGCCTTTAGCTCCCCACCTGCATTTCTAATCGGCTAGCATTTCCCTGTACAAATCTGCATGGTGTCTGGTCCCGATGGAGGGTGCCATACCCTCTCATTCTTCCAATCTGGTTAGCTCTGCTTCTAGTGACTTCTACTGGTGCTCTGATCCTCATATGGGGCCTACTTTGTGTGAACGGGGCTACTTAATGGTCTTAAATGGCTCAAAGGCCCTGTGTCCCGAAGGCCTTTGATGGCCCAAAGGCCCTGAGACCCGTAGGCCAAAATCGGTGGCCCGAAAGCCCAAATCAGGTGAACAATACAGCTACTATAGTACCGAACAGTGCCTGCTATAATGTCTACTACAGTTCCTGTTAAAGTGCCCGGAAATTCTCCTCCACTCGGTTTTGAACCTGGGTCTCTTGGATGCCAAGCTGGAGCCCTTACCACTCGGGTACGGGCTCGTTGGCGTGTACTCCTTCATAGTAATCTTAGAAAACTTTTCCTCTTAATCATGGAGAAGATTCATTATCGTACATTCCCTTGATCCATTTCAGGAGAGTTGTTATAAAATCATGTCTAGTATATAGGAAGATGATACCCTATGAGGAATTTCGGTCTCAGATAGAGTTTTATAATCCATTTGTGAGTCCCGGAGTGAGATCCTCTATCATGACCATTACCTTTGGTTGGAATATTTGTATAGTCATGAACATCATTATGTGAGCATTGATAACCTACTTAGAGGGTTAATATGGATTGGTTTTTTATCCCCCATGGTTCTGGGAGTGATCTTTTTATATGTATAGATCTCTTAAGACTTATAGTGTATTCTTATTATAGTGATACCTGATGTTCATGAACCCTCAGAATGACATCATTAGTGCTACTGTACTCATGGTTTGTGTTCTCCTGTATTATTTTTATGTGGAACCTTCAACAAGGAATCTTAGGCTGGCATTATAGTTTTGACTTTACCATGATATTGTGGGTCTATGTTTAGTATATCTGGATATTTTTTTATATGTTATGCAAAAATGTACCTATGATGACTGTTATATTTTATTTTATATGAATATTGAATTTAGTGTTTCCTAAAGGGTATTTTTATACTCACCCCTTCATGGACTTTTCCTAAACGTTTCGTTTCTTATGTATATGACCGGCCTTTTGATGGATTCTTAGAGGGACCAGTACTAGGTGGATATTATTGATCCATATTGATTAAGGTGTGTTCCTGTGTTTACTATGAGAGAATTACCCTTATATAATTTTAGGTTGGACTTTTTTTCTTCTTTTTGTGGGCTTGTATTAGGCCCTTTTTATTTCCAGTACTTGTTATCATACTTTGATGGATTGTTTTTTAAATTTATTCATTATTGTTTATCAGTTTTTTACATTTCATCATTTTATGGTATTGGATATGTAAGTGTGTGTTTGTATGAAAAGGTACATTAGGCTAAGGACTCCCATGTGTGTAATATACCTTCATAGCATTGTAGTGAGATCCTCTATCATTATAATTTCTCTTGGTTTGGTTCTTTATAAGTTATGACCAATACTATACAGGCATCAATCCACTACTCAGCGGGTTAATCTAGATTGGATTTTTGGTCTATCTTATGGTTCAAGGAGTGATTATTATATGTCTATAAATATATTAATACTTATAGTGTATACTTATTATGGTGATACTTGGCGATCATGGTCTCTTGGAAGGACATCATCAGTGCTATCAGAATCATGGTGTGTGTTCTCCCAAACGAGTGTTATGTGGAACCTTTGACCAGGAATCCTAGGTTGGCATTACAGTTGTGACTTTACGTTGAGACTGTGTGTCTGTGTCTAGTATATGTGGATATTTTTTTATATGTGATTCTAAAATATACCTATGATGACTATTATACTTTATTTTATATGCATAGTGATTTTAGGGTGTCCTACTGGGTATTCTTATAATCACTCGATCATGGGATTTTCCTACATGTTTTGTGTCTTGTGTAGATAATCGAACTTTTTATAGATTCCTAGAGGGACTAGGTCTAGTTATATCTTAGTGATCCATATATATTAATGTGTGTTACTACAGTTTCCATGAGAGTATCACCCTTCTATACTTTCAGGTTGGACTTTTCTTCTGATTCTTTTGTGGGATTTTATTTGGCCCTTTTTCTTTCCAGTGCTTGTTATTATACTCTAATGGATCAGTTTTTATATGTATTCATGCATGGTTATCAGTTTTTTTATATGTCATCATTTTATGGTCTTCGATATTTGGGGGTGGGTGTGTGGAAATATACACTTGGATAAGGCCTCCCATGTGTGTGATATGCCTTCTGGGCATTGGTCGCAATCCCCTATCCTATTACAGGCAGGTTAGGGTACTCATAGTATGGGCCCCATTGGGAAATTTTGTGACATAATTTTTATCAAATAGTGTGAATCTAGATTCAATCAGAACTATATCATTGTGGGGGTATTTTTCAGTTATGGTGTTAAGAAGCCTTCCAAAGAAGCAAAGTGATCTGTGTAGATTTTCAATTATAATTATTCTCGTGTCTAACAAGTTTGGTAAGGACTTGTTTGATTTAGTATTAATAATAAATATAATTTATTACAAAACATTCAAACTCATATGATTGAGAAATATGAATCCAACTCGAGTTGGGATTTAACTTGAAAATACAATAGTGTGGCATCCTCGAGGTGTACTTAATGATTTATTTTTTGAGGTAGAATTGTTCTACATTCAATGGACTTTCTATTTATCATCATATATGTGGAGAAGACTCTAATAATCATGGGAAGAAAATTTCAGGAAATTTTAATGGAATTTATTTTATTCCAACGTAGGGATTTGATCTTAAGATTTGGTGGAGAAGAGGTAAATTTTTATATCCACTGGGCGATGGTGAATCTAAATGTGAAAAGAGAGGATTTGAGAGAATATATCTTTCAAGAATTTATAGATATAAATTCCCATTAAAAAGAAGTTATGTGTCTATTTAGAGAAAAAAAATAGTTTAAAAAAGGCACAAAATGATTTTTTTTGCTAGAAATGGCTGAATGTAGAGGAGGGATTGTTGTCCCCAAATAGTTCGGGGAAGGTTAGAATGTTTGGGAATTCAATGAACTACCCTTTGATTTTTCAAATTAGGAAAAATATTGAGGGATTGGACCCATGTAGATGGATTGAATAATACCCAACGTAAGACTGAAGTTAATCTTAGAAAAAGTATTATAGCCCATCTACATGATATAATCACAACTTCATCCCTTCTCAAATCCAAACTGGGTGACCTCTTTTCTACCCTCAATTACTTGACATTGAGAGTTAAGGAATAACATAATGACTATAACCAAATTAATTTTTAGATGAAACCTAATTTTTTTATTCTTTATTCTTTAAGAGTGAATTTGTTTTTAATTTGGTTTAGAAAATAGATTAGGGGTGAATTTCCTTATATTTTTAACCTTTCATGAGAGTGGGCATAAAATTTCACTATTTTAATTTTATTTCTAGGTTTATGATGATTCAAGGAACAAGGACCTAAGGTAATAAGAAAATAGAATAAAATTAGATCTTAAAGTAAGAGGGTAGTAAAATTTAAATTTCATCATTCAATGACACTCCCCTATTTTCAAAATATTCTTTAAGTATAAATTAAAAAAATGCATACCCCTACTTAGATTAGTGCTATTTTTTATCCATGATACTTATAATTTTTAGAAACCCCATGATTCCATGTTCTAATTTTTAAATTTAATCTAATTTAATATTTAAAATGGGGGTATTTAATTAGTAGAGTTATGATTATTAATTTTAATTCAATAAATGAGGATCTTTATTTTTTACTCACATGTAGATAAAATTTTCCATTCCATTTTTATGTTTTGAATTTTCGAACTTCATGTGGATTTTTTTTATTACACATTATATAATTGATTCTTTGATATTACAAGATCCCAGTCCCAAGAGGTTTTTGGACATATTTCTTCCTATAATATCTTGAACAAAATTTATAGAGAGAACTTGGGACATGGTACCTATTATGACTTGTATTTAATCTTATCAAAATTGTGATTTTACAAATTAAATTTTAAAAATATATTGGTGTGGTTTTTTATTTTTCCACTATTCTTAAGACAAACCTTAATATTTATCAAACTTTTAACCATTGGATACCATAAATAATCTATTTTATAGTAATGAGCCACATTACAATACAACTTTATCTATTTTTACCCTTAATCTAGTTTCTTCCATTATTATCAAATTTTGAGTGTGGTGGTTAAGGGACTTTATAGAAATATGGGATGTGATTTATTGAGGAGAAATATTTTTATTTCTTCTTTGATTTTTGAGTATGGTTCAAGTCATTATTCATTGTAATCAATTTTACCCTCTCTCTGAAGAAAAAAACAACAAAATTATGTTATGTTTTGGATGGTTAAAAATAACCATCACTTCAAAGCTGGATTATATTATTTAGGGTTGGTTGGTGTATGTGAGACTTCTCCTAGATCAACATTCAAAAAATTGAAAAAATGAGTTTGAAAACAAAATATAAGAAAAAAATGGGTAACATGTTAATTATTCTTTCTTTATATCATGACCTTTATAATGATCTTGTGTTCTAGGGAAGGTGCAATATCTATGATAATAATTTAATTTCACTTTAAATGGATTATAATACAATATACTTTAGAAATAAACCTCCTTATTCAGAATAATTTTTTTTATTCATCAATTACCTACCTCCCTTAAGTCTTAGTGTAATTATTTCCTAATTTGAAAGTCTTAATGATTTTTATTGATTTATGTCTCTACAAAGTAGAGAAAGTAGGACTCATTAAAGTCCATAATTACGGTTATTGTACTTAATTGGTGAGAAAAAATCCTTTTAATTGTATCCTTGAGTGATGATAATAATAATAAAATTATGGTAAATCACAACATGACACATTTAATAATGATAAATTGAGAGGATTTAATGTAAAAAAATAAGTTTCATCCTTTTTCATGGGAAATATCAAATTGATTATTTATTAGTGAGTTGTTGGATTCATTTCTATTTTATAACCCTTTAAAATTCATTCTCCCCTATTGAAAATTGTTTGGTTTTATTGATTTTGAATTTTAAATATTGGTAGTATGGGGGTTCCATTTGTAATTTGCGTTAGATATATGGTTGATGGTATAAATTTTACTAGTATGAGGGGTTTTATGAGTTAATTAAATTCCTACTTTTTTTAGTTTAATTTAATAATTTTTTGTTTTATATTTATAATATGATTCTCTCTCAAATTTACCCAAGATAAAAAGGTAAGACGGTCCTTGTAGTTTAGCTTTGGTTGTCGAATCCTCAGAGACCTAAAAAGTAACCTATAGACACGTACATTCTATGGACTGTTTTTGGCTATGAATTGGCCAATGTGGGTTGATTTTAGATGGGGTTAAAGGAACTATAAGAGACTAAAGTGAATTGAATTTAAAAGAATGAGTTGATCCTAGGTTATCGCTCGGGGTGGATTGGACGTATTTCCTTTTCAATGATTTCAATTTCTTATATTTGAGATGGGTTCATTTAAGGAGATAAAACTACATCATCACTTACTGGTTTAATTCCTACACCCTTTAATATTAATCACCTATACACATGAAGGGTCAAATTTTTTAGCAGTTCAAGGTAATGGTTCGTATTAGAACTTGAAGTGTGTGGCCTTAAATTCAACAAGGACGATGGAGTTTAAAAATCATCAAATAAAAATCTCAATTAATGAAGTGATTATACATTAATGAGGTGATAAATAACATCTAATCTAGCCCCTTTCTACTCCCTTGGATCAACCCATAAGTGGGTTAGCCCTCCATTGATTCTATGGTTTCAATGGAAGCGCATAGTAGACTCATGAAGGAAGAAATGGAGAAGTAAAAAAACACAATAAAATAACAATCACTCCACTGTTGTGTGACAATCTCACAAGGTTTGGTATGAACAAGTCCACACCTTGAACCAATGATATCAAAGTGATAAGGAGAAGAATAGAATAATAAGACAAGAAGAACTTTTATTAAGAAACAAGGATGAATTAAAACAACTTACATGTGGAAGACAAATTTGAGACAACAAAACTGCAACATAACATTACAATGAATGAAATCTCAAGGATTTCTCAATCCTCCAACACCACTTCCTTAAATAAGAATTTTTGAGCCCTTGGGACGAGCCTCCAACAGTACAAGTCTCCTCAATTAATTGTGGTAGGCCATAGGTGGGTGGAAAGTAAGGGAGAGTTTATTTTTCAACCCTCGACCCGAGGTGGAAGCCAGCTTTCCTTCATCGAACAGACGCACTTGGAAGACCTTCTCGATGGCCGAATCAGAGTAGTCCATATAGGGAGAAAATGGATATTTGTATGTCTTATAAACTCATGTAAAATTGTGTCCCATTTGGAGTAGTGGATTCCGAGATATGATCATATTTGTGGGCTGTTTTTCTGGGAGGCAGAATCTGGCCCAGAATTTTATCTCTAACTTGCGCCGCCTAAATGGACACCATGGAGGCCGAATTAGCATTAGATACAACAGAGTGGTTTGTTCCTATACATATCTTCTAGAATCCCATGAAATTTGGGATTCATTGGGCCTGTATGTGGGGCCCCACATTCTCATCAGTGGGATGATGTCCAATCCGCCTTATCGAGAATTGCTTCCTTTCATTGTCAAATATCTCCATCATCCTTTATGAATATTTCATTGATCCTTTAATGAAAAATGTTCATATTGAAGTGAATATCTAGTTTAAAAGAATATCAAATTAAAATATGTATAATTATATTCCTTAAAATTATATGAATCATTGGGTACTTCATATGATGTTCAAAAATGTACCACATAATAGTGCATTTGAAGAAGGTATTACAATCATAATGTGAAATGATGTTCAAAGTGTAAAATGCACTAAAATGGTTTTTATGAATAATAAATAACATGAATATTATGTATATTCTAAATGAATATTATCCCCATTTAGTGGATAATCACACCCCCCAACTTGAGTTTTGCCGAAATCCACGCATTATGTCATTTCATTGCTCTACGCGCCAAAAAACATTTTTAAATTTTTTTTGAATACTCATATTAAACTAAAGTGATAAACAAACCCATGCTATTTATTTAAGGGACCCCATGAACATAAACTAATACACCACTATCCAAAGGACGTGCATTGTGAATTTTTTTTATTTGAATGAAAATATAAACGATGAAATATCACATTGGACAGCCACACATTCCAAAATCTATGCTCATGAAATTATAAAAGGATTAAAATTAGAATCAGGGCACTCTAAATTATTTGATATTCAGTTTCAAAGTGTGAAATGTGTATTACCATGTTCAAAGTTAATGGAATTTTCCCTTCCATTTACACATTTTTTTCAAATCATTCATTTTTTTGACATAAAAACATTTTTTTTATTTTCTCTCCCCCCAACATAAAACAACACTGTCCCCAGTGTTTGAAGAAATGAAAATTTAGAAGGAGCAGAGGCAGATAATGGAAGTTCAAAAAGGAAATTGAAACTGAGGATCATGGAATAAAATCACCTGGTGGTTCAAGTTGAAGTTCTTGCTGCTCCAAATTAGTCCTTTTATCTCTTGGGGGATGTAGGAACCTCCTTGATTGAACATGTATCACCCAAAATAGTACCTGAACCATAAAAAGAATAACAAACCATGCAAAACAAACACAACGACTTATTTAATTCCAAGTATCATAATTTTCATTGTTTTTCCTGTTTTTCTATTTTTTTTAATCAAACTAATGATACATTGTCTTCTTTTAATTTTATGGGTAAGGTATTACTCAGGTATCACACCGCGTGACACGGATGAATACGGTGCTCCCCTTTCATACCCATCAATACTCATAATAGAAGAACATGTCAATAGAATTTTTTTAATTATAAAAATGACTAATTAATCCTATTTAAAATATAAATTTTATTAAAACAACAAAATGATAGGAAACTTAAAACCCATGGGTTGCCTCCCATGCAGCGCTTTGTTTAACATCGTTAGCTCAACATGGACCCTAAATCAATCAATTTTTTCCTGGTTCATAGGTTGGCTCAGTTCACACAACCTCTATTTCCTGTTTATTGAATGATTCAATGAATGGTTTTAACCTTTGACCATTGACCTTGAAAATGTAACCAATTATGGGATCTTGAATCTCTACTGCCCCATGGGGGTACACATGATGCACTATCAAGGACCTGACCATCTAGACCTCAACTTTCCTGGGTGTAAATGAAGTTTTTAACTATACAAGATCACTAGTTTTCCCGGTTCAAAATGTTTGACCTTGATATTCCTAGATTGGTAGGCTTTAACTCTAGCTTTATCGATCCTTGAATTTTCATATGCCTCCATCCTTAGTTCCTCCAGTTCATTGAGATCTAATTTCCTTTTTTTCGCGCCAATGAGAGGTCATAATCCATTTTCTTAATTGCCCAAAAGGCCTTATGCTGAATTTCAACAGGTAAATGGCATTCTTTTCTATTAACCAACCTATATGGGGACATTCCTAAAATGGTTTTATATGCGGTTCGATAGGCCCAAAGAGAATCTAAGAGTTTCTCAGACCAATCTTTCCTAGAGGGGTTGATAGTTTTTTCAAGAATTTTCTTAATCTCCCTATTCACTAACTCAGCTTGACCATTAGTTTGAGGATGGTATGCAGTGGACACTTTATGAGAAATACCATACTTAGACATGATTGAAGAGAATGGTCGGTTGCAGAAATGGGTTCCTCAATCACTGATTATAGCCCTAGGAATTCAAAATCGAGAAAATATGTGCTCTTTTAGAAATCGAATAACAACATGATGGTCATTGACTTTGTGGGAATGGATTTAACCCATTTTTGAGACATAATCAACAGCTAAAAGGATATAGAGGTATCTCTAAGAGTTTGGGAAGGGTCCCATGAAATCAATTCCCCAACAATCAAAGATTTAAACGACCAGAATGGGAGTGAGGGTCATTTGATTCCTTTTGGTAATGGATCCTAATTTTTGACATTGAGGACAACTTTGGCAGAGTTGGTAGGAATCCTTAGTAAGGTTAGGCCCGTAGAAACCACTTTGGAGGACCTTTGCAGTGGTTTTCTTTGTAGAAAAGAGGCCTAAACATGCCTCCTCATGACAGAATCTTAGAATGAACTCTTGCTCAGACTAAGGAACACATATACTATTGATTTGATCAGGAAAGAACTTTAATAGGTAAGGATCATCAAACACATAGTATTTGACATCAGAAAGAAACATCCTTCAATCTTGTGTCCCTAGTAATTTTGGAACGGCTCCTGTAACTAAGAAATTGGCTAGGTCACCATACCAAGGGTAGTCACTGACAGAGTATAGGTGTCCATCCGGAAATGAATCAGACACAGAAAGGTGATTTGAGTTGTCTTTGAATTCCATCCTAGAGAGGTGATCAACTACAACATTTTGAACTCCCTTTTTATCCTTGATTGTGAGGTCAAATTCTTGTAAGAGAAGGACCCACATAATCAGTCTAGCCTTAGAATCTTGTTTTTGGAAGAGGTATTTTAGTACAGAATGTTCAGTGAACACAGTGATGGGGGATCCTACGATGTAGGACCTAAAATTATCTAAAGAAAACACAATAGAAAGTAACTCCTTTTCAGTGGTGTTTTAGTTGATTTAGACATCATTTAAATATTTTCTTGCATAATCAATGGCATAAGGATTTTTATCACAACATTGTCCTAACACAGATCCTATAGAAAAGTCACTCGCATCACACATAAGTTAGAAAGGAAGGTTCCAATTTGGAGATTTCATGATGGGTAGAGAGGTGAGAGTGGATTTGAGGGTTGAGAATGAACCCTCACAGATTTCTGTCCAAACAAATGGAGCATCTTTTACTAGTATAGAACAAAGGGGACGGGAGATTGAACTAAATTCCTTGATGAATCTTCTATAGAAACCATCATGTCCTAAGAAAGACCTCACTTCCTTGACAGTTTTGGGTGATGGAAGGTGATGAATGATGTCAACCTTGGTTTTATCAACTTTAATCCCCCTACCTGAGACCAGATGGCCTAGAACTAGTTCCTCTTTAACCATGAAATTGTATTTTTCCCAGTTTAGGACCAGATTTTTTTCTTCACATCTCGACAAGACTCTCTCTACATTCCGTAGACATCCCTCAAAAGTATCCCCAAACACAGAGAAGTCATCCATGAAGACCTATAGAAAATCCCCTACCATGTCTGAGAAGATTCCCATCATGCACCACTGGAAGGTTCCAGGAGCATTTCATAAACCAAAGGGCATGCGTTTGAGGGCTAAGGTACCGAATGGACATGTTAATGTAGTCTTCCCTTCATTCTCTAGGGAGACCTCAATTTGGTTGTACCCCGAGTACCCATCTAAGAAACAGTAGATGGCATGACCTGCCACTCTCTCAAGGACTAGGACAATGAATGGTAAGGGGAAATGGTCCTTCTTGGTGAATGAGTTTAGCTTCCTATAGTCAATGTAGACCCTCCATCCACTACTCAACCTTGTTGGAAGAATCTCTCCATCCTCATTGGTTATCACTATGATTCCAGCCTTTTTTGGAACCACTTGGATTGGGCTCATCCATTCACTCTCAGCTATGGGATATATGATACCAACTTTTAACAATTTCAGAAGTACTTTGCTTACTACCTCCATGAGATTAGGACTGAGTCATTGTTGAGGTTGACAACATGGATTTGAATCAGATTCTAGAAAAATCCTATGAGTCCCGATAAGTGGGATAATCCCAGGAATATCAGACAGGGTCCAACCAATGGCTTTCTTATGTTTCCTAAGGACATCTAGATGCATCCGATCATGATTGGATTCAAGAGAAGAAGAAATGACAATAGGATGTGTTTGATTGTCCCCTAGGAAAGCGTACCTGAGTGCAGTGGGAAGTTCCTTCAATTTAAGACCAGGTTGGTTCAGAATTTCAGCAGAAGATTGGGACATTGAATCAAGTTCAATTTCTTTTTTTAGAGTTTCAAATATGATTGATTCCCCACATGTAGAAGTTTCAGGTACTAGATTGGATTGATCAGATTTAGGGAAGGAAGATTGATTGGTCTCCATGAAATTGGTTTCCTGAAAGGTTTCACTGATTGATGGACATAAGACTTCATCATAAGAGAAATTTGAAAATGATTCAAGCCAAGGAGATAAAACTCCTTTATGTGAACAAAGGAAATCAATCTCATCCTAACTTAAACATTCAAAAAATATTCCATGATGTTCTATGGATTCATTATCAATGCTTCCTATCATGTTTACTTCATTAATTTCCTCATCATACCCTATTTGTGAGATTTCATTATAGATGTTCAAGTCTAGAATCATGTTCCCAAAGGTGATGGTCATGTTCCCATTTCAGACTCGGATAACAGAGTTGACTGTTTGAAGAAAAGGATGGTCAAGGATGATTGGGGTTTGTTCCTTATTTCCTAAGTTCAGATGGTTGTCACAGAAAATGAAGTCTGCAGGGTAGATGAATTTTTCAGCCTTTACCAAAACTTCCTTCAAAATCCCTTTTGGAAGCGCAATGCTACGATCAGCAAGTTGAAGTTTGACAGATGTGGTTTAGAGTTCTTCTAGGCCTAACTAGCATTACACAGCATAGGGGATGAGATTAAAACTAGCACCTAGATCACACAAGGCCTTGAAAACTTTTCTTTCTCTTGGTTCAACATTGATGTAAGGGAAACCTGGGTCTTTCAACTTAGGAGGAATGGTCCCTTGAATTGTGGTACTCACATTAGCAGCCAAAAGGACTTGGTTTTTATATGAAAATTTTCTTTTATAATTGCACAAGTACTTAAGGTACTTTGAGTAGGCAGGTATGTTTTCATGGCATCGAGAAGTGTAATGTTCAACTTGACTTGTGAGAATATTTCCCTCAATGTTTCACTCAATTCAGGCTTGATTTTACCCCACATGCATTGAGGAAATAATGCAGGTCTTGGGGTTGTTTGTTGAAGAGTTTTTTCTTTCATATTGTTATCAGTTTCCTCAGTTTTATCTTGTGGTTCATTTGAATTTTCATCCAAGTTGAATCTTTAGGTGGGTTATGAATTAGTTTTTCATGTTTCTCAATTGATTTCCCACTTCTTAAAACAGTCACAGCCTTTAGTTGTTCATGAGTTGTTTGAGCACAATTGACTCTCCCCTTGAAGTTGAGGATGGAACTACCTGAGTAGGAATGGGTGCCTTTCTAGTTTTGATGGTTTTAAGTTCTTTTTTAAGGGAAGATACTTCTGAACACATCATTTCCATTTTTTTATAGTTATTCTAGTAGGCTTTGTGGAACATTTTGGGTTGGTGCTTGAGAAGATTGGTTTATCCCAGGGGGTATTTTGGAGGTGGGATGGTTTGTTGAAAATGGACCAGTGGTTGTTGGTATTGGATAGGTTGGGTTTGGAACTGGTTATGGGATTGGTAGTTCTGATGGGGGTAAGGATTTTGTCTCTCTGGTTTGCAAGGTTGTTGGTTATCTTTCCAGCAGAAGCCTGGGTGGTCATTATACCTTGGGTTGAAGTTGTTTTGGTATTGAGGATTTTGAAACTTCAAGTCATTTACTTCTACAAGGGGTCCTCCTAAAAGAACATCCTTGATGGATAGAATGGTTGGATAGTTGTATGTCTTATGGTCCTATTTTTCACAAATTGTGCGAACAGGGTCAACATTTTGGATTTCATGGACATTCCTAAGGTCTATCTCTTCAACCTTCCGAGAGAGTGCTGTGAGTTTATCCCTGAGGCTTTCCTCTTCTCTAAGTGTATGAATTCTATTATTTCTTTATGGATTTTCAGAAGAAGGTGAAGTTCCCCATGTTTTTTTAGTTCAGAAAGGCTTTCTAGATACTCGTAAGCATCATTTGGGGCTTTGTTTTTAAAGGTTCCATTACACATCATGTCAATGAATTGTTTGTTCCCCAGACCCAACCCTTCATAGAAAATTCTCACTTGTTCAGGAATAGAATAACCATGGTGTGGAACGATGTTTAGAGTGTCTTTGAACCTCTCCCATGTTTCATAGAATGACTCTCCCTCTGTTTCAAAAAAAATTTGGATACACTTTTTAAGTACAATTGTTTTGTGGTGGGGAAAGTATTTTTTGTAGAATTCCCTTTGTAGTTGGTACCAAGAGTTTATGGATGATGGTCTCAAATTGTTTAGCCAATTTTTAGCTTGATCCTTTAAAGAAAAAGGAAATATCCTCATCTTTGCTGATTCTATTTGATGTGAGGGACACGTGGTTTCTACAATGTCATTGAACTCTTTAATGTGACGGTAGGGCATCTTGAACTCCATTCCATGGAATGTGGGAAGGTGGTTTAAGACATTGGGTTTAAAGATGTAGTTGGAATCTCCTAGGGAATTGTGTCTAATGCATGATGGGAATTGGTCCATGAATGTGTGAGGTAGTCATTCATGGTTTTATCAATTGCATTCCCCAAGTTTGGGGCTGCCTCATTTGGGATTCCATTTTGGTTCCCATCCGGGTTTATGAGTTGGTTTCTTTAAAGACATTCCATTTAAATGGGCTCAATTTTTGAATCAGGGGTATTAGGAAGATTAGGATCTAATTGAAAGAGTTCCCTTGGAGTACTTGACTCCCCAACCCCAGGACTATCCGCCCTAACTAGATGGTTTGATTGATCACGGGTGTAGGCGGACATGTGCCAAAAGAAAAAAAATGAGAAAGGGAAAAGATAAGACAATTTTTATGAGAAAAGAAGAAATGGGGTAGAATATAATGGGTGTTTAGATGAATTACTTGGGTCCCTGAAATGGCGCCAAAATTTGATTCTCGCTCAAATTTATCCAAGAGAAGAAGGTAAGACGGTCCTTGTAGTTTAGCTTGGGTTGTCGAATCCTCAGAGACCTAAGACGTTACCTATAGACACGTACATTATATAGACTATTTTTGGATATGAAGTGGCCAAAATGGGTTTGTTTTATATTGGTTTAAAGGAACTCTAAGAGACTTCAGTGAATTCAATTTAAAAGAATGAGTTGATCCTAGGTTATCACTTGGGGTGGATTGGACGTATTTTCTTTTCCAATGATTTCAATTTCTTATATTTGAGATGGGTTAATTTAAGTAAGAAAAACAACATCATCACTTACTGGTTTAATGCCTAAACCCTTTAATAATATTCACCTATACACATGAAGGATCAATGTTTTTAGCACTTCAAGGTAAAGGTTCGTATTAGAACGTGAAGTGTGTGGCCTTAAATTCATCAAGGACGATGGAGTTTAAAAATCATCCAATAAAAATCTCAATTAAAGAAGTGATTATACATTAATGAGGTCATAAATAACATCCTATACATCCCCTTTCTACTCCCTTGGATAAACCCATAAGTGGGTTAGCCCTCCATTGATTCTATGGTTTCAATGGAAGCCGAAGGTAGACTCATGAGGGAAGTAATAGAGAAGTAAAAAAATAAACACAATAAAATAACAATCACTCCACCGTTGTGTGATAATATCACAAAGTTTGGTATGAAAAAATTCACACCTTGGACCAATGGTATCAAAGTGATAAGGAGAAGAACTGAATAATAACAGAATAAGAACTTTTATTAAGAAACAAGGATGAATTAAAACAACTTACATGTGGAAGACACATTTGAGACAACATAACCACAACATAACATTACAACGAAAAAAAGCTCAAAGATTTCTCAATAATCCAAAACCACTGCCTTAAATAGGAATTTTTGAGCCCTTGGGTCGAGACTCCAACATTACAAGTCTCCTCAATTAATTTTGGTAGGCCATAGGTGGGTGGAAAGTAAGGGAGAGTTGATTTTTTCACCCTTGACCCGAGGTGGCAGCCAGCTTTCCTTCACCGAAAAGACGTGCTTGGAAGACCTTCTATATGAATTTATCAGAGTGTTCCATAGAATAATAAAATTTATCTTTGGAGTTATTATAACCTCCTATAAAATTTTGGCCCATTTGGAGTTGTGGATTCCGAGATATGATCATATTAGTGGGCTATTTGTCTGGGACGCAGAATCTGGATCAGACTTTTATCTCTAACTTGGGCCGCCTAAATGGACACCATAGAGGCCGAATTAGCATTGTATACTGAATATTGATTTGTTACTATACATGGATTCTATCATCCCACAAAATTTGGGATTAATTGGACCTGTATGTTGGGCCCCACATTCTCATCAGTGGGCTAGTGTCCAATCTTCCTTCTCCAGAATTGCTTCCTTTCATTTCCAAATATCTCCATCATACATTATGAATCATTCATTGATCCTTTAATGAAAAATGTTCATATTGAAGTGAATATCCTCTTAAAAATAATATAAAATTAAAATATGTATAATTAGATTCCTTAAAATTAGATGAATCATTGGGTACTTCAAATGATGTTAAAAAATGTACCACATAATAGTGCATTTTAAGAAGGTATTACAATCATAATGTGAAATGATGTTCAAAGTGTAAAATGAACTAAAATTGTGTTTATGAATAATAAAGAACATGAATATTATGTATATTAACAATGAATATTATCCTCATTTAGTGGTTAATAATTATATTTCACATTTTCCATTAAATTATCTTATATTTTGGTAATTAAAAATTTAATATTGATTAAAAAAGTAAAATAATTTGACTCATATCATTTGAATAATGGATTTTTCTATATAGTTTAGGATGAAATGGAAAAAAATGTGTGATTATAAAAAATGTTCCAACACCTTGGATAGATCTCAACCAGCTATAATTCACATGCATTCCCCATAAAGGAGGAAAGACAAGTGTCTAGGAGGGCCTTCCTAGGAATTTTAGAGGAGGTGCAAAGGTCTTTCATGGTGCGTACCCAAAGATAATGGCTATATTGTCACATGACGGTTTGTTTCATGTGATATTAGGAGAAGAATATCATATAGGGGCCAGTACCGATTAGTGGTAGGGTTCCTCTAACCCTCATTTAGCTTTAATGTCATTTAATAGAATGAGATCTATCAAATAGTAGAGTCCAGATCCTGATTATTTTGATGTGGGGTGTACATTTCACCTGGGGAACTGTGCACCTGAAAAAATGGAATTGTCTTGGGTGAACTCATGGATCAACTTCC
Organism: Viscum album; assembly: GCA_963277665.1. Classification (NCBI taxonomy): domain Eukaryota; kingdom Viridiplantae; phylum Streptophyta; class Magnoliopsida; order Santalales; family Viscaceae; genus Viscum; species Viscum album. Next base: position 1,445,002,388 of record OY728155.1, on the reverse strand, counting down.
ACTTTCATTTCTGATGTGTCATTTTCACTACTGTTATGCAACAAATCACTATGTTCAATGAAGGGAATATCGAATTCCACTAGAGAATCAATAACTATTGCACCAAAATCCAAACCTTTAATCATGGTGACTCTTATAGTTGTAATGGGGGAAAATAAGACTGAGCTATAGACTGATCATTGAACCATAGTTACCTCTAACTTGAGGTTGGAGTAAATGAATTCATGTCATCATACATATATTTTTTTGTGGATAATGTTACATAAAAGGAAGGTTGCAATGTAATTGATCTGGATGTAACATCAATTTGGAGAATTAACTAAATAGAGTGGTTGGATATGTCCTAGTATCCTAGATATATCATGCAAGGACTCAAAATGGAAGTTTCATAGAATGAGATGATAAAGAATATTTTTTTCATGGGCATATAGCTACGTTGTAGCCATATAGATGCATGCATGGAAGATTACACATGTTATAAGGTTGTAACATTTTAATATTTTCCATATTTTAGTATGGTTATGTATGGAATTTCAATATTCCGATATATTTAAGCTATCTAAGTGCTATATGTGACTTTTGAATGAGTTTTAAGAAGAATCATGCATGTGGGGTAGAGCCTACCTTTAAGGGAGATCAAGTACAGAAAAAAAGGAGGGTCTAGCCAAGGACCATTTAAATATTTCAACATATATAAATATTTATTGGCTGGAAAATATCCAACCTATTATAGATATATGTGATGAGGAATAACATGTGGAGTTTCTTGATGATTCAATGTGAAAAAAACAAATAAGGTTCAAGAAGGTAACCTTCAACTAGATCCCGGTTGTTAAAGATGTTGTGTTACTACTATGGGGTGTTGATCCCTTGGTTTATTTTATTTTTCAAATCCCTTCATGGATATAATGATGGGGTAAGTATTTTGAGCCAATCCATGTATGGATGATGTATTCAATTTTGTGAATTATAGTATCTTTTATATTCTATGATGGTTTTTTGTATTATTTTATCATTTTTTAATCTTATTTATTTATGCCTTGTATGACCATTATGGGTGGGAATGAATATGTTTTCAATACATTATCTAACTACCCTTATTCATTTCATAACTATTCAGTGAATAAGGGTGGTTACAATAAAATATGGTTTTGTATTTACCATCATACTACCTAACCATCAATACATGAGAGTCCAAAATAGGTGAGAATATAATGGAGAGTGTTCACTCTAAGAGGTGGTTCACAATAATTAAATTCTAAGGAAATATAAATTAAGTTAATTATTTTCACTTCACGGATGCATGAACTCAGAAAGACCATACTTGGTACACTCGTCTCATTGATATAGAAACCAAACTAATCTTGAATCTCTATCTTTTCTCTTAGTTTTCTAAAACATTATAAATAACTTCTATGCTGTTATATATGGGATCGATCTTAACATGCACTATACTACATTAAAATGTAGATAATTCAAGTTATATTTTATCAATTTTTAAATTGGTTTCCCTGATAGAACGAAATATTCCTTTCAGATGATCATTTGGGATAGGTAGGGATGCACCTCGACCCACATTAAAGATTTTTTGTTATGTGATGAAATATGTGTGAAAGGGTGGGAGACAAAAACATTTGAATTTGGTGAATGAGAGAAGAAAAATATGAGGAACTAGTTTTGGGGTGCCTTTTTATATTCTTTTCATACTATGTTACTACATTGGATGAATTATTTAGTGATCGTTCCATATTAGGGTTGGTGTTGGTTAGTTGGACTATTTAAGTGCATTTTGGCTCAGCTGTTTATTATCTAGTGAATTAGTATGCTCTTTTCCAAATTGTATGAGAGTCCTTGGGTATGATCTTAGTGAGTATACTTGTTGTTCTCACCCCATGTATATATAAATTGTCTTTTGGTTTCTAGGAGTATTATAAGTATTAATATGGAAATTAATATCTTGGTATTTATATATGATATTGATTCGCTTATATAGGAATTTTATTTTGGTATTTATTTAGAGAATTTTATTTATATATATATATAGATTTTTTCATGCATTATGGGATAGTTTTGGGTTTTTTTATATTATGTGATTGATTTTATTTGTTTCTAATTTAACCTATCTATATTATTATTATTATTATTATTATTATTATTATAGAGGTTAATTTATTCCATATATAAGATTTTAATACCCACAATGCTACTGTCCAACCTGATGCCTATTTGAGGTGGGACTTAAGGTTTCATTTTCTATCATCACTTACTGTTGTCCTAGTAGGGGTTCCTTTGGATAGAGGGAATAATGAAAGAGTGGTATTAATGGTTTTTATTGAGACATGGGGTGAATTTTTGTGTTAGTTAATATGAGGATTTCATGTGTTAGTATGGTAATGATGCTAGTTGATCTGGGTATGTGATATAGAATATATAGATATGCTAGGAAATATGATTTTAGTGGGAGATGATATCTGATGTAAGGACCCTGGGTCTATAGAATGACCAAGTGAATTTGTCTCATTTGTATGGTATCAACCCATGCAAGGTTAATTCATTATGAGTTTTTGTATTCATTTCTGAATTTGGGTGAATTTGGGGAATTAAATTAAAATAATTAAATTAAACTTCATAAAATTACTGGCTATTAGGCTTAGTATTTCTCCTAGTTTCTCGATAATGGCTCATGGTTATCGTCCACATGTAATTCATTAAGTAGTGGTTTAGTAGGCTAATCCAGTTTATCACCAAAGGATAAACTTTATAGTGGAGGATGAGGAATAGAAAATAGCCTTCTGTTCCTTTTAGTAGAATATCTTTGGAAATTATGACGGTAGCATCTCTGATCTAGATACAGAGTACTGGTTAGAGGATCTTGATACCAATTTTTGTTTAATTCAATCCCATGTTGTTTTTTGGTTCCATTAAAATTTATTCTTATGTATGGATATGCGGGTTAGTATTGGACATTATATCTTAGTGAATGGAAGGAGAGATATTTTTTGGGGGATGTCATATAGAATTATTTTCATCTGGAGTTCTTGTAATTGATGTTGTAGGCAGAAAATAGGTAGGAGCTTCTTTCTCTCCAGTCGGGAAGCCTGAATGTGTGGGAATATGGAATCATATTCAAGGACCTCCTTCACTTTTCCCCTGATTTGATTCTAGATGTGGAGCCCATATAGTGGTATATAGAGGAGGTTTAATGCCCGGCAATCAGTTCTATAGCCACCATATTTATGCTTCCTTTGTATTTAGTGGCGTAGAAGATTGTGGAGGTTATAGAGTAAATGTACTATCTAGGAGGTGATCCTCGAGAGGGTACAGTAGGTATTCTTGAGGATCAGGGATTTACATAGTAAATCATGGATATCTATTTAGTCGTGGGTTCTAACTAGAAGAAAACCATCCTCGACAGACCGTTACATGACATTCAGGGGATGGTGACTCCTAAGCTTATACTAGGGCCACCCATTTTAATGTTTTTTCTTTTGAGATCATGGTCATAATTAAGATCTATTTATAATTGTTTTGGGAGGGTAGTTTCATATGAGAGGTTAAGCCCCATTTTTGGAATCAATAGAAGTTTCCTCTAAGTTAGTTCCAGCAATAGGGATCGTTGGTGCTTGTTCAGTAGTTGAGGTCAGATGGAGTTTGAAGATGGAAGCCTCATGCTAGTACTTGACCCTAGGGACCTATGCCAGAGCATGGTTGTGGATAATTTTAGTAGGGATTCATAGGATCTAGGAGTGTGTAGATACATGTGATGGAGGTGAAAATACCATTAGGGCTAGAGTTTTTCTGATGAGTGATTACATTATTATCTACCCAATTTTTTTCCTTGTTTGGTTTTGGATACTAACACTCCTTTTTTCTTTTGATTTTCTCCATGATTTGGGCCTAGTTGTGGAGAGACTTATCATTCCCCTAGTATTATCCTTTTCAATTGGAGTTTATAATTTTTTTGACATGTTCTAGGTATGTATACTAGTGATTAGGTAACACCAGTCAGTGGGAGATTTCTTCTTTCTATAGATGTAGCCATGAAATTTAATCCTAAGAATGGATTAGCTGCATTTATTTCATGTTATAATTTAATGTTTATGGATTATAGTTTTTTTCTAATGTATAGGGATAGTGAGTGGGGTTCATTAATGAAAGTGGTTATCATATGGGTGACAAAAATTTAGAGCCATTCTTATCTCAACTAGAAAAGATATCTATAGAATCTCAGACAACAGAAATTCTTAGGGATATTTACGAGTTCTTTCATTTATTCCAAAATAAGTTTTAGAAACTATCCCTTTTATGCATATCTATGTTGGTGATAGATTTACAATTGGGAGAATCTCCAATTTGGATTACTCCTTATTGAATTGTGCATGTGGAGCTATATGAGTTGAGTCTATAGGTTAATTATCTAATGTAGAGGGGTGTCATCTAGCCTTGTGGTACCTTTGTAATGAAATCTAATGTGGTTTATAAAAAGTTGGATGATAGTATGAGGTTGTTTGTGAACTATTGAAGTTTGAATCAGGTGATTGTCAAGAACTATTTTCCCTTATGAGGATCAATGATCTATTTGACCAGATGAAGGGTTCCAATTGGATTTTGAAGATCAAATTGCAGTTTGGATATGACCAAATGAGGGAGGAGGATGAGGATATCTCAAAGACCAACTTCAAGTTTAGTTAGAGGCATATCAAGTGTGCATTCATTCCATTCAGTGAAAAAAATCTCTAGTTACGTTCATGGAGCTCTTGATTTCTATATTCCTTGAGTTCCAAGACCAATTCATGGTCATGCACATCAATGAAATATTAATCTAAAAATGTTTGAAGAGGATAATTCTGACCATATAGGAGTTATATTTTAGGCCCTTTGACATCTCTAGCTCTATGTAAATCTATCCAAGTGTATGTTCTGGATAAGATATGTGAATTTATATGGGAATGCAGTGTCTCAAAAGGTTGTTTCCATGGGATCATCAATGACTGAGGTGGTTTTTTTCTGGAACATCACCTAATAACATGGAATAGGTTTGCAGTTACCTCGGTATTGTAGGCAATTATTGGAGTTTTGTGTTCAAATTTTCTCAAATTATAGTACTAGTGACATTATTAACAAGGAAGTACCAAGCCTTCATTTAGACTGATCGATACTAAGGGCATTCGGTTACCTAAAGGAGAAAATGATCAGTTCCCTAGTGTTTAATTTTCTTAATGAGAGTGTTATGTTTGATATTTTCTATCACACACCCCATATATGGTTGGGATGTGTCGTAATGAATTATATGGAGGTAATATCTTATGGTTCTAGTCATTTATATCCCCAAGAGTGTAACTATTATTCCCATGATCTGGAGCTAGTGGTAGTTGTTTTTATGTTGAATCTATGGTAGAATTACCTCATCAGTGAGAGATTTGTGGTTTTCATGTACCACAGGAGCCTAAAATATTTCTTCTCTCTGTGGGACTTTATTTTACTCCATTTAAGGTAGATGATGTTTCTATGGGATTATCATTCTGGGATATAATACACACTAGGAAATGGGAATGTTGTTACCAATGTTCTAAGTCAAAAGTCCCAAGGAGATGTGGTTATGGAGTCTTTGTATGTTTTGAAAGGGTTGTAAGAGATTGTAGTAATACATATTAATGTGGAGAAAATTAATGACTGATGTTTTCAGTATTATATGACCATATAATCGAAATTGATATAGTGGTTAGAGGATTATCATTTTGGAGACTCATAGGTAGAGTTTATTTGTGATCGTGTTGGCCATGGTGACACTCTAGATGGATGGTCAAAGGATGATCAAAACATTATGTTTATCAAGGGAGGTTATTTTTATATTGTTAATGTGTGAGAAAGTTCTATATGAGTTTCATAGATCAACCTTAGTGGTGCATCCTGGTGTTTCCATGATGTATCATGGATTGAGTAGAAATCTTTGGTGGTCTGGGAAAAAGTGGGTTGTGACAAAGTTCCTAGCATAGTGTGTGGTCTGTCGGTAAGAGAAAAATAAATCATGGTGTTCTTAGAGGTTTATTACAACCTTTTCATGTCCCTAAGTGGAAATGGGAGAAATTTTTACGGATATAGTTACTGAGTTACCTCGACATCAAGTAGGATGTGATGTAGTTTGGGTGATTGTGGACTAACTGATGGAGTTCACTCACTTTCTGGAAAACGGTTAATTGAGTGTCATAGATGTTTTGGAAATGTAGTATGTGTATTATGAGTTTAGGATTCATGAGGTACTAAGGATCATCATCTTTTATTTGGATTGTTATTTTAACCAATGGGTATATAGAATAATATATCATGACTTTTTCTCCAAGATTCACATTATCACTATTTTCCATCCGTAGATAGATGGTTAGAATGAATGAACCATCTAGATGCTAGAGGAGACGTTGTCAGTCTATGTCTTGGATTTTGGATGATCTTGGGTAAGGTGCCTATGTCTATTTGTTTTTTCATATAACAATATGCATTAATATTCCATATATATGGACCTATTTAACATGTTTTATGTGTGTCCATGTCATTCTCTAATGTCTTGGTCAGAGGTTAGAGAGTCAGTGGTTCATGGTCCTAATGTAGTGTAGAGCATGACTTAGAAAGTCCATATTTTCCAAAATAAGATGAGTGTAACTCAGGACCATCATAATTCCTATTTTGATCATAGTTGTAAGTCTATAGAGTTTGATGTTGGAGACCATGTATTCTTGAGGGTTACCCTTCATTGGGGGGTTATAGAGGTTTGTCAAAGGGAGTAATCTTTATTTGTGGTTTGTCAAGATTTTTGAGGTGTTAGAGTATGTTGGTGTAGTGTATTGTCTGTTGGCACTTCCAACATGGATATACAGGATCCACATTGACTTTCACATGTCCCAACATCATCAGTACCTTCATAATGAAACCCACATCATTAATTGGGGAGAGTTGGATATCAAGGTTGAAATGAAATTTCTAGAGCTACCAATAGATATCCAAAATCATCAAGGGTATTTGTTTCATGGATGAAACTTTCCCTTGTTTTGTTGTCTTGGAGTTGATTACATAAGATAGTGATATGTATATGTGTTCTCATTACCTTGAGTTGTTTTGAGTTTTTCCTTATTTTGTTTTATTTGATGATATGTTGACTAAATCCTTGTTGGTTTGTGTAATGCTCCTTTTTCCATTACATATGATTTATGTTATACTTAAATCAATTTATGATAGTAAAAAATCTCAAAAATCAAGATGTATAATATTTATGACATGTTTTAAAACTTTGTGGGAGAGTCAGTGTTTTCTAAAGAGGACAATATCTTGATACGATGTGTGGGTTTCCTTGATTTGTGTGCTTGGGGATGTGTGGTGTGGAAGTTGTGGTGGTAATTGTCTTTGGATATTTAGTCTGAAATGATTTTTTTATGGTTGTGTAGAAGACATGTGGTTTTAGTTTGGTGTTATATTATGGTAATGTTTCAGTTGTAATGAGATCTCTAAGAGGTATCTCTTTGGATGGTTATTCAGACCCTTCCCTTTTTTCAGGATTGTATTTGATTATTGATGGATAAAGTCATTTTATATGTATCTAATATAATTTTCTAGACTTTCCAACTCATTAATTTGTTATATTTAAAATTATTGTGGTTTCTAGGAGATGTTCTAAGGTAGTTGAGGAGTGGATAGTGAATTTGTAGCTGAGATTTCAGATGGAGGAGGATTTTGTGACATAGAGTCTTGTGTTTTCTCATAAAGGGGGTGTCAGTGGAGTAGAGAGATTAGTTGTGTCATAGATCCTTTGAGGTGGAATTTAAAGGGTTCATCCATTTATGGCATAGTTGTAGAGTTGTTACTAAGCTACGATGTTGAGTCTAGAAGGAGGGATTGTTATGGGTCTGCCAATTTTATGGTAGCTACGCCATAAGGCTGGGTTGCATCATGGACTTCTTCTTCATTATTACCTTTTATAGCATAAGGTTTTGGATTATTATATGGTATCTCTATTGGTTTATCAGATTTACTGTGTGTACCTCAACATATTTTTTAGATATGGTTTTGACTACAACCATTGTAGTGTGGTCCCTTCCTTTACATTGTAGACTTTCCATGTGTCATAACCTTTGTGTCACAGTGAAGAGTGTTTCACCGTGGCCTTATAAATTTGTAGGTTTCCTATAAATTCATGATCCCCACCATACTTTATCTTCCTCTATCTAATTATCTCAACTCATTGGTGACTCCTATGTGATTTTATGATCCCTTTCATACTCTCCTTATGGGATTTGATTCATAGAATTCGAAGATCAAGCATTACAAATCCTAAGGTGATTCCCATCCATTCTCAAATTTTCTCATATTCTTCATTTGGGAGAAGGTTATGTTTTGGGGAGATGAATGGTTTGGGAGACGTGGTGGATAATTTTTGGTAGAGGGTGTTGGGTTCCAGGTTTTTGATCCATCCTGGATGTGATATTGGTCGTGGAGATGAATGTTCTTTATCCCACCTTTACAGAGTGATTTGGGAATCTTTGTATGAGGTAGGGGGTCCCCATTATCTCCTTTATTTATGTGAATATATGGGAAGTTCATGATTTTTTCTTCCTTTGGGTGAATGTTAATGGTCGGATTAAGAAGATAATTAATTGGCTAAATATTATTTTGAAATTAATTGGGAGTAATCACATGTGTTCACTATCATTTGTGATATTGTCAATATGATGATGTTTTCTTATTTCCATTGTTTGAAATGACAGTTATAGGAAACTATATTTTCATTGTTGTTTTTGAGAATCACAAGACCCTTTATATGTTGTTTGATAGATTTTACCATGAATAGAATGATTAATCACTAATATACGAAAAATGAATTATTTCCCTACAAAAAACTGGAATTATGTGATAATACCCACACTAAATAAGAAATTATTTTATACAAAATCCCTTAATTGTGGTAAAATTTTGAATCTTAAATGTGATGTTTTGTGTGGATGTTATTATTGTGAATTTATTTTGGTTATATGAACCTTTTTGGGGATTATATGATGATGGTGATGATCAGTTTGGGTGTGGAATGTGTTGTTCATTGAAGTAATGGTTGTTTGACATGGTATGTGATGTGGCTTGATGTGCAGTGGTTGGGATGCGTGGTAGTTGTGGTGAGATGGTTGGGTTGTGATGATGGCTTTACATACATTATGGTGTGGTGTGGTTGTAGTAGTTACCATAGGACGCCAGAACACCCTGAGAGGGGAGGGATGAATCAAGGTGTTAAATTTTTCTTTTAAACTGATGGATATCATTTCCACATTAGTAGGAACATATTAAAAATTTTGATGAGAATGTGCGGAAAACAAAAAATCACATGAAAAGAGATGACACAACAATTTTACTTGGTTATACACTAAGGGCTAGTCCAAGGAGCATACACCGATATGTTTTCAGTCATACCAAATTCCACTAATCCCCACTAGTTGTGTATTACAAGAGTTTGGACATAGTCACGTTGTGCTATACACACTACCTTTATAATGATTTTAGGGATAACACACTCAATCCCTCAGAACACTTCTATTGACTCCCCCTTTCACATTATTGTGGGTGAAGTATTATTAAATTTATCAACATGTAGGTATCACCAATAGATTGGAATTGAAGTCTTTTTCTCTATCCAGTAGGAGTCCCTACTTGCATTAATGTTTTAAATTGATGCACTTGAAAGTACTGATTAAACAAATTATATATCAAAAGACTATTAGAAGCTCAATACTACACTTGTACACAACACCTACTCTTATGAACAGGATTTGTAACACCCCGAGATTTTATGAAAAATACTCTTTTTAATTTCACTAATGTCTTGTGTTGTACGCTACACCAAAAGGAGCTTGCACAACACGCATCCTTTATTTTCCTTGCATTACACGCAATCGCGACATTCCTCGATAGTGTGTGTAGTACGCAATAACGAGTTTCACTAAACAACAATACGCTATTAAAATATTATTAAAACTAGCCGTTATGAATAGTAATAACCACTTTTTGAAATATTGTAATTTTATTTTTCAAAATGGAATTCATTTTTGGATTCATAATATCGAAATTAGCTTAGGGTGAAATTTTGGTACTTTTCGGATAACTTTTATTTTCTGATGAATAGTGAAAATTACTAAATTTTAATTAAAAACAACTTTTTTAATCGAAATTATTAATAGTGATAAATTATTAATTTTAGTGGTTTTAAAGTATATTTATAATATATTTTTACAATTCAATACAATGTTGGTCATTGGATGTAATTTCACATTTACACCAGACATAAACAAGTGATAATCTTTTGATAGTTATTATCTCTTAAAAATACGCTATTTATTGTGACAGCGGAAATTAATTATAAAATTAATTAATGTGACTTATATGTTGGGAATTTTGTAAAATAGAAATCATTTTTGAATTTGGAATATCAATTATAACATAGGGTGAAATTTTGGCATTTTTCTGAAAAACATCAATTTTTGATGAATAGTGAAACTACTAAGTGGTAGTTAAAAAACTTAATTTTTTCATAAATCTTAATTTTACCGTTTCTGTGAATGAAATTTCAAAAATCTGAGAGGCACGGTTTATGTCAGTAAGTAAAATGTGGTTCAACGAGATGAAAATAATTTTTGGTGAATAGTAACTTTTTACTTTTATTTACCACGGTTAAAAGTAAATAGGGTAATTAAGGGTAAAAATGATATTAATATTACCCTAACACATGTCCTAATCCTATTGGACAAGTTTATCTCGACCAAAAACAACCTTAAGTGTAAAATATTATCATTTAGGCCCACTTGGATTAGATTAGGACATTTATTATTAATTTATTTAAAGAAGGGTCAAAATAGTTAAAATCAAAGTTTAATAAGAAAATCATTTTTAATATGGGGTTATACATAAGATAAATTCGACTATAAATATTCATTAGAAATCTAAAAAGATTTCCTACATAATGGTATTTTATTTATAATTTTTAGACATTAAATAATTTAATTTATTCATGACACAACGATGATGCAGTAATTATCTTATTAATGAAATATTGACATAATTGATGTTATAAACACCAAAATAAATGTAATTTTAGACATTTTATGAATACCACTACTTTTATAGGTTACTATGATATATTATTGTTGATTTAATCAACTTTGTTCGAACATATAATTCTGTTACGACTTTCACAAAAATCATATATCAAAGAGTGTCAAAATTGACACAAAATAGTTTTTAAATCAAATATTATATTATTAATTGTTATTTTATTCCAAAAAATCTAAGGTTCGGCTAAATGACTTAGATAAGGATATATATATTAATAATAAACAATTTGGGGTTCGTTTGGCATGTTATAGTAAGTGTATTAACCATATAGTGTAAGAAAACAAAAAGACACGGTAAAAGTTAAATTATTTAACTTGGAGTTAAATATAATTGATAAGGTTAAAATAATAACCTAAACTTGTCTAAATCCTATTTTTTGATAGTATTCCGACCCATCCCCACTTTAGCTTCAAAATAAGACCCTTTGGAACCATTATAAACCGATTTTGACTTTAATATAAAATAATATTTTGAGATATTCCTAAGGTGCCCCTCTCCTCCCTTATAAAAGGGAACCTCCTTCCCCTCCTCCTCACACCAATTTGAGCACTCAAGCTCGTCCAACCCCTGCAAAAATCCCTTCTCCACTTCCCTAGAATAATCCTAGAAGTTCTGGTCTTCTTCAAAGACCAATCTTAGTTTCCTAAGTGGAGGATTCAAAGAGGCATTCCAAAGAAGAGGTAATATCCATTACCGATCTTTTCAACTTCTTTCTTCTTCAACTTCTTCTTATTTAGTTGTTTCATGATAAAGTAATAACATAAGTATTTCTTATATACTGATATGTTATTATAAATATGAAACAACTCTAATTAACCTTCTATCCATCCTACGGAAAAATGAAATCACCGCGCGTGCGTACGTACGGAATACCATCTCCACGCCGTGGTGTAATCTATTTTCTGTCACCACATTAATTGGATGGGTATAATGGTGTAATGAGTAACTATATATTATTATTATAAAGTGATATTGATACTGAAATAGTATACATACACTTCAACACAATTCCACAACCATGTGAACGATATCATCGCTCGTGCGTACGTACGGACTACCGTCTCCACGACGCGATGAGATTCATTCTCAATGATTAACCATTCATGAATGATTATAAAGTATATATAATAATTACTAATGAAATATATGACATAATAATGATACTGTATTTATGTATATTTATATGTATGTCATCTACTTAATTCTATTCAATTCAATAAGGAAACGAAAACTGCGTTCATGCGTACGTACGGACTACCGTCTCCATGAATGGTGTATTTCATTCCATTTATCAATATATTATATATATGTATATTCTGAATATATATGATATATAAATCATGTTTTACATTCTGGATATAAGTAATCATGATCCAAGTAATCATATTAATAATTACAAGTTAAAAACACCTACGATAAATGAAATGATTTTACCCAAAACGCTTCTTTAACATGAATTTACAAAAGAATGGGTAATATAAATCATAAGTGGACCATATATGATATAATAACAACGAATATGATTCTGGAATAAGTCAATAACATGATTTAAATCATTATACAGGAGGTTCGGACATGTACAAAGCAAGTCGGACCTAAGGTAAGGGATAAATTTTCAATCTCATTTTTATCCGAGATTGCTTATACGTAAGTATTTACTGGGGTTACGTTTATCATCCATGACCATGTTTTCTAAAAATGTTTTTATAAAATGTTTACCATTCTTCCATGAATGTTTAAAGTCATTTTTACCCTTTATTGACTTTTTACCACATTGTATGAATGGAATCTTTCCTTTGGTTACCATATAAGGCACGTTTTGACTTTTCCGACAAAAGTATGAGGAGAATGTTATTTTTAACTTACATGGCGCGAAAGGATTTTTACAGTTTCATAACACCTCATTTTCAAGAAGCTTCCTATACAAGATTGCATGATTATTTTCAACAAAACCCTTATCTTTTAAAATTGCATGGAATTTTGTTAAAAGAAAATGATTTTAAAGAAGAAAGGATATTTTCCTCAAGAATGGAGTTCAAGTGTTTTATCAAAATTATTTTCCATCTAAGATAATAAAGGGTTCTGTTTCTATCCCTAATATTACATGGATTTGATTATGTTGTGATGGAAATATTTTTATGAATTACTTTATCATATATGAATTGTTTTATGATATCATGATGTTTAAGATTCCCATTTGTGTTACATGGGTTATGCAATGATGTATGATTTATGATTTTGTGGCACACATAAGAGTGGTATCATTATGAGATGGGTGGGACCTATATCTCCCTCCAATGCATTGGGTAAATATTTTATATCTCATGAGATAGAAATGGCTGGAATGGTAGGTTATACCGGTTCAGTGAAACAGGACTGAAACGAGGGTGACTCGGTTCAGAAAGGGACTTTGCCCACTAAGATAGTCTTGGCAATGAGTCTTGACTAACAGGAAATGATTATCTATGATTATGTGTGTATGACACAAAGTTTTATGTTTTAAGTTATGCTTATTGAGATTTCATTTCACTACTATGATTTATCCCATGATATGAAATTATGCTCTCTTTTGCAGGTTAAGATTTCCAAAAGTTATGTTCTTATGAATATGATGTGATTGATTTTTCTTTTGCTTACCCTTACTGAGCATTTGATCTCACCCTTTTATGTTTTCTTTTCCCCAGGATATAAAGAAAGGTTTTAGGTAAAAAAAAGGAAGATCTTTATGGGAGATATTGAAGATCTTTCACCACGATTAGAAGATTACGTTCCGAGTTTCCAAAGACACTAAACTATTACGATCTTTGTGTGTTTGTTTTTGTTATGTACTATGTATTCCGCAAAAGTAATATAATGTCCATGTACGATAAGCTTCGTGTCTTTACAGTTGGTATCAGAGGAAAGGTTTAGTCAACCTTTGGAAACTAGGATGCGAAAACGTTAGTGAGATCCCTAGAGATATTTCTAAGGTATATCTAGGGATGTCCCTAAGGATAAGTATAAGTATAAGATACAGTCATAGAACTATGGTAACGATCATAGTATTTAACCTAAGAAGTTAGATATTGAGGATACTCCCCCTTTATAATGTTGTTTTCCCTAGCATGATTTTTTCCTCTCACACTATTCTTTTTGGGTTTTAGATGATGGCTGGAACCCGAAAGAATCGTGTTGATCAATGCAATGGACAATGCAATGATTGTCCTCCTGAACAAACAAATGTTATGGGAGGTGGAGTGAAAAATCTTATTGTTATACTTACCCAAGATATGAATCATTCTTGGACTTCCAAATGAGCAGAGAAGGGAACAATATTCTATTGAGTCCTTCATGAGGCAACGTCCACCTTCTTTTAGTGGGTCTTCTGATCCACTTGTTGCTGAACAATGGATCAGTACCACTGAAAATATATTTTCAGTTATTCAATGTTCTGAACATGATAAATTCATCTTACAAGTATATCGTTTGGAAGGTGAAGCTGATCAATGGTGGAATCTTATCAAGAATACGAGGCAAAGAGATGAAATTGATTCCATGGAATGGGACGAGTTCAAGAACTTGTTTTTCAGTAAGTACTTCCCTTGTATTCTTTGAACGAAGATGGGAAAGGAGTTTCTTGTGCTGAAACAGAAGGATGATGAATCTGTTGGTATATACAAAGAAAATTTTACAAGACTTTCAAGGTATGCATCTGGCATTATCATCCAACCTGAAAGTAAAGTTGATCGATTTTTCAGTGGCTTAAAACCAAGTATTCGAAGGGCATTAGCTATACGAGACTTCAGTAGCTATGAAGAAATTGTGTGTTGTGCTATGAAGATAGAAATGGAAGTTGGTGTTACATATCCATCTCATGGTTTTGAAAAGAAACGAAAGATGGAGTTCAAGGAGAAATCTCAGAATAATGGTGAAAAGAAAATGAATGTTTCCTTATGCTCAAAGTGTGGAAAGAAGCATGGTGGAGATTGTCTTAAAGGGACTAGAAAATGTTTTAAGTGTGGAAAAGAAGGTCATCGAGTAGCTGAGTGTCGAAGTAATGGAAAAAGGGTTTCTAATGATGTGAACAAAGCAAACACTGCAGAGAACGCACCACCAACACTTCAATGTTTCAAGTGCATGGAGATGGGACATTATGCCAATAGATGCCCTAATTCAAGGGTTAGTGATGATCAACATGAGCAACCACTTCAGGCAAAGGACAAAGGGAAGTCACATGCGATCACTATTGGCGATGTTGAATATGACAACGATGTGGTGGAATGATTAAGTGTTTATGTAATGGGATTCCAAAATAGTGTTGTATATAGTATCATGGAATATTGGAATATTTATGTATTGGTCTATTGTGGTTTTCAATAATTTTATGGTACCAGTAACCATGGAAAGTGATTGAGATATTTTTGGAAAAAGAATGATATGCGCATAATGAAGGGAAAATGAGAAAATTAAATATTTCATAGTATTCATGAGCTCATGATTGATATAAGGACTAAGTGATATCATGGTTTGAGTATATAGAATTCTGAGGATTTTGGTATGTGGAAAGTGTTAACTTTTAACTGCATTCATGTTTTCACTAAGGTTCGATGGGTATTCAAGAGAATACATGATTAAGGCCTTTGAATGTTTGGAATGTGACCAACAAAACATATCTTATGATATATGGGGATCAACGATGGTATTAAATCTCTGGTAATCGTTTTCACTATATTATGAGAGTGGACTGCAGTATTATGGATAAGCCTAAAGATTGAAATGGACTATGTTAGACATAAGTGAGTATTGTTTAAGGATAGAAGTTTTTTTTCGATATTATTGATGGGATGTTATAGTAATGTAGTTTTAGAAAAAGGACAACCTACAGGACGGGCGATAGCCCATTGCTTCGGACAAGGCTGTGGGAATCAAACCCACAACCGAAGTGCGACTGGCCTTTATCGCCTACCACTGGCCTACAGGAAGTCCTTGTTTAGAAGAAACTAGTTTTATTATATTAAGCAGTATGATATATGAAGTATATGTCCATTTTAGGAACCATATATGATTAATCTCACTATAGATCGACTTATGTATATAAATTTTGCTAACCTATTGAGACAGATGGAATTACCCGTCATTCTATCACATGATCTGCTAACACTTCACGAATAACAAATTCAACTTCATTTATTTAAGAGATGAAGTAGAAATTGTTCAAGGCACGAACAACAGTGATATTGTACCAAAATAATGTAAGTATTTATTCTAATTCAAACTCTTTAACTTTAGGGAAACGATCTTGAAAACCAAAAATGTTGTCCTAGTGCCCTTATATCCGATGAATCAGATGGTACCCTAGATCAACACAAATTTATGGCTTTGTGATTTCTGGGTTTTCCATAGCCATGTTCTCTGCCACTCTCCATCAGAACATGATGGTTAGATTTCTCTTCCATATCCATATTTTTACCTATGTGGAAACCCAGCGATTAGTTTATTTGGGTAACCGTTACGTTTCATACTTTCATTTTTAAAGATTGGTTTTGGTATTCCTTTTTATGATGTGGGTTTCTATTAAAGAAACTTTCGAATAGTAAACCATTTATAACCCCGACGAATTTCGAGGGCAAAATTCATTTTAAGGGGGGTAGAATGTAACACCCCGAGATTTTATGAAAAATACTCTTTTTAATTTCACTAATGTCTTGTGTTGTACGCTACACCAAAAGGAGCTTGCACAACACGCATCCTTGATTTTCCTTGCATTACACGCAATCGCGACCTTCCTCGATAGCGTGTAATAACGAGTTTCACTAAACAACAATACGCTATTAAAATATTATTAAAACTAGCCGTTATGAATAGTAATAACCACTTTTTGAAATTTTGTAATTTTATTTTTCAAAATGGAATTCATTTTTGGATTCATAATATCGAAATTAGCATAGGGTGAAATTTTGGTACTTTTCAGATAACTTTTATTTTCTGATGAATAGTGAAAATTACTAAATTTTAATTAAAAACAACTTTTTTAATCGAAATTATTAATAGTGATAAATTATTAATTTGAGTGGTTTTAAAGTATATTTAGAATATATTTTTACAATTCAATACAATGTTGGTCATTGGATGTAATTTCACATTTACACCAGACATAAACAAGTGATAATCTTTTGATAGTTATTATCTCTTAAAAACACGCTATTTGTTGTGACAGCGGAAATTAATTATAAAATTAATTAATGCAACTTATATGATGAGAATTTTTTAAAATAGAAATCATTTTTGAATTCGGAATATCAATTATAGCTTAGGGTAAAATTTTGGCATTTTTCTGAAAAACTTCAATTTTTGATGAATAGTGAAACTTCAAAGTGGTAGTTAAAAAACATAATTTTTTCATAAATCTTAATTTTACCGCTTATGTGAATGTAATTTCAAAAATCCGAGAGACACGGTTGATGTCAGTAAGTAAAAAGTGGTTCAATGAGATGAAAATAATTTTTGGTGAATAGTAACTTTTTACCTTTATTTACCACGGTTAAAAGTAAATAGGGTAATTAAAGGTAAAATTAATTTTAATATTACCCTAACACATGTCCTAATCCTATTGGACAAGTGTATCTCGACCAAAAACAACCTTAAGTGTAAAATATTATCATTTAGGCCCACTTGGATTAGATTAGGACATTTATTATTAATTTATTTAAAGAAGGGTTAAAATAGTTAAAATCAAAGTTTAATAAGTAAATCATTTTTAATATGGGGTTATACATAAGATAAATTCGACTATATATATTAATTAAAAAGATAAACAGATTTCGTACATAATGGTATTTTATTTATAATTTTTAGACATTAAATAATTTAATTTATTTATGACACAATGATGATGCAGTAATTATCTTATTAATGAAATATTGACATAATTGATGGTATAAACACCAAAATAAATGTAATTTGAGACTTTTTATGAATCCCAATAATTTTATAGGTTACTATGATATATTTTTGTTGATTTAACCAACTTGGTTCGAACATATAATTCTGTTATGACTTTCACAAAAATCATATATCAAATAGTGTCAAAATTGACACAAAATAGTTTTTAAATCAAATATTATATTATTAATTGTTATTTTATTCCAAAAAATCTAAGGTTCGGCCAAATGACTTAGATAAGGATATATATATTAATAATAAACAATTTGGGGTTCTTTTGGCATGTTATAGTAAGTTTATTAACCATATAGTGTAAGAAAACAAAAAGACACGGTAAATGTTAAATTATTTAACTTGGAGTTAAATCTAATTGATAAGGTTAAAATAATGACCTAAACTTGTCTAAATCCTATTGGTTGATAGGATTTAGACCCATCCCCACTTTAGCTTCGAAATAAGACCCTTTGGAACCATTATAAACCGATTTTGACTTTAATATAAAATAATATTTTGAGATATTCCTAAGGTGCCCCTCTCCTCCCTTATAAAAGGGCACCTCCTTCCCCTCCTCCTGACCCCAATTTGAGCACTCAAGCTCGGCCAAACCCTGCCAAAATCCCTTCTACACTTCCCTAGAATAATCCTAGAGGTCCTGGTCTTCTTCAAAGACCAATCTTAGTTTCCTAAGTGGAGGATTCAAAGAGGCGTTCCAAAGAAGAGGTAATATCCATTACCGATCTTTTCAACTTCTTTCTTCTTCAACTTATTCTTCTTTAGTTGTTTCATGATAAAGTAATAACATAAGTATTTATTATACACTGATATGTTATTATAAATATGAAACAACTCTAATTAACCTTCTATCCATCCTACGGAAAAAGGAAATCACCGCGCGTGCGTACGTACGGAATACCGTCTCCACGCTGTGGTGTAATCTATTTTCCATCACCACATTAATTGGATGGGTATGATGGTGTAATGAGTAACTATATATGATTATTATAAAGTGATATTGATACTTAAATAGTATTCATACACTTCAACACAATTCCACAACCATGGGAACGATATCATCGCTCGTGCGTACGTACGGACTACCGTCTCCACGACGCGATGAGATTCATTCTCAATGATTAACCATTCAAGAATGATTATAAAGTATATATAATAAGTACTAATGAAATATATGGCATAATAATGATACTTTATTTATGTATATTTATATTTATGTCATCTACTTAATTCTATTCAATTCAATAAGGAAACGAAAACTGCGTTCATGCGTACGTACGGACTACCGTCTCCATGAATGGTGTATTTCATTCCATTTATCAATATATTATATATATGTATATTCTGAATATATATGAGATATAAATCATGTTTTACATTCTGGATATAAGTAATCATGATCCAAGTAATCATATTAATAATTACAAGTTAAAAACACCTACGATAAATGAAACGATTTTACCCAAAACGCTTCTTTAACATGAATTTACAAAAGAACGGGTAATATAAAGTCATAAGTGGACCATATAGGATATAATAACAATGAATATGATTCTGGAATAAGTCAATAACATGATTTAAATCATTATACACGAGGTTCAGAAACGTACAAAGCAAGTCGGACCTAAGGTATGGGATAAATTTTCAATCTCATTTTTATCTGAGATTGCTTATATGTAAGTATTTACTGGGGTTACGTTTATCATCCATGACCATGTTTTCTAAAAATGTTTTTATAAAATGTTTACCATTCTTCCATGAATGTTAAAAGTCATTTTTACCCTTTATTGACTTTTTACCACATTGTATGAATGGAATCTTTCCTTTGGTTACCATATAAGGCACTTTTTGACTTTTCCGACAAAAGTACGAGGAGAATGTTATTTTTAACTTATACGGCGCGAAAGGATTTTTACGGTTTCATAACACCTCATTTTCAAGAAGCTTCCTATACAATATTGCATGATTATTTTCAACAAAACCCTTATCTTTTAAAATTTCATGGAATTTTTTTAAAAGAAAATGATTTTAAAGAAGAAAGGATATTTTCCTCAAGAATGGAGTTCAAGTGTTTTATCAAAATTATTTTCCATCTAAGATAATAAAGGGTTATGTTTCTATCCCTAATATTACATGGATTTGATTATGTTGTGATGGAAATATTTTTATGAATTCCTTTATCGTATATGAATTGTTTTATGATATCATGATGTTTAAGATTCCCATTTGTGTTACATGGGTTATGCAATGATGTATGATTTATGATTTTGTGGCACACATAAGAATGGTATCATTATGAGATGGGTGGGACCTATATCTCCCTCCAATGCATTGGGTAAATATTTTATATCTCATGAGATAGACATGGCTGGAATGGTAGGTTATACCGGTTCAGTGAAACAGGACTGAAACGAGGGTGACTCGGTTCAGAAAGGGACTTTGTCCACTAAGATAGTCTGGGAAATGAGTCTTGACTAACAAGAAATGATTCTCTATGATTATGTGTGTATTCCACAAAGTTTCATGTTTTAAGTTATGCTTATTGGGATTTCATTTCACTTCTATGATTTATCCCATGATATGAAATTATGCTCTCTTTTGCAGGTTAATATTTCCAAAAGTTATGTTCTTATGAATATGATGTGATTGATTTTTCTTTTGCTTACCCTTACTGAGCATTTGAGCTCACCCTTTTCTGTTATCTTTTCCCCAGGATATAAAGAAAGGTTTTAGGTAAAAAAAAGGAAGATCTTTATGGGAGATATTGAAGATCTTTCACCACGATTAGAATATTACGTTCCGAGTTTCCAAAGACACTAAACTATTACGACCCTTGTGTGTGTGTTTTTGTTATGTACTAAGTATTCCGCAAAAGTAATGTAATGTCCATATATGATAAGCTTCTGGTCTTTACAGGATTTGGGATTGTCATTCAAGATGACTTTCACACAAACCCTATTTTTTGCGCAACCCCAATATTTCATACAGTTATACCACATGTTTTACATGGTCTTTAAAGACTAAACGAACACCTTACAAGGAAGATTTCTTTTCTGCAATCTTCTATGCGCAAATCTTTCATGTTGCAGAGAAACCAAATATTCATTGCAAAATTCTTAAGTCTACATTGGGGGAAGCTGCCTATTTATAGGCCTTGATGACCCTATGTACAAGTTTATGATGCTTCATTGTCAGTGCGCATAAGTTACACTCTCAGCACACAAAACCCCTTTTGACGTCACATTGGGCGCGTAAGACTCTTACATACAACCCTATCTTTCATGCACATTTCAATCTTTCAGATGATTTTTTCCTTTTCAATATTTTGATACATTGATCCCAAATCAATCCTTGAACACAAGTTTCCAAACCTCCAACAATATTGTGCACAACCTACTTTTCCAAAAACACTCTTCTCCATTCTCCAATTTTTGGACCCAAAAGTTTTGAAAACACAAGGAAATGATGCCACCATCAAAAATATTGAGGGTTTTAACTGTAAGATCTATTTTTTTGAAACAATCCCTAATATTACATGTATTTATTGACAAAAAAACAAAACAACCTCCATTTATAGCACAAAATAGCCTTGGTTCCAACAATCTCCCCCTTTGGGTTTGTTGGTAATCTCTAGATAAATTCAATAGAGAACCATCCACTATCAAAATCCAATACTCTATAATCAACTTATCCAAATATTTAAGCCTACTTGAGCAATGGTTAGTGTAGAAAATAGGAGAGAAATCATGAATTGGGTTCTCGTGTTTTGGAAATCTTAACGTTTTCCTCATAACACCTTTTTTCTCTATTAATATTTTCTCCCTTTTATAACTCATCATTCTCTCCCATTGTAACATTTTTGAATTTATCTATTCTCCATAATTCTTGAAACCATAAAACATTTCATTATTCTCCATTATACCATTGAGTACCATTGAATTTATCTATTCTCCAACATTGTCAATAAACCCAAAGAGCCTAATTTTGACTTGTAGAGATGAAAAAACACTCCCCCTGAAATGTATCTCCACCATAAACCTACATCAATTAAAAAAAATAGATTAAAATAGTTAATTAATTTGTGGATAGGAGAATATCATGACCCCCTTATACAATTGGATGTGGTTGAATAGTAAGGTTCAACCGATGTCTCTCAAACATAGTGACTACCAGTGGCTTGGTCAGAATATCAACCACTTGCTCATCAGTTCCCACATGATCCATTTTAATCATGCCTTGTTCAACATTTTCCTAGATAAAGTGATATATAATTTTAATATGATTTTTATGAGAATATTGAAATGTATTATTTGTAAGATCGATCGGGGTCTTTTTATCATAGTGAATCACCATTAGTTATTTCACCTGATCACCAATATTAGACAGTTATTGATTCATCCAAAGTAGTTGTGTGTAGGCCTTCATAGCTGATATACACTATGCTTCAGCAGTACTAAGAGAAGTACTTTCATGTTTCTTACTCAACCATACCACACATTTCTTTCGAGTAAATAATTCATTATCACTTGTATAATTTTTATCCACCATATCTCTAGACCAGTCAGCATCATAAAAAAGATGAATGTTCATTATCTTTTCTTGTAGAAAGTATAACCCATAATTGTGAGTACCTTGAATATACCTCATGATTCGTTTCAATGCTTCCATGTGCTATTATTTTAGGGTAATTTGAAATAGGGACACTAAGTATGTTTCAAAGATCGTATTTGGCCATGTTTCAGTCAAGTATAATAGGATTCCAATGATTCTCTTGTACATGGTGGGATCTAGAGAAGTCCCATCCTCATGCTTTCTATGTTTTATTCCAACCAAAATTAGAGTCTACATTGGTTTGGATTCATGCATATTAAATTTCTTCATCATATCTCTTTCATAATTTTCTTGAGAAATGAAAGGGTAATTCTTCTTCTGAATCACCTACAGCCCTAAAAATTATGCGATTTCACCAATCATAGACATTTCAAATTCTGATCTCATGTGTTAGGAAAATCCTCCCACTAATATATTCATAAATCCACCAAATATAATATCATCCATGTACACCAAGAACATAAATTGGTATTCCTTTTAATTCTTCACATATAGGTTGTAGTCAAAACTTCCTCTTTTAAATTTGATATTCTTCATAAAGGAATCCAAATGAGTGTACCACGCTCATGGAACTTTCATTAGATCATATAGTGCTTTCTTGAAAATGAAAACCTTCATTTCATCATTACCAAGAAGAAACCCAACTATTTTTTCTTTTTATACATATTCTTTAAGAACTCCATTTAAAAAAAGGTTGTTTTGACATCCATTTGATACACTTTGTATCCTATTTTAATTGTCATGGAAATTAAAAGTTTGATTGACTCGAGTCTAACCACCAGAGAAAATGTTTCTCCAATATCACTACCTTTAATATGTGAATATCATTTACATATCAATCACACTTTTTTTATGATCACATTATCATTCTCATAAAATTTATTCTTGAAAATCAACTTCATACCAATCAAATTGTGAATTTCAGGTCGAGTGATAAGATCCCATGTTTGGTTCTTGTTGATATGATCCAACTCTTTATTCATGGCTTTAACCAATGATTCATCCTTTGAAGCTTCTTAAAATTATGATGGTTCTATAACTGATAGAAAGGAAGATTGTGAATTATTCCACATTATCCTTATTTGTTTTGGTGTTGTCCAATCACCAGTGATGTTGGATTGATCAATTTATACTCTTTAATTTCTCCTGTGAGGTTCAAAAGAATTTTCTTCAGCCACATTTTCTTATTTTGATTCTTCATATGAATCAACATACTGTTGTGATCTCCGAATTTTTTCACTCCTTCCTGTACATCTACATTTGAATATTTTCTATGTTTTTTGACTTATGTATCTTCAATCACATCATCATATGATCCCCTCATTTTATTTTTTGAGATTCTATTAAACTATCTTAACATCACTACTTTCCAAATTTTTTTGAGATACTTATTGAAACACTTGTATGCTTTGTTATCCGTTGAATATCTGGGGAATATTCCTTCATCTTCTGCATCATAATACTTTCCTTGATTTCCCTCTATTTTTTTTGATAAAACATTTACTTCTGAAAACATGGAAATACTTCAGAGAGGGATTCCATTCATCTCATAACTCACATGGCATCTTGGTTTCACCCAAATAAAGACCTATTCGATTTTGAATATACACTACATCTTGAACGGCCTATTTCCAGTAATGTTGAGGGATATAACTCTCAATAAGTATAGTTCTGGCCATATATTTCACCTTTCAATTCCTACACTCAACGAATCAATTTTTCTATGGGGTTCTCATATAATCCACCTCATGTTGTATTCCATGCTTCTCCGGGTAATTTTCAAAATCAATAGATGTGCATTCCCCTCCATTATCAGATTGTAGAACTTTGACTGTCCATCCAATATCATTCTTGTCAATTAAGTTGTAAGTTTTCATGAAATCAAACACTTGAATTTTCCTATGTATAACCATCAAAAAAGACATTATACTATAATCATCAATGAAAAGGATGAATTACCTTTATCCATGCATTCCAGAAACATTTATCAGACCATATACATCTTTATGGATGACATCAAGAAGATTTGATTCCCTTTTCTTTTTTGGTCATTAAGAACTGCAGAACAACATCCCTTATACGCAATCATCATGTGTATTTTCCCATTCATGATTTAGATTAGGGATATCCATGAATATCTTCAGCTTATATATATTTTCCATGTCTTTTTTATTGATGTTCTCCAAAATTTGATGCCACAATTTTTTTTTTCTTCTTTAACTATCAGATAGAAAATGTTCTCTTTACTGTCGACCTGATATACATTTTTATATGTTCTACAACCTTTTATGAGATAATTCCCTATCTTTCCCTTTATAGTGCATCCTTTTTTATTGTAAGTCAATATAAGTCTCGATTCATAGAGTTTAATCACACTAAGGACATTACAATGAAAACGGTCTAGATAAAGGGATTCAGTTTTCTTTAGCTCCCCATTAGCTAGTTCAGTACTTCCAATGCCTTTAATCTTTAACGCACCATCATTACTGAACCTTACCATTCCATCAACCTTTTTCTTAACATTTTTTAATTATTCACCATTACCAATCATGTGGTATGAACATATTCTATCAAGGATCCATGTTTTTTTTTCTCTTTGTAGCATTGAGAGCCACTTCTACAAGGCTGGACTTTTCAATTCTATTCTTTTCTTCCCATGAAATATTAGATTGAGTGAAGGATGGAGATGGCCTTTCATATCTCTCTTCCATGTGGTAAGTTTCTTCATACTCATAATATTATTCCAGAGGAGAAAACCTATTTGTAAGAGTAACATCATCTGGTTGAAAAGTATTGACTTGTCTTTGAGTTCTGTATGAATTGTTCATGTCTTTCCTCTTCCAGTAATAAACAACTTTATAGCCAAAGTTAGAAAAATGGAAAAAAAGTATTCATATAAATTATTTCTTATATAAAAAGTGGGATATGAATTTTTTATTATTTTTATACTTTCTAGATCTTCTCCCTTAAAATAGCTCCTTTCTTCTTCATAGTATGACATGGTATGGCCTAGAAAGCCACAAAATTGAAATTTCATAAGTGGAAATGTCTAATCATTTCTATTACTCATAATTTATCCTTCCTTATGAAGGTAGTTTTGTTGCCTAACATTTTTGGATTCCTAAGGATATTTTTCCATTATCATTTCATTTTTAATTGAGGGTTTATTTTTCAGCAATTCAGGTGACTTTTCAACATTTCTAACTTTCAACATGCCTTTATTTTGACCCATTTTATTTGCAGTATTTAATGTTTTGGCATCACAGATGATTACACTATTTCCCATGTATGTGGGTATTTGATAATTCAAAATATTTTCAACTCTATCTAAATTGTGATTAGATCTCCTCAACAACTAAACATTTGAGATTTTTCCAAACTGTATTTTCTTTTTTTCTTTTTTTGAATTTGATTCTCTTTTTGGTTTACTCTTAAGAGTAACAACTTCTTCTTCAAGTCCATCAATAGTATTATACTTATCCTCTAGTTTGAAGAAAATTTCATTGATGAACTTTTGTTTTTATTCAATTATGAGCTTTATTTTCTCTACATCTTCTGTTCTTTCAAAGGTTATTAGTTGTAATTTCACTACTTATTCCAGTCGTTCAATTTTAGCTTCAAGCTTATCAACATATTTGGATGATTCTTCCAGAACTTCTCTCCAATTTTTTCATTTATTTCTTTGGTTACAAATTTTACCAAGAGTATCATTAAGTTGTAATATTAGATTAGCATCATCATTCAATATATGACCTCAAGATTTGTCTTTTGATGGTCCTAACTTCTCAATTGTAGCCATCACAGACATTTGGTTTCCATATTTAAACTATAGTTCTTCATCCTCAAAGAATTCATTATCACCATTTTCTTCTTCATAGAAAAAACTATTTTTCTATATTTTCTTTTTATATTTGAAGTTTCCTTTTTGATGAAACCTTTTTTAGGATTCTATAAGTTTCTAGCTTCACCTCTATCATCATTGAACTTCCTTGAGCACTGAGAAGAAATGTGCCTAACTCTACCTCAAAAAAAATTCCAAGGGTATCATTCCCTCAAATATACCTTTTCCACTCTTAAAATTCATGTAAAAGAGGAAAAGGAATATTTCTTTCTGATTGTATTCATTAACACTATATCCTAAAATCTCATGTTTTTCCATGGATTTGAATTCCATTTACTTATTAACACATGTCATCACATCATCTGGATTGACTCTCATTTCATTAGTCACCAGAATACTTAGATGATCATCCAGAGAATGTTTTGAAAAGTCCCTTTCCTAAAAGGCTGACACTTTTGGATTGTAGAGAGGTGGAATCCTTCTCAAAATATTCTTCACAATTTTTATGCCTTCGATCTCTTCACTAAGCTCTAGAATTACTCCAACACTTCAATAATTTGATTAAATAAGGAATCAGCATTTTCAGCAGGATACATATTTAGATCATCAATATTATTGTCCAAAACATGGAGTTTCACCTCCTTTACTATATTTTCTCCTACATAAATATTTTAATGTTTTTTCCACATAGACTTAGTTGAGGTGAAACTAATCACCTTCAGATAGATCTGACCAGAAAGAGCATTGCTGAGTGCATTCTGTGCATTATCATCTCCATCAAGAATTTTTATATCTAAATTAGTCATAGGAATCCATGTAGGATCAATCACATGTATTCCTTGTGAAGTAGAAAAAAGGACTTCCATTCTAAGAGATATTAGATAAGATCTCATCATATTCTTCTAGATATGAAAATTTCTTCCATCAAAGAGGGGTACTCCCCTGACATTTACTATATTATACATGATAAAAAAAGGACAAATTTTACACTAGAACCCCTTAGACTCCGATACCACCACTAGCACAAAATAGGGCAAGGTAAGAACTACCCTTTATCAGCACTGAATAGAAAACGCTGATAAAGGGGTGTGCCTTTTTTAGTGCTTTTTTAGCACTGATAAAGGGTAAATTTATCAGCGCTGTTATTAGCACTGATAAAAGTTTTTATTATTAATTTATATAAAATTATTATATTTATATTCAAAAATAATGTTTATTTATATACATTAAAAAAAATTATATTTAATATATATTGTTTAATAATTAAAAATAATATATATAATGTCTTAATTGAAAAAGTATTTCTAAGATTATAATTATATATATATAATTAAATAACTATAACATTATAATAAATTACATTAAGTAATAAATATATTTATTAGATTTATTAGATTTATTATATTTATTATATTTATTATATTTATTATATTTATTATATATTTATTAGATTAATTCATTTTATTTATTATATTTAATATATTTATTTTATTTATTTTATTTATAAATATATAATAAATTTTAATATATATATTTATAATTAAAATTATTGAATATATGTTTGTTTTCTAATGAATTTGGTCAACAAATATATGTGTATATGTTATGTATGCATGAATGTTCATTTATATATTACATGATGTGGTATATATTGATTAATTCATAATGTTACCCATATGTACTGTATATGTTCTAAAAATGTACTTATAAAATTATATTAAATATATTTAAATAATAAATATATTTTATTATATTTTTAATGATATGTATAAATACTTTTTAAATACATTTGTAATTATAATTTTGATAAAATATATTAACAATTATATACCAATATTTAAAAATATATACTATTTATATCTATAATTATTAATAAATAAATAGATATTTATTCTATATATCATTTTAAATAAATATATTAGAATATAAATAAATTATTAAAATTATACTTTTATAAAATAAGTATTTATCAGTGCTATAATTTTAGCACTGATAAAGGTATGTTTTATTAGAACTTTTATTTTAGTGCTGATAAAACATACCTTTATCAGCTCTTTTAACTAGCACTGATAAAGGTTCCAATAGATTTTATAGAAGAACCTTAACAAGACCCTCCTCTCTTGCACCCGTTCAAGCCTTCGCAGAAGCTGAACCAGGCCCATCCTCCACCGCGACCACTCCCCATACTCCTCCTCCTCCTTCGCCACTGCTGCCTTTTCCTCCTCCTCCACTATGACCATCCTCCTCCTCCTCTGCCTCCACTGGCTCTTACGCCACTGCCTCCACCACCGCTGCCTCCACTGCGATCCCTCATCCGCCATGATCCTTCATGTGTCGTGATCCCTCATACATGGTAACCCTTAATGGTTTATAAGGACATATTATGACTTGGTTTACTTGTTTTCAATGAAGGTATAATCATCCATCTTGTTTATATGTATGTTCCGTATGATAGAGTAATGTTGATTTCTAGGAGTTTTTTAAGCCATATTATGGAATAGGTTAAGTAACAATTGTATAGAAAAATTCCCAAGTGGCCTTCAAAGCATGAAAATATTTTAAAAACTCAAATTTGGTACTATATAAAGGTTTTTAAATTTTAGTTTTACACCTATTTATTTATAAATAATTTGTTTGGGGTGAGTAATGTTCTTGTACTGTCCTAAAGGGGTTGTTAGATTTTACAAGGGTGTGTTAACCCATATGAGTTATATTGTAAACATTTTGATAGACTTTAACTATTAAAAATGTTATTATTTTGGATTTTTGGATCCCATGTGCTTCTATAAAATTATATTCATAATATTTGTCTTAGGAGTTGACTTGGAAGATATTTTAAATCGTTTTTGAGATTTGCACCTTTAAAATGATTTTTTTTCATTTGAGACATTATGAGAAATGGTTTTTTATAAAATACTTATGATCAAATTATTCCCATTTTTTTCTAACTAATTTGTGGTTCTCTATACATGGGGTGTTATTGTGATAGAAAAAGGTTATGTTTATTTCTATGTAATTTGAGATTGGGTGATCATTTATTTATAAATTTAATCAATTTGGATGATTCTTGATGCATTGAATTTATTGATTTCTAACCACCTTGTTTGATGTCTTAGTACTCTTAGGAGACTAGGTATTGATCTGAATATGTGTAAACCATTGTATATGATGTCTATAATATTTGGAGGGTGGCCCACTGGACCGAGTGAGATAATATATTAGAGAGTGACCATTAGATCCTGGAAGGCAAGGAGATAGAATCTTATGTCCCATAGTATTTGTGTTCTCCTAAGATATTTATCCCTAGACCATTCGATTGGGGGGTTCCTTGGTGGGTACTAGTGATGGAATAACAAGTGAGCAGGTAGTTGTGTGAGATATATCAAGTATTATTTTAAATCTTATATCATGTCGAGTACATGGTTTGTAAAGAAAATATTTATCATGGCTATACGAAATTGTGACATCTCCCCTATAACCCTTATAGGTACAGTACATGGAGTGGGATTGAATATGATGTTAGTGGAAATGATAATGTGGATTGCATATGACCTTAAGGGTAGTGAAATCTACACATGGGTTTGTGTAGGTTGGTAAATAAATATGAATAACGATATTTCGTGTTGATATATTGTTACCTATAGGTCCTCGGATCGTCATGATATATTTTTTAACTATAGGATATTCTAATGATGGATACTTTTAGTGAGGCTGCTTAGGATGTGTCATGTTTGAGCTTCTTATGTAATAGCCTCTTGCTCGATGCTAGGTATTAATCATTGGATAGCTAAGATCTTGGATGAGGCTTATCTTTCATGCACGTTCATTATATCTTAATCATTATTATATATCTATGATGAGGATGAGGCCTAGAGACCTTGGGATTTCAATGTAGAGATAATCCACCAAGGTGAACATTCTTTCAATTTTTTTAATGATTATGTTTGGCTATACATCATGGGGTATATGTGGTTTTCCACAAGACATAAATTATTTTAGTGGTTCGGATTATGTTGAAGGTAAGATTGGTTATTCCTATTTATGTCCTCCTTTATGTATGTGAGTTTATCCGTGGGACCCGCCATATGTTAATGTTTTGGATCATGTGGGAGGTTGGCTATGTTATGGCCTCCATACTATTTTTTGGGGGGTGGATGTTATTCCATGAGGCATATAGTCACATCACAATTCATGATCAAGATTTAATGGTTCTGTCTAGGGGATGAGTTTTTCTGTGTATACCTTGTGGTAATTCAACAATTTGACATCATAGGGTGTAATATGCAATAGACCCTTAGGCTACACCAAAATGTAACCTATTCATGAAATGAAAAGAGATTTTTTTAGTCTTTTTAATGAGGTTTCCCTATTCCTTATTTTCCACTCGACCCCATCACCAAAACCCCTATTCTGTATAATTTCCCCCTCTCATAATTCACTCTTTAGGATCCCTAATGGTAATTTAAAAGTGGATAGCCCACCCCCTTGGACAACCCACACCCCCCTCCCCCACACCCTTAACCTCTTACGTTTTACTGGATTTTTTCCCTTTTCTCATATAGAACCCCTCCATGCTATGACACCCTCCCCTCCTCTCCTCTTAGGTGGTTCTCCCTCACTCGGAGTATGTTTCATCTTTCATCACTTTTATTAGAGAGCCTAGGATAATTTTTACCTCTCTTAATCCTTCTATATATTAGTTTATAACCCCCCCCCCCCCAATCCTTTATTTAAATAGAAGTGGGTTAATTAAAATTGGAAATATAATGATACGACCCAGGCTGGTATCATAACCAACCACTGACCTAAATTTCTACTAACCTAAAAGGCGTTCGTGATCCCTAAAAGATGACAAAGATACCCTGGGAAAAAGATACAATTAATGTGGAATATTTTACCCCTAAATTAGAGTAAATTTAAAATAATATTTCTCCTAAAAAGTAGACAAGTCACAGTCATAAGTTGAACATCTAAGAAAATAGTAGATACATAAAAAAATAAATAGGAAGCATATATCATAGATGGAAAATAAAGTCCCACCATTGACAGATAATGTTGTTTAACCAGAGATTTAGCATTCCTAAATCTCATTGGACTTCTTTTGGATAGGTATAACATATGAGTTCTCATTTTATGTTTTATTTTCACTCAAAATGGATTGTAAGTCATGGCTCTCATCTCAACTGCTGGAATACTTCATGGTTGTCCTCTCCCCTCAATGAACATGTTTCAGTTTCAGGATCTCTTGCGCAACTGTCTATTACTGATTTACATGATCATACGGCTGCTATTAACCTCATTCCAGAAAATTTTAGGCTGGAAATTGCAGATTACATTTATGTGGATGTTGATATCATTGTTTGGAAACCTGCACTTACTGGTTGTTTTTCTACTCGGGATTGCTATAACTTACAGGTTGGTTTGGTTAATGCTCTACCCGCATGGATTGAAGGCCTAAGAAGGCCTTTTATACCGCACAGTGACCTGATGCTTCTCTAGAGGATTTGGCAAAACAGGTTGCCCCTCCAAAGCGTGCTATAGCGAAAAGGCTTCAGCCTTGCTTCGGTATGCTAGTTTTGTTTCATAAGCGATGAGACTTTGATTCACACCTTCATTCACTGTCAATTTGCTGCTCGGCTTTGGGAGCATGTGCAGTTGGCTTTCCATTGCTCCCTTAATACTTGCTCTGTTGATTCCTTGCTTATGTCGTCCTTCAAAACTGGTTCTAGCGAGCAAGTTAATTCCTTGCTCCTCTCGGCTGTTGTCTCGATTTTCTCATTTATCTGGAAATCTCGGAATAACATTGTGTTTAATAACATCAGGCCCACTTTCAGAGAGGGTGTTCTGCTGATGCATCGAGCCATCATATTTTCCTCGACAATTCAAACTGGCTCCATGCATAATGATGTATCTGACTTTGTTCTCTTGAGAGCTCTTGGTGTTCGTGGTAGGGAAAGGAATCCCCAAATGGTAAAGTTTATCCGATGGATCCCACCTATCCGTGAATGGTTGAAGGTGAATGTTGATGGGGCGGCCTCTGGCGCACCAGGTCTTTCTGGCTGTGGAGGGGTCTTCAGAACTCATCGGGGCTTCGTTAAAGGATGTTTCTTCCATTATGTTGGACATGCTCAAGAAATTAAGGCAGAACTTTGGGCGATGATCAAAGCGATTAGGTATGCTGTCCATTATGGTTGGCATAGAATTTGGCTAGAGTTGGACTCTGTTGTTGCTGTGAAGATTTTGAAAGATCGGTCTCGGACTGTTCCCTGGAGAATGATGTCCTCCTGGATTTCCTGCCTTAAACATGGTGAAAAGCTTTGCTTGGATGTCTCTCATGTCTACCGAGAATCAAACCAAGTCGCTGATGTTCTCTCAAAGAGAGCCATTACAGAAGCTAGCTCCAGTTGGTCTTTTACCTTACCTCCCTATTGTGACTCCTTGGTCTACCGGGACAGGGATGGTGTCTTATATTCTCGGTTTTGCAAGAGTCCCTATATTTGAGCTTTTTTGTACTGTTTATTTATTTTTTGTTATTATATTTTGTTGGGATCAGGCCTCTTGCTTGTCTCTCGGACCTTCTGGCTATATTGATGGTTATAAGGTGAAATGTATGGTCTAAACTCCCCACTTAAAATCGTGGTCATTGGTGGTCCTTTTTTGCGTACTAAATAAATTGCATGTTGGTTGGTTCATGTTGAACATTTGAATATAGAAATTGGTAACATAAGTATACTTGAATAATGAATTATTTCCCCAGGATGATAAAACTTCTGTGATAACCCCTGAATTATCAAACGGAATTGAATAAGGTATGCTTTGTAAAATCTGAAATTGTGATTGTTTGGTTTGTATGGTGTTGCAATTGTGAGCACAATTGTGTGTTTATATGGTGTTGCGGTTGTTGGCATGATTGGTATGCCATTCTTTTTTCATGTTGTATTTCTTCCAATATTGAATATCAATCCAAACATTACCTATTTCAATGGAACCACCACTTTTTTACTAGTGTAATTCCATTGAATCCTAGAAAACCACTTCACTAGAGGACTTTATGAGACACTTTATGGACACCCTAGTCAAATAACCATAACAACACATGTAATGAATCCATAAACCCACAATAACTCTATTGAAAATCATACCATCTATTAGTTTAGTACCATAGTTTTTTACTAGAGACATTATGTTTCTAGAGAAACACTAAAAAACCGGTTTACAGCAATGCATATAGATCACATGTGGGATACTAAAACATTCTAGTTCAAGGGATTCTCATAGTTTTTTGAACATATTTTGTGTAATTATTTTTAAGAATATTAATATTACTGTATCAAATAATATGAATATGAATAAATAATAGATTAATGCCAATCAGTTGATAAAAGAGTATGAAGATGACATGAAAGAGTTTATCAAGTTTGAAAAAGATCATGCATGTGACCCTTCTCAAATCCTTTGTCCGTGTTTACGCTGTTTTTATTCAAGAAAAAATAGTCCAGAGGAGTTGGAATAACACCTGATCTGTCACAGAATAGATCGAAGTTATACATGTTGGAATAAACATGGGAAAAATTGAATGTAGGTAGTGGCTCAGATAACACGACATTGTTATAGATCATCTAATATGATTACAATCATGAACAATTAAGATGATCATAAGAATAATGTGATTACAAATGTGAATGATGATGAAGATCGTATTTCGGAAATGACAAAGACATTTGATGATGAACTTAGTGATTTCCCAAAATTGTTTGAGAAGTAAAAGAGTTGTGAAAAAACACCATTGTATGCTAGTTGCACTAAATATATAGCATTTCCAACTGTGATAAAGCTGTATAATTTGAAAGTAGGAAACGGGTAGAGTGACACAAGTTTTATGGAACTACTTTCTCTCCAGAATGACATGTTCCTAGTAGATAATGAGCTCTTGATCCGAAAATACGATGACAAATGAATAATATGCTTTATGGGTATGATCTCTAAAAGAATACATGCATGCCCGAATGACTGTATATTTTATTGCAAGGACCAAAAATCACTTAAATAATGATCAATGTGTGGTGCTTCTCGATACAAGAAATAAGATCCCAGTCCTACGAAATTTGTATGGTACATTCCAATCATTCCAAGGTTTAGGTGCCTATATAGAAGTAAGGATACTGGAGGACAATTGACATGGCATGCAGATACAAGAATTAATGATGGGAAACTACTTCACTCAATATAATCTCCATAGTGGAAGAGAATTGATCATGAGTTTCCAAAATTTGGAAATGAGTCGAGAATCCTTTGTCTTGCGTTATCTACAGATGGGGTGAATCCTTTTGGTTTTCAAAGTAGCATTCATAGTAAATGGCTAGTTATGTTGGTAAATTATAGCTTACCACCATGGTTATGCATGAAATGGAAATACATAATGTTATCTATGATTATATCAAGACCAAAACAACCGGGTAATGATACTGATGTTTATTTGGCTCCATTGATCTAGGATTTGAAATTACTGTGTGATTCAGGTGTTACGTTGTATGAGTCTTACAAAAATAAAGATTTCACTTTGAAATCCATGTTGTACAGAACGATAAATGACTTTCATACTTATGGAAATTTTTCATGATATAGAATTAAAGTAACTCAAGGGTGTCCCATTTTTTAACAAGGTACATAGTCAATTAGGTTGAAACATTCATCGGAAATCTTGTTTCTAGTACATCGAAAATTTCTACCTCGACTGCATAAGTACCGATCTTGGATGACATCATTCGATAGAAGTTCAGAATAATGTTCAACACCATATCCACTAAGAGGTGATCAATTGTTTGATAAAGTAATATATGTGGACACTAATTTTCGTAAACTATTTTTGAAAAAATTTATGAAAACCAGTTGGAAAAAGAGATAAATTTTTTTTTTGAATTACCATACTGGAATTTTCTATATGTCATACATTTTCTTGATGTTATTCATGTTGAAAAAAATGTATGTGAATGTGTAATCTACACATTGCAAAATGCACCCGAAAAAACAAAGGATGGAATTAAAGATTGATTGGACATTGTTGAGATGGGAATACGAGAAGAGTTGGCACCAGTGAAGGGTGAAAATGAACATTTCTTCCTCCTACTTCTTATACTCTTTCTAGGAAAGAGAGAT
The DNA here is from genome assembly GCA_963277665.1 of Viscum album. Classification (NCBI taxonomy): domain Eukaryota; kingdom Viridiplantae; phylum Streptophyta; class Magnoliopsida; order Santalales; family Viscaceae; genus Viscum; species Viscum album. The sequence goes on along the minus strand of OY728155.1, from coordinate 1,444,966,705 downwards.
ATCAGTTTTGAAACTTCTTGAATGACGTAAAGGTTCCATAGGGGTATTCATCAAATATCAAGAACATAATGATAGTGAGTGATTTAAAATTAAAGGGTTTGAAATCACATGACTACCATGTTTTGATGCAGGATCTAATTGCTATAGCTTTACGTTGAATTTTTCCCAAGAATTTCCTCTATAAATTAACAAAGCTCTATTTCTTATTCAAATCTATATGAAGAAAATTTATAGACCCGGAGAAACATCCAACTATGAAAAGAGAAATTGTCATCATATTATGTGAATTGGAAATGTTCTTTCTTCCCACCAAAATTCTTTGATATGATGGTTCATTTGATGGTTCATTTGGTGAGAGAGATTCAACTATGTGGTCCAGTACATTATAGATGGATGTACCCCATTGAACGATATAGGAAGATTTTGAAAGGGTATGTCAAAAATTGAAGTTTTCTAAAGGTTTGTATTGTGGAGAAATATATTGTTGAGGAAGTCATTGAATTTTGTACTGAATACCTGTATAGTGTGTAAAACATTGGCCTACTAAAATCTCATCATAATGTGTGGCTTGAGGGTTAAGGAATTTCTGGAAGAGAGGTTGTCACAATCAATATTATAGATCGGGAGTAGGAACACCTTTACATTTTTCATAATAGTTTCGACGTTGACCCATATGTTCATACCCACAAAGAAATTATTAGGAATTTGAATCCATCTAGAGCTGAAAAATGGATATCAGATACACATAATTGACAGTTTATATGATGGTTTTGGGACCATATTTTTAAGAAGTTAGAAGAAAATACAGACTCAATTTCAGAACAACTCTGATGGCTAGCCAGAGGAGAAATTTTGCATGTATTATCTTACAATAATTATAAATTTAATGATTATACATTCTATACTAATGAACATGATGAAGATAGTACCATGCAGAATAGTGGTGTTACACTTGTGGCTGAAGTGATGCATGTTTCCAGTGATAAGGACAGAAATCTAATTTATGCGAATATGTCATACATTGGCATCATCAAACAAATATGGTAGTTAGATTATACAAAATTCCCAGTTCCAATTTTTCAATGCAAGTGGGTTGATAACTGGTCAATTATTTCATTATCGACCAAAATAATTAAAGGGTCAGATGAAAGTTCAACGGAGGATGACCATTTTATAGGGACTTTACAATCATTTCGCAGTGGTCCCTATGTAGACGGAGTTTTATATGTCATAGGAGACCAAAATTTAGGGATTTACATAGTCGATAGAGGGGTCAAATCTCTTCAGCCTTTAAAAAAAGTGTTTAATAATCAGTTTATTTTTTTATTGTAATATACATTGTGTTATGTTATTTTATTATTTGTTCACTTTTGCCTTTATGTAATCTAAATTAAATGTTAAACCACTTTTACTTATAATGACTTATGTACCTACTGATGCACCCAAACTAGAGGCACAATAGGTCTCTCAACCTACTGTTGCTTGTCCTACTGTAGAGGAACAACAGGTTTCTCAACTTGTTGCTATTGGTCCCAGTGTTGAGGTATAACAAGTTTCTCAACCTATTTTTGCTGGTCCCAATGCCGATGTTAGTGATCTGAAGGAATATAATGATTATACTTCTGAGGAAATGGTAGGAAATGAAACCCTGACAATGCAAAAAAAACAAGAGTGTCATAGTTTAATAGTGTTATCCAAAATCCTTAAGTAAAAAGAAAAAGGCATCAAATTTGAGTTGGGATGGAATAAGCGATCCCAACATGTTAACCCTAAAAAATACATCTTTAGTAGCTACATTGGAATCATCACTCTGTAACATGTGCCAATTGATGTACCATCGTGGCACCATGTTATCACCAGGCTTAAGACACTAATGTGGGAAGAGAATACAGTAACATTATGATATAATTTTTTTAATTTGTTAAAATGAAATAAGATACTAAAAAATTGACTTACACTTCATCATCCATTTAAGCGTGCATTTATAGTAGATTCCTCGCACAAGTAATATGTATTAATAGTTTTAGGAATGATTTATAGAGGCTTCCACACAATTTTAGCGAAATATCATCTTAAATATGCTAAAGGAAAATCAAGATGCACCCACCTCCTCTTTATGAACACATGATGCCCCAAGGAGCATGGGATTCATTTAGGAACCATCATGCGGAGAATACTTTTCAGGTACATTGTGTGTGGTAATACGTTGTTTGATGTCTATTGTATTCATCAATTTGATTGACAGTTTTTTTTATGAAACAACAATTGAGTGCTGAAAATAATGAACATGCAAGAAAACCAGTGTACCCCTACCGTAAAGCAAGGATGGGGTATGATTCACTTGATAAAAATCGGTACGTCTTTTAAATATACCGTAATACTTTTATGTGACATAAAACAACACCATGACCATTTTTTCAGTTTATATGCAGATTGATGAATCGGAATCGAAATCCATATCCATCCCACTACATGTGTTATGGAAGGAGTCACGTGTAAATAAAGAGGAGATATTGATATATGAAAACACACAAAAAGTGTGGGAAACATGTGTAAGTATGACAAAATATAAATTTTATCTGCTTTAAATCGCTATTGCATAACAATGACTACTTATTTTTCTATATTTTCTATCTGACATAGTCACAGGAATCAATAACACCCACACCATATACAAACATACTTTCAACGACCTTGAAGCAGCTAGAATAGTATGGCCGCATCAGAGGTGTGGGTTTTAGGGTGACACCCTGAACATAATTTTAGAAACAAAAACAATTGGAGGATCAAATTGAGTAAATGAAAAAGATTCAAGAAAAATTAGTTATTTTTTATGATTAATTACAATACCATAGAGATATGATAGAAAGTTTTATGGGGGAGTGGCAAAGAGAAGAAACAATTCAACAACAACCCATGCGTGAAGATCCCTCCCCAACCCCCACCATCTTTGAGGTGAGACGTTACCCTAAAAATCCTTACTTAGCTGAGGTGATCAGTGTTTTAATAATTGTTTCTTTGAAATTTGAATCACATAGACACTAATACCTTTCCTATAATAATATTTTATAAGGTGAAAATGACTGTGATTTATATCTATCAACTCCTACCTATCTCCTTGTTGTGAGGGCTATGGTGTTCAATATACAGAACGACATGCAACACAATAGAAAACTTCCAACATATCATGACAAAGTGTCAATTAATGTAGCTAATGGGCTGAGTGATGAGCTACCTGTTCCAAAATGACGATGAAGAGATTCATATTTTTGAACAAGATGTTGTAACATTCATCGCATGGCCGTCAATTCTTGTAAAAAAACATGTTGACAAAGAGGTATCCATTTCCAATTTATTTTTCAGGATAGACCTTTAACATTTAATGAAAAAAGGTCTAAACTGATGAATTTTATTACATAATGACAAATAGAAGGGGGTGAAATGAAATAACAGCTCAAAACTATCTCAAGGATCAACCAACCGATTGAAATGGTATACTGAGAGCACCTTCACCCTGTCCATTCTATATCCATAGTTAATATCATTACATGATCATGTGGATACAAAGTTGATAGACATAAATTCTCACACAATTGATTTTGGAAAAAATATGTAGGGAGAAGAAAATCAGATTTCATTAGATCTGAAAATGTAAATGAAATCCTCAAGTATGAATGGGTAGACACCTTAGTTGTAAATGTACACATGAGGTATGTTTCAATGATTTTATTTAACAAAAGATGATATATTATGATAATTATGACTAAATACATTTCATATTTTTCGTAGGTGTATATATGAAAAACAATTGAATTTATTTCCCCATGAACCAAAATTTGTACTCGTTAGTCCTCACATAACCTCTACAAAATAAGAAATAGATTCTAATAAATAGGATTCAATAATTTCATCCTGCTCAAATTGTTTGAAAAAAAAAATATGGATGACAGACAGTTTTTAATACCAACGATGCAGGGGTAAAACTCTACAATTTAATCATATCAACTATTTTTTATTTCGTTCATTACTTATTCCTTTTTGTGTTTTGAGGCAGCATTGGATGCTGATTGCAGTCAATTTGGATATTCCAAAGATTTATTTTCTGGATTCAATGAATGGATATGCAAAAAACTGACCACACAAGATGGTGTTTATTAATTCTTAACACACTAGATCCAACATTTTAGAACTAAACATCTAGTTATATAATTTATATTATATTTTAATGAGGATTATGTTATGATAGGGTGGTGTGTCAATATTTTCTACTTTATGGAATGAATCCAAGGCCTAAGGACAAGAACACCAACAAGATATACAGCTAGAAAAGTATCCTAATATATATAATAAAATTACACTATCCAAACACATATCAAAACAAATTACTTGTTTTTCTCGATGTTTCTATAGTTTCCAAAAAAACAACTGTAAAGGACTGTGGTTATTATGTTTGTAAATTTATGAAAGAGATTGTATTTCATCAACAAACTAGCATCCCTAAAGAGGTATTTTCAAAAATAATTATGAGTTCATTTAAAATATTCATTAATCATTTGTGTATTTAAAATTTTTTTGTACTACCATAACTACTTTAAGAACTCATATTCACATGATGATATAGATGTGTTTAGAAATGAATGGCCAGCATGCCTGATGGAATATTGTGTCACAACCCATCCCCTGGGGCCCATGTCATGACTACCCCAAGCCCACCTTCCATAGTATCAGGGGTGACGACTAGCACTGGAAAGGCATATCCCTAAAACCAGGAAGGCATTTCCTTTTAACCTACAAACTCACACAATCCAAGCACACGAAAAGATAGTAGAACAAGGTAAACTATATAGTAAAAAGGTGAGTACAATAAGTAAAGGGGCTAGAATACAATCCCAACTGGAAAGTACAAGTAAAACTGAAAATAGATCATGTGATCTCCCTCCAAGGATCCTACCTGAATAGTAGGTACAGTTCTTGAACGGTTGCCTCTACGGTATATCTCGTCAAATGGTCCACCTCCGAGCAGCCTCCAATCCTGGCACCCTCAGCCTCGATCAATGTTGTCTGTCATCTACACAAGACACAACAAGGTGCGGGGGTATCCCATGAAAGGGTTAGTATAAAAATACTCAGTAGGGAACCCGAGACCCCTGAAGGACTCTCAGAATCCACAAAGGATAAACAAAAAAGTAATACCATAATCACAAAGCATGAAAACAATAGTTAACCCTACTTAGGTATATGCCCATGCATATACCTAAGTTGTCAAGTACACCCATCTCATTCATGAGGAATAACAAAACCCAACTCATTATCCAAAATTACAACTGTTCCATGATGGAAGGAATACCACAAGGGTAACACCATGAAGGTAAGTACCACAAAGTTAACACCACACGTAAGAACACCATGAAGGTATCACCACAAAAAAAGTGTACCACAAAAGTAAAGACTCATCTCACACCAGGTATAACTTAAGTACATAAGTATAGGTAATTAGCTGTATTTATAGATTATCTTACTTCGTCAAGAAGCTCTGCTGTTTACCCACACAGGATCGAAGATGTCCCAGACAAGATCTAGAGATGACCCACACAGGATCTGTAGATGCTAACCCACAAATAATATAAAGATGACCCACATAGGATCAGAAGATGACCCACATAGGATCTATTGATGAACCACACATGATAGGTAGATTCTTTAAGTACATCCATCCACAGGGTTCTCACACTAAGAATGCTTGATTCCAGGAGGATCCTCTCCTCAAGAATTAGTTCGATACTTAAATTTCTACAAAGTCCCATGAAGAAGTTTCCTAATGGACCTTCAAATCATAAGGGTCCTAACTCAATAGACGGTGTGTCAATCTGACACACGGTCTATATGTTATTAGCATTTCTGTTCTGAGGGCCTGGTTGGATTCAAGTTCGATCCAACCCATCCATACTCCAACCTTATCCAAAACTCAAGTGGAATATATCAAAATTTCCTTCTCAATACAAGAAATATGGTGCCATATATGGTTCATCAAATGAACGCTTGATTCTCATGATATGGCCAAAATGCGTATCTCGGTCAAGATGGGACTGGGTCTCGTCCGACCTGGCCTGGTCCGACCCAACCTAGTTCAGGTCGACCCGACCCGGTTTGTGTCAAACCGACCAAGTCCTGGTTTGGCCCAGATGGGATGGACCGTGGGGGGCCCGACCCACAAAGGAGGCAGCCCAGCCCCCTGGGCACGGCCTGTATAGCTCAACCAGCGGCTTGGTGCGGTCCGCCATGGCAGGGCCTGACCTAGCCGCCAACCAGGGGAGGCACCCCTCGGGCTTCCCGAATGGTTCAGTTGGACCATTCAGCTTTTTTCTAACCCAGTGGTGCCATGTTGCGCCGCCTGATGGCATGCAGGGCCCACCAGAGCAGGTCCTGCTCAGTGTGACGTGGCCGGCCAGGGTACTGGATGGTGCCTCTTCTTGAGGTGTGGCAGCGCCTCTGCTCCATCCACGGCCGTCTGGGTGCCGGCTGGCATGCCGACCGCCACCCTCCTCTATCGCGGCCTCCTTCAGAAGTGTGTTTGTGCCGACACCACCGTCCTGGCCAGCTGGTGTGCTAGCCACCACCTTGTAACTTGTCGGCACCAGTCACCGGTGTCGTCTCGCCGGCGGGCTTCCGCGGGTCATCGGGTGAGATCCGGTGGCCCGTTCTTCATTTCGAAGGCATCAATGTTCATCTTAGGAAATCTCCGTCACATCAATTCCATCAAGGTCGAGTTCTTCTCAACCCTATGTTTTTCCCATGAAGAACATGTCAAACAATGAAGTAGCGGAGGGATCGGGCTGCGCTCGTTTTGCATGTACCCCCCGCATTAGACCAATAGCAAGAGGCTCAAGAATTTTGAATCTACATAAATTAACAAATAACAATCAAGAACAAACCATACCTCAAATCTTTGGAGAGAACTCGCTGTTGGATATAACCGGTCAACTTTCTTCATTCCACAATAAGCTTTAGTGGTTGCTCGAACATCGATCCTCCATTCTTTGCTTGGTGGATTTGTTCTTCCAAAGGCTCTCCAAATTTCTCTCCTCCCAATTCAAATCTTTTCCAACGAATGACCCAGAAAAAGGAGAGAATCCTTCCTCATTAACTTGTCATTTCTAAGATTTCATTAAATTGTGGGTTTCATGGATACACACTTTGTGTCACCAGAAATTTAATGCCCAATATTAAAAGCCCGACCACCCTCGTGTGGTCCTCACCTACAATTAATTTAAAAAGATGGAATAACTTTAATAAAAATAAAAAATTTATTTTATTTTAATCCTCCACAAAATCCTAAAAAACAATATCTTCCCCTTGACCTACTACGGTCAAATTCTAGGCTCCTTTAAGAAATTCTTGGCACTACGAGTTCAACGGTGCCCTCAGATTCCAATTCCAAGCACCGGTTCAAAAGTTAGAAATTCATGCTCAGTACATTTACTGATCGCACCTTAAAGAATGTTTGGAGAATTCATTTTAGGAAATCTGGGTTTCAGAATCACGTGCTGTCAATTTTTGTATACTCATACTATATCCATATAAATAAAAAAATTACATGGAAAATTCTGGGTCTTTAAAGATTATACACAAATACGATGAAGGTGAATTCCTACTACTTATTTTATTTTTATATGATCATTTATATCTCCCTTGTTTACACTTAATGTGAAAATATGATCACCCTTTATTATGTTTTATATCCTTAGGTTATGAATAATGGTTTTAGAAATGATTTGTCCTTCTAGTAAAGCATAACCTATTGAGAGACTCTTATGAACTAGTTCTTTATGTTTATATGTTTCCAAAATCACTAGACCTAAACTACTATGGAATAGATCATTTATATTCTATATTTTGGTCATTTATGTAGTTGTTTCTACTGATGTAGTGTGTTGGAAGAGTATTGGTTGTTCATCACTCGTAGATTTAATGAAAAAATTAAGGATTCTTCACTATTGTTGGTTAACTACCGCTTAACATATCATTTTATATGAACTTCTGATCTGACGACCCTGTGATGCTCTCATCCGACGCCATCTCTATGATATCATTATTCACTATTAAATTTTCATTCTCTTCCTACACCAAATTACTAGGTAAATGGGTGTAGTAAGAGAAGGAAAATTGAATACGGAATGATGTTATCATAGAGATGGTGTCGAGTGAGTGCATCATGGGGATGCCAGATCAGAAGTTTAGATCAGATGCTATGGTAAGCGGTAGTTAACCAACAGTAGTAAAGTGAAAAAAGAGTCATTATTTTTGTTATTAGCTTATATTTGGACCAACGAAACCATTTGTAAAGATGTAAAGGTAATGTTATGATATAATTTGTCTATTTTACTGAAAAATTATATAATGAAACGTTGAATTGATTTTAATTATCCCTTTCAGGTTTAGTTTATTTTAGAAGATTTCTTTCCATGTAACATGCCTTTGCAGGAAGTGCAATGACATTGTGTCTACTCAATCAAAGAGGAAATGGGAAATCTATTTCACTGATCACTCAATATTTCATAGCTCTATAAAAACTCTTAGGTTTTTTATCTACTTCACATAATCCTCTTCATGTGATCATGTCACATAAGCTCCTTTGTATGAATGTTTCATGTGAACTAATCGTGTGATCTCATCACATGATCAAATCACATAACAAAATCACATAATCAATTATGGTAGTTCACTTGAACCATGATTCGTGTATTCTTGTCTTATTTACATGATCTCATAAATCTTTAAGGGTCATTTAATCGTATAAATCTCCCAGGTTCATTTAATCACGTGATCCTATTATAATCATGTGATCTCATGACTTTGACCAAGTCATGCACTTAATATGATATTTCTAATTATTCATGTGCCCCTTTCTTACTCAAGTCTATTTTTAACCCAAAATCCTTCATTTTAATAATTAATCAAAATTTTCTCTTTATTATTATACAAATGAATTCAATAATTGAAGAAAAGGAGGCTATAGTTCATTGGATACAATGGTCGATAGTGTGGAATTCAACCAATTTATATTCATTCAGTCCACTCACGAGCATCTTAAAAGATTTATGGGAACCAATATCTTTGATTTTCAATTTTCTAATTAGTTTCCCTTATATGTGGGTGGGGGTGTCCAAAAAGGTGTTGGGTGTCTAGGAGTGGGGGTGTACAGGAGGGGAGGTAGGTGTCCAAGAGGGAGGGGGTGTCCAGGAGGGAGGGGGTCTCCAGGTGGGAGGGTGGGTGGCGGTTGTCCAGGAAGGAGGGGTGTCCAATAGAGAGGGGTTTTCCAGGGGGTGTCTAGGAGTGGGGGTGTCCAAAAGGTAGGGGGTGTCCAGGGAGGTGTCCATGAGTGGGGTGTCCAGGAGGGGAGGGGGGTGTCCGAAAGGGATGGGGTATCCAGGTGTGAGGGTGGGTGGGGGTCTCCAGGAGTCGGGGGTGGGGTGTCCAGGAGGGGAGGGAGGTGTCTAAGAGGGAGGGGGTGTCCAGGAGGGAGTGGGATCTCTAGGTGCTAGGGGGTCTTCAAGTGGGTGGGGGGGTCCAGGGAGGAGGGGGGTCCAGGAGGGAGGGGTTTTCCAAGAGTGGGGGGTTTCTAAAAGGGAGGGGGTGTCCTGGGGGGTGTCCATGTATGGGGTGTCCAGGAGGGGAGAGAGGGGGTGTGTCCAGAAGGGAGGGGTGTCCAAGAGGAAGGGTTGTCTAGGTAAAGATCCATTCAATTTCATTCAATACTGATAATATAAAATGGTTATATAACTTCTAGAGTAGCCTGAAGTGGGTTCATAGTGAGGCATCAAAAGTTCCAACCAACCAAACCAATTCCAAGCCCATGTAAATGCCCAAGAATTATATTCCAGTTCAATTTTAGGCCAAATATATCTTATTTAATGTCCTAAAGACCAAACATATGAATCAATTACCTCTATCACATTAGATTTCTAAGAAAGACAATTTTCTCTACACCAAAGTTGTAGTAGAATACATGTTGTAGAAAAATTACTGATGATATATGAGTTTGATGGAAGGAATAATTTCTGATCTAGAATATTTTTTAGGACACTCTCAACTAATTCAATTTTGACCCTCAATCTTTGCATGTGGATGAATTTTATGGAATGAGATGTTTTTTCCCTGAAACTAAATTCTATAAGATGTATCCCCGCTACTTATATATATATAACTCCCCCCACTTTCCATAGGATTGGTGTTCACCGGTTGTGTCATAGGATCTCTATGTTTCTGCTTTATGTATTTTTAAATTATATTTTTGTTAATGTTATATGAAATTTCGTTCCTATTCCTCCAATATATTATTTGTTTGGTGTTTTTTATTGATTTTTTGAACTGTATCTCTTCAAAAATCATGATATTAGAGTATTAATTAAAGTTTATGAATTCACAGGGGAGGTCAGTAAGTACTCCAATCACTTTTTCTAATTTTTAATATCTTATTCAATTGATAGGAGGCAGCAAAGTTTATTCATTTTTGTTTTGGAGACCAATAAATTTATCTAATGATCTCCATGTCTCTTTATAACCTCAGAAAATCCATTATCTACCCCTTTTTCTAGCTATCATTATACCCAATGCAATAGAGGAAGATAGATACATGAAAAAAAGATGATGGAGTTCGGTGGAGTTTGATTATTTTTCTATGATTATGGACTGATCAATATTTAAAAAAATGTAGGATTTGAAATTTAGTACACTTATGATATTTCTAAAATTTTATATGATTTTATAATTCATATTAGTGAATGATGGTGTATGAATAATATTTATTCCATTATCAAATAGATGATGAAAATATAGTTGGAAAAAAAGGTTATCAATGGGTATACACTGGATTAATCCCTTTCCTACTAACATCATTTTAGGATTGTCTGATACTTTATTTTAATTGTCTGATACATTATTTCCAGAGGGTGGGAGGGGGTGTTCAGGGAAAGGGAGGGGGCTGCAGGGGGAGTGGTGGGGGGAGGCGGGGTTGTCCAGGGAAAGGGATGGGCTTCTAGGGGGAGGGGGTTGTCCAAGGGGAGGGAGGGGGCTACAGGTGGACTGGTGGGGTGTGTTGTCCATGTGTAAGGAGGGGGTTGTCCAGGGGATATCTTGGGGAGGGGAGGGGGTGTCTAAGAGTGGGGGTATCTAGAAGTGGGGGTGTTTGGGAGGAGAGGGGAGTTGTCTAGGGGGTAGGAAGGGGTTGTCCAGAGGGTGGGAAGGGGATGTCTAGGGAAAGGGATGGGGATGTAGGGGGAGGGGTGTCCATAAGGAGGGAGGGGGGCTAAAGGTGGAGTGGTGGGGGTTGTCTAGGGGTAGGGAGGGGGTTGTCCATGGTTAGAGAGGGGTCTGTCTAGGGGGGCTATCTCGTGGAGGGGAGGGAGGGGGTCCGGCTAATAACACTAAAGAAATAGGAGATTAAGGGAAAAGTGAACCAATATGATCATGGCCTATCTAATTGTGTAGGTTCTAATTATCCCCTATCTAAAACTAAGAAATACATTCCTTCCATACCTTCAATGGGACCTTAAATATTGTATTGGGTCCTTGGAGAGGCATAAGTGGTCATGATCCAAGCAGGGTTGGACCCTATGTCTGATGTAGATGCGCTAGCACTCATTCCCTTTGACCTGGAATGGGAGACTACACTCTTAGAGGCTCCTAATATATGTAAGTATTAGGTTTATAACCTATCTATGATGGTGGTATCACTAGTAAAATTATATAATTTATTCTAAAATTGAATACTCCTTTGAAATTGAATACACCATCATGAATCTGTCATATTGTATTACTTTTGGAGATTCCTCCCTTTTTTATTGTCAATAAATTAAACCTTTTGGATTCCATGTTGTTGTTGACATTTCTTCCTCTTCTTTTCTAATCCATGTAATTTTAAAAAAATATTTATAAGTCAATTAATCCTGTTGAGACTCTTCTAAAATATTAATTCAATCCAAGGAAATATAGACATGTAAAGGTTGTAACTGGTAATAATTGACAATTTATTAATGTATTCTTTCATATTAATGTTTAATTTATTTCATTATTGTATTATTAACGTAATAATTGTTTTCTTATATAGGTGATTTTTTCCCTGAGTTTAAATACTTTGTTCAGCAGGGGATCATAGATGCAAATAGGATGAAACATTAATGTTTTTAACTATTTGTTGGATAATTATAACTGTAACCATATTAAACATTTTTTTAAATTTATATAGCAGTGTTTCTTTGTATTCATGATTTCAAGTAAATGTATATATATTTTTTGGAAACTCTTATGGGTGTTGTTTTGTTCTTCGGTGCTTTGTTTGTGTGTAAGTGTTGTTTGTGTTGTGTGTACAAGTGTTATCTCAGGTGTGCAGGTGCTATGCAGGTGCAGGTTTTGCTCAAGAAACTTGGCCTTTATCAGTGCTAATTAAGAGATGATAAATGAGTATTATATCAGCACTCAAAATAGTGATGATAAAGGGGGTCTTTATCAGTTCTATTTTGAGGGCTGATATATTATACATTTATGAGTGCTCAAAAGAGCACTGATAAATGGGTAAATTATCAGTGCTAAAAAAGAACAGATAAATGGGGAGATTTATTAGTGCTTTTTTAGCATGGATAAAGGTGACCCTTTATCAGTGCTATTTTGAGTGCTGATAAAGGGGACCCCCCTTTATCTTTGCTGCGATTAACAGCACTTTTCTAGCGTTGTTAAAGGTTGTTTTTAGCGCTCTTAAAATCCCTATTTGTAGTAGTGCACTTGTAGGACCTCGAAACACCCTAAGATGGGAGGGTGAATCAAGGTTTGAACTTTTTCTATTAAAATGATGGATCTTATTACCATTTTGGTTGGAGCCTGTTAAACCTATCTGATGCAAATGTGTAGAAAACAAGAAATCCTTTGCAAAGAGATGACACAACAATTTTACTTGGTTCACCAATAAGGGATAGTCCAAGGAGCATATACTAACTGGTTTTTGGTCATACAAAAGTCCACTAATCTTCACTACTTATGGAGTACAAGAGTTCGGAAACATTCACTCTATGCCAAAAACACTCCCATTGCGATAATTTTAGGGATAACACATTGTGTCCTTCATAACACTTCCGTTGAATCCCCCTTGCTCGCTGTTTTGGGTGAAGTCTTATTCAGTTTATCAACTTGAAGGCATCTCAAATATATTGGCATTGAATTATTTTTCTACGTCCAACATGAGACCTTTCTTGAATCAATGTCCAAAATTGATGAACCTGAAGGCACTAATCAAACAAACCGGATATCAAAATATTGTTTGAAGCTCAACATTTCACTTTCATGAAACACCTTCTCTTTCACGAAATATTTGGGATTTTCACACTAGATGACTTTCATGAAACCCCTATTTTTCATGAAACCTCAATCTTTCATGCAGCTACACTACAAGTTTCACTTGGTCTTTAAATACTAAAGGAACACATTGCATTAAATATTTATATTATACAATCTTCTACATGTAAATCATTTGTGCGGTAGAGCAATAAAATATTCACTGTAAAATTATTAAATCCAGAGTGGGGGAAGTATCCTATTTATTGTCCTCGATGACCGTATGTGAAAGTTTCTAATGCATCTTCTTTAGTGCATGTAAGTTAAACTTCGAGCATGCAAAACCCCTTTTGACATCGCGTTGGGAGTGTAAGACTATTCCATGAAACCCTATCTTTCATGCACATTTGAATATTTCACACACTTTTTTTTCCTTTACCATATTTTGAGGTATTGATCCAAAATCAAGCCTTGAATGGAGGTTTCCAAAACTCCTTCAATCTTACATGCAACTTACTTTTCCAAAAACACTCTCCTCCATTCTCCAATTTTTGGACCTTAAAAATATGCAAACATTAGAAAATGACACCACCTTCAAAACTATTGATTTCATGAACTTTAAGATCTCTTTCCTTGAAAACTCCCTGATATTCCATGTAAGGATTGACAAAAAACACAAACCAATCTCCATTTCCAGCATAGAATACCATTGGTTCCTATAGTTACTTGGTTATTCCTGGAATGAATTGAAACGCTGAAACTTAAATGACACTACTTGGGATTAAAGTTAAGATGGGGTTGTAATCAATATGTAAATATTATTAAATCAAATGATTGAAGTGTGGGTTGATACATGATATGATATAATTGAAAAATAGTGAACTAATGATGGCTTGTAATTAAAAGAGGAATAGTGTGGTTATGTGTGGTGGTTGTGTAGTGTGATGTATATAGTGGTGGAAATGGTTGTGGAAGATATCATGGGGTGTTGTGGTGGTGATGTAGAGTATGATATTTTATTTGATGTTAACCCATTGGTTAGAAATTTTGTATTAAATATATGTCATTCATTTTTTAATGTTATTTCTTTACATATCTCACCTGATTTGAATAACCGTAATAACACCCAAATGATTGGGTTCTGGGTATTTTACCCAATATCTACGATGGTGTGGAATTAGATAGTTTTCTACCCCCTCTTACCCTCTTCCTCCAGTAATAGTGATGATGTAGGTTGGTGTTGGGGATGACCTAGTGATGATATGGGTGGGTGTTAGAGTTTAACCAATGGTGATGAGGATGTGACAAATGGTGAGGGTCATGTGTGGTGGGAGGAGGGAACGCGGTTCAAGTCCTTTGAGTTCATGATACCCTCTTATCCTAGTTATGTGATGAGTTTTTGATGCGATGATGATTGATTTTATCACCAGACACTACCATAAAAATGGGTTTTCACAATGCCACCCTTTAACAGCACTAAAAAAAAGAGTTGATAAAGGGTACTTTTAACAGCACTAAGAAAAACTTTGTTAGACGTACCACATATCAGCACTTTTTTAGCTCTGATAAAGGGTATATTAAAAAATATAATTAAAATATTATATTTATATATTTATATATTTATATTGATATAAATATAATATATATTTTTTAAATAATTTTTTGATAAAGCTAAAAAGACATTTTCAAAAAATATATAAGATAATTTGTGAAAATAGCTTATAAAATAATTAAAAATATTTTCTAAATTAATAATTTTCTTATTATTATATAGTAATATTCATTTAATAACAATTTGAAAATAAAAAAAATAAAAAAATCAATAAAAGATTGATAATAAGTGGAAAACGTAACTCAAACATCAAACAGACATAACTATTAATGCGGTTTCCTATTTGGGCTCTATAACATATCAATTTGAAGCCTGCAACAAGAGTTATGCCCTTAGTGACACATGTAAAACATTGTAACGTTTTTAGAGGCCCAATAAGGCCCAAAAGACCTCCAAAATTGATTTCTTAGTCAAGGTACCCCAATTGTTTAACATTCGATGGATTTTCAAATTCCTTTAAGGGGATATTTTTCCCTTTTTCAAATGGGACTGAATTTATTCTTAGAGATTACATTCATATTGATATTATGGTTTTGAAATTTTATTGTTTTTCACAATGTTCTATTATTTATAATCAAATCTATAACAATATATACATATTTTTTCTATATTCACCCATAAAAATTTAGTTTTATAAATAAATTATTAAAAATATTTGCATATAAAATATATTTCTCAATATATAAACCTCATCTTAATAAAAAATAATATCTATTTTATTTAAAATACAAATGTATGAATATTTATATACATATATGTATAAAATTATTGTATATATAATGTTTATATGTATAAATATATTTCTGTGTGTATTGAAAAACAAATATATGTTTATCTACATGTTGTAAAATATGTATATAAATATAAATATATATAATATATATATATATATATGTATTTATAATTATATATATAGATGCAAAAACACACACACACACAAATACACACACACAAAAAAAATTATATATATATATTTAAATATATAAATATAATATATAGATAAAAAATATAATGAAATATAAATAAATATATGGAAAAACATTAATGATATATATATATATGTCCTAAAATGTAAAAATAATATAGGTGAGTGGAAGATTAATTGGTACTTGAGGAGGAGGTCTCAAGTTCAAAACCCAGAAAAAACAAGGGCACACAGGTGGGTGAGTAGGTTGCTTGATATATTAAAGGGTGGTGGTTAGCACTGTTAAAATGTGTGGGGGAGGCTAGCACTATTATAAGGGGCCGAGAATTGATAAAATGGTTCCACCCTATGATTTTTTGAAAAAAGTTCTTTTTAAAAATTTATTTTTTGGACCTTTATCAATGCTTTTTTTAGCACTGATAAAAGACCCCTTTTATCCACACTTTTTTTAGCATTAATAAAATGGTTCTTTATCAGAAAATTTTATAGTGCTAATAAATGGGACTCCCTTTTAATAGTGTCTCGATTATCAGCACCTTTTTGCACTAATAAAGGCATTTTTTAGCGCTGATAAAACACTATTTATAGTAGTGAGATGATGAACCTTGTGGGAGGATGGTGGTGCATTCATTAAATGCATACATTTTTTTAGTTAAATTTCATTAAGTTTTGAATTCAATTGATTTAGATTACACATTTTTCATTGAATTATATTATATTTAGGTGATTAAAATTTTTAGATTGGTTTTAAAAAGAAGAAGAATAAGAATTTAATTCCAATCATTTGTCTAATGGATTTATTATATATAGTGTAGGATAAATGGAAAAGCAAATGGGGAAGTGGAAAAAAGAGGTGGGGCTATCACCCAAGGGGAAAATTTGGCCATAGGGGGTTTTTTATTAATGGGGGAAGGGTTGAATTTAATTGGGGAAAGAGATTTGTCCAGCGCCACTTGAAGTGGCGCTGGACAAATTGGCAGTGCTGGACCTTTTCGCCCCATTCCAACCCCCATATATATAATACATTTTTTATTATAAAAAATATAATTACTAAAATAAATGCAACAAATATATAGTTATATTTATTATAATTATATTTATTGTATTTAATATATTTATAATTATATATTAATTATCTTTATAACTATATATTTATTATATTTATAATTATTATATTTATAATTATACATTTATTATAATTATATATTTTTTGTTAATTATATATTTATTATTTTTATATTTATTATTTTTGAAATTATACATTTATTATAATTATATATTTTTTATAATTAAATAATTATTATATTTATAATTATATATTTATTATAATATTATAATTATTATAATTAGAATTATGTAATTATAATACATTTATAATTAGAATTATATAATTATAAATATAATAATTATAATAAATATATAATTATGATAAATATATAGTAATAATAAATATTTTAATATAATAATTATACAATTATAACAATTATCTAATTATAAATATAATAAATAGAAAAATATCATAATTATATAATTATAATAAATATTTAATTATAATAAACTTATAATAAATTAAAATAAAATTATAATAAATATAAAATTATAATAATTTATATAATTTTAAATATAAAAATCCATAATTATAATTAATATATAATTATAAAAAATATCTAACTATTATAAATATATAAATATATTAAAAATAAAAATATAATAAAAATATATTTATAAATTTAATAATTATATAATTACAATAAAGATGTAATTATAATTAATATATAACTATAATATCTATATAATTATAATATAATTATAATTATAATTATAATGTAATTGTAATTATAATAAATATATATTTACAATATATTTATTATAAATATATATTTAATATAATTTTAATTCTATATATTATAATGATATATTTAATATATAACTATAATAAATATGTAATTATAATAAATATGTAATTATAATAAATATGTAATTATAAAAAATATATGTTTATAATAAATATATGATTATAATAATTATATCATTATAATAATTATATAATTATAATTATAATAAATATATAATTATAAATATAATAAATATATTATTATAATAATTACATAATTATAATAAATATGTAATTAAATAATTATATAATATTTAGTAAGGTTTATTTATATAAATTTATAATTATATTTATTATATTTATTTATGCTCCTCCATGGGTTTACTTTGATGGTGCGGTGGTGTAGTTTTGGAGAGATGACATTTGATGAGGTTGTTAGGGTTTCTGGGTTTTCTTTTGGAATATGGGATTTTGGCCAATGTTCCAATGGGTCTTTGGTTCATGCTTATGTCTTTTTTTCATTGGGTTTATGGTCCATCATCACACTTGTTTTCTTGGGCCTTTGAGCTATGATTAATGGGTCTTTATGACTTGTAATGGGTTTCCTCCTTTCTCAGTCAAAAAAGGGTCCCCTTTCTTCTTATTTTACCAAAGGGGGTGGCCCCAAATTGTTTCTACTATAATAATATTCAAATAAAGTTAATACTATTTTTTATAAAATATTAATAATAATATAATTTTTGAAAAACATTTAGTTACAATAATTTTATTTATCTTTGTATCCAGTAATATATTGTAATTTTTTTTAATTCAAAGATAATATATAATATTATATTTCCATATAAATATATTCCAATGTAATTAATAATATTATAAATTATAAGTAAATAAATAAATTGGAAGACTAAAATTTTTAAAAATAAATTCTACGTTCCTCAAGGCCATAAATAATACGACCACTACATATTAGGGTTTATTCAGCGCTTCCCTTTATCAGTGCTAAAAAAGTGATGATAAAGGGGTGCCTTTATACATGATTAGAAAAAGAACTCCTAAAATGTACTTTTATAAGCACTTTTCTTGGTGCTGATAAAAGTTTGCCTTTTATTAGGGCTAAAACACATGTTTTTGGCACTGATTAAATGTATATTTAATAAAAATATATTTCAAAAAAATGATATTTTTATATTTAAATATTTTTATATTGATTTAAATATAATATATTTTTAAAAATATGATTTATATAATACTAAATATGTAATCACACTTAATATATATGTTATTTAGTGAAAAATGGTTTATAAAATAATTATAAATTAATGTTAATTATCAATTTACTAATTATATTTACTAATATTTATTTAATTACAATTTAATGATATAAAAATTCAATAAATTAATTGACATTATAAAATAAGTTGAAAACATGACTCAAAAGTCAAAATGGCCACAACTATTGATCTGGATGTCTGTTTGAGCTCCACCACTAATCAAACTGAAGCCTGCAAAAATATTTGTGAAACAAATGTTTTTAGGGCACCTTGTTTGGTGTTTTTTAAGGTAAAAAAGTCCTAGAATGCCTCCAAAACTGAGTTTTTTGTTGGGTGCCTTATTTTTTGAACATTTGATGGAATTTCACACTCGTTTAAGGGGGTATTCTTATTTTTGGAGGAGGCATAATTTATTCTCTGGAATGACACTCATATAGATATTTTAACATTTTAATTTTTCCATTTTTCATATTGTAGTATTATTTATAATTAAATATATACACATACATGGATATTTGAATATATTTACACATAAAAATTTAATTTTATAAATAAATATATAAAAATATTTACATATAAAATATCTTTCCAAACATATAAACCATATATAAATAAAAAAACTATCCATTTCATTTAAAATAAGAATGTATTAATGTTGATATACCTATACAATTTAAATATAATGTTTATATATATATATTTCTATGTTTCTCTGTATTGACTAATGGATATATATTTATCAATTTATTCTTATATATGTATATAAATATTAATATATAATATATGTAAATATATATTAATATGTATAATTATATTTATAGACATAGGCATATGTATATATATGTATATGTATGTATGTATGTAAATATGTATTTTTATATTTATAAACACACACACAAAACTACTTTATGAATGTATTTGAAAATAATTATATAAATATATAGATAATATATATATTGTAAAATATAGAACAAAACACCATAGTGAAATAGAGACACAGATGCATGAGGTTGGAGGTCCCAGGTTTGAATTCGTGTGAATGTGCATGTGGGTGTGGGCAAGAGTGATGGTCTAGTGTTGATAAAGGGCACAGGGGAGGGCCACATGAGCATTAATAAAATACAGGGGTTTGACCAATGATAAAAGGGTGGTGGCCTCCTTGTGAATTTCTCTCCTATTAACATATTCTTTTTTGACTATTGTCATATCTTTTTTTTTGCGCTGATTAGAGGAGCCTTTATCAGTGTTTTTTATCACTGATAATGGTTTTTTATAGTGCTGATAAAAATTGATTTTGTAAGGGTATTTTTAGAAGGGGATAAACCAAATTTTCATATCTTTACTATAAATTGGGAGTGGAAGAATGGTATAAATGAGAGGGTGATCTTTTATAGTTTTTTAGTGGGAATCATGAATCATGTTCATGCCTACTATTTTCCAATTACACATGAATTGAGAATGGGTCCACGCTTTAATTTTAGAGGTGCATGAATTATGAGACTCGTTTACACTTCCTCATTAAAGGCTTGATATATGTTCTGTTGTGGTGTGGTTATGTCAGTTTTCTGATTAGTCGTGGAATTAATTGAAATGTTAAAACTAAAACTACATGTTCTATAATTAAATATAAGATTGGGTTGTAATCTATGTGAGGTAATTGGCTTAAATGAAATGGAGGAAGTATGGGTTGAAACCTGATATGTGATAATTGAAAATTAGTGAACTGATGCTTTCTTGTAATTGAAAAAGGAATAGGGTGATTGTGTGTGGTGGTTATGTAGTGTGTTGCATTTATTGGTACCAACAGTTTTGGAAAATATCATGAGGTGTAGTGGTGGTGATGTGGATTATTCTAGTGCAGTCATTATTAACCCATACATTGGTCATTGTGTTCTATCTATCTATCGTGTATTTTTTATTCTATTTCATTATGTTCCCTAGCCGAGTTGAATGACCTTACCATGACCAAATGTTTTGGGTTTGAGTTTTTTTCTCCAAAATCCAGGTTTGTGAATAATTAGATGTTTTTCTACCACCTTCCCCATGTTTCCTTCAGCATTTGTGATGATATGGGTTTGTGTTGGAGATTAATGAGTGATGATATGGGTTGTGTTGGAGATTACCTAGTAATGATATGGGTTGATATTAAAGATTATCTAGTGGTGAGGAGGATGTGACATGTGGTGGGGGGCGTGATGAGAGGGAGGCACGAGGTTGATATCCTTCACATTCATTATTAATTTTGGGTTCTCAAAATTAAAATATAGTTTATTATTTTTCGACGAAAAAAGTGGTTTTATTTTTTTGTTATGAAACATAGGTTTTCTTTGTGATTTTTTTTATTGGGACTCTGGTTGGGCCTTCCTTATGTTCTTTGGGCTCTATACTAGATATTGATGCTTGTGTGGTATTAGGCCTCCACTTGGTCCATGTGTAATTGGGTTCTTTTGATGGGATGTTTTCCTACCCTCCTTTTACCAATTTCCACCATGGAAATCCTCCTATATCACTTCTTCCTAGAATTTTTGAGCCACCATTTGATGGGTCTAGTTACTGGGTTTTGGGTCTGTTTGAGCCTTTAGTGATCTTACCTGTTGTCGCCCTTTCATTCCTCTGTTGTCACATGTACCGCCTTATCTGTTGTTTCTTACACCAGCTTAGTTTCATGATTCTTATTAGCACCCTAAACTATCCGTGCATTCCACCTCGCCTAAAATGCCTGTCACACTATCATTTTAGTCTCCTAAATCTATTCAGTTTTCCCCCTACTGTTATTTCAGACCATAGTTTTGTTTTCTTCTCGGTGGTGGTTATTCATCTTCTGCTTCCAAGTTCCATAGTGTAGAGAGAGGAGCTCCAGTATTCATATGATCCATTTATTCCATGCCGTCATGAATTCCCTATTCTAGTGACCTTTGGTGGATAGCATGGATCTTATGAGCTCTGAGAAGACCACTTCAGAATCAATGACTTCTGACCATTCTAGAGATATGTGTTCTTCGGTGCTCTTGTATTTTTGAGGACATTCCTTTTTCATTATTTGGATTCTGCATTGTATTTTCTTGATTTCTTTTTCGGTTTGGTTCTAGGGGTTTGGGTTTTTCATGAATTAGTATATCTGGTTCAAGGGAGAATGTTGCCTTCTTCAAGCCAGGTTTCATCACTGGCTATGGAGTGACGAGGTCCCTATGTCTGGATAGCTTCTCTTATCCTCATGTGTTGTTTAATTATTCTATCTTTACTATTTCTATGATATATTCTTTTCTTTTTCATAATAATAAATAATATATGGTGGTGTTATTGCAGTGGAGTAGGACCAAAAGGATTGAACCACGTAAATCGATCGTGTCCATCTTTTGTTTCTCGAATTTCCTTTTCTTTTCTTTCGAATTTTTTAAAAAAATACTAGATTTTTTCTGTTTACTTTGAAAAAATTAAGTAAACTCATCTCAATACCCAAAAAAGTTATATCAGAGCCTGTAATAATTTTTATTTTACAATGTCTATTAAATTTGAAATTAAAAATTTTGATGGTGAAAATGATTTAAATATGTGGAGAGTCAAAATGTATGCTTTGTTTGTCTATTACATACTTGAATATGCTTTGTATGGTAATGAAAATAATGTAGTGACCATCACTTTTTATGGTCAGTCCACCACTAATTTTGTTGTTGTGGACCCTAGTATACTAGAAAAGGATCATTTCACCCTTCTGTTAACCTTAAGATATAATGTGTTATGTGGATTTGTACATGAAACTACTTCTATGTCTTTTTGGGTTAAACTCAAACACTTGTATACGACTAAGCCTTTTATTGGGTGCTTGTACAGAAAGATGTGGTTATATAATTTTAATATGGCCCCTGGCTCTTTAGTACGAGTCAATAGTGACGAGTTTAATAGTTTTTTTCTCGATTTTGATAATATATATATAGTGGTTAAATATGAGGATCAATCACTAATTTTTTTAACTTCCCTTGATGATTCTTTTAATTTGTTGAAAGATTAAATGTTGTATGGTAGGGATTCCATTACTTTAGAGAAAGTTAATTATATTGTTTTTCCTTGTGATCTTCAAACACATGGTTTGAAAGAATAATTAAACATCATTAAAAAATAACCTCAGTTAATGTATACTAGGGGTCCTATGAAGAATAATGGAAGGAATGATAAGAACCAGTTTAAGGGTTTTCGGTGTCTTGAGTTTGGAAATACCATCCACATAAAAATATACTATCCTAACCTGAAAAACAAATAAAGTATGTCCTAGACCCATGTGGTATGTCCTGATTGTGACACTATATAAGTTCTTTAGTTTTTGTTTACAGCCCTATTGTTAGAACTAGGAAAAGGTTATTTGTTTTCCTATGATCCAAGGACTGGAAAAACTTGTTTTTGTGGGGGAACCTGGTTGGGAAAAAAGTTTTGTGGTATGGTCTAAGATAGTTTTTGTTTAGGTGGAGAGTCTCCTATCGGTTTCCTGTTTTGTGGTTACTATGAGCTGTTTTCTACAACTTTCTTACTAAAGGAACCCAAAAAACCCTAAAAGGGGAAGGGTGAATTAGGGTGTCAACTTTTTCTTCTTAATGTTTTGTATCTTGTTCCCACATTGGTAGAAACCTGTTAAATATATCGGTCAAATAAAAGTAAGGAGATGACACAACACTTTTACTTGGTTAACTGCAAAGGGATATGTTCAAGAAGCATACGCCAACAGTGTGTCGGTCGTACCTAAATCCACTACTTTTCAAGAGTTTGTGGATTAAAAGCTTCGGTTACAGTCAGTTGGTTCCAGGCACACTACCAATATAATGGTTTAGAGATATATCATTGAATCCCCTGGATCACTTCTCTTGACCACCCCTGTTCACTCCCTTTAGAGAAGTCTAACTCGGTTTATCGACATGAAGATCACTTCAATTGATTTTCATTGAAGTATTTGTCTCAGTCTAGCATGATACACTGCTTGCATCGAAGTACTTAAATTATGCTCTTGAAGGAGTTAATCACACAAATCGGATATTAAAAATCCCATCAGAATCATAACACCACACTTGTGTGCAATACCTTAACATGCACGCAAGATTTGGTAATTTTCATGAAAGATAAATTTCATGAAACCCCTAATTTTCACATAGACCTTATCTTTCGTGAAACTACATCGAAGAGTTCACTTTGACTTTTCAAACTAATGGATAACCTTGCATGCTAGACTAACTTTCTATAACTCTTTCACGCGCAATGATTTCACACAACATAGAAACCAGATTTTCATTGGAAAAAAATCTGTCTACTTCCATGGGGTAGCCACCTATTTATTGGCCTCGATGAACCTACACACAAGTTTCTGATTCTTATTTTTTGGTGCGCTCAATATTCTTCATGAGCGTGAAAAATCCCTTTTGACTTCGCATTGGATGCATAAGATTCTTCTGCACAACCTCATATTTCACGCACATTTATGTCTTGTGTGCACTTTTTACCTTTTCTATATTTTGATGCACTGATCCCAAATTATTCCTTATGTGCATGTTTCCAAACACCCTTCAATCTTGCGCGCAACTCCCTTTTCCAGAAACACTTTTCTCCATATTCCGCTTTTTGGACCCAAATATTTGGCAAACACAAGGAAACGTCGTCACCTTCAATATTGTTACCCACTTGGACTGTATGATCCCTTTCTGGGAAATATTTATGAACTTCCAATGATGATTTACAACAAACACAAACCGTACTCCATTTACTATAAATAAATATCATGTTTCCAAGAATCTCTCCCTTTGGGTTTGTTAGAAATCTCTAGATAAATTCAATAGAGTGCCAACCACTAATCAAAACCTAAAACACAATATTCAACTCAGCCAAAACTCTAAGTCCACATAAGAAATGCTCGATGTAGAAAATAAGAGAGGAAGTTTTATTTTGGTTATTGTGTTTTGGAATTCTTAATGATTCCCAATATATTCTATCACTTTGTCATAGAAGCATTACATGTTATGAATGTATCCTTTCTCTTCCTATCACTGAATTCTCATCGTGTCACAGAAGTATTACATGTGTCAAAAAATCATTACATGTCCTGAATGTATTCCTTCTCCTCCTAACACCTAATTCTCATCATGTCACAGAAGAATTACATGTCCATTACATGTCCTAAATTTATCCTGAATTTATTCAGTCTCCCCCATTGACAATAAATCAAAAGACCGGTATTTGATCATTATACAACTAAAATCACACCCCCCCCCCTTGATAGTATCATTCCCATAAAACTAAATCACTTACACAAATAGATTAAAAACAGTTAACATAATTGGAGATAGGGGAAAAACGTTTCCTCCTCATATACTAGAAGGTGGCTGAACACTGAGGTTCAACCGATGTTTCTAAAACATAGCCATTGACAGTGGCTTGGTCATAATGTCAGACACTTTCTCATCCTTTCCCACATGTTCTATGTTGATAACACCTTGTTCAACTTTTTCCTTGATGAAGTGATATCTAATTTCAATATGTTTCGTATGAAAATTATGAATAGGATTCATTGTAAGATCAATTGCACTCATGTTATTATAGTAAATCACCATTGGTTGTTTTACCTCAGCGCCTATGTCAGTTAGTTGGCTCTTCATCCAGAGTAAGTGAGTGCATTCCTTTTTAACAGATATATATTTTTCTTTAATAATAATAAGATAATTACTTCGTTATTTCCTGATCAGTAATCCCACACATTTCTTCCAAATATAGAATGCTCCACCACTGGTGGATTTTCTTTCCACTATATCCCCAGCCTAGTCAGCATCTAAAAATGAAAATAATTCATTATCTTTTCCTACAGAATAGAATAAGCCATAATTTTGGGTACCTTAAATGTACCTCATGATTTGTTTAACTTCCTACATATGTTCTTCATTTGGATTACTTTGAATTTGGTCTTATAAACATGTTTAAAAGAAAATATATAGCCATGTTTCTATTAGGTATAGTTATCTTCCAATAATCCTCATATACATGGTGGTATCGGCAGAGGTCACATTCCCATGCTTTCCAAGTTTGGTTCCAAATGTAATCAGAGTTGACATTGGTTTGGAGTCATGCATCTTAAATTTCTTTATCATCTCTCTTGAATATTTTTATTGATAAATGAATGTGTAATACTTCTTTTGAATCACTTATATCCCTAATAAATATGTGATCTCCCCAATCATAGACATTTCAAATTATGATTTCATGTGATTGGAAAATTCATCCACTAATCTCTGCCTACTGCCACCAAATATAATGTCATCAAATTAAACTAAAATCATGAACTAATCATTCAAAGAATTATTCACATAGAGATTGTGATCTACTTATCCTCTTTTGAATTAGATCTTCTTGAGATAATAATCCAACTGAGAATATCATGCTCATGGTTCCTACTTCAACCCATAGAGGGACTTCTTTAATTTGAAAATCATTGCTTCATCAGTACTAAGAAGAAAACCCACTAGTTGTTTTATGTTGATTTATTCTTTGATAACACCATTAAAAAATGTTTTCTTGACATCAATTTGATATAATTTATCTCCTCTTTGGATTTCCATGGAAACAAAAAACTATATTTACTCTAGTCTAGCCACTAGAGTAAGGGTTTCTTCAACATCAACACCTTAAATATGTGAATATCCTTTACATACCAGTCCTTCATTGTTTCTGATAACATTTACATTCTCTTAAAACTTGTTCTTGAGGATCCACTTCATACCAATAACATTGAGACCTTCGGGTCTCTTGATTAGGTCCCACGTGTGATTCTTGTCAATCGGGTCTAACTCTTCATCCATGGATTTCACCCATGATTCATCCTTTACAGCTTTTTCAAATGGGGATGGTTCCAAAACTGATAGAAATGCAGATTGTTTATTGTTCCCCATTCTCCTAGTCTGTGTGGGTGCAGTCCAATCCCCAATAATGTTAGATTGATCGATTTCTTCTCTTTGATTCCTCCTTTAAGATTCAACTAAATTTTCTACATCTATGGTTTCCTCTTTAGATTATTCTTATGAGTAAACATCATGATGTGGAACTTGAGAATTTTTTACACCTTCATCAATTTAAGTATTTTCATTTTCTCTTTGTTCACTTTCTTCCTCATCTTCTGTCACATCTTCATATGAATTCCTTGAAACAGTTGCAGTTTTATCTTCAGTGATCTTAACATTATTGATTTCCATAATCCTTCCCGGTCACTTGTTGAAACACTTGTAGTATTTTCTGTTCATTGAGTATCCAAGGAAAAATCCTTCATCTGCATTGTCTTCATACTTCCCTTGATTTATTTATTTATTTCGGATGTATCATTTTCTTCCAAAAACATGAAAGTATTTCAAATAGGGATTCCTTCCATGCCACAATTCATATTGTATCTTCGTCTCAACCATATAAATCCTTGTTCAATTTTGAATATACATTGTAGCTTATACAACCTCTTTCTAGTAATGTTAAGGAATATGAATCTCAATCAGCATAGTTCATTCTATGTTTTTCACTTGCCAATTCCCACGGTCAACAACTCCATTTTTCTATGGTGTTCTCATAGCAGCTACCTCATGTTTTATCCCATGCTTCTTCAAGTAATTTACAAATTCAATGGATGTGTATTACCCTCCATTAGCAGATCGCAGCACAGTGATTTTTCATCCTGTATCATTCTTGGCGATTCAATGATATGTTTTCATGTAGTTGAGCACTATTAATTTTCTGTTTATAACCATTACACATGTCATTCTACTGTAATCATATATGAAAAGGAATAAGTACCTTTATCTATGAGTTCTAGAAATATTTATTGGGACACATACATCTGTATGAATGAGATAAAGAAGATGAGACACCCTTTTCTTCTTTGGATGATATGAACTACAGACCGGCTTCCCCCAAATGCATGTATTACAAGATTTTTCACGTACATGCTCTAGGGTGGGAATATCTATGAAAATCTTCAATTTATTATATCCTTTCCAATTATTGTTGATTGATGTTCCCCGATCTCTAATGCCACGGGTTATTTTCTTCTTCAACAATCATGTAGAAAATGTTCTTTCTACTATCAACCTGATATAGGTTTATTTCTATTTTTCATCCTTTCATAAGTGAATTTCCTATAATTCCCTTTCTAGTGTATCCTTTTTGATTGAAAGTAACTATAAGTCCTAAGTCACAGAGTTGACTCGCGCTGAAGAGAATATGTTTTAGTCCATCCACATAAAGAACTTAAGTTTTCTTTATCTCTCCATTAGCTAGTTCAGTACTTCAGCATACATTAATTCTCAGAGCTCCATCATTAAGAAAGTATATTATTCTATAAACTCTCATCTTTAAATTCATTAAAAAGTCTTCATTACCAATCATATGAGATGAACAACCGCTATCAAGATTCTATGTGATTTTTCTTTTTTTAGGTTTGAGGGTTACCTCTGCAAGGTTGGATTTCTCAATTTTCTTCTTTTTCATTCCATGAGACATTCAATTGAGTGTATAGAACCGATGGCCTTTCAATTATCTCTTATGTTTACATGGGTTCTTCATATTCCAAATATTCTTCTAGAGGAGAAAACCTATTTGAAAGAGAAACATTGTCTTGTTGATGTGCTTTGACATGTCTCAGACTTCGGTATGAGGTGTCCATATCACTCTTCTTCTTGAAATAAATAGATTTATTACCAAAGTTAGAACAACAAAAAACAATATCCATATAAATTTTTTATTCTGTAAGTAGTAGGATATGAATTAATTCTCCTTTATTGAACTCCTATCTCTCTCCCATTTAGATAGATCCATGCCTCTTCTCAATATGACATACTATGACCCAAATATCCAGAGAACTTACATTTCATGAGAGTAAATGTATTCTCACTTCTATTTTTCCTCATTCCTTCTTCCTTGGAAGAAATTTTTTACTACCTATTATTCCTGGAATCTTGAGGATAGACTTTTGTTCTCCTTTCAGTTTGATTTAAGGGTCTCTTTTTCAGTTCTTTTGGTGATTTTACAACATGATCAACTTTTATATTACCTTTATTCTGGTCCACTTTATATGCACCATTTGTTGTTTTAGCATCACAACTTATTCCATTGTTTCCCATTCATGTGGGTATTTGATCACTCAAAATATTTTCAACTCCATCAGACCCTCATTTTTCTCTCTCCAGCATCTCAACATCCACGAACCTACAAAATTTAATTTTCTTCTTAGTTTATTTTGAACTTTATTCCCTTTTGAGTATACTTTGAAGAGTAACAACTTTCTCTTCAAGTCCCCCAATAGTTTTTGACTCCTCCTCTAGTCTCGAGGTAAGTTCAATGATGACCTTTTTCTTTTCAAAAATTTTGATCTTTATTTCCACTACATAATCTTTTGTCCTTTCAAGGATTGATGATCGTACTTTCACTAGTTCTTCCAGTCATTCAATTTCATCTTCAATCTGATCAACATATTCTAATGATTCTTCCACCATTTCTTTCCACTTATTTCATCTCTTACACTTATTCTCATGATTACCAAAAGATTCCTTAAGCTGTAACTTGGGATCATCATTAGTTTTAACTAGTTATCTCTAGATTTACTATTGATGGTTCTGACTTTTCAATGGTATCCATCATGGAAGCATGGTTTCCAGTTTTAAATTTTTGTTCTTATTCTTAATAAAATTCATTATCATCATCTTACTATTCACAGGAAAAAATCTTCTTCTGTACTTTCTTTCTCAATTTTAAGTCTCCCTTTTTGAAAAATATTCTCTTAGGCTTCTCAATGTGTTATCCTTTGCTTTCTTCATCTTCAAAATTTCTTGAGTACTGATAAGAAATGTGCCCCACTTTTCCACAATGAAAGCAAGGTAGATGTATCTTCCCTTTAAATTTCCATTTTCCCTCCTGGAAATTCTTAGAAATGAGACAAATAATTTCTTTTTCCTTATCATCTTCACCGTTAATATATTTTAAAATTTTCAGTTTTTCCATGGCTTTGAATTCCATTTCCTTTCTCACTCGATTTGTAGAATATTCTGTATTGACTCTCAGTTCATATGCCACTAGGCCGCTCAACAGATCGTCCAAAGAAAGTTTGGAAAGATCTATTTTCTCAAAGTATTACACCTTTTCATTGTACATGGGTGGAATTATTCTTAATATTTTCTTAACAATATCAACGTCTTTGATTTCTTCACCTAGACCTCAAATTTCTCCATCCACTTCAGTAATTCGATTGAAGGAATTTTCATTCTTATCAGGATGCATCTTTAGATCTTAAAACTTATTGTGTGGGACATGTAGTTTTTCCTCCTTCACTTTGTCATCTCCTTCATAAATTATTTCATGTTTATCACAGTTAGACTTTACTGAGGTGAAACTCATCACCTTTAGATAGATCTTATTAAAAAGGGTCGCAGTGAGATCATTATGCACTTTAGCATCTTCATCAGGAATTTTTATTTTTGTATCAGTCCTATCCAGCCTTATTGGATCAGTGACTTGTATTACATGAGAAGTAGAAAATAGTACTTCCATTCTAAGAGATATTAGATGAGCTCTCATTCTATCTTCCAGATCTAAAAATTACTTCCATCAAAGAGGGGGACTCCCCTGATAGTGGCTGAATTCTCCATGATGGTATAATACAAATAAAACACCAGTAACCTACATCTGATACCACTTAAAGGAACCCATAACACTCAGAGCAGAGGGGTGAATCAGGGTGTCAAATTTTTATTCTTAAATTTTTGGATCTTGTTCCCAAATTGGTAGAATCTTGTTAAATCTTTCATTAAAATAAAAGTAAGTAGATGAAACAACACTTTTACTTTGTTCCTCGAAAAGGGATACATCCAGGGAGCATATGCCAACAGTGTGTTGTTCATACCTAAATCCACTAATTATCACAAGTTTTTGGATTATATGTTTCAATCACAGTCACTTTGTGCTAGGCACATTTCCTTTACAATGGTTCAAGGACAGCTCACTATGTCCCTCGAATAACTTACATCAACCCCCTAGCTCATTTCCATGAGAGAATTCTAACATAATTTATCAACTTGAAGGTCACTTCGATTGATTTCCATTGAAGTCTTTGTCTTAGTCCAGCAAGAGACTCTTCTTGCATCAAAATCCAGAAATAATGCTCTTGAAGGTGCTGATCACAAAAACTGGATATTCAAAAGATTGTTAGTATCATAACACCACACTTTCATGTAATACCTCAACTTGCATGCAATATTTGGTAATTGTCACAAAAGTTAACTTTCATGCAACCCCTACTTTCCATACAACAATTATCTTTCGTGCAACGACACCGAAGGGTTCACTAGGTCTTTTTAGACTAAAGGAACACCTTGCATGCAAGATTAACTTTCTATAATTCTTTTGTGTGCAAATATTTTTCACATTAGAGAAACTATATTTTCATTGAAATGTTTTTTGCTACTTCCATGGGGGTAGCCACCTATTTATAGTCCTTGATGACCCTTATTGAAAGTTTCTGACATGTCTTTGATGGTGCACACAAGATTATTCATGAGCGCACAAAACCCATTTTGACAACGCATTGGGCACGTAATATTCTTCCATGCAACCTCATCTTTCGCACACATTTAAGTCTTGCACGCACGTTTTTCCTTTTACATATTTTGATTCACTGATCCAAAATTATTCCTTTCCCACAAGTTTCCAAAAACCCTTCAATATTGTGCACAACTCCCTTTTCCAGAAACACTTTTGTCCATATTCCACTTTTTAACCCAAAACTTTGGCAAACACTGAGAAACGATGCCACCTTCGATATTGTTTCCCATTTGAACTGTATGATCCCTTTCCTGGAAAACATTCTGAACTGACAATGAGGATTGAAAAAAAATCAAAATATACTCTATTTCCTGCAAATATGGTTCGTGGTTCCAATAGTTACTATGGATTTATGATATTTTCTTTGTTTTCATCTTTTACTATTTTTTACCCCTGAGAAAGGTTGTCTTATTTTTAGGTGTTTTCATTATTAGGAGTTATTGTATTCGGATGAAATAAAGTTAATATTGGTAAGATCTATTTAAGGAGGTTTCTTAGTTTACTTTTTAAGCATGTTTTTGCTATTAAGAAGTAGAAGATTAAGATCAGCCAATCCATATGCCACTATAGAACACGCTAAGTGAATCTGTGCTGGGTGGATTCGGTAGACATGGGTCTATTTTATATTGATTCAAATTATCTAAAACCACTAGTAGATTATTCAAGATATAATAAAACCATCTATTCTTGTTTCATTTTAATTGTGGAAAGATATAGATTTATTAATTTTGGGTGTTCAAAATTAAAATATAGTTTTTTATTTTTCCATGGAAAAATTTTTGTTTTATTTTTTATTATGAAACACATGTTTTATTTTGGATTTTGTGTTACTGGGCCTCTGGTTGGGCTGTAATTCTATTCATTGGGCTCTATTTTGTATCTTGGTGCTTGTGTGTTATTGGGTCTCCGCTTGGTTCGTGGGGCATTGGGTTGTTCTAATCGGTTGTTTCTCAAGCCTCATTTTACCAATTTCCAATGTGGAAATCCACCTGTGTCTCTTCCTATTAGATGTTGATGAGTCTTCATCTGATAGGTCAGATTTTTGGGTTTTGTGTTTTTTAGCCTTCAGTTATCTTACCGGTTGTCTCCCTTTCATTCCCCTGTTGCTACCTTATCCAATGTTTGTTACTCCATCCTGGATTTATGATTATTTCGAGCACCCTCAACCATCTACACATCCCACCTCTCCTACAAAATATGTCATGTATTCATCGCAGTCTCCCACGTCACTTTGTTTTTTCCCCTTCCATTATTTTATCCCATGATTTTATTTTGTTTTTGGTGGTCGTTCATCGTATTCAGCTTCCTAGCTCCAGAGGATAGAGAGAGGGCCTTTAGTGGCCCTATGATCCACTACTTCCATTCCATCATTCCTTCCCCATTCGGGTGACCTTTGGTGGGGATATCGTCTCTTATGAACTCTAAGAAGACCAATTCAAGATCAAGGACTTCCGACCCTGGTAGAGCTATGTGTTCTTCGGTGCTTATGTATTTGTGAGGTCATTCCTTTTTCATTATTTTTCTACTGTGTTGTATGTTTTTACTTTATTTTATGGTTTGGTTCTATGGTTTTGGGGTTGGCATGTGTGAGTATATCCAGTTCGAGGGAGAATGTTTCCTTCTTCAAGCTAGGTTTCATCACTGGATCTGGAGTGATGAGGTCCATGTGCCTGGATATCTTCTCTGGTCCACATGAACGGTTTTCATATTTTATCTTCTTTATATGTATGTGCTATTATTTTCTTTTTCATAATAATACATAATTTGTGGTGGTGTTCTTTTTGTGGAGTGGTACAAAAAAGTCTGAACCACATAAATTGACCGTGTTCATCTTTACCTTCCTGTATTTTTTTGTTCTTTTAGCTTTACTAAAAATTATTGCTATATTCTTTTAATCTACTTATAAAGAATTAAGTAAACTCATCTCGATACCCCCAACAAGTGTTATTAGCGCCTATAATTGTTTTCTTTTATAGTGTCTGTTAAATTTGAATTTGAAGAGTTTGATGACGAAAATTATTTCAATCTATGGAGACTCAAAATGCATGCTTTATTAGTCCATAATGGACTCGTATATGATTTTCATGGTAATAAAAAACATTTAGTTACCATCATTGTCAATGGTTAGTCTACCACTAATTTTTTTGATTTTTACTCTAGTATACTGGGAAAGGCTCATTGCACCATTCTGTTAACCTTAGGAGATAAAGTGTTACATGAAGTTTCACATCAAACTACTGCTAAGTCTATTTGGCTTATCCTCAGACACTATTATATGGATAAGTCTTTTCTTGGGTATTTTTACAAAAACATGTGGTTATATAATTTTATGACGGACCTAGATCTTCTATGTGAGTTCATATTTTTGAGTTTAATAAAAAATTTCTGGATTTAGCTAATATTAATATAGAAGTTAAAGATTAGGATCAGTCTTTAATTTTGTTAACTTCCCTTGATTATTCTTTTAATTTGTTGAATTTTTCTATGATATATGGTAGGTATTTCATTACTTTAGATAAAGTTAAGTCTACTGTTTTGTCGGGTGATCTTCAAATGCATGGTATGAAGGAAATGTTAAATGATATTAAAAATGAACCTCAATTAATGTATACTCGGGGTCCTATGCACAAGAAAGGAATTATTGATAAGAACTGGTTTAAGGGTTTTTGATGTTTTGATTGTCGTAATATTGGCCACATAAAAAGTTATTTTCCTAACTTGAAAAACAGAGAGAGTATGGCCTATAACCATGTGGTATGTCTCGGTTATGACACTACATAATTTCTTTACTTTTTTGTTTGTAGCCCCTTCATTATAACTTGTAATAGGTTCTTTATTGACTTTTTTCTGCAATCCTAATATTTTCTCCACTTGTTTTCATTTGGGAACCTAGTAGGGAAAAGGGTTTTGTGAGATGGTATAAGCTGTTTTGGTATTAAGTGGAGATTCTTCTATAAGTCTCCTATTTTTTGTTACTATCAGTTGTTTTCTACTACATGTTTACTATGTAATTAGGATCTTCTATTTGTTTTATCTCTTACTATTTTTTACCCCCAAGAAAGGTGGTCTTATTTAAATGTGTTTGCATTCTGAATAGTTTCAACTTTTGGATGAAACAATGGTAATATGGTGAAGATCTATTTAATTTTGTTTCTTATTATACTTTCTAAGCATGAAATAGTATTAAATAGTATAATAGTAGGTTCGGTCAGTATATGTGTTGTTGTGGCACATGCTAAGTGAATCTGTGCTGGGTAGATTTGGAAGAAATTGGTTTATATTCAATTGAATAAAACTGAATGAACCCACTTCTAGGTTACACGGGCTACAAGAACATAATAAATGTTTGTTTCACTTTAATTTGGAAAAGGTTGAGATTTATTAATTTTGGGTTTTCAAAATTAAAATCTTTTTTTTATTCATCCAGTAAAATTTTTTGGTTTTTTTGTTATGCAACACATGTTTTCTTTATGATTCTGTGTTTTTGGGCTTCCGATTGGGGATTCCTTCTATTCGTTGGGATTTGTTCTAGATCTTGGTGCTTGCGTGTTGTTGGGCCTCCACTTGGTCTATAGGTCCTCAGGTTGTTCTGATCAGTTGTTTCGTTGGCCTCCTTTTACTAATTTCCATCATGGAAATCCAGCTATGTCACTTCCTATTGGTCATTGATGAGCCTCCATATGACAGTTCTCATTGCTGGGTTTTGTGTTTGTTTGTGCCTTTGGTGATCTTACATGTTGTCACCCTTTCATTCCTCTATTGTTTCATGTCCATCATTATCCGTTGTTTGTTACACCATCCTAGATTCATAATTATTCTGAGAACCCTTAATCTTCCACACATCCTGCCTCACCTGCAGTTCCTATTATGTCATCATCTTAGTTGCTCGTGTCTCTTCGGTTTTTCCCCTATCCTAATTTTATCCCATTGTTTCGTTTTCTTTTTATTGGCAGTTTGGCATCTTCAGCTTCCTAGATCCAGAGTTCAGAGGGAGGACCTCTGGTGGTCCTGTGATTTGATGCTTCCACATCATCCTACCTATCCCATTTTGGTGACCTTTGTTAGAGAGCTTGACTCTTGCAAGCTATGAGAAGACCGGTTCAGAATCAAGATCTCCCAACCCTACCAAAGCTATGTGTTCTTTAGTGCTTCTATATTTTTTAGTTATATCCTTTTTATTTATCTAGATTCTATGTTGTATGTTCTTTCTTTATTTTTTGGTCTGGTTATAGGGTTTTGGGGTTTCTGTGCTTGAGTATGTGCAATTTGAGGGATAATGTTTCCCTCTTCAATACAGGATTCATCACTGGCTCTGGAGTGATGAGGTCTTTATGCTAGGATAGCTTCTCTAGTCTACATGCATGGTTTTATTATTATATCTTATCTATCTGTATGTGCTCTAATTTTATTTTTCATAATAATAAATAATATGTGTTGATTTTATTGTTGTGGAGTAGGACCAAAAGGTCTGAACCCATTAAATCAACAGTTTTCATCTTTACTTTCCCATATTTTCCTTTCTATTCTTTTATATTTTCTAAAAATGATTCTTATATTATTTGTGTTTACTTCAAAAAAATTAAGTAAACTCATCTTGATATCCAAACAAGTGGTTTATCAGATAATTTAATCATTTTTATTTTAAAATTTATGTTAAATTTGAAGATGAAAATTTTGATGGTGAAAATGATTTCAATATTTGGAGATTCAAAATGTGTGCTCTTTTATTCCATAATTAACTTGCAGATTCTTTGCATGTTAATAAAAAACATGTAGTGACCATCACTACTGATAGTTAGTTCACCACTTATTTTGTTTATGTTCACCCGAGTATACTAGAAAATGCTCATTACACCCTTCTGTTAACCTTAGGAGATAAAGTTTTACGTGAAGTTTCACATGAAACTACTACTAAGTCTATTTGGGTTAAACTCAAACACTTGTATATGACTAAGTCTTTTCTTGGGAATTTGTACAAAAATATGATGTTATATAATTTTAAGATGGCCCCTCACTCTTTTGTGCGAGTCCATATTGATGAGTATAATAATTTTTTGCTGGATTTAGCTAATATTGATATAGCGATGGAAGATGAGTATCGTGCTTTAATTATATCAACATTACCTTATGATTCTTTTAATTTGTTGAAAGATTCCATGATTTATGGTAGGGATTACATTAATTTATAGGAAGTTAAGTCTTTTTTTTTGTCTCATGATCTTCAGACACATGGTTTGAAGGAAGAATTAAACGGTATTAAAAATGAACCTTACTTAATGTATTATAGGGGTCCTATGAAAAATAAAGGATGGAATGATAAGAACTAATTTAAGGGTTTCTGTTATTTTAAGTATGGAAATACCAGTGACATAAAAAGGTATTTTCCTAACTTGAGAAAGAGAGACAATATGGCCTAGACCCATGTGGTATGTCCTGGTTATGACATTGTGGAAGATGTTTATTTGTTGTTTGCAGCACCTTTGTTAGAACTAGGCATAGGTTATTTGTTGTCTTTTTCCTGTGATCCTAGAACTAGCTCAACTTGATTTTGGGGGGGAATTTGGTTGGGAAAAGGGTTTTGTGGGCTAGTCTGAGCTGTTTTGGGCTTAAGTGGAGAGGTTCATGTCAGTTTCCTGTTTTGTGGTTAATATGAGTTATTTTATACTACTTTGTTACTATGGAATTAAGAAATTTTCTTTATTTTCATCTTTTACTAGGGTTTACCCCTGAGAAAGGTTGTATTATTTTTAGGTGTTTCCATTCTCAGAAGCTTCTATTTTTTAATGAAACAAAGGTAATATGGGTAAGCTATATTTAATGTGGTTTCTTAGTTTACTTTAGAAACATGTTTTAGTATTAAGTAGTAGATGAGTATGTTCGGTCAGTCAGTGTGCCACTATGGCACATGCTAATGGAATCGGGGTTGGGTGGATTTTGTAGACTTACATTTATTTTTTATTGAACAAAACTGTCAGAACCCACTGGTAGGATAGTTAATCTACAATAACACCATCTATGTCTATTGAGTTTTAATTTGGAAAAGGTGGAGATTTGTTAATTTTGGTTTTCCCAAATTAAAATCAGGTATTTTATTTTTTCATGAAAAAATGTTGGTTTTATTTTTATATTATGCAACACATGTTTTATTTAGGATTCTATGTTATTGGGACTCCAGTTGGGACTTCCATCTGTTTGTTGTGATTTGTTCTAGATCTTAGTGCTTGTGTGTTTTTGGGCCTCCTCTTGGTCCATAGGGCATTTCTATGTTCTGATAGGATGTTTCACTAGCCTCCTTTTACTGATTTCCACTGTGGAAATCCACCTAAATCACTTCCAAATGGCCATTGATTATTCTCCATCCGACGGATTTGGTTTCTAGGTTTTTTCTTTCTTTAAGCATTTGGCGATCTTACCTACTATCACCCTTTTGTTCCTCTACTGTCGCTTGTCCCGCCTTATCTGTTATTTGTTACGCTGATCTAGCTTCTCTATTCTTCTGAGCACCCTCAATAGTCCATGCATCCTTCCTCTCCTGTAGTTCTTGTTATGCCATTATCTCAGTCACTCACATCACTTCATTTTTTCCCTACTATTATTTCATCCCATAATTTTTTTTTCTTTTTGGTGGTGGTTCACCGTCTTGAGCTTCCTAGTTTCAGAGTGCAAAGAGAGGATCTCTGGAAATCTTATGATCTGATTCTTCCACACCTTTGTTCCTTCCCCATTCTGATGACCTCCGGTGGAGATCTTGGATCATGCGAGCTCTGAGAAACCTGCTTCAAAATCAAGGGCTTCCAACCCTTCTAGAGCTATGTGTTTTTCCGTGCTTCAGTATTTGTGTCGCTGTTCCTTTTTCTTTATTTTTCTTCTACGTTGTATGTTATTACTTTCTTTTTCAGTTTGATTATAGGGGATTGGGGTTGGCATGTGTGAGTATGTCCAGTTTGAGAAAGAACGTTGCGTTCTTTGATCCAGGTTTCATCATTGGATCTAGAGTGGTGAGTTCTCTGTGCCGGGATAGCTTCTCTGGTCTACATGCATGGTTTCCTTATTATGTCTTCTCTATTTTTATATGTTATACTTTTCATTTTCATAATAATAAATATTATGTGGTGGTGTTATTTCTATGGAGTAGGACCAAAAGGTTGGAACCATGTAAATTGACCATGTTCATCTTTACTTTCCTGCATTTTCTTTTCTGTTCTTTTGAATTTTCTAAAAATGATTCCTATATTCTTTGTGTTTACTTCAAATAAATTATGTAAACTCGTTTCGATACCCCAACATTCATGATACCCAAATTCATTTGTTATTTAATGACGATGTAATGTGATGTGAATATGAGTGTTGCTAGCATTGAATGTTAGACCCCACAGGGATGAGTTCATTAAATTCATTTTTCAGTTTAATTTTATTAAGATTTTAATTTAATTGATTTTGGTTTGCATTTTTAATTAACATTTTAAGATTGATTTTAAAAAATAAAAAGAAACAGATTTAATTCATATCATTTGTCTCATGGATTTTTTCTAAACGGTGTAGGCTGAAATAACAATGGAAATAGAAAATTAGTAAAAAAAATGTGGCAGCAACTAGGTTGGTCCTCAACTAGCTACAAACCACATGGACACTATGTAGGGGTGGTTGTCCAAGCAGTCAGGAGTGCATGCCCAAGCACGACAGAATTGGCACATAGGTCATGCATGGTGCACACACAGAGGAAGGCTCCATTAGTGCACATGGAGTTGGGACAATGTGGGAGTGGGAGGAGAGTCTCACACGAGGGGTTAGGAATGAGTGGTGGTATGGGTCCTCTAACCCCCATTCGATATTAATTTCATTTGATGTAATGAGATCAATTAGAGAGAAGATTCCAGA
The DNA here is from genome assembly GCA_963277665.1 of Viscum album. Lineage (NCBI taxonomy): Eukaryota > Viridiplantae > Streptophyta > Magnoliopsida > Santalales > Viscaceae > Viscum > Viscum album. Next base: position 1,444,927,262 of record OY728155.1, on the reverse strand, counting down.
TCATGATTATTTCAATGTGGGATGCACATTTCACCTGGGGGATTGTGCACTTTTAGAAATGGCATTGTCCAAAGTGAACTCAAGCTTCGACCACTCTAGATGGACGATCGATGACTCTATGATAACTGTGGAATGGTGTTTGTCGACAGCCACTCGGTGGAACATTAGATGGTGTTGTGAGGCGATGTCATACAACCACACAATGGCTTGCCAACCAATGTGGAGTGGTGGCGATCATGTGGTGATGAGGGCATGCTCAGCGGGGGCATCAACATAGGGGCATGCAGAACATGCATGGATTATGAACAATAACGGTGGCGTATGTGGATGATGTTGGTGGTGGATAGGTTTGATAATGGTGGCATCTTGACGGTGGCGGCGATCTGCTCCTTTTGGGGTTTCCTTTGGTGGTGTGGCATCGGGCGGCGGTGCAAATCTAGTGCGATAATGGACTAATTCGAGAAGGTTGCTAGAGTTTCCTTGGTTTTATATTTGCCTTTGGACTTTTTTACAATGTTTCATTTGGTCTTTGGATAAGGATTATAACTTTGGGTCATTGGAATAACAAATTATTATCACTCTTGTTGTTTTAGACCTTTGGGCCATGATTTTGTGGGTCTTTGTGAGTTGTAATGAGTTTCCTCCTTTCTCAATTAAAAAACGGTCACCTTTCTTCTTATTTTAATAAAGGGGTTTGGCCCCAAATCGATTTAATTTAATCATATTAAAATAAAGTTATTAAATTTTTTATAAAATATTAATAATAATATAATTTAAAAATATATATTTAACTAGAATAATTTTATTTATCTATGTATAAAATAATATAATGTAAATTTATTTTAACTCAAATATAATATACAATATTATTTATGAAAAAAATATAAGATACAAAAAAAACATGAAAAAAACATTGTTAGCAATATTATTGTCGTTGTATGCCTTAAGAATTTAAATTGAACCTCTAGTTATTTGTTTAGAAAATAATATAAAATATAATACATATTCATTATTTGAAGATATATAAATTGATGAACGTCTAGTTGCTCATGAAGATATATAAATTCATGTTATTAATAATTTCTACAATGGAAAAAAGAAAGTGTTAATATGACTATTAGAAGAATATATTTCCAAACATTCTGATCAGGGGATATATTATATGTTTTCATTGTCATTATTATATGTACATAAGATTTGTTATCACATATTATATTTTTTTGATCAAAACCAGGACTTCTTGAAAAAAATAAACACAATAAGGAAATGGTGGTAGCCAATGTAGTGGACTCCAAATTCAATAATAATATTAAAAAATTTGTAGAGAGGTTCTGTTGGATATTTATAAGCCAATAAAAGAAAAATTTTATAAATAAAGAGTACAAAATGGAAAGTAAAATAGAGCATGGTGAAATGAAAATAAAATAATATAGAAAAATTAAGAGAGAGATTCAAACAAATTATGTAAAAGAAAGAAGAAAATTTTAAATTCAAATTAAATGAAATAAAAAAATGAAAGGAAAATAAAAATAACAAAGTAAAAGCAAAACTAAAATGACATTCGGGAAGACAATGAAGGAAGGCCTGGTGGTGGTGGGAGGAATGATTGATGGAAGAGTTGATGGGGGAGGAATGTAAATTTGTATCGATCGGCAACGCCTAAGAGGAATATGTGATCAACGAAGAGAAATTGGTGAAGGGGGTGAAAATTATCTTCTCTGGTTGCCTATTCCAACCTAAGGGTCAGGTCCTCCGTGAGATTGATTCCACATGTCCAAAAAATGACATGGATAAAAATTTTAATTAATATTTATTTTTAAAAAACAATTTGACTTATTTGAATGGAGTGGACTTAAATACCATTCAATCATGCTGGGATCCAATTACAAAAAAAACTCGAACTCAAAAACATTAAATCAAAAAAAATATATAATAGTAATTCATTAATAATAAATACAATTGGAAATATAAAACATTAATAAATATATAATTGTAGTAAGTAAAACTAAAAGTATAACAATAATTAATAATTTTTTATGTTTATAAATATATAATAACTACTCATCATTAATAATTTGTTTTATGTTTATAAATATATAAAAATAATTAATAGTATTATTTATATTTATAAAAATAATATATAACAATAATTAATAATTTTTTATGTTTATAAATATATAACTATAATTAATAATATGTTTTGTGTTTATAAATATATATTTAATCATTATTTTTTAACTATATACATTTTTTATATTTATCCACTCTAATTTTTTTGGTAGCAATTTACATTGAAATTTTACATTGTTTTTTATATATTAATATATTATGTATACATACACAAAATTTGTATTAAAATTTCCGACTGAAAAAAATCATTTTATATTTATAATAGGAAATATATTATGTATGGAAATATACACTGGAAAATTACATTGAATGTTTTCATAGGAAATTTTCAGTGGAAATTTCCACTGGAATTTTTCATTGTTTACTTATGCATTGATATACTCTCACTTATAATTTATGTAAAAATCCAAATGGAAAAATTAAGATGACAATTTTCTTTTTAAATTTCCACTATAATTTTCCAGTGCAAATTTTCATTGTTTATTTATGTATTAATATATTTTCACTTGTAATTTAAGTAGAAATTTTAATTGAAAATTTGTGATGAAAATTTTCATCCTATGATCCTACGATGTGAAGTTAAACTCAAATAAATGTAAAATCTATCATCAATAGAATCATTATGCTAGGAATAACATACACTAAAAAAATTGTACCTTGAATGCAGTTGTCGCAACAAACATAGATTCCACTGATTACTTTCAACTTTTAATGTCAATCTCCAACTGAGAATTTTCAATGGGATTGTTTGACTTTCCAATGTAAATTTGTACTTAAAATTATATTGTATATTTATATTTGTATATATACATATGTATGTTTATATATATACATATGTTTGTATGTATATATACATATGTTTGTATGTATATATACATATATATGTATGTATATATACATATATATGTATGTATATATACATGCATCCAAATTTTGTACTATAAATTTACTCTAAAATTTTTAGTATTAATTTATATTAGTGGGGATTTATAGTGTAAATGTAAAACAAAAAATTCAAATTCAAATTTACAGTGATGTTTGTATATACGTACTGAAAATTTCCACTGAAAATTTGCACTTGAAGTTTATAATTGAATAGTACCATGTTTATTTTAATTTGTAGGTTTGTCATTGTGTTTTTTGGTTTTCATTGAAAATTTTCATCATACATTGAAATTGTATTGTAAATTTTCAGTACAAATTTTCACTACGAATTTTAAAAGAAATTATATTGGAAAATATACATTGAAAATTTCCACTAGAAATTTGAATAAAAATTGGCAATAAATGTTTCTAGTGGATTTTTAGTGTAAATTTCCAATGAAAATTTCCGATTAAAATTTATATTTTTTATTTATGTATCAATATATCTTCATTGTAATTTTATGTATAAATTTGAATTGCTATTTGAAGTTTGCACTAAAAATTTCTGATGGATGTTTTCACTAGAAATTTTCATGGAATGTTTGCAATGAATATTTCCCTAGGAAATTCAAGATTTATGAAGTGTTTATAGAATCTTAGGAATCCTTAAATTTTATATAAGAAGTTTTTAAATCAAATTTCAAATACAAATATTTAGTAAAAAATCATTTTTTTACTTATGTATTAATATATTTTCATTTTAATTTTAAGCACCAATTTGAAATTTAAATTTCATGTGTAAGTTTGCATATGAAATTTCTGGTGGAAATTTACATCATAAATTTCCAGTAGAAATTTACCCAGGAATTTCTAGTGGAAATTTCGACAGGAATTTCTAGTGGAAATTTCGACAGGAATTTCCAGCAGCGGTAGTGTTAAAAAAGCCCCCAAAATGCATAATGGGGCATTTTAGTCCAAAAACCCAACCTGAGGTTCAGGTTTAGGTGCCCAAACTGAGAGGATTTAAATCTGAAGGATGGTATGCACCTCCTCCAGACCTTCTTCTTCGTTGACCACCTTTCCCCTCTGTCAATGCTTTCAGCCATCAATTATTAGTCATCCTAAAAGCCGCCCCTTGATGATCCTAATCACAGGGTACCATCACCGGTAATCTTCCCATTTATATATATATATAGACACACACATACCATCAATATCTGTTAGATATTTCTAATATCCACCGACACTTTCATCGTTGATATTTTTTTTTCAATTTATAATTTCGGATACGATATTTCCACTGTGTTTCTGTTAATAATATTTTCATTCTGTTATTATCCACCTGCATTAATATTTATATATTTTTTGACCTAGATTAAATGTCCAAATGGAAGAAATATCACTTTTAAACCATGTATCATTTTCCTAAACTATCAAAACACCCAAAACATTTTGTTTGGTTTAATGTATCTGACCCGCGGTTTATGCTAAATCATCACTTCTGACCGATAACATGCATTTTAAATCATACTTCATGTCTTGTATTGATGTGATTTTAGTTTATACCGGTCACAAGTGACATTAATTTTTGAACTAAAAAGTATTTCAAACTGAATACACACACTTTTAGTCACATGGTGTATCAGATTGAAGTACGGTAGACAGGTTACAAATAAACCACTAATCATTGTTTTAAAATGTTACCACTACATATCAACCCTTTAACATATTGAAAAATTGGCTTTAACTGCACTGAAAAAGCATTTTTGTCCTCAACCCCATTAGAGGGGTCCCCTCTATCAATGCTAAACTAGTTCTAATAAATTAGGGGCTTTTATCAGCACTAAAAATAGCAGTAATAAATTCCAATCTGCTGAAGTGCATTGTTTGAATAACAAAACATTGAAACAGATACACTAATAACATGAATGCGGATGTAAATTTAATTGAAATAAATTTTACATCACGAATATAGAAAAAACACTATAATATACATTTCCAATAATGTTTTTTTAATTACATTTATAATCACTATCCACAAAACATTTAAAAATATTAATGTTTCGTCACATTTGGCACCTTCAACCTCTTCTCAAAAAAGACTGATCATGGTATTAGTTGCCGAAAAAATCACCCCAACTCGAGCAAAAGAATCCACCAATATTAGAAAAAAAATATTTTGTTATTAATACTATGAATAAATAAATTAAACATAAATATGAATGAATATGCTAATTAAATATTGGTTTTAAATAAAAAGACACACTTTGAGTTATACCGGTCACATCATTCATCTTATTAAGGTGAGGGTGATTTCTACATATCACAAATGACTTATGGATCATTTTCTTAAAGTATTTAAATAATACGAATGTGTTTTCTCGGTTTTTAGTATGTCACTTGTTCTTTTTACTAAAATTAATGTCAATTTTAAATAAAAACACACACTTTGAGTTATACCTATCAAAAGCGTGCATCGGATTGAGGTGAGAATGATTCCTATACATCACAAATTACTTATATATTGTTTTATAAATGTATCAAAAAATCCAAATGTGTTTACTAGGTTTCGAGTATGAGACTTTTTTTTTACTAAAATATCATTTCAAACTGGAAACACGCACTTTGAGACATATCTATCAGTTCATGTGTCAATTTAATTAGATACTACTTCATACACATCAAAAATGACCTATGAATCATTTTCCTAAATTATCAATACAATTAGAGAGTGTTTTCTTGGTTTTCAGTAACACATGTTTTTAATTAAAATGTAAATTTTAAAATGATAAGTGATACTTTGAGTCATATCGGTCACACTGTGTGTCAAATTATGGTGTTATTGATTCCTAAATGCTAAAAATGACTTATGAATCATCACCATAAAGTATCAATATAATCCGGATGTGTTTTCTCAGTTTTTTTTATGTCACTTATTCTTTTTACTAAAATTAATGTCAATTTTAAATAAAAAGATACCTGGAGTTATATCTGTCACACCATGCATCAAATTGGGGAGAGTTAGATTCCTAAATGTCAAAAATGACTTATGGATCGATTTCCTAAAGTATCAAAACAATCTAAAGTTGTTTTCTTAGCATTCAGTATGTCACATGTTCTTTTTACTAACATTAATGTCAATTTTAAATAAAAATATGCGCTTAGAGTTATACTTGTCACACCGTTCATTATATTGAGGTGATGTTGATTCCTACATGTCAAAAATTATTTATGTATCTTTGTCCTAAAGTATCAAAAAAAATATGGATGTGTTTTCTTGGTTTTTAGTATTTCACTTGTTCTTTTTACTAAAATTAATGTCAATTTTAAATTAAAAGACACACTTGGAGTTATACGGGTCACACCATACGTCAAATTAAGGTTTGGTTGATTCCTAAATGAAATAAAGGACTTATGGATCAATTTACTAAAGTATCAAAACAATATGAATGCCTTTTCTCAGTATTCAGTATGTCACTTGTTCTTTTAACTAAAATTAATGCCAATTTTAAATAAAAAAATACACTTTGAGTTTTAATGGTTGCACCATGCATCAGATTGAGGTGTGGTTGATTCCAACATGTCACAACTGACTTATGGATAGTTTTCCTAAAGTATTAAAATATGACTGTGTTTTCTTGGTTTTCAATATTTCATTTGTGTTTTTACTAAAATTTCATTTCAAATCGGGAACACGCACTTTGAGTCCTACCAGTCACATCGTGTATTATATTTTTGTGAGACTGATTCCTACACATCAGAAATGACTTATGAATCATTTTTATAAATTATAAAGACAATCAGAACATGTTTTCTAGGTTTTCAATGAGTGAAACATGTTTTGAACTAAAATATCAATTTTAAACTAATAACGGACACTTTGAGTTATACCGGTCATACTATACATCAGATTGAGGTTTGATTGATTTTTACATGTCAAAAATGACTTATAGATCATTTTTCTAAAGTATCAAAACAATATGAATGAATTTTCTTGGTTTTCAGTATATTAGTGGTAATTTTTACTAAAATTAATGTCAATTTTAACCAATAACAAGAATTTTCAGTCATACTCCATGTCACTGATTGATGTGATGTTAGTTCATATAGGTCACAATTGAAATTCATTTTAAACTAAATATTTAATTTCAAACTAAAAACATGCACTTTCAGTCACACTTGCCACACAATGTATCATATTAAAGTGTGGTAAATTCTTACAGGTTACAAATGAACCACAAATCACTATTTTAAACTATCATGACAATCTAAGTGTGTTTTCTTGGTTTTCACTAAGTTATATTCATTTTGAACTGAAATTTCTATTGTTCATGTGTTCGTTATTGGGAAACACTTTTTTCCCTTTTGGGGGGTTTAAAAGGATGAATGGTTGGGAGGATGTAAATACCTAGGTTTTTCCTCATTGAGACAATTTATTTTTTATTTTTGAAGAATGGTGTTCACTATTTGGTTGATCCAGCATAGATTTGCGAGCATTGTAGGGTCTTAATAATAATATTTTAAAAACAAAAAAATTATCCCACACACATGCGTTTTCCTTCATAGATGGATTAACTAATTAATTTAATTTATATAATCACATAAATAATTATTTTATTTATTACGGAAAACCCTAAAATTCCTCTATTTACATCTCTGGTATATTCCTCTCTGGGATTAGAGAATTATCACTGCTATGAAACCTAGATAGGAGGAGAAGAAGTGGTTGGAATTTGGTGGTGACAAAATCATATCGAAGGAATGAGACCTGATTCTTATTGACTTCATTGTGACAAGCATTCCATTTATGATATATTCAAGCATAAATTTTGTGCCATGAGGCAGAGATTTGTTATTTTTTAATTTTCTATACCTTTATGTGATTTCTAAGCATAGAATAATGTGATCAATTTTTTCCCATATATTTTTAATATCCCCTTAGAATTATAATTTCTTATTGTCCAGGATTAATTTTTTGTCTTGTTTATTTCATTTTTTATCAGTTGTAACACCTATAATTGACAGATGGTTTTGAAACATCCATTATTGATCATAACTTTGATTTCTTATATGGATTTATACCATTATTCTTCATGTATTTGTCATCGATATACAGTTAGACTGGTTATTTGAATTTATTTTTTCAATTTGAATTGTGATCTAATCCTTGGATCGTATGAATTTATCGGATATGTCATTGGATTTAAAGAGGGTGAAAATGATCTATGGATGTCAGAGCATTGCGATGGCAGGGAGGGGAAAACTCTTCCCCAAGCATTAATGTATGGGGTGATAAGATTTCCAATGGTGGTGTTAGGGGATACTATTACTGATACATTCTTGTTGGGGATGTGCATCATCTTTCCTTGTAGAGGCATTGTGCTCGCTTGTTTCCCCACATTATTTCCTTCCAAATGTGGGCGACTTCCATCACTTTAATTGGTGATGTCAGCTCCTTGATCGAAATAGGATGATGGGATTTCCGTTCCTCCTTTTATGGATTCATCATCAAATATCATCATCTAGTTAGGCTCACCATCATAGATTTAATTCATGTTCATGAAACTTATTCTTGGTTCCATCTCGAGGTGGAAACCAGTTAATTATGTTATTTCCACCTCGATAGGACAAAAACCTTAAGTTACAGTGGATAATAACATTGTCATGTCTGGGAATTTTTGGATGTTGGGTTTGTTTGGAACCTGTAAAGTCTTCATCTTTTGGAGGTAATCTCAGGCATGAGGCATCTTAGGCAGGACACCTAAGGCATCTTGTGTCGGCCATGAGGTAGCTGAAGCTAGAGGGAAAATTCTTCTGAGTATTTTTACCTCAGGCATCACATGCTTATTATATGTGGTAGAAATTATAGATTAGGACACAAGTTTAACATCTTGTGGGGACATATTGGTCACATGTTTAATGTTTTGTGGGGATAGGTAGGTCACTAGTTTATTGTCTTGTGGGGATAGATGGTTCAAATAATTAATGTTTTGTGGGGACAGATGAGTCACATGTTTAACGTCTTGTTGTTATTGATTAGTCACGAGTTTAAAGTCTTGTGGGGATGGATGGGTCATAGGTTTGACATCCTTGTGGAGACAGATTGTTCATAGGTTTAATGTCTTGTGGGGGTATATGGGTCACAAATTTAGTGTCTTGTAGGGATAGGTGGGTGGTTAACTATGCCCCAAGTGGAATATTTCACACTTGGGATTTGGTTTAGTGTGTCCCTAGGGGGATATTTCAAACATGGGATTTAGTTTAGTGTGTCCCTAGGGGGGATATTTCACACTTGGGATTTAGTTAAGTGTGTCCTCGGGGGGGTGATTTCACACTTTGGATTTGTTGGAGTGTTGGGGGTGTCAGGATTTGAACATCATGATGATACCCCATATGTGTTGGTTTTTCAATATTGATCCTTGTGGAGGTTTACTATGTACCTTTTTTGGGAAGTAGGGATAACAACCCACATAGTTCAATGTCATAGTTTATAGTCTCTTGATAGGGCTAGTCCATAAATTGAAACATCATGAGATGAGGACACTTGTTTCGTGAAGGGAGTGTTTGTGAGGGATGGTGTGGGACTTACACATGGAAGCTTCCTAAAGGAGGAGGATCATCCTATGGTGAGGTAAGATGGTGTGGGGCTTATGCATGGATGTTTCCTAAAGGAGGAGTTTCATCCCAAGGGAAGGGAGAAGGTTTAATACCATGATGATCGTATATGGGTAATCCCATGATTATCACATGAGGTAAGGCTGTAGTTTAACATTATGTGCTAAAGATGTTGTCGTGCAGTTTAATATTTTTCAACTAGGACGTGGTGTTAAGTATTTTTACATTATACAACTCTAATGTTGGAAGGTCTTACACCCTAGGAGGCCACTTCCAAGTAAGAGAGGAAGATCCTATATAAGGCCTCCCTACCAAGTAATGTTGGAAGTTTCACACCATGATTCCCCATTTTGGGATATGTGTCTATTTCTCATTCACATATGGGTGGTGTATGGCGTAAACACTATCATAGAGGAGTGGAAATTATGGGTCTTGATGTTAGGGTGACTATGGTTAGGAGAAAAAGGTATGGTGATGGACCTGGATGGACTTGAAGCATAGGGGGTGTTGTTTCAGGGGCTGAAATTTATTGCGCATGACTCTATAATACTGCATGAAAATAGTGTTTCATGGGCCATGAGCTCCAGAAAAATTCAACTGAATGGACATGGGAGGCATAATCACGCACAACCTCTAAGGTTACATCTAGCTTAGGGTTGTTTGAAGGGATATTCTCTTGCATGAACCCAACTACACTAAATTGATTTTGTGTGAGGAACTCTCAAACATAGGATAAGGCATGTTGGGGTGCTTGGGAGTTTATTAACACAAGTTATATACCTTTGGTAATCCATAGAATTTGGGTGTTATGTGATGTCGCGGAAGAGGGATTTGTACGAGCGTGATTTGAAGCTTTATCTTCCAGAGATACACTTCTGTGGGGGGTGGTCTACTTAGAGCTAAAATGGATGTCCATATGAACGCAACCCTGGAAGGTTCATGTAACCTGGTTGTGAACCCCTCATGCCTTCAGCACTATTTTCTGACCACATAGGTAGGTGTCTTTAATGACACTTTTTTCAAACTAAGGGATTTACATGCCGTTGAAGAAATTGTGCACAAGCTGCTGATGTTGCATGTGATTTCCTTCTCCAATGATTCAAGGCTCCTAGAGCCTTGTAGAACTTTGATATTTAGTGGTGCCTTTCACATGAAAGTGATTTTGATGTGGGGAATAAAATTTTCTTTCAAATGATTATAGTTGTGGGTAACTATTGACTTTTTACTGAAATGGGTATTTTGTATAGTTTTCACATTTTTTAGGTAAAATTGATCATTCAGGGATCAAGACATGTTTTTTGTGGTAATAAATGTGCCTCCATGGAAGTGGAGCTGATGGTAGACCAGAAGTTCGAGTTACAAGGGAAATGTTGAGTTCTAGGGTTTTTTTCCATTTTAGAGTGAAACCCTCTCTCACACAGTCACACAACCTTATTGTGAGATCATGCAACACAAGGGACCCACTGCATTAACATGGTTCTTTGTTTGTTGCAATTAAGGGTCTTGTTGGTGGCAGCCAAGGCTATAACTACAAAAGTGGAATCAATGATGGCTTAGTTCTAGGATGAGCAAGGCTAGGTGAATATTAGAGCTGATGTGGTTCACCCAATGCTCAAGGAGGAAGAAACATAGATCATTAGGTTGTAATAATTTCTGGAGGCCACTTTCCAAAGGCTGACTAGGATTGAGAGACTAATTGATGAGGCAGATCCATAGGGTGAACCGATTTGGATAAAATAAAGGAGAGCCCCCAATATTTGGGAAACCATAAAATACTTTCGAAACACATTTTATTTAATCCCCCTATGCATTTAAGAATGTTTGTTTCTAAATATATGGTTATATTAATAAGGAAACATACAAAAGATCCCTAATCCCACACGAGTCATGCTCAGTTTCGAAAACAAGGGGAAAATAGAGGATTTATCATTTATGGGAGAGTGCAAGAGAGGATTCTAACACTCAGGGTCTGAATAGTTTATTGACCTCTAGGAGTATCCCAACCAGAAAAGTTGTGGATGGAGAAGGGGCTCTATGAATAGCCAAATTTCTTTCTTAATGTGTGCTAGTGCACAAATGGGGTAGTGCTAGGGGTGTTGAATTCAACCTAAAAATGGAGTGATGAATATCGTGAATTAGGTTTCCCAAGAACTGGAACATAAACAAGGGGTGACCAAGTGATAGAGGATGACTGCTGACCATATTCAAAACATAGGTTTCACTATCACTCCATCGAAGATGGGGAAAAACAAATGAGGGTCATTCATTTACCATGTTTGAGACATGAGACCCATCATCATTTCATTAGGAACATTTTGGAGTTTGTTCCTAGGATAGCAGGTGAGACGGTACGACTAGGCTCCATTTCCATGATGGGGGCTTGTTTAGATGTGAAATATGACGGTGATCCAAATCTTGGGAGACACAAAGTGTTGGGATAAATTGATGGAGTTTTCAAATGGAGTTCAACACCCTCAGAATTATTCCACTATGGGTTTGAGCTCATTTGGTAGGCATATCAGTATCAGTATTGGTTAGAATCGTATTCCTAGGTGATCATTATATTGAGCACCAAACAATGGAAAGAATTGAGCTATACGATAGGTTATCAACACCATAGGGGAAAAAGGATTCTTAGGAAGGGTCCTAAGAATATTTTTAGTTTTACATCTTCCTATGAGGATGAAGGGTGCGTAGTTTAACATCTTTTGGAAAGAATGTTGCGTATGAAATTTAACATCTTATGGTTAGGAAGATGCATCAAAAAAATTTAATGTCATGTGGTTAGGAAGTTCATAGCACAGTTTAGCATTTTGTGACTAGGATGTTGAAATATTATGAATAGATTCTTTCTAGTCAAAGTAGTGGGATGCATGAATGGGAGATACAAGAGTGGTGCCTCATAAAAAAGCTTGTGAGGAAAAGAAATCTGAGACTTGGCTCTAAATATTTCCTGAACTGATGGTTTCAGTGAGCATATCCATGTTTTTTTGGGGCCCAAAATGGGTTTTCAACCTGATATATATATGTGCCTCTTTCTTTAGTCTTTTTAAGGTCATACAGGTTAGACTGAGAAGTCATGATTAGCTGAAGGTCATAATTTTTGGCCTGGGAGTCTCAAATATTTAAATTTCATAATTATTCTACCATGGGTTTAAAATAGTTTGATTCCATAATGATTGAACTATATGTTTTAAATAGTTTATGGTCATAATGATTAAACCATGGTTATGGGGGTTTCTATTGAGTGTCCATGTGACAACCTAAGATTTTATGATTTTTTTGAAATAAATTTAATCTTTTTGATATCCTATATTACACGCAACACTGAGTTTATCTTTTGTTACATGCAATACTAAGTTTCTCTTGTGTTACATGCAATACATTTTTTTTCTTGTGTTCCTCACATCGTCAAGTTTGAACAAAACATGAATTACTATTAAGAAATTATTATTTAATATAATATTTATCATGTAGCCATTGGAATGGAATGTATGAATAAGATTACCTAAATTATAAAAATTTGGTTAACACATGTATATATAATTAATTATTTGGTGACCAATTAATTATTAATGAAAATAATACCATTTTTAACATCAAAATAAATATTTTTAGGGAAAATTATTTTTATTCATACAAGTGTGTTTTACATCAATAAATTAAAAAAAAATTGAATTATATTGATGAAATTTTTATATTATGTACTCAATATAATTTTCAACATTCATCTTATGTGTTTTATAGATAAGAGATAATAATAAATCATATTTTATTCTTAAAACTATATTTTTCTAAAAAGTAGTTTTGTCTCCTTTGGCACACTAATGCTAAAATTAGTTTTTAACACTTCTAGAAAGTTTATTTGAAAAATTAAACTTTATTCTTGAAATCCACATTTCAATATTTTTATAGGGTGAATCTTTGGTATTTTTCTGAAAAGTTTCATTTTTTAATGAATAGTGAAAAATAATAAATTTTATTTACAAACTGCCTTTTCATTTAATGTAATTATAAAGATAAATTATATTTTATATTGATTTTAAAGTAAAATTAAACAAATTATATATATATATTCATCCAATTTAGGATATTGGAATCATTTTCAAATTGAATTTTGATATAAAATATTTGTAAGCTTTTGAACATTATCCCTTAAAAACCCCGCTTTCTCGTCACGCCTACGGGATTAATTTTAAATTAAAATTTTCCAATTATATGAATATAATTTGTAAAAATAGCTTAAATATTTTTAATTCCAATAATTTTTATTATCTAATAAGATCAAATTCATTTTTTACCAAAAATATTAGTAAAAAAAGAAAAAACAAATATCGCGGTTATGGTAAAAAAGAATTTATCTTGGAGTCAAACTAAAAGGATAAGGGTAAAAAATGACCCAAAACTTGTACAAAACTCATTATATGGAAATATATATACTTTATACCTTCTATTATTAATAATAATATATTTTAAATCCTTGATTCATTAGAAAAATATAGGTACAACTTTTTCTTTTCAAAAAATTACAAGTGTGTCACTCACGTCACTTATAAAAAGACACTGCTTCTCCTCTTCTATTAACACATTTGAACCATTTTTGTTCAGAAAATACCTTCCCAAATCACTTCCAAATTTACCAAATATCATCTTAGAAGCTTTATTTTGGACAAAAATTCATCCTAGGAAGGATTCTGGTGTAAACCTAAAGAGGTTACTTGAAGAAGAGGTAACATTATTCAACGAGCATTTTTATTTTATTTATTCCTCCATGTAAGATCCCATTATTTTCTAGGTATATTAACTTTATAGTTTTCACTTTTTTCTAGGGTGGGAGTGGTTTTTTTTATTTTGGAACAATTTAGAGGTGTTTTGGATCTTAATATAGAATTTTTTGAATAAAAACATTCCATAGAAAATTTACACACCGTGAAAATGGGTTACACATCATTTAAATTTTTAATCAGGATAAAATCACTTGGGGTGATGGTTTTTTAAGTGAAACCATTTTTAAGTATTATATGATGTGTAAGGTAATGACACATAATGTAATTCCCTAATCATAAATTTTAAATCTATTTTGTGGTTTATTTTGGTTCCATTACTTCCTTCAACATTCCTTCTCTTGACACCATAGAGACTCTCAGTAGTTTTGGAGTGGTTTCTTTATCTTCTATCATCGTATATTGGCATTTTATTCTGGGAAAACCTTTTTTTATTTGGTTTACTTTTATTACTTTTTATTTGAAAGAAGATGTGGAACATTCTGACCATTGTTGTTTTTGGGGGTTGATCTTGATCATAGGTTTTGGTTATAGATCCCTTCTGTCATTATTTATCTGACTAGTATTTTGAAGTTAGTGGACTAGAACCAACTACTTTTTACTTTATTCATTAATAAATACCTTATCAAATCATGATTTTTCTTCTACGTGAAAATGCATGTGATAATGTCCTAAGGACAGATGTTTCATTAAAGGGTCATAGCGGATCCTTGCTATGATGAGAACCTGGAAGTGTCATAACACTATTCTTGAATATATTTTATATGGCCAGATGATGTTATTTTCGGGACACAAATAATACAGACCATTAGGGGTGAGGACTCATAAAACTTTTAGGCACCTTCTCATGGTGTGATCCCTTGGTAATATCCAGGAGGATATTATCAGAATGAGACCTACCAGTAGGAAATCCACATTTCATAGTGTCATTGGATGTTCCTATCTACAAATGGGTGTAATGGTCCTTTGACTTTAAGATTATTATTAATGGGTATTAGAACTTTCACACTTAGATGTGTTGACGAAAACTGTGATGACACACTGTTCATAGTGAGGTAGGATACGTTCGGTGCATCACGAGTGATGCAGCATTAATAGATAATGTGAGAAAGGATTTTTCCCTTCTGTTACATAATATAAGTAGATATCTCATTCCCTTTAATGGAATTGATATAGTCTAAATAAATCCATGTCCATGGTAAGGTATAGGCGAGTTCAATTTTCTGAAGTGAAAGAAAGAATAATCCAGCACATGAGTTGATGACACTAGCATGCAACCTGCTTGATTAGAGATATCGAGACAAAGGGATTAAATTACATGGTAAGCACTCTTATGAGGTGAAACTTCAATGCAGTGTCAACTTCTTTCTCTTGGGTGCCTTGACCCATTGCTAGACAATAATCTTGTACTTTAGGCAAGCCCGCCTAATGCCAAAAATAAAGAGGCCTAGAGGGTCACACACTAAGTGTATCCAGGTATCTCAAGTGAACTAAAGATTATTATTATATGTGGTTTAATAATTATTCAAGGAAGACTAAATCATTTTAATTTTGGAGGAAGAATAAAATGAAAAACAAGATATAAATGTTGTGTACAGTTAATGTACACACCTTGTAGTTTTCATTTAGTAAAGGAAATGAAAAAAAGTACACGCCATGTATTAATGATTACATGCCATGTATTTTTTTGAGATGGGATTTTTAGGAAATAATATTTTTTTATTAAATGATTTTTATTATAATCAGCATGGGTGCATGTTAAGGAATTAATGATTCTACATGGAGGTTTTCAATAAGAGTTAATGAAATAAATAAAATGCATAACGCGTTTATTTATTATCATAACTCTATAACCTCAAACCCAATTATAAATATCCCCAAAACCCCAATACTTTTCCAAGAATCACTGTGAAAAACAATTCTAGAAAATTCTCTCAAGGCCTAGAGAAATCCTTCCTCCAAGAATGCTCTCAAGAAAAAGAGAGATCCTCCTCCATCAGATCAAGGCGATCTAAGTCGGACAACGCAAGAAAAGTCTTCTCCACACTAGCACCCGGAGATTCTTTTGGTGACGTCTAGAGATACATGGTGCACGTGTGGATCATCACTAAGGGAAGTCTACACTTGGATTCTGCGATGCAACAACAAATCACATAAAAACGTGACCGGAAAACATCAATGATGAAATAATTCCATCAAGGTAATTCTTGTCAATTAAATAAATAAATTATAACCAACATATGATGATCCTCTCGATGGTTTTGGGACCCTTCTCTTTCTTTTCATTCTTCATTCTATTCCGAAGATCTGGCATTTTATTATCGTGACGGATCTCATATTGAACGTTGTTTAACGCTAAAATTAAAGTTAGGCAAACCCACCAACGTGCTTCCACTGCGCCTAGAACCTACAAATGGTATCAAAGGGAGGTTATATCGTTGATTATAATTATTCAGTTTTTTGTTGGTGATTTACACATTTAATAATTTATTTTTTTCACTTCAAGTTAATCATTCTTTGAATCTAATTCTCATGATCTTTTTCTCCTCTCTGGTTTCTCGTTCACCTTACAGAAATGATTTTTTTTTAACTTTGATTAAAATAAAATAGATGATCTTATCTGGAGGATCCAAACATTCTTGATCATACAACAGAAGAATACATGGAGTGTATTCAGAAGTACACACCGTGTAGTCTAGGTTTAATACATCAGACTGGTCCGCCAAATCAGGTCGTGTATTGGAGTATACCTAAGTCATAAATGACACTATGTGTTGACCAGGAATAGATGGCACATGGTTTCTGGATTACATGCCATGTGGTCCACTGAACACGACATGCAGTCCCTTTGGGTTAGGGTTGGACCGTATACCCTGTACACATCTTGCTCGGCTGGAAACCGTGTGACACGGATACTACATGGTATGTGTCCCACTAAACACACCGTGTACTCTAAAAATTTTCGAATTACATCTACACGCGATGTCCCCGGGTGTGTACTTCAGATGGACGGTGAACAAAAGTACACACCAAGTAGTTGGAACTACACACCGTGTATTCATCCAAATTACGCAGATTTATTAAAATTTATTATTATATCATACAAACCCTTAAGATTTGTACCATAGTACAAGTGTAAAGCTGAGTCACAACATGTGATATGTGTTTTATATATATATATGTTTAATTTAACATCTGCGTAATGAACAGGAATTCACTGGGTTTCTTCCATGGTACAAGTTACGTACAAAGATAATTTTAAATGAATTTATTTGTATAAAATTATGATTGATGAGAATCTAAAGAAAATTTAGAAAAAGGGTTTAAGATAAAAGGATTGATTAATTAAATATAATTAATTGATTCGAGTGTGATTTATCTTAAGCAAGAACGTTTAAAGAATTGAATGCTAGTTTTATTTATTCGAAAATATCGTTGCATGTTTGGATGATCATGAGCTAGACCAAGACCGTTGTATGTGAATGGTTTCTTTTAATTTATTTATTTAAATTAAATTTTTTCGCCAGTGAGACTTCTCCTCATTGATATGTTGGGCATGCACGCCCAAGGATTCTTTTATTTAAAAACCCATTTTACCCCCCACATACGTGTGAGATAAATGCATATGAAATGGATGGATCTCCCAAGCTAGTGGATATGGTTCAAGTCAGGAGCCAAGGTGAAACCAATACAAGGAGATACAAAGGTGGATAGGTGGAAAGCTGTAAACACGAACTCGAAAGGCTCAAGGTGTTTCTCCCCTAGGTCTTGGGTTAGTTTATCAACTGCTACATAAACTAACCAATAGAACAAGATCATGGTCATTCCATTTATTTTATTTCTGTCAGTTGCATGGTTTATTTATTATGGGTGTGTTGTCACGATCACACAATTAATGAATTAAACAAGCATGCAAGATAGAACTAAAATAGGACCGGATTATGCGTAAATATTATCTTAGACATGGTTAATCACTTATGTATATCCCACTTAATATTAAAAAGCATGTAATCAAAGATAATAAAATGGAAATTTACATATAAGGATAAAATCCCTCAAAGAATTATTAAGTCAGTATAGACTTCCATAATCTTGGTTAGAATCGAAACATAGTTCAAAGCTCTTGACCAACCCTAGTTGGGGTGATTTCAATTATCGGGGAATTCCAATTCAATGTTTTTGGTTGACTTGACATGGTTCACATCAAGGGTTCACTAACACAGCATAACTTGGCATTACCAAGAGTAAAAGTTTGAGGAAATCCAAAATAAAAGGATTTCAAGATTGGGGAGTCCACTCACCGGATCAAGGAGCTACGAGTTAATGCAGTTGGCATTTGGAATGCCTACCTAAAACCCTTAAAGTTGCTTGAACAACCCTATTTGGGGTAATTATAAGGGAAACATGGATCCTTTCCACTAGAATATATAGGCAACAGAATATTCCGAAGTCCATGGTGAGGGCTATTGGATTTCGATAAAATAGTGGGAGACTAATAAGTATTAATTTATTTATTTTTCATAGTTTTATAAAGTACTAAAACCTTTTCTTATCTTAATTTTTAGAAACGACAAGAAAAATGACTTCAAAAATATCACTGTGAACCATACTCGAGAAGGAAAACCTTCTCACTGGCGCTAATTTCCAAGAGTGGAAGAGGTGTTTACGCGTCATCCTTCACCATGAGAGGAAATTGTTTGTGCTGGAAGAGCCTATTCTAATTGTGCCTGGGAAAAAGGCCAGGGATGAGGAAATATCTCTCTACATGAAACAAATGGATGATTCCACAGATGTCCATTGTTTCATGCTATCATCCATGTCTAATGAGCTCTTAAAGCAACATGAAAACATGGATGCATATAGCATGATGTCTCACCTTAAGGACCTCTACCAAGAGAAGGTGATAAAAGCGAGATATGAGATCTCCAATGATTTGTTTACAACTAAGCTTGGTGAGTCTGCACCAGCTAGGTCTCAGGTAGTCAATCTTATTGGCTACGTTGAACATCTGTACATCTTAGGGATTAAATTCTTAGATGAGTTGCATACAAATCTCATCCTATCATCACTTCCCAAGACCTTCTCTAGATTCATTGTCAATTATAACATGAGAAAGAATGAGAAGAGTCTATCGGAACATCTGGCCTTAATTCACCGGGTAGATAAGGAAATGAGGCATGACAAACCTAGAGTACTTATGGGGAATATGAAAAGGAAGGACAAGGAAAAGGGTCCAAAGACTTATAAATAGTCTGAATCCCCCGAGCTCATTCCCTACAAGAAGGGGAAGATCCAGAGGCAGGTCAAGGAACGAGAGGCAATATGTTTTTCATGTGGAAAGAAAGTCCAATGGAAAAGTAACTACACTCATAAGCATGGGGATGCTAATGGTGCATTCATTATCGAGTGTACTCTTTCCATTTATAAACATTGGGTATTAGATACATCTTGTGAGGCTCACATATGTATTCAAATATAGGAACCAAGTAGATTTAGAAAAATTTACATAGGAGAGGTGGATCTTAGAGCTACCAATGGTGCAAGGCTGGCTGCATTGGCTATTGGAGATTACCACCTCTCACTGCCAACTAGGATGATTTTGGTTTTACATAACTATTATTATGAACCTAGTGTGACCAAGAATATAATTTCTGTATCTTATTTGAATATGGATGGATTTATTTTCATGTTTGGAAATACGGTTTGTCTCTTCTATAAGAACAAAGTATGTTATGGTATGACACATTTAAATAAAACTTTTCATGTATTAAATTATGAAAACCAAGTGTTGGTAGTCGATAATGAAACAAACTCACATGGCTCATACATCACTCGGTTGTGGCATCACCGTAGTGGTCATGTAAACGAGAAGCGCTTGACAAAGCTCTTCAAAGATGGTTATTTGGAATATACTAAGCTAAAACCACTTGATAGATGTCATTCTTGTTTACAAGGAAAAATGACCAAGCCACCCTTCGGTGGACAAGGTGAAAGGGCCACAAAGCATCTAGGATTGGTGCACACAGATGTGTGTGGAACATTTCCAGTAGAAGCTAGAGGTGGATATTCTTAATTCATTACTTTTATTGATGATTTGAGTAGATATGGAAATGTCTACTTAATGAATTATAAGTATGAAGCCTCAGATAAATTTAAGGAATTCAAGAATGAAGTATTGAATCATCTTTGTAGGAAGATAAAGAAACTTCAATCAAATCGAGGTGGAGAATATTTAAACCAAGATTTCATAGATCTTCTATAGGAGTCTAGGATTCTATCTCAGCTCACTCCTCCTAATACACCATAGTGGAATGCTGTTAGTGAAAGGAGAAAATGTGCCTTGTTGGACATGGTGAGGTCGATGAGGAGACATGCAAGTCTTTCATTATCATTTTGGGGATATGCATTACAAACTGCAGCATACACATTAAACCGAGTACCAACTAAGGTGGAAAATGGAATTACCTCCGATTTATGGAATGGAAAGAAACCCATTTTGTCACATACACGTGTATGGGGATGTGAGGAATTTTTTAAGGCCTTCTTAGATGAAAAACTAGCACCCCAGGGCACAAGGTGTATCTTTATAGGATATCCAAAGTAAACAAAAGGATATTACCTATATAACCCTCAAGACAAGAAAGTGATTATCTCTAGACAAGACGTATTTCTTGAGAGGGATCACATCCTCAAAAGTTATATTGGGAGAAAGATTTAATTTGATGATGTTGGTGCTCAATATACACAGGAGTTGGTATAGGAACAAGTTCCACAGGTCCCCGTGGAAGAGGTTCCAAAAACACAAGTACTGTGTATGACCTCAAGAGAGGTAAGGGAACCAGAGATATTTGGTTTCCTAGTCACAGAGGATGGTGAATCATTACTGTTGGACAATGATGAACCTATCTCCTACAAGGAAGCAGTAGAAAGATTAGAAGCTTCAAGATGGCTAGAAGGTATGAATTCTGAGATGGATTTCATGTATCAGAACCAAGTCTAGGTTCTGGTCGATGAGCCAATTGATGTAAATCTTGTTGGATGAAAATGGGTATTCAAGAGAAAACTAGACATGGAAGGTAAATTTAGCACCTATAAAGAAAGGATAATGGCTAAAGGATTTAGACAATGTCAAGGAATTGGCTATGATGAAACCTTCTCTCCAGTTTCCATGTTTAAATCCATAAGAATCATACTTTCCATAACATCTTACCATGACTATGAGATTTGGTAAATGGATTTCAAAACAGCATTCCTTAATGAGAACCTTATGGTAGATGTATATATGACACAACCAGAAGGGTTTGTGACACCAGGTGAAGCCAAACAGGTTTTCAAGTTTCAAAAATCCATTTATGGATTAAATAAAGCATCAAGGTCATGGAACATTCGATTTGATAAATCCATAAAGGAATTTGGTTTCATTAAGAATGAATGTGATCCATGTGTTTATAAGCAGTTTAATGGGAATGCAATCATTATCCTAGTAGTATATTTTGAGGAAATATTGCTTATTGGAAATGATATACCATTCTTATAGTCAGTTAATGATTTGTTTAACAAGTGTTTCTCCATGAAGGACTTGGGTGAAGCAGCCTACATTATACGGATCAAGATCATTCGTGATTGATCCAAGAGGCTTCTTGGACTGTGTTAGGGTACATACATTGACCAGATACTAAATAGATTTAGTATGGAACAATACAAGAGGGGATTGGTTCTAGTGTCACATGGCCTACATCTTTCTAAAAAATGTGTCCTCAGACACAACAAGAGAAATATAGAATGAGTAAGATCCCATAAGATTCAGCTATAGGACCAATCATGTATTCCATGTTATGTACCAGGATTGATGGTGCCTATGCACTGAGAATGGTAGGTAGATATAATGTAGATCTCGGAGAACAGCATTGAACATCTATTAAGTCTATCCTTAAGAATATGTGAAGAAATAGGGATATGTTCGTGGTGTATGGAGGAGACAAAGAACTTGTCCTCAGAGTGTATGTTGATGCTGGTTTTTATACAGATTAGAATGATCTGAAGTTGCAATCTGTATATGTTTTATGTCTCAATGGAGGAGATATGAGCTGGAAGAGTTCAAAGCCTCCAATTGTCACTGATTCTACAGTGGAGTCCGAATATATAGCATATTTTGATGCATCAAAGTAAGCCATATGGATTCAGAACTTTTTCCATGAGCTTGATGTGGTGGCTAGTATTAAATATCCCTTTAGGATGTATTGTGATAATACTGCAGCGGTGGCTCTTGCAAAAGAACCAAGGTCACATCAATGGGAAAAAGAACATACTCTAGAAGTATCACCTCTTGAGAGATTTATATCAAAGGTGTGAAGTTGCAGTGAGAAGAGTGTCCACAGAATATAACGTGGCGGACCCCGTGACTAAAGGCCTATCTCAGAAGAAGCATGAATATCATGTGAGAGCTAGCGGGTTAAAGTTTATTAGCAGTTGGATCTAGTCTGAGTGGGAGTCTGTTGTATTTGGTGGCCTAGAACCAACCACTTTGTAATTTATTCATTAATAAATACCTTATCACATCTTGATTATTCTTCTTCATGATAGTGCGCGTGATAATGTCCCAAGGATAGCTGTTGCATTAAAGGGTCATAGCGGATCCCTGCTATGATGAGAACCCGAAAGTTCCATAACACTATTCTTTAATATATGTTCTATGGTCAGATGATATTATTTTAGGGACACAAATAATACAGGACATTAGGGGTGAGGACTCATAAAACATTGATGCACCTTCTCATGGTGTGTTCCCTTGGTAATATCCAATAGGATATTATGAGAACGATACCCGCCAGTAGGAAATCCACATTTCATAGTGTCATTGGATGTTCCTATCTGTGGATGTGTGTATTCGCCCTTAGAATTTAAGATTATTATTAATGGGTATTACAAGTCACACACTTATATGTATTGATGAAAACTATTATGACACACTGTTCGCAGCGAGGTAGGATACAGGTGCGTCACGAGTGATACTGTATTAATAGATAATGCGAGAAATAATTTTTCCTTTCTATTACATAATAGAAGTAGATATCTGAGGCCCTTTGATGGAATTGATATAGCCTAAATAAATCCAGGGCAATGGTAAGGTATGGGCGAGTTCAATTCTGGGAAGTCAAAGAAACAATAATCGAGCACATGGGTTGATGACACTAGCATGCAACCCACTTGATTAGAGATATCGAGACAAAGGGAATAAATTACATGGTAAGCGTTCATATGAGGTGACACGTCAATGTGGCACCAACTTCTTTCTCTTGGGTTCCTTGACTCATTTATAGACAGAAATATTGTACTCTAGGAAAGCCCTCCTAATGCCAATGAGAAAGAGGCCTAGAGGGTCACACACTATGTGTATCCAAGTATCTCAAGTAGAATAAAGATTATTACCGTATGTGGTTTAATAATTATTCAAGGAAACCTAAATCATTTTAATGTTGGAGGAAGGATAAAATAAAAAACAAGATATACACACCATGTAAATTGAATATACATGCCTTGTAGTTTTCATTTTGGAAAGGAATTGAAAAACAAGTACACACTGTGTATTAATGATTACACGTCGTGTAGTTTTTCCAGTTGGGATTTTGAGGAAATAATATTGTTTTATTAAATGATTTTTATTATAACCAGGGTAACGTCCTAGTTCCGGAAGCCTCCTAGAGGCGCCCTGTCCATGGTTGGTCACATGGACTCAAGCGCATTTCCCCAAACGCCAGAGGCTACTGACTAGCAGCGAGGGCCTGGGGTGTGTTAGTGGGGAAACTATGCCCTCATTCACAGAGTACACAGCAGAAGTAATAAACATGCAATATCGGAAGCAGTAAATAACCAACATTAATAAAAAGTGGAAGACTAAATCATCAAACTGGAACACACACACACACACACATATATATATGGAATGATGCAATATACATATCTAGGAAAGTGGCCAAACAAGTCACAATGCTGAAAAACACCACAATACCAAAACAAGTACAAAGAAAAGTAAACAGCTCCTCAGCATCACAAGCCAAAGCTTGGTCCCTTTCTCTCCTGCTCCATGCAATCAAGTACCGGAAGTCGAAGGGTGATTTCCCTTGTCTATACCTGTAACAACATTGTCTGCTTGGGCCCAAAAGCATGGCCCAAACAGGGTGTGAGATAAAATCCCAGTAGGTAACCACCTGAAGATCTATGTCTAACCGTCAAGGAGTATATGGCAGGAAAAAGTAGACTAAGCGGTAAACAGAAATAGAAAAGCAGTAGGTAGTAAATGGTAAGCAGTAAAGCAGGATAATACACAACAGTAATAAAATCCACAACCAACAACAGTAGTGAAGAAAATAGCAAAAAAGCCGGAAACCCTCTGGGATGTACTCACATCCACCCCCCTCGGGTCCTATCCAAGAAGTACCAAAACCCTATGGGTAGTGCACTCAGCCTAACCCCTCTATTTTGGTCATACGAATTTATGAGACTCTCTGGGGAAGCACACTTGGTCAATTCCCCTTATAGTCTAGGGTAGTCAGGGACTCTCTGAGGAAGATCACGCGGTCTAACACTCTTAGCCCCAAGGTCTAGAGACTCTCTGAAGAAGCTATCTTGATCAATTTCTCCTATAGCCTTAGGTATACCACAGACTCTCTGAGTAATCTCACTTAGTCAATTCCTCCTCTAGCCTAAGAAGGGTTTTAAAGAGAAAACAAACAAGGTAAGACTCTCTGAGGAAGCGCCCTCGGTCTACCCTCCTGTAGTCTATAATAATCCAAGAATATCTGGGATCTCACTCGGTCCACCCCCTATAGTCTAATGTCCAAGAATCTCTGACGAATCTCTCTCGGTCTACCCTCCTATAGTCTATAATGTCTAAGACTCATTGGGAATCTCACTCGGTCAATCCCTTGTAGTATATAGCACCAGGTTCTCTCATTCATGTGTCGGTCAGTGCATAATAATGATATAAGGCCAGAGTACACCTATAGAGCTACTTGGCTAACCAAAGTACACTTATAGAGCTACTTGGCTAACCAAAGTACACCTATAGAGCTACTTTTCTAATAGTATACAAGGCAACAAGCATGTTACATAAAGACACTCCATACTATAGACACAAGGAATGAGAACAGGTGTAACAACCAAAGGAAAATGAAACCCGAAGGTTTTAAATAGAACAAATCATGGGAAAAACATCCAAGCACAAAAAAAAATATCCTCTAACATGATTAATTTACCTCTACACAAGAATACAAGCAAGGAAGGAAAACAACAAGGGCAAAAGGGTAAACACCCAATACCCCGTTCATGGGTATTGGTGGAATTTTCACATAAAACTCAAGGAATTTGAACGGTAAGGTACAAACCACCTACCTTGATCCTATGAGATCGATATACGTGAACAACGATGACTTATTCTCCTTATAATGTCGTAGATCTGAGAAAACGTCCGAAAATCATAAACCAAGATAACATGAGACAGAGGAGGAATTGGAAAAAAGGGATCAAGAAGAAGGAAGAACTCACCGCTGTGATTCCAACACAATTGACCGTTCTTGAATCGGAGAATGGACAGAGAGGTGGGGGATCATCGAATATTTGCGGATCCTTGGCGCTCTTGGATGAACGGAACCTAGAAGAAGACATTTTTGTGCATCAGGCGTGACCCCGGTTTGTTTAATGAAAAAAAGGACACGGTGTGTACATTAAGTGTACACGGTGTGTACTAGGTCTTTCCATACTCCGCCAAAATCGGCCTCCACATCACACTTACACACCGTCTGTGTGGCCTGGGCATGGCCAGCACACGGCTTCGAGCGGGAAAAGAGTACACGGTGTGTACTCAGAAAGTACACAACGTGTACATCAAAAATTTCCAGAAACCTAATTTTTCTAAAAAAACTCCAGAAAATTGAAGGAAATATCTCAAACGAAGATCCGGGATCTTACAAACTTCCCCCATTAAAGAAATTCATCCCCGAATTTCCTTAAAGAGGCGTGGAAGAAGAAACCTCGAACAGCTCTGGTCACTGCAATCGTACATCGGCCTCCCTTTCCCAGGTCTCATCCTACACTTGTCTGTGCTGCCATAACACCCATACTAGAGGAACAGACCGCCCATGGAGAACCTTTGTACTGTGATCGAAAATCTGGATGGGATTCTCCTCAAACGATGCATCCACTTCGAGCTCAACCTCCTCGGGTTGGAAGACATGAGACGGGTTTGAAAAGTAACATCAGAGCTGAGAGACGTGGAAGAGGTCGTGCATAGCCCGGTACCTCTGAGGTACCTGCAACCGATAGGCAACCGGCCCAAATCTCTCCAAAACCTCAAACAGCCCGACGTACCGCAGTGAAAGCTTACCCTTTCTCCGAATCCTCTTGTGTCCCAACCTTTGTGCGACATGCAGGAAAACCTGATCCCTGACCTCGAACTCCAAAGGTCATCTCCGCTGATCAGCATAAGACTCCTGTCGAGACTGTGCTGTAGCCATCCTCGTCTGAATCAACTCTATCTGCTTAGAGGTCTCTTGAACTAGACGAGGTCCCAGCAAAGCTGCCTCTCCTGCCTCCAGCCAGCATTAGGGTGATCGGAATGTCCTATCATACAGAGCCTCATATGATTCTATCTGAATGGTCGCCTGAAAACTATTGTTGTAGGAGAACTACACAAGAGGTATTTGCTTCTCCCAAGAACCTTCGATGTCTAGAATGCAAGCTCGGAGCATATCCTCAAGCACACAGATCGTACGCTCGGACTGGACATCTGTCTGGGGATGGTATGTTGTACTCAAAAGTACCTGTGTACCCAAGGTCTTTTGAAGTCCCTGCCAGAACAGAGAGGTAAAGCGCTCTTCCCTATCTGAAAAAATAGACTGTGGAACTCCATGTAGATGCACAATCTCTCTGATGTAATGTCATCCCAGATCATCGACACTGAAGGTCTCCTTGATCAGCAAGAAGTGAGTAACCTTCGTGAGCCTATCAATGACATCCCAAACAGCATTGTTCCCCCGAGGTGACCTCAGTAACCTGGTAACAAAGTCCATCACAACATCGTTCCACTTCCACTGCGGAATGGGTAACTGTTGTAAAAGGACTGCCGGTCGCTGATGCTCTGCCTTCACCTACTGATAAGTAGAGAATATCATGACAAAACTAGCAACATCTTTCTTTATACCTAGCCACCAGTACTGGTGATGAAGATCTCGATACATCTTCGTGACGCCATGATGGACTTCCCAAACTGAGGAATGAAAATCTCACATCAGCTCCTCGCGTATATTTGCTGGCATCCATAAGCGTCCCTGGAAACGCAATATCTCATCCTCGCCCACTGTCCATCCAGGAAGAGGGTCCCCTCCTGACACACTCTCCTGCAGGACTAAGGCCTTCGAATCTGATAGCTTCCTCATCCTTACCCGACCAAGAAGTGTAGAGGTAACAGCTACATAAGATAGGATAGTCTTTCCCTGCCTATCTAGAACTTCCAAGTGCATCTCAGAGAACAGGGCCATAAGCTGCCACTCACTGCTGGCCTTCCGAACTGCCTAAATCTGAGTTCTTCTGCTCAACGCATCGGCCACTTCATTGCCCTTTCCCGGCGTATAGGCGAGCTCAATGTCAACGGACTGATGATACTCAACCCACCTACATTGTCTCAGATTCATATCATGCTGAGTGAAGATATAATTAAGACTCTTATGGTCGGTGAACACCATAAAGTTCTCTCCTAGAAGGTACTGTCTCCAACAGCGTAAGGCATGAACAACAGCTACCAACTCCAGATCGTGCGTAGGGTAATTCCTCTCGTCTGGCCTCAACTATCGAGACCCATATGCAACGAATCCATCTCCCTGCATGAGCACAGCTCCCAGCCCAATACCTAAAGCATCACAATAAAAAGTTTAGCTCTTTCCTAGCTCTGGTATGACTAGTATCGGTGCTGACGTCACCCTCCCCTTCATCTCTTGAAAGGCTGACTCACTAGAATCTAACCATAAAAACATCACCCCCTTCTTGGTCAGACCTATCAACGGTGCTGCTAGGCGTAAGAAGTCCTGAATGAAGCGTCTTTAGTACCCTACCATCCCTAATAAACTCCGTACCTCAAAGACGTTCCTCGGCTTCTCCCAGGAAACTACAGCCCTAACATTCTCTGGGTCCTCAGATACTCTAGCCTCTGAGATGACGTGACCCAAGAATTGAATCTGATCCATCCAAAATTGGCACTTCGAGAGTTTATCATAAAGTCGATGCTCTCCCAGTGTACTCAGAATGATCTCAAGATGGGTAGCATGGTAGTGTCGAGTACAAGAGTACACCAAGATATCGTCCACAAATACCACGATGAAGGAGTCCAAATAAGGATGGAACACTCGGTTCATTAGTGCCATAAAAACATTTGATGCATTCATGAGACCGAACGGCATGACTATATACTCGTATAGACCATACCTTCTCCAGAAGGCTGTCAGAGGTATATCTGATGGTCTAACGCGCAACTGATGATAGCCAGACCTCATGTCGATCTTCGAGAACACCCAATCTCCTCGAATATGATCAAATAGGTCATCAATCCTCAGAAAGGGATATCGGTTCTTGACCGTCAACTGGTTTAGATTCAGATAATCCACACAAAGACGAAGAGTTTCGTCTACCTTTTTCGCAAACAGGACTGGACAACCCCAAGGAGAAGTACTGGTTCAGATGAAACCCTTTTCCTGCAACTCCTCCAACTAGTTCTTGAGCTCTTGCAATTCCAGTGTAGCCATTCTATAGGGAGGAATGGACACTGGTGACTCTCCTGGAATGAGATAAATTGATAAGTATACATCACGCTTCGGAGGCAAACCTAAATAGTCCTCTAGAAAGACATCCCTGAAACGATACACCACTGGGGGAAAGTCTAATTGTGAAGTCCCCTGGTTATCCAGATAAAGACTGGAAATCGGGGTTGTAACTTCCCATAGACCATGATGCTCTGGTCCAGCTCTAGCTGCCTGGACATCCCACTCGCCTCTGTGAAGAAATGATCAGTCCTCTGGTGATATGAAACTCACCCTATGGTGATAGAAATAGACGACTTCCTGGAAAAGAACCAACCAGTCCATCCCAAGAATGATGTCATAACCCGACATCTCTAGGACATAGAGGTCCCATAAGAAGTATCACCCCGCAACCTCAAGAGGGAACTCTCTGCACTGATGTACGCTAGATTTCCTCGTACCCAAAGGCGTGTCAAGAGTCAATAATCGGCAGACATAAAGATAAAGAGCCCAAGGCTCTCCACAACCACAATAGAGATAAAGCTATGGGAAGCACCAGTATCGAAAAGAGCTGAAGATAAAAATGAGGCTACTAAGATCGTACCTTGAACTATAGAAGGGTTGGGATCCTTCTCCTGATAAGTCTGCTCCACAGCGAAAGAATGGCATGCACCACGGCCCTGCGCCCCTGGCTGACCACTCTTAGTTGATCCACTCTGCTGTCGCTGATGACCTGATGACTGAACACCATGGCTGTGACCTCCAACTTAGCCCGAACGGCCGGAAGAACTTCAGTTCCTAGACTGGTGGTAAATTGGTGAAGCATCTCCAGAACACGGGGTCATAGAGGAAACCCTACCACCAGCTGAAGGTGAGAAGACCTGAAAAAACAATGAAGATGGCTCATCTTGCAGCAAGATCGGCATTCCATCAGATCTCTATGGAACTGAGGCCTAGTATGCCTAATCCTACCGCACTGGTAGCATACAACTTGGCTACCAGTAGACGCACCCTACGAACCCTGATCTCATCGAGAAGACTCTCTGTGATACTTCCTAATGTCCATAGGAGGAACACCAGCTATAGATGACGAACTGCTCTGGCTCACTACTCCAGAATCTCTCAGATTGCGCTCAGTAATCAGATTCTGGTTGAATATGGAGGATATCAAAGTCAACTGGAAGATATTCACCTGGGAACTGATCTCCTACCTGAGACCATCCTCAAAATTCCTAGCAAGGAACAACTCATCACCTGGTGGGACCGGTGTGAAATGCATCAGCTCAGTAAAACAGGATGAGGAATCCATGACAGAAAGAGTACCCTACTACAGGCTCATAAACTCACAGGCTCGATCGGCCCTCAGGGTCTCCGGATAGAAGTATTCATAGAAGGTGCGTCGAAACTCATCCCATGACATACCCTGCTGACGCCCTGACTATGAGATCACCTCCCACAACCTCTTGGTGGTGTCTCGGAGCATATAAGTAGCCAGCTTTACCCTTTTCTCTAGAGGTATCTCTAGGAGTTCGAAGATAGTCAGGGTGGCTTCAAACCACGACTCTGCAGCCTGGGGTCCTCCATCCCCTTAGAAAGTAAGAGGATGTTGCTGCTGAAAACCCCCCGTCAACTCAGCCATCGACGGGTGGTTGCGCCCAAATTTACCCTACCGGTAAAAGAAGTCGTTGAAATACAAGTAGGGATCGAATCCACAGGGACTAAAGAAGAAACCGTGAGACACTAAGATTGGATACAGGATTGGCTATGTAGTGGCCAACTTTGGATTGAATTGATTTGAAGAAATATTGATTTAATTTAAAGAACAAAACAAATTAAATTACTTTAATTAAAGCATATAATTAAGGTGAGTCGATCCTAGGTTGTCTCTTGGGCTTTATTGGATGTATTTGTTTTTCATTTGATTTTATGTTCATCGGTTCAAGAGGTATCCATTAAATGAAATAATTCCTCAATATAATTCTCCGATTTAATCCATACACAATTTCAAGTCTAATCACTAATTCACTTAGAGGATCAATTAAATGAGCACTCCAAGGAATTGGATCGTACTAGCACTCACAATGTGTCATCGTTAAAGTCAGTGAATACAAAGAAGAAGATAAATCAAATAAAGGAACTCTTAAAATAAAGAACAAATTTAAGAATTTAAGAATATCAAATATCATTCAATCCAACTCATGCAACTCCCTAGGATCAACCCATAAAAGGTTAGCCCTCCATTGATGCTATTCTATCAATGGAAGCGGGTAATTGACTTAAAGAAGTGGGATTGAAGAATAAAGAAAAAAACATTAATCAAAATGAACACTCTACCGTTGTGTGATGAATTCACAAGTGCGGGTGTGAATAAATTCACACTATGATTCAACGGTATCAACGTGTGAAGAAAAAGAAAATAAATAGTGAAAAAGAATAAAATTTTTTAAAATACTAAACGTGAATGAAAAACTTACATTAGATAAATTGACGATGTCATTACAAAACAAAAGCAGGAAATTACAATTGAGAGAAAAACTTTGATTCAAAGGAAAATGTTAGATGATTATTTCCTTCACCACCAGCTCCTTATATAGGCATATTATGAGCCTTATGTCCACCCCCAACAATAAATCCCCCCCCCCCCAACAATTAAGAGAGTCAAAAGGAGGGTGAAGAATCAGAAGGAAATTAAAGTTACAAAGTTGACCACAAAACCAGCCATATTCATCCTCCATTTTGACATGTGTGTTTGACACTTCATACTTACGAATTCGAAGGTGTCATAAATAGAACATATCTTCACCCATGTGTCTTATAGAAGCTCTAAATATTTCAGGAAGTTTGGCTCAGCCGTTTGGATGTTATGGTCTAAATGGTGGTACGTATTTCTGTGCATTAATGTCGGGTCCCCCATTTAAATCTCAACTTCAGATCCATTTGTTTGATGGGCCTTAGGCCCATTATGCTTTTTCCAGCAAGTTTCTGCCTTCAGGCGCAAAATTCTCCATATTCCTTTGGGATTCATCCATCGGACCTAAAAGATAAAATGTTCCCAACAAAGTGATCAATCATATCCCAAAATTTCAAATTCAAAAAATGAATATAATATTGTCAACAAACAAATGAATGATTAGGCCCAAATTTGCATTTTAAACATGAATTGCATTTTTGATGAGAAATGAAGTTATATTTATGTAATGCACTAAAAACAATGTTTATGGACTTTGGAACAATTAATATAAAGATATTAACAATTAATATTAGCCACTTTCAATGACTAATCACACCCCCCAACTTGAGTTTTGCTAGTCCCGAGAAAAATAAATTACAAATATGAAATTCAAGTCCCCTTTTCCAAAAACATTTTAATACACATTGCTCACCCAAATATCTAATACCAAAAAAAATTATGAAAACCCATCAAAATCATTAAAAACAAGCTAGGTCCATAAGCATATCCCAAGCCCAAGCCCATTCCTTTGATCAAATTCATCGCCACATTTCATCCAATTCCAATTAAGCATGATAATGTGTTGTGCATCATAAAAGATATGGGGCCCATTTTATTGTTCAAGGGGAAAAATGGAAGCGCTAGGTGGGAATCACATTAAACCTTAAGATGAGTATCCATTTTTTTAATTTTTTAATTTTTTTATTTTTTTAACAACAATAGATATGAAAAGACTAACTCTGGGCAAGACAACTATGGAGTCACGATCCCCAAGTGCCAGATGCCACACATTTTGTCAATTTCATGCTCTACAATAGAGATATAAAGCCTAACTCTGGGCAAGACAACTATAGAGTAATGATCCCCATGTGCTGAATGCCACGCATTTGGACAAAACATTTCTCTATGTGGTCATTATTATTTTTTTCAATTTTATTTGTTTTTTTTTGTTGTTTTTTTTTGTTTTTATTTGATACTCAAATTAAACTAAAAGTGACCCCAGAACCCAATGCTATAATGAAAGGGACCCAAGAAATCACATTTACACCCACGATCCAGTAGACGTGCATTGTGGCATTATTATTAAGAGGATGAAAATGTAAACATTGAAAAATCACATCGGACAACCGCACTTTCCAAAACTATGTTCATGAACTTAAACTTGCAATAAAATCAGAATCAAGGCATGAAAAATTTATTTTATATCCAATTTTAGAGTTTGCAATGTGTGTTTATCATGTTTATGGTTAATGGAATTTTTCTTTTCATGCATGTTTTTATTCACAAAATAAAAAATCATTTTTTATCCCACCCCAACTTAGAATAACACTGTCCCCAGTGTTTAAAGAAAAGAAAAGCTAGAAGGGGGTAGGAGAGGAGTTCAAAGAAGAAATTTAAAATGAAAATCATGGAATGAAGTCACCTGGTGGTTGATGATGATAGTGCATGCCATAGACTCTCTTCAATCCTGGATTTGAGTCTCAGCGGCTTAGATGGTGGTGAATGGATTTTTTTTATGGCTTACGACATGTCCTTTTATTTTTTTTAAACCTATAAAAACCTAAAAATAAAAAAAAACAAAATAAACTGATGATACATTGTCTTCTTTATATTTTATGGGTAAGGTATTACTCAGAGATCACACCACGTGACACAGATGAATATGGCGCTCCCCTTTCATACCCATCCTTACTCATAAAATAAGAATAGGTCAACAGCTTATCGTAATTTATTATATGAAAAATAAAATGATTCAAAATGATTGAAAAACATGAAAACCATGGGTTGCCTCCCATGCAGTGCTTTTTTTTAACGTCGTTGGATCCACTTGTACCCCCCAACTTATCCAATTCCAACTTTCAAAATTTTAATTAACCCATCTTTCTCCACTTCAACAAGATTTAGATTGATTGTTTTTTTGAAATTTGTTTCATATAACATCCTATTTTCTACAATGATTGGTAAAATCCAAGGAATATCAAAAATGGTTGATCGAGTTGTTTCTATAGTCTTGCCTAAGACACCAAGGATCATTGATACATTATTGATTTCATGATATGGATGAATGACAACTGAAAAGTCTTGTTTTTACTCTATAAAGGGATAATTTAGCGGGGATTAAAGGTTCATAATTTTGAGGTTGGGTTGATTTAATTTTTCTAAAAATGATTGGAAATTTGAAAAATAACTTTCTTCTTTAGAAATAATTTGTTCATTTTGAAATTGTGATTCCTCCTGAAAATTGTCCAGTTTAATGTCAGGAATGGGTATAGACTCAATTTTTGTGATTTCTCCTAGTGGTTCAATGATTGGTGCTTCTGAAAATTTATTAATGGAGTTATATTCAGGAAACTCAATCCATGATGTCAAATTTTCCTCTTTTGAATCCAAAAAATCAATTTCCTCCTAATTTAAAGACCCTTTAAAATCTCCATGATCCTCTCCAATTATCCCAAATCCTATGGTTGGTTCTTCAATAAATGGATGAGGGGTTTGTGTGTTACAATATTCTTCTATAAATATTGATGAAGGGATGGTTTGAGTGGGAATGTGGTCCACACATGTTTTAATGTTTTGTAGTTCTAGTCTAAAACCTGATACCTCTGAATTCATTTTTTCCATTTGTTCACACAATTTTTGAAGAATTGTTTCAGGATTAGGATTGATAGATGTTTTGACATAATGGACTTCCGCATTATTCATCTTTTGAATCACTCTTGATAGGTATGTAAATTGATCTTTTAATCCTTCATCATTACAAATTTTGTTCATGTTATCAGGGGTGGGGTATTCATTCAAAGGTTGATTAAAAAAGGTTGGTGATTCCCAATGTGAATTTTCAAACTGATTCCATCCTGAGTTTTTGAAGGGATATTGTTTATTATACTCCATTGGATTTATTTGAAAATTTGGAATCGTGATTTTCCGGGGTCAAAAAAAAGAAAGGGGAAAAGAGAAGAGAAACGGGGACGAGAAAATAGAAATGAGGGAGAATAGAAAGATGTTCTAAGGTGACTTACTTGGTCCCCGGCAACGGCGCCAAAATTTGGTTGTGCCCAAATTTACCCTACCGGTAAAAGTGGTCGTTGAAGTACAATTAGGGATCGAATCCACAGGGACCGAAGAGGAAACCTTGAGACACTAAGATTGGATACGGGATTGGCTATGCAGTGGCCAACTTTGGATTGAATTGATTTGAAGAAATATTGATTTAATTTAAAGAACAAAACAAATAAAATTACTTGAATTAAAACATCTAATTAAGGTGAGTTGATCCTAGGTTGTCTATTGGGCTTTATTGGATGTATTTGTTTTTCATTTGATTTTCTATTCATCGGTTCAAGAGGTATCCATTAAATGAAATAATTCCTCAATATCATTCTCTAATTTAATCCATAAACAATTTCAAGTCTAATCACCAATTCACTGAGAGGATCAATTAAATGAGCACTCCAAGGAATTGGATCGTACTAGCACTCAAAATGTGTCGTCGTTAAAGTCGGTGAAGACAAAGAAGAAGATAAATCAAAGAAAGGAACTCTTAAAATAAAGAACAAATTTAAGAATTTAAGAACATCAAATAACATTCAATCCAACTCATGCAACTCCCTAGGATCAACCCATAAAAGGTTAGCCCTCCATTGATGATATTCTATCAATGGAAGCGGGTAATTGACTTAAAGAAGCGGGATTGAAGAAGAAAGAAAAAAAAAATTAATCAAAATGAACACTCCACCATTGTGTGATGAATTCACAAGTGCGGGTGTGAATAAATTCACACTATGATTCAATGGTATCAACGTGTGAAGAAAAGGAAAATAAATAGTGAAAAATAATAAATTTTATTAAAATACTAAATGTGAATGAAAAACTTACATTAGAGAAATTGATGAAGCCATTACAAAACGATAGTGGGAAATTACAATTGAAAGAAAAACATGGATTCAAAGGAAAATTTTAGATGATTATTTCATTCACCACCAGCTCCTTATATAGGAATATTAGGAGCCTTATGTCCACCCCCAACAATAAATTCACCCCCCCAACAATTAAGAGAGTCAAAAGGAGGGTGAAGAATCAAAAGGAAATTAACGTTACAAAGTTGACCACAAAACCAGCCAGATTCATCCTCCATTTTGACGTGTGCGTTTGACACTTTATACTGCCGAATCCGAAGGTGTCATAAATAGAACATATCTTCGACCATGTGTCTTCTAGATGCTCTCAAAATTTTAGGAAATTTGGCTCATCCGTTTGGAAGTTATGGTCGAAATTGTGGGATGGATTTCTGTACATTAATGTCGGGTCCACCATTTAAATCTCAACTTCAGATCCATTTGTTTGATGGGCCTTAGGCCCATTATGCTTTTTCCAGAAAGTTTCTACCTTCTGGTGAAAAATTCTCCAACTTACTTTGGGATTCATCCATCAGACCTAAAATATAAAATGTTCCAAACAAAGTGATCAATCATATCCCAAAATTTCAATTTCAGAAAATGAATATAATATTGTCAACAAACAAATGAATGATTAGGCCCAAATTTGCATTTTAAACATGAATTGCATTTTTGATGAGAAATGAAGTTCTATTTATGTAATGCACTAAAAAATGTTTATGGACTTTGGAACAATGAATATAAAGATATTAACAATTAATATTAGCCACTTTCAGTGACTAATCAACGGGGCAGGAGGCGACGCTCCCTGAAAAGTCTACAACATCCTCAATAAGTCCTCCTTGAACTGCGTATCGGCACCTGCGATGGGTATACCTACTGGTTACAAGGCTGGAATAATAGGAGGATATGTAGGATGATCAATAGGAGGTCCCTGATCAGCCATATCTGGTGTCTTTTCACCATCTAGAAACTAACGTACAACTGGAGGACGTCTCAGAGGCATAGCTTTGAAAGATCAAAAGTACACCTTAGATCAGAATTAACAAGGACTGAAAACACAGGAGTACAAAATGGGAACAGGGGGAAGAAACATTAAAGTTTTATGAAACATGACTACATGGCGTGTATAAAAACTACATGGCATTTTCATTAAAACTATTAACATGGGCATGTACTCCTGCCCGACAGGTCGTATAACACCCCAAACTACACGGAGTGTTGTCCACACACACGGCATGTACTTGAACTCTAAACCCCTGCCAGAGTCTCCTAACATGGCTAACCCACACGGCCTAAACTAACCCCAGACTACACGGGGTGTTCCCTAGGGATACAGCGTGTACTAGACACGGTCTCAACGACGGGTGTTATTAGTTACACGGCCATCTACACGGCTGACCCTTAGACGGCATGTTCGAATAAACATGGCGTGTATAAGAGAAGTTAACACCGACCCGTGTTGTTCACGACACAGCCTAGTACCCTGGACAAGACTACATGGCGTGTTATTTACCCACACGGTGTGTATAGAAGAAGGTGACACCGACCCATGTTGTTCGTGACACAGCCGGGTACCTGAACAAAACTACACCGCGTGCTCCCCACCAACACGGCGTGTTTTACTCGGGCTTCCACGTCCCATGTTGTTTGTGACCCAACCAGGTACACAGCTCGAAACTACACGGCATGTACCTACCATACACGGCGTGTTCCTGAAGGAATTTCTAAAACGGCGTGTCCATGCTCACACGGTCAGTGACATGATCTAAAAACTACACGGCATGTAGTCAAAAAGTACATGCCGTGTATTCTAGGATTTTCTGTGCAGTAGCTCAGAAACTGGACAGATGCCCAGAAAACACAGAAACAAGGCAAAGAGGAGCCAAATTATGATCTGTGAGGGCCCATACTCCCTGCGAATCAAAGCTTGGAATCTCCTACAGTCATAGAAAAGTGAAAACAGGATCATAATCCACCAATTCCCGATTCAATAGGGCCCATAACACCTCAAGAATAAAAATTTGACATTCATTTAAGAAAGGTACAATACAAACAATATTCTAACAAAGCAGCAGAGATTATATTAAGCATCTACCACAACAGCATGCATATTCTACACAAAGTTTATCACAACAACATGCAATCGCTAATGCACCCTAGATGGCATGGAAAGAATGCATGGCATGTGATCTCTACAAGTGCCTATATGATGCATGATATGGAATACCCTCATCTCATCGGGTTGCAACAAAAATAGAACCGGAATAGTCAAAACAATAACAGCACAAAGCTTGTGAATCACTCTAGGAGAAATCATTTCAATCGTAAAATCTCAAAACCAAAAAATTGCAATAAACAAGGTAGTATAGATTTTCCCTATACACGGGTTAGCTACTCCCGGGCACATCTTATTAATAAGTACCAAATCAATCCTATCCCAGGATAAAGTCTCCAAACAGTAAATCAAGAGAAAAGAACTCATCTGATACCACTTTGTAACATCCCAGTTCCGGAAGCCACCCAGAGGTACCCCGTCCCAGGTTGGTCACATGGCCTCAAGTGCATTCCCCCAAATGCCAGAGGCTGCCGACTTGCAGCGCGGGACCTGGGTGTGTTAGTGGGGAAACTATGCCCTCATTGGCAGAGTACACAGCTGAAGTAATAAACATGAAATAATGGAAGCATTAAATAACCAACATTAATAAACAGTGGAAGACTAAATCAATAAACTGGAGCACACATATATATATATATATATATATATGAAACGATGCAAGATACATATCTAGGAAAGAAGCCCAATAGGTCACAATTCTGAAAAACACCACAGTACCAAAACAAGTACAAAGAAAAGTAAACAGCTCCTCAGCATCGCAATCCAAATCTTGGTCCCTTTCTCTCCTGCTCCAAGCAATCAAGTACCAGAAGTCGAAGGGTGATTTACATTTTCTATACCTGCAACAACATAGTCTTCTTGGGCCCCAAAGCATGGCCCAAACAGGGTGTGAGATAAAATCTCAGTAGGCAACCACCCAAAGATTTGTGCCTAACAGTCAGTGATTATATGGCAGGTAAAATTACACTAAGCAGTAAAAAACAATAACAAAGCAGTAGGTAGTAAATGGTAAGGAGTAAAGTAGGATGATACACAGTAGTATTAAAATCCACAACCAACAACAGCAGTAAAGCAAATAGCGAACAAGCAGGAAACCCTCTGGGAAGTACTCGGAGCCACCCCCCTCTAGTCCTATCCATGAAGTACCACAACCCTCTGGGCAGTGCACTCAGCCTAAACCCTCTGGTTTGGTCATACGAATTTATGAGACTCTCTGGGGAAGCACACTCATTCAATTCCCCTTATAGTATAGGTTAGGTAGGGACTCTCTGAGGAAGATCACGTGGTCTACCCCTCTTAGCCCCAAGGTCTAGAGACTCTCTGAGAAAGCTATCTTGGTCAATTACTCATATAGCATCAGGTATACCATAGACTCTCTGAGGAAGCTCACTCGGTCAATTCCTCCTCTAGCCTGGGAAGGTTATTAAAGAGAAAACAAACAAGGTAAGACTCTCTAAGGAAGTTCACTCAGTCTACCCTCCTGTAGTCTATAATAATCCAAGACTCCCTGGGAGCTCACTCAGTCCATCCCCTATAGTCTAATGTCCAAGAATCTCTGAGGAAGCTCTCTCGGGTCTGCCCTCCAATAGTGTACAATTTCTATGACTCATTGGGAAGCTCACTCGGTCAATACCTTGTAGTCTATAGCACCAGGTTCTCTCATTCCAGTGCCCGTCTGTGAATAATAATGCTATAAGGCCAGAGTACACCTATAGAGCTACTTGGCTAAGAAAAGTACACCTATAGATCTACTTGGCTAACCAAAGTACACCTATAGAGCTACTTTTCTAATATTCTACAAGGCAATAATCATGTTACACAAAGACACTCCATCCTATAGACACAAGGCACGAGAACAAGTGTAACATCCAAAGGCAAACGATACTCGAAGGTCGTAAACAGAACAAAGCATGGGAAAAACATCCAAGCACAACAAAATATCCCCTAACATGATTAATTTACCTCTACACAGGCATTCAAGCAAGGAAGGAAAACAATAAGGGAAAAAAGGTAAACAACCAATACCCTGTTCACGGATATTGGTGGAATTTGCGCATAAAACTCAAGGACATTGAATGGTAAGGCACAAAACGCCTACCTCGATCCTAGGAGATCGATATACGTGAAAAAAGATGACAGATTCTATAAGGCCCCAGCCTTAAACCTTACTTAATCTTGAGTTATTACAAGATTACACATTGAGTATCTTTTCTGGTTTAGAGTTTTAGAGAATTAGATCATAAAACTTGCATTACATTCCACATATAAAAAAAGTGGTTACATAAAGATAGTATTCTTCATTCCCATCAATGGAAACACATTTAAAATAAAACATGGATTATTTCTTGACACATCCTTGACTCTATCATCTTATCATTTACCTTTCCCTTGACCTGTGAAAAACATTTCAAAAACTTGGGATGAGCATAAAAACTCAGTATGGGTTATAAAAAAAACATGGAAAGGAAACATGAGTTCATATATAAATAAGAATGAAATCATACATTACCCATAAAACATAGGCACTTTAACATACCTCATAAAAACATGAATAAATCATATAAATCATAATATTTAAAGGTAACTTGAGGCATTCATAACATTCTTACGTAGGGAGTAACCCTCTTGGTTACGTTTGGAATACCCATCACAGTATATTCCCTAAAATCTCTTCGGAGAAACCTTAACGTTTCACTCCTTCGCGTTACCCAATGCATTGGAGAGCTATAACGGGCTCACCCGCCCTTAGTTTATCACGGAACCACCCGTCTTCATAATAATGCCCAAGAACCATAACATAATCATATCACATAAAACATGCATAAAGGAAACATAAAATTTCCACATTTCAATCACGAGATATCAATACAACACATTGATATAATAAAAACATTATGAAAACCATTTTCAATACCAAAGTAAAACATGGTATTTATTTTTCTTTAAAAAAAAGAAGGTATGGCTTGTAGTGGAAGCCGAAACTCAAATAACGGTTACGACGGCGGAGAAGTCGTTGTCGCCGCATACGTACGAAAAAAACATTCCCTTTTGTCGTTTAGTAAACGCTTCGTATAAAAAAGATTCCTTTTGAATAAATGTAAAAGTCAAAGGGGTTTATACACCGTATAAAAGAAAGTTGTGTATAAAATAAAAAATGCCTCAACGAAAGGAGATTGAGACGAAGTCCCATACCTCGTATCCGACTTGACCCGACCGTTCTTTAAACTCCTGAATAATAAACTTGAGTTAATCTCTACTTGATTATGAATCTTTTTCAAGTTCATTATTCCTTTTATACCATGTTATGAACATCATGTAATCATTTAAGTTAATAATGTTCATTTTGTCGGTATTTGGTTCTTAAGTCAAAAATAGACTTCTTATACTTACATGTTGTTAATTTGGTCAAAGGTTCATTATACCAGAATGATATTCATGATGTAGATATCATATATGTCATATATATCCAGTACCTGCATTCATTTATAATATTACATCACATTTAGAGGTAAGAAATGAAATGCACCGTTCATGGAGACGGTAAGCCGTACGTACGCATGAACGCTACTTCCATTTCTATTTCATATTTTCTGGAATGGAATCATAATGATATAAGAGTATATTATAATTCCAGTATAATAACATATATAATATCATTAACTTTATCCTTTACACATCCCACATATGGTATTAACGAATCAAATCACTTTCAGGGGGCGGTAGTCCGCACTTCCTAAAATGAAGATATCGTGTTTACCCATAATGGAAACCATAAAGTATGACCAAAATGAAGAAAAACAGAAGCTTAAGGAAAACATATACATATTATATATCATATATAAAAATATTGACATCATAATGGCCACCTTTGAAGGTGTTAAATGAGTATTGAACAATCATCGTTTCGGGAGGCATAATTTCGCCATCCACGGAAAACGTATGTTCTTTAACCATTTGATGTAGTTGTGTGAGAGTGTGGCTCAAATAAATCTTATAACAACATCCTAGTATATTGAAGATACTGGTGATGTTATAAAAGAAGGAAATAAAAAGATTTTAGGGGGTTGGAGAAGCAAAATAAAACAAATGAACATGAGAGAAACAATTACCTTTAAAAAGTGTAACTCCTTTTGATTTGAGCCTAAAGGCTTCCTTTGAAAGGATTCTGCCCAAAGGGAATCCTCTAG
Organism: Viscum album; assembly: GCA_963277665.1. Taxonomy (NCBI): domain Eukaryota; kingdom Viridiplantae; phylum Streptophyta; class Magnoliopsida; order Santalales; family Viscaceae; genus Viscum; species Viscum album. The sequence goes on along the minus strand of OY728155.1, from coordinate 1,444,884,931 downwards.
GATGAGGAGAGGGATGTGGAGAGAGCAAATGGGCAGGGGTTGGCCGAGCCAATGGCTTGAAGAGTGTGTGAAATGAGGTAGAGGTGGGGGCCTTTTATAAGGGGAGAGGAGGGGCACTTTTGGAAAGTAAAGAAACATTACATTATTTGAAAATGTGTTTCGGTTTTAAAAGGTCCCACATTGATAGAATTCGTGGATAAGGTGATAAGGCATCGAAATCCATTCATCCAATTGGTTTTGGACATGTGTAGTTCATAGATTTTATATTATCTTTCCATTTTATTTAAATCGTCAAATAATGATGTCATCGCTGCATCATTATTATGTCATAAATAATTAAATTTATTTAATGTCTAAAAATTATAAACAAATTACTATGATGTAGGAAATCTTTTTATCTTTCCATTGAATATTTATAATCAAAATTTGGACTTGTATAACCCCACTTAAAAATTGTTTTCGCAAAACATATTATGTTTGTGTCATTTTCACTTTAACATTAAATAAAAAGTAATTTATGTCATTTCCCAACAAAAGTGGATCCATGGGGTCCCCAAGTTAGGACATGGCTTTTCTTGGTCGGCCATGACACAACCAATAAGGTTGGGACATGTTTCTAGGTCATTTTATATTATTAAAGCATTATTTATTCCTTAAACTAGACTAATTACCACTAATCGCGATTAAAAACTTAATAAGTTACTATTCACCAAAAAATTATTTTAATCTCATTGAACCACATTTTACTTCTTAATGACAACCATGTATGTCGGATTTTCAAAATTCAATACACATTAGTGGTAAACTTTCATTTAACTGAAAAATCAGTTTGCTTGATTACCACTTAGTGGTTTCACTATTCATCAAAAATTGAAGTTTTTCAGAAAATTACCAAAAATTCACTCTAAGCTATATTTGATATTCCGAATTCAAAAATGAAGTCTATTTTACAAAATTCAAATCATATAAGTCACATTAATTAATTCAATAATTAATTCCCGCTGCCAGAGCAAAATAGCGTGTTTTTACAAAACAATAAGTATCAAAAGATTGACACCAGTTTAAGTCTAATTTCAAAGTGAAATTGATTCCAATGACCACCATTGGATAAAATGGTAAAAATATATTCTAATTTTACTTCAAAACCAATTCAAAACATAATCTAATCATATAAATAAATTAGATTAAAAAGTAGTTTTGATGTAAAATGCAGTATTTTTCACTATTCATTAAAAAATGAACATTGTCAGAAAAATACCAAAAATTCACACAAGGTAAATTTTGATGTCCCAATCATAAAGGATAAGTTTATTTTGACAAACATAGTTTATAAAATTGTCAAAATATAGATTCAAAAATGGTTTTCCATCAAAAGGCACTAAAACAATCTTTTAAGAATATTAGTGTATTCCATGCATAAGATTGTATTTATTTTCATTTTAAGCCTCTAAAACACTATCTTTATCATTAATAGACATAGATAAAAATATCTATTATTCATTACTTACTTGGGATGTTACATCCTTCCCCCCTTTAGAAAATTGCGTCCCCGCAATTTATTTACTTATCGAATAAATGGGGGTACTTATCCCTCATTGCATTTTCTGATTCCCATGTTGCCTCTTCAATCATGTGGTTTTTCCACAAAACCTTTACCTGCTTAATCACCTTATTCCGTAACACTTGCTCCCTGTGGTCAAGAATCTGGACCGGTTGTTCCTCATAAGATAGGTTCTCTTCCAGCTGAACTACCTCTGGACTCAAAACATGAGATGGATCTGGCATATACTTTCTCAACATCGAAACGTGAAAAACATTGTGTACCTGAGATAAACTCGGAGGTAAAGCCACTCGGTATGCAACTGATCCAACTCTCTCCAGAATTTCATATGGTCCAATGAACCTTGGACTCAACTTTCCTTTCTTACCAAATCTCATCACACTTTTCCAAGGAGAAACCTTGAGAAAAACATGATCACCTACCTCGAAAGATAGATCCTTCCTCCGGTTATCCGCATAACTCTTCTGCCTGCTTTGAGCTGTTCTCATGTGTTTCTGAATCAGCTGAACTTTTTCTGCCATTTCTTCTACCAATTCTGGTCCCATCAACTTTCTTTCACCCACTTCATCCCAGAAAGCTGGAGTTCGACACCGCTTCCCATATAATGCCTGAAATGGTGCCATCTGTATACTGGAATGAAAACTGTTATTATATGAAAACTCAACCAAAGAAATATGTTGGTCCCAACTTCCCTGATAATCCATAGAACAAGCTCGTAGCATATCCTCCAATGTCTGAATTGTTCGTTCTGACTGCCCATCTGATTGAGGATGAAAAGTTGTACTAAAATTTAACTCAGTACCCAAAGACTTCTGAAGGCCTTTCCAAAAGTTAGAAGTAAACCTGGGATCACGATCTGATACAATGGAGAGAGGAACTCCATGTAACCTGACTATCTCTTTAAGATACAAACGGGAAATTTGATCAAGAGAGAAAGTATCTCGTATAGCAAGGAAATGAGCAGATTTGGTCAAGCGATCAACAATAACCCAGATTGCATTATTACCTCGATATGTCTTCGGTAATCCAACAACAAAGTCCATGGATATATTCTCCCATTTCCACTCTGGCACTGGTAAAGGCTGAAGCATCCCTTTCGGTAACTGCCGCTCAGCTTTAACCTGCTGACAAGTCAAACACTTCACAGTAAAATCAGCAATATCTCTTTTCATTCCATCCCACCAGTAATACTCCCGCAGATCTCTATACATCTTAGTACTGCCCGGATGAACTGAAAACGGAGAACTATGAGCTTCACATAACAACTCTCTCTTCAACTGTGAATCAGAAGGCACACACAATCTCTTCCCAAATCTCAAAACGCAATCACTATCAATGTTGAATTCAGGCAACTTACCTTTCTGAACCAGCTCTACCCTTTTCTGCAACTCACTGTCTTGCTTCTGTGCTTGCTTGATTCTATCTGATAGAGATGATCTCACTGATACCTGAAACAAAACAGAAGGACTTCCTGCACCAACAACTTCTATGCCAAAGTTCATCAAATCCTTAACCAAAGGATCATGTTCCAAACGCAACATTGTTAATGAAGCATTACTTTTTCGACTCAAAGCATCAGCCACTTTATTTGCTTTTCCCGGATGGTAATGAATTGTACAATCATAATCCTTGATTAATTCCAGCCATCTCCTTTGTCTCATGTTTAACTTTTTCTGAGTGAATATATACTTTAAACTTTTGTGATCGGTATATATTTCACACTTTACTCCATACAAATGATGCCTCCAAATTTTTAAAGCAAAAACAACAGCAGCTAATTCCAAATCATGTGTAGGGTAATTTACCTCATGAGTTTTCAACTGTCGTGAAGCATAAGCAATTACCTGATCATTCTGCATTAGGACGCAACCAAGTCCTTTCAATGAAGCATCACTGTATATAACAAACTCACCATTCCTGGAAGGTAGTGCCAAAACTGGAGCATTCACCAATCTTCTTTTCAATTCCTGAAAACAATCATCACATTCTTTTGTCCAGATAAACTTAACACCCTTCCGAGTTAGCTTAGTCATTGGACTAGATAACCGTGAAAAATTTCTAACAAACCTTCGGTAATAGCCCGCCAAACCAAGGAAGCTACGAATCTCGGTTACATTTGTGGGTCTTGGCCATTCTTCCACAACTTTTATTTTTGCAGGATCAACAGTTATTCCATCTTTAGAAACAATGTGACCAAGTAAAGATATTTGTTGTAACCAAAACTCACACTTGCTGAATTTCCCATACAATTTCTTTTCGTTTAAGGTTTGCAAGATAACCCTTAAATGTTTTTCATGCTCCTCTTTACTTTTAGAAAACACCAAAATATCATCAATGAAAACCACCACAAACTTATCCAAGAACTCATGGAAGATTCCATTCATTAAGTCCATGAATACAGCAGGTGCATTGGTTAGCCCAAAAGGCATTACTACAAATTCATAATGGCCATATCTCGTACGAAAAGCGGTCTTCGGAATATCTGCCTCCTTTACCTTCAGATGATGGTACCCCGATCTCAAGTCAATCTTTGAAAAAAACTGAGCTCCCTGGAGCTGATCAAACAAATCATCGATATGAGGCAAAGGATATTTGTTCTTAACAGTGATATTATTCAAGGCTCTATAATCAATGCAAAGTCTCATAGAACCATCTTTCTTTTTAACAAATAAAACAGGAGCACCCCATGGTGATGTGCTAGGTCTAATGAAACCTTTCTCTAATAAATCTTGCAATTTCTCCTTCAACTCTAAAAGTTCAATTTGTGCCATTCGATAAGGGGGTTTTGAAATTGGCTTAGCATCAGGAACTAAGTCAAAAGTAAACTCAACTTCCCGATCTGGTATTATTCCAGGCAAGTCATCAGGAAAAACATCAGGATACTCATTTACCACTGGCACATCATTAATCTGAACAGTTCCTTTATTTTCAACGACGTGTGCAAGGTAACATTCATTTCCATCTTTTACAAGTTTCTCGGCCTCTTGATATGTTATCAAAAGTAAGGGTTCATTCTTGTAAACAAACTGAAAGTCTTTCTGAAAAGAAACTTCTTTAGCTCTACAGTCAATCTAAGCATGGTAAAAAGAGAGCAAATCCATACCCAGGATAACATCAAACTCTACTAGAGGTAGAACAATAAGGTTTGCAAGTAGGTTCTTTCCACAGATAAGGATAGGAAGATTCTTATAAACTCTTTTTGCCTCAACACTTCCCCCAGGTGTTTTTACCAAAAGTTCAGGAGTCATTTCTTGAGATGGTATTCCCATTTTACTAGAAAATGTTTCAGAGATGAAAGAATGTGTAGACCCCGAATCAAACAACACACTGGCATAGTCTGAAAAAACAAACAAAGTACCTGATACGACTTCATTTGGTGGCCCGACATCTGCTGAAGTAGTTGCAAAGGATTTCACCACCCCTTTCTGCTTGTAGTCTAACTGCTTCCCATCACTCAAGCTCCTTGTCGGACACTCGTTTGCATAGTGACCCATCTCATTGCACTTATAACATTTCACTAACTGTAAATCAAATTTGTTCTTACCTTCACCTTGATCCTTTTCAGTGCAATCACGAGCCTTATGTCCCATCTTACCACATCGGTAGCACTTCTCAGAATTCAGAAGACATTCCCCAGCATGCCTTTTGCCACACTTATCACAAACTGGAAACTTAGTTCTCTTACCATCAGACTTCTTTGAAGAATTCTTACCTTTCTCCTGCCACCTCGGTCTCTTCTTCTACTGGTTGTTATAGGACACTTGGTCATCGGCAAACTCCATTTCCACCTTCTCAGCACATCGAACAAGATTTTCATAACTTTTAAACTCACGAGAAGCTAATACCCTTCGATACTTTGGCTTTAATCCTGAGTAAAAACGATTGATTTTACTATCAAGGTCCCGGATAAAATTGGGAGCATACCTTGCCAATCGAGTGAACCTTTCTTCATAGGCAGCCACTGAGTCTTCCTCTTGCCTCAATTCCAAGAATTGATTTTCCATCCTAAGTCGAACAGCCTTAGGAAAATACTTCTCAAGAAACATACCTTTGAATTCATCCCAGTCAAGAGCATCAATCTCATCGGCGTCCCTGATATTTTTAACCATGGACCACCACTGATCTGCTTCACCCTCCAAACGGTAAATAGCAAGACAAACCTTTTGATTGTCTGAACACCCCATGACATCAAAAATCTTCTCCAGTGCTTTAATCCACCCTTCAGCTAGCACAGGGTCAGATGATCCTCTGAATTATGGGGGATGTTGCCTCATGAAATGTTCCACCACTGACATGTTCCTCTGCGGTTGATCTGGCTGATCTCGTGCATGGATACCACCACCATTTATCGCCTGAGTCAACTGCGCCATTACTGCAACAAACTGTTCAGTTCCAATTCCGACCATTTCTGGATGCTGATTCGGAAGGTTATTTCCTTCTGTATGCCTTCCTAGCACAGCTTCCCTGTTTCCTCTTCGGAAAACCATTCTGAACAAACATGTCTTAGATGAAGCAACATGGTAATCTTTAAATGCTATATCATTTCGAAAAAGAAAAAAAAAATATTTTTGGATAATCATTTAATAGAATTCTAACTCCTAAAGTTATCTAAACCGACCTTTGATACCAACTATAAGGCCCCAGCCTTAAACCTTACTTAATCTTGAGTTATTACAAGATTACACATTGAGGATCTTTTCTGGTTTAGAGTTTTAGAGAATTAGATCATAAAACTTTCATTACATTCCACATATAAACAAAGTGGTTACATAAAGATAGTATTCTTCATTCCCATCAATGGAAACACATTTAAAATAAAACATGGATTATTTCTTGACACATCCTTGACTCTATCATCTTATCATGTACCTTTCCCTTGACCTGTGAAAAACATTTCAAAAACTTGGGATGAGCATAAAAACTCAGTATGGGTTATAAAAAAAACATGGAAAGGAAACATGAGTTCATATATAAATAAGAATGAAATCATACTTTACCCATAAAACATAGGCACTTTAACATACCTCATAAAAACATGAATAAATCATATAAATCATAATACGTAAAGGTAACTTGAGGCATTCATAACATTCTTACGTAGGGAGTAACCCTCTTGGTTACGTTTGGAATACCCATCACAGTATATTCCCTAAAATCTCTTCGGAGAAACCTTAACGTTTCACTCCTTCGCGTTACCCAATGCATTGGAGAGCTATAACGGGCTCACCCGCCCTTAGTTTATCACGGAACCACCCGTCTTCATAATAATGCCCAAGAACCATAACATAATCATATCACATAAAACATGCATAAAGGAAACATAAAATTTCCACATTTCAATCACGAGATATCAATACAACACATTGATATAATAAAAACATTATGAAAACCATTTTCAATACCAAAGTAAAACATGGTATTTATTTTTCTTTAAAAAAAAGAAGGTATGGCTTGTAGAGGAAGCCGAAACTCAAATAACGGTTACGACGGCGGAGAAGTCGTTGTCGCCGCATACGTACGAAAAAAACATTCCCTTTTGTCGTTTAGTAAACGCTTATTATAAAAAAGATTCCTTTTGAATAAATGTAAAAGTCAAAGGGGTTTATACACCGTATAAAAGAAAGTTGTGTATAAAATAAAATATGCCTCAACGAAAGGAGATTGAGACGAAGTCCCATACCTCGTATCCGACTTGACCCGACCGTTCTTTAAACTCCTGAATAATAAACTTGAGTTAATCTCTACTTGATTATGAATCTTTTTCAAGTTCATTACTCCTTTTATACCATGTTATGAACATCATGTAATCATTTAAGTTAATAATGTTCATTTTGTCGGTATTTGGTTCTTAAGTCAAAAATAGACTTCTTATACTTACATGTTGTTAATTTGGTCAAAGGTTCATTATACCAGAATTATATTCATGATGTAGATATCATATATGTCATATATATCCAGTACCTGCATTCATTTATAATATTACATCACATTTAGAGGTAAGAAATGAAATGCACCGTTCATGGAGACGGTAAGCCGTACGTACGCATGAACGCTACTTCCATTTCTATTTCATATTTTCTGGAATGGAATCATAATGATATAAGAGTATATTATAATTCCAGTATAATAACATATATAATATCATTAACTTTATCCTTTACACATCCCACATATGGTATTAACGAATCAAATCACTTTCAGGGGGCGGTAGTTCGCACTTCCTAAAATGAAGATATCGTGTTTACCCATAATGGAAACCATAAAGTATGACCAAAATGAAGAAAAACAGAAGCTTAAGGAAAACATATACATATTATATATCATATATAAAAATAGTGACATCATAATGGCCACCTTTGAAGGTGTTAAATGAGTATTGAACAATCATCGTTTCGGGAGGCATAATTTCGCCATCCACGGAAAACGTATGTTCTTTAACCATTTGATGTAGTTGTGTGAGAGTGTGGCTCAAATAAATCTTATAACAACATCCTAGTATATTTAAGATACTGTTGATGTTATAAAAGAAGGAAATAAAAAGATTTTAGGGGGTTGGAGAAGCAAAATAAAACAAATGAACATGAGAGAAACAATTACCTTTAAAAAGTGTAACTCCTTTTGATTTGAGCCTAAAGGCTTCCTTTGAAAGGATTCTGCCCAAAGGGAATCCTCTAGGATGAGGAGAGGGATGTGGAGAGAGCAAATGGGCAGGGGTTGGCCGAGCCAATGGCTTTAAGAGTGTGTGAAATGAGGTAGAGGTGGGGGCCTTTTATAAGGGGAGAGGAGGGGCACTTTTGGAAAGTAAAGAAACATTACATTATTTGAAAATGTGTTTCGGTTTTAAAAGGTCCCACATTGATATAATTCGTGGATAAGGTGATAAGGCATCGAAATACATTCATCCAATTGGTTTTAGACATGTGTAGTTCATAGATTTTATATTATCTTTCCATTTTATTTAAATCGTCAAATAATGATGTCATCGCTGCATCATAATTATGTCATAAATAATTAAATTTATTTAATGTCTAAAAATTATAAAACAATTACTATGATGTAGGAAATCTTTTTATCTTTCCATTGAATATTTATAATCAAAATTTGTACTTGTATAACCCCACTTAAAAATTGTTCTCGCAAAACATGTTATGTTTGTGTCATTTTCACTTTAACATTAAATAAAAAGTAATTTATGTCATTTCCCAACAAAAGTGGATCCATGGGGTCCCCAAGTTAGGACACGGCTTGTCTTGGTCGGCCATGACACAACCAATAAGGTTGGGACATGTGTCTAGGTCATTTTATATTATTAATGCATTATTTATTCCTTAAACTACACTAATTACCACTAATCGCGATTAAAAACTTAATAAGTTACTATTCACCAAAAAATTATTTTAATCTCATTGAACCACATTTTACTTCTTAATGACAACCATGTATGTCGGATTTTCAAAATTCAATACACATTAGTGGTAAACATTCATTTAACTGAAAAATCAGTTTGTTTGATTACCACTTAGTGGTTTCACTATTCATCAAAAATTGAAGTTTTTCAGAAAATTACCAAAAATTCACTCTAAGCTATATTTGATATTCCGAATTCAAAAATGAAGTCTATTTTACAAAATTAAAATCATATAAGTCACATTAATTAATTCAATAATTAATTCCCGCTGCCAGAGCAAAATAGCGTGTTTTTACAAAACAATAAGTATCAAAAGATTGACACCAGTTTAAGTCTAATTTCAAAGTGAAATTGATTCCAATGACCACCATTGGATAAAATGGTAAAAATATATTCTAATTTTACTTCAAAACCAATTCAAAACATAATCTAATCATATAAATAAATTAGATTAAAAAGTAGTTTTGATGTAAAATGCAGTATTTTTCACTATTCATTAAAAAATGAACATAGTCAGAAAAATACCAAAAATTCACACAAGGTAAATTTTGATGTCCCAATCATAAAGGATAAGTTTATTTTGACAAACATAGTTTATAAAATTGTCAAAATATAGATTCAAAAATGGTTTTCCATCAAAAGGCACTAAAACAATCTTTTAAGAATATTAGTGTATTCCATGCATAAGATTGTATTTATTTTCATTTTAAGCCTCTAAAACACTATCTTTATCATTAATAGACATAGATAAAAATATCTATTATTCATTACTTACTTGGGATGTTACAGATTCTCCTTAGAACATCGTAGATCTGATAAAATGTCTAAAAAACATAAACCACGATAACTTGAGAAAGAGGAGAAATTAGAAAACAAGGCTCAAGAAAAAGGAATAACTCACTGCTGCGATTGCAACGCAATCGACCATTCTCGAATCTAAGAATGGACGCAGAGGTGGGGGTTCTTCAATGATTTGCGGACCCTCGGTTCTCTTGGATGAATGGAACCTAGAAGAAGACGTTTATGTGCGTTAGGTATGACCCCGGTTCGTTTAATGAAAAAAAGAAAGTACATGGAGTGTACTTTTAGAGTACACGGCATGTACTAGGTATTTTCATACTCCACCAAAATCTGCCTCCACGTCACCCCTACACACCGTGTGTGTGGCTTGGGCATGGCCAGCACACGGCTTCGAGCGGGAAAAGAGTACATGGTGTGTACTCAGAAAGTACACGGTGTGTACTTCAAAAATTTCCAGAAACTTATTTTTTCTCAAAAACTCCAGAAAAAGGAAGGACATACCTCAAACGAAGATCTGGGTTCTTACAATCAGCATGGGCGCATGTCAAGGAATTAATGATTCGACATGGGAGTTTTCAATAAGATTTAATGAAATAAATAAAATTCATAATGCATTTATTTATTGTCACAACTCTATAACCACAAACTCGATTATAAATATCCTAACAACCCCAACACTTTTCCAAGAATCATTGTGAACAAAAATTTTGGAAAATTCTCTCAAGGCCAAGAGAACTCCTTCCTCCAAGAACACTCTCAAGACCAAGAGAGATCCTCCTCCATTGGATCAAGGCAATCTAAGGCGGAAAATGCAAGAAAAGGCTTCTCCATACCAGCACCCATAGATTCCTTTGGTGACATCCAAAGATATGTGGTGCATATGTGGATCACCTATAAAGGAAGTATACACTTGGCTTATGCAACGCAATGACGAATCACATCAAAACATGACTAGAAAACATCATTGAAGAAAAAATTCCATCAAGGAAATTCTTGTCAATTAATTAAATTAATTATAACCAACATATAATGATCCTCTCGATGGTTCTAGGACCCTTATCTTTCTTTTCATTCTTTGTTCTATTTCGATGATTTGGCGTTTAATTATTGTGATGGATCTCGGATTGAATATTGTTTAATGCTAAAATTAAAGTTGGGAAAACCCACCAACACACTTCCACTACACCCAAAACCTACACATTCTATATAAATTTTGATTTTTGGTCTAAAATCCAATTCCCATTATCTTAATTTTAATTTTGTGTATGCAATTGTGCAATTGAAATTTCCATGATTGGATAAATGCATCTGATATTGAATTGATTAAATTTGATTTCCATGTGATAGTGAAATGAGTTGAAATTGAGGAAATATAAATTAGTTGATTTGTGATTATGAAATTGGTGGGTTATGTGGATTAGTAAATTGAATGATTAATTTTATTATGAATTGATTTATAATGGGATTTAAGAGAAGGTTGGATTAACCCTGAAGAGAATATGGTTTATATGATTTAAATATTGAAAAATGGTTTAATATTAAATTGTTCATATCATTAAATTTGATTAAATTGAAGAATAATTATTGATTTGATAATTTATATGGTATACATTGATGTGAACTTTTGATAATAGGGTTAAAAATGAATAACCTTGTTGAATGGGATATATGTGATATATGTGATTGATTGATAACAAGTGTGGGACACATAATGATGCTTCAAAATACCATAAGTGATAACAAGTGTGGGTTATGTACTGATGCTTCAGAATCCCATATGTGATAACAATGAGGTGTGGGATAGCGACTAATGGATCAAAAGACCATGAGGTGCTAGAAATGATGTTATAGGCCCAAATGATTTTCATTGGACCATGGTTCCAATTGGTCATGCTATGTCTTGACCTAAAATGGATAGTGAAATCCCATGTTATAATGAATTTTTATTTCCTATGTATTATGGTTCAAACTCCATCATGGGAAAAAATAGGCAGTGATGGTTTGGGTTTCATCCTGAACCCATGGGATTTATGTGGTCAAATAAAGAATAATTGAATATGTAATTTATTTACATTATCACATGTAATTTATTATTTATACAACTGGATACACAATTATTGAATGTATATTTTTTTAGACATTGTTGGTGGTGTCCTATTGAGTTATACTCACACCTTACTCGAGATTCCTGATTGGTACCTGAATAGACTTCATGTTTGCAGGACATGATAAGGTAAAGTGCCCTATGTTGGATGAGTTGGGATGGAGCATTGATGAGGGAATCATATGTTGTTTTGGGACCCACATGGGAGTGTTTGTGTGTATTTATTTTGGTTTTTTGTTTCAAACATGACACATATATAAAATGAAATATATACTACTTTAGTTTTGGAAATTGTTTCTTATTTTGGTTTATCATGTGATACTAGTATGTATTGGATATGGTTTTATTATGGTAATTGGTTATAACATTTGGATATTGTTTATTTATCCCTCGGTTGCATATTATACCCTTGTTGCTAGTTGTCAGCCTTTGGCATATGGGGAGGCACGCTAAGGTCATGTGGCCAATCGGCTTAGGGCACTGACATGTGTCACCCAGGTCTGGACATTACAAACTGATATCAAAGGGGGTTTATTTTCATTTCATTTTTCTTGATATTTTTAAAATGTAGACTAGAGACTAGGAATATTCAAGCATTATTCATTATCTTATGCATTATAGTATCTAAGCTGTGTATGTGGGAAATCAATGTACCTAGAGTGGGATTGTTATTATTGATGTTTACTATTGAAGTTGAATATTATTTCACCTTGGGTGATGCACTTGTTGTGTGATGTTATTATTTTTCAATATTTTATTTGTGGTATTGTATGACATAAAGTTTGAGTTTTCATGTATCATTATAGGAACTCATAAATTATTTTGACATGCATCATTTTTGGGCATGCATGGAAAAGAAGGTTTGGGGTATGTTATTTAAATGAAAATGGTTTACTTTACTTATGTAATTTAAATGGATTCATGCCTAATATAAAATTGAAAATTGTGAAAAGATGTGAAATGTGGTAAATAAAGTGGGTAAATGGTTGTATAATGATAAACTTGATTTGTGTAAGTATTTTACCCTATGTGATCCATAACCTAGATTAGGGATAGTCATGGGTAGTGTTAGTACCTCAATTTTGACCATATAGAGGGTTATGGTGGATGACTTGTTATGTATTTATGTGAATCTCCCTTGTTAAAAATGTGACAATGTTGTGCTTTGGGTCTTATTATGTGTGTTTATACTGTAGATATATTCCTCCATGATTATTCTTGTTGATATGACGATAGGAGAACATTACTAGAAATGTGCCTCCAATACTCGAAGTAGAGGATCCAATAGTTATGGGTGAGAAATCTAGAGAGAATTTCATTGAAAATTTTCTCGCTTTATGTAGTTTATGGAAAGATACCCAAGAAAGGTTGAGAAGAGTATTTCAAACCTGGCCTAGGAGTTTCAGTTGCAGTGCCCTACAAATATTACTAGATTGGGAGGACCTGAGGTAGCTGAGTTCTGGATTGAGTCTATCCAGAAGATTGTTGACCACTTAGAGACTCTTACTAAGAATTGAGTCAAAATGTATTCTTATATTTTGCATGGTTAAGTGAAGTGTTGGTGGGAAATCTAGACTCATGATGGATAGATAGAGAATATGTATTAGAAGGAATTTTAGGAGAAGTTCTTGGAGCACTTTTACCCTAAGATGCTTATACAGGAGAGGGAATCAGAGTTTATAAGGTTGGCCTAGGGGAGCATGTTTATGATCGACTATGGTAGATGATTCATATATTTTCAGTGCTTTGTTCTAGCATTGTAAGGGGATGAGGCTACAACATAGAAACATTTTCAAGATGGGTTTAAATGTTAAATTAATTCCCAGGTTGACATCATTCGGATGAAAAATATTTCTAATGATGTGAATCAAGCTTTCAATTCTAAGGGGAACATAAAATAGGATTATAGTGAAGTACATGTGGTTTATACTAGAATAATAGGTGGTACATATTTCGAGAGTAAGAATCGGTATGATAATTTTAACCAGAGTATTAGAAAGAAGAGTGGTCAGGGGAAGAGTTAGTTACTCAGGACATGATTGGAGTGTTATTTCACCAGTGCGGTAGGTCGTGTCACAAACATAGATAGTTCCCCCAACCACCGGTAGAGTTCTAATCTTTCAACAATATGGAAAATCTAAAATAGTTCTATAGTAACCCATGATAGATGGGTAGTGAAGAAGGATCTAGGATGAATGAAATTGCAGGAAAGGGGTCTTCTACCACATATCAGTCTAGTAGTTGGAGATCTACTGATTTTGGAGGTTGAGGAAATGGATGTCGTACTTATGGGAAAGAGAAATCATATCAAAAGAGTAATGTAGCTCATGGGACTCAGATTGCAGGACATGGAAGAGGGGTAGGACAATAGAATGTAGTCCAACCTACACTTGGGGATAGCGAGGCAAGACCATCGATAGTTATTGGTACTATTCTGGTAGATTATATGCTTTCTAGTGCCTTATTTGATACTGGTGCATCTTATTCTTTTATGAATACACAACTAGTGAATGGGTTGAGTTTTATTGTGAAGTTTTTGAGTGGGTTTATGATTATTGGTACACCATTGGGAATACAGTTAAGAGACATTTCTATATGAATGGGGTGTTCTCTCAAGTTGGGGTGTACCATTTCTGTTGGGATATTTACACAATTGACATGTCATGTTTTTACATGATATTGGGTATGTATTGGCTAGTATTACACTGAACCCACATATATTTTTACCATTAGAGAGTGACCTTTATGACTATAGAGGGTGAAAATTATATTCATCATGGAGAGTGAGATATCAATGTAGGCCATGTAAGTCCAGTTCATCAGCAATTGGGAGAGCTCACCACCCATGTTTTAAGTCTTTTTTTAGATGGTGGGGGTGTGAAATAGGATTCCTTACCACCCATAGTGGACCGATATTAAGACATGTTTCTTGAGGAATTCTCAGGGCTTCCACCCAAGAAAGGTGTGGAATTTACAATTGAGCTCATGTTGGTAGCTAAGCTAATTTTTATTCCAACAAATATAATAAAACCAATATATCTTCAAGAACTCAAGAATTAGCTGGAATAGTTGATAGATAATGGATTTATACATCCATGTATGTCACTTTGGGCATATCCTTTTTTTGTCTGTATAAGGATGGAGAGACATTATGCTTATGTGTTGATTACCAAAAGATAAACTAGATAACTATAGAGAACCAGTATCCTCTTACATGTATTGAAGTTATATTTGACTAGTTGAGAGTATCTTGTGTTTTATATATGATTGACTTGAGATCAGGGTATCATCAGCTCAGATTTCAACCTTCTGATATAACATGGATAGCTTTCAAAAGCAGTTATTTATTATATTATTTCTTCATGATGACTTTTGGGATGAAGAATGATCCTACTGTGTTTATGATATTAATGAATTGAATCTTCCATATGTACCTATATTAGTTTGTAGGTGTTTTTGTGGATGACATCTTGGTGTACTCCAAGAATCATGGAAATCATTCCCAATATCTTGAAATCATCCTGAATACACTAAGATAGAATCATCTATATGACATTATATCTAAGTTCCATTTCTGAATCGACTAGGTACATTTAGTGGGTCACATCATATCAGAGGAAGGTGTGTAAGTGGTCCCAGAGAAGGTGCATGCAGTTGTTTGTTGGGAGTAACCTAAGAATGTTTTTGATGTCCAGATATTTCAATAGTTTTCAGGCTATTATCATAGGTTCATCCATGATTTTCCCCCTTGTAATCACAACTTTTGAATTTGAAAAAATTGGAGTTGTGTTTTAATGGTATAGGAATGTGATAATGCTTTCTAGGAGTTAAATATGTATTTGACCACCACATCAATCATGATCCTACCCGAGAAAGTGGAGGAGTATACAATGTTTCTTGACACATCTAGGATTGTTCTTGGAGTAGTGTTGATGTGAGGATATCCCTTTGTGTCTTATGGGTCATGAAAATTGAGTCCCCATGAATGAAACTAACATACATAGGACCTCATGTTATCTATATTTGTTTATTATTTGAATTGTTGGTGTAATTATCTATTGGGTGAAAATTTTAATGTGTATATTGATCAAAATAACTTAAATTATATCATTTCACAACAAAATTTTAATCTTTTCGGTGGATATGGGATGAGTATATGTAGTCATTTGATTTTGAGCTAGAATATACAACTATTAAGGTAAACAGTGTCACTGATTCTTTGAGATGGAAAACTCAAACTTAGGTAGTTCAGGATTTAGTTACAAGTGGAAGATGATGAATTTATTGTCTGGGTTTCTTATTTTGGTTCCAAAGTGCTAGGAGAATATGAAACTTGATCAGTTTCAGTGGAGACCATGCTTTTGAGATGGATCATAGAGAATAAGTATGATGATTTAGAGTGTTTTCCCATAAGGAAAATCTTTCAGGGTGGGGAGTCACCTTTATATTGGACTATAGATGAGTATGAGGTCATCATGTTCGGGGTTGTGTAGTTGTGCCTATGTGTATGCATTAATAGTTAATGCACGAGTTTCATGCCTTGATGTGGCTTGTACATCTCGGTTGGACCAAAATGTACTGTGACCTACATCACCAGTCACAAAAAAGGAAATTGTAGGATTTATGACATGATGCTACATCTATAAATAGGTAAAGGCAAATAATTAGTGACCTAGTGGTTTAATACAAACCTTTACCATTCCATAATGAAATTATAATGAAATTACCATGGAATTCATGGTGAGTTCCCTGAGGACGCATTAGAAGAAGGACAACATTTTGGTGGTTTTGGACCAATTTATTAAGGTAGTCCATTTCTTGCCTATACAAGAGAATTTCTCAATTGATCTGTTGGGGGAGTTGTAATTTTGATAGATAGTACATCTACATAGGGTTCCACGGAATATAGTTTCAGAACATGAATCATGTTTTACTTAAAACTTCTCTAATGTCTTGCAAATGGTTCTTGGTACACATGTATTTCTTAGTATATCATTTCACACATATATTGGAAATCAAAACATAATATAATGGTTTTGTAGAATATGCTATGTGCATGTGTTCATAACATTGGTGGGTCGGGGGGAAATCACTTCGAATTGATTGAGTTTTCTTATAACAATAGTTATCAGGAAACTATTCATATTTCACCATATGAAGCACTTTGGGGAAGGCCATATAGATCATCTATATACTGTATGGAGGTAGGTAACTCAGATTTTTTTGGATTGAGTCTCATATAAAAGATGTTAGAATAAGATCATTTTATTTGGAAATTAATGTCTATAACTTAGAGTGGGAAGAATTTGTATGTAGATAGATGTTGATGACCTCTTGAGTTTATAGTAGATGGTCGTATTTTTCTATGGGTGCCTCCTATATTGGGTCACCATCGGATTCAGAGATTGGTATGTTGGCACACATGTTTATTAGACCATTTGAGATTTTGGAGAGAATCAGTTAGTAGCATACTGATTGGATATTTTACATAGGTATAGTGTTATGAATTATTTTTTCCATATTTCATATATTTAGTGGTATCACCCCATCCCTTCTCATGTGATCGATGTTGATTATTTTGATCTTGACACTAATGTGTCCTTTAAGGAGCATCTTATATTTGTTATGGACCATAGTGAAAACGTTTTGCAGGGAAAGACTATGTCAATATTTTGAGTATTTTGGAAACATGGTTGTGTTTATGAGGAAAAACGTAAGAGGTAAATAGATATGAGGCCTCAATGGCCTGACATTTTTACCTCAAAATCTTAGAGATTCTTGGGTGTATAGCTCAAGGATGATATATTATAAGGTGGGGAGATTGTAAGATCCCATTATTTTCCATCTATGTTCCCTTTTGAGATGTCTTTATGTTCTAGGGTGGGCAAGGGTTTGGTTTGGTTTGGTTTGGGAGGCTTTAGAGGTGGTTTAGATATTTAAAGTATATGTTTTGGATGAAAATAGTCTGCAAAAAATTTACACACTATATAAATGGGTAACACACAATGTAATTTTTTAATTGGGATAAATTCACATGGGCAATCATTTTTTCAACATTACCCTTTAAAAAGGATTACATGGCATGTAGGATAGTTACACACTATGTAATTTCTCAAGAATAAATTGTAAAGGTTTCATGTGGTTCATTTTGGTTTCATTACATCATGAATCCTTCCTTCTCTTGGGCATAGGGTAACTCTCAGAGGTTTTGGAACAATTTATCTATCTTCTATCATCACAAATTGTTGTTTGATTCCACGTAAGCCTTTTTTTCTTTGGTTTCCATTCATTCATCCTTCTTCCGATGAAGAAGTTGAACTCTTTTGGATTTGATCTTTATCCTAGGTTTTGTTCCTTGATCGCTTATTTCATTTTTGATCTGACAATTATTAATCAACTGTGAGTTGTTGTTAGATGTGTGTTCATCAACGATCTTGAGGTATTTGTTTTAAATGTCAATTCCCATAGTCTTAAATTTAATTTCATGTGTGAAATTGTAATTTCCATGTTTTAAAAATGAATCTGATATTGAATTGATTAAATTGAATTTCTATGTGATAATGAAATCATTTGAATTTGGGGAAATTTAGATTGGTTGAATTGTGATTATGAAATTGGTGGGTTATGGGGAATATGAAATTGGATGATTAATGTGATTATGAATTTATTGATAATGAGAACTAAGGGAAGGTTGGATTAACCTTTATGGGCTAATGGTTTATATGATTTAAATGATGATAAATGGTTTTATTGTAAATTATTCATATTATTCAACGTGAATAAATTGAAGGATCTTGATTTATTTGAAAATTGAAATGGTATACCTTTATGTAAACTGTTGATAAGAGGGTTAACAATGAGTAACCTTGTAAAATGTGATATATGTGATATATTTGATTTATTGATAATGTGTGTGGGACAAAAAACTAATCTTCAAAATCCCAAATTTGATAAATAGTGTGGGATATATATTAATGCTTCAAAATATCATATGTGATAACAATGAGGTGTGGTACAGGTAATGATGCTTCAAAAGCCCACAGAGTGATATAAATTATGTTCTAGGCCAAAATTATTGGCATTAGACTATGGTTAAAAGTAGATATTCTATCAATTGAAATGAAATGGATAATGAAATACCATGTTATAATGAATTTTATTCCCTGTGTGTTATGGTTCAGACTTTAGCATGTACCAAATAAGGTATTGATGGTTTGGGTGTTATCATGAACCCAAGGGATTTATGTGGTTATATAAAGAATAATTGAATGAGTAATATATTTACTTTATCACTTGTAATTTATTAATTATAAAAATATTTACACTATTTTTTATTGTATATATTTTTAGACGTTGGTGGTGGTGGCCTACTGAGTTGTACACATACCCTACATGGGGGTTCCTGATCGGTACCTGAATAGGATTTATGTTTATAGGATAGGATAAGGGCAATATCCTTATGTTAGATGGATGAGTTAGGATAGAGCATGGATAAGGGAACTAGACTTGGTGTCAGGACCTGTTTGGGAGTGTTAGTGTCTCTTTATTTTGGTTTTTCATTTGAAACATAACACATATATGTAATGACATGTATACCACTTTAGTTTTGGATATTGTTTCCTATTTTGTTTCATCATGTGATGTTGGTCTACATTGGTTATGGTTTTATTCTGTTAATTATTTATATAATTTGGATATTGTTTATTTATTTCAACTTTTTAATGATTTGATAATGATTGTATAGTCTACACATGTTATAAATTAGACCATCATTTTTATTTGGTATCCTCTAGCACATGGGGAGGCGCACTTGAGTTTATGTGGCCAACCGACTCAGGGCACCAACATGTGGAACTCGGTTTGGGATGTTACACCCCAAATCCTATTATTATTATTATAAAAATTCAATATAATAACCTCAGTATCTTTTATATAATGAAATTTTGTTATGTTAAGTTAATGACATACAACCATCCCCACTTCCATCAAATTGGTTACAAAATCATCATTCATGTGTAAATCAAACTACCACCTCACAAACTGTTGCCATTATTTTTTCCATTACCACCTTGAAGGATGGATATAATGATGGATTAATTATTTATATATGATATTTATGATATTATTATTCTTCTTTAATAATGACATTACACATTCATTTTCTACTTTCCATTTTTTCATAATACAATAATGTTGTTTGTGTGTATAGAGGACTACCACCTCACAAAGCAATGTGTTTCGTTCATGATTTATACTGAAGGTAATAATGATGGAAACGTTATAATGAACATATATGATATATATGACAAAAATATTTCTTTAATGATAATATATTTTTTACCTTTCTTTCTTTCAATCCATCAAGAAAATGGAAACAATGTTCATGCGTACGTATGACCTACCGTCTCCATGAATGGTGTATTTCACTTTCTATCTATAAATTTTATTAATTTATATAAATATATATATATATATAATGAATATATATTATATTTATATTATGTTTAACATTCTAGATATTATTTAATCATGATCCATGTAAGAGGATCAAAAATTAAAAATTACAACACACCCAAAAAAACAAATTTGTTATTACTCAAAACATGATTTTAACAAGGAATGGTTAATAGACATGTAATAAAACAATATAAGTAAATATTATATGGTATGATATATATATATATTAATGGTTATGTAATTGATTTATAATAAACTTATATTTATCATATAGGAGGTTTGAATGTGTATGAAGGAAGTCGAGACTTATGGTAAGAGATTTCTAGTACGTCTTTTATTTATGGGAGACATATGTAAATTCACCACTCATTTGATTGTGTGGTGAATTTACTACCCCTTTTAAATTTTATATCATGAATATACCTCTTTTAGTTATATTTAAATTTTCATTTCATTTTAGTCTTTATTAGTTATTATGATTCAAAAGATTACCAAAGCAATAAGGGATTTTTATCTCAATTTTCATTCGTTGAGAAATATGTTATGTTATGAACATACCTTATTTAATGAGGTTTTTATAAAGAAAATTTTCCATGTAATATTATGAACTTATTCATTCTCATGATATGATAAGTTTTATTTAATGTTATCCTTTCATGGGGATTATGATTCAAAGTTACCAAAGTGGTTAATATTTTATATTACAATCACATCTTCTATCAGGATTATTTATGATCATGTTTTAGATGATACAATATTATGATAATTATCTTAGTAAACTCATGAATTTTCTTATCATCATATTATTCATTATATTAACAAGTAATAGTATCATTTTCCACTATTTTTTACTTAAAATAATTGAGAAATTTTTTTTAGGGAAATGCAACTTTATTTATCTCTTTGGTCAGAAATCCACTTTACTCCAAAACCAATAAATCTATAAATTTTTTAAAAAAATTATTACTATTCTATGATTTATAAAAAAAATTATCTATTTTTTACTTTTTAAAAAATGTTTTTAAGGGAATCTCTATGTTATATTCCAAAATAATTTCTGTTTGTCTTTTAGTGAAAATTTGAAAAAAAAAATTCTTCATTTTAATATGTATGACATGAAAAGAACTCTATGACATCATTCCAATAATTAATTTTAGTATTGCTTTATAATAATACAAGTTTATTTTGAATGAGAATTATTTTCAAAAAAATTTATGTTTTAATTGTTTTTTCAAATTAGAAAAGATACTTTCCTTAGAAGTTGTTTTAAATGATCTTTTACAATTATTATTTATCTAAGATGACATACTTTGATGTTACTTATGAATTTATGATGATAATTTTTAATGATATCATCCTTATTATTTATCTATATGTTTAATGTTTATATTGATAAAATTTTTATAAAACCCATTTATTTTTCATGTGTTATGCTATAGTGAATTAATGAAAAGTTTATGAAAACTTTTTTATCTACACGGGTTATGTTGTGATGATATGTTGAATGTTTTATGATATTGTGGAACACATAAGTATGGTTTTCATTATGATATGGGTGGGGATTATATATTCATCCAATGCATTGGTAAATATTTATATCTCATGAGGTAATAATGGGAACTAAGTTGATGGGATTGATTCACAATGGGAAATACGTTTGTTCTAATACACAATGGGAAACAAGTGCATCCTGATCTACAATGGGAAATAGGTGCATCCTGATCTACATTTGGAAACAATTGATGAGTTGTGATCCATTGTATTGATGGTCTTTGTAGTTAACATTGATATATAAAATGGTTTTCTATATTTAGGATGGTTCCACATTTTATTGACATGAGATTATAGTTCATGATTAATTTATGATGATTCTAACACTTATGGACCATGTTTTTTGAAATGATAAAGTTTTATTAATTGACTCATTTTATGATCTATGACAGTTTGTGTATTAAATTTGTAAGTTATGTTCATGATCACATAACCTTATGCTTATCTTATGATTTAATATGAACATAGATTAATATCTATTATTTTTACCCTTATTGACCATATGATATCACCCTTTCTTGTGCTTCCTTCAACAATTTATAAAGAAAAGTTTAGGTAGGGTATGCCTAAGAGGAGTACTATGTGATAAGATCTTTTTGGGAGATGCTGAATATATTTCATTAAATAAGAATATTGTATTTCTATTCACCAAATGCAATAAACTATTATGTTCCTTGGGCATGTATTTATGTAATGTATTGAATATTCATATAAAAATATTGGATATTTATGTATGAAAATATTAGGTCATTATAGTCGGTATCATAGGAAAAGAAAGGAATCTGATCCTTGGGAACTCTCACATGTGATCATTGAATGGAGCATTTCTCTCCACCCAAGGGATTAATGAGGAAATGGATGCCACTAGGTATTGTGGTGTGTCCTTCCCAGGAAGTGTATTCTCCCACGGAGTTCCCTGATTGGTATCAATTATAGTCCACTGGAAATAATTCTAGACAACTCTAGTTTTTATCAGAGTAATGAATTAGCTAAACTTTGGAAACTAGGATGAAAAAACTTTAGTGAGATCCTAGGGATATTTCTATGGATATTTATAGGGATAACACTAAGGATAATTATAAGGATAATTATATGGATAGGAAAATATCCCCGAATTTTGGTAAAGGATAGATAAAGTGGTTTTGAAGCAGTTACATCCCTATTTGGATACTATAAGTGGATGTGACTCTGGTATAGAGGTACCTAGGGGAAATAATTTTGAAAAGGGAACATTGATCCAGACTCGATCATCAATCGGTGCAAGACAATAGACCTTGATTCACACGTGGTTCGACACTCATATAGGACATGCTTTATAAATTCTGGAACTCTTTACAAACCATCATGGAGGATTTAAATAGATAATGGCTACGAATGACCTAGGATAACACTAAGGTGTCATAGAATAAAAATAATGTGATGTGATTTTGAGAAACTATAATAAATTTAACAATATTATGTGGTTTACCACTATGAATATTATTACTCACATTTTTCTTTTTATTATTAGTCAATGGTGGTAACATAAAGGAAGGAGTTTAATATTGAATGTGATGAACAATTTACTGAGGAGTTTCCAAATGGAATGATGACTGTAGTGAGGGATATTGTGATTATTCATAATAATTTATCACATGAACTGATTAACAACATAAACAATAACGAACTCTTAGAATCACTAAAGAAGAGGAGGAAATATTCCACTGAGAGTTCAGGTATCAAATATCATAGAGGAAAGATGATTAAATTTATTATATGTCAAGAATGTTGTATGAATCACACAAGTGAATGTTTCATAGGAATAGGAAGATGTTCTAAGTGTGGAAAATAAGGAAACAAATCATGTAATTATTGAGGGAAAAGGAAAAGTTCAGTTATGGATGGGAATATTAATCTCCCTTAGGTATCATTGACTATTGGATGTTTTAAATATGGAAAGTATGGTCATTATAGAAATCCATTTCCTAAAGGAAAATATCATGAAGGTAATCTACAAGGTTGTACAAGTAAGGTATTTTCTATTTATGATGATGAGACATAAAATGAAATATGAAAGGAAAGTGGTAATAAGGAAAATTATGATGAATCCTAGTTAATGGTTTGAAAAATAAGTGGGATGATTGAAGTAATTATGTATTGGAATTCAAGGATTGTGTTATATGAATCATGAAATATATAAGGATTATTATATATAATTTTTTCATTATGGATTTTCAAGAATTTTTTATTGGTTATGATGACCTAGAAAAGTGATTTATTTTCAAGGTGATATTCTGACGAAGGGATGAAAACCTTTAATATGTTCTGGATATTTAGATAATGATGTTGGGATTAACAGATGTTAAATATGAGTAATATAAATTGAAGATTACTGATTACCTTGGAACTGATTAATGTTTTTTAGACAAAGTGGTTTATGATATCATTGATGGAGTTTACAAAATTATTATATTTATGGAATATATTCAATAATATATGGTTTCATGCAAGGAATGAGGAAGTATGTATGTTTTCATTAAGTTTTAATGGAAATTATGGTTATTGCCATGATTCAAAAAAATATATGACTAAGTAATTCACATGTTGGGTATGTGACAATCAAGAACCACTTTATGATATATAGGGGTTTAATGTTAAGTTAATTTTAAGAAATTTAGTGACCTTGCTTATAAATTTTGAATTTTGGAAGGGTTATAAGGATAACCATTTATGAAATTGTTTATGTTAACCTTTGGAAGAGGATTTAGGGAATAATTTATTACTTCACTATATGAATATTTATGAATATTGGATAACATGTGATAACTAAAGATATAAAAAATGACTTATCATTCTATTTATAGATATTATGATCCATTAGTGCTTTAAGAATAAAAAATTCAACTTCCATTCTTGGATTAAGAGATGATGTGGAAATTGACCAAGGAATAACCAATGAGTGATATTGTTCTTATGAAATGGAATAAAATCAAGTAATTATATCTTCTTTTTAAAATTACACAACATTAGAAAAATGATATTGAAATAAAATATTGTCTTGTTAAAATCATTTTTTATTATATCAATGAAATTTTTCATGACAATTTAGATTATGGTTTTGTGGTATTTAACCTTATCTGGTTCACCCACTTTCTTGTGATCAAATGATCTTTCTTACTCTCTATAATTATTTATGCTTTTCTTCTATGTCCAAATATTCACTTCCCACCTATGTTCTCCTATGTAGAAACCTAGTTATGAGTTATCTTAGGTAATATTTATGTTTCTAACTTTCCCTTTTTAATATAAGCTTTAATATTCATTTTTATGATGTGGATCTATGTAAAAGAGTATTCAAATATTAATCCATTGATGATCAAGATGAATTTCAAGGGAAAAATTCATTTTAAGGGAGGTAGAATGTAACGCCCTAAGATTTTGTGTTTTTTTTCAAATAAGTTTATTTGTTTCAATATTTTGAGCGAAAAAATAATAAGTTTTTCTTTCCTTACATAAAACTAATTTTGTATTGTGTTTCATGCAGTATTAAGTTTATCTTATATTAAACAAAACACAGATTTTAAATGAAACATGACTTACTATTTAAAAAGTTATTATTTAATAATAGTTATCACCTATCCTTTAGAATTCTGGGTATGAATAATATTTACTAAATTAAAAAAATATGTTTAATATATGTATCTATGATGAATTATTTTGTGACCAATTAATTAGAAATGAAAATAAAACCCTTTGGAAAATAAAAGGAAATATTTTGCTGAAAAAGTTTTTTTATGTGGAAAAAGTTTGTTTTACATCAATAAATTAAAAAAATAAATTTTTGATAAATATATTTATTGTATTTATTTATTATATATTCATTTTAATGTTTAAGATTCATCTTATGTGTAATCTAGAAATAGTTAAAAATTACATCAAAATTACACTTAAAACTATATTTTCCTGAATAGAATTTTTGTATCCATTAGAAGACATATATGAAAATTTATTTTGACCAATTTTAGAAAATTTATTTGAAATAATAAACTTCATTTTTTAAAAAATAATTTCAATATTATCTTAGGCTGAATTTTGGGGTTTTTCTGAAAGGTTTTATTTTTTGATGAATATTGCAAAATAATGAATATTAATTGAAAGCAGTGATTTTATTTAAATTATTTATAAAATTAAATTATATTTAATATTTTTTTAATAGATATATAATTGATCAAATTTTTCTAAAATGTTTCATTTTTGATGAATAGTGAAAAATACTACAATTTAATTGAAAAATGACTTTTTTTAAAATTATTTATAAATTTAAATTATATTTTTTATTAGTGTTAAAGAATAATTTTATCAATTACATATCAATTCATAAAATTTATTTCACTTTAATATTTTTTTATATTGAATTTTAATATAAAAACTTTGTAATCTTTTGAACATTATCCCTTTAAAAACCTACTTTCTCATCACACCTATGAGATTAATTTTAAAATAAATATTGTAACTTCTATCAACAAAATTTTAAAAAAATGGATTCCATATTTGTAAGATTCATAATTTATATTATCTTATAAGGTAAAAATAATTTTTGAAAAATATTTATAGTAAAAATAGTAAAAATTATTTATCGTGGTTAAGCTAAAAATGGATTTACCGAGTGGTCAATCTTAAAAAATAAGGCTAAAAAATGACCCAAAACTTGTAAAAACCTATTTATGGAAATATTTCACCTTTATACATTTTATTATATGTTGTGAAATTGATTTAATGCTGATTGAAACTGAGAATCATTTCAAAACCGGAAATGTAAGATCCATCGTTGGCGAAGCGCATCGTTGAGAAAGTGAATATTTAATTTGCGTATGATGATGATAATGAAAAAGGGAAATAAAAATACAAGAGAAATAAAAAAATATAGAACATAATGTAGAACTAAAAGTCCACCTAATTTCATTAACATATCACCATATTTATAGAGTACATGAGATCTGATCCAACAGTGAGAATATGAAAGGTTGGCTATTAAGAGGGAAATTAATTAGGAATTGAGGAATCATCATTATTTTTATTATTATGAAATCCATTAATACAGTTTCATAACACTCCCCCTTGGATGTCATAATTTCATGGAACCTTATTTAATCATCACTTAGAAAAACCTTGTGGGAAAAATAAGTGAAGCCAAAATAAAATAATTCCATGTCATGTAGCCTCATTAAAACTCATATCATGAAAACCTTGTGGGAAAAAACTGATGAAGGAAAAAAGAGTATAGTGGTCCCAACTCCCCCTGATTATATCATTTAATTGTGTCTTTTGGAAATCAACTAATATTATTATTTAATTATGTCTTTAGGATATGGGAGAAGACCAAAAGTAATAATGAATGGTATCATTGAAAATTATAACTAATGGGGAAGATAAAAAATTTCCTTTAATTATAGATATCCATAATAATTTATAACATTCCCTTAGATATATGTTATGATATATGATTACCTAATTAAAAACCTCATCAAGGAAAAACCCTTCAGGGGAAAACACTTAATTAGGGAAAAATAGTACAATAACATCAAGTCCCTTGAGTGTTGCCTCATTAAAAACCTTACTAAGAAAAATCAGGGGGAAAACTTGTCTATGAGAAAACGAGTACTATAGTTAAATCTATCATTCATAGTGATCATCACTACATTTAACTCATAGAATGTCCATTATCAATTCATAACCAAAACATTCAGTTTTGAATTTTGGAATAATAACTTATACCCTTTTGATTTCAATGAAGAGGGAATAACATTACCTTGCATCATAATATGATTTATTTTTATTTTCAAGGTACATATTCACATGTACAAGTATATCCATCCAGGATAAATAAAATGTGAATTTATATTTAGTCCTTATGGGATAAGTATGTTCTTTATCAACCCATTATGTATGAAATCTATCATGTCACGACCCGTCCTCGGGGCCCGTGTCGTGACTACCCCAAGCCCGCCTTCCATAGGCTAGGGGCTGGCGACTAGCACCAAGGCGTAAATCCCGGAAAAAAGGAAGGAATTGCCTTTATAAAGTAAACAGCAAACACCACAGAGTAAGCAGGAAGAAGTAAACACTAAGTAGAAACTGGTACAACAGTATGTGCAGAAAAGTAAGTGGGCTAGAATACAAACCCAAACTGAAAGTAAAGTACAACTGGAAGAAAAAAACAGCAACTGAAAAGTAAAGTCGCAACGTCGAGCTGTCCACTGGAAATCCCACTTGAAGGGTGGGTACAGATAGCCTCCACTGATCCTCGGGTCCATCTGACCGCTCCGAGTACGTCCCGCCCAGTGGTCCACATCTAGGTACCGTCCTGCTCCGCAAGCCTCAACCACGATCAGCGTTGTCCGTCGTCTGCAACCAACACAACGTAGTGCGGGCATAGCCCATGCAGGGGTGAGTATAAGCTACTCAGTAGGGACCCCAAGACCCCCGAAGGTATCCTAGAATCCACAAAGGAAAGATACAATCACGAAGTAACATCCGACATGACTTAGGTATATACCCATACATATACCTAAGTCATCAATTCTCGTTCAGCTCCAACATCCGAACCCAAGTACAATCCAGTCCACACAGGAAATCAAAACATAAATCCACACAGGATAGCACAACACAATCCACATAGGAATGCAAAACAGGATTCAGCTCACACAGTTACTTCTTCATATGACGTTTGAGATGATCAGATGTAGCCACTGATTCATATAAGCCGTTGGACTCACAAAGGATATGTAGGTACTAACTACGGCAATGACCAACACAGGATAAATCATGATGTTTAACCCATAGATATTGGGAAACTCCTTCTCCATGCCGCTACAACCAAGCACTTCCCTCTTACCTAGGACTGCTGTAGTACTCCACCTATCGAGTACTGTGGGCCTGATGCTACAACCAAGCGCTTCCCACCATGGGTCTGCCGCTAAAACCAAGTGCCCCCCCCCCCCCTCATAACCTCTAGAGGTACTCCTTCTGTTGAGTACCACGGGTCAGCCGCTACAACCAAGCGCTCCTCCGTCGTGGGTCTGCTGCTACAACCAAGCGCTCCCCCGTGCTGCTACAACCAAGCGCTCCTCTGTCGTGGGTCTGCCGCTACAACCAAGCGCTCCCCCTCATAGCCTCCAGAGGTCCTCCTTCTGTTGAGTACCGCGGGTCTACCGCAACAACCAAGCGCTACTCTGTCGTGGTTCTGCCGCTACAACCAAGCTCTCCCCACTGGGCTATCTGTAACACACCGAGTCGTTCGATCAGCAGTCGTCAAGTCTCAGCCGGATCTAAGGTTTCCGCACACAACATGCTCGTTCTGAGAGGGTCCACTACACAAGATAAGAGGTTGATGCATCAACTGACATGTATTCT
This sequence comes from Viscum album, assembly GCA_963277665.1. Lineage (NCBI taxonomy): Eukaryota > Viridiplantae > Streptophyta > Magnoliopsida > Santalales > Viscaceae > Viscum > Viscum album. The sequence goes on along the minus strand of OY728155.1, from coordinate 1,444,855,657 downwards.
AGATTTTATGTATCCCAAGATGTACCATAGTGGTCACTACTGAAAACACAGAGGATTCCCGTACTGTTTTCATCATCGTCGCAGTCGCAGCCAGCTCTAGGGTTCCCATACATAGCAAGCACATTCGGGAGGGTCCACTCCACGAGCCGAGAGGCGGATACATCAACTGACAAAAAGTCTGGATTTGATGTATCCAACAGTTCCGTATCGTCAATAGGAACTCAACGCAACAGACGACGCATCAATCGGACGCCCGGTCAGACAGTTATTTGGATTTTCTGTCGCAGGGGCCCGGTTGGTTTTAAGTCAAACCAACCCGATCGTACTCCACCTGCATCCAGACCATAGGCGGAGTAAGACAAAAGATCTGTCTCACTTAGAGGAATCCATCAATGTCGACGGCACGTCAATTGGACGTCCGAAGCTCAAGATATGAGTGTTTCTGCTCCGAGGGCCCGGTTGGTTCCGTGTACGAACCAACCCGGCTGAACCTAAAATATTCCAAAACCTTGGGTGTAGTATACCGAAACTACAGTCTCGATCCAAGGAACGCATCGCCGTTGACGGCGCGTCGTTTGGAGTCTCGTAGCTAAAGTTATTAGTAAAATACCAAAAAGGTCCGAAAACAGGGGGTCCGGGCCCGGACCAACCCAGCCCAACCCCCCTCCCCCCTGGGTCAGCCCGAACCGGGTCGACCCGACCCGGGTCTGGGTCTGACCCGAATGGGCGCGACCCGGCCCAGCCGGAGCGACCCGGCCCAGCCGGAGCGACCCGGCCCAGCCGGAGCGACCCGGCCCGACCCGGCCTGAGCGCAACCCGGCTAGCCGGTCTGGTGGCTCGGCGCTGGCCGAGCGGCCGCACCCAAGGAGTCGGGGCCCCCCCGCGCGGGGGCCGCTCCATGTCACCAAACGTGGTGCAAGGCCGGGTCCCTTCCCCGCTGTCCCGCGCGGCCGCGGGACCGGCTCTCTCCGCCGTGGGTTCAGCCGCGGCAGGTCTTCCTGGCGGCGCACCGGGCGCCGCCGCTTCCTGGCGGCCAGCCGCTGCCGGCCCCCGCCTCCGACCGCCGGTGCCGACGTGCCGGCGTGGCGTGCCAGTGGGAACTTCCGCGGACCATCGGACGTGCTCCGGTGGACCGTTTTTCTTGCGGTTTGCACCTACGGCTCTCCCGGGATCCGAACTCTGCTGTGAAGGCCTCCAATCGCCTTTCCGATCCCATCTTGTAAACGCCGTTACACCACGCATCAACGAAAACCTGCGGAGGGTTGTCGGGCCGTGTTTGTTTTTCCCGCACCCTCCGCGTTTGGTGATAACAATTGGGAAAAAAAATTCAACACATGAAAAACAAAACAAGGCACAATTTTAATAAATTAAAATTGAACTTTGATCTAGGTTCTTTGTTTTATAAGGAACAACCATGGGAATAAAAATTATTCTCAAATAAAACCCCTACCTCGTAGTTATCGTCGGACGAGAGTTCTTCGTGGAATTGACCGTCGTGGAAGAAGAGGATCGTCGCTTCGCAGAAGGGCGTTGCGTCGTCGTGGAAGTTCGTCGCGTCGACGATCTCTGAGGGTTAAAGAAAACACATAGATTTAATTTCATGAATTAAATCCATGTTAAGGATAAAATACACAAAGGAAAAAATTGAAAGATCTGAAATCTCCTACCTCAAGCAGTTGATGAACGAAGATTGTTGCGGGGAAGAACGTCATGGAAGAAGCGTCGTGGAAGGAGAATCGTCGACGTCGCGGAACACGGCGTCGTGTCGTCAATCTCTGAGGGTTTGGCGTTCTTCGCGTTCTTCACGTTCTTTGAGTTCATTTCATTCTTCGCGAAGGCGAAAAAGGTACAGATTCTCCAAATCCTCTCAACAATCAACCCCTCAACAAAAAGAAAATGTGTTGGTCTTATTTTATTATTATGCCAACAATTGAAAACATGTTAAGAAACAAACCATTAATTCGGTGAATTAATGGTAACGACTTAATTGCCCATTTAATAGGAGCGTTTAAGAGTTTTAGAAAACACCCCAATTGACTTTCATTAATGAAGAGTTTTCACGGGTGCTACATAGAGGAAAAGAAACGGTGGGGCTCGTGCGGGCCCCACATCACAAATATCCTACCAAGAGGATAGGATATTTTTGATTGCACCCTATCTGCTTCAACTTAGCTCAAGTGGATTTAAGTGGCTTTTAAGTGGCTTTAAGTGAAATAAAAATAAAGTTGTCGCACCACTTTATTTTATTTCTTAACTTAACCCCAAAAATTTAAAAACCACACCCAAGAAAATGCAACTCCGGAAGAGGCATTTCTACGAAAATACCGGCGCTTCGATTCCATCGGTGCCATTGGAATTTGATTCTGATCACCGGTTCAAAAGTTAGAAAAACATGCTCGTTCGTTCACTGAACGTACCCAAGCCAAACTTCGGAAAATGATTCTGGGCACACTGGGCCTTAGAATCAGGTGCCATCAGAAACTACGTTCTTACAAAATTCCAAAGAAAATTAAGAAAAAATATTCCTTGAAATTTACCGGTCATTACATCACTCCCACCTCAGGTCTTTATGTCCCCGTAAAGATACATCATAAACTAGGGAAACAAATGTGGGTACTGAGCATGCATATGAGCCTCCCGCTCCCAAGTGCTCTCCTGGAGGTTCTCGTGCTGTCATCTGATGCGCACTAGAGGAATCGATCGTCCACATAGGACCCGCTCCTGTCGATCCTCGATCTCTACTAGAACCTCCACAAAATTCGCTCCATTATCAACGTCTAGCTCCCCATGGTCGATGATATGCGTCGGGTCGTGCACGTATCTCCTCAGCTGAGATACGTGGAAGACGGCGTGCACCCAGTGTAACTTAGGTGGTAGAGCCAGGCAATAAGCCACCTCGCCGATCCTGCTGTGGACCTGGAATGGTCCGATAAAGCATGGAGACAACTTGCCGCCTTGTACGAATCTCCGTAATCCACGTCGAGGTGAGACGCGCAAGAAGACGTGGTCTTCATCCTCGAACTCCAGTGGCCTCCGCCTACTGTCAGCATAAGACTTCTGCCGGCTCTGAGTTGTCCTCATCTACTCCTGGATAACCTGGACCTTCTCTGTCGTGGCCCGGACCATCTCTGGTCCCACAAGTGCTGACTCCCCAGGGTCTGTCCAGCACAAAGTAGATCTACAAGGTCTGTCGTACAACGCCTCGTATGGTGCTATCCCGACGGTGGAGTGGTAGCTATTGTTGTATGCAAACTCAACCAAGGGTTGGTGGTCCTCCCAGCTGCGACCAAAGTCGAGGACACATGCACGGAGCATGTCCTCGAGAGTCTGAATGGTCCTCTCCATCTGACCATCCGTCTGAGGGTGAAAGGCAGTTCTCAGACGTAGTTGTGTCTCGAATGCCTCCTGCAACCCCTTCGAAAGCTGTGATGTAAAGAGAGCATCTAGATCGGAGATGATAGATGATGGAACACCGTAAATTCGTACAATATTCTGAATGTAGAGACGCCCCAAGCTATCCATTGAGCCCTGCTCTCTGATAGGTAAGAAGTGAGCCGACTTGGTGAGTCGGTCGACAATCACCCAGATGGAGTCGTGACCTCGGGAAGTGCGTGGAAGTCCAGTCACGAAATCCATAGATATCCCATCCCACTTCCACTCCGGGACCTCCAAAGGCTGTACCAAGCCTGCTGGTACCTGATGCTCTGCCTTCACCTGCTGGCAGGTGAGGTATCATGAAACGAACTCTGCCACAACCTTCTTCATGCCTGGCCACCAGTGTTGTCATCTAAGATCCTGGTACATATTCGCCACTCCAGGATGTACCGCCAAAGGAGAAGTGTGAAACTCTCTCAGCACCTCCTCTCTCCATGCAACCGGTACCAAGGTACATCCTATGAAAAGGACTTCGTGCTCTGCTCCAAAGGAGAAACCATCAGCTGCATGTCCTGAGGATATATCTACATGTCGCGTCTCACAGTCAGCATCCCCAAGCTGTGCTTCTCTGACCCGCTATAGTAGTGGAGGAGAGACTGTGAGTGACTGAAGGAAGGCTGCTCCATCTCTATCTACAAAGGATATCTACAAAGCGGCTAGCTGCTCCGTCGCCTCCTTGAGTAGCTGAATGCCCGTCCTCCGGCTGATAGCATCAGCTACTACATTCCACTTCCCACGAGTATAGACTATCTCAAAGTCATAGTCCTGGAGGAACTCGAGCCATCTCCGCTGTCTCAGCAGGAGGACGGGCATTCAGCTACTCGAGGAGGCAACAGAGCAGCTAGCCGCTTTGCGGATATCCTTTGTGGATAGAGATGGATCAGCCTTCCTTCAGTCACTCACGGTCTCTCCTCCACTACTACAGTGGGTCAGAGAGGCACAACGTGGGGACGCTGACTATGAGACACGGCGTGCACAGATATCCTCAGGACAGGCACCTGATGGTTTCTCCTTTGGAGCAGAGCACGATGTCCTCTTTAGAGGACGTACCTTGGTTCCAGTTGCATTACGGGAGGAGGTGCTGAGAGAGTTTTACACTTCTCCTTTGGCGGTACATCCTGGAGTGGAAAAGATGTACCAGGATCTTAAACGACAGCACAGGTGGCCAGGCATAAAGAAGGCTGTTGGAGAGTTCGTTTCACGATGCCTCACCTACCAGCAGGTGAAGGCAGAGCATCAGGTACCAGTAGTCTTGGTATAGCCTTTGGAGGTCCCGAAGTGGAAGTGGGACGGGATATCTATGGACTTCATGACTGGACTTCCACGCACTTCCAGAGGTCATGACTCTATCTGGGTGATTGTCGACCGACTCACCAAGTCGGCTCACTTCCTACCCATCAGAGAGTAGGGCTCAGTGGAGAGCCTGGGGTGTCTCTACGTTCAGGAGATTGTACGACTTCATGGTGTGCCATCATCTATCGTCTCCGATCGAGGTGCTCGCTTTACTTCCCGGCTTTTGAAGGGGTTGCAGGAGGTGTTCGGGACGCAACTACGTCTAAGCACTGCCTTTCACCCTCAGAAGGATGGTCAGATGGAGAGGACCATTCAGACTCTCAAGGACATGCTACGCGCATGTGTCCTCGACTTTGGTCGCAGTTGGGAGGACCACCTACCCTTGGTGGAGTTTGTGTACAACAACAGCTACCACTCCCCCATCGGGATGGCACTATACGAGGTGTTGTACGATAGACCTTGCATATCTCCTTTGTGTTGGACAGACCCTAGGGAGTCAGAACATGTGGAACCAGAGATGGTCCGGGCCACGACAGAGAAGGTCCAGGTCAACCAGGAGTGGATGAGGATAGCTCAGCGCTGGCAAAAGTCTTATGCTAACAGGAGACGGAGGCCACTACAGTTTTAGGATGGCGGCCACATCTTCTTACGTGTCTCACCTCGACATGGATTACGAAGATTTGGTCGAGGCGGCAAGTTGTCTCCATGCTTCATCGGATAATTCCAGGTCCTCAACAGGATCGGCGAGGTGGATTATCGCCTTGCTCTACCACCTCAGTTGCACCAGGTGCACGATGTCTTCCATGTATCTCAGCTGAGGAGATACGTGCACGACCCGACGCATATCATCGACCATGGGGAGCTAGACGTTGATGATGGGGAGACTTTTGCAGAGGTTCTGGTAGAGATCGAGGATCGACAGGATCGGGTCCTACGTGGATGATCGATTCCTCTAGTGCGCATCAGATGGCATCATGGGAACCTCCAGGAGAGCACTTGGGAGTGAGAGGCTCAGATGCGTGCTCAGTACGCACATTTGTTTCCCTAGTTAATGTTGTATCTTTACGGGGACGTAAAGCCCTGAGGTGGGAGTGAATTAAAGACCCGTAAATTTCAAGGAAATTTTTTTCTTAATTTTATTTGGAATTTTACAAGAACGTAGTTTCTGACGGCACCTGATTCTGAGGCCTGGTGTGCCCGGAATCATTTTCTGAAGTTTGGCTCGGGTATGTTCAGTGAACGAACGAGCGGGTTTTTCTAACTTTGGAACCGGTGCTCGGAATCAAATTCTGAGGGCACTGATGGAATCGAAGCACCAGTATTTTCTTAGAAACGCCTCTTCCAGAGTTGCGTTTGCTCAGGTGTGGTTTTTAAATTTTTGGGGTTAAGTTAAGAAATAAAATAAAGTAGTGCGACAACTTTATTTTTATTTCACTTCAAGCCACTTAAAAGCCACTTAAATCCACTTGAGCTAAGTTAAAGCGGATAGGATGCAATCCAAAATATTCTACCCACTTGGTAGGATATTTGTGAGGTGGGGCCCTGTAACAGCCCAAGATTTTATAAAGAAATATTCTTTTTAATTTTATTAATGTCTTGTGTTTTACGCTACACCAAAAGGAGCTTGCACAACACACATCCTTGACTTGCCTTGCATTACACGCAATCGCGACCTTCCTCGATAGCGTGTGTTGTACGCAACACCAAGTTTCGCTAAACAACGATATGCTATTAAGATATTATTAAAACTAGCTGTTGTGAATAGTAATAACCACTTTTTGAAATTTTGTAAATTTTATTTTTCAAAATGGACTTCATTTATGGATTCGGAGTATCGAATTTAGCCTAAGGTGAAATTTTGGTACTTTTCGGATAACTTTCATATTCTGATGAATAGTGAAAATTACTAAATTATAATTAAAAACAACTTTTTTAATCGAAATAATTAATAGTGATAAATCATTAATTTGAGTGGTTTTAAAGTATATTTAGAATATATTTTTACAATTTAATACAATGTTGGTCATTGGATGTACTTTCACATTTAAACTAGACATAAACAAGTGTCAATCTTTTGATAGATATTGTTTCTTAAAAACACGCTATTTGTTTTAACAGCGGGATTTAATTATAAAATTAATTAATGCAACTTTTATGTTATGAATTTGGTAAAATAGACTTCATTTTTGAATTCGGAATATGAAATATAGCTTGGGATGAAATTTTGGCATTGTTCTGAAAAACATCAATTTTTGATGAATAGTGAAACTACTAAGTGGTAGGTTAAAAACTAAATTTTGCATAAAACTTAATTTTACCGCTTCTGTGAATGGAATTTAGAAAATCCGAGAGACACGGTTAATATCAAGGACTAAAATGTGGTTCAATGAGATGAAAATAATTTTTTGGTGAATAGTAACTTTTTACTTTTTTACCACGGTTAATAGTAAATAAGGTAACTAAGGGTAAATATGATATTAATATTACCCTAACACATGTCCTAATTCTATTGAACAAGTTTAATTCGACCAAAAACAAACTTAGGAATAAAATATGACCATTTAGGCCCACTTGGATTAGATTAGGACATTTATTATTAATTTATTTAAAGAAGGGTTAAAATAGTTAAAATCAAAGTTTAATAAGTAAATAATTTTTAATATGGGGTTATACATAAGCTAAATTCGGCTATAAATATTCATTAGAAAGCTAAAAAGATTTCCTACATGATGGTATTTTATTTGTAATTTTTAGACATCAAATAATATAATTTATTTATGACACAAAAATGATGCAGTAATTATCATATTAATGAAATATTGACATAATTGATAATATAAATACCAAAATAAATGTAATTTAAGACTTTTTATGAATTCCACTAATTTTCTAGGTTACTATGATATATTAGTGTTGATTTAATCAACTTGGTTCGAACATATAATTCTGTTATGACTTTCACAAAAATCATATATCAAATAGTGTCAAAATTGACACAAAATAGTTTTTAAATCAAATATTATATTATTAATTGTTATTTTATTCCTAAAAATCTAAGTTTCGGCCAAATGACTTAGATAAGGATATATGTATTAATAATATACAATTTGGGGTTCGTTTGGCATGTTATAGTAAGTTTATTAACCATATAGTGAAAGAAAACAAAAAGACACGGTAAAAGTTAAATTATTTAACTTAGAGTTAAATCTAATTGATAAGGTTAAAATAATACCCTAAACTTGTCTAAATCCTATTGGTTGATAGGATTTCGACCCATCCCCACTTTAGCTTCGAAATAAGACCCTTTGGAACCATTATAAACCGATTTTTACTTTAATATAAAATAATATTTTGAGGTATTCCTAAGGTGCCCCTCTCCTCCCTTATAAAAGGACACTTCCTCCCCCTCCTCCTCACACCAATTTGAGCACTCAAGCTCGGCCAACCCCTGCCATTTTTACCTCTCCACTTCCCTAGAAACATCCTAGAGGTTCTGGTCTTCCTCAAAGACCAATTTTAGTGCCCTAAGAGGAGGTCTCAAAGAGGCACTTCAAAGAAGAGGTGATTACCGTTACCAATTCTTTCATCTTTATTTCTTCTTACACTTCTTCTTCTTAGGTTGTTTCATTATGAAGTAATAACATCAGTATCACTCATATACTGATATGTTATTATAAGTATGAAACAACCCTATTTCACCATCTATCCATCCTACGGAAAAAGAAATCACCGCGCGTGCGTACGTACGGAATACCGTCTCCACGCCGTGGTGTAATCTATTTTCCACCACCACCTTACATGGATGGGTATAATGGTGTAAAGAATAACTATAAATATTTATTACAACATCATATTGATTCTGATATATTGTATAATCTACTCCAATTCAATTCAATATTTATAGAAATGATATCATCGCTCGTGCGTACGTACGGAATACCGTCTCCACGACGCGATGAGATTCATTCTCCATGTTAACCATTTAAGAATGATTATAATGTATATATAAGAAATAATAATTAAATATGTGACATTATAAAGCTACTGGATTTATGTATATATATATACCTATGTATGTCATCTACTTACTTCCATTTCAAGACAATAAGGAAAGGAAAACAGTGTTCATGCGTACGTACGGACTACCGTCTCCATGAACGGTGTTTTTCATTTTATTTATCTACCTATTATATATATATATATACTGAATATATATGATATATAAATCATATTTTATATTCTGGAAGTAAGTAAATCATGATATAAGTAATAATGATGTCAAGAACAACAAGTCAAAACACCTACGATAAATGAAACGATTTTACCCAAAACGCTTCTTTAACATGGAATTTACAAAAGAACGGGTAATATAATGTCATAAGTGAACCATATATGATATCATAAAAATGAATATGATTCTGTAATAAGTCAATAACATGATTTAAATCATTATAGGAGGTTCGGACACTTACAAAGCAAGTCGGACCTAAGGTAAGGGAAATATCACAATCTCATTTTTATCCGAGATTGTTTATACGTTGGTATTTACTGGGGTATATTTTATCATCTACATCTATGTTTCCTCAATATGTAATGTTATTTCCATCCACCTACAATTTTTTAAATCCAATTTTACCCTTTGGTGAGTTTTTAGTAAAAGATATGAAAGGAATCTTTTGTCGTTTTTTGTACGAGGTACATTTTGACATTTTCGACAAAAGTACAAAGAATGTTTTTTTTAACTTATACGGCACGAACGGATTTATACTGTTTTATAAAGCCTTATTTTCATGAAGCTTCCTCTAAAATATTTCATGACTATTTTCAATAAAATCTCTTTCTTTTAAAATTGCATGATGTTTTGTGAAATGAAATTGATTTTGAAGAAGAAAGGATATTTTCCTCAAGAATTCAATTCAAGTATTTTATCAAAATTATTTTCCATATAAGATAATAAAGGGTTCTGTTTATATCCATATTTTTACATTGATTTGACTATGTTGTGATGGAATTATGTTTATGAATTCCTTTATCTTATATGAATGGTTTTATGATGTCATGTTGTTTAAGAATCCCATTTTTATTACATGGGTTATGCAATGATGTATGATTTATGATTTTGTGGCACACATAAGAAAGGATTCATTAAGAGATGGGTGGGACCTATATCTCCCTCCAATGCATTGGGTAAAGATTTCATATCTCATGAGATAGACATGGCTGGAATGGTAGTTTATACCGGTTCAGTGAAACAGGACTGAAACGAGGATTACTCGATTCAGAAAGGGACTTTGTCCACTAAGATAGTCTTGGCAATGAGTCTTGACTAAAAAGAAATGATTCTCTATGATTATGTGTGTATGCCACAATGAGTAATGTTTTAAGTAAGGGTTTCATTTTCACTACTATGATTTATCCCATGTTATGAAATTATGCTCTCTTTTGCAGGTTAAGATTTCCAAAAATGTTATGTTCTTATGAAAATTATGTGATTGATATTTCGTTTGTTTACCCTTACTGAGCATTTGAGCTCACCCTTTTATGTTTTCTTTTCCCCAGGATATAAAGAAAGGTTTTAGGTAAAAAAAAGGAAGATCTTTGTGGGAGATTTTGAAGATCTTTCACCAGGATTAGAAGATTACGTTCCGAGTTTCCAAAGACACTAAACTATTACGATCCTTGTGTGTATATTTTTGTTATGTACTAAGTATTCCGCAAAAGTAATGAAATGTCAATGTACGTTAGGCTTTGGGTCTCTACAGTTGGTATCAGAGGAAAGGTTTAGTCAACCTTTGGAAACTAGGATGCGAAAACGTTAGTGAGATCCCTAGAGATATTTCTAAGGTATGTCTAGGGATGTCTCTAAGGTTAAGTATACATATAGGTTATAGTAATAGAATTACGCTAACGATCATAGAATTAAACCTAAGATGTTGGATATTGAAGGTACTCCCCCTTTATTATGTTGTTTTCCCTAGCATGTTTTTTGCCTCTCACACTATTCTTTTTGGGTTTTAGACGATGGCTGGAACCCGAAGGAACCGTGTTGATCAATGCAATGGACAATGCAATGATTGCCCTCCTGAACAAACAAATGTTATGGGATATGGAGTGCAAAATATTATTGCTATACTTACACAAGCTATGAATCATTCTGGACTTCCAAATGAGCAGAGAAGGGAACAATATTCTATTGAGTCCTTCATGAGGCAACGTCCACCTTCTTTCAGTGGGTCTTCTGATCCACTTGTGGCTGAACAATGGATCAGTACTACTGAAAAGATATTTTCAGTTCTTCAATGTTCTGAACATGATAAAGTCATCTTAGCAGTATATCGTTTGGAAGGTGAAGCTGATCAATGGTGGAATCTTATCAAGAATACGAGGCCAAGAGATGAAATTGAGTCCATGGAATGGGACGAGTTCAAGAACTTGTTTTTCAGTAAGTACTTCCCTCGTATTCTTCGAACAAAGATGGAGAAAGAATTTCTTGAACTGAAGCAAAGGGACGATGAATCTGTTGGTACCTATGAAGCACATTTTACAAGACTTGCAAGGTATGCTTCTGGAATTATCATCCAACCTGAAAGTAAAGTTGATCGATTTTTCTGTGGCTTAAAACCAAGTCTTCGAAGGGCATTAGCTATAAGAGACTTCAGTAGCTATGAAGAAATTGTGCGTTGTGCTATCAAGGTAGAAATGGAAGTTGGTGTTACATATCCATCTCATGGTTTTGACAAGAAACGAAAGATGGAGTTCAAGGAGAAATCCCAGAATAATGGTGAAAAGAAGATGAATGTTTCCTTATGTACAAAGTGTGGGAAGAAGCATGGTGGAGATTGTTTTAAAGGGACTAGAAAATGTTTTAAGTGTGGAAATGAAGGTCATCGAGCAGCTGAGTGTCGAAGTAATGGAAAAAGGGTTTCTAATGATGTGAATAAAGAAAACACTGCAGAGAACGCACCGCCAACACTTCAATGCTTCAAGTGAAAAGAAATGGGGCATTATGCTAATAATTGCCCTAATCCAAGGGTTAGTGATGATCAACATGAGCAACCACTTAAGGCAAACGACAAAGGGAAGTCACATGCGATCACTATTGGCGATGTTGAATATGACAATGATGTGGTGGAATGATTAAGTGTTTATGTAATGGGATTCCAAAATAATGTTTTATCATGGAGTATTGGAATATTTATGTATTGGTCTAATGTGGTATTCAAAGTGATTGAGATATTATGCGCATAATGAAGGGAAAATGAGAAAATTAATTGTTTAACAGTATTCATGAGCTCATGATTGATATAAGGACTAAGTGATATCATGGTTTGAGTATATAGAATTTTGAGGATTTTGGTATGTGGAAAGTGTTAACTTTTAACTGCACTCATGTTTTTACTAAGGTATTCAAGAGAATATACGATTAAGGACTTTGAATGTTTGGAATGTGACCAACAAGACATATCTTATGATATGTGGGGATCAACGACAATATTAAATCTCTGGTAATCGATGTCACTATATTATGAGAGTGGACTACAGTATTATGTATAAGCCTAAAGATTAGACTGGATTATGTTGGACATAAGTTAGTATTGTTTAAGGATAGAAGATTTTCGATATTATTGATGGGATGTTATAGTAACGTAGTTTTAGAAAAAGGGACAACCTACAGGACGGGTGACAGCCCATCGCTTCGGACAAGGCTGTAGGAATCGAACCCACAACCGAAGTGCGACTGGCCTTTATCGCCTACCACTAGCCTACAGGAAGTCCCTGTTTAGTAGAAACTAGTTTTATTATATTAAGCAGTATGATATATGAAGTATAAGTCCATATGTGATTAATCTCACTATAGATCGACTTATGTATATAATTTTGCTAACCTTTTGTTTGAAACAGATGGAATGACCCGTCATTCTATCACATGATCTGCTAACACTTCACGAATAACAAATTCAACTTCATTTATTTAAGAGATGAAGTGGAAATTGTTAAAGGCACGAACAACAGTGAGATTGTACCAAAATAAAGTAAGTATTTATTCTAATTCAAATTCTTTAACTTTAGGGAAATGATCTTGAAAACCAAAAATGTTGTCCTAGTTCTCTTATACCTGATGAATCAGATGGTACCTTATATCATCACAAATCTATGGATTTGTGATTACTGGCTTTTCCATAGCCATGTTCTCTACCACTCTCCATCAGAACATGATGCTTAGATTTCTCTTCCATATCCATATTTTCACCTATGTGGAAACCCAATGATTAGTTTATTTGGGTAACCGTTACGTTTCATACTTTTGTTTTTAAAGATTGGTTTTGATATTCCTTTTTACGATGTGGGTTTCTATTAAAGAAACTTTCAAATAGTAAACCATTTATAACCCCGACGAATTTCGAGGGCGAAATTCATTTTAAGGGGGGTAGAATGTAACAGCCCAAGATTTTATAAAGAAATATTCTTTTTAATTTTATTAATGTCTTGTGTTTTACGCTACACCAAAAGGAGCTTGCACAACACACATTTTTGACTTGCCTTGCATTACACGCAATCGCGACCTTCCTCGATAGCGTGTGTTGTACGCAACACCAAGTTTCGCTAAACAACGATATGCTATTAAGATATTATTAAAACTAGCTGTTGTGAATAGTAATAACCACTTTTTGAAATTTTGTAAATTTTATTTTTCAAAATGGACTTCATTTATGGATTCGGAGTATCGAATTTAGCCTAAGGTGAAATTTTGGTACTTTTCAGATAACTTTCATATTCTGATGAATAGTGAAAATTACTAAATTATAATTAAAAACAACTTTTTTAATCGAAATAATTAATAGTGATAAATCATTAATTTGAGTGGTTTTAAAGTATATTTAGAATATATTTTTACAATTTAATACAATGTTGGTCATTGGATGTACTTTCACATTTAAACTAGACATAAACAAGTGTCAATCTTTTGATAGATATTGTTTCTTAAAAACACGCTATTTGTTTTAACAGCGGGATTTAATTATAAAATTAATTAATGCAACTTTTATGTTATGAATTTGGTAAAATAGACTTCATTTTTGAATTCGGAATATGAAATATAGCTTGGGATGAAATTTTGGCATTGTTCTGAAAAACATCAATTTTTGATGAATAGTGAAACTACTAAGTGGTAGGTTAAAAACTAAATTTTGCATAAAACTTAATTTTACCGCTTCTGTGAATGGAATTTAGAAAATCCGAGAGACACGGTTAATATCAAGGACTAAAATGTGGTTCAATGAGATGAAAATAATTTTTTGGTGAAATAGTAACTTTTTACTTTTTTACCACGGTTAATAGTAAATAAGGTAACTAAGGGTAAATATGATATTAATATTACCCTAACACATGTCCTAATTCTATTGGACAAGTTTAATTCGACCAAAAACAAACTTAGGAATAAAATATGACCATTTAGGCCCACTTGGATTAGATTAGGACATTTATTATTAATTTATTTAAAGAAGGGTTAAAATAGTTAAAATCAAAGTTTAATAAGTAAATAATTTTTAATATGGGGTTATACATAAGATAAATTCGGCTATAAATATTCATTAGAAAGCTAAAAAGATTTCCTACATGATGGTATTTTATTTGTAATTTTTAGACATCAAATAATATAATTTATTTATGACACAAAAATGATGCAGTAATTATCATATTAACGAAATATTGACATAATTGATAATATAAATACCAAAATAAATGTAATTTAAGACTTTTTATGAATTCCACTAATTTTCTAGGTTACTATGATATATTAGTGTTGATTTAATCAACTTGGTTCGAACATATAATTCTGTTATGACTTTCACAAAAATCATATATCAAATAGTGTCAAAATTGACACAAAATAGTTTTTAAATCAAATATTATATTATTAATTGTTATTTTATTCCTAAAAATCTAAGTTTCGGCCAAATGACTTAGATAAGGATATATGTATTAATAATATACAATTTGGGGTTCGTTTGGCATGTTATAGTAAGTTTATTAACCATATAGTGAAAGAAAACAAAAAGACACGGTAAAAGTTAAATTATTTAACTTAGAGTTAAATCTAATTGATAAGGTTAAAATAATACCCTAAACTTGTCTAAATCCTATTGGTTGATAGGATTTCGACCCATACCCACTTTAGCTTCGAAATAAGACCCTTTGGAACCATTATAAACCGATTTTTACTTTAATATAAAATAATATTTTGAGGTATTCCTAAGGTGCCCCTCTCCTCCCTTATAAAAGGACACCTCCTCCCCCTCCTCCTCACACCAATTTGAGCACTCAAGCTCGGCCAACCCCTGCCATTTTCACCTCCCCACTTCCCTAGAAACATCCTAGAGGTTCTGGTCTTCCTCAAAGACCAATTTTAGTGCCTTAAGAGGAGGTCTCAAAGAGGCACTTCAAAGAAGAGGTGATTACCGTTACCAATTCTTTCATCTTTATTTCTTCTTACACTTCTTCTTCTTAGGTTGTTTCATTATGAAGTAATAACATCAGTATCACTCATATATTGATATGTTATTATAAGTATGAAACAACCCTATTTCACCATCTATCCATCCTACGGAAAAAGAAATCACCGCGCGTGCGTACGTACGGAATACCGTCTCCACGCCGTGGTGTAATCTATTTTCCACCACCACCTTACATGGATGGGTATAATGGTGTAAAGAATAACTATAAATATTTATTACAACATCATATTGATTCTGATATATTGTATAATCTACTCCAATTCAATTCAATATTTATAGAAATGATATCATCGCTCGTGCGTACGTACGGAATACCGTCTCCACGACGCGATGAGATTCATTCTCCATGTTAACCATTTAAGAATGATTATAATGTATATATAAGAAATAATAATTAAATATGTGACATTATAAAGCTACTGGATTTATGTATATATATATACCTATGTATTTCATCTACTTACTTCCATTTCAAGACAATAAGGAAAGGAAAACAGTGTTCATGCGTACGTACGGACTACCGTCTCCATGAACGATGTTTTTCATTTTATTTATCTACCTATTATATATATATATATACTGAATATATGTGATATATAAATCATATTTTATATTCTGGAAGTAAGTAAATCATGATATAAGTAATAATGATGTCAAGAACAACAAGTCAAAACACCTACGATAAATGAAACGATTTTACCCAAAACGCTTCTTTAACATGGAATTTACAAAAGAACGGGTAATATAATGTCATAAGTGAACCATATATGATATCATAAAAATGAATATGATTCTGTAATAAGTCAATAACATGATTTAAATCATTACAGGAGGTTCGGACACTTACAAAGCAAGTCGGACCTAAGGTAAGGGAAATATCACAATCTCATTTTTATCCGAGATTGTTTATACGTTGGTATTTACTGGGGTGTATTTTATCATCCACATCTATGTTTCCTCAATATGTAATGTTATTTCCATCCACCTACAATTGTTTAAATCCAATTTTACCCTTTGGTGAGTTTTTAGTAAAAGATATGAAAGGAATCTTTTGTCGTTTTTCGTACGAGGTACATTTTGACATTTTCGACAAAAGTACAAAGAATGTTTTTTTTAACTTATACGGCACGAACGGATTTATACTGTTTTATAAAGCCTTATTTTCATGAAGCTTCCTCTAAAATATTTCATGACTATTTTCAATAAAATCTCTTTCTTTTAAAATTGCATGATGTTTTGTGAAAAGAAATTGATTTTGAAGAAGAAAGGATATTTTCCTCAAGAATTCAATTCAAGTATTTTATCAAAATTATTTTCCATATAAGATAATAAAGGGTTCTGTTTATATCCATATTTTTACATTGATTTGACTATGTTGTGATGGAATTATGTTTATGAATTCCTTTATCTTATATGAATGGTTTTATGATGCCATGTTGTTTAAGAATCCCATTTTTATTACATGGGTTATGCAATGATGTATGATTTATGATTTTGTGGCACACATAAGAAAGGATTCATTAAGAGATGGGTGGGACCTATATCTCCCTCCAATGCATTGGGTAAAGATTTCATATCTCATGAGATAGACATGGCTGGAATGGTAGGTTATACCGGTTCAGTGAAACAGGACTGAAACGAGGATTACTCGATTCAGAAAGGGACTTTGTCCACTAAGATAGTCTTGGCAATGAGTCTTGACTAAAAAGAAATGATTCTCTATGATTATGTGTGTATGCCACAATGAGTAATGTTTTAAGTAAGGGTTTCATTTTCACTACTATGATTTATCCCATGTTATGAAATTATGCTCTCTTTTGCAGGTTAAGATTTCCAAAAATGTTATGTTCTTATGAAAATTATGTGATTGATATTTCGTTTGTTTACCCTTACTGAGCATTTGAGCTCACCCTTTTATGTTTTCTTTTCCCCAGGATATAAAGAAAGGTTTTAGGTAAAAAAAAGGAAGATCTTTGTGGGAGATTTTGAAGATCTTTCACCAGGATTAGAAGATTACGTTCCGAGTTTCCAAAGACACTAAACTATTACGATCCTTGTGTGTATATTTTTGTTATGTACTAAGTATTCCGCAAAAGTAATGAAATGTCAATGTACGTTAGGCTTTGGGTCTCTACAGTTGGTATCAGAGGAAAGGTTTAGTCAACCTTTGGAAACTAGGATGCGAAAACGTTAGTGAGATCCCTAGAGATATTTCTAAGGTATGTCTAGGGATGTCTCTAAGGTTAAGTATACATATAGGTTATAGTAATAGAATTACGCTAACGATCATAGAATTAAACCTAAGATGTTGGATATTGAAGGTACTCCCCCTTTATTATGTTGTTTTCCCTAGCATGATTTTTGCCTCTCACACTATTCTTTTTGGGTTTTAGACGATGGCTGGAACCCGAAGGAACCGTGTTGATCAATGCAATGGACAATGCAATGATTGCCCTCCTGAACAAACAAATGTTATGGGAGATGGAGTGCAAAATATTATTTCTATACTTACACAAGCTATGAATCATTCTGGACTTCCAAATGAGCAGAGAAGGGAACAATATTCTATTGAGTCCTTCATGAGGCAACGTCCACCTTCTTTCAGTGGGTCTTCTGATCCACTTGTGGCTGAACAATGGATCAGTACTACTGAAAAGATATTTTCAGTTCTTCAATGTTCTGAACATGATAAAGTCATCTTAGCAGTATATCGTTTGGAAGGTGAAGCTGATCAATGGTGGAATCTTATCAAGAATACGAGGCCAAGAGATGAAATTGAGTCCATGGAATGGGACGAGTTCAAGAACTTGTTTTTCAGTAAGTACTTCCCTCGTATTCTTCGAACAAAGATGGAGAAAGAATTTCTTGAACTGAAGCAAAGGGACGATGAATCTGTTGGTACCTATGAAGCACATTTTACAAGACTTGCAAGGTATGCTTCTGGAATTATCATCCAACCTGAAAGTAAAGTTGATCGATTTTTCTGTGGCTTAAAACCAAGTCTTCGAAGGGCATTAGCTATAAGAGACTTCAGTAGCTATGAAGAAATTGTGCGTTGTGCTATCAAGGTAGAAATGGAAGTTGGTGTTACATATCCATCTCATGGTTTTGACAAGAAACGAAAGATGGAGTTCAAGGAGAAATCCCAGAATAATGGTGAAAAGAAGATGAATGTTTCCTTATGTACAAAGTGTGGGAAGAAGCATGGTGGAGATTGTCTTAAAGGGACTAGAAAATGTTTTAAGTGTGGAAAAGAAGGTCATCGAGCAGCTGAGTGTCGAAGTAATGGAAAAAGGGTTTCTAATGATGTGAATAAAGCAAACACTGCAGAGAACGCACCGCCAACACTTCAATGCTTCAAGTGCAAAGAAATGGGGCATTATGCTAATAATTGCCCTAATCCAAGGGTTAGTGATGATCAACATGAGCAACCACTTAAGGCAAACGACAAAGGGAAGTCACATGCGATCACTATTGGCGATGTTGAATATGACAATGATGTGGTGGAATGATTAAGTGTTTATGTAATGGGATTCCAAAATAATGTTTTATCATGGAGTATTGGAATATTTATGTATTGGTCTAATGTGGTATTCAAAGTGATTGAGATATTATGCGCATAATGAAGGGAAAATGAGAAAATTAATTGTTTAACAGTATTCATGAGCTCATGATTGATATAAGGACTAAGTGATATCATGGTTTGAGTATATAGAATTTTGAGGATTTTGGTATGTGGAAAGTGTTAACTTTTAACTGCACTCATGTTTTTACTAAGGTATTCAAGAGAATATACGATTAAGGACTTTGAATGTTTGGAATGTGACCAACAAGACATATCTTATGATATGTGGGGATCAACGACAGTATTAAATCTCTGGTAATCGATGTCACTATATTATGAGAGTGGACTGCAGTATTATGTATAAGCCTAAAGATTAGACTGGATTATGTTGGACATAAGTTAGTATTGTTTAAGGATAGAAGATTTTCGATATTATTGATGGGATGTTATAGTAACGTAGTTTTAGAAAAAGGGACAACCTACAGGACGGGTGACAGCCCATCGCTTCGGACAAGGCTGTAGGAATCGAACCCACAACCGAAGTGCGACTGGCCTTTATCGCCTACCACTAGCCTACAGGAAGTCCCTGTTTAGTAGAAACTAGTTTTATTATATTAAGCAGTATGATATATGAAGTATAAGTCCATATGTGATTAATCTCACTATAGATCGACTTATGTATATAATTTTTCTAACCTTTTGTTTGAAACAGATGGAATGACCCGTCATTCTATCACATGATCTGCTAACACTTCACGAATAACAAATTCAACTTCATTTATTTAAGAGATGAAGTGGAAATTGTTAAAGGCACGAACAACAGTGAGATTGTACCAAAATAAAGTAAGTATTTATTCTAATTCAAATTCTTTAACTTTAGGGAAATGATCTTGAAAACCAAAAATGTTGTCCTAGTTCTCTTATACCTGATGAATCAGATGGTACCTTATATCATCACAAATCTATGGATTTGTGATTACTGGCTTTTCCATAGCCATGTTCTCTACCACTCTCCATCAGAACATGATGCTTAGATTTCTCTTCCATATCCATATTTTCACCTATGTGGAAACCCAATGATTAGTTTATTTGGGTAACCGTTACGTTTCATACTTTTGTTTTTAAAGATTGGTTTTGATATTCCTTTTTACGATGTGGGTTTCTATTAAAGAAACTTTCGAATAGTAAACCATTTATAACCCCGACGAATTTCGAGGGCGAAATTCATTTTAAGGGGGGTAGAATGTAACAGCCCAAGATTTTATAAAGAAATATTCTTTTTAATTTTATTAATGTCTTGTGTTTTACGCTACACCAAAAGGAGCTTGCACAACACACATCCTTGACTTGCCTTGCATTACACGCAATCGCGACCTTCCTCGATAGCGTGTGTTGTACGCAACACCAAGTTTCGCTAAACAACGATATGCTATTAAGATATTATTAAAACTAGCTGTTGTGAATAGTAATAACCACTTTTTGAAATTTTGTAAATTTTATTTTTCAAAATGGACTTCATTTATGGATTCGGAGTATCGAATTTAGCCTAAGGTGAAATTTTGGTACTTTTCGGATAACTTTCATATTCTGATGAATAGTGAAAATTACTAAATTATAATTAAAAACAACTTTTTTAATCGAAATAATTAATAGTGATAAATCATTAATTTGAGTGGTTTTAAAGTATATTTAGAATATATTTTTACAATTTAATACAATGTTGGTCATTGGATGTACTTTCACATTTAAACTAGACATAAACAAGTGTCAATCTTTTGATAGATATTGTTTCTTAAAAACACGCTATTTGTTTTAACAGCGGGATTTAATTATAAAATTAATTAATGCAACTTTTATGTTATGAATTTGGTAAAATAGACTTCATTTTTGAATTCGGAATATGAAATATAGCTTGGGATGAAATTTTGGCATTGTTCTGAAAAACATCAATTTTTGATGAATAGTGAAACTACTAAGTGGTAGGTTAAAAACTAAATTTTGCATAAAACTTAATTTTACCGCTTCTGTGAATGGAATTTAGAAAATCCGAGAGACACGGTTAATATCAAGGACTAAAATGTGGTTCAATGAGATGAAAATAATTTTTTGGTGAATAGTAACTTTTTACTTTTTTACCACGGTTAATAGTAAATAAGGTAACTAAGGGTAAATATGATATTAATATTACCCTAACACATGTCCTAATTCTATTGAACAAGTTTAATTCGACCAAAAACAAACTTAGGAATAAAATATGACCATTTAGGCCCACTTGGATTAGATTAGGACATTTATTATTAATTTATTTAAAGAAGGGTTAAAATAGTTAAAATCAAAGTTTAATAAGTAAATAATTTTTAATATGGGGTTATACATAAGATAAATTCGGCTATAAATATTCATTAGAAAGCTAAAAAGATTTCCTACATGATGGTATTTTATTTGTAATTTTTAGACATCAAATAATATAATTTATTTATGACACAAAAATGATGCAGTAATTATCATATTAATGAAATATTGACATAATTGATAATATAAATACCAAAATAAATGTAATTTAAGACTTTTTATGAATTCCACTAATTTTCTAGGTTACTATGATATATTAGTGTTGATTTAATCAACTTGGTTCGAACATATAATTCTGTTATGACTTTCACAAAAATCATATATCAAATAGTGTCAAAATTGACACAAAATAGTTTTTAAATCAAATATTATATTATTAATTGTTATTTTATTCCTAAAAATCTAAGTTTCGGCCAAATGACTTAGATAAGGATATATGTATTAATAATATACAATTTGGGGTTCGTTTGGCATGTTATAGTAATTTTATTAACCATATAGTGAAAGAAAACAAAAAGACACGGTAAAAGTTAAATTATTTAACTTAGAGTTAAATCTAATTGATAAGGTTAAAATAATACCCTAAACTTGTCTAAATCTTATTGGTTGATAGGATTTCGACCCATCCCCACTTTAGCTTCGAAATAAGACCCTTTGGAACCATTATAAACCGATTTTTACTTTAATATAAAATAATATTTTGAGGTATTCCTAAGGTGCCCCTCTCCTCCCTTATAAAAGGACACCTCCTCCCCCTCCTCCTCACACCAATTTGAGCACTCAAGCTCGGCCAACCCCTGCCATTTTTACCTCTCCACTTCCCTAGAAACATCCTAGAGGTTCTGGTCTTCCTCAAAGACCAATTTTAGTGCCCTAAGAGGAGGTCTCAAAGAGGCACTTCAAAGAAGATGTGATTACCGTTACCAATTCTTTCATCTTTATTTCTTCTTACACTTCTTCTTCTTAGGTTGTTTCATTATGAAGTAATAACATCAGTATCACTCATATACTGATATGTTATTATAAGTATGAAACAACCCTATTTCACCATCTATCCATCCTACGGAAAAAGAAATCACCGCGCGTGCGTACGTACGGAATACCGTCTCCACGCCGTGGTGTAATCTATTTTCCACCACCACCTTACATGGATGGGTATAATGGTGTAAAGAATAACTATAAATATTTATTACAACATCATATTGATTCTGATATATTGTATAATCTACTCCAATTCAATTCAATATTTATAGAAATGATATCATCGCTCGTGCGTACGTACGGAATACCGTCTCCACGACGCGATGAGATTCATTCTCCATGTTAACCATTTAAGAATGATTATAATGTATATATAAGAAATAATAATTAAATATGTGACATTATAAAGCTACTGGATTTATGTATATATATATACCTATGTATGTCATCTACTTACTTCCATTTCAAGACAATAAGGAAAGGAAAACAGTGTTCATGCGTACGTACGGACTACCGTCTCCATGAACGGTGTTTTTCATTTTATTTATCTACCTATTATATATATATATATACTGAATATATATGATATATAAATCATATTTTATATTCTGGAAGTAAGTAAATCATGATATAAGTAATAATGATGTCAAGAACAACAAGTCAAAACACCTACGATAAATGAAACGATTTTACCCAAAACGCTTCTTTAACATGGAATTTACAAAAGAACGGGTAATATAATGTCATAAGTGAACCATATATGATATCATAAAAATGAATATGATTCTGTAATAAGTCAATAACATGATTTAAATCATTACAGGAGGTTCGGACACTTACAAAGCAAGTCGGACCTAAGGTAAGGGAAATATCACAATCTCATTTTTATCCGAGATTGTTTATACGTTGGTATTTACTGGGGTGTATTTTATCATCTACATCTATGTTTCCTCAATATGTAATGTTATTTCCATCCACCTACAATTTTTTAAATCCAATTTTACCCTTTGGTGAGTTTTTAGTAAAAGATATGAAAGGAATCTTTTGTCGTTTTTTGTACGAGGTACATTTTGACATTTTCGACAAAAGTACAAAGAATGTTTTTTTTAACTTATACGGCACGAACGGATTTATACTGTTTTATAAAGCCTTATTTTCATGAAGCTTCCTCTAAAATATTTCATGACTATTTTCAATAAAATCTCTTTCTTTTAAAATTGCATGATGTTTTGTGAAAAGAAATTGATTTTGAAGAAGAAAGGATATTTTCCTCAAGAATTCAATTCAAGTATTTTATCAAAATTATTTTCCATATAAGATAATAAAGGGTTCTGTTTATATCCATATTTTTACATTGATTTGACTATGTTGTGATGGAATTATGTTTATGAATTCCTTTATCTTATATGAATGGTTTTATGATGTCATGTTGTTTAAGAATCCCATTTTTATTACATGGGTTATGCAATGATGTATGATTTATGATTTTGTGGCACACATAAGAAAGGATTCATTAAGAGATGGGTGGGACCTATATCTCCCTCCAATGCATTGGGTAAAGATTTCATATCTCATGAGATAGACATGGCTGGAATGGTAGGTTATACCGGTTCAGTGAAACAGGACTGAAACGAGGATTACTCGATTCAGAAAGGGACTTTGTCCACTAAGATAGTCTTGGCAATGAGTCTTGACTAAAAAGAAATGATTCTCTATGATTATGTGTGTATGCCACAATGAGTAATGTTTTAAGTAAGGGTTTCATTTTCACTACTATGATTTATCCCATGTTATGAAATTATGCTCTCTTTTGCAGGTTAAGATTTCCAAAAATGTTATGTTCTTATGAAAATTATGTGATTGATATTTCGTTTGTTTACCCTTACTGAGCATTTGAGCTCACCCTTTTATGTTTTCTTTTCCCCAGGATATAAAGAAAGGTTTTAGGTAAAAAAAAGGAAGATCTTTGTGGGAGATTTTGAAGATCTTTCACCAGGATTAGAAGATTACGTTCCGAGTTTCCAAAGACACTAAACTATTACGATCCTTGTGTGTATATTTTTGTTATGTATTAAGTATTCTGAAAAAGTAATGTAATGTTCATGTACGTTAGGCTTCGGGTCTCTACAGGCCCGCATGAGCCCCACCGTTTCTTTTCCTCCAAGTAACACACCCGCGAAAACTCCTCATTAATGAAAGCCAACTGGGGCGTTTTCTAAAACTCTTAAATGCTCCTATTAAATGGATAGTTAAGTCGTTACCATTAATTCACCGAATTAATGGTTCGTTTCTTAACATGTTTTCAAACTATTGGCATAATAATAAAATAATACCAACCCCTTTTATTTTTGTTGAGGAGTTTATTGTCGAGAGGATTTTGAGAATCTATACCTTCTTTCCCCTTTACGAAGAACGCGAAGAACGCGAAGAATGCGAAGAACGTGAAGAACGCTGAACCCTCGGAGATCGACGATGTGGCGCTGTGTTCCGCGACGCCGACGATTCTCCTTCCACGACACTTCTTCCGTGACATTCTTCCCCGAAACAATCTCCAATCATCAACTGCTTGAGGTAGGAGATTTCAGATCTTTTAATTTTTTCCTTTGTGAATTTTATCCTTAACGTGGATTTAATTCATGAAATTAAATCCATGTGTTTTCTTTAACCCTCGGAGATCGTCGACGCGACGCCCTTCCATGACGACGCGACGCCCTTCCACGACGATGCGACACCCTTCCGCGACGCGACGATCCTCTTCTTCCACGATGGTCAATTCCGCGAAGAACTCTCGTCCGACGACAGCTACGAGGTAGCGGTTCTATTTGAGAATAATTTTTATTCCCATGGTTGTTCCTTATAAAACAATGAACCCAGATCAAAGTTAAATTTTAATTTATTAAAATTGTGCCTTGTTTTGTTTTTCATGTGTTGAATTTTTTTTCCAATTGTTATCACCTAATGTGGAGGGTACGGGCCAAACAAACACGGTCGGACAACCCTCCGCAGATTTTCGTTCATGCGTGGTGTAACGGAATTTATGAAATGGGATCGGAATGGCGATTGGAGGCCTTCGCAGCAGAGTTAGGATCTCGGGAGAGCCGTAGGCGCAAACTGCAGGCAAAACGGACCACCGGAGTGCGTCCGGTGGTCTGCGGAAGTTCCAACTGGCGCGCCACGCCGGCACGGCGGTGACAGCGGCCAGAGGCGGCGGTCGGCAGCTGCCGGCCGCCAGGAAGCGGCGGCGCCCGGCGTGCCACCGGGAAGACCCACCGCGGCGGCGAGAGCCGGTCCGGTGGCCGCGCGGGACTGCAGGGAAGGTACGTGGACTTAAGCCACGTCCGGTGACACGGAGCGGCCCCCACGCGGGGGGGTCGCGGCTCCTTGGGTGCGGCCGCTCGGCCAGCGCCGAGCCACCAGACCGGCCAGTCGGGTCGCACCCAGGCCAGGCCGGGCCTGGTCGCACCCAGCCGGGTCGGACCAGAACCCGGGTCGGGTCGACCCAGGGGGGTTGGGCCGGGTCGGTCCGGGCCCAGACCCCCCGTTTTCGAGCCTTTTCGGTCTTTTGCTCATAACTTGAGCTATAGGCCTTTGAACGACGCGCCGTCAGCGGCAATGTGATCCTTGGATCGAGATGGTTGTTTCGATATACTACACCCAAGGTTTTGGAATATTTTGGGTTCGGTCGGGTTGGTTCATACACGAAACCAACCGGGCCCTCAGAGCGGAAACGCTCGTATCTTGAGCTTCGGATGTTTGATTGACGTTTCATCGACATTGATGGATTCCTCTAAATGAGACGGATTTTTTGGCTTACTCCGCCCAAGGTTTGGACGCAGGTGGAGTACGGTCGGGTCGGTTTGACTTAAAAACCAACCGGGCCCCTGGGACGGAAAAGCCAAATAACTCTCAGACCGGGCCTCCGATTGACGCACCGTCTATTGCGTTGAGTTCCTGTTGACGATATGGAACTTTTGGATACATCAACTCCGGACTTTGTGTCAGTTGATGTATCAGCCTCTTGGCTCGTAGAGCGGACCCTCCCGAACGAGCTTGCTATGTGCAGGAACCCTAGAGCTGGCTGCGACTGCGACGATAATGAAAACAGTACGGCAATCCTCTATGCTTTCGGCAGTGACCACTACGGTACATCTTGGGATACATCAACTCTGGACTACATGTCATTTGATGCATCGAACTCTTAGCTCATGGAGTGGACCCTCCCGGAACGAGCATGCTGTGTGCCGAAACCCTAGAGCCAGTTGAGGCTTGACGACTACTGATCGAACGACTCGGTGTGTTACGGATAGCCCAGTCGGGAGCGCTTGGTTGTAGCGGCAGACCCACGGAGGAGGAGCACTTGGTTGTAGCGGCAGACCTGTGGTACTCAACAGAAGGAGTACCTTTGGAGGCTATGAGGGGGAGCGCTTGGTTGTTGCGGCAGACCCACGACGGAGGAGCGCTTGGTTGTAGCAGCACGGGGGAGCGTTTGGTTGTAGCGGCAGACCCACGATGGAGGAGCGCTTGGTTGTAGCGGCTGACCCGTGGTACTCAACAGAAGGAGTACCTCTATAGGCTATGAGGGGGAGCGCTTGGTTGTAGCGGCAGATCCATGGTGGGAAGCACTTGGTTGTAGCAGCAGACCCACAATACTCGATAGGTGGAGTACTACAACAGTCCATGGTAAGAGGGAAGCGCTTGGTTGTAGCGGCATAACCACTGTACTTGATGGAGAAGGAGTTTCCCAATATCTATGGGTTCAACTTCATGATCGATCATGTGTGGGTCATTGCGGGAGTTAGTACCTACAGATCCTTTGTGGGACCGACAGCTTAGATGAATCAGTGGCTACATCTGATCATCTCTAACGTCATATGAAGAAGTACCTTTGTGAGCTGAATCCTATTTTGCTTTCCTATGTGGATTGTGTTGTGCTATCCCTTATGGATTTACGTTTTTCTTTCCTATGTGGACTGGATTGTACTTGGGTTCAGATGTTGGATACGAACGAGAATTGATGACTTAGGCATATGTATGGGCATATACCTAAGCCGTGTCGGATGTTACTTCGTGATTGTATCTTTCCTTTGTGGTTTATCCTTTGTGGATTCTGGGAGACCTTCAGGGGTCTCGGGGTCCCTATTGGGTAGCTTATACTCACCCCTACATGGGCTAGGCCCGCACTACGTTGTGTTGGTTGCAGACGACGGACAACGTTGATCGTGGTTGAGGCTTGCGGAGCAGGACGGTACGTGGAGGTGGACCACTGGGCGGGACGTACTCAGAGCGGTCTCCTGGACTCGAGGAGTAGTGGAGGCTATCTGTACCCACCCTTCAGGTGTGATTTCTAGTGGATAGCTCGACATTGTGGCTTTACTTTTCAGTTGTTGTTTTTCCCTTCCAGTTGTACTTTACTTTCAGTTTTGGTTTGTATTCTGGCCCACTTACTTTTCCGGACTTACTGTTGTACCTGTTTCTACTTAGTGTTTACTTCTGCCTTCTTACTCTGTGGTGTTTGTTGTTTACTTTACAAAGGCAATGCCTTCCCTTTTTCTAGGATTTACGCCTTGGTGCTAGTCGCCAGCCCCTGGCCTATGGAAGGCGTGCTTGGGGTAGTCACGGCATGAGCCCTGAGGACGGGTCGTGACATATCACTCTTGTAAACAATAGATTTAATTATTCATTAAGGGTAAAACCATCCAAAATTTAATATTTCATCTTTGGGATGAATAATTCAAAATACATGGATATTCCATGTAATTTCATGATCAAATAATTTTTTGAATTTAGCAAACTCTTCGAGAGTTTAGTTTTTTTTCAAAACATCTTAATAATATGATGAATACAATGATTTATACAAACCATGGGATGATAAATTCAATTTATATTATTCCTTAATATGGATACATCTTATTCATTTCACCCCATAATTTATCATATTGGGTAGAAATTTCATAATTTCGAATATGATTCTGGCATTTCAAACCCTTCTTGGATTCATAAAAATATACAAATATACAAGGAAGAATATTTCTTATAATAAGTTCATCGATATGCAATAGTCTTGATAGTTTGGATAATCAATACATAAATTTATATGTTGAACACTTCATAAGTTCCTTTAATAATTTTGTCCATTTATTATGATGTCTACATTTGTCAAAATCCATTGTCATCAACGAGTTTTAAAATCATTCATATAAAATATATCATCAACAATATTTGATTGAGATCTCATAATTTTTTCTGGTACTAGTGTCACTTCAGGGATAATATCTAAAAATATATAATGTTGATGATATATTCATTTTCTTCTTCAAGGGAAAATATATTTATTATTTTATACTCATGATGAAAAATGTTTTTATACAATCAGTTCAACCACACTTTGGGTGTTTATAATTAGACTATTGATTTTAAACACTTTACATTCATGTATGTGTTGGGAGCATCATGTTAATAGTTTTGAATGACCATATAATATGTGATACTCAGTATTTCTTTTAATAAACATGCATAGCATGCAATGTATACTCACCAGCAAAAAATAACACATGCGATCATTTAGTGGATGCATATTTCATATAAATGGATCACATTATAGGTGGGTGAACCCATATATACTTCTTCATAAGTATATAGAAAATTTATTTCCATAATAGTTGTTAATGATATAAAGAATTTACCTCAAAAATGGGTACCTTAGGGTAAATTATCATACAAAGGGAATTCATAATGACTTAACGATAATGAATTCATTGATAATTTTGTAGACATTCTTCCATTAAATAAATTCATCATTCTCCCCCTGATGGATGTCTACTATGTTATCAATAAATCTATGCTCTTGTATACTTGAATCAATATCTTTCATTATAATTGATCCTAGTTTGACTAAACCATCATGTCATATATTTAAAGTACCAAGATTGGTAAACTTCTCGTTTACCATTATTTATTCAATTGTACATAACAAATTCTTTATAATTACTTTTATGAATGATTTTTACATATCGAGGTACCTCTTTTATCAAATGTCTCCATATGATATTAATTTTCAAGAATACCATTCATATATCTCATTGGGACTTCAGATATAATAAAGAATTAAGAATTTGTACTACCATGTAAGAATATATTCTCCCTTCTGGAGTAGTTAATTAATTTTCTCTACCGATAAATGTACATATATGAGCATATACTAACACATATATGTGTTCTTTTAAAGAATTTAATTAAAATAATATTTTTCAATATTTTGCTTCAAGATCGATGCATATAAGATCTCCAGGATCTTTTATTGTGCAAACTCATATTTATCGTTATAATTTCCACTTATGGTGGTTGATGAATTCATAATATAATCAAAATGGGTTAGGCCCATCACCAAGAATATTATTTCATAATTTAAAACTTCTGTCCAAAATATTTTGAAACTTCAGGATCAAATATTATTTTACAATACATCTACCTGGGATAGCATCCCCCACATCTTTTAAAGTTGGTGAATGTGGTAGAAAAAACCTATGTGGAAGATTCTTATGGATTTACAACACACACCTTATTTCCATCCAAAATTATAATTCATAAAAACATTCAATTTATCAAATGAAGGATAAATCATTTGATCAAACCTCATCAACTATCAAATATTAATTATATCACAAATCATATAAAAAATCATGAATAATTACATTCGCTTCAAGGAATGATATATATTAATTAATACTACATTCACATCAGGGAATGAATTCATTCATCAGATTTCATGATCCATGAATGATGATTTATTATTTATCAATATTGATCATCATGCATAAAATATAAATTTTATTAATTATGATGATCATTTCTTTAACCACTTCATGTGGTAAAATCATTTTCATAATATATATCATATTATCAACAATATTTAATTAAATCATTTCATTTATGAACTATATGAAAAAAATCATCCACTTCCGATGATAAATGAATTAAATGAGATGATATTGGTAATTCATAAGAATATGATAAATAATAAAGTTTCCCTTGATATTGTTGCTGTAGGAACAATAAATGATAAATGAATATATTCATCAATATAATTTCAAAGGACATTATTTTCATATCATCCTTCAGGGATGCATTATTTTATAAATATTCATAAAATTTATTATGCTCTATAAATATGTATTTTCCTAAAACCACTTTTGGAGTTTCTATTTTTATTATTTGTTATAAAAAAATAAAACTCAATAATCATTCGCACAAAATCATATTCACCTCAAACATGATTTATAATAAAACTAGATATATTTGTATTGACTTTAGGGAATGAAATAAATCATTTTCAATAAATATTCTCATTAACTCTAGGGAACATAATAAAATTATTTGTTCGAGTTTTATAGTTTCTTCAAGACAATTTTAGGAATATTAAATTCCCCAATTTCATCAATTTTATCCACTTCAGGGAATTAATATATATAAAATATATTTACTCTTGTTCATCTGGAATATTTAATTTATCTAAAACATTTTATAAGAAATAAATAAATAGAAAATAAATAAACCGATATTTACAAATATTCAAAGTAAATATCATCTTCATTATGATCCTTTATATATCATAATAAAACTTGTCACCTTCAGGGTGAATAAACAAACAAGTGAGATGAAATTTCATGGTTCATGTAATGATTAGCAAACTTCGGATCTGTGTATGATAGGTACGTGATGATCAATAAACTTCAGCTCAACGTACAATAGGTACATGATGTTCATCAAACTTCATCTCAACATACGACGGTTACGTGATGATCAAAAAACTTCGCCTCAACATATGACAGTTACGAGATGTTCATCAAACTTCACCTAGACATACGACGGGTACATTATGTTCATTAAATTTTGGCTCGAAGTACGACGAGTATGCGATGTTCATCAAAATTTGTCTCAACGTACGATGGGTATGTGATGTTCATCAAATTTAAGCTCGACGTACAACATGTATGGGATGTTCATCATTAAACAACTTCTGGTGGTGTAGTTGTTTATTCATTTGATGAATCATGTTTTTCTAGACATTGAACACATTAGTTATTAATTAAACACATTCTCTTCAAGGAATGTTGTGAAAATTTTCATTTGAGATTCATTACAGATCTTCAAGAGTTCATTATTTTTCCCGCAATAAAAGATTAAGAAGATAATATACTATTTTCAGATATATCAAGAGGGGAAAAATAAATGTAACAATATCTTACATGTAAAATAAGACTTACGTTTTTGATGCTGTACTTTGAATGAGTGGTGTCGATGCGTATGAAAAAGAGTATGTCAAAAGAATAATATTTTTAAAAACTTGTGACATACCTTTTTCCCACAAAATTTTTCTTATAAAGATGATGGAGAAGAAAGAATTCTTTTCACGATGTGCAATACAGAGAGGATGATCGTGCTGATAATTTGTTGTGAAATTGATCGAATACCAATTGAAACTATGAAGCATTTTGAAAACGGAAATATAAGATCGATTGTAAGTGAAGTGCATCATTGAGAAAGAGAATATCTAATATGTGTATGACAATGATAATGAAAAATGGAAATACAAATACAAGAGAAATAAAAAAATATATAACTTAATGTAGAGCCAAAATTCCATCTCATTTAATTAACATATCACCATATTTATAGAGTACATGAGATTTGATCCAATAGTTAGAATATAAAAGGTTGGATATTAAGAGGGGAATTAATTGGAAATTAAGGAGTCATCATTATTGTCATAATTATGAAATACATTAATAACATTTCATAACATTATAGACAATAATCTTTTTTTAATCCTACTTCCATGAGGAAAACATGGGTACACCTTTTTCTTTTCAGAAAATTACACGTGTGCCACACCCCTCACTTATAAAAGGACACCCATTATCCTCTCATCTTCACACCTTAAAAATATTTTGGATAAAAATATAAAGAAAAATTCACATCTATAATTTCCTCATATAATCCTATAAGCCTTATTTTTTATATAAATCCATCCTAGGATGTCTTTTGGTGAAAACATAAGGAGGTTACTCGAAGAAGAGATAATGTTCTTCAACGCGCATCATTATTTTAATTTTTCATCCACATCCTTAAATTATTATTATAACATGATGATATAATGAAATAAATATCGTAAATATAATTATATGTTGTTATGTTAAGGGTATGATCTACAACCATCTCCACCTACATCAAATGGGTTACAAAATCATCGTTCGTGTGTACGGAAGACTATCATCTCGCGAACTGATGTCATTAGTTTTTCCATTACCACCTCTAAAAGATGAACATAATGATGGATTTATTGTTTATATATAATATTTATGATATTATTATAATTCTTAAATTATGATATTACATGTTCATTTTTTAATTTCTATTTCACGGGAATACGATAATGTCGTTCATGTGTACTGCATACTACCGCCTAATGAAGCAATGTGATTGTTTAACATTTTACAGAGAAGTTAATAAGGATTTATATAATGAAAATATTTGATATATATGAAATAAAAATAAATATTTTAATATAATATATTATTTACTTTTATTTCTTTCAATATTTTTATAAAATGGAAGTAACTTTCATGAGTTTGTATGACCTACTGTCTCCATGTACAAGGTATTTCATTTTCTATCTATAAGTTTTATGAATTACTATAAATAAATATATATTGAATATATATGATATTTATGTGATCATTAACATTATTTATATTATTTAACCATTATAAAAGTAAGAGTACCAAAAATAACAAATTAAAACATACATGAAAAACAAAGCAAATATTAATCGAAACATGATTTTAACAAGGAATGGTTAATAAATGGGAAATAAAATTACATAATTAAATCATATATGGTATTATATATATAGTTATAGTTTTATAATATATTTATAATAAACTCATATTTGTTATATAATAGGTTCAAATGTGTATGAAGGAAGACATGACTTACGGTAAGGGATATCAAGTTTGTATTTTATTTCCAGAAGACATGAAAATTCATCACTTGTTTCTTTTGTGTGGTGTATATACTACACCTTTGACATGTTATATCATGAATATAAATCTATTCATGATTTTTAAATTTTCATTTTATGTTATTATTTATTGGGGATTATGATTCAAATGATTACCAACCCAGTAAGGGATTTTTCTCTCAATTTTCATTATTTGAGTCAAATGTTTTGTTATGAACCTACATTATTTTATAAGGTGTATATACAACCAATTTTAGATTTAATATCATTTATTTATTCATACACATTATATTTTTATTTTTATGTAATTTTATCCTTTTAGGGTGCTTATGATTCAATGTTACCAATGGGGTAAATATTTTATGTTACAATCTCATCATTTATCATGATTGTTTATCATCATGTTTTCAATGATAAAATATTATGATCCATCTCTCAATAAACTCATTATTTTTATTCTTCAATAGTTTATAATGATATTTACAAGTAATAGTTTAATTTTACCACTCATTGTTACTTAAAATAATTACAAAAATGTTATTTTGGGGAATTCAACTTTATTTTTATCTTTGGTCTGAAATCCATTTTATTTAAAAACCAAGATTTTTTAAAAAAATTCAAAAAAAATTATTACTCTCCTATGATTTTTAAAAATACACTTTTAACCACATTTTATCTATTTATTTTTTTGAAAGTAATCTTCATGTTGTTTTAGAAAACAATTCTCATTTTTATTTTATCAAAAATGTGAATGGAATCTTCATTTTAACAAGTAAAACATGAATAGAATTCTACGAATTCATGAAAAATAATTTATTTGAAGATTCCTTTATAATCAACCATGGTTATTTTCAAATAAAATTATTTTAAAATTTTTTATTTTTAATTTTTTTTCAAAGTGTAAATTATATTTTCCTCAGGAAATTTTTAAAATTTTATTTCAAAATAATTTTTCATCTAAGATGACATCATTTGATATTAATTATTCTTTACTGGGGATAAGATTAAATGATACCATGTTTTCTTTATTTATCTATATGGTTAATGTTTTTGTTTATGAAATTTTTATGCAATTCGTTTATTTTTTTAGGGGTTATACTATGCAGAATTCATGAAATGTTTATAAAACCTATTTTCTATACACGAGTTATGATATGATGATATGTTGAATGTTTTATGATATTATCATACACATAAGTACTATTTTCATTATTAGATGGGTGATACCTATATCTCCCTCTAATTCATTGGGTAAAGATTTATATCTCATGAGATAATAATGGGAATAAAGTTAATGGGCTTGATCTATAATGGGAAATAAGTGCATCTTAATCCAAATTGGGAAATAGGCATGTCTTGATCCACAATGGGAAACAAGTGTGTCCTGATCCACAATGTAAAATAGGTGATAATTCCTAGTCCACTATGTCGGTGGTCTTAATAGTTAACCTCAACTCATGAAATTTTTCTCTATATTAATAAGGGTGGGATAGTTTTATTACATGATATTATAGTTTATGACTGATTTATGATGATTTATCCCTCTTATGGACAATTTTTTCTGAAAGGATATAGTTTTATTCGATGAATCATTTTTATGATCCATTAAATGTTGCGTATAAAAATTTTAATTTATGTTCATGATCACAAACCCTTATTCTTATCTTATGCTTTCATATGATAATAGATTTATATCTATTATGTTTACACTTAGTTAGAATATGAACTCACTATTTCGTATGTTTCATTCCCCATGTTATGAATAATGTTTTATGTAGGGTATTCCTAAGATGGGTACTAAGTGAGATGATCTTTGTGGGATATGTTGAAGATATTTCATGAAATAAGAATATTTTTTTTCTAGTCTCCAAATACGCTAAACTATTATGGTCCTTGGAAATTTATTTATGTAATAGAAAAAATATTCATCTAAAATGATGAGATATTTATGTATGAAAAGCCTGAGTTGTTATAGTTAATGGAATGAAAGAGAGGTTAGCCGATGTTATTAAGGATCCAAGGAGGCCCTACCACATGAAATATTACTAAGATAACTGGCACACAGTTGAAGGTGGTTATTCTTGGACATGAAATAATAGTTTAAGGTCATAGATTTTGGACCATAGGGGCACCCATGTTTCCCAAACTTACATAGGGAAATTCCTCCCCAACTTGTAATCCCTTGTGATCCATGCTCGATGTGAGAAAAATCAGTGGTATGTAGTTACCATGGTTTATAGGGGTCTACAAAATAAGGGGAAGAAGTGACAGGCCTCGAAAAGACACGTGAGGTATTTCATGACTTCCAAGACCTGGATAGTAGAGTAGAGTGATTGATGGATAGGTAACAACTCTTGATCATGTTCGAAACATAGTTATCATACTTGCACAGGTCGATGATGGGGAGAAAAAAATATGAGATCAACCATTGATCAAGTTTGAATCATGGTAACTTCGATATGTTACTGAGGATCCATTGATACATGAGCCTAGGATGGTAGGTGAGATAGTGTATCCAGGCATCATTTCCATTAGAGATCTTATTTATATCGGTTGGATGATGACTATTGTGGCACCCCAAACACTTCATGGTATTTTTCTCTTAAATACATTCTAGTTATAGCCTATATTTCATGAATAATTGATCCTATATGGAACAAAACATGGTTAATTATATGAGATGTCCATAACCTAGCCACTAAACTTAAATTTTCCAACTCTGTGATTTGAATTTTAAAAAACTCACATACACAGTTGTGTTCAAGATGATATTTAGAGTCTGATAGAATTAACTTAA
Organism: Viscum album; assembly: GCA_963277665.1. Lineage (NCBI taxonomy): Eukaryota > Viridiplantae > Streptophyta > Magnoliopsida > Santalales > Viscaceae > Viscum > Viscum album. The sequence continues at coordinate 1,444,819,697 of OY728155.1, read as the reverse complement.
TTTTTGGTGAATAGTAACCTACCCTTATGAATAGTAACCTACCGTTATGAATAGTAACTTACCCTTATGAATATTAATATGACTCTTATGAATGGTATCCATTCCCTTGAAGGTATAAATGAATTTAGGCACCTTAAAAATGAAGATGAATATTTTAAGTGTTTATATTTTTTGATTAAATAATTATTTTAATTAAATATTTAATTAATCATATTTAAAAAATTATCTTTACCAAATGGACATCATTTATGGATTCTAAACTTTGAAAAATGTTTAGGGAGAATTTTTGGGATTTTTCTGAAATACTTAAATTTTTTATGAATAGTAAAATGCGATAATTTACGATAAATGCTAAATAAGGAATTTATTGAGTCATTGATGATGATTTGATGATGTAAGTACAATTGGTTCGGATTAACATGCATATATTATTTTTCTTGGTCATGGAATACTCACCATTGATTGTCTTGAGAGGAAATGATAAAATATTGATTATAATATTAAGGAAAATCCTCTCCCCTCAACAATATAAACTACCCCTCACCCCCTCTTCCTCCCACGCCACTCAAGCTTTAATCCTTGCCTAAATTCTGCTAAATACTCTTTTCAATCCCTCTCTGCACGTCCAAGACCTACTGGTATCACCAAAAGTCCAAAAACGAAGGCCTTAAGGAGATTCTAAAGGAGGAGTACTCAAGAGGTGAACCTTCCTTCTCTTTTCTTTCGATTTCTTTTACAAAGTTTCATTATTTTGTTCTTCCTTCTCACCTACCATAATCCAAGTGCCATGATAATTATAGAACCTTAAATTTACAGTATTTTCATTGTGATAATTGAATATTTCATCATAATCTCTATTTTCCCCTCCTTTTATACAGTAAATGCAAACACCGTCTGAGATGTGTAAATTTATCACACTCAAGGAAGATAGGTTTTAAATTTGCATTAATATCTTTATTACTGGTCGTGAAACCTTTTCAATGGTCGAACCAGGTCCTAATATATTTATCTTATCTTGATTAAAGTTCTGGAATCTTTACACATTCATAACATGGAATAAAAATACAAAACAAGTTTATTGTGCACAAAACCGCCAAGCCAAATCCAAGCGTTTATTTTTAACTCATCAAATGAGTCATCCTCATGGTATATAACCATAATAATTATAAGATAATTTATACCTCTTTAATGTCACTAATAAATTTTATTAACAATTTTGTATGTTTAACTACCTTTCAAATAAACTTTCATACAAGTAAACAAATCATGAAACCCAGTAAGAAAATGCTTCCAAAACAATAAAATTAAATCACTTAAACCCATAAAAATGACATTAATAAACTTAATAAGGTTATAAAATATCATTTAAATATAGTATAGGTTCTTTAATTATGAATTAATAAGCCTAATTTGTTTACTCAGGTCTTTAATAACAAGTCAAGAACACCTTCAAGCATAAGGTAAGGGATCCTCTCTCTCACTTTTGTTCAAGAATCTCCCCTATGTTGTGCCCTTTTATTTTTAATTTCTAATGATGATTTATGTTTTTGAACCTTTCCCATACTTCCCTTGTTATGTATATATAATAGAATACCCATTTATCTCTCATTAATCTCTCACAATAACACTCGTTAACATGCCAAAATGTTTGTAATGGGTTTCTCATCTCACTTTCATTTCTGTGATATTTTCATTGTTCGCCACTTATTTATTGTGTGTGGTATAAGTGTACTAACATTTTATATATAATAACATGGTTATCTTAAAATTCATGTTATTCAATGATTCATTTGAGGGTTATCAATTTCTGGTCATATGATTCGACCGATTACATTGTGGACAGAGACTTTGTCTCAACTACTATTTTGTTGTGACTAACATTGTATTGTGCACCTATTAATCCTTTTGTGGTGTACCTACTACCCTTTTGAGATCAATTTTTATTTGAAATTATATTTATATTAAATATACATAATCTCATATCATGGATATGTTTGTTTTCTAAACCGTATACCATTTTACATACGGTGTTTATTTGAATGTTATTTTAATTATGGAAATATTGATGAATCTGTATACTTTACTCTATACGGATATTAAAAAGGAATATTACTCTTGTATTAAATAAATGTATAAAGAATTATTTGGAAATTCAGTGGTGGGTGGGGCCTGATATAGCCCCTCGATGCATTGGTAGGTCTCATGAGACAAATCAGTTGGCGAAAAACCCTTCGAGTTTGTTTCCAAAAATCAAACGGGTTTTTACACCTAGAACTAAACCGTTTTACGGTATTATTGTTTCATGTTCCAGATACATTACATCTAATTAATAAGAATTCTATTTATTCGTTATCAGTTATTATTATTATCCATGAGGTTTTCACTATGACAAAATCTATGGATGAAGTTCCATTCTCAGTTTATTAATGGCATCAATTTTTCATTTATTCACCATGCCATATTGATTATGTCATATTGATTGTGATTAGCTTATTATTTTATTCATGTTTCCACTATTTTTAACCTTTACTGATCATTTGAGCTCACCCCTTTCATTTTTTACCCTCTACGGGTGATGAATAGAATGACATTTATTGAGTTCATGTGGTTGTAGTTTTTAGTTTTGTTATGTATTGTATTTTGTAACCTTTTCAATGTAATTTGTGTTACATATATGTATCTAGTTTCTTTAAGACTACTAAACTGATTGTTCCTTTAGGATTTTTTATTCGATCTAACCATTCCAATATCACATGTAATTCACCGGCTCCAGCCTAGAGGTGTCGGGGTGTTACAGTTGGTATCAGAGGAAGTTTAGTAGGAAACTTCGAAACTATAAAGAAAATATATAGTAGGGGACAAAGCCCTAATGTAGTATTTGAGGATAAATATACAAGAACGTCCTGGTATTTTGGTAAGGAATAGATTATATGAATCTTTCTAGCAAATACATCCTTGTCTGGATACGAGCAGGTAGAGGTGGCTCTGGCACAGATGTACCTAGGAGTGAAAACACTGACAAGAAGTTTTAGGCTTGAACCGGGGTATCCTGGTACATGACAATAGGAAATGTTGCACTCTTGGTTACGACACTCCTGGGGGATATGCTTAGGATAATTCATATTTTCTTTACAATCCATTATGAAGGAGTTTAATGTAATTCATTCCTCAGATAAACCATGTTTATAAGATTATCTATGCATATAATTTCAATCTATGTTGAGTGATTTTATGTTAGAGATTCATAAACTAATCTATTGTATCCCATTATTTAGAAATGGAATCTAACGAAAGAAGGGGAATCAATACTCATGGGAAAGGTAGGGATCTCCCTACAGAGAAAGTCAACACAGTCAATGTTGGAGAAGATCATATCATGACCATATTGGGACAACTTACTCAGGTTGTAACGAATAACCATTCCACACCTGTGTTGGATCGTTTCATGCATAAGAATCCCCCATATTTTAGTGGGACTACTAACCCAGTGGTTTTTGTGCAATGGATCAAGTCCCTTGAAATGATATTCATTGTATTAAGATGCAATGAAAATGAAAAGGTAGTACTGGCAGTATATTGTCTCAAGGGTAACGCTGATCAATGGTGTTCCTTGATTCAGAATACCAAGGAGGAAGAAGAAATAGAAGATATGTAGTGGAGGAACTTTAAGGAAATATTATTCAAAAAATATTTCCCTTGTGAGAAACGAACTGAAATGAAGAGGAAATTCCTTATCTTAAAACAATGGGAAGAATATGGTGTTGCAGAGTATGAGGCTTCTTTCACAAGGCTGGACAGGTATGTCGTAGATTACATACATGACTTAGCAGACAAGATTGATCACTTCTTTGAAGGTCTTAAACCATGTCTTCAAAGGGCACTGGCTTCTCAATCAATTTCATCATATGATTAAATTGTATCAAGTGCCATCAAAATAGAGAGGGAATTTTCTAGATCAACTCTTTTCAAAGGAAACCAAGATAAGAAGCGGTACTCTAATAATAAAGGAAAAGGATAAGAACTAAATAAGATCAAGGGAAAAAAGCTTATCCCATTATGTGAGAACTGTGGAAAGAATCATCTTGGGAAATGCTTGAAAGGAATGGGAGTCTGCTATAACTATGAAGAAAAGGGTCATCGATCTGGTGAATGCAAGGGGAAGAAACAATTCAATGATATTCAATGCTACAATTGTAGAGAGATGGGACACTATGAAAATGGGTGTTCTAGTCACCAATGAAACTTGACTAAGAAAAGGCCAAGAGAGCAAGGGAGGGCCTATGCGATTAGAACCACAGAGGTTGAAGTTCCTAATGCTGTGGTAGAAGGTACTTTAATTGTTTCCTCAAATTTATCCAACACTTTATTTGATTTTGGATCATCACATTCATTTATATCTTCCCAGTTTTCCAAGAAAATTAGATATGTCCAATTAGATTTAATAAAGGAGTTGTCGGTCAAAACTCCCAGGGGATGTATCATTGCAATAAAGGAATTTCAACTAATTCCCCTCCACCCACCAAAACGTGCTTTAGTTTCTAACCTTATCATCATACCAATGAATGAATTTGATATAATTCTTAGTATGGATTGGCTGTCAAATTATAATGTGAAGATTTATTGTAAGGAGAAGGAGGTTACAATTTTTGAAAATGGTGTAGAATCTCTTGTCTTTAGGGAAGAAACTTCACCACCTGATTCTTATCTAGAACCACCCCCAGTAGCTCTATTGAATGCAATACTTGGAGAGGAAGATAAACTAATATCTATGGGTTAGGAAAGAAATCTTCAAATTTAATATGTTCAAATAGTTCAAGAGTACATTGATGTATTTCCATAGGATTTACCTGGACATCCTACAGAGCAGGAAGTTGAGTTCTCTATTGATTTAATTCTTGATTCAAGACCTATATCAAAGACTCCCTATAGAATGGCCATTGAGGAATTAGTAGATCTAAAAAAACAACTAGAGGATTTGAGTGAAAAGGAATTTATTCGACCACGTGTTTCTCCATGGGGAACCCATGTCCTCTTTGTCAAAAAGAAATATAGATCCATGAGGCTTTGCATTGATTAAAGGGAAATAAATGATATTAAAATAAAGAATACATATCCTCTGCCCCAGATTGATGATTTATTTGACCAACTTCATGGAGCACAATACTTTTCAAATATTTACCTTTGATCCAGATATCATCAACTACGTGTGAGGAAGGAAGATATTCCGAAGAAAGAATTTCGAACCAGGTATGGGCATTACAATTTTACAGTGATGCCTTTTGGACTGATTAATGCACCATCTATTTTCATGGATTTAATGAATAGATTTTTCAAGGAATATCTTGATAACTATGTTATGGTATTCATCGATTATATCCTCGTATACTCAAAAATCTATAAAGACCATGAGAATCACCTACGGGTTATTCTGAGAACTCTTAAAAGCAATAAATTATATTGGAAGTTTAGAAAGTGCAAATTATGGATTCAATCAGTTTCTTCTCTAGGCCATATTATCTCCAAGGATGTAATACTAGTTGATCTTTCAAAGTCAAATTCAATCCAAGAATGGCCCATGCTAAAAAAACATAACTAAGGTACACGGTTTTATTGGCTTAGCTGGTTATTATTGACATTTTGTTCAGAATTTTGCCAGACGGGCTAACCCACTAACCAAGCTCACATGTAAATGAGTTACGTTTGTGTGGAAAAAAGAATGTATATAATGATTCAAATAATTGAAAAGAAGATTGGTCAATGCTCCAATTTTGACTCTTCCATCTAGAAGTGATGGAATTGTAATATACAGCAATGCATCAAAGAATGGACTGAGTTCCGTCCTTATGAAAAATGATAAAGTTTTAGCTTATGCATCAAGAAAATTGAAGACTCATGAAGAAAATTATACAACACATGATCTTGAGTTAGCAGCCGTAATCTTTTCTCTGAAAATATGGAGGCATTATCTCTATGGAGAGAGATGTGAGATTTATACAGACCATGACAGTTTGAAATATATTTTCACAGAAAAAGAACTCGACGTGAGGCAAAGAAGATGGCTTGAGTTACTCAAAGATTACGATTGTTCAATACACTACCACCCAGGAAAGTTGAATAAGGTAGAAGATGCATTAAGCAAGAAAGATCACGGCACTCTGCCTCAAATGAGGATTTAAAGAGACCCTATATTCATGGATCTACTGAATATGGATATGGGTATTGTTAAGGAAGGAGAAAATCGCTCTTATTTCAAATGATTACTAAAGCATCTTTATTATAGAAGATAAAAAGATCTCAATCTGAAGATGAAAATCTACACAAGAAGATAGTTGCTATTAATGATGGGAGATTGGAAGACATTGTTTATGAGGAAGGAGTTCTGAAGTTTGGGAAGAGGTTATGTGTTCCATCAGTACCAGAGCTAAAAAGGGAACTACTAGACGTTGATCAAAGCTCAAATTTCTATATACACCCAGGTAGCACAAATATGTATAGAGATCTGAAAGAATATTTTTGGTGGGATAATATGAAGCGTGAAATTGCTGACTACGTGTCAAGGTCTCTTATTTGTCAACAAGTGAAGGTGGAGGCACAACATCCCAAATGAGTGATGAAATCTATACCTATTCCTATGTGGAACTGGGATAACATTATGATGGATTTTTTCACCGGACTACCGAGGACACCTATAAGGAATGATGAAATATGGGTAATTGTTGACCGTCTCACAAAATCAGCACATTTCCTTCCAATAAGAGAGGATTTACCACTTGAGTGTCTAACAAGAGTTTATATTAATGAATTTGTGAGACTTCATGGTGCACCTATATCAATTTTATCCGATCGATATCCCCAGTTTACATTAAAAAAATTGAAAAGTCTCCAGAAATCTTTGAGTACTGAGCTTGGTAGGAGTACTGCATAACACCCCCAAACTACCGGAGAGTCTAAAAGGACTATTCAAACTCTAGAAGATATGTTGAGGTCATGTTCTCTTGACTTCCAAGGTATGTCGGATCAATACTTGCCTTTGGTGGATTTTTCATAAAACAATAGTTTCCATTATAGTATTCAAATGGCTCCATATGAAGCATTATATGGGAAGATATGTAGAACTCCAACTTGTTGGGATGAAGTTGGTGAGAGGAAACTTATAGGTCTGAAACTTATTTAAGAGACCATAACAAAGGTGAAGAAAATACAAGCCCATATTAAAGAAGCCCAAAGTAGGTAGCATAGTTATGCTGACAACCGAAGAAAGGACTTAGAATTCCAAGTGGGAGATCATGTATTTCTAAAAGTATCTCCATGGAAGGGTGTCTTACAGTTTGCTAAGGGAAACTGAGCCCTCGGTACATCAAATCATTTGAAATTCTGGAAAGAATCGGAGCTTTAGCTTACTGTTTAGTGATGCCGCCAAATCTCTCTAGAGTTTATGATGTGTTCCACGTATCATTATTAAAGAAATACATGCCAGACTCAACGCATGTACTCACACATGAAGAAATAGAACTGGAACCAGATTCTTCATACTGTGAAAAGCCTATCAGGATTCTTGACACAAGGGAGTAGGTATTGAGAAATCGAGCATCTCATCTAGTAAAGGTTCTTCGGAAAAACCAGAATATGGAGAAAGTTACATGGGAACCTGAGGATGTTATGAAAAAGAATCACCCACATCTTTTTGGCGAGTTTCATACATAATATTTCGAGGACGAAATTCCCAAAGGAGGGAATAATGTGGAACCCCAAACACTTCATGGTATGTTTATCTTAAATAAATTCTATTTATAGTCTATATTTCATGAATCATTCAGCCTATATGGAACAAAACATGGTTACTTATAGGAGATATCCATAACCTAGCAACAAAAATTAAATTTTCCAACTTTGTGATTTGAATTTTAAAAATCTAACATACACAGCTGTGTTCAAGATGAAATTTAGAGTTTGATAGAATTATGTTAATTTTTGATGAATAGTAACCTACCCTTAGGAATAGTAACCAAACCTTATGAATAGTAAATTACCCTTACGAATTGTAACATGACTCCTATGAATGGTATCCATTCCCTTGAAGGTATAAATGAATTTAGGATTCTTAAAAATAAAGATGAATATTTTAAGTGTTTATATTTTTCGATTAAATAATTATTTTAACTAGATATTCAATTAATCATATTCAGAAAATTATTTTTGAAAAATGGAATTCATTTTTGGATTCTACATGTCAAAAAATGTTTAGGGTGAATTTTTGGGATTTTTCTGAAATAGTTAATATTTTGATGAATAGTAAAATGCGATAATTTACGATAAATGCTAAAAAAAGAATTTATTGAGTCATTGATGATGATATACTGATGTAAGACCAATTGGTTGTAATTCACATGCATATATTACTATTCGTGGTCATGGAATACTCACTATTTGTTGTCTTGAGAGGAAATAATAAAATAATGATTATAATATTAAGGAAACTCGTCTCCAATCCACTATATAAACCACCCCTCACCACCTCTTCCTCCCACACCAATCAAGCTTCAATTCATGCCTAAATTCTACCAAATACTCTTACCAAGCCCTCTCCCCATGTCCAAGACATCCTGGTCTCACCAAAAGGCCAAAAACAAAGGTCTTAAAGAGATTCTCAAGGATGATTACTGAAGAGGTGAACCTTCCTTCGCTTTTCTTTCAATTTATTTTTCAAAGTTCCATTATTTTGTTCTTCCTTCTCACCTACCATCATCAAAATTCCATGATAATTATATTACCTTACATGTACTATATTTTCATTGTTCTAATGTAATATTTCATCATAATCTCTCTTGTTCCCCTCCTTTTATACAATAAATGCAAACACTGTCTGAGATGTGTAAATTTATCACACTCAAGGAAGATGGGTTTTAAATTTGCATTAATATCTTTAGTAATGGTCATGAAACATTTTCAATGGTTGAAACAGGTCATAATATATGTTTCTTATCTTGATTAAAGTTCTATAATCTTTACACATTCATAATATGGAATAAAAATACGAAACAAGTTTATTGTGCACGAAACCGCCAAGCCAAATCCAAGCGTGTATTTTTAACTCATCGAATGAGTCATCCTCATGGTATTTAAAAAGAATCATTATAAGATCATTTATACCTCTTTAATTTCACTAATAGTGTATATTTATAATTCTTGATGTTTAACCACATTTCAAATAAACTTCCATACAAGTAAACAAATCATGAAACCCAGTAAGAAAATGCTTCCAAAACAATAAAATTAAATCTCTTAAGCCCATCAAAAATGACATTAATAAACATAATAAGGTTATAAAATATCATTTAAATATATTAGATGTTATTTACTTATGAATTAATAAGCCTAATTATTTTACTCAGGTTTTAATAACAAGTCAATAACACCTTCAAGCATAAGGTTAGGGATCCTCTCTCTCACTTTGGTTCAAGAATCTCCCCTATGTTGTGCCATTTTATTATTAATTCCTAATGATGGGGTTTGTTTTAACACCTCCCCCATACTTCCCTTATGAAAAATAGATAATTTAATACCCCTTTACCTCTCATTAATCCCTCACAATAACACTCATTTCCATGCCTAAATGTTTGTAAGGGGTTTCTCATCTCACTTTCATTTCTGTGAGATTTTCATTTTTCACCTCTTATTTATTGTTTGTGGTATAAGTGCACTAACATTTGATGTATAATAACATGTTTCTCTTTATATTCATTTTATTCAATGATTCATTTGAGGGTTATCAAGTTCTGGTCATATGATCCAACTGATTACATTGTGGTAAGAGACTTTGTCTCAACTACTATTTTGTTGTGACTAACTTTGTATTGTGCACATAATAATCCTTTTGTGGTGTACTTGATACCCATTTGAGATTGCTTTTCATTTGAAATTATATTTATATTAAATATCCATAATCTCATATCATGTATATGTTTGTTGTCCAAATCGTATACCATTTTACATACAGTGTTTATTTGGAAAGTTATTTTAATTATGGAAATATTGATGAATATGTATACTTTACTCTATAAAGATATTGAAAAGACATATTTATCTTGTATTGAATCAATGTATAAAGAATTATTTGGACATTAAGTGGTGGGTGGGGCCCGTTTTAGCCCCCCGATGCATCTGTAGGTCTCATGAGACAAATCAGTTGGAGATAAACCCTTCGAGTTTCTTTCCAAAAATCAGATGGGTTTCTACCCATAAAACTAAACCGTTTTTACAGTATTATGGTTTCACGTGCTAGATACATGATGTCCAATTAATAATAATTCTTTTTATTTGTTATCAGTTATTATTATTATCCATGAGTTTTTCACTATGACAAAATCTTTGGATGTAGTTTCATTCTCAGTTTATTAATGGCATTGGTTTTTCATTTATTCATCATTCCATATTGATTATATAAGATTGACTATTATTCACTTATTACTGTATTCATGATTCCGCTATTTGTAACTTGTACTGAGCATTTGAGCTCACCCCTTTCATTTTTCACCCTCTACAAGTGATCAAGAGAAGGACTTTTAATGAGTTCATGTGGTTTTAGTTTTTTGTTTTGTTATGTATTGTATTTTGTAACCTTATTCAATTTAATTTTTGTTACATATATGTATCTAGTTTCTTCAAGACTACTAAAATGATCATTCATTCAGGATTTTTCATTCCTTCTAACCATGGAAATATCACAAGTAATGCACCGTCTCCAGCCTAGAGGGGTCGGGGTGATACAACTGTCCTAATCAAAAAATGAAAGAATTGTGGACATGTAAGTGGGAAATGTCCCAAAAGGAACATCGACTTCCCTAGTGGTTATCATACTACATACTCAAATACACTAGATGAAAATATGTGTAATAAAGAATCAATCTTGGCATATACGGGAAAGACCCTGAAATGAGATGGTGTTAGGTCTAGACCCAAGATGGGTGATCTAGGAATCACTACATATCCCATGGGAATTAGAATCACGCCACACATAGTTCTAGGACATGGCATGGTAAAATAATGATGTCAAAAATGTGATATCCCCTCTAGTGAAGAAATTGAAACATCTCATCTTTGTGATATGAGGTATCCTATGTTCTTTACATATTTTAAGTCCATATTTTAACATCGTGTACTAAGTATGTTGGTTTGGTTCATCTCATATTTTTCATATAAGGCATCCTATGTTCATTGCATAAGGTAAGTATATAGTTTAATGTCATGTGTTGAGGATGTTGATTTGGTTCATATCATAATTTTATTATGAGGATTCCTGATTTATATAAGTTAAATAAATATTTTAAGGCCATGTTCTAAAGATATTGGGCTTTGTAGTTTAGATTCATACTTCTCGGACTAGGGCTACTACTAATTTAAGGTCATGGAGCTCAGACCATGGAGTGTGTGTCTATCTTAAAGGATCTTGCGTGGAAATAAAGAGTTGTAACCAAACATGAAAGGAGGGATAAGAAGATCCCTTTCAATGAAAAAATCTATGATACACTATGAACAAGTGGTAATCATGAAACTGAGGGAGGAAAATACCCAATGATGAGATGATGGTGTGGGATAGAACCAGGATATGAGATTCATACATTGTAAGGTATCACATCATAATGGGAATCAATCCACATGTAGTAATATGATACATTATGGTAGAAGACCAATGTTGGTAAGGGGAAATACTCTTAAGGGAAGATGTGGTGAAAAAGTATAGGGGGAGTTATCTTGATAAAACACTAGGGGTGAAGAAAACTATGCCAAGAAGTGGACGCAAGGGAGCTATTGCACATAGTTTAAGGTTATAATGGTTATACCTAAAGGGTTAAATGTATTTTGAGGATTATTAGATGTTTCATAAGAGTTAAAACATAATGTGATAGATCCAAGGATGGTCTACACCACAAAAATCAATCCTAAAACCAATTGCACACAATTTTTGGTCATAAGGCATTGACCAGTAGAGACTCCAAAATAGATTGTTGTTGAGTTTGGACCTAGGATGTTGGATCATGTAATCCCTATGTATCCCACTAGGTGTGGGGATCGATACATACATAGTTATGGAACACATCCTAGTAGGCGACCGACACTGGTAAGGTGGCATGCTCTCTGGTAAGGATATCAAATCATCTCATATTTTTGATATGAGGAATCTAATGCTCATTTCGTAGGGTAAGGATACAATTTAATGTTGTGTTTCGAGGATTTTGGTTTTGGTTCATCTCATATTTTTGATACAGGAATCCTATGTTAATTTTATAGGGTACAACTATAGTTTAACATCGTGTGATATGGATGTTGGTTTTGGTTTATCTCATATATTTCATATGAGTCATCCAATGTTCATTACATAGGGTAAGGTTATAACTTAATGTTGTATGATAAGGATGTTGGTTTTGGATCATCTCATATCTTTCATATAAGGAATCAAATTCTTATATAGGTTAAAGATGCAATTTATTTTCATGTGCTTAGGACATTGGTAATTGTATTTTATATTCATATAGATTAGACTATGGAGGCTGAAAATTGTTTAAGAAAATATTTCTTAGACAGTATAGGTATTTTATTAGTTTAAGGTTTTAATTATTGGACCATGGCTTCTAAAGTTTAAGGTCGTATATATTTTATCACTGTTTTTATAAAAATTACTACTTTAGGAACTTTTCATTGGTGTTATGTGTAATGTTCTCTTTATACAAGGTGATTAAAGAGTATGCTCCATTAGAATAGATCTTATGGATAATGTAAAGTCCTTTCCATTTGGCCTCCAGCTTTGGTATATTTTTGTAGGGTATCATTGGTGTTCTGAGAACTAGTACCATGTCACCTTGGAGGAGGGATAATAGGTATACCTTCTTGTTCAACACTTTTTTTATCATATTCTGGTGCCTCTATAAGTTGTACAAGACCTAAATCCTATTTTCCTAGAGGGATTCCAACTTCGCTAGACAGACTTCTGCCATTTTTTGGCATATGTTAGTTATAAATAGCCATTATGAGTGATGGAAACTAAACCTTAATAGGCAAAATTGTCTCTATTCTATAAACTAGGGAGTATGGGGTTTTCAGGGTGGAATTTTTAGTTGTCATATGATAGGACCATAGGGAATTAAGGAGCCTATCAGTCCAACTCTCTTTGTTTTGTCCCACCATTTTCTACAGGATGTTTGATATGGTCTTATTGAATTCTTCAATATTTCAATTTTTATTCATGGTAGTAGGAAGTATGGTTGTATTGGAAGTTGTACTTGCATACAATTTCTATAGTTTGGCATCTCTAAAGTTGGTTCTATTGTTTGTGAGAATAGTGTGAGGAAATCCAAACCAATGGATGATGTGGGAGATCAGAAACACAACCATAGACTAGGTTTTCACTTCTTTGAGTGGAACTACTTCCACCTAATTTGATAATAATTTTATCATGGTCAAAATGAACTTACATTATCTAGTTGTTGATGGTAGGTAGGGCCCGCAACATCGATTACCCAAACTACAAATGGAAAAGAATATTTGGTAGTGTGGAGGAACTCTTGTGGCTGATGCATGATTTTATCATGAATATAATATGAATGAAACTTCTTAGAGAACTCAGATCAGTTATAAACCATGGTGGGCCAAAATTAGCTCAACCAGTGAATTTTTGGGAGAGATTAAATCCTTCTTGATAGGTGCCACATGATCTGGAATAAACCTCCTATATGACCTGAGGTATCTCATATCTTGGGATGAAATAAAGAATAATTACATCAAACCCACACCTATAGAGGGTTTTCATAATTTTAAGGTCAATCTAGAGGGAAAACTACACTACATGTTGGAGGACTCTCTCACGCTTGGCTCGGTCTGGAAAGATAATTTCATATTGGATATACTTGATAAAGGGAGTAATTAAATAATGATTTCCTCAATTTGGGGGGGGGGGATTTGAGGGTATTGGAATATAAGTACTGGTAGATAGATAATAAACCTATTGTTTTCCTAATTTTATGTGGAATGGGTGATGACCCTTCAGTGTTCCACATGAATGACCAGGTCATCCTAGTCGGGTTCTACAATAGATAAAACTAGGATTTCCAAATCATTATCCTAACCATTCTATGATTTAGGAACATGGATCAAATTTATCTAGGAAGGTAATTGGGCCATCGGCTAATGATAAAATTCTAGTAGGTTCACAATCTCTTGCTTTTTAAATACATATTCACCCTTGATCAATTTGATAACTAGATCAGAGACTCCCATCATGTGTAAAAAAGGTACATAAATCTGGATGGATAACTCAATATAATTAATAATATCATGACATTATGACTCATTATTAGTGAAACCTTATAACAATAGAAATAAGTGTGACATGATGGCCAGTGTTAGAGTGATGGAAACAATCTGTAGGACTACCCTTTTCTGGTTGAGTTCATTGATCCTTCTACCAACTATGTACTTAGAGGCACCATAAAAAATCATTTTCCAAAATAGTACAACCTGATTCATTGAGAGAATAAATTCAACTGGAAAATCAACATCCAAGGGAAGTTCTTCAGGGAATGGATGTGTGTCCATGAAGTCTACCAATTTTTATCCTTTAATTTCTTTTTTTTGAAAAATGTGATGTTTAACTACTTGAGGATTATTTACCAGCATGCCAATAATCCCATCATTATGTGGTGATTGGGGATGTACTTCATCAGGTCAACTCAAGATGCCATCTATATATCATGGTGCTATAAATAAATTTACAACTTAAACACTTTAAAAACAAATGTAAAGAAAATATTCTTGATAGGTAGGGGTATCTAGTCTATTTTTAAAGGAGCATGTGGCTGAGATAATATATGATTTTTTTCATACCATAATTTTTTTAGTCTAAATGGAAACCAAGGGATTATTCTTTGGAAATAATGTAAATGAATAAAGTCTTTCCTAAGATGAGTGGTATTCAATCCAAAGGCTATATTAGGTACTTCGTAATATCCTCAATGTTGGTCTGGAAATCCTCATCCCACTAATAAATGACATGCCTTTATTCATGAACCTCAAGAAGGTCTTACACTTTCCAACCATATTTTTAATAAATTGAATTATATAAGCCTAGTGTTCTCAGAGGCCTCACAACTCCTAGAGATTTATTGGGGGAGGAATCTAATTGATATCCATGATTTTCTCTTATTAAATCTCAATGCATCTCTATATTATGAAAAATTCGAGAAATTTTCAAGGGGTAACTCTGAATGCGCACTATAGAGGGCTTTTCTATAATTTTTGGGGGTAGAGAAAAATAAACAATTTATTAAGATCCTTGATATGGTACATATACTGGTGTGATTTACTAATAGTTCGTCCACATAACACTCCACTAACATCCCTATAATTTCCTTAAATATGTGGTGTATGGACCACTGGTATGTGGCTCCAGCATTCATCAGGCCAAAAAGAATCACCTGGTAGTATAAAGTTATCTAGGGAACCCTAAAAGGTGTTGGAATGCACATATTTGGGGTCCATCTAGATCTGATTATACCTAGAGTATCCATCCATGAAAGAGAGGGCTTAGAACCTAGCGGTAGCATCAATAAACATCTCTGTCACCAAAAGTAAAAAAATAATCCTTCAAACAATGGTGATTGAGGTCCTATAAATCATTATAAACTCTTACATTCCTATTATTCTTCCCTAATTAGACATTGGATATCCATTTAGAGTACTGGACCTTTTTTATAAAGTTGTATTTAATAAGCTTCTCAACTTTTGCCTCAACTATAGCACCATGAGAGGGGTTCATCTTTATGGGAGCCTCTTTGAACCTATAATGACCCACTAAGAGGCCAAGTTAATGAACAATGACCTGAGGGTCATGCCCAAAAATATCATCATATCTCCTTAAAAACATGTGGAAATTCTATTTCAAGAATTCCACATACTTCTATTTCTCCTCTGGTGACATTGCTATGCTAATTAATGTCAGCCTCAGATCTACCTCATTACAAAGGTTCACCTATGTTAGCCCATCCAAAGTGGTGGAGAAACCCTCTTCAAATATAGTATGATTATATTCTAAATCCTCGTTTTCATCATGGACAGGGGTATCAGAAGTAGGACTCAACTCTTCCTGGTTGGCTTGAATAGGGGGAGAACTAGTGTTTTATTTTACGGATACAAAATCCTTGACAAGGGTTTCTTGTTTTGTGGAAATCATGCCAACAAAATTAGCTGAGCCAATTCCACTCAGTTTTCAGATCTGAGGTCTTGTATTGACATAAAAGAAATCGTGAGGGGTCAACATCCATTGAGTCAACCCTGCTTTGTGAAAGATGTGGTAATTTGATGGATCAGTGTCTATGGGGTGAACTTTTTAGTACATCACCGAAGTATGGTCTTCCAGCATCATATGGTCATGTCCACTATAGGATTATGAGGTAATATGTGATTAATCCTACTTCTCAGGGAATATGAAAAATTCCCCCATGTTTGGTGTCACGGGATCTAAATGATGAATTGAGAGAATAAAGTTTTCTTTCATGTATACCCACGGATTGGATGTAGTTTCTATTAGATCATTTGGGGTATTAATGCACTCAAACCCATCTATATAGACCTATTATAATCCCCTTTTCTATTAACCAACATCTAGATAGTGGGAATCACATGAAAAAAGGGGGACACATCACCCTGGAGTACCCCTACTTGACCATCAAGGGAGTATTTGATGCACTGATGGTATGAGGAGGGGACCACTTCATGGAAATGAAGCTAGGTCCTTACCAAAAATGTGTTATAGAAAACATCCTACAAGACTACCATACATTTAGTGATTGATGCAATGCCACCTAATTGAGTGATCATCTAAATCTCTTCATGATGATTCTTCTCACTCTTGTCATGCCCCTAAATTTTCAGGTTGGAGGGAGTCAGATCTACTTCTGTAAGTCCCATCTTATGAAGCATCTGCATCGGGATGAGGATGATCTTGAAGATATTATCCACCAAACAGTATCATATTTCTATGACATTAAACTATCATATGATATATAATGGTTGTATGCACCGCTAAATAGTGATAACCTCATATTCTCCAGAAAATGAGATGATGGCTCAACATTCCTCTTGCTTATCCATTTTGGTGTAATAGGCCTTAGTGGTAGCTACCTCAGTCTTGAAATGAAGATGGATTTTTGGGGATTCAACAAGGGTCATACACATTTCCTTTTACTGGTGGAGTGACTCAAGAATTGAGATCCACATGATTATACCATTGAAGTGCTTCAACACATTATACTTTCATTCCAAAGGAATATGTTTTGCTAAAGAGGGCCATTCTTTAGAAGGGGCCACAACAGAGTTTGCTGGTTGAAATACTAGGGTTTGGCTAGTGTTGGTGATTTTTTTTATGGTTAGCTAGTTTAATTTGAAAATCTAATGGATGGGAACCATATTAATGTGGTCGGGTCCTGGATGGATTTTGGTGATCACGATGCGGTCATGGATGAGTCACTCGATCAACTAACACAGTCGGCTATGGAGGCATAGCCGATGGAGCAGTTTGGGAGGGTTTTACTTTTTGATACCTATTTGAGTAATTCTTCCTAGTTTTAGTATCATTAATAACATAATTTAAAGAACTTGTGTGAGCATTCTTATTTATTTTATTTCCCCTTATTCTCTTTTATTGACATCATCCAATGATGAATAAGGGATTCACATGGAGTTCCTCATTTTTGGGCATTAAAAATCTGTCCACTAGTTAAACAACATTCATGGAGGTGTATTCATTCTCATCATCAGTGGAATAGTCCAAGGAAGGATGTACCCAAGGGGCATAATCCAACATGGGATGCATGGAGTTGTTAAGGGTATGGACTAGTTTTGGTATAGGTGGGGGACTCTAATTTCCCTTATTTAATCAATATATGTTATTAGAATACTTAGGAGTCTATGGTGCAGATGTAGAGGTAGCATTCATAGGAGGCACAATACTGAAAGGAGGTTATGTCATGTTAAAGTAATAATAGATGATACAATGGGTGCGAGTGACTATTTTATGAGCCAACTAGTTATTATACTATTGTGTTCTTTGGTTGAGGGCCTACTTCCACTCATCGGAGCCTTCACTGTTACTATTGAGGTCAGTGAAGACACGAGCCACTTGTTCCAAGACATCAACCAATTTGATTAATCCATGATCTACTCGGTCCTGGAGATAATATTTTGGTATAAGTTATTCTATGATGGAGAGTCTAAGGATTTTGTGACATAGGAAGTCGTCGGCATGACCAGTGAGTTTGGCCTCCTAGGGTCTCCTACATTCTTGAAACATCATGATTACTTTTTTCGGTCATAGTTGAAATACCTTGGGTCATATTCATCATTGAAATAATCAGTATTATTCTTCCATTTTTTTAAATACAACTTGGTTTCTTGGACTTTATAGAGGGCTAGGGCCGCATTCTCTCGACGAGGCCATTATTCTTAGAGATTCTATGCTTGGTGGGGATGAACTAAGAGATGATGCACATGAAGGGGTAGCACATAGAGAGGCTCATCAATAAAAGGGTCTAGTATTTGTACTATCTTGGGATCCTCTTCATGCATAGTGGATGATGTCTCTTCTTTTACGGGCCTTCTCATGGGAGTTAAAAGGGGTAATGGGTGTGATCGTTGTTCGGTCCACTTCAAGGCTTCTTCTAAACACTTATCTTTTTTAGATATCTCTTTAAATATGTCTGGGTAGTTCAAAGGGATGAGGTTAGGGACCATATCATAACTTATTTTCCCCATACACATTCTATGAAGGTTTTACCTAGGAAATTAGCATGTCGAGAAAATACATGAGTTCCTTCTATCAGCTGATGAAGTCAGTGACTTTCTTATTGGGCATCTATTTTAATTTTAAGTGTTTAATGATGCTGGTTTTGTAATAAGTAGAGCTAAATTGGTATAGAAAATTTCTATGGAGGTCCACCCAACTAGTAATGGAACCTCTGGGTAGATAACTATACCAAATTAATGTGGCTCCTTCTAAGTCCTGGAAAAATCATCGGAGCGTGGTGCCTTCCTACTATTCTAGAGTCCCCAAAATCAAACCACACCATAAGGTGAAGTGGTCTAGATGATACGTGGATCACCCATCCCGTTTAATGGGGTGAAGTTTGGATTATAAAATTATGGTATTTTTGAAACATGGTTCACCCATTCTGGGTATGACATTACTTCATGTGAAATTTCTACATCTCACATTTGAAAAACCTTGAGATGTGAAATGAGAGAAGCCATCACATTGTATTGGTGAGTATTTGTGCTCAATAATGCATTTATAGGCTCATATACTTGATGAGAATCATGGAATTGATCCCAAGGTAGATAATTACACTTCTCTGGAAGGGTGGGTGACTCATATCTTTGTCATTGGTTGTATCCCCCAGATTTTTCCCTAACTAAGTGTATGGAGCCAAAATGTTCAAATAAAGGCACCTATCTGAGGAATATTGTGTTCCCAACTTGAGACGATATGGGTTCCCTTAAAGAATTTTTAGAGTTTGGCCATTGGTCTAAAATAAGTTCATAAATGAGCCTCTTATAGTCCTCAAGCTCCTGAAGTATGGTGTCTATCCTAGGTTATGATTCGGTTTTTTCTAAAAGGTCAAATGGTATGACAAGCTCATAAAATCCTTTTATTTTTTCATAATATAAATTATTAGGCAACAATAACTGACTGAGTGTAATACTGTACACCAGTTTTTATCTCTATTGATGAGTACGGGTGCCTATCAGGGGGTCTGATTGGTATTGTCTCACCCCTTGAGGTGGGTTCTCCCTCTCATTCCCCATGTTAGAGGCCTAGTTTCTCTAATCCTCAAGAGGGACAATAGTGACCACGTTTACTATGTAAGTGGCCAGTGGAAAACTTTCAGCATTAGTGGACTAACTTAATAGTTGGTTCCATTATTATAGTGGGATAGGTCTAAAATAGAGGGTAGTTCACTTCCCCCATCCTCTATCTATATGTGTTGATACAACTCTTTCATGATACAATGGAGCATGGTGAGGCTCTTAACATATGTCCATTGTAGATTATAGTGGTATCCATAAGATTTATGATTCTTATCTACTAGTATCATTATGATCTCAACCTTATCACACTTCTTTTGAATGGGGTTGAGGTTCTTATGAATTCCTGGGTAGTTCAGCTAATGATTCTGAAGGTGATTAATCGTAAACCAAATTTTATAGAGGAAAACGATATCCTAGTCCTCAGTGAGGAACTTCATGATGATAATGTTCAAAGTTGTAGATGACCAAAATGTGACTGATATCTGGTCAGTGGCCAAGAGTCTACACAATTTTTCTTGTCCATTATAATAGGGATGTTCCTTCACCTAGTCAACCCAACCCATGATTAGCATAGGATGAGATACTAGTGGAGAAAATATCATAGGTATTATTTGCTACAAATTTTCTAGGAGAGGGGGTGTTTCATGGGTTAGATGTGAACTACATGTTTGGATGGATCCCAAAGGAATTACCAGCTTCAATATCATATCCATATTGTATAGGGTGTTTATTATCTCCCCATGTGCAAGAGAAGAATCATTCATTTGAGCCTCAGCAGAGTGATCATCTTCATTTGAGGGCATAAAACTAAACATCTCTCCCACTTCTAGTGTGGAGGTAGAGAAGAGGGAAACTAATGATGGTAGAGATGGTTGAACTGTGAGTCCTTGGAATGAGACTAAAACATACAACACTTGAAGAAACCTATGGAGGGATATAGGGATCTTGTGGAATTCTTATTCTGGGATTTTAATCATCAATCGACTGGATTATTCTTCTAATATGGTAGTGGGTGTGAACGTTTCCTCATTGATTCATCCATTTCTTTAGAGTATGAGAGGTCAATGGTGACATGATTCTTCCCATGTTCCATCCTCCAATGGCATGGAACTTCTAGAAGTTCAAGTTTTTTAGAGTCACTTGATATTACCCCATGTGTGTTGTGACCTGTTCCAAGAGAATGACCCCCATGGAGTGTGTTATCCCTCTTATTCAATGATAGTTCTTTAGAAAAGGTCATGTTTTTAGCATGGGGAGGACCTTAGTGCATGTTGTTGGTAGTGCAGGGAGGAACTCCACAATGGTTGGTTGTGGTTTGGAGAATACCTCCACACTCATATTCCTTATCATAGGATGGTTTGTAATGGACATCATTGGAAATAGAGACTGAGAAAGTTAGCCCGACCTACTTGAAAGGTGGCTGGGGTTTCAATTTTAGGCGGGTGAAGATAGATCCCCGTTTAGAATATGCAGGGATATGATGGGACACCCTGATGGTGGAGAGGTCCACTAGAGATGCAGAAGATTCCTATTATTTGGAAATTCTTTCGGTCTTCCCCCAGTGTCAGTTTCTTATGTTCTGGACCGAGGTCGGTGGAGCGGGGATGGAGTCAATCGTTTTATTGGCCAATGGGACCTATTGGTGTTGGAGCTAACACATATTGGTGGGATTAATTCTAAAAATATCCAAATAAGTGTTCATGATTGTTACTACTCAAACATCACTTATCTTCTTGAAATTGGGGAATGAGCCATCAGAAAATTCCAAGGAGAGGCTCTCGAAGCTATTTTTTGTTGGAATAGAGGGTGGTTTTTCCATGTGCATCCATCAGGGGTGGTAGTGTTAGGGGGTGTTGACGGTTCGAGATCCTAGTGGTTAATATCTATGGTATGAATGAACCTTTATTGTTCATATCGATGGAAAAGGGTGTTGATCACCCTCCTCTTGATGGTCTAAGAGGGTGACATGGGGCATTGGAACCCAATAAATGAAGATATGGTTGATGTAATGGTAATAATGTTTTCATGTGGGATTTTTACACTAATATTCCCCCTACCCCTACATCTTTTTGTTTTAGGTTTCTATTATCCTATATCTTGACTTCTGTAATGTACATGGAATTATCCATCAATACATATCTGATAAAGGTGATGCCCAATACCCCAACACCATACACTCTTTCTAAAATAGAGGATATATCAATGGTTATGATGTATTAGGCGAATGATGACAAAGGTTATCTACCCCAATTCACATGGTATTCTCAAACTGGGCCCCCTTATTTCTCTATGGGACATGATGCTGAATATATGGATATGGTGACATGAAAATTTGGTGGTGCCTCATTGTAACTAGCCCCCATAGTTAAAGGATAATATTTTAACATCAGGTACAATATTTTTGTTTAGGATGCTTTCTCATTGTGGTTTCATTTCATCTTTCTATCTGGAGGAAAAACACTTACTTATTTCCCTACATTCCCACTTCCTAAAATCCATAGGCATCCATCACATTGATCAGTGATCTCAACTCCTTGATCAAAATTGTATTATATGATAATTTTCTTCCTTTAATGGATTCCTACTTGGTGCTCATTGGCTAGTCTAGGCCCGCCTCATATATTTAAGTAATTTTTTTGAAACTCTTTCCCAACACCATCTTGAGGTGGAAGCCGGTAAATTATAAAGATTCTACCTTTATAGGGTATAGACATTCAATTAGAGTAGAGAGTGATGTTGGGCATGTCTGGGCTTGTCTGGGTGTTGGTTTTCCTAGGAAATTGTATAGTCTTCCTCTTTTATAGGTAATATCATGCACGATGCATCTTTTATGTGGAACCTTAGGCACCATATGTCATCCATGAGGTAGTTTTCACTAGATGTTAATGTATTCTATGGATTTTTACCTCAGGCATCCCATTTTTATTGTATGTGGTAGAGATTATAGATAATGTAATAGGTTTAATGTCTTGTTAGGAGATATTGGTCATAGGTTTAACATCTTTTGGGGATAGGTGGGTCACAAGTTAAATATCCTATGGGGATAAATGTATCATAGGTTTAATTTCATAGAGAGAAAAATGGGTAACAAGGTTAATGTCTTATGGGGGAAAATGGGTCATAGAATTAATTTCTTATAGGGACAGATGGTTTATATGTTTAAAATATTGTGTGAATGGATTAGTCATTGGTTTAACATCTTTTGGGGACATATGGGTCATAGTTTTAATGTGTTGTGGGGATAGGTGGGTTGTTAATTTTGTCTCTATGGGGAATATTTTACACATGGGATTTGGTTTAATGTGTCCGTTGGGGGAATATTTCACACATTGGATTTGATTAAGTGTCTCCCTAGGGGGATTTGACACTTGTGATTGGTGGATTATTTATGGTTTTAGGATTTAAATGTCATGAAGGTACCCTAGATCTGTTGGTATGTCAATTTTGAACTTCATAGAGGTTTCTTACGTATCCTATTTGGAAAACAAGAATAAATATCCACATAGTTTGGTGCAACCATTTAAGGTCGCATGATAAGACAAGTCCAAGAATTTTCACTTCATGAGGCGAGGACACTCATGTAACGGAGGTACATCCAGTGAGGGATGGTGCGGGGATTATGAATTGAAGATTCATGAAGGAGGAGGATTATCCCATGGTGAGGGAGGATGGTTTGGGGGTAACACATGGAAGCTTACAGAAGGAGGAGGTTCATACCATGGTGGTGGATACGGTGGAATCACATTATTCTCATACATGCGGAATCCCATGTTCATCACATTCTCATCACATGGGGTAAGTCCATAGTTTAACATCATGTGATGAGAATGTTTTCATAGATTTTAACAACATATGACTAGGAAATGGGGCTAGGGAGTTTTATTTTATACCACTCAAAAGTTGTTGGGGCCTATTACTAGGGAGTCCACTTTCAATTAGCAGAAGAAGATCTGACATTAGGCCTCCCAACTAGGAAAGGTTGGTAGTTTCCTACTATGATGCCACTTTGGGGGATTACATGTCTACTCATCATGTTCCAGTGGGATGGGAATGAAATAAAAACTATCATAGATGAGTGGTAATTGAGGTTACCAATGTTAGGGTTCCTATTCTTAGGAGAAAGGAAATAGGGAACCGATGCTTATGTGAAAATGGAATGGTAATGGATCGGGATATACTTAAAGAATAGGTATCATTCAGTCATGGAATAAATATTTTTTGTGGGACTCTATTATAATTCACTAAAATGGTGTTGTGCGATCCATGGGGTCCACTAAAAGCCCACTTCATGGATTTAGGAGACATGGGCGCACACAACTTCTGAGGATACACATGACTCAGGGTTACATAAAGGGATATTATCTTATGAAAACTTGAATAACCTTAAGATGTGTTGCATTAGGAAATATCAACCATATTCCAAGGAATGTTGGGTTCCATGTCATTTTAGTCATGCAAGATTTCTACCTTTGGGAATACATCTAATTTTTGGGTTGCCAAATGTCATTGAAGAGGGGATTTCACGAGCGATAACAGACACTTCAACTTCTGAAGATCCTCTTCTATGTGTGGGGGGTGGGTTTAATTATATCCAAAATGGGAAGAAATGTGTTCACAACCCTAGAAATGTGGTATATGGACCATGGTATAGACCTTGATGAGTAGGGAATCACTATGAGTTCATGGGATGGATGATAGATAGACCATGGGGTTTGTTTTACATCAATATAGAGAATTGTTTTGGGATTTTGCGTACGTACTTATCTGATCATCCCTTGGGTGATATTTCATGTTTTTTATGATTCATATTGAATTTTTATATTCTTTCGGATATGTAAGAATCTATTTATTTGTCTTGTTATTTCAATTGTTTATTATTTCTTTTGTTGATTTTTCCCATTGCTTCCACAGTACTGGTATCATATGTCCACTATCATCATCATGATCATCATCAGAGGGTATATTCTCCCCAAAATTATCTAATTAAACCCTCATTGATAGTTGGTAGCATTTGGAAAATGGGGAGGCATTCCTAGTCCCCAGTATCCCTACATATTAGAGAACTTTTTAAGTGTCTCCTAGGTCAAGGCGCTATAAATGGTATCAAAGATGTTTCTTTTTTATTTTTTATACTATTTAGGTTATCATAGACCAAAGTTTTGTATCTAGTTGGAACTAGGTAAGAGCTCCGGATTTAGTTCCTACAACCCCATGCATGAGGGATAAACCAAGTTTCCAGGGGTGGGAACTTGATGTAATGTTTTTTTTTATTATTTTTGATAGATTTCCACCTCGATTGGAATACTTAAGTGTGATGTTATTGGTTTGTGAAATTTTTACCCTTGTCGTAGTACGATAAGGGATATGTGTTTATGAATCATGGTAGACACTTAGGCTCATATGACATGTGTATGTTCTTATTACTATTTTCTAGAACTTAAAATACACAAAACGGCTTATATTTCCTAAAGTGTCAACAACGGGCTAAATAGTGTATTCCTATATTGGTTTATAGTAGAATCACACCCCACCAATATAGGTCTTTGGTCACTAATGATATTAACATGTGATCTTATTTTTATGGTTTAGGAAGGATTTACTTTGATATGGGTAGTAATGGACAAGGAAAATGGGTGACCTATTTATAATGTCACCAATAATCTAAATAGTGTTTTCCTGTATAGATTCTTGGTGGTATTATATTAATCCAACCATGATCGATGATTTTTGATATACATTATATGTGATACCTAACTACGATATGGGTAGTTAGGGGGCCATAATGATAGATGATATGTGATGTGGATGCAGTAAGTATATTTAAGGGTGGTGCGATTTGATACCTATTATATCTTTCCCTATTTCAAATATATAACTATTATTTTTGTTATTGACAATGGTAATTGGTTTTAGTGTGATCCCACATTTATGAGATTCAGTGGAGCATCAGTTGGGATAATATTGGGTTCAATAAGAGAATTCATTCGATTTGTCCCCTGAGGGTCTGAATGAACATGAGCCACTAGTAGGGGATCCGAGATAGGTGGGGCAATCATAATAGATGGAAAATATTGGGACATAGTTAAACGAGCAACTCACAATGAGCTTGGAATGATTTATATAGAGTATGGATTGGGGATATCAAGGAGGCAAACCATCCATGGATTATCTGACATGGGAGTTCTATTCTTAGAACATACCAATGTTTTAGTGTGAGGGAGGACAATAGGTAGTGGAAAATCGAATCTATTCTGTGCAGATGATATTTGACCTGCTCAAGACACCCCTAGGTTAGAGTTTGAAGTTGTATTGTTATATTCTTAGAGGATAGGAAAACCACTAGTGGGATTTATGAGTATAGTATAGCAGGCATGAGGGACTAAAATGGAAGGATTTTAAGATTAGGATTTTTGATCATTTCTTCACGAAGATGTTGGGGATGGACCAAGCCCATGATCTCATGAACTTATATTAGGGGGATACATCCACCATTGATTATCCAGAGATGTTCATGGACCTATCCTGTTTTGTGATTTATATAGTAGGGGATGACATTTATTGGGTGGTTTGATTCAAGGATGGCATGCATCAATTCATCATGGTTTAGGTGAACATATTTAGGTTCACCATGTTCTCAAAGACTATAAATCAGGAACTGATAGAGAAGAGAAACTTAATAGACCAGACTAATTGGAGAAGGATGATAGAACTAGGTGAGACTGGAATTTTTTATTCAGGTATCCTAATGCATGATCGTGATGTGTTTTAGTAGGTTACTCATGCTAGAGACATGGGTAGACAACCAAGGAGTGGTTAATGACAGTGTTCTTACTATGTGGAAATTTGAGATATTTTCATACTCAATTTGAGTGGCCACCAAATGAGTTATAGTCTTTTGTAAAGATATGAAATCTAGAGAGGCTCATTAAAAATACTTTTCATGCACCTGGGATTCAGGGACCAAGTCGGTGTCAGGGATCTAAGGTAATACTGGGTGTGGTTCCAAGTAATGTTATCTAGGATTCTACTGTGTGTGTAGGTCATGGTAGAGATTGAGAGATCCAATAGTGGGGTCAATTTCTAGTAGCCGGTGTAGCTCCATAGAGAGCCTAGGACTTGAGTAGTTTTTATTTAGTCTAGGTTCATTATATTGAGTTGGTAGGGTTAGAGAAGGACAAGGAGCCAATGATGGTTATAGTTATTCCATGATTACAGTTGTTTCCTTTTTTATCCTGGAAGATGTGGGTGCATGTGGTGAAAGTGTGGAAACTAAATTAACTAGGTTCTGGTTAATATTTGAGAATTAGGTATGATTCATGGATTGTATGGGATGTGTAGGAATTAGGATATAATGTGAGAATTATATGTATATGATGTAGGATCTCTTTTGAGCATCAGGTGTCATAAAAGACTGTTGGGAATTGGTTAGAATCCAGGACTATATGGGTTTCATGTGCGACATGAGTATGGAATGATCATATGATGTGATGTAGGAGTAATGATATATAAGAATTCTGATATGTATATCTAGAGGATGATCTATGGGTCCATCATAATCCTTGAAAATTAGTTCGATAAGTGACCATGTAGGTGATTCATAAGGTGGGTAGACATGAGAGGAATTGACTTGTGAATGAGTAATTGGGGTATTCTGGGGTAATTTTTATAATATGGGTATTTTTGGTACCATCACAGCATGGGAAAACATAGATCGTAGATGATCTATTGTAAGTTAGAGAGATTATAATGCCCTAGTTTTTTTAACATGTCAAATTTCCATGGGAAATTGGACTTTTTTGTTCGGTGGGTAGGCCAAATTTTAAATTGCGATTTAGATATTATTTTAGAGAATTAAAATAAATTAGTACATAGTATTTGGATGGGTTTTAAGGATCATTAGGTGTCTCATAGGTCTTGTTTGGTTTTAAAATCATTGGGATTCGAGAACCAATGTCCAGGAGACAGAACATTGGGTACATGTTTAGCGCACGATTAGTTCTAACTAAGATACACAAATAATGTGGATCATATGAACTAAATCATGGTTAGAAAAAAATGTGTTAAGTGGATAGAAAACTGTAAAAGGAACCTCCTAGTTGTAGAACCAATTAACATCTGGTATATTTCATTCTTTATCTATCCCCATATAGAAATGGGAGAAGATAGCTATATATTTATTCAAAATTATTCCATGATTATATTGGAAACATGATTCCATATGGGAGATTATGGATCAACACATGAAGTCTTCCCACTTTATCCCTATTTATGAATCCAATATAGTGTAATAATTGTAAAAAATATATACCCATGAAGTTGAAATGTTACACGGAGTACCAGTTTCGATTGTATCAGACTTGGACCCCAAGTTTACATCTTGGTTTTTGAATTCCTTACAGAAAGACCTCAAAACCGAATTGAAAATGATCACATATTAACACCCTAAATGGGGTGGAAAATTAAAGCAGAATATCCATGCATTGGTAGACATTATAAGATTTTTAATGATGGATTTTGGTGGCTTGTTGGAGGTTCATATTTCATTAGTGGAGTTCTCATACAATAAAATTTATCAATCCTCAATATATATGGATCCTTTTGAAGCCTTGTATGAATTCCCTTATAATTATTCACTTTTTGGGTGGAAATAGGTGTCTAATGACTTGTTTTACGTTGTAAATATTAGTAATATTTTAGGTAATATTTTCAATTCTAGGCGTTAAGTTAGAGTAAGATTCCAGAGCTCAAAGAGTCTCGTTGTTGATATTATAAAAATATTAGTTATTTTTAATACATGTACATATGTTTTTGAAATAATGGAATAATTCCCAAATGGATTCTCATATCAAATATATGATACAACCATTAAATCTAAAATATGGGTTTTACCCTAGGCATGAGATATCCTTTTTCAATGTTGAGTGTTTATTTGAAGTGAATTCATGATTGAAAATAGTTAAATAAATAAATTTATTAATTATTTTAACAACAAAGACCTAATCATATCTATTTAATCTATTTTAAGTAAAATTCGTAGGGCTAGCTTCTTAACCATATGGATAAGGAGTGGAGTCAGGGGAGGATTGTTCTTGTAAAATGATCAACAAATCATGGGTTGGAAATTGATGTGCCAATAGAGTTTATGGATATTTCCAACAATGATGATGTGTGACTGATTAGCCACTAAATGAGGATAATATTCATCGTTAATATATATAATATTCATGTGATTTATTATTCATAAACACCATTTTAGTGCATTTTACACTTTGAACATCATTTCACGTTTTGATTGTAATACCTGCTTAAAATGCACTATTATGTGGTACATTTTTTAACATCATTTAAAGTAACCAATGATTCATCTGATTTTAAGGAATATAATTATACATATTTTAATTTGATATTTTGGGAATTTGATCTACACTTAAATATATGAACATGTTTGATTCAGGGATCATTGGAGAATTCATGGAAAAAGATGGGGATATTTTGTGATGAAAGGAAACAATTATGGAGAAGTCATATTGGATACCAGCCCACTGATAAGACTGTGGGGACCAACATACAGGCCCAATGAATCCCAAATTTCATGGGATGCTATATGAAATGTAGATGAACAAATCCCTCTTCAGGATCCAAATGTTAATTCTTCATCCATGGTGTCTATTTAGGCAGCCCAAGTTAGAGATAAAATTCTGGGCCAGATTCTACGTCCCAGAAAAACAGCCCACTAATTTGATCATATCTCATAATCCAAAACACCAAATATCCCAAATTGGATAGGTGGTTAGACACCATCCGATGCTCCATTTTAGTCTTCTATGGCCCACTCTGATTCGGCCACCTAGAAGGTCTTACAAGTTATTTTGTTCGGTGAAGGAAAGTTGGCTTCCACCTCGGGTCAAGGGTAGAAAAATCAACTCTCCCTTACTTTCCACCCACCTATGGACTACCACAATTAATTTAGGAGACTTGGACTATTGGAGGCTCGACCCAAGGGCTCAAAAATTCCTATTTAAGGTAGTGGTTTTGGAGTATTTGAGGATATTTTGTGCTTTGTTCAATTGTAATGTTATGCTTCAATTTTGTTGTCTCAAATTTGTATTTCACATGTAAGTTGTTCAATTCACTTCAGTTTCTTAATAAAAGTTCTTCTTCTACTCTTATTCTATTGATCTTAATATCCCTTTGATACTGTTGGATCAAGGTGTGAATTTATTCACACCAAACCTTGTGAAATTATCCACACAATGGTGGAGTGATCATTTTATTTTTGTTGTTTTCTTTACTTCTCCATTTCCTCCCTCATGAGTCTACTTTACGCTTCCATTGAAACCATGGGATCAATGGAGGGATAACCCACTTATGGTTCATCCAAGGGAGTAGCAGGGGGCTGGATTGGATGTTATTTATCACCCCATTAATTTATAATCACTTCTTTAATTGATATTTTTATTTGATGATTTTTAAACTCCATCATCCTTGTTGAATTTAAGGCCACACACTCCATGTGCTAATACGAACCTTTACCTTGAAGTGCTCAAAACATTGATCCTTCAAGTGTATAGGTGATTAGTATTAAAGGGTGTAGGAATTAAACCAGTAAGTTATGATGTTGTTTTATCTCCTTAAATCAACCCATCTCAAATATAAGAATTTTAAATCATTGAAAAGGAAATACGTCCAATCCACCTCGAGCAATAACCTAGGATCAACTCATTATTTTAAATTGAATTCACTTAAGTCTCTTAGAGTTCCTTTAAACCCATCTACAATAAACCAATGTTGTCCACTTCATAGCCAAAAATAGTTCATAGAATGTACATGTCAATAGGTTACTTCTTAGGTCTCTGCGGATTCGACAACCCAAGCTAAACTACAAGGACCGTCCTACCTTCTTCTCTTGGGTAAATTTGAGCGTGAATCAAATTTTGGCGCCATTGATGGGGGCCCAAGTAAGTCGTCTAAACACCCATTATATTCTCCCCCATTTCTTATTTTCTCATCCAAATTCTCTTATCTTGTACCTTTCACGTTTTTTTTTCTTTTGGCGCATGTCTGACTACACCCACGATCAATCAAACCATCTAGTTAGGGTGGACAGTCCTAGGGTTGGGGAGTCAAGTACACCAAGGGAACTCTTTCCATTAGATCCTAATCTTACTAATACTCCAGATTAAAAAATTGAGCCTATTTCAATGGAATGTTTTCAAAGAAACCAACTCATAAACCCAGGTGGGAACCAAAATGGAAACCCAAATGAGGCAGCCCCAAACTTGGGAAATGCAATGGATCAAACCATGAATGACTACCTCTCACCTTCCTGGACCAATACCCCCTCATGCGTTAGACACAATTCCCAAGGAGATGAAAACTACATATTTAATCCCCATTTCCTAATCCACCTTCCCACATTCCATGGAATGGAGTTCGAGATGCCCTACCTTCACATTAAAGAATTCAATAACATTGTAGCAACCATGTGTCCCCCACATCAACTAGAATCTGCTAATATGAGGCTATTTCCTTTTTTATTAAAGGATCGATCTAAAAATTGGTTAAACAATTTGAGACCATCATCCATAAACTCTTGGTTCCAACTAAAAAGAGAATTATACAAAAAATACTTTCCTCACCACAAAACAATTGCACTTAAAAAGAGTATCCAAAACTTTTTTGAAAAAGAGGGAGAGTCATTCTATGAAACATGGGAGAGGTTCAAAGACACTCTAAACATGGTTCCACACCACGGTTTTTCTATACCTAAACAAGTGAGAATTTTCTATGAAGGGTTGGGTCCGGGGAACAAACAATTCATTGACATGATGTGTAATGGAACCTTTAAAAACAAAGCCCCAAATGATGCTTACGAGTATCTATAAAGCCTTTCTGAACAAAACCAAACATGGGGAACTTTACCTTATTCTGAAAAGTCAAAAAGAACTACTGGAATTCATACACATAGAGAAGTGGAAAGCCTTAGGGTTAAACTCGCAGCACTCTCTAGGAAGGTTGAAGAGATAAACCTTAGGAAAGTCCGTGAAATCCAAACCGTTGACTCTGTTTGCAAAATTTGTGAAAAACATGACCATAAGATAGACAACTTCCCAACCATTCCAACCATCAAGGATGTTCTTTTAGGAGGACCCCCAGTGGAATTAAATGCCTTGAACATTCAAAAGCCTCAATACCAAAACAACTTCAACCCAAGGTATAATGACCACCCAGGCTTCCGCTGGAAAGATAACCAACAACCCAGCCAACCACAGGGACAAAATCCTTACCCCCATCAGAACTACTAATCCCATAACTAGTTCCAAACCCAACCTATCCAATAACAACAACCACCAGTCCATTTTCAACAAACCATCCCACCTCCAAAATATCCCCATGGGATAAACCAATTTTCTCAAGCACCAACCCAGGACCGAAGGGAGACAGGGGTGGGTGCTTACCACTAACCTATGAATTTTTGTGCTTCCTTATTCTATAATTTTTATATATATACTTATATTTTACTTTAATTATTATATAAATATATATATATATATATATTGTTTTGTTTTGTTTTGTTTTTCCTTTTTCTACTAGGGAACTCTGCAAGTGACATGGATATCAAAGATTAAAAGAGAGCAGCAAGAATTTAAAATTCAACCACCAGGTGACTTCATTCCATGATCCTCATTTTTAATTTCTATTTTTAACTTTCATTATCTACCTCTACCACCTTCAAAATTTTATTTTTTTAAAACACTAGGGATAGTGTTATTTTATGTTGGGGGGGAGATAAAATAAAAAATGCTTTTGTGTCAAAAAAATGAATGATTTAAAAAAAGTGTAAATGGAAGGAAAAATTCCCTTAACTTTGAACATGGTAATACACATTGCACACATTGAAACTGAATATCAAATAATTTATCATGCCCTGATTCTGATTTTAATCCTTTTATAATTTCATGAGCATAGATTTTGGAAAGTGTGGCTGTCCAATGTGATATTTCATCGTTTGTATTATCATCCAAATAAAAAAAGATCAAAATGCACGTCCTTTGGATAGTGGGGTATTAGTTTGAGTTCATGGGGTCCCCCAAATAAATAGAATAGGTTTGGTGATCATTTTAGTTTTAGTATAATTATTCAATAAAAAAATAAAAAATAATAATAAATTTGCGCATGGAGAAATGAAATGGCCTAATGCGTGGCTTTCGGCACTTGGGGATCGTGACTCCATAGTTGTCTGGCCTAGAGTTAGTAATTTTATATGTATTTTTGGTAATTTGAATTTTTTTTTGACTGAGTTAACTTGAGATGATGCCTGAGTATGTGGGATTCACTTGGTTCCCTAAGGTCTTTGATCCTGGGAGTCATCGGCAAAGTCTTGATACAAGGGTTGACTCTTTTGAGTGAAATTTCAATTACCATGGAAAAATTGAAAAAAAAAACAAAATATATATATATAATACAGAAAAAATTGAATACTCATCTTAATATTGAAATGTGATTTCACCTAGCGCTTCCATAATTTCCCCCTTGAATAAAGATTAACCCCCATTTCTATTGTGATGAACAACACATCCTCATACTTAATTGATATTGGATGAAATATGGCAATGAATTTGAAAAAAGTAATGGGATTGGGATTGGGATCTTCTTATGAAACTATATTGTATTAAAATATTTTGATGGGTTTCATGATTTTTTTGTATAAGGGTTTCTGGTGATCATTGTGTATTAAAATGTTTTTTGAAAAGGGAATTCAAATTTCATATTATTGAGATATATTTTGCTCGGGACTAGCAAAACTCATGTTGGGGGGTGTGATTAGCCACTAAATGAGGCTAATATTCATTGTTAATATATATAATATTCATGTTATTTATTATTCATAAACACCATTTTAGTACATTTTACACTTTGAACATCATTTCACATTATGATTGTAATACCTTCTTAAAATGCACTATTATGTGGTACATTATTTAACATCATTTAAAGTACCCAATGATTCATCTGATTTTAAGGAATCTAATTATACATATTTTAATTTCATATTTTGGGAATTTGATCTACACTTAAATATATGAACATTTTTTATTCAGGGATCATTGGATAATTCATGGAAGAAGATGGGGATATTTTGTGATGAAAGGAGACAAATATGGAGTAGTCAGATTGGATGCCATCCCACTGATAAGACTGTGGAGCCCAACATACAGGCCCAATGAATCCCCAATATCGTGGGATACTAGAAGACATTTATATTAACAAATTACTCTTTAAGATCCAATGCTAATTCTTCTTCCATGGTGTCTATTTAGGCGGCCCAAGTTTGAGATAAAATTCTGGGCCAAATTCAGCAGCCCAGAAAAACAAACCACTAATTTGCTCATATCTCGGAATCCACAACTCCAAATGGGCCCAAAGTGGACAGTCAGTTATACAACATCCGAGGCTCCATTTTATTATTCTTTGGCCCACTCTGATTTAGCCATATAGAAGGTCTTCCAAGTGCTTATGTTCAGTAAAGGAAAGCTGGCTGCCACCTCGGGTCAAGGGTGGAAAAATCAACTCTCCATTACTTTCCACCCACCTATGGCCTACCACAATTAATTGAGGAGATGTGGACTGTTGGAGGCTCAACCCAAGGGCTCAAAAGTTCCTATTTAAGGTAGTGTTGTTGGAGGATTTTAGGATATTTTGTACTTTGTTCAATTATAATGTTATGCTACAATTTTGTTGTCTCAAATTTGTCTTTCACATTTTAGTTGTTCAATTCACTTTATTTTCTTAATAAAAGTTCTTCTTCTACTCTTATTATGTTGTTCTTCATATCACTTTGATACCTTTGGATCAAGGTGTGAATTTATTCACACCAAACCTTGTTAAATTATCCACACAACGGTGGAGTGATCATTTTATTTTTGTTGTTTTCTTTACTTCTCCATTTCCTCCCTCATGAGTTTACTTTCCACTTCCATTGAAACCATGGGATAAATGGAGGGATAACCCACTTATGGTTGATCCAAGGGAGTAGTAAGGGACTGTATTGGATGTTATTTATCACCCCGTTAATGTATAATCACTTCTTTAATTGATATTTTTATTTGATGATTTTTAAACTCCACCATCCTTGTTGAATTCAAGGCCACACACTTCAAGTGCTAATACGAACCTTTACCTTGAAGTGCTCAAAACATTGATCCTTCAAGTGTATAGGTGATTATTATTAAAGGGTGTAGGCATTAAACCAGAAAGTGATGGTGTTGTTTTATCTCCGTAAATGAACCCATCTCAAATATAAGAAATTGAAATCATTGAAAAAGAAATACGTCCAACCCACCCCGAGCAATAACCTAGGATCAACACATTCTTTTAAATTGAATTCACGTAATACTCTTAGAGTTCCTTTAAACCCATCTAAAATCAACCCATTTTGGCCACTTCATAGCCAAAAAAATTTCATAGAATGTACGTGTCTATAGGTTACTTCTTAGGTCTCTGAGGATTCGACAACCCAAGTTAAACTACAAAGACTGTCCTACCTTCTTCTCTTGGGTAAATTTGAGCATGAATCAGTGACTTTTATTCATCACTGATCATTAAAATATCCAAGTAGGGTGTCTTTTATTTGTATTTATCAATTTTTGTTATCCCATGTTGAATACAAATGAATTTACCTAAAAAATTATTCATGGATTGTTGGTTGACCACTATAGATTTTTTTTATCTTCTTAGAAATTAGGGATGAATATTTCTTGGTTAATTCCCTGTTCATTTTTTTTGTTAATTATTATAATAATAATGGATCAAGTCCCACCTAAAAAAATTCAAGGTTTTTCTCCTTGTTATATTTTATGATTTCCTTAATCATTAATCATATGTTCATCATGAGCATTCTATTTGGTTGGTTGTTTGAAAAATACATAGGGGAAGATCATTGAGTGATAATTATTTGACACAATAGACCATCACCATGGGTTCAAGTTCACGATCATGGTGCAGGAGTGATTGGTGATGTTGAAGAATGGATCGGGGACTTGTTATTCATAGCATGGAATATGGAAGCAACATGAAGTGATGAGATTTGTTTACTCTAATGAATGGATGGAAATATTCTGAAAACTAGTAACAGCTCAAATGACACCATATCAAAGTTTTTTGGTGGATTCCATAGTGCATTCCAAGGAGGCAGCAACATGGGTGGATATATGAATCTTTTTAGGAATTATAGAAAATACCATATTATACAGTGTGTAGTGTGAAGAACACATTCCATGTAGACCTTAACTAATAGGGATAGTTTTATGTTTGATGAAAAATATAACATTCCATGTGGGACCTACCACATTTAATATGACCTGGTGATGGTGACTTAGCATGTACCCTTAGGATAAATGCGCATGGACACGGCTTGACACATGGGCACAGACAGAGTACAAGAGCAGGGTAAAACACTCATACTTATCTAGGTACCTAAAAATGGTCAGGTAAACGGGAATAATTGGAGTACCGAGCCACATCTTGGTAATATCTCATAAAAAGATACCCATACATGGCTTGGTACACAAGAAACACTAGAGTACATGGGCATGGACCGAAATACATAGGAATGTAATGAAGTACACATACATGGGCCAGAGCACATGAGTGAACCCAAGGAAGACAATACATGTCATGTATACCTAGTTCATCCGGTGTAATTTTCTTATGGTAGGTTGAAATCCTTATTCTCTTTAGTGTGGATCATTTTTTATAGAGAATGTTCCCATGATCCATCCATAAGAGGTTATAGTGAGGAATCACTTTACGAGAAAATGAGGTGATACCTTATACTATATTAGTCTCTGATTGAGTTTTAAGAATCCATCTATGTGGCCCAAAGTGTGATCCTTAATTGTCTTCCCTATGTGATGTTTTCTCGGAATCGGTGTGACCAACATACCTAGGCGTCGATCCCTTACTTAATATTTTATTCTAGATAGGTTTTGGTATACCTTATAGGATATAGGAGAAAAACCATATCTTTGTATAAATATTTTTTTAATTCTATTATTTTTTTCTCCATTGAAACGCTCATTGAGAACTACTTCTTATATGAGCACCATTAGTGTTATCATACTTGTGGAGTGAGTTCTCCTAGGTGATTGTTACCTTGAAACCTCATACAATAATCTTTAGATGGATTTGTGGTTATGATTTTACCTCAATTCTTAGTGTCTATCATGACTATATTTTGGTTTTTATTTTTGTTATGTCTTATATTCTAATTGATATTCCTTTTTAATGACGACATAACAATTCTCTTGATGTTATATGTTTGGTGATTTCAGTGTATCCTGCTAGGTATTGTTATAGTCACCCATGCATGTGAACTTCCCACATATGTTTTTTCTTATATAGACAACAAGTCATTTGAAGGAGTCCTAGGTGGACTAGAAGTTGGTAGAGAAAAGTTGGGAAATACAAAATGAGTTTAGTTCTAGAAGTTGTAATTGAAAATAGTCCTCTCCTTATTATAAGTTTGGACACTTTTACAATTTTGGTGGGATTGTATTTGGCCCTTTATGATTTCCAGTACTTTTAACATACTCTAATTTTGGGATATAAATATATGAATTCATTTTATAATTAGCTTTATTTTATATTTCAACATGGTTTTGGTACATTAAAGATGTGTACATGTGTACAGGCACCTTATGCTAAGACCCCTCATGTGTGTGATATTCCTACTCAACACTTTCATTATCCCATGACCTATTCGAGGTAGTCCTAGGGTGTCATACAGAACTTATCACCTGCTAGGAAGGCTATTATGGGTTATTTCATGATATTGTGGTATTAGAGATTTTTCATCTTAGGACCATATTTTAGATATTATCTATCCATTAGGTTGGTTTTTAAACTAGGGAAATGATGCTGAAGTGTTTCAAGTTTAGCTCACATGCCAGGGAACCCAGCGTTAGTGCAGTGGCTGACGTATCCATTTAGTAGGACTTTAATAACCTACTTGTTGACTTTGTACATATAGGAACTGATTACTAATAAAACATTACTACATGCATCATATAGGATTGGGTTGTTGTTTTTATGTCCTTATTGAGTCATATCCCTTCATATACTCTTCCTAATGGTACATATTGTCTATTTTTGGATGCCTTTGGAAAAATTTCCATTTAAGATTAAATAGCTAGATCATGAGAACGATCTACCTAATGATGACTGTAGGGACCCTGATTTTTTCCAGTATGACATTGGAAAATTCCTAGGAATAATTTAGGTGTTAGGAACTGGTGCGTGATTTTGAGGCCCGATGTGCCCAGAATTAATTTTATAAAAATACTTAATATTTTTTATTACGCACAATTGGGTTTTCAAAGAGAATGTAATATCTCCTAAATGGTTGATCATATTAGAAATACAAGGTTATCATTAGGTTCGTAACATAGTGTTTACCCTAGGTGTGAGATAAAATGAGTTGGTGTGGGACGTTCAGAACCCTCGATCGTTGGTCGTACATTAAATGGATGAATTAAATTATTAAATTATTCATTTAATAGGTTAGACCCATGTAACTCATGAATGGGGACTCGTATGAGAAATCTAAGAGCACTGTTGAGTTTTGAATGTAGGATTTACCCTGAATGGGGTATAACATTTCTCACCATCGGGAGTTCGGCTCATGTTTCATCATGAGTGAATAATTAAATAATTATTTATTTAATTACTTGATTAATATCCTAATTTAAATTTAACCTAAAAAGGTGTTGTTATGGAAAATTTCCCAGGGTCAGCCACATAACCATAAGATCCTCAAGATAAACCTCTCCTCTCCATTCCCTTAGTGAATAATGAAGAAGCCTCAGATCCAAGCGGATCAAAGCGCAATGGACACAACAGCTTCTTCTAATTGTTGTGCAAGTGGGATATTCATCAACAACAATCCATCCAATCCAGGTAGTACTCATAAACATGGTGATTTTCACATTTTGAATAAATGATTGATTATATTCATCATCTTTCTTGGATCTGCACTAAATATAGACTAATCATGTTCCCATGTACCAATTTTAATACTTTATTTCAAAGTTTCCTAACCCCAATTGCCCATTCTTGATCGGTTGGCTAAGAAATATTGTACAAAAATCATAAAAACCTATGTTATTGTGAATACCTCCCTATTTTATTCATGTTATTCTCCATGGATTCCCCGTGGATCCCGATTTTATAGTTTTCAAGTGACTCGGGCTCGATCAGGTGCCTGGATTCTTGGCGGATCGATGAAACGATGATGAAATCATGAGCAGAGACTAGTTCTGTGTAGATTAGTACTGGAGGTTCACAGATCTAGGATCATTTTAATTTTTGAGATAATAATGGTTTGGAAGTGGCTCACGTAAGGTGTGACAAATATTTGGGGTGTGCAAGCAGGGCAATTGGCTAGGATGGTGGTCTTGCGTGACTCTAAGGTGCGGCTCCGGTGAGGCAGGCAGCCAGGAAGGCTGGGAGGAGGAAGTGAGGTGGCGCGAGGTGGGAGGTCTGGCTAGGCTTTGGTTGGAGTGGATCCCAGTAGTGAGGTGGTGCATGTGACAGGTGGGGGATAGGTGGGGGGGCGGCCCACGACGCAGGGATGTAGGCATGTTCGGCCAGCGATGAGGGCGAGCAGACCGGAGGCACGACAACATGGAAGACCCGAGGTGGCAGCAATGGTTCTGTTGGAAGTAGTGTCTATGGGAAGACCATGGAGACTATGGTTGTAATATGGGAGGGTTTAGGGTAAATGAAAAAATGGACAAAATGGAAATAAAAATAAAAAATAAAAAATAAATATTAATATTATTAAACATTAAACCCCTGTAACTTCCCCATGCGGTGTCCATTTGACGAACCGTTAGTGGTGGTGTGACCCCATTTATGATATGATCATCTTAAGACCATTTTGAATAATTTTCTATGACCCATGAACTGGTCCCAAGAAATTCTCATGAAGTGATATATTTAATAATATTATTAAATCTTTGACATGCCATAAGTCCCACATACAACATTCGATTGAAATCCCGTCAGTGGTAGTGAGACCCTAATTTTGAGATGGTTATTTTAAAATAAATTTTTGGGATTTTATTTTGTCTCATGGAATGGATTCACAAAATTCATAAGAACAATAATATTATTATTATTATTATTATAGTTGTTTTGAAATGTTTTATCTGACATAACTTCTCGATATGTCATCTGATTGGTGAAATATCAGTGGCATAATGACCCTAATATTAAGTAATTCATTTTAAAAAAAAATTGGTTACTTAAATAAAGATTATGGTGTGGTCCCCATGAAGCCCATTTTGAGCTTGTTGCGGTGAAATGTGGCTTTTTAACCGAGTGTCTGATTTAGACCAATGAATAGTCGATCCTGTGCATTTTTCTATTGGAATAAAAATGGTGAGATCCATATATATTATTTCAGTATTGAGATGTGGGACCCATGAGGTACTATTCATGAAAAAAATGATGTGATGTGTAGCTTCTTCATTGGGTGTCTAATACGGGTGAATCAATAGTCAATCTTGTATGCTTTCCGGTAAGGATCACAACAGTGTGATCTATTTGTTTATTTGGGGCTTCCCAATGTTATACTCACTATGTTATGGAGAACCTTATTCATGATCTCATTAAATGTGGAAAAATTAAAGTAATATTAGTGGAAGATCCTTATGATGTGTTTGAAGAAAATCCATGGATGAGGTGAGCACTGACTATTTGTGAGATGTTCTAAGTATATATCATGTCTTATTACCCACTCCTTGGGATTGGTTACTCTTCTCCCAGTATAGTCGAAGATGCATGGGGTGTGACCTATGATTTTTGTGTCTAGAATCTCATGGTTAAACGAGTATAATCTCCTGTTATAGGTAGGAAAGACTTGATGGGAAGTTCATCTCCTCACTTTTTCGAGTTCCTTGTGTTTGGATAAGCATCCATTGACCCTCTTCTTTAGGTGGTTCTTAGTAATGAAAATGATCAGATAGGTTTATCTGATCAGTACCGAGATGAACCTCCAGATGGGCTAGGTAGTACAGTCCCCAATGATCATCCAAGATAACCCTTCAGCTGGGCTAGTCAATTTAGTTCCTGAAGACCTTCCGGGCTGTCCCTCTAGCTGGGATGGTTAGTGTAGTCCCGGAAAAACTTCCGAGTTGACCCTCCAATTGGGTTGAGTAGTATAGTCCCTGACAACTTCCAATATGACCCCCTATTTGGGTTGAGTAGTGTAGCCTTAAAGACCATCCAGGATATCCCTCCAGCTGGGTTGGGTAGTGTAGTCCCTGAAGACCTTCTAAAGAATACCCTTGACTATGAAGCATAGTGGTGAGGTGTGTTTAGACTTACCTAAGGAACCCTGAGAAAGAGGATATATTTCCCCACCGAGATGTGTTGTTTTTACGCAATCTAAAACCACGTGGGTGAGTCAGTACTGCCCAAAGTAGATAGTATTGAGGTGTGGTGATTTGAGCCTATTAGACTTGTGTCTCCTGGGAAGACACATGAGGTGATGGGAATAAAAGAGGATTCTACCTTGGAACTATTTAGTACTCATTTTCATGGGTTGAGATGTGAGATGAAGGTCCACTTACTCACTCATTTGGGCCTCTCTAACTAAGCACACACATACACAAAAGCACACACACACACACACAGATATATATATATATATATATATCCTACTTTAGTACCCACTCCTTGGGTATAGTTAATCTTCTTCCATGAGAGGCGAAGATGTATGGGGTATGCCAAGATCTCTTTGTGTTAATCTTATTTTGGTTGTATGAGTTCACTATCCTAAAAAAGGTAGTGAAGACTCGATGAGAAGTTCATCTTCTCACCGTTTTGATCTCCTTGTGCTTGGATGAGTTCAGTTTAACTCTCTTTTTTAGTTGATTTATACTCTTTCCATTCATTACTACCATACATTGTACCCTATATTGCTTTTCTATTTTGTGTATCTATTACTAATACCCCTTCACCTTTTTCATTGAATTCTACTAGGTATGTATATACTCACCCTTTCATGGGATTCACCCAACATGTGTCATGTATTTTGAAGATGGCAGACAGGTCAATCATGACTTCATAGGAGCTTAGTTATACGGGTTCTTGGACTACATATGATGTTCATATCTTGAGATCTCAGATCAAGTATCTCTTATCTATTTTACTTTTTCAGTTACTACCAAGTTGTGAAACTTTAATTGTTGGCCATGTTTTTTCCCATTTTCCCCTTTCAGATTACTTTACTATACTAGTACTATCTAGAGGCTCATGCATGTTCAATTTACTTTATATAAGTTTTCAATTTTTCTACTTTTTCTATGCACTTTTACATTGAGTATAATACTTTCATGTTTACTGGTTATTAGGAAAATGCATCCCCAAGTTTTTTGTGCCTTCGACACTTGTCTCCAACCTTTGTCTTATGGAGGTGGTCTTGGGGGTAGTTGCGGATTGAGCCCCATATTGTGTCGGGTCATGAAAAAGTGGTATCAGAGATGGTTCGACCATTGAGATATTGTTGAATTGTTTCCATAAAAAGGTATTGGTTTGGTTTAGGGAAATAGTTTTGAAATGTATCAAGAGTGGATTTCAATCTAGGTAGTTTAGTGATAGTGAGGGCGATCGACGTACCCATTCACCATAACCCTGATTACCTGCTTTTCAACACATTACCCTAGGAAATTTTTTACAGGGATCAATGGTACATGCATCATATAGTATTGATCCTCTGATTGTCCTTCTTGAGTCAAATCCCTATTTTTGTTGATATATATATGCTAATTTGACCACGGTACTCCATGATAACTTTTAATATTATTCTATGATGAAAGCTACCCAGGATATCAGCTCTAGTTCGTGACGATGACCCTATGAGTGATAAGGCCTCATCTTAGGGTCCATTATGTGATCCCCTTCCTCTCGTTGGGTAGGTAACATCACCCACACCCATTGAGCATCAAATAGTCCTAAAAGAGTTGGTTGAGGATGGGCACAGGATGAACACATTCTGTAATTTCTAGTGACAAAGACAGTTGAGGTTCTATGATGAGATAGTATCTTGTAAATCAAAGGTTTGACATGAGTTAGTTCTAGTTTTTTTTTCTTATGTGGACCTCGAGATATTATATGGTTGTATTGGAAACCAGTCCTCCCTGTAGAGAATCTGATGGCTCCAGAGGTACTGAAAGATGACGCACCTAGTTTGATTGCATGTCATGAGTTTTAGAGATATAGATCACCTAGGTTTAATGGGGATATATACTCCACATTCTTGTGTGGTAGAGGATTATAGTGAGCATGTGGTGTGGATGTCCCACTTGTATAGGACCCTTCCTGATGGTGGTCCTGGTGGTTGG
The DNA here is from genome assembly GCA_963277665.1 of Viscum album. Taxonomy (NCBI): domain Eukaryota; kingdom Viridiplantae; phylum Streptophyta; class Magnoliopsida; order Santalales; family Viscaceae; genus Viscum; species Viscum album. The sequence goes on along the minus strand of OY728155.1, from coordinate 1,444,776,435 downwards.
GTCTCTCTGACCTGTGTGTTTAGGGTGATGTTGAGCGGTGGAGATATTCTACTATAATCATTCCATAGATGTATAATTATACCCTAAAATGTTTTTGAAGTATGGATTGGTTTCCTACCATTCATACTTATTTGGTATTTTACTAATGGGTGTGGTGATGTGTCTTGGTTGGTTACTCTCCTTCCAGGAGGGGTGAAGACACATGGGATATTTCACGTGATTTCTGTGTCTAGATACTCTTTATTTCATGAGATTATCCTCTTATCCTTGATATAAATTTGGATTCATGAGTAAAATTAATTCTTTCCCCATTGAGATGCATTTTTGTGATGTTCTCAAAACCATGTAGGTTAGACAGTGTCATGCAAAGAAGAAAGTATTGAGGTGTGGTGGATGAGTTCTTTCTACTTGTTTAGGTATAGTGGGTATTTATGGGTTATTTACTCTCCCTGCATGAGTGTAAAATACACTTTGGGTATACCATGTTCTTTCCATGTTTATCTTCTCTTGGTTTTATGAGTCTACCTTCCAATTTTTTTTCTGGGGTACCATCACATATCGATGTTAACCTTGAATGCAAGACACTAGAGGAGGCTGTAAAATAGTCCATATATGGGTGGATGTGAACTATGGGGTTTTATCAATATCTCCACTAGGATTATTGAAGGTGGTGTTCTGTAGACCCTATGTCTATAGTTGGGCCATGGAGATTGGTTATTTTCCACCTATCACAGTTGAGGAAACTTGTGTCTGTATGTTTCATGATGTTGGCTGAGTAGAAGTTATATGTAAGAGTGGTTTGACCTTAGTGTTTTCTTCGAGTTCATACTTGGAAGCAGAATGTGAATCCGTGGTGAGATCACTGGTGTGGGAGTCCCAGTAGTAGATCTCAGTTTCTTTTCCTTGTGTCTGGACTTTTTCATTTGGAGGATGAAAATAATTGAAGGATATAGTGATGTAGAGACCCTAGTTTTTCCCTATAATACTTTATAATATTCCTAGGAATAATTTTGGATCTAGGAGCTGAGACGGTTGATGATTCTGAGGCCCTCTATACCTGGAATTAAATTTATATAAATATTATATATATTTTTATTACTCATGCATGTTTTTTCAGAGATAATGGAATATCTCATAAACATTTGATAGGATTGTAAATTAGACGGTATAATTGGGTCCAAAATGTGGTGTTTACTATAGGAGAAACATAAAATGAGTCAGAATGGGATGTTTGGACTCCTCGCTCCTTGGTGGTAAATTAAATGGATGAATTAAATTATTATTCTATTAATTTAATATCACAAACACAATTAACTCATGAATAAGAACTCATATGATAAATCTGATACCACCATTTAATTATGAATTCAGACTATACCATAGGTGGGGTATATCCTTTTTCATCACTAGGAGTTTGGCTTATGTTTCATCGTGGGAAAATAATTAAATAATTAAATATTTATTTATTTAATTATTTGATTAATATCTTAACATAAATTTCTACTATAAAGGTGTTGTTATGGAAACTTTCCCATGGTTATCCTCATAACCCTAGGATCATCAAGATTAACCTCTCCTCTCCTTTTTGTTGGTGAACATTGATGAAGCCTTGGATCCAGTAGGATCAAAGCGCGACGAACACAATAGCTTCTTCTGATCATTGCGCAAGTGTGATCTTCACCAACAATGATTGATCCAATCCAAGTAGGGTTCTTCAACTCGGTTCTTTTCACATTTTGAATAAATTATTGAGTAGATCCATCATCTTCCTTTAATCTACACTAATTGATGACTAATCATGTTCCCATGTACTGATTTTAATTCTTTATTTCAAAGTTTTCTAACCCTAATGTCCTGTTATTGATCGGTTATCCAGTAACGCTTGGCCCATGATCATCAAAACCTCTATTCTTGTGCATCCCTCCCTCCATTATTTGTTTTCTTCACAATGGAATACCCAGGGATCCCAGTTTGATAGATTCCAAGTGACCCGAACTCAATCGGGCACTCGGATTCGAGGTGGATCGACTAAATGGTGATGAAATCGTGAGAAGAGACTTGGTATATATAGATTAGGAACCGAGAATCATAGATCTTTGAGAATTTTAATTTTCTAGCTTAGAATGGGTCAGAAGTGGCTTGCAGAAAGTGTTGTGGATGTTCAACGCATGAGATCTGGGTAGTTGGCTAAGACGGTGGTCCAGCATGGCTCAATGGAACGACTCCGGTGAGGTAGGAGACCATTCATGATTTGTGGAGGCAGTGAGGGGGTACTATGTGGGAGATTAGGCTTGGTGGTGGTTGGTGTAGCTCCCAACGGTGAGTTGGTGCACGCGGTAGGCAAGGGCCCGGTGGGGTGGTGGCTCACGGTGTAATGGCGGAGGTGGCTTCAGCCAGTGATAAGGGCGAGCAGACCAGAGGTGATAGTGGTGGTTCTGGTGGAAGTGGCAACTGTGGTAAGACCTTGGTGGATAGGGTAATGGGGGAGGGGTTAGGGTAAAATAAAAATAAAATAAAATAAAAATAAAAAATGATATTAATAAGGTTATTAAACTTTAAACCCTCGTAACTTCCCTGTGTGGCATCCAATTGACGAACAGCCATTGGAAATGTGACCCCATTTACGACATGGTCTTCTTAAGACTATTTTAAATAATTTTCTCCAACCCATAACTTGGGCCCACAAAATTATCTTGAAGTGATAGACTTAATAATATTAATAAATCATTGACCCGCCATAACTCCTACATATGTCGTCAGATTAAAGCACTGTCAGTGACAGTGAGACCCTAATTACAAGAAAGTTATTTTAAAACCAAAGTTGGATACATGATTTGGTCCCATTGATTAGATACATGAAATGCCTAAGAATATTATTATTTTTGTTGTTGTTGTTGTGAAATGTTGTATCCGAAATAACTTCTCGATACGACATTTGATTGATGATCTGTCAACAGTGTCACAAACTTGATATTAAGGAATAATTTTCAAGACAAATTTTGGGTATTTAAATTGAGATTAAGGTGTGGGACCCATGAATCCTAGTTCGGGCGTGTTGTAGTGAAATGTGACATTTTCATCGAGTGTCCGATTTGGACTAATGAATAGTCGATCCCATGCGTTTTTTAGTGGGGATTTCAATTGTACGAGCCTTATATTTTATTTCAAGATTGAGATGTGAGCCCCATGATGAAATATTCATTCACAATCTGGTAAAGTGCATCTTCTTCACTGGGTGTCTGATTCGGGAAAATGAATACTTGATCTTTCATGCTTTCCTGCAAAGATCACAATGGTGTGATCCTTTTAGTTATATGAGACCTCATAATGTTATTCTCACTATGTTGGTAAGATCCTTATTCATGATATCATTAAATATGGAAACATGAAATGAATATCAAGGGAAGATCCTTCTGACCCGTTTGTAGAAAATCCATGGATTAGGTGAACACTAACTATTTGTGTCATGTTCTGAGTATGTATCATCTCTTAGTACCCACTCCTTAGGCTGTTTACTCTCTTCCTAGGAGAGGTGATGACACATGTGGTATACCACATGCTTTTTGTGTCTAGCCTCTCATTACTGGATGAGTTTACTCTCCTTCTATAGGTATAAAATACTCGATGAGGAGTTCATATCCTAACCGTTTTGAGATCACTACTGGAAAAACGACCTATACCCACGGTTCAAAACCGTGGGTATAGCCCCCAAAACCGTGGGTATAGGCTATACCCACGGTTTTGGGAACCGTGGGCTGGAATGGCGTTGGGATAGGGGTCTTGACCTATACCCACGGTTTGGTAGAACCGTGGGTATAGGTGGTTCACACATGAAACCGCTGCTGTACAGCGTGGCATGGGGTTTTCCCACGGTTTGAAAACCGTGGGAAAAATTTATATTCAAAAAAAACGCTCAGCAGGTTTTGAACCCGCGCCATGCAGAACACCTACGCGCAGCACCTGACCAGCGGACCAACCGAGCTGTTATATTTATATGTATATAATGATTATTCTATTTTAATATATTAATACTGATGCGGTTATTAAAAAAAAGGAACCGCCGGGTTTCGAACACGGGACCGGGAGGGAGACAATACCTCGGCGAACCAACTAAGCTAGACCGATTTTGTTAATTTAAATATACAGTGTTATACTTATATTAATATTGTTGATATATTTAAAATTACATCCTGCCGAGTTTCGAACACCGCACTTCCCAGAACTGAAAGACTAACTAAACCAACACACCTAGCGAATTTATGTTCATTAATACCAGTATATGTGTAATTAAATTATTTACAACATTGTTCCCACGTAAAATTTATTTCGTCCCGCGCAATTTTTTTCCCATTCCCTCCACCCGCAATAACGCGGGAAACCTATACCCACGGTTTTGAAAACCGTGGGTATAGGTCTTTGAAAAAAATACCCCCTATACCCATGGTTTTTAAAAACCGTAGGTATAGGTTTCCAAAGCAATGCCTATACCCACGGTTTTGGAAAAACCGTGGGTATAGGTCTTCACCAAAAAAACTATACCCACGGTTTGGTCCAAACCGTGGGTATAGGGTACCTATACCCACGGTTTTCCAAAACCGTGGGTATAGGTTCCCATACTATACCTATACCCACGGTTCTGGAAAACCGTGGGTATAGGCCCAATTTCCAGTAGTGGATCCTTGTGTTTGTATGATACTTTATTCACCCTCTTCATTAGGTATATCTTGGTGATTAAAACAACCAGAAAAGTTTACCAGAGTAGTACCAGGATGACCCTCCAGCCTGGCTGGGAAGTGTAGTCCCTGAAGTCCTTCTAGGATAACCCTCTAGCTGGGATAGCCAGTGTAGTTCCTAGTGACCTTCTGGGATGACCCTCCAGCTGTTCTGGGCAATGTAGTCCCCTAAGACCTTCTGGGATGACCCTCTTGATGGGTTGGGTAGTGTAGTCCCCGAAGACCATCCAGGATGACCCTCCTGTTAGACTAGGCAGTGTAGTCCCTGATGACCTTCCGGGATAACCCTCCAGCTGGGTTGGGTAGCGTAGTCACCAACAACCTTCCAAATAATACTCTCGACTATGTGGCATAGTGGAAAGGTATGTTTCGACTTACCTAAGGACACACAATAAAGAGGGGTAGTATCCCCACTGATACACATTCTTATGATGCGATCTAAAAATGTGTGGATGAGTCAGTGTCTCCCAAAGCAGATAGTATTGATGTGTAGTGATTTGAGACCCTTTGACTTGTGTCTTCTGTGCATACACATGAGGTACTGGGTATTACTGACGATTCTACATTGGAATGGTTGGCTACTTGTTTTCTTAGGCTGAGCTATGATATGGATATCCCCTTACTCACTTGTTTGGGATTCTTTGACTGAGCACACACACACACACATATATCCTACTCAAATACCCACCCCTTGGGTGTAGTTACACTCCTTCCAAGAGAGGAAAAGATGTGCGAGGTATGCCATGTTATTTCCATGTATAGCTTCTTGTGGTTGGATGATTCCACTCTCCTATAATAGGTAGTGAAAACTTAACAAGAAATTTATTTTCTCACTGTCACTACTGTAAATATGGCCTCTATCATCACTAGAAAAGAACATTAACAGTGCTAGAAAAGCACTGTTAATTGAGGAAAAAATAAAGGGGGTCCCTTTTATCAGTGCTCTGAAAAGCATTAATAAAGGCCCCTTTAATCAGCGGTTAAAAAGTACTAAAAATGGGGTCTTTTATTATTACTAAAAAAAGTGCTGATAAAAAGGTCCTTTTTCAGCACATTTTTTAGCACTGATAAATGACCCCTTTTATCTGTGCTTTTTTAAGCACTAACAAAAGTCAAAAAAATAAAAATAAAATAAATTAAAAATAATAAATAATATAGGGGATATTTTAATAGGGCTTTACCCCCTATCAGTGCTAGGCGGAGCCCCCTCTCTCTCATTGCATGATGCCTTTGCTCGCGCAACCCCCTCCCACTTGCACCCACGCACCCTTGCTTCCACCAGAACTTGAACTCGAGACCTCCTCCCTTGCACGCCTACACCTTTACCACTAATCCATTTATTTTTTTCTCCATTTCATGATATATCTATTTATATATATATATATAGTTATATTTATTCAAATATTAATATAGATTCATATTAATATAAATATATTTAGTTATATTAATACATATATATTTATTTATATATTAATATGTATATATATATAATCTTATATTAATATATATTTATACCTGTTTATATATATATATTTGTAGTTATAATTTTTTATCTGTATATTTATTTGTATATTAATATATATTTATATGATTAGTTTTAAATAAACTTATAAAATATTATTTTTATGTGTGTTTATAAATAAATAAATAAATACATACATACATATATACAACACACACCCACACACACACACACACACACACATTTACGAATAAATACATAAATATGTGTATCTGAAAAGCCATAAAATGTTAAAATGACCATAAATTCTAATCTATAAGTCAGTTTTAACTCCACAACTAGTCAAATAAAAAAAAATGAAACAATTTTAGATATGATATATGGTACATGCCTATCGGACATCCATATCAGAAGTTATTCATGTTTGAATGTAAAACAATCAGAGTTTCCCGACTAAAAAGTCGGTTTTAGAGGACTTATGGGCCTTTTTGGGCCTCAAAAAATGTGATTAATGGTTCCCTTGTGTCACTAGAGCTTAGATATCATCGTAAGCTTCAATGTTATATGTTGTAGAGCTCGAACGGACACCCAGATCAAAAGTTATGGCCTTTTGTAGTTTGAGTTACATTTTCAACTTATTTTCGATCTTTTATTAATGTGTTTGATTATTTGTGTCTTCAAATTGTTATTAAATGATTATTAATCAATGATAATTAGAAAATTATTAATTAATAATATTTTTTAAAGTAATTTAAATCCATTTTCACTAAATTTATTTTATATAAAATGTAATAGTCTATTTATATTCTTCTAAAACATATTTAAAAAATACATACTATATTTATATCAATATAAATATACAAATATAATAATTTATTATTTTTCATGATTGTTTTTTGAAATTTATCAGTTCTAGGAAAAGGAACTGATAAATCCCACCCCTTTATCAACACTACTAAAAAATTGCTGATAAATGGGCCCCTTTAATAATGCTAAAAAAAGCACTAATAAAGGGGGGCCTTTATCAGTGCTAAAAAAAGCACTGATAAAGGGTCCCTTTTAACATCACTTTTTTAGTGCTGTTAAAAGCACCCATTATCAAGGATTTTTTTAGCACTGATAAAGGGTGGCACTACAGAAACCCAGTTTTCTGGTAGTGTGTGTCAATCTCCTTGTGATTGGATGATTTCAATTTCACTCTTTTGTTGGGTTGAGCTATACTCTTTCTGTTCACTCTTACTATACCTTCTTTTCTCTACTAATTTCCTCTTCAGTGTACCTCTTAATTCTCCCCCTTCACCTTTATAGGTTATTCTATTTTCATTCTTACTTATGATAGAGTGATTAAGTGAGATTTGGTGGTGGATAGCTTCATGGCAGACCAAACACTGACAGTTGGGGCTGGTAGTGGGGATGTAGAAGATGATACATTGAGAGATGGTATCCAATTGAATTCATTGGTATCATGTAATGTGAACTTCTTTAGGATATGGTATCAAGATAGAGGTTACACAGTTAAGGTCTCTTGATATGGTTCTAGTCGGCTGAGGGAGAGGTAGTGCCACTATTGTGATTGTTTGTGAAATATTCCATTGGATTGTCTACTATTACATGTTAATGACATAGAGGAGTTTGATGGGATACCTCGGTAGAGGAAGATGGTAAATAATTGAGTTATATAGGGTGTTTTATATGAAAGAGGAGTATAGTGAATAGCATTTAGTGGAAGAAATTTTGATCAGTTGCCACCATCACCCCTAAGAATGCCTTCCCAGGCTCAAGGAGTTGGCAGTCAGAGGTGAGGGTAGTTTTAGGCAGTGAAGTATTATGACCCATATGATCCTTGTATTATTATATATATGATCTATATATTTTATACCTTTTCTTTAGTACCGTTTTTCATAGGAATGATTCACTATTTTCTTATCACTTACCTTATTCAAGATATAGAGTTTATGGTAGAGCCTTTTCCTCAACCTTTATAGTTAAAGTCTCATACCATATGAGATTCATAAGTCACACAGTTCTACTTAAAGTAATATCTAACTGTTGAAAGATAAATATTATTTTGTAATTTCTTTTTAGTAACGACAAGGCTTTATGAAATCATCTTTATAATGGAATGGCTATTTGTATTTCAGATTTAGATTTATTTTTTCAGGTGAAGGATGTAGTGTTTCTACAATGATTTAACAAGGTTTTCCATCATTGGTGATAAGGAAACTTGAACAGAGTAGGACATACTCATACATAGTAAAATACATCAAATTACTCACCAGTTGGTTGGTATAACCCTTGGAGCATTAGATTCTATGGGCTAATAGCTTCCAGTATTGGTGGAAGTGTATGATGACAGATTCCTAGAGGACATTATAGGATTACATCCCCAAAGAGATATTTTTTTTAATACATTCTCCTGGTAAATATCAAGATATCCACACTAATATATTAGATGGATCTCATAGAGCTTCGTGACCTGAATTTATAGTTGGAGTATTTTCAAAGGATGAGATTTGTTAGACCAAGTGTTTCCCACAGGGAATTCCCAATTTTTTTAACCATGAAGGTGGATAGGAGCTTGAGTATGTGTGTGGATTAGAATAATCTAAACTAGGTTACCATTAAGAACTGGTATCCACTACCGATAATCAATGACCTATTCAACCAGCAGAAGGAGGCAAGATGGTTCTCAAATATTGACCTGAAATCATGTTATCACTATATTTTAGTTAAAGATAATTATACAATGAATATGATATTATAATTTCACTATATCCACTATTAACACTTGGTGATGCCTTTTGTCATGATGAATTTTCCAACATTGTTAATGGGACACAAGAACTTGATCTTTCATCCCTTCATAGATCAGTTCACAATAGTCTTCATTGACGATATCCCATTGTACTCATCAGAGGAGGAGGATCACATGAGACAGTTGATGTAGAGACCCGAATCTTGACATACATAGATATTACATTACTTTTGCAGAATACATAATACATAACAAAAACAGACACATAAGGACCATAATAGTTTAGTGTCTTTGGAAACTTGGAACATAATCTTCTAATCATGGTGAAAGATCTTCAAGATCTCCCATAGAGATCTTCCACTTTTTGTTTCCTTACCTAAAACCTTTCTTTTAATCCTGGGGGAAAGTAAAACATAAAAAGGGTGAGCTCAAATGCTCAGTAAGGGTAAGCATGGATAAAATAAAACATACCATACACATTTGAACCTAAAAACATGAACATAATGTTTAAACATCAAAATCTTGAGCAAGGACAGAAAACATTGAAGTACATAAGGCATAGATCATAATGGAACATAAATAATGATAACATAGAATGGGAATAAAACATTTACTTGTGGCATCCATTAAGAACATGTAATGATTTCTATAGTAGCCAAGTCATTGCTTCCAATACCATCATAGTGGACAAAGTCCCTTTCTGAATCGAGTTCACTCCTTGTTTCAGTCCTGTAACACTGAACCAGATTAACTTACCATTCCAGACATGTCTATCTCATGAGATATAAATCTTTACTCAATTCATTGGAGGGATATATTGGTCCCACCCATCTCATAATGAAATCATTCTTACTTGTGTCACAAAATAAACATACATCATTCATAATAACCCAATAAATAAAATGGGTTTCATAAACATCATTCCATCATTACATAATCCATATAAAATAAATGGATATCATTTCATAATAAGGAAAGTAAATCATAGATACATTATACATGAAACATACACATATGAAATAATTGAATCTTAGATGAAAAATGGTTTTGATAAAACACTTGAAATGAATTCTTGAGGAAAATATCCTTTCTTCTTAAAAATCATTTTATTTTCACAAAATGTCATGCAATTTTTAAAAGATAATTATTTTGTAGAAAATAGTCATGGAATATTTTTGAGGAACCTTCATGAAAATAAGACTTTATAAAACCGTAAAAATCATTTCATGCCGTATATTTTAAAAAAACATTCTTCTCATACTTTTGTCGGAAAAGTCAAAAAAGTACCTTGTAGGCTAAATAAAAGAAGTTTCCTTCCACACCAAGGGGTAAAAGTCAAAATGGGTAAAAAGGAATTTAAACATACATGAATACATTTGTATAAAACATGTACATGGATGATAGCAATAACCCCAGTAAAGACTTACGAATAAGCAATCTCGGATAAAAATGAGATTTGTAAAATTATCCCTTACCTTAGGTCTGATGTGCTTTGTACGTATATGAACCTCCTGTATAATGATTTAAATAATGTCATTGACTTATTACAGAATCATATTAATTGTTATGATATCATATATGGTTCACTTAAGCCTTTATATTACCTGTTCTTTTGTAAGTTCCATATTAAAGAGCATTTTGGGTAAAATCGTTTCATTTGTCATATGTGTTTTGACTTGTAATTATTCATATGATTACTTAGATCATGATTACTTAATTCCAGAATATAAAACATTATTTATATATAATATATATTCATAATATACATATATATAATAGATCGATAAATGGAAATAAATACACCGTTCATAGAGATGGTAGGTCGTACGTACGCATGAACGTTGTTTTCGTTTCCTCGTTGAATGGAATTAATTGGATGACATACATATATATATACATAAATCCAGTATCATTATTATGTCATATATTTCATGATTACTTATTATATATACTTTATAATCATTTATGAATGGCTAATCATTGAGAATGAATCTCATCGCGTCGTGGAGACGGTATTCCGTACGTACGCACGAGCGATGATATCGTTCCCATGATCGTGGAATTTTATTGGAGTGTATGTATACTATTACAAAATCAATATCACTTTACAATAATCATATATAGTTATTATTTACACCATTATACCCATCCATGTATGGTGGTGGTGGAAAATAGATTACACCACGGTGTGGAGACGGTATTCCGTACGTACGCACGCGCGGTGATTTCCTTTTCCGTAGGATGGATAGATGGTGAAATAGGGTTGTTTCATACTTATAATAAAATATCAGTATATTAGTGATACTGATGTTATTACTTCATAATGAAACAACCTATGAAGAAGAAGTGGAAGAAGAAATAAAGGTGAAAGAATCGGTAACGGACATTACCTCTTCTTTGAAGCGCCTCTTAGAGACCTCCTCTTAGGGTACTAAAATTGGTCTTTAAAGATGACCAGGACCTCTAGGATGGTTCTAGGGAAGTGGAGAAGAGAATTTGTCAGGGTTTTTCCGAGCTTGAAGGCTCAAAGTGGTGTGAGGAAGAGAGGGAGGAGGTGCCCTTTTATGAGGGAGGAGAGGGGCACCTTTGGAATAACTAAAAATATTATTTTATTATAAAGTCATATTAGGTTTCTAATAGCTCCAAATTGATTTATTTCGAATATAAGGTGGTTATAGGTATAAATCATCTCATCCAATAAAATTTAGACAAGTTTATTTCATTATATTAACCTTACCTTTTAGTTTTAACTCTTAGTTAATTAGATTGACATTTACCATGTCACGTTTCTTTTTATATTATATAGTTAATAAACTTAACATGTACATCCAAGCGAACCCCAAGTGGTCCATTAATGATACACCTATCATGATATAAGTATATTGTTCTAACCTTAGATTTTTAAGAATATAATAACAATTTGTAATATAATATTTGTTTTAAAAACTATTGCATGTCAATTTTGACACGATTTGGTAATTGATTTTTGTGAAAATCATAACAGAATTATTAGATCAAAAAAAGATACTTAAATCAATAATAACATGTAATATTAATATATAAAATTATTGTAATTCATAAAAAGTCTCAAATTACATTTATTTGGGTATTTATAACATGAATTATGTAAATATGTCATTAATAAGATAATTATTGCATCATAATTGTTTCATAAATAAATTAAATTATATTAAGTTTAAAAATTATAAATAAACTACAATTATGTAGGAAACCTTTTTATCTTTATAATGAATATTTATAGTCGAATTTATCTTATGTAAAACCCTATATTGAAAATTATTTAGTTATTAAACTTTGATTTTAACTATTTTAACCCTTCTTTAAATAAATTAATAATAAATGTCCTAATCTAATCCATGTGGGCCTAAATGGTCATATTTTATTCCTAAGGTTGTTTTGGGACGGATTACACTTATCCAATAGAATTAGGACATGTGTTAGCGTAATAATAATATCATTTTTACCCTTAATTACCCTATTTACTTTTAACCGTGGTAAAAAAAAGTAAAAAGTTACTATTCACCAAAAATTATTTTCATCTCATTGAACCACATCTTAGTCCTTGATATTAACCGTGTCTCTCGGATTTTCGAAATTCCACTCACAGAAGCGGTAAAATTAAGTTTTATGAAAAATTCAGTTTTTTTTAACTACCACATAGTGGTTTCACTATTCATCAAAAAATGAAAGTTTCCAGAAAAATACCACAAATTAGGCCTAAGCTATATTTGATATTATGAATTCAAAAATGATGTCTATTTTACCAAATTCAAAACATATCAGTTGCATTAATTAATTTAAAAAATTAGTTCCTATCGTCAAAACAAATAGCGTGTTCTTAAGAGATAATAACTATCAAAAGATTGACACTTGTTTATGTCTAGTTTAAATGTGAATTTACATCCAATGACCAATATTGAATTAAATTGTAAAAATATATTCTAAATATACTTTAAAACCACTCAAATTAATAATTTATCACTATTAATTATTCCGATTAAAAAAGTTGTTTTTAATTAAAATTTAGTAATTTGCACTATTCATCAGAATATGAAAGTTATTCGAAAAGTACCAAAATTTCACCCTAATCTAATTTCGATATTCCGAATCCAAAAATGAATTTCATTTTGAAATATAAAATTTATAAAATTTCAAAAAGTTTGTATTACTATTCATAACAGCTAGTTCATAATAATATTATAATAATATTTCATTTAGTGAAACTCGGTATTACGTACTACACACGCTGTCGAGGAAGGTCGCGATTGCGTGTAATGCAGCCAAGATAGGGTTGCGTGTTGTGAAAGACTCCTTTGTTGTAACGTACAACAGAAGACATCAATAAAATTTAAAAGAATATTTCTCATAAAATATCGGGGTGTTACATTCTACCCCCCTTAAAATGAATTTCTCCCTCGAAATTCGTTGGGGTTATATATGGTTTACTAGTCGAGATTTTCCTTAATAGAAACCCACATCATAAAAAGGAATACCAAAACCAATATTGAAAAACTAAAGTATGAAACATAACGGTTACCCAAATTAACTAATCACTGGGTTTCCACATAGGAGAACATAGGTGAAAATATGGATATGGAAGAGAAACCTAACGAGCATGTTCTGATGGAGAGTGGTAGAGAACATGGCTATGAAAAATCCAACAATCACAAAGTTATAGATTTGTGATGATCTAAGGTACCATCTGATTCATTGGATATAAGGGAACAAGGACAACATTTTTGGTTTTCAATATCATTTCCCTAAAGTTGATGAATTAAATGAAATACTTACATGATTTTGGTACAATATCACTATTGTTTGTGAATTGAACAATTTTCACTTCATCCCTTAAAGAAATGAAGTTGAATTTGTTATTCGTGATGTGTTAGAAGATCATGTGATAGAATGATGGGTCATTCCATCTGTTTCAAACAAAAGGTTAGAAAAAGTTATAAGTCCATCTTATGGTTAGTGTAATCGTATATGGTTCCAAAAATAAACTTATACTTCATATATCATACCTATTAATAAAATAAAACTAGTTTCTACTAACCAGGGACTTCCTGTAGGCCAGTGGTAGGTGATAAAGGCCAGTTTCACTTCGGTTGTGGGTTCGATTCCCATAGCCTTGTCCGACGCGATGGGATGTCGCCCGTCCTGTAGGTTGTCCTTTTTCTAAAACTATATTACTATAACATCCCATCAATAATATCGAAAAAACTTCTATACTTAAACAATACTAACTTATGTCCAACATAATCCATTCCAATCTTTAGGCTTATCCATAATACTGCATTCCACTCTCATAATATAGTGAAAACGATTAACAGAGATTTAATACCATCGTTGATCCCCATATATCATAAGATATGTCTTGTTGGTCACATTCCAAACATTCTAAGGCCTTAATCATGTATTCTCTTGAAAAATTAATACCCATTGAACCTTAGTGAAAACATGAATGCAGTTAAAGGTTAACACTTTCCACATACCAAAATCCTCAAAATTATATATACTCAAACCATGATATCACTTCGTCCTTATATCAATCATGAGCTCATGAATACAATCAAACATATCATTATCTTCTTATTCCTTCATTATGCGCATATCATCTACTTTAAAAAATATCTGAATAACCTTCCATGGTTACTGGTACCATTCAACATATACTTTCAAATACTTTTAGGAAAAACAATAGTGTAACAATCCTTAGATGATTCTTTATTCCATAGTACCATTAACTATTCAACATAACTCTCGATAAACATACAATCATTCCACTACCTTCTAAAACAACTGACTGAGCTTCAACACTTATTTCAGCTTATATATCATTTTTAGTCTCCTCATCATCATCCACATAAATACTACCCATATGACCAAGCTGATTCTCTTCATGAGATTTTCCATTAGGGCATTGATTTTCATAATGCCCGTACATTCCACATTTAAAACATCTAATCATTGTTCATGTCGTATAAATACCATTATCCTTGACCATGGTGTTAACTGAACCTTTTCCTTTGCACTTACTGGATTTGTGTCCTTCTTTTCCACACCCAAAGCATCTTCCAGTTCCTTTGAAACAATCTCCCTGATTCCTCTTCCCACATGATTTACATGAGGGAAATTGAACTTTCTTTCCTCTATGATCATCATGAAACTCCATCTTTCTCAATTTATCTGAGTCAGGAAACTTACCAAATTTGAGATTATTGATCATATTATGAGATTTCTGATTAGGAATAATAACGATGTTTTGACTTCCAGATCCCATTTCATTTGGTTTCTCATGAAGAATATCATTCCATTGTCTGTCATATCCTCCATTATCATGAATCTTCCTGTTTCCAGCCATTTTCTAAAACCCAAAAAGAATAGTCTGAGAGGAAAAAATCATGCTAGGGAAAACAACATTGTAAAGGGGGATTTCCTTCAATATATAACATCTTAGGTTAAATTCTAAAATCGTTACCGTAGTTCTAGGACTATATCCTATACTTATACTTATCCTTATGGACATCCCTAGACATACCTTAGAAATATCTCTAGGGATCTCACTAACATTTTAGCATCCTAGTTTCCAAAGGTTGACTAAACCTTTCCTATGATACCAATTGTAGAGACCCAAATCTTGTCGTACATAGATATTACATTACTTTTGCGGAATACATAATACATAACAAAAACAGAAACACAAGGACTGTAATAGTTTAGTGTCTTTGGAAACATGGAACGTAATCTTCTAATCGTTGTGAAAGATCATCAACATCTCCCATAAAGATATTACACTTTTTGTTTCCTTACCTAAAACCTTTCTTTTAATATTGGGGGAAAATAAAACATAAAAAAGGTGAGCTCAAATGCTCAGTAATGGTAAGCATGGATAAAATAAAACATACCATACACATTTGAACCTAAAAACATGAACATAATGTTTAAACATCAAAATCTTGAGCAAAAACATAAAACATGGAAGTACATAAGGCATAGATCATAATGGAACATAAATAATGATAACATATAATGGGAATAAAACATGTAATTGTGGCATCCATTAAGCACATGTAATGATTTCCATAGTAGCCAAGGCTTTGCTGCCAAGACCATCTTAGTGGACAAAGTCCCTTTCTGAATCGAGTTCACTCCTCATTTCAGTCCTGTAACGGATTAACTTACCATTCCAGCCATGTCTATCTCATGAGATATAAATCTTTACCCAATGCATTGGAGGGAGATATAGATCCCACCCATCTTATATTGAAATCATTCTTACTTGTGCCACAAAATAAACATACATCATTCATAGTAACCCAATAAATAAAATGGGTTTCATAAACATCATCCCATCATTACATAATCCATATAAAAGAAATTGATATCATTTCAAAATAAGGAAAGTAAATCATAGAGACATTACACCTGAAACATACACATATGAAATAATTGCATCTTAGATGAAAAATGGTTTTGATAAAACACTTGAAATAAATTCTTGAGGAAAATATCCTTTCTTATTCAAAATCATTTTCTTTTCACAAAATGTCATGAAATTTTTAAAAGATAATGATTTTGTTGAAAATAGTCATGAAATATTTTGTAGGAAGCTTCATGAAAATAAGTCTTTATAAAACCGTAAAAATCTTTTCATGTCGTATATGTTAAAAAAACATTCTTCTCGTACTTTTTTCGGAAAAGTCAAAAAAGTACCTTATAGGGTAAATAAAATAAGTTTCCTTCCACACCAAGGGGTAAAAGTCAAAATGGGTAAAAATTAATTTAAACATACATGAATACATTTTTATAAAACATGGACATGGATGATAGCAACAACCCCAGTAAATACTTACGAATAAGCAATCTCAGATAAAAATGAGATTTTCAAAATTATCCCTTACCTTAGGTCTGATATGCTTCGTACATATCTGAACCTCCTGTATAATGATTTAAATAATGTCATTGAATTATTACAGAATCATATTCATTTTTATGATATCATATATGGTTCACTTATGACTTTATATTACCCGTTCTTTTGTAAATTCCATGTTAAAGAGCATTTTGGGTAAAATCGTCTCATTTGTCGTCCGTGTTTTGACTTGTAATTATTCATATGATTACTTAGATCATGATTACCTAATTCCAGAATATAAAACATGATTTATATATAATATATATTCATAATATACATATATATATAATATATCGATAAACGGAAATAAATACACCGTTCATGGAGACGGTAGGTCGTACGTATGCATGAACGTTGTTTTCGTTTCCTCATTGAATGGAATTAATTGGATGACATACATATATATATACATAAATCCAGTATCATTATTATGTCATATATTTCATGATTACTTATTATATATACTTTATAATCATTTATGAATGGTTAATCATTGAGAATGAATCTGATCGCGTCGTGGAGATGGTATTCCGTACGTACGCACGAGCGATGATATCGTTCCCATGATCGTGGAATTTTATTGGAGTGTATGTATACTATTACAGAATCAATATCACTTTACTATAATCATATATAGTTATTATTTACACCATTATACCCATCCATGTAAGGTGGTGGTGGAAAATAGATTACACCACGACGTGGAGACGGTATTCCGTACGTACGCACACGCGGTGATTTCGTTTTCCGTAGGATGGACAGATGGTGAAATAGGGTTGTTTCATACTTATAATAACATATCAGTATATGAGTGATACTGATGTTAATACTTCATAATGAAACAACCTGAGAAGAAGAAGTGGAAGAAGAAATAAAGGTGAAAGAATCGGTAACGGACATTACCTCTTCTTTGAAGCGCCTCTTTGAGACCTCCTCTTAGGGCACTAAAATTGGTCTTTGAAGAAAACCAGGACCTCTAGAATGTTTCTAGGGAAGTGGAGAAGAGAATTTTTCAGGGTTTGGCCGAGCTTGAAGGCTCAAAGTTGTGTGAGGAAGAGAGGTAGGAGGTGCCCATTTATAAGGGAGGATAGGGGCACCTTTGGAATAACTAAAAATATTATTTTATTATAAAGTCATATTCAGTTTTTAATAGCTCCAAATTGATTTATTTCGAAGATAAGGTCGGGATAGGTCGAAATCCTCTTATCCAATATTATTTAGACAAGTTTAGGTCATTATATTAACCTTAGCTTTTAGTTTTAACTCTTAGTTAATTAGATTTACATTTACCATGTCACTTTGTATTTTTATATTATGTAGTTAATAAACTTACCATATACGTCCAAGCAACCCCCAATTGGTCTATTAATGATACACCTATCATGATATAAGTATATTGGCCGAACCTTAGATTTTTAGGAATATAATAACAATTTTTAATATAATATTTGTTTTAAAAACTATTTTATGTCAATTTTGACACTATTTGGTAATTGATTTTTGCGAAAATCATATAAGAATGATTAGTTAGAAACAAGTTAATTAAATAAATACTAACATTTCATATTAACATATAAAATTATTGTAATTCATAAAAAGTCTCAAATTACATTTAGTTGGGTATTTATAACATCAATTATGTCAATATTTCATTAATAAGATAATTACTGCATCATAATTGTTTCATAAATAAATTAGATTATTTTAAGTCTAAAAATTATAAATAAAATACCATTATGTAGGAACTCTTTTTATCTTTATAATGAATATTTATAGTCGAATTTATCTTATGTATAACCCTATATTAAAAATTATTTACTTATTAACCTTTGATTTTAACTATTTTAACCCTTATTTAAATAAATTAATAATAAATGTCCAAATAGAATCCAAGTGGGCCTAAATGGTCATATTTTATTCCTAAGGTTGTTTTTGGCCGGATTACACTTATCCAATAGAATTAGGACATCTGTTAGGGTAATAATAATATCATTTTTACCCTTAACTACCCTATTTAATTTTAACCGTGGTAAAAAAAAGTAAAAAGTTACTATTCACCAAAAAAATATTTTCATCTCATTGAATCACATTTTAGTCCTTGATATTAACCGTGTCTCTCGGATTTTTGATATTCCACTCACAGAAGTGGTAAAATTAAGTTTTATGAAAAATTCAGTTTTTTTTAACTACCACTTAGTGGTTTCACTATTCATCAAAAAATGAAAGTTTCCAGAAAAATACCAAAAATTAGGCCTAAGATATATTTGATATTATAAATTCAAAAATGATGTCTATTTTACCAAATTCAAAACATATCAGTTTCATTTATTAATTTAAAAAATTAGTTCCTATCGTCAAAACAAATAGCATGTTCTTAAGAGATAATAACTATCAAAAGATTGACACTTGTTTACGTCTGGTTTAAATGTGAAATTACATCCAGTGACCAACATTGTATTAAATTGTAAAAATATATTCTAAATATACTTTAAAACCACTCAAATTAATAATTTATTACTATTAATTATTCCGATTAAAAAATTTGTTTTTAATTAAAATTTAGTAATTTTCACTATTCATCAGAATATGAAAGTTATCTGAAAAGTACCAAAATTTCACCCTAAGATAATTTTGATATTCTGAATCCAAAAATGAAGTCCATTTTGAAAGGTAAAATTTATACAATTTCAAAAAGTGGGTATTACTATTCATAATGGCTAATTCATAATAATATTATAATAATATCTCGTTTAGTGAAACTCGGTATTGCGTACTACACACGCTATCGAGGAAGGTCGCGATTGCGTGTAATGCAGCCAAGTTAGGGTTGCATGTTGTGAAAGACTCCTTTGTTTTAACGTACAACAGAAGACATCAATAAAATTAAAAATAATATTTCTCATAAAATCTCGGGGTGTTACACTTGATGATGGTCTTGGACTTACTCTAAGAGAACCATCTTTATGGGAATCTCTCAATGTATCAGTTATGTATTTCATAAGTCCACTTTTTGAGACACATCATATCAGAGGAGGTGTTTACGTTATATCCAGTGAAGGTTGAGGTAGTGTTCGCTTGGGATCCACCCAAGCGTGTGACTGAGGTACAAAGATTATATGCTCTTGTGATCTACTATAAGATATTCATGGATTATTTATCTAGGAAATCAGCACCCTTTCCTTCTTTAACCCTAAAAGGGAAGCCTTTTATTTGTATAGAAAGTTTCCAGCAGGGCTTTCAAAATTTGAGATAAAGGTTGTCAAGTGCTCCCATTTTGAGACTGCTAGAGGAGGGTGTCAAGGGTATGGTGTTCTATGATACCTATGACACTAGGATTGGAGGTGTACTAATGAAGAGGTTGGTAGTTATTTCTTATGGGTCCCAAAAGTTGATACCTCATGAGTATAACTAAGAAACCCCTAATCTAGATCTGTAAGCAGTGGTCATCACCCTGAAGATGTGGTGACACTATCTTATGGGTGAGTGGGTTATCATATTCTCTGACCACAAGAGTCTCAAGTGTATATTTTCACAGAAGGGTCTTAACTTGAGATTGAGGTGGTGACTAGTGTTCCTCAATGATTATAACTTTGAGATAGTCTACAATCTCAAGAAATAGAACCTGGTGGAAGATTATATCCATAGGAGATCATGTTTACATTCGTTAAGAGAGGTGTCAGATATATTATCCTCATTGCAGTTGTCCCATTTGAATGAGGATGGTGAAAAATACCTTTAATCGATGGTTGTTACCCCTCAGCTACTACAACATGTTATAAAGTCTCATCTTAGATATACTAAAAATGAGACCTTACGTATTCAGATTTCCACTTTACATGCTTCTGATGGATTTTTTGAATGTGGGGATCACATCATTCTTTTCATAGGGTGTATGATGGTACTAATTTCAATGAATGAGCATGTTTCTATGGAGTATCATACATCACCCATAGTGGTATATCTAGGTGTGTAGAATATATACTGGTACATTTAGAATCATTATACTAGACATGGATGATGAAGTGTGTGGTAGATTTTATCTCTCGATGCCTTACTTATTAGCTAGTGAAGGCTAAAAACCAGGTTCTAATGGGTTTGGATCAAATCCGTGAGGATCCATAGTGTAAGTGGTATGGTATATCTATGTACTTCAAGTTGGATCTCCCATGACCATCTAGAGGACATGATGCCATCTGGGTGATCATAGAACCACTGACCATATCAGCCCACTTTCTAGATATATGAGAGTGTATTTCAGTGGATATATTTAGATTCATTTAGGTTAAGAAGATAGTTTGACTTAATAGAGTTCCCTAAAATATTGTTACACTCAATGATACTTTCATCATGTCATGATTATAAAGAGTATTTTAGGAGTCCATTGGGACTCAATTGTTTTTGAGCACAGTGTTTCACCCCTAGATAGATGGAAAAAAAATTGACTATTCAGGTTAGGGAGGGCATGATATGAGATTACATGTTACAAAATGTCCATATTTTGGAGGATCACCTAACCTTTTTGGAGTTTTCATAGAATAAAAACTATCATTCCACCATCAATATGGAACCATTAAAGTCCTTGTATGATATATCCTGTAGGTCGCCATTATTTTGGACTGATCTTGGGGGATTCTACTCATGGTTCCATAGTTGGTGTGGGTGACAACAAAGAAGGTTCTAATAATTTAAGAGAATATGAGTACTACCTAGATCCATCATAAGTCTTATGAATACTGATGGAAGAGGCCTTTGGATTTTGATGATGAAGACCATGTGTTCTTAAAGGTATCACCTTAGTGAGGGTTGTGAATATTCTTCCAAGGTGTAATGTTTTCTATGAGTTTTATTTTAACTTTATAGATACTATGTAGGGTTGGTAAGATGGTGCAACATTTTTTCCTACCATTTTAGTCATGCAAGGTACATGATGTCTTCCATATGTTTCATCTGAGGAGGTATGTACATGACCCATTACCTATTATCGA
Source organism: Viscum album (assembly GCA_963277665.1). Classification (NCBI taxonomy): domain Eukaryota; kingdom Viridiplantae; phylum Streptophyta; class Magnoliopsida; order Santalales; family Viscaceae; genus Viscum; species Viscum album. Next base: position 1,444,754,564 of record OY728155.1, on the reverse strand, counting down.
CTAGGTAGAGATGGACATCAAGGATGGATCTAACTTTGTAGAGTACTCGATAGAGATTGAGGATCGATAGGAGAAGATCCATCATGTGTGAGTGATTTCTGTGGTGTATGTGTGGTGGTAGAAAAATAATATTTAGGATATAACCTAGTATATGGATAAAAATATGTGATTCCAATACCCTTATCTTTTTATAAAGGATTCATTTTCATTTTCAGGTTGGGAAGCCCTGAGGTGGGGAGAATGTAATAAATCTATTTTTTTCTTGTAAATATTTAGAATATTTTAAATAATATTTTAGAATCTAGGTATAGAGTTAGCATGGGATTATAGGGCCCATGGAGGCTCTATGTTGATACAATAAAAATATTAAATGTATTGTATCACACATGACTAGTTTTTTCTGAAATAATGGAATAAATCCCAAACAGGGTCTTGGATTAGAAATACGGTATCACTATTAAATATGGAATGTGAATTTTACTATAGCCACAACATAACCATTATCAGCGTCAGGTGTTTAGTTGAAGTTCAATCGTGGGAACAGAAACCAAAATAAATTATTTTTTTTGTGTGGTGGATATTTTAAATATAATGATCTAATGATCACTATTTAATATTTTTTTTATAAAATCCCTAGGGTTATATATATAACACTAGGGATTGGGTGAGGATCCATGTGAGTAGTGTTCTTGGAAAACTATTAAGGAATCATGGATTGGAAGCTGGTGTACCTAAGGAGTTTGTGAATTTATATAGTTACATCTATGTGTGACCAGTATTCATTAGTTATCAATCAAAAATCTTGTTAGGATGTTTTTCTTATTTGGATTTATACCATTTTATTATCCCATGTCTAACATTAATCAATTTACCTAAAAATCTGATTCATGAATTGATGGTTGATTATGGTTGATGTTATCTTCCAATAATTAGCGATTGATATTGCTTGGTTAATTCCATGTTATTTTCATTTATTCATTAATAATTATAATGGAAATACATTGAGGCCAACCCAGACATCATATGAGGTTCATTCCTCTCTCTATATTTTATTATTTTCTCACACTATTTATCGTGTGTCCATCACAACATTCCATTTGAACTATGGTTCAAAAATACCAATTGAATGGTTATTTCACAATAATTGTTTGGCACAAAAGATCATCACCATTGTTTTAGGTTCCTAATTGATGGCATGATTTAGGTGGGTGATAGACATAGGATTTTCAAGAATGGTTTGGGGACTTGTGATCCCTATATTGGAAGGTGATGACAACATGGTGCAATGGGAGGTGTTTCCCCAAATGAATGGATGGTTGGTTTAAATCTGGACACCAATGACAGACTAGGTACGGAGGACACCGAATATTAGTTTTCTGTGGGATTTGATGGTGGATTCTGAGGAGACAGTAGTGTGGGAGGACACATGAATCTTTATGGAATTTTTGTAAAATCCAGCATGTCATTCATTATGAATAACACACATCATGTGGACCCTGGTTGTGACATATGAGGTTTACATATAATGAAAAATATCGCATGTTGTTTGGGACCGACCATGTTCCATGTGACCCAGGGATGGTGGCTCAGCATGTACCTGGAGGTACTCAAGCACTAACATGGATAAGTACACGAGAAAAGATAGAGTATATGGGAACAACCTGGTACATGAACACAACTAGGTACTAGGACACAACCAATTACATAGTTATGGATGGAGTACATGGGAAAGACCTAGTACTCAGACATGGCCGTCTACCCAAACATGGATAGGTATACAAGCATGATTATAGTACATGGGCATGACCTGAATTACATGGTTATAGGACGGAACACATGGGTAGACCCCATGCATACAAGACACACCATGTAAATCTAGTACATGTCTTTCACTTCTATCAAGGTAGGTTGAGGCCCTTATTCTCTTTGGTGTGAACTAGTTTCCTTAGTTTAAATTCCCTCAGTCCATACCCATGATGGTGTAGTGATGCATCACTTCTTGATAAAATAAGGTTATCCCTTCTACAGGATTAGTCTCATATAGAGTTTCAAGAATCCCTTCATGTGTTCAAGAGTGGGATTCTCTATAATCTTCCATAGGTTTGGTTTTATTGGAATTGACATTGCCAACATAACTAGGAATTGATCCCTTTCTTATCATGTTATTCTAGATAGGGTCTAATAAACCTTACATGTCCTAGCAGAGATCCCTTATCTATGTATCTGTATCTTCTGTATTCTAGTGTAACATTCTCCATGGTGAGTACTGATGAGAAATAATCCTAAAATGAGAACCATCAGCATTATAAGACTCATAGAGTGAGTTCTCACAAGAAATTATTACCTTGAAACCTCAATTAAGAATACTAGGTTGTCTTTATGACGGTAAACTTACCATGAGACTTAGTGTCTATCACAAATATTTTAGAGTTTTTATTATTTTTACATATCATATTATTATTATAATTAATTTATTATGATGATATGATTATTATCTTGATGCTTTACATTTTCTGATTTCAGGGTATCCTACTGGGTATTGTTATAATCACCCCTAAATGGGCTCTACCAGTACATGTCATGTCTTATCCAGATGACATGAAATTTGATGGAGTCGAAGGTGTACTAAGAGTAGGTAGAGAAAATATTGGTTAAAAATATTGGGGTTTCATTTTGTAGCAGTTCCATAATTCTTAGAAGGTTGGACTCTTTTATAGTTTAGGTCCACTTGTATTTGGAACTTTATGATTTCATATACTTTTACCTTACTCTGATTGTGGGTTATAAATGTATGTATGAATTTTTCTATTTTTATCTTTTATCTTTTAGTATTCTGTTGGTGTATTGGATATGTGTGTATGTGTATTGGTGGATAGGTCCTCTCATGTGTGTGATATTCTTACTCTATTATTGTATATAACTCCTGGCCTATTGGAGTCGGCCTTGGGGTGTCACAATTGACTTTTCACTGGCTAAGTGAGCCCTAGTGGGTTAGGTTGTGATAATTTGGGACTTCAATTATCAGAACAATCCTTGTTTATGGGACAATGGATAAGATTTATATGATTATAAAGAGAATGTAGATGGATCAAAGTCATCATAAATCATATGTGGTTCACCATCATTGACCCTTTTCGTTTATGGTGTGTGATCATGTTTTCTTGAGAATCTCTCAAAGGACTGTGAATATTTATTTTGGTATGTAAGAAAAGTCTTATCCTTGAAAAATTATCCCTTTTGAGATATCAGAATGGGTTGGGGATGTGCCTTATCAATTGGATTTAACGCCATGGTCCAGCTCACAATGTGTTTTATGTATCTCAATTGAAGAAGAAATAGCCTAATCATAAACCAGTTATTTTATGGTACCATGTTGATCTTGAACCATATTCTACATTTATTCTTGTGTCAATATAGATTGAGGATAGAAAATATAATATCTTTCATGGAAAAAATCATTTTATTATAGGTTTTACGTTAGCATAGTCAGGTTAATTAAGATTAACAGTAATATGAGAATTAAATTATAGAATAATTGCCTAAGCTCTACCCAAGCAATGCTAGTTTACAACTTTTTGATTATTTAAATACCAATGGTGGGGATTATGTAACAACTTAAATTTTTAGCTAATTTTCCCCTTTTATTATCTATTTTGAGATTATATAATACTTCGGTTGAGTTTCAAGAGTTTTAAATGTTTTTAGAGTGTTTTGGAAGTGTTTCTAGAGGTGTAAATTTTGATAATGGTTAGTTGGAACTAAGGACTATATTTATAAAATTGTGTCTGAGATACTAGGAGTCACTAGGTGGGCGCACGGTTTTTCTAAACTGTGTAGGTGCCTTGGATAAACCATGCAAGTGGAAATTTTAGGGAAAAAGGTATAGGCAAATGGTGTGTTTATATATTTGAGAAAATTGTGTGAGGGTGTGTCCTTGGTAGATTATAAATGCATAGTTTCCCATACCATGAAACACAAATTAGTGGATCACTATTTTGAGAGGTAGTAGCATGTTCATGTTTAGCGCATGGTTTAAATAACCGTGTGACCTAACCATGCGACGTGTAGTTAATGTTCTCAAAATTATTATTTAATTCTAAATAAGGACCAAAATCCTTCATTATTCTCTTATTCTTATGGGGTCTAAAAATCCTCTTCTCCCTTTAGATCCATTATAGTTTTCCTTTGGTTTAGAGGCATATTTTGATGATTCAAAGTGAAATGAAGATCTAGAAACATTTTTAAGTTATTTTTATTCCTTGTTCTCCTTAGAACAACTCTTCTCCTGTCTCTCGGGTTAATAGATGTAATATTTAATAGATATATATATGTGTTATACAGGGAATATTGAAATTATATTATTTGATCTATTGAAGGGAAGGTTTTTTGATCCTGGATCTAGATTTTCTTAGTATCATTCTTTGTTTTAATCATTTTTTATAGGTAGGTGTCTTCCTTATCATATCCACCAATTCTATAACTTGAAATCATAGTTTTTTTAAATGTTTTTCTTTCATTATTTGTGGAAACATGGAGTGATATATTTAAGGAAACCATTTTTATTTATGGTTTTTGAAAATATTTAAAATTCGATGGAATTTTGAAAACCTATTTGTTTATAATTTAAAAATATTGTTTTTGAAATTATGTTATTATTTTTATGAAATAAAAATGTTTGATGAAATATTTTCAAATAATATTTTATTTATTTGGGATTTTTTGTAATTTAATTTTTCAGAATTACGTTGGCATGTGTTAATTGGACAGAGCATGGTCCCGAATAACCACCATCAAAGTGGGATAGAGTATGGTTGTGAAGTTCCACTATCAATGCGAGACACCAAGATTGTGTGTGTGTGTGTGTGTGTTTCGGTGTGTGTGTGTGTGTGTGAATATGGGAATGGTTATTCCAAGTGATAAGAAATGATAATAAGTTGTTAATTTGTTTCTCTCACGGATTTCATTTGATGATTTATATAAACTATTCATCTTATTTTCAACAATTTTAAATAAAATTTACCAACTAGTTTGTGTCCTAGTAGCATGTGTTGGGTAGTATTTGTGAATTCCTACAGAGTTTATATAATGACCCAATATTTTATCAATGGAAATTCACTTCTTATAATTATGTCATATAATAACATGAAATCAAAACGCAATGAACTACTAAGTATTATGTGACCTTTAAACATAATATAGTCACTTTTGTGATTTGAATTTTGAAAATATGACATACAAGGTTGTGATTAGTAAGTTTTTTAGAGTCTGATAGACAAACATAATTTTTAGTGAATAATAACTGACCCTTATGAATAGTAATGTTACCATTATGAATAGTAATATAACCCTTAGGAATATTAAATCTTCCAAAATAATAGTAACCTCACCATGAATGTATAAATAAAATTTAGGCATGTTATAAGTGATAATAATACCATAGTAAAAGTATTGGTATTTTTTTAAGTCATAAATAAATAATTAAAATTAATTAATTAATTTAAAAGAAAATTTATTTTTCTAAAAAAAATTCATAAATTATCAATTTTATGTCTTCTAGTTTTAAGATAATTTTATAATACCTTATGTAATTTTTGAAAATATTATAAAATCAGTTATTGTTTTAAAATATGAATTTTTCAAGTAAATTATGATTTTAATTAAAAATTAAATTAATTACTTTTACAAAATTATTTTTGAAAAAATGAGTTCATTTTTATATTCTACATGTCAAAAAAAGTTTAGGGTGAATTTTTTGGATTTTTATAAAATACTTGAATTTTTTATGAATAATAAAATAAAATAATTTGCCAATTAAGCTAAATACAAGATTTATAGGGTCATAGATGATTTTATGATGATGTAAGATCAATTATTTCTAACTCACATGAACTTATTACTATTTTTGTTCATGTAATAATCATTATTGCTTGTATTGAGGGAAATTAATAAACAAAGGAAAAAAATATTATGAAAGGCCCCCTCTCCTCCACTATAAATATCACCCCTCTTTACCTCTTCTCTTCACTCCTCTCAAGCCTTGTTCCTTACCAAGATTTTGTCAAAATATTTCCTTGAGATCCTACCCCACGTCCAACATCTCTTATTCACTTAAAAATACCAAATACTCTCCTCTTAAGAGGCTCTCAAGGAAGATTGATTCAAGAGGTAAATTCCTCTTTTCAATTGTTTTACTTTATTTTCAAGTTCATTTGTTTTATTTTATATTCTTAACTCCCCTCGTCCAAATTTTATGAAAAATCCAGTACCTTACAAGTACTATAATATTGTTATGACAATGTAATAATTTATTATCATCTCTCCTTAAATTTTCTTTTATACTAGTAGTAAAGACACCATCTCAGATGTGTTAATTTTCCACATTCAAGGACGATGGGTTTTAAATTTCTTTTACCATATTAAATTATTTTAATGAAACAATTTTTTTTAAAGTTTGAACCATATTATTATTTAACATATCCTTTTTAAGGTTATATAATCTTTTTGTAAACATGATATTAAATTATAATTCAAAATGAGTTCGTAGTGATCAAAAATCGCAAAAAAAAACCCAAAAGGTTATCACTAAAGTTTTATGTAATGATTCAAATTCACTACAAGTATCCAAATTAAATTTAAATGTATAATTTTATATTTAAAATAATAAAATTTAACTCCAATTCTGTAGAACCATCCCCATTTTACATGATTCTACATTCATGAAAATAAGTAAACCAGTCATAAAACCAAGAAAACAAACAGACCCGAACAATGAAATTGAACCACTTAAACTATAAAAAGGTCATGAATGAACTTAAAAAGGTTATAAAAAATATTTTATATTGATATTAGGTTCTATAATTATTAATTAATGAGCCTAATTTGGTTATTCATGTCATTAATATCATGTGGAGAACACCACCAGACTTAAGTTAAGGGATCCTCTCTATTTCACTTTTATTCAAGAATGTCCTCTATCATATGACATTTTATGTGTAATACCTAATGATGGGGTATGATTTAAAAACTCCCCCGCACTTCCCTAATTATGTATAAGTGATTATAGAATTCTTTCCCCCTCATTAATCCCTTTTAAGTACTCCTGATACCATGCCAATAATCTATAAGGGATTCTACTCGAACCACTTTTGTTCCTTCGGGTTTCCCTATATTCCTTTTACCAAAATTAATTTATCTTATATTTTTATGTGAATATTATAAATTATGCGTAAATGTACCAAATTAATTTATCAAGACCCATTCATCATTCTCTTTTGGGGATATACCTATTTTTAAGTGATTCCCTCCTCAATAGTTCCCGGTAGGCAAACCTGTTTTTAGGGAACTTCCTGAATTCTTACCCGATTTAAAGTGTAATATTTATTAGGTTTTAAGACATAATTTTATTTATAAAATAAGTATTTTTATTATGAAAACATTCTTGGTTAACTTCTGGTTTTATATAAAGGATTGTTCCCTTTTCTATTTTAAAGGCTATATAGTATTTTCCTTAAAACCGCACCAAAATGTTTTATTACGAAAATTTATTAAATACCTTTCTTACATGTTGTCACATATACTTTACATCACATTCCATGATAAATAACTATTTAATCTTATGAGTATACTTGTATATTTTATTTGCTTTCTTTCATGTACACTTTTATGATACTCCCATTTATTATGCTTTATGGCATGATTGCGGTACCCAATTATTTCCATGGGAAACGCTCATCTTTATGTAAGATTGATTATATATGATTATTTATGTGGAAAAAATATTCATGAAAAGTTAATATGGGTGCGCCGAGATAGAACTCCAATGTATTGGGTAGTCTCTTGAGACGTTAGGTGCGATGGTCTTGGCGGTTAGCCTTGGCTTATGCAACCATGTGCGACGGTCTTGGCGGTTATCCATGGATTGTGCTATCATGTGAAATGGTATTGGTGGTTAGCCTTGACTCATGATAAATTCATGTTTTATGTTTCTTCCACATTACTATGACTCCATGATTATTTGATTCCATGTTCATATGTTATGATTCTATATTTTACATGCCTTTTTATATCATAATGTCCTGCCTTAAAACCCATGTACTAATGATTTTTTATTATGGTTATTCCCTTATGGGATATTTATCTCATCCATTTGTTCATTATTCCCTAGGGTGACCTATGATAATGTTTGAGCACACTGTAAGTTAGGAACTCAATTTTAATAATAAATAATGATTTTTTTATTTAGTTCCATTTTTTCAGTTTATGTACCTAGTCTTCCAAGAAACTAGACTTTATGATCCTTATCTTGTAATCTAGTATATAATTATGCTTCAAATCATGTAATGTTATTTGTAAAATGCTAGGTTTTCTATAGTAGGTATCATAACGTGGTATAGTTATTTTTGGATATTTGGAATAAATAGCTTTAGTAATAACATTAAGTATGATAGCATGTATAAGAAAACATCCCTAAATTTTTGTAAGTATAGAGTAAGTGGTTTATCAATAAAATATATCCATGTATGGATAAAAATAGGTAGAGGTGGATCAGGCACAGATGTATCTAGGGGTAAAACCGAAAAACACCTCTTTGAGCTAGACTCAAACGAGAACCGGTTCACGACAATGGGCTATGTTGTACTCTTGGTTTGACACTCTTGGGTGATATGATTTTGTAAAATTCATGAGCCTAGACAAACCATTATTAAGGAAGTAAAAAAATCACAAAAAAATATAAGTTAAGAAATAGTTCAAGGATAAACTAGATTTAAACCTAGGAATCACAAGTTAAGATATACTTCTCCTTTACAAGTTTATCCTCTTATCTTCAATGTTTCCTTCTTATGATCAATAGATAAGTATTCAAGACCTCTAATTGAATGCTCTTTTTCATAATTAATGAAGGAGAATAAAAGAACACGTTAAAAAATCAATGTGATTTGGAATGTGAAGATTACCCTAATGATATGCCTGATACTATGGTAACAGGTGCTCAAAACTTCATGACAATGCTTTCTTAGTTGGATCAAGTTACGAATAATAACATTAATCATCTAGAACACCCTCTTCCTCCAAGGAAATAGAAAGTTGATGTTGAATCCTTCATGAGGCAAATTCCTTCCATGTTTAGTAGATCTTTTGATCCCCTACTCATGGAAGAGTGGATTAACTCCATTGAAAAGATATTTTTTATCCTATAGTGCTCAGAAGAAGAGTAAATTGTGCTGGCAGTCTATTATTTTGATGGGGAAGCTGATCAGTGGTGGACACTGATAAATAATATGAATCCCCAGGAGAAAATTGATTTCATGTATTGGGAGGAATTCAAGAGAATGTTTTTTAATAAATATTTTTTCTAAACCCTCCTTCTAAAGATGGAAAGAGATTTCCTCATACTCAAGTAGAAGTAATATGTGTCCATCAAGGTGTATGAAGAAAACTTCACAAGGCTTGAAAGGTACACCTCTGGCTTTGTCTTGAACACCAAAAGAAAGGTGGATTACTTCTTTATCAGACTAAATCTGAGTCTACAAAAATAATTGGTGATTCAGGACTTTGATAGTTATGAGGATATTGTTCGTTGAGCCCTCAAGGTTGAAATAGAGATCGGAGACTCTCAGTGGTATCGTGGGCCCGGTGAAAAGAAGTTGAAAATGGAATCTAATGTGGGTGGTCCCACAAATAAATTCCATAATCAAAAGAAGCCCGATCATCCCCTGTGTAATAATTGTGGGAAGAAGAATCTTGGAAACTATCTAAAGGGAACCAGGAATTACTTAAAATGTGGAAAGTTGGTACATATGGCTAAAAAATCCAATGGGATATGAATAATTCCACTAATTTGAAATAATAAAGGAAGGTTCAGATCAACACTCAACTTTTAGTGCAGTGTTACTACTGTAATGAGCATGAGAATTATGTGAACAATTTCCCTAAGCTAAGGGTTGTCAGAGGCAATAAACTATAACCTCCAAGGTTACAAGGAAGGGCTTATTCTATTATTACTGTTGAGGTGGATCTAGAAAATAATGTGCAAACATGTACAATATTTATTAATTCAATAATAGATAACGTACTATTTGACTATGGTTCTACACATTCTTTCATATCTTGCAAGTTTAGTAAAACTATTCAAATACCACCTCAAAATTTGGAGGATAAGTTATCTATGAGAATAGGAAATTGGTAAATTATTTCTTCCATGGTTTATAAATCTTCTCTAATTAACATTTGTGGAATTAACCTCCCAGAAAATCTTGTCATACCCCCTTTAGTGGAGTTCAACACTATCTTGGGCATGGATTGGATATCTTTATACAAATCCAACATCAATTCATCAGAAAGGGATATAACTCTTCACATCCCGAAGCATCCTCCAATTATTTACTAGTGTAGGGAGGAATATTAATGTAGAGACCCGTATCTTATCGTACATGGACATTACATTACTTTTGCGGAATACTTAGTACATAACAAAAACACACACACAAGGATCGTAATAGTTTAGTGTCTTTGGAAACTCGGAACGTAAACTTCTAATTGTGGTGGAAGATCTTCAACATCTCCCATAAAGATCTTCCTTTTTATACCTAAAACCTTTCTTTATATCCTGGGGAAAAGAAAACATAAAAGGGTGAGCTCAAATGCTCAGTAAGGGTAAACAAAGGAAATATCAATCACATAATTTTCATAAGAACATAACATTTTTGGAAATCTTAACCTGCAAAAGAGAGCATAATTTCAAAACATGGGATAAATCTTAGTAGTGAAATGAAATCATAACTTAAAACATTACTCATTGTGGCATACACACATAATCATAGAGAATCATTTCTTGTTAGTCAAGACTCATTGCCAAGACTATCTTAGTGGACAAAGTCCCTTTCTGAATCGAGTAATCCTCGTTTCAGTCCTGTTTCACTGAACCGGTATAACCTACCATTCCAGCCATGTCTATCTCATGAGATATGAAATCTTTACCCAATGCATTGGAGGGAGATATAGGTCCCACCCATCTCTTAATGAATCCTTTCTTATGTGTGCCACCAAATCATAAATCATACATCATTGCATAACCCATGTAATAAAAATGGGATTCTTAAACAACATGACATCATAAAACCATTCAGATAAGATAAAGGAATTCATAAACATAATTCCATAACAACATAGTCAAATCAATGTAAAAATATGGATAGAAACAGAACCCTTTATTATCTTTGATGAAAAATAATTTTGATAAAACACTTGAATTGAATTCTTGAGGAAAATATCCTTTTTTCTTCAAAATCAATTTCTTTTCACAAAACATCATGCAATTTTAAAAGAAAGAGATTTTATTGAAAATAGTCATGAAATATTTTAGAGGAAGCTTCATGAAAATAAGGCTTTGTAAAATAGTATAAATCCGTTCGTTCCGTATAAGTTAAAAAAAACATTCTTCGTACTTTTGTCGGAAAAGTCAAAAAGTACCTCGTACGAAAAACATCAAAAGATTCCTTTCATTTCTTTTACTAAAAACTCACCGAAGGGTAAAAATGGATTTAAAAAATTGTAGGTGGATGGAAATAATATTACATATTGATTAAACATGGATGTGGATGATAAAATACACCCCAGTAAATACTTACGAATAAACAATCTCGGATAAAAATGAGATTGTGATATTTCCCTTACCTTAGGTCCGACTTGCTTTGTAAGTGTCCGAACCTCCTGTATAATGATTTAAATAATGTTATTGACTTATTACAGAATCATATTCATTGTTATGATATCGTATATGGTTCACTTATTATATTACCCATTCTTTTGTAAATTCCATGTTAAAGAAGCGTTTTGGGTAAAATCGTTTCATTTATCGTAGGTGTTTTGACTTGTTGTTCTTGACATCATTATTACTTATATCATGATTTACTTACTTCCAGAATATAAAATATGATTTATATATCATATATATTCAGTATATATATATATATAATAGGTAGATAAATAAAATGAAAAACACCGTTCATGGAGACGGTAGTCCGTACGTACGCATGAACGCTGTTTTCCTTTCCTTATTGTCTTGAAATGGAAGTAAGTAGATGACATACATATTTATATATATACATAAATCCAGTAGCTTTATAATGTCATATATTTCATTATTATTTCTTATATATACATTATAATCATTCTTAAATGGTTAACATGGAGAATGAATCTCATCGCGTCGTGGAGACGGTAGTCCGTACGTACGCACGAGCGATGATATCATTTCTATAAATATTGAATTGAATTGGAGTGGATTATACAATATATCAGAATCAATATGATGTTGTAATAACTATGTATAGTTATTCTTTACACCATTATACCCATCCATGTAAGGTGGTGGTGGAAAATAGATTACACCACGGCGTGGAGACGGTATTCCGTACGTACGCACGCGCGGTGATTTCTTTTTCCATAGGATGGATAGATGGTGAAATAGGGTTGTTTCATACTTATAATAACATATCAGTATATGAGTGATACTGATGTTATTACTTCATAATGAAACAACCTAAGAAGAAGAAGTGGAAGAAGAAATAAAGATGAAAGAATTGGTAACGGTAATTACCTCTTCTTTGAAGTGCCTCTTTGAGACCTCCTCTTAGGGAACTAGAATTGGTCTTTGAGGAAGACCAGAACCTCTAGGATGTTGCTAGGGAAGTGGAGAAGGGATTTTGGCAGGGGTTGGCCGAGCTTGAGTGCTCAAATTGGTGTGAGGAGGAGGGGGAGGAGGTGTCCTTTTATAGGGGAGGAGAGGGGCACCTTAGGAATATCTCAAAATATTATTTTATATTAAAGTCAAAATCGGTTTATAATGGTTCCAAAGGGTCTTATTTCAAAGCTAAAGTGGGGATGGGTCGAAATCCTATCAACCAATAGAATTTAGACAAGTTTAGGATATTATTTTAACCTTATCAATTAGATTTAACTCTAAGTTAAATAATTTAACTTTTACCATGTCTTTTTGTTTTCTTTCACTATATGGTTAATACACTTACTATAACATGCCAAACGAACCCCAAATTGTTTATTATTAATATATATATCTTTATCTAAGTCATTTGGCCGAACCTTAGATTTTTAGGAATAAATAACAATTAATAATATAATATTTGATTTAAAAACTATTTTGTGTCAATTTTGACACTATTTGATATATGATTTTTGTGAAAGTTATAAAAGAATTAAATGTTCGAACCAAGTTGATTAAATCAACACTAATATATCATAGTAACCTATAAAATTAGTGGAATTCATAAAAAGTCTCAAATTATATTTATTTTGGTGTTTATATTATCAATTATGTCAATCTTTCATTAATAAGATAATTACTGCATCATCTTTGTGTCATAAATAAATTATATTATTTGATGTCTAAAAATTACAAATAAAATACCATCATGTAGGAAATCTTTTTATGTTTCTAATGAATATTTACAATCGAATTTATCTTATGTATAACCCCATATTAAAAATGCTTTACTTATTAAACTTTGATTTTAACTATTTTAACCTTTCTTTAAATAAATTAATAATAAATGTCCTAATCTAATCCAAGTGGGCCTAAATGGTCATATTTTATTCCTAAGTTTGTTTTTGGTCGAATTACACTTGTCCAATAGAATTAAGACATGTGTTAGGGTAATATTAATATCATATTTACCCTTAGTTACCATATTTACTATTAACCGTGGTAAAAAAGTAAAAAGTTACTATTCACCAAAAAATTATTTTCATCTCATTGAACCACATTTTAGTCCTTGATATTAACCGTGTCTCTCGGATTTTCGAAATTCCATTCACAGAAGCGGTAAAATTAAGTTTTATGCAAAATTCAGTTTTTAACCTACCACTTAGTAGTTTCACTATTCATCAAAAATTGATGTTTTTCAGAACAATGCCAAAATTTCATCCCAAGCTATATTTCATATTCCGAATTCAAAAATGAAGTCTATTTTACCAAATTCATAACATAAAAGTTGCATTAATTAATTTTATAATTAAATCCCGCTGTTAAAACAAATAGCGTGTTTTTAAGAAACAATATCTATCAAAAGATTGACACTTTTTTATGTCTAGTTTAAATGTGAAATTACATCCAATGACCAACATTGTATTAAATTGTAAAAATATATTCTAAATATACTTTAAAACTACTCAAATTAATAATTTATCACTATTAATTATTTCGATTAAAAAAGTTGTTTTTTAATTATAATTTAGTAATTTTCACTATTCATCAGAATATGAAAGTTATCCGAAATGTACCAAAATTTCACCTTAGGCTAAATTCGATACTCCGAATCCAAAAATTAAGTTCATTTTGAAATATAAGATTTACAGAATTTTAAAAAGTGGTTATTACTATTCATAACGGCTAGTTTTAATAATATTTTAATAGCATATCGTTGTTTAGTGAAACTCGGTATTGCGTATTACACACGCTATCGAGGAAGGTCGCGATTGCGTGTAATGCAAGGCAAGTCAAGGATGCATGTTGTGCAAGCTCCTTTTGGTGTAGCGTACAACACAAGACATTAATAAAATTAAAAAGAATATTTTTTATAAAATCTTGGGCTGTTACATTCTACCCCCCTTAAAATGAATTTCGCCCTCGAAATTCGTCGGGGTTATAAATGGTTTTACTATTCGAAAGTTTCTTTAATAGAAACCCACATCGTAAAAAGGAATATCAAAACTAATCTTTAAAAACAAAAGTATGAAACGTAACGGTTACCCAAATAAACAAATCATTGGGTTTCCACATAGGTGAAAATATGGATATGGAAGAGAAATCTAACCATCATGTTCTGATGGAGAGTAGTAGAGAACATGGCTATGGAAAAGCCAGTAATCACAAATCCATAAATTTGTGATGATCTAAGGTACCATCTGATTCATCATGTATAAGATCACTAGGACAACATTTTTGGTTTTCAAGATCATCTCCCTAAAGTTGAAAATTTGAATTAGAATAAATACTTACTTTATTTTGGTACAATCTCACTGTTGTTCGTGCCTTGAACAATTTCCACTTCATCTCTTAAATAAATGAAGTTGAATTTGTTATTCGTGAAGTGTTAGCAGATTATGTGATAGAATGATGGGTCATTCCATCTGTCTCAAACAAAAGGTTAGAAAAAGTTATTAAATATACATAAGTCATTCTATAGTGAGATTAATCACATATGGTTCCTAAAATGGACTTATACTTCATATATCATACTGCTTTATATAATAAAACTAGTTTCTACTAAACAGGGACTTCCTGTAGGTCAGTGGTAGGCGATAAAGGCCAGTCGCACTTCGGTTGTGGGTTCGATTCCTACAGCCTTGTCCGAAGCGATGGGCTGTCGCCCGTCCTGCAGGTTGTCCTTTTTCTAAAACTACGTTACTATAACATCCCATCAATAATATCGAAAATCTTCTATCCTTAAACAATACTAACTTATGTCCAACATAATCCAGTCTAATCTTTAGGCTTATACATAATACTGCAGTCCACTCTCATAATATAGTAACAACGATTACCAGAGATTTAATATTGTCGTTGATCCCCACATATCACAAGATATGTCTTGTTGGTCACATTCCAAACATTCAAAGTCCTTAATCGTGTATTCTCTTGAATACCTTAGTGAAAACATGAGTGCAGTTAAAAGTTAACACTTTCCACATACCAAAATCCTCAAAATTCTATATACTCAAACCATGATATCACTTAGTCCTTATATCAATCATGAGCTCATGAATACTATCAAACATTTAATTTTCTCCTTATCCCTTCATTATGTGCATATCATCTACATTCCAAAAATACTGGTACCATTCATCACATACTTTCAAAACTTAAGGAAAGACAACAATGTTACAATCCTTAGATGTCTCTTTATCCCATAGTACCATGAGATTACTTATACAACATTACACTTGATAAACATGTAATCATTCCACTACATTCTTAAACCATTGACCGAGCTTCAACAATTCTTTTATCTCACATATCATTTGTAGTCTCTTCATCATCATCAACATAAATACTTCCCATACGACCATACTGATTCTCTTCATGAGACTTTCCCTTAGGGCATTGGTTTTCATAATGCCCGTACATTCCACATTTAAAACATTTAACCAGTGTTGATGTCGTAGCAATACCATTATCCTCATCCCTGGTGTTAACTGAACCTTTTCCTTTGCACTTACTGGCTTTGTGTCCTTCTTTTCCACACCCAAAGCATCTTCCAGTTCCTTTGAAACATTCTCCTTGATGCCTCTTCCCATATGAATTACATAGGGGAAATTGAACTTTCTTTCCTCTATGATCATCACGAAACTCCATCTTTCTCTTATTAGCTGAGTCAGGAAACTTACCAAATTTTACTTTATTGATCATATTATGAGATTGCTGATTCGGCATAATAATGATTTTTGGACTTCCAAATCCCATTTCATTTGGTTTCTCATGAAGAATATCATTCCATTGTCCATCATATCCTCCATTATCATGAATCATCTTGTTTCCAGCCATTCTCTAAAACCCAAAAAGAATAGTGTGAGAGGCAAAAATCATGCTAGGGAAAACAACATAATAAAGGGGGAGTACCTTCAATATCTAACATCTTAGGTTTAATTCTATGATCGTTAGCGTAGTTCTAGTACTATAACCTATACGTATACTTAACCTTAGGGACATCCCTAGACATACCTTAGAAATATCTCTAGGGATCTCACTAACGTTTTCGCATCCTAGTTTCCAAAGGTTGACTAAACCTTTCCTCTGATACCAACTGTAGAGACCCGTATCTTATCGTACATGGACATTACATTACTTTTGCGGAATACTTAGTACATAACAAAAACACACACACAAGGATCGTAATAGTTTAGTGTCTTTGGAAACTCGGAACGTAAACTTCTAATTGTGGTGGAAGATCTTCAACATCTCCCATAAAGATCTTCCTTTTTATACCTAAAACCTTTCTTTATATCCTGGGGAAAAGAAAACATAAAAGGGTGAGCTCAAATGCTCAGTAAGGGTAAACAAAGGAAATATCAATCACATAATTTTCATAAGAACATAACATTTTTGGAAATCTTAACCTGCAAAAGAGAGCATAATTTCAAAACATGGGATAAATCTTAGTAGTGAAATGAAATCATAACTTAAAACATTACTCATTGTGGCATACACACATAATCATAGAGAATCATTTCTTGTTAGTCAAGACTCATTGCCAAGACTATCTTAGTGGACAAAGTCCCTTTCTGAATCGATTAATCCTCGTTTCAGTCCTGTTTCACTGAACCGGTATAACCTACCATTCCAGCCATGTCTATCTCATGAGATATGAAATCTTTACCCAATGCATTGGAGGGAGATATAGGTCCCACCCATCTCTTAATGAATCCTTTCTTATGTGTGCCACCAAATCATAAATCATACATCATTGCATAACCCATGTAATAAAAATGGGATTCTTAAACAACATGACATCATAAAACCATTCAGATAAGATAAAGGAATTCATAAACATAATTCCATAACAACATAGTCAAATCAATGTAAAAATATGGATAGAAACAGAACCCTTTATTATCTTTGATGAAAAATAATTTTGATAAAACACTTGAATTGAATTCTTGAGGAAAATATCCTTTTTTCTTCAAAATCAATTTCTTTTCACAAAACATCATGCAATTTTAAAAGAAAGAGATTTTATTGAAAATAGTCATGAAATATTTTAGAGGAAGCTTCATGAAAATAAGGCTTTGTAAAACAGTATAAATCCGTTCGTTCCGTATAAGTTAAAAAAAACATTCTTCGTACTTTTGTCGGAAAAGTCAAAAAGTACCTCGTACGAAAAACATCAAAAGATTCCTTTCATTTCTTTTACTAAAAACTCACCGAAGGGTAAAAATGGATTTAAAAAATTGTAGGTGGATGGAAATAATATTACATATTGATTAAACATGGATGTGGATGATAAAATACACCCCAGTAAATACTTACGAATAAACAATCTCGGATAAAAATGAGATTGTGATATTTCCCTTACCTTAGGTCCGACTTGCTTTGTAAGTGTCCGAACCTCCTGTATAATGATTTAAATAATGTTATTGACTTATTACAGAATCATATTCATTGTTATGATATCGTATATGGTTCACTTATTATATTACCCATTCTTTTGTAAATTCCATGTTAAAGAAGCGTTTTGGGTAAAATCGTTTCATTTATCGTAGGTGTTTTGACTTGTTGTTCTTGACATCATTATTACTTATATCATGATTTACTTACTTCCAGAATATAAAATATGATTTATATATCATATATATTCAGTATATATATATATATAATAGGTAGATAAATAAAATGAAAAACACCGTTCATGGAGACGGTAGTCCGTACGTACGCATGAACGCTGTTTTCCTTTCCTTATTGTCTTGAAATGGAAGTAAGTAGATGACATACATATTTATATATATACATAAATCCAGTAGCTTTATAATGTCATATATTTCATTATTATTTCTTATATATACATTATAATCATTCTTAAATGGTTAACATGGAGAATGAATCTCATCGCGTCGTGGAGACGGTAGTCCGTACGTACGCACGAGCGATGATATCATTTCTATAAATATTGAATTGAATTGGAGTGGATTATACAATATATCAGAATCAATATGATGTTGTAATAACTATGTATAGTTATTCTTTACACCATTATACCCATCCATGTAAGGTGGTGGTGGAAAATAGATTACACCACGGCGTGGAGACGGTATTCCGTACGTACGCACGCGCGGTGATTTCTTTTTCCATAGGATGGATAGATGGTGAAATAGGGTTTTTTCATACTTATAATAACATATCAGTATATGAGTGATACTGATGTTATTACTTCATAATGAAACAACCTAAGAAGAAGAAGTGGAAGAAGAAATAAAGATGAAAGAATTGATAACGGTAATTACCTCTTCTTTGAAGTGCCTCATTGAGACCTCCTCTTAGGGAACTAGAATTGGTCTTTGAGGAAGACCAGAACCTCTAGGATGTTGCTAGGGAAGTGGAGAAGGGATTTTGGCAGGGGTTGGCCGAGCTTGAGTGCTCAAATTGGTGTGAGGAGGAGGGGGAGGAGGTGTCCTTTTATAGGGGAGGAGAGGGGCACCTTAGGAATATCTCAAAATATTATTTTATATTAAAGTCAAAATCGGTTAATAATGGTTCCAAAGGGTCTTATTTCGAAGCTAAAGTGGGGATGGGTCGAAATCCTATCAACCAATAGAATTTAGACAAGTTTAGGATATTATTTTAACCTTATCAATTAGATTTAACTCTAAGTTAAATAATTTAACTTTTACCATGTCTTTTTGTTTTCTTTCACTATATGGTTAATACACTTACTATAACATGCCAAACGAACCCCAAATTGTTTATTATTAATATATATATCTTTATCTAAGTCATTTGGCCGAACCTTAGATTTTTAGGAATAAATAACAATTAATAATATAATATTTGATTTAAAAACTATTTTGTGTCAATTTTGACACTATTTGATATATGATTTTTGTGAAAGTTATAAAAGAATTAAATGTTCGAACCAAGTTGATTAAATCAACACTAATATATCATAGTAACCTATAAAATTAGTGGAATTCATAAAAAGTCTCAAATTATATTTATTTTGGTGTTTATATTATCAATTATGTCAATATTTCATTAATAAGATAATTACTGCATCATCTTTGTGTCATAAATAAATTATATTATTTGATGTCTAAAAATTACAAATAAAATACCATCATGTAGGAAATCTTTTTATGTTTCTAATGAATATTTACAATCGAATTTATCTTATGTATAACCCCATATTAAAAATGCTTTACTTATTAAACTTTGATTTTAACTATTTTAACCTTTCTTTAAATAAATTAATAATAAATGTCCTAATCTAATCCAAGTGGGCCTAAATGGTCATATTTTATTCCTAAGTTTGTTTTTGGTCGAATTACACTTGTCCAATAGAATTAAGACATGTGTTAGGGTAATATTAATATCATATTTACCCTTAGTTACCCTATTTACTATTAACCGTGGTAAAAAAGTAAAAAGTTACTATTCACCAAAAAATTATTTTCATCTCATTGAACCACATTTTAGTCCTTGATATTAACTGTGTCTCTCGGATTTTCGAAATTCCATTCACAGAAGCGGTAAAATTAAGTTTTATGCAAAATTCAGTTTTTAACCTACCACTTAGTAGTTTCACTATTCATCAAAAATTGATGTTTTTCAGAACAATGCCAAAATTTCATCCCAAGCTATATTTCATATTCCGAATTCAAAAATGAAGTCTATTTTACCAAATTCATAACATAAAAGTTGCATTAATTAATTTTATAATTAAATCCCGCTGTTAAAACAAATAGCGTGTTTTTAAGAAACAATATCTATCAAAAGATTGACACTTGTTTATGTCTAGTTTAAATGTGAAATTACATCCAATGACCAACATTGTATTAAATTGTAAAAATATATTCTAAATATACTTTAAAACTACTCAAATTAATAATTTATCACTATTAATTATTTCGATTAAAAAAGTTGTTTTTTAATTATAATTTAGTAATTTTCACTATTCATCAGAATATGAAAGTTATCCGAAATGTACCAAAATTTCACCTTAGGCTAAATTCGATACTCCGAATCCAAAAATTAAGTTCATTTTGAAATATAAGATTTACAGAATTTTAAAAAGTGGTTATTACTATTCATAACGGCTAGTTTTAATAATATTTTAATAGCATATCGTTGTTTAGTGAAACTCGGTATTGCGTATTACACACGCTATCGAGGAAGGTCGCGATTGCGTGTAATGCAAGGCAAGTCAAGGATGCGTGTTGTGCAAGCTCCTTTTGGTGTAGCGTACAACACAAGACATTAATAAAATTAAAAAGAATATTTTTTATAAAATCTTGGGCTGTTACAATTAATCTCCTTTCAAATCATTTTATAGTGTGTGGATATTAATTACTTATGAGAAAGAATTTCTAGCTCAAATGATTGAGATAAATGATAGAATCATGCTTGAAGAAATTACCATCGTGATGGATTACACTGATGAATTCCCAAAAGAGTTGATTGGTCTTCCTCCTGATCAAGAGGTTGAGTTATCAATTGAACTTATTCCTGGATCTATACCTATATCAAATAAACCATATAGAATGGTTGTAGAGCTGGAGGAGCTGAAGAAACAGTTATTGGAGATTCTGGAGAAGGGTTTTATACACCTGAGCGCTTCACCGTGGGGTACGACAGTTCTCTTCATCAAGATGAATTATAGATCAATGTGACTCTTCATTGATTATCTTGAGCTCAATAAAATCACAATAAAGAAACATTATCCCCTACCACAGATAGATGACTTGTTTGATCATCTTCGAAGGGCTATTTATTTCTTTAAGGTGGACCTTTGGTTGGGATATCACAAATTAAGGGTGAGGAAAGAAAATATTCTCAAGAATGCCTTTAAAACACGGTATGGACACTATGAGTTCATAGTGATACCATTTAGACTCACTAATTATCTATAAATTTTCATGGATTTATGAATATAGTCTTTAGATATTACCTCAACAAGATTGTGGTAGTATTTATTGATGATATTCTGATATACTCCAAGAGCAAGGAGGAACATCAGGATAATTTGAATACCATGTTAATGACTTTATTAAAGGAGAAGTTGTATGAAAATTACAGTAAATGTAAGTTCTAGATGGAATAAGTATCATTCGTGGGGCATGTTATCACCAGAAAAGGGATATTTGTGGACCCTTCCAAGACAAAGGCGTTTGAAGAGTGGACCAGGACAATATATATAATAGATATCAACAACTTTTTAGGTCTATCCGAGTATTAATGATGATTTGTGAAGAACTTCTCATGATTTTCAAACATAATGAATAAGATGAAACAGAAGGGAGTAATGTTTTTCCAGACTCAGGAATGTAAAGACTGATTTAAAGAGTTGAAAAAGAGGTTAATCACTTCCCTATTACTCACACTCCCAACAAGTAGAGAACTCTTTGTGGTGTACAGTGATGATTCAAAGAATTTATTAGGGTATGTGCTTATGAAAACTAATAACGTGATACCCTGTGCCTCAAGGAATCTGAAAATCCATGAGAAAAACTATCCTATACATGATCTGGAGTTCGCGGTTGTGATCTTTGTGTTAAAATCTGGCGGCATTTTCTATATATGGATAAGTGTGAGATAAATATTGATCAAAAGAGTCTCAAATATATATTCACTCAATAATAGATTAATATGTGCTAGAAAAGATGGATAGTTCTCATTAAGTATTATGACTGCTCAATCCCCTACAACCTCATTAAGGAAAATAAGGTAGCAGATGCTTTGAGTAGAAAAGATCTTGTATCTTTATCAATGATGATAATTTAAAAGGATCTAATATTCTTATATTTGAATAAGATGGACATGTGAATCATTAAGGGAGGAACATCATCAATCCTTTCTCAAATGATTGATCAACCATCCCTCATGAAGAAAATAAAGGATTCTCAAAGAAAAGATAAGAGTGGAATCCATTAAAAATTGTAAATCCTCTGAGTTCATTATTAATGAGGAAGGATGTCACGACCCGTCCTCGGGGCCCGTGCCGTGACTACCCCAAGCCCGCCTTCCATAGGCCAGGGGCTGGCGACTAGAACCAAGGCGTAATTCCCCGTAAAAAGGGAAGGCATTGCCTTTGTAAAGTAAACAAACGCCACAGAGCAAGCAAGCAGAAGTAAACACTAAGTAAAAACTGGGGACAACCGTAAGTGCGGAAACGTAAGTGGGCCAGAATACAAACCCAAACTGAAAGTAAAGTACAACTGAAAGAGAGTACAACAACTAAAAAGTAAAGCCGCAGCATCGAGCTGTCCACTGGTAGTCCCACCTAAAGGGTGGGTACAGATAGCCTCCACAGCTCCTCGGGTCCAGTCGTCCGCTCCAAGTACGCGCCGCCCAGTGGTCCACCTCCGGGTACCGACCTACTCCTCGTGCCTCTACCATGATCAGCATTGTCCGTCGTCTGCAACCAACACAACATAGTGCAGGCATAGCCCATGCAGGTGTGAGTATAAGCTATGCAGTAGGGACCCTGAGACCCTTGAAGGTCTCCTAGAATCCACAAAGGATAATCCACAAAGGAAATATATAATCACAAAGTAACTTCCGACATTACTTAGGTATATTCCCATACATATACCTAAGTCTTCAATTCTCGTTCGGCTCCAACATCCGAGCTCAAGTATAACCCAGTCCACACAGGAATGCAAAATATAATCCACACCGGATACCAAGTCAATCTTATCGAAGATAAGGATTGAAAGTCAAGATTCAGCTCACATAGGAATACTTCTTCGTAGGACGATAAAGATGATCAGATGTAGCCACTGATTCATCTAAGCCGTCGGACCCACACATGATCGATAGGTACTAACCCCCACAATGATCCACTAAGGATCGATAGATAACTAACCCCCACAATGACCCACACAGGATCGGACCCACACAGGATCTATAGGCGCTGGCCCACACAGGACCGCTGAGCGCTGACCCACACAGGATCTGACCCACACTGGATCGGTAGCACTGATCCACGTAGGATCGCTGAGTGTTGTAGTCATCATCGTCAAATCCAAGGAGGATCTCTGTACAGTCGTCATCGTCGTCACAGTCGCAGCCATCTCTAGGGTTCCCGCACACAGCAAGCTCGTTCGGGAGGGTCCGCTCCACGAGCCGAAGGGCTGATACATGAACTAACACATAGTCCGGAGTTGATGTATCCAAAAGTTCTGTATCATCAACAGGAACTCAATGTCACAGATGGTGCGTTAATCGGACGTCTGGTCTGAGAGTTATTAGCCTTTTCTTCCCAGGGGCCCGGTTGGTTTTTAAGTCAAAACCAACCCAACCGTACTCCACCTGCATCCAAACCTCGAGCGAAGTAAGCCAAAAGTTCCGTCACACTTATAAGAATACAACAATGTCGACGGCATGTCATTCGGACGTCCAGAGCTCAAGTTAAAAGTGTTTCCGCTCCGAGGGCCCAGTTGGTTTCGTGTACGAACCAACCCGGCTGAACCCTAAGTACTCCGAAACCTTGAGTATAATATAACGAAACGACCGTCTCGATCCAAGGATCACATCGTAGATGAATGTGCATCGATCGGAGGTCCGCAACCCACGTTATGGGGAAAAGACTGTGAGAGGTCCAGTATTAGGGGGTTCGAGCCCGGTCTGACCCGGCCAGATACCCTCTGGGTCGGCCCGAACCGGGTCGACCCATCCCGGGACTGGGTCTGTCCCTCTTGGGCGCGGCCTGGCCCGGCTGGCACGGCCCAGCCTGGCGTTCCGGCCTGGGCGCGCTGGTGCTAGCCAGGTGGCTCAGCCGTTTCGGCCGAGCGGATGGGGGGGGGGGGGGGGGGTTGCCCCCCTATTTTGTAACCACGACCCCCATGATGGCGGGGCTGCTCATGCTGGCCAGCCAGGGGTCATAACCCCCAGCTCTTCCCCTGTCTGTCCGGCCCACTCCGGCCGGCCAGCTATTGCCACCACGGGACCGGCGATGGCCGGTCCCCCCACTCCGATGCCGGCGGCCCGGAACCGGCTGCCGGTCCCTACTCCTCCGTGGCCTATGGTCGCGGCCTTGGTCCGCCCGGTGCAGCGTGATGGCGCCACGCCCCTCCGCCGCGGCTCTGCTCCGGCCGCGGTGCCTTCGGGGTTCTCCGACGCGGTGTGATGGCGCCGCGATCTTGCTCGATTCAACGGCGCGGCGCGACGGCGCCACGCATTCCTTGCCGCAAGACCCCGCGCGGTGCGACGGCACCACGCCATCCTCGTTCCATTCCACCACATGGTAGACAAGAGAAAAAGGGGTGGAGGTTCGGCCGTGTTTGTGTGGTCCGGCCCCCTCTCGTTATCTAATAACAAGTAGTCCAATTGTACGAGGAATGATGACGAATGAAATTCACGAATAGAATTGCATAAAACCCCTACCTCGTCGAATTCATTGAGTGAGGGTTCATCATGGAAATAACTATCGTGGAAGAAGATGTCGCGGAAGGAGAGAGATTCGCGTCATGGAGAAATGATTCATCGGCGTCGTGTCGTCGATCTCTGAGGATCCGGCGTTCTTGTCAACCTTCATCGGAGGTCGGCGTTCTTCGCGTTCTTCGCGTTCTTCGTCGAGAAAGAAGAACTTCAAGAGCTTTTTCTTTTCTCCCAAAGACTCACACAACAAGATTCAACCAAATAAAATAAGTACATCACTTATTTTATTAACATGACTTAAGTTTGAAATTCAAAAGTTGAATTAATCCACTCAATTAATTAACTCAACTTGACTTAACAAATGGAGGGTTATGGAAGGTTAGAGAAGATGAAGGGGTGGGGTTCGTGTGGGCCCCACCGCCCTCACAACCACACTTGGGAAGTTGGGTGGCTTCCCCCAACATCCACTCAATGGTTTTAACCACTTAGAGAAAAATAAAAATTGATGCTCAATTTTATTTTACCTTCCATAATTTTTTACAACTTCTCCCGTGAAAACACAACTCCGGAAAAGGTGTTCCTAAGAAATTATCGGTGCTGCGAATCCATCGGTGCCCTCATAATTTGATTCTGAGCACCAGTTCAAAAGTTAAAAAACTTTGCTCTTTCGATCACTGAACGTACCCGAGCTAAACTTCGGATAGAAATTCTGGGCACACCGGGCCTCGAAATCAAGTGCCGTTAGAAACTGCGTTCTTGTAAAATCCCAAACTTAATATTTGGTGAATAGTAAATGGCCCTTATGAATACTAATTCTACCATTATAAATAGTAATATCACCCTTATGAACATTAAATCATTCAAAAATAATATTAACCTCACCCCTGAATGTATAAATAATGTTTAGAATGCTTATAACTGATAATATAACCATAGTAAAAGTATTGACATTTTTGTACGTAATAAATAAATAATTAAAATTAAATAATTAATTTAAAATAAAATTCATTTTCCTAAAAAAAATTCATAAATTATCAATTTTATGTCTTAGGGTTTTAAAATAATTTTATAAGACCTTATGTAATTTTTTAAAACACTATAAAATCAGTTATAGTTTAAAAATCGTTATTTTTCAAGTAAATTATAATTTTAATTAAAAAATTAAATTGTTTATATTTAGAAAATTATTTTTCAAAAATGGAGTTAATTTTTGTATTCTTCACATCAAAAAATTATAAGGGTGAATTTTGGGGATTTTTCTAAGATACTTGAATTTTGATGAATAGTAAAATACAATAATTTGCAAATTAAGCTAAATACATGATTTATAGGGTCATGGATGATGTCCTACTGATGTAAGCCCAATTGGTTAGAACTCACATCAAATTATTACTATTATTGGTCATATAATAATCACTATTTCTAGTCTTGAGAGAAATTAATAAACTATGGAATTAAATATTATGAAAACCCTCCTCTCCTCCACTATAAATACCACCCCTCCTTACCTCTTCTCTTCACTCCTCTCAATCCTTATGCCTTGAAAATATTATATCCAAATCTATACACAATATTCTCCCCCTTTTACAACATCCCTTATTCTCTTCAAAATACCAAATCCTCTCCCCCTAAGAGGCTCTCAAGGAAGATTGATTCAAGAGGTAAATTCCTTTTTCAATTCTTTTACTTTCTTTTCAAGTTCATTTATTTTATTTTCTATCATTACCTATCCTCATCCAAATGTTATTTAAAATCCATTACCTTAAATTTAATGGAATTTTTTTATGATAAACTAATATGTTATTATCAAATCTACTTTACTATTATTTTTATACTAGTAGTAAAGACTCCATCCGAGATGTGTTAATTTATCACATTCAAGGATGGTGGGTTTTCAATTTCTTTTACCATCTTCAATTCTAGTCATGAAACCATTTATTTATGTTTGAAATATATTATTATTTAATATATCCTATTTAAGGTTCTATAGTCTTTTTTACACATGATATTAAATTATAATTCAAAAATGAGTTTTTAGTGATCAAAAACCGCCAATAAACCCAAAAGGTTATTACTAAAGTTTTATATAATGATTTAACTTCACTCCAAGTAACAAAATTAAATTTAAAACCATTTAACCTTATATATTTTAAATAAAAAAAATATAATTCCAATTATAAAAACTCATCTACATTTTACATGATTCTCCGTTCATGAAAATAGGGAAATTGATCGTAAAAACCAAGAAAACAAACGGACCTGAACAATGATATTTAACCCTTAACCCATAAACACGGTCATGAATGAACCTAAAAATGTTATAATAAATATTTTAAATATATATTAGGTTTTTGTATTAATAATTAATTAACCTAATTCGGTTATTCAGGTCATTAATATCAAGTGGAGAACATCATCAGACTTAAGGTAAGGGATCCTCTCTATTTCACTTTTATTCAAGTATGTCCTCTATATTATGCCTTTTTATGTATAATACCTAATTATGAGGTATGATTTTTCACCTACCAAATAATTCCCTCATGATTTATAGGTGATTATAAACCACGTTGTCATTCATTAATCCCTCTTAAGTACACTTGATACCATGTCGATAATCTGTAAGGAATTCTACCCGAACCTACATTGTAACTTCATGTTTCATTATCTTCATTTTACCAAAAATGAGTTATATTATATTTTTATGTGAATATTAAAAATTATTTATACATGTACTAAATTCTTTTATCAATACTCTAACATCATTCACTTTTGGGGATATACATGTTTTAATGTGATTCCCTCCTCAATACTTTCCGATAAGCAAACCTGTTTTGAGAGAACTTCTTGAATACTTAACCGATTTCAAGTGAAATCTATATTCTATTTTAATCCATAATTTTATTTATAAAATAAGTATTTTTATTATTAAAAACTTCTTAGTTCACTTCTGGTTTTATATAAATGATTTTTCCCTTTTCTATTTTAAAGGCTCTATAGTATTTTCCTTAAAACCACAAAAAAATGTTTTAATGCTAAAATTTCATAAATAATTTTCTTAAATTTTGTAACTTCTACTTGAAAAAAATTACCATGATATAAGCCCATTTTCCCTTATTAATTTCCATGTAAATTTTAGTTCCTTTATTTCATGGACACTTTTATGATACACCCATTTTTTATGATTTATGGCATGATTGTGGTAGCCAATTCTTTCCATGGGTAACCCTAATGTTTATGTAAGATTTATTATGTATGATTATTTATGTGGAAAAAATATTCATGAAAATTTAATACAGGTGTGCCGAGATAGGGTTCCAATTCATTGGGTAAAGTTGAGTCTCATGAGACATTATGTGCGATGGTCTTGGCAGTTATCCTTGGCTTGCACTACCATGTGCAACGGTTTTGGTGGTTAGCCTCAGCTTGTGCTACCATGTGAAACGGTCTTGGATACTACCCTTAACTTGTTATAAAGTCATTTTTTATGTTTCTTCCACATTACTATGACTATATGATTATATTATTCCATATTTATATGTTATTATTCCATATGTTATATATATTTTAATATCATCATGTCATGTCTTCTATCCATTGTGCCAATGATTTGTTCTTATGGTTATTCCCTTACTGGGATATTTATCTCATCCCTTTGTTCATATGTTACCAATGGTACCCTATGCAGTTTTTTGATCATAATGGAATTTAGTATCTTAATTTGAATATTAAATAATGAAATGTTTTATTTAGTTCCATGTTTTCAATTCATGTACCTATTCTTACAAGACAATAGACTTTACGATCCTTGGATTGTACTCTAGTGTATAATTATGCTTAAAATCATGTAATGTTATATGTAAAAGTCTAGTATTTTTATAGTTCACACTCACCCTATCTTGGGAACTATGGTTCATTTGTAGATATCATATTTTGAGATACAGGTAAAGGAAATGTGTCTTATTTAACTAGTGATTCATATTTATACCATATATGGGGCATGTGGATTTGAGTATTTTATCAAGTTAAAAAGTTTCTTGGGTTGATGCCACATTGGTGTCATTTGGTTGTGTCGTATTTTATTTTTTTTCATCATTTCTTGTATTTATTGTGAATTTGATATTTTTTATATTGGTTTCACTTTTGAGTTGTATTGTATGTAATCATGAATCATATAGATGGTTTGATTTTTTTTTAAAGTTTTTATATTTATTATGGAAAATAATCCACCAATGTTCCCTTAATACCTTGGAATTTATTTCCAGTATTTGGTGTCTTGGGGATGTCGCCTAAGTCTAGTGGAAACCCCACCTCTTCCCAAGACAATGGGTGGGTGGTAGGATGTTATAATTAAGGTTATTAATTATGTTATTAAGATATCTATTTTTGTGGTACATGGGGTAAAAGTACATCCGTTGATGTTAATGAAAAGATGTAAGGATTTCTATCTCAATTACCCTTCTTTGATACAAGTATTATATTAATAATCATATATTCATTTTTAAGGTGTTTATACTATTTAATTGAGTTATTTTATCATGAATCCATTTTATTTCATTTTATATAAATATAAATATCATGTTTTAACTCTCAAGGGTTTCATATCCAAAAATTGTTACTCAAGCTGCAAGGGTTTTCATCTCAAATTCTTCTATTTGATACATGAATTGTATTATGAACCTAGTTTAATTTTTTTGGTGTATATATTTCCTATTTTATATATTATACAGCTTATTTTTTTAAAATCATGGTATTTTATGTTCAATTATAAGCCATCTCTTTCAAGTAGTTTTTATATTAATGTTTCTAAATTCCTCTGGGTTTTCTTGGTCTAAATTTTGATTCATCGACACATAGTAAATTGTGTGCATGATGTTTTACTTGAATGGTGTATTTACTAACCATAGATATAATATTATTATACTCCTTTTACTTCATATGATTTTCTATCCAAATCATGTTCCCTTATCCAAGTGAGTATTGATTTATTTGTTTCCCCAGTATTGGGGTTCCTGGTAACTCAATTTTCATTCATTGAGTTATGATCATTCTTTGAAATTATTTCATATAAGTTGGGTAAATCCTACACATTGATTATATTATGTGGTATTCTATAATTTTTTTTGGGGATATACAATCCTACCACATAAACCCTTTGAAAAATATTTATCTCTTAATGAGACATGTTTTAATGAAAGAATCCACTTTATTTTTTTAGATGGATTATAATCATGTTATTCCAATATTGACTTATTTTTATACTCATTATTCTATATGCTGTGAAAATCACATTTTACATAACTAATATTGGATGAATTTCACCTAAAAATTATGATATTCTATTGACATGGGGAAAATTATTGATGTAATGTATATTGTTATTCCAATATGGGAGATTATTATCAAGTTTAACTATCCACAATATTATTTAAAATGGGTTATTATTGGGTTATACCTTTTATTGACATGGGGAAAAGTATTATCATTATTTATATAGAGGATTATTGTAAAATTTTATTTGGTATTTTTTATTAATTTTGTCTTAGAGTGAATTCATTGGACTTAAACATGTGATTCATGGGCCTAGTGTTAAATACCCCTTTGAATCCTCAACATTTATCATGGGATAAAATAGGTTGGGTTTTGGGGTATAAATCTTCCCATAATAAGAGATTTTCATGGTACATTTCCTTGATGGTAGGATGTATTGACTGCAGTCTCAATGATAATTGATGTTTCTTGGAACATGGCCCTGGATGTATGTTTTTGTTGTCAAGAATTATTCATTCCATTAGTATGAGATTAATATTATTGATATTGATGTTTTCATCTATTATCATGGATATATAATTCTTTTAGTTTCATCTTGATTATGTATTTGTTTTTTTATCTATTCCTAACATAATGTTTATGCCATGTATATTCCATCATTACATTAGTTCTTTGTTTCCCTTACTGACCATTTAATATCATCCCTTCTCATGTTTCAAATTCCTTGAACATTGATAGAAAAGTATTATATGTGACACGATCATAGGGAAAGAATGTGTGAAATAATTTGTGGGATATGTTGAATATTATTCATAAATTATGTAGTTTCTTATATAATGGAAAATTGTAAATTTGATATAAATAACATGGGATTTATCAGTTTTTGTTTTGTCCTAATTCTCTAAATCTCTAAACATGAAAAATTATGTACATGTAATAGATTCAGTAATTGTTATTTATTTTGTAATTATAGATTGTTATATTAAGTATTTTATAACTTGTATCAAAGAAATTATGTAAATTATGTGTCTATGAAGACTAGATCTAGGAATTCGGGTCTAGGGATTCACGTGTATTATAGAAGATATCTATTATATAGTATTCTAATTTGATTGAAAGCATGGTTATTTCTTGGTGCACTATAATTGATATCAACCATAATTAAGAATGAAGATGGTGTTCCTCCCTTTAGGGAGAATAAAGCTAGTGCTAGTGATTCTATAAATATGACATGAATAAGATGAAGAAGAAGAGTTAAATTCTATAAAACCAAAGAATTTAAGGTCCCAACATTATAGTTCCAGATGTGGTTGTTCTAGATATAAAATATCTAGATGATAATGATGATGATTTTTCACATACTGAAATTTTAGATATTGAAGATTATTTAATTATTAAAATTCATCGATATTTTCTCATGTAAGTATATAAAAATAAATTCTAAGATTATAGGGGATAGTTTTAAATTTGGATGAAAATTGAAAAATGTAACACTCTGACCCCAGTTACCTAGAGTCAGTGCATTATTACATAACATTGGCATGATCATAAGGAAATCATGTCTCGAAAGACCAATCATTTTAGTATTATTGGAAACAAGATTCATACATAAGTTCAACTTTAAAACTTAAAAAGAAATACAACACAAATATATTTCATTATAAATATCCAAGCCTCCTAGATTATGCCTGCTGATCACTCATAACTAACTTCTTCATATCCTGGGAAAATGAAACATAAGGAAGGGCTGAGCTCAAATGCTGAGTAAGGGTAAGTAATACAGCGGAAAATGACATAAATATTAAGCATGGTAAATAATTGAAACCACATGCCTTTACCAATAATAAACATGTATACTTTTATGGAAAGAATATGAGCCGAGTAAATAAATCCATAACAAAACATAATCATGGGCATTCTACTAGTTGAATGACCACATGAACCATCAATATTATTTCCATAATGAGGGAATGTATAATGTCAGACATTCTGAAAAAATTTGTCAAGGCCTCGGTCAAGGCGTCTAAAAATGATTAAGGGCTCAGCCAAAACCGTAAATAAAATTGGGAAAGGGCCTTAGCCAATTCCACATCTAGTTTTCTCATGAGACCTACTGATGCATCGAGGAGCTATAGAGGGCTCCACCCATCAGTTACTAAGTCCAATACATTCCTCATATGAAAAGGTTTAAACATATCATAAACATTCTTATTAAAACTAGCATACTAAATGTCAATACTTTAACCATAAATCATGAATGGTATAAAAATATCACATCCATAGTCAAACGTATCACAAAACCTTCAATACAATATTAATGTTTTGTATCATAATAAATCAACTACAGATAAACTTAAAATCCATCAAAGGATGTTGACATAGATGAAATCAAAACTCTTTTTAGAGAAATATCTCTTCTTAGTTAGAAATCATTTAAGATTAAAATAATTATACAATAAAACATTTACTTTGAAGATATTCTTATAATCTAGTAAGGGAAGCTTCGACGAGTGTATAATGGTAGAAAATAGCCGCACCCGCTGTATAAGTTAAAAAGATACATTCTTACCTTAATTTTGTTAAAAAGGTTAAAAAAGACCTTGTTTGGAAAACGACGAAAAGATTCCTTTATAAACATATTGTAAAAGTCAAAAAAGGGTATAAATTACTTTAACCTATATTCTATAAAATAGTAATAATGTTTTGAAATAAATTTTTAAGAAACATGGATGTGGATGATAAAGAGGTCCCAGTAGAAAATTACGTATAAACAACCTCGGATAACGAAGAGATTGTGAAATAAACCCTTACCTTGTACTTTTCCTTGGTTGAGGGTAGGTTAACCTCCTGTATGATGGTGAAATAATTGTTATTAAATTATACAATAATCATATAAATTAATATGATATCATATATGATCTTTTAACATTTCATTGTTAATAATATCGTAGTATTATCGTCGTTTCGGTTGTTAACTTACTCATTTTATTTTATATGTTTTGTTACATAAGCCATGTTTTTTATTGATAGGTTGTATCTTATTCATATCCAGAATGATATAAAGTCCTTAAAAATTATTTTTAACCATCAACGGAAACTTATTCTTGAATGGATACGATGGGGAATGAGTCTCATTGTGTTCGTGGAGACGGTAGTCCGTACGTACGCACGAGCGACAATATCATTCTTTTGATATTAAAATAATATATAATTGGATGGTATATCATATATAAAGAATCATTATCATGTTATATTTATAATTTACATGAATTACACATCATTATTATACAGATCTAAAAAATTGTAGGTTCCGGGCGTAGCGGAAGCGCGTTGGTGGGTTTACCCAAGATTAATTTTAACGTTAAACAACGTTCAATATGAGATCCATCACGATTTAAAACGCCAGATCTTTAGAATAGAATGAATAATGAAAAAGAAAAGAAGAGTCCCAGAACCATTGATATAGGATCATCATATGTTGGTTATAATTAATTTAACTAATTCATAAGAATTACCTCGATGGAATTATTTCTTTGTTGGAGTCTCCGGTCATGATCATGTGATCTGTCATTGTGTCGTAGAATCCAAGTACAGGATTCCTCTAGTAGTGATCCACACGTGATCCATGTATCTCTAGACGTCACTGAAGGGATCTCCGGGTGCTAGCACAGAAGAACCTTCACTTGCGATGACTACCTTCTACCGCCTTGATCCGGTGGAGGATCTCACTCTCGTAACTTGAAAGGGTTCTTGGTGTAAAGGGAATTCTCTTTTGGATTGAGAGTATTTACAATTCCATTGTACACAACAATGGCTCTACCTCAATGAGAATAATGTAATTGGGATTATAATACTTAGAATAATAAAATGAATTAATTGCCTGAAAGCAATTAATCATTTCATTTAATTCTTAGTAATACCCCATGTCTTAATAATGACAGTTGCCCATCATTATTACTTGAAATGCACATAAAATATTACATTTAATATCATTTAATTAAATAAACAATATTTTCTCATGAATCCCGAAAAACAAACTACACGGCGTGTATATAAATATAGACAGTGTGTACTTTTATTTTTCATTTTATGTATTTCCTCCACCATATTTATTAGACCTTGAGTAATGGATATTTATTTCTTAAATAAATGTAACTGCATTACTCACTAATAAATATATATATTATTTCTCCCACAATATATTCTCTCGAATAACCAGGTTCGAAATAAATTCGATCAGGCAACCTTAAATAATTATTAAACCGCAGTCGGGAATAATATTTATTTAACTTGTTAAATTAATATTTAACTGAGATACATGGACAAACTTAGTGTGTGACCCTCTAGACCTCTTTATTAGTGGCATTAGGCAGAGTCTGCCTAAAATCCAAGGTTAGTGTCTAGAAACACACTAAGGCACCCATAGAGAAATAAGTTAACGCCACAATGACATGTCACCTCCAACGAACTCTTACTATGTAATATAATCCCTTTGTCTCAATATCTCCAATCAAGAGGGTTGCATGCTAGTTACATCAACCCATGTGCTCGATTATTCTTTATTTGACTTCCTGGAATTGAACACACCCATACCTTACCATGGCCATGGATTTATTTTGGCTATATCAATTCCATCAATGGGCCTGAGATATCTACTTCCGTTATGGAACAGAATGGAAAAATCCTTTCTCGCATTATCTATTACTGCAGTATTACTCGTGATGCACCCAACGTATCCTACCTCACTGCGAACAGTGTGTCATCACAGTTTTTGTCAATACATCTAGGTGTGTGAGTTGTAATACCCATTAATAATAATCTTAAAGTCTAAGTACCAATACACACGTCCGTAGATAGGAACATCCAATGACACTATGAAATGTGGATTACCTACTGGCGGGTCTCGTTCTCAAAATATCCTCCTGTATATTACAAAGGGCGCACACCATGAGAAGGTGCCTCAAAGTTTTATGAGTCCTCACCCCTAATGACCTATATTATTTGTGTCCCTCAAATAATATCATCCGGCCATAGAACATATATTCAAGAATAGTTTTATGGTACTTCTAGGTTCTCATCATAGCAGGGATCCGCTATGACCCATTAATGCAACAGCCATCCTTAGGACATTATCACATGCATTGTCACGCAGAAGAACAATCAAAATGTGATAAGGCTTTTATTAATGAATAAAGTACAAAGTAGTTGGTTCTAGACCACCAACTCCAACAGACTCCCACTTGGACTAGAGACAACTGCTAACAACCTTTAACCTGCTAGCTCTCACATGATATTCATGCTTCTATTGAGATAGGCCTTTAGTCATGGGGTCCACTACATTCTCTTCCATGGACACTCTGCACACTACAACTTCACCCCTTTTATATAAATCCCTCAAGAGGTGATACTTCCGGAGTATGTGATTTGTCCGTTGATGTGACCTTGGTTCTTTTGAAAGAGCCACCGTTGCAGTATTATCACAATACAATGTAATGGGATCTTTAATGCTAGGCACTACATCAAGCTCCTGGAAAAAGTTCTGGATCCAGACGGCTTCTTTGGCTACATCAGAAGCTGCTATATACTCGGACTCCGCTGTAGAATCGGCGACAACTGGATTCTTTGACCTCTTCTAGCTCACAACTCCTCCATTGAGACAGAAAACATATCCAGATTGAGACTTTAGATCATTATGATATGTTTGAAAACCAGCATCATTATACCCTCTGATGACAAGCTCCTCGTCTCCTCTATACACCAGGAACATATCCTTAGTTCTTCTCAGGTACATAAGGATAGTTTTAATAATAGTCCAATGATGTTCTTCTGGATCTTCTTGATATCTTCATACCATGATAAGTGCATAGGAAACATCAATCCTGGTAAATAACATGGCTTACATGATAGATCCTATAGCCTAAGCGTATATGATCTTACTCATTCTATCTTTCTCCTGTTGTGTCTGGGGACACATTTTCTTAGAAAGATGTAAGCCATGTGACACTGGAACCAATCCCCTCTTGGATTGTTCCATACTAAATCTCTTTGGTATCTGGTCAATTTATGTACCCTGACTTAGTCCAAGAAGTCTCTTGGATCTATCACGAATGATCTTGATCCCTAGAATGTAGGCCGCTTCTCCCAATTCCTTCATAGAGAAACACTTGTTCAGCCAGTCCTTAACTGACTGTAAGACTAGTACATCGTTTCCAATAAGTAATATGTCATCAACATAAACTACCAGGATAACGATCGCATTCCCATTAAACTGCTTATAAACACATGTCTCACATTCATTCTTAATGAAACCAAATTATGTTATGGATTCATCAAATCGAATGTTCCATGACCTGGATGCTTTCTTTAATCCATAATTGGATTTCTGCAACTTGAAAACCCGTTTGGATTCACCTGGTGTCACAAACCCTTCTGGTTGTGTCATATAGACATCTTCCGAAAGGTTCCCATTAAGGAATGTTGTTTTGACATCCATTTTCCAAATCTCGTAGTCATGGTAAGCTGTTATGGCAAGTATGATTCTTATGGATTTAAACATGGAAAGTGGAGAAAAATTTTCATCGTAGTCAATTCCTTGACGCTGTCTGAATCCTTTAGCCACTAGCCCTACCTTATAGATGCTAACTTGACCTTCCATGTCCAGTTTTCTCTTGAATACCCATTTTCATCCAATAGGCTTTACATCAACTGGCTCATCAGCCAGAACCCAGACTTGGTTCTGATACATGGAATCCATCTCGGAATTCATAGCTTCTAGACATCTTGTAGCTTCTGAGCTTTCTACTACTTCCTTATAGGAGAGAGGTTCGTCATTGTCTAACAATAATGATTCACCATCCTCAGTGACTAGGAAACCAAATCTCTCTAGTTCCCTTACATCTCTTGTGCTCCTACGCAGTACTTGTGTTTCTGGAACCTCTTCCATGTTGACCTGTGGAACTTGTTCCTATACCAACTCATGTGTATCTTGAGCATCAACTTCATCGAAGTCAATCTTGCTTCCACTATCCTTCTTGAGGATGTGCTCCCTCTCAAGAAAGACGGCTTGTCTGGCGACAATCACTTTCTTGTATGAAGGGTTATATAGGTAATATACTTTCGTTTCCTTAGGATATCCTATGAAGATACACCTCATGCCCCGAGGTGCTAGTTTGTTGCCTGATAATGCCTTAACAAACATCGTGCATCCCCATACACATGTATGTGACTAAGTGGGTTTCCTTCCATTCCATAACTCGGATGGAATTCCATTTTCCGCCTTAGTTGGTACTCAGTTTAATGTGTATGTTGCGGTTTGTAATGCATATCCCCAAAAGGATAATGGAAGATCTGCATGGCTCATCATCGACCTCACCATGTCCAACAAGGTGTGGTTCCTCCTTCCACTAACACCATTCCACTATGGTGTATAAGGAGGAGTGACCTGAGATAGAATCCAAGACTCCCGTAGAAGATTGATGAACTCTTGGTTCAGATATTCTCTACCTCGATCGGATCGAAGATTCTTTATCTTCTTACCACGATGATTCTCCACTTCATTCTTGAATTCCGTAATTTTCTATAAGGACTATGACTTATACCTCATTAAGTAGACATAGAAACATCTACTCAAATAATCAGTAAAAGTAATGAAGTAAGAATATTCACCTCTATCTTATACTAGAAATGGTCCACACACATCCGTGTGTACCAATCCTAGAAGCTCTGTGGCCTTTTAACCTTGTCCACCAAAAGACGGCTTGGTCATTTTTCCTTGTAAACAAGCATGACATCTATCAAGTGGTTTTAGCTCAGTAGAGTCTAAATAGCCATCTTGGCAGAGCTTTGTCAAGCGCTTCTCATTCACATGACCAAGGCGGTGATGCCACAACTGGGTGATGTATGAATCATGTGAGTTTGATTCGTTATCGATTGACAACACTTGGTTTTTTTAATTTAATACATACAAACCATTATTCAAATTTTCCATACCATAACATACATTGTTCTTATAAAAGATAAAACCCTTATTTCCGAACTTGAAAACAAATCCATCCATATCCAAACAAGATACAGAAATTATGTTCTTGGTAACACTAGGAAAAAAATAAAAGTTTTGTAAAACCAAAATCATTATAGTCAACAATGAGAGGTGGTAGTCGCCAACAGCCAATGCATCCAACCTTGTTCCATTGGCATCTCGAAGATCCACCTCTCCTCTGGTGATCTTTCTAAATCTACTTGTTTCCTGCATTTGAATACATATGTGATCCCCAAAAGCTGTATTTGATACCCAATTTGTAGAAATAGAAAGATTGCACTCGATAACGAACGCACCTTTAGCATCCCCATGCTTCTGGGTGCAGCTCCTCTTCTAGTGGCGCTGGTTGCCACATGCAAAACAAATCACCTCACGTTCCTTTCCCTACCTCTGGATCTTCCCCTTCTTGGAGGGACGTTGCACGGGGGCTTCAGACCGTTTATAAGTCTTTGGCCCCTTTTCCTTGTCCTTCCTTTTCTTGTTCACTATAAGGATTGAAAGTCTGTCATGCCCCATGTCCTTGTCTACCTGGAGAATCAAGGTCAGAAGCTCTGACAGATTCTTCTCATTTCCGCTCATGTTATAGTTGACAATGAAGCTAGAGAAGGTCTTGGGCAGTGATGATAAGATGAGATCTGTATGCAACTCATCTGGGAATTTAATCCCTAAGATGTCTAGGC
Organism: Viscum album; assembly: GCA_963277665.1. Lineage (NCBI taxonomy): Eukaryota > Viridiplantae > Streptophyta > Magnoliopsida > Santalales > Viscaceae > Viscum > Viscum album. The sequence goes on along the minus strand of OY728155.1, from coordinate 1,444,715,473 downwards.
ATTCAATGTAGCCAATAAGCTTGACTACATGAGGCCCAGCTATCACAGACTCTCTAAGCTTCGTGGTAAAAAAGCATTGGAGATCTCATACCCCTCATATCTCCCCTTCTCTTGGTAGAGATCATTAAGGTGAGACAACATGCTATACGCTTCCATGTTTTCATGTTTCTTCAAGAGCTCATTAGACATGGATGATAGCATGAAACACTAGAAATCTGTGGCATCATCCATGTGTTTCATGTAGAGAGATAATTCCTCATCACTAGCCTCTTTACCATGCACAACTAGAATAGGCTCTTCCAGCACATACAATTTTCTTCCATGGCGAAGGACAACGTGTAAACGCCTCTACCACTCTTGGAAATATGTGCCGGTGAGAAGGTTTTCCTTCTCTACTATGGTGCGCAATGATATGTTTGAAGTAATTTTATTTCCATTTCTAAAAATTAAGATGAGAAAAGTTTTATTACTTTATTACAAAATTGGGACAAATAAATAAATTAATACTTATTATTCTCACACTATTTTATCGAAATCCAATAGCCCTCACCATTGACTTCGGAATATTCTGTTGCCTGAATATTCTAGTGGAAAGGATCCATATTTCCCTTTGCATTATCCCAAATAGGGTTGGTCAAGCAACTTGAAGGGTTTTAGGTAGGCATTCCAAATGCCAACTGCATTAACATGCATCTCCTTGATCCGCGGAGTGGACTCCCCAATCCTGAAATCCTTTTATTTTGGATTTCCTAAACCTTTGCCTCTTGGTCACACCAAGTCCTGCTGTGGAAGTCAACCCTTGATGCGAACCAAATCAATTCAACCCATAACCTTGAATTAGAATTCCCCAATAATTGAAAGCACCCCAACTAGGGTTGGTCAAGCACTTTGAACTATGGTTCGATTCTAACCAAGATTATGGAAGGCTATAGCGACTTAATATTTATTTTGAGGGATTTTATCCTTATAAATAAATTTCCATTTTATTATCTTTGATTACATGCTTGTTAATATTAAGTGGGATATACTTAAGTGATTAACCATGTCCAAGATAATATTTATGTATAAGCCGGCTTTATTTTAGTTCCATATTGCATGCTCATTTAATTCATTAATTGTGTGATTGTGGCAACACACCCACAATAAATAAACCATGCAACTGACAGAAATAAAATAAATGGTATGATCATGAGCTTTTTCTATTGGTTAGTTTATCTAGCGGTTGATAAAATAACCCAAGACATAGGGGAGAAACACCTTGAACCTTTCGTGTTCGTGTTTACAGCTTTCCACCTGTCCACCTTTGTATCTCCTTGGATTGGTTTCACCTTGGCTCCTGACTTGAGCTGCCTCCACTAGCTGGGGAGCACCATCCATTACAAATGCATTTATCTCACACGCAGGTGAGGGGTAAAAGGGGTTTTTACATAAAATAATCCTTGGGCACGCAGACCCTACATATTAATGAGGAGATTGATCGCAGGCCAATAAATTTAATTTAAATAAATAAATTTAAAAGAAACCATTCACATACAAAGGTCTCGGTCTATCTCATGATCATCCATACATGCAACGATATTTACACGTAAATAAAACTAGCATTCAATTCTTTAATCGTTCTTGTTTAAGATAAATCATGCTCGAATTAATTAATTATCTTTAATTAATCAATCATTTTATCTTAAAACATGTTTCTAAATTTCCTTTAGATTCTCATCCATCATAATATTAAACAAATAAATTCACTTAAAATTATCCTTGTACGTAACTTGTACCATGGAGGCAACCCGGTGAATTCCCATTTATTACGCAGATGTTAAATTAAACACATATATATAAAACACCTATCACATGTTGTGTCTCACCTTTACGCCTGCACTGTGGTACACGTCTCAAGGGTTTGTATAATATAATAATAAATTTTAATAAATTTGCATAATTTGGGTGAGTACACGGCATGTAGTTCTGACTACACGGCGTGTACTTTTCTTCACCGTCCATCCAAAGTACACTCCCAGGGACAGGGCATGTGAATGTACTTTGGAAATTTTTCGGAATACACGGCGTGTTCTGTGGGACACATGTTGTGTAGTTTCTGCATTATGCAGTTTCCAGCCGGGAATGCCGTGTACGGGGTACACAGCCCAACCCTAACCTGAAGGGACTACATGCCGTGTTTATTGGACCACACAGTGTGTACTCAGGAAATCATGTGCCACCTATTTCTGCTCAACACATGGTGTCTTAAATTCTTAGAAAGAATCCAATACATGTCCTGATTTGACGGATTAGTCAATGAATTGAACCTAGACTATACGGAGTATACTTCCGAATACATGCCGTGTATTCTGGTGTTTTATGGCCAGAAACTTTTGGCTCCTCCGGATGAGTTCCTCTATTTTATTTTAGTCAAAATTAAAAGAAAAATTCATTTCTGTGACGTGAACGAGAAACTAGGGAGGAGGAACATATCTCGAGATTTATATTTCCAGAACGATTAAACATGAATTGAAATGACTAAATTATTAAATGCATAAATCACCAATGAAAAACTAAATAATTATAATCAACAATATGACCGCTCTGATACCACTTGTAGGTTCCGGGCGCAGCGGAAGAACGTTGGTGGGTTTACCCAACTTTAATTTTAACATTAAACAACGTTCAATCCGAGATCCGTCAGGATTTAAAACGCTGGATCTTCAGAATAGAACGAAGAATGAAAAAGAAAAGAAGAGTCCCAGAACCGTTGATATAGGATCATCATATGTTGGTAATAATTAATTTAATTAATTCATAAGAATTACCTCGATGGAATTCTTTCTTTATTGGAGTCTCCGGTCAGGATCCTGTGATCCGTCGTTGCGTCATAGAATCCATGTACAGGATTCCTCTAGTGGTGATCCATACGTGCTCCATGTATCTATAGATGTTGCTGAAGGGATCTCTGGGTGCTAGTGCGGAAGACCCATCGCTTGCGATGTCCGCCTTCTACCGCCTTGATCCGGTGGAGGATCTCCCTCTCGTCACTTGAAAGCGTTCTTGGTGGAAATGGAATTATCTCTTGGCTTGAGAGTATTTCCAAATCCGTTGTACACCATAATGGCTCTAACTCAATGAGAATAATGTAATTTGGATTATAATACTTAGAATAATAAAACTAATTAATTTCTCGAAATCATTTAATAATTTCATTTAATTCTTAGTAATACCCCAAGTCTTAATAATGACAGTTGACCATCATTATTACTTGACATGCACCTAACATATTACATTTAATATCATTTAATTAAATAAACAATATTTTCTCATGAATCCCGAAAAACAAACTACACAACGTGTATATAAATATACATGGAGTGTACTTTTAATTTTCATTTTATTTATTTCCTCCACCATATTTATTAGACCTTTAGTAATGGCTATTTATTTCTAAAATAAATGTAACTGCATTACTCGCTAATAAATATATATATTATTTCACCCACAATATATTCTCTCGAATAACTAGTGTCAAAATAAATTTGATCAGGCATCCTTAAATAATTATTAAACCACAGTCGGGAATAATCTTAATTTAACTTGTTAAATTAATATTTAACTGAGATACATGGACACACTTAGTGTGTGACCCTCTAGGCCTCTTTCTCAGTGGCATTAGGAATATTATGCCTAAAGTCCATGGTTAGCATCTAGAAACATGCCAAGCCACCCATAGAGAAAGAAGTTAATGCCACAATGATGTGTCGCCTCCTACAAATGCTTACCGTGTAATATAATCCCTTTATCTCGATATCTCCAATCAAGCGGGTTGCATGCTAGTGCCATCAACCCATGTGCTCGATTATTCTTTCTTTCACTTCCCGGAATTGAACTCTCCCATACCTTACCATGGCCATGGATTTATTTTGGCTATATAAATTCTATCAAAGGTCCTGAGATATCTACTTCCATTATGGAACAGAAGAGACAAATCCTTTCTCGCATTATCTATTAATGCAGTATTACTCGTGACAGACCCAATGTATCCTACCTCGCTGCGAACAGTGTTTCGTCACAGTTTTCATCAATACATCTAAGTGCGTGAGTTTTAATACCCATTAATAATAATATTAAAGTCTAAGGAACAATACACACGTACGTAGATAGGAACATCCAATGACACTATGAAATGTGGATTTCCTACTTGCGGGTCTTGTTCTCATAATATTCTCCTGGATATTACAAAGGGCGCACACCATGAGAAGGTGCCTCAAAGTTTTATGATTCCTCACCCCTAATGACCTGTATTATTTGTGTCCCTCAAATAATATCATCCGGCCATAGAACATATATTCAAAAATAGTGTTATGGCACTTCTGGGTTCACATCATAGCAGGGATCCTCTATGACCCATTAAGGCAACAGTTGTCCTTAGGACATTATCACATTCATTGTCACGCAGAAGAACAATCAAGATGTGATAAGGATTTTATTAATGAATAAAGTACAAAGTAGTTGGTTCTAGACCACCAACTCCAGTAATAATAATGTTTTGAATAATAATTACACCATGACGTGGACACTACTGGAAATAATGGCATTTGCAATGGGGCATTTGCGTCGGGATCCCGTCGCTAATAGGCTTTTGCGACGGGGGCCCCTCGCTAATAGCCCGTCGTGGAAAACAGCGTCGCAACAACAATTATTTACGATGGACTCGTCGCTAAAGGTATTATTTGCGATAGTGATCCTTCCCGTCACAAATATTAGTCCGTATATTTGTGAAAACTTTTAAAATCGTATTTGCGACGGGCCCATCGCAATTACTATTTTTAAAAAAAACTAAAAAATATTAATAAATTATTTTAATGAATATAATAATAATACTATTTGCGATGGGCATAGTATCCCATCGTAAATACTATAAAAAAATAAATTATTAATAAATTATTTTAATTAATAAAAATAATAAATTATTAATAAATTATTTTAATTAATATAATAATAATAGAATTATAATTCACAAATAAAAATAATAAATTATTAATAAATTATTTTAATTTATATAAAAATATTAGAATTATAATTCATAAATAAAAAAAATATTAATAAGTTATTTTAATTAATATAAAAATAATAGAATTATTTTACTTTCAAATATTAAAATAATTCTAATATTACAAAAAATATAATTAAATTATAATATTATAAAATTTTAATATATATATATATAATTTAATAATATAAAATATAAATAATATTATTATTCATATTAATATTGTTATTTCAAAATATAATCTTATTAATATTTTATAATGAGACAGAAACTACGAATAGAAAAAAAAATCATATTTTGATTTAACAAACTTTTTAACATAAAAACAAACTCTAATCTAAAGGGGGGGAGGGGAGATCTGCAGATGCTGGTGGAGGAAACTCCATCCCTAAAGCATGAGTGAGTCGGCGTATGTACTCCATCTGCTCCTGATGCTGCTGCTGCCACCGACTCATCTGCTCCTCGTACAGCTGCTGTTGGCATCAACGCTCATCCTCATGCTGCTGCTGCTGCTGACGCATCTGTTCCTGCTCCTGTCGGAGAGTCTCTATCAGTGCAGTCTGAGATCGCAACTGATCCTCATACTGTGTAGCAGAAGAAGATGCACGAGCTCCTGTCGATCTGGATGCCGACATCGCAGCACTGCCATAATAATCTCCGGGAGTCAATCGAGAGCTGATACCAACTACCTGGCCCTTCTCGAAGGCATACTGGGTGGCCTGCATCCATGCCGCCTCATCAAACGGACGGCCAGTGGTCTGATCTGATGACTCGGCCTGACTCTCAGGCCGGGTCTGTGACACTGCGGCCTCATATGACTCATGTAGTTGCAATTTAAATTAAAATTGTGAATATATTATATGCAGTTAATTTTTAAACTTGAAAACAAATAATACTGACCACGATGTGACCCTGAAGATCACCTCTGAGCTCCCCAGTAGTAGGATCATTATACATCCTATGATATATGTCGTACTCCGTAATATCGGGGTTCTCGACAGCCTATAAGAATAAAAAATAAAATGTTAATATTTATAGTTATATAAAATATTTATAAATAATGTACGTACCAGATTTTGTCTATGAGTACTGAAAGTACGACTCCCAGCTCAATGAGTCACCTCTTGTCTCCCCCGATTCTGCCTCCCCACCGATGATCTCCTCTAAAAGGCATCACTCAACCAGTGCGCACATAATCCATCCCATACATGGGATGCAATGTACTCTGGTCGGTGTGCTCTACATGACTCGTCAAAATTTTACACTCCTACTTTCTTCGTGGCAAATTTTCTTAAATTGTGTAAAAACTGACGAAAGCGATCACGCATGGCCACCTCCCATGCCTCGTGGATGGCGTCACGCATGGTATCCTCGATCGGATACCATAAACCCTACAAATAAATCAAAATATCAAGTTAGAAATGAAATAATTTTCAAAATAAAAATTATTTATTTACGTACATACCAACCAATGGCCGAACATGGCCTGCTGCACATCAATGGGAATCTGCTCCCATGTGCTCCAAGGCTGAGAGAAATAGTTGCGCAAAATAGTGATGCCCTGTCCAACTGCTATGTGCAGAAAACTGTAAAAATAATAAACATTTATTATGTGAATATATTAATGAAATATTAGTCAAATCCACAGGTTATCACACAGGTTATTAAACCTCCGTGTGCGTGGATCAAACCTAAGACGTGGACGTCGATCAGGGACGGGGTCAGGAATCATCAATCGTGCAAGACCACACCCCCTCCACGTACTCCCTAGAGCGCCTGCAGGCTGAGGGTCATCTGCCAGCAACTCATCCGCATCGAAAGACGGGTCAGTATCCGCCAACTCACAAAATGTGTCGTCATCCATCTGAAACAGAAAATGTTAATGTTGTTAGCAAATAATTGATAATTACTATTATATATACATATATATTAGTTATGATTGTATATAACTACCATGGAATTCTATCAGTGTTCATCTTCATCATCATCTTCATATATGTCAATGTCGTCTTCATATTCCTCCTCAACATCATCGATATCCATTTGAGTTCCAGTTGCTTCATCTCTTACCATTTCAAATTCATATGTGACATCATTAACATCATCGTCATCACCGACTCTTAAATGTGGGGTGTCGTCATCGATACTCATGTATCTTTGTAAAAAAGATTGATTTTGAGTACTCTCTTGAAAAACTTCAATTCTTTGCACATCAGTGAAAGCACATTCACTTTGACTAAACCGATTGTCTCGAATATTGATTTTTATTATACTCCACCAATCAGTCAACTCTCTTGATGTAGCACAGTACTTTGCATAATAAAATTGATGTTCCTGTTGAGCCAATAAGAATGGTTCATTTAATGTGAGAACACTTTTACATTTAATATTGATGATTCCATGAGTCGGATGAACACGCACGCCTCTCTCTGTATCCAACCACCAACATTTGAACATGGTTATGTAATGTTGTCCAAGATAATAGAGTTCAATGATTTCATCAAGTATGCCATAAAAGTCTACTTCATTTTTTCAATGATGAGATCATCTCAAGATAACTCCACTGTTCATTGTTTTTTTTCCATATGCATGTGTGTGAAATCGAAATCCATTCACCACATATGCATTATAAGTTTTAACAAGATTGGAAGGTGGGTTACTCAATATACACAGTCGTTTGTCAATTTTATCAGCATGTTGAGACACCTGAAAATTTGTGAAATAATTATCAATATCGTAAACTATACATTGAATGAGTTTCTAAAAGATAAAGAATTTATGTTACCAGATTTTGAAACCAATGAGAGAAATTTTTTTATCGGCGTTCTTCGAGAGCAGCTACTGTAATTTGTGGAATTTGTTTCTTGATATGATTATCATACAACCCATAAAAAACAAAGTTATTTACTGTAACATAAATGATATAATAAGTTATATAAACACTTACAGTACAACTGATGTCATCTCTTCACAGCTGAGCAGAACATACGTATAAGCTCTGTGATGTTCATCATCTGAAAGCCAGCATTCATAAACTCCACCAAAACCAATCTCTGGCTGGTTGAAAATAGATAATTGATTGTCGATTTCATCAATATTCCTCTCATTCCGTCCCATTCGGTTTTGTTTTGAAGGATACTCAGATTCCAAATAATGGGAGCAGAAAAAAGATATGTCCTCTTGAAAATAAGCTTCTGCAATAGATCCTTCAATAGATGCTTTGTTACGTACTTTTCTTTTCAATTTTTGCATGCATCTTTCAAATGGGTACATCCATCGAAACTGTAATGGACCTCCACATTTGGCTTCATATGGAAAATGTAACATCAAATGTTCCATTGAGTTGAAGAAATATGGCGTAAATATTTTTTCCAGTTTACATTTAATTACAACAACATCTTCTTCAAGTTTTCATAGAGCATCATAATTTGTTGTAGCCGCACAAATTTCCCGAAAACAATGAGACATGTCTACTATGGAATCCCAAATCACAGAATTCAACAGACCACTTAATCCAATGGGTAGAAGTATTTCCATTATAATATGACAATCATGACTTTTTAATTCAGTAATATGACCATTCTTTACACATCTACCCAAATTGGAAGCACCACCATTTGGAAGTCTCAAATCTACAATCCACTGACAAAATAACAAACTATTTTCTTTAGACAGTGTATAAGCTAATTTTGGTTTTAGTAACCTTTCTGTTCTGACATTCTCAAACAGTTCCAGTTCTAGACGCCTGCAAATTTGGGCAAGATCTAAACGTGCATTTACATTGTCTTTGATCTTTCCTAGTGTATCCAAAACTGTATGAAACAAATTATCAAAATAGTTCTTCTCAATATGCATGACATCCAACATGTGACGGACTAACAAATCAGACCAATATGCCAAATCCCAAAATATGCTACGTTTAATCCAATTGTGTTCTTTCCCAAAACCAGAAATTTTCTGTTGGTTTATTGTGGGACCAAAAGTGATGGGAGGTAATGAAAATACAACTGATTTTAACTCCGAACCTGATATCATTTTTGGAGGTCCATCCCTTTCAACTGTTCCTTTTCTTAAATGATATCTGTTTCTGTGAAAAGGATGATCAGCTGGAAGAAATCTACGATGACAGTCAAAATAACAAGTTTCTTTCCATGAATGAGCATAAATGCTTTGTTCTCTCCCATACAGTAAGGACATGATTTCTGACCATGTGTACTCTAGACAGATAACATCCCATAAGCCGGGAAGTCACTAATTGTCCACATCAATGCTGCTCTCAGTATGAAATTCTGTTTCGTAGCAACATCATATGTACTGACACCAGTACTCCACAATAAACTTAATTCATCAATCAATGGTTTCAAATAAACATCAATATTATTCTTCAGATGTCTTGGAATTAGTAAAGTCAAAAAGATATATGGCTCCTTCATCAACATCCATGGAGGTAAATTGTACGGAGTTAAAAAAACAGGCCAACATGAATATTGACTACCATAAGATCCAAACAGACAGAAACAATCATTGGAAAGGCCCCGTCGAACATTTCTAGCTTCTAAAGAAAATGACGGATGCACTCTATCAAAATGTTTCCTTGAATCACCATCGGCTAGATGATTCAAGCTTTTATCGGTTGAAATATTCGCTTTATTCCATGGCATCATTGTCACTATATTCTTAGACATGAATAATCACTGAAGTCTGGATTTAAGTGGAAAATATCTCAACTTTTTTACAAGAATCAAACCAGACTTCCCATGTTGCCCTTCTTTATATCTCAGTTGCCCACATGTGGGACAACTATCCAATGACTCATTTTCCACAGAATATAAAATGCATTCATTTGAACATGCATGAATCTTCTGATAAGTAAGTCCCAAATTTCAAACCAGCCTCTTACTCTCATAGTAATTTGCAAGCAAAACATTTCCTTCAGGTAACAGTGTTTTAAGAAAAGAAAATATCTAGTCAAAACAGGTGTTTGACATTCCGTTATCTAATTTGATAGCCATAAATTTTTCAACTGCTTCTAATTTTCTCATCTTGCAGCCAGGATATAATGCATCCTCAACAGACCTCAACAACTCATAAAATTCAGATGGTGCTAACTCAGGATTTGAAGCTATATCACCCGAAGTTTCTGTATGTTGAACAGATGAACCTACAACATCATGTAATAAATCTTGAAACTGAGATGGATCTGAAATTAAGTTGGTATCACCTACTCTGGAACTGCGTCCGTGTTGATACCAAAAAACATAATCTGGTTGAAAACTAAAACGCAAGATATATCCCACCACTTTGTCAAATGTGTCAAACATTCTCAATGCACATTTTCTACAAGGGAATTTTATTTTTCCTTCTGAAACAAATTCTGGATTTGATGCCGCAAATGATAAAAAAGCCTCCACACCCTCTATATATACTGGATTTAAACCAGAACCGTTTGGATTTCTATATTGATTTATCAATATGCGGTCATCTAATAATGATTGTTGACTACCTCGTTGTTCCATATTTTTCTATAAAATATAAAAGCATTACTGTTTTTGAATAATTTGTTAGAAAAAACTCTCAAGCAAGGATAATTATAGAGTTTACATCATACAGGACTGACGCAGACTTTTTATTGAGATAGACATAAAACTTAACCCTTTAAGAATTGAATATGTTGAGAATAAAGAAAAACCTATTACAAATATTGATAATTTTAATATTATATAAATTTTTTATTATTTTAATAATACTAATATTATTATGTCATAAATATTAATTATATAATAATAACATTATTACATTATTAGTATATTTTATTATTAATATTAAAATAATATAATTTTCTATATTATATACAATTCTCATTTCATCTGTGTGTTTAACATTCTGTCTCCACTTGTAATATTTACATTCACATTCACCTCTCCATTGGTGAGTAGGTTGATAATGTTGAAAAAGAATGCAAATATTACATGTGGAGATAGAAAACACACAAATGAGAGGAGAATTGTATATAATATAGAAAATTATATTATTTTAATATTAATAATAAAATATACTAATAATGTAATAATGTTATTAATCTTAATTATTGGTAATTATTCCTAATTATTGGTAATTATTGGTAATTATTACTAATTATTGGTAATTATTGGTAATTATTACTAATTATTGGTAATTATTGGTAATTATTACTAATTATTACTAATTATTACTAATTATTACTAATTATTGGTAATTATTACTAATTATTACTAATTATTGGTAATTAGTGATAATTATTACCAATTATTACTAATTATTGGTAATTATTGGTAATTATTACTAATTATGGATAATTATTAGCAATTATTACTAATTATTGCTAATTATTACTAATTATTGGTAATTATTACTAATTATTGGTAATTATTGGTAATTATTACTAATTATTCCGAATTATTGGTAATTATTACTATTTATTACTATTTATTACTAATTATTGGTAATTATTATTAATTATTGGAAATTATTACTAATTATTAGAACTTATTACTAATTATTGGTAATTATTGGTAATTATTACTAATTATTGGTAATCATTACGAATTATTACTAATTATTGGTAATTATTGGTAATTACTCATAATTATTGGTAATTATTGGTAATTATTACCAATTATTAGTAATTATTGGTAATTATTGGTAATTATTACTAATTAATGGTAATTATTGGTAATTATTTCTAATTAATACTAATTATTGGTAATTATTTCTAATTATTACTAATTATTGGTAATTATTACTAATTATTGGTAAATATTACTAATTATTAGTAATTATTGGTAATTATTGGAAATTATTACTAATAATTACTAATTATTGGTAATTATTACTAATTATTGGTAATTATTACTAATTATTGATAATTATAAATAATTATTGATAATTATTACTTATTATTACTAATTATTGGAAATTATTGGTAATTATTGGTAATTATTGGTAATTTTTACTAATTATTACTAATTATTGGTAATTATTAGTAATTATTACTAATTATTGGTAATTATTATTAATTATTACTAATTATTGGTAATTATTACTAATTATTGGTAATTAGTGATAATTGTTACCAATTATTACTAATTATTCGTAATTATTGGTAATTATTACTAATTTCGGATAATTATTGGTAATTATTACAAATTATTGGTAATTATTGGTAATTATTACTAATTATTGGTAATTATTACTAATTATTGCTAATTATTGCTAATTATTGGTAATTATTACTAATTATTGGTAATTATTACTAATTATTGGAAATTATTGGTAATTATTGGAAATTATTGGTAATTATTGGTAATTATTGGAAATTATTGGTAATTATTACTAATTATTGGTAATCATTACGAATTATTACTAATTATTGGTAATTATTGGTAATTATTGGTAATTATTCCTAATTATTGGTAATTATTCCTAATTATTGGTAATTATTCCTAATTATTGGTAATTTTTCCTAATTATTGGTAATTATTCCTAATTATTGGTAATTATTTCTAATTATTTGTAATCATTACGAATTATTACTAATTATTGGTAAATATTGGTAATTATTGGTAATTATTCCTAATTATTGGTAATTATTCATAATTATTGGTAATTATTCCTAATTATTGGTAATTATTCCTAATTATTGGTAATTATTCGTAATTATTGGTAATTATTCCTAATTATTGGTAATTATTCCTAATTATTGGTAATTATTCCTAATTATTGGTAATTATTCTTAATCAGTGGTAATTATTCCTAATTATTGGTAAATATTGACAATTATTTGCAATTATTGGTAAATATTGGTAATTATTGGAAAAAATATTGACAAATATTGGCAATTATTGAATATTGGGAATTATTATTAATTATTACTAAATATTAGTAATTATTACTAATTATTGGTAATTATTATAAATTATTACTAATTAATGTTAATTATTTCTAATTATTATTAATTAATTCAAATTAATTTTAATTTTTCATAATTACTGCTAATTAATTGTAATTACAGCTTACTATTTTTAATTAATTAGTGTTTAATTGTCTCTAATTACTATTAATTATTAATACTTATTTATAATTATTTCTAATTAGAAATCAAAACAAATTCTAAAAATTTAAACTAAATAAATATAATAAATAAAATAAATATTAAATTAGAATTCAGATAAAAACCTTAAACTTGATGTCAATGTCGAGCCGATGTAATTGTAGAACACCACCAACTGAATCCTCGAAGTCGGAAAAAAATTACAACTGAAAGTCGTAAAAGATTCAGAGTGAAAAAATTGGAACGGTTGAGAGTTGAGAATGAGGAAATTGTAATGGTTGGCAGTATTTATAGGTTGGATTAATTGCGACGGGATTTTTTGCGACGGGTTTTCCGTCGCAAATAACGATATTTGCGACGGACCCGTCGCAAATAGTCTTTAACCGCCGCCGGTTATTCGCGACGGGGATAGAACCCTGTCACCAATAACCCTGACCACATTTAATTATAGGAGGCATTAAAACGGTTATTTGCGACGGGACCCGTGGCAAATAATTCCTGCCACCGGGGTATATGCGACGGGGCTGCAATCCCGTCGCAAATAGTCTTTAACCGCTGCCGGTCTTTTGTGACGGGGTTCTATCCTCGTCGCAAATAAACTTAGCGCGTTTTGGCACGAATTTCGCGCCAAACAATTTTCGACGGGTAAAAAAACCCGTCGCAAATAACATATTATTTGCGACAGGAATAGTTTCCCGTCGCAAATACCCCTTTGCGAAAGGTATTTGCGACGAGAATTATTCTCGTCGCAAATACCCCATTGCTATTAACCATTTTTCCCGTAGTGGGAGATGGTAAGTCGTACGTACACATGTATTGTGAAATGTCATTCAAAGGATGGATAGAATACTGAATATGGTTGTACCATATTTATAATAACATCATAGTATATAGAAGATACTGGAGTTTTTATTTTAGAATGGAAATAACTAAGAAAGAAGAAGTTGAAGAAAAAAGGAACTTGAAAGAGGGTGGTGAAAACATTACCTCTTCTTCGGGTTCTTCATTTTGATTTGATCAAAAGGGCTCCTTAGGTTTTATTTCTGATCAAACAAAGGCCTATAGGTTGAAATGAGGGAATTTGGGAGAATATTTGGGATGGGGTTGGCCGAGCCAAAATGATTTGAAGGTTTGAATTTGAGAGAAGGGGAGTGCCCTTTTATAAGAGGGGTGAGGGGCACCTTAGGAAAAGCTAGAAATATTATTTTATAATAAATTTATATTCGGTTTCTAATGGCTCCAAAGTGGATTATGTAAAGGTTAATGTGGGTATGGGTTGAAAGCCACCCAACCAATAGGTTTTAGACAGGTTTGAGTCACTATATTAACCTTATCTTTTATTTTTAACTCTTAGTTAATTAGTTTCACATTTACCATGTCTCTTTGTATTTTTATAATATATAGTTAATAAACATACTATAAAATTCCTAGAGACCCCCAAGTGGTCCATTAATCATACACCTATCATTATATAAGTCTCTTGGCCAAACCTTAAATTTTTAGGAATTGAATATCAATTAATAATATAATATTTGTTTTAAAAACTCTTTTATGTCAATTTTGACACTATTTGGTATTTTATTTTTCTGAAAATCATAACAGCATGATTACTTAGAAAACACCTAATTAAATAAATCCTAATATGTTATATTAAACTATTAAATTTTTTGAAATTCATAAAAATTCTCAAATTACATTTATTTTGATATTTATAATATCAATTATTATAAGATTTCATTAATTAGGTAATTACTGCATCACCATTGTGTCATAAATAAATTTAATTATTTAATGTCTAAAAATTATAAATAAAATACCATTATGTAGGAAATATTTTTATCATTCTAATTAATACTTATAATCTAATTTATCTTATGTATAACCCTATATTAAAAAAATTTAGTTAATAAACCTTGATTTTAACTCTTTTAACTCTTCTTTGAATTAAATATTAATAAATGTCCTAATCTAATCCAAGTGGACCTAAATGATAATATTTTATTTCTAAGGTTGTTTTTGGTCGAGATAAACTTGTCCAATATAATTAGTACATGTGTTAGGGTAATATTAATATCATTTTTACCCTTAATTACCCTATTTACTTTTAACCGTGGTAAATAAAAGTAAAAAGTTACTATTCGCCAAAAATTATTTTTATCTTATTGAACCACATTTTACTCCTTGATATTAATCGTGTCTCTCGGATTTTCGAAATTCCACTCACAGAAGCGGTAATGTTATGTTTTTTGTGAATTTCCAAATTCTCCTAGGAGGTGGGTAAAAGACAGTGAACAGTTCCTTACAATTTTTATATATCTAACGTTATTCTAAACTAACACCAATGAATTACATTGAAATTATATTGGTATTATGCATCCATTTTGACCTTAATTAAATTTAAATAAATCAAAATATTATTTAAATAAAAATTTGGTTTTAAACTATAACTCAGTGTTTTTTCACTATTCAACAAAAATTGAATGTTTTCAGAAAAATACCAAAAATTCACCCTAAGATAATTTAGATATTCCGAATCCAAAAATGAATTCCATTTTGAAGGATAAAATTTATAAAATTTCAAAAAGTGGGTATTACTATTCATAACGGCTGGTTTGATTGGTTGTGGTGTGTGTTAGAACTTGAGGTTGCGTACAACACACGCTACTTTATTATTCAAAGAGAAGCGTACCGTGGATTATTGGGGTGTTACATTCTACCCTCATTCAAATAATTTCATCCTCAAAATTTCTAAAATACTACCGCATGAAAAGACTTGGGTGGTTCTTCATCATAAGTTCCTCGGGTTCCCACGTTGCCTCTTCCATATTATGGTTTCTCCATAGAACTTTTACCAGACGACTCATTCGGTTTCTCAACACTTGTTCTCTTGTATCAAGAATCATGACGGGCTCTTCGCAATAAGACAGATCAGGTTCCAGTTCTAATTCCTCATAGGTGAGTACATGTATTGGGTCAGGCATGTATTTTCTCAACAGTGATAGGTGGAACACATCATGAACTTTGGAGAGATTTGGTAGGATTGCCAAACGGTAAGAAACTGCCCCAATTCATTCTAGAATTTCGAAAGGTCTGATGTACTTGGGACTCAATTTACCCTTATTACCGAAACGTATAACTCCCTTCCATGGAGATACCTTCAAGAAAACAAGATCACCTACCTGAAATTCCAAATCCTTCCTTCGGTTATCAGCATATCTCTTCTTCTTACATTGAGCTGCTTTGATGTGGTTTTGTATTATCTTTACCTTTTCCATCGTTTCCTCCACCAATTCTGGGCCTACAAGTTTTCTTTCACCAACGTCATCCCAATGGTTGGTGTGCGACATCTCTTTCCATATAACGCTTCATATGGTGCCATCCGAATGCTTGAATGGAAGCTATTGTTATAGGAAAATTATACCAGAGGTAAATATTGATCTCGCATACCCTTAAAGTCAAGTGAGAAAGATCTCAACTTGTCTTATAAGGTTTGAATAGTCCGTTCTGATTTTCCATCTATTTGAGGGTGGTAGGCAGTGCTCAAACAAAGTTCAGTATCCAAGGCCTTCTGAAGACTTTTCCAGAATCTTGAAGTAAAACGAGGATCACGATCAGAAACAATTGATAGGGGTAATCCATGAAGTCTCACAACTTCATTAATATATAGTCTTGCTAGGCGTTCGAATGGTAAATCTTCCCTTATAGCAAGAAAATGTGCTGACTTTGTAAGACGATCAACAATGACTCATATTGCATCGTTCTTTCTAGGAGTCTTTGGTAGTCCCATGATAAAGTCTATCATAATATTATCCCATTTCCACTCAGGTATGGGAAGAGGTTGCATGAATCCTCCAGGTTGTTGCCTTCCAGCTTTCACTTGATGACAAACCATACATCTTGACACAAAATCGTCAATCTCCCTCTTCATGTTGTCCCACTAAAAATGTTACTTCAAATCTCTATACATTTTGGTATTCCCATGTTGTATAGAGAAATTGTAATTATGAGAATTATCCAATAACTCTCTTTTTAGATCAGGTATATTGGGAATACAAAGTCTCTTCCCAAATTTCAAAATTCCATCTTCATACAAAAAGTCACTCAATATCCCATCATTCACAGCTTTAATCTCCTTTTGAAACTCTTCATCACCGGTCTGAGAACTCTTTATCCTTTCTAGTAAATATGTTTTGGAAACCATTTGAAAAAGTATTGAGGTTTTACCTTCCATGGTGATTCCCATATCCATATTTACTAGATCCATGTATATAAGATCCTTTTCAACTCTCATCTTGTTCAAAACTCCATGATCCTTTCTACTCAAAGCATTTTCTACCTTATTTTCCTTCCTCGGGTGGTATTGTATAGTGAAATCATAATCTTTGAGTGGTTCAAGCCATCTTCTTTGCCTCATGTTTAGTTATTTCTGTGAGAAAATATACTTCAAACTCTTGTGATCATTATAAATCTCACATTTTTCACCATAGAGATAGTGTCTCTAAATCTTCAATGAGAAGATTCCAGCAACTAACTAAAGATCATGAGTAGGATATTTTTGCTCATGAACTTTTAGCTGTCGTGATGCATAGGCAATAACTATATCATTCTGCATAAGGACACAACCAAGTCCTTTCTTCGATGCATCACTATAAATAACAAACCCATCATTTCCTGATGGTAGAGTCAAAATATAAGCATTGACTAATATTCTCTTCAGTTCTTCAAAACATTCTTCACACTCTTTTGTCCAAAAAAATTTAACACCTTTACGTGTGAGCTTCGTTAATGGGTTAGCCAATCGGGCAAAGTTCTGGAAGAAACACCGATAATAACCTGCTAAGACAATAAAACTGCATACCTACATTATACTCATCGGTGCTGGCCATTATTGGATTGATCTTGTCTTAGAAGGATCAACAGAAATTCCATCCTTAGAGACAATATGGCCAAGAAAAGAAATCTCCTGAAGTAAGAATTCACACTTACTAAACTTCCCATATAATTCATGTCTTCTCAGAGTATTTAATATAACGCGCAAGTGATTTTCATGATCTTCATAGCTTTTGGAGTATACCAAGATATCATCAATAAATACCACTACAAATTCATCAAGGTATTCCTTGAAAACTCTGTTCATTTGATCCATAAAAATAGAGGGTTCATTAGTCAGCCCAAAAGGCATTACTGTAAACTCATAATGCCCGGACCTAGATCAAAATGTTGTCTTCAGAATGTCTTCCTTCTTCACACACACCTGATGGTATCTAGATCGAAGGTAAATCTTTGAAAAGTATTTAGCTTCATGTAGTTGGTCAAATAAATCATCAATGTGAGGTAGGGGATACTTGTTCTTTATCATTATAGCATTGATCTCCCTGTAGTCAAAGCATAACCTCATAGATCCATCTTTCTTCTTAACAAAAAGAACAGGGGATCCCCATGGAGAAACACTAGGGAAAAGAAATCCCTTATTACTCAATTCCTCTAGTTGTTTCTTTAGTTCAACTAATTCCACAGTGGCCATTCTATAAGGGGTCTTCGATATGGGCCTTGAACCAGGAATTAAATCAATGGAAAACTCAATTTCTCATTCTGGAGGATGTCCAGGTAAATCTTCCAGAAACACAACTACATATTCTTTCACAATAGGTACATCCTCTCTTTGAACATTCCTTTCCTCACCCACAGTCATTTCATTCTCTTCCTCCCTGATAATTGAATTTATTTGAGCTGTTGGGGGTGGATCTAGATAAGAATCAAGTGGTGAATATCCTTCTCTAAAGATAAGGTGTTCCTTATCTTCATCATCAAAAATCATAACCTCCTTCTTCTTACAATAAATTTTCGCATCATGGTCCGAAATCCAATCTATACCAAGTATTATATCAAATTCAATTATGGGTATGACGATGAGATCAGCAGATAAAGAATATTTATTTTCCCTAATGGGAACAGATCCACAGAACTTTGTAGCAATGATACTTCCCTTAGGAGTTTTAACTGACAACTCCCTTGTTAAATCAAATTGGAAATATCTAATTTTCTTAGCAAAATAGGAAGATATGGAACAATGAGATGATCCAGAATCAAATAAGGCATTTTCTAAACTTGAGGAAACCATTAAGTTACCTGCCACCACGTCTTTTGGAGCTTCAACCTCAGCAGTAGTGATTTCATAATCTTGGCCTTTGTCCCTAGGCCTTTTTTGTGGTAAGTTTCCCAAATTAATAGGAAATTCATTTTCATAATGTCCCATCTCCCTAAAATTGTAGCATTGAACATTGGTAGTGTCTTTCTTTCCTTTACAATCACCAGCTAGATGGCCTTTCTGTCCACACTTGCAGCATACTACTTTTCTTTTTAGACAGGCACCAGGGTGCTTCCTTCCACAATTATCACAAGGTGTAAATTCAATTCTTCCCTTCTTCCATGTTTCCTTATTTCCCTTCCCATAGTGTTCAGTATATCTCTTCTTCTCTTGCTTTGATTTAAAGTCATAAGACTTAGAGAATTATTTTTTTGTCTTGATAGCACATGAGACAATATCTTCATATGACGAGAAGGATTGTGATACCAATGCTCGACAAAGAAATGGTTTTAATCCATCAAAGAAACAATCAATCTTACTTCTTCGGTTTTATATATAATCTGCATCATACCTTTCTAACCTTGTAAAATTAGCCTCATACTTTGCGACATTCTCATCCTCCTTTTGTCTTAGACTCAGAAATTGCCCTTCCATATCCGCTCGATGGTCATGAGGAAAGTATTTTTCTAAAAATAGATCTTTGAACTCCCTCCATTCCATATTTGATACTTCATTATCTTCCTTCATGTTTTTAATCAATGACCACCATTGATCAGCATATCCAGTGAGGTGGTAAACTGCCATGATAACTTTTTCCCTTTCACTACTCCCCAAAGCATGGAATATTCTCTCTAAAGAATTTATCCATTTCTCAGATACTAAGGGATTTGTACACCCATTTAATGTCTGTGGTTATTGCCTCATGAAGAGGTCTAACATTTATCCTCCATGCTGTGAATCAGGGTGCTCCATTGGGGTAAGGTTATTTTTCATAACCTGAGTGAGTTGTCCCAGTATAGTGATTAGCTGATCAGCACCAGTTGCATCACAATCTCCACTATAATTATATTGAGAAGGAGGGAAACCCCTACCTGGAGTGTGTGAATTGATACGGTTTTCATTTCTTTAACTAGGTGCCATTTCTAAACAATATAATACACTATATTAGTTTATGAATCGTAATACATAAATCCAAACTTGTAAAACACTTAACATAAATTGAACAGTTTATGGATATAATCCATAATCATTAAAATGTTTTCTTTGAGGAAGTATATACTCATAAACCCTTAATAATGGTTTGTAAATAAAATGAGAAATATCCTAAGCATATCCCCCCGGGAGTGTCGTAACCAAGAGTGCAGCAAGGCCCATTGTCGTGCATCAGTTCCCGTTCGAGTCTAGCTCAAAGCGGTGTTTTTCGGTTTTACCCCTAGGTACATCTGTGCCAGAGCCGCCTCTACCTGCTCATATCCAGATAGGTATGTATTGCTCAGAAAACTCACAAAATCTCTACAATACCAAAATTCTAGAAAGTTTTTCTATACTAATCCTCAAAGTCTATCTTAGGGATATGTTCTCTAATAAGAGTTTATCTAAATCTAGTTTCCAAGGTTTATACTAAACTTCCACTGATACCAACTGTAACACCCCGACCCCAGTTACCTAGATTCAGTGCATTATTAAATACCATTGTCATGATCATAAGGAAATCATGTATTGAATGACCGATCAGTTTAGTATTATTAGAAACAAGATTCATACATAAATTCAACTTTACAACTTAAAATGAAATACAACACAAATTTATTTCATTAAAAACATCCAATAATCCTAGATTATGCCTACTGGTCACTCATAACTAACTTCTTAATATCTTGGTAAAATGGAAGATAAGAAAGGGGTGAGCTCAAACGCTCAGTAAGGGTAAGTAATACAGCGGAAAATGACATAAATATTAAGCATGGAAAATAATTGAAAGCACATGCCTTTGCCAATAATAAACATGAATAATTTTATTGAAAGAATATGAGATGAGTAAATAATGCCATAATAAAACATAATCATGAGTATTCTACTAGGATAATTACCACATGAACCATTAATATTATTTCTGTAATGATGGAATGTATAATGCCAGACATTCTGAAACATTTTGTGAAGGCCTCGGCCAAGGAATCATAAAATGATTAAGGCCTCGGCCAAAACCATAAATCAAATTGGGAAAAGGCCTCAGCCAATTCCATGTCTAGTTGTCTCATGAGACCTACTGATGCATCGAAGAGCTATAGCGGGCTCCACTCGTCACTTACTAAGTCCAATACATTCCTCATATGAAAAGTTTTAAACATATCATAAACATTCATATTAAAACTAGCATACGAAATTTCAACACTTTAACCATAAATCATGAATGGTATAAAAATAGAACATCCATAGTCAAACATATCACAAAACCTTCAATACAATATGGAAGTTTTCTATCATAATAATTCAACTCCAAATAAACTTAAAATCCATCAAAAGATGTTGACAAAGATGAAATCAAAACTCTTTTTAGAGAAATATCTCTTTATAATTTGAAATCATTTAGGAGTTAGATAATTATAAAATAAAACATTTACGTAGAAAATATTCTTATATGCTTGTAAGGGAAGCTTCTATGAGTTTATAACGGTAGAAAATAGCCGCACCCACCGTATAAGTTAAAAAGAGACATTCTTACCTTAATTTTGTTGAAAAGGTTAAAAAGGACCTTATTTGGAAAATGACAGAAAGATTACTTTATAAACATCATATAAAAGTCAAACAAGGTTATAAATAAAATTAAACCATATTCTGTAAAATAATAAGAATGTTTTGAAATACATTTTTAGGAAACATGGATGTGGATGATAAAGAGGTCCCAGTAGATAATTACGTATAAACAACCTCGGATATTGAAGAGATTGTGAAATAAACTCTTACCTTGTACTTTTCCTTGGTTGAGGGTAGGTTAACCTCTTATATGAAGGTGAAATAATTTTAATTAAATTATAAAATAATCATATACATTTATATGATATCATATAAGATCTTTTAACATTTCTTTGTTAACAATATCTTAGTATTATCGTCGTTTCGAGTGTTAACTTGCTCGTTTTATTTTATATGTTTTGTTACATAAGCCATGTTTCTTATGGATAATTTGTATATTAATCATATCTAGAATGATATAAAGTCCTTAAACATTATTTTTAACCATCAAATGAAAATTATTCTTGAATGGATACGATGGGGAATGAATCTCATTGCATTCGTAGAGACGGTAGTCCGTACGTAAGCACGAGCGAAAATATCATTTTTTTGATATTAAAATAATATATAATTGGATGGTATATCATATATACAGAATAATTATCATGTTATATTTATTATTTACATGAATTACACATCATTATTATACCCATACAAATAATAATGTTTTGAATAACAATTACACCACAACGTGGAGATGGTAAGCTGTACGTACGCACGTATGGTGACATGTCATTCAAAGGATGGATAGAATACTGAATATGGTTGTACCATATTTATAATAACATCACAGTATATAGAAGATACTAGAGTTATTATTTTATAGTGTAGATAACAACGAAATAAGAAGTTGAAGAAGAAAGGAACTTGAAAGAGGGTGGTGAAAACATTACCTCTTCTTCGGGTTCTTCCTTTTGATTTGATCAAAAGGTATCCTTAGGTTGGATTTATGATCAAACTAAGGCCTATAGGTTGAAGTGAGGGAAGTTTAGAGAATATTTGGGCAGGTTTTGGCCGATCCAAAAGGATTTTAAGGTATGAATTTGAGATAATGGGGAGTGCCCTTTTATAAGAGGGGTGAGGGGCACCTTAGGAAAAGCCAGAAATATTATTTTATAATAAGTTCATATTCGGTTTCTAATGGTTAAAAAGTGGATTATTTAACTTTTAAGGTGGTTATGGGTCTAAAAACACCCAACCAATTGGTTTTATATAGGTTTGGGTCACTATATTAACCTTATCTTTTAGTTTTTACTCTTAGTTAATTAGTTTCACATTTACTATGTCTCTTTTTATTTTTATATTATATAGTTAATAAATTACTATAAACTTCCAAGAGACCCCCAAGTGTTACATTAATGACACAACTATAATTATATAAGTCTCTTTTCTGTACCTTAGATTTTTAGGAATTGAATATCAGTTAATAATATAACATTTTTTTAAAAACTTTTTTATGTCAATTTTGACACTATTTGGTATTTGATTTTTGTCAAAATAATAACAGCATGATTACTTAAAAAAAACATAATTAAATCAATCCTAATATGTCATATTAACCTAATTTGTTTTTGGAATTCATAAAAAGTCTCAAATTACATTTAATTTGATATTTATAATATCAATTATTTTAATATTTCATTAATTATATAATTACTGCATCACCATTGTGTCCTAAATAAATTAAATTATTTAATGTATAAAAATTATCAATAAAATACCATTATGTGGGAAATATATTTAGCTTTCTAATTAATACTTATAAATGAAATATTTTATGTATAACATTATATTAAAAATGTTTTAGTTAATAAGACTTGATTTTAACTCTTTTAACTCTTCTTTGAATTAAATAATAATAAATGTCCTAATCTAATCCAAGTGGAAATAAATGATAATATTTTATTACTAAGGTTGTTTTTGGTCTAGATAAACTTGTACAATAGAATTAGGACACGTGTTAGGGTAATATTAATATCATTTTTACCCTTAATTACCCTATTTACTTTTAACCATGGTAAATAAAAGTAAAACGTTACTATTCACCAATAATTATTTTTATCTTATTGAACCACATTTTACTACTTGATATTAAACATGTCTCTTGGATTTTCGAAATTCCACTCATAGAAGTGTTAAAATTATGTTTTATGTGAATTTCCAAATTCTCCTACGAGGTGGGTAAAAGACGGTGAACAGTTCCATAAAATTTTTATTTGTCTAAAATTATTCTAAACTAACTCCAATGAATTACATTGAACTTATATAGGTATTATGTATCCATTTTTACCCTAATTAAATTTAAATTAAATAAATAATTATTTAAATAAAAATTCGGTTTTATACTATAACTCGGTGTTTTTCACTATTCATCAAAAATTGAATGTTTTCAGAAAAATACCAAAAATTCACCCTAAGCTAATTTCGATATTTCTAATCCAAAAATGAAGTCCATTTTGAAAGATAAAATTTATTAAAATTCAAAAAGTGAGTATTACTATTCATAACAGCCAGTTTGATTTGTTGTGGTGTGTGTTAGAACTCGAGGTTGCGTACAACACACGGTACTGTATTATTCAAAGAGAAGCATACTGTGGAAGCTTGGGATGTTACAAAAAATGTCTTGAAAATGGTGTAGTAACCTTATTTTTGGTAGAATAGTTCTAATCTATTTATTGATATGGATGCTGAAAATAATTTAAATAGAATACTTTTATACAACCCCTAAAATAATTTCATTGAAGTTGTATCACTTGTTGAATGATTTATTAATGGATTTTATGTTCATGTTAATCACACTTTAATTATACACTAATCATTTATCATGTAAATTTAGGGTTGGTTAAACTATTACTCATTTCTTTAAGAAAACTGAGGTCATCATTCTCTCAAAAAATTCATGGATTAATTTCAATTTAATGGAAATAAATTGTAGGAAAATAGAATTTATAAAGGATAATATGAGAATTTACATCGCCCTCCCAA
The DNA here is from genome assembly GCA_963277665.1 of Viscum album. Lineage (NCBI taxonomy): Eukaryota > Viridiplantae > Streptophyta > Magnoliopsida > Santalales > Viscaceae > Viscum > Viscum album. Next base: position 1,444,690,477 of record OY728155.1, on the reverse strand, counting down.
ATAGAGATGTGAATAAAGGGTAGAAGATAAAAAAATTAGTTTATTAACAATAAGGGGGATGAGAACTCATTAACATTAATGAGAATTTGGTGTTGATAAAAATATAAATGGGAAGATTGAAGAGACCCATGGTCAATGAGTATGAAGCATTGTATTTTTTTCAATTAATGTTTTGAATTTTTAGACAATTCAATGAGTAAGTAATAAATGAGATTAAAGAATTATTTACTCTCTAATGGTATGCTGGAAGTGAAAACAATACACATTAACACATCTTAAGTCATTCAAAACTTAGAGCTATAACCAAAATATACGCACTGAAGGTGTTTGAATTATTTACTCAGATAATAAAAGAGGTTGTGTCTAGGTGTAATGAATTAAAGTGTAATATATAATGATTCTTAAACAGATATAATGTGTGAATCCCAGATATTGATGATTCTTGTGTAAATAATAATATTTAATAACATCAAGGCATGTTGGAGGAGGTGGATAAAAGGTATATTTAAGATTTAATTTATCTTTGGCTTGTTAAAGTGCGTTTTAAAAGGATATATACTATGAGAAGAAAATTAATGGATGAAGGCAATATTCATCTAAAAGAATAGGTACATATGATATGACTGAATGATAAAATTAGATGAAGAGTGTGTTTTGAAATTGAATAAAAGCATAAATTTGTATTGGTATGTATTGTATTAAAATCATATATATGATATTTGAAAAGTACTTAGTTGAATTTGATAAATGAAAATACAAAAACAATTATGAAAGAAGGTGTTGAGAATAAAAAAATACCCAATTGAATCTACTGAAGGAAAAGACCTTTATGGAGATTGATGAAGTAAGAGAGATGATGAACTATCATGGAGGATTAACTATTATTTTACTTAGTTTTAAATTGATTAACAGGTTTGAAGTTTGGAGAATGTTGAATTCTCTTTTTACTATAAAATTTAAGAGTATTAGATAACTGAACTCTGAAATACCCAAAAGGTAAAGGTAGAGGATAATGAAAGAATAGTTATGGATAATCTTGTGCATCATGTACAAAAGGTGTGTCCAATAGAAAAATTGAAATATGAGATAGTCCTTAAAGCTATTATACATTTTTTAATCTAAATACATTTTATTAGAGTAATGAAAGTATAGTTAAATAATCTGGAGGATGAAGAAATGTGTAAGCTAATAGAGTCCAGATGAAAATAAGATATGGAGATTAGATGATATGATTATCAAAAAAACATTATTTAAATTATTAGTGGAATAATTGGTTGGATGTTATATAAGGATAAATTTATTATATTAAACGATATGATGATCATATTGTAACGCCCCAACCCCAGTTACCTAGAGTCGGTGCATTATTACTTAACATTGGCATGATCACAAAGATCAAATCTAGAAAGACCGATTAGTTTAGTATCCTTGAAACACTAGATGCATTCATAAGTTTTACATTACATCATAAAGTAATACAAAACTACAACAACATCTTGTCTTCATATCCCCTCATATTATCCCTTCATGTCATTCATAAAATACTTCTTCACATCCTGGAAAAATTAAAACATTGAAAGGGGTGAGCTCAGATGCTCAGTAAGGATAACAATATAGCGGAAACTTTGATAAATAAACATAAACATTTAAGACAATGTATAACTAAAACAAAATCCATTTAAAAATGAACTTAAACATAATATGGAAAATATAAAATGAAATAATTCCATTTACTTATTCACATGGATATTCTACTAGTCAAATAATCACATGCAATATCAATAACCACTTTCATAATGATGGAATGCATAATGCCAGACAATCATAACCACGTAGCCAAGGCCTCATGCCAAGACTAAAAATAATATTTTGTCAAGGACTCGTGCCAAGACACTAGTTTGTCTCATGAGACCTAATAATTCATCGAGGAGCTATAGTGGGCTTCGCCTGTCACTTATTAAGTCCAATGCATTCCTCATACAAATAGGTTTAAACATATCATAAACCATAACATATTTGTATAACATAAAACATGCATAAAGGAAACATAACATTTCCACATTTCAATCACAAGATATCAATAAAACACATTGATATAATAAAAAAACACTTTCAAAACCATTTTCAATACCAAAATAAAATAAGATTAAAACTTTGTATTTATTTTTCATTTAAAAAAAAGTTATGGCTTGTAGAGGAAGTCGAAACTCAAATAATGGTCACGAAAGAGGAGAATTCGTTGTCGCTGCATACATACGACAAAAAACATTCCTTTTTTTCATTTAGTAAAACACTTCTTATAAAAATATTCCTTTTGAATAAATGTAAAAGTCAAAGGGGTTTATACATAGTATAAAAGAAAATTGTGTATAAAACAAAATATGCCTCAATGAAAGGAGATTGAGACGAAGTCCTTAAAAAGATAATTTTTTAAATAAAATAGATCTATTATGTGTATTAACTATAATTACACATAAAGAAAGTAAAAATAAAAGATAGGACATAATAATATCATGACATACTTTGAAAGTAGGATATTAACCCAAAGAACTGAAATTGGGTTAAGAAGTTCCCTTACCTCGTGTCCGACTTGACTCGACCGTTCTTTAACCTCCTGAATAAAAAACTAGAGTTAATTTATAATTGATTAAGAACATTTTTCAAGTTCATTATTCCTTTTATACTACTTATTATCATGTTATGAACATTATGTAATTATTTAAGTTAATAACGGTCGTTTTGTCGATCTTTGATACTTAAGTCTAAAATAAACTTCTTATAATTACAAGTTGTTCATGTGGTAAAATATCCATTATATCCATAATTATATTCATGATTTAGATATCATATATATCATATATATCCATTATATACATGCATTTATAATATTACATAACATTTAGAGGTAAGAAATGAAATGCACCGTTCATGGAGACGGTAAGTCGTACATACGCATGAACGCTACTTTCATTTCTATTTCATATTTAATGCAATTAAATCATAATTATATAAATTTATATTATAATTACATTATAATATAATATATAATATCATTTACTCCATCCTTTACACATCCCACATATGGCATTAACGATTCAAATCACTTTGAGGGGGCGGTAGTCCGCACTTCCTAAAATGAAATTATCGCGTTTACCCATAATGGAAATCATAAAGGTGTGCCATAAATGAAAAATACAGAATCATAAGGAAAACAAAAACATAATATATATCATATATAAAAAATAGTTTCATCATAATGGCCACCATGAGAGGTGTTAAAAGAATATTGAACAATCATCGTTTCGTGAGGCAGTAATTCACCACCCACAGAAATAGAATGTTCATTAACCATTAGATGAAGGTTTGTGTAAGTATAAATCAAATAATTCTCATAAAAACATCCTAGTATATTGAAGATACTATTTTTTACAAAATATAAGTAATAAAAATATTCTATGGGGTTGGATAAGCAAAATAAAACAAAAGAACAGAAGAGAATATATTACCTTAAAATCAGGTAACTCTTTTTGATTTGAGCCAAAGGCTTACTTGGGAAGACTTCTGCCCAAAGTGAGGCTTATAGGAGTAAGATAGGGAATTTGAGAGAGTGTTTGGGTATGGTTTTCCGAGACAAATTGCTTTGATGGTGTGAATAAGGAGGTAGAGGTGGGGGCCTTTTATAAGAGGAGAGGAGGGGCACTCTTGGAAAGTCATGAAATGTTACATTATTATGAAATGATTTTAGGATTTCAAAGGTCCCACAATTATATATTTCTAAGATAAGGTGATAAGGGTTCTAAATATACTCATACAATAGGTTTTTGACAAGTTTAAGTCTTATATTTTACATTATCTTTTCATTTTATTTAAATCGTTAATTAATGAGGTAATCGTTGCATCATCATGGTATGATAAATAAATTTATTTATTTAATGTCTAAAAATTATAAAAGAATTACCATGATGTAGTAAATATTATTATCTTTCCAATGAGTATTTTTAGTCTAAATTTTAACTTATATAACCCCATTTAATAATTTCTTTAGTAAAACAACACAAGTTTGTGACAATTTTATTTTTACTTTAAATAAAAAGTTATTAATGTCATTTTCTTACCCAAGTGGCTCCATGGGGTCCCCAAGTTGTCCCATGGATTTTCTTGGTCGGTCATTACTCATCCAATAAGTGTAGTACAAGTTTCAATATATTTTCATATTTTTATAATATCTTTTTTACCTTAAATTTCACTAATTACCTTTAATCGCTATTAATAAAACTTAAAAGTTACTATTCACAAAAAAATATATTTTAATACCATTGAACCACATTTTACTTTCTAATGAAAACCTTGTATGTTGGATTTTTTTAAATCAAATCATAGAAGTTTTAATGTTTCATTTACACGAAAAATTAGTTTTTAAACTACCACTTAGTGGTTTCACTATTCATCAAAAATTGATGTTTTTCAGAAAAATACCAAAAATTCACCCTAAGCTATAATTGATATTATGAATTCAAAAATGGTGTCTATTTTACAAAATTCAAAACATATAAGTTTCATTAATTAATTTTATAATTAATTCCCGTTGTCAAAAAAAATAGCGTGCTTTTAAGAAACAATATCAATCAAAAGATTGGCAATTGTTTATGTCCAATTTCAAAGTGAAATTAATTATAATGACCACCATTGGATAAAATGGTAAAATTATATTCTAATTATACTTTAAAACCACTCAATAGTATAATTTATCACTATTAATTATTTTTATTAAAAAATTTGTTTTTAATTAAAATTTAGTAATTTTCAATATTCATCAAAATATAAAAGTTATCAGAAAAGTTCCAAAATCTCACCCTAGGATAAATTCGATATTCCGAATCCAAAATTGAATTCCATTTTGAAAGATAAAATATATTAAATTTTAAAAAGTATATATTACTATTCATAACGGCTACTTTGATTGGTTGTGGTGTGTGTTAGAACTCAAAGTTGTGTACAACACATGCTACTATATTATTCAAAGAGAAGCGTACCGTGGAAGCTTGGGGTGTTACATTCTCCCCTCCTTCAATAAATTTCATCCTCGCAATTTGAAATTTTTATTTGAAAATAAAGGTTGAAAATAGAAAATACCTTTGTGGAAAACCCACATTGGAAATAGGGTTAATAAAAATACAACTTTAAAAGAAAGAAAGAGAAGTACAAAGGTCACCCGAGATAGCAAATACTATGATTATATGAAAATATGGATATGGAGGAGAAACAAACCATCAAGGACCGATGGATAGTTGTATAAAACAGGAATAGGAGAAAGTTTAACTACAATAAAATCACAAACTTGTGATTGGTTAAACGATCATTGATTCCCCAATAGGAAAAGTTAACCGACAGCATTTTTGTTTTAAGTTACCTTTCATAAAGTTGAGGAATTTATTTAGGAGATTTATAAATAATGTAAGGAAATATACATAATTGTCATGTAGACATTCATTCTTTTATAAATTTTTACCACAAACCCATCTTCCACTCAAAAAGATAATAGAACTCAAATATATTATAATTATCCTAATCGTACAAGGTTCCAAATATTAACACATACCATTTAGATTAGGAAAACTATTTTGTAATAACCAGGGACTTCCTGTAGGCTAGTGGTAGGTAATAAAGGCATGTCTCACTATGGTTGTGGGTTTTATTCATATAGCTTTGTCCGACGTGACGGGTTATCCCCCAACCTGCAGGTTGTCCTTTTCCTAAAACTGTAGTATTATAATATTCCAAAAATAATCTTCATAAATGATTTAACCTTAAACAATACTATCCAAAGTTCAAATTATTCCAACCCAACCTTTATAGTTATCCAAAATATCTTTGTCTAGACATTCCCTAAAAGGTCTCTAAATTCTAAAATCAATTGTAACATAAGATTCCCTAAATAAAGTAAAGTTTCTCTTATTGTCACATAATAAAAAAATGATTACCTTCATCATATTAAAACCTTAATGAAAACAAAAAGTATTGTAGTACAATCCCTATATATATCACATTATTCTTATAACCAGAATATAATCCTTGAGTCCAAAAGCACCAATACATTAATTATTCCACTTCAACTTTAGTAATAGCATAAGATTGGCCTTGATCCCTTGGCCTTTTCTGAGGTAAGTTTCCCTGATTCTTAGGACATTCATTTTCATAATTCCCCATTTCCCTACAATTATAGCATTCAACATTGATAGCCTCTTTCTTTCCCTTGCAATCACGAGCTTGGTGACCTTTTTCTCCACATTTATAACAAACTCAAAAAAAATTTAGGCATGTACCAGGGTGATTCTTCCCACAATTATCTCATAATTGAAAATAATTCTTTCCCTTTTTACCTTTACCTTTCTCTTGTTCCACCGTTCTCTTCTTCTCTTGCTTTACTTTATTGTCATAAGATTTAGAGAATTCCTTTTCTGTCTTGATAGCACATGAGACAATATCTTCGTACGACAAGAAATATTTTGAAACTAAGGCTTAATGGAGAAATGATTTTAACCCATCAAAGAAACGATCAATCTTACTTCTTGGGTTACGTATATAATCTGCTGCATGCCTTGCTAACCTTGTAAAGTTAGCCTCATACTTTGTGATATTCTCATCCTCCTTTTGTCTCAGACTTAGAAATTGCCTTTCCATATCTGCTCGATGGTCATGTGGAAAGTATTTTTATAAGAAAATTTTCTTAAACTCCCTCTAATCCATACTTGATATTTCTTCATCTTCCTTTGTGTTTTGAATCAGCGACCACCATTGATTGACATCTCCAGTGAGGCGGTAAACTGCCATGGCAACCTTCTCCCTTTCGCTACCCCCCAAGGCGTGGAATTCTTTATCTAAGGAGTTTATCTATTTCTCAGCTACTAACGGATTTGTACCCCCATTAAATGTTGTCGGTTGTTGCCTCATGATGCGGTCTAACATTGATCCTCCACGTTGCGGATCAGGGTGCTCCATAAGAGTAAGGTTATTATTCATAACCTGAGTGAGTTGTCCCAGAATGGTGATAAGTTGATCAGCACCAGTTGTATCTCTAGGTCCACTATAATTATCTTGAGCAGGAGGGAAATCCCTACATGGAGTTTGTGCATTGATACGGTTTCCATTCCTCCAACTAGGCGCCATTTCTAAACAGTGGCATAAACTAGATTAGTTTATGAATCAAAATACCTAATTCCATACTTGTAAAACACTTAACATAAATTGAACTATAATAATAAAAAAAATTCTTTGAGGAAGTATATACTCATAAACCCTTCATAATGGTTTGTAAAGAAAATGAGAATTATCCTAAGCATATCCCCCGGGAGTGTCATAACCAAGAGTGCAGCAAGGCCCGTTGTCATGCACCAGTTCCCATTTGAGTATAGCTCAAAGCGGTGTTTTCAGATTTTACGCCTAGGTACAACTGTGACAGAGCTGCCTCTACCTGCTCGTATCCAAAAAGGGTTTTATTGCTCGGAAAACTCACAAAATCTCTATAATACAAAAATTCTAGGAAGTTCTTATATACTAATCCTCAAAGTCTATCATTGGGCTATGTGCTCTAATCAGAGTTTATCTAAATATAGCTTCCAAGGTTAGTACTAAACTTCCTATGATACCAACTGTAACACCCTGACGCAAGTTACCCAAAGTCAGTGCATTATTACGTAACATTTGCATGACCACAAAGATTAAGTCTCGAAAGATCGATTAGTTAAGTTGCCTTGAAAAACTAGATGCATTCATAAGTTTTACATTACATCCTAAAGTAATACAAAACTACAACAACATCTTGTCTTCATATCACATCATATTATCCCTTCAGGTCATTCATAAAATACTTCTTCACATCCTGGAAAAATGAAAACATTTAAAGGGTTAAGCTTAGATGCTCAGTAAGGATAACAATATAGCGGAAACTTTCATAAATAAACATAAACATTTAAGGCAATGTATAACTAAAATAAATGCCTTTTAAACTTGAACTTCAACATAATATGGAAAAAATAAAATTAAATAATTCCATTTACTTATTCACATAGATATTCTACTAGTCGAATAATCACATTAAATATCAACAACCACTTTCATAATGATGGAATGCATAATGCTAGACTATCATAACCACATAGCCAAGGCCTCGTGCCAAGACTACAAATAAGATTTTGTCAAGGCCTCATGCCAAGACACTAGTTTGTCTCAGGAGACCTACCGATGCATCGAGGAGCTATAGCGGGCTCCACCCGTCACTTATTAATTCCAATGCATTCCTCATATGAACAGGTTTAAACATATCATTAACCATAACATAATCGTATAACATAAAACATGCATAATGGAAACATAACATTTCCACATTTCAATCACAATATATCAATACAACACATTTATATAATAATAAAACTCTTTCAAAACAATTTTCAATACCAAAATAAAAGAAAATTAAAACATTGTATTTATTTTTCATTTAAAAAAAGTTATGGCTTGTAGAGGATGTTAAAACTCAAATAATGGTCACAGCGGCGGAGAAGTCGTTGTCGCCGCATACTTACGAAAAAAAACATTCCTTTTTTTTAATTTAGTAAAACGCTTCATATAAAAATATACCTTTTGAATAAATGTAAAAGTCAAAGGGTTTTATACACAGTATAAAAGAAAGTTGTGTATAAAACAAAATATGCCTCAATGAAAAGAGATTGAGACGAAGTCCTTACAAAGATAATTTTTTAAATAAAATAGATCTATTATGTGTATTCACTATAATTACACATAAAGAAAGTAAAAATAAAAGATGGTACATAATAATATCATGACAAAATTTGAAAGTAGGAGATTAACCCAGAGAACGGAAATTGGGTTACAAAGTTCCCTTACCTCGTGTCCGACTTGACTCGACCGTTCTTTAACCTACTGAATAATAAACAAGAGTTAATTTATAATTTATTAAAAAACTTTTTCAAGTTCATTATTCCTTTTATATCACTTATTACCATGTTATGAACATTATGTAATTATTTAAGTTAATAACGGTCGTTTTGTCGATCTTTGGTACTTAAGTCAAAAATAAACTTCTTATAATTACAAGTTGTTCATGTGGTAAAATGTCCATTAAATCCAGAATTATATTCATGATTTAGATATCATATATATCATATATATCCAGTATATACATGCATTTATAATATTACATAACATTTAGAGGTAAGAAATGAAATGCACCGTTAATGGAGACGGTAAGCCGTACGTACGCATGAATGCTACTTTCATTTATATTTCATATTTAATGGAATAAAATCATAATGATATAAAGTTATATTATAATTCCAGTATAATATCATATATAATATCATTTAATCCATCCTTTACATGTCCCACATATGGCATTAATGATTCAAATCACTTCGAGGGGGTGGTAGTCCGCACTTCCTAAAATGAAATTATCACGTTTACCCATAATGGAAATCATAAAGGTGTGCCATAAATGAAAAATACAGAAGCATAAGGAAAACAAAAACGTAATATATATCATATATAAAAAATAGTTTCATCATAATGTCCACCATGAGAGGTGTTAAAATAATATTGAACAATCATCATTTTGTGAGGCAGTAATTCGTCACCCACAGAAACAGTATGTTCATTAACCATTAGATGAAGGTGTGTGTAAGTTTAAATCAAATAATTCTCATAAAAACACCCTACCATATTTAATATATTGTTTGTGTTACAAAATAAAGTAATAAAAATATTTTAGGGGGTTGGAGAAGCAAAATAAAACAAAAGAACACAAGAGAAGACATTACCTTAAAATTGGGTAACTCTTTTTGATTTGAGCCAATGGATTCATTGGGAAGACTTGTACCCAAAGTGAGTCTTCTAGGAATAAGAGAGGGAAGTTGAGAGAGTATTTGGTCAGAGGTTGGCAGAGCCAAATGGCTTTGATGGTGTGAATAAGGTGGTAGAGGTGGGGGCCTTTTATAATAGGAGAGGAGGGGCACTCTTGGAAAGTCATGAAATGTTACATTATTATGAAATGATTTTCGGATTTCAAAGGTCCCACAATTATATATTTCTAAGATAAGGTGATAAGGGTTATAAATATACTCATACAATAGGTTTTTGACAAGTTTAAGTCTTAGATTTTACATTATCTTTTAATTTTATTTAAATCGTTATTTAATGAGGTAATTGCTGCATCATCATGGTGTGATAAATAAATTTATTTATTTAATTTCTAAAAATTATAAAAAAATTACCATGATGTATTAAATATTTTTATATTTCCAATGAGTATTTATAGTCGAAATTTTAACTGATATAACCCCATGTAATAATTTTTTTAGTAAAACAACACATGTTTGTGACAATTTTATTTTTACTTTAAATAAAACGTTATTAATGTCATTTTCTTACCAAAGTGGTTCCATGGGGTCCCCAAGTTGACCCATGGATTTTCTTGGTCATATATGACTCATCCAATAATTTTAGGACAAGTTTCAAGATATTTTCATATTTTTATAATATCATTTGTACCTTAAATTTCACTAATTACCTTTAATCGCGATTAATAAAAATTAAAAGTTACTATTCACCAAAAAATTATTTTAATCCCATTGAACCACATTTTAATTATTAATGAAAACAATGTATGTCAAATTTTTGAAAATCAAATCACAGAAGTGATAATGTTTCATTTACATGAAAAATTAATTTTTAAACTACCACTTAGTTGTTTCACTATTCATCAAAAATTGATGTTTTTCAGAAAAATACCAAAAATTCACCCTAAGATATAATTGATATTATGAATTAAAAAATGGTGTATATTTTACAAAATTCCAAACATATAAGTTGAATTAATTAATTTGATAAATAATTCTTGTTGTCAAAACAAATAGCGTGTTTTTAAGAAACAATATCAATCAAAAGATTGACAATTCTTTATGTCCAATTTCAAAGTGAAATTAATTCTAATGACCACCATTGGATAAAATGATAAAATTATATTCTAATTATACTTTAAGCCCACTCAATAGTATATTTTATCACTATTAATTATTTTGATTAAAAAAGTTGTTTTAAATTAAAATTTAGTAATTTTCACTATTCATCAAGATATAAAAGTTATCAGAAAAGTTCCAAAATCTCACCCTAGGATAAATTCGATATTCCGAATCCAAAAATGAATTCCATTTTGAAAGATAAAATTTAAAAAAATTTAAAAAGTACGTATTACTATTCATAACAGCTACTTTGATTGGTTGTGGTGTGTGTTAGAACTCGAAGTTGCATAAAACACACGCTACTATATTATTCAAAGAGAAGTGTACTATGGAAGCTTGGGGTGTTACACATATGGTAAAGAATATAAATATTTGATTTGATCATAAGATAAAAAGATAATATGATCGGATGATAAGTCGATCAAGAGATGAGATACCAAATACAAAGTTTGAATGTGTTGGATCAATTAATAGATAATACAAGATACTTAGACTATTTTTTATAGAATATTCAATGATTTATAGGCTATAGTTTATTGTAATTGAGATAGAGGTAGAACTGGATTATAAAGAGTCAAACATTAAAGCAATTGAATACTCTAGAGAAATTTCATATGAAATTTTTGTGAAGTCAATGGTAATTATGAAGATGCTAAGTTGGATATTAAATTTTTTGAAATTCATGAAGGAATATTTTTTTATAATATTTATGGATGATTTAAAGAATATTGGCACTGAGTTTAGTGGAGTACCAGAAAAGTAAATCTTTTTGGTATTTAGAAATAATTAAGGTGATTGATAAGAAATAGAAAATAGTGAGAGTAATTGAGTTTTAAGACTATGTTCCTTTATAATTTTAGGAAAAATTTGAGTCTATAAATGATGTAGTCCACTCAGATCAAGAGAAATGATAGGGATTTATCATCACTATTATTGAGAAGAAAATAAAATAAAATACATAACCTACCTATAGTTACTAGAAGTCTAACACACCAAATATTTGAGCATATGAAACATCATGTTTTTAAGTAAATAGAGATATATAAAGTTATAAACACTAGAAGATAGAGAGATAGAATAAATTTATGAATCTTATAGGAAATATAGTCATTTATGTTCTTGGAATAAGTGAGTGATCTAAAATTTAGTTACCAAAATATGGGAACAAGGCTGATGTGCAAGGCGTTTTAGTGGAAGATAAATTGGTAGTAAAAGATTTTTTTATGTTCTTAGAGAGTCTTGAATATTGGCCTGATCCAATATAATTAATCCATCAGGAGGTTATAATAATTCACTAATTTATTATGGTGGATATTCACCTGATTTATATAGAGAACTTGTGGGTTAGGGATAATAACTTCCCACACCACTTATAACTTATAAATAATATTCTTATGAAAAATTTGTGTTTAGAGATAATAACAACGCACGGTAAGGATTAGGATCTAATATTTTTGGATAAACCTTTCAAAAAATCGTATCTACTAATTTTTTATACTTATTTTATTATTTTACATGTGGTGATAGTTTTTAGGAATTCATAAAAAAATCCATACAATCAAACTAAGATATAGTTTTTAACAACTTAAAAGGTGGTAAAAGATTATATTGGATTAATTTGGTAAATTTTGGTCACATGTGATTCACCCCCTCTCAATGTGACTGCACAAACCACTATGAAACTCAAATTATTATATTATAATTTCTAAAATTTTAATTTATAAATTAATTCATTCATTTAGGCATTAAAATTTCAAATATTTTATTACCATCAAAATATTTAATTGTTTTTTCTTAAATGAATAGATATATATTTTATTAGTTCTATTACTAACTATGATAAAATTTAAATTTATTAACATGAAATAAAATATTTACAAAGGTACAAATTTTATCTGTTCTAAAATAATTATGTATAATAGTCAACTTTTATTAGCACTTCATTTTAGCAATGATAAAATAATTTTTTATTAGAGTTTATAAAATGTGTTGATAAAATCAAACAACCTTTTTCACATTTTTGAAGTTGAGTTATTGTACAATAAAATTATAAAACAATTTTTCCTAGAACTACGGGACAATCCTGGTGGTTGTGTCTGTATGGAATTGTTGGGGAGATCTCTCATTCAAGTATCCTAGGTGCATGAGTGTGCGATCTACTTTATATTTATCTACCTTCAAATAAATATAGGAAAAACAACATAATTTTACCTGATTTAAGTTTTAATCTAATATTTAAAGGATCGTGGATTGATTATAATTGGTTCATATATATCCAATGAGAAATAGGTTCATAGATAACCAATGATAAATATTATTATATTGACATGTTAATATCACATTCATTTACAGAATGGATTAATTTTTTTTATATAGTTTAACATTTATTTATATAATTATTATATATATATATTACTAGAATATAATACATATTAAAATTATAATTATAATTAAACATATTTATAAAATTAATTATAATACAATAGAATAATTTTTTAAAAAAAACTATTTATCAATTATTAGTTAAAAAACACATGGATTGAGAGTTTCAATTGTAGAAAAATTAAATTTTACATCAGGGTTTTAACATGAGTTATTAAATAACTAATGTTAAAAATGTGTTTTACATTAATTATATTAATAATAAGTGTTAAAACATTTTAAATGTTGATTTAAACATTAGTTATTTTTATAATCGATGTGAAATATGTTGATGTGTGTTTTAGCATCCGTTATATAATAATCACTTTTAAAGATTTCCACTACACCCGAAACATTCAAGTGGTACGAGAGCAGTCAAATTTGAATTTATAATTATTTATTTGATTATTGATATATTAATAATTGTGGTTGGAATTTTATTTTATATTATTCATTATTTAATCTGATTTGAATTTACATGATTCTACATATTAATCATGTTTTTTTGGTGTTTTTTTTCTTAAGGATTTAAGAAGAGACGAAGAACGATCGAAGATGCCATCGAGAACTGCCAAATTTTTAGCCGGTAAGATATGGTTACATGAATTACTCAGAAGTACACATCGTGTACCCTTGTTCACTACATGTGGATGTGTTGAGGGATAAATGGTGTTCTAAGTTGTTACTACATATAGAGTATTCATTTCACACTATATGTAAACTAGGCCAGGGTGGCACATAGTTTTTCGGATTACATGGCGTGTATAATTGTATACATCATGTAGTCTACACATGTTAGTGGCATAAATCACATAATTTGTGTTGTCATTATATACATTCAAACCACATGAGACTAAAAACCTAGAGAATTTATGATATACATGATGTGTATGTGGTGTAAACGACATGTACATATTCAATTCCTATATTTGAAGAACACATTGATCCACTCAGTGAGAAAACAGACACATGGATTAAAGAGATATATGAAATGTAGTTGGTTGATAAAAGTAGTGTAGTCTCCCACCTGAAAACAAATAGAGTTTTTTAGTGGGTTTCTTTGGCACACGACATTTTGATTACAGGGCGTGTAGCTTTTTTATACATGTCATCTAGTCCACCAAGACACACACTGAAGATCCAAGCTTGTATCCTAGACATAGGGAAATCAAATCACATGATGTGTATTAAGTATATACATGTTGTGTAGTATAGTTGAGGTACATGCCGTAGACCCAGGAGTGTGCCCTACATACATGAAAATCAATATACACAGTGTTTAGTTGGTCTATACATGCCTTGTAGTATCCCATTAAAGGGAAAAATTAAAAGATACATTAAACTAAAAAATCAACATTAAAATGCTATTTTATATATTTTAACACCATTACATGTTTCAAAGTTTAATAATAGTATTAAATATTTTTAAATGATCAATTTATTTATTATAATAAATATTACATTATTGGTTCTTCCATTTATTTTCCATTAATTCCATAAATAATGGGTATATCCACTTATGTTCAGATGATCATTAAGATGAAAGGGAGTTAATAAATTCATTAGTTAATTAATGAAAGCTAATAATAAAGACTGAATAAAGAAATGAATGATACCTAATTTCTTTTTCGTATTCATTTCATGTATCACGAGCATGACCAAGACATATGTATGTGTTGGAATTTATTTAACATAATTTATTTCATGGTTTTAAATTGTTTAATTTTAAATTAAATGATGTCCATTGATTCAACCATCCCCCCTTTTATTATTTAGGACCTGTGTGTCCAAGAATATTTATGTAATCACATTAAACCAATCCTTTGGTTCCTATCACCTCTGTATGAGTAATAAATTCTTGCAATTAATGGATCATCCCATGGTGCGTGGAGGTGGTTCAAGATGGAACCCTAATAATGTCAACTCAGTGATACATAGGTGTACAGGTGGAATGTTTTAACTCATGAGAAGACCGAAAAATGGAGTTCTTCCCCTAGGTCATAGGTTGATTTAATTTCCTCTCATTAAATCAACTATCATATAAGCCCCTGATCAAATCATTTACATTTTTTATTTTTTTTCTATGAATTATTTATTTTATATATTCAAGACCGAAATCATATAAATAAATGAATTAATATGAAAATATAGAATTTAAATAAATTAATTATGCATAAATTTTTTTATCCAAAATGGTTAGTTAATTAAGTGACATCTACTTAATAATAACAAGATATGTAAAGGATATAACAAGATAAAATTTATGAAAAATAAATTTAAATTCCTCAATTAAATAATAGTTCAGAATTGGACTTAAATTACTTGTTTAGGAATGAAACTCAATAGAACTAAGTACTTGACCAACCCTTGTTTGAGAACATTATTTTTAAGAAGAGTTATTATGAAGGTGTTGGGTTGAATTAACCATTTTACCTCAATAGGGGTAGAAATCCTAATTATTGGTGTAATTTAATGGAAAGTGTTGAGGAAATCCGAGTCATAATTTCAGGATAGGGGATTATACTCAACTAATCAAGGATATTCAAGCCTGAATTTATCAAATACATCCCTACCTAAATACCTTTAAATAGTTTGACCAACCCATGTTTGGGTTATGTGAAGGAAAATATGGATTTTTTCAACTATAATGTCCTAAAAACTAGACATTACAATTTAAATTTTGTGGGATATTAGGAATTGAAAAAATAGTGGTAGAATTAATTAAAATATTTAATTTATTATACCCCATTTAATTTGTAATCAATAAAATTAATAATAATACGCTCCTTTAACTGTAGAATAAAATATAATTTTCACCATCAAAACTATCCCTAAGATCAATATTGGAGAAAAAACCTCCTGACTAGTAGTAACTTCTATGAATGGTTTAGACACCATTGTTTTGTTTTATTCCATGAGTTGAAATATTACATACTATTATCCTCAATTCCTAATACTCCTTCTAAGGAGGTGAGTGATAAATAATTCATTATCTATAAGAAACATTTGAGTGACATGGCTGACATTAAATGTTTTATGTTTTCATTATTTCTACTGAACTCATAAAGTCTCAGAAAAATTGATGTAAATAGAATTCTTGATCACTTCCATGATCTTTAAAAATATTGAGAAAAACAAGAATAATTTGATATTTACAAGGTTCTTTCTCAGATAATGATTGTAAAGAGTTCCCTAGCTAAGATTTATGTAGTTAAGATCGTTGGATACATTGATCACCTAGAGGTTCTAGGGTTTAAATTTATGAAAGAACTGGGCACCTATCTAATTTCAACATTACTCCCCCAAATATTCTATAACTTTGTTGTGAATTTTTATTATAAAAACATTGAGAAGTATATGAGAGACCTTCTTACTCTTATTCACCAAGAATATAATGATACGAAGAGTTAAATTCCTTCCACCCTAATAATGGAAAACTGAATGGGAAACAAAAGAGCTTTAAGCCCAAAGCTTCTTCACACACATCAAATAAGAGAAAGATCAGGGGGAAATCAAGGGAATATGATGTTGTATATTTTTCATGTGGAAAGAAGAGCCACTGGAAGAAAAGCTACACCCAACCAATTAAAAAAGGATATTCCTCCAATGTATTTGTTATCAAGAACAATTTATCTATTTTTATAATTTGAGTATTAGATATAGTTTTAGTGATAACATGTGTATTAAAATACTAGAACCAAGTAGATTCATAATGATTAACCAGGAGAAGTAGATCTATGAGTAGAAAACAGAGCTAAAATTACTATTGTAGCTATCAGGGACTACCAACTCACATTGCATACTAGAATGATCTTGGTTTTTAAGGGTTTCTATTATCTTCCATCAGGTACCAAACACATTATTTCTATATATTGACTTGATACAGATGGATTTATTTTCATATATATGAATAAATTTTTGTTATTTTATAAAGATATAATTTTTTATGGAAAGGTACATTTAAATAATGGTCATTATGTGTTGGATTACATGAACCAAGTAATGTAAATAAATGACAAAGTTACTTCACATGACTCACACCACACACAAATTTGGAATCACTAGATATATCATGTAAATGAAAATTACTTTACTAAATTACATCAAGATAGATATTTAGATTATTTTGAACTAAAACCACTTGGTGTATTTCACACATTTTTACAAAGAAAAATAACCAAATTTCCATTTAATGGGAATGGTGAAAGGGTTAAAGATATTATTTAATTAGTTCATACCGATTTTTGTGGACCATTTCCTATTGAAGTAAGGGTTGGGTATTCATAATAAAATTTACTAATGATTTTAATATATATGGATATGTCTACTTAATGATGTATAAGTCCGATAATTTTGATAAATTCAAGGAATACAAGAATGAATTTGAGAACCATATTGATAGAATATTAAGAAAATTCACTTAGAACATGGTGTATTATATCTTAATCAAGACTTGATTGATTACTTATGGGAGTTTTGGATCCTATCCCAACTCAATCTTCCTTACACACCTCAATGGAATGATGTATGAAAAAGGAGGAACCACACCTTGTTGGACATGGTGAGATCAATGATGGGTTATGCAAGTCTTCCATTATCCTTTTTTGGGTTCACATTACAAAAAACAATAAATATAATAAATCAATTACAAAATAAATTGATAAATGGTATTCTATATGGATTTTAGGGTTGAAGAAAAACCATGTTATCAAATTAGATGTGTGGGGAAGAAAAGTGTTTGTTGAGGCCTCTTCGAGTAACATACTTTCACCCTAAGGCAAAAAGTACACCTTTATAGGATACCCTATAGGAACAAGGTGATATTACCTATATGACCTCTCATAAAAATAAGTTATATTGGAAAGAAATTCCATATTCCTTCATAGGGAGCACGTCTCTAAAAGTGATAGTGGGATAAAGATAGACTTCGATGAAGTCAAGGCTCAAGGGACACAATAATTGGTATAGGAACATATTACACAAATCCCCGAGGAAGAATAAATTGTTCCAAATATACAAGTACTAATTAAGAGTACAAGAGAGGTTATAAAACCAAAACATTATGGTTTTCTAGTCATCGAGGATGGTGAATCATTATTGGTTGATAATAATGATCCTATAACCTATAAAGAAGTAGTAAGTAGTGAAGATGTTTCAAATTGGAAAGAATACATGAATTTTTAAATGGATTCCATGTACCAAAATCAAGTCTAGATTTTGGTAGTCCCTCTAGTAGATGTAAATCATATTGGTTGAAAATTTTCATTCAAGAAGAAAATGGAAATTGAAGGAAAATTAAATAGGTATAACGTGTGATTGGTTTTAAAAGGGTTTAAATAGAATTGAGGAATTGACTATGATAAAACATTTTAAACAATTGAAATTATAAAATCCATCATAATTATACATTCCATTGAAACCTTCTATTATTGTGAGATTAGGAAAATGGATGTCAGAATAACCTTCCTTAATAGGATCCTTTAAGAATATGTCTATATGACACAACCTAAACTATTTGTGACTCCAAATGATGAAAACATGGTATGCAAGTTGTAAATATCCATTTATGGACTAAATCAAGTATCTGGGTCATGGAACATTCATTTTTATGAGGTCACAATAGAATTTGGTTTCAAAAAGAATGAATGTGATTTTTGTGTCTATAAATTGTTATGTGTTAGTGCGATAATTTTATTAATATTAAATGTTGATGAAATATTACATATTGGAAATTAAATACGATTATTATAGTATGTTAAGGTTTGTTTGAATAAATGATTCTCTATAAAGGACTTAAGAAATGTGGAATATATTCATGGGATCAAGATCCATCATGATAGATCCAAGAGATTTCTCAGCATAAATCATGGTATATATATTGACAAGATAGTGAAGAGATTCGGTATAGAATAATCCTAGAGGGGATTTTTTCAAGCATCACATGGAATCCATATTTCTGTGAAAATTTTTCTCAGATACATGAGGAAATAAATATAATGGAAGGGCTTCCATATGCATCAGAAATTGGATCAGTCATGTATGTTATGATGTTTAATAGGATAGATGCTTCCTACGCAATGAGTTTGGTAAGAAGACATAAAGTTGATCAAGGTGACTACCATTTGATGTAAGTTAAGACTATCCTTAAGTATATAATGTGCAATAAGGATATTTTTCTATTTTATAGTGGATATAATTAACTAGTCATCAAAGTATATGAATATTATAGTTTCCATACTAGTCAAGATGACATGAAGTCACAAATGGGATACATCATCGCTTTGAATAGAGGTGTTGTGAGATGGAAGAGATAAAAGAAGTTTGTGGTCATAGATTCTACAATAAAGTCCAAGTATATTATAAATTTTGAGGTATCTAAAGAAGTAGTTTGAATATAAAACTTATTATAAGATATTTATGTGGTGCCTAGAAGTAAAGATCATTTAATACTATACTATGATAAAACCATAGTGGTGGATCTCGCAAAATATATATAGTCACATTAGTTGACAAAGAATATACATTTTAATTATCATCTCTTGTGGTATTTTTCTTAGAGAGGTGAGGTTGAAGTGAGCATTATTTATTAAATATTCAATAAAATAAATAAATATATTTTTTATTCACATACCAATGAATAAATATTTTTTTAATTTTTTAGATGAATATAACTTGAATAAAATTATTCATCATTCTTGAGAAAATATTTATTTTTTAAATAAATTCAAATATAATTTAATCGAGTTCAAGGAAAACCCTTCGTGTGTGACCCTCTAGGATTATTTCTTATTGTCATAAGGTGGGATTTCCTAAATCTAAGATTACTCTCTAGAAATGGGTCAAGGTACCCTAGATAAAGAATGTAATTTCACAATGATACAAATAACATATTAATGCTCGTTTTTTAATATAATCCATTTGAAACAATTTCTCATTAAGGAGGTTGTACGAGAGTATCATCAACCTATATGCTCGATACATCTTTCTTTGACTATCTAAAATAAACATGTTGTTACACCATGATAATTTTATTTAGGGAGATAGATATATTCTAATCAAATGTATGAGATATTAGATTCCATAAATATGTATGGGACAAATCATTCCTCAAAAAAATACATTAATAATATTTCAATCATGAAAACCCAACATACTCTTCTTCCTGCCAACATATTTCATAATGGTTTTGGTCAGTAAATCTAAGTGATTGAGTCATGACATGCATCAATGATAATATTAAAGTCTAATAACCATTACACATACTCAAACATAGTAATATATGATGGCACTAGAACATGATGAATTCATACTATTGGGTTTGTCCTCATAATCTCCAGTCTTGTAGATTATCAAGTATGAACATTATGATAAGAATCCCTATCCAATTAAGAGTACTCCTGCCTAACCATATATGTAATATGTTTCCCATCACAATATATTATCCAACCATAGAAAATTATGTAATAGTATCATTATACCACCTAAGGTTCTCATCATAGCGGGGAACTACTTTGACCTTATGAATGTGACATATAATCCAAGACATTATTATATTAGCATCATACATAACAATGAACAATATGTAATAGAAGTTTTACTAATATCCAATACATAAAATATAAAAGTAATACAAGTATAAATAGTTGGTCCTGGGACACCAAAACCATCATTTTTCACATCTTAGAATTCACTACTACAAATATTACATTTAATAGCACCAAAAATAAAACATTAAGAGTGCTAAAAAGTGTTGTTTTACTTAGAACTATTTTTGGGGTTGGATTCACCTTTACCGGCGTTAGTTTAAAATTGATAAATGTTCCCCTTTATCAGAACTTTCATTATTATTGATAATGTTCCCCCTTTATCAACACTTTTAATAACACTGATATAGTCCCAAGCTATTGTTGTGTGATGTTTGAATAACATCACACTGCATCAAATACTTGTTACCTGTATGAAAATATATAATTTAATTGAAAGAAATTTTACATCACGAATAAAAAAACACTAATATAAATATAAAAGGAAAAGAGTATCATTGATTCACCAATCCCCCTCTCAATGATAAAAATACACTAACTGTGCACTTTTAAGTGGTATCAGAGCATAGGTTACCATCACTTATTATTTTTTATGGATAATTTGAATTGTGTGAACATTAAAGGTATTACATTCTTTTATAGAAATAATTATCATATCTAGAATGTTATAATGTTGCCTTATCTTATTTATATCATTTATTATGTTCCTGAAGCTGCAAGTGTTGGGTTTTCACCCATAGATGATAAAGATCCACTTACACCTATTAATAACATGAATATTGAGAAAGATGGAAGCACTAGTAAAAAAAAATTTATCACATTCGCATTTTTTACGTCAATTATTTATAACAAACATTAAAATCAGTATAAATTGATCTATCACATTATTTATAATATAACTGATGTAAAAAATGAATTATATTGAATTATCACATCGGTTATTATATAACTGATGTGATCAATCAAGTATCTCGCATTATCACATTGGTTATACTATAACCAATGTGATAAAGCCCATTTTTTTACATTAGTTAATAAATAACCAATGTGATAAAACAAACATCATTGCTTTAAAATGTGGATTATTATATAACTGATATTATAAATCATTATATCATGTCAGTTATATAATAACTAAGGTAATATGTGTAATAAAAAACAATTTACCACATTAGTTACTAAATAACTGACATGATAAATCATTTAAAAAAATTATGAATCCTCGTTTAGAGTCATTGCGGTGTTTTTTGATCGAGTGATAGTGACTCGATTCTCTATCACACGGAAACCATAGAAGTGATTCTTCGAACCCATGGCCTCCAATATCATTTCACCACCTTCATTTATCATCTTTTTTATCGGTGCATCTGTACGATCGCCTCGCAAATCTCAAGTAAGTCTCATATGCCTTGATTTTGGTCGTTATTTTTTTCGGATTCTCTAAATCTACATTTTGTGATTTCAGTAACTAAAATATAGAAATATATTGTTTAATTTCCTCATGTTATCATCATTGGAAATTATTTTCCATTTTTATTTATCTAAAATCATTAGACATGAAATTATTTATTATAGGTAATGGTGTTCAATTGATTATTTATTGAAATATGAGGCATGAAATTATGCATTATTGGACTTTTTTATTATCTTTTATCAGAAATTGTTGGGAATGAATATCCTTGTTACTTTGGTTAGATTCTTGTTTTGATGCCTTATTAAAATATGAAATACCCATATGGATATCCCTCGTTATGGAGACATTGGTTATATACAATATCTCCCTTTTCAATTTATATAACACATTAAATTTTTAGTTATTACGGCTTAGGAAAAAAAGGTATACTTTTCTAGGTGTTTGGTGATGAATATGTACTCAATATTCCTATAAGAGTTGGGGAATTTTTTTATTTAATTATTTTCCCATATTGTCAGGTTGAATGTAGTAAATATACTATGATGACTACTAGTATTATAACATAGTATATTGATGCATGATTTATTATTTATTTATCCCTCCATTGGTTAACTATTTATTGTTATATCTTAGTTTTTTATATTCCATTAATTTTCATTTATTGTTATTATAATATATTTAGTACTGATATAGAGGGTAAATTCATCCAACCATACAACCATTAAACTATCAGTTCTAGTCACCAACCTCTAACATGTGCATATGGGGAGGCTCGCTTGAGGCCTTACCACTAACCTATCTAGTTACTATTTATAAAGTGAACTGGTTCAATGCATTTAATTTTAGCTAAGTATCCTCTAAAACAACCTCTCAACATATCTTGAATGGGATATTTCCACCAGCTTACCAAGACAATCTAGGTTCCTCTCTAGGCTTGTACTTTGAGTCAAATATAAATCCTTTTCAGAAAGTGGCTCAGAACCTCAAAATATCACCTTACTAGTCACAAATCAATTATGACCATACACAAGACCATTTTTCAAAAAAAACTCCATAATATTGTTAAAACCTATAAATTTTACCATCAAAATTACTTGAAATAAGTAATAAATTTTAATTCAATACAATCCTGAGACCTATTAGGTTAATAGTTTAGATAATCAGGAAAAACTTAAGTAATAAAACTCATGTTGTGTGGGTTAATAATACATCACACTAGTGGATGGTGATTTATTTTTACATAGTAGTTTTCTATATTATTGCTCAAAAACAATATCATTATAATTTTCAAATATGCATATATTTTGTTATTTTTGAAAATTGTGTTACTTTCAAATTATGGCATATTTAATATAAATATAAAACAAGTTTATATAGTTGTATTTTCTTTCTAAAATTATTTACACGCATATATTTTTATGATTTATTATTTATATTTAAACTTATCTATCGTTATTTTGTATAATTTGTAATTATATTTTTCAAATACGCATATATTTGTTTTATATTTCAAATTGTGTTACTTTCAAATTGTGACATATTTTATATAAATATAAAATTATATTGTCTTAACAAGATATATAATTTTGATATTTTTTATAGTTGATAATGATTAAAATATGGATTAAGACATATTGAATGAGTGATGAATATGAGGAAGGTGTTGATGCTTTTTTGGAATTTTCTAAACAAAATGTTCCAAATAATGAAATGTTTTTCTATCCATGCCTGAAATGTTTAAATATTAAGAATTTGAAAATTAGAGATATCAAATGCCATTTAATTTTTCATGGTTTTATTATTAGTTAAAGACCTTGGATTTGGCATGGTGAAACTAAGTAGAATTTCAGATCTACTAATGATGATTTTTTGAAAGGTGGTAACTCTGATGAAATTGAATAAATGATTCATGATATTGAAACATAACAAATTGAGAAAGAACTAAAAATTGAGAATCTATATGGTGATGCTGAAAAACTATTGTATTATATTTGTAAGGATTTTACAGTTTTATCATTAGTGTTAAGATTGATTAAACTAAAGGTGAAACATGGATGGAGTTACAAGAGTCTCACATAGATGCTACAATTCTTGAAATAAATTCTTTCTAAAGAAAAAAATATTCCATATTCACATTATAAGGCCAAGAAAATATTATTCCTGATGGGATTGGGGTACAAGAGAATAATTACTTATCTGAATGACTGTGTAATATATAAAAAGGTATATGAATTTCTCTTATAGTTTTCCAAATGTGGGACATCACGATATAAGTTTAATGAAAAATCATAGACTGATATAGAGATTACAGGTATCCCTTCCAAGGTATTGTGGTATCTTCCAATAATTACTCATTTGAAACATTTATTTTCTAATTCAAATGATGCAAAATGATTAAGATGGAATGATGATGAGTGGATATGTGATGGAAAAATACATGATCCGGCTAATTGTCCATAGTGGAAGAAAATTGATCTGTGGTTTCATACATTCGGAAATGCAGTTAGAAATATCATACTAGGGTTGTGCATGGATTGAATGAATCCATATCAAAGCCTTAGTAGAACACATAGTTCATGGACTATTTTATTGGTAATTTACAACCTATATCCTAAATTTTATATGAAGCGCAAATATTTCATGTAGAGTTTAATGATCTCTAGACCAAAGTAACTCTGAAATGATATTTATGTTTTCTTGTCATAGTTAATTGAAGATTTGAAACTCTTATGGGAGGATGGTATTATGGTGTATGATTATTATAAAATGGAATATTTTTAACTGTATTGAGTGATTATGTTCACTATAAATGACTTCCTAGCATATGGAATTTTTTCTGGATACATTATTAAGGGGCATAAAGTGTATCAAATTTGTGAAAAACTGAATTCATATTGTAAATTACATCATGGGAGTAAAATAGTATACATGGTTCATTGAATGTTTTTTCCTATGAATCACTCTTATAGAAGATTAAAACAGGAATTCAATAGACCAGAAGAATTTGATATTATTCTAAAACCTTTATCCATTGAAGAGTATTTTGAGAGGGGGAAAAACCTTGATGTTTCATTTGGAAATACACATAAATATGGTAATGATATAAATATTTGGAATAAACGATCAATATTTTTTGAGATACCATATTGAAGATATCATGAATTGAAACATAAAATTAATGTAATTCATGTGGAGAAGAATATATGTGAAATTTTGATTGGAACATTGTTAGATATTAAAGGAAAGACTAGAGATGGGTTAAATGAAATATTATACTTACTGTCAATGGGAATAAGTTCAGAGTTAGCTCCCACTATTTATGGAAGGCAAAAAGTTCTCCCCTCGTCTTGTCATACATTATCCAAGAGGGAGAAAATTAACTTTTTTCAGTGTCTTCATGATATCAAAGTACCATAAGGTTATTCTTCAAATGTAAAATTTTTTCTCTTTGAAGGATTTAAAGACGATAGGTATGAAATATCATGATTGTCACATCATGATGCAACAACTTCTACCAGTTTAATTATGTGGAATATTTCTCATCTTTGTCAGAAATACTATCATAAAGGTGTGTTATTTTTTCAATTCAATTTTTAATAAGGTGATTGATCTGGAAACTATGAATTTTTTTAAAAAGAAGTAATTTTCATACTTTTCTAATTGGAAATGTATTTTTATTCATCTTTTTTTATATAATGGTGTATTTAATGATTCATATGGTTTGAGAAATAATGATTTTTGGACCTGTATATCTACATTGGATGTATCTTTTTGAAAGGTATATGATGAGATTGAAGGGTTATGTTAAGAATTAATATCGACCTGAAGCCTCCATTGTTGAAAATTATATTTTTGAGGAGGTTGTAAAGTTTTATACGAGCTACTTTTCTATGGTGGAGCACATTGGTTTTCCTCAATCTCACCATGAACGATTTAATAATGGGGGAAAGGGAATTCATGGCATGAAAGTCAAATAATTTTCAGATGAATAGATAAAGAAACTATATTTATAAATCTTTAATAACATACATGATGCTCAACCATATATAAAATTTCATATTAATGATTTGAAACATCATCCAAAGAAGAAATAAATATGTATTTTGAATGATCATAACAAAATATTTTTACCATGGTTTAAAAATATCATTCTTGTTAGATCAGATGTATTAGAGACATTAAGATGGTTAGTGGGTGGTCTATGTTTAAATGTGATAACATGGTCCGGGTATGACAAAAATGGCTATACATTTTATATGAAATCTCAGGACAATAGAGGTGTAGTTCATAATAGTGGTGTATTGGTGTTCGCAGAAGCAATGCATTTTTCAACTTCTAAAGACAAAAACCTAATTTATGTATCAAGTAAATATTATATCATCATTTTAGAAATATGGGAGGTCAATTACATTAAAATTTATATTCTAATGTTTAACTAAAAATGGTTTATCAATAACAATATTTCCAGACACGATGAATTTGGAATGATACTTGTTAATCTAAATAGATTAGAAGATACAACTGATTCTTTTATAATGGAATCACATGAAAAATAAATTTTATATGTTCTTCATTAATATGATATGCAGTGGTTTATTGTTTTACAAGGAAAAAATATGTTAGTGATAATCAACTCGATGAAGATACTGATTTATGGGAGATCCCTACTTCCATGGAAAGATTAACAGATAATAATGATGAGCATGTTTTAGACATGGTTTGTGCCATAAGGAACGGTCATAATGAAGTAATTTGTGAAAACCCATTAATACATTCCTAATATTAGAGGTAAAATATTTTTATTTCTTTTTTACTTTTATTGATTTCGTAAAATGTTAGATATTTTAATTTTTTTTCTTTATTAAAACATGTATTAAAACTAATAAGTAAAAAATGTCTTTTTATATTAGTTTAGTTTTGTTTAGTTTACCATGTTTTCCATTATTTAACTTATTTATTTATTTATTTTTTTAAATTATGATTATTTTAAATATAATATGTTAAAAAATATTCTTTTTTGTGTAAAAATGATTTATTAGGTTGGACCATTTATAATATTCCTTCCCCAATTTTAATTTTTTTTTCAATCATTTACATGAAATTTCATATATCATTATGATTGTTAGCATTTTAGTTAACTATAAAAAATATGAATAATAATGTGTTAAGGTTTAGTTTACTTTTTTATTTCATAAATTTTCATTTTTTATTTACATTAGTATTGTAAGTTGAATTTTTATATTAATAATATTTTTTATAGTTAACTAAAATGCTTGTTTATTTAATAATTGTTTGTTTATTTGATTTTAAGGATAATGAAAAATAAATCAATTGATCAACCACATACATCTCAAGATGAGCGTCATGATCATACCTTTAGGGTGGAACATGAACATGATCCTCTTGATGATCCCAAATCTTCTTAATATACTCCCATAGTGTCAAAGAAGAGTTTGAGGGTTAGTAAATGTGTCATAAAACATTTACCAAAATTAACACTTGATCGTAGCTAGGACTAGAGGATAAGGGTAGACTTTGAAGACAATGATATTCCAATAGGTCCTAATAAAAAACAATTTAA
The DNA here is from genome assembly GCA_963277665.1 of Viscum album. NCBI lineage: Eukaryota > Viridiplantae > Streptophyta > Magnoliopsida > Santalales > Viscaceae > Viscum > Viscum album. The sequence continues at coordinate 1,444,662,487 of OY728155.1, read as the reverse complement.
GAGTTTTGTATCAACTCAGGGTAGAAAAAAATCATCATTTTGTTTAATGATTGGAGAAGTGTTGACAAAACAACACTATCTCATTTGTGGGAGACCATTTTAGTAAGGTCTTTTTTTATTTTTTACTAATCTTGAAATTTTTATAGTATAATATTTTTTACCTATTCTTATCAGATTACATTTGATATACTTGAAACTGGAGGAGTCAGGAGAAAATGTTTATAAATGGATTCTTGGAGATGGAGGGATTCCAAATCAACCCTCACATCTGATTTCATATATGTGCATATGCATAATGATAATCCATGTCACATATATAACTTTATAGATGAAGACACATGGAAAGAATTTTTTGAAAGTAGAAGACAATAATCATTTTTAGTAAGTGCAATGTAAACTTTTAGAAGTTTTCTTATATTAATGTTATTATTAATGATTTATTAATTATTTATTATTATTAATATACAACAATTGAGGATATATCTTCAGGAATTAAGGATGAAAATTTACAAAAAATTAGAGTTGATTCAATATCTAAAGAGTTTTTTCCTCCATCCCCCAAATCTAGACATGAAAAATAGAAGAGGTCTCATATGATGAAAAAGGGCTGATTTCTAATGGAAGAATCAAGGTTCATAGCTGAGAGGATTGTAATATGTTTATTTTATTTATTTATTTATTTTAATATAATTATTTATATAATTAGAATCATTATAGAATTTTTCAATTAATTAATACATGATTATCTTAAGGAGCATAGAACACATCGGTATTTGTAGCTAATGGGAGGAAAGATATTTTATCTTTGTCATTGGGAAAGCCCGAACACCCAGGTCGTGTACGAGGATACTCGGTGGGTGAATTGATGAGAAAATTGGTGCCACATTATTCATAATATTCCATTGAGGGTTTTTTATCAGAACAATAATCTTTGGAGTTTCAAGTTAAAAATATTAATGTGAAGATGGAGGAAAAGATTAGATCATCGATACAGTGTATGTTTGCAGACATGCAAAGACAATTTTATATTATAGCTCCCACTCCACCTCCACCAGCAACACCCACTCCCCCACCTCCGCTTGTAGACCCCATTATATTTTTTCCACATACACATACAGACTCTATCTTTATCCTACTCTTACACTCACTCCTCCACCTCTTCCTATAGACCCCATTTTTTATCCTACTTCTACACCCCTTTTTCATAATTTCCTAGTTATTTTGAGTTTTATGTTGATGTTCCTCACTATCATATAGTTGCATATGGGATGATATATTATATATGAGATACAATTAATCATCAAAAATTAGAGATAGAGTATTATAGGGTCACTGTAAACGATATTACAGATATATTAGCTGGAGTACCATCACCTACATATGTGGTGAGGATAGTTGGACAAAGTATCATCCACTTCTTAATTTGGTCTTCTATACTTCTGCGACATATTACCATTGAGGTATGTGTATATTTTATCTTTTATTTTATTTTAGTATTAAATTTGTTTTAACATTTGAAAGTTAATATACTTATCAATTTATTTACAGGAATACTTTAAAGGTAAAGAAATATTGTATATCCAAAAACAAATACAAAGGGATATGACTTCATATACAAATTCTAGTAGTCATTACAGGTTCTCAAGATATTAAAATTTGTTGGTGGGTGTTTATACATTTCAAATAGAATCACATGCTTGTGGGCATGCAATAAATGTGATGATTTTGAAAAATGATATCATGGATCTTGTTACTAGAGATAAGTTGGGAATCAATGTGATGCAAGTTTTTTTCATGTAAGTCATAACATAAATCTTTCCCTATGTTAAATTTATTGAAAATTTATAATTATGTATATTTTTTATTAGGTATCATTATAAAATTTTTGAGGATAATGATGAGACATATGTATATAGATTTATAGACCCACAGTTGATTTCACCTGAAGAAAACATATTGACTGAGGAACAAAAAACAATTTATATTGCTGAAAGATGTGAATAGAATATAATTATGCAGTGATGGATTGTTTCTTATGTTGAGTGGTTTGAAACATATATCTCAAAAATTGATATTTATCTTTTAACATAATTAACATTAATATTAAATTTTCATTTATATAGTGATCATTAGATGTTAGGTATTTTTTGTCTAAGGTAGAATACACGATATTCTCTATCCATGGCGATGTGTGGGGAAATTTTAAAAACATGTTGAAAAATTAAGTTTTAATTTCTTAATAGTTTTTTATATTATAATGAATTCTAAATTTATTTTTTCATACTATTTTATAATATAATATGGTATTTCTTTAGAAAACCCACAAATAAAAAGAATGATATGATAAAATATGTAAAAGTAATGGTGAATTTACATTTATAATTAGTACATTTTAGATATATTACAGAAAAATGTTATTTTGAATTGAAAAAATCATCTAAACAGAAATTTTATAAACAATAAGTCATCAAAGAATGTAGATATTTTGTGTTAAGATTTATGTATGAAATAATTACAACTGAAACAGTTATGAAGTTCAACCCAGTTAGATTTCCATACAAACTATTCCTTAATATTTAATTTGTTTTATCCATTTTACATGTTAACTAATTTACTTTTAATTTTTATCTTTTTTATGACCCTCACCCTTATAGTGCACAACATCTCTCACATTTAAAAGTGTAATGTAAAAATAATTTTACAGGTTTGATTGGATTTTAGTTTGTTTTAAGTGAATATTGGAATTTTTAATGTTGTAATTGTAAATGTGTGTTTTCTAGTTGTTTTGGTTGAATTTAGGTTTGTTTTTAGGTAATATTGTAATTTTTGAATATTTTAACTACGAATGTGTAATTTTTTGTTGTTTCTTCTTGTTTCTACTTCTTTCTATATTTTATGGTTTTGTCAATAGTGGAGAGGAGGGGTTACATGAAATGTTTTAAAAAAATTACATCAGTTACGTTATAACTATTATTAAAATATATTTTGTCAGTCTTTTATGATGTTTAAACAAGAACCGATGTGGTATACAGTTTTTGATATCGGTTATAAAATAACCGACGTAAAAACCCTTCCTTGTGAAGCCCTTTCACATTGGTTAATTATTAACTAGCGTAAAAAAGGATTTGGGATGGTGGTTTTCTGTGTCTATTTTTATATGACTGATGTGGTATATGATGTTTTACATTAGTTATTTAATTACTGACATAAAAACCCTTCATCCAAAAGTTTTTTTCACATTGCTCAAATAAACAACTCACGTAATATGTGATATTTTACATCATTTATTTAATAACTGAATTAAAAAATCGGTTCCATTATATATTTAAAATGTTGTTTTTTTAACCAACATAAATACAATATTTACAACATCTCCTTTAATAACGAGGGATAAAAAGCAATGTAACAAATCAGAAAAAAAAAACCCAACGTTTTAAATCATTTTTTCACTAGTGAAGGGAAAATAATGCTATATTGTCATCACTTTCTGATAGTGAATTATTGAGAGTAGAAGGATTTTCCACTACCAAGGGTATAAGATATAAATTGAAAAACATATATGAAGGAAATAAAAATGTGAAGAAGGAAAATATAAATATGGACATTGAAATATGAATATTTGAAGTTGGGTGAGCATGAATCTGTTGGGGACTTCTTTACCTGTGTAAATGACATTGTGAGTATTATCAGATGTCTTGGTGAAAATTTGGATGATTCTATTGTGGTGAAAAGATCTTGATAATCCTACCTGAAAAAATCAATGCAAAAGTTTCTTCATTGGATGACAGAGATCCTAAAATATTTTATCTTGATTATTTTCATATCACTCTTATTAGTTACGAAATAAGAAGATAGAAAGATATGAAGATAAAAACAAAAGTTGATAGAGAAATATCTTTCAAGGTTGTAGAGAAAGAAAAAATCAACGAATATTCTTATTGAAGAAGAAGATGGTGATTCTGACTCTAAAAATGAGGTATGTAAAAATATCAATGATATTTTATCCTTGTTTCTTAAAAATATGAAAATCAGTATAGAGATGTAAAAAGGGAAGAATTCGTTGAAATATTTTTAATGTGGAAGATTTGGTCACCTTTTGGAAAATTTTCCTTGAAGAAAGAATGAAGAGGATAGTGATGATGAAAAAATAAATCCAAGAAGATCGTGGAAGAAATAGGGAGACAAAGAAAAATTGAAATACATAGGTAAATAAAATAATTTCTTAAAATCCAAAAGAAGAAGTTTCCTATCTAAAGATGAAAAATAAGAAGGCAGTGATGCTGAATCTGAAAAATCAGTTGAGTATGGTATTTAAAATACTTTTATGCAACAGTAAATGATGAATAATTACGAAGTAGTATTTATAAAGAAGAATAAAATCACCTTGAAATACATTTGAAGTAATAACTAAAAGAATGTCTGAGAAAGATCAGAAGGATTGAAAACCAAAACCAAATATTGGAAGATGGATGTTCTTCAATGAGAAATAATGATTTTTCTACTGATGAGAAACCAAAGCTAGAGAAAGATATTGCTGATTTTAATAAATTACTTCAAGAATAAAAGAATTGTAATAAGCATCTAGAAGTGAAGATGAAAGAAAAAGAAGAAGAGTTTGAACTTGTTCAACCAAAGTTATCTAATGTTGAATTGATAAATACAAGTTTCTGAAACTCTACTACTGATGTTGGTGAATGTTTTCATAATGAGAAACCTGAGAAGTTTCATCAAAAGTTACCTTAAAAGTGTGAGAAGAAATCTATAAAAGTTATGTATGTGTTCAAAGTGAAGAGTTTAGAAGTTAAAAAACATCCTTATTTTGAAAAAAAAATATTATCTGGATCTGGAAAAGTTTTAAATAATTTTGATTCTATTATGCCTAAAAAGAATATGAAGAATCTGATTGACAATGGAAAGGTTTTTGGATCAAAAAATAAATATAATAGGGTGGATGAAAAAAATATTTATAATTCTGTCAAGTATGGAAGTTTTATTGGGAAATATTCTTTCTATGGATATTTCATGTATTGTGGGGGATTCAAACACACAAAAAATATTTATTGGTTTAACCAAAAACATTTTTATTTTCCCATGGGATATGAAAGGAAAAGTTTGAGGGGGAGTCAATTCCCTAAAAAAAGAATACTGAGAAAGTTGTTGTGAAGAAGTATAAAAATAGGGGAATAAGGATTGAAAATAGGTTCCACCCCTTAGAAACTATTTACAAAATACGTAAACAACCTAGGAACCTTTAAAAAGGATGTATTTTTTTTGTTACTAGTACAAAAAAAGACTCTTAACAATACTCACAATCCGAAAGTGAAGAAAGAAAAGAAATTATAAAAATATCTTATTGTTCAAATTTCATTCAAAGACACAAAAGTGGAATGACATTGGATACTTGATAGTGGGTGTTCTTCTCACATAATAGAAGACTTGGAACTATTGAAAAATGAGAATGATTTTAAAGAAGGAACTGTGAAATTTGGAAATGATGAATCATTGAAAATAAAAGGTGTTGGGTTAGTATCATTGGAAAATAAAAGATAAAGTCCAAGAAGACATTGTATGTTTATGGGATGAAACGCAATTTTCTAAGTGTTTCACAATTGTGTGATAAGTGTAAAAAAATTAACTTTAGGAAAGATGGGTTTTTTGTGAAGAGTTAAGAATATAGGAATATTTTTATAAGAGTCCAACGTACAAAATGGTATTTGTTTCAATTTTTTTAAATAAAAAACTCTTGTTACATGATCTTGATTAAAGATAATAATGTGTAGCTTAAAAGTTGTGGGCATATGTGTCAAAGAAACATGAGTAATTTATATAAAAGAGATAGTGGACAAGACATTCATGACTTGCCAAGAAGAAGAGATTGGTGTTGTGAAATCTTCCATAAAGGAAACATTACAAATGTTGTGAATAAGAAATTTGATATTTTTTCATGACAACCCCTATATCTGATTCATTCTGATATCTTTGGTTCATTGAGAAAACAATCAAAAAATGGAGATAAGTGCTTCATTAAATTCATTAAATATTTTATTCAGATTACTTTAGGAGGAAAACCATGAGTACTACTATTTATATTCATTACCATTGTTTCTATAGTCCTGAATCAGGTATGACTCCATATGAATTATTTTATGGAAAAACTCTAAGGTTGAAATTATTTAGAGTTTTTGGGAGTCCATGTATTATAAATAAGACATGTAGAAATAATAGTAAGTTTGATAAGAGAGGTGAAGATGGAATATTTATTAGATATATTTCAAAAGGGAGAGGATACAGATGATTCAACAAAGAAAAAATAATAATTTTTGATTTAGTTGATGTGAAAGTAATTGAAAAGGAAGAGGAGGATAAACATGGTCAGGCGGACAAGGAAGTTGATCAAGTTGGAGAAAAAAAATTAGGATAAGGATACAAATAATTGTATTCCTATTCAAGAATAAGAATCATACTCATCTATTTCCAATGATGAGAAAGATACTTAAAAAACTCATCCTAGGATGACGAAGCAAGTGGAAGTTCAGAATATAATTGGTGGCTAGCATCAAAAGGTTCAAACCAGAAGAACAAAAAATCTTATCACACATACTTATCTATATTCAAAAGTGGTACCAAATGATGTGAAAGAATATTTGGAGCATAAATAATGGGTTCAATCCATGAATGAATAATTAGATCATATTGAGAAGAAAAAAACATGGGAAATCATGCCTAAGCTAGAAAATAAACATTATGTGCACAAAATGGGTTTTTCGAAACAAGATGAATGAAGAAGTTGAAGTTATAAGAAAAAAAGAAATATTGGTATGAAAAGGGTATTCACAGATTGAAGAAATTTTTTTTGATGAAACCTTCTCTCTGGTAGCTAGATTAGAAACAATTGGAATCTTTCTTGTTATTGATGCACAATGAGGCAGCAAGATCTTTCAAATGGATTTTAAATCTGCATTCCTGAATGGTGATCTTGATTAATAGGTTTATATTAAATAACCATGTGACTTTATTTTTGGGAAATATGAAATCTATGTATGAAGATTGAAGAAATCCTTGTATGGGATAAAACAAGCTCTGAAGTAATGAGATTCTAAATTAGATACTTGATTAAGAAAAATAAATTTACAAAAATAAAGAGTGGATAGAAATATTTATATGAGAGAAAGTTAATATTATTCCATTATTGTAATTGTTTATGTTGATGATATTATCTTTACTTGGAATAATGAAAGAATTTTTGAAATATTTTCTGAAGAAATGAAGTAGGTATTTGAAATGTTCATGCTGGGGTAAATGAAATAATTTCTTGGGTTAAAAATATTGAAAAAGAAAGAATACATTTTCTCTCCTAATAAAATTATTCTAAATAAATTCTTAAGAGATTTGGCATGGAAAAATCAAAACCTATTTCCACAACTATGTAAGTGGGAACCAAGTTGAGTAAATATGGAGAAGGAAAGAAGTTGATCATAAAGAGTATCAAAATCTAATTTGGAAGCCTATTTTATTTGACTGCCTCAAGACCCAACATTTTTTATGATTTTACCTTATGTGAAATATTTTAGAGTACTCCAAACAAATCACATATTATTAATGGAAAAATAATTCTCAAATACATCATAGGAATAACAGAATTTGGAATCAGGTATTACATCTTAGATTGTATGGATTTTTGTGTGTATCCAGATGCATATTGGGTAGGAAATGTTGATAATATAAGATCCACATCTCATGGAGTATTCTATATGGGAAATAATTTTGTTAATTGGAATTCAAATAAATAGAAATCAATAACCCTCAATATGATTTAATCTAAGTATGTTGATTTAACTCAAGCTGTTACTCAACTCTTGTGAATGAAAACTCAATTTGAATATTTACTTGTTGAAGTGAAATTACCTTTGCTCTTGGTTTGTGACAATCAAAGAAAAATCAATCTCAACCAGAATCTAATTCAACGTTCTCATAAAAAATATTGATATAAAATATCATTTCATCAAATAGTATGTGGAGAATAATGAATTGATTCTAGAGTATATTTCATCATTAGAACAAGTTGTTGACATATTCACAAAACCATTACTAAAAGAATCATTCATTATGATGAGGTTCAACATGGGTGTCTAAACTCTTTCTTATAAAGGTTAAAGTATGTTTTTATGTTCTCTATCTCATATTACATTTGTACTATTTTCAAGGGGGAATAATTTTATTGTTTTATAAATATATTGCATAAAAGAGAGAGTTCTAGGTAAGCTATTAATTCAATATTGTTTTGTGAGTGAACTATTCTAATTATTTTTTAGAGTGGTTATAGGATAGAAATTGGTTTGTATTCCAGGAAGGTTGAAGAATAGGTGAGGAAGAAAGATGGAGATGTTGTCATAATCAATAATTTTGGACAGTGTGTCTTTACTGTCAATGATTCTTGTTTCTTATAATGAGTAAACCCACGTAGGGTTAGAATTTTCGATATTTAATCCATTGGTTGTGGATACAAAGTTTAATGATTTATGAAACTTGGTTGGAAAAAAAATCCAAAGGAGGATATTTTTAGGACCAAGTTGTTGATGAAGGTGATGATTTTAATGTGTTGTCTTATGTTGTTAAGAAATATGTTGAAGAAAGGAAGAAAGTAATTCACTTCACTTTGTTTATGGTAAATTCATATTGATGTTTGTTTTCAAAATAATCAGACTCATGTTTTCTAAAGAAATGGACTCCTGTTCTCAATATAATTGAACTCACTATGAAATTATAATATAATTACAAGAATCAATTTTTTGAATAATTTCTTCTGATCAGATGCACCTTAGGTCTGACTGAATGTGAAAATATCTTGCTCAAAGTAAATGGTCACTAGATTCACTATAAATTTATTGTGAAAGAAGTGGTTTTTTATGAAGTATTGGAGTCCACTGACTATGATAAATTAATTTTTATGATGCTTTTCTGATTTGGAATTCTCATAAATCACAAAGTTGGATTTAGAACTTGTGATGCATATGTGATGAAAGAAAAGTGGTGTAGAAGGTATGATGTCGATCGAAAAGGTATCATACCTATAAAATCGTATCCAGGTGAAATAAGAGTTAGAGGTGGTGCAGATTGAAAATTTGGTGTCGATTGAATAGGTGGTTCCATGTGAAAAGGTGGTTCTGATTGAAGAGGTGGTGCTGAGTGAAAAGGTGGTGCTGATTTACTATAAAATCCCATTATCCATAAGATAGTCTATAAACTATTTTGTACCCCAATTGATCATACTCAAACTCAAGAGGAAGATGATACATATTAAAGAGGTGGTACCATGTTAAGAGGTTGTGTCGATTTACTATATAATTCAATTATCTATCGGAAAATCTATAAACATTTTTGTACCTAGGTTGATCATACATGTTATCTTGTGGAAGATGATCATATCCAGAATGATCATACCCATAATGATCTTTTCCATAACAATTTTATTTAGAAAAGATCATACTAATATTGATAATAAAATAAATAATTTGGAATGAATGGAAAGTTGTGATACTTTTCATCTGAATTATGACAATGTTGAAGATTCTATGAAATGATTTAAATTCGTGAAGGAAGTAATGATACAAGGGAAGGATTTTGAATAATTTTTTTAAAGTGGTTCAAGAGAAGAGAATAATATAATGAGATCAACAATATAGTCAACCATTTCAAAAGGGTTGAATTACTTTGTAGATTTCCAACTGGTTTAAGAGAATAGTAGAAGATGAAGTTTTGAATATCAAGTAGGTCAAGAGAAAAAGATGAGGAAATTTTTGAATGAATTTTAAAGGGGGGTATGAATTCAAATTAAAATTTTTTATTCAAATTGGTTTTGAGAATAATATTTAGACAATTATAATGGTATCCATTTCTTCATACATTTGTTTTCAATTGATACCGAGCTTTCTATTGAAGAAAACAAATTGAGAAAAATTGGACTAATGTATTGAAACCAGTCTCGATAATTGAAATTAGACTCAGCAACTAAAATCAGACTAATGATTCAAATTAAATTTCAAAATAAGGATATAAAGTTTGAAGAATAATCAAGAAGCTTTGAGAATAGTTGAAGAAGTCAAAATTCACCTGAGATTTTAGGAGAAATTGAGATTAAGGTGAATTTGATTAAGCGGGAATTTTTTATGGATTCCTACCAAATCATATCCAAGGTAACCTATAGAAGGGGAAAACTACATTGTTCTTTTGTCAGGACTGAATTACTATTAATGGGAGATAATCTATTAGTTTCTAGAGAGAAGAAGAAGTCTTCATACCGATCTTTTTTTGAAGACGTTTTGATGGATAAGTGAAATTGTATCCGGCTGATCATCATATCAAGATGGATAAATCAGCTTCGGTTTTTCCATATCGTGTTTCTCAAACTAAGAAAAAAAATTACTTTATTTTATCATAAATAGGAATTTAAGCAGTGTTGATTCGTTTCTATTGTATTTTATCATAAAATTGGACTGGAAGAATCGTATTGAATGAATCTTACTCAAAGGAATCGGACTGGGAGAATCAAACCCAGGAAATTCAGGAAGAGTTTTCATAACAAAGTCTAAGAGTTTCTTAAATTTCTAATGGCTAAGTAATTGAAGAATTGTATTTTAATTGAATATATTTTTGGAATTGAAAAGAAACATAGGTAACATGAGTTGTTATATAAAGATTGTATTACCCTATTTGTGCTAAGAGGTTTCGCACTCACTAGTGGGATTATTTCATAGTAATACATGAGTAAAAGGGTATATACTACTCATTTAAATCCAATGATTTATTTATAGTTGATTTTATGGTATTGGATAATTTCCAAATCATACTGAGGACATAGGTATTCTTATTGAATAGTGAACCTTGTAAATATTTGTGTTCCTATGAATGTGTGTTGAATTTGTTTTTAGTAGGGAATTAAAATAACTAATATGAGGTGAGGGTTGTTTTAATTGAAAAGAAATGTAAAAGAAAAATATTTCCCCAGATTCATACCCCTCCCCCTCTAAGTGATATAAATATACTGATTGGGAACTTCCAATTTGAAACTGGAATATGAAATTTTGACTCATATCAGTAGTATTGTCTATCTGTTAGATCCCAGACTACTTCGAACACATCACAATTGACTTATGAATCATTTTACTAAATTATCAAGACAACTGGATCATGTTTTATTTGTTTTTAGTGAGTTGAGATTTTTGAACTAAAATGTCAATTTTAAACTCATAACTGTCATTTTTAGTCATACCGATCACACTGTGCCTCATATTGAGGTGAGGTTGATTCCTAGAAATCAAAATTGACTTAAGGATAATTTTTATAAAGTACTAAAACAATATAAATGGTTTTTATTATATTTTAGTGTGTCACTTGTTCTTTTTACTAAAATTAATGTCAATTTTATATAAAAAGACACACTTGATGTTATACCGGTCACACTAGGCATCAAGAGGAGGTGGGGATTACTCTTATATGTTAGAAATTACTAATTAATTGTTTTATTAAAGTATAAAAATAATCCTAATGTTCTATATTGGTTTTTAGTATATCACATATTCTTTTTAATAAAATTTCATTTTAAACTGAAATCATGCACTTTGAGTCATATCGGCCACATAATGTGTTGGTTTGATTTGAGACTGCTTCCCACATGTCACAAATAACTTATGAATTATTTTCTTAATTTATCAAGACAATTAGAGCATTTTTTTCATAGTTTTTAGTGAGTGATATGTTCTGAAGTAAAATGTCAATATTAAACTGATAACATACATTTAGAGTTTTACTGGACACACCATACATCTGATTTAGATTTGGTTGACTTTTACATGTCAAAAATAAATTATGGATAATTTTCCTATATTATAAAGATAATATTCTTGTGTTTTATTAGTTACAAGTATTTCATTTGTTCTTTTTACTAAAATTTATGTCATTTTTAAATAAAAACACACACTTTGAGTGATACTGGTCACATCGTGCATCGAATTGTGGTGGAGTTGATTTCAATAGGTCAAAAATGAATTATGGATCATTTTCATAAAGTATCAAAACAATCTAAATGGATTTTATTGATTTTTTAGTATATTGATTTTAATTTTTATTAAAATGATATTTGAAACTAGAAACAAGCACTTTGAGTAATATTGGTCACATCGTGTGTTTTTTTGACATGATACTACTTCCTACATGTAACAAATGACTTATTAGTCATTTTCCTAAATTATCAAGACAACCAGATCATGTTTGGTTGGTTTTTAGTGAGCATGTTTTGAACTAAAATGACAATTTTAAACTGATAATGGACAATTTTAGTCATACTAGTCGTGTCTTTTATCGTATTGAGGTGATTTTTATTCCTACTCATAAAAATGACTTATAGATCATTTTTCTAAAGTATAGAAACTATTTGAACATGTTTTATCATGTTTCATTATGTCACTTGTTCTTTTTACTAAAATTAATATCGATTTTAAATAAAAAGAAATGCTTGGAGTCATACCAGTCACACCATGCATTGGATTGAGGTGTGGTTGATTCCTACACATCCAAAATGACTTATGGATCATTTTCCAAAAGTATAAAAACAATCATAATTCATTTTCTTGGTTTTCAGTATGTCACTTGTTCTTTTTAATATGATTAATATCAATTTTAAATAAAAAGACATACCTAGAGTTATATTGTTCACACCATGCATTAAAGTGATGTGGATTTTCTTCCTAAATATCATAAATGACTTATGGATAATTTTCCTTAAGTATAAAAACAATAAAAAGGTTTTTTCTTGGTTTCTGGTATGTCACTTGTTCTTTTTACCAAAATTCCATTTAAAACTAGAAACATGAACTTTCATTCATTCTTGTCACATCATTTGTCGGTTTGATATGAGACTACTTCATATACATCACAACTAACTTATTAATCTTTTTCCTAAATTATCAAAACAAATGGATTGTGTTTTCTTCATTTTTAGTGAGGGACACATTTTGAACTAAAATGTTGATATTAAACTAATAATGAACATTTAGAGTCATATCGATCACACCGTGTATCGGATTGAAGTGAATATTATTCCTACGCATCAAAAATGACTTATGGATCATTTTACTAAAGTATAAAAACAATTTTAATTCATTTTCTTATTTTCCATCATGTCATTTTTTTTCTTTTTACAAAAAATAATGTCAATTTTAAATAAAAAGACACACTTTGAGTGAAACCTATCACATCGTGTATCGGATTGAGGTGGGGTTGATTTCTACATGTTAGAAATGACTTATGGATCATTATAATAATGTATCAACAAAATATGAATGTGTTTTCTCGGTTTTTAGTATGTCACTTGTTCATTTTACTAAAATTTCATTTGAAACTAGAAACATGCAATTTGAGACATATCAGTAACATCATGTGTCTATTTGACATGAGACTACTTACTACATGTTACAACTAACTTATGAAACAATTTTCTAAATTATCAACACAACCAGAGTGTTTTTGGTTGGTTTTTAATGAGTAGAATACATTTTAAGCTAAAATTACAATTTTAAACTAATAAAAGATACTTTGAGTCATAATGGTCACACTTTTTGTCATATTGAGGTTAGATTAATTCATACTCATCAAAAATGACTAATGGATCATTTTCCTAAAGTATTAAAACAATACGAATGCATATTCTCAATTTTGAGAATGTCACTTGTTCTTTTTTACTAAAATTGATGTTAGTTTTAAATAAAAAGGGTCACTTTAGGTCATGTTAGCCATAATGTTTATTGGATTAAGGTTTTTTTATTCCTATATTTCAAAAATGACTGATGGATTGTTTTAATAAATAATCAAAACAAGTTTAGGTATGACTAATTCCTACATATGTAAAATGACTAAAATTAAAATCAATTTAAAATAAAAAGAATAACTTGGATTAATACCAATTATACCATGTGTCAGATTGAGGCATGACTAATTCCTACACATGTAAAATTACTTATGGATAATTTTCCTAAAGTATCAAAATAATTCAAACATCAAATGTTACTGCGATTTCCATATACATATTGAGTTAATGTTTTTAATTGAAAAACATTCTTATTCCCTTTTGGTTTTCAACAACAAGAAAGGTTTTTCGGAACAGAACATCAAATCAATATGTAGATTTTTTAGTTCAACAAAAAAGGAAATGTAAATCATGATATCATTGACAAAAATTAACTTGTTATCTCTTTTGTGGATTGTTGTAGATTGTTGAAATAAAAATATGACTTCCCAAAAGATCTATGAAAAAAACTATATAAGTATCAAATAAAAATGATAAGAAAATTAACTTCAAAATAGTAGATAAAATGATTATAAAATTAATTAAATTAGTAGGAATTCACCTTTTCATGATGGTAGTATGCATTCTCGATAAATTTCCTTATTGTCATTATCTCAGTTTCATCCTTGAAGTTCAATATTACATGAGGTCATTTCTTTATGATCTATGTAAAAAATTAATAAAATAAGTATTAGATATAAATTATGAGTAAATTAGATAAAAAATAATATAAAATGATGATAAAATAAACTAATTAAGTAGTAGAGAATCACATCTTCATGATATTTCTATAAATTATTCCATCAGGTATGTTTCCTATTCATTTATAAAAAAATCTATTATGTCTTTTAAATATAACTATTTTAAATAGTCATAGTAGTACAAGAAAAATATAAATACACAAAGGATTGATAAGTATTTTAAATTAAATAGTGATTATAGTTTAAAATACCTCTTTGGGGATGATAGTTTGTTAATACTATATGATATCTCTCATAACATTACAAAAATAATAACTAGAATATTTTCCATTTTTTTAGATACTATAAAAACATTGATAAAAATAAGTAATTTTTTTATATGTGTTTTTATAGTGAAATCTTATTATATATATTGTGATACTTGTCCACTTTTATAACTTTCTAGGCTCCTTGTGTGGATAGATTGTCCATATGCCATGATTTTCATGATTTTTAAACACCACCCTGTTATAACATTATTCTCATTAAAACATCATATATAATATTTATTTTTATTTTTATTTATAAAATTTTGGATGTGGTGTATTAAAAATTGATAAACTTCATCACGTGTGGTCAGTTTTTTTGGTTTCCATACAGTAAATCGAGAAAATAAATCTTTGGAGTGTCCAAATTTATGACAATGAGCACCCAATGATTTATAAAAAAATAAAAATGAATAAGTAATGAATGGAATGAAAATATATTTTATATGATTAAATTTTATATTTTAATCCCCATATCATTCATTTTAAGAAGAGTTTGTCATCTGAAAGCTTTCTTTCAAACGAGTTGGCCAATTTTTCACTATTTCATTCTTTTTTTATTCTATTTCTGTTTTTTTAGAAGTGATGTGAGTAATGATGAGTTAATATTTATTTTCATGGGGTAATCCCTTCAATTGGTATTCATATATATGCCTGCAAAAAAATGAAATGTATTTAGTCATAATTAAAATAGTATATCACCTATATGAAAAAAAATCTTAAAAACACACCTCATGTATACATTTGAAACTGATACTCCTATACATTCATACTTGGAGATTTCAATTACATTCTCAAGAGAAGTGTAGTCTATAATGGCCTCTCCATATATTTGTTCTTCAAAATCAACTATTTGATTACTACCAATTTGTGACTTTGTATCTACATGAACCCTAAATATTAGTAAATGTAGATATTGAACGATGGGGTAAAGGTTCTATCTGAAGATCATTTTTATCGGTTGATTGATCATTTAGATGGTTTTGGTTCGACCTTCCATTTCACCCCCTTCCCATTGTACATTTTTAATAAATTTCATCAGTTCAACCCTTTTTTCATAAATTTTTAACGGTTTAGCAAGAAAAATAAATTGGAAATGAATACCTCCTTTTCGATATGATTTATTACAAGATCGAATGGCCATGCTATGAATGTTCCAACACCTTTCTCAATCATATTAATATCTAGGTCATCAAGTGGAACATGTAGCTCAACGCTTGGCTCATGAGATACGGTAATCCCCACTCTCACATGAACTATTAGAAGTGGTATGTTCTGTAGACTTTCATCTTGGATATTGAATATGGTATCCCTCGCAACAAGGTGATGGGTGGGTATTGATAGATATAAATCATAGTCATTTCTATCCAATATAATATCTGTATAGTAAATCTATTAGTGTCTATCTAATTCATATTTCATAGAAATAGTTATGAGAGTTTTGATTAACTCATTTTAGATAGCTCTTTGAAGGGAATGGCTCTCCTCAAAGCTAGTGGGGACTAAGGAATGATATTCATACATTGGTTGTTCTTGAGTTATTACTTCTCTCTGCTCCCTCCCCCTGCATAACATTTTCAAGAAACTAATTATTCCAAGGAATTTTTTCTTCAAGGGATGATAATATGTCTTTAATATCATTAATATGTTTATCTTTATCCTCTTGTTATTTTATTTTCTAAAAATATGTCTGGGGTGTCACCCCAAAACCCTCACCTTTGACGTGGGAATATTGTTCTAGCCACTTCAAGGCCACTGATAGTAGGATTTCATCTAGTACAAGTGTTGATGATTCCTATGAATAATTCGGATATAAAATATAGAAAAATAAGTAATAATTTTTATGTAATAGAGATTTAAAGAAATTTTTATTATTATGTCATACTTACACATGATTCCCATACTTTTTGTGTGTTTTCATCTATTAGTATCCCGTATTTATTTACACATGCCTCCTTCCATATAACATGACATGGGATGGGAGTGGATTTGAATTTTTATTAATCAATCTGCATATAAACTGATGAATATATTTATGTTATTTTTTCATATCATATAAAAGTATTAATGTAGATTTAAAATATGCATGAATTTTTTTTAATTGAAGCATACCTCATCCTCTATTTACTATAGGAGAACATTGGTTTTTATGCTTGTTTATCATTTTCAGCACATAGTTTATGTTTCAAAAATTAAAAATTCTTAATAAAAGTGATCAATAAATGTAATTTAAAAAAATAAATTATCAACACACAATGTAATTAGAAATATATAACCCCACAACATGTAGTAAACCCATCACATGTTGTTTGGATTATCAGGTGTGCATACATAAGCAGTGGGTGTGGATTTATTTTCCCTTTAGCATTGTTAAGATGAAATTTTGTTATAATTGTGAAAAATAATATATGAATCTTTACAATAAGAATTAATACATATTTCTTGTGGGATTAATCTAATATAAATGAAGACTATAATAGATTATAAAGAGTAATTTGATGTTTCATTATTTTATTTTTTTAGTAAAATAAATAAAGGATATCATAATGTTACCGTAATGTCTTCCCAAAATAGTGTCATAAGTGTGGTCAAAACATGGTGGCACAAATATACATCAATTAGAATGTGATTCTGAGTGATGAGACCAATTTAACTACTGAACATGTCTTTGATGGGGTTAATAGGCTGGTCGTGTGCATTCCATCCAACCTTGAATTTGATGCCTTTTTTTCTAAATATTTTTTTTCTAACACCATATTTTTAGGGCACACATTTTTTTGTGACATACGTTCTTCATCATCTACCATTTTATTGAGTTCAACATCATCAATATGTTATTACTCCATATTGATAGTATCTTCATGTATAGAAGGTCTTTTTTCCTCTGCACTGGGAGCAGCAGGGGGTTGAGAAACCTATTGTTCTTCAATATTGGGAGTATCATCATGTGCATAAGTCATTATCTATAAAAGTAGTTTAACATTTAATTTAGATTATGTAAATGCATCAGAGAATAGATAATAACATGAGGTAACACAATATATATTAAAAAAATATATATTACTTTATTATTGAACTCTCTTTTTATAAAGGTTTAAGGGATTTGACCCCTCTATCAAGTATCCAAATCCCTTCATTGTGATCACCTATAACACAAAAAAAAAACCCATATACATTGGGAATACAATGAAATGATTGTGACATCCTAATGAAAGGGTACACCACATTTTAATTTTCATCAAACACTTCAATGGTTTTGGAAGATAACAGAAAATTGAGCACTTTTAGTTTTCTATATCTGAAACATAAAATACTTGTACCGTGTGTGATGCCATTATAAATGGTTTTCTATTTACACCCTTCCTTACTGAAATCCATTTTCATGAATCCTAATTAATCTATTTTTACAGCACTCATTTTATCAACCCACTTTCATTAAAAAAATATTCACTTGGAATGTGGTATAATCCAACCCCCATATTTTTTTGATGATTCCAATGTAATATATATTCTCATAAATTGGATTTCTATCCTTAGTACTAGAAAAATTCATATCTTCACTCAAAAGTGTAACACCACTATTTATTATGGTACTTTCTTCATTATTCTCATTTATATAGATCATATAATCATTCATTACATAACCATTATAAGATGATAAATACACAATTAGTCCTTTGGAAAGCCATAGAAGTTGTTCTTGAAATGAAATTGTATTTTTATCTTACTTCTTAAAAATATGGTCTCAAAAAAATCCTATAAACTATTGATTATGTGTATTTTATATCCATATATAATGCCTTTATGGATTCAAATCCCTAATAATTTCTCTATGGGTTTCAACTTATGGGGAAACCTCTAAACTATTATGAAAAACATAAAGGTTTCCCTGGTGCTGATTTGTAATATTTATTGTGACAACATCTATTCTCTAAATTACTTCACCCACAAACTACTCAGTGTGATGAGATCTCAGTAGACCAATGCTTTCTACATCAGAAAGGTATTCAGTATAGAATTCAATGGCTTGATCAACAATATATCTCTTTATAATACAACACTCTTTTTAAATTTAATTTTTGGCATACCCTTTCAAAATATTCATATACCGTTCAGTAGTATACATCCATCATTAATGTACAATACCACATAGTTGAATCTCTCTCACCAAGTGAACCATAAAGTGGACCATCAGATCAATGAATTCTAGAGGGAAGAACATTTCCAATTTATATAATATGATGGAAATTTATTTTTCCATAGTTTTCAATTTCATAGGGTATATAACTTTACTACATATAGATTTGAAAAATAAACAGATCTTGTTTAATTTACAATGGTAATTATGGGGAAAAATGAAATGTAAATCTAGATGAATTAGATCTCGGATCAAAACATGGTAGTCATGTGATTTCAGAACCTTTAACATTAAATAAGTCATTAACACGATATTATTTATATTCTATTAACACCCCTTTGGAACCTTTACATCATTCAAGAAGTTTCAAAACCATTATCTCTCATTACTAAAAATATTATAAGTATTTGGAGGAAGAAAAGTTCATTTTTCACCCTTCACTAGGGCCAACACATCTTGTGTTCCCATGTCAGACATGTCCAAATTAGCCTTAATTCCATCATTTTCTTTCTGTGTGCATTTAGTAATGTTTCATTGATATGATCACATTTTTTTAACATGCATAACATTAATAAAATTTCTGATGTATAGAAAATTCCAGAATGGTAATTAAAAAAATTGATATCTTTTTCCAATCGGTTTTCATAAAGTTTTTAAACAAAGGTTCACCAAAAGTGGTATAAATATATATTACTTTCTCAAACATAGGATCACTTGTTAGTGGATATGGTGTTGTATATTCTACATAACTTCCATCAAATGATTTCATCCAAGATTGGTACTTATGTCATCAGGGAAGAAATATGTGATGCCTAATAAATACAGTCTTCGATGAATTTTTTGACCTATTTAATTATGTACCTTTTTCACAAATGAGACACCCTTGAGTTCCTTTAATGTAATATCCTAAAAAGTTTCCATAATTAGGAATGGTATTTATCATCCCATACAACATGGATCTCATTATGAAATATTGATTTCTGTAAGTATCATAAAACTAAACACCTGAATCACAAAATAATTTTTAATCTTTGGTAAATAGAGACAAATAAACATCAATATAATTACCTAGTTGTTTTGGTCCTAATATAAGATTAGATAACATAATGTATTTTTGTTTCATTCATAACCACGGTGGAAATTTATAATTTACCAAGATAACCAGCCATGTGTTGTAAGTGCTGTTTTGAAAACCAAAAGGATTCACTCCATCTCTAGATAACTCAAGATAATGGCTCCTTGGTTCATTAAAAAATTCAGGATAATCATGATAAATTATCTTTCACTAAGGATATTATACCTATTGAATAATTTTTCCATATTTATTTATTGTATCTTCATGCCATTTCAATTTCCTTACATTCTCCTCACTTACATACAAGAACTTAAACCTTGTAATGATTATAAAGTACCATAAAAAAATTTAGGACCTGATTTATCATTCTTTTATCAAGAAGCACCACATATTGGTCATTCTTAAAGTGATTTTTGGTCCTTCAGAATTAATATATAGTCATTTTTACAGGCATGTATTCTTTCAAAGATCATACCCATCAAATGTAGTATTCATTTAGCATCATATATTAGGATAGAAAGATCATTCTCTTTTTGGAGAATATCATTCTAGAGAGTAATTAATTCAGTAAAACTAGTGTCACTCCATCCATTTACAACTTTTATATTATACATCTTTAGTATGACTGAAAATGTTATATATTTACTGAAACCAACTTACAATGACATATTTTCACATCATTTTAACTTCTCAAACAATTCTGGATAATAATGAATTTCAACTTCCACTATCAATGTAATTTCCTCAGTAGGATCTTTATCATCATTCACACATGTAATAACACCCTCGATATGGTATAATTTATTTTCCACACCTCTAATAATATCAGATGATCCATAAAACGCAATGTTATCCCAATAACTAGTTACATTCTCCTTTTTCCCTATGTTTATTCCATCATTTTTAACTCTGATATATTCCATGATAGATAATGTGTTCTTATAAATCCCTTGGACTAATTATTCATGAATAACAATAGCATAAACATGGATAAAGTATTTGGGAAGAGTTATATGCATAATATTTTTCAAACTTGATGAACTCTTTCACCCCCATCTTCATACTATTTTTTCATATAATTGGAATACATCCATTTTCTATTCATATCTATGCTATTTGATTCTATAATATTAATATTTAACAAAATAAATAAATATAAAAATAAAATAAAACATGAAAAGATAAAGATTACATATGATGTAATAATTATGAATTTAATATAAATAAAATGTATATTAAATTTCTGAGTCCTTAAAAGAAACACTTTTAATAATTAGTATGAGATTACTTCTAAAATATAACTTTTAGATTCCTCAATCATTCAACTGGGTATTGTTAATCTCTACATGAATACCCTTGTATTATCTTTCATAAGGTAAGAAAGCTATATGTAACTCAAGATTTTCATGTTGGTTATTGTCTAGCTTAACCTGAGTATCCTTTAATTGTCTTATGTTGGCTTATTATTATCATTTTATTTGGGTTACATTGATTAGGAATCCATAAAAATGAGGATACTAGAGGAATATAGTTAGGTGATTCCATGATAGATTTGGATAGGTGGTCGTCTACTCAACAATCTAATAATTATAATTGTTATAATTAGGATGATTATATACTCAAATAATCATTTTTTACTTACCTGATAACCAGTGTAAGTCATTGTGAATTGTGGATATTATCTCAATAAATGTATATGATGTCTAGGGTCATCATTTTGTATAGTTCTTAGGATATAATTTTTTTTAAATATATAATTATAAAATATCTCACTTTTAATGCATTATTTCTAAATACACATAGTTTTATTTAATAATTAAATTTACTATAATCATATATGGATTTTATAAAATCAATTAAAAATATGGATTCAATATGTAAAAAATATATATGATTAAATTTTATCAATTATAAAAAATAAAAAATATGTACTAATTTTGTAAAATATTATATTTATATATGATAATTCATATGAGGAAATATTGATTAAATTGAATTATATAATTGTTCTATAAACTTTAATTTAAGAATATATAATTCATTATTCATCTAATAAAATAGTCCCTCAATTTTATTAGAACCCTTATTGATCTTATAATGGCTAATGTTGGAATGAAATGAAGTTATGATTTTTCTATTTTCAATTGGTTTTAAGTGATTAAATATGACAAAGATAATGGTTGTAGGAATTATGAAAATGAGTTGATAAATTTTAATAAAAATATTATAATACACTTATTGTTTTTTATTTTAGTTGACATTACTTGTATTTTATTAATATATTTAATATGATGAAAATCTATTCAATTCATTAATATAAGGATCTAACAATAACATTCGTTTTAAAATTTTAGAAATATTTTTAAAAATATATACCAAGAATATATAATTAAAAATTTAAACATAGCTTATTAAATTATTGGCTAAGAATAAATATACATGTAGAAATAAATATTATATAAATTGACTATTTTTATCATTTCAATGTTTTATATCAACCATATTTTGTAGGATCAAACTAAATTTCACTTCACTAAAATAATTCATTAAAAATTATTCTATATTAAATTAAATTTAATTCGCCAATACTAAAATTTAACTATAATACTTAATATCATAAAATTAAACAATATTAATGAAGTAATATATATTTTGTACACTTATATAGGCTGAGGGATGATGGGAATCAAGAACTATTAACTACATGCCTTGGTTGTGTGATCGCGTGATCTCATTCTATCTATGAAATCGTAGGAAAATATAAATTACAATTGAATTTAATTCAATCACATAGACTTCTATAACCATATAATCATTTAATATAATTAAAATGGTTCTTCTAGTGTTTAGTGGTCCAAATTCAAATTATATAGTTTATGGAAAATAAACTCATTTTAGGTTTAGGTTAATCACAATCTAGAGGTGGGGCCACGTATCACACATATCATGAACAATTCATTATACCTAGTGAAACATTATAGACCAATAACCTCAATATATAGTTATCCCTTGAAGAAATATATGAGAACCATCACCTAAGTTTATAAAATACTGTTAAAACTGAATTAGAAAACCTCTAACCACACAAGGATATAACACCATCAAATATAAATTTCAATTATTTATAAAACAAACAAAATTAATTAATGACATTTAATTAAATAAAATAAATTAGTCATAATGGATGGATTTCTCACAAAATGTCATAGCAACAATGTAGCATCAATAAAAATATTGTGTATCACCCCTATCAAACCCTTGAGCCAAAATCTAAATGGATTATAATATCTTATCCTCTATTAATTAAAATATATATTCTATAAGGGTGATAATGTAAATATAAATAAGGTTTGTGGATTACATTATGTTAATCAATTGAAAATTACTTGAATAGTGAATACCATTGAGAAAATCTAATGCCCTTGAAAACTTATTATAAAAAGAGTGAAAACACAGAAACATGATAACTGTAGGGTAAAAGTAAAAAAACCAACCACCAATGAAAAAAACAAACACAAGACATTATTTATGTCTCCCATCCCTTCCATGGTATATTTCTCTGCCTCTTGGGTGTCTTCCTCTACTCCACTACTTAAGATTCTACCACACACCACCCTGATCATCCATTCCCAAGGGTTCATCAACTACATCAGTTCTTTGGCCATCAAGATGGTAATTTTTTCAAAGTTACTTCAGGATCATTCTAAATAACATCATGCTATTTTTCATCCTTATCATAGTGATTTTCATCTGATATATCCTCATTTGAGGACTTCCCATAATGAAGGTCCTCATTGGCAGAATATGTGATCACCACAGGAGAAGAAAATTCATTATGAGCATAATCTAATAAACTTTTGGTACCCTTCCTCTTAGGTCTCCCTACGTAGAGTGCATCAAATTCTGGACAATTAATAGATTCCAACATCATAAAAAATTTATTGTGAAGTGACATTTTTTGGGGTCACAAAAACCTACATAGTATCATCCATAATAGCCTTCACTACCATTATAACATCATATGAACGATCTTCTACAGATGTATCCAACACATGCTCTTGAGTATTAGTAACCTCCACTATGTCCTCCATGGTAGCCTTCACTATCACTATGACATCAGATTACAAATCATCTACAGATGTAGCTAGCACAAGATTCTAAGAATCAGAAGCAACTGCACACATTTCTTGTTTATTCCTAGTGACATGCTATTTATT
Organism: Viscum album; assembly: GCA_963277665.1. NCBI lineage: Eukaryota > Viridiplantae > Streptophyta > Magnoliopsida > Santalales > Viscaceae > Viscum > Viscum album. The sequence continues at coordinate 1,444,638,211 of OY728155.1, read as the reverse complement.
CCCAGTAGTAAGAGGGGAAACTCTTCTAGAATGGAAGAAACTCATGTCCATCTTCTCTTTGGATAGGAATTGATCTTTTTAAAAAATAGAAAGATCTAAACAAACATCTCTACAATCACTATTAGTGCATTCATCACCCCATTTTGAGAGAGAATATTCCCCTTGAATCATTTAATCAATTATAGTTAGTGTTCATTCACCTAGAGGATCATGAAACACATCCTCACTACCATCACCACCAAAGTTACTTCTAGTAGGTTTTGTCCCAGTGACAACATCAACAAAGGAGGATTCACCCCCATTCACTAACTTATTGATATTAGTATCAATTAGATTCTCCTTGGAGATTAAATAATAAGAAGTATCCTTTACTCTTTGTACATCTAGGGGAGACTTCCTATACATGGTCATAGTGATCATAGTTCCACTAACATACGGTACTTTGAATTTACATTTCTCAATTGAGTATCCATGATTTTTTTAATTAGAGAATCTCATGCCTCTACAACAATTAACCTTAACATTTCTAATTCCTGATTAATTAAGACAATAACTAGGGACATTTTCAAATTCAATTGCAAGTTCAAACTTAAAATCACCAGCAATCAAATACACTATCTCAAAAAGTAGAAAAGAAAGATATAACTTGACCAAAATTCAATCAAAGTGACCATATCTTGCCAACCCAGTCTCATTTTCAGTGTTGATGGGGGTTCCTATAGCCAAGGTAATGTCCCAAAGTATTATTGGATGCCAAAAAACCCAGTTAAACCCTTTTACATGGATCCAAGATTGTGCTAAAACATTCTTGTCCTTGAAGGTGTCGAACCATGGATCCCAATTCTGAAACCTAGGAACCCCTAGCTTGATATTTAAAATACCATAACTCCAAGCCTTTGATTTCAAATCATATGAATGAAAAGTTATATAGAAAAAAAAAATACTGAGAGACACAATGTGCCAGTCATTACAACCCTATATCTATAACATCCATTTCCTATAGTCATCAAGTTTCCATGTTTTTTTTATTTTTTAGGTGAGTCACGTGATGATAAAATTATTTCATGTTTCAATTCTCTCTTCAAACAAATATAGGGTTAGCTTCAACAATAACAAGAATACAGTTCCTCGATATTCGTTTATGAGATGTGGATTTATTACGCTGAGATCCAGAGAAGAATCTATCAGTATCCCTTACTCACAATGCGTCCTCTTGCAGATTATCATGTCCTCCTAGATCAAAGATCCTCAGGGGAACCTGATTCATGTCCAAAACTGAAGCCTCATGATGCCTCAATTCATATCCACTATTCAAATCATGATTGAATATGTGGTTCCACCTAACCAAGTAATCAACATCCCTTATCTACCACTGTCCTAGATTCAACATACTCTTGAAACCTCAAAACAAGTTTTAGACCACTTGCGATGAGTCTTACACATTAGAAACACCCCCTATAATTTCATATGAGTAAAATAAATCCAAATCTCATTCTAATACTATTGTTCATGTAGATATCATGGTATTCATGTGTTATGGTGTGATGTCATGTAAGGGTGTGATTTGGTGTAGGGATTCATCACATACCTTAGATTTAGAGAGGAATGATTCATCGGAGAAGTCTCTGAAGAACAAGATTGGTTGTGAAGAGATTGGAAGTGTAACAAAAGATCGGTGAGAGAGGTGATGAGAGAACTAGTGAGATAGAAGATCTAGAGCAGTGGCAAGCGACGATGAGAGAGACAACATGGCAGAAGTAGGGTTCTGCAGGATCTTGAAGGTGTACGAGAGAGAAGCCTCTTGTTATGGTTCTTTTATATAATCAGGTAAGGCTTTTATCATCTATAAAAAAGAAATTTATGTTAAAACTATAGTATTTATCAGCACTAAAATTCTAGTTATTTCCTCTTTGATCATATTTTCTTATGATTTATATTTAAAAAATAATAATTTTTTATAAAATGAAAATTATATAACCTAAACTAATGAATAAGAATTCATGATACATATACCTTTTTTGGTGACTACATGACTTTATCTTCTCATGAGCTTATTAAAGAATCCTTCCTAGAATGTTGGTTTCATAGTACAGGTACTATGAGCCCTGAAAATTTGGAACGAGAAATAGTGATGAATACAGTTTTTTGGTGCATCTAGCAAGCGAGAAACAGATCTCACCATGGGGAGGTTCCTGGTATGGGGAATTCTCTTATCATCTGAACAAGGAACTTGATCATCGACTTCGTTAGAATCTTTAACAAATGGTGTGATGATGCTCCCTCTCTCTATTTGTTGAAAGTAAGAAATACTCTCAATCACTCTCTTGGAAAGGTCTCCCAGGGCCATTGGGTCTACTGGTTCCCTCTTACCATGAGTCTCAAGCAAAACACTAATGACTCTTGCATCTTGTGAGTCATGTAGGTAGGGGGGTTATGTGGGACTCTAGGGGATCTATTATCCTGGATTTTATAGCTCACTATAGCTGAAGATGATCCATGCAGGCTGACGACAAGTCTATGCTCACTGGGTTAAGCTTATGTCACCAAAAGAAGATTGGTTTAACAGAAGTGGAAACAGACTATCATATTACATAATTCTCGGCATGGCATGGGTTCCTTCCCTTAGACGATCTCCTATATAATTAGAAGGATACAGATGACCTTACATCCATGGCCAACCAAAGATTAAGTGTCTCCTTTTTCTCAAAAATGAACTTCCTAAGACCCGAGGGGGAGAATATTATAAGATGGGATGACCTCCGACTCCATTATTTTAGGCCTCCCTAGCCCTTTTTTTGTTTTTGTCTTTTTTTTTGTACTTTTATTCCTTTACATTAATAAATGAATAATGGTCTAATGACAAAATAAGAATTTTATATCAAAATATTATTTATTGAATAATGTGAATACAATGACTTCTAAAATTTTAAGTTGATAAATTATATAAATATCATGAGACATAAATATTAGTTTAAAATTAATATAATATTATAATGATGATCATAAATTCCAGTATAAAAAGAATAAAGGTATTATAGAAAATAAAATAAATGTATAAGAATAATGTATAATATAGACATGAAAAGTTAATATATATATATATATATATATTTAATGAAATAAATAATTAAAATTAAATTTATAAACAAATTAGGTTATAAAATTATTTTCAAAGTAACATTTATATATGGTGTATATATATATCTATGTGTGAAAATGTTTATATATATAAGTAAAAAATAAGAAAAAAATAAAAAAAAGGAGAAGGTATTCTTTTTCCTCACACGAAAACCAGCTAACACGTGTTTTTATTAGTTTTTAAATTTTTTTGATAAATGGTATGGGGTTTCAAGTATTATTAAAAAAGGGTCTAGAGATGCATGAACTGAGTTCACACATCTCTCCTCTCTAGGGAGTGTGAACGGGGTTCACACATCCTTTTCGAATTGTATGAAGGAAGCATGAACCTCGTTCATGCTTCTTTCAGAATTTTTAATTAAAAAAGAATCAATAATTATAAATACTAATTAAATATAAAAAATATTAATTAAAAAATCATCAATATGTATATAATATCAATAAATATAAATACATATTAATGAAAAAACCATCAACATGTATAAGATATCAATTAATATAAATAAATAATAGTAAATATTAATTAAATAATAAAAAATATTAATAATTGTGTTCATTAACATTTTGATCAACTGTTCTGATTCTTGGTGCACTACTTGATCGCAAGTACTTTTTATTCATTATTTTTTGTAGTAGAGACATACATGGAAATTTATTTCTTACTGAATATATAAATATGTCAATATAACAAATTTATGTTACCAAACATTCATTCCACTTCATATACCTTATATTAACAGGAAATAAAAAAGTTAAAGGGAAAAGGGTATCAGTTCATAGTCAATAAAAGTGTCATCCATTATTTTACTCTAAATCTATGTGAGTCATACATTGTCTAGAAAACAATAGAATTGGATTTGGTAAATAATGTTGTCCTTTACCAACTGATCATGATACCACATGAAATGATAACTCGTGTACTTATCATCAAGGGTGATACAAATTTATTTTAGGATGAATATATTAAATGAGATATGAAACTTTTATTATAACAATCAACCTAAAACTCATTCACTCACTTTAAAAAATAAATCAAAACAATCAAGTGAAATAATAAAGATAAGCGGTGTTTGAGCGCATATATACTTCATGTTTTTTAATATCATTGATTAATTCAGTTACAACCCATTTATATTGAGTTAATTTTTTGTTAACAAAGGAAGAGAGATTTATAAAAATATACCTCTTTCAATAACATGATATTCCTGAACATTCTACTATAATTATATTTGATTCTAATTGATATAATAATTCTGGTAGTAATTTTATATTTTTTTATTTACCTCCCCCTAAAGGGAAACACTCATAAACATATTTATAATGGCATATCTTTTCAATAATAATTTTCAAGAATTTATAGTATAGAGAATACAATAGAATTAATTTTCATCTTATGACTATCTAGATTTGAAAACACATATAAAATCACCAAGAATGATCTTATTTTCAATAATTATTATTTAGAAAACCAAAAATATGATCAAACAATTATGATATCTTCTTTATACTTATTTTTCTTGGATATTCTAACACATTCATAAAATTCATCAATGATGACCCTATTTTGTTATTTTTATTTGCAAATCAATTGAGTAATTATTCATGGATGATAAATTCTTCATATTTGTGATCATGAATTGATTTCACTCACTCCTTCTCATGTTCTCCCCCTAAGAACTTGGTTCACCATCGATTCCTTCTATAATAAGAATAGATAAAATAAATAATGATTAAGTAAATATGGTGTATCTTCCTTAATTTTTAATGTGAATAGGAAGGTTGAGTTTTTTTTCTCAATGAATTTGTTACAATTCTTCTTGTATTCATGATTTCATATCTAAACGTATGTTATAATTTATATTGGAATAGAAGGGATCTCTTCACATTACATTTTGATATTTGTGGAGATTTTCTTCCATATTAGCCTTTATAGATGATGCAATATTAACCCTCTTAAGGATTGTTTCTTATTCTAGAAGAATATCAAATCAATATTTTTCATAATGTCCATAATTTTATCACCTCATGGAGGTATTTTAACCTTAAAATCCTCCAGTGAAGATTTGGAATTAGTAGAAACTATGTCCTTTTATGAAGTGTGAATATGTTTCTTCTCAAAATTGGCCATATAAACTTCTAATTTCATACATCTCATATTGTGGGTTTTTCTGATCTTCAATAATAATCATCTACTCTTCAAAAATATCCATTATTCATTCATTTTATTCTTCATGCAACATTTTTTTAACAAATATTCATGTTCCATGATCTTTTAGGATTTTACATCCAATTTCAAATCATTAAGATCAATAATATTTTTCAATATTTCATTAGGTTCATGGATCTTTTCATCCATAGTCATTTTAAATTCAAAATAATTAATATAATTAATATTTATTAATGAATTAACAATATTATTTATTATAAACATATATATAATAACAATAAATAATATTATGAATATCAAAAGTGTAATTATTTAATTTGGTAGATAATATGATAATAGTACAAAACATATTAAAAACAAGAACATAACTCGCTAAATTTGAATAGTAAGTCACATACAACATGTATCATAAATATAATATCAACATAATTTATGACTCTAGTGTGGATGCTTCTCTGTCTCATAGTCAGGAATATACTGAATGCATCCATGATATGTCTGTCTATGTATGCACTCTGGAATACACAACTCCTATATATCATCATCGGTAGCCACCTCTATATCCACCTATGTGACAAGTGGTGGATGCACAATCTCTACACCTGTACCCTATCCTGCCTCTAAGGATAATGGATACTAGATGGAACTCTTGACAACATGTGAAGAAGATGGTTGTTTTGATACAGATGTCTGCATTATAGGGAGTAATAAAGAATCCAGATAAGCCCAGTCGATGTCTATATCTACCTCTAGCTATGATTGAGAATCTAGAGGAGCATCTGACTAATCATGTTGAACACCCTCCTCCTATGGAACATCAGCATCTGGTTGGTTATGAGGAACACCCTCCTCCAGTGGAACAACAGCATCCATAACAAAGTTATCACCCCCTGGTACATATATATCAGGCTCATTAGTCTCTACATCCTCATCATCATGGGGTAGATCAAATAAAATTCCCTGATAAATCTCATTCATAGAAGGAACCAACTCTTCCATAACGCTGTGAAAACATGCCTAGTCAAATACACCTATCTCTACTAGATCAGACATGTAAATTATATGAATGATATGAGTATCCTATAAAAAAAATCCATTTTTAAGTAATGTTAATAAAAAATATTTTGAACAGTGGAAGGAATAATGTATACCAACTCATGAAATCCCCATCTATGTCGTGTCAAAAATCATACTGGGGGCTTGCAGTACCAGGATTCATAATTTATCTTATGAAATAAATAAAATAAATACTATCCCAACCCCTCGTAACTACAAATTTTTTTCATCTGTCCCATAGATCAATATATGTGGCATGATATCTCCTCTAATAAAAACCACTTTTCCCTGACATCTTCTGGGAATGCAGTGAAGCTAACTTACTAAGTGGGTCAAGAACAGGCTAAAAGAATCTGAACTTCCTCATAACTCTATTGTTATGATTCCACTTGACTATATGAAAATGAATCAATGGAACCATGTAGGTGCCGGTATCAAGCATCATCCTACAATATAGTGGAATACTCTAGATGATATCATATGTATATGAAATACATGTAATCTGAAATAAAAAATGAATAATAAATTAATAAATTAAGAGATGTAAAGTATAAAATATAGATTTAAAAATATAAATAATAAACACTTATATCTTACGGTTGAAGGTTTTCTAGTATAAGTCTATAGGTGTGGACGTTGTGTATAGAAGTGCCTGAATGTTGATGTCCCTAACTCCACCTATAGATGACATTGTTATAGTTACATTTCATAATAGAAATATATAAAATTAAGTTATACATTATAAGGAAGTAATAACATATCATCATCCACATGGAGCCTCTACTATAATATCTATAGGCAATGGTGCACAAGCATGTGGATCTAAACAAGGTATGTGCTCCCATGACCACATCTGTAGAAAAACAAAGCATCATGTGATCTGCATCTTATCGATGTGACATGCACTGCATAGCACCATATATGTATATCCTAGACAAGAATAACCCCAACTATACCAATTTTCCTAGTCCAAATCCTCCAGAAAAAGGTATATACATTAGATGTACAAAAGCAGTGGAGTAATCAATAAACATTGTGCCACCAATCAGCCTCAAAATGTATGCACATGAAAATTGTAGAATTTCGATCTCATCAGATTCCTCTGCTAGATGTATGAAGTGATGGTCTACAAAAGGAATACGTAATCTACCACTAACAACAGACCTACCATCATCATGAACCTATATACCGAGTAATAGATGAATAGCCTCAAACCAATATGCTCTAACTCAGTATGTCAGAGTTGCACCATCGATGGGGAGGCCCAACATAGTTGACACATCCTGCGTGGTAATAGTCATCTCCCCCACTCTAAAATGGAACATATATGACAATGGTCTCCATATCTCTATAGGGTAATAGTCATATCCCCTCTCCTAAATGATTATTCATATTACTTGCAATATGTATAATGAAATATCGATGATAATAATTCGTCTCAATCCATGAAACTACATCACTATTTAAGGCCTCTATAATCACTCGATGGAGATCAGATAATAGAAACACGCCTTGGTTTTTTGTGACATGAATGCATAAACATGCCAAAAAAATATCTCCAACATTCAAAATTACCATTATAAACAATAGAGAATGCAAGTGGTAGAGAAGCATGATTACCATCCTATGTGGCAGGAATGAGTAGAACACATGTATACTTTCCATAAAGGAAAGTTTCATTGAAATGAATGAATTACTTACAATAGGTAAAAGCAGCGATGCATGGCCTGAATGCCCAAAAAAATATATTGAACTTCACCTTTGATCAATCAACTCTGTGATTTGGGGAAACAGACTCAACAGTGTTCAAATGATAAAAAATCTTATTGTTGAGAGTCAACAATTCTATAAGTTATTAAAAATTGCATAAGATTCATCCCAATCACCATAAACTTTTACAATTAATTTCTGTTTTTCATTCCAAGATTTTTTATAGGATGTCTTATAGTTATACAGTTGTTGAATTCTTTCCTAAACTAGAGGAACGGGAACATCCTGACATGTTCTTAACATCTCAAAAATAATTGTAGATACAAACTCTATATCAAGTGAAGAGTGATCTTGTGACATGCTTGGATGCACACAAGTGTGTGGGCTTTCTAATTTGGTAATCTTTCAACATGAAAAAAAATTATCATATATTTCCCTTAATTGAAATTTACATTATGCCCCATATTTTTCATAAGGAATGATATATTTTTTCTTCTTTGACTCATCAACCACAAATATGAAATGCCACTCTATGTGGTATTGCATTATCACATTTTTCATGGAAAGTTTACTTTCAAACTCCTACCTGAAATAGATGGCGTTATCATTTGATGTATATATATTCCCTATAATGTTAGGGAATTCAAAAGCTGGTGTAATGATATCCCAATCAAAATGATTTTGACATGAAATTCCTTCAACTAAGGAACTCAACACTGAAGGATGATTACCACAAATGGGTGGATGTCATTGATGCATGTCACTCATAGGAACCTCATAAGGTTCATTCCCCACATCACCATATTGTTGAATATTTTCTCTCAAAGGAACCTCAGAATGCTTATTCCCCATAACACCCTCACCCACATCATCTCCTGATGACTCTGCAGATTCTTATTCCTCAAATAAACTTTCATTCACTATATCAGCAGAATATAAAGGGACTTTATCTAGATTTCTTTCCAAATTCTGATCATCATATTTGTAATTTGGTTATATCATAGGTGTAACGCCCTGACTGTAGTTTCCTGGAGTCGATGCATTATTACATAACATTAACATGATCACAAGGGATAAAATCTCAAAATACCGATCAATTTAGTAGCCTTGGAAGTACTAGATACATACAGAAGTTTTAATTTATATTATAAAATAAAAAAACATTGTGTCTCTTTTGAACACACTAATATCCCATAGCCTATCCCTGCAGGTCAATCATAATATAATTCTTCACGTCCTAGGAAAAATAAAACATAAGAAATGGGTGATCTCATATACTCAGTAAGGATAACAATATAGCCGAAAATTTCATAAATAAGTATAAACATTGAAGGTAATGTATAAGAATAAAACACAAGCCTTTTAAAATTAAACTTCAGAATAATAAGAAAAAGAAAAATCAAATAATAACATTTACTTATTGACATGGATATTCTTGTAGTTTAATAATCATATGTAATATCAATAGCTAATTTCATAATGATGGAATGCATAATGTTAGACATCATAACCACAAAGTCAATGCCTCGTTCCAAGACTACACATAATATTTTTTCAAAGCCTTGTTCCAAGACACTAGTTTGTCTTATGATTTCCACCAATGCATCAAGGAGCTATAACAGGCTCCACTCGTCACTTACTAAGTCCAATGCATTCCTCATATGAAAAGTTTGAAACATAATATAAACATTAGTATTAAAAATAGCATAAAAAATGTTAATAATTTAACCATAAACCATGTGTGGTATAAAAAAACACATCCACAGTCAAACATATAACAAAATATTCAATAAAATATGGAAGATTGTATCATCATAAATCAACTTCAAACAAGTGTAAAATCCATCAAAGTATGTTGACATAGATGAAATCAAAACTATTGGATAGAAATATCTCTTTCTATTTTGAAATAATTTAAAAGTTGCGTAATTATAAAAGAAAATATTTATTTTGAAAATATTATTATAATCTTGTAAGTGAAGCTTAGAAGGTGTAATAATGGTAGAAAATGGCTGCACCTGCCGTATAAGTTAAAAAAACATTCTTTCCTTAATTTTTTCGAAAAGGTCATAAAGTACCTTATTTGGAAAGTGACGAAAAGATTCTTTTCAAAAAAATTATATACAGTCAAAAAAGGGTATAAATGACTTTAAACCATATTTTGGGAAATAGTAAAAAAAATTCAAATACATTTTTAATAGATGTATATGTGGATGATAAAGAAGTCCCAGTAGATACTTATGTATAAACTACCTCGGATAAGTAAATAGATTGTAAAATTAACCCTTAACTTGTACCTTTACATGGTAGAGGGTAAGTTAACCTACTATATAATAGTTAAATAATTGTTATTAAATTATATAGGAACCATATACATAAATATTATATTATATATGATCTTCTAATATTGTTTTTTAATAATATTTCAGTAGTATCATTGTTTCAGGAGTTAACTGATTTGTTTTCCTTTATATGTTTTTCTACTTAAGTCATTTTTTTATGGATAAGATGTATTTGATTCATATTAAGAATTATATTAATCTCTTAAAAATTATTTTTATTCATAAAATGAAAATTATTCTTGAATGGTTATGATGGGGAAGGAATCTCATCGCGTTTGTGGAGACGGTAATTCGTACATACGCACAAGCGACAATACCATTATATTGATGGTGAAATCATATGTAACTGGATGGTATATCATATATAAAGAATCATTAACATGTTGTATTTATTATTTACATCAATTATACTATTTATTATACCCATCCAAATAATGACTCTTGAATAACAAACTACGCCACAATGTGGAGATGGTAAGACGTACATACGCATGTATGGTGACTTTGTCATTCATAGGATGGATAGAATAATGAATATAGTTGTTACATATTTATAATAACATCACAGTATGTATAATTTACTGGAGTTATTATTTTGTTAAGGAAACAACAAAGAAATAGGAAGTGGAAGAAGAAAAGAACATTGAAAGAGGTGATTAAATTATTACCTCTTCTTCATGTGATTCCTTTTGATTTGATCAAAAGGGATCCTTAAGTTGAATTTATGAACAAAGTAAGGACTATAGGTTTAAGTGAGGGTATTTTGGAGGATATTTGAGTAGGTTTTGGACAATACAAATTTATTTGTAGGTGTGATTTTGAGAGAAGGGGAAATACCTTTTTATAAGAGAGGGAGGGTCACTTTAGGAAAAGCTTGAAATATTAATTTATTATACAATAATATTCGGTTTATAATGGATAAAAAACGATTTATTTAGATTATAATATGGGGAGGGGTAAAAAATCTCTAAATCAATAGGTTTTAGATAGGTTTAGGTCACCATATTAACCTTATCTTTTAGATTTAACTCTTAGTTAAACAGTTTAACTTTTACCATGTATTCTTGTATTATCATAATAAATGGTTAATAAACTTACTATAAAAATCCAAGAGAACCAAAAGTGGTTAATTATTGACTTATATAACCTTACCTAAGTTCTTTTTCTGAACCTTAGAATTTTAGGAATATTATATCAAATAATAATATAGTATTTGTTTTAAAAACTCATTTATGCCAGTTTTGACACTATTTAGTATTTGGTTTTTGTGAAGGTAAAAAAAATTATTACTTAGAAAAAATAAATTAAATAAATCCTAACATGTCATATTAACCTATAAAATAAGTGTAAAGCATCAAAATTCTCAATTTACATTTATTTGAATATTTATAATATCAATTATTTTAATCTTTCATTGATAAGGTAATTATTGCATCATCATTGTGTCATAAATAAATTTAATTATTTCATTTCTAAAAATTATAAATAAAATACCATTATTTATTAAATATTTTTATCTTTATAATGAATATTTATAGTCGAGTTTATCATATGTATAAACCTATATTAAAAATGTTTTAGTTATTAAAATTTGAATTTAACATTTTTAACTCTTCTTTAAATAAAATAATAATAAATGTCCTAATCTAATACAAGTGGATCAAATAGGATCATATTTTATTTCTAAGTTTTATTATGGTATAAAAAAACTTATCCAATATAATTAGGACATGTCTTAGGGTAATTATAATATCATTTTTACCTTTAATTACCCTATTAACTTTTAACCGTAGTAAATAGAATTCAAATGTTATTATTCAACAAATATTATTTTCATCCTATTGAAACACATTTTAATTACTAATGTCAACTTTGTATCTTGGATTTTTGAAATTCAATTCACAGAAGTGGTAACATTATGTTTTATGAAAATTTGCAAATGTGCCTAGAAGGTGGGTAAAAGACGTTAAAAAGTTCAATAAAATTTTATACATCTAATATTATTATAAAATGATTCCAATAAATTACGTTGAAATAATATAGGTTTTACGTATCTATTTTTACTTAAAATAAATTTAAATAAAATAGATAATTATTTAAATAAAAATTCAATTTTAAACAATAATGCAGTGTTTTTCACTATTCATCAAAAATTGAAAGTTTTCAGAAAAATACCAAAAATTCACCCTAAGCTAATTTTGATATTATGAATCCAAAAATGAAGTCCATTTTGAAAAATTAAATTTATAAAATTTTAAAAATTGGGTATTACTATTCATATCGGCTAGTTTGATTGGTCATGGTGTGCTAGAACTCAAAGTTGCGTACAACACAAACTATTGCATTATTAAAAGAGCTGTGTATAATGGAAGCTTTGGGTGTTACATTCTTACCTCCTTAAAATAATTTCATCATAAAAATTTCTAGAATATTACTTCATAAAAAGATTTCGATGGTTCTTCATCATAAGTTCCTCGGGTTCCCACATTGCCTCTTCCATCTTGTGGTTTCTCCATAGAACTTTTACCATACGAGTTGTCTAGTTTCTCAACACTTGTTTTATGGTATCAAGAATCTTGATAGGCTCTTCACAATAAGACATATCGGGTTCTAGTTCCATTTCTTCATAGTTGAGTACATGCGTTGGGTCAGGCATGTATTTTCTCAACAGTGATACGTGGAATATATCATGAACTTTGGAGAGACTTGGAGGCATTTCCAAACATTAAGATACAACTCCAATTCGTTCTACAATTTTGAAAGTTCTGATATACCTGGGACTTAATTTACCCTTCTCAATGAATCGTATAACATGCTTCCATGGAGATACCTTCAAGAAAACATAATCTTCTACTTGAAATTCCAAATCCTTCCTTCTATTATCAGCATAGCTCTTTTTCCTACTTTAAGATGCTTTGATGTGGGTTTGGATAATCTTCAACTTTTCCATTTTTTCCTCAACAAGTTTCGGGCCTATGAGTTTTCTTTCACTAACATCGTCCCAAAAAGTTGGTGTGCGACATATCTTTCCATATAACCCTTAATATGGTTCCATATGAATACTTTAATGTAAGCTATTGTTATAGAAAAATTCTACCAGTGGTAAATATCGATACCACATACCTTGATGGTCAAGTGAGAAATAACTCAACATGTATTCTAAGGTTTGAATAGTTCGTTCTGATTTTCCATCAGTTTGAGGGTGGTAGGAAGTACTCAAAGGAAGTTCAGTATCCAGGGCCTTCTGAATACTTTTCTAGAATCTTGATGTAAAATGGGGATCACAGTTAGAAACAATTGATAGAAGTACTCTATGAACTCTTACAACTTCATTAATATATAGTATTACTAAACGTTCAAGCGGTAAATCTTCTCTTATTGCAAGAAAATGTGTTGACTTAGTAAGATGATCAACAATGACCCATATTTCATCATTACCTCTAAGAGTATTTGGTATCCCCATGACAAAGACCATCGTAATATCATCCCATTTACACTCAGGTATGGGAAGAGGTTGCATGAATCCTCTAGGATGTTGTCTTCCAGCCTTCACCTGTTGACAAACCATACATCTTGACACATAATCAGAAATCTCCCTCTTCATGTTTTCCCACAAAAAATGTTCCTTCAAATATCTATAAATCTTAGTACTACCAGGTTTTATAGAGAAATTTGATCTATAATCATCATAAAACAATTCCATTTTTAGATCAGGTTTGTTAGGAACACAAAGTCTCTTCCCAAATTTCAAAATTTCATCTTCATATACAAAGTCAATCAATCTCCCATCATTCATATATTTAATTTTCTTTTGAAACTCTTCATCATCAGTTTGAGAACTTTTTATCCTTTCTAGTAAAGATGGTTTGGCAACCATTTGAAAAAGTATTGATGTTTCAACTTCCATGATTATTCCCATATCCATATTTACTAGATTCATGAACATATGATCCCTTTCAACTCCCATCTTGTTAAAAAATCTATGATCCTTTCTTCTTAAAGCATTATCCACCTTATTTTCCTTACTTGGGTGGTAGTGTATAGTGAAATCATAATCTTTGAGTAGTTAAAGCCGTCATCGTTTCCTCATGTTGAGTTCTTTCTGTGAGAAAATATACTTCAAACTATTATGATTGGTATATATCTCACATTTTCACCATAGAGATAGTGTATCCATATATTCAAAGAAAATATTGTATCTATTAACTCAATATCGTGAGTGGGATAGTTTTATTCATGATTTATTAGTTGTCATGTTTCATAGGCAATAACTCTATCATTCTACATAAGAACACAACCAATTCCTTTCTTTGAAGCATCACTGTAAATAACAAACCCATCATTCCCCAATGGTAGATTCAAGATAGGATCATTGACTAATATTTTCATAGGTTATTCAAAACATTCTTCAGACTCTTTTTTACAAACAAATTTAACCCCTTTAAGTGTGATCTTGGTTAATGGGTTAGCCAATCGGGCAAAATTCTGGACGAAACGCCGATAATAAACTGCTTAACCAATAAAAATGCATACCTCAGTTATACTCTTTGGTTATAGAAATTCTTGTATTATTATTTTATTAGGAGGATCAACAAAGATTCCATCCTTAGAGAAAATATTTCCATGAAAATAAATCTCCTAAATCTAGAAT
This sequence comes from Viscum album, assembly GCA_963277665.1. NCBI lineage: Eukaryota > Viridiplantae > Streptophyta > Magnoliopsida > Santalales > Viscaceae > Viscum > Viscum album. The sequence goes on along the minus strand of OY728155.1, from coordinate 1,444,623,147 downwards.
TCACACTTTCTAAACTTGCCATATATTTCATTTCTTCTAAGAGTCTTTAGAATAGTGCGCAAGAGATTTTCATGATATTCATAGCATTTGAAGTATACCAAGATATCATCAATAAATACCAATACAAATTCATCAATGTATTCCTTGAAAACTCTATTCATTATATCCATAAAGATAGAGGATGCGTTAGTCAGTCCAAAAGGCATTACTGTAAACTTGTAATGCCCATACCCGGTATGAAATGTTGTCTTCAGAATGTCTTCCCTCTTCACACACAATTGATGATGTCTATATCAAAGTTCAATCTTGGAAAAATATTGAGCTCCATGAATTTGATCAAATAAATCATCAATGTGAGGTAGGGTATACTTGTTCTTTATTTTTATAGTGTTGATCTCCTTGTAGTCAATGCACAACCTCATAGATCCATATTTTTTCTTAACAAAAAGAACAGGGGATCCCCATGGAGAAACACTAGGGAGAATAAAACCTTTATTACTCAACTACTCTAGTTTTTTATTTATTTCCACTAATTCCACAGTGGCCATTCTATATGGGGTCTTTGATATGAGCCTTTAACCAGGAACTAAATCAATGAAAAACTCAATTTATTATTCTTGAGGATGTCCAGGTAAATCCTCATGAAACACATCAACATATTATTACACAATAGGCATGTACTCTATTTGAACATTCAATTCATCGCCCTTAGTTATTTCACTCTCTTCCTCCCCAATAATTTAATTTAGTAGAGCTATTAGGGGTGGATCTAGATGAGACTCAGATGGTGATGTTTCTGCTCTAAAGATAAGGTACTCCTTATCATTATCAAAAAGTGTAACCTCCTTCTTATTATAATAAATTTTCGCATCATGCTCTGAAATCCAATTCATACTGAGAATTATATCAAATTAAATCATGGGTATGATGATGAGATCAGCAGATAAAGCACGTTTATATGCCCTAATGGGAACTGATTTACAAAATTTTATTACAATGATACTTCCCTTAAGAGTTTTGACTAACAACTCCCTTGTTAAATTAAATTGAAAATATCTAATTTTATTAGAAAAATGGGAAGATATGAATCAATGCAATGATCCAGAGTCAAATAAAGTATTGGCTAAATTTGAGGAAACCATTAAATTACCTTCCACCATGTCATTCGGATCTTCAAACTTAGTAGTAGTGATCGCATAAGTTTGGCCTTTCTCCCTTGTCATTTTATGAGGTAATTTTTTTTGGATCTTATGAAATTCATTTTCATAATGCCCCATTTCTATACAATTTTAGCATTCAACATTGATAGCCTTTTTCTTTCCCTTTCAATCACAAGCTTGGTGCCCTTTTTCACCACACTTGTAATAGACTCTCATTCCCTTCAGGAAAGTACCAGGGTGTTTCTTCCAACATTTACTACAGTATGGAAGTTATACTTTTCCCTTCTTCTCCTTATTTACATTTCCAGAGTGTTCAAAATATCTCTTCTTCTCTTGATTTTCTTTAAAGTCTTAAGACTTAGAGAATTCCTTTTCTGTCTTGATAGCACATGAGACAATATCTTCGTACGATGAGAAGGATTGTGAGACTAATGATCGAAAGATAAATGGTTTTAACCCATCAAATAATCGATCAATATTACTCCTTGGGTTACGTATATAATCTTTTTCATGCCTTTCCAACCTTGTAAATTTATCCTCATACTTTGCGACATTCGCATCCTCCTTTTGCCTGAGACTCAGAAATTATCTTTCAATATCTGCTCAATGGTGACGAATAAAGTATTTTTCTAAGAAAAGATCTTTAAACTCCCCCCATTATATATTTGATACTTATTAAACCTCCTTTTTGTTTTGAATTAATGACCACCATTGATTTTTATCTCCCGTGAGGTGATAAACTACCATGACAAATTTTTCCCTTTCTCTACTCCCCAAAGCATGAAATATTTTCTCTAATTAACATATCCATTGCTCATCTACAAATGGATTTGTATTCCCATTTAATTTTGGTGGTTGTTTCCTCATGAAGTGGTCTAACATTGATCCTCTTCATTGTGGATTAGGGTTCTCTATACAGGTAAGGTTATTATCCATAACCTAAGTGAGTTGTCCTAGTATGGTTATAAGATGTTTACCACCAGTTGCATCACCATATCCACAATAACTATCTTGAGTATGAGGTAAATACCTACATGGATTAAGTGAATTGATATGGTTTTCATTCCTTCTACTAGGAACCATTTCTAAACAATAGAATACATTGGGTTAGTTTATGAACCACAATTCATAATTCCAAACTTGTAAAATACCTATCATAATTTGACCAATTTATGCATATAATATGTAATCATAAAAATATTGTCATTGAGGAATTATTTACTCACAAATTCTTCATAATGGATTTTAAATAAAATTTGAATTATCTTAATTATATCCCCAGAGAGTGTTGTAACCAAGAGTGCAACAAGGCTCGTTGTCATGTACCAGGATACCCCGAGTCAATCACAAAACTCTTTGTTGGAGTTTTCACTCCTAGGTACATCTATTCCAGATCCACCTCTACCTTCTCATATCTATAAAGGGATTTATTTCTTGGAAAACTCACAAAATATCCACATTATCAAAATTCTAGGAAGTTATTCTATACTAATCCTCAAATTTTATCTTAGGGTAATGTTCTCTAATCAGAGTTTTTCTAAATCTAGTTTCCAAGGTTTATACTAAACTTCCTATGATACCAACTATAACACCCTGACCCTAGTTACCCAGAGTCAGTGCATTATTACATGACATTGGCAAGATCACAAGGGATCAAATCTCTAAAGACCGGTCAGTTTAGTAGCCTTGTAAGAAATAGATACATACATAATGTTTACTTTACATTATGAAATAAAAAAACAACATTGTGTCTCCTTTTAACACACTCATATCCCATAGACTATCGCATAGGTCAATCATAATATACTTCTTCACATATTGGTAAAAATAAAACATAATAAAGGGGTGAGATCATATGCTCAGTAAGGATAAAAATATAGCATAAACTTTCATAAATAAGCATAAACATTGAAGGCAGTGTATAAGACTAAAACACAAGACTTTTAAAATTAAACTTCAACATAATATAGAAAAGAAAAATCAAATAATTTCATTTACTTATTCACATAGATATTCTACTAGTTGAATAATCACATTTAATATCAATAGCTAATTTCATAATGATGGAATGCATAATGTTGGACATCATAACCACATAGTCAAGCCTTGTGCCAAGACAAAAAATAAAAAAAATCAAGGCCTTGTGCCAAGACACTATTTTTTTCTCATGATATTGACCGATGCATTGAGGAGCTATAGTGGGATCCACCCGTCACTTACTAAGTCCAATGCATTCCTAATATGAAAAGGTTGAAACATAACATAAGCATTTGTATTAAAAATAGCATACGAAATGTTAATACTGTAACCATAAATGGTATAAAAACAACACATCCACAGTTGATCATATCACAAAACCTTCAATACAATATGGAAGATTGTATCATAATAAATCAACTTCAAACAAGTGCAAAATCCATCAAAGGATGTTGACATAGATGAAATCAAAACTATTTGATTGAAATGTATCTTTCTATTTTGAAATCATTTAAAAGTAACATAATTATAAAAGAAAACATTTATTTTGAAAATATTCTTATAATCTTGTAAGGGAAGCTTCTAAGGTGTTATAACGGTGGAAAATGACCGCACCTTCCATATAATTTAAAAAAAATTCTTTCCTTGATTTTGTCGAAAAGGTCATAAAGTACCTTATTTGGAAAACGACGGAAAGATTACTTTCAAAAAAATTATATAAAGTCAAAAAAAGGGTATAAATGACTTTAAACCATATTCTAGGAAATAGTAAAAAAAAATTCAAATACATTTTTAATAAATATATATGTGGATGATAAATAAGTCTCAGTAGCTACTTACGTATAAACAACCTCATATAAGTAAAGAGATTGTAAAATTAAACCATACCTTGTAATTTTACTTGGTCAAGGGTATGTTAACCTCCTATATAATTTTTAAATCACTATTATTAAATTATACAAGAACCATATACATAAATATGATATTATATATTATCTTCTAATATTGTTTTGTTGATAATATGTCAGTAGTATCATTATTTCGGGTGTTAAATAATTCGTTTTTCTTTATATTTTTTGCTACGTAAGTCATGTTTTTTATGGATATTATGTATTTGATTAATATTCATAATTATATTAAGTTATTAAAAATTATTTTTATTCATAAAATGAAAATTATTCTTGAATGGTTATGATGGGTAATGAATCTCATTGCGTTCATGGAGACGGTAATCTGTACGTACGCACGAGCGAAAATACAATTTTATTGATAGTGAAATCATATGTAACTGGGTGGTATATCATATATAAAGAATAATTAATATGTTATATTTATTATTTACATCAATTATACTCATTATTATACCCATCCAAATAATGAAGTGTTGAATAGAAAACTACACCATGACGTGGAGACGGTAAGTCGTACGTACGTGCGTATGGTGACTTTGTCATTCATTGGATGAATAGAATAATGAATATGGTTGTTCCATATTTATAATAATGTCATAATATATATAAGTTACTGGATTTATTATTTTTATATGGAAACAAAAAAAGAAAGAGGAAGTGGAAGATGAAAAGAACTTTGAAAGAGGTGATGAAATTATTACCTCTTCTTCAAGTGCTTCCTTTTTATTTGATCAAAAGGGATTCTTAAGTTGTATTTGTGATAAAAGTAAGGCCTATAGGTTGAATTTAGAGTAGTTTTTAAGATATTTGAGTAGATTTTGGCCGAGCCAAATGGCATTGGAGGTTTGATTTTGAGATAAGGGGAAGTACCATTTTATAAGAGAGGTGAGGGTCACTTTAGGAAAATCTTGAATTATTAATTTATTATACTATAATATTCAGTTTATAATGGCTACAAAAGGATTTATTTAGAGGATAAGGTGGGTATGGGTCAAAAACCTCTCAAACAATAGGTTTTAGAAAAGTTTAGGTCACTATATTAACCTTATCATTTAAATTTAACTCTTAGTTAAATAGTTTAACTTTTACCATGTATTCTTGTATTATTATACTAAATGGTTAATAAAATTACTATAAAAAGACAATAGAAACCCAAGTGGTTCATTATTGAAATATATAACCTTATCTAAGTCGTGTGGCTGAACCTTATATTTTTAAGGAATATTATATCAATTAATAATATAGTATTTTTTTTAAACTCATTTATATCAATTTTGACACTATTTCGTATTTGGTTTTTGTAAAAGTAAACAAAACTTGATTACTTAGAAAAAAATAAATTAAATAAATCCTAACATGTCATATTTACCTATAAAATTATTTTAATGCATCAAAAGTCTCAATTTACGTTTATTTGGAAATTTATAATATCAATTATTTTAATCTTTCATTAATAAGGTAATTACTGCATCATCATTATGTCATTAAAAAATTTAATTATTTAATGTCTAAAAATTATTAATAAAAAACCATTATGTAGGAAATATTTTTATATTTCTAATGAATATTTATAGTTGAATTTATCGTATGTATAACCCTATATTAAAAAAAATTTAGTTATTAAAATTTGAATTTTACATTTTTAACTCTTCTTTAAATTAAATAATAATAAATGTCCTAATCTAATCCAAGTGGATCAAAGAGGATAATATTTTAATTTAAGGTTTATTTAGGTCGAAAAACACTTATCCAATAGAATTAGGACATGTTTTAGGGTAATTATAATAACATTTTTACCTTTAATTACCCTATTTACTTTTAACTGTGGTAAATAAAATTCAAAAGTTACTATTCACCAAAAATTATTTTCATCCTATTGAAAAAAAATTTACTCACTGATGTCAAATATTTATCTCAGATTTTTTAAATTCAATTCATAGAAGCAGAAAATTTATGTTTTATGCAAATTTGCAAATATTCTTAGAAGGTGGGTAAAAGTCGTTAAAAAGTTCTATAAAAATTTATACATCTAATAATATTATGAAATCACTCAAATTAATTAAATTGAAATAATATAGGTATTATGTATCTATTTTGACTTAAAATAAATTTAAATTAAATAAATTATTAATTAAATAAAAATTCAATTTTAAACAATAATGCAGTGTTTTTCACTATTCATCAAAAATTGAAAGTTTCCAGAAAAATACCAAAAATTCACCCTAAGATAATTTTGATATTAAAATTTTAAAAATGAAGTCCATTTTGAAAAATAAAAGTTTTAAAATTTTAAAAAGTGGGTATTACTATTCATAATGGCTTGTTTGATTGGTTTTGGTGTGCTAGAACTCGATGTTGCATACAGCGCAAGCTATTGTATTATTCAAATAGAAGCGTACCGTGGAAGCTTGGGGTGTTACAATAGGAGTACAATGAGGAGGTAATGAATAATACTGTTGTGAAGGACTAACGTCTATAGAGCTCACAAAACACAGTTCTTTAGTAATTAGTTTTACCACGTCAATATCACAAATCACCACATACAATTCCATAAAACCATTAGCACAATGATATCTAAATCATAAAGATTCATTCATCTAATTCTAATCATTGAACAGAGGGTACTCGGTGTATTAGAAATGTTCAAGATGTTGCAGATGTCGATATGTAATTAAAGAAATTGATTGATTAACCCTCAGTTTTAACTAACCATGAATCTTATTACAAACATTATCCAACGTCAGAAAACCCTGAAGATCTTCCACTCTTGTAGGTAGTAAAATGTAGCTAAAACCCTACTGGGTGTAAATTACCTCACTATTGTAATATATTTGTGCATACATGATTTCCTAGAAAAAATAATTAATAAAATATTATATACTACATCAACATTTTAAATTATTTAAATTGGTTATAATTAAACAATTAACTTGATCTTCATACTTTTTCTATTTATTGATTTATCACTTTTGAGGTATAATTATTTTGACAGTATTACAAAAATAATAATACAATGTTATATATTTTTATACCACTTATCAAATGTTCTATAAATTTTAATCACTTATGAATAAATAACCATGACTTGATGTTGAGACTTACTATGGATTATTTAATCATTATCTGATGGAGGAGGAGACCTCCAACTTTGAAGCAGATCACCTGAAGCCTGTGGAGGTTGCAGTGGTTGAGAATGTGGAACTTCCAGGTTTGAAGAATCAGTGTTTATCCCCCATCGACTTAAATCAAACTTCCTTGAAGGCTGGAACAGTGGAGTCAGGAATGAATGATTGCTTCAAGGGATTGGGAGAAGCTCCTATGAAGGGGGGAGATGTTTCCAATGGAGAGAGAGAAAATGAGAGGGAGGTGCTCAAAGCCTCTTATAGTGACATGTTTCGAGGAGAAAGGAAGGAAACCCTTGATAATGGGATTGAGAGTATGGGGGCAGTAACTGATCCAAAAAAGAAGAAGCCAAGAAAAGACTACTCCAACATGCCGAGGATGGTGTCTACTAGGTCCTCTGCCAAGAATGGAAAAGGTAGGGAAGTAAACTCAAAGAAGGGACAGAATAAGGCAGTGATCAGGAAATCTATGACTGAAAGAGAGTTATGTCTTAGGGAGCAATACCTCAACATGCTCAATCAATATGCTCCATCTGAGTGGGAGTCGGCGGATCCAGATGATTCGGAGGATGGAGATGTTGGAGATTTTGACACATTTTGACTGGCACTGTTGTTGGGGGTGTTTTCATATCACTTCATTTTCTTTGTACTTTGTACTGATTTTTCCTTAATAGATTCTCATGGGACCAGGCATTCGGCCTGGGCCTGCATCTTTCTGGTATAAATATATTACTAGATGAAATATATATTAAATATCTACACATGTTTTCCAAAAAAATTGACTTCTAAATTTGTATATATATATATATAATAACATTAAATAAATTTATTAAAACTAATATAATTAACACTTACATAAAAACTATTATAATACTGAACACTAATTTTATTTTCAATTTTAAAAAATTAGATATATATATATATATATTGTTTTTTTTCATTCTAATACTTTCCAAAATATAAGTAAATATATTTTATACTTTATTACTTAAAATAATAATTATTCATAATAAATATAATTTAAATTTATTGATTAAAATTATTATTAGTGGTAAATAAAAGTAACATAATTTAAACTTACATAAAAACCATTAAGATAATATAAACTTTTGTTATTTACAATTTAATAAAATTATATATATATATATATAATTTTAGTCATTTTTCAATTGTACAATATTTAATTAATTATATTTCATACATTATTACATCAAATAATAATTATTTACACTTCATATAATTAAAAAACATTATTTATAGAAAACTGTTTTTACACCATTAACAAAAATAATTTTTTATATATTTTTTAATAAATTTAAATATGATACTTAATATAACTATTATATTTTTAATAAATTATATAGCAATCGTATAGAGTATTATAATTTAACTTAATATTACTTTAAAAATAAAATATTTTATATAAATATAAATATGTTAAATATTCTATTTAAATTAAATATATATATATTTAAAAACATTTTTATTTCCCTAAATATAAATAGCATGTTAGACATACCATATTTAAATTTCCTAAACATTCAATTTGAATTCGTACAACAAACAATAACTAATTAAAAAATTAAATCATACAATAGAAAGTAATTTACACATTCATATATGCATCATTACATATTAAATATATAAATCATACACACAAACACTAATTTATACACATCAAAAATTAAATAAATAAACCATAAAAAAAATAAACACAATTAAACTATTCAAATTTTAAATAGAAATTTTACCTTCTTAAAAGAAGCAGATATTTGTTCAAAAATAAATTTTTTAGGGCTTCACAACAAATTCTAGAGGAGAAGAAGAATATTTGAGGGGGTCCTTTTATAAACTCGGTAGGAATATGTGTGAACCCCATTCATGCATACATTATCCAGTTCGTGAAGGATGTGTGAATGGGGTTTATGCATCTCTGGCAGCAGAAAAAGATGTGTTATCCCAGTTCATATATCTTCTTGGGATTAGAGATGCGTGAATGGTGTTCACACATCTCGAGTCCCATTTTTTAAAATAATGGGAACTCTATTCCATTTAAACAAAAAAATCAAAAACCCATTTAAAAAAATCCCATTATCACCAACATCAACTCACGGTCATGGTCACTTATCACCATATGAAGCCCTTGGATGCCACCTAAAGTACCACACCTTCTATTAACATCATCCCTCTCTTTCCTTATTTCTGTTAGCCAAGGTCACCACCACATCATCCTCTCCATGCTCGAGCACCAACAACAAACCACAACGGTATCACACTACACCCCATCGCTGATAACTTCCCACTGATCCCCGACCTCTTCTTCAACCTTATGCCATTCCAGATTACACCACACCACCAATTCACAGATCACAATACACACATGGGAGGGGACTACATGGTATTATTGATATCTAATAGTGGTATACTGTTGTTGATAGCAGAAAACATCATTATTGTTATTTCATTACACGCATGGTATTTTAGGTTCCTTGAATAATGAGGAAAATTGATAGGTGGATACTATTTTTAGGTTTCTCTTAACTCACACCATTCAGATATGTCTGATGGTTTATATAATATCAGATTCATGAGAGCCTATAAAAGGACCTCATTTCTCCACCGACAATCATGTAATGAGTTTTGGTAAGTCTCGTTCACTAGAGTCACACTTATTTCTTAGTCACCAAGAAATAAAGTTAGAAATGGGATTTAGAAAAATTCAATGAGGTTCAATACTAAATGAAGGAAAGGTTAAATTATTCATTGAAAATACTAATTTAAAAATCTTTTTTAAATTAAATGTCATCTTAAAGGTTTATCTTCAAAAAAATATTTGTATGTGGGAAAACTATATTTTCAATGTTATATATTTTTGTTTTAAAATTTATTTATAAGGTAAATTCATTTAATAAATTTTATTTTAACATATATCAAAGAACGAGTCTTCTTCATAAGGGGAAATATTTTAAAATTTTTGTTTTAAATTATTTACCAAGACTCTCTTAAGAGAAAATCATTTTATAATTCAGATGATTTTAAAGTTATTTTCATAATTTTTAAAACATTTCATGTGTAATGGGATTTATATTTTTTTAATTCAGTTTTAAGAATTATATTAAATGATCCATTCCTTTATTTAAACATCCTTTTAATATTTTGTTTTAAAAATAATTTTGAAAGGGAAATTGTATGTTATAAAAATTATAATTTTATACTTTAATGGTTTATTTCAGTTTTTATGTAAAAAGGGTTACATTTTAAATTATTCTAAAGTACGGACTTCATTTTAACATTTCTTGTGGGGAATGTTTTTATCATTTTAATAAGGGTTAATTATTTAAAGGTTATTATTTTATGTTCTTTGTTCAGCATAATAATTGAGGGTGTTTCTAAAAAGTATTTTATTATATTTAAAACTATCATTTCATGTGATAATCAACTTATTTAATTATCATGTAATATTTCCTATTAGTTAATTTTTTTGTGGCCATGCATTAATTATTATAATTTGAGGGGATGCCGGAAACCCTAGCCCTTAGAGGTTGATCTCCTCCTTTCGATGATGAGGGCGTCGACAGTGGCTCCTCCCCCCTAGTTGGGGGGGGGGAAATCATCATTAAATGAGCGAGGAGGGTTCTTCCGGCCTTTTACCAATCCCGAATTTCTTCCTCTATTCCTAAAATTTTTTATATGCCTGAAGGTTCTGGATATTCTTCATGGAATTCCTAATCTTCAGCTCTCATCCTCTAAGTTTGCGGAAACTTTATCCCTCTTGAATCGCACATTGGTTGCTTTCTTTAATCATAAAAGACCTTCAGTCGATTCCTTCGACTGGTTCATCTTCGGTTTTTGGGACCTTCAAGAAAGAGTGGTTGTTGGATTGCACGACAATAGACATATCATGATTTGTTTTTAATTGGAAGTGGATCTCATCAAGGACTGGTCGAGGGAACCACATAGCTTCAACAGTTTTCATTTCTTCCACCTACGGTAGTCCTTCGATTCACATATGAATCAGGATTATCTTTCTACGGTGGTTTGGGTAAGTTTTCCAAATCTCCCCTTACCTTTTAAGAACCCTTCAGTGATTCAGATGATAGGAAACCTCTTAGGACAATTTTTGTGTTTTGATAGCCTCACCGAGGCCGTGTGTCACCCGGTGAACCCTCAGGTCTATATCGAAGTGTATGCTTCTCATTTTCCCTTTGATTATGTTTGGATTACTATCGGAAAAGATTACAGGTGGAAGCAATAGGTGGTATATGATAATTGGACTGAGTTCTATCCATCTTGAAAGCATTTGGGCCACCCTTTGGAGGTTTTCCACAGGAGAGACATTGCTCCGTCATTAGAGGATAGTCGCAGGGGGAAGTAGGTTGTGGAAAGAAAAGGGAATGCTACATCAGGTGAGACCCCAGAGGTTGTTGTGATGTTTGGCCTGGTCAAGGAGGCTTCAAGACCAAAAGATGGTGGAATTCGAAGTCTTGTGGTTAAAGAACCTCTAGAAGGATGCTCAAAAGGTGATGACAATGGATGTTTATACTTCTGAAACTATAAGTGTTTTATCAACTCAGGTTAACCCGATGGTTTCAAATGTATTCAACATGTTATGGCAGGACTTGGAGGTCTCCTCTATTCCCTTGGCTTAGAAGGAGTCTGGCTTGGGTTGTAAAGAGGATTGATTGGAAGAACACATGGATAGGGAGAATTCGAGGAAGTAACAGAAGGTGGGGAGAAAGGTAGCTACCTCGGGAGTGGCCAGTCCGAATATTATTTGGGGTTCTAGAGGATTAGACCCCTCAACTCGACCCTTCCTCACACTAACCAACAGGTTCTAAGGCCTTTCAGAAGACATTTTTGAAGAATTTTTGGACTCTGGTCCTGTGCTCAGTGGTGATGCTGAGGGGGGCTGTGTGGGAGGGCACATTACAGTAAGGTTGGGTCATGAGGAAGTCCCTATGACTAGAGAAGAGGATGCTGCAGTGGTTGGGTGTATTTCCTCGATTGATATTAACACAATTGTTACAAGGAGGGGGAATGCGTCAGGTTGTAAGGATAGTACACCGAAGACCAAAGGGAAGAATGCTTCTGGGGGAAATAAGAAAAATATGAGTGGTCCACTATACCTGTCATATAGAGACATTGTTCAGAATGGGACTGGTATGATGACTGGGTGTGCAGAAACCATATCTCCTGCACTAAGAAGACAAACAAGGAAAGACTACTCTTACCTTCCGCGGATGATGTGTACCAGATATTCCCTTAAGTGGGACAAAGGTGTGATTATTTCCTTAAAAAAATAAATCTTGATCAAACAACCTTTCCCAGTGTAGCCTTTGCTGGACCAGATGGGGAGCTTTGAGCAAAGTAATTACTTCTTGAGGCGGCATAAATCGGCCTCTGAGTGGGACTTGGCTAAGGCAGAAGGGTATTCTTGTGTGGGATGCAAAGATGATTATAGGTATTATGATATATAGTCTCGTGGTGAGCTGGTTGGTTTGCGATTGTCCTTCATATATTTTTTTATGAATGTTTCAAGTCGTTATCTAGTTTGTGTTAAGGGATGTACGGTTTCTCACTTTTCTTAAAAGTACTTGGAAATAAAAAAAAATTAATTTTTAGTCAATTATTATAATTCATTGTCCGTTTATTTTTTATAGAGTTTAATTATCATGATATTTATTTTCTCCATATTAAATGATTGATTATAAGAATATATATATATATAAGGATGTGTGTGTGTGTGTATTCATTGTCATAGTTTCAAAAGTATGGTTAAAAATTCCAATGGAAAAAAACGGGCGAGCTCAAGATGTTTTATTAAAATTCGGTGGTATAATTTGTAAACATGATGAGGATTAGGAGAGTGAACCCATAATTCAAAGATGGTGAATCCCTATATAGATTTTAACGTTCTCATCAGCCTTAAGGTTTTTTTTCCAATCTTGTGAAAAAAAATTTGAAAAATAATTAGTTTAATTTTATCATTTTTTTAATTATTCCTATTTTTACTAATGATTTTTTTGTAACTCATTCCATTGGTATTATTTAAAGTCTTGGTTTTAAGAAAATATTCTGCTATATTTAGAATCATTTTCAAGAAATATATGTTCCTAAAATTTAATTTCCTCTTAATTAAATTTATTTAAAAAAGGTGAAAATATATTTTTATGTTTAAATAATTATTTACTTAGTTAATGTTTTCTATTTTAGTGAAATTTTTTTCAAAAAAAAATTTCTCATATTTTAAAAAAAAAATAGATACATCAATTTAAAAACCCCAAACTTATTTTCTCAATCACGTGATGTTTCAAAAAAATCACATGGTATTTAGTTGAGTAAGATTTTCTCAAAAGACATATATCATGTATGAAGAATTTAGATAGAGTATAGCCTATTTCCTCATAGAAGAGTTTGGTTTTTAAAAAAAATATTTTAGAGAGAGATCATTTTTGTTTAATTTTTTCCTAAAACTCTAAAACTCTAGACCTAAATGACCCTCAGACTACATATTTTTCATGTAATATTTAATATTTTATTTAGAAAAAATATATACTGGGTTGTTTTAGTACCAAATCCAGGAGCACGGGTCGAGGTGCTATAATTGGTATGAGAGGGATGTTTAGAAAAAATTGGAGGTTATGAAGATTATTAGTTATAATGAATTTGAGAGTTTGAAATTTTTTGGGGATTTAGAAATTTTATTTTAAGTGATTTTGGATAAAACAAATTTAGAAGGGACTTATAATTTTATGAGGAAATTCTAAAATTTTTCTAGGGTTACTCTGTCTTGAAGATAGGAGTCGATAAACTGTCTTTTAGAATAATAAATTTTCTTAGATAAATATTTTATATATTTTTAAATGAATTTATCTTTAGAAAATTTTAAGTGATTATTTTTTTTATGTTTAATTATGAAATAAAAATTTGTCTTAGATAATTAAAATTATGATGACTCAATTTATTTAAGGTGTAGATTATAAATCTGTGGGATCTTATTATAAATTTTGGTATAAAAATGGTTATGAAAATTTTCATTTTATTATTTATACTATTTATAAATTTTTTAAATAAATATAATGTTAAATTTTATATGTTCAAATATTACAATTTTCACTTTGATCATATTTTATTTTGAGTTGTATTTTAATAAAATAATTTTTTCTAAAAAGAAATTTTTTTAAAATAAACTATTAAATAATTATTATTGATAGGTATAATAATATCTCTTTTAATGAGAGAAAAAATAATTGTTATGTAAATTATTAAATTTATATATAAATGATGATAGTAATATATATAATTTGAAATGAATAAAGGTTCAATGATAGAATAAGAATGTAATATCAAAATATTATTTATGAATAATGTAAATATTATGGAGTATAAAATATTAATTGATAAATTATATAAATATAATGACACATAGATATAACATTGAAATGAAGATAATATTATAATGATGTTAATATATTCCAATTGTAAAATAATAAAGGTATTCTAGAAATTAGGATAAATTTAATTTATGAATGTATAAACTAGAAAAAAAAACAGTTAATACCCACACACACACATATATATTTAATGAAATAAATAATTAAGATTATGTTTTTAAATAAATTAGGTTAAAAATTATATTTAAATTAACCAGTATATATATTTATAAATAAATATATGTGTAAAAATAAATATATGTGTATATGATAAACTATTTATATATATATATATATAAGAATAAAAATAAAAAAATATATAAAGAAAAAAGAAACAAAATAAAAAAAGGGGTGGGTCTTATTCTTCCCAGTACAACTACCCACCATCACCACCCTCAACCTATATCTATCGCCACCTCATGCCATCTGAAGTCTATAGTCACTTCCTAAAGTTGCACAACCAACCATCACTGACATCCCTCTCTTTCTTGGACACTGATGTTGTCACCACATCATCATTTCAATGGTCGAGCACCACTTTTGGCCATGTCACGTTTTCCTCACTAGTGTCGCACTACACCCCACTATTATCAATGTTACCCTAGTTTCTAACCTCCTCTTCAATCTTATACCCTTCATGATCTTGTCACACCACCTATTCACAGATCGTTATACGCACACATCGTCTAATCGTCACCATTATCGATGATGCATGATATATCATAGATGTGGAAGTTCTAATGAGAATTGGTGGATGTTTGGTCTATAAGGATCAATGTGATTCTGGCTATATTTTCATGATGGGTTGACTATAAGATCCTTTGTCCTTATAGGTGGATAATTCCAAAGGGATTTTTAATTTTCAATATGGTGGGCATGTCTCTTTTAAAACTATTCTTCAGAATGAAATTTTGAGAGTTTTAACACCTTAAATTAATTTTTTTGGATAACATTTGGTGACTGATTAGTTCCTCAAGTTCCCTGATAAGTTTCAATAGCTTTCGGATACAAAACATCAATTTTTGGTGAAATATACTAGGGTGCACGATGAGCTCATGGTCAGTTAAAACCATGTACCTAAAATTGTGCGGCCTATTTGATAAGGAATACGGTTTGTTTAATCCATGGAAGTAGCTCCATAAAACTATGAAGTTTTTTATTAATGTGTGTTAGAATCCTCGCAATTGGCACACAATTTTTGTAAATGGTGTTTTGTATACGTGTTATGTGGTGTGTGCTTAGGATAGTGATCCCACATAGTTGAAAAATTATTTGAAAAACTAGGTGACCAAACCATATGTCTCATTAAAAGAAGAAAAATGATGCTTTAACCCTCTTCTATTTAAATATTTTTACACTTTTTTTCCTTCTTCATTCGGCCAAAATCATCCCCCATGCTTGCCTCTCTCTCCCCTTCCTCTATGGGAGATCTCCTTTGTTTCTTATCAGAATAAAACACCATTAACTAAAATCAAAATCCCTCAATAATCCTATTACTATGTTATCTTCCTTTCCTTTTTTCTTATTCTTTCTAGTTGTTTTATGCCTATTTTTTATTCTTCCCTATTTTTATGTTTTTTTTCTTCTACTTTTTCTTTCATTCTAGTGAAAATTAAATGAATATACCAGATATGTAAATCTTCCTAAGGATAAGTTTGGTCTATATATTTTTCCCTAAAATTATTTCCACTTATAAAATGATCCATTATGATGAACACTGATAATTATGAGAATTATCCCTAATATTTATAATTTCTTTATCTTTCCACATAAATCTCATCCTATATGTATACCTTCATCCCTTATACTATTAGAGGTTGAAAACCTCAATGAGGAAAACCCTTAGGGTGATTTTATCTTAGCTACCATGAAATTAATACTTTTTTGTAAATCCAAAACACCTCATAAGGTCTTTTTATCTTGAAACGTAGTAAAGACCCAATTTATTCCTTCCATAAGTAATGAAACCACCACTTAGGGTGTGTTGGGGTTTTAATTCCTTGATTACAACACCTAAGGTCTAACCAAAATACCCCTTATAACATGTTTTGTTTGTAAATTAAGAAAAAAACATCAAATTATATTTTGATACAACTACCCCCTTATGGTGTGTTTAGAAATTTACTTAAATAACGAAACACTTAGATGGACCAAGTGAATTTATTGGGTTACTTAAATATTTTTAAGAACATAGGGTATCATGACTAAATTCCATCACCCAAGTTCATTTCTTGTTATGTGCTCCTAAAAATAAACAAACTAATTAAATTCTCAATTGATACATTTACCTCATGGGAAACCTTGGGAGACATCTCCAAATTTTGGGTATACTTTTAATAAAATCCTTGATAATATTACTTTGATGGTTATTAAGTCTTATACCTTGAATTCCTTGGATTCCCTTTTCAAAATTTCTTGGCACTTATGACTTTTTATTATGTACACCTTGAAGTCTCTAATTAAATTAAATATAATAGTGAATTTTCTCACCTGTAGTTTACTATGTTTTTTTTCAGATAATGAAACATTTTCGGATATAAATAATGGAAGACAAGTTTTTCATTCCCTATGTTTATGCCTTATGATCATTTATGTTGATTTTATTTCCATGGATTAAGCCTTGAGACTAAATATTCATTCCTTTATAGATTCTTTCATGATTCCTTTTCTATAAATAAATTTTAATTCACTAGTTATGATACTCACTATTGAGTATGGTTAAAAGTGGTGCATTCCATGGGTACACCATCGATTATAGGTATGAATACCAAGAACAAATCAATGGATGTAACATGATCCATTGATGTGAATTTCTATGGGTCATCCCAAATTAGATATATTCAATTTATTACATTCATGAATGCCTTATCCTCACACTAATGATTAACTAGGAAACTCCAAAAAAATAGAATTACAAGGATGATCTCTCTGATTTGGATGATTTCCTTAGACACAGAATTCCTTGGATTATCTCCTTGGATCCCAATCATGCCTTTCCTGAGAACACTATAGACTAGTTCCTTGGGCTCAATTAGATCCCTTTCAGAAATTGTAATGTGAAGGTTCTATCCCTCGTATTCTACTCCAGGGATAAACACCATTCCTTATTCACTATTGGTTGGATACACAATTCCATACATAGAATATATTTGAGTATTAATTGGATTTTATTGGTTCCAATATGTTGTAATTCCAAGACCCATTATATGGTTTCACCTTGATACATGTTCTTAGGTGCATAGGATTATATCCATGGGTCATATTACTACTCTACTATACATATAGTAAGACATAGCCAGCCTAAGCTGAAGTATGTGGTATTCCTTGGTTCACCTCTACTTTACATTTTTCATTATAATATACTCCACACTATTGTGTTTTATACTCGTAGACTAGAATACATTAGACACCATTGGTGGTGTCCCAATGAGTTTTAATCACACCCTGTTTTGGCCACCACTTAGTACCTATGAAAATATCATGACTATTGGTTAGAAATTTTTCAGTTCTTTTTATATTACTTATCTTGGGCTAAGTCTTGGAATGGGAGCTATGGAGTGAGCATGTACTCAGACTTCCTACAAGAGTTGGTTCCTTTTAATTGTATTATTTATTTATTCATTTTCATCTAGACCTAATGTATGTTCATTACCTGTTGTATGTTTGAATGATTGGTCTGTATAGCATCACACTCTTGCATGGTAATATTTTTTGGTACACACTAGTACAAAAACTCTTTTTAACATCTCCTTTTTTCACGTTGGTTTTTTAGAACTGATGTGAAAATCTATGAAAATTTATATTTCACAAGATTTACTATATAACCAACATGATATTCATTTTTTATGATTTTTCCTGTTGGTTATATAAGAGTGTAGTTGGGGCTTGACTTAGTGGTAAGAACCCTGTAATACTTCATGAAAATGGGGGTTTAAAACCCATTAGACGCAGGTAATGTAGCAGTACTGTAGCAGCACTGTAGCAGCGGCGGCACTGTTGATCAGCGGGTACTGTAGTGGCGGCAGTACTGTGCGGCTACTGTAGCAGGCAGGTTACTGATCATAGAATGGCTATTGGGCCATAAATTTTGGCATATGGGCTATGTTATGGGCAACAAGCCCACTGGGCCTTCGGGCTATGTAATGGGTTTTCCTCTACCCAGTTTAAAGAGTTCTTTACTTTGGTTTAATAATAAATTGAGGCTTCAGCCCCAACCTTTAAAAAAATGTTGGTTATATAAGAATAGATGTGAAAAATAATTTTTTTATGACCTTTTCACATCGGTTATTAAATAACTAATTTTAAATGTCATTTTTCACATAATTTATTTAATAACCAACATAAAAAATGTTTACAAACATGTATATCATTTTCCAAGCTTCTATTTGACTAGTCTTGGAGCTCAAACAGAGTTATGGATCAAAATTGTTATCCATCAAAAGTTGATCATCTCAAAACGAAGTCTTAGGGAAGGCCAAATTCCAATGGCTATAACATTCAATCCGTAACTCCATTAGATTTCTGAAACTAATCAAATAAAATATTGGGAAATGATATACATGTTTGTAAGCATTTTTTACATCAATTATGAAATAACCGATGTGAAAAAGTCACAAAATTTATTTTTCACGACGGTTCTTATATAACCGGCATGAAAAATGATAAAAAATTTAATATCTTTTCACGATGGTTATCATAAAACCGATGTGAAAGATAATTTTAATATCCCTCAAATAGAGAATTTCAATTTTTTTACATCATGACATAGAAATTTTCAATTTCCACCTAACATTTTTAAAACCACATTTTCTTTTACCATCTCAATTATATGTTTTCATTATACACATATCATAATTTAATGATCATTTCATTCAACCATCGCTGTTTCACTGACTTGACTCGTTTGATCTTCAACGTGAGTCAAATATTTCTTCTTTTAGTGATCTCATCAAGGTATTTATAATTATTTATCCATGATTTATTTTTTTATGATTATTTTTCTTAATCGATATACCATTTAATGATCATTTATTTCAACCATCATTGTTCTACAGACTCAACTTTTTTTATCTTCAATGTGAATCCAGTATTTCTTATTTACGTGATCTCGTCAAGGTATTTTTAATTATTTTTTCATGATTTATGTTTCTTATAAGTATTTTTATTATCTAATATACCATTTAATGATTCTTATTTTATTATAATGATGAATAATGCTTCATATCATGGTAAAACTAAAAATACTCCTTCAAATTATAAAATTTCTTCTAAGATGAAGCTACAGTTGGCTTATTCGATCTTTCCTCGAAAAAAATATATCAAACTTATGATTGTCATAACTTTTGATTTGTAACTCTGTTTTAGCCCTACAAACTATAAACTCAAATCTTAGGAAATTATCTACAATATTATAGACATTTTTTACATATTTTTTTTAAAAATTTATGTAAAAAATGAATTCTAACGTCGGTTTTTAAAAACTGATGTAAAAAATATCTTTTTAATGTCATTTTTTTAAATATGGATGGTCTTTCATGTTGATTTTTTAAAAACCAACATGAAAACCCCTAAGAAAAAATTATATTTAACGTATGTTATTAAATAACCAACATTAAAAATCATATTTATAACTTTTTTCGCAAAGACATCACCTCAAAACTGATGTAAAAAAGCTAAAAAACCAATGTAAAAAGGTGTTTTTGTACTAGTGACATGATGGGTTGTTAGTTTATTATTATATCCTTGTTGTTTTTTTATTTAATTTTATGTTGTATTTATTAATGATCAAGAGGCTGTAGTCTCTCCACTATACCACCTTAGGACCACATTGTTATTTGAAATCCTATGGATTATGGGGCGGTGTGCTTTAGGCAATGTGACCCACATGTTCAATTACTTATGAGTACACTAGGATTAGGACATCACATCACCTAAGTATCCGAGCATATGGAAGAGTAACACATGGTATTATTAACACTTAATATTGGTACACAATTGATGTTAGTAGACAGTAGGATTATTTTAATTGTTTCACATGGTATTTTGGGTTCCTTAGACAATAAGGAAAAATAATAGGGGAATACAATTTTTAGGTCACAATTTTAAATCAGATATGTATATTGGTTTATAGAATATCATATTCATAAGAGCCTATAAAATTAATTCCATTCCCAATGGGAATTAGTTTATGAGTTCTAGTAAGCCCCATTCACTGAAATCACATGTATTTATTTTCCACTGGGAAAGATGGTTAGCAAGGGAGTTCAAAACATTTCATCGAGGTTCATTACAAAATTAAAGTAAGAGGAAAATATTCTCTGAAATTATATTTTAAACACTCTTTTACAATTAAATGTTGTCTTAAAATTTTATCTTCCAAAATATATTCTTAAGTTAGAAAATTGTATTTTCAAATTTATACCTTAATGAATCAATTATTTTTCACTTATTCCCTAATACTTCCTTCCTATAACCAAAAATATGAATCATGTACTCCAGTTTATCAACACCTATTTAATCTTTTTCCCTACCTATAAGATAAGGAAAATAATTCATAGCTTTTATATGTTAGTTTAACTATTTGTTTTTCCTTGGTTGTTTATTTTTTTATGCCCTATTTTTCAATAAAAAATATCTTCTCGTTCCTTTAAGATAATCCCTTGGGTTCCTCTTCCCACATTTTTTAATGAATTAAATTTCATCTTCATTCCTCCATCATATTCATCACTTGATACTCCATTAGACTCTATCATTATATAATTTAGTGTTTTTGGAAACTCAACTAAGCCCACATTATTAATCATAATTTTTGATAACTGGTTTGGCATAATCACAAAATTTCTTAATCTAACTCATTTCCTATTAGTTTACAAAATAATCTTTATGATGAATTGTTTTAACAAAGTTTTTTTATTTTTTGACAACTAATATTTTTGTATAATAATGTTTTTGTTTTTCAGGAATTAGACCCAGTCCATATTAATGATATTTTTAAGAAAGTATAAAGTTTTGGAAAGATTCAACCCAAACATAAAGGGGGAGAAAAGTTTTGTTTTTAAGAATGTTTTTTTCTAGACATAGAGGATCAGAGTGAGAATTAGTGGATGCAGAAGGTGTATGTAAGTTGGAAGTTGGAAGTTTAATAACATTGTTGAACAGGAATAGAATTTGAATCAGGTCCATTGGAATGATGTTGAAGATCAACAGATCCAAAATAATTCAAGGAAATTTTTTTTGATTGATAGAATTTTTTCTTTTCTATAATTATAGAAAGAAAGAAGTTTATGATTTAGAATTTCCGAAGTATCTGAGAGAAGAAGTCATACTATTTCTAAAGATTTTTTATAGAAGATTATGAAGTCATTAGTTAGAAAGTTTTCATACTTTCTAAACTAAATCAGACGATGATTTTTTGATCATGGAATTCTCAAAAATCAGAAAAACTATCATGATAAAAGTTTTTTAATAAATGTAGGAATAATAATGATTGTATCAGATCCATAGGTACCAAACTCAGAAGTTTTTTCAGATATTAGAATGTGTAAATATGATGGTGTTTTAAGAATTTAAAAGTTCTAGTGTAGATAATTCCATCTTAATGAGAATTCCATCATTATGAGGATTCCATCAAAATGAGTTGAGAAAATAAAGAAAGATAATAATGATCTGAGAAATAAATTAATATCATAATGAGTTGATAAATAAATGTATATCATAATGAGATGAGAAAGAAAGACAACTCATAATTAGTTGAGAAAGAAAGGAATATCATAATGAGCTAATTAAGAAAGACAGATCATAATGACCTGAGGAAGATACATCATTTTGAAGCTAAGGAAGATACATTATACTGAAAATGATTAAGATAAATCTTATTAATGTGAAGGAAGATACATCATATTGAATTGATAAAGTTACATCAAACTGAAGAAAGGTTAAAAACTCTAAGAAGGATGATAATGAAGAAGGTTTATTATGAAGAAGACTCAAAAATAATTTTTCTGGAGAGTTTAAGAGGTCAAACTTGAAATTAAATTTTGGGTAATTATCAAAGAAATAGGAGGAGGATTGAAGAAGTTTAAGTTTAAGTTTAAATGCGAGCATTTTTTGGATTTTTTATGTATGAGGAAGCATGGAAAGTTTTCATGTTTCCCACTCTTGCTTTTTTGAGTCACCTATAAATAGTTGCTCAGATTATTCATTCATTTTAAATTTTCACATAATCATAAAAGGAGGAGAACTAAAGAATTGGAAATAAAATTTACTATCAGACTGAGGAATATTGTATTGATAATTTTAGCATAGTTTGAGTTTTTCAGACTGAGAATGGGTTCATTATATTGATTCAATCGTATTGAGTAAATCAAACTGAAGGAGATCATACTATGTATTTGTGAAGAGTTTTAGTTTTACAAATTGAGGATGGGTTCATCGTATTGAGTCTATCATGCTAATTTAATTAGACTGAGGAATATCAGACTGAGTGTTTGATCAGAGTTTGAGAAGTGAAAATTGAGTAAGAGAGAATCTTATTGACTTCATCAAATAGAGGTAATTAGATATAGGTAAATTAGAATGAGGATCCAGAGAGACCATTTGTGGAGTAGATTCAATAAGGTCTTTATTATTTTGGTTTAGATGAATTTTTTTGTAATAATATTTGTAAAATGACATGAGTTAGTATAATCTTTCTTATTAGGATATATGAGGTTTCTAACAGGAGTTGGTACAAGTTTTATTCACTTATTCATAATAGTGTATTTCCATAGACTCATGGGAGTGGCTATGGAAAGGATGTAGGTTCTCACACTAAATATAAACCTTGTAAATATTTTTTTCTTTACCATATTTCCTAATTTTTCAAGTATGGGTATTTAAAAAAATTTGATAAGGAAATAAATCTTAATAGGTTACAGGGGTTAAGTTTTAAAAAAAATTGAAAGTTATAAAAATGGAACAACTAATTCTACCCCCCCTCCCTTCTTAGTTTATATTCTATCCTTTGGAACTTCAAATGGTATTATAGAGAGGTTCCCTTATTTAATCCTTATAATGGATAATATAAATTTTTTCAATAGTAGAGGAATTCATATATTTGATGGGAAAAATTTTTGAATAGAAAAAAACAAGATGATTGCTTATCTCATTTCGCTTTTCCTTGATGTTTTTTATGATGATACTATTGGTTTTCCACCTATTAAGAAATATTATCCTATAAAAATTTCTGATAATGGAAATATAGAAGTTGATGTAAAGGCTATAAATCCAATACTTATGTCCTCATTAGAGAATTTTTTTCAGAATTTGATGGGTCTAAACACTTCAAAATGTATGTGGGAAAAATTGGAAATTATTTTCAAAGGTAATATTAAATTTAAGGAAGAAAAGATAAAAAATTTGCATAGTAAGTATAAAGATATCAGAATGATAGATGAATAAACTATTACTTTAGCAGATTAAATGAACTTTTTTACAACATCAGTGGATTCATATATGTCCTGGAATATTGTAAAATTGTGAATAAACTTATGCAAAACTTCTTGGATAGTTTTGATTCTAAAATTTAATATTTAGAAGATAAGGATGATTTATCTCTTGATGAATTGCATAACTTTACTATTGCTTATGAATTGAGAAAATATCTAATGTTTAAAAAGAATATGAAAGATGAAATAGATTTTGAAGCTATGAGAATGTTTAAAATTCAAAATATTGAATATGTTGATCCTTGTGGCTTTGAAGATAAATAGGATGGTGATTTGAATGATAAAATCATGTCTCTTATATCTAAGAACTATCGAAGAGGAAGATAAAATTATGGAGGTAAACTTCCTCTCAAATTTTTTGAGTGTGGTGTAATTGGACACTTTGCTATGAATTTTCCCAAGAAGAAACTTAGAGAATATCAAGATGATTCTGATGAAAAACCTCAATGGAAAAAGTGGAACAAAATTTATAAAGAAGAAAATTCATCCAAAATTATTAAAATAATTTTACTTGGAACAAAATAAATATAATGAGTAAGAAAGATGAATCATAATCAAATAAAAAAATTCATTTGAAGATGAAAGTTTATAAAAATTCATAACCTTCATTGAAAAAGTTTAGAAAGTTAAGGACTCCTCAAATAGTGAAGAAGAAGGAGGTGAAGAATCTTATAGAGAGCATCATCTCAGAACAAAAGAACTTTCATATATTGTGAAAAATAAATATCTCAAGAATGAAATCTTAATCATAAATAAATATTGTGAAGAAGTTACTAAAGGAAGAAAATATGTCATCAAGTAGGTGTATGAATACATTCAGGATATCTTAAGTTACAAACTTGTAATTGATGAACATAGAAAGATGGTTGAAGATCTCAATAAGGATATGGTAGTTATGGAAGAATAAGTTAATAAGTTTACTTAAAAACTTATTGAGTCCAAAAATACCGTGATAAAGATGAATGAAAAATTCAAAAAATCCTTGGGAAGAAAAATATGAGACTTCTAATATTGCTGATAAAGCTCAAATCAAGAATCAGGTGAAATACTCACCCACCAAAAATAATGTTTCAACTTATTTTTTGAACATTTTAGGTTCCATAATAAGTATTGGGAAACCTTGGGTTGAAAAAGTAGGTGAGAAACGTATCACGTCTACAAAAGTTGAAAACTCGCCTTGGAGGAAAGATGGTCTACCCTCAAATAATGTTAAGGAAAAAGAATCTATAAACCTCAACAATGTTTTTTTAGATAAAGATCTTAATTCAATAGAAAATCAATATTTTATGTTTATTTCTACTTTTTTGGAATCTAGGGGAATTTGGAATATAATTTTTGGCACAAATTATCTTTATTTAGAAGAAGATTTGAGAAAAGTTCAAGAAATAGTGGAAGTAAAATGAGTAACTTTCCTAACTTATAGAAAGTTCAAAAAGTGAATTATCAATATGTTAGAAACTTTCTAAAAATATTAGAATTTGAATATATGGAAGATGTTTTTGAAATATTTGATAAGTCATTTTATCATGCCAAAAAAATGTATGACACTCCTTCCAAAATATTTTTCATACAATATTAAAGAATGGGATGTTGTAAGGAATAAAGTTGAAGAAAGAGATTTTGTTGTTGATACAGCTTTGAAAGCATGTAAAAGTAACAAACAATGGATACTTAATAGTGGTTTTTATTTACATATGATAGGTTATATAAAAATATTGAAACATGTTGAAATTCATGATGGAGGAGTGGTTACTTTTGGTAATGATAGTGTAGCCACCCAAAGTTTCATTAATGGAAAATCCCTCTTGATATTATTAAATGTCTCTTTATATAAAATGTTTTTATAAAATGTCAACTTCATTGGTTTTATGATAATAATTGTGAATGTTACTTTTATAGTCGTTGAACAGTGATCACATGATTAGTATAAATATAGGGCTTTAACACATCCAATTTTACTTAGACAAAGGAAGTGATGGCCTCATCCAGTAGAATTTCCCCATACGAAGCCCATTTATCGGATCTCAGAAAAGATTTGGCATCCTTGGGCTTCACTCATGACCAAGCCCAAGCTGAGCTTCACCATTTCAAGCTCAAATGGGACCATCTACGGGAGAAGTGGAAGTTGATAGAAATTACCACTCGAGCGATGTTATCCAAGCCACCCCAAGAGTCGGTCACCATCGCACACCTTACCCTTAGGTCTTATGTGGCTGTTTTAAGGGGTTATGTAACAAATAGATAATATTATTTTCATGTAAATTATTTTTTTGTATATAATAATGAATATAATTTCTTGTCATTATTGATACATTGTAAATAGTTTTTAAAGTACAAATGGTGTTTTTAGTTATTATTTAATTAAGAAATATATTTTATTAAATTAACGTATTTTTGAATTAAATAATATTTTAATAAAATATTATTATTATTATTATTAGATTAATTTTATTATATATAAATGATCATATAATTATATGAATGAAATTATAATTTTTATTAAGGTTTGAAAGCCATTTTTGTCAAAACCCGTGAATTTTTTATAAATGTCGGTTTTTATTTTAAAAGTAAAAATTAACATATTTAGAAAATTATTTAGATAAAATAAATGTTATTTTTGGAATCAGGACATAGAAATTATCCAAAGGTGAATTTTTCATAATTTTCTGAGATAGTCAAATGTTTGAGTAAAAATTAAATACCGTTTAAATATATAATGTGTTTTATGACATCATAATGACCCAATAGTGATGTAATTAAAGACTATAATGTTTATGTTCGGCCAATATATGTTTCGCCATTAAAATAATGTGATTTTGGGTTTATTTGGCTTACTTTTCTAAGCATTAATGGACCCCTCAAGACTTATTAAACACCTTGTCTTTTTAAATTAATTTCCATGGGAGTGTGACTCACCTCCACATAAGCAACACTATTATTTTAAGAAGTTCAGATTTTGTCCAAATAAAATATTGTTTTCATATTTCCTTTTCCAAAATCCATGGGCAAAAACCATGGTATGGTTTGTGGTTTGGATTAATTTAATATAAGGGGTCACAAACCTAAATAATAAATAATTCCCTCACCTTTCCTATATAAACCCACCCAATCTCCCACTTACTCCTCACTAAAAGACTTTGGAGTTCATAAAACCTCTTCCCTGATCTCTCTAGAATCCTCACAAGGTGCCTTAAGCTCCCAAGAAGCCTCTCACAAGCCTCTCTCTAGCCTTTGGAAGCACACTTCCAAGTAAGGGTTTTTTTCTTCCATTCTCATTTTTTTCCAATTTTCTTTAAGTTGTTTTTTCCATTAAATTTAAATTATGAATGTTGGGGTATGGTTTCTCACCTCCCTCATACTTACCTCATTATGTTTGAATGATGGGAGACCCTTTCTCTCTCATTAAATGCCTCCCATGTACACCCGTTACTATGCCAAAATTCCAAAAGGAACTTCTCTCTCCTCTTTTACATTCAAGCAATACTTTTGTATCATGAATCTAAATTCCATTACAATTTTTGGGACATGTATCTATATTACATACTTAATTTCCATTACATGTAAATATGATGAGGAACCCCTTTCTCCCTCATCAACCATTTTTATGAATTCTTATGTCACGTCGTTACGCTGCCGAAATCGCACCGATTTTCTAATCCAATGTCATTGTGTAGTGAATACCATGCCCATTTCTCCATCAAGGGTATTCACATTTATTCACATTTACTTATTTATTTTAAAGTTTCATGTATGAATTTTACATTCTTTTATTGTTGAATAAATGATTATGTTTTATGAATCCATGTTTTATGATCCTTGTGGCACACTTATGCATGAAATGAAATGTTTAAGGGGGGTGCACCCTTATAGCGCTCCAATGAATTGGGTAAAGTATAGTATCATGATACGTCATGTGCAATGAGTGTTGACTCATTCTAATTCAAGTGAAATGAGTGTTTACTCGTGCTTTATGTTCAATGAGGATTTACTCATGCTCCATGTGCAATGGGCATTGACTCGTGCTAATTCCATGTTAAGTGTTGTTGCCACATTTCCATGTTATGGTTATCATGATTTATCATGCCTTTATGTTAATGTTTCTATTGTGATCAATTGATATACCTAATGTATAACATTTATTGTACTCCTCATGTTATTCCATGTGTATTCCCTTACGGGGCTTTATAGCTCACCCTTTTCGTATGCATATCCTCATGTTATCCCATGCAATGCTAAGTAAGAGAGAATATAGTGGTCATGTAAAGGAATTTTTCAATAAAGATGTTGTATTTCATGTTTTAAATTTTTATTTAATGATCCTAAGCCCCAAAGACACTAAACCTCCCGATCTTCTTTGTTGTATCAAGTGAAGTTTTATGTAATAAATCATGTTTAAGTTGTAATAAAAAGCAGGGTTGTCATAGTTTGTATCAAAGTATAGGTTTGGTTATTTTTGGGATTAGGATTAGAAAACCCTAGTAAATCCTTAGATACAAGACTAAGTACAATAAAAACTTCCCTAAGTTTTGGTGAGTATTGAGTAAGTGGGTTATCAAGAAAATACATCCCTGTCTCGATACGAGCAGGTAGAGGCAGCTCTATCACAGATGTATCCTAGGGGTAAAACCCGAAAACACCACTTTGAGCTAGACTCGAACGGGAACTGATGCATGACAACGGGCCTTGCTGCACTCTTGGTTACGATACTCTCGGGGGATATACTTTGGTAAATTCACAAGCTTAGTATGAACCCTTATTAAGGGAATTAAAAAATGCCCCTAAGAATATATGTTAGAAAGTAGATCATGAAAATCCTAGATTGAAGCCTATAGACTCATGAGTTAAGGAAATGAATGTTTATTTATAAGTCATCGAATTTTGTCTTTGTATTACCCTTTATGTGTTACCCCTAACTTTCCTTTTATTCCATCCAATGGTCAGTAATAGGAGGACTCGGGCTAACAACCGTTGTGAAGATCAGTGTGATGACTGTACTAATGAGATGCCCAATCCAATGGGAGCGGGAATCGCGAACTTTGTCATGCTTCTCTCTCAGCTAACTCAAGTTTTGAATAGAAACATGGGTCAAGAGGAAAGTTCAACCCCCCCCCCCCCTAATAAAGAACAATTCGCTATCGAGAGCTTCATGAGACAAAGGCCTCCTACTTTTAGTGGATCATCTGATCCCACAATCGTTGAACAATGGATCAACTCCATTGAAAAGATCTTCTCCATAATTCAATGTTCTGAACAAGAGAAGGTTCTCCTGGAGGATTATAGTATGGAGGGTGAAGCTGATCAATGGTGGAAGTTGATCAAAAATACGAAGCCAGAGGAGGAGATCGAGGCGTTGGAATGGATGGATTTCTGGAAGATGTTTTTTGATAAATATTTTCCATGCACCCTCCAGCTTAAGATGGAAAGGGACTTCCTTTCCCTCAAGAAAAAAGACAAAGAATCTGTTGGAGCGTACGAGGGAAACTTCACAAGGCTTTCACGATATGCTTCTGGCTTTTTCGTTACCCCAGAATGCAATGTTGACCGCTTTTTTGGTGGACTGAATCCTAGACTGCGGAAAGCATTGGCGATCTGTGTCTTCGACAGTTATGAGGAAATTTTCTGATGTGCCCTCAAGGTCGAAATGGAGATCGTAGAATCACAGGGGTATCATGGGGATAATAAGCGTAAGGTGGACTTCAATTCTGGTGGGCCGATGGACAAATCCAACGGTGCTAAGAATATCCAGCACCCCACTTGCAAAAACTGCGGAAAGAAGCACCCTAGAAATTGCCTTAAGGGGATGAGGAAATGCTTCAGGTGTGGAAGAGAAGGGCACCTAGCTGTTAACTTTCGGCAAGAAAGACCCACGGCTGCGACAGAGGAGAGGAACGCTTCATTAGAACCACAACGCATTGTTCAATGCTAAAAATGCAATGAACCGGGTAATTTTTCAAATCAGTGCCCTAATCTAAGGGTTTTTGGAGGCAACCAACAACCTCCAAGGCAGCAAAGAAGATATTTTGCCATCACTTCTGCCGAAGTGAACCCCGACAATGAAGTGGTGATAGGTACACTAGTTATTCATCAAAAATATCGAATTTACTTTTTGATTTAGGTTTTATGCATTATTTTATATCTTGAAAGTTTAGTAGAACAATCCCACCACCACCACAAATCATGGAAGTGAAGATGTCGGTGAGTACGGAAAATGGGGAAATCATTGCATCCCATGAATATAATTCCTCCCCTGTTATAATCTGTGGATTGAATTTCCCCTGCGAACCTCGTCATACTCCCTCTAGTGAAATTTGATGCAATTCTTGGCATGGATTATCTTTCCTTATATATATCCAACATAAATTGTCAGGAGAGGGAAATCACACTCCATGTAGATAATCGACCCTCTATTCTTTACAAGTGTAAGTAGGAAGATGAATCTCCTTTAGATCCATCATCTCAAGCATGGATATTACTGCCCTATGAGCATGTGTATCTGGCTCAGATGATTGAGTCCAAGGAAGAAACCATCCTTGAAG
The DNA here is from genome assembly GCA_963277665.1 of Viscum album. Classification (NCBI taxonomy): domain Eukaryota; kingdom Viridiplantae; phylum Streptophyta; class Magnoliopsida; order Santalales; family Viscaceae; genus Viscum; species Viscum album. The sequence continues at coordinate 1,444,592,523 of OY728155.1, read as the reverse complement.
AAATGCCTATTGTGAGGGAATTTGCTGAAGTGTTTCCCGAGGAACTGCCTGGTCTTCCTCCTAGAAGAGAAGATTAATTCTCAATTGAACTTATACCTGGGGCTTTACCAATATCCAAGAATCCATATAGAATGGCTATTGTAGAGCTTTAAGAGCTGGAGAAACAACTACAGGAGAATCTGGATAAAGGGTTTATACGCCCAAGTGCTTCACCATGGGGTACACCAGTCCTCTTCGTCAAGAAGAAGGATGGGTCAATGCAGCTTTTCATTGATTATCATGAACTTAAAAAAATCACGATAAAGAACAAGTATCCTTTCCCAAGAATTGATGACTTGTTCGAGCAGCTATGTGGAGCAGAATACTTCTCTAAGGTAGATTTTTGGTCGGGATATTAACAAGTAAGGGTGAAGAAGGAAGATGTCCCCAAAACTACTTTTCGTACAAGATACGGGCACTATGAATTCATAGTAATGCCTTTCAGACTCACCAATGCTCCAGAAATATTGATGGACTTGATGAATAGAGTCTTTAGAGATTACCTAGAAAATTTTTTGGTAGTCTTTATAGATGATATTCTAATATACTCCAAAACCAAGGAGGATCATGAGGAGCATTTAAGAACTATACTAGAGACTTTTCTCAAGGAGAATATCTATGAAAAGTATAGAAAGTGTGAGTTCTTGTTGAAGGAGGTCTCATTATTGGGCCATATCATCACAAGCAATGGGATATCTGTGGATCCCTCCAAAACAGATGCAATTTAGGGATGGCTGAGACCAACATCGGTAACGAATATCCGTAGATTTTTGGGGTTAGCTGGATATTATCGACGATTTCTGAGAAATGTCTCATGATTGTCCAACCATCTTACCAAGATAACTTGAAAGGGAGTAAAGTTTTCTTGGAGTGATGAATGTGAAGAAAACTTTAAGGAGTTGAAAAGGAGGCTTATCACTGCGCCCGTTCTCACTTTACCCACAAGTGGGGAACTTTTTGTGGTATTCAGTTATGCTTCAAAGAATTGATTAGGTTGTGTACTGATACAGAATGATAAAGTGATACCCTATTCCTTAAGGCAGTTGAAAATCCATGAGAGAAACTATCCAACGCATGATCTGGAGTTGGCATCGGTGATCTTTGCCTTGAAAATCTGGCGACATTATCTCTATGGGGAGAAATGTGAAATATATACTAACCACAAGAGTCTTAAATATATATTCACATAGAAAGATTTTAATATGCACCAGCGAAGATGGATAGAGCTCATCAAGGATTATGATTGTTCAATCCATTACCACCCTGGGAAAGCGAAAAAGGTCGCAGATTCCCTAAGTAGAAAGGATCCAGCGATTCTATCAATGATGATAATTGAGAAGGTTACAATCTTCTTAGACTTGATGAAAATGGACATGGGAATCATAGAGAAGGGAACATCATAAATCCTTTAACAAATTATTTCTCAACCGTCTCTTTTGGAAAGGTTAAAGGATGCTCAAAAGGATGATGTAGGAATTCAAGAAAAAGTGTAAGATATCGAAAAAGGGAAATCCTAAAAGTTTAATGTTAATAAATAAGGAATTGTGCAATTTGGGAAAAGACTATGTGTTCCATCAAGTTCGGAGCTGAAGAAGGAACTTTTGGATGATGCACATAGTTCAAATTTCTCTATTCACCCAGGGAGCACAAAGATGTATCGAGATCTCTGAGAAAACTTTTGGTGGGATAATATGAAGAAGGAGATCGCTGAATATACATCAAAGTGCCTGGTGTGTCAGCGAGTGAAGGCAGAGAGGCATAAGTCTAAGGGGATGATGCAACCATTTCCCATACCATAATGGAAATGGGAGAACATCACCATGAACTTTGTCACTGGACTTCCAAGGACATCCAACATCAACAATTCAATTTGGGTTATTGTGGATCGTCTTACAAAGATTGCACACTTCATTGATATTCGGGAGGACTTCTCATTGGATCAATTGGCACGGATATATATCAAGGATGTGGTAAGGTTGCATGGAGTACCACTATCTATTATGTCTGACCGAGATCCAAGATTCACCTCTATGTTTTATAAGAGTCTTCAACATGCTCTTAATACTGAACTGAACTTCAGTACGGCCTATCATCCTCAAACAGATGGCCAATCTGAGCGGACTATCCAAACACTTGAGGATATGTTGAGAGCGTTCTCAATGGACATTAAAGGCGGATGGGATCAACATATTCCTCTGTTTGAGTTCTATTATAATAACAGTTTCCACTCGAGCATCCAAATGGCACCATATGAATCCTTGTATGGGAAAAGGTGCAGAACACCGGCATGTTGGGATGAGGTCGGTGAACGTAAGCTACTTGGACCAGAAATGGTCTAGGAAATGGTGGATAAGGTGAAAACCATTCAGCAACATATCAAGGCAACCTAGAGTCGACAGAAGAGTTATGCAGATAATCGTTCATGAGTCATTGAGTTTAAAGTTGGAGACATGGTTTTTCTACGCATATCTTCATGGAAGAAGGTCAAGAGGTTTGGAAAGAAAGGGAAGTTAAGTCTAAGGTACATTGGACCCTTCGAGATTCTTGATCATGTCGGGGCTGTGGCCTATTGACTAGCACTTCCGCCTACTATGGCCAAAGTACATGATGTCTTTCATGTATCCCTCTTAAGGAAGTACATACCGGACCCTTCACACGTACTCTCTTCTGAGGTGGTACAATTGGAAGACGATCTTTCTTATGAGGAGCAACCTGTGAAGATCTTAGATTGTAGAGAAAAAGATCTACCAAATAATACAATGACCCTCGTCAAGGTGTTGTGGAGAAATCACAAGTTTAAAGAAGCAACTTGGGAATTGGAGTAAATGATGAATCTGAGTTACCCACATCTGTTTTACTGTGGGAAAAGGAAAATTTTGAGGGCAATATTTCTTAATGGGGGAATGTTGTAACGACCCAAAGTTTCATTAATGGAAAATCCCTCTTGATCTTATTAAATGTCTATTTATATAAAATGTTTTTATAAAATGTCAAATTCATTGGTTTTATGATAAGAATTGTGACCGTTACTTTTATAGTCGTTGAATAGTGATCACATGATTAGTATGAATATAGGGATTTAACACATCCAATTTTACTTAGACAAAGGAAGCGATGGCCTCATCCAGTAGAATTGCCCCATAGGAATCCCATTTATCAGAGCTCAAAAAAGAGGTGGCATCCTTGGGCTTCACTCTTGACCAAGCCCAAGCTGAGCTTTACCATGTCAAGCTCGAACGGGACCATCTATGGGAGAAGTGGAAGTTGATAGAAATTACCACTCGAGTGATGTTATCCGAGCCACCCCAAGAGTCTGTCACCATCGCACACCTTACCCTTAGGTCTTATGCGTCTGTTTTAAGGGGTTATGTAAAAAATCACTAATATTATGTTCATGTACATTATTTTTTTAGTATATAATAATGAATATAATTTCTTGTCATTATTTATAAATTGTAAATAGTTTTTAATGTACAAATGGTGTTTTTAGTTATTATTTAATTAAGAAATATATTTTATTAAATTAAGGGATTTTTTAATTAAATAATATTTTAATAAAATATTATTATTATTATTATTAGATTAATTTTATTATATATAAATGATCATATAATTGTATGAATGCAATTATAATTATTATTAAGGTTTGAAATCCATTTTTGTCAAAACCCGTGAATTTTCGATAAATGTCGGTTTTTATTTTAAAAGTGAAAATTAACATATTTAGAAAATTATTATATAAAATAAATGTTATTTTTGGAATCAGGACGTCGAAATTATCCAACGGTGAATTTTTCATAATTTTCTGAGACAGTCAAATTTTTGAGTAAAAATTAAATACCATTTAAATATATAACATGTTTTATGACATCATAATGACCCAACAGTGATGTAATAAAATAATATAATCTTTATTTTCGGGCAATTTATGTTTTACCATTAAAATAATGTGATTTTGGGTTTATTTTTCTTACTTTCCAAAGCATTAATGGACCCATCAAGACTTATTAAACACCTTGTCTTTTTAAATTAATTTCCATGGGATTGTGACTCACCTCCACATAAGCAACCCTATTATTTTAATAATTTCAGACTTTTTCCTTATAAAATATTATTTTCATACTCCCTTTTCCTAAAAACATGGGCAAAAACCATAGTATGGTTTGTGGTTTGGATTAATTTAATATAAGGGGTCCCAAACCTAAATAATAAAGAATTCCCTCACCTTTCCTATATAAACTCACCCAAGATCCCACTTAATCCTCACTAAAATCCTTTTGAGTTCGTACAACCTCTACCCTACTCCTTCTATAATCCTCCTAAGGTGCCTCAAGCTCCCAAGAATCCTCTCACAAGCCTCTCTCTAGCCTTTGGAAGCACACTTCCAAGTAAGGGTTTTTTTCTTCCTTTCTCATTTTTGTCCAATTTTCATTAAGTTGTTTTTCCCTTTTAATTTGAATTATGAATATTGGGGTATGGTTTAGAACCTCCATAATACTTCCCTCTTTATTTTTGAATTGTTGGAGACCATTTCTCTCTCATTAAATGCCTCCCATGTACACCCGTTACTATACTGAAATTCCGAAAGGAACTTCTCTCTCCTCTTTTACATTCAAGCAATACTTTTGTATCTTGAATCTAAATTCCATTAAAATTGTTGGTACATGTATCTATATTTACTCCTTACTTTCCATTACATGTAAATATGATGAGGATCCCCTTTCTAACTCATCAACCATTTTTATGAATTCTTATGTCACGTCGTTACGCTGCTGAAATCGCACCGATTTTCTAAGCCAATGTCATTCTGTAGTGAATATCATGCCCATTTCTCCATCAAGGGTATTCACATTTATGCACATTTACTTATTGATTTTAAAGTTTCATGTATGAATTCCACATTCTTTTATCGTGGAATAAATGATTATGTTTTATGAATCCATGTTTTATGATCCATGTGGAACACTTATGCATGAAATGAAATGTTTAAGAAGGGTGCGCCCTTATAGCACTCCAATGCATTGGGTAAAGTATAGTATCATGATACGTCATGTGCAATGAGTTTTGACTCATGATAATTCAAGTGCAACGAGGGTTTACTCATGCTTTATGTGCAATGAGGATTTACTCATGCTCCATGTGCAATGGGCCTTGGCTCATGCTAATTCCATGTTAAGTGTTGTTGCCACATTTCCATGTTATGATTATCATGCTTTATCATGCCTTTATGTTCATGTTTCTATTGTTCTCTATTGATATGCCTAATGTCTAACATGTATTGTACTCCTCATGTTATTCCATGTGTATTACCTTACTTGGCTTTATAGATCACCCTTTTCTTATGCATGTCCTCAGGTTATCCCATGCAATGCTAAGTACGAGGGAATGTAGTGGTCATGTAAAGGAAGTTTTCAATAAAGATGTTATATTTCATGTTTTAAATTTTTATGTAATGATCCTAAGACCCAAATACACTAAACCTATTGATCTTCTTTGTTGTATAAAGTGGAGTTTTATGTAATAAATCATGTTTAAGTTGTCATAAAAAGAAGGGTTGTCATAGATAGTTTCTTAAAATTTAGATAAATCGGAATGACTGATATTGAATAAAAAAAGTTTAAATAAAAGGAAGTTAAATTTTTTGATGTGATAAAACATAATATACTTAGTGTAAGTAAACTTTTTGATGATGGAAAAGAAGTAATCTTCAAAAAATATTCTTGTGTTTTTAAAAGTTTTAATGATTGAAAAGTGACTAAAAAGGATAAAGAACCATTGGGAATATTTTCCAAATAGGAGAATTTAAAAACTCCTATTACATTAAGTGCTGAAGATGAAAATAAATTATGTAAATAAAGACTTGGCCATCTTGGAAAGAAAAACAAGAACAAACTATCTAATGTTGATACTGTCAAAAACATTCCAAAATTGAAAATAAGATAAGAATATGTTTTTATTACTTTTCAGAAAGGAAAAATAACTAACAAAAAACATATGAGAGTTGAAATTAAGTCTACTAGACCTCTTGAACTTATTCATTCCAATTTATGTGGGCCAATGATACATCAATAAAAAAGAAGATTTTTACTCTTTCATTTTCATTTATGATTTCACTCGAATGAAAAACTTCATCTTTATGAAATACAAGTCAGATGATGTGGAAATGTTTAAGTTTTTTCAGAAAAGAAGTTGAGAAAGAAATGAGGGTTTATATAAAGAAGTTGAAAATGTATAATAGTACTGAATTAACAAGCAATTATTTTTAATCCTATATGATAAAAAATGGTATCAACAATTAGTATAGTGCTCACTATACTTCGAAAAAATGGAGTAGCAGAATGAAAGAATAGAATCTTGGTGGAAATGTGAAGAAGTATGTTAGAAAAATAAAAACTTTCAAAGTTTTACTGGAAAGAAGTTGTTAGTATTATTGTACATGTTCAAAATAGAAGATTTTTGTGATTGGAATCCAAAATTATAGCGACCCTAACCTTTTACACATAACATATCATGATTTTAAACATAATTCATCATCATAGTACAAGCCAAGGATCGTTAAGTCAAGTGTCTTGGAAGACTAGGTACATATAATATAAAACATGGGATAAAAAAACTTCTTTATTTAATCTTAAAAATGAGCTCCTAACTTCCTTTGAGCCCTTAAATCTGCATAGGGTAACCTCGGGAACACATGAACAAAGGGATGAGCTAAAAGGCCTGGTAAGGGAAAGAACATAAGAATAAACTTTAATCACATGACTTAGGAGGTTTGACATAATGATATTGGAAGCATGGAACATATGGAATGATAACATATAAACATGGGATCATAAAAACATGGAATAAAATAATCATGGGATTATATAAAAAAATCGATTATATAAGCACAATTTCATAGAGAGGTGGCAACAACTTTAAACAAGACTTTAGTACGAGTCAAGGCTAACTGCCAATCTCGTTTCCCATAGTAGCACAAGCCAAGGCTAACCGCCCGGACCGTTTTCCCATAATCTTCCCATGAGACATTAACTTTACCCAATGCATTGGAGCGCTATCTGGTTTCACCCATATAAGCTTATTCATGTATATGCTTTCCACATAAAGAACCTCAATCATACATAAACATAAGATTACCCAAGGAAAGAAATGGGCACACAATCACGTCATGAAGCATAATAAAAACGGGCGTAACATACAAAAATACATGAAAGAAAGGAATTAAATCATAAATAGACATTAATAATGTATAAAGGCATAAATCATTACAAGAGATAAAAAACTGAATTGATAACATGTAAAAATAGTTTTTAGGAATCTTTGAGTCAAAACATTTTAGTGCGATTTAAGAAAACATTGAATATCTCTTAAAACGAAAAGTGGTAAAATATTTTTTATAAAACCAGAATTAAACCAGGAGGGTTTTCATAATAAATAGACTGATTTTATAAGGACAAAGGTGAATTAAAACATATGATAGAGTACACTTGGTAATAGGAAAGAATTTGTGAAGTTCCCTTAAAACGGGTTCACTTATCGAGAAGTAATGAGGAGAGAATCACTTAAAATCATGCATATACCCAAAAGAAAGTGATTAAATAGTCTTGATAAATATACTTGGAACATGTAAACAACATTTAGAGTATTCATAAGAAAATATAATATAACATCATTTTGGTAGAAAGGTATATAAGACAACCCAAAGGAATAAAAGAGGTTCGAGTAGAATTCTTTACGGATTATCGGCATGGTATCGGGAGTACTTGAGGGGGATTAGTGAGAGATTAAAGGGAATTATAATCACTTATACATAAATAGGTATGTATGGGGGAGGTGATAAATCATACCCCATAATTAATAACTACACACAACATGTCTTAACATAGTGAACAATCTTGAATAAGAGTGAAATTGAGAGGATCCCTTACCTTAGGCTCTTTGGTGATCTTTACTTGATATTAATGACCTGAATAGTCAAATTAGGTATATTAACCAATAGTTACAAAACCATATATAAAATTAAAAGATTCATTATAAAATTTTTAAGTTCATTTATACCCATCTTGGTTGATTATGAGGTTCAATTTAATTGTTCGTGTCCGTTTGTTTCATTTGTTTTAATGATCGGTTCAATTGTATTTAGGTTAAAATAAATTGTAAGATGAAAGTGGTTTTCCAAAATTGAAGTTATAAAATTAGTGGAAATCCAGTAGATTACATTGTTAAAAAATTAATTTGGTTAATTAGAGTGAAATAGAACCTTTTCATTAAACATTAATGATAAACACTTGAATTAATTTTAACGATTTTTCCTGTAATTGACTTGTTTTGTATTATTGTTTTATATCATGAGTGTATGAGGATTACAGAACCTTAAATAGGAAATATAAAATACATAATAATCTGGTTCAACCATAACATAAATGGTTTCATGAACAGAATAAAAATGATAAGAGAATTTGAAAACACATTATCCATGATGTCGGTAATTTGACCCATCACAGACGATGTTTAATTCTAGAACGTGAGGGAGATGAGGAGAAGTATGATGCATGAAATTTTACATAAACATGATTATAATCCAGAATATATGAGATTATGGAGCTTTCATTCCTTTTGTATAAGGGATGGGGAATAGGGTATAAGGAAAGAAAGAAAATGAAAACAAAACACTTGAAAACAAAAGAGGGGTTTTACCCTTTGATCTCCTCTCTTTGAGACTCCTCTTAGGGGATTTGGTTTTGGTCTTTTGGAAAGACAAAAAATACTTGGACGTGGGGAGGGAGCTTTGGAGGGTATTTGGGAAGAAATTTGGCTAGGAACAATGCTTGAGAGGTGTGAGGGAAAGAGGTAAGAAGAGAGGGTATTTATAGTGGAGAAGAGAGGGGTTTCCTTAATATAGAAATTCATTAGTTTATTATTTCCCCATGAGACAAGGAATAGTGAGTCTTGAATGACCAAGTATATTAATTTTATAATGTAATCCCGAACCAAGTGGGCTTACATCAACATAACACCACACATGTCTCTATAATTAGCTTATTTAGCTTATTTTTGTAAATTGTGGTTTTTCACTATTCATCAAAAATTCAAGTATTTCAGAAATATCCCAAAAATTTACCCCAACCATTTTTCAACGTGTAGAATCCAAAAATGAATTCCATTTTCCAAAAATAATTTTCTAAATATTATAATTTTAATATTTAAATAAAATAATAATTTATTATCAAAACCAGCTTTAAAGCATTCATTAACTCATTCTAAACTATAGGTATATCAAACTTCCAACATGAATATTATTTTTATTACAACATAGGTAAGGTTACTATTCATTAGGGTATATCACTATTCATAAGGGTATGTTACTATTCACCAAAAAAATTTATTAGACTCCAAAAAACATCTTGAACACAACCGTGTATGCCGGATTTTCAAAATTCCAAACACAGAAGTGACAAACATATGTTTAAAGGTCACTTATAAATTAGTAGTTCATTATTATTTGATTTTATGGAATATTTATAAGAAGGGAATTTCCATTAAAAACAATGGGTCGTTACATTCTTCCCCCCTTATGAAATTTCGCCCTCAAAATTTAATTTTGCATTATATGCCCAAAACAGTTGTGTGTACTTTTCCTTCATTGATTCCTCCAGCTCCCATGTTTCATCCTCAAACTTATGGTTCCTCCACAACACTTTGACAAGATGGGTTGTCTTGTTGCATAGAACCTTATATCTCCGATCTAGAATCTTTACTGGCTGCTGCTCATAGGAGAGATCATCTTCCAGCTGCACCACCTCTGAGTTTAGTACATGTGAAGGATCAGGTATGTACTTCTTCAAGAGTGACACATGAAAAACATCATGAACTTGAGTCATATTCGGTGGAAGTGAAAGACAATAGACCACGTATCCTATGCGGTCAAGGATCTCAAAGGGGCCAATATACCTTGGTCTTAGCTTCCCTTTCTTCCCGAATTGCATGACTCTCTTCCATGGAGATATTCGAAGGAAGAATTTTTCTCCAACACCGAACTCCAAATCCCTTTGACGGTTGTCAACATAGATCTTTTGCTGACTTTGAGCAGCTTTGATGTGTTTTTGGATGACTTGAACCTTCTCTGTCATCTCTTGAACAAGATCGATTCCAAGTAGCTTTCTTTCTCCAACTTCATCCCAACAGGTTGGAGTTCTACATATCTTTCCATATAGAGCTTCATATGGAGTCATCTGAATACTCGAGTGGAAGCTATTGTTGTATGATAACTCAACCAATGGGCGATGCTGATCCCATCCACCTTTGAATTCTAGAGATCAGGCTCTAAGCATATCTTCAAGCGTCTGAATAGTTCTTTCAGAATGGCCATTAGTTTGGGGGTGATAGGTCGTGCTGAAATTTAATTCAGTACCCAAAACATGTTAAAGACTCTTCTAGAATTTAGATGTGAACCTTGGATCGCAGTTAGAGACAATTGAGAGTGGAACACCATACAGTCTCACCACTTCCTTCACATATAACTTTGCATGTTGTTCAAGCGATAGATCTTCTGAAATAGCGATGTAATGGGATGTCTTGGTGTGTCGGTCAACTACAACTCATATTTCATTATTTCCCTTCGACGTCTTTGGGAGACCCATGACAAAGTCCATGGTAACATTTTCCCATTTCCACATGGGTATAGGCAATGGATGCATCATACCTTTGTACTTTTTTCTCTCAGCTTTGACGTTCTGACATACCAAGCACCTTGATATATATTTCGCAATCTCCCTCTTCATGTTATCCCACTAGAAGTGTTCTCGGAGATCACGGTAAATTTTGGTACTCTCGGGATGGATAGAGAATTTTGATCCATGTGAATCATTCAATAGCTCTTTCTTTATCTCTGGATCAGATGGTACACATAATCGTGTCCCAAATCTTACAACTCCTTCCTCATCAATTTTGAAATCAGAGGATTTCCCATTTTTAACAGCTTCTACCCTTTTCTGAATTTCCACATCCTTTCTTTGAGTAACCTTTATTTTCTCCAAGAGGGATGGTTGAGAAATCATTTGAGAAAGGATTGATGATGTTCCTACCATAATGATTCCCATGTCTATCCTTTTAAAATCTAAAAAGATCGGATCCTTTTCAATTATCATCATTGATAAAGATGCAGGATCCTTTCTAATTAGAGCATCTGCCACCTTGTTTGCCTTACCGGGATGGTAGTGGATTGAGCAGTCATAATCCTTGATGAGATCTATCCATCTTCATTGGCACATATTAAGCTCTTTCTGTGTGAATATATACTTGAGACTCTTGTGGTCAGTATATATCTCACATTTCTCCCCATAGAGATAATGCCGCCAGATTTTCAAGGCAAAGATCATAGCTGCTAACTCCAGATCATGTGTAGGATAGTTTTACTCATGGATTTTCATTTTCCTTGAGGCATAGGCTATCACTTTATCATTTTGCATCAGCACACAACCTAAGACCTTCTTAGAAGCATCACTATACACCACAAAGAGTTCCCCACTGGTATGGAGTGTAAGTACTGGCGCAGTGGTAAGACTCTTTTTAAACTCCTTGAAACAGTATTCACACTCTTATGTTCAGACAAACTTTACTCCCTTTCATGTCAACTTGGTCATTGGGTTTTAAAATCGTGAAAAGTTCTTCACGAATCATTGATAATACCCATCTAGACCCAAAAATCTGTGTATCTCTGTTACATAAGTTGGTTAGGGCCACTCTTCAATTGCCTTCATCTTGGAAGGGTACACAGATATCACTTTGCTTGTGATAACATGCCCTAAGAATGATACTTCCTCCATCCCGAACTCACATTTACTATACTTTTCATAAAACTTCTCCCTTCGCAAAGTCTTTAACACAGTTTCCAAATGTTCCTCATTTTCCTCCATTCTCTTGGAGTATATCAGAATATCATCAATAAAGACTACCACAAATTTGTCGAGGTAATCTCTTAAGACTCTATTCATTAAATCCATGAAAATTTCTGGAGCATTAGGGATTCTGAAGGGAATCACTATGAACTCATAGTGTTCATACCTCATTTGAAAGGCAGTCTTGGGAATATCTTCCTTCCTCACCTTTAGTTGGGGATATCCTAACCGAAGGTCCACCTTAGAGAAATAACTAGCCCCACGTAGCTGATCGAACAAATCATCTATCCATGTAAGGGGATACTTGTTTTTTATTGTGATTTTATTGAGCCCACGATAATCAATGTAGAGGCGCATTGATCCATCCTTCTTCTTGACGAAGAGGATTGGAGAACCCCACAGTGAAGCACTCAGGCATATAAAACCCTTCTCCATATTCTCCTGTAACTACTTCTTCAGCTCTTCCAGCTCTACGATGGTTATTCTGTAAGGTGTCTTTGAGATTGGCAGAGATCCAGGGATAAGTTCAATTGATAACTCAACCTATCGGATAGGAGTAAGACTAGACAACTCTTTGGGGAATACATCAGTGTAATCCCTCGCGATGGGAATGTCTTCAAGCATGATTCTCTCCTTTGTCTCAATCATTTGAGCTAGATATGCATGCTCATATGGAAGAAATATCCAAACTTGAGATGAAGATTCTAAAGGAGACTCATCTTCCTCCTTTCACTTGAAAAGAATCGGAGGATGCTTCAGGATATGAAGGGTAATCTCCCTTTCCCGGCAGTTGATGTTGGCCTTGTACAAAAATAGCCAATCCATGCCCAAGATAGCCTCAAATTCTACTAAAGGAAGTATGAAAAGATTTTCTGGGAGGTTCAGTCCACAAACATTAACCGGGGAGGAGTAATAAACCATGGATGCAATAATTTCCCCATTCGTTGTTCTCACAGATAACTTTTCCTCCAAATTTTGAGGTGGTGTTTGAATAGTTCTACTAAACTTGCAAGATATGAAAGAATGCATAGAACCAGAATCAAATAGTACGTTCACTATTCTTGAATGAATAACAAGCGTACCTGTCACCACATCATTTTCCGGCTCCACATCAGCAGTAGTGATAACATAAGCTCTTCCTTGTTTCCTTGGAGGTTGTTTCTGTTTGCCTCCGACAACCCTTGGCTTAGGAAAATTGTTCGCATAATGCCCAAGATCCCTGCATTTATAAAACTGCATTGTAGAATGAGTGTTGATATGAAATTTCCTTTCTTCTTCAACATTAGCAGGATTTTTCATATCCCTTTGGCAGTTCTTGGCCAGATGACCAAACTTTCCGCATTTGAAGAAATTCTTGGTTCCCTCTAGACAGTTACCAGGATGCTTCTTCCCACAATTTTTGAAAAGGGGAAATTTTGGATTCTTCCCATCATAGGATTTGTTTGATGGACCACCCATGTTGTTTTCCATCTTCGGCTTCTTGTCACTGGGCCCATGAGACCAATGAGAGTCTCTAATCTCCATTTCAACCTTGAGGGAAAAACAGACAATCTCCTCATAGCGGTCGAAGTCTCGAACCAACACATTCCGTAGACTCAGCTTTAGTATGCTAAAGAAGAGATCTGCCTGGATTTCAGTGTTCATGACAAAGCTAGAGGCGTACCTTGAAATCCTGGTAAAGTTTGCTTCATATGCCCTGATGGAATCATCTTCCTTCTGCTTGAGTCCGAGGAATTCTATTTCCATCTTAAGACAGAGGGTTCGAGGAAAATATTTGTTGAAAAACATCCTCTTGAATTCTTTCCAATCTATGGAATCAATTTCCTCTTGGGACTTTGTATTCTTGATCAGTGTCCACCACTGATCAGCTTCCCCATCAAAACAGTAGACTTCCAGTACCACCTTCTCTTCTTCCGAGCACTGGAGGATGGTGAAAATATTTTCAATGGAGTTAATCCATTGTTCCGCGAGGAGGGGATCATAAGATCCGCTAAACATGGGAGGCCTTTTCCATTTGAAGGATTATATGGAAACTTTCTCTTTATTTGGAGGAGGGGGACGTTCCACCTGATTCATGTTATTATTCATAACTCGTTCCAGCTGAGCAAGTACTTCCATGAAGTTTTGAGCACCCACTTCTGTCACATCAGGCATGTCATTAGGGAAATCATCACATTGCCTATCACATTGGTTGTTGGAACGTGTTATTCTATTTCCCACCATTAACTAAGTTAAATAACTAATAATTAGAGGTCTTTAATACTTATCTATTGAGCATAGAAAGGAAACTTTGAACATCAAATGATAAACTTATAAAGAATAAGTACATCCTGACTTGTGATTCCTTAGGTTTATATCTAGGTTATCCTCAATCTATTTCATAACTTATATTCTTATGGTCTTTTTCCCCTAATAATGGTTTGTAATAAACTCATGAATCTACCAAAGCATATCCCCCAGGAGTGTCGTAACCAAGAGTGCAGCAAGACCCATTGTCGTGCACCGGTTTCCGTTCGAGTCTAGCTCAAAGCGGTATTTTCAGGTTTTACCCCTAGGATGCATATGTTCCAGAGCCGCCTCTACCTTCTCGTATCTAGATAGGTATTTATTTTCTTGATAAACCAATTACTCAATACTCACTAAAATTTGGGAATGTTTTCTAATACATAGTCTCATCCTGAAGGTTCTCACTAAGGTGATCTATTCCTAATCTCCAAAAATAACTATACCATCCTCTGATACCAACTATAGTGACCCTAAACTTTTACACATAGCATATCATGATTTTAAACATAATTCATCATCAGATTACAAGCCAAGGATTGTTAAGTCTAGTGTCTTGGAAGACTAGGTACATATAACATAAAACATGGGCTAAAAAACTTCTTTATTTAATCTTCATAATGATATCCTAAATTCCTTTGAGCCCTTACATCTGCATAGGGTACCCTGGGGAACACATGAAAAAAGGGATGAGCTAAAAGGCCCAGTAAGGGAAAGAACATAAGAATAACATTTAAGCACATGAGTTAGGAGGCATGAAATAATGATATTGGAATCATAGAATATATGGAATCATAACATATAAACATGGGATCATAAAAACATGGGATAAAATAATCATGGGATTATATAAGAATGATATTATATAATCATATTTTCATAGAGAGGTGTCGGCAACTTTAAACAATACTTTAGTATGAATCAAGGCTAACCTCTAATCTCGTTTCCCATAGTAGCACAAGCCAAGGCTAACCGCCCGGACCATTTGCCCGTAATCTTCTCATGAGACATTAAATTTACCCAATGCATTAGAGCACTATCTGGGCGCACCCATCTAAGCTTATTCATTTATATTCTTTGCACATAAATAACCTCAATCATACATAAACATAAGAGTTCCCAAGGAAAGAAATGGGCACACAATCACGTCATGAAGCAAAAAAAAAGGGGCGTAACATACAAGCATACATGAAAGAAAGTAATTAAATCATAAATAGACATTAATAACATATAAAGGCATTAATCATGACAAGAGATAACAAACTGCAGTGATAACATGTAAAAATAGTTTTTAGGAATCTTTGAGTCAAAACATTTTAGTGCGGTTTAAGAAAACATCGAATATCTCTCAAAATGAAAAGCGGCATAATATATTTATAAAAACAGAAGTAAACCAGGAGGGTTTTCATAATAAAAAGACTGATTTTATAAGGAAAAAGGTGACTTAAAATAGAGGATAGAGTACACTTGGTAATAGGAAAGAATTCGGTAAGTTCCCTTAAAACGGGTTCACTTATCGGGAAGTAATGAGGAGAGAATCACTTAAAATCATGCATATCCTTGAAAGAAAGTGATGAAAGAGTCTTGATAAATAGACTTGTAACATGTACACAACCTTTAGATTATTCACAAGAAAATATAAGATAACATCATTTTGGTAGAAAGGTAGATAAGACAACCCGAAGGAATAAAAGAGGTTCGAGTATAATTCTTTACGGATTATCGGCATGGTATTGGGAGAACTTGAGGGGGCTTAGTGAGAGAGGAAAGGGAATTATAATAAATTATACATAAATAGGGAAGTATCGGTGAGGTGATAAATCATACCCCATAATTAATAACTATACACAACATGTCTTAACATAGTGAACAATCTTGAATAAGAGTGAAATTGAAAGGATCCCTTAACTTAGTCCTGTTGGTGTTCTTCACTTGATATTAATGATAAGTAGAGTCAAATTTGGTTTATTAATAAATATTTCCAGAACCATATCTAAAATTAAAATATTCAGTATAACCTTTTTAAGTTCATTTGTACCCATATTGGTTGATTATGAGGTTCAATTTCATTGTTCGGGTCCGTTTGTTTCATTTGATTTAATGATCGGTTCAATTGTATTTAGGTTAAAATAAATTGTAAGATGGAAGTGGTTGTCCATAATTGAAGTTATAAAATTAGTGGATATCCATTAAGTTACATGGTTACAAAATTAATTTGGTTAATTTGAGTGAAATAGAACCTTTACATTAAACATTAATGATAAACACTTGAATTAATTTTAACGATTTTGCCCATAATTGACTAGTTCTGTATTATTCTTTTATATCATGAGTGTATGAGGATTACAGAACCATAAATAGGACATATAAGATATATAATAATCTCATTCAACAATAAAATAAATGGTTTCATGACCAGAATCAAAACGATAAGATAATTTGAAAACACATTATCCATGATGTCGGTAATTTGACCCATCACGGACGATGTTTAATTCTAGAACGTGAGGGAGAGGAGGAGAAGTATGATTCTTGAAATTTTCCATAAACATGATTATAATCCATAATATATGATATTCTGGAGCTTTCGTGTTTTTTGGATAAGGGAAGGGGAAGAGGGTATAAGGAAAGAAAGAAAATGAAAACAAAACACTTGAAAACAAAAGAGGGTTCTTACCCTTTGATCTTTTCTCTTTGAGACTCCTCTTAGGGGATTTGGTTTTGGTCTTTTGGAAAGACCGGAAATCCTTGGACGTGGGTAAGGATCTTGGGAGGGTATTTGGGCAGAAATATGGCTAGGCACAAGTCTTGAGAGGTGTGAGGGAAAGAGGTAAGAAGAGAGGGTATTTATAGTGGAGTAGAGAGGGGTTTCCTTAATATAAAATTCATTAGTTTATTGTTTACCCACAAGACAAGGAATAGTGAGTCTTTAATGACCAAGTATATTAATTTTATAATGTTATCCCGAACCAAGTGGGCTTACATCAGTAGAACACCACACGTGACTCGATAATTAGCTTATTTAGCTTATTTTTGTAAAATACGGTATTTCATTATTCATCAAAAATTCAAGTATTTCAGAAAAATCCCAAAAATTTACCCCAACCATTTTTCGATGTGTAGAATCTAAAAATGAAGTCCATTTTTCAAAAATAATTTTATAAATATGATTATTTTAATATTTAAATAAAATAATAATTTATTATCAAAACCAGCTTTAAAGCATTCATTAACTCATTCTAAACTATAGGTATATCAAACTTCCAACATGAATATTATTTTTATACCACCATAGGTAAGGTTACTATTCATTAGGGTATATCACTATTCATAAGGTTTTGTTAATATTCAGAAAAAAATAATTTTTTTATTAGACTCCAAAAAACATCTTGAACACAACCGTGTATGCCGGATTTTCAAAATTCCAAACACAGAAGTGACAAACTTATCTTTAAAGGTCACTTATCACTTAGTAGTTCATTATTATGTGATTTTATGGAATATTTATAAGAAGGGAATTTCCATTAAAAAAAATTGGGTCGTTACAAACATGCACTACAAAAAACTATAATTTAGCAATGTTTCTTGAAAAACGTTGCTAATTTATCGATATTTCCTCACAAACATTACTAAACGTCACTAGATTAACAACATTTCCTTGGAAGCGTCACGAAATAAGAGATGTTTTCTTAGAACCTTTACTAAATTAGCAATGTTTTACCCAAAGCGTCACTAAATTAGCTAATTTTTCTTATAAGTGTCGATAAATTTGAAACGTTTGCTCAGAAGCGTTGCTAAATTAGCAATTTTTTCTCAGAAACGTCGCTAAATTAGCAACGATTACTTAGAAGCGTTGCTAATTTAGTGATGTTTGATCAAAATTATCACTAAATTAGTGATGTTTCCTTAGAATCATCACTAAATTAGTGATGTTTTCTCATAAGCATCGCTAAATTAGTGACGTTTTCTAGAAACGTTGCTAAAAATTTATATATATTTATATAGCTCATTTCCCGACATCAATGTAAATATTTATTTAGATGTGTGTGTGTGTGTGTGTCTGTGTGTAGACATAGACACATATATATAAACATATATATATATATATAGCTAATTACCTTACATCGATGTAAATATATATATATATATATTAATATGTATAAACACAAACACATATATATAAACATATATATTTATATATTTATATATATATATATAAAAACACACACAATAATATATATAAATATATATATATTTATTTATTTATATATAAAAACATATATGTATTTTAAATTTAGTCATGTTTTTAAGAAAATGTGTCAATTTTAGTGACATTTTTACCAGTATTTTAAAACGTGGCTAATTATGTGTGTGTGTGTGTGTGTGTAAATTTATAGTTATAATTATATATATGTACACAAATATATTTACTCACACACACATATATATAATATAAACATATAAATAAACATAAAATATAAACATATATATATTTATATAACATAAAACATAAAAATATATATACATATATAATATAAACACACACACACACACATATATATATATAAATAAAATATAAACATATGAAATATATATATATATATATATAATAAATATAAACATATATATGTGTGTGTGTATTTAGATATAAAATATTAATATAAAATATAATCATTTATATATTTATATATTTACATATTAATATATGTATATATTTGTGTGTGTGTGCGCGCATAAATTAATAATTATAATTATATATGTGTACACATATATATTTACACACATATACATATATATAATATAAACATATAAATAGACAAAAAATATAAACATATATATATATAAACATAAAATATGAACATATATATATATAAACATAAAATATAAACATATAAACATATATATATATAGGTATTTAAAAATTAAATATAAATATAAAATATAAACTTATAAATATTTATATATTTATATATTAATATATGTATATTAATTTATATATATAATATATTAATTTTTTAAATACTGATATATATATATATTATAATAGAGCTATATAATTGAAAAATACATTAGACTACTTGGTCCGAGGAGCATCGTGGGAGGTTGAGGTTTACAGTTTGATTCCTAGTTGGGTTTCAATTTTTACTGGCATATATAGGAGCGGGTTGGTACTAGAGAGAGGTGGGAGTAGGGGGTACTAGGGTGGGGATGGGTGGGAATGGTATACGGTAAAGGGAGGAGTACATGATAGTGGGATGGGGGAGTGGGGTGGGAGAGGGGAATGGGAGAGGGAGGGGTGTAGGGAGAGGGGCATTGGAGAGTTTAGGGGGGTGAGGGTGTAAACAATAAAGCATGTCCTAAAAAATTCAAAATTTCAAAAAAAAAATACTGACACTTTTTCCAAACATCAGTAAATGAGGTGTAATTTACTAAAGTTTCCAAAAATCATCAGTATATGATGTGTCTCTAAATTTGTGATGTTTATAAACATCACTAAATTTTAAAAATTTAGTGATGTTACTTTATCAACATTTCATAAAAACGTCAGTAAATGAGAAGTTGTTAAATAATGACACTTATAAACATCATTGATTTAATGACGCTTATAAATGTAGGTAATTAAAAATGTTTAAAAATGTCACTAATTTAGTGATACTTATAAAAATTGGTAATTTATTGATTTTTATACATTTCGATAATTGGAAACATTTATAAATGTCGCTAAATTAGTGGGACGGGGGAGCGGGGCATTGGAGAGAGAGGGGGAAGGGGAGAAGGATACTAGAGAGGGAGGGGGTGGGTGGAGTGGGGCACTAGATAGGGAGGGGGTGGGGAGAGAGGGGCACTGGAGAGGGAGGGGTGGATAAGAGGGTCACTGGATAGTGGTGGGGGTGAACAAAAAAACCCGACATAAAAAAATTAAAAAAATTAAAAAAAATTCCAATTCTTTTTCAAAACACATGTAAATGAGGTTTCATTTACCGAAGTTTTCAAAAATCATCGGTAAATGAGGTGTCTCTATATTTTTTATGTTTATAAATGTCACTAAGGTCATAAATTTAGCGACGTTTCTTTATTGACATTTCGTAAAAACAACGGTAAATGAGGTGTTGCTAAATAGTGATTCTTATAAACGTTGGTAATTGGATGTGTTTAAAAACATCGGTAATTGGTGATGTTTAAAAATGGTTTTAATTTTGTGATTCATATAAATTTCACTAATTTAGAAATGCTTATACTCATCGGTAATTAGAGACATTTATAAACATCACCAAATTAGAGACACCTCATTTAACGGTGTTTTAAAATGTCGCTAATGAAAAAAACATCACTAAATAAGGTTTATTTGTAGTGATTACTTATTATTAAATGTGGTATAAAAAACCTTCATTGAACTAATTCAAAGTTTTAAGAAGTACATTTTTACATAAAAGTAAAAATCTGAATTTGGGAAAGTTTTATTAGAAAGTTGACGAAGAAACTTTTATGGGTTACTCACAAAATGGAAGAAGATACAAATGTTGAAACAAATGCTTACAAAGGTTTGTGGACTTATATGATGTGAATGTAATTAAAAATAAAAATTCCTTGTCAAAATTTGTTGATAATACCAAGGAGGATAAAGTAGATATTTCCAACAATAGTGAAAGTAATTCAAAACATCCTTAAAAAGATTTAGATGAATTGTGTGATAAGTAAAGTGAAACTATGAGAGAAACATTGAGATTTTCTACCTTAAAAAAGCATGTTGAGCCCAGAAATGTTATTGAAAATAGAAAGGCTCCAGTTCAAACTAGAAAAAAGTTAATATTAGAAAATCATACTTCACTTATCTCAAAATTTGATCCAAACCCAATTTCATAATATATTCAACATAAAGAATGGTTCGATACTATGAATGAAGAAGTAGATCATATCAAGAAAAAATAAACATGGGAACTTGTTCCATGGATAGTAATTAAGAAATTTATCAAAAAAAAGTGATTTTATATATACAAGTTGAATGAACATTAAGCATTTTCAATAAAAAAATACAGTCTTGTTTGTAAAGGCTACACACAGGTGGATGGTGTAGATTTTGAAGAATATTTTTCCCCAGTTGCAAGATTAGAAACTATTAGAATGTTTTCATCAGTGGCCTCACATTAGAATTATAAATTTTATCAGATGGATGCAAATTCATCTTTCTTAAATGGTGAGATTGAGGAAGAATTTTACATTGAACAACCTTGTTGTTTTCAACTTGATAATGATTAAAAAATGGTTTTAGATTGAAGACATACTTTTATGGGTTATAACAAGCTCCACATACATGGTATTCTATGCTTGAAAATTTTTTGAGAATATTGAACTTTAATAAAGGAAATGTTTATAGAAATTTATATGTTAAATATATTGACTCTGGAACTCTAATTGTAATTGTTTATGTGGGTGATATAATTTTTTTGATGAGGAAGAAAAGTTTTGAAAAGATTTTACTGAGGAAATGAAGAAGAATTTTGAAATCTCTATGTTAGGAGAATTAACTTTCTTCCTTGTATTACATGTTCCAAAAAAGGAAAAATACATTTTATTATCTCAAGAAAAGTATTTCGGGGAATTATTAAAGAATCTTGGGATGTTAGAATCCAAATAAGTTTCTACTACTATATCTGGGAGTACAAAGATGAGTAAAGATGAATCCAAAAAAAGTGTGAATTGGAAATATTTTTGAAAGCTGATAGGAAGTCTACGTTACCTTACATCTACAAGACCTGATATTATTTATGTTGTGACTTTCTGAGCTAGGTATCAAAGTAATCCAAAATAATCACATGTGTTGGAAGAAAAAATAATTTTGTGATATGTCAAAGGAAAAAATTCACATGGGTTTTTATAGAAATGAAATAGAGAGATGATGTTTCATGGTTATACTGATGTCGATTGGGTTGGAGATTGTGATGATAGAAAATAAACCTTAGGAGGAACATTTTTCTTGGGTGAATGTTATGTGTGTTTTAATTTTAAGAAACAAAGTTCACTAACTTTAAGAATAACTAAATCTTAAGATGTTGCAACTAATCAGGCTTGTACTCAAATGTTTTGCATGAACGTTTAGCTGGAATACTTGAAAGTGAAAGTTTCTAAACCATTGAAGATACATTGTGATAATCAAAGTTCTATTTATCTTTAAAAAAATCATGTCCAACATTCAAGACCAAAACACATTGATATAAATTTTCACTTTATAAAAGAGAAAGTTTCATCTGGATAAGTTTTGTTGGAATATATCTAAATGAAGTATCAAATTGATGATATCCTCACAATGGAAATTCTAGAAGAA
Source organism: Viscum album (assembly GCA_963277665.1). Taxonomy (NCBI): domain Eukaryota; kingdom Viridiplantae; phylum Streptophyta; class Magnoliopsida; order Santalales; family Viscaceae; genus Viscum; species Viscum album. The sequence continues at coordinate 1,444,569,984 of OY728155.1, read as the reverse complement.
ATATTTGTGGAATTGAGGATATAACTTCATGTTTAGTATCCTCCCATGACTTACTAAATCTCATAATGAAGTACCCCAACAATTATTTAGATTATTTTACAAAAGGGGGAGACAAAGTGACAACATTCTACTTTGTAAGAAGTTTTTACTTATCTTTCTTTAATGAATCTGAAGGTAGGGAGATCATAAAATAGGGGAGAAAATAATAAAATTGAGATGAAAATATAAATGTGAATATGAGGCTATATTCACATGGATTTAAAATTCCAACTACCTAGGAATGGGATTCCTTAAAAAACATTACTTTATCCAGTAGTGTGGTTTTAGGACACTCTATTTTTAGAAAGGATATGTTTTGATAAAATTCAAAAAACTTGAGTTGTTTACAATTTTTGAGTTGTGAAAAAATTTTGAGAGTTCAAAAAGTTTTTAACAAGGGTTGTCAAAAAATAAAAATTTTTGGAATAAATAACCTTTTTGATAAATTTTTTTAACAAAGTTTTTTTATTTTTTGAGAAATAATATTTTCATATAAAAATGTTTTTGTTTTTTAGGAATCGTACTCAGTCCATCATAATGATCTTTTTAAGAAAGTAAAAACTTTATGAAATTTTTAACCCAAACATAAATGTGTAGAAATGTTTTTTTTAAGAAATTTATTTTTAGGAATCATAGGATTAGATTGATAATTAGCGGTCACAGAATGTGTAAGAAATTTGGAAGCTATAAGTTCAGTAAATTTATTGATCATATGCACCATCAGACTTAGGTTCATCAGCATGATGTTGAAAATCATCAGATCTAAAAGAATTAGCGGTAGAAACTATTTAATTATAGAAGTTTTCCTTTTCTGTAATCATAGAAAGAAAAAAAATTGAGTTAGAAAGTCAAAATTTGTTTAGTGAAGAACTCATATTGTTACTAAATAGTTTTGAAATAAAATTGTAAATTTAGGAGTTGGAAAGTTTTCATACTTTCTAAACTAAATAAGATGATGATTTACTGATAATGGTGTTCTCAAAAATAATGAAAACTATCAAGATAAAAGTTTTTGAAGAAATGGAGTAATCATAATGATTGTGTCAGATCCAAGAGTACTAGACTCAAAAAAAATTAGAAGTTTGAATGTGTGAAACTGATAGAGTTTGAATAATTTCAAAGTTATAGAGTAGAGAATTCCATCGTAATGAGAATTCTATTATTATGAGGATTCCATCAGAATGAGATGAGAAGTAAACAAATATCATAATGAGTTGAGAAAGAAATGAATATCAAAATTAGTTGAGAAATAAATACATATCTTAATGAGATAAGAAATAAATATAGATCATAATGTGATGAGAAATAATGATAGATCATAATGAGATGAGAAAGAAAGGCAGATTTTAATGAACTGATAAACAAAGGAAGATCATAATGAGCTGAGAAATAATGTTAGATCGTAATGACCTAAGGAAGATACATCATTTGAAAGCTGAGGAAGATATGTTTTATTGAAGCTGAGGAAGATACATCATATTGTAGATGAGGAAGAAACATATTATTTAATCGAAGGAAGTTAAATCAGACTTAAGAAAGGTTAGAAAGTCTAAGAAGGATAATTATGAAGAAGACTCCAGAAGAAGTTTTCTAAAGAGATGAAGAGGTCAAATTTGAAATTCATTTTTGTGTAAATCTAAGTGAAATATGAGGATTATTGAAGAATTCAAAGTAGAAGTTTAAATGTTAGTTTTTTTAGGAGTTTTGAAGTTTGAGGAAGCGGGGAAATTTTTCATGTTTCTCACTCTTTCTTTTTCGAGTTTCCAATAAATAGTTACTCAGATCATTCATTCATTATAGATTTTCATGTAATCTCACAAGGTGTATCGCTAAATAATTGGATGTGAAAGTTACCATAGGACTAAGGAATATCTTATTGAGAATTTGAGCAAATTTTGAGTTTTTTCAATTGAGAATGGGTTCATAGTACTGAGTCCATCGTATTGAGTCAATCAGATTGAGGAAGATCTGACTGAGTTTTTGAGAATAGTATATATTTTATATATTGATAATGGTTTCATCATATTGAGTCCATTTTATTAAGTCAATAGGATAGAAGAATATCAGAAAAAGAGAGTTTGAGAAGTGTAGATTGAGTAAGAGATAATCATATTAGCCTTATCGAATTGATAGAATCAGATCCAAAAAAATTAGACTGAGGATCTAGACTGAGAATTTCTAGAATAGATTTAAAAAATTATTTATTCTTTTGTTTTGGCTCAATTGTTTTGTAATAAACTTCGTAAACTTATGGGATTTAGTATAATCTTTCTTATAATTTTATAAAAGGTTTGTAATGGGAGTTGGCATAAGTTTTATTCACTTATTAATAATATTTGATTTCCATAGAACCATGAGAGTGTCTATAAAAAAGTTTTAGGTTATCACACTATGTTCAACCTTAAAAATATTATGTGTTTTACTCTCTTTCCTACTTTTTCATGCATGATTATTTACTAAAAAGTTGATAAGGAAATAAATATTAACAGGTTACATGGGTTACATTTTAAAATGTATTGAAACTTATAAAAATTGAAAAATTGATTCAACCCCCCTAGTTGTTATTTTATCATTTAGATCTTCAATTACTCATCAGTACAATATCTACATTTTCCATGACATCCATTGTTAAATTGGTTCTTTTTATCTTCATACATCACTAAACCCAAGGGGGTTAACATGAGTGATGAATATTTAACATTATAAGAGAATTATCATTACTGATTATATGAAAAAAATTAACCTCAAAAGGTCTTACATATTAAACCCATCACATTAACTTTCAGTTCTACCTAAATCACACTTAGTTCAATCTAGGTTTCTTTTGGGTAGGCTCCCTCATACTTCTCAAACTAATTCCTTAATATAATGCATCCTTTATAATGGATTGTAATAAGAATATGTTTAACCAAACCATAACATCTAGGATTTTCTTTCCAGTTATATTGTCTTAGTCCCAGTCATCATACCCCAGAGTGAAGATTGAGTTGATACTCATCCATACTTTTTTAGGGTTTTTACCCCTAGTTAAATTTGTGCTATAGCTATATCAACTTTCTCATCTCTAAGCAGGGATGTAATTTCTATGAGAACTATATAATCTCAAATTAAACAAAAATTCATGACGTTTTCCTCTACTTATACTTATCCCTTAATTATCCATATGTTTTTCACTAAATTTATCTTACCTAAAGTCTTAAAATATTAAATATTACATAAACTAACATATAGGGTTATCTATTCATTTGAAATGATGATCATCGTTAACTTATAAACCATCAAATTATCCCCACCTAACATCCTAACCTTTAATTTTATCTAAACCCTCCTCTAATACCAATTATGATGCACTAAAGATGTGGTCATATCTATTACCTGAATTAATAAAAAGATTGTATTATAATACATCCCCATGATCTTTTAGGTTCATATTTTTAGAGAATTATAAAAAACTATTAACTAAAAAAACTCATATTTGTAAATAATATAAATTTTCCCACTATATAATAAAATTTCTAATCCATAAAAAGTCTTCAACATATCCAAAAAATCTATACACAAGACAATCCTATAGACACAACATACATATTACTATTCTTTATAACCTAGGGAAATAGAAACATAAGAAAACAGTTATCTCAAATACTCAGTAATGATAAACATAATAGATAATAACCAATGATCATAAGTGAGAAAAAGTTGATCATATGGTCATAATCAAGATACATAAGAAAACCATACCCAATAAATATTCAATTATAAAATTTGAGTCATAGTATACTAAGTTGAATAACATAAGAAATGAATTAAGAGAGTGTAGAAACATGAATCAATAAACATGATCCATGAGAACATAACATAGTGATAATAATATATAAAAGACTATGGAACATACATAAGCATAGGGTATCAAATATTTTGATCATATTAAAAAAGGTTCATGGTTTAGTTTGTGAGCATATCCAAGAAGGGCAACCCTTTAATTTGTTATCGTATACAAGAAGGCACATGTTATAGTATCACATGAGATATAAAACATTAACCAATACATTATAGGGAGATATAGGATGACACACATCATTATCCATACATATATGTTCCATAAGATATCAATCATTTCAACATATCATGAAAACTCATGAGAAGAAAATGGATTTCACAAACATTTAAAATGGAATCACATAAATAACTAAATCATAATTCCATTAATAATCATAACATGATAATCCAATTGAAAATAAATGGGTATCTAAATATATCAATATCTTTCTATGAAAATACTCATCGATCAAGATAATAAATCATATTGTATTTACACTGTAGATATGGATGGTATATTGTTAAGTCCATAATTTCTAAAATCAATCATTTTATGACATCTATTTGAACACCCTTCAATCAAAGAAATGAAAAATTGGTAGGAAGATATTTTATGCCAATTAACAGTGGATGGTTAGGAAATAAAAATAAAATTTATGGATTATATATTTTATAGAGAATAAAATTTCATAATAAATTTTGAGAAATAAGGTGGACAATAACATTTTATGAATATCATTGATTATGTATAAGATATGTCAAAGAAAAATGACTTGTATAAGAAACCCTTTATGAGTTTTAGAAAAATATCACTCTTGAAATAAGAAATATACTTGATCTTTTTAATTAAAAATGAAATATTTTATACAACTAGGAGAAAAATTGATTTCTTTTAGAAATAATTAATACTTAGAGATAAAGATTAAAATAAAATGATAAAGGTGGTGGAAATATATTTTCACATAGAAATGAAAAAATAGATTCTTTTTTCGAAAATGAACAATACTAAAAACAATAAAAAAAATTTAAAAAAATTCAAAGAAATTCAAGGTATGTGAAAATAAATTTTTTTAAATTTTTCAAAAACAATATAGGGATTTAAAAAAAAATGCAACGTAGATGAAAAACAATAATTTGTTTTCCATTTTTAATATATTAAAAATAATGTTCTTGAAAACCACATCGCTTAAAAATATTATAACACTTCTAATTTAAAACATGATAAAGAGGAAGAAAAGATAACCATGTATAAATATTGGGGAAAAATTGTTGTGATATTAGAAATAAATATTATTTAAATTCCCCTCATGGGTTATCAAATTTCAGATATCTATATTTTAAAATGAGGTTGAGAAAAGAAAATTTACAATAAGAGAAAAACTTAAATCAAAACTTTTGAATAATAAAGTGATTGAAACTGAAATTCAAATACCATTATTGAAAAATAATTTATGAAATAGTATAAAAAGGAGGTGGTATATACAACAAATAAAAATAAATATGTTCATGAAAATAATTATGTCTTGAGAATTTTGAATTGAGACCAAGAAACCCCTTTCAGGTAACATAATCTTTAAGGTAATAATCACTTGATAATGAGGTTATAATAAAGAATTATATAACCAAAGAAAATAATGAGGAAACAAAATATAATTTATTTATTATTTATAATAAATTAAACTTATAACAATAGAGTCCAATAATAAAGTCTACAACTCAATAGAATAAAATTGAGTTATCATAAACCCTTAAAACTTTTATCACTTTTCAGAAAAATCTCCATGATAGAAAGAAAATTTTATAAAAAATTTAATATTAAGAAGTATAAAAGAATCCTAACATAAACTTATAATGGTAGAGTATGTTCTCCATGTAAAATAAAACATGGCGCATAACATAAACATGTCTGAAGGAATTCATATTTGAGACAAAGAACCCTTTCCTTAGTCTGGATTCACTCTTCAAATTTGTATAAATTATTCAATAACCAAATTAAGTTTATTAAATAAATTATTATGAACATTATTCATATTTATTTCATTTACTGGTGACCATTTATTATCATATTCTATTTATTTATTATATTTTTTCTTATGTTGATTATTTTAGGTGGTTTGATCAATTTCTACATAGGCCATTTGGTATGTTGACCATGGTTAAAGGTGTTGAATCATAAATTCATAATCTCCATAATTTTTTTTGATTTATGTACTTTATAATTCTATTATCATAAATGTTTTATATTTATATAAGTTTTTATAAAATGAACTCAAAAAGTAACTTTGATATGTTCATTTTAGGTGGTTAAGTTTACTATAACCAATTATTATTAACATAAAATTTTTAATATTTAATATTAAATTAATATAATATAAATAGTGTAATATAAATCATGGTTTTATATTAAATAAAATTTTAATTTCATCCATGTTATGTGGTGATCGAAAATGAAAAATGTTACTTCGTGGAGTTAGGAGTCCGCACAATGCATGGCTGACGCTTTCATTTCCCAACAAATAAGAGGGAAGTGATAGTGGTTTATAACTTTTATCTTCATAATCATATATATATTTTATATTTCTAATTTATTATTCAACTCCATCCTGGGAATTATTAAATGTAGGTGGTGGTGAAAAATAGAATGTTTCACCTCGTTGTGGCGGTAGTCCACACAAACACATGATCGATGTTCTTTTATTTTTCTTAGTGGATTAGAAGGAATAAATAAGTGTTGTTCCATTAATATAATAAAAATTAATTATGATAATGATACTAGATTCATTATATTACTATGTTTAGGGTATGTTTTTAATATAAATATTGAGAAGAAAAATTTAAGAATTATGTAATACTTACATTGGGACCACGAACTTTCTCTGGAAAGATGACCTATGAATGAAGGGATTAGGATAAAATATGGTGACTATAGGAATTATTTAATGATAGGTACCAATAGTATAGGAAAATTGAGTTAGGTTTTAATGAAATTTCTATATCCATGTGTAACATTCAGAGGGTGGAAGTGATACTATTTTATAAGTGAAGAAAATCCCACTTTTGTGAACACTCATTATTTTCCATAATATATTGACTCGATTAAAGGGTCAACGATTATGAAATTTAAAAATAATAGAGTATTTGGTGATATTGGTTCCTAAAAAATGAATTTAAAAACATGTTTTAGACATAATTTTAGTCATTTAAAATTAGACTTTACATTTTACCATTTTATTTTCTACCTTGGTGACTAGTTTTTAACTAAGTAATTTATGTTTTACTAAAAAATATAAGATAAAAAATAAAAACAATTGTTTTATGAACCTAAATTTAATCCCCATAATTTATAATTATATTTTTAAATAATCTAAAATTGACATTTAAATTAAAACATTTAATATATAGAAAAACTTTTTTATAGAAAAAATGTTGTTTTCGCCATTAGGTATTCCTAATCTTGTATAACATTGATTAAAAATTAGAATAGTTTTGATATGTTTATATATAGGTTTAAAAATTAAAATAAATTAATTTTTGATAATATATTTATTTATTTTACTAGATAAAAATTACACAATGTTAATTAAACAATTCTTCAAAAATGATAATTTCACCATTATCACAGTCCTTAACTTTAATCTTAGTAATCATACTTTTATAATTAAACATGAAACTATACTTATAACATAATATAAACATGTTGATATAAAATATGAGATAAATTTTTACAGATCTCTCCACTATGAGTGATGAAAAGTATTTTTTAATATAAACGAAAAAAAATAAATTTTTGAGTAAAATATTACTTATGTTTCCAAAATGATTGAAATCGGTTTTATTAATATAGTATATTATTTATTTTTAAATGGTTTATTTTTCATTATAGATATATATATTTTATATAAAACATTTCAAAAAACTTTTAATTCATTCATTTATTATAATAATGTCGCAAAAGTGACAATTTAAGAAAAAATATGTATTTTTTCATTATTCACCTAAAAATCAATTATTTTTAAAAAATATCAAAAAATAATCCTAACATATTATTTACATGATTAATCCAAAAATCGAGTTAATTTTTACCAATTAAAATTATCCTATCTATAAATTTATCTTTGAAATGAAATTAAAATATATAATTAAAAATTTATTTTTTTGAAAAACGACCTTTCAAATCATCAATTTCTATTAATATTATTTCATATAAATTTATAAATAATTAAATTTTGACATATTAGATTATAAATATAGATTTTAAATATTATATCAATATTTTAACTGTGATCAATTCAATTTATTAAGGTAAAATATAATACCTTTTTTTAAAATGGTTCTTTGAAAGTCATAATTTTTAAAATATTAATCAATGAAAAATAATATGTAATTATTTTTATTGATTACTATATTTTTATTTACTAATTATTATATTATTCGTGTAATTTTAATATTTCTTGGATCTTTCTTGTCGTGTATTGTGATAGTTTACTGTTATGTGTGATGTAATGGTCTGGACTTCTTAGCCTATTACTTTGTGAGAATTTAGGTGATGGAGGTGTCTGGTGGAAGTTTTAAGGGTGTTAAGGAGTGGATGGTGGAGTTGTATATGATATTTCAACTGTAGGAGTATTTTTTAGTGTGGAATGTTTTATTACACCATAAATGGTATTTCTTCTACATGGAGTGATTTTTTATGGTGTAGATCCTTACAGGTTGAATTTTAATGGTTCTTCCATTTTTTGAATGGTTGTGATGTAGTTACTAGTTTGTTGTGTAGAGTCCATAAAGATGGATTCTTGTGGTTTGTGAATTTTGGTGTATCAATACCATGAGGATGGGTTGTGGAATTGCCTTCTTCTTGGTGATTGATTTCTATGACGTAGTGGTTTGGCTTGTTTGGTGGTCTATCTCTTAATTTATCAAGTTAGTGGCATAGGACTCATCATGTTTCTCGAACATGGTTTTGACCAAATCCACTACATCACAATCTCTTCCTTTACATTTTAGTCTTATCCTATGTTATCACCTTTTCATCATTGAGAAGATTGTGGCACCATAAACTTCAAAATTTCTAGGTTGCCTAAAAATTGACAATACCATTTGAACCCTATATTCCTTTAGTTTTTCATCTTGACTCTTCAAAGACTCCTAGGAACTTTTAGGGGGCCTTTCACACTCTCCTTGTGGGGTTTGATTCTCATAATTTGGATATTGAGATTTGGAAATCCTAAAGTGATACCCCTCTCTTCCATCTCAATTTTTCCATTATTCTTCATTTCGGATGATGTTATGTTTTGGGAGATGATTTTTTTGGGGTATGTGGTGGTTGATGTTTGATATAGGGTGTTTTGTTCTAATCTATTGATCGATACTTGTTATAATCATGTTTATGTGGATGTTTTTTCTTTATCCCACCTTTAAATAGTGATTTTTGAATATTTATTTAAGGTATGGGATCTTCTTTATCTCCTTATTTTTTGTGAATCTGTGAGAATTTCATGTTTTTGTATTTCTTTGGGTGAATGGAAAAGGTTAGATTAAGATGATAATTAATTTGATAAATCTGACTTTGATGGGAATGGGGAGAAATTTTATGTGTTAACTATTTTTGTGATATTTCCAACATTATAGTGTTTTCTTATTGCAATTTCTGAAAATAATGGTTTTTGGAAACTTTTTATTATTATGGTTATTGTGAATTATGCGACCCTTTTGTGTTTTTTGATGGTCTTAACTATGAACAAAATGTATAATCACTTATATCTGAATAATTAATTAGTTTCGCATTGATTAATGGATTTTTATGATAATACCCATGAAAAAGAATAAGTGACGTTATATGAAAACCCATGAACCTAAATTTTGGTAAAATTTTGAAGCTAGAATTTTATTTTGTGTGTAGATGTTCTTGTTGTGAATGTGTTGTTGTTATGTGAACCTCTTTGGGTCTTATTCGGTAATGATGGTGGCCAGATTTAGTGTGGAATATTTTGGTTAGTGGAGTGGTGGTTGTTTAAAATGGGATGTGATGTGGGGTGATGTGTGGTTGTTGTGATGCATGGTTATTGAAGTTAGATTATTAGGTTGCATTGATGGTTTGGTATACATTATGATGCAGTGTGATTGTGTTTATTTCCCGATTAGTCATAGAATGAATCAAAATGATAAAACTAAAATGAAATGGGATCAAATTAAATATTAATGTTGGATTGTAATTGAAATTGAAATGGTGTGGTTATGTCTGGTGGTTGTGTAGAGCAACGTAGTTAGTGGTTCCAGTGGTTGTGTAGAGTATTGTTAAGTATAGTGGCGGTGATGTGGATTATGCTAGAGTATAAGATATCAACCCATTGATTGGGAATTTTGTTATATCTATCTATCATGTATCTTTTATGTTATTTACTAATGTACCCTACTAAAGTTTGATAACATTACCAACACCCAAATGTTTTGAGTTCTAAATTTTTTCCCTAATTTATACGCTAGTGTTGAATTAGATGGCTTGATACCCCCACTTCCTCACTCTTCCTTTAGTAGTAGTGATGATATAGGTTGGTGTTATAGATTACTCAAAGATGATATGATTTGGTGTTGAATATTACCTACTGATGATATGAGTTAGTTTGGATATTACCCAATGGTGATGATTATGTGACATGTAGTGGGGGTCATGTGTGGTGGGAGGATGGAACAAGATTGATCTCCTTCACATTCATGATAACCTACTACCTTGGTAATGTGATGAGGTTTTTATGTGATGAGGTCTTGATGTAATGATAGATTATGCTAACACTATATACTAGACTCTGTGGGAGGTTGGTTATGAGTTTCTTAAATGCATACATTTTTTTATTTTAATTTCTTTGATTTTTTATTTTAATTGATTTAGATTTCCTATTTTTCATCTTTTATTTGGGTAATTAAAAATTTATGATTGATTAAAAAAAAATATTTAATTCCTATCATTTCTCTAATGTATTTTTTCTGTATAGTGTAGACTAAAATGGAAAAGAAAATGGGGTCTCAGAAAAAAAAGGGACAACACCTAGGTTTTCCCTCAACCAACTACAAGCTACATGGATACCCTGTAGGGGAGGCCAACCAATAAATTGGGAGGGCCTTCCCAAGCATGGAAGAGGAGGCGTAGAGGTTATACATGAAGCTCACATAAAGGAGTAAGGCTACACCAATGCACGGGGGTCAAGTCTGTGCAACAGTGGGAGGAGAGGCTTACACAGGGTGGCTAGAAAAATGGGGTGATATGGGTCATATGACCCCTATCTAGCTTCAATGTCATTTTCTGGAATGATATCTTTTGAATAGTAGATTCTAGAACTTTATTATTTTGATGTGCGACATGTATTTTACCTAGGTCCATGTGAACTTTAAGAAAGGCATCCTCCTAGGTGAAATCAGGTGTCTTTTCTCCATTCATTTCTGTTTCATCATCTCCACCACTACTACACCATAATCTACCATGTTCTATGAAGGGAAGATCATACACCACTAGGGAATCAAGAACCACTGCATTGTGATCCCTATCATGATCTGTGGTGACTCTTGGAGTTCTAATAGTGGGGAAGGATTTTTCACCATGGCCTTTTTATTACACTATGGTTATCTATATCCCTAGTTTGTAAGAAATGAAACAATACCATCATCTATGTATTATGTTGTTCCTAATGTAATATAAAAGTAAGTTTGTGTTGTAAGTGATATGGTTGTTCCATGGATTGGGAAAAGTAAGTCCATAGAGTTTCTAGTTATTTCATGGAATCCTGGATAAATTGGGTAAAGGCTCAAAATGTAATTTTAGGGGTATGAGATGAGGAATAAGGTTATATCCACTGGCCTATGCAAATGTATTATCCATGCAAAGGAATTCATATAGGATTACACATATGAGAATTTTGTGTCACTATGTTATTTGTTTATGTTGAGATATATGGTTGATAGAATGAATTTTTTAAGAATGGGGGATCTAATGAGTTCATTAAATGTACATATTTTTTTAGTTTAATTTAATAATTTTTTGAATTTAATTGATTAAGATTGTCCATTTTCATTTAATTGTCTTATATTTGCATAATTAAAATTTTAGATTGATTTTAATAAAAAAGAAAATAATTTAATTCCTATCAATTTTCTAATTGAATTTTATGTATATTATATGATGAAATGGAAAATAAAATGGGGAGTTTTAAAAAAAATATCCCAAAACCTAGGTTAGCCCTCATCCAGCTACAAGCCACATGGCTAACCCATAGGGGAATCTAGCCAAGCAGTTATAAGGACTTACTCAGGCACTATAGAGGGGGTGAAGAGGTCATGCATGGCGCATGAGTAAATGATCCAGGCTACACTTTCACATAGGGTTTGGGTTTGTGTAGTTCCAAGATAAGAGGCTCACATTGAGGGTCGATCCAGAATGGTGGTAGGGGATCTCCAACCCTCATTTGGCATCGATATCATTTTCTGGAATTAAAACTATTGAATAGAAAATTCCATCTCATGATTATTTTTATGTGAGATTCACATTTCACCTAGGGAATTGTGCACTTTCAGAAATAATGACGTCTCATGTGAAATCATACATCTTCAAAAACCACAGATATTTCTTTTAAAAGTGATAAAAATCACTTTTATCAGTGCTAAAAAAGTGATGATAATCAATTTTCTATTAAAAGGGGTTCCCTTTTATCATCTCTAAAAAATAACTGATAAAGGTCCCTTTTATCAGGGCTAAAAAAGTGATGATAAAAGGGGTATTTTATCGGTGATAAAAATAAGCACAAATAAAAGGTACCTTTATCATCATTGTTTAAAAAGTGATGATAAAAGTCCAAAAAAATAAAAAATAATTAATTTTTTTTATAAATCAGAGGCCCTTTTAATAACGCTTGACCACCCCTATAATAGTGCTCCCCCCCCCACCCCCTACACCCGCCTATGCACCCACTCACCCCCTCCCACTCAGGCACCCCTTTAATAGTGCAAGACCCATCTGTACCTACCCGTGCACCCCTACCTCTGTTTGGATTCGAAACTAAGACTTCTCCTTGCGTTCTTGTACCTCTACCACTCACCCATTTTGTTTTATTCTCCTTTTAATGATATATCTATTTATTTACATATATATAGTTATATATATTCATATATTAATATATATTTATACAAATATATATATTTATCTTAATATATATTTATAATATTAGTTTTAAATACATTTATAAAATATGTATTTTTGTGGGGGTTTATAAATAAGTAAATAAATAAATGCATATGTACAACATACATACATATATATATATATTATGTGTATTTATAAGTATAATTATACATATTTATATATATTTATATATATTTATATATATTTTCATATATTATATATTAATATGTATATACATATGTTAGAATATATTGATAATATATATTAGTTTGTTAATTTAGACACACACTAATACATACACACACACATTATATACATATATAAATATTCATATATTTGTATTTTAAAAAAATGGATATAATTTTTTATTTAGATATGTATTATATATTGAGAAATATATTTTATATGTAAATATGATTAATTATTTATTTACAAAATTAAATTTTTATGTGTGAATATATAAAAAAATTGTATATATTGTTATATATTTGATTGTAAATAATAATAAATTATGAAAATCAATAAAATTTTAAATTAATAATATCAATACGAATTTAATACCTAGGAATAAATTTTTTCCTCATTAAAAAGGGTAAAAAAGATCCCCTTAAACAAGGTTAAAAATATATCAAATGTTAAAAAATTGGGGTACCCCGACTAAAAACTCAATTTTGGAGGCCATGTAGACCTTTTTTGGCCTAAAAAATGGGGAATAGGGTTTAACCTAAGTCATCGTGTCATAGAGCTCATCTCAGTCTTTGATTTGATATGTGGTAGAGACCAAACAGACTCTCTAATCAAAATTTATGGTTGTTTGATGTTCGAGTTGCATTTTCAACTTATTTTAAATATATAATTAATTTATTTATTTATTTTAGATTCAAATTGTTATTAAATTACTATTACTTGATAAAAATTACAAAATTATTAGATAAAAATATTTTTTAAATTATTTCATAACCCTTTTTTATTAAATATCTTATATATTAAGTTTAAATTTCTATTTATCCTTATGTAAAACATATTTAAAAAATATTTTTATATTTATATCAATATAAATATGTTTATATGTTAATATTTTATTTTTAATGAAATAATTGTTTTAAATATACCCCCTTTATCAGCACAAGTAAAAAAACATTGATAAAGGGGGGTCTTTATCAGTGCTTTTAAAAAGCATTGATAAAGGGGTACTTTTAATAGTGTTTTTTGTTAGCATTGATAAAGGTACCCCCTTTATCATCTCTTTTTTAATAGTGCTAATAAATGGTAGAACTTCCCTTGCACCGATTTTTGGTAGTGTCCATACCCATTCATTACCGCTCATAATCCTCCATGGTTAGTAAAGGGAAAATCAGGCTCCATGAGAGAATTGAGAAATGATTCAGTGAAAGCAATATCATGCATTGTGGTGACTCCTATAGTTGAAATTATGGAGAATAATTCTACATTATATCCCAGTAATTTTACCATGGTAACCTCTATCCATAGGTTGGAGGAAATGAATTCACATCATTGTCCATAGATTGTTTCAGTTGATATTACATAAAAGGAAGGCTATAGTGTAAGTGATCTGGTTGTGTCACCAATTGGGAGAAAAAAGTAGATAGATTATTTTTCTATTTCATGGGAACCCAGCTATCTCATACAAGGTTTTGAAATGGTCGTCTCAAGGTATGATATAAGGTAGAATATTTTTTTCATGGATGGATGGATTTACCATATCCATGTAGAGGCATGCATAAAATATTACACACATTAAAAGGTCGCAACATTGGGTTGTTTTACACACCTTAGTATGGATATGTCTAGAATTTAAAAAGCCTGTAATCTTCATTCTATCCAATAACTACAAACAACTTTTTAGGGATTATTATGAAGAATCATTCACATGGGGTGGAGCCATACTCTAAAGGATCTCTACTGTAGCTCAAAACATGGCGAGTTTAGTTGAAGATCAACTAAAGATTTTTAAAAATTATAATATTTCTAGGATAGAAAACCACTCAATTATTATAGATATATTTAATTATAAATCACATGTGGAGTTACTGGTGGATTCAATGTGATTGAAATAAAAAAGGTTCAAAATTAAATTTTCAAGGTTTTTGTCGATAAATTAAAAGGTTGAGCTATTATACTATGGTATTGAGGCATGGGATGGGGACCTTAAACTAGAGCATGGTTCCATAAGAAGTGATGTTTCTATAATGGGGTGTTTATACCTATATTCCTTTTTATTATTCATATCACTTAATGAATATAATGATTGGGTAAGTATTTTGGGCCAATCCATGTTTGGATAAGGGATTACATTTAGTGAGGTAGAGTATCATCTTAATTCTATTATGGTTTCTTTATCCATTTATCAATTATTTCTTTCCACCTTTCATGACTATTGGGGTGGGAATAAATATATTATCAACACAATAACTAACTACCCAAGTTCATTGTTTGGTCAATGGGTGAATATGTGTGGTTATGTTCAAATAAGGTTTTTGATTACCCTCTATATTTCCAAATTGAAGTATATAAGAGTTGAAAAGGTTTGTGAATATAATGGAGAGTGTTCACTTTGAGAGGGGTTCACTAGGATTCAATTCTAATGATATCTAAATTAAGTTAATTATTTTCACTTCAGTAATGCATGAAATCTGAAATACTATGCTTGGTTCACTCGTATTATTGATCCAAAACCCAAAAAAATCTAAATTTTTTCTTTAAGTTTATTAAACATTCTGAGTAACTTATACACGGTTCTCTTTGGGAACAACATTCACTTCCACTGTACTAGATTAAAATAAATTTAATGCTATTTAGAGTTTATAAATTTTTATATTGGTTACCCTAATAAAAATAAAAACAATTTTTGATCGATCAATTTATAGAAACCATTTTTAGGAAAATGTTGTCCAATTTTTTTAGGATTTTCATGAATTTTTTTCTTTGTTTTTTCTCTTCCATTTTTACACCTCTTCATGACATGCAATAGTTTCAGGTACAACTCAAATGCATGAGTACTTCACTCAAGGTAAACAAAAAGAATAAGATACTAATTTCAATCCCAAGATTGAGAATACCCCGATAATAAAAATAAATATTAAAGAAGATAAAGAATTCATGGTTGGAAGAAAACATGGCTAAGGAGATATCCAAGGAGAACACCAAGAGTTCCAATAATAGAACTCGTGAATAAAATCTCTCATGAACTATGGAAGACCCTCAAAAGTGGGGTTTAATATGATAATTATCGTGCCTCCATTCATTTCTCAACCATTCATGGTCATTTAATTGATCATAAAAATGATATCACACTCCATTAAATCTGTCAGACTGCCACATGAAGATTCCAATTCTCACCATGGGAGTTTCTTCAAGCTCTGCAACACTTTCAAGTTCAATAACATAATAATATACATAATAAGGCTATGACTCTTCCACTTCTCACTCAAGGATAAGGCTCAATAATGTATATAAATTCTACACCCACATTCAACCACCACTTTGGAGGATTTTATAATAAATATTTTTCCCATATTTTTTCCATCTTCCAAGTCCATGGATTTACATGAAAGTATTTTGAACTTTGAACAACTAAATGATGAATACCTCTATAATTAATTAAAAATTATTAAAATATAATTAGAATATTTCCCCACAATATAATATAAACTTGGTTACAAATGCAAACCATCTATAAAGATTATTCACAAGTTAATAGATCAATTGTAGATAATGTCTCAAGAGTATCACTGATGAGTAAATCACTCGAATATAGTTACGAATTGTTGGATGAAATGTATTGAAATGTTTTTCAATGGAAAAATGATGGAGGATAAAAAAAGGAGTTAACATGGTGGATAATAGTTGGGTATCCCCACAAATGAATGATATATTAATTAAATTGGATGTTATATTGGACACTCAACATCCCAAAGGTATTCATTGTGAAGATATGAATTATCACGATTTTAAACAAAAAAATTAGGTGTATAGATAAAGGCCACTACTATAAGAACAACTGAATCAAGGAAATGGATTTCAACATGGATAATGATTTCAATTAAGGCCTCAATGTTTTCAACATCAACATCAAGGCCGGTATCTAACTAGTCAAATCCACACTTTAAAGGACACCCTGGCTACATTTATGAAAACTATAAGGGCTTCTCTCAAGGAATTGAATTCCTATTTCAAGTATCATGGGGATACTTTATATTAATTAAAATAATACTCACAATTTCAAAATGATTTCATGAATAATATAGATTTACTAGTGGGGTAGATTATTACCCACCTAAAGGTATGCTAATGGGATTTTAACAAGGAGATATTGATGTTCCTAAACAATGAGATCTAAAATACATCACTATAAGGAGTTAAAAAATAACCAAATACAATTTTGAAGATAGGAAAAAATAGAAGGAGATCCAAAATAAAGAATTTATAATATGGATTTATGAACAATATAATAATGAAAGGGGTGTAGATCAAGGAACAAAGGGATCAAAGGAAGAGAAGATGATAATTTGGTTAAATAGGAATAACCACCCCCATACTAACCTCCAATACATTTTCCAAGGATAGTGAGGCAAGTAAAGCTAGATAATTAGAGAGAAAAATTTATGGATATGTTTAAGAAATTACTTATGAACATACCATTTTTTTAAGATGTAGATAATATTCCCACCTATACAAAATTTTTGAAACAATTGGAATCAAATAAGTGGAAACTATAGGTATTTATAACCACACAATTGATGGGGGTTGTTGGGTTGTTGTGTTAAGAATCCTACTAAATAAGAAAACTAATATGGGTATATTTTTTATTATAATTGACATTGGGTATAATGTGTTTTGTAAGGATTTGTGTGATTTAGTATAGAACATGAATATAATGTCATAATCAACATTTAAAATCCTGTTATTGATAAATATGAATCTAAATCGAGTTTTCATTGAACATTAGGATATAAAAATGTGACATCCCTAAGGTTTAATTAAAGATTTAATTTTCAAGGTATAAAATCTATACTTCTCAATTGAATTTCTGGTGATGGACATTGATGAGGATAAGACTCTAATAATCATTGGAAGAAGATTCCTATAAATGGTATGGGAATTTGTTGATATCCAAAGTGTAGAGTTAATCTTATGAGTTGGTGGAAAAGATGTAAATTTCCATATCCAGTGGGTGATAGAGAATATTGATGGGAGAGGAGATTATTTGAGAGAAGATAGCTTCTAATGAGTTAAGGATATAAATTCCCATTAGAAAATAAGTGATGTGGCTACTTTAGAGAATAAATAATAGGCTGAAAAGGGAAAGAAATGAAAAAAAATTACTAGAGAATGTTGAAGAAATAAGAGGGGTTGTTGTCCTATAAGATTTCAAGGTAGGTCAGCAAGTTTGGGAAACCAATGAAATTCCATTTTATTTTTCAAAAAGGTTCAAACATTTATGGATTGGGCCCATATAAGGGGAGAGAATAATACTTTAATAAATAGTAAATTTGATCTCAAAAAATGAAGAGGACCCATCTACATGTTGGAATCACAGCTTCGGCCCTTTGTAGATCCACATAGGGTAACCTCTTTACTACCCTAAATCACTTGACATTGATAGGTATAGTCGACCTTAAGAAAAATAAACAAATAAATTTTAGTATGATACCTGAATTTTAAAATTATTTATGATTTAATATTGAATTTATTTTCAATTATGTTTAGGAACTATTTTAGGGGTGAATTCCTTTATATTTTTGAACTTTCATGAGAATGGGCCTACACATTCATTGATTGAATTTTATTTTTAGGACAATTATAATTAAATACACAAAGAAATAGGGAAAAAATAAAATAGAATAAAATAAGAGCCTAATTTCAAAGGGTATTAAACTTTAAATTTCATAATTCAATGATACTCCCCTATTTTCAGAATTTATTTAAAGCTTAAATGAATAAATTTATACCCACACTTATATTAGTTATATTTTTTTGATCCATGATTATTAGGATTTTTATATACCCCATGATTATAAGTTTTAATTTTTTAATTTGATTTAATTGAATAAATAAGATGGGGTTTTTTAATCATTAGGGTTTAGCATATGAATTTGGAATCAATAAATCGTGATTTTTCATTTGTATTCAAATGTTGATGAAATTTTCCCTTCCATTTTTTATGTCATGAATTTAATAAAATCATGTGGATTAATTATTTATTGTTAAATATTCCATGAGTGATTTTTTGATATTTTGGGATCTCATTACTAAGATATTTTTGGAAATAATTTTTCCAATTCTATTTTGAGAAAATATTCTTGAGAGAACATGGGACATGTTACCTACTAGGACTTGTATTTGATCTTTTCAAAACTATGATTTTAAAAAATCTCTTTTAAAATGATTATGGGTTTTTTTATTTTTCCATTATCAATGAGACCTAACTTAATATTTATCCTACTTTTATACATTATAGAATTTGAATAATATTTTTGATAGGAATGAGCCACATTACAAGACAACTTTATGTATTCCTACCCTTCCTCTAGTTTCTTTCATGATTATCAAAGATCAAGTATGGGGGTATAATTTTATATAAATGAGGGATGTAATTTATTGAGGATAAATTTTTTTTGTTACTTCTTTGTTTTTTGGAAAAGTTTCATTCTAGTATTCATTATCTTCATTGCTACCCTCTATATGATGAAAAAACCAATCAAAATTCTTTTATGTTTTAGAGGTCCAAAAATACCCATCACTTGATTGATGATTTATATTATTTAGGGTTGGGTGGTTTATGTGATACTTTTCCAATATAAACTTTAGAAAAATTGAAAATATAATTTTGAAAAGAAAAAAGATAAGGAAAAATAATGATGGGTAACACAATCATTATGATTTAATTGTCTTGTGAACTTTATATTGATCTTGTGATGTGGTAAATATGTAATTTATAAGAGAATAATTTCATTGAAATTTAATTATATTATTATACATTATACATTAGAGGTAAACATCCTTCTTGAGTTTAATTTTTTTTATCTTTCAATTACCTACCTCCCTTAAGTATCAAAGTCATTTTGATCCTAATTTTAATGTCCTTGTGATTTTTAGTGATTTTTTTCTCTAAAATATGGAGAAAGAAAGTCCCATTTATGTTCATAATTATGGTGCATGTACTTAATGTATGATCACAACTCCATTTAATTGTAACCTTGAATGATGATAAAAAAAATAAAAGTGAGGAAAATCACAACATGTAATGTTTAATAATGATAATTTTAGAGTCTTGAATGGAAGAAAGGAGAAGTACCATCATTTTTCATGGGAAATATCAAATTCCTTATTGACTAGTGAGGAGTTGGATTCATTTTTCTTTCGTGGACCTTGAAAAATATTTGTTCCCTACTTTTATTTTTTTTTATTGATTTCAAATTTTAAATATTTATAGCATGGGGGTTCCCTATGTAATTCCAGTTTAGATATATGGTTGAGTGAATACATTTTTTTGTGTGGGGGATTTGCTGAGTTAATTAATTGTATACTTTTTTTAGTTTAATTTTATAATTTTTTTATTTTAATTGATTATATTTTCCATTTTACATTTAATTATCTTATATATTTATAATTAAAATTTTAAGATTGATTTTAAAAAATTAAATGTAAAATAATTTGACTCCTATCATTTGTTTAATCGAATTTTCTATACATTGTTGGATGAAATGGAAAAGTATATGGGGGACTATTAAAAAATGGTTCAGAACCTAGGATGGAACTCAAACAACTACAATCCACATGGATACCCCATATGGGAGGCTAGCCAAGTATCCAAGAGGAAATACCTAACACTGTAGAGGATGTGTAGAAGTCATGCATGGAATACACACAAAAGTGCAAGGATACACTGGTGCATAGGGGTTGGGTTCATGTGATACTAGGAGGAGAGTCTCGCACATGGGGTCAATCCTGAGTGGTTGTAGGTGTCCTCCGACCCATATTCATCTTCGATGTCATTTTTTGGAATGATATATATTAAATAGGATAGTCCAGGTCCTAATTATTTCAATGTGGGATGTCAACTTCACCCAGGTAACTATGAACCTACAGAAATAGCATCATCTCAAGAGAACTCATGCATCACCTTAACCATTCATTTCTACTGTGTCTTCACCAATTACACTACACCACAATACAATATGGTCAGCAAAGGAAATATTGGGTTCCATTCAATAATTAAGAACTAATGCACCGTAATCCCTACCTTTAATTGTGGTAACTCCTAAAGTTGGAATGGTGGAAAGGATGGTTGTATAATATATCCTGATCATTACATTATGGTTACCTCTAACCCAAGTTTAGAGGAAATAAATTCATTCTGTCATCTGTATATTGTGTTGGGGATGATGTTACATAAAATAAAGGTTGTGGTGCAAGTGATTTTGTGACAAAATCAATTTGTAGAATAAAGTACATAGATTGGTTAGATGAGTAATGGAATCATAGCTATGTCATGAAAGTTCTCAAAATGGAAGTTTCAAGGTATTATAGGAGGAATAATTTTGTTTTCATGGACATTTGGCTACATAATATTCATATAGAGGCATGCATGGACGATTACACATGTGAAAATGTAATAAAATAGTATTGTTGTCCACGCCATAGTATAGCTACGTCATGAATTTCAAAATCTAGAAATCTTCAGGATATCTAAGTGCTATATGTGATTTTCAAGTGGGTTTTAATAATAATAATGAATGTTGAGAAGAGACTATCTATAAGGGATCTTGAGTAAAATACAAAACAAGGGTGGTTTGGTCGAAAATATAGTAATAATTTTTATATATTCAAATAATTATAGGGAGTCTAAACCCTCACTTATTATAGAGATGTTTGAGGAGGAATCACATGTGGAGTTTCTAGTTGAGTCAATGTTAATAAAATAAAGGAGGTTCCAAATGATATTTTTAAGGTTACTTCCTATAAATAGAAAGTTGGGGTCATTATACGAAGGTATTCAGACCTCGTATGGGAACCTTCAATTAGAGCATGGTTCCTAAAGAGGTGATGTTTCTACTATGGGGTGTTCATGCCTAGATTTATTTTTATTTTTTATGTCACATCTATACTAGAATAAGTGGGTAATTATTTTCTTCCAATCCATGTATTGGTGAGGTATTTCATTTATTTAAGTGGAGTGTATTCTTAATTATGTGATGGTATTTTTTGTATTATTTTATCATTTATTTATTATTTTTTATTTACACTTTTCAGGACCATTGGAAGTGGGAATAGGTATTCTATTAGTACATTAACAAACTACCCTTGTTCGTTTCATAAATAGTAGGTGAACAAGGGTGATTAAGTTAAAATAAGGTTTTGGATTAGCCATCATATTACCTAACCAACAATACATGAGAGTCGAAAAGTGGTGAGAATATAAAAGAGAGTGTTTACACTAAGAGGAGATTCACTAGGATTCAATTCTAATTAAATATAAATTATATTAATTCTTTTCACTTAACTAATGCATAAAATCATAAATACTGGGCTTGGTACATTCATCTCACTGATCTAAAAACCAAACCAATATTAAATCTCTAGTTTTCCTCTTAGTTTTATTAAACAATATATATAACTTATATATAGTCTATGTGGGATCAACCTTGAAACAAACTACAATACATTAAAATTTATATAGTTCTATTTATAGGTCACAATTTTTTAAAATGTTTTCCCTAATAGAATTTAGAACACCTTTTAGGTGATTTGATAGGATATATAAGGATGCTTTCCAACCCACATCAGTGGTGGTTGGTTATGTGCTGAGATGTTTGGGGAAAGTATGGGAGAAAATAATTTGATGTTGGGAAATTAGAGTGGAAAACAAGGGGGAGGTATTTTTGGGAGGAGTTTTTTATATTTTTTTATACTACATTACCCCATTAGATGCATTATTCTATAAGCATTCCATGGTAAAGTTGGTGTTGGTTAGTTGTCCTATTTAGATTCATGTTGGATCCACTATTTATTCACTAGTGTGTTATTATGCTCTTCTCACATGTGAATGAGAGACCCTGGGTAAGATCATACTAATTATACATGTTATTCTCACCCAATGTATATATAAATTGTTTCTCGATGTCTAGAAGGATTTCAGGTACCGATATGGAAATTACTATCTTAGAAGTTGGATATGTTGTCGAGTTGATGATATAAGACTTGTGTTTTGTATTTATTTAGAGAGTTTTATGTTTATTTTTTAGCATGAATTATGGGATTGTTTTTCATTTTCTTATATATGATGTGGTTGAGTTTATTTTTGGTTGATTTAACCTATCACATGATTCTTGTTATTATAGAGGTTAATGTATTCCATATGTGAGATTTTAATTCCCTCAACACTACTCTCAAACCCAAATCTTAATGGAGGCATGACTTAGGGGCCATTATATCTCTACCTTCATTTTTTCCACATGAGGGGTACCTTTGGTGGGAGGTGTCAAGAAATAGTGGTATTAATGGTTCTTACTAATAGATTTGATGTAGTTTGGAGGTAGGTTGTAACATCCCAGGTAAATAAAGAGTATGATATTTTCATATTTATTAATTTTTGTGAATTAAATATTAATTTTACTTTAAAGGGTATTCTATGTTCGATGTCATACCCAACACACAATAATGGGTTTCTTCGAAATCTCATGTTGCACACAATGTTGAGTCATACTGAAAAAAAATATATAATATTATTTTAAATGGTAGTTAATGCATTGACATTGTATTGGAAGGAATGAATAGAACTAACTAAAATATGATCATACATGTTTGTTAAATTTTTTTTCATTTATCCAATAAAATTTAGTGGCTTAAAATGTGAATGAATCTAATTTTAAGCATAAATACTCTAATATTCTTTAAAAGGTCGGTTTACTGCCTTTTGATGGATAACACTTTTTAAATCTAGTTTTTGTCCCTTTTATATGTTCTATTTGAAAAAATAATATTCTTCTTTATAATATGAACATAAAAATTTACTTCGGATGAAATTTTTCTATTTTTATAGATAATGTTCATTTTTTAATAAAGAGTGAAAAATACTACATTTTAATTCAAAACTTCCTTTTAATATAATTTATTTATATGGATAGACTATCTTTTTAAATTTTTTTAAATTTTAGTTCGATTATATTTTTACCATTTAATCCAATTTTGGTAATTGTAAGTAATTTCACTTTGAAATTGAATATAAATAAGTGTCAATATTTTGATAGTTATTATTTCTTAAAAACACGCTTTTTGGTTTTGACAACGGGAATTAATTTTAAATTAATTTCTGAAACTTATGTGATTTGAATTTTAAAAAATAAATTCCATATTTGGAATCATTAATTCCAAATTTTTTAAATAGGTAACTTTTATTTTTAGACATTATGAATAGTAACTTCAGTAAATATTTTATTTTCCATGGTTAAAGGGTAAATCTGGTAAATAATTGTAAAAAAATAATATTATAATATTATAAAATTACCCTAACACATGTCCTAATCCTATTGGATGATACATGTCCGACCATGAGCATCTTTGCATCGATTTTGGGACCCCATTGAGCCACTTCTAAGTGAAAATGACACTTTCTAAAAATTAATTTAAAGTTAAGGAAATGTAACATAAACATATATATCTTAGTAAAAAAATTATAATGAATTATATAAGTGATATTTTCGGATATAAATATTCATTAGAAAGATAAAACAATTTCCTACATCATGGTATTTTATTTATAATTTTTAGACATCATATAAATAAATTTATTTTTGACACAATGATGATGTAATGATTACCTCGTTAATGAATGTTTTAAATAAATGTGATAATAAATATTAAAATAAATTTATTTTGAAACTTTTTATTTCATAAATGATTTTTATGGATGATTATAACTTGTTATATTTAAATTAATGTAGTTTTTTTGAAATAATAAATTTGTTATATAATTTTTTTGAAGTCTTGATATGAATAGTTTACAAATTGACATAAATGAGTTTTTAAATCAATCAATATTTTATTAAATGATAAAATAGTCCTAAAAATATAATATTAATCCAAATGACATATATTATGTTAATAATTTCATTAATGATCCATTTCTTGGTTTATTGTCATTTTATAGTAAATATATTAACCATATATTATGAATATACAATAGTACATGGAAAAAGTTAAATTAGTTAACTAAAGGTTAAAGCTAAAATATAAGGTTATTTTAAGAACTAAACATGTCTAAACCCCATTTATGAGATTATTTAAAATAATACCCACCTTTTATTATAATTAAATGATTTTGGGACCTTTTGAAATCGAAATTCAGTTTATAATAAAATAATATTTTCAAACTTTCCTAAAGTGCCCCCCCTCCCCCTTATAAAAAGTCATCACCTCTAACCCTTACTCACACCTATAAATCCCCCTTTAATCATCCATAATCCACCAAAATAAGCTCCCAACATCTCTATATTCCACCTATAATCCTTAACTTAGGCATAATGAACTACAACAAAGCCTTTTGGTTCAAACCAAAGGGAGTTGCCCGATTTAAAGGTAACGTCTTCCCTCAAGTTCTCTTCTTTTATTTTACTTCTTCACTCCCTATGATCTTATTATTATTTTTTTACATAAAAAAACAGTATCATAAATATACTAGTTTGTTTTTATGAGAAGTATTAAAACTAAACTTACACACAACTCCATCTAATGGATACGAACATATTGTTTTTATGTATGGCGAACTATTGCCTCATGAGACAATGATTGTTCGATTATCTTCTACCGATTCTCATAGTGGTCATTATGATGGAACAATATTTATATGTGATATATATTATATTTATATTGTCTCTATTATTTTTTATTTTTCATTTATATCATACCTTTATGGTTTCCATAATAGGTAAATGCGATAATTTCATTTGAGGAAGTGCGGACTATCTCCCCCTCAAAGTGATATGACTCATTCATGCCATACGTGGAACGTATAAAGGATGGAATTAATGAATTTATATATGATATTAAACTATAATTATAATATACCTATGTATAATTAAGTTTTAATTCCATTAAATATGAAATAGAAATGAAAGTAGCATTCATGCGTACGTAAGGCTTACCATCTCCATGAACTGTGCATTTCATTTCGTATCTCTAAATGTTATGTACTATTATAAATACATAAATATATATAGGATATATATGATATATATATTATCTAAATCATGAATATCATTCTGAAGATAATGTAATTTTAACCACATGGACAACTTATAATTATAAGAAGATCATTTTTGACTCAAGTACCAAATATCGACAAAATGACTGTTATTAACTCAAATGATTATGTAATGTTTATAAAGTGGTAATAATTGATATAAAAGGAATAATAAAATTTAAAAAGGTTCTTAATAAAGTATAAATTAAATTTATTTTATTATTCAGTAGATTTAACAATGAACAAGTCAAGTCGGACACAAGGTAAGGGAACTTCTTAACCCAATTTCCATTCTTTGGGTTGAACATCTACTTCTTGATTATTTCATGATAAGATTATGTGAGAAATGAATTTTTATATCTTATATAGTATTTATACTTGATTTATTTTAATTTATACTGAATACATATAATCAATCTATTTGATTAAGAAAATGATCTTTGTAAGGGAACCTTTCACCCTCCTTTTTAGTCAAAGACTTATTTTATGTCATGTATTTTAATTTTCATTCTCTTATGTTGGGATATGTTCTTAAATATCCTTATTTAAGTACATTTTATTTTAAAGTGATGAGATACCCTTTTTTCTCTCGTCAAATCATTTTTTGAATTTTAAAGTGACATTGTTAAGCTGCAGATTTTTTGTAAGGGATTTCATCTCAATATCCTTTCATTGAGGA
This sequence comes from Viscum album, assembly GCA_963277665.1. NCBI lineage: Eukaryota > Viridiplantae > Streptophyta > Magnoliopsida > Santalales > Viscaceae > Viscum > Viscum album. Next base: position 1,444,543,017 of record OY728155.1, on the reverse strand, counting down.
ATATTTTGATTTATACACGACATTCATTTATACGATGTATAAACCCCCTTTGACTTTTCATTTAATTAAAAGGGTATCTTTTTCTATGTATCAATTTACTAAATGACAAAGGGAATGTTTCTTTTTTTAATGTATGCAGTGATAATGACGTTTCCACCACTGCGAGTTTTATTTGATATTTGGCTTCCTTAACAAGACATAATTTTTTTAAAAAGAAAGTAATACCATATACTCTTTTACATATTTTTGTATTGAAATTGGTTTTGATATTTTATTGGTTATGTCAATATATTTAAATGATATATTGTGATTTAAATGTGGAAATTTTATCTTTACTTTATGTTTTTTTATGTGTTATGAATATGTTATGGTTCTTGGGAATTGTTTGCGTATATGGGTGGTTTCGTGATAAACCTAGGGCGGGTGAGCCCGAGATAGATCTCCAATGCATTGGGTAATGTGAGAGAGGTAAACTTTAATTTTTCTCCTAAGAGATTTAGGTAATATATTGTGATGGGTAGTCCAAATGTAACTCCCTATGTAGCTATGAAATCTACAATGTAAGTTTGATATAGATTCCACAAGTTATCATTATGATTTATGATTTCCATGTGTTATTCATAAATCTTATGATTTCATGAGGTATGTAAAAGAGACTATGTTTTGTATGTATTGATGTACTAATTATTTCTTTCTTTATTTTATAACCATTACTGATCTTTTTATGATCATCCCAAGTTTTTGAATTGTTTTTCACAGGGTATAAGGCAGGGTAAGAGAAAGGAAGAATTCAAGAAGATTTATATAAAGAAAAGAATTATTGTTTTCTTTTAATAATTTTTATTTTAAGAAAAAAAATGGATACTGAGTAGAAGTTTCTAATTTATAATATTTGAGATGTAATGTAATAGTTATGTCTTAATTCTATAAAACTCTAAACCTGAAAATATCCTTAATGTGAATTATTAAATTAATTCAAGATTATGTAATGTTTAAGGTTGGGGCCTTACAGTTGGTATCAGAGTTCAGTTTAGACAACTTTATGAGTTAGGATATAGTTAAATTGATATCCATAAATTAATTTATGGTAAGATTGAAATGATATAGCATTTACAGATTACCATGTTTCTTCGCCTAATATATTTATGTGTTCAGAATGGTTTTTTGTAGAGGAAATAGAGAAGTTGTTCTAGGGAGGAATACAGAGGGAAATGAACTTCCAAATCAGTATCCTGAGATGGTCGGAATCAGAATTGAATAGTTTGATATAGTGATGGATCAGTTGAAACAGGTGATAAATGGTGGTTGTGTTTATTGATGATATTTAGTTTATTATAAAAGTAAATAGGTTCATGAAAGTCATTTGAGGGTTGTCTTGAAAACTTTAAATGAAAATAAACTGTATGGAAAATTCAGCAAGTGTGATTTTTGGTTACAAAAAATTTCTTTCCTTGGTCTCATTGTTTTAAAAATCAGTATAATTGGTGATCCTACTAAAACAAAAGTTGTTGAAGAATGGCTAAGACCCATAAATATAACTAAGATCCATATTTTTCTTGGTTTAACAGGTTATTAACCGAGTTTTGTTGAAAATTTTGCACGGTTATCTAGCCCAATGACTAAGTTAACTTGAAAAGGTGTTAAGTTAATTTGGACAAAAGAATGTGATGATTGTTTTTAGGAATTGAAAAAAAATATTGGTGAACACTTCAGATTTGGGATTTCCTTCTAGAAATGGTGAATTTTTTATCTACAATGATGATTTGTTAAAAGGACTTGGTTGTGTCCTAATGCAGAATGATCAGGTGTTAGAGAAATCATCTCTATCAAAAAGAATTAATAAAATTCATAAGGAAGATAGTGAGTTTCAGAAAAAGTTATAGTTGGTTAAGAAGGGTAAGTTTCCTGATTTTAACATTGATAATGATTTTGGTTTGAGTTTTGAAAAGAGATTATGTGTTCCTTGTGATTCACAGTTGAAGAAAGAGTTGTTATGTGAAGCTCATAGTTCTCCGTTTTCAGTTCATCTTGGTATTACTAAGATGTAGAGAGATCTTCAAGAGTATTACTGATGGGATGGAATGAAAAGAGATATTTCTAACTTTACTGTGAAGTTTTTGACTTGTCAATAGGTTAAAGTAGAGAGATAGTTACCAAAAGCGGTGTTTCATCCTTTACCAGTATTAGAGTAGAAATTGGAAAATGTATCCATGGAATTCATTGTGGGATTACCAAAGACTTCTTGTGGTAATAATACAATCTGGGTTATTGTTGATCAATTGACTAAATTTTCTCATTTCCTTCCAATTCAAGATAATTTGTCTCTAGATGAACTTTCTCAAATTTATGTTAAAGAGATAGTTAGGTTGCATGGAGTTACCCTCTCCATTGGTTCTGATTGTGATACCAGGTTTACTTCTAACTCTTGGAAAGGCCTTCAGAAGTCGTTGGGTGCTGAATTAATTTTAGTACAAATTTTCATCCATAATAATATGGACAGTCAGAATGAAAAATTCAGACATTGGAAGATATGTTACGTTCTCGGTCAATGGATTACCAGGGAATTTGGGACCAATATCTTTCTTTGGTTGAATTTTCTTATAATAACAATTTTCATTCCAATATACATATGGCTCTATTTGAGGCATTATATAGAAAGCGGTTTCAAACTCCATCTTTTTGGGATGAAGTAGGTGAAAGGAAACTGATGGGACCAGAATTGGTAGAAGAGATGACAGAAAAAGTTAAATTGATTCAGAAGAACATGAGAACAGCTCAGAGAAAGCAGAAAAGTTTTGCAGATAACTGAAGGAATAATATTTATTTTGAGGTGGGTGATCATGTATTTCTCAAAGTTTCTCCATGTAAAAGTGTGATGTGTTTTGGTAAGAAGGGAAATCCGAGTATGAGGATCATTAAACCCTATGAAATCTTGGAGAAAGTTGGATCATTTGCCTGTAGAGTGGTTTTACCTACAAGTTTATCCTAGGTACACAATGTTTTTCATGTTTCAATGTTGAGAAATTATATGTTGGATCCATCTCTTGTTTTGAGTCCAGAGGTAGTTTAGTTGGAAGAGAATCTCTCTTATGAGGAACAACCAGTCCAAATTCTTGACCGAAGAGAGAAAGTGTTGTAGAATAAGGTAATTCATCAGGTAAAGGTTTTGTGAAAAAACCATATGTTTTAAGAGACAATGTGGGAATCTAAAAATGTAATGAGAGATAAATACCCCCACTTATTTGATAAGTGAATATAATTGCGGGGACACAATTCCCAAAAGGGGGGAAGGATGTAACATCTCAGGTAAATAAAGAATATGATATTTTCATATTTATTAATATTTTTGAATTAAATATTAATTTTAATTTAAAGGTGATGATATTTTCGATGGCGTACTCGACACACAACAATGGTTTCCTCCGAAATCTCATGTTTCACACAATTCTGAGTTATACTGAAAAAAATATATACTAATATAATATTATTTTTAATGGTAGTTAACGTCTAACTGTTTTATTGGTGAGAATAAACAGAACTAACTACAATATGATTATACATGTTTGTTAAATGTTTTTACATTTATCCAATAAAAGTTAGAGGCTTAAAATGTGAATGAATCTAATTTTAAGCATAAATACTCTAATATTCTTTAAAAGGTTGATTTAACGCCTTTTGATGGAGAACCCTTTTTAAATCAAGTTTTTGTCACTTCTATATGTTCTATTTGACAAAATAATATTCTTCTTTATAATTGATACATCAAAATTTAATTTGGATGAAATTTTGGAATTTTTCTGATAATGTTCATTTTTTAATGAATAGTGAAAAATACTACATTTTAATTCAAAACTGACTTTTAATATAATTTATTTATATAGTTAAATTATCTTTTTAATTGGTTTTAAAGTGTAATTAGATTATATTTTTACCATTTAATCCAAATTTTTTTCATTGTAAGTAATTTTACTTTGAAATTGAACATAAACAAGTGTCAATATTTTGATAATTATTATTTCTTAAAAACACACTTTTTTATTTTGACAACATGAATTAATTTTAAATTAATTTTTGAAAAATCTATGTTTTGAACTTGGAAAAATGTATTCCATATATATAATCAGGATATCCAAATTTTTTAAATAGGTAAATTTTATTTTTAGACATTATGAATAGTAACTTCAATATATATTATATTTATCATGGTTAAAGGGTAAATCTGGAAAATAAAGGTAAACAATAATATTATAATAATATTAAATTATTCTAAAACGTGTCCTAATACTATTTTATGACATATATCCAAACATGGACATCCTTGGGTCGATTTTGGGACCCCATTGAGCCACTTTTAAGTGAAAATGACACTATAAAAATTAATTTAATGTTAAGGAAAATGTAACATAAACATATCTCTATTAGTAAAAAAAGATTATAATAGGTTATATAAGTGATATTTTATACTATAAATAGTAATTATAAATATAAAGATATTTCCTACATCATGGTATTTTATTTATAATTTTTAGACATCTTATAAACAAATTTATTTATGACACAATGATGATGTGATGATTACTTCATTAATGAATGTTTTAAATAAATGAGATTATGAATATTAAAATAAATTTATTTTTAAACTTTTAATGCCATCCAAAAATTTTATGGATCCTTATAACTTGTTATATTTTAATTAATGTATTTTTTTCTAAAGAATCAAGTTGTTATAGATTTTTTTTAAATTCTTCATATGAATAGTTTATAAATTGACATAAATGAGTTTTTAAATCAATCAATATTTTATTAATTGATAAAATAGTCCTAAAAACATAATATTTATAAAAATTACATATATGATGTTATTAATTTCATTAATGATCCATTTTTGGGTCTCTTGTCATTTTATAGTAAATATATTAACCATATAGTATGAATATACAAGAGTACATGGTAAAAGTTAAATTAGTTAAATGAAGGTTAAAGCTAAAAGATATGTTTAATTTTATAACCTAAACTTGTCTAAAACCCATTTTATGAGATTATATCTAACAATACTCACCTTATATTTTAATTAAATTAGTTTGGGAACTTTTTAAATCGAAATTTAGTTTATAATAAAATAATATTTTCAAACTTTTCTAAAGAGCCCCTCCCCCCTTATAAAAAGCCATCACATCTAACCCTTACTCGCACCTCTCAAGACCCCTTGTATCATCCAAACTTTACCCAAATAAGATCCCAAAATTCCTATATTCTAACTAGAAGTCTTAACTTATTCATAAGGAACTTCAAGAAAGCCTTTTGGTTCAAACCAAAGGGAGTTACCTGATTTAAAGGTAACATCTTCCCTCAAGTTCTCTTCTATTATTTTACTTATTCACTCCCTGTTCTCTTATTATTATTTTTTAAAATAAAAAAACCAGTATCCTCATTATAATATGTTGTTTTTGTGATAATTATTCAAACTACACTTACACACACCTCCATCTAATAGATACGAACATATTGTTTCTGTGTACGGCGAACTGCTGCCTCACAAAACAATGATTGTTTGATTATCTCCTACTGCATCTCAATGTTTCCATTATAATGGAAATGTATTTATATGTGATAAATATTATATTTATATTTTATCTATTCTTCTTTATTTTTCATTTATATCATACCTTTATGGTTTCTATAATGGGTAAATGCGATAATTTCAATTGAGAAAGTGCGTACTACAGCCCCCTCAAAGTGATATGACTCATTCATGCCATATGTGGAATGTATAAAGGATGGGATTAATAAAATTATATATTATATTATAATTTAATTATAATATAACTATGTATCATTAAGTTTTCATTCCATTAAATTTTAAATATAAATGAAAGTAGCATTCATGCGTACGTACGGCTTACTGTCTCCATAAACGGTGCATTTCATTTATTATCTCCAAATGTTATGTACTATTATAAATAAATATATATACTGGAAATATATGATATATATTATCTAAATCATGAATAAAATTCTGTATATAATGTACTTTTTACCACATAAACAACTTGTAATTATAATAATTTCATTTTTGACTCAAGTACCAAATATCGGCAAAACGAATGTTATTAACTCAAATGATTATATAATGTTTATAACATGGTAATAAGTGACATAAAATCAATAATAAATTTTAAAAATGTTCTTAGGAAAGTATAAATTAACTTTAGTATATTATTCAATAGATTTAAGAATGAATGTGTTAAGTCAGACACGTGGTAAGGGAACTTCTTAACCCAATTTCCATTCTTTGGGTTAAACTTATAATTCTTGATTATATTGTGATATGATTATGTGAGAAATTAATTTTTATATATTATCTAGTATTTATACTTTATTTATTTGGATTTATAGTGAATTCATATAATCAGTCTATTTTATTAACAAAATGACCTTTATAAGGGAACCTTTCACCCTCCTCTTTTAGTGAAAGACTTCTTTTATGTCATGTCTCTTAATTTCCATTATATTATGTTGGGATATGTTTTTAAATATACTTATTATTGTACATTTTATTTACAAGTGATGAGATACCCTTTTTCTCTCATCAACTCATTTTTTGATTTTTAAAGTGACGCTGTTAGACTTCCGAATTTTTGCAAGGGACTTCATCTCAATCTCCTTTCATTGAGGCATATTTTGATTTATACAAGACATTAGTTTATATGGTGTATAAACTACTTTGAATTTTCATTTCATTCAAAGGGAATATTTTTCTAAATAGAGTTTTACTAAATGATAAAGTTAATGTTTCTTTTTTTAACATACATTGTGACAACGGCCTTTCCGCCACCACGGGCGTTATTTAATATTTGGCTTCCTTAACAAGGCGTAATTTTTTTAAAAGGAAAAAAAATACCATATACTCTTTTACGTATTTTGTTATTGAAAATAGTTTTGATAATGTATTGGTTATGTCAATATATTTAAATGATATATTGTGATTTAAATGTGGAAATGTTATCTTTACTTTATGTTTGTTTTATATGTTATGAATATGTTATGGTTCTTGGAAATTGTTTACGTATATGGGTGGTTTTGTGATAAACCTAGGGCGGGTGAGCTCGAGATAGATCTCCAATGCATTGGGTAATGTGAGAGAGGTAAACGTTAATGTTTCTCCTAAGAGATTTAGGTAATATATTGTGATGGGTAGTCCAAACGTAACTCCCTATGTAGCTATGAAATCTACAATGTAAGTTTGATATAGATTCCACAAGTTATAATTATGATTTATGATTTCCATGTGTTATTCATAAATCTTATGATTTCATGAGGTATGTAAAAGAGATTATGTTTTGTATGTATTGATGGACTAATGATTTATTTCTTTATTTTATAACACTTACTAATCTTTTTATGATCATCCCAAGTTTTTGAAATGTTTTTCACAGGGTATAAGGCAGTGTAAGAGAAAGGAAGAATTCAAGAAGATTTATATAAAGAAAAGAATTATTGTTTTCTTTTAATAATTTTTATTTTATGAAAAAAATGGATATTGAGTAGAAGTGTATACTTTATAATATTTGAGATGTAATGTAATAGTTATGACCTAATTATCTAAAACTATATACTTGAAAAGATCCTCAATGTGAATTTTTAAATTAATTCAAGATTATGTAATGTTTAAGGTTGGGGCCTTACATAGGTACTATGGAGATTGAATGTGTTGGTAGGGTAATGATGCTAGTTTATTTTGGAACATGACATAGACCAGAGATATAGGCTAGGACATAGGATTTTAAGGGCACTCGATATTTGATTTAAGGACTATGAGTCTCCTGAACTACCAAGTAAACTATCCTCATTTGTAGGGTAGAGACTTAGGGAAGGTACATGCATCATGATTGTTTGTTTTCATGTCCTAATTTGGGTGAATTTAGGTAATTAAATGGAACTAATTAAATTATCATTGATAAAACTACATGCTATAAGTGTTATTATTTCTCCTTGTTTCTTGGAATGGATCTTAGTTGTCGTATGTGTGTAGGTCGGGAAATAGAGGTTCAGCAGGATAATCTGGTTGATTACTGTAGGATAAACTTGATTGAGGGGGATTAGGCATAGAGAAGTTCCTTGTGTTCTTTTTATTAATAGATCTTGGGAAAATATTATGGAGTTTCTATGATCTGAAGATAGAGTGCTTGTTGGATGATATTAAGATAACATTTTGTTTGATTTAAGCTTTAGTTGTGTTTTGGGTTCCATTAAAATTTATTCAGATGTATAGATATATGAGTTAGTGGTGGAAATTATATCTTGGAGAATGGAATAAGATATATGTTTTTTGTTTTACATCTAGAACTAGTTTTGTTTGGAGTTTTTTTATTTTACATTGAATTCGGAAAAGTGGTAGGAGATTATTTCTCTCCAGTAGGGAATCATAAATGTGCAAGAACATGGGATAATATTCAAGGGCCTCCTTTAATTTTCCCATGATATCTTTCTATATTAGGAGTCTAGATCATGGTATCTAGAGGAGGTTCTTTTCCCAGTAATAAATTTTTTAGTCACCCTATTTATGATTCCTATATATTCAGCAGTGCAGAAGATGGGAGAGGTTATGAAGAGGATACACTCTCTAGGAGGTGATCCTCAAGAGGGGGTCGGTAGGGTGTCATAGGGACTAGGGATTTAGGTAATGGATCAAGGATATCTTTGAATTTGGGGTTCAATCCATTAGGTAACCAACCTCGATAGACCATTATATTTCATTCATGGGATGGTGGCTCATAAGCTTCTTCTAGGGATTCTCATTTTCATGTTATGTCTATGGGGATCATAGTAATCAATAGGATATGTATCCAATGGTTTAGGGGGATATTTTTTTATGGGTGGTCAGGCACCATTTTTAGTAGTAGCATCAATTGACTCTAAGGTAGTTTCAACAGCATGGACCGCTGGTGCTTGTTTAGAGGTCAAGGCCAGATGGAGTTAGCAGAGGGAAACCTCGCGTTGGTCCCTAACCTCAAGAAACTAGTCTAGATCATAGTAATGGAATACATTATGAGAGAAGTATAGGATCTATTCATGGGTATATTCATGTGATGGAGGTAGTAGCTCCAAAAGGGGCAGAGGTTATCTACTGTATGATCAGTTTATCATCTTCCCTAGTTTTATCCTTATTTGATTTAGGATCATCATGATACTTTTTTAATCCTACTTTGTTTCATTCTTTGGGAATAGTGGTGGAGAGACTTATCATTCCCATGGTATTACCCATATCAATTTTATATTATACTATTTTGTTTTATGTGTTCCATGGGTGTAGAACGGTGATAGGGAAACACCAGTCAGTAGGAGATTTCTTCTTGATACAGATCCAACCATAAAATGTTATCCTTGGCACAGATTGGTTGTATTTATTACAAGAAATCATTGAATATTTATGAAGTAGAGTTTCATTTTATAATGTATAGGGATAGTGAGTGTAATTTAATAATTATAGGGGTTATCATATGGATTATAGGAACTTCAAGCCTCTTTTATCTCAGTTGGAAGAATTGTTAGTGGAAGATTAGGAAGTTGATATTCTTGGGGTTGTGGGTGAGTTCTTTCACGTATTCCAAGATGAAACTATCTCTTATAAGTGGTTATAAGTTTTGGATATATTTATAATTGGTTTCATCTACAATTTTTATGGCTTCATATTGAATGGATTCTACAGAGATGTGTGAGTTTAGGCTAATGGTTGATGATCTAATTTATAGGGTTTTCATCTGACCTTTTGTATTTTCTTAGATATATCTGGGGTTGTTTTCCAAGATGTCAGATGATATTCTGAGGTTTTTTGTGAACTAATAAAGTCTGAATTAGGTGACATTCAAGAATCGTTATCCCCTTATGAGTATCGATGATCTATTTGAACAAATAAAGGGAGGAAATTTTTTTTAATGATTGATTTGCGGTTTGGATATCACTTGGGGAAGGAGGGGTATGAGGATATCATTAAAACTATATTAGGATGAAGGTATGGGAACATAGAGTGTGTGTTTTTGTCATTTGATGAAACTAATTCAACATTTGTGTTCATAGGGATAATTTTTCTTATGTTCCTTGAGTTCTTGTACCAGTTCACGATCATGTTCATTGATGAAATATTGATATACTAATTTTTTTAGGAGGAGTATGTATACCATATTAGATTCATCTTGTAGATCCATCGACACCACTACCTCTATGTAAATTTATCCAAGTGCATGTTCTAGATGATATATGTTAATTTCCATGGAAATGTAGTGTCCCATTAGGGTGTTTCCATAGACCAATCAAAGATCATGGTAGTTTTGTCTTGAGAATCGCCTAATAATGTGCTCGATATTCATAGTTTCCTTGATCTTGTAGGATATAACCCATGTTTTGTGTTCAAAGTTTCTTGAATTTTAGTATCATTGATATCATTGACTAGGAAGCAATAGGCCTTTGTTTAGAATGATCAATACTAGGGAGCATTCATTTACCTAAAGGAGAGGTTTATTAGTTCCCTAATTCTTCATTTTCTTGAGGAGGGTGTGATGTTTGAGGTTTTCTATGACGCACCCCATCTATGGTTTGGATGTGTCCTAATGTATTATAGGGAAGTAATTTATTATGTTTATAGGAAGTTATATCCCCATGATCATAACTTTTCCTCCCATAATCTGGAGTTGGTGATATTTTTGTTTTCGATAAATGTATGGCATCATTACCTCATTGATGAGGTATTTGTGGTTTCACAAACCACAAGATCTTGAAATATTTATTATCTAGGTGGGACTTGAATCCATTCCATTAGATGTGGATGAATTTTTCTAGGATTAATATTTTTTAGATCTCTTACACCCTAGTAAAGTTCGATGTTGTTACCAATTTTTTGAGTTGTAAGTCTTGAGGATATGTGGTTTGAGAGTCCGTGGATGTTTGAAAAGGGATGGAGGAGCTTGCAGTGATGCATCTTGATGTGAGGGAAAGTGGTGAACATTGGTGTCTTTATCATATGATAGTGGAATCAGCCTTGATTTAGTTCTTAGAGTAGTCTTTTTGGGGTGACTCAAAGTTAGAGGTGATTTATGACTCTGTTGGCCATGGTGAAACTCTAGAGAGATGGTCAAAGGATGGTCAAAACCCTATGTTGTTTCAAGGGATATTGTTTGTTCCATTTTAAATGTGAAATTAATCTCTCTATTAGTTTCACATCTCACCCAAATAGGGGTATCCTGGGGTGTCTTAGAGGTATCATGGATTGAGTAGATAGATTTGGGGGTCTTGGATGAAGTGGTTTGTGCCAGAGTTCATGGCATGGTGTTTGGTGTGTCTGTTAGTGAAAATGGAGCACCATGTTATTGGTGTGTTTTTAAAGCCTTTGGATTTCCTTTAGTAAAAATAGGTGGAAATTTTGATGGATTTTGTTTTTTAGTTAACTTGGTCTCAGGGAGGATGTGATTCATTTTGGGTGATTTTGGACTAACTGGTGAATTTGGATCATATTCTGGAGAATTGTGAATCGAGTGTCATGGATGTTTTGGCAAGGTTGTATGTGGGTTATGTTCTTAGGCTTCATGGGGTACCAAGGATAGTCATCTCTCATTGGGATCCTTGTTTTAATTCATGGGTCTTGAGAGGATTGTATCATACCTTTGGATCATATTTGTGCCTTATCGCTATTTTTTATCCTCAGATAGATGGGAATAAAGAGTGAACTATCTAGGTATTGTAGTTTATGTTGTGAACATGTGTCTTGGATTATATTGTATTGTGGGAAAGTCACCTACCACTATTTGAGTTTTCATATAACAATAGTTTTCACAAATTCATTAACATGGACCTATTTGAGGCATTGTATATTTGGTCGTGTTGTTCTCTATTGTTTTGGTCAGAGGTAGAAGAATAATTGGTTCTCAGTCCTAATGTTGTGAAGATCATGACTGAGAAATTTCATATGGGTATAAAGAAAATGAGGCTAGAACATGGAAATAATAAGTCCTATGTTTATCATAGGTAGAGACCCATGGTGTTTGGAATTGGAGACCATGTGTTCTTGAGGGTTTCTTCTCATCGGGGGTCATAGAGGTTTGGAAGAGAGAGTAAGATTTCTCTCTGGTTCATCGGTCCTTTTGAGGTGTTAGAGTATGTTGGTGAGGTGTATTGTCAGTCAACACTTCCTCTATGTCTAAATAGGATCCATGGTTCCTTTTTTCATCTTCCAACTTTTTTGGTACCTTCACAATGACTCCCAAGTTGTTGACTAGGGAGATTTGGAAATCAAAGATGAAATGACATTTTTGGAGTGACCAATAGAGATACAAGATCATTTATGGAAATTAATTAATAGATGAACCATTCCCATAGTTCATGTATTATGGAGGCATAGTTCCTTGGTTGTGACTACATGGGAGAATGATATGCATATGTGTTCCCAGTACCTTGTGTTATTTTGAGTTCTTCCTTGTTTTTTCATTGATGGTGTGATTCTTAAATCTTGTTTATTTATGTGATGTTCCTTTTTCCCATATAGTTGATCTATTTTATGCCGCCAATATTTTAAGATAGGAAAACCCCTCACCAATCAAGACGAATAGTATTTATAGTAGGTTTTAAAATTGTGTGAGTAAGTCAGTGCTACCCAAAGTGGATAATTTCTTGATACATAGGGTGGGATTCCTTGATTTTTATTTTTGGGGTAGTATTTTATGGATGTTGTAGTGGTAATTATCTTATAATATTTAAGTTTAAATGGTGGTGTGGATGGTTGTTTAGAATATATGTGGTTTGAGGTTTGTGTGAGGTGGTGGTAGTGTTTCCGTTGTAACGAAATCTCTCATAGATATCTCACTGAATGGTTATTCAGACCATTTCCTTTCTTTTTCATGATTGTATTTGATTATTGAGGGTCATAATAATTTGATATGTATCTAATATAACTGTCCAGACTTCCCAAATTGTTACTTTATGATAATTCATGTGATCAAGGTGTTTGGGGGAAGTTCCAAGGGAGTTGAGGAGTGGATTGTAGAGTTTTAGCTGATATTTTAGTTGGAGGAGGATATTGAGGTGTGGTGGCTTTGGTTTTTCCATAAAGGTGATGTATATGGTGTGGAGAGATAATTTGTGGAATAGATCCTTAGAGGTGAAATTTTTAGGGTTCTTCTATTTTTGGCATGGTTGCGGTGTTGTTACTAGGATGTGTTGTGGAGTATATGAGGTGGGATTCTTGTGGTTTTGTCAATTTCAGGGTAGTTACACCATAGGGATGGTCTATGTGATGGAATTATTCTTAGTGATTAGTTTTTATGGAATAGGGGTTTGTCTTGTTATGTGGTATCAATCCTGTTTTATTGGATATGTGGTGTGGACCTCACTGTGTTTCTTATACATGCTTTTGACTAGCCCCTTTATGGAATGGTCCCTTCCTTTACACTATAGACTTATCCAATGTCAATACCTTTTCACCATAGAAAGGAGTGTTGCACCATGGTCTCCTAAATTTTTAGGTTTACTATAAATTTTTTATCTCCTCCATACCCTATCATTCTATGATATTTTCCCTTGACTCATGGGAAACTTCTATTTAATTTTCAGAGGCCTTTCACCCTATCCTTGTGGGATTTGATTCATAGAATCTGGATATCAAGTATTATAAAACCTAAGGTTATTCCCCTCTCTTCTTTCCCATTTTTCCCCTATTTTGAATTTTAGATAAGGTTGTGTTTGTGGAGATTAATTTTTTGGGTTTTGTGGTGGAAAAAGTTTGATAGAGGGTGTTGGGTTCCAGGTTTTTGATCCATTATTAGTGTGATCTTGGTCGTGGGGACGTCCTTTCTTTATCCTGCATTTACACAGTGATTTGGGAAGCTTTTTTAAGGTAGGGGATCCTTAATATCTCCTTTTTTATGTGTATATGTGGGAAGAACATGATTTTTTGATCCTTTGGGTGAATGTTAAAGGTTGACTTAAGAAGATAATTAATTAGATAAATATGAGTTTTATGGGAATAGAGATCAATCACATGTGTTTATTATTTTTATGATATTGTCAATATGATTATGTTTTCTTATTTCTATTACTAAAAATAACAGTTGTATGAAACCATGTTTTCATTGTGTTTGTTGTGAATCCTAATAACCTTTATGTGTTTTATGATTGTTTTTACCATGTATGAAATGATTAATCACTATTATATTACTAATTTATTGGTTTCCCTTGGAAAAATGGATTTGTGTGATAATACCCTTAATAATGAAGAAGTGAATTTTATACAAAATCCCTTAATTGTGGTAAACTTTTGAAGCTGAAATGTGATGTTTTGTGTGGATATTCTTATTGTGGGTCCTTTTGGTCTATGTGAACCTTGTTGGGTCTTATGTGATGATGGTGGTGATTGTATTGAGTGCGGAATGTGTTGGTCAGTGGAGTGATGATTGTTTGAAATGGGATGTGATATTGGATGATGTGCAGTGGTTGTGATGTGTGGTTGTTGTAATGACACCATTGGGTTATGATGATGGATTTTCATATATTGTATTGTGGTGTGGTTTTATTAGTTATCCGGTTACTCATGGAATGAATTGAAATGTTGAAACTAAAATGACATGGGTTAGAATTAAATATAAGATTGGGTTGTAATTGATGTGTGATAATTTTCATAAATGAAATGAAAGAAGTGTGGGATAAAACCTAGTATGTGATAATTGAACATTATTGAACTGTTGTTGGGATATAATTGAAATAGGGATAGTGTGGTTATGTGTTGTGGTTTTTTAGTGTGATGCATTTAGTGGTGGAAATAGTTGTGGTGGATGTCATGAGGTGCAGTGGTGGTGATGTGGAGTATGATAGTGCATTTTATGTTAACCCAGAGATAGGAAATTGTGTGATATCTATCTATCATGCATTTTTTAATTTTATTTCTTTATATACCCCACCTGAGTTAACCTTACTGAGACCCAAATGTTTGTTTTATAGGTGTTTTCCCCAACATTCAAGATGGTAGTGAATCAGATGCTTGTCTGCCCCCTCTTTCTCTCTCTTCCTCTAGCAGTAGTGATGATGTGGGTTGGTGTTGGAGATGAAATAGTGATGATATGGGTTTGTGTTAGAGATTACCCAATGGTGATGATGATATGACATGTGTTGGGGGTCATGTGTGGTGGGGGAGGTAAAGAGGTTGATTTCCTTCTCCTCATGATACCTGTCATGACCCCCTCCCTCCAAAGATACCCCTACTAGGATAGAAATGGAGAAAGAGAGAAAATGAACCTCGATTCCCTCCTCCAATAGGCCTCGAGATAGAAACTAGCACCAAGGGTATGCAGATCACACAATATAAAAGGCATTATACTTTTTTAAAACAAGATCAGGAAATATGATGGATCAACCATAAAAAAACTCCAAGACATATTTAAAAGGAAGCCAAAACCCATCCCATATTCATGCATAAAATAGAACTGGTACAAGTATAAAAAACTCCAAAGTAACATGCCCAAAAGCAATCTAAAGTAGCGACTCAGCAACTTTCTGAAGCCCCAAGCTAGTAACTTCCAACATGGTCTACGTAATCCTCCCAGAAACCTGAAATAAGTATTATATAAGTAGGGTTACCATACATGTATGCTCAATAGAAAACAAAATTCTTTTGTGGACGTTTGAGGAAAACATATTAATGCTCCTATGAGAATATATCAGAACCAAACAACACCTAATAAGTATAATAACCATCCCAATCTCACCAAGGCATGCTCACTAAATAATGAAAGTCAAGTAATGTAATATAATGTAAAGTGATGAAAGGGTACCCCGCACCACTTCCCATGGATTTTCCACTCTTTCATAATGGTAATTGTCCTCACGCTCCCACATATTTCGAAAGTACCACATCACAACCTTCCCACACATACCTAGTCCCAAAAAACCACATCACATCATGCCCATAGACACCTGGGCCATATACCAAATCACATCCCACTCATAGACATCTAGGCCACATACCACATCACATCCCACCCACAGACACCTGGGCTACAAACCACTTCACATCCCATCGGTAGACAGCTGGGCCACAAACCATATCACATCCCACCCATAGACACCTAGGTAACAAACCATATCACATCCTATATTGAAGACACTTGGGAAAGAACCACTCATATAATCCTAAATACAGCTAGGAAATCCTAACTCATCTCATCCCAAAGACATCTGGGAAAACAAAACTCACCCACACACACTTGGGACTCACAAACCACAACCTACCAATAATCTTGGTCTATCACTACATGGAAGATGGATCAGGGAAGAGTGGGTGGCCATCCATCCATCCTCCCACCAGGATGTTTGGGAAAGACACCCTCCCCCGTGACGATGGGGGTGTTCGGCATGTAGTTCTCAAATAGGGTGGGGTGCATATAGAAATCACAAGGAAAATACAAGTATATACATATATGATACCAAAAACTCAATCCCAACCTATGGGTTCCCAGATAAAAAATTGACTCACAACTACCACCTTTGTTGCTACCTTTAAATTCATAACACCACACAATAAACCACAACATTTTCCAGATTTCCCACCAATTCCATTTAACCACCCCATTCATTTTATTATTTATCATTAACCACATTTAACCACATAGACCATCATTTATTCATACATTAACAATTTCTATTCCATTATCCAAACAAAACTAATCCACTCCAAATTGCATTAACTAATTATTTATTCATTCCATCACTACACGGGAAACCACTAAACACAACACACCAGAAACAACACAAAACAGTCATTTCAAAAGGATAAGGGCCTGATAAATTAACATGGATCCACATTAAAGACACATTATTCCATGTTCTCTGCATTTAATACCCACTCATGGTATGTCATAAATAAACGGAACCAACCCCTAACTCATAACTCTTCCTGGTAACACATTACCGCACAACCATCTTGCAGCCCTGTTGCACAACACCTCTCATCCATTCCACAATCAATAAATCTCTTAGCCATATATTCCATTACATAGACAGGTTTATGTATCATCTACAAGTTCATCTATAACATCATCCAGACCAACCCACAACACACAACCTTGATCATAGACATACCACAACACAAACCATAGAAAACCCACACATCACAACATAGCCACCTCACATTTCATTTATACCATGAATGCATCCACAACCATTCCACACATCTCATCATAGACCATGACATAAAACATTTTATTATTTAGAAAAGGGGGACACTTATTTAATTCCACTTCATTATTTAAAGATGTTATCACACAAACCAAGTCTTGGGGCATCCATTCATTAGCTGGATTTATGTGATTAACTAATTTTCATATATAATTGTTTGACATGAACCAAAAAAAATGAAAAACATTTAGTACAAAAACAATTTCCCTTAATATCCATGATTTCTAGTGGTTTATAAATCCCATATAATCATAATATCACAATCATAATATCAAAACTTCAAGGCATGCAAAATGAATCCTTCTACCCCTTTCAATTTCATTTTACTGATTCATATCATTGATTAGCCTAGCATAACCATGAAATATAGGTGACCAAAATTAAATCCCTCCAAAATGATGCACAATTGAAGAGAAATAAATTAAATCCTACCTCAAAAGGGTTTCAACATTCTTCACATGAGAACAGATCATATAATGGACCTCTGATCACCTCTCCCACACGATCTGTATCCATCCAAGGATTTCACGGAACCACTGCACCAACAACAACCAGGAGAAACCCCACTAGAAACATGTGTAAGAAAATTATATAGAATGACAAGAAGATATGGAATAAAACAAGATATAACCGAGATAAACTACTAGAAAATGAAGGGAGAACGAACCTTGGATCACCAAGACTTTCCAACAAACAATCACCGAGAGCAATAGATCGAAGAGGGAGGAAGAGGGATTGAAGAACCCCTTGGGGAAATTAAGGTTCATCTAAAATTAGAGGATAAAGATTTCATGATTTAATGAATAAAAGTTTGTCCAAAAATAATTTTCAAACAAAACTGGGTTGGGGTATTACATGATGTGTAATACCATTTCACGTCGTGTAGTACCTGAGGTTTGGTTTCTTCAGAAAAATGTGTCGCCTCCCGATTTATTTTATTTTTCAAACTTAGAAATATTAAATTCTATGAAACTCATGATACAATGCATGAAACAAAGTTTCATGTCATGTAATCCAGTTAAATGATGTGTAACCCCCCTCCTTCCAGTCTTTAGCAACTGAACTTCAGCAAAATTTCTCCGAGCCTCCTCTGAACACTCCATTAACCAAAAAATCACAAAGTAACGGAACAGTAAGGCATGGACTGTTACATTAGATACCTATCAAATGATTCTCATCCTCAAGAATCCAAAACCTATCCCAGAAGAAAACGGGTCAAAACAACCACCTTGTGAGATACCTCTTTATGATCTCATCACACCTTATACACTACCAGCAGCTAAACACACCAAACCAAACGACAAAAAAACGCCTTCCATTCGACCTCTACACATCCATAAAACCTAACTACCGCACAACCAATGAACCAAACTATCATAAACATATGAATCAAGGAATTTCATCCTCCATGTCGAGATACTATCCGCTTTGGGTGGCCCTAACTCGCTCGCACGAGTTTAATCATATCACTATTAATGCGTCTCAGTTTGGAATCAGGTATCCCCTTTTCATATTTCAATACTTCATCACACAATACACTACATACACACAAGGAAATTAATGCATCTCATATCATATAAAATAAGTTTTAAGCAATATATTATAAAACAAAACCGATCATAGAGAAACTCAAAACAACTCTTGGTACTGGGAACGCATCTGCGTTTCTTAATCCCAAGTACTCTCATCCTAGACACCATGCCTCCAGAACACACAAACCAAGGGAATGGTCTGAACATGTAGTTTCTTCTCTTAACACTCCTAGATCTCCACTGGATGCTCCATAAAAGTCGTGTTATCCTTGATATCCAACTCTCCCCAATCAATGACATGGGAGTCATCGTGTAGATACTGACAGAGCTGTGAGGTGTGGAAGATTTCATTGATCCTCTCCAACCATGGTGGAAACACTAGAAGATATACCACCTCAAAAACTCACTCCATCACTCTCCAATATTCCATAGACTCTCGAACAACCTCCTTCTGCGACTTCCTGCTCAAAGCATCAGCCATGACATTCACTTTTCTTGAGGTGTAGGAGATTTAAAAATCATAGTCCTGAAGAAACTCTATCCACCTCCAATATCGCAGGTTCAAATATCACTGGGAAAAGATATATCTCAAACTCTTGTGATCAATAAAGACCAAAAATTGCTCCCCAATGAGTTAATACCACCACAATTTTAGTGAAAAAATGAACACTGCTAGATCTAGATCATGGGTAGCATAGTTATGCCTATAGGGGCGTAACTACCTAGACCCATAAGATATTACTACTCACTACTACATCTACTCATCCCAACCCTAGATGGAAACCATCACATAATACCTCAAACATCACTCCCTCCTCGGGTAACCAGAGCACTGGGGCACTAACTAACTTCCCCTTAAGGTAGGTGAATGATACTTGACACTGATCACTCCATGAAAAATATTGATTATTCATAGTCACAACTATCAATGGGTCTTAAACTCAAGATAAATTGAGTACAAACCTCTGATGATAGCATGAAATTATAAGAAAACTTTGAACCTCTTCCACATTCTTGGGTGCTAACCAAGAAAAAATTGCTTCAACCTTCGATGATTCTACTTACAAACCCTACTAAAACACCACATGCCCAAGGAAATGTGCCTCCCATGTACTAAACATACACTTGGAAAACATTCCATGGAAATGTTGGTACTGAAGAACCTTCAATACAGTTCTGAGTTGTTCGTCATTCTCCTCCTCCAATATCAAGTAGATTAAGATGTCATCGATGAATATGATGATGAAAAGGTCTATGAACTCATGGAAAATATAGTTTATAAGTTCCATAAATATTTATGGTGCATTCGTAACACCAAAAGGCATGAATAAAAACATTAAGTTCCCATACATGCATATGAAGGCAGCCTTCGGGATATCTCCCTCCTTCACCCTTAACTGGTGATATCCAGACCACAAATTGATCTTAGTAAACCAACTCACCCATCTCATTTGGTCAGAAATATCAGATAAACTTGTAATATGGTAATGGTTCTTGATTGTTACCTAATTAAACCTCTGTTATTCTATACACAGCCTTATAGCACCATTTGACTTCTTGGAGAACAACATTGGAGCACCCCACAGTGACACACTAGGCTGGATAAAATCCTTTTGCATCATATCATCTATCTAAATCCTTAACTCCCACAACATTGAAGGTTTTATTTGATAAGTAGCCATCAAAATCATAGAATCACTGGGCTACAATTCTATCATGAACTAAACAACTCATTGAGGGGGTAGCATCACAACCTCTAGAGGGAAAACATCCAAGAACTCCCCAATGACCCTAGGAACCTCCACTATCCTAACATCTATTGATTCCACTAACAACTCATCCAACAAGGAAAGAAGATTCTCTACATGTTGACTGCCCACCTGACACCCCTCTCTCCAACAAAAACCACATGCTGACCATCTACGTTTGAAAACACAAATCTCCTCCAGAAGTAGTTGATAACAGCATGTATGGAATACAACAAATCGATGCCCATAATTACATAATATGGATCCATATGTAGTAATAATAGATCCTCATGGGATTGATGTGGTCCCATAATTAGTCTACATCCCCGACACACATAAAACAAGTTGTTCTGGCCTCTGACTGGTGTACTCATCACCAGGGGAATGAGAAGCCTCTCTATGTCTAGTCCCAGAGAATGGGATAGAGCGGGTGTAACAAAAGAGTGAAAATATTCTGAATCAAAAAAGGCACAAACAAGATTATTAAAAAAACCAATGGTACCTCTGACGACCTCAGGTCCTATTAGAACTACTGCCTCCACTTCATGAAACTAACCACACCGAACTCCTCTTCCTCTCTACTGATGATCACCTCTATAGACACACTCAGGTCATGGTCCTTGAGCACAAGGAACATCTTGATTCCATCCTCGACCTGATAGATCTTCCCTCAGTGGAATATGAGCCTACTTCCCCTACTACTGAAATGTCCTGACTAGAAATTGTTGCTAACTCTGCTGTTGAACCAGTCCAACTCCACCAACACTACTAGAAAGCAGACTTTTCCCAACACTTGTATACCAACGGTTCAAATAACTGTTGGTATATGTTATAATTACCAATGGTTTTCATAAACCATTGTTAAAGATCTTGAACAAGTGTCTTTTCCCAATGGTTTTATGAAACCGTTGGGAAAAGTGGGGAAAAAATCACTTTTCCCAACGGTTTGAGGAACCCGTTGGGAAATATGGGGAAAATTTAGTTTTCCCAACGGTTTTTTAAAACCGTTTGGAAAATATCCCCAAATTCTCCAAATGCAGGTAGCAGCCTCCCCACAATTCCAGAACCCTTCTGCTGGTCTCTAGAAGCGATTCCTTGGCAGAAACACTTCTGAATCCCCACCTCTTCCATCAGATCAGCAGCTACCAGGTTAGACTCCTTCAATATTTTATCAAGGATATAGTTCCACCTCTTATCGATCATATCCTTCTATTCTCAATGATTTCATTATTCCCAATTTTTAGGGTTTTTGTAAAATTTTATGATAGTTCCATGAATTGTGTACTCAAATCCCTATATCGGTGTATGTCCAATTAATGTTTTCAATACACATTTACATTTATAAGGGCATGGTGTCTCTTTATTATGTTCTAATTTTGAAGATTCATATTTTTTTTAATCTCAATGCTTCAAATATTATAGCTTCATGTATATGAACTAATAAGAAATTTTTTGTAATATTTATTGATATTATTTCCTAAAAATCACTCCTTTCATTAAGATCATTCCAAACATGAAGATCTTGTTCATCTTAATTTTTGTACACTATGTGTATTACATAACAAGTATGTATCATGTTTCTATCAAAATCTATATATATATATATAAAATGACACACTATTCACTTATCCTTTGCATAATAGAACATATGGAGTATCTTCTTGAACTTTTCCAAATAGTATGTGGTCCCTAATTAGTACTTCATCCTTCTTCATGAAACTAATTCACAAAATGTCAAATTCGCAATATTAGTGAATATTAGTTTTTCTAATATAACCATTAATCATTCCGCCTTTGACATCATACATGTGTTATTCAATCACCTTTTTAAAACACAATGACCATGTTCACTGATTTGGGGTTCCTCAAAATGCTTGGGAAAATCAAAAAAATGCATGTATTGAATCGTGTTTCTCATATGGTTTCATGGATACAAGTTCATATCGAAAATCATGACTACGTGGTTCAAATATCATGAGGACCATGAGATTATTATTCTTCACACAAATGAAGTTCTTTTCTACAACTATGTGTTTTTGTTTTCACTTTTGATTTGGCCGAAAGGGGAGCTTTGTGGTCATTAAGCATGGTTGTGGGTGGTCATTTAGGATGTAAGATAGTATGACTTAATTTTAATTGATATATCCAATATTATAATTGATTTATGTTCAATTTGATTATCTTTAACAAGTGATGTTATTTAATAAGTTGTTATTAATGGTTGTAATAATGACGATATGGTATAAGGGTTCATATGGTGTGTATAAGGGTTCACATGGTGTGTATAATGGTTGACATGGTATCAATGAACTCAAGTCATTAATTTAAGCCTTCATTCTCACTATCATGTAAGAAATTGAATGATGTAAACCCATCCTCACATGATTTCTTACCTTAGATAGTGTCCAACATATGGAATATGAGCTTTTGAATTCATCAGTTAACCAGGATCATATATTCCATTTCCCCCAAGATGACTGTACTAATATAACTTTAGGGTTAACTAAATATGGTTATCATTGTACGTTGTATATTATGTGTCATTCTTGGCCAATACTCACTTTTATGAGGGTGGGGTGCTTTTCACTACCCATTCTGGCATGTGTAGACAGCCATAAAAATGTTAGATAAGTAACAAGTTTAATTCAGTAATGTTGTTATCATTGACATACTTTATTTAGAATTTCAAATTTAAAAATAAATGTTTTTGTCTATACTTAATGAAATTAAATATTTTTATAGGCCATGAACAACCTATTAGTGTAGAAGCCTAAAATTTATTCACCCATGGAGTGCGCTTGACTTGGAAAAGTAATTGGGTAATGAAAGGTATAGCCATAGAGGTGTCAATAATGAGTAATTGAACATGAGTGAATGATTTGGGATGCCTATAACACATGATGGTACCTGAGGCATGTGCCTCTTATAGACCTGATGAAAATGAATATAAATAAATTTTAATTTAATTTATGAGTACTTGTTCTTTACATTATTTTAGTAGTTCACTACATCGACTAGAAACTTCTTCCTTTATCGTTTACTTAAATGTATTTTCTATTAAAGTTCAATCCTATTGAATTGTTTATGAAAAAATGACTTATATAAATTCTTTTTACAGAATGTATAGAAGTTGGATGTATGAAACCGATCTGATCTCAAGTGATTTTCAAAACAATTTGGAGAGCTTTATAGATTTTTCATTTCACAATGCTTTAGATAGTGGTCACATACACTGCCCATGTTCCAATTGTGTTGGTAGACCTTGGTTGAGCCATGAAGAAGTCAGCTACCACATAACCAAAAATGGTTTTCAAGTAAAATACTTTGTGTGGTATCATAATGTGGAGAAAATGAAATCTCAAATTAGTGATGATCGAAATGAAAGGACTGGAATGGAGAATTTGTTAGATGATCGGTTTCCGTTTATTCGTCATCATGAAAAAGAAAGGATTTCGACTCAAGAAGACTTCGATATGAGAACAGCTGATGCATATATTGAAAATGATGATATTGATAGGGTGAAAAAAATTAATGATGATTCCACGACTCCAGTATATCGACAATGTGATAAAATGAAAAAGATGGAATTTTTAATCCGATTTTTTCATGGTAAAACTATGTATGGGATTTCGAATACAGGAATCGATTACATTCTTACCCTCTTGAAGGATTTACTTCTAGATGATGCAGATATTCCCTCAAACCACTATATGGCATGGAAGTTAGTTGATGAACTTGTATTTTCAAGAAACAAAATTCATGCTTGTCCGAAAGATTGCAGTTTATTCTGGGAGGAAACCGCTAAACGAAATTATTGTATAAAATGGGTCACATCCCACTGGAAGTCAAAATCTGATGGAACACCATCCCGTATTCCATAGAAAGTAATGTGGCACATTACTCCAGAATCTTTTTATGTCTGATGACATATCAATAAAAATGATATGGCATGATACTGAGAGAAAGAAGACTAATGATGAGTTGGTTCATCCTGCAGATGGATTTGCAAGGTAGAGATTTGATGCTCGACATCCTGATTTTGTAGCTGACGTGCGTAATGTGAGTCTGGGTCTTTCATGCGACAGTTTTAATCCGTTTGGGCAGATTCTTACTTCGCACAGCACATGACCAGTTTTTATACACATTTATAATCTTACCCCATGGTTGTGTATGAAAAAACCTTTCACTTTCATGAGTATACTCATATCTGGTCCTTCTGATCCCAACATTGATATTTATGTATACATGAAACCTTTAATAAAGGAGTTGAAACTGATTTGGGATGTGGGTCTGCGCACATATGATTCATGTTCGAAAGACATATTTCAGATGCGTGTTGCGCTTATGTGGATGATCAATGATTTTCTAGCTTATGCAATGATGTCTGGATGGAGCACGAAGGGAAAACTGTCATGTCCAGTTTGTATGAAGAATACACGATCTAGAATACTGAAACATCATTGTAGTTTCAGTTTTATGGGACATCGATGATTCTTTCCAAAGGATCATCCATATAGAATGAATCGTCGAAGATTTGATAATACCATAGATACCGATGATCCACCTCAGCGTATGTCTAGAACTGACGTTCTTAATGAATTGAAAGATTTCAGTTTTTTTTTCGGGAAGGGTCAAATGAAATCTGGAAAGAGAAATAATGTTTCCACTGAAACCTGTTACAATTGGAGGAAGAGGAGTATCTTTTTTGATTTGCCTTATTCGTCAACAATTTGTTACGTCATTTCTTAGAAGTAATTCATATTGAAAAGAAGATATAAGAGAAATGTTTCTTTTGGTTCTTCTAAATGTCAAGGGTAAGACAAAAGATGATTTACGATCTCGGCGTGACTTGGTGGATTGGGGCATCAGACTAGAATTGCATCTTGTGCGTATCAGTGAAAATAAATGGAAACTTCCATGTGCTTCTTATGTGATGACACCTACGGAAAAAAAACAATTTCTGGAAGTATTATAAACTATTAGAGTTCTTAATGGCTATTCAAGAAACATATCTAAACGGGTCAATAGAAGAGAGTTGAAGCTAAAATCTTTGAAGACTCATGATTATCACGTTCTACTACATGATTTGCTTCCAATAGCAATTTGTCATCTTCTGTCCAATAATGTAAGGGTGTATGTTATTCAGTTTTGCCATTTGTTTAGAGATCTTTGTGTTAAGAAGTTTTCCAAGTCTTTCTTGCAAAAAATGTTGATAGATGCCCCATTAATTTTGTGTGAGTTGGAGAAAATATTTCCTCCATCATTTTTCACATGCATGATACATCTGACTGTCCATATTCCCACTGAAATACTTATCGTAGGACCTGTTTCTTTTCGTTGGATGTATCCAACTGAAAGAAATATGTTCACATTAAAGTCTTATGTCCGAAACAGAAATCATCCTGAAGGTTCTATCGTGAACGGTTACCTGGCTCAAGAATGTATGGATTTCTGCTCAATGTATTTGTCTGATCTTACTACACGATTAAACAGACCAATGAGAAATGAATAAAAATAGTATGATAAAATTGAACCCAGTTTTCGATCACTTCCTCAAACAGGAGGAATTCCTGGATCATATACATTGAAGACATTAAGCCATGAAGAGCGGGAGATGGAACATCACAAAGTTTTGTTCAACTGGGATTTTTTAGGCCACTATATCAGGTAACTAAATTGATTATGTATATATTACATATATATCTGTTAAACTATTCATATTTTTTATCTACAGGGAACATAAAACAATGATAAATAGGAAACATCGTTCTTTATCTTTGAGAATGAGAGAGACTTTTCATAGCAAAGAGTTTTCTGCTTGGTTAAAATTGAAGGTAAAATTATTAATGTTTAAAATAATTATATCAATATTTAATTAATTTTAATAGTCATTTATATTGCAGCTATTGAGTTTGTCTGCTGACTCTGTCTCTGAGGAAATAAAAGCTTTGTCTTTTGGTCCTAATATCGTGGTTCGTGACTGTAAATCAATTGTTATCAATGGGTACAAATTTATTGTCACTGAACGAGCAAAGAACATGAGAACAAAACATGATGGTGTCATGGTTACTGCCACAACAGATTTTTATTCCAGAACATCAGATAGTAGACCGTGATTTGAAAATTTGGGTTATTATGGAGTTGTTGAGAAAATAATAATATTGGATTATTACTCTCATGGACGAGTCACAATGATGAAATGTCATTGGTTTGATTCGATGATGATACATGGAACATTTATTGATGATTGTGGATTTTGAGTAATTAATATGACTCACACTCTTACTACCGAAGAACCATATGTGTTGGCATCAATGGCTAAACAAGTTTTTTATGTCAAAGACCAACTTTGACCTGAATTTGGTGTCATGGTTGAAGTAATTCTAAGACATATTTTTGATGATGGTGATGATGGAATTGACATTGTTCCTAGTGCCATTGGAACCAATCCATTTATTTTTTTTGATGACTCCAATAGCTCAATTTTTAGATTTTATTGTGAACCTGAAGTTGTGGTTGAAAATATATAGAATCATTCATCCATGTTCTCAATTCTTTTGGTTTACCTCGAGTTGGGTTGTTAAGGTTGGTAATATTCAAATTGATTTAGTATTGATCACAATTATGTTTTATCTGACTTGAACGTTATGTGAATTTTCAATGTTTATTGGTTGCAGTTTTATTTGAATTTCATTTTCTAATTTGGAATTGAACTGTATTCAAACCTAGTCAAAAAATATTTCTAACTTGGTGAACATTACAACTTGTATGATTTATTAAATCCATTCAAGCTCTTCTAATTTGGAATTGAACTGTATTACCTCATATATTTAGTTTTTTGGGTTACACATTAGTTTCCTTTTTCTAATTAATTACATATTTGTTTTCAAAAGTAGGAAATGAAGACAATTGAAGAGAGATGAAGGAAAAAATGATGGAGAACAATCGTCAAATGATGGAGTTGGGAATTCCATCATTAGTGCCTGTAGTGAGTAATTTATTTCAAATTGATATATTTAAAGAATATATAATGTCATGTGATTAATTTTTTTGTAAACATTTTTGTAGGATCCACCTATACCTTGACATTTATTCAACGAGGAGCCTAGTACTGGTCCTAGTACTCAGGCCGGTGGTACGAGTAGGGTTCGTACGAGAGGTGGATGAACAGATGCGCGTACCCGACTAGACTCTGCCCCTCCCACTGACATGTCATCCTTCCCACATTCAAATCCCGGTTTGTCGTTAGGGACACACAGGATATTTAGGACTCTCATGTTTTCTCTACATTCTGCATCTTCTGGCCCATCATTTTCACATCCCATGATGATTCCCACTCCCCAGTAAGAATCTGGTCAGACAGCTATCCCATCTTCTTTTCCTTCTACTTCTATCTCTCTGAGCTACTATATTCCATCGTCTTCGACTCTTATTCCACCACAGGGTGTTCAATCCGTTTCTGTGGATCCAGCGGCGCTCAGCGATCAGACCGGCACATGTATATTTATAGAACCCTAACAAATTTTTATAGCAATATTTATTTTCATTATAACATGTTTTGAAAAAATATTTGTTTTTCTTTCATGACAGATACATATAATGAAAGGAGGCGGTGGCGGGGTCGTACACGCATGCGTTTAGTGTAGAACTGCCACACATAGGTTATGGTGGATTATAATGAAGACAACCAAATGGTTGAGAAAACAGGGCAGCAATGTCGGAGTTTTTTGGCGACGCTTTCCAAATACTCCGACATCATTCCCATCAACCCGCTATCATGGATACATTTTCCACATGAGGTCAAGGATAGAGCTTGGGAAGAGATATGGGTAAAAAAATCTATTCTATTTCATGCCATGAATTATTTTTTTATTTATATGAATTAATATTTTGATGTCATCTTCAATTTAATTTTCCCGATGGTGAGGGTGCACGACTGGAAAGTCTAAAGGATTTAGGCGAGCTTTGGAGAGCCTACAAGCATGAGTTGTATATTGGCTGGGTTTCTAGAGTTGGCACTTAGTTAGAGGCGGTACCAGTGGTGGATGATTGTCCTATAGAGCAGTATCATTAGATGATTACTCATTGGACGAGTACCCAGTTTAAGGTATTAATTACATTTGAGGTATTTAAATAATAACTTTCATATTTTTCATTAATACTATCTGTTGAATTTTTGAATTTTATTTAGGAATCATCTGGAAAAAATAAAAAGAACATTGATGAAAAAAAATATCTCCACACACTGGGACGCACTACGATGCCTGATCATGAGAGGAAACAGGTATGATAATTGTTTATAAGTTTTATTTATGACTTACACTTTCTTTTGTTTCCTCAATTATTTAATAGTTTGATAAAGTTTTCATATAACTTTAGTTTTAAATGTCATTGTAGATTCAAATACAAAATATTGAAGGACGTGTGCCTCAAGAAAAACTGTTTTGCTCAAGTAGACAGAAAAAGGATGGAAGTGCCCTCAACGAAGTGACTTAGCAGCAGATTGTATGTTTTAATCTATTGAATTTATATTTTAATATCTATTTTGTAACTTAATGATATATTTATATTTTTAACATGCTACTTTAGAGGCCCTCAATGCCTAATAACCAGACAATTTTGGGCCAACAGATCACTTACATTAGGTGTTGGGAGAGGAGCATCTTAGCAGAGTACACTACCGACCTAGGATAGCCCCGATAAGGTATTAGCCCTCCTCAGGTATGAGCTGTAGTGCCACCAAGCTGTAGAAAGTTAGGGCACAAGCTGAACAGGCTGAGAAAAGGGCTATAGAGACGGCAGAACAGTCTTCTAGGGAAAACAGTGCGTTTATGAAATTTATTGAAGTTCTATGTCCAACACTTCCAGCAGAGGCCAGCCCAGCTTTTGATGAATATATGTCATCGATAAGTTCTATATATGGTGCACCAGGTGGTAGTTCTAGTGGTGTTCAGAACGATGTCCAGCTTGATGATGATGATGGCGAGGAGTCTGATGCGGGATAGGAGGGAGAGGAGGAGGGCGAGGCGGGTGGTGAGGGCGAGGAGGAGGGTGAGGGCGAGGAGGACGGTGCTGAGGAGGGCGAGGACGATGATGGGGATGAGGACGAGGGTGATGATGATGGTGATGATGGTGATGGTGATGTGGGACAAATTGATCCATTACATTTTTTACTAATATTACTGAGATTTGATATTTAATCTATTCTAGTTGTTGGTTTTATCTAGACTCGTAGTATAGTATTGGAGTTGATTTATTTTTATATATTATCTATTTTTATGGATGTTGTTGTCTTTTAGTGGTTGTGTTTTTGGGAACCCCCCTCCTTCCTGGACCCTGGACAACCCCCCACCATCCTCCTTGGACCCCGGACAGCCCCATAGACAGCCCCCCCACTATCCTCCATGGTCCCTGAACAGGCCCCCGGACAGCCCCCCGAACAGCCCCCGGATATCCCCCCACCCTCCTCCCTGGACCCCGGACAGCCCCCGGACAGCCCCCTAGACAGCCCCCCAGACAGCCCACCCACCCTCCTTCTTGGACCCCAGACAACCCCCCAAACACCCCCCGGATAGTCCCCCACACAGCCCCCCACCACCCTCCTTGGTCCCCGGACAGCCCCCCGGACACCCACCGAACAGCCCACCGGATAGCCCCCCCAGACATCCCCCCGGACAGCCCCCCGCACAGCCCCCCCCACCACACTCCTTGGTCCCCGGACAGCCCCCCGGACACCCACCGGACAGCCCCTCGGACAGCCCCCCAGGACAGCCCCCCCACCATCCTTGATTTCATTTACTACTAGAAAATATATAATATATATTTTATTTATTTTCATAATGATAATCAATTTAAATCACATTTACACATCTAATCAATATCATAGATTCTTGGTATGCTATAAAAGGGATGTATTCATTGGGAATGACATTGTTAGCTCTTAAATGTTTCAATCATGATAAACTAAAATATATTCCATACTAATAATGATATAAAAATATTCTATATGAATGTGCACAAGATTTTAAGTAAATACCATTCCACTAATAGACACATGAGGATTCTCATAAATCATGTTTACCTTAATACTTCCAGATGGATTTTTAGTAAAAGTTTTATCTTCTATTAATTTTCTGATATTCTCATTTTAAATGTAATTTTTTCATAAATAAATTAATTTAAATACCCATAGTCAAATAGTGTATTTGAATAATGTGAATAAACAACTAACATACCACTCTAATTGTGTCTCTTTTGTTTAAAATGGACAGCATTATAAGTGAAAAGAACAACTGGCATACAAAAAACTGACCAAACGCATTCGGATTATGTTGATAATTTATCACAATGATCCATGGGTCATATGTGACATGTAGAATCCAACCTGGGCTCAATCTGAGGCATGATGTGGCTGGGATCAGTCTAAGTGGCTCCCCTTTGTTTAAAATGGACAACATTTTAAGTACATGCGGAAAACCGACCAAACTAATTCGGATTCCATTGAAACATTAGGAGAAAGATCCATGGGTCATATGTGACATGTATGAATCATCCCCGCCTCAATCGGAGATGCGGTGTGGCTGGCACCACTCAAAGTGTGTCATTTGTTTCAAAAGTACGTCATTTTAAGTGAAAAACATCAACTGGCATTCAGAAAACTGACCAAACACATTCGGATTGTGTCAATACTTTATAAAAACGATCCATGTGTCATATATGATGTGTACGAGTCAACCCCGCCTCAATAAGAGGCGCGGTGTGGCCAACACCATTCACAATGTCTCTCTTTTGTTTAAAATGGATAGGATTAGAAATGAAAAGAACAACTGACATACGAAAAACTGACTAAACGCCTTCAGATTCTGTTGATAATTTATCACAACAATCCATGGGTTATATGTGACATGTACGAGTCAACCCCGCATTAATCTGAGGCACGGTGTGTCCGGGATCACTCTAAGTGACTCTCTTTTGTTTAAAATGGACAACATTTTAAGTACATATAGAAAACTGACCAAACGGATTCTGATTGTGTTTATACTTTAGCACAATGATCCATGGGTCATATGTGATGTGTATAAATCAACCCCGCCTCAATCTGAGATGTGGTGTGGCTGGCACCACTCAAAGTGTCCGTCTTTTGTTTCAAAAGGACGTCATTTTAAGTGAAAAACATCAATTGGCATACGGAAAACTGACCAAACGCATTCAGATTGTGTAGATACTTTAGCACAATGATCCATGGGTCATATGTGATGTGTACGAGTCAACCTCACCTCAATCCGAGGTGCGGTGTGGCCGATACCATTCATAGTGTCTCTCTTTTGTTTAAAATAGACAGGATTATAAGTGAAAAGAACAACTGACATATGGAAAACTGAACAAACGCATTTGGATTCTGTTGATGATTTATCACAACGATCCATGGGTCATATGTGACGTGTACGAGTCAACCCTGTCTTAATCCGAGGAACAGTGTGGCTTAGATCACTCTTAGTGGCTATCTTTTGTTTAAAATGGAAAACATTTTAAGTACATACGGAAAACCGACCAAACGCATTAGGATTGTTTCGATACTTTAGCCCAATGATCCATGGGTCATATGTGATTTGTATGATTCAACCCCGCCTCAATACGAGAGGCAGTGTGGCCAACACCACTCTAACTGTGTCTCTTTTGTTTAAAATTGACAGGATTATAAGTGAAAAGAACAGCTGGCATACAGAAAACTGACTAAATGCATTTGAAATGTATTGATTCATTAGTACAATGAACCATGGGTCATATATGACGTTTACGAGTCAACCCCACCTTAATATGAGGCACGGTGTGGCCTGGATCACTCTAAGTGGCTCCCTTTTGATTAAAATGAACAACATTTTAAGTACATACATAAAACCGACCAAACTCATTAGATTTCCATTGAAACTTTAGGATAACAATCCATGGGTCATATGTGAGGTGTACGAATCAACCCTACCTCAATATGAGATGCAGTGTGGCTGACAACACTCAAAGTTTCTGTCTTTTGTTTCAAAAGGACGTCATTTTAAGTGAAAAACATCAACTGGCATATGGAAAACCGACCAAATACCTTTGGATTGTGTCGATAATTTTGCACAATGATCCATGGGTCATATGTGACATGTACGAGTCAACCCGCCTCAATCCAAGGTGTGGTGTGGCCGACACCATTCATAGTGTCTCTCTTTTGTTTAAAATGGACAGGATTATAAGTGAAAAGAACAACTGACATACGGAAAACTGACCAAACGCATTCGAAATGTGTTGATACTTTAGTAAAACGATCCATGGGTCATATGTGACCTGTACGAGCCAACCCGAGCTCAATCTGAGTCACGGTGTGGTTGGGATCACTCTAATTGGTTCTCTTATTTTTTTAAATGGACAACATTTTAAGTACATACAGAAAACTGACCAAACGCATTCGGTTTCCATTTAAAATTTAGGAGAACGATCCATGGGTCATATATGACGTGTATGAATCAACCCCACCTCAATCTGAGATGCGGTGTGGCCGGCACCACTCAAAGTGTCTATCTTTTGTTTCAACAGGATGTCATTTTAAGTGAAAAACATCAACTGGCATACGGAAAACTGACCAAACGCATTCGGATTGTGTCGATACCTTAGCACAACGATCCATGGGTCATATGTGACATGTACGAGTCAACCTCGCCTCAATTAGAGGCGCGGTGTGGCCGACACCATTCATAGTGTCTCTATTTTGTTTAAAATGGACAGGATTATAAGTGAAAAGAACAACTGACATACGGAAAACTGACCAAATTTTTTCGAAATGTGTTGATTCTTTAGGACAACAATCCATGGGTCATATGTGACCTGTACGAGCCAACCAGGGCTCAATCTAAGTCGTGGTGTGGCCGGGATCACTCTAAGTGGCTCTCTTTTGTTTAAAATGGACAACATTTTAAGTACATACGGAAAACCAACCAAACGCATTTGTTTTCCGTTGAAACATTAGGAGAACGATCCATGAGTCATATGTGACATGTACGAATCAACCCCGCCTCAATCTAAGATGTGGTGTGGCCAGAACCACTCAAAGTGTTTGTCTTTTGTTTCAAAAGGACGTCATTTTAAGTGAAAAACATCAAATGGTATATAGAAAACCGATCAAACACCTTCAGAATATGTGGATAATTTAGCACAACAATCCATGGGTCATATATGACATGTATGAGTCAAACCCTCCTTAATCCGAGGCATGGTGTGGCGGAATCACTCCTTGTGTATGTATTTTTTTTTAAATGGATAGGATTATAAGTGAAAAGAACAACTGACATATGAAAAACCGACCAAATGAATTCAAAATGTGTTGATGCTTTAGTAAAATGATCCATCGGTCATATGTGATGTGTATGAGTCAACCTCACCTTAATCTGAGGCATGGTGTGGCCGGAATCACTCTAAGTGGCTCTCTTTTGTTTAAAATGGAAAACATTTTAAATACATACGAAAAACCGACCAAACGGATTCTGATTTTGTTGATAATTTAGCACAATGATCCATGGGTCATATGTGATGTGTACGAGTCAACCCCACCTCAATTCGAGGTGTAGTGTGGCTGACACCATTCATAGTGTCTCTCTTTTGTTTAAAATGGACAGGATTATAAGTGAAAAGATCAACTGGCATACGAAAAACCAACCAAACGCATTCGAAATGTGTTGATGTTTTAGGAAAATGATCCATGGGTCATATGTGACGTGTATGAGTCATCCCGACCTCAACCCAAAGCACGGTTTGGCCGACACCATTCACAGTGTCTCTCTTTTGTTTAAAATGGACAGGATTATAAGTGAAAGGAACAACTGACATACGAAAAACCGACTAAATGCATTCAAAATGTGTTGATACTTTAGGTGAACGATCCATGGGTCATATGTGATGTGTACGAGTCATCTCAGGCTCAATTCGAGGAATGGTGTGGCCGGGATCACTCTAAGTGGCTCCCTTTTGTTTAAAATGGACAACATTTTAAGTATATACGGAAAACCGAACAAATGAATTCGGTTTCCATTTAAACTTTAGGAGAATGATCCATGGGTTATATGTGATGTGTACGAATCAACTCCGCCTCAATCTGACATGCGGTGTGGCTGACACCACTCAAAGTGTCTATCTTTTGTTTCAAAATGACGTAATTTTAAGTGAAAAACATCAACTGGAATACAGAAAACCGACCAAACGCATTCGTATTGTGTCGATACTTTAGCACAATGATCTATGGGTCATATGTGACATGTATGAGTCAACCCCGCCTCAATCCGAGGTGTGGTGTGGCCGACACCACTCTAACTGTGTCTCTTTTGTTTAAAATGGACAGGATTATAAGTGAAAAGAACAACTGGCATACGGAAAACCGACCAAACGCATTCGGAATCTGTTGATAATTTATCAAAATGATCCATGGGTCATATTTGACCTGTACGAGCCAACCCGGGCTCAATCCGAGTCACGGTGTGGCTGGGATCAGTCTAAGTGTCTCTCTTTTGTTTAAAATGGACAACATTTTAAGTACATACAGAAAACCGACCAAACGCATTCGGTTTTCGTTGAAACTTTAGGAGAACGATCTATGGGTCATATGTGACGTGTAAAAATCAACCCCGCCTCAATCTGAGACACGATGTGGCTAGAACCACTCAAAGTGTCTGTCTTTTGTTTCAAAAGGACATCATTTTAATTGAAAAACATAAACTGGCATATGGAAATCCGAGAAAACGCTTTTAGAATATGTTGATACTTTAGGACAACGATTGATGGGTCATTTTTGACATTTATGAGTTAAAATCGCCTCAATCTGAGGCATGGTGTGGCCGGTATCACTCCAGTTGTATGTATTTTTTCTAAAATGGACATCATTTCAGGTAAAAATATATGGTATACAAAAAACCGATCAAATTATGAATTTAATTCCGGATTCCATATAATTTTCATCTAAATTTTAAATTTAATTCTAAATGAATTGTGCATGTTTATAATTATGTTATGAATTCTAATTTAATTATGTATGTGTATAGTTCCAGGATGCATTATATGTTAAATGTGTATGAATTTGTTCTCTATATGTATGTGTTAGTTGGTTATTGTAGGTAAAATAATTCTATATGTATGTGTTAGTTTATTGCAGGTATAATAATTGGATTGAAAATGGGAGGGAATGCACAAAATGAGGCCTGCTGTGCAAATTGCATACCTGCTGTGAAAATTGCCGGCTGTTGTGCAATTTACATAGCATAGGCTATGCCAATGGTTTCAAACCATTGGCATAGCATCTATGTTTCTTTTTTTACCAATGGTTCATTGAACTGTTGGTAAAAAACCTTTCCTAATGGTTCAGAAACTGTTGGGAAAGAGGACAATCCTTGGGATTTCCCAATGGTTCAAGACAAACCGTTGGGAAAAACTATTCCAACAGTTTGGCACAACCGTTGGGATAGGTTAGGCTTTCCCCACCCTATCCTAAGGGTTCACAGTAAACCATTGGGAAAACCTTTCCCAATATATTACTTCCCTATGGTTTGTAGAACCATTGGTATAACATATACCAACGGTTCTGCAGCCTTTCCCAATGGTTTTGAACCGTTGGGAAAGGTTGTATTTTCAGTAGTGCAACCTTATCTCGAATAGTTATTGTGCACTAATTCAGAAGATGATTGTGAACTTCATAAAAGAAACACTTTAGTCCCACATTCATAGGAAAGTAATGAGTACCAGATGGTTGAAAAGGAATATGTTGAGGTTGACTCCCTATCAGTCGAAACCTCAAAGATCCTAGAACTTGAGACCTATCACTAGTTACCCTACCTCTCGAAGAACTCCTCTAGCTCCCCAGTCACTATAAACCTCCTCACAATTTCATCCTCTTGATCAAATATTCATTCTTGTGAACCTCTAGGTATGTTGGTAATGTAAAAGGAGTAACTTCATACTGGATGGTGGGATAGAGTAACTCCTCAAGTTGTGTCACATGAGAATTCTCATCTAGAAATATATCGGGGGGGGGAATGAAGAAGATCCTTGAACTTGATCCCCAGATCTCGTACGAAAATACTCCCCTACTGAAGGGAGATTAGATCCTACCTCTTCTCAGCCTTCATGGTCGAGTGAATGAAATATGATCAGAATTCTTTCATGAAAACATCCCACTAAATTTCTTCCTCCTTCTGCTCCCGTAGATACAGTGTCCACCACTAGCATGCAGATCCTCACATATGACTGACTACTAAAGGAACCCAGTACTATATCGAGGCCCAGATCAAAATGAAGGTGATCTCAAGCTCCTCAAGCCATATTTTTGTCTCCATGTCTAAAATAATACCCTCATAGTTTCCCAAATCCTACATTTGGAAAGAATGAGACATCTTCTGCCACTGGGCAGCCTCTTCAACTGGATCAATCCTTCATCAATCAACTAGATCATCCTACTATACCTATACTACCTAATCCACCCACAAATTATGACCAGGAACCATAGATTAAAAGGAAACCCAAGATTTCCTAAGCCCGATTAGTATAGAATTTTATTAAAATTCATTTTAATTAATTTTACTTATTCTATCCATTTTGACCTTACCAAAACAACCCAATTCAAACAAGAAAACAACTCATTATGATGCATATACCTTTCCTAGGTCTCTTTCCTACAAACAGTGTATCCTCACTTGGTCGTTTGGTAGGCTCAGATTCCTTGCATCGGATCACAGGTGGGCCTTAAATCTCAAGTCCTGACTAGTCTTCCCTAGCCTATGTCATGTACGAAGATCACCTGACATTGTTTCCCTACCAATCCATGAAATCCTCACTATGCCTAAATCCAAACTCTATCATATCTCTCAACCATAATCTATGATACCATTATTTCACAACCCCCTCCCTCCAAAGATAGCCCTCCTGGGCTGGAAATGGAGAAAGGGAGATAAAGACCCCTGAATCCCACTTTCAGTAGGCCCTAGGTTGGAAACTAGTACCAAGGGTATAGAGATCACACAATATATAAGGAATTACCATTTTTTTTAAACAAGGATACGAGATATGATGGATCATACACAAAACGAATCAAAAACATATATAAAAGGAAGCCAAAAACCATCCCATGTGCATGCATAAAATAAAACTAGTATAGGTATAGTAAAACTCTAATGTAAAGTACCGAAAAGAAAGATAAAGTAGTGACTCGACAATTGTCCCAAAGCCTGAGGTAATAACACCTAGAATGGTCTATGTAATCCTCTTGGAAACCTAAAATATGTTTTATATATGTAGGGGGAATACATGTATACTAGTAGGAAAACAAAAATCTCTCGTGGACATATGAGGGAAACATACTAATGCTCCCATGAGAAAACAACATAACCGAACACCACCTAACAAAAATACTAACCATCCAAACCTCACCAAGGCATGCTCACCAAATAATGAAAGTCAACTAATGTAATATAATGTAAATCGATGATAGGGTACCCCACACCACTTCCCACTGGTTATCCTCTCTTTCCTAATGAAAAATGTTCTCACACTCCCACCTCTTTTGAAAGTACCACATCACAACCCACACACACACATCAGGTCCCCACAAACCACATCACATCCCTCTTACAGACACCTGGGCCACATAGCACACCACATCTCCCCCGTAGACACCTGCGTCATATACCACATCACATCCCACCCATAGACACCAGGTCTAAATACCATATCACTTCCTGTCTATAGACACCAAGGCCAAAAACTATATCACATCCCACCCACAGACACCTAGAACACAAAACATATCACATCCCATCTTGAAGACACTTGGTAAAGCACAACTCATCTCATCCCAAAGAAACCTAGGAAATCACAAATCATATCATCCCAAAGACACCTGGGAAAGTAAAACTCACCCGCCCACACCTAGTCCTCACAAACCACAGCCTTCCCGAATAATCTTAGGCTATCACTACCTAGAAGAGGGAGTAGGGAAGAGTGGGTGGACAGTAATCCATCCTACCATCATGATGTTTGGGAAAGATACCCTCCTCCATGATGATCGGTTTGTTTAGAATGTAGTGTTCAACTAGGGTGGGGTGCATATAGAAATCTCAAGGAAAATACAAGTATATATATATATGATACCAAACACTCAAGCCCAACATATGGGTTCCCAGAAATAAAAATCACTCACAACTAACACCTTTTCTACTAACTCTAAATTCATAACACCACAGAAAAAACCAAAACCTCTTCTCAATTAACAAAAAAATTCAGTTAACCACCCCATTCATTTTATTGTATAGCATTAACAACATTTAACCGCACAACCCATTATTTATTCATCCATTAAACATTTCCATTCTTTTAGCCAAACAAAACCAAGCCATTCAACATTTCATTTACCAATTATTTATTCATTCCATCTCTACATGGGAAACCGCTAAACAAAACACACAGTAGACAACACAAAACCATCATTTCAGAATCTGAAGGGCTATATAAATTATGGAGGCTCCACATTAAAAACACATTAGTCCACATTCTCTGCATTTAATACACACTCATGGTATATCATAAATCAATGGAACCAACCCCAACTCACAACTCCAACTGGTAACACATTCTTGCACAACCATCTCATAGCTCTGCTATAAAAAACATCTAATCCATTGTATAATCAATAAATCTCCCAACCTAAGATTCCATTACATAGCTATGTTGACATATCCTCTACAAGTTCATCCATAACACCACTCATGCCAACCAATAACACACAACCATGCTGATAGGAAAACCACAACACAAACTAGAGAAAACCCACGCATCACAACATAGCCACATCACATTTCATTTTTCACATGTACACAACCACAAACATTACACACATCTCATCATAGGCCACGATGTAACAGATTTTCATATTTAGAAAAGGGGGACACTTATTTGATTCCACTTCATTATTTAAGGGAGTTATCACACAAATCAATTCCTAGGGCATCCATTCATTATATAGATTTATGTGATTAACCAATTTTCATATATAAGTGTTCAACATGAACGAAAAAACATTAAACCCATTTAGTGTGAAAATAAGGGGCCCTAATAGCCATGATTTTCAATGGGGCATTAAGCTTGTATTATCACAATATCATAATCATAATATCAAAACTGCATGGCATGAAAAACGAATCCCCATACCCCTTTCAATTTCATTTAACCAATTCTTATCTTTGATTATCTTGGAGAAATAATGATCCATAGGTGAACTAAAGTAAATCCCTCCCATATGATTCATAATTGAAGAGAAAATAAAGGAAATACTACCTTTAAAGGGTGTCAACATTCTTTTCATGAGAACGGATCATGTAACGGACCTCCAATCACCTCTCCCGCACAATCTGCATCCATCCAAGGATACCGTGGCACCACCACACCAACAAAATCTGAGAGAAAACCCATTAAGAACATGGTTAAGAAAACTCCATAGCATGGAAAGAAGATATGGAAGAAAATGAGATTGAAACAAGATAAACTACTAGAAAACAAAGGGAGAACATTCCTTGGATTACCATGGATTGCCAACAAACAGTCACCAAGATCAACAGATCGAATAGGGAGGAAGAGGGATTTAAGAACCCCTCGGGCATGTAGGGTTCTTCATAAATGATAGGAAGAATAGAGCATGACCGAATGAATGAAATTTCAGCCGAAAATAATTTTAAAACAAAACTAGATTGGGGTATTACAAGACCTGTAATACCATTTCACATTATATAGTACCCAAGGTTCAGTTTCTGCTGAAAAACAAATCACCTCTCGATTTATTTTATTTTACAAACCCCAAAATATTACATGTTTTGAAACTCCTGATAAAATCCATGAAATATAATTTCATTTCATGTAATCTAGTTGCACGACATGTAATCCTACTTCTTCCAGCCTTTAGTAGTTGAACTTCTCCAAACTCCCTCAGAGCCTCCTCTAAACACTCCAACAATGGAAAACACAAAAAGTAATAGACAAGGAAGGAACAAACCATTACAATACCCTCTAACCATGGTTATGTGATAATTTTTTTATGTGATGATGATTTATATTGGCACCGGATGCTAGACCCTACTGAAGGTTGGTGATGAGCTCACTAAATCCATGCATTTTTTAGTTTAATTTCATTAATATTTTCATTTCAAGTTATTTAAGTTACCCATTTTTCTTTGATTTATCTTATATTTGGGTAATTATAATTTTAATATTGATCTAGAAAAAATAGAAATAATTTAATTCCTCTAATTCTTCTAATGGATTTATTCTATACAGTGTAGGATGAAATGAAAATAGAAATAGGGAATGGGAAAAAAGTGGTGGTGCCAGCACCTAGGCTGGTCCTCTACCAGTTTCAAGCCACAAGGAAACCCCATAGGGGTGTCTGGACAAACCTCTAGAAGGGACTGACCTGGCATGGAAGAGGAGGCACATAGGCCACTCATGGAAGACACATTATGGAGCAAGGAAATACCAGAGCATGGGGTTAGGACTGTCCAGTAACTGGATGAAAGGCTTACATGGGGGGTTTAGGCCTAAGCAGTGGTAGGGGTCCTCCGACCCCCATCTAGATTATATGTCATTTTTTGGAATGTGATCAATTAAATAGCAGATTTTAGCTCTTTATTATTTTGATTTGGTATGTGGATTTCACCTGGGGGAACTATTCACATGCAGAAATGGCAGTCCCAGGTGAACATGTGCTTTGAACACTCTTGGTGGAAAATCGACTACTCATCAGTTGGTGTGGAATGATGGCAGGTAGTGGCCACTTGGTGGCACATTGTCTAGTGGGGTGAGGTGACATCACACAACCTCACAGAAACTCACCAACTTACATGGAGTAGTGGTGATCGTGCGGTGA
Source organism: Viscum album (assembly GCA_963277665.1). Lineage (NCBI taxonomy): Eukaryota > Viridiplantae > Streptophyta > Magnoliopsida > Santalales > Viscaceae > Viscum > Viscum album. Next base: position 1,444,501,594 of record OY728155.1, on the reverse strand, counting down.
TGAGGGCATGCACAATGATGATGACATCATGGGGACTCATGGTGCAAGCATGGATGAAAACCAATGGTAGTGGTGGACATAAAATAGAGTGGTGGTGGATAGTGCTGATGGTGGTTTTAGCATAATTGAGGTGGCAGTCAACTCCTCCAAGGGTTTACTTTGGTGGCGTAGTGGTGTAGTTTTGGGGTGACAACAAACTGATTTGAGGAGGCTTCTAGGGTTTCCTTGGTTTTCTGTTTTCTTTTAGGAATTTGTCTAATGTTTTAATGGGCCTTTGGGTCAGGCTTATGACTTTGTTTAATTGGGTTTTTGGGAAATCATAACTCTTTTTGTTTTGGGCCTATGGGCCATGATTTATGGGTCTTTATGACTTGTAATGGGTTTCCTCCTTTCTCAATTAAAAAGGGTCTCCTTTCCTCTTATTTCAATATAGGGGATTTCCCTAAATCATTTCTACTATAATCATATTCGAGTGATGTTAATGCTATTTTTTATAAAATAATATTATTATTATTTTTGAAAAATATTTAGTCAGAATAATTTTATTTATCTATGTATCCATTAATATATTGTGATTTTTTTAATTTAAATATAATATATAATATTATATATACATATAAATATATTCAAATGTAATTATTAATATTCAAAATTATAATCATAGATTTAAATTTTTGTAAGCAATTATATTTTTCTAAAATTCTGGGCCTATGGAACATGTAATGGGCTACATGCCCACTGGACCTTCAAGCCAAATATATATAATGCAATAAAGTGGGTGGTTGGCAGGGTTATCCCTTAGGGGGGATATGATCTGCCTTTCAGGTCTGTGTGTGTGTGTTTGATGTAATTGTACCCCCAAACACCTAATATATATTTATAATGAATCTTATTTAAAATATTATTAATAGTAATTTTTAATGTAATTAAAGTAAATATCATTATTTACATTTATATAACGAATAATATATTGTCAACTTATTTTAATTTAAATATAATAAATAAATTCATATGTGTGTGTGTGTGATTATGTATATATATTTGAAAATAATTATACTTTCTAAAATATGAATACTTCTATTATATACATAATTACTCATAATATTGATTATTTATAATTAACATTTTTTTAAAGGTATTAATAATAGTAATTTTTTTAATTACATTAACAATAATATTATTATATATATATATATATTGAATACTATATTGTAAATTTAATTAATTTTAAATATGATAAATAATATAACATATATATAATTATATTCAAATAAAGTGAATAATATGTTTTACAAAATGTTCCTAGTAAAATAAATTTTAAAAAATATTTAGATAGAATAATTTTATTTTTCTATCCAATAATATATTTTCAATTTATTTTAATTTAAATATAATATATTATATTATATTTACATATAAATATATTCAAATTTAGTTATTAATATTCTAAATTATAATTATTCATTTACATTTTTATAAGTAATTATATTTTCCTAAATATAAAAAATATTATTTTATACCGAGTTACTCATAATTAAACACAATTTAAATTTTAAAAACATAATATTTAAATTTTATAATCCATTAAACATTATCAAAACCATACAAAGAACATATAAATTAAATCATACATTAATACAATTATATAATTTAAATAAATAAATCTTGAGAAAATAAATAAATAAAGTAATTGGAAAACTAAAATTTTAAAAAATAAATTTTACATTCCTCAAGGTAAAAATTGATATTTACTATAGATTTTGGTTTATCCAATAATACCCATTATCAACGCTAAAAAGACTACTGATAAAGGAGTGCCTTTATAAGTGCTCACAAAAAACACTCATAAAACGTGATTTTATCAAGACTTTTCTTAGTGCTGATAAAATTATGTCTTTTATTAGTGCTAAAATGCCTATTTTTGGTACTCATAAAAGGTATATTTCATAAAACAAATATAAATATCATTAAAAAACATATATTAATATATAAATATTTTATATTCATTTAAATATAATATACATTATAAAATGTGATTTATATTATACTAAATATACTATGACACTTAATATATATGTTATTTAGTGAAAATTGTTTTTAAAATAAATAAAAATTAATATTAATTAAAAATTTGTTAATTATTATTTAGTAATAGTCATTTAATGAAAATTTTATGATAGAAAAAAATCAATAAATTAATAAATGTTCTAAAATAAGTTAGAAACGTGACTCGGATTTTAAACGGTCATAACTGTTTATCTAGGTTCCCATTTGATATTCACCACTTATAAAATTGAATCTTGTTAAAAGATCTATGACATAAAATTTTAAGGGCTCCCCATTACGCAATTTTTCAAGGTTGAAAAAGTCTCAAAAGGCCTCCAAAGCTGAGTTTTTAGTCGAGGTGCCTTATTTTTTGAAAATTTGATAGAAGTTCAGTCTCATTTAATGTGGAATTTATTATATTTTTTTTATAGAGGCTCAATTAAGTCTCAGAAATTACACTCATATGGATATTATGACATTCAAATTTTATCATTTTTTATATTGTAGTTTTACGTATAAGTAAATATATACACATATATACATATTTGTATATATTTACATATAAAAAATTAATTTTATAAATAAATATGTAAACATATTTACAAATAAAATATATGTCTAAATATATAAACCATATATAAATAAAAAATAATATCCATTTCATTTTTAAAAAAAATGTATGAATATTTATATACATATACAATGTGTATATAATGTTTATATGTGTGTGTGTGCCTGTATTAATAAATATATATATATATATATTCTAATATATCTATATTAATATTAATATATGATATATGTAATAAATATAAATATGTGTAATTATATTTATTGACACAGACATATGTATGTATGTATGTATGTATGTATTTATAAACACAAACACATGCAAACATATTTTATAAATGTATTTGAAAATATTTATATAAATTTATATAAATGTATGGATAATATATATATATAAATAGATATATCATAAAATACAGAATAAACAACATAGAGAAATGGTAAAGGCACATATTCATGATGGAAGAGGTCCCAGGTTTGAATCCAAGTTAAGGCGCACATGGGTGTGGGCAAGTGAGATGGTCTAGCGATGATAAAGGGTAGTGTGGAGGGCCTGAAGAGAGCTGATAAGGGTGGAAGCACTAATAAAAGGGTGGCCTCCTTTTGAATCTCTCACTTATTAACAGATTTTTTTTACTTTTATCAGTGATTTTTTTGTGCTGAAAAAAAGAGTCTTCATCCGTGATTTTTTAGCATTGATAAAGGGTTTTTATAGCACTGATAAAAATCAGTTTTGTAATCGTGTATGTTGAGAAAGAGAGAAACCAATTCATTAGAGCTTTACTACAAATTGTGTGATAACTTGGGTTTTCATATTATGTACAGATCCATTATTTTTCATTTTTAATGTTTAAATATTGCCTAATGTGAATACCCTTAGAGGTCATGGATGTATTGGGGGTGTTTGGGTCTTGTTCATATCCTAGAATCCATGTTTTACGGTGATTTAGTCCTGATGCATGGTTAGTGTAAACCGTGCGGGGAAGGCCACATGGTTTAAAAACCCGTACAAGTTGTGGGAAAATAGAAGGGGGATGCAGGGTTACAAAAATCATACGATTTGAGCCGCACGACCATGCAGAAACCTAAGAATTTTGACATGGGGTTTTTTCACAATTTTTGCACAGTTAGTCAAACCATACAAGGAAACTGTGCGGGTTCCCTTCTCCTACAACTAACCATTCAATTGTTCAAACTATTTGTCAAAACATGCACCTAAACCATGTATCCCCTTAAATTTGGTTATTTTTTGAATTTTTAAATGAAAATAAAATATATTTTAAACCTAAGTTCATTTACACCTCCCACACAACAACATCAACATTGAGAACTACTCCCTTGGTGACTATTCTTGATTTTGATCCCAATCCTCCATCCGGACTCCAATTCAATCATTTCTCATCTTGTTGGATTTTCACCAGTGAGTACTCAATTCCAATGTAACTGTTCATTGTTCTTCTTTCTATCGACAACACTATTTAGGTGAAAGATGATTTTACCTAATTTTAGGCTCTTTGTCTATTCTTCATTTTTCTCCTAATCTAAGTCGAATCGGGAGTTGATACTAGATGATCACTCTACTACCAAGATAAGGTAGGTGGTCTATAATTTATCCATTGGTTTTGGTGCTTTATAAACCTAGCTTCTATTGTGACACCTACCAAAATTTCCTATTAGACCATGAAATTGAACTGGTTAATTGAATTAGATATATTTGACCTGTTAGGGATTCCCTTAGGTCCCTTTGAGATGTATTGGTGGTGGTTTCCCCACCCAAGGCTACCTGTGGGGTGTGACATGTGAATTTTACTTCTTTATTCTTTATAGAACCACCCATGGAGTGAGTTTATGCTTGCCTTCTTAGAGAAATATTATAAATAAATGAATTGAATCAAATTAGTTGAATGGGATATGGGTTTCCTCCTTAGCATGTTAATGATTTCAATTAAATGGTGTCTATGGAACTTATAATGTTTTAATAACCTTCTTAGTAATTTCATAGTATGAGTGGTTATACTCATCGGTTGCCTTTGATTATGATGCATGAGTGGGTATACTCATGTAATGTATTTTTATGTGAATGGTAATATGATTGGTTAATCTCATATGGTATGTTTTGGTAAATGGTTTGAAATGGTAAACAAATGAATATATTCCTTGTACAATGTTCCTTGGATCTTCAATGGGACAGTGGATGCCTTGGATTGAGTTTGCTCCTCGTGTCTTGATTCCATGGGAAGATTTGGGCCTTTCTACACCTCGGATATGGACCTTTATGGTCTAAAACTTTGTTTATATGGTGTGTTTGTGGTAAATTATGATATTCTTTTGTTATATGGATCGATCGTGGGTGTTTTGACTCTTTTGGTGGTACGGAAAGGTCAAGGTTGACATGATATGTATGGATGTATGGAGAAGTATTTTTGGGTACATCTTTTTTTATTATAGATGACTTATATATAAGCTGACACTTGTTTTTCAGGGATCCTTGAGAGGTTATTTGGTATCACTTTCTTAGTAGTAGATATTCCATGGGCATCATTACATTTCTTTACTGCTTACCTAATTACCTCCACACTTCTTAGCTTATTATATTGCACAGCCAAGACTTTTTTAGATCTTTGGGTGGTTGGATAATATTATTATGACTCACACCTTGTTGGGGATTTCTTTGGGTACCCAAAAAGACTATTTGGATGCAGTTAGGGGTTGGGGAAAACACCCATAGTTCAAGAGTTTATTTTTCATCATGAAAAGGATCAGGAGAGCATGAGATTGAGCTATGGCTCATGATGCTATTTAGATATAAAACTTTTGGCCTTTTTGGTATTTTGGATACTTGTATTATACTGTATTTATATATACCTATTTTGGAAACTTTCTTAGACACAAAACATGTATCATCATTTTGTATGTGATATTTCTTTTGGATTATCTATATATTCATGTCATGTTTATTTATATGTTGCATTCATGTTGTATCTGGTTCTACTATTGACTATTATTGTTATTATTCTATGTTACACTTTGGTGATAAGGGAATAGTCTCCCCATGGACACACCCTATGCTCTCGTTTCTATTCGATAGCCTCTAGAATTCGGGGAGATGCGCTTGAGGCCATGTGACCAACTGAGCTTGGGGCACTATTGAGTGGCGTCCGGGCCCAGGACATTACAAAGTTTTATCAGAGCAATAATTTTCTAGTTTGTTTGACTATATGACGACAATAGATAGGGATATTATGGAATAGGAGTTTGGTAATTATCTCTTCCTAGGAGTATCTACATCAGATACTGAGAAAATCCAAATTGCCTCAAATAAAATTATTATTTTCTAGATTATGGCTATTAAAGTTGATTTGATTCAACCATTGGGTGATGCACTTGGATTGTGATGTTATTATTGATATTACTACGGATTATATTTTGTTGCAACCAGATGAGATGAGGTTATTTCATCTCATGCATTATACTAGGCACCTGTTAGAAATCACATTCCATGCATTATTCCATGCCATTTAGGATGCATTACTCATTCCATGCTATTGTGATAGGCATACCTACTGGTGTGATATATTTTTTTGTAGTGAATAGAGGAAGTGACACTATCTTTTAGTTCATAAGGACTACGGTTCCTTATTGACTCAAAAGTGACGCACCTTTTGTTTCAATTATTTAAACTAACTTTTATGTTGTATAGATTATATGGGCATCGTGTTTTGGTTCATGAGGTGTTATGGGACCTCATGGATTGGAACATGGTAAACCATTGGTTCAGCCTTTTAAATTGAATTTTTATAAAATTAAATGAATATGAATTTAAATGGAAACTTGAAATGATAAATAGAGGCTTAACCTAGACCCATCTTTTGAGTGGTAAAGAGGTAGTGTTTCTAGTGGTGTTTGTGACTGCTTCCTTTTAAAGTACTAGATTTAGGATTTGGTTGTGTGCCATCAGCTATTATTCCGGAAATAAGTGATGAGGAATAGTTTCATGAGGTATTCTTTCACTTCATGAAGGATTTTTAGAGAGCACCACAACTTGCCTAGTCTATGGCTGAGCTGACGTGTGTGTTCCAAAAGTAGCATCCTCCCATGTTTTTGGGGTATGGTGGACCGTAGGATGTTGAGATGTGGCTTGAGACTATGCTAACAATCCTCAATCATCTTGAGACACCTCCTGATAGGAGGGTAAAGCTCGCTACTTATATGCTTTGTGGGGTGAAAAATTGTTGGTGGGATGTAATAAACCCAGTTGAAAAGTTGCAAGATATGGTTTGGGATAATTTCGAAACCATGTTCTACAACTATTTCTACACTAAGACTCTACGGGCATAGTGGGATAGTGAATTCATGTGTCTATAGCAAGATGTTATGATGGTTATGGAGTATATGGAACTCTTTATAGATTTGTAGTGTTTTTCACCGATGTACCTTACTGATGACCTATCGAGGGAGAGACTCTTCAAGGAAGGTCTCTAACATGCTATTGGATATTAGGTCAACATGTTCATATTGACCTCTATAACTGAAATTGTGAATCAGACACTGATTATTGAGCATAACTTTAGAGAATTTGGGGGCATAGAGCAGGGAAGTACTGTTTCAAAACATATTGGTTTAGCATCTTTAGGCAGGAATTGTTTTTTTGGGGCTTCTCGTGAGATTAGTACTAGTTATTCTGTGAGTATTGGAAACTTAGTGTTCTATCATCAGTGAGGAAGGTGATACCACATGAAGGATTGGTATGATTATGACCCATTTGAGTGATGAGATTGCAGTTGGATGGGCCACGTGCAGCATTTCAGTCAGACCTTCCCTACAGTGGTAAGTGGTAGGGGTCAACTCTGACACCAAGTTCATGGGCGGGTTTCTCAACTCGGTGTCAGTCAGGGAGTTGGAGAAGTGACGTTTGATCAATTTGAGGTGGTGGTGGTCAGGGATGAGGTAGGCTGACACCAGTTACCTCGAAACATGAAAGTCACCCTACTCTAGGTAGTGAGGATCTGTCATAGGGTCTTGGTTCATGCTATATTTATTAAGTACATCCTACCCCTAAGGAGTAGGGTTTCAGACTATCTATGGTGAGAGGTACAATTTTAGTAGCCTACACTATTTCATATTCTCTTTTTGATATAGGTGCATCACATTGTTTCATGTCTTCACATGTGGTGAAAAGCCTTGGGCTCGTTATGCTATCTTCTAAGAGTGTTATGATGATATACACTCAATTGGGAATCCGGATATAGGATGTGCACCAATTCAAGGAGTGCCCCCTTGAGTTTGGTTGGTGTCACTTCATATGGGATCTTTATTTCCTCAAGATGACTTAGTTTGGTGTCATACTCGGGATATATTGACTTGTATATTATCGGGATTATGTTAACTACTATTTTGAGAGGGTTACTTTCACTTCACTAGAAGGATAAGTTCATACTCGAAAGGGTGAATGGGATATGAAGGAGATCTGACCTAGACTACAACATCATGGGCTGGGTGAGATGACAACCCATATCACTACTCTATATCTAGATGATCAAGGATCATTTCAGAAAGACTTCCCTATATCAGCTGATTATTTTAAGTATGTGTTCCTGGATGAATTTTCGGGTTTACCACCTAAGAGAGGTTGAGTTATTCATTGAGCTAGTTCCATGAGCTACAACAGTATCCATTTCTCTTTATAGGATGGCTACAATGGAGTTGCAGGATCTCAAGGGGTAGATAAAAGATTTGGAGGCAAAAGGTTTTATTCAACCCAGTACTTCTCTATGGGGTTCACTAGTCCTTTTTGTGGAAATAGAAGATAAAACTCTTAGTCTATGCATGGATTATCATAAGTTGAACCAGTTGACAGTTAAAAACTGATATCCCTTTCCAAATATATATGACAAGTTCTATCATCTTTGAGAAGATTCGGAGTTCTCAAAAATTTATTTGAGGTCATAATTTCATCAGATATGTGTTCAAACTTTAAAAATAACTCATAAAACTTTCAATAGTTGGTATGGTCAATATGAGTATCTAGTTATGTTGTTCATTATCACGAAAAATCTAGTGGTTTTCATGGTGCTGATGAACCAATTATTCCATTCTTATTTGGATTTATTTATGGTGGCTTTTGTGGATGATATCTTGGTGTATTCTCACAATAAACACATCTATGCCAAACATCTTGAGATCATTTTGAATAAACTAAGAGAGCATCAGTTAAATGTTAATCTCACATAGTACCATTTCTAGATAGATTATATTCACTTCCTAGGTCACATTATCTATAGATAGGAGTATCAGTAGACCTAGAGAAGGTGAGAACTGTAGTTTCCTGGGATCATCCCAAGAACTTCTTTGACATAAAGAGTTTCTTGGGGTGAGCTAGATATTACAAGCATTTCATAAAGGACTGATCATGATTAGTAGTGATGATAATGGTCTTGACTAAGAAGGGTGTGAATTTTTTATGGTTATATTCCTGTGAGATAGCCATCCGGAGCTGAAAGGGAGATTGACTTCAGCATCAGTCCTGATACTTCTAGAGTAGGGAAAGATCTACATTGTGTATTGTGATACCTTAGGTATCAGGATTAGAGTAGTGCTGATGCAGGGGGTAGATTTGCGGCGTATGGGTCTCAGAAGTTGAGGCCACATGAGACAAACTACCCTATGCATGATCTCAAGTTATTTGTAGTCATTCATGCATTATGCTATTGGAGACACTATCTAATGGGAGATAATTTTTTGCTGTATATAGACTGAAAAATTCTTAAGTACATATTTACACCCTGTGATATGAATTTGAGGTATCAGAGGTGGGTTTGAGTACCAATGGTCTTTTGACCTTGAGCTAGCTTATACTCTTAGGAAATGAAATGCAGTGGCTAATGCAATAAGTAGAAGGACTCAGATATAGGCAGTTTAGTAGGCCAGTAGAGAGTGGAATCTCATGGATTTGTTATCTAAGATGCACTTGGAGGTGCACGACAGTCAGGTCCAGACCTATATATCATCTTTAGTTGTGACCTATACCACGATGGATAGAGTGAGGATGAGGAACCTATAATATTTAGAGGTCCTAATCATGAATAAGAGTGTGGAAGGTGAGGATCCACCAACTGGTTGGAATGTAGGTGAGGATCAGATTTTGTGTATCCATGGCCACGTTTGGGTTCCAGTGGACACACTTGAGGAATTGATGTGGGAATTTCATACCTCATCTAGGTTAGTGCACCCTTAAATCAGCAATATGTACCATGACTTACGTTGTCAATACTGGTGGTCGGGTATGAAATAAGAGGTGGCTGGTATTGATACGAGGTATTCCACTTGTCATCAGGTGAAGGAAGAACATCAAAAACCATCCAGAATTTTACATCAGTTACCTATTCCTGAGTATAAATGAGATGATGTTGCGATGGACTTCATGAGTGTTTTGTCGAGGTCACCTTGAGGTAATTATTTTATTGGGTTGTTGTTTACAGGATCATGAATATATCTCGTTTCTTACTGATCAAGGAGACCTTCAGTGTGGATGAGTTCGGGAGGTAGTATATTTTTGGGATAGTATGACTCCATAGGGTCCCACACACTATCATTTCAGATAGGGACGCCTGTTTTACATATTGTTTCTGGAATATTTGGTAGAGGTAGATGGGTACACAGGTGATTTTGAGCCAATATACCACTCTTAGGTTGATGGCCAGTCAGAGCGTATGATACAGGTGCTAGATGTCATGTTGCAAGCATGCGTCCTGGATTTTGGGGGGCTCTTGAGAGAGGTATATACCCTTGTTTTAGCTTTCCTAAAATAACAGATATCAGTCAACTATACAAATGGAACCTTGTGAGGATTTTTATGGTAGTCCATGTCGATCTCTCATGTACTGGTTGGAGGTAGGTGAGGTAGTGTTATAGGGACCACAACTTGGATAGGATACTTCAAAGTAGGTTTAGTTGATTCAGAAGCATAAGACTATTGCAAAGTCTCAACACAAATCTTATACCAATCATTGTAGATGACCTCTAAAGTTTGAGGTTGGGGATTAATACTTTTTATGTGTTTCACCGAGGCTAGGACACATACGTATCAAGAGATAAGATAAACTTTCTCTATGATATGTTGAGCCGTTTGAGATTTTAGTGGGAGTTAGGTCGATAGCCTATCAGTTATGATTACCTTAGTGTTATCAGTCCATTAATGATTTCCTCCACATATCTTAGTTGTTCCACTATCATTTGGACCTGTCTCATGCTTTTTAGACCAAGGAGGTTGAGTTACAGGTAGATTTTTCCTTTGAGGATCATCTTATTCATATCATTGACAGGATCATGAAGTTTCTCTGAGGGTGGTTAGTTCCTCTAGTATGGGTGATATTGAAACATGACCATTTACTGGATGAGACTTGGGAGTGGGAGGCCAATGTACATGCTCAGTGTCTGGAGTTGTTCTCAAAAGAATCTTGACCACCCTTCATAGGGAAATTTGAGGATGAATTAATTTAAGGGGGAAGATTGTAAGAACCTAGGTTTTTATATGAGGTATAGATCCCTTCTTTTTTTAGTTTTTATGTTTAAATATTTCCTAATGTGAATTTTTGTTGAGTTCAAGGAGGTATCTGGGGTGTCCAAAGCTTTTTTGGAGCCCGAAACCCATGTTTTAGGGTGATTTAGGCTTGTTTCATGGTTAGTGTAAACCGGGCGGGTCAGGTCGTATGGTTTAACAAGTCATGTGAGTTATGGGTAGAAAGTAGGGGGAGGACACATGGTTATAAAAAACCATGTGATTTGGGTTTCATATATGTGTGGAAACCTGTGAAATTTTGACAGACAGATTTCATGGTTTATACATGGTTAGTAAAACCGCATGAGGAAATCTTATGGGTTCCCTTCTCCTACAGCTAATCACGCATTTTGACAAATCGTTCACATAAACCATACATCCCCTTAAATTTGGTAAATTTTATAATTTTTCATTCAAAATAAAATCTATTTTAAACCTAAGTTAATTTCCTCCTCCAACACAATAACTTCAATGTTGAAAACTCCTCCCTTGGTGTTTAGTCTGGATTTTGATCCCAATCCCCCATCTAGACTTTGATTCAAGAGTTTCTTATCCCATTGGATCTACATTGGTGAGTACTCAATTTCTTTTTAGATGTTCATCATTCTTCTTTCTATCGATGAAGCTATTTAGGTGAAGCCGATTTTCCCTAATTTCAAGTTCTCCATTCGTTATTCATTTTTCTATAAATCTAAGTTGAATTAAGAGTTGATCCTGTATGAGCACTCTAATACCAAGATAAGGTAGGTGGTATATGTTTTTTTCATTGGTTTTGGTGCTTTATAGACCTAGCTGTCGTTGTACTTCCCGTAAGACATTCTAGAACAACCCAAAAATTGAATTGGTTAATTGAATTAGATATATTTAGACCTGTTAAGGATTCCCTTAGGTCCCTTTGAGATGTATTGGTGGTGTTTCCCCCCCCCCAAATCAACCCATGGGGTGCGCCTGTGAATTTGACCTATTTATGACTTGTAAAACCACCCATGGGGTGAGTTGATGCTTTCCTTCTTATAGTAAGTTTATTAATAAATGAATTGAATCGTATTAGTGGAATAGGATATGGGTCACCTACTTATCAAGTCAATTATTCCAATTAAATGGTGTGTATATAGCTTATAATTCGTTAATGAACTTATTAGAAATTTGATAGTATGAGTGGGTATACTCATTGGTTTCCATTGATTTTGATGTATGAGTGGGTATACTCATGTAATGTATTTGGATGTAAATGATTATATGAGTGGGTAGTCTCATATGATATGTTTTGATAAATGGTATGAAATGGTAAATGAATGAATATATGCCTTGGATGATATTACTTGGATCTAGAACACGGTAGTAAACTCCTTGGATTGAGTATGCTTCTCAGGTCTTGATTCGTTGGGATGTCTTGGGCCTTACTACCCCTTGGATCCAGATTTCTTAGACACGTATAGGATATTTTCGGTTGACATGCTCCTAGGATTCCAACTAGTGACTAACTAAGTTTCTATTGAGATGCTCCTGGGACTCGATGAGGATGCCTTGGTATTTGACACCTTTGATCTAGCCCTTCATGGTCTGACACTTTGTTTATATGGTGTGACTATGGTAAATTATGGCATGATTTGGTTATACAGCTCGATCATGGATGTTCTGACTCTTTTGGTTGTACAAGATGGTTGTGGTTGACATGTTATGTATGGATGTATGACGAGACCATGTTGGATACTTCTGTTTCTATTGTAGACACCTTATATAGGATCCATCACTTGTTTTTTAGGGATCCTTGAGAGGCTATTTGGTATCACGTGCTTAGTAGTAGATCTTCCATGGGCATCGTTACATTTCTTTATTGCTTAACTATTTACATGCACACAGCTTAGCTTATTATATTGCACGACCATGACTTGTATAGACATTTGGGTGGTTCCCTAATCAGATTATGTCTCACACCCTATTTGGGATGCCTTTGGATACCCAAAAATACTATTTGGATGCAGGTAGGTACTGGGGAAAGCACCCATAGTTTGAGAGTTGATTTTGTACCATGCATTGGATCAAGGGAGCACAGAATCAAGCTGAGGATCGTGATTCTATTTGGAGATTACAATTTTTTAATTTCTGGTATTTTGGATACTTGTATTATATTGTAGTTATTTGTACCTATTTTGGATGCTTTCTTATATATATAACATGTATCTTCATTTTGTATATGATATTTCTTCTCACTTGTTTATATATCCATGTCTTGTTTATTTATAAGTTGTTTTCTCATTGTATTTGCTTCCTCTATTGACTGTTATTGTTATTCCATTGTGTTACACTCTAGTAATGAGGACATTGTCTCCCCATGAACACACCCTAGGCCCTTACTGCTAGTCGGAAACCTCTGGAGTTTGGAGAGATGCGCTTGAGGCCATGTGACCAGCTGGGCTTGGTGTACTATTGAGTGGTGTCCAGGTCTGGGCCATTACAAATTTGGAGTGAGAGAATGAGAGAAATGAGAGGGGTGATTTTAATAGTTTTTTTAGTGGTAGGCTTGAATCTTGTTCACGCCTATTGTTTTCCGGTTACCAAGAATAATGAATGAGGTTCACAGTTCCATTTGGGTGGTGCAATAAGCCTGAACCTCATTTATAGTACCTTGTTGAAGGCTTAACATGCAGTGTTGTGGTGTGGTTATGTTAGTTTCCCAATTAGTCATGGAATGAATTGAAATGATGAAACTAAAATGAAACTAGCTGAAATTAAATATAAGATTTAGTTGTAATTGATTTGTGGTAATTGGATTAAATGAAATGAATAAAGTGTAGGCAGAAACCTGATATGTGATAATCGAATCTTAGTGAATTAATGTTGGCTTGTAATTGAAAGAGGAATAGTGTGGTTATGTGTGGTGGTTGTGTAGTGTGTAGCATTTATTGGTGCCAATAGTTGTAGTGAATGTCGTGAGGTTCAGTGGTGGTGAGTGGAGTATTCTAGTGCAGCCAATGTTAACCCATATATAGGGAATTGGGTTCTATCTATCTGTCGTGTATTTTTTATCTTATTTCGTTATGCATCCCAGCTGATTTGAATAACCATACCAATGCCCAAATGTTTTGGGTTATGGTTGTTTCCCCAACATCCAGGCTGGTGGAGAATCAGATGGCCTTAAGCAGTAGTGATGATATGGGTTGGTGTTAGATATTATCGAGTGATGATATGGGTTGGTGTTGTAGATTACTTAGATTGAAGATTACCTAGCAGTGAAGAGGATGTGACATGTTATGGAGGTCATGCGTAGTGGGAGAATGGAATGAGGTTTATGTCATTCACTTTCATGATAACCAACGGTCCCTTTTTTTGTGATGAGGATGTGATGTGAAGATGACTGATGCTAGCACAGAATGCTAGACCCCGCGAGAGGCTGGGGATGAGTTCATTAAATACAAATGTTTTTTAGTTTAATGTCATTATGAATTTATTCTAATTAATTTAGATTGCCCATTTTTCATTGAATTTTCTTATATTTAGGAAATTAACATTTTAATATTCATTTTAAAAAAATAAAAAGAAAAATAATTTAATTCCTATCATTTGCCTAATTAATTTTTTCTGGACGGTGTGGCCTGAAATAATAATGGAAATGGGGAATTATAAGAAAAATTTTCCATCACCTAGGTTGGTCCTCAACCAGTTGCAAGATTCATTGACACTTTAGATTTGATGTAGTTTATTGGAATAATATCGATTAAATAGAAGAGTCCAACGTTTGATTATTTCAATGTGGGACATGCATTTCACCTAAGGCACTGTGCACTTGAAGAAATCACTACTACAAATCGGGCCTTTAACTGCGTTATTAAAAGGGAATTATTAGTGCTATAGAAGCACCGATAATGTAAGCGATGTTAAAGGGTTAGCTTTAATAGTGCTCGTAAAAAGTTCTGATAAAGGCCCCACTAATAAAGGGTATATTTTTTTCACGCCCCACTTTATCGGCGCTCCCCCCTTTACTTGCACTTCCCCCACCCCTTTATCAGCACTTTAGACAATCTCACCCCTATCATGCAACCCTGCCTCCAATGAGTATCGAACCTGATACCTCCAGCTTATACACTAGCGCCTTTTCCCACTCCCCTATACTATTTTGTTTTACATTTTATGATATGTCTATATATTTATATATATTTCATTATATTTTTCTATCCATATATTTATATATATTTATATATATTTTTATATATATAGTTATATATATATATATATATATTTAAATACATATTTATTTATATATAGTTTTTAAAATGGATATTAACTCTAAAAACGCTTAAAACGCATAAAAATGTTATGAAACTCTAAAAACCCTAAAAACCCAAAAAACTGTAAAACAATCATAAATTTTGATATAAGTCTATTTTAGCTCCAAAACCATTCAAATAAAAGATCATGAAATGATATTTGATATGATATTAGGTACATGTTGAACGGACACTCGGATTAGAAGTTATAACCATTTTCATTTTAGGAAATCGGGGTCGGCAACAAAACAAAATCAGTATTGGAGGCCTTTTGAGCCTTTTGGGGATTGAAAACTAGAAAAATCTCATAGAACTCAATATAAGACCCTTTCTGGTATAGATCTCATTGCAAGATTTGATTTGATATGTGGTAAAGCCTAAACAACCACCTGAATCAAAAGTTATGGTCATTTGATGTTTGAGATCGATTTCTGACTTTTTTGAATCTATAATATATTTTATTCCTTTGATTATCACATGATTTAAATCTAATGTAGTTTTATCTTATTTCATAATCTTCTATTTGACTAGTTTTGGAGCTAAAATGGACTCCCGAATCGAAAGTTATGATCTTTTACAGGGTTTTTAGGGGATTTAAGAGTTTTTTACATTAGAAGGTCTTTCAAACGGCCATAACTTATGAACCGGGTGTCTGTTTTGCCTTTACCACATATCAAATCGAATCTTGAAACGATCTCTATGCCTTGATGACGTATTGATAAATTCCTGTTTTGTAAACACTTTTTTACAAGAGGCGATAAATGACCCCTTTTAATAGTGATTTTTTAAGGCTCTTGAAGACCATCTTTAACAGTCCTAAAAAACACTATTAAAGACCCTCTTTAACAGCGCTTTTTCTAGCACTAAGAAAGGGGGTCTTTAACATCACTTTTAACGAGATTTGTTAAAACCCCATCACTGGATAAACTTGGTTTTGTAGTAGTGAATGGAGTTGTCCAGAGGGAACTCATGCTTCGACCACTCTCGATGGATGATCGGTTACTCTTCAGCTGGCATGGAATGGTGTCGAGTGGTGTCCAATTGGTGGCACGTTAGCTGGTGTGGTTAGGTGACGTCATAAAACCTCACAGTTGCTCACCAACCTGCATGGAGCAGTTACTATCATGCAACAATGAGGGTTTTCTCAGTTGTGGCATCTGCGCAAGGACACCCAACGCAATCATGAAGGATGACCAACGAAGGGAGAATACGTGGATGATGGAGGTGGTGGATAGGTCAGATGGTGGTGGAAACCCAACAGCAGTGGCGGTCTACTCCTCTTTGGGTTTCATTTGGTGGTGTGGCATCGGGAAGTGGTGCGGTTATGGGGCAATGACGTACTGATTTTGAGAAGGTCGCAAGGGTTTCCTTGGTTGTCTATTTTCCTTTGCACTCTTGGCCTAAAGTTGAATTTGGTCTTTGGATTAAGTTTGTGACTTTGTGTCACTGGGTCTACTATAGTCACCATCACTTATTTTTTGCTTTTGGGCCATGATTTTTGGGTCTTCGTGAGTCGGAATGAGTTTTCCTCATTTCTAAATTAAACAAGGTCCCATTTATTCTTTTCTTTTTAATAAAGGGACTGGGCCCCAAATCATTTTACTTTAATCATATTCAAATAAAGTTAATACAATTTTCTATGAAATATTATTAATAATATAATTTTAAAAAAATATTTGGTTAGGGTAATTTTATTTAAAAATGTATCCAATAATATATTGTAAATTGATTTTAATTTAAATATAATATATTATATTATATATACATAAAAATATAATATATAAAAAACATGCCAAACTAAAAACAATAAAATGAAAGAAATATTAATAATGTTAATAATATTATTGTCGTCATATGTCTCAATAATTTAAGATGAACATTTGGTTTTTGTTTAAAAATAATTTAAAAGGGGATATTCATTATTCGCGTCGCTTATGAAAATATATAAATTGATGTTTTAATAATATTTACAAAAGAAAAAGTGTTAATATGACTATCATAAGAATATATTTCCAAACATTCAAATGAATAGATATATTATAATTTTTCATTGTGAATTATATATAACATTGAATTTTTACCGGATATTATAATTTTTCCGATCACAATGAGGACTTCTTGTAATAAAGAAACACAATAAGGCAACGATGGTGGCCTATGGAGAGGACTTGAAATTCAATAATAATATTGAATAATTTGTACTGAGCCCGTGTTGGAAATTTATAACTAATATCATGACTAATAAATGAGAAATTTTATAAATAAAGACTACAAAATGGAAATGACAAAAGAACATGGAGAAATGGAAATTAAAGAATATGGAAAAAATAAGAGAGTGAAGCGTCTTAATGATACGATCAAAATCCTAATCAATCAAACCCTTCCATTTCTGCGACTCTTCTCATTTATATATATATATGATCAATATCTTCTCTCCACCGACACTGGTGCCATTGAGATTTTGTTTTCAATTTATAATTTCGGATACGATATTTTCGTTGTGTTTCAATTAATGATATATTTTCCTTCTGTTATTGTCAACCTCGATTCATATTTATATATTTTATCATCCAGTTAAAATGTCAACATCGAAACAAATTTCACTTTTAAACCACATATCATTTTCCTTAAGTCTCACAAAACCCAAAGGATGCTTGTTTTCACTAACACAAAACCGGGTAAGGGTAGCGGCTCATTTTATCAGCCCTAAACAAAAAACGTTGATAAACGGGGGTCATTATCAATGCTAGCTAGAAGCACAAATAAAATTTTTTAATAATAATTTATATGAAATTATTATATTTATATTATAAAATAATGTTCATTTGTATATATTAAATAAAAAACACATATTTATAATTAATTTTTTTTTAAATAATTCAAAAATATATATATATATATAATGTTTAAAAAAAATATAAGATTAGGATTAAATATATATGTGTTTCCAATGAATTTGGTCAATTAATATATTGATAAAGCATGCATATATGTTATGTATCATCATAAATCTTTATTTATACACTACATTCTTATTATTATTCATGTTGTCCATTGATGACTCATAGGTGTATATGATTAATTCATGTTACCCATATATATACTATATCATGTTCTCAATACTTATAAAATTACATTAAATATATTTAAAGAATAAATATATTTATTACATTTATAATTATTAAATTTTAAATATATATAAATACTTTTTAAATACATTTATTTATAGTTATAATTATAACTATATATATTTAAATAATTATAAAATTACAAAAAAAATACATATATTATAATTTTCTGTATATATGTATATATTTATAAATATATATAATTTTTGTAAATATATTTATTTATAGTTATAATTATAACTATAAATAAACTTATATATGTACACAATTATAAAATTAAAATAAATATATTTATTACACTACTTTTAAAGTTATTAATATATAATTAAATATATATATTTATAAATATATACAAATATTTAAAAAAATACCAATATTTGTAATTATAATTCCTAAATAAATATAGGTATATTTAAATAATTAAAAAATTATAATAAATATATTAATTATATATATTTATATACAAATATCTATAAATAAATAAAAATAATTCTAAATATAATTCTAAATAAATGTAGATATATTTAAATAAATAAAAATTTGTATTAAATATATTAATTATATATATTTATAAATTTATAAATATATTTGTTATAATTTTATAATTATATATATATGTATATATATATCTTTATAATTACAACTATAAATAATTTATTTATTATAGTTTTTAATTACAAATAAATATATATTTATTTATTAGTTATAAATATAAATAAATATATATTTATTTAAATAATCATTAATTCATAAAAAATATACTAATTGTTTTCATATATAATTTTATATATAATTTTATATATAATTAAATAAATATATATAGAAATATTGAGAAATAAATTCAAATATTTGTATTTATAGTTTTAAATAAATGCGGATATATTTAAATAATTATAAAATTATAATAAATATATTAAATATAAATATTAGAAATATTAATTTTTATAATTTTATAATTATTGATACAAATAAATATATATTCATTTATAATTATAATTATAAATAAATATATATTCATATAAATAATCATAAAATTAGAAGAAATATAATTATATACATCTATAATCTTATAAATATATTTATTATATATATTTCTAAGATTATAAATATAATAAGTATATTTTTTATAATTTTATAATTATTTAAATTATAATTTTATAAATATAAATATATATTTATCATGCATGTATATAATTTTATAAATATATATAGTAATAGAAATAAATTAATAATATTATATCTTTATCAACGTTTTTTTAGTGTTGATAAAGACCTATCTTTATCCGTGCTAAAAAAGCACTGATAAAGACATGTTTTATCTGCGTTTTCTATTTTAGCGCTCATAAAACATACATTTATCAGCGCTTTTTAGCTAGCGCTAATAAAAATTTCAACAAGTTTTATAAAAAAACCCCTAATTTTCTCCTCATTCCTCACACCCCTAAAACTCACACGGAAGCCGATTGCCGCCACCACGCCTCCTCCTCCTCTCCTGCTGCCTCTCCTTTGCAACAAACCACACCTCTGTTGTGCGCCTCTCCTCCGCCATGAACTAGATCGTCGTGCGCCTCTCCTTCTCCGCGCACTACACCTCCGTCGGGCATCTCTCCTCCATCGCCCGTCTCCCCTCTATCAGGCGCCTCTCCACCGCTGGAAGACTCCTCCGCTGCGCGCCTCTCCTCCATCGCGAACGCACCTCCACCGCGTGCTAAACGACACCTCCACAGTGGGTTTTCATCTCTTTCTCTTTGTTTGATGGCGATGTTGTGAATTATACAGGCTAAACACCCTATTGAAAATTATGGATGTTGGTGTTCCTTGTTTGCAGACCAAATGAATTACATGTTGGTTTGTTTTTGAAAAGAAGTTGGTGGTACTCCAGTGAAACATGATCGCATAGCCTAAATGTGTGTGTTTGTGAACATGGGAAAGGTTATTCCAAGTATGAATGTATTTTAATGATCATGTTTATGAGTTTCTCATATGGTTTTCACTTATACCTTTTTATAAACTTTTTAAATGTTTTCCAATAATTTGTTGGGTATATCAGAAGATATCCATAATACCAACACTCTCTTCACTTCCTCAAATGTTTCTTATCATCTGAACTTTGTTTAGGTTGTTGTTTGTATGAAACTCTTTTTAATTGACATGCCTTGGGTGATTGAGTATTTTAAACCCCTTCTTCATCTAAAGTATATTGAATTATGCTAGTTTGGATAATGACACAATGATTCCTTATTAAGGTGGCCTTCAAGTCAACTTTAATGGGTTTCCCAAACTTCATTTATACATATATTGTTAGAACCACTTTCTAATTCACTCTAACTATTTGTGTAAATTTATTATAGGCCCTTTTCATGAACTTATATTTTTAAACTGTTGTTCAATCAACCTAATGACCTTGAAACATTTTCTAAAAGTAATAAATTAAGATTTCTACTTTATTTCTTAATTAAATGTCGCTTTTCGAAGGGGATTTGATTGTTATTGAACATTGGTGTTATTTTGTTATCATTTTGTGAATCTTATATATTAAATTAATTTAGAAATATATAATTATATATTTTATGATTTTTGGACACCCCGTTGTGTATATTTGATATATTTATGTTGGAATTTAATTCATTTATTATTTAAAGAAGTTTTTCATTAAGTTTTTAAGCATGTTTGGTCTCCAAAAAAGGATTTTATCTATTCAATTTGGGTGAAATATTTAAGGATGTTTTGGAAAATTCTTAAAAATAATTTCATGTTTTGGTTATCAATGAATTCTCAAAGGCCTGGTTGGAACATTATAAAAATTGTTTTTTATTTGGGAACATTTTTGCTATATTATATTTGGATTTTGATGGTTATATACAGTGGGTTGATTTTCTTTTGAAATTTTTAATACATGGGTAAAAAGGAGTTGTTTTAGTGAATAGTGTTTAGAGGTGAGATGAATAGTTTTTTATGTCATTTAGATTTTATGTGATTGACTTCATGATTGATTTTGATCTCTTCAATTTAATTTATCATGAGAACCCTAGTTACTTAGGCGAGACCTAGGACATGTACTTGCTAGACATTGATCCGCTCTCCCTAGTATGCGATTACATCCCCACACTTACTAGGAATCAATATGCTCTCCCAATATATGGATCAAAACACTTCACTTTCTAGGCATTGATACATTCTCACTGAGAACCACTGTTGCACCAAAACCTAAACCAATCATACTCATTGATCCCTCTGTCTACTACACATCCACCATTAATGCTCAACATTATTGAATAATTTCCTTCTTCACTCTTGGATATGGATTCTCTTGGACACACCTTTTAAAATATTTCTAATGCTTTCATCTCATGGTTTCTCATTATACTCAACACATCGCTTCTGACTAATTCAAAATCAATGTAACTTTGAACTCTCCAAGAGTAGGAAGTCCATTCCCCCCCCCCCCAATGTATGAATCCTCCACCATTGAATATCAATCCAAACCTTACCCATTTTAATGGAACCACCACTTTGTTACTAGTGAAATTCCACTATATATTAGAAAACCACTTCACTAGAGGAAACTCATAGTCTTGTAACCAAGATTTTCTATCGAGTCATGATAAAATAATCACCATATGTTATGTAACCAAGATTGTATACCACTTATTGGTAACTGATAGTATAATAAGAAAAATATTTGATACCACTGGTTGGATTTGGTACAAATCAACTATCCTAATGTTAAACCACCCAAAACATAAATTAAACCCCCAAAAATTGCAAATAGTGGAAGAAATTTCAGAACATACCTAAATTAAAACAAATACCCAAACCTGATATACCATAAAATAGAAGCAAATCTACAGCTAAGTCACTACCTCATATCTTTACCTTCTAGTTCTAGTAACCTCATGGTTTCGAAAATACCTCCCCCAGAGGAAAATGAGCAATAAAGGATAAACGCATGACATATATAGAATAAGTACACCACGTGAAATTTATGTTGTTTGGATGAAAATCCTACGCCATAGATGAATATATTGATATTTTTATTAAGGGATAAATTGAGTTATAAGGGAAACATATCTTTTGTTAGCCCTACCTATCCAAAGCTAAAAGAGACACTTTCTAGACACCCTAGTTAAATAACCATAACAACACATATAATGAATCCTTCCACCCACAATCACTTTATGGTGAATCCCCTAAAAGGGAAAAATGATATAATTCAAGTGATTATCAAATAATATTTTCTTCTTAGTAAAATTTTATATCTAAATATATAAATTATTTTTTTATTACAACTTTAACAAATCATATTAATGAATTATTAACTATTGATATTCAATGTTATGAATTGGTCATGGCATTTAGGTTGATGCATCCATCAAAGGTACCAAACCTAGATTTTCTTTATAAATTTATCTTTAAAAGGTTTTAGAATATTTTTTTACTTGATGTTGTTAACCTCGTGAATGAGTTTTGGAGAGGTAAGAATTCTCTTGAGACTTATAATGATACTCTCAGTACTTTGATTCTAGAGGTTACTGATATGAGTTCAGTTAAGAATTTTAGAATGACTAGTCTTTGTAATGTCATTTATAAAGTCTTTTTAATGATTTTAGAAAATAGACTATGGAAAATCATACCATCTATTAGTTTAGTACCATATTTATTTACTTATTTTTACTTGAGACAAGATGTACTTAAAAGGACCATGAAAGCAATGTAGTTTCTTCTAGTGACGAGTGGCATAGGGAAATTCTTTGTATGAAAGGAATGGCACTTGATAAATTTTTGATTATGTAATGGGTTCATGATTATAGATTTTATTAGGTGTATTTTTAAATGAAGGAACCAATAACACTCCATGTGAGAGACATATACATTGCTCTTGGGGTGTAAAACCAATTTATTTGGTGTGATACAAGGATCATTGGGACAATTTAGTGTTTTTAGTAAACTGGAACAAGAGTGTTTTATGGTTGCAAGTGTGGTCACTGGCTATGGAACATATTCATTGGGACTCTGGTGTTGTGGTGAAAGATAATTGATATAACTAGATAATAGAAGCATGGATAAGGGATATCCAATGTTGGGGATCACAATATCAAATTCTTATGGAAATTATTATTATTACACCTACCTTTGGAATAATGTGATGGAATCATACAACTCTGATTGACTTGGAATGAATTGAGGTGTTTTCTGTGTATCTTTTATAAATTGTATCTATTGGGGTCTATGTCTTTGTGAAAATTCCTACCCGTCTCTTTTAAAATGATTCAAGTGTTTTGAAATGTTTCTTTGAGGGATGTATCTCATTTTAAATGATTAAGATTGTTGGTTCATGAAGTTGTCTTGAATGCTTTAAAAAAGGAATTGTGGTTTTTTGAGAGAGTGTTTGGAACTGATTGATTTATTTTAAAAAGGGTGTGTTATTTTAAAGATGAATTTGTGTAAATGATTTTTTTAATGGGATTTTCTTGAATGGCCCGAAGGCCTTCTTTTTTTATTGATTTTTGATAACCCCCTTTCAAGTGATGAGGGGGAACCCTTACAAGGCCTGTAGTCTTTAGAGATTATATAGAACATAGGCTTAAGATACATTACATTATATCAATATTTTGTGTATTTATTTTGTTAAATACTAATATCACTAAATAAAATATGATGGATATGAATAAAGAATGGATGGGTTCCAATCGTTTGACAAGAGAGTATGAATATGGAGTTAAAGAGTTAATCAAGTTTGCAAAAGATCGTGCTTATGAAACTTCTCAAATCCTTTTTTTTTGTTTATTATATTGTTAATCAAGACAAGTTTGTCTAGAGGATTTGGAATAACACTTGATCTATCATGTAATAGATCGAAGTTATAAATATTGGAATAATTACGGGGGGAAAGTGAATGTAGCTAGTGGCTAGGATAAAAGTGCATTTTATGGATCATCTAATATGATTACAAGTGTGGACAATGAAGAATATCGTATCGAGGACGTGATTATATATGTTAATGATGATGAATATAATATTGAGGAAATGATAAGAATAGTTTAAGATAAACTTAACAATTGCCCAAATTTTTTTGAGAAGTTAAAGAGTTGTGTAAAGATGCCTTTGTATGGTGGTTTCACTAAATATACAGCATTGTCAGCCGTACTGAAGTTGTATAATTTGAAAGTATGAAACAGATGGATTGATGTCAGTTTTATAGAATTACTTTCTCTCTTGAATGACATGCTCCCAGAAGATAACAAGCTCTCGATCTGAACATACGACACCAAATGAATGCTATGTTCGATGGGTATGATCTCTAAATGAATACATGCCTACCCGAATGACTGTATAATGTTTCCTAAGGACCAAAAATCACTTAAAAATGCCCAAAGTGTGGTTCTTATCGATACAAAAAAGATGAATATGGTCCTACGAAAGTTGTATGGTACTTTCCAATCATTCCAAGGTTTAGGTGCCTATAGAGAAGTGAGGAGACCACAATGAAATTGATGTGGCATGCAGACAGAGGAAATAAATATGGGAAAATACATCACCCAACAGACTCTCCTCAGTTAGAAGAGAATCGATCATGAGTATCCTGATTTTGGAAACGAGACGAGAAGCCTTCGTCTTGCGTTATCTACATATGAAGTGAATCCTTTGGGTTTTCAAAGCAGCACTCACAGTACATGGCTGGTTATGTTGCTAAATTATAACTTGCCACCATGGTTATGCATGAAATGAAAACACACCATGCTATCTATGCTTATATTAGGACCAAATCAACCAGGTAATGACATTGATGTTTATTTGGCTCCATTGATTGAGGATTTAAAATTATTGTGGGATTTAGGTGTTACATTGTATGATGCTTATAAAAATTAATATTTCACGTTGAGAGCCATGTTGTACAGGACGATAAATGATTTTCCTGCTTATTGAAATTTTTTAGGATATAGAATTAAAGGAATTCATGGGTGTCCCATCTATGAACAAGGTATACAGTCAATTTGGTTGAAATTTTCATCAAAAACCATGTTTCTAGGGCATCACAGATTTCTACCCTGATGACATAAGTACTGATCACGTATAACATCATTAAATGGAAGTTCATAAGAACAAACAACACTATCTCCATTCATAGGTGATCAACTGTTTAAGAAAGTAAAAGATATGGAAACTGGTTTTTGTAAAATGTTTTCAAAAAACCATATGAAATCTAGTTGGAAGAAGAGATCAGTTTTTTTTTTGAATTACCATACTAGAATAGTCTGTACGTTAGACACTTTCTTAATGTTATGCATGTTGAAAAAAATGTATGTGATAGTTTCATCAACACGTTTCTAAATTCACTTATCAAAATAAAATATGTAATTAAGGGTAGGTTGGACACGGTTGACATGGGAATATGAGAAGAGTTGGCACCAGTGAACGGTGAAAAATTAACTTTTCTTCCTCCAACTGCATACACTCTTTCCAGTCATGAGAGATATCAATTTTTCAACTTCATGAATGAAGTAAAGGTTATAGAGAGGTATTCATCGAATATCAAAAACATCATTTCAATGACTAATTTAAAGTTAAAAGGTCTGAAATCACATGACTGTCACGTTTTGATGCAAGATCTAATTCTTATAGTTTTATGTTTCATTTTTCCCAAGAATGTCTGTTATACATTAATAAAGATCTATTTCTTCATCAAATCTATATGTAGAAAAGTTATAGACCCAGCGAAATTACTGAGTATGGAAGGAGAAATTACTGTCATATTATATGAATTGGAAATGTTCTTCCCACCAACATTCTTTGATATGATGGTTTATTTGATGGTTCAATTGGTGAGAGATATTCGACTATGCGGTCCTGTACACTATAGATGGGCGTACCCCATTGTATGGTATATGAAGATTTTGAAAGGGTATGTCACAAATAGAAGTTGTCTAGAGGGTTGTATTATAGAGAGATATATTTTTGAGAAAGTCATTGAATTATGTACCGAATACCTGTCTGATGTAGAAATAATTGGTCTACCAAAATCTCATCACACTGGGCATATTGAGGGTGAAAGAATTTCTGGAAGAGAGGTTTTCACAATCAATATTACAGATTGGTATCAAGCCCACCTTTACGTTTTTCATAACATTTTAGAGGTTGAACCATATGTCAAAACCCACAAAAAAATCTTAGGCATTTGAATCCATAAAGGAATGAAAAAATGGATATCAAATACAAATAATTGACAGTTTATAGGATAGTTTTGAGACCATATATTTAAGGAGTCAGATGAAAATATGGACTCAATTTCAGAATGACTTTGATGGCTAGCCAGAGGACCAAGTGTGTATGTATTATCTTATAATGATTATGTAATTAATGGTTATACATTCTACACTAATGAACATGAATAAAATAGTAACATGCAGAATAGTGGAGTTACACTTGTGGATGAAATGATGCATGTTTCTGGTGATAAGGACATAAATCCAATTTATGCAAATATGTCATACTTTGGTATCATCAAACAGATATAGGATTTGTATTATATGAACTTCCAATTGATTATTTTTCAATGCAAGTGGGTTGATAACGGGAGTGCTATTAAAATAGATGAGTTGAGATTCATGAAAGTTGATTTCATTAAGGAAGGGTACAAAGAAGAACCTTTTATAATAGAATCACAGGAAATACAAGTAGTTTATGTTATAGATCCCGCAAACCAAAAGTGGTCAATTGTTCTATTATCGACCAAACCCACTGTAGGGTCTTATAAAAAATAAACGAAGGGTGACCCTTTCATTGGGATGTTGCAATCATTTTTTAGTGGTCCAAATGTAGATGGAATTTTGTATGTTATAGGAGACCACAATGAAGGGATTTGGATAGTCGATTGAGGGGTCAAATTCCTTCATCATTAAAAAAAGAGAGTTCAATAATCAGGTTATATATTTTTTGTAATATAAATCATGTTACCTTATGTTATTATTTATTTACTGCTACTTTTATGTAATCTAAATTAAATTTTAAATACTTTCTACAGATAATGACTTATACACGTGATGATACTTCCAATTCTAAGGCATAAAAGGTCTCTCAACCTGTTACTGCTTGTAGAGTAGAGGAACAACAGGTCTCTCAAACTGTTTCTACTTACATTGTAGAGGACTAACAGGTTTCTCAACCTTGTTTCTATTACTGCTACCATTATAGAGGTACAACCACCATCTTCACATGCTGATACGAGCACTCTAAAGGAACATATTGATGATGTTGAAACTAAGGAAATGGTAGGAAACAAAACACTGGTGACATAGAAAAAATAAGAGCACCGTATTTTTATGGTGTTAGCAAAAGACCTTAAGGAAAAAGAGAAAGGCATCAAATATGAGGCCAGATGGAATAAGTGAGGCCATCATGTTAACCACAATAAGGCCATGTTCAGTAGTTAAATTGTAATCATCACTCGACAACGTTGTAATGTCTCGGAAATTACATGTATTTTTTTTTAAATGTATAGAATTATTTTGAGATTGCATAATTTAACGACACATTATTCTGTGGCCCAGAGAGCCCAAAATGTAATTTTGAACTTTTTTTAAGTTACATTTAGTAAATGTGTGAGTGATTTTTTCTATCTTTTGAATCGGTGCTCGGATCAAAAATATGAGGACACCGCTGTATTCGAAATGCTGAGATTCCCCTAGAAATGACTTAAATTTGGAAGGCATGGGCCGAGCAGAAAAGTTATTTTTTGTAATTTTCGAGAAAAATAATAAAATAATTTAAAGGAATTATTTTATTTCTTTACTCATTGTTGGGTGGAAGACAGCGACGCTGCAGTGCAGTGACTAGGCGGTGACAAGGTGCATTAATATGGCTCATTAATGGCCCGTATCATGTAGTGGAATGATGCAATAAAGTAAGCGTAACAGCGACATTGTTTCATAAAATGAAACAGCATAATGACACAACATCGCAGTGTAATAGAAACACTGAGATGTGATTCTTTTTATTAAGCCAGCATGTGGGAGAATGGGGAATTAAACCGTTGGGATTCTTTAACGAACCATTGGTAGTTTTCCTCTCCAATGAAGAATGTTGAATGTTAGTGAGACTTCGTCATCTTCAAAGTACCTCAAATAATTGAGCTGGAAGTGACGTCGACGCCATGAAACCTCTAGGATTAATGCTTTGAAATCAAATTTCAATAAGGTAGGGGTTTATACGTTCTAATTTTTTGATTATTTCTTCCTCGTTCTTGAGAATTAATGACAAACGCAAAATAAACCGACTAACGGGTTGATCTGCAAATCATTTGTTCTTCTGGGGGGGTATTGTTCTAGGGTTTAAATTGGGCTTTTACTCTTTCTGTGTGGATTAATACTTTCCCCCATGCTTAAACACTAATGCGGAGGGTGTGAGCTAACCCAAATAAGGCACAAACCATCCGCCATGGTTGTTTATTGTGCGTTCTTAATGGATGACTTCTTGAGATGGCAGAAAAGCGAGTTTGATGTCGTCGCAGCGAGGGTGATGACCTAGCGATTCCGTAGATGCAAGTGGCTCTAGAAACAAACCACCGGAGTGACTCCGAGGGCTTGTTGAAGGTACCACCGGCACTGATGACCGACAGTGGCCCGCGACGGTGGTCGCGGCACCCGTCGACGCTGTGTGGAGGAGCGGCCCGCTCGGGCGCGCTGGAGACACGCAGACCAGGTCCGCATGCATGTGAAATGGCCAACCACATGGATCCACCATGGTCACTTGACTGCAGCAAGGAGACTACCCCACGTCAACCACGAGGTGAGAGGGAGGTTGTACGCGGCTCTCTGCCGCGTCCCGACTAGGCAGACCAGGTCAACCAATGGGCCGATCCAACCCAACAGGCCAGTCTCGCACTACTAGGCTGGACTCGTACTGTCGGGCTGGTCTCGCCACGAGGTTGAACCCATCCTATCAAGTTGGACATGTGGGCCCAATGGGCTGGACCCGCCCAGCGGGCCAGACCCGCAGCTCAGGGGGCCAGACCTGCGCCGCTGGGACGAAACCGCCACCAGGACAAACCCGTCCTACCAAGTTGGACCTGCGGGCCCAATGGTCCAGTTGAGTTGGACCCATGCAGGACCCATGTTGGACCCCCCAAAAAGATCAGGTCAGGTTAGTCTGATCGGGCTGGACCAGACCCTACCAGCCCTGTTTCACTGTAACGATCAGAACTGCATACCGGACGTCTGATTGACACACCGTCTATGGCATGAGGTCCCTTGAAACGAGGTGATACTTTTGAGATACTCCACTTGAGTTTTGGTAGAATTTGGAGTATGGTTGGGTTGGATCGGACTCGAATCCAACCAGACCATTTTTACTAAAAATCCCATAACTTACAGACCAGAAATCTGATCGACGCGCCGTCTATTGAATTGGGGCCCTTACGATGAGACGGTCCTTTGGGGTTACTCTATATGGGACTTTGTGGAGATTGAGGTATGATAGATGTCTTTAGGAGTGGATCCTTTGGAAATCAAGTGTGCTAGAGTGGGAATCTAGTGGCTAGCTATGACGTGAAGAAGGAATAGCGATCTTGAGTGGGTCCGCACCTAGAGATCCTTTGTGGGTACACACTTATTGATCCTCTATGGGTAAACATTGTAGGGTAATAGAAATTCTGCAACGTGATTCTTTTTATTAATCCAACATGTGGGAGAATGGGGAATTACACTATGAGGATTCTCTGTCGAACCACTGGCAGTTTTCCCCTCCCACGAAGAATGAAGAACATCAGAGATACTTCATAATCTTCGACGTACCTCAAATAATGGATCGGGAAGTGACATCGACATCGTGAAACCTCAAGGATGAACACTTCAACATCAAACATCAACAAGTTATGGGTTTATGCATTCTATTTTTTTTATATTTCTTCCTCATTCTTGAGAATTAACGATGAACGCGGAATCAACTGAGTATTGGGTTGATCCATGAATCACTAGTTCTTGAGGGGGTATATTATGTGGGGGTTTGAATTGGGGGTTTACTCTTTCTATGTAGATTAATACTTTCCCCGATGCTTAAACTCTAATGTGTAGGATGTGGTGTGATGACTCATACCTCGATGCCACTTAACGGGTGCCCCGAGCCTGGTAGGACACATGGACTTAAGCGTATCTTTCCGAATTCTAGAGGCTGCTGACTAGTAGCGAGGACCTAGGGTGTGTCCGTGAGAATACTATTCCCTAATTAGAAGATTGTAGAATAGTGGAAAGAATATAAAAGAATATTAAACAATAGAAGCAATATAAATGATATAAATAAACAGTAGAAGCAAATTGATGCAATAGATAAATGAGAATAACAATAACTATATCAATTTGAAAAATGATGATTTAATTTCATGTCATTATAAAACTAGAAATCATGGATACAAAACATTAATCATAACATGTTCCACAAGGTATAAGAAAAAAATGACTACTCTAAGCATCCCGAGATCCTACTCAGTTATCTGCTATCAAGCTCCATCCTATCAGCACGCAATCAATAGTTGTAAACTGTATACTTCCCTTTGTCAATACCTATAACCATTTAATCTATCTTGGGTACCAAATAGCTCCCAGAGAGGGTGTGAGATAAATCTCAGAGGGCTTCCACCATAGGTGTCTATAACATCTGGCCCATGTAATGGAATATAGTAGTGTGCATGCATGCATATATAAAGAAAAGAAAATAGTACAATGTAACTAAACACCCAAGTACCTGCTTCGTCCCTCGACCAATGTCTGAACATGAAACCAGTTCATTAATTAATTAATTACTATTTAATGTTAATAGTTCATGTGAGGCATATCCAACACTGAAATCACCTCGTGATAGTATAAGTAGTGAAGGTATTAAGACGTAACAAGGCAACCTGAAAATGATATCTAGTGAGGGAG
This sequence comes from Viscum album, assembly GCA_963277665.1. Classification (NCBI taxonomy): domain Eukaryota; kingdom Viridiplantae; phylum Streptophyta; class Magnoliopsida; order Santalales; family Viscaceae; genus Viscum; species Viscum album. The sequence goes on along the minus strand of OY728155.1, from coordinate 1,444,470,111 downwards.
TTTCAGGGTAATAACCAAGGTAACCTAAACTCACAGAAAGCTAACTCAGTAGTATCTTATTCTAGCTAAGGTGTAAGAGTGTAATACAAGGAGTGTAATCCAAGGCACTCCACAATAAGGGGCCTACTAAGTCCAAGGAGTGCATCCAAGGTAAAACAAGGCTAATCAAGAACTGGGTCCAAGGAGTGTATCCAAGGCACATACTTTTCAATGCTAGATCCAAGGAGTGTATCCGATGTATCTTGAAATAGTGAAAGGGGGCCTATGATAGTATAATGGGCATCCAAGGAATAGACTAGAACTGAATTGTAGGTGGGTATCAACCTAAGAAAACTGTATCCTTGAATCGGAATGGGGTTCATGAGACCCAAGGTATTCTCCTCTCAGAAGACAAGGTGAGATCGAGTCAGTCCATTCTAATTTGATATTGTATTTATGAGGTAATTCACTTGGTTCAAGTATTTCCTTCTATTAGTGTGGATAGGTCAAGTATAGTTGAAACCATTTATTTATTGGTCTATTCCTTGTATTCTATTATTGTGGATAGGCCAAGTAGTGTTGCAACCATTTAATTAAATCTTAATTAACCATTAAGGAATATTCAATTAGAGAGGTTCACTCCACTACCTTCCATTAACATGGAAAGGGGTGCTACAACAATGTAACCTTTATTCAATCTCATTTGTTAAGGACAAGTTATATACTTAGCATACTTTCCATTTCACATTTCACATTTAATAAATCATTTGTAAGAACTTACCTAAGATGAGTCAAATGGTGAGCATACGTGGTACATTCCATTATTCAATTCTCATTAATAATATTCCATTTATTATAAGAAGGCTCACCTTTATGAAGTTAAAGAAAAGGCAGACCCGAACGGTGACTCAAATGTGTCAAAACACTAAAAATCCAATTATGGAATAACCTTCAACATGAGGGGGATTATGTTATGGGTGTTATCACTAACAACTAATCACATATTTGGACAGATCATAACCATACGATTCTAACAAGTATAAGCATGGAATGTAAATTTAAGAGACGGTCCCGATGGGATCGACAGGCCCCACATAAACATTCCAAAATCGACGAACTTTAGAGATGATTTATAGATCACCCACCTTGTGGTTGTACGATCCTTCTCCTCCAGTATCAGTCCTTGATTTTCCTTGGATCAGAGTAGATCTAAGAAAAAGTGAAAAACACTAACATGATGATATCTAGGTCAAGAGTGAAAGAGAATAAGAATGGTTAAAGGGGACTCGAGTACTTACCATTGCGCATCCAACGTGATGAACGAAAGCTCGATCAGATTCCGGATGAAGGCGATCTCTTGATCCCTAGCCTTGGCCTTGAAAAAGATCCAAATGGGTGAAAATGGAGGAAACTCCCATTGGTTCTTGGATTAAGAAGAATGAGGAAGATTAAAAGATCATAATGGGGAAAACTGGGAATTTACCCATAAAATAATCCATGCATGGTTTTTCCACACGGTTTGTCAAACTGTGCGCAAATCGTGCGACACAATTCTTCCCAAAATCACATCCTCCACACTGTTTGATCAAACTGTGCACAATCCATTCATGGGTACCTGAGAAAAAGGGGTGCTCACATGGTTAGGCTGCATGACTGTGTTCCAACCATGCAAGGTGGATCTGTCCAAAAACACACCATCCGCACAGTTTTCCAAACCGTGTGGAAATCCCACATGGTTTACTCTAAACCATGCACAAGGTCTGGTTTGTCCAAAAATATGGGTTTTGAGCTCCGAACAAGCCCTGTACATCCATGGAACATTTATTAACTCAATAGGAATCTATATTAGGTTTAAAGTAAGACTTTAGACTGAAAATTAAATGATTCATACCTGAGTGAAAAATTGGGTTCTTACAGTCTTACCCCCTTAAAAGAAATATCCCTCGAGTTCTCCTTCCAATGGTAAAGAAACGCTGCCTGAGAACAACTCTGGAAACTGAGCACGTACATTAGCTTCCAACTCCCAAGTCTCATCCTACACTTATCCATGATGCCATAGAACTCATATGAGAGGGACATACTTGCCTCGAAGAACCTTCATGCTTCGGTCAACGATGTGTACTGGATACTCTTTATAGGTAGCATCGACATCTAACTCAACTTCCTTGGGATCAAATTTATGAGACAGGTCAACATGATATTGGCGAACTGTGAGACATTAAAGACATCATGCATGGAATGGTACCTATGAGGTAGTAGCAACTGATAGGCTACCAGCCCTATTCTTTCTATAATTTTAAACGGCCCGACGTAATGAGGCAACAACTTTCCCCACTTCCTTAACAGTCAATTCCCTAGCCTAGGTGATGCCCGAAGGAAATGACGATCCCTAACCTCAAACTCAAGAAATCTTTGATGGTGATCAACATAATATTTCTATCTAGAATAAGCAGTAGTCATACACTTCCTGATCAGCTGGACCTATTCTAAAGTCTCCTGAATGAAACGAGGACCTAGTAGGGCTGCCTCACCTGCCTCTAGCCAACACAAGGGTGAACAACATGACCTACCATATAAGTCCTCAATAGGATCCATCTAGATCATCACCTGAAAATTTTTATTATAAGAGAGCTCGATAAGAGGGATATGATTCTCCCAAGAACTGTCGAAATCAAGGACACATGCTCGGAGCATATCCTCTAAAACAAGTATCATTAGTTCTGATTGTACATCGGTCTAAGAGTTAAAGGTTTTACATAGAAGCACCTGAGTTCCCATAGATTTCTACAAACCCTATTAGAACCATGAAGTGAAATGATCATCCCTATCTGAAACAATAGTACAAGGAACCCCGTGTATTCATATGATCTCACGGACATGTAGTCTTCCCAACTCATCAACTGAGAAATTCTCCCATATAGTAATGATGTGGGATAATTTCATTAGTCAAACAATGACTACCTAGATAGCATCGCTCCCAGATGGAGACCTAGGTAATCCAACCACAAAATCCATAGCAACTGTTTCCGATGCTTTTATGCCAGGGCACGCGCGTGTGTCCGTCACACATGGGAGGACGCGCGGCTTGTTGCCCCGCATTCCCGCTTTCCAAAGGCGGGCGGCATCCGTTCCTTATTCAGGGACGTCTACTCCTTGATCGAAATCGGGATGATGGGATGTTGGTTCTTCCTTCCGTGGATTCCTCCTCGGAGCTCTTCACCTAGTCTGGGTCTCCCTCATAGATTTAATATGGGTTTGTGAAGCTCATTCCCAGCGCTATATCTGCATGGACGCCAGTTAATTACGCTGCTTCCGTCAAGACGCTTCAAGGGGTCTCGTCGGGGAAGCAACCTTCGGTGAGGAGAATGGTCATGTTGGGGTGTCATTGGCATGTCTTGACGCTAGGTATTAGCATTTCTGTCTTCTGTCCCTTATCACAGGGCTTCTTGAGGGTGCGGAAGCCTGAGGCATCCCATATCGAACACGGGGAACTGTGTACCATCTGAGGTTTTCCTTAGCTTCCCATGTTTAACATGGGGTATGCCGCGAGTTTAACGTCTTGAGGAGACGGATTGGACTGATCAAAACACTAAGATTGGATCATATTGAAGGACCCCCTAGGGGGAACATCGATGTTGGGGCCAGCACGTGGGCGGATTTCTGGATACCATGGAGTATAATGGGGTGGCATGATCTCACCGGGATGTGGCGGCCCGGGTAAGGATCAGGATGGATGATGGAGTGAGGGGCTTGAACCTCGTGGAGGCTTCCTACGTATCCCCATGGCAGGAAATCAATGTCCACGTAGTTTGGTGATATGGTGGGACACCTGAAGAGGCGACCTGTGAGAATGGATGCATGGATTGGAGCCTGGAGGAAGTAAGATCTCCGGGCTAGGGCATGAGATTCCCAAGGCACGTGGGCTTGAGGGGGGAAGTCAGGATGAGACGTGGGTATGAGGCATGGGGATTATGCTCTGAGACGGTCCAAGAGGGGGAATATAGTTTAACATCATGTGGGACGAGATACAGTTTAACGTCATGCGGGACGAGATACAGTTTAACGTCATGTGGGATGAGGGATCTAGGGATTACGCTCTGAGGCGTCCCATGGTGGATATGGGGCTTACACTCTAAGGCAACCCAAAGTGGATATGGGGATTATGCTCTGAGGTGGCCCATGGTGGTCGGGGAACCGACGTGGAGAGGTCGGAACAACTGGGTGGTGGGCTTGAACCTCGTGGAGGCTTCCTACGCACCATGCTTTAGCACAGATCAATGTCCATGTAGTTCGCTGGTATGGGGCTTACGCTCTGATGCGGCCTATAGGAGTATTTCAAGGTTGATGTGCGCTTTAAGACCACGTGAGTCATGCTCGGTGTGAGAAACAAGAGGCAGCAGGGACCAGACGATCATGTCGCAAAGTGTGCGTCCGTGAGAAGCGGAATGGGGTTTACGCGTGGAGTGGCCCAAAGAGGAAATAGGGGCTTACGCGTGGTTAGTGGCCCTGGGTGCTGGGGCTTACTCCAGGGTGGAGGCCCATGGTGCGACAAAGTGCAGTGGGAAAGGGACTCCACTAGCCTTGGCAGGAGTGAAGTACGGAGGTGCATGGGTGAAACCTTCCGTAAGAGAGGTTAGGGGCTTATGCTCTGAGGCAGCCCTTCCCCCGTGGACAAATTCCACTCTGACAAAGAGGATCTAATTCCATGCGAGGAAGATTCCATTCCCATGGAGACGAGAGGCGTAAAAAATGTCCGAGCTGGGGGGACCCTGTGTGCGAAGCACGGGGTCAGACCACAGTTTAACATCATGTGGTAAGGACAAGGTGCTTAGCAGTTTAACGTCCTGTAGCTTGGACGAGGTGGGTTCAATCCACACCCCTAGGGCTTACATGCCCAATGCCATCTACCCCTTGTGGGAGGTAAGGCATCGGCAAGACTGCAGTGAAGGGGTGCTGCAGGGCGAACCATTGAGGGGTCTACGTTAGCGTGGCTACGGTGGATGGGGATTACGCAAGGAAGTTTCCCACAATGTATTCCTCATGTCTGGCCATGAGGGCATCCCAACTCACTGATGGGTTGAGGTATGCACCTATGCGCTAGTGCACAAGCGGGATAATTCCAAGGGCGTTGGAATCGGACCGAACAAAGGGATATGAAAAGTGTGAATCACATGAACGGCATTTGGATTGCAATGAGAGCGGCGTGGCGATAGATCATAATTGTTGACCATGTTTGCAACACATCATCCTATCACGTTAGCCTAGAATGAGGACAAAAAATGAGGGGCCGACTACTGACCGTGTTCGAAACACAGGACCTGACTCAAAGTGTCACCCAATGTCTTTTGGGGTGTTGGCCCAAGACAGAAGGCGGACCATAGGTCAATCATTCATACTGTTAGGGGGTCCCTCCAGAATTGGAAGTGGATGCAGATCCGAATGAAGGACACGCAAAGCGTGGGGTGGATTGATGGAATGTTTGAACGGATTCCAACGCTCTTGAAACTATGCCACTGTAATCATGGCATTAGGCATCTTATACTTGGCGCATAAGACATCTCTTATTTGGAACAAGATGCATCCTATGTTTAGATCACAGGGTTTATTACAGTTTATAGTCATGTAGATAGGACTGTGGCATCTCATGCTTAGAGCATAAGGCATCTCTTATTTGGAACAAGTGGCATCCTATTATTGAATGATAGGGCAATCTACTCAGGGGAATTGATGATAATAATCTCAACTCACGACATAGGAAACGAACCAAGAGGAATATTCAACTCAAGGTGTTTCACAGTGTGCGGAGGAGATTCTCAAATCATGGTATTCCCTAGGTGGAAGGTGGGTGCGCATAAGGGCGCAATGGAAAATCCCGACATCCCAGCCTGAGAAGTTCGCGGTGTGACTCTCCATTTTTCATGGGGGTCTATGACGGTAGCGAAGGGACTGGCTCGGAGGTCCGGGACAGCAGCCCGACACTGATCCCGAGCAGGGGTACGGGGGCGCCGGCCCCGCGGTATGGACCAGCAGGTGCGAGCCTGTACACTGTTGCGCGTAATAGGAGCGACACACAGGATAGGCTATGTGCAATAATAATGGTCTGCGCGCAATAGGGCAGTCATGTGCGCAATTGAGGCTGCTGCGCGAAAAACACTAGGTCAGCGTGCAATTTAGGGATGTGAGCAAAAAAAGGTCGGGTCAGCGCGCAAAGGAAGGGATTGTGTGCAAAAGAAGGAATTGCACGCAATGGAAGGGGTGTGCACGCAAAGGAAGGATTGCGCACAACTTGGACAGCCTACGTGAAAATGAAGGAATTGCGCACAAGGGGTGGACCCCGAAGGTGTTGGAGTTTAGTCTAAGCCATGGGGATCTCGCGCAAAGGCGGATCCCGGGGAGACATGGCGTGGAAAAGAACCATAACTCAAGACTGTATTGCGCGCGCAATTACGCGCACGAGAGCCGTTCTGAATTCCTCCCCTGAAAAGAAAGGGGTCTCCTTTTATTTATAGGCACCTGGTGGCGCGGAATCTAGGGTTGTGTGAAATAATTGCGCGACAGAGGCGGCGGCGCGAAATATCAATCGCGCGGGATGTGGGCATGAAATTATTTCGCGCCGGCACCGGGACATTTCGCGAATCCCAGGTTGCCTTTTGCGCGAGACATTTTGCCACACACTTCACCCGATTTTTCGCGCACCACTTCTGGGCCCTCCAAACCGGGACTCCAGGTCTGAATATGACCTCTCTTTGTCATTTCAAAACTTCCTCTTGGAGTTACGGACTTTTTCGGCATCTACAGCAACATCTTCCCATTTCCATTTCGAGAATAGAAGTGGCTACAACAAGCCTGCAGGTCTCCGGTGCACCGCCTTCACCTAATGATAGGAGGAACACCTAGTGATGAAGCTTGAAATCTAATGTTTCATTCTAGACCACCAATAATGGAATCACATATCTTGATACAACTTCGAGATTCTTGGATGAACTGCCCACTGAGAAGCGTGATACTCTTTCATCAACTCCTCTCTCATATCTACAAGAACCCAGATACGTCCATGTAGACGCATGACATTATCTCTATCCAAAAACCAATCTGGAGGTGGGTTATCTCCTTATATACTCTCAAGGAGAACCAAACCTTCAGCATTTGAAAACTACTTAATCTTCACCTTCTCAAGGAGGGAAGAGGTAACTATTAAGGCTGAGAGGTAAGAATTCTCATGATAGTCATGAAACTCTAAGTGAAGTTCAGAAAAGAGGAACATTAACTTCAATTCATCATTGGCTTCCTGTATGAACTATGTTTGAGTTTTTCAACTCCATTCATTAGCGACCACATTACCCTTTCCAGGCATATAGGCAAGCTCAAAATTTAAGGATTGTAGATATTTGACCCATATCCACTGTCTGAGGCTCAAGTCATGTTGATAAAATATATACTTGAGGATTTTGTGATCTATATACACCAAAAAGAGCTCACCCAACAGATAGTCTCTCTAACTATGTAAGGCATGGACAATTGTTGCTATCTCGAGGTCATGTGTAGGGTAATTTCTCTCGTGACGCCTCAATTGTCGAGACCCATATGCAATGAATTTGTCTCCCTGCATCAACACTGATCCTAGGACAATTCCTGATGCATCAAAAAAGACAATATAACTTTTACTAGGTTCTAGAAGAACCAGAATTGATGTTGAGACAAGCCTCCCTTTCAGCTCCTGAAAGGATTTCTTGCATGCTTCTGAACACAGGAACTTAACACCCTTCTTTCTAAGTTTAGTAAGAGGTGAAGAAAGACATGATAAGTTCTATATTAAATTCCAATAATACTCATCCATCCCCAAGAAACATATAATATCAAACACATTCTTGGGCTTCTCCCAGAAAACTACATCACTAGCCTTTTCAGGATCAACAAAAACTCTTGATTATGAGATAATATAACCCAAGAAGTGGACTTTGTCGATCTAGAAGTCACATTTAGCAAGCTTGGCATAAATATGATGCTCTCTCAGTTTACTTTGAACGATATCGTGATTTTTGGCATGGTCGTTACGAGTGAGAGAATACACCAAGATTTTTTCCACAAAGACAATGACAAAAGCATCCAAATAGGGGTGGAAAACTCTATTCATCAAAGCCATGAAAATGACAGGTGTGTTTGTAAGACCAAGTGACATAGAAAGATACTTATAAAAACCATACCTATTATATAATGATGTATGAGGTATGTTTGATGGTCTGAATCGCACCTGAGGATAACTTGATATCAGGTCGATCTTAGAGAACACCTTTGCTCCTCAGAGATGGTCGAATAGATCATCTATTCAAGGAAGTGGATACTGGTTCTTGACCCTAAGCTGGTTCAACATTCTATAATTCATGTATAGACAAAGAGTTTCATCCTCCTTATCAAAAATCATGGGTTAACCCCAAGAGGATATACTAGTACATATAAATCATTTGGACTCTATGTCCTCTATCTGCCACTTGATCTCCTAAATATCAGTAGGTTCCATCCTATATGGAGGAAAGGACACTAGAGATACTCCTGGAATAAGATCAATTGTAAACTCTACCTCTCTCTTAGCAGGTAAGCTAGAAAAGTCGTCAGGAAAGACATCCCTAAAATGATCAACTACTGGAGGGAAATTAGTTTGAAGAAAAGCCTGATCCTCCATGAAAAGATTTTCAATCTGAGTAGTCAATCCACCTAGATCATGATGCTTCAGTCCATCTCTCCTAGCCTGGACATCCCACTTAGCTTTGAAAAGATAACTACTACCTTCGGGTGATGTAAAAGAGACCCTACGACAATATCAGTCTACAAAGGCATGAAAGTGGACTAGTCGATCCATCCCGAGAATGAAATTGAGGCATGTCATCTCGAGAACAAATATATTCCACAAAAAATGGTAACTACCTACCTCAAGGGGATAGTCCCTGCACTGGGGTATGCCCTCCTTCCATATTCCCAACAGTGTATCGAGGGTCATTACACTATAGTGATAATGTATCTCTAATCTGATACTTTACACAATAGATACAGAAATGAAAGAGTTTGAAGCACCTATATCAAACAAAGCAGAGACAATAGTAGAGGCTACTAGAATAGTTCCTCGTACTGTAGATGGTCCCACAAAATGATCCTTGAGTATCAACTGTAAATCATCTAACTGACCTGAACCACATATCTATGCAACAGATGGACTACCACAATCATGACTGCTCTACTGGGGCTACTGGTGATCAAGGATCAGACTACCATAGCCACAACCTCCTCCTCAGCCAGACCTTTTAGTGCTATTCCAACTCCCCGCCTGACGCCGCACAAAATAACTCGCTCCTAAAGGTGGAGCTATCACATATCCTTTTCCACTAGAATCTAGTGAAAAGGTCCACCAAAATCATTAAAGATAACCCATACAGATGCAAGATCGACACTTTATAGGGTCTCTGTCAGAGTTGGGATTTTATGGCCAAGTTTTCCACACTGATGAAACACCATAAAGCTATCAAACTAGATACTTTGGCCGCCACTGCCCTAAAAAAATCTCGAGGAAACGTTTCCTACCACCAGAAGAACTACTAGCCTGACGTAGCACTGGTCCTTTAAATCTGGTACTTGTGTCATACCATAGGTTACACTTAGTGATAAGGGACTGATCAAATATTATAGAAAATTTAAGAAGACAAAATACATTCACCTGAGTTTGAATGGTGTACTAAATCCCATCCTCAAAATGTCTAGCACATAAAAGCTCATTACTGGCTAGAAGTGGTGAAAAGCGCTCTAAATTAGTGAAACCTGATGAATACTCCAAAACTAACATAGAACCCTTATCTAGATGCATGAAATATCTATCTCTGTTATCCCTCAGTTCCTGAGGAAAGAACTGATCATGGAAGGCAGTCTAGAAGTCAACCCATAACATGCCCCGATGACGATTGGCCTAGGTAACTACATCCCACCAACTCTTGGTTGAATCTAGAAGCATGTATGTAGCAAGATTGACTCTCTAATTTGGGGGCGTTTCTAGATGCTCAAAGATAGATATCATGGCCTATAGCCAAGACTTATTAGCCTAAGAACTGTCATCCCCTAAAAAAGTGGGAGGATGCTGCTGCTGGAACTCTCGGGTCAGATCAGCCATCTTTGGTGCAACCCATGGAGAACCTTGCATGGACTACATAAGACATAGGAAACTATCACATACTTGATCATCAGTGCTCAAATTAGGTACAATAGGTGATGCCTCAAGTGGTACTCCTAGAAGTAAGACTAGCGGCTCATGGTCCACCATGTCTGGGGCATGGTAATCATCGCCTTCCTGGCGAATGACATGAGGACGTCGTGGAGACATTGGTCTAAAAATTCCAATCACTGGCCTTAGAATACGATTAGAAGCATAATATTGCATCACTAATAAAATATGAACGTAGGAAAACTCACTACCCAAGGCATACTACCCCAAACTACCCGCTTAGATGACCAGGTATCAGTAAGCGATCAAGTATAAGTTTCATGTAATTTTGTAGTTAATTTCCAGGTTCAATCCTTTACCTTTCATAAACATAAAAATGCGGGATAAGTATGTTCAACCAATTCATTTTAGATTCCAGGATTCAGTTCATAATGGATAGCTATTTTTGGTGAATTAGTGCCCATACACCTATCACGAGAAACAACACCCATTTATTTGTAGTATAATGTATCGACTTGGTAAATTACTCATACCAGTCCATGAGGTTCCATACACCTCATGAATTGATACATGAAATCACTCAATAAAAACCAAGAGTAATAAAAGTACAAGCATCTATCATAACATCAATCAACAATCACAAGCATATCAAGCGATGAAAAGTAGTGAAATGCACATATATGGCATGGAAATGTGCATGAAATGTGAATTCTAGGTGCCTATAATGATGCATGTAGCAATCCTCCTTTCCCTCATATCATTGGGATAAGGATGAAATAAACTCTCAAAAGGGTAATAATCAATTAACACCACATAACATGTGCGTCACCCAACAGTGAAATAATATCAACTATAATAGGAAAAAGCATAATAACAATTATAATTTAGGAAACTTAGTTTTTACCCCGAACATGGGTTCACGACACACAAGAACAACTTATGACCAAGTCCAAAGTGATACTATTCTCTAATATATTGTCTCCAAATAGTAAATTAAGAAAATAAACCACCTCTGATTCTACTTTGTGACGACCCAAACCCAGATGCCACTTAACGGGTGCCCTGAGCCCGGTGGGCCACATGGCATCATTCACATCTTCCCAAATGTCAGAGGCTACCAAATAGCAACACGGGCCTACTGTGTGTCCATGGGAAGACTATACCCTCATTAGTATAGTGTAGCACAACGAAAGGAATATAATGTAATAGTAAATAAATGAAGTAATATAAATGATATAAATAAATAACAGAAGCAAACTGATGCAATAGATAAACGAGAATAACAATAACTATATCAAATGGAACATTGATGATGTAATGTCATGTCACTAGAAAACTAGAAATCATGGATACAAGAAAACATGCATAACATGTTCCACAAGGTAAAAGAAAAAAAATACTACTCCAAGCATCCTGAGATCCTACTTGGTCATAGATATTAAGATCTATCCTATCAGCATGAAATTAAGAGTTGGAAGTTGTATGCTTCCCTTTGTCAATACCTGCAACCATGTAATCTACTTCGGGTTCCAAATAGCACCCAAAGAGGCTGTGAGATAAATCTTAGTGGTCCACCACCAATGGTGTTTATAACATTCGTCCCGTGTAATGGAATATATCAGTGTGCAGGCATGCATATATAAAGTAAAGAAAACAATACAATGTAACTAAATACCCAAGTACCTGCTTCAACCCATGTCTGGTGTCTGAACATGCTACCAGTTCATTAATTAAGTAATTACTATTTAATGTTAATAGGTCATGTGAGGCATAGCCAAAAATGACATCCCCTCGTGATAGTATAAGTAGTGAAGGTCTGAAGATGTAACAAGGAAACTTGAAAATGATATCCAGTGAGGGAGTTCTAGGGTAATAACCAAGGTAAAGTAAACCCACAGAAAGATAACTTAGTAGTATCTGAGTCTATCTAAGGGGTTAGAGTGTTATCCAAGGAGCTTAATCCAAGGCATTCCACAATAAGGCGCCTATGAAGTCCAAGGAGTGCATCCAAGGTAAAACAGGGCTAGGCAAGGACTAGTTCCAAGGAATGTATCCAAGGAACCTACTTGTCAATGCTGGATCGAAGGAGTGTATCCAAGGTATCCTGGAATAATTAAAGGGGACCCTATAGTAGTATACTGGACATCTAAGGAATATACAAGAACCAGAGTCTAGGTGGGTATCAACCTAAGAAAACCACATCCTTGAATTATAATGGGGTTCCTGAGACCAAGGTCTTCTCCTCTCAGAATCCAATGGGATCTCAAGTCATTGAATTCCTATTTGATATTTTATTCATGAGATAATTCACTTGGTTCAAGTCTTTCCTTCCATTAGTGTGGATAAGTCAAGTAGAGTTTAAACCATTTATTTATTGGTCCAGGACTGGTCTTCCATTAGTGTGGATAGGCCAAGTAGCGTTGCAACCATTTAATTAAGTCTTAATTAACCATTAAGTCATATTAAATTAGAGAGGTTCACTCTGTTACCTTCCATTAACATAGAAAGGGGTGTTATAGACATGTTACCATTATTCAATCTCATTTTTTATGGACAAGTTATATACTTAGTATACTTTCCATTTCACATTTCACATTTAATAAATCATTTTGAAGCACTTACCTTAGGAGGGTCAAGTGGTGAGCATAGGTGGTACATTCCATTATGAAATTCACATTAATAATAATACATTTATTATAAGAAGGATCACCTTTAAGAAGGTCAAGAAAAGGAACTCCTGAATGGTGGCTCGAAATTGTCAAAACAATAAAAACCCAATTATGGAACAACCTTCAACATGAGGTGGATTGAGTTGTGGGTGTAACCACTAACAAATAATCACATATTTAGAAAGTGCATAACCATACAATTATAACAAGTATAAGAATGACATGTATATTTAATAGAGGTTCTCGATGGGATCGACGGGCCCCACACAAACATTCCAAAATCAACGAACTTTAGGGATGAGTTACAGACCACCCACCTTATGGTTGTACGATCCTTCTCCTCTGGTATCATCCCATGATTTTCCTCAGATTAGAGTAGATCTAAGAAAAAGTGAAAAAACACTCACATGGTGATATCTAGGTCGAGATTGAAAGAGAAGAAGAATGGATAAAGAGGACTCGAGTACTTAATATTGCACATCCAACGTGAAGAACAAAATCTTGATCAGATACCGAACAAAAGAGATCTCTTAATCCCTAGCCTTCGCCTTCAAAAAGCACCAAATAGGTAAAAATAGAAGAAAATCATGTTGGTTATTGTATTAGGAAGGAGGAGGATTAAAATATCATTAAGGGAAAAACTAGGAATTTACCCATAAAATAACCTGTGAATGGTTTGTCCGCACGTTTTTTCAAACTGTGCAGAACGGTTCTGCCCGAAATCACATCCTTCACACTGTTTGATCAAACTGTGTGCAAGCCATGCATGAGTAACTAGAAAAAAGGGGTGCTTGCACGGTTAGGCCACAAAGCCATGTGCCAACCATGTGAGGTGGCTCTATCTGAAAACACACCATGCACACGGTTTGGAAAACCGTGCGGAAATCCCGCACGATTTACTCTAAATTGTGTGCAAGGTTAGTTTTCTCCAAAAAGATGGGTTCCAAGATCCAAACAATCCCCAAACACCCGTGAAACCTTTACTAACTCATTAGGCATCCATATTAGGTCCAAATTAAGTATTTAGACTAAAAATTAAAGGATTCATACCTGAGTGAAAAATTGGGTTCTTACACACGGACCAACCCGAATAAGGCCCAGACCCTCCATCGTGGTTGTTTATTGTGTGTTCTTAATGGATGACTTATCAAGACGGAGACAAAATGAGTTTGAGGCTGTTTCAATGAGGGTGAAAACCTAGAGATTCCTTAGACACAAGTGGCTCGAGAAACAGACCACTTGAGTGACTTCGGTGGCCCGTTGAAGGTACCGCCGACACGCCAGCACCGGTAGTGGAAGGCGGTGGCCTGCGGTGGTAGCCATGGGAGGAGGATGGTATTACTCCCATTGGTGTTCCTTAATGGTAGGAATTTGTGGCCATATGGATGTGGCGGTGAGGTGGTACGGTGCCCTTCGGCGCCGTGTGGAGGAGCGTCCTACTCAGGCGCGCTGGAGGCACGCGAACCCGGTACGCGTGCGTGCGAAACGGTCGGCCGTATGGAGATGTTGCGGTCACTTTACCATGGCAAGGATACCACCCTGATTCGACCGCAGAGTGGTAGGGAGGCTGGACCCGCCCATTGGGCTGCACCCGCACTGCCTGGTCGGACCCACGATGCAGGGCTGGACCCACCACCGGGATGGACCCGTGAGCCCAATGGGCTAGCTGGGACAGAACCATGCTAGACCCACAAAGGACCCATGAATAGGATCAGGTTGGGTTGGTCCGACTATGTTGGGTCGGTCTGACTGGGTCGGGCCAAACCCAGACCTGATTGGATTCGTTTTTACCGAAACGATCATAACCTGCAGACCGTGTGTCCTATTAATGCATCGTCTATGGCGTAAGGACCATTGAGATGAGGTAGTACTTTTGAGATACTCCACTTGATTTTTGGCGGAAGTTGGAGTACATATGGGTTGGATTGGACTCGAATCCAACCAGGACCTTTTAACTAAATTTCCCATAACATAAATACTGGGCGTCCAATCGAAGCACCGTCTGTTTCATTTAGACTTTTATGAAGAGAAGATACTTTGGGGTTACTCTATATGGGATTTATTTGTGGTTGAGGTATGACTGATGGATTGAGGAGCATATCCTTCGGAAATCAAGAGTGCTAAGTTCGGGAATCCAGTGGATGGCTACGACGTGAAGAAAGAATAGCGATCCTGAGGGGGTCATCATCTAGAGATCCTATGTGGGTCACCAAATAGCGATCCTCTGTGGGTCAACACCTAGCGACTTTGTGCAGGTTAATAGCAGATCCTCTCAATAGAATAAAATGATCTAACTTTCTGACTAATCATCTTTACTTTTTTACTTAAGTTATACCTAGTGTGATCAGTGTCTTTTACTTTGTGCTATGTGATTAATATATTGTTGGGTGGCGTTACCTCAATGTTATTTCCTTTGTGGTGTTTTACCTCATGGATTACTAAGAGACCTTCGAGGGTCTTGGAGTATGTACTGATTATTGTTATACTCACCCCTGCATGGGCTTCGACTGAACCTGTTGTGTCTTGTGCAGATGATAGACAACCTTTATGGGGACTTTGAGGAGCCAGGACTAGATGGTTCTTGGAGGTGGACTGATAGACATGGTGTACTACAGTGACATTCGACAGAGAGATATACCTACCCTTCAGGTAGGATCCTTGATAAATGACCTCTATATCTTTTACTTCTTTTGTTGTACTTTCCTTTCAGTGGGGCTGCATTCTGGCCCCTTACTTTCAATTTTCACACTTTACTCTCTGTAGTGTCACTTTGTGGTGGTTTTACTACTTTCTTTCCTTTGTGGTTTTCTTTGTGTTGCATGCCTTGTCTGTGTGTGTACAAGTTTAAAGGAAATGCCTTCTCTTTTTGGGTTATGCCTTTCTGATGATAGTCATCATCCCCTGGCCTATGGAAGGCGAGTTTGGGGTAGTCACGACATGGGCCCTTGGGGACAGGTTGTAATAATTGTATTCCGATTGATGTATAGTCATGGAACCATGTTTTCACTAGGATTAAGACACCAATGTGGGGAGATATTACTTTAACATCATGATATCATTTCATTAATTTACTAAAAAAATAAAATAATAAAACATTGACTTACTCTTCATCGTCCCTTGTAGAGTGCATTTATAGTAGACGACTCACACAAGGACTATGTATTAAGGATTTCTTGAAGTATTCATAGAGGATTTCGTATAATTTTAATGAGATTTTATCTTAAAGATGTTTAAGGTAAAATAAACCTTCACCCAACTCCTCTTTATACACACCTGATCACTCAAGGAGCATGGGATGCATGTACTAGCCGTCATGCAGAGTAGTCTTTTCAGGTACATTGTGTTTGGTAATACATTTTTTATGATAAGTGTATTCATCACTTTGATGGATAGTTTATTATTTATAAAAAACAACTGAGTGATGAAAATAAGGAATGAGCAGCAAAAATAGCATACCCCTACCGTAAAGTAAGAATGGTGTATGCTTCACTTGAAAAAAGTTGGTACGTATTTTAAATCTACTGTAATACTTTTATGAGACATAAAACAAAACCACTACTATGTTCCTATGTTTATATACAGATTTATGAATCCAAATCCAAATTCACTTCCATCCCATTCCATATGCAATGGAAGGAGGTTCATGTAAATACAGATGGGATACTAATAGATGAAAACACACAAAAAGTATGGGAAACATGTGTAAGTATGACATAATAAATATTTGTTTTGATTTAAATCAATATTACATAACAATGATTACTAATTTTACTATATTTTCTATCTAAAATAGTCATAAGAATAAGAAACATCCAAACTGGATGCAGACACACTTTCGGTGGCCTTGAAGCAACCAGAAATGTATGGCCACATCAGAGGTGAGGGTTTTGGGGTGACACCCAGAACATTTTTTGAGAAAAAAACAAGAGGATAATCAAAATGAAGAATTCAAAATGACAAGAGAAATAATATATATCCTTAAAGAACATATTCAATTATAGAGACATTTCATGACAAATTTAAGGGCGGGGGGGGGAGAATATTCAACTCAGGAACAACCAGCGCATGAAGATCCCACCTCCCCCCTCCACTATCTTTGAGGTGAGACATTATCCTCAAAAACCAGTCTTAGCTGAGATAAATAATTTTCTAATAATTGTTTCTTTGAATTTTGAATCAGATAGACATTTATACCTTTCCTATACTGATATTTTACAAGGTGAAAATGGATGTGATTTATATCTATCAACACCCACCCATTGCCTTGTAGTGAGGGCTATAATGTTCAATATCTAGAATTCCATGCTACACAACAGACCACTTCAAATAGGTCATTTCAAAGTGTTGATTAACATAGCCCATGATCTGAGAATCAAGCTACCTATTCTAATTGATGATGAAGATATTCATAAGGTTGAACAATCTCTTGGAACATTAATCGCATGGCCATTATAGCTTGTAAAAAAACATGTCGACAAGGAGGTATTAATTTCTAATTTATTTTTCAAAATAAACCTTTAACATTTAATGAAAAAATATCTGAACTGATTAATTTTATTACATACATACATAAGTAAGGGGGTGAGAAGAAATAATGACTCAAAACCATCTCAAGGATCAACCAACCGATCGAAACAATCTACTAAAAGTGCCTTAAACCCGCCCATTCTATATACAAATTTATTATCATTATAGGCTCATGTGGATACGAAGTTTAAAGATGGTGGCACTCACACAATTTTTTTTGATGAAAATATGTACAGAGGAGAAGATCCAGATTTCATTAGTGTTTAAAATGTAAGTGAAATCTTGACGTATGATTGGCTAGGTGGCTCAATTGTAAATGTATACATGAGGTATGTTTTCATGATTTGATTTTCTAAAAAACAAAAATACTATGATAATTGTGACTAAATACATTTCATATTTTTCATAGGTGTATATATGAAAAACAATTGAAGGGATATACCCATGATTTTTTTTGGACTCGTTAGTCCTCACGTCACCTATACAGAATAAAAAATAATAGAATTCGAGAAAGAGGGTGAAATAGTGGCATGTTTGCTCAAATCATTTAACAAAAAATATGGATGAAAAACTATTCTTAACACCAATGATGCAGGGAAAAACTCTAAAATTTAATCATATAAAATGTATTTTAATTTATTTCATTACTTATTCCTTTTTTTTATTTTAGGTAGCATTGGATGCTC
Organism: Viscum album; assembly: GCA_963277665.1. Taxonomy (NCBI): domain Eukaryota; kingdom Viridiplantae; phylum Streptophyta; class Magnoliopsida; order Santalales; family Viscaceae; genus Viscum; species Viscum album. The sequence continues at coordinate 1,444,452,046 of OY728155.1, read as the reverse complement.
ATTGCGGTCAATTTGGACACTCTAAATATTTATTTCTTGGATTTAATGCATGGATATCTAGAAAACTGACCACACATTATGTAATTTTTCAAATTGTAATACAATAAATACAAAATTTTAGAACTAAACACCTAGTTATATAATTTATATTATCTTTTAATGAGGATTTTGTTATGATAGGGTGGTGCGTGAATATCATCTACATCATGGAATGCGACCAGGGGAAAAGGACAAGAAATGTTACAAGTACTATGACTGAATAAGTATTAGGGTATATATAATAATATTTCACTATCCAAACACATATAAAAAATTACTTATTTTTCTCAATGTTTCTTTAGTGTCATAAACAAACAAACAGAAAATACCGTGGTTATTATGTGATCGGTATGACTCAAAGTGTCTATTTTTATTTAAAATTCTCAGTATTTTTAGTAAAAAGAACAAGTGCCATAATAAAAACTAAGAAAATTCATTAGGATTATTTTGATAATTTAGGGAAACAATACATAAGTCATTTGTGTATGATTTAAAGAGTAAATTTAGATTCTCAATTATAAGAGGAGGGTGAATTGTAAGTTTAAAAACTTTCATTTTTGACCTTAAGGAAAAATATGTTTAAAAAGTTAAACAAGGTAAATTCACAAATCCTAAAAAAGTTCTATAGACAGACTTTTTTAGGTTTCGGAAATATGGTTCCGGAAAAGAAACTTAAGGAAAGTTTACTTTGGAAAATATTATACCTTAAATCATATAGAATCTTATTTATTAGAGAAAATAAAAGTATAAGAAAGTATAAGAAATTTATACTTTCTTCCTTTATCAAAACACAGTGGAAATAAAACTTGAAACAAAAACAAGTAACAAGTAGAAAATCTTTTAACCAAAAGTGTAGGGTATCCAACAACCTTGGATAAAGGTCCCTAGATTTATACTTTCAGGAAATCTTGTCTTACCCACACCAGGGTAAGCCCTCAAAAGGAATATTAGAATCTGTCTTGCTATCCCCACAATTGTTTGATCTTTAAGGTAGTCATCACCTCTGTCTTCCTATCCTCAGAAGTCATAAAAGTTTAAGGTAGTCGTCACCTTTGTCTTCCTATCCCTAGAAGCCCTCAAATGTGCTTAGCAATAATCAGAGTCACATGAAGCAAGATGAACAAGGTGTTCAGAACACATAAAGCATGAGATTCTCTCTCTAGAAATCACTTCACAACATGTAATCTCTAGATTGATCAACATATGTCGGGGTCATTCAAATGAGATTCTATTTATAGGAAAAACTTTAATGACTAACTCCCTCCTCCAATGGTCATATTTTTCCTTGAATTTAGGAGGGACCTATACACGTGTCACTTAACCAACGGTTAGTTAGAAATAGATTGTATGAAATCATTTCATAATAATAAAATGTGTAAGGAAAATGAATTATATTAATCAAAACTGAATATCCAGAGTCTAATGAAAAAATAGAATTCAGAGTCTAATGAGAAATAGAATTTGAAGTCTAATCATAAAAGAAAACTGATTCTATAGAGCATGGATATTTGGATTCTGTTTTACAAAGAATTTGGAATCTGAATTCTATAGATTCCAGAGTATGAATTCTAATGAATTCAGAGTCTGAATTTCATAGAATTAGGAATCTGAATTTTAGAGAATTCAGAGTCTGATTTTTAGAGAATTCAGAGTCAGAATTTCAGAGAATTCATAATCTGAATTTTAGAGAATTAAAAATCTAAATTTTAGAGAATTGGGAATTTGAATTTGAGAGAATTTGGAATCTGAATTTCATTGAATTTGGAATATGAATTTCAGAGAATTTAGAATCTAAATTTCAGAGAATTTGAAATCTGAATTTCAAAGAATTTGGAATCTGAATTTTAGAGAATTTAGAATCTAAATTTCAGAAAATTCAGAATCTGAATTTCAAAGAATTCAGAATCTGAAAACATAACACTCTATATCTAGGAAACTAAAAGATTCCGAGGTTTTAGATATGAATCTGAATTTTTGACTTAGTAATAAAATTAGTTTGATTATGAGAAATTATAAAATGAGACAATGAAAACAGAGGTAATGATAAAAATTTCCTTAGAGAAGGGAAATTTTACTTAAGAAAATAATCCTTAGGGAAAGATAATTTCCCTTAAGATAAAGTGTTTATTATTTTCAAAACATAGAGGAATGGAAAAGTCATAAGAAAACCTTATTTACTCAATAATTTTTGACTTGTAGGAATCAACCGCTCCTAAATCCGACACATGGTGTGACCATTATGACTTTAAGTGTGTATTTTTACATTAAATTAACTATATATTTAGCAAAAAGAACATGTGACATACTAAAAATCAAGAAAATGCATTCATATTGTTTTGATACATTAGGAAAATGATCCATCAGTCATTTGTGACATGTAGGAATCAAACACACCTCAATCCGACGAACGGTGTGACCGATATGACTAAAAGTGTCCGTTATTAGTTTAAAATTAACATTTTATCTCAAAATGTGTCACTCACTAAAAACCAAGAAAACTCACTCTGATTGGTTTTATAATTTAGGGAAATGATTCATAAGTTATTTTTGATTTGTATGAATCAATCTCATGTCAAACCAATGCACGATGCGAGCGGTATGACTCAAATTGCGTGTTTCTAGTTTGAAATGATATTTTAGTAAAAAAACACAACTGACATACTAAAAACTAAGAAAATGCATTAGTATTGTTGTGATACTTTTGGTTAACGATCTATAAGTAATTTGTGACATGTAATAATCAACCACACTTCAATATGATGCACGATGTGACCAGTATGACTCAAAGTGTCTCTTTTTAATTAAAATTGACATTAATTATAGTAGAAAAACACAACGAACATACTAAAAACTGAGAAAATGCATTCAGATGTTTTGATAATTTAGTAAAATGAATCATGAGTAATTTTTGATGTGTATGAATCAATCACACCTCATTCCCATGCACAGTGTGACTAGTATAACTAAAAGTTTCTGTTATTAGTTTAAAATTTACATTTTAGCTCAAAAAGTGTCACTCACTAAATACCAATAAAACACTTTCCGACTATATTAATAATTTAGGGCATTGATTCTTAAGTCCTTTTTGTTGTGTATCAATTAGTCTCATATCAAATCGATGCATTATGTGACCAGTATGACTCAAAAAGTGTGTTTCCAAATTGAAATGATATTTTAGTAAAAAAACAAAACTGACATACTAAAAACTGAGAAAACGTATTTGGATTGTTTTGATACCTTCGAATAATTATCCATGATTAATTTGTGATGTGTAGGAATAAACCACACCTAAATTTGATAAATGATGTGACCGGTATAATTTAAAATGTGTTTTTATTTAAAATTGACATTAATTTAAGTAAAAAGAACAAGTGATTTACTGGAAACTAATAAAACGAATTTGGATTGTTTTGATACTTTAATAAAATGATCCATGATTCATTTTTGATGTGTAGAAATTAACCACACCTTAATATTATGCATGGTGTGTCCAGTATGACTAAAAGTGTCCGTTATCAGTTTAAAATTGACATTTTAGCTCAAAATGTTTCACTCACTAAAAACAAATCAAACACCCTCCGATTGTCTATAATTTTTTAGAGCGATTCCTAAGTCATTTTTGATATGTATGATTAAGTATCACCTCAAACTGATGCATTATGTGACCGGTATGACTCAAAATGGGTGTTTCCAGTTTGAAATGATATTTTAGTAAAAAAACAAAAATGGTATACTAAAAACCAAGAAAATCCATTCATATTGTTTTGATACTTTAGAACAGTGATCCATGAGTCATTTTTGACATGTAGGAATCAACCAAAACTCAATCCGATGAACATTGTGACTGGTATAAATCCAAATATGTCATTTAAATTTGATATTAATTTTAGTGAAAAAAATAAAGGACATACTCAAAACCAAGAAAACCCAGTCATATTATTTTTATATTTTAGGACAGTGATCCATAACTAATTTGTGATGTGTAAGAATCAACCACACCTCAATACAATGCACGTTGTGACCTGTATAAATCCAAATGTGTCTTTTTTATTAAAAAATTACATTTTATTAATGTATTCTATTATATTAATATTTAATTTATTTTTTTATAGTATTACTAACATAATATTTATTTTCTTATATAGGTGGAACCTTTTTCTTGTGTTGGGATGATTTTTTTTGGCAACTAATACCATGGCTAGACATTTTTTAGAGGGTATCACAGATGTCAAAGGATGAAACATTAATGTTTTAACTGTTTGTTGGATATTTGTAAATGTAATTATATAAAACATTGTTTGAAATGCTTATAACATTGTTTTCCAAACCCTTGTGTGTGCTATGCAGGTGGTGTGTGTGTTTATTATACAGGTGTTGGTGGGTGTGCTGCTATATAAGCAACACATCACAGACAACTAGGCTTTTATCAGCACTATTTCGAGAACTGATAAAGGCCCCCTTTATCAGTTCTAATTAAAGAACTGATATAGTGGTCCTTTATCAGTTCTAAAAATAGTACTGATAAATGGCATCCTTTATCCGTGCTAAAATATCACTGATAAAGGGGATGGGGGCTTTATAAGTGCTTTTTTAGCGTGGATAAAGGACACCATTTATCAGTTCTTTTAACACTGTTAAAGAATACCCATTTATCTTCCCTGATATTAAAAGTGCTTTTCTAGCACTGTTAAAAACGTTTTTTAGTGCTTTTAAAAGCAATTTATGTAGTTGAGTTGGTTTAAAGTTTTTAACCCATGATTTTAGCTAAAATATCGATTTTATTCGATAACATGTATTTCAGTCTCAGTCACAATACCATGTCTCGACCTAACGTGCATTTTGAACTATAATATCACTTTCACCCACTCTGACCACACCGTGTATCATATTTCAATATGAAAAATTTTATTGGTCACAAATGAACCACAAATCATTGTTTTAAACTGTCATGACAATCTAAGCATGTTTTCTTATTTTTCATTATGTTATATGCATTTTGAACTAAAATTTCACTTGTTCATGAGTTTTTTGTTGGTAAACCCTATTTTTTTTCTTTTTTTAGGATTTAAAAGGTTTAATGGTTGGGAGGATGTAAATAACTTGGTTTTTTTATTGAGGCTAGGTTTAATTTTGAGTTTGAGAGTGTGGTGTTCACCGCTTGGTTGATCTGGCATGGAGTTGTGATCATTACAAGGTCTCTATAATAATATATTAAAAAATATATTATTTTTATCCCACACATGTGCATTTGTTGAGAAATGATTATATCTCACAAATGGGATTCCATATGAGAAAAAAATAACTACGATTGAGTCTAGAATAATCATTTTTCCTTTGAAGAGGTGTTAGTTTTGTTTGCAATGAGGCCCTCGAGTGTTTTCCATTGTAGATGGATTAACTAATTAATTTATTTTATATAATCACTTAAATAATTGGTTTATATATTATGGAAAACCCTATGATTCATCTATTTATATCACATATATATTACTCTTTAGGATTATCTAATTATCATTATCATGAAACCTAAATAGGGGGAGAGGATAGAGAAAGTGGTTGGACTTTGGTCATGATGACATCATATCAAATGAGACCTAGTTTTCATTGGTGTTGATGAGACAATCATGGTAGTGATGGTAGATTCAAGCATCAATATTGTGTCATTAGGCAAGGATTTGTTATTTTTGGATTTTATATACCTTTTATGTGATTTCTAAGCATAGAATAATGTGTTCAATTGTTTCCCCTCTATTGTGAATATCCCCATCAATTTATAATTACTTATTATTCAGTATTAATTTTTTGGTTTGTTTATTTCATTTGTTTTTCGGTTTTAACACCTATAATAGATGAATAGTTTTGTAACGTCCATCATTGATCATATTGATCTCATTATAACTTTTATATTCTAAATGTTTAAGATGATTAATGGTATTTTTAATTTAACAGACTATATTTTATAATTAGTCCAAAATAACCAAATTAGTGCATGTGTTTTATATAACTGTAAGGCATTTACTCAATCAAAACATAATTTCATTTATATATGTCTAGTTTATCATATTCTTTCCCCTTCAGAAATTTATTTCTTGAAATTTCATTTTTTTACACTAAAATAGATTATGGTACTTTTGTTTCATCACCTCTTCAAGTTCCCCAGTTACTTCCTCAAACTTGTTGTTTCACCATAACACTTTGACTAGGTTAGTTTTCTTTTTCATAGAACATTATCTCTATGATCAAAGATCTTCAATGCATTCTCCTCATATGAAAGATAAATCTCCAAGGATATTGCCTCTATATTTAGTACATGTGTTGGTATTGGTATGTACTTCCACAAGAGGGATACATGGAACAAATCATATACTTCAGATATGTTAGGTGGGAGTGCAAGCTAATGGGCCACAACTATGCTGAAATTAAGGATCTTAAAGGGGTTTATGTAAATTTAACTAAAATGTCATTTCTTCCCAAATCTCATGAAATTATTCAATAGTGATATATAAAGGAAAACCTTATCTCCAACCTCAAACTATAGGTCTCATTGGATGATTATCTGTATAGATTTTCTATCAACTCTTCTTGGATTTCATATGATGTTGAATGGTTTGATCCTTATCTATCATATATTGGATAAGATCAGGCCCCATTATCTTCCTCTCTCTATCTTCATCCCAACATGTTCTAGTCTGACACCTCTCCCCACACAAACCCTCACAGGGTTTAATTTGAATGATAGAATGAAAACTATTATTATATGAGAACTGCACTTGGGAAAGGTGTTGATCCCAATATCCTTGTAAATTCATTTAATTGGATTATATCATATCCACTAGAGTTTGAATGGTTCTTTCAAATGGGCCATCCATATGAGAGTGATAATATGCACTGAAGCTCTGCTCTATATCCAACACTTGTTGAAGTCTTCTCTAGAAACTAAAGATAAACCTTATATCTCAATCAAGAATAACAGAGAGTGTCACTCTATGAAGTCTTACCACTTACCTTATGTACATATTAGAAACCTTTTCAAGAGATAAATCTCCCTTGATAGAAATGAAATGCACATACTTTTTAAGCTGTTAGACTACCACCTAGGAGACATTATTGCCTTTAGATATCCTGTGGAGTCCTACAATGAAATATAGGGTTATCTTTTCCCATTTCCATACTGGTATGAGAAATTATTTCATAATACCCATAGAATTATTTCATTCATCCTTGAACTGTTGGTGTACCAAGTATCTAGATACAAGTTCTACAATCTCTCTCTTCATGTTATCCCACCAGAAGATTTTTTTCAGATCTCTATACATCGTAGTACTTCATGAAATAATATAGAAGGATGAGCTATGCCATCATCCCTATATTCCATATTCAACTTTGGTTTTTATGGGACATATATCTAGGATCTAAACCTTATAACACCATATTTAGAAAATTTGAATTCTATAAAATTTTCTCTACCTTTTTCTATAGCTCCTCATCATATTTATGTTCCTCCTATATCCTCTCATGAGTGGTTGTTTGAATAGTTATTTGAGCAAGGTATGATAGATATACTTTTATTATTCACTTTTCCATCATCTTCATGTGCAAGAAAATTATATCCCTATAATCCTTATAATGAATATGGTTGCAGGATCCTTTCTACTCATAACATCTACAACTTTTTTCACCTTCTTAGGATGGTAATGGATTGAACAATCGTAATCCTTAATCATATCTAACCACATTTTTTGGAACACATTGATATACTTCTATATGAATATATACTTGAGGATTTTCTAATCTATATATATGTAACACTTCTCCCCATAGAGATAATGTTGCCAAATCATCAGTATGAAGAACACTGCATAAAATTTTATATCATGTGTTAGGATATTATGCTCATGGATCTTTAATTGGCAGGTGGAATAGGCTATCAATTTTTGATCTTTCATGAGCACACAACCCAATCCATTTTATATGTATCATTATATATCACAAATCCTTCCCCACTGGGGGGTAATGTGATTACAAGTTCAATGATTAGCCTATTTATTAACTCTTTAAATCTCTCTTCACATTCATCATTCAAGAAAAGATTGACTCACTTCTGAGTTATCTTGGATAGTGGTCTTGGAATTCATGATAATTTTATGAAAAATCGATGATTGTACAAAAATAATTAATGGAAGCTATAGATTTCCATCAATGATATTGGTCTAGTACATCCTTAAATTGCCTCTTTTTTTGAAGGATCCATGGATTTCCATTTGTTGGTGATATAATACCCTAGAAATGTTACTTTCTCCACATACAACTCACATTTACTATACTTGGAATATAAATTTTGTTTTTAAATTTCTTAATCATAATAATAAAACGATCTTCATATGCCTCTACTCTTTTAGAGTAGATAGGAATATCATCTGTAAATATTAAAACAAATTTTTCATGGTAACCCTCAAAGACTTTATTCATCATGTTCATAAAGATAGTTGGAGATTTAGTGAGTCCAAATGTCATCACTATGAACTCATAGTTCCAGTACGTTGTATGAAAAGTAGTACTGAGGATATCATCCATATTCACCTTTACTTGATAATATCCTAATCAAATATCCATATTGGTGAAGTATTGGGCTCCCCATAGCTAATAGAATAAGTCATCAATCTATAGTGGAGGATGCATGTTCTTTATCATGATATTTTTGAGCTCACAATATTCAATACAGAGATGGATTAACCCATCCTTATTCTTAATGAAAAGGATCAGTATACCCCACATTGAAGAAATTTTGTGTATAAAACCTTTATCCAGATTCACCTATAGTTTCTTATTTTTCTATTCAAGTATAATATTGTCTATTCAACATGGAGTCTTGTATATTGGAAAATCTATTGGTATAAGTTAAATTGAGAATTCAAACTCTCAACTAGGAGAAAGGTTAGTAAATTATTTGGGAAAAACATCAGTGAATTACCTTACAATAGGCATGTCATCAAGGATGATCCTTTCCACACTCTTAATCATTTAAGCAAGATATTCTTTCTCATAAGGAAATAATATAAATTCTAGAGATTATGTCACCAAAGGAGAATCCTCCTCCTCCTTGAACTTGTATAGAACCGAAGGGAGATTTTTTATATAGAGGGTTATTTCCTTCTATCAACAATTTATGTTGGATCTATAAAAGGAATGGAGATCCATACCTAGAATTGCATTAAATTCCTCTAAAGGGATTGTAACAGGGTTCGCTGGGAATTTCATCACACAAATATAGATAGCGGAAATTATATAATTAGGATACAATAATTTCCCAATTTTTATTTTCATAGATAGATCAACTTCTATGTTTTGAGGTGGTGTTTAAATAGTTATACAACAGTTTCATGATATAAAAGAATGCATTGAACCAGAATCAAATATATGTTTTCCATCCATGAATGAATAACTAGCATAATTTTCACCACATCATCATTAGGATCCACCTTAGTAGTTGTGGTGGAATAATATCTCCCATTATCTCTAGGAATTGGACGTTATTATCATTGGTTATTTTAAAAAACCCTTGGCTTAGTGAATTAATTTTCATAGTCTCCGTGTTTGTTGCAGTTAAATCATTAGAAAACATCTTGAGGTTTGATTAGAGAATTCCTTTCTTATATCACAATGTTGTGTTTCTCCCATCAACATTTTCTAGCTAGGTTCCTTCCTTCCTGCACCTAAATAATTTCCTAGTCCCCTTCAAGAAATTTTATGGATTTTCCCATACTTTTGACAGGTGGGATGTTGTACTTTCTTTTCCCCATGATATTTCTCCATCACACCATGAGATTTAAAATCCATTCTCAGCATCTTATCTCCAGACCCATGAGACCCATGAGATTCATCAATATCTATTTCAACTTTTGGGGAACATCAAACAATTTCCTCATATCTTTGAAAGTATCAAATTACCAAATATTTTTGTAGACTAAACTTTATCCCAATGAAAAATTTGTCCACTTTACTTTTAGGGGAAATGAAAAAGCTGAAGGTGCACCATGAAAATATTTTGAAGTTAACCTCATAATACCTGATGGATTCATCATCTTTTTCATTAAGTCTAAGGAAATTCCTCTCCATTTTTATTTGGAGTGTGAGAGGAAAATATTTATCAAAAACTTTTTTCAAAAATCTTTCCACTCCATCCTTCGATCCCTTCCATAACCTTCTTATTTTTTATCACCATCCAACATTGATCAACTTATCCTTCTATACAATAAATATCAACCAAGACCTTATCTTTCATAGATTATTCAAGGATAGAGAGGATATTTTCAATGTATTTTATTCTATGATTAAAGAATCATAAGATCCATTGAAATTTAGATTCCTTTATCACATAAAGGTCTCAATTGCAACATTACATTTCTTAGGGGGATATTTTTCCCCCCTGATTCATGTTTCTATTTCATACATGATTTAATACACAATGAAGATCAATATTTATTCTCCCATTGTGTCGTGCATCTCATTTGAGCAGTCATCACATTTCCACTCACATTGATTGTTAACTAAATTTCTCATATTTCAATCCATTGACTAACATATAGGGAAATTTAGGGATTCGTATTTTTAAACAATTAAACACATAAATATAAAACCATGAACATTAAAGGTATTACTCATAAATTATATATATTCCATAGACTATGAATTTCTAGGTTTCAATCTATTTTATCCATGATATAATTCCTAATATAAAATTATATGGGGTTTTTTGTTCACTTCATAATGATTCATAAAGTGATTATGAATTTACCAAATCATATCCCCTAGGATTTTCAAACTAGGTGTATAGAATAACCACTTTTTCATTCTCCATATGACGATCAAGTCAACCATAATGCACTCTTTTTAGGGTTATTACCTTATGTATAATTGTGCTACATCCACATCCACTTGTATAATCTAGATAGGGACTTGGTTTCTAGGAAACCACTTACTCTATACTTTGAAAATATTTTGGTATGGTTTCTTGTACTTAGGCTTATTATTAAGTCTTTTATTACGGGTTTCTAATCATATCCCCAATAATAACTAAACTTTACACTGATACCAACTGTGAAACCCATATTTTAATACACCTTAATTCATGATTAATTATATAAAAACTCACTTAAAACATTCCTTGACGAATGTTAGTCCTGTGGTCTTTTAGAAATTAGGTACATGGCACAATAACTTGAACTGGGAAACAATGAAATTATTTAAAACTCTTTATTATACTCTTATAATTCCATCGCTTTTCTAAAACTGTAGAGGATAATTTGATAATGTATATAAGAAAAGGTTGAGATATAAATCCCAGTAAGTTAATAATAAAATCATAACATGATGAATCATAAACAATAACATAAAATGATGTTATAATATGATTGCATCAAGGAAATATTGGAATGTGGAAATAACATAAAACATGAAATAATAGTCATAAGTCAAGGATAACTTAAAAGAAATCATAAAATAGTGTGCTTAGGATAAAATAAAATGAATTATACATGGAATATTAGGAGATAAAAATATTTCCCAATGCATTGTAGGGCTATATAATTATGGGCCTACTCATTATATTTATATCATGTACATGAATTTGTGTTCCAAATAGATCATGCAATACAAGAACACCTTTCATCAGTTTTAATAGAATGATTAAGGAATAAATGTTATATATATGGAAGTCCCAAATCAATGAAGGATAGTTATAACTAGGATAATACCATTAAGTGGAAATAGGTTTGATTATTCAGTACATAAATTTTTTTCATGGAAAATCATAGGATGATTTTGGCATCATACGGGGTGTACGTAATTGTTTATAGAAGGGGTGAATGAGAGTAGAAGGGGGTATCTCATTACATGTTAATCATAAGGATATTAAAGTTATTTTTAAAATAGATTACAACAAGGATATTTGGATGTCAAAAGGTATTAGTACAGAGAAAGTACTTGATATTAAAAGAGAAGGAGAGAGTCCCTTACCTTGAGAAGGCACATCTAAAAGCTTGGGAGGAGCTTCATAAGATCTTGGGAACACATTTTACGAGATTTAGAGAGGTATTGGGAGAGGGAATTTGTGATCAATGGGTTTTGAGTGAAGAGGAGTGGGAGGATGGGTGGGTATTTATAGAAAAAAGGGCGAATTCTTTATTAATTTCTAAACTTTCTTTTTGGCCTCTATATAATAATATAATCAAAACTAGTAACCTTCACACATTTTTTCCCATGGTTTTTTACAAATATGAGTGGTTTTAAATAGTTTATAATGAAAATAACCAAACTTCTTAAAATAATACTCATGGTGACGAGTAAGTGTGTCATATTTATAAAGAGTTGATTTTACAACCTTAAAATATAATATAGGTTTTAGAGGATTCATTAAGGGTATAGAAAATTAATAAAATAACTACATAATCACATTATTATAAAGTATAAACATAATTTTGGTTATTAATTCCCTTTATAATATTTATTACATCACTTTTTGACTATTATGATGTAATAGTACATACTAAATATTTATATCATATTTAATTTTTACCTAAAAATTGATTGACTTGGAGAATTATGAAATATCCACCATTGGATAATTTTTATGTTTTGATTTCAAAAATAATATTATTTTATCAAAATAATTCTACTAATAATGGAATTTAAACTTTTAAATCAAAATTCTAATTTATTAAAAATACTGGGGTTTTACAATAATAACAATTTTTCGACCCTTATAAAGACTATACTGGAATTAAGTAAATTATATTATCATTTGATTATAAATATTATTAAATAATAATAATATATGAAAATAAAATTTAATTCAAAATTATTTAATTTATCAAAATGATTGTTTTAATTAAAAACATATATTTTCCAAAAAAATATAGTTGTTGTTTCTTCATATCAAAATCTAATTTTCATCAACTCATGAAAATTTAATAATGAAAAGGGATAAATATAATAATTATTTTATGAAAATGAAAAAATATTGAAAATCATATTACTATGGTCTAGACAAATAACCCCTTATTATAGTAGCGTACTCCCTAAGAGTAAGGTGTGCAATGGTGGGACATTCTGGTGGTGGTTCAACAAATATGGTTTTGGTCGTGATCTCAATAAACTTGAACTTCTCCCATAAATAGTTTCGTTCATGTTTCAGTTGTTGAATTTTAGATTGGGTATGGTCAGAGGAAAATACCAGTGATACTGTCTCCATCAGAAGCTTTGATAAATGGGATTCATATGGTATGATCCTACTGGTCAAGGCCATCGCTCATTCCATCTGTGAAAATTATACTTTATCACAACCCTTAATATAAACTAATATTATCGACCATGGTACAAATTCTATATTATAAATGGTTTAATATATATTTATTAGTATTTTAAATCTGATAAGATATATTTTATAATTGTTCCAAAATAACCAAACTAGTGCATGTGTTTTCTATAACTAAAAGGCATTTAACCAATCAAAAGAGAATTTCATTTATAAAAGTTTGGTTTATTACACACTTATTCATGTTTCTAATATTAATTAACAGTTTCAAAAATACTAATTCATCACTATACATTTAGATTAGATAAATTCATTTTCCACCTCTTCATTAAATATTAGTATTCACCTTCCATTCTCTCTCTCTCTCTCTATCAAAAACATAGTCACACTCTTTTATTTAATCAATTATTGTTCATAGAACCTATTAAGTGATTAAAAATGATATAAAACTAGGTAATTCCAAATTATATAAACCCCATAATTTTATTTGTTATAAAATAGTAATAAAATAAGGATGTTTACAATAATCTCTCTAAATTTCTAACTATTAATTAGAGATTCTGTTTTTTCACACACACACACAATATGCATTAATTTTTTTAGATACTTAAATTTGAATAAAAAAACTCAAACAAATCTAATTTTAATGAAATTATATAATTGGTTATTTAGTAATGAATCCTTGAACTTATAACTTTTTATTATGCGATTAACTCAAACTTAAGTTCATTGATCTTTTTTATTCATAATAAATTATAGTCTCCATAAATCATTTTCTTGTTAGAATTCCTTATTCAATTATTAAACAGGTTAATCCATATTTTTATAAATGAATTATGTTTCCTACAGAACTCAAGTATGGGATTAATACAAGTGGTAGAAAATGTAAAGACCCGTAAAATTCAGGGAAAAGTTTTTCTTAATTTTCTTGGGGATTTTACAAGAACGCAGTTTCAGACGGCACTTGATTCTGAGGCCCGGTGTGCCCGAAATTTCTATCCGAAGTTTAGCTCGGGTACGTTCAGTGAACGAACGAGCGGGAATTTCTAACTTCTGAACCGGTTCTCGAAATAGAATTCCGAGGACACCGATGGAACCATAGCACCGGTAATTGCTTAGGAACACCAGTTCCGGAGTTGTGTTTTCACGAGAGTTGATGATAAAATTTGTGGAAGATAAAAATAAAAAGTTAACAACAATTTTTATTTTTATTTTAAGTGTTTAATCCTTTGGATGGAAGTTGGGTAACTACCCAACCTCCCTTGGGAGGTTATGAGGGTGGTGGGTCCCACACGAACCCCACCCCTTCATATCCTCTAACCCCCTCAACTCCCATTAATTTTGTTAACTTAAGTTTATTAACTTATGGAATTAATGAAGTGAGTTAATGTGGAATTCAAACACTTGAATTTCAAAAGCCTTGTTGTGTTAATAAAATAAGTTAAGAACTTATTTTATTGGGTTGGTGTTTAGTTGTTTGAGAGCCTTTTGGAGAAAAAGATAAGGAAGTCTTGAGTTCTTCATTCTCCTTGGCGAAGAACGCGAAGAACGAACGATCTCCGACGTGGAGCATCGAGCCCTCGGAGACCGTCTTCCATGACACCGACCCGCGATGCAACGTCTTCTTCCACGAAGTTTTTCTTCCGCGACGTCTCTTTTCGTGACGGTTTTCCGCGACAAAATCTCCGTCTACGTCTTCGAATCCCCGCTTCGCGACGCCGACATTTGTCATCTCTTTTATCATGGTAGGGGATTATTTAATTATTTTCGTTCGTGATTTCTAGTTTGTCGTTCTTCGTAGTTATACGACCAAATGATATCGTTAAACGAGAGGGGGCCGGACCGAACAAACATGGCTGACCCTCCTCCTTTATCCTTGTTTGATTCTTTGTGGTTGGGACGGAATGGCATGGTTCTGTCGCACCACGCGGAATCATACGGCAAGTAAAGTGTGGCGCCGTCGCGCCGCGCCGTGAAGTTGAACAAGGACGCGACGCTGTCGCGCCGCGTCAAAGAAAACTAAAGACACCGCGGCCAGAGCGGGGCCGCGGAATAAGGGCGCGGTACCGTCGCACTGCACCGGACGAACCAAGCCGCGGCCAGTTCCGGGCCGCGACGGAGCAGGGTGACCGGCGGCCGGTTTCCGGGCCGCCGGTGTCGGCGAAGGAGGAAGGATCGGTCGTCGCCGATCCTTGTTGGCAGAACCGGCCGGCCGGTGCGGGCCGGCCGAACAAAGGGAAACTGAGGGAATTAATTCCCCCGGCTAGCCTACAAAACGGCCCCCATTAAAGGGGGACCGCGATTACACCAGAGGGTAGGCGCCCCCCCCCCCCTGCCAAAATGGATCGGCCAGTCGGTCGAGCACCTGGCCAGCGTGCTGGGCGCGCTGTGCCCAGGCCGGGCCGGCCGCCTGGCCGATCCGCCAGGTCGGGCCGCGCCGCGTCGGGCCGGGCCGGGTCACGCCCAGTCGGGTCGGTCCGGGCTCGAAACCCCCGTTCTCGGACCGTCTTTGGTCTTTTACCCATAACTTGGGCTACGGACCTGAGATCAATGCACTGTCAGTTGAGATGCGATTATTGAATTGAGACGGTCGTTTCGGTATATCGCACTCAAGGTTTCGAATTACTTTCAGTTCGGCCGGGTTGGTTCGTACACGAAACCAACCGGGCCCTCGGAGCGGAAACGCTCATATCTTGAGTTATGGACGTCTGATTGACGTGATGTAGACTTTGTTGGATTCCTCTTAGTGAGATAGATATTTTGGCTCACTTTGCTTGAGGTTTGGACGTAGGTGGAGTACGGTCGGGTTGGTTTTTCCTTAAAAACCAACCAGGCCCCTGGGACGAAAAAACCAATAACTCTCAGACCGGGCGTCCGATTGACGCGCCGTCTGTGACATTGAGTTCTTATTGACGATACGGAACTTTTGGATACATCAACTCTGGACTATGTGTCAGTTGATATATCAGCCCCTCGGCTCATGGAGCGGACCCTCCCGAATGAGCTTGCTGTGTGCGGGAACCCTAGTGCTGGTTGCGACTGCTACTTTGACTGCGACGAGGACTATACAGAGATCCTTAGTGGATTCGAAGACGATGACTACAGCACTCAGCGATCTTGTGTGGATCAGTGCTACCGATCCTGTGTGGGTCCGATCCTGTGTGGGTCAGTGCTCAGTGGTTCTGTGTGAGCCAGCACCTACAGATCCTGTGTGGGTCCGATCCTGTGTGGGTCATTGCGGCGGTTAGTACCTATCGATCCTTTGTGGGTCCGATGACTTAGATGGATCAGTGATCATCTCTATCGTCTTTCGAAGAAGTATACCTGTGTGTGTTGAATCCTGTTTTACTTTCCTATGTGGATTGTGTTGTGCTATCCTCTGTGAATTTACGTTTTTCTTTCTTGTGTGGATTGGGTTGTACTTGGGCTCGGATGTTGGAGTCGAGCGAGAATTGATGACATAGGTATATGTATGGGCATATACCTAAGAAGTGTCGGATGTTACTTTGTGATTTACCTTTCCTTTGTGGTTTATCCTTTGTGGATACTGGGAGACCTTCGGGGGTCTCGGGGTCCCTACTAAGTAGCTTATACTCACCCCTGCACGGGCTATGCCCGCACTACATTGTGTTGGTTGCAGACAACGGACAGCGTTGATCGTGGTTGAGGCTTGCAGAGCAGGACGGTACCTGGAGGTGGACCACTGGGCGGGACATACTCGGAGCGGACGGCGGGACCCGAGGAGCAGTGGAGCTATCTGTACCCACCCTTCAGGTGGGATTCCCAGTGGACAGCTCTTCGTTGCGGCTTTACTTTTCAGTTGCTGTTTTCCCTTTCCAGTTGTACTTTACTTTCAGTTTTGGTTTGTATACTGGCCCACTTACTTTCCGCAATTACTATTGTACTCTGTTTTTACTTTTTGTTTACTTCTACCTGCTTACTCTGTGGTGTTTTTTGTTACTTTACAAAGTCAATGCCTTCCCTTTACCGGGTTTTATGCCTTGGTGCTAGTCGCCAGCCCCTGGACTATGGAAGGAGGGCTTGGGGTAGTCACGACACGGGCCCCGATGATGGGTTGTGACAAATTGGTATCAGAGGAGTTTGGTTCTACTGCAGAACTTGGGACTCTGATCTTTTTCTATGTGAAGCAGTAGTGTTTAGTGTATTGGGTGTGGTTATCTGTCTAGGGAGTCCAGTGTTGGTGTGGCGGTCGACGTATCCGTACACCAGGACCCTGACTTCTGATTTCCGACTTAATGCACGAAAACATTGATTGCGTGTGTGTTTCATTTTTTCTTAGTGACTACTTTGTATCAGCTCACCAGGTATATTGTTCTGACCGTGGCGCACCTATTTCCTTTTTAGGATGGCCCCACGACGGCAACCATCTAGGGTTCCGAGAGTTGAGCGTGACAACAGCCCACCGAGCAACGAGGCCTCGGTGCAGGGCCCTTTGTCCGCAGTGGCACCGGCGGTAGCTCTACCCGCCGAGCCACTGATGCTTCCAGCCCCAACCGCTGACGATGCACGTCACCTTAGTTCACTGCATGAGTTCCAGCGCCAGCGACCGCCCAGGTTCCACGGGGAGATGGACCCCCAGGAAGTCGAGGACTGGCTGGAGGTAGTGGTGAGAGTTTTCATGTTAGTGAAGACACCAGCAGACCTCATGGTGATCCTCACAGCGAGCCTACTGCACGCAGAAGCAGGCATATGGTGGAGCTTGATGCTCCAGGTGCACAATGAGGCATCTCTTCTCTGGACAGACTTTGAGAGCCTCTTCCGCTCAGAGTTCGTCACAGCCACCCTCCATGCGGTGCGCATCCAGGAGCTTCTACAGCTGCGGCAGGGCAGCATGACAGTCACCCAGTACTCGGCGAGATTTACCGATCTCTCGCGCTACTCTACAGACATGGTACGGGACCCATTCTTCTGGTCCTGGACCTTTGAGTAGGGATTGAGACACGAGATCAGGGCATTACTGATCTCCCTCAGCATTCCGACTCAGACAAGAGTACTGGAGCGGGCCCTTTTGATCGAGATCTTTCTAGCTGAGCCTACACCAGCGCCGAGACCCACCGTAGGGCGGCACGTAGCAGAGTATTCTGCAGTAGGCAGTTGACGGATGACCCTTGGGTCCAGGCAGACCAGACCCTCAGGCAGAAGACCTTAGGACACTGGATCAGTAGTGCAGGGCACACAGCGCGAAGCCAGTCTTTCGATAGGCAGGCAGTGATACTCATGCGGCGGGCAGGGCCACATGGATCGTGACTGCCCGACCCACCGTGCCGAGGAGCAGCAGAAGGTTGAGGGACCACCGAGGTAGAGGCAGAGGGTCGACCATGGAGATCCGCAGGGAGCAGGAGGATGAGGCAGAGGAGCTGGCCGAGCAGCAGGTGGTGGGCGACGCTTTGAGGCTTTACCACCACCACCACCAGGAGGTCCACCCCGACCACAGGGAGCTGGCGGGCAGAGATAGGCACATCTTCAGGCAGCGGAGGCCTATGACCACGGTGCGCCCGAGATAATTCGAGGTACTATCTTTGTCTATTCCACCCTTGCTTCAGTACTTATAGACACAGGAGCGAGTCACTCTTTCATAGTCGCTGCCCTTGTTCGGAGCTCGGAGATTCCGACAGAGCCATTGGCTCGATCCTTACGGCTAGAGACTCCTACGGGAGCAGACTCGGCGATTACGCACTGGTGTCGGTAGTGTGATCTTACTCTAGGAGGCGAGAGCTTCGGCTGGGATCTTCTTGTAGTAGCGTCGAGGCCGTACGACATCATCTTGGGAATGGATTGGTTTTCTACGGTCCATGCACATATTAACTGTATTAGGCACAAGGTGTGATGTGTACGCACCGACGGAAGCAGGTTCACCTTCACCGGTGAGAAGGGAGCCTTTGCAGCACAGGATGGACTTCCGCAGAGGAGAGGACAGCCCATCACTCACCAGTTGGCTAGCCTTATCCTAGGAGTTGTTGACGTGCGGAGTCCTGGTTTTCCTGCAGTGGTAGATCAGTATGCGGACGTTTTCCCTGACGACGTTCCAGGGCTACCTCCTCGCAGAGAGGTAGACTTTTATATCGACCTATATCCTGGGACAGCCCCGATATCGACTCCAGCGTATCGGATGTCCCCTACTGAGCTTCGAGAGCTACGAGTACAGTTGGAGGACTTGCAGGGAAAGGGGTTTATCCGACCCAGTGTTTCACCCTGGGCTTCCCCGATTTTGTTCGCCAAGAAGGCGGACGGGAGCTTGCGACTTTGTGTCGACTATCGTCGCCTAAACCAGGTGACAGTGAGGAACAAGTATCCGCTACCGAGGATTGATGACCTCTTCGATCAGCTCAAGGGAGCATGGTGGTTCTCGAAGATAGACCTCAGGTCAGGCTATCATCAGCTCAGAGTTCGAGACGAGGACGTGTAGAATACGGCCTTCAGATGTCGGTATGGCCACTATGAGTTCTTGGTTATGCCATTCATCATAACCAATTCTCCAGTAGTGTTCATGGCCCTCATGAACAGGATCTTTCTGCCATACCTCGATTTATTTATTGTGGTCCTCATCGACGACATTTTGATTTACTCGACGACTGAGGAGGAGCACACCTACCACTTGCGGGTTGTACTAGACACACTCTGAGAGCACCATCTTTATGGTATGCTCTCGAAGTGTCAGTTATGGATATGTGAGGTCCACTTCTTAGGGCACGTCATCTCTGAGGTAGGATTTGTAGTGGATCCTGCGAAGATCGAGGCAGTGCTAGCTTGGGAGCCACCCAGGAGCGTGACGGAGGTGCGGAGTTTCTTGGGACTAGCTGGATACTATCATAGATTTGTGCCAGACTTCTCCAGAGTTGTGGCACCACTCTTAGCTTTGATGAAGAAGGGGAAACCCTTTGTGTGGTCAGACAGATGTCAGAAGAGCTTCCAGGAGCTGAGACAGAGATTGACCAGCGCACCTATCTTGAGGTTTCTTGAGGAGGGAGTAGGGTACGTAGTCTACTGTGATGCATCAGGGACCAGGCTCGGATGTGTCCTGATGTAGGAGCAGGCAGTGATCGCCTATGTATCACGTCAGTTGAGGCTGCATGAGCAGAACTACGCTACCCATGACCTGGAGTTAGCAGTAGTGGTATTCACTATGAAGACATGGCGACACTACCTGATGGACGAGCGCTTTACAGTCTTTTCTAACCATCAGAGTCTCAGATACATCTTCTCTCAGAAGGACTTGAATCTGAGACAGCGGGGATGGCTCGAGTTCCTCCAAGACTATGACTTTGAGATAGTCTATACTCCTGGGAAGGGGAACGTGGTAGCCGATGCTCTCAGTAGGAGGACGGGCATTCAGCAACTTGAGGAGGCAATAGAGAAGCTAACCTCTTTGCAGATATCCTTCGTGGATAGAGATGGAGCAGCCTTCCTTCAGTCTCTCACAGTCACCCCCCCACTACCGCAGCGGGTCAGAGAGGCACAGCGTGGGGATGCTGACTGTGAGACGCGGCGTGTACAAATATCCTCAGGACAAGCACCTGATGGATTCTCCTTTGGAGAAGAGCACGAAATCCTTTTCAGAGGACGTACCTTGGTACCAGTTGCTTTACGGGAGGAAGTTCTGAGGGAGTTTCACACTTCTCCCTTAGCGGTACATCCTGGAGTGGCGAAGATGTACCAGTATCTCAGACGATAACACTAGTGTCCGGGCATGAAGAAGGTTGTGGCGGAGTTCGTTTCTCGATGCCTCACTTGCCAGCAGGTGAAGGAAGAGCACCAGGTACCAGTAGGCTTGGTACAACCTTTGGAGGTCCTGGAGTGGAAATGGGATGATATATCTATGGACTTCGTGACTGGACTTCCACGCACTTCCAGAGGTCACGACTCCATCTGGGTGATTGTAGACCGACTCACCAAGTCGGTGCACTTTCTACCCATCAGAGAGCAGGGCTCAGTGGGGAGCTTGGGATGTATCTACATTCAGGAGATTGTGCGGCTTCATGGTGTTCCATCATCTATAGTCTCCAATCGAGATGCTTGCTTTACTTCCCGACTTTGGAAGGGGTTACAGGAGGCGTTCGGAACACAGCTACGTCTGAGCACAGCCTTTCACCCTCAGACAGATGGTCAGATATAGAGGACCATTCAGAATCTCGAGGACATGCTCCGCGCATGCGTCCTCGACTTTGGTCGCAGATGGGAGGACCACCTACCCTTGGTGGAGTTCACGTACAACAACAGCTACCACTCCACCATCGGGATGACACCATACGAGGCGTTGTACGGTCGACCTTGTAGATCTCCTTTGTGCTGGACAGACCTTGGGGAGTCAGCACTTGTGGGACCGGAGATGGTTCAGGCCACGACAGAGAAGGTCCAGGTCATCCAGGAGCAGATGAGGACAGCTCAGAGCCGGCATAAATCATATGCTGATAGGAGGCGGAGGCCACTAGAGTTCGAGGATGGTGACCACGTCTTCTTGCGTGTCTCATCTCGAGGTGGATTACGGAGATTTGGTTGAGGCAGAAAGTTGTCTCCATGCTTCATCGGACCATTTTAGGTCCTCAGTAGGATTGGAGAGGTGGCTTATCGTCTGGCTCTACCACCTCAGTTGCACCGGGTGCACGGCATCTTCCACGTATCTCAGCTGAGGAGATACGTGCACGACCCGACGCATATCATTGACCATGGGGAGCTTGACGTTGATGATGGGGCGAGTTTTGCGGAGGTCCCAGTGGAGATCGAGGATCAACAGGAGCAAGTCCTACGTGGACGGTCGATTCCTCTAGTGCACCTCAGATGGTAGCACAACAACCTCCAGGAGAGCACATGGGAGCGGGAGGCTCAGATGTGTGCTCAGTACCCACATTTGTTTCCCTAGTTTTCGATGTGTCTTTACGGGGACGTAAAGCCCTGAGGTGGGAGTAATGTAAAGACCCTAAAATTCAAGGAAAAAATTTTCTTAAATTTCGTTGGGATTTTACAAGAACGCCGTTTCAGACGGAACTTGATTCTGAGGCCCGGTGTGCCTGGAATTTCTATCTGAAGTTTATCTCGGGTACGTTCAGTGAACGAACGAGCGGCAATTTCTAAATTTTGAACCGGTGCTCGGAATCGAATTCTGAGGACACCGATGGAACCGTAGCGCTGGTAATTGCTTAGGAACACATGTTCCGGAGTTGCATTTTCACGAGAGTTGATGATAAAATTTTTGGAAGATAAAAATAAAAATTTAACAACAATTTTTGTTTTTACTCTAAGTGTTTAATCCTTTGGATGGAAGTTGGGTAACTACCTAACCTCCCTTGGGAGGTTATGAGGGTGGTGGAGCTCACACAAACCCCACCCCTTCATATCCTCCAACCCCCTCAACTCCCATTAATTTTGTTAACTTAAGTTTACTAACTTATGGAATTAATGAAGTGAGTTAATGTGGAATTCAAACACTTGAATTTCAAAAGACTTGTTATGTTAATAAAATAAGTTAAGAACTTATTTTATTGGGTTGGTGTTTAGTTGTTTGAGAGCCTTTGGAGAAAAAGCTAAGGAAGTCTTGAGTTCTTCATTCTCCTTGGCGAAGAACGTGAAGAACGAACGATCTCCAACGTGGAGCGCCGAGCCCTCGGAGACCGTCTTCCGTGACACAGACCCGCGACGCGACGTCTTCTTCCACGACGTTTTTCTTCCGCGACGTCTCTTTTCGCGACGGTTTTCCATGACGAAATCTTCGTCTACGTCTTCGAATCCTTGCTTCGCGACGCCGACATTCGTCATCTCTTTTATCAAGGTAGGGGATTATTTAATTATTTTCGTTCGTGATTTCTAGTTTGTCGTTCTTTGTAGTTATACGACCAAATGGTATCGTTAAACGAGAGGGGGTCGGACCGCACAAAAACGGCTGACCCTCCTCCTTTATCCTTGTTTGATTCTTTGTTGTTGGGACGGAATGGTGTGGTGTCGTCGCACCACGCGGAATCGTACGGCAAGTAAAGCGCGGCGTCGTCGCGCCGCGCCGTGAAGTTGAACAAGGACGCGACGCCGTCGCGCCGCGTTGAAGAAAACCGAAGACACCACGGCCGAAGCGGGGCCGCGACAGAAGGGCGCGGTGCCGTCGCACCGCGCCGGACAAACCAAGTCACGGCCGGTTCTGGGCCGCGGCGGAGCAGGGTGACCGGCAGCCGGTTCCGGGCCGCCGGTGTCGGCGAAGGAGGAAGGACCGACCGTCGCCGGTCCTTGTTGGCAGAACTGGCCGGCCGGTGCGGGCCGGCCGGACAAAGGGAAACCGGGGGAATTAATTCCCCCGACCGGCCTACAAAACGGCCCCCATTAAAGGGGGGCCGCGGTTACACCCGGGGGGGGGGCAGCCCCCCCTGCCAAAACGGCTCGGCCAGTTGGTCGAGCGCCTGGCTAGCGTGCTGGGCGCGCTGTGCCCAGGCCGGGCCGGGCCGTGCCGGTCGGGGCGACCCGGACCCGGGGCGGGTCGACCCAGTTCGGGCCGGCTGGGGGGTCTCGGGCCGGGTCGGTCCGGGCCCGAAACCCCCGTTCTCGGACCGTCTTCGATCTTTTTCCCATAACATGGGCTACAGACCTCCGATCGATGCACCGTCAGTTGCGATGTGATCCTTGAATCGAGAAGGTCGTTTCGGTATATCGCACTCAAGGTTTCGGATTACTTTGAGTTCGGCCGGGTTGGTTCGTACACGAAACCAACCGGGCCCTCGGAGCGGAAACGCTCATATCTTGAGCTACGGACGTCCGATTGACGTGTCGTCGACTTTGTCGGATTCCTCTTAGTGAGACAGATCTTTTGGCTTACTCCGCCCGAGGTTTGGACGCAGGTGGAGTACGGTCGGGTTGGTTTTGCCTTAAAAACCAGCCGGGCCTCTAGGACGAAAAAACCAATAACTCTCAGACCGAGCGTCCGATCGACGCGCCGTCTGCGACGTTGAGTTCCTGTTGACGATACAGAACTTTTGGATACATCAACTCTGGACTATGTGTCAGTTGATGTATCAGCCTCTCGGCTCGTGGAGCGGACCCTCCCGAACGAGCTTGCTGTGTGCGGGAACCCTAGTGCTGGCTGCGACTGCTACTGTGACTGCGACGACGACTGTGCAGAGATCCTCAGTGGATTCGACGACGACGACTAAAACACTCAGCGATCCTGTGTGGATCAGTGCTACCGATCCTGTGTGGATCAGGGTTACCGATCCTGTGTGGATCCGATCCTGTGTGGGTCAGCGCTCAGCGGTTCTGTGTGAGCCAGCGCCTACAGATCATGTGTGAGTTCGTTCCTGTGTGGGTCATTGCGGGGGTTAGTACTTATCGATCCTTTGTGGGTCTGACGACTTAGATGGATCAGTGATCATCTCTATCGTCTTTCGAAGAAGTATACCTGTGTGAGCTGAATCATGTTTTACTTTCCTATGTGGATTGTGTTGTGCTATCCTGTGTGGATTTACGTTTTGCTTTCCTGTGTGGATTGGGTTGTACTTAGGCTCGGATGTTGGAGCCGAGCGAGAATTGATGACTTAGGTATATGTATGAGCATATACCTAAGCAGTGTCGGATGTTACTTTGTGATTTATCTTTCTTTTGTGGTTTATCCTTTGTGGATACTGGGAGACCTTCGGGGGTCTCGGGGTCCCTACTGAGTAGCTTATACTCACCCCTGCACGGGCTATGCCCACACTATGTTGTGTTGGTTGCAGACGACGGACATCGTTGATCATGGTTAGGGCTTGCAGAGCAGGACGATACCTGAATGTGGACCACTGGGCGGGACATACTCGGAGGGGACGGCGGGACCCGATGAGCAGTGGAGCTATCTGTACCCACCCTTCAGGTGGGATTCCCAGTGGACAGCTCGTCGTTACGGCTTTACTTTTCAGTTGTTGTTTTCCTTTTCCAGTTGTACTTTAATTTTAGTTTTGGTTTGTATACTGGCCCACTTACTTTCCGCACTTACTGTTGTACTCTGTTTTTACTTAGTGTTTACTTCTGTCTGCTTACTCTGTGGTGTTTGTTGTTACTTTACAAAGACAATGTCTTCCCTTTACCGGGTTTTACGCCTTGGTGCTAGTCACCAGCCCCTGGCCTATGGAAGGCGGGCTTGGGGTAGTCACGGCACGGGCCCCGAGGACGGGTCGTGACAGAAAATCACTAGAAAAAAAATGAAGAAATTAAAACACACTAAAA
This sequence comes from Viscum album, assembly GCA_963277665.1. NCBI lineage: Eukaryota > Viridiplantae > Streptophyta > Magnoliopsida > Santalales > Viscaceae > Viscum > Viscum album. The sequence goes on along the minus strand of OY728155.1, from coordinate 1,444,426,500 downwards.
AATATATAACATGTAGGGAATCCCCGACACTTCAAATTCAATGTTCCTTTTTTAGCAAAAAACACTTGGTATGGTAAATGAAAAACTATGGGGTAAGGATTTTAAAAATTGTTTTTATTTGACTAGTGGCTTGAGTTTAGCTTTTGTCCACAAGTTATTACAACTTAACAAATAAAAAAAATGAACACGAAACATTATTCAAAGAAAATAAAAATTTTAAGTGATGGATAGAGAAGAGGAAAGGAATGGTTTGTCCCCCATGTATGTAATGGATTTTTACATCCTCCTGTTATAAAATTTATTGATCAACCATAATCCAAAGGCGGATATGGTTTTTGTTACATTAACCACCATATATTATTTCTCATGATATTAGTAATTGGATATAAGGAGTGGGAAATGATGAATTAATAAAGATGGTTTCCCAGGAGAATGCGCCTCACGTGCCAGATGGTTTTCAAATATTTCTGACCATTTATCCTCCCGCCGCCCCCTCACTGGCGGGGGTTCAGGCGGCACCGTCGTTCGATTCGGGCCCTTCGGCCTCCCATGGTCCTTCTCCGTCCCAGACATCATCCCTCTCGCTCATTGGTGTGGATGTTTTGCGTGGTGGGCTGGTTATAGTTACGCAACAACACGGCAGGCTATCCCCTCCTAGCAAGATCAAAGGGAAATCCCAGCGGATTCGTCTACCTTTGGCCTCTCCAATTTCGCCTGCTGTGTCACCGGCCACTGGAATATGTACCATGGAAAAATCCAGAGTTATTCACGAAAGTGTATCCCTCCACGTTAGTGAGACCAAGTTGCCCGGGGTCAAAACCAGGTCATCCCTGTTCCAATGACTCAGATCCTCATCTGGAACGCCCGAGGCATTGGCGTTCGGGTGAAGACGGACTTCTTAGCTATGTAAATTAAGAAACACAAGACTTGCATTGCGGCTACTCTGGATCCTAAGCAGAATCTGGTAAAAATTGGTGATTTTACCCGCAAAGTTAGGATGAACGCAGCCATGCAAGCAGACCCCTCTAATCGCCATATTTGGATGTTCTGGAAGAAGGATATTTCAGTGGAATTGGTGAAGGCTGGGGATCAATATATTACGGTCAAGGTGGATACTGGTGCAGAGATCCTGTTTGTGTCTTTTGTGTATGGAAGCTGCGATGTCCAAAGGAGGGAAGTTTTGTGGCAGGAGTTGAATAGTTTCGATCCAGAGGATTTTCCCTGGTTAGTTGGCGGGGATTTCAACATCATCACGGAGAGAGAATAAAGGCAGGGGTGCATTTCCTCGCACGACCAATATGAGTTTTTTCCAGATCATGGCAGGCAAAGGCCTCCTTGACTTGGGCTACTTCCGGGACAGAATCACGTGGTGCAATAATCAGCAAGAGAGTAGGCGTAGTTGGAGTCGATTGGACCGATGCCTGGTCAATCTTCACGCCATTTCCATGTTTCCCAATGCCAAGGTTGATCATCTTGTTTGGGGTGTCTCAGACCATTCCCCTTTGCTGGTGTCTCTATCTCCAAATCTAGATGGATGAAAAAGGTTTCGGTTCTATGGCTATTGGGTGGGTCTTCCTGGCGATCATCAGCTTGTTAGCAACATCTGGAAGGCACCTACTCAAGGCCACTCTTGGGTAGCCCTTCACCACAAACTATGGCTGCTTAAAATCACTCTTCAAGCCTAGGAGAAAGGTCTTCCTCCCATTGATCCGGATGTGGAAGAGATAAAAAAAGAGGTGGATCGTTTGGAACTCAACCTTTGGGAAGCATGGGATGATTTAGTATTTGGGGAACTCTCAAACAAGAAGAACATTTTGGCTGATATGATCCACAAGCAAGAGCGCACAACTAGGGAAAAGGTGAGAGTGAAATGGATTGACAAAGGGGGCAAAAACACAGCCTATTTCCACGCATGCATCAAGGAAAGAAGCCGGACTGTGAAACCGAATATTCTGCTTGAAGATGGATTATACTTAGATTGGGGGCATGGCCTTCTCTTACTTCAAAAACCTTCTTGCTGGTCCTAGCCCGAACATGCCGAATGGGTATCCTAGAGGGAATGCAGAGTTTTTGGAGGTGATTCCCAATATGATGTCGAACCTGGATAATGCCTTCCTGGAAGCCGTCCCATAGGAGAAGGAGATTCAGGATGCCATGAAGCGCCTCAACCCAGAGATTGCTTCGGGTCCCGACGGTTTTCCAAGCTCAATCTATCGGGGGTCCTGGGACATGATTAAAGTTGATATTATTATGGCCATCCAGGATTTCTTTCGGGGTGGTATCATCCCTCGGGTGGCCGGTGCTACATCTATTGTCCTCTTGCCGAAGGTCAAAGATTCGTCCTCTATTCTTAACTACAGACCGTTAAGTATGTGTAATTTTCCTTACAAAATACTATTAAGAATCATTAACTTTCGCATGTCCAAGTTCATTCCTTGGTGGATTTCATTAGAACAACATGGTTTCGTGAAGGACAGGTCAATATAGGGAGCTATTGCATTAGCTCAGAAAATGCTCCGTGATATTAACTTCAAAACCCATGGCTCCAACATGGCCCATAAACTGGATATGAACAAAGCCTATGACCGAATGGAATGGGGTTTCATCAACAAGGTTCTTGCGGGTATGTGTCTTTCTCTGTGGGCTACAGACCGAATTTTTAGATGTTTTAACTCACCTTGGATGGTCGTGTTCTTTATGGGCAAGACACGGTATTTTAAAGTCATGCCACGTGCTCAGGCAAGGGGACCCTATTTCCCCGACCTTATTTATTCTCATGCAAGACACTCTCAGTAGGCTTATTACCAAAAGGCTATCCACAGGGGATCTCCTCCCATATCGCCGAAAGGTGAACCAACCTACGATTTACCATCTGATGCTTGCGGATGATTCTCTAGTTTTCATCAATGCTAGTAGAAGATCAGTTGGTGGCCTCAACAAAATATTGGATGAATATTGTCAATGGAGTGACCAGGCTATCAACAGGACCAAGAGTAGGCCCTACATCTCTAGCAGATGAGGTAACCGTCAAGCCTCCTCCCTGTGCACATAGTTGGACATGCAACGAGGTATGTTCCCGATGATGTACCTTGTTGTACCGATTTCCCCAGGTCGAACTCGTATCAAGGACTTCGACTGCATTGTGAGCAAAATTTCAAGCCGCGTCCTCAACTGGAAAAACCGATATTTTTCCTTAGGGGGAAGGATCACGTTAGTAAACAGTGTCCTCTTGGCCATTCCAATCCATGCTCTCTCGCCAATCAAGGTTCCCAAGGGAGTTGTTTCCTCTATTGACAAGATTTCAGCTAACTTTATAAGGGACGATTCAGCTGAAGGGAAACGTCACTGGACTGCGTGGGGAAGGTTGGTGAGGCCTATTCACGAAGGTGGCATCAATGTTAGGTGGTTGGTGAATACTATCCATGGCATGCATGCGATGTTGGCGTGGGAGATTGTGGAAGAGCGCACCCTTAGGGGGAAAATAATGGGCTGTAATTGTGGGAAGAGATGCGGAGGATCTGGGTAGCCATGCATCTCCCTTTTGGTCTGAGATCTATCCTATTATTCCCTTCGGCAACACTCCAGATGGATTGTAGGGGAAGGCCATATTTTTTTATGGAATCACAATTGGGCGGGTGCCCTGATCGGTTTTCCAGGTTGTCCTGCTCCTATGCTGTCCTTTAGAGAAGCCAGTATACACCCTCCTTTCCTCAAAGCTGTGATGGAAAAGGATCAATAGAAAATGTTTAATCTAATTGAGCTCAATTCCAAACCAGACAAATGCGTGTTCACAACATCTAAATCAAGGTCCTTCTCAACAAAGGTATTCCGTCAGTTCTTGATTATTTATGGCCAGGGGGAGTTTAACTTTCTTATCTGGAGAATACAGAATCATGCTGTGGTCACAGATGATAACGTGAAGAAGTTGGGGGTCAACCAGGTTTCCAGATGTCTTTGTTCTAATACGCACCAGGAGGAGGACTTTGAGAACCTCTTCTTCGAAGGGGAATGGGCCCTGGCTGTGTGGCGGTTTTTTGGCGATTTCACTGCTCTCTTCTCATAGAATCAATTTGGCACACCCTTTCTGGAGTGTTGGTTCAATGGATCAGGTTCCTCTGGCCCTGAAAAAATGGCACGTTCCATTATCTTGAGTGCGGGCTGCTGGTGTATCTGGCAGGCCAAAAATAAGGCCAGGTTCGAGGGGACTTTGTCTATAGGTCGAGCAATTGCCATGAGAACAAGATCCCTACTTGTTTATTTGGTTGCAGGGATCAAGAACGTGTTGTGGTTCGTTGACCACGAATAGAGAAGAATGGAGAGAGAAACCGACCTTTATTTCAACATGAACAAAGATTTACAAAACTCCCTCTCTACAACTCTATCTCTCAAACATGGAGCTCTCTTGACTCTCTTTGGATACAATGGAGCTCTCACTTGGCTCTCTCTAATCTGTTGATGGAAGCTCCCCAAGGCTTCCTTATATAGCCATGGTGGGAGGTGTCAAGTTTGACACACCTCTCCCACCAACCTTCTACCAATCCCCCACCCACCATGGACTTCTCTCATGGTTGTCACCTACCATGGTGGGTGGAGTTGATGCACTAGCCACCTACCAAGGCAGCTGGAAAAGTACAAGTTCCAACAATTCTCCCCCTCCAGCTGCAATCCGCTGGAGCATCTGTAAAGGTCCTTCTTCTCCCGAGCAACCACCTTTGTCAACATATCTGTCGGGTTCTCCTTCATGTAGATCTTCACAAGTCGCACCATCTTTTGATCCATCACTTCGCATATCCAATGACAGCGAATGTCGATATGCTTCTCGAAACCCTTCTGGCTCCCCCTCACCAGTCAGTAGTAGGTAATCTGACTCCGAATATTTTGTTGACGGAATCCTTCCTCGTGAAGATCTTCGAACCTCTGAAATGTTAGGTTCGGGAGGCACAACATCACCTAGCTCCTGTGATGGTTCTGCAACTTCTTGTGGAGAGGATTGAGTCTCCCCCTGCTCAATATCCTCCTCCACCGCCTCCTGATCCGCTGCTAATGAGTCTTCTTGCACCTCCTCCTCTTCATGACAGGTGGTGCTGGTATAGGTGTTGGATCATGAATTGAGTCCTTGACACTTTCCCTTCGAGTCATTCTTGGATTTTGAATGTCCTCGATCGTCTGGTTCTCGTGGAACACAACATCTTGGCTTCTGATCACCTTCTTCTCCTTCGGGTCCCAAAGCTTGTATCTGAACTCCTCATCTCCATAGCCGATGAAGATGCATGGTGTAGATCTCCCGTCTAGCTTCTGCTTGAGCTCCTTGGATACATGTGCAAATGCCAAACATCCAAATACTCGTAAATGAGAGTAAGAGGGATGTTTACCAGACCATCTCTTTTGTGGAATCTCAACATTCAACAGGACGGACGGTGATCGGTTGATGAGGTAGCAGGCAACCTGAATAGCTTCTCCCTAGAATAGCTTAGGGGCTTTGCCATACTCATCATGTTTCTGACCTTCTCTATAATGGTTCTGTTCATCCTTTCTGCAACTCTGTTGTGTTGTGGGGTCCGAGGGACCGTCCTCTCATGTCAGATGCCATGGCTCCTGCAATAGACATCAAATTCCCTGGATGTGTACTCTCCTCCGTTGTCTGAACGAAGACACTTCTGCTTCCTTCCATTTTCACGCTCCACCATGGCGTGGAACATCTTGAAGTATTCCAGTAATTGGTCCTTCATTCGTAAGAAGAACACCCACACCCTTAAAGATGAATCGTCAATAAAGGATAGAAAATATTTGTTACCTCCAAGTGTATCCACCTCCATGGGTCGGCATACATCAGAGTGCACCGGATCCAACAACTCTGATCTCCGTGATGAAGCAGTATTGAATGAAACTCTATGCTGCTTCCCATACAAGCAATATTTACAAGGATCAAGTGATGCATCCTTGTCAATACTGATGTACTTCTTCTTCGTTAGGGTAGATATCCCTTTTTCACTCATGTGGCCGAGCCTTCTATGCCACATATTGGATGACGTCTCTCTTTCCACTGTGTTGAGGCTGTCTGCGCATATCTTCACATGAGTTTTGTACAACGTACCACATATGTGTCCTCGAGCGATGATGATGGCTCCTTTTGTCATCTTCCATGCTCTGTTGCTGAAGATGTTGTCATAGCCTTGCCGATCAAAGACTATACCTGATAACAGGTTAATCCAAAGGCTTGGAACATGTCGAACATCCTTCAGGGTGATTGTGTATCCAACATTCGTCTTAACTTGGATATCACCCATGCCAACAATCTCCACCGAACTGGTATTCCCCATCTTGACTGTACCAAAGTCACCGGTTTGATAAGTCAAGAAATACTCACGATGTGGCGTGACGTGGTATGATGTTGCAATATCGACCACCCATTATGTGTCTTGGCCTGATGTATGAAAGCATGCCTCTTCTTCATCTTTGGAGCAAAGCACAACTTCTCTGGTGACGGTCATATACGCATCTTCATTTCCTATTTGTTGGTTGCTACTTTGACCCTTTTCTTGTAACAACATTCGGCAGTTCTTCTTCATGTGTCCCTCCATGCCACAATGGTAGCATTTGTATGTTGGCCTCCTGCCATCTGTGGACCTTCCTCTGTTCTTGATTCGACATCTGGTTTCTGCCCCATGACCTCCTCCTTGTTGTCTCCCTCGCTTCTCTAGAACGAGAGCTTGCATCTGGTTGAAACTCTCATCCTTCCTTTGGGCTTCCTCGTTGAACAGTGCATCCTTTACCATCGCCATGGTAAGTTTGCCTCCAGGCGCTGAGTTGCTGAGTGAGACGACCAACATATCACAGCTATCGGGAAGTGTGCAGAGTAAGTGGTTCGCCTGATCTTCCTCATTTAAAGTCTTACCGACAGACACCAATTGGTTCACCAGGCTTTGGAACTCGTTGGTGTGTTTGGCTATAGAGTTTCCACTCTGTAGTCGAAGATTCATCAACCGCTTCAACAAGAGGATCTTGTTTCGAGTAGTCTTTGATTGGTACGTATTTTCCATCTTTGTCCAAAGTTCATACGCACGAGTCTCTTGAGCAACATGGTGGTAAACGCTATGATCGATCCATTGGCGGATTTGGCTGATCGCCTTCTTGTTCAGCTTCTTCCACTCCGCTTCCTTTGTGGTATTGGGGTTGACTCCCTCATTCTCAATGGGGTGAAAAAGATCCTCAGCATTGAAAAGATTTTCCATTCGAGACTTCCAAATGGAGTAGTTCGAAGAAGTCTACATGATCATCCCTCCCGTAGACGATCCCTCCATTGGATTTCAATTCAGTTAAAAATTGGTACAGAATATGAAAAAATGGAGCTCACTGTTGCGTCCGGTACGGTCGAAAATGGTGGAATCGACTCCTGGATCGTTGAAATCGGATACCGATTGATCAAGTTATGATCAAAATAGTATCAACGGCCGAGATCATCCGATGATGTGGCAATGACGTGGCACACTGGAGCAGCTGCCGGAAACCCGCCGAAAAAGTCACCGGTGCCGGAATAGTACCTTCTTCTCCGGCAAGGGGTACTGTAGCACTCGAATTTTGACCAAACTTTGACCGGGCCTAGGAAGCTCATTTTAGCTCCGTTTTCGATGCCGTTTGGGCCGTTGGAATCGTCTTGACACAGGCTTTCAGAATATGCCTTCAAAACACGATTCCAGGAAAATTTAATTTTCCGGTCACTGGAAAATTTCCACTGCCCGCCGCCGTTTCACCGAAACCGCCTCTGATACCACTTTTTGTGGTTCGCTAACCACGGATAAAGAAGAATGGAGGGAGAAACCGACCTTTATTTCAACATGAACAAAGATTTACAAAACTCCCTCTCTACAGCTCTCTCTCTCTCAAACATGGAGCTCTCTTGACTCCTTGGATACAATGGAGCTCTCACTTGGATCTCTCTATTCTACTGATGGAAGCTACCCAATGATTCCTTATATATCCATGGTGGGAGGTGTCAAGTTTGACACACCTCTCCCACCAACCCCCACCCACCATGGACTTCTCTCATGGCTGCCACCTACCATAGTGGGTGGAGTTGATGCACCAACCACCTACCAAGGCAGCTGGAAATGTACAAGTTCCAACAGAACGAGCATGAAGCACCCTCACTGAGATCCCTACAGTCGAGCGTGGCTTCGACGCAACCCCCCATTCTTGGTTTAAGGGGCCACTGGGTGAGGTGGATACCGCCAACCGCGGGGCTCAAATTGAATTTTGATGGGTCGTAAATCTTGGGTTCCATGCGTGGTGGTGGGGTGGTTCGGGACTATAAGGGTAGTGTCCTTCTTGCGTATCCTGCATTCAATGGGCAGGGGAATGCTATACTGGCAGAGGCCAAAGCAATGCACAGAGGGCTGAACCTTTGTGCCCAGAAGGTTATTACTCTCTAACAGATTGAAACTGACTCTATGATCATACATGATTCAATGCATGGAAAAGGTTCCATTGCTTAGTCAATATCATACATCATCAGACAATGAAAAGGCATACTCAGTAACAACAACATTCAGGTGATCCATACTTAGCATGAAGATAATAAGGTTGCAGATCATATGGCTTCCATGGCGGTAGGTGACCATGGCAAAAATTTCACATGTGTCGCAAGCACACATCTCTTGAAACGGGAGGGGTTCAACCTGATTATTGGAGACCAGGTTGGGATGTTTTATTTTTGGCCTCCTTAGGCTTCTATGTACCCTGCCACTATTTTGGGCTTTTTTCTGGATGAATAAACATATAACGTGATGATGATGAAGGAGAGGGAAACCCAACAAATAATGACTTTCCTAACTACTAATAAGGTAGAAAGAAAGAAGGTTGTTGGGGAAGGGAAGAGATAGTGGGGTACCCCCTACTATCTTTAGTGGTGTCCTTTTCTTATAGATATTATTACTATTTTTTAGTGTGTAGTCACATTACCACATTCCTATTGGGCTCTTCTTCTTCAATCACCACCTCTTCATGGGCCACATCCTCAAACTCAACCACCCTCTTCTCCTCAATGGATGGCTCCACATCCTCATTTTCACCATCCAAGGAAACATATCGCTCAATCACTTCTAAATTAAATTCTTTAAGGGTGTTATAATTCAAGGGAAGAAATTAAAAGTTAAAAATAATGGAATCCATGATAAGATCTACTCCCTTTAGTGGTGAATCCATGAGTCATTCCTCTCTAGGTAATTCCACTAGGATAATTATAGATACATGTGGAAGATGAGTTCCCAATGAAGCTTTCACCTCCTCATGAGGCGACCCAAGAAAAAAATACCTTTATTTTACATAGTTTCCTTGAGTTAAACATTAGATTTTACAAATAAAATCATAATCTAAAGAACCAAAGGATTACTATCTTTGAAGATTATCTTCATAAGAAACTTATTTTACAATAATTTGAACATTTCTCCATAAATAAGACCAAATTATACTTTGTTATAGACATCTTATAGATCATACTAATCTTCATCACTTGGAGAAGAAAAATCATAAAAAGGGATGATCTTAAACACTTATTAAGGGAATGCTTATCAACATGCCATCAAGGGTTAAAATATAATCACGTGAGAAAATAAGGATAAGGGAGACATGTATGTTTAAAATTTCATATAATCATAAAACTTTATTGAGCATTAGGGATCACGGCGTAGGAAACATTAGACAACAAAAGGGTCATAATGGAATCATAATAATTATAACATGGTTTATAATTATACATCAACAATCTTGAATCATTGGAGTATAACATAAAAATTATAATATCATATAAATAATTCAAAAAACATAATTAGACTGGATCATCACATTATATGGTGTCTTAGGAATCATAAACCTATAACAACTTTGTTGTATTAGGAATCAAAGTCAATGACCCATTGGTTTAGGAGTTACAACCTATAGAACCTTTGTTTAGGTATATCAACCTATGGATCCTTATAATATGCATTATAACTTATGACCCCTTTGATTAGGTATCACAACATATGACCCATTTCTTTTGGTATCACAACCTACATCAACTTTTTCTTAATAATCATAGCCCATATACACTTTATCTCATGGGAATGGAGGGTTACATAGGACCCCACCCGTCATCATTCACACATGTGTTCCATAAGAAATCATTCATTCACCATGTAATGAAAAACTTAGGAAATAAAATGGATCTCATATCATTTCCAAATGGTATCAAAATAAAATAACTTCAAGAACTAGAATATTTGATACCAAAAATTCTATAACCAAAAAAACATTTCATAAATTATTTTAGAGGGTGATTTATTAAACATAGCTCCTTTAGAGAGATATCTTTTAGAATTAAAGAGGAAAATTAAAGTGAAATGTAAAACAAGTTTTTATAAAAAAATTCTTAACATATCCAGAAAGAGATGAAGTTACTAGTCACTTTCAAAAAGATAATTTTTATCCATTATCAGAAATAATTTTACTGACTTTGTTTAAAAAAAATACTCCAATAATGGTTCCTAGAAAAAATCATTATGGTTATCCCAAGAAAATGTGGAGTAGAAGATAAAACATTTGATCATGAATGAAAACACCTTTTATATATTTTAAAATACCTCTATTGAAAACCCACATCATAAAAAAGTAATAAAACAACATTTAAAAAATAGGTAAATAGAAATATGAAGTACACCATAAATAACACATATTTCATGTAATGACCCCAACCCCAACACCTTGGAGCTGGTACCTGATACCATTACATTGGAATAATATATAAGGAAATCATGCCCCAATAGACTGAACAATTTAGTAGTCTTAGTAAACTAGATACAGACATGAGTGTTGTATTACAAATGAATACACAAATTACAACACATTTTTTCTTCTTTTATAGAATAACTTTATTCCATCTAGAATATACTTTCATATATTTCTTAGTAAAATTCATGGAATCCATAAGAAATGAAATAAAATAAGGGTGATCCCAAATGCTTAATAAGGGTTAAATACAGTGAAATCAATAATGAATGAATGATCATAATTAATATGAAAAGGTAATAACAGAAAAAAACATGCCATATAATATACCTAGAAGGAAGTTCATAAACAATATGGAATGGTAAATAACTAGAAACACATTCCATTTAAATAACTAGATAAGGTATAATGAATATGAAAATGTAAATAATTAAAACTAATTCCATTTAATCAATACGATGAAAATGAATTACATCCATAAATTTTATCATAGTGAAAATATCACGGATAATAAAAAATAAATATAAATGAAGGTAATGCCTAATTATTGGAAACTATGTTTCCTAGGTACATGATACCTTTACCATAAAGACCTTTGACAAGAGAGTTTAAAACATACTGGCTGAAAAACCCACTAAGGTTTACCAACTGAATCGTCCCATGAGACTTCCAATGCATTGAGGGGATATCTATAACTAGACCCCACCCGTATTATACCTGTCCAAATAAATCCTAATATATAGAATAACATATTTAAAAATGTGCCTTATCAAATATTTATATTGAGTAAAATATATGGATTTATCAACATTTCCCCAGTTAATCAAATAACTGTCATGTACGCACCGTATGTAAAAATTGTATACAGTTTAGAAAAAAATATATCCATCACATGAGAGTATGGATATTTAAAATAAATATATTTTATAAAGTAAAATGGTTATAAATAAGTGATTTTCAAGATAAATTTAACAATCACAAAAGAATTTGAGATTGTAAAGATAACTTTTACCACTTTGTAATTTTCAAGTCAAACCCCTTGGATGAGATAATTCAAAGTGAAACTAAAAATACCATGAATTATGAGTGATCCATGTTATTAAATGAAAAAGGGGTAGTATATAAACTACATTAATGTGATTTGATTCATAATAACAAATAATTCTCAATCGACTGTAAATTGAGACGAAATCCCTTACCACTTGAGTAACTTTTTAACCGTGAGATATATGAAAGAATAAAATAAATTGAAACTTTTAATATAATTAAATAAATTATATTCATTATATAATATTTCATATGGAATAATATACACCACACAAAATAAACGAGTGGTGAATACGACACAATTCTCGCCGAAATAAAAGTAAGACTAGAAATTCCATTACTATACACTCTTTTTGGTTGAACGCCCTTTAACCTATTGTATAATGGTTTAAACATGTTATTAACTTTTAAATTAAACATATTAATATTTATAATATCATATATGATCCATTTATAATATATTATAACACATTTATTAATAATATTTCCTTATTTTAGTTGTTTCAGGTGTTAAATGCCTTGTTGTTCGAGCTTGTTTTGACTTGTTATTTTTTTTCCTTTTATTTAGATCATGATTTCATCATCTAAATAATTTAAATCATGATTTAAATATCATATATGTTTAGTATATGTTTTAGTGTAATCCATAAAATTTCATGATAGGAAATGAAATACATCATTCATGGAGACGGTAGCCCGTACGTATGCATGAACATTGTTTCCATTTTCATGTCATATTAAATGAAATAAATGTAAATGATATATAATTATATTATAATTAAATTATAATTTTTATTTCATATATTTAACATATGTATATTAAACCCATACTTAATACATTCCATGTAAAGCATGAATGAATCACATCTCTTTGAGGAGACAGTAGTCCACATGTCCACAAATGATGTTATCGTATTACCCCAAAATAGAAAGCATGAAGTTATGTGTTATATAATAATTATAAAATAATAATAACATTATAAATATCACATATACATATAAAATATAAATCCATCATTATTCCCAACCTTGAATGATGGTAATGGAAGAAATAAGGACATCGGTTCTCGAGGTGGTAGCTTGTCGTACACATGAATGATGATCATGTATCCTGTTTGAGGGATGTGTGTGACTTTTTAGGTCATAATATTCGAATAAAGAAAATCTCAGTATACTTAAGATAATGAGGAAATTATATAATAATTATATAATAATAATTTAAGGGGGTGTAGAAATAAATAAAATAAAAGTGCTCATTGATTAACATTACCTCTTCTTTGGGTAACTCTACTTGGTTTGTGCCAAAGGAGTTCATTGGATGGATTTATGCCCAAAGTGTGGATTATATGATGAGGGTATTTATTTTTTGAGTTTATTTTTTTAGGTTTTGGATGATACAAATTTCTTGAGATGCGTGGATAAGTGGGGGGGGGGGTGAGTGCCATTATATAGTAGAGTAGTGACATTCTTTTAAATACCAAAAAGAAGACATTATTGGGAGGTTTAACTTACACAATGTGCCTCCAATAATGATAAAAATTTGATAAAAGAATTTATATTTTATAAATATGGCCATAAAATATATTTTTATTCATTTCTAGGTCATTGTACCCCTTAATATTAAAGTTTAACTACTAAGTAAACTCATTTTTACCTTAATCGCCCTAATTTATTTCACCACTGTTTTTGTGGAAAAACATAGTTTACCTCAATAAAAATTATAAATTAATATTATTTCAAATAAATAATCCTTTTTTCAAAATTCAAATTATTGAAGTGTAAGAAATTAATTTAAAATTAATCTCACATATGGGATGGGAAAACGGGGTTTTAAAGCTTAAATGTTCAAAAATTTACTAATTATATATATATATTTAGTATAAAAATGATTCCAATGGACTAAATGGGATTAACAAATTTATATTTGATATTTTGTGTCTTTAAAACCAATTCAAAATATAATTTAATCTGATAAATTATTTAGATGAAAAAGTATTTTTCATTTAAAATTCAGTATTTTCCATTATTCCTAAAAAAATGAAACTTCTCAGCAAAATAAAAAACATTCACCCTAAGATAATTTTTATATTAATAATTAAAAAATGAATTATATTTTTTCAAATAGAATTTATAAAAGAGTTAAAATTTAGTTTTAAAATAATATTTCCATTAAAAGGTGGGGAAACTGCCTTTAGAAACATATCACTTTTTTGTGCGTAAAATTAGATTTTTTGTTATCTTATGCATATAAAATATATTTTATGAATGTAAAAACATTTTATTGAATATATAATATATAAATTTCATTTATATTATTCAATAATATCAATTAATTTAATTTATTAGGATGAAATACCTTTGGGCACATAAAAATAGTTTTTTTCTAAAAAACATTTTTTTTAAATTCAATTTGTTTTTATATTCATTTATAATTAATTGGTAACCATAAATTCCACCATTTATTTTCATAAGTTTTTCAATAATATTATTTACAGATAATTTAATGGCTATGAGATAATTTTTATTTTAAATAATAATATAAATAGTATTCAGTAAAACTCTGTCTTGTGTGTAACATAAGCTATTAAAGAAACTTTGTTGTGACACAAGCTAACTCAGTATTTCATGCATTGAAATCTATATCATATATTTAATTTATTTAAAATAGTAAATATATCCTAAAGTCTTAGGATCTTATATTTCTTTCTACTTTTGGTGTTGCGTGTCATAGACACTATTGAATTAAATGTTATTCTTTTAGAATTTAGGGCGTTACATTTTCCCGACCTTAAATAAATTGAATCATCATAATTTAAACATGATATTGGTAATCTAGGGTTTGATATTTAAAAATTCCTATGCTAAAAAACACACACCGTAAAATTTTAAATAAAATAACCTCTTAATAAGAGAGAAAGGGAAGTACACTTTTCATATATAATAACATATAACTCAAGTTTTTTTAGGAGAAAATTAGTCGAAAGTAAAATTATGGAATTAGAGGAAAATAATAAATAATTATAGAGATTAATTGAGGTCATTTATCACCATAAATTGAATGATAAATGTAAATATTAGGTCCTCAAATCCATAAATCTATGATGATTTAAAAGAGCATCAGTTCAACAAGAATGAAGGTATTAGGATAACATTTTATTTCAAGACCATTTTACAAATTTTGAGTAATCATTTGCTTCCTACAAATATAAGGAAATATAATTACATGAAATATTTCTATTTCGTAAAATAATTTCATAATTAGGTTTTACTTTGATCAACTTCCCATTTATCTCTTTACTCCAATAAATGAATACCCAAAAATGATTTTTTTATTCCCAAAGCACTAAAATTCACTTTTAATAGATGGTAAGATCCATAAAAGAGTGAAAAGTATTTTCATATAACTATTTTACAAAAACCAATATGGTTAATACATTAATCTCTAAACATAAAATTTAATACTAATAGTCCATCATTAATATTTATTTATTTAATTTTTTAACTTAAAAAATGATATATTATCCAGGACATTGCACATGTTAGTGGTTGGTGTTAAACCTTTATTTTTCTTTGGTTGTGGGTTCAAGCCCTACCACCTTTTCGGATATGATGGGTTGTCACCCATTATATTGTTTTTACTTTTTATGAACTATATTAATATAATTTTTATAAAGTTTTAAAAAAATATTATGAACATTCTTGAAATAAAATTAACCATTAAATAACCTTTTTACTATGGTTTTCAATACAACCTATTTTTTTTACAAATTCTAATAATCTTATTTTTATATCAACCCTAAAGTTTATCAATACCTTTAAACTTATGTCTATAAAATACAAAGGCATTATTCCTCAAATAAAATTCCCACTAAAACCTATACTAAACTAACAGGTTGTATTGCCATAAATTTCATCTAAAATGTCTTTAATATTGGTATACTCCCATCACCTAAAACCTAAAAAGTGGTGTCTAATAATTTAAACATATGATAAATCTTAAACTCATATACCAATAATGATATTAATAATTATTAAATTAATGAATACATATATGATTATTAAATTTAATAGAATCTTGTGATGTTTCATGACTCTTGTAACCAATATACTATTGATAAAACACTTCAACAATTTATATATTGAATAACAATACATAAGTACTTCATCCATTTTATTCCCACTTAGGTACTTACTTGGTATAATGTTTAACCTAGGTCATTCATTTTCATTATATTTTAAAATCCTTTATAATGGTTTGTATGTAAAATTGTGAATTATCAAAAGCATATCCCTGGGGAGCGTCAAACCATGTTTGCAGCAAGGCATGTTGTTGTGTACCAGGTTATCCTCAAGTCAAGCTTGACACACACTTTTAGGATTTATTAACCCTAGGTATATATGTTCTAGAACCACATCCACTTGTAGTATCTAGACATGGATGTAATACTAGGAAGACCCACATAATCTCTACCTTACCAAAATTCTTGGACCTTATTCTATATTTATCATTATATTCTATCCTAGGGTTATGTTTTATAATCTATGTTTTTCTAAATCTAGTTCCCAAGGTTGCAATAAAATTGATTTGATACCAACTGTAATGACCCTGACCCCAGAAACCTAGAGCCAGTGCCTACTACTATTACATTTGCATAAGGTACATGGAAATCATGTCCCAAAGGTCCAGAAAATTTATTTGTCTTGGTAAACAAGATTCATACACGAGTCTTGAATTATAAATGAATAAAAAAATTACAACATATATATTTTTTCTTTTATAGAATAACTTTATTCCATATATAAAATCCTTTCATATCTATCTTAGCATGCTTCATGGAATCCTGATGAATGGAAACAAAATAAGGGTGAGCTCAAATGCTCGTAAGGGTTAAATAAAACTGAAGAAATAATGAATCAATGAGAAAAATCAATATATAAAGATAACAACTGAACAAAAATTTCATACAATAAATTGAAAAGTATGTTCATAAATAATATGGAAATGTAAATTACTAGAAACACATTCTATTAAAATAAATGGATAAATAATAATAAATTTGGGAAGGTAAATAAAATAAAATGTATTCCATTTAATCAATACGCTTAAAATGAAATGCATCCATATATTTTTTTCATAGTGAAAATATCATGGATAATAATAACTAAATATAAATAATGTAAATTCTTAATTATTGGATTCTATATTTCCGAGGTACATGATACCTTTACCGTCAAGACCTTTCAAAAGATAGTTTAAAACATACTTGTAATGTCCCAGAATTTCCATATATATTTTTTTATTATATGGAATTATTTTGAGACCGAAAAATCTGACAGCGCGTAATTACGAGGCCCGGAGTGCCCAGAATGATCCGTCGAAAGATGTTAAGTTTAAAATAGCGTGCATGAGTAATTTTCTTGAAAAAGAGGAATAAATATTAAATGGGTACCCAGATCATAAATATGAGGGCACCGTTGTGTTCAGGATGGTGAGTTTACCCTAGGCATGACTTAAGTTTAGTCAGCGTAGGCCTCCAGTGAGAAAACCCAAAAATGGCATAACCGTAAATAAAATAATTAAATAAAATTATTTTATTTTTCAAATGCTTATAAATCATGAACGGTGACTTGGATTCAAAATCTAAGACCACCACTTAACTCATGAGGGTATGATTTCCTTATGCGGATACTAACTTTGGCCAGCGCGGACCACCATTGGACGTTAGTTTTTGGTCGTAAATAAAATAATTAAGTGAAAATTATTTTATTTTAAAATATTTAACTTCTAAATGATAACTCGGATTGAAAATCCGAGAGTACCATTAATCTCGTGAGGGAGTGTTCATATAGGGTGAAGCCTAACCTCGACCGACATGGGTCGAGGGTTACTATTAATAATTCTTGAACCTTTTTTTAAGGTACGTTTAGTAAACACGCAGACGACGTTTTCTATCGTTTGAACCGGTGCTCAGATTAACTATACGAGGGCACCGTTGAATCCGCAATGCTAGGATTCACTTAAGGGAGGGTTAACTTTGACCATAGTTGTTCAGGTGAAAATGTTTGTTTTTACGACTTTTTAATGAAATAATAAAATAACATAGAAATTTTCATTTTATTTCTTTTTTTCCAACCACCAGTTGAGCGGTGGTGGCGAGGACCACGAAGGTGGTTAGACTTTTAAATATGGGATATTACTTTTTCTTTTACACTTTGGTTATGTAACCACCCCTCGTGTAATTAATGTGGCACATTAATTACGTCAATTAATGAATCTCATTAATTCCTCAGTGCATTACTCACCCTTTCCCCCTTTATTTAAATGGGGCTCAGTGTAGAGTTTTTGACATGGCTTCTTCAAGAGAGGAACCTATGGAGAAGTGACCCAACACATTCCACTGACGGAGACAGAAGCTCAGCCAGCAATGAACTGGGAGCGACGAATGCCAACGACTTTGTCAAAGCATGGATTCTCTTTCCACCACTGCGATGACTCCAACGATTCTTGTGGTAGGGGTTGTCTTTTAATTCAAGAAATTCCCACGTTTCTTCACCTCGTTATTGAATTTTCATGTGGTCATTGCGGGGGATTTGAATGAGGTTTATCATTATTTTAATGTGATGTATAAATTACTCCCACTTGTTATAAAGCTAATGCGGAGGGCGCGGGCCAAACGAACAAGGCTCAAACCCTCTACCTCTTGATTTTCATTGCATTCTTTGAAGGAAAGTTGTTCTAATATGACTGAAACTTGAATCCAAGAGGCGCGCAATGACGACGGCATCCGGAGAGGACCATAGGTGTATTTGACAGAAAGACCGGACCACCAGATCTCATCCGGTGGCCCATAGACGATTCTCCAGCGTGGCACCGACAACTGGTGCCGGTGGCGGCCAGCGCTCACCGGCCGCAGAAGAGGGCGGTGCCGCATGGAGCCATGGAGAAGGAGCCGTGAAATTGAAGCCATGAAAGGAGGGGGACCCGCGACCTGCGGGTCCCGCAAACCACGTGGCGGCGCCATGTGGGGCCGCTAATTAAAGAGTTGAATGAATCTTCTTGAGCTATTCGAGGAGCTGGTGACCACCTGGCTGGCGAGCCGCACCAGCGCACCGGGCCACATCACCTGGCGGGTCGCGCCTAGCTGGCGGGCCTGGCTGGTCAGATCTGGGCCAGGTCGGGTTGACCCGAACTGGGTCGGTTCGGGCCGCCTAGGCTGAGTCGGGTCGGGTCAGTCTGACCGGACTCAGACCCATTCGGGACAGTTAGACTTAAATGATCGTACCTTTCGAACCAGACATCCGTTTGACAAACCGTCTACGACGCTGAGATACTTGTTGTGAGACGGTCCTTTTGAGATACTCCACATTACTTTATAAGAAATTTGGATTTTGGCCGGGTTGGATCGTACTCAAATCCAACCAGGCCCTTGGCATTAAAATGCCTATAGCTTACAGACCGGGTGTCTGATTGACGCACCGTCTATTGCGTTGGAACCCTTATAACATGATGGATCATCGGGTTATTCCTTGTGAAACTTCGTGGCAGTTCAGGTATGGACAATAATCAAAGTATCAGAACCAGGGTGTTTCTTGTAGTGAGTGTTAGGATGGCCACTCCCTTGATGACTCGAGGCATGGGTATTCTTTACTTTTATGATCTGGTAGAGACGGGACTCCCCACATCATGTGTGCGGGTTTGTTTCACTATGTTTGTTTTTTCTATCGTTGGAGTCAGTACTCCCCTATCAGACTAGGGAATGAGTCCTCCATACATAACTCACATAGATTCAGGTTCTTCCATACCAGGTATGGTGCAAGTCCTCTATGTTATCATTAGGTACTCTCCTAATGGGAAGGGTGCGAGTCCTCACATATGGAGTAGTACTCCCCCATATCCGAGTAGCGACAGGGAGCGGGTCCTTCAGGGGAGTTGGATCTCCCTCGATTTTAGGACATAGTTTCGAGGAGTGTGAATCTTCACTTGGTTTCCCTCGGTCTTGCCTCAGGCACAAGACTATGACTGTGAGACCTCTATTGTCAGGAACTAGTGGAAGTTCTTGCAGAAAGTTCCTGATAGAGCACAACCTTTTAGAAGTTCCATTAGGAATGGTTGAGTTGTACTTGATGGAGTATATCTCTTAGATGGTTTCCATTAGGGATGGCCAGTTCATGGAGTGTGTACTCCTGATCCTTGAGTTACATTTTGAGCCTTCTTTGGAAATCCTGAAAATGGATTGAGGTCGAGGCCTTATGTTTCCTTGTGGATGAGATGAGTATATCTAGTTTGAGTTAAGTCTTTTGCATTGTGCTCTATTATTGAGATATTCTTTTGTGGGTTTCCTTTTTGGAATTCTGAGAGACCTTCGGGGGTCTCGGGGTCCCTACTGGGTATTGTTATACTCACCCCTGCACGGGCTTCTCCCGCACATTGTTGTGTCTTGTGAAGATGACATGCAACCTTGAATGAGACTTGGGGATCTAGGACTTGATGTGGATGGAGGCGACCCGTGGACGATGAGAGTCGTGTGATGAGTTGTACCTACCCTTCAGGTAGGATACTTGGAGGATGACCTCATGAGATGTTTTCATTTTTGTTGTATTTCCATTTCAGTTGTTCTTGTATTTTGGCCCCTTACTTTCAGTACATACCCTTACACTCAGTTGTGGTATCTAGTTGTGGTTGCACCTTACTCTTCCATTGTTTTTTACTTTTGCGTAGTGTAACCTACTTGTGAGTGTATAGGTTTTGAGGCAATGCCTTCCCATTTTCTGGATATGCCTTTCCAGTGCACGTTTCCAACCCCTGGCCTATAGAAGGTGGGTTTGGGGTAGTCATGACACGAGCCCTGGGGGATGGGTCGTGACAAAGTTGTACCAGAGGATTCATTTCTACCGAAGAACTAGGACTCTGATATTTCTAATGGAGTAATAGTGTTAAGTATTTTGAGTGTGGTTTTCAGCTCGGGGAGTCCAGTGTTGGTGCAGTAGCCGACGTATCTATACACCAGGACCCTGAATTCTGATTTCTGACTCGGTGCACAAAAACAATGATTGCGTGTGTTTTGGAAATGTTTTTACTTTGATCTCTTTTGAGTCATCTCACTAGGTATAACTTATTAAATGTGGTTCATCTTGATTCCCTTTCAAGATACCTCCATGCAGACATCCATCTAGGATTCTAGTTCATGACCACGAGGATGGTCTGCAGAGTGACGAGGCTTTCGTATAGGGACCATTGCCCGATATGGTACATTCGGGTGGTGTCCCAGCGGCACCACTACCCGTTGGTCAGTAGTTACTACTGGCACTATCGGTAGAGGAAACTTATAGGCTCAGTGCCTTACAGGAGATTCAGTGACCGATACCCCTCAGGTTCCGAAGCGAGCCCAACTCATAGGCGGCAAAGGAATGGCCTAAGGCGGTGATTGAGTTTCCATATAGCCAGGGAAACATTAGATCAGATGGTGGTCCTGGAAGTGAGCATTTAATGTGGATCACCAGGGCAATGGTAGGGTTTATATTTCCCCTATCGTATGATGAGGTGACTTTTTCCATAGACAGAGCTTGAGAACCTTCCTCAGAGAAGGGGGTATCATTCCATGAAAAACAAAGGGGTTTGTATTCCCAAAATCTTCTACTGCTTCAGCAGGATGACATGTCGGTAGCTAAGTATTCATCATGGCATACCGACTATTCCAGGTACTCAATAAATACGATACGACTAGTTCTTCAGGGTTTGGACCTCCGAGTGAGATGTGTTTAGGGACAAACGAGCTAAAAATATTCTTCTATGAATTCATACTTATGTTAGGGTGCTAGAGAGAACCTTTGTGGTTGAAAAATTCTTTCGTTAAGCTGATACATCCCGTGAATGTCAGAAGTGGGAAAGGAGGAAACCGATGTTAGTCTTGGAGACTTGGAAGTGTAAAAAAATGTTTTGGGAAGAGGAAGTGATAGGGACAAATGAATATTTAGGGAAGAAGATGTGGAAGAGGAGCTAGGAGAGCACCAGGAGGTGGTATACATTTTGATATGTTACAACCAGCACCCCAATGTGGCCCCCACCAGGCTCAGGGAGCTGGAGGACATGGGAATGGAGTACCTGCATACGGTCAGGGAGTGTGCCCAAGGGCTCCAGGAATGATTCGAGTTACGATCTGTATCTACTACTAGATGTTGTATTACTAGAAATAAGTATTAATCATTCCTTTTTTCCACGAATCTTGTTCAAGACCTAGAGTTTATGGTTAAACTATTGACTTAAACCTTACGTCTGTAGATACATTTTGGAGGAGACTCAATAATCACACTTATGCTTATAGTGTGATCTGACCCTTGAGGCAAGAGTTTTGGTTAGAACCTCTTGGTGGCAGCATCGAGGCATTACGATGTTAGTTTGGGCATGGACTGAACATCCACAATTAACACTCATATTGACTATTTTAGGAAAAAGGATGTGGTATATCTACAACATTGGAATGAGGGGTTTTCTTGGTCGGTGAAAAAGGAAACCCAGATTGCATTGGATAAACTCATGCATAGGAGGGTGCAACCGATAAATCTTGAATCAGCCAGCCTTACCCTCGTGGAAGCATGAGTTTTGAGTTTTCAGTTCTCAACAGCAGTAACAGAGTGAAGGGACATGTTTTCAAAAGATGTTTCCAGGATTAAATTCCCAAAGGGAGAGGGACTTCTACATTGTCTTGTAACCAGAGACAGAACCGATATCTACAAATGCATATTGAGTGGCTACCGTAGAGCTCCGGGAGCTGAGAGTTAGAAGGGGAACGTGGTGGAAGATGTACTCCATAGGAGGTCTAGTTTACAACTGCTGAGTGAGGAAAAAAAGTAGCTAGCCACATTATAGAAACCCTTTGTAGATAGTGATGGATTATATTACCTCCAGTCTATAACTGTTACTCCCCCGCACCTTCAGCGAGTTCGGGAGGCAAAGCTTGGGGACATGGACTGTGAGGCCCGACGTTCTTAGATATCCTTAGGATAGGCCCCAGAAGGATTTTCTGAAGGTGGAGAGCAAGTAATCCTTTTCATAAGATGCAATATGGTACCAGTGATGCTACCAAAGGTGGTGTTGAGGGAGTTCCACACATCCCCTTTGGCGGTATATCCTAGTGTGGCAAAGATGTACCAGAACCTTTGGAGTTAGTACTAGTGGCTAGGGATGAAGAATGCATAGATTCGGCAGAAGTCTTGTGCCAACTGGAGATGGAGACCCTTAGAGTTCAAGGAGGGAGACCATGTCTTCTGACGGGTCTCACCCTGATGAGGATTGTGGAGATTCGGATGGGGCAACAAGCTATATATGATGTTTATCAAACCTTTCAAGATTCTCAGCAGAGTTGGCGAGGTGGAGTACCGCCTAGCTTTTCCCCCACAAATGCACCGGGTGCATAATGTTTTCCATGTGTCGTAGCTGAGGAGATACGTGCATGATCCATCACATGTTATCGACTAGGGTGAGTTGTACTTTGACGATGTGGATACTTTTACAGAGTTCTTGGTTGAGATAGAGGATTGACAGGTGCGATTCCTTCATGGATTGTGGATCCCTCTGGTGCAAGTTTTGTGGAAACATGAGAACCTCTAGGAGAGCACATATGAGATAGAGGCTCAGATTCGTGCTCTATACCCTCATTTTTTTAGTTTTACTTTTTTAGATTTCAGGGACATAAATCCCTAAGGTGGGGAGAATGTAATGTCCCATAATTTCTATATATTTTGTTATTATATGAAATTATTTTGAGATCACAAAATTAGACGACACGTAATTCTGAGGCCCAGAGTTCCCAGAATGATCCATCAAAAAATGATAAGTTTAAAATAGAAAGAGTAAGTAGTTTTCCTAAAAAAGTGGAATAATTATTAAATAGGTGACCAGATCAAAAATATGAGGGCATCGTTTCATTCAGGATGACAGGTTTACCCTAGGTGCGACTTATGTTTAGTCGGCGCATGCCTCCAATGAGAAATCCCAAAAAATGGCATAATCGTAAATAAAATTATTAAATAAAATTATTTTATTTTTCAAATGCTTATAACTCATGAATGGTGACTTAGATTAAAAATCTAAGACCATTGATGAACTCATGAGGGTATGATTTCCTTATGCAGATACAAACTTTGGCCGACACGGGCCACCAGTGGAAATTAGTTTTTGGTCGTAAATAAAATAATTAAGTGACAATTATTTTATTATATAATCCTTAACTTCTAAACGGTAACTTGGATTGAAAATCTGAGAGTACCGTTGAGATTTTGAGGGGGTTTTCCCCTTAGGTGAAGCCTAACGTTGACCTATGTGGGTCGAGGGTTACTGTTAATAATTTTTGAACTTTTTTTAAGGTACGCTCAATAAACACACGTGCGACATTTTCTATCATTAGAACCAGTGCTCAAATTAAAAATCCGAGGGCACCGTTGAATCTGCAGCATCCAGATTCAATTAAGAGATGGTTAACTTCATCTATAGTTGATCGGGTGAAAAAGTTAGTTTTTATGACTTTTTAAAGAAATAATAAAATAACATTGGAATTGTTATTTTATTTCTTTTTTTTCCTACCACCTGTTGAGTGGTGGTGGCAGGGATCAGGGAGGTGGTCATACTTTTAAATATGGGATATTAATTTCCCGGTTACACTTTGGTTGTGTAACCACCCCTCGTGTAATTAATGTGGCACATTAATTACATAAATTAATGAATCTCATTAATTCCTCGGTGAATTACTCACCCTTTTCCCCCTCTATTTAAAAGGGGATCATGGTAGAGTTTTTGACACGGCTTCTTCAAGAAAGGAACCTCTAGAAAATTGATGCAACACCTTCCACAGATGAAGATGGAAGCTCGGGCGAGAATGAACCGAGAGCGACGAATGTCGACGGCTTCATCAAAGTGTGGATTCTCCTTCCACCATCCTAACGACTCCAATGATTCTTGAGGCAAGGGTTTTATTTTAATTCAAGAAATTCCAATGTTTCTTCTCCTCATTCTTGAATTTCCGAGTGGTCATTGTAGGGGATTTGAATGAGTTTTATCATTATTTTAACGTGATGTATAAATTATTCCCACTTGTTATAAAGATAAATCAGAGGGTGTGGGAAAAATGAACAAGTCATGGACCCTCCGCTGCTTGATTTTCACTGCATTCTTCAAAGGAAGGTCATTCCAACTTGACAGAACCTTGAAACCGAGAGGCATGCAACGACGAAGGAATCCCAGGAGGACCATAGGCATGTCCGGAAGAAATAACAGACCACCGGAGCTCATTCGATGGCCCACAGAAGATTATCTAGTGCGGCACCAATGACCGGTGTCGGTAGTGAAGGCAGCAGCCGATGCTCGCTGGCCACGGAAGAGGGAGGAACCACTTGCACCGTAACAAACCCGAAGGGGATACCGACAACCAGTCATCCTCATAGGTGAGGCGGCGCGCCGTGGTGTGCCGCGGAGAACAAGCCACAATATCAAACCCGCATAAGTAGGGGGAACCGCATTCTGTAGGTCCATGGACCACGTGGAGGTGCCACATGGCACCACTAATTAAAGAGTCGAATGACTCTTCTTGAGCTGTTTGGGGAGTTGGTGACTACCCGGCTGGCGAGCCATGCCAGCACACCGGGAAGTATCGCCCGACGATTCGTACCCATCTTGATGGCCAGGACGGTCGGAACTGGGCCGGGTTGAGTTGGCGCAGTCCGGGTCAGGCCGGGTCAGTTCGACCGGGTCAGACTGGACTCGGACCCATTCAGGCCCAGTTACATTAAAATGACTGTACCTTTTGAACCAGACGGTCATTTGACAAACCTTATATGGTGTTGAGATCCTTGGTTCAAGAAGGACCTTTTGAAATACTCCACATGAATTTCATATAAATTTGGAGTTTTTCTGGGTTGGATCATACTCAAATCCAACCGGGCCATCGAAATTAAAATGCCTATAGATTATAGAATGTGTGTCCGATTGACTTGATGTCTATTGCGTTGGAACTCTTATGACATGACAGATAATTAGGTTACTTCCTTGTGGAACTTTGTGGTGGTTAAGTTATGGCCAATAACTATAGGAGCAGAACCAGGGTGTTTCTTATAGTGAGATTTAGGATGGATACTTCCTTGATGACTCAAGGTGTGAGTATTCCTTATTTCTCTACTCCGATAGAGACGAGAATCCCCATGTCATGAGTGTGGGTTCATTTACCTCTATTTGGTTTTTCTATCTTTGGAGTATGTACTCCCCTATTGGACTAGGGCGCGTGTCCTGCATACATAACTCACATAGATTCAGGTACTCCCCTACTGGGTATGGTGCACGTCCTCTATGTTTGGAGTAGGTACTCCCCTACAAGGTAGGGTGTGGCTTCTCACATATGGAGCAGTACTCTCCCATATCTGAGTAGTTATGGGGATCGGGTCCTTTAGGGGAGTTGGAGCTCCCTCGATTTTAGGACACAGTGTTGAGGAGTGGGCCTCTTCACCTGGTTTCCATCAGTCTTGCCTTGGGCGCAAGACCGTGATTGTGAGACCTCTAATGTCGAGCATTAGAGTCTTCTCTAGTAGAAAGTTCCTGATAGAGCACAACCTTTTGGACATTCCATTTGGAATGGTTGAGTTGTAACTGATGGAGTGCATCTCTCAGATAGGTGACATAAGGGATGACCAGTTCAATGAGCGTGTACTCTTGATCCCTGAGTTATGTTTTGATCCTTATTTAGAAATCCTGGAAATGGCTTGAGGTCAGGTCCATATGTTTCCTTGTGGCTGAGATGAGTATATCTGGTTTGAGTTGAGTCTTTTTCTTTGTTCTTTGTGATTGAGATAATGCTTTATGGTTTTCCTTTGTGGAATTCTGAGAGATCTTTGAGGGTCTCGGGGTCCCTAATGTGTATTGTTATACTCACCCCTACACGGGCTTTGCCTACACCTTGTTGTGTCTTGTACAGACGATAGGCAGCCTTGAATGAGTCTTGGGGAGCTAGGACTTGACATGGATGGAGGCGACCGATGGACAAGGAGAATCCTGTGAAGAGCTGTACCTACCCTTCAGGTAGGATCCTTAGAGGATGACCTCAGGAGTTGTTTTCCTTTTTATTATATTTCTATATCAGTTGGGCTTGTGTTCTACCACATTACATTGAGTACTTACCCTTACACTCAGTTGTGGTATCTTGTTGTGGTTTCACCTTACTCTTCCATTGTGTTTTACTTTTGCATAGTGTACCCTGATTGTGTGTGTACAGGTTTTGAGGCAATGCCTTCCCATTTTTGGGAAATCCCTTTCTAGTGCTAATCGCCAACCCCTAGCCTATAGAATTCGGGCTTGGGGTAGTCACGACATGGGCCCTGGGGGACGTGTCGTGACAATACTGGGTGAAAAACCCATTATGTCTAGTCAACTGAATCGTCCCATGAGATTACCGATATATCTAAGAGCTATCTATAACCAGGTACCACCCATTTTTACCTATCCAAATCATTCCTCATATATTTATTAATCAATTTAACAATGTGCCTTATCAAATATCCGTATTGAGTAAAAGATGAAAATTTATCAATATTTCCACAGTTAATTAAATAACTGTCAATTACACATCACATATAAAAATGGTATGTAGTTTAGAAATAATTATACCCATAAAATAAGAGTATAGATATTTAAAATAAATTTATTTTTAAATGTAAAAGTTAATAATAATGTGATTGTTTTAGGATAATGTCAAAAATAAAAAAACAAAGTGATCTCGCATAAATAAATTTTACCACTTGGTAATTTTTAAGTAAAACCCTTTAGATTATATAATTCAAAGTGAAACTTAAAATAGCATGAATTATGAGTTAATAATGATATTAAATTAAAAAGGGGTAGTATATAAACCACATTAAAGTTAATTGGTGTATAATAAAAAATAAGTCTCAATGGAATGTAAATTGAGAAGAAATCCATTACTACTTGAGTAGCTTTTGAATCATGAGATCTAGGAAAGAATAGAATAAATGGGAACATTTAATATAATTAAATAAATTAATTCATTATATAAAATTTCATAGGTCATTATATACAACATAAAAAAAATGAGGGGTGTATATGGCATAAGTCTCGTAAAATTAGAAGTGAGACTAGAAATCCCCTTACCTTACACTACCTTTTGGTTGAATGCCATTTAACATCCTATATAATGGTTTTAATCAAGTAATTAACTTATAAAATAACTATATTAATATTTATAATATCATATAAGATCCTTTTATAATATATTATAACAATTTTGTTAATAATATTTCATTAATTTTATTATTGTAGTTGTTAATTGCATTGTTTTTCAAGTATGTTCCGACTTGTTATTTTTTTGTTCCCTTTAATTAGATCATTTTTTCATAATATTATAATGTAAAACATTATTTAAATATCATATATATTTATTATATATTTATTTATAGTAATACATAAAATTTGGGGATAGGAAATGAAATACACCATTCATGGAGACGGTAGATCATACGTACACATGAACGATGTTCCCATTTTCTTGTCATATTTAAAGAAATAAAAGTAAATACTATATATATGTATATTATAATATAATTATAATTTTTTAGGTCATATATTTCACATATTTTTATAAAAACCATCCTTAATACATTCCATGTAAACCATGAATGAATCATATCTCTTTGAGGAGGTGATAGTCTACACGTCTGTTAATGATGTTATAGTATTCCCATAAAATGGATAGCATGAATTTATATGTTATATAAAAATTTTAAAAAATAAAAACATTATAAATATAATATATATCATATATAACTATAAATACATCATTATTATCAAACTTTAAAGGTGGTAATATAAGAACGAACGACATCGGTTCACGAGGCGGTAATCCACTGTACACACGAACGATGATTGTGTATCCCATTTGATGAAAGTTTATGATGTTTTTTGTCATAATATTATAATAAAAACATTTAATTGTGTTTAATAAACTGAGTTTATTATATAATCATGATGCAATAATAATTTAATGGATTGGATAAAGAAATAAAACAAAAGTGCTCGTTGATGAAGGTTACCTATTCATTGTTAACTCCATTTGGATTACACCAAAGGAATTCTATTTTTGGATTTCATCAAAAAGTGAGGATTCTTGGATGAGGTTAGGGATGTTTTGAATTTACTTGGGAAGGTTTTTAATGAGAAAAATGGATTTGTAACTATGAATAAGTGAGGGGGGTGAGTGGATTTATATAGTGGAGGAGGAGGGTCATTCTTGTAAATACCAAAACAAAACACTATTGGGAGGTATCCCTTACATCATGTGCCTAAAACAATGAACCAAATTAGATAAAATAATTTATATGTTTATATTTATATATAATATGTTTTGGAAAAGCATCTAGGTCATTTGGCCCCATAAGATTAAATTTTAACCACTAAGTAAGCTCAATTTACCTTAATCGCTGTAATTAATTCTAATTGCTTGCACTAATATTTTTGGTCAGAAATTAAATTAAACTTACTAGAAATTAAAAATTATCCTGATTAAAAATATTTTATCCATTATTCTTAATTAAAATCCCATAAGTGGAAAAAATTAATTTAAAATTAATCTTGCAGACGAGACAAGAAAGCAGGTTTTTAAAGTTAAAATGTTCAAAAGTTAACTAAATTTGTATATATATATATATTCAATATAAAAACGACTAAAATTACATAATTTTTATTAATATGTGTATAATTTATCTATTGTGACTTTAAAACCAATTTAAAATATAATTTAACCTTATTAATTATTTAGATGAAAAAGCTATTTTTAATTAAAATCCATTATTTTTCAATATTCATCAAAAAATAAAACTTCTTACAAAAATAAAAAAAATTAACCCTAAGATAAATTTTAAATTAAAAATTAAAAAATAAAGATTATTTTTTAAAACATTATTTACAAAAGAATCAAAATTTCTTTTTAAAACAAATTATCCATTAAAAGGCGGAAAAACCACCTTTAGAAAAATATAGTTTTTTATGTGTAAAATTGGTTTTTTTCTAATCTTATTCCTATGAAATATATTTTATTAGTGTAAAATAATTTTATTGAATAATTAAATTATAGTAATTAATTTAATTTATTAGGTTAAAATTCCTTTGGGTGCATTGAAATAGTATTTTATAAAACACATTTCTTCTATATTTAATTGATTTCTATATTCATTTATAATTAATTGATAACCAATAATTCCACCATATACTTTAATAAGTTAGTTAGTATTATTATTAACCATTAATTTAATGGCTATAATATAATTTTCATTTTAAATAATAATATAAATAGTATTAGTTAAAACTCGGTCTTCAGTGTAACGCAAGCTATCGAAGAAACTAATTTTCACAACACAAGATAACTCACTATTGTGTGAATTTCAATCTATATCATAGGTTGAATTTATTTAAAATAGAAAATATATATTAATGTATCATGTTGTTATATTCCTTTCTATGCTTGGTGTTGGTGTTATACACACTATTAACTAAAATATTATTCTTTTAGAATTTTAGGGTGTTATATTTGAGTTTCTATACAATAAAGGAGAACATTTTCAGGAAGAGAGAATGTGGACATGTAAGATAAAGGGATCAATGGAATGGTTAAGAATTATTATCAACAACATAATAATTTTATGTGAAATAAATTCATCACGGATAGAGATTTGAATTTAAAATAAATTTTCACTAGAGAGGGATATAATGTTCCTTATAATAATAAAATCTTTAGTGGAAGAACCTAATCATGGATGAAAAAAGATCAAGAATTATCATTATAAATCAAACAAATTATGTTTGATTTAACAATATGCCTTACAAATTTTGTAACACTTGAACAAAAATACCCTAAAATAAAAACGAAATAATGATTTATAAATCCCTTGAATTTTAATGAGTGGTATAATAAAAAGAATCTAAATAGAAATATATACACAATGTAAAACAAAACAAGTGGTGAATGAGAAATATTTCACAAATAAAGAATATTGAAACAAGAAACCCTTACCTTTTATCTCAAATTCAATGATGGAGATTTAACATCATATAAAATAAATGTAACTATCTAAATAAATTAATTTATAACCTTATTCACATCTATTAATAAATATACTATTAAATTATAATAATTTATTATAAATATATTAGTTATGTATAGTTCATGTTCATCATCATATGTTAGATATTTTTATTGTTTCACACATGCTATAAAATGTTGATGTCTGTACCCATTCATTTATAATAATTTCATTATTATTATAATTTAAATGTTTCTGAAATAGATTATTTATAATGATTTATAAATTTAAAATTTCATTCCATTATATTTTTTTTCATGATTTGTGAAGACAAAATCTGTGATAAGATTGATTTAGTAATTTTTAATGAACAAACACTGGAATATTAGTTATGAGTTAAATATTAATATAAACTTTCCAAAAAATAAAAAAATAAATATTTACCTAATAATTTCAAATATTTATAATAACTATTTGTTCATAGTAATATATTATATAAATATATATCATTGTTCAAGTTGGTGGTTAAACCAACCCAAAAAATAACATGTTATAATTAATGGGGATGAATGACTATGGAGTGATTTAGTTTTAATACCATTATTAAATAATTATATTTTTCATTTTTAGGTTTCATTAATTTTAGACATTATAATTGTGAAGTGTTATATGAGGTATATATTTTATATTAATTTATTACTTAGAGTGGGGAAACTCTTTCTCTTAGTTGAATTTATAATGATCACTTAACATCAATATTTTGAATATATTACCAAATTTATCATTCCAGAATATTAATAATTTTATAAATAAAATATTTATTCCATAAATATATATTTATAACCGACCATGGTAGATGGTGATGAAAAATGAAACATGTCACTTTATGGAGGTGGTAGTATGCACGTACGCACAAGCAACATTTACACTTTAAAATAGATGTGAGGGAAGGAATGTAGGTAATATTTTATCTTTGAATAATCATAATAACTTTATAAATATAATATATATTCATTTATTAATTCTTATAACCAACCATGTGTGACAATAATAAAAAATGAAATACACTGTTCATGGAAGTGATGATCTATACGTAAACCTAGATGACATTTTCATTTTTCTAAGGAGAAAAGAGGAGGGTAAATAATTTTTTTACATAAATATAATAAAATTTTAGTATAATAATGATTATAATTTTTTTATTTTTGGTTTATATAATATACTTTGAGGAAGAATAAGGTGACTTAAAGAAATTAACTTGAAAAGGATTGATTTGGGAATTTTTACCTTACTCCTTGGAATATCTCCTATTCAAATTGTATTAAGCCTTTGTGGGTTGGTATTTTGAGATCAAAATAACATCTATTAAATATATAAGATTTCTATATAGAGATTTATCTATATTTTTTTCAAAAAAATATGGCCTGAGGTGTGAGTAGAATCAGGGAGTTAATGGATCCTTTTATATGTGAAAAGGGTGGTACTTTTGTAAATACTCATAACTTTATAAGAATGGAAAATTACAATAAAAGGAAATTGGATAAAAATATTGAAAATAATGGATAGTATATTATTCTTGGTCAATCCACATTTCGAGGCATGTTTCTAACAATTTTTAAGTCTTTTACCACTTGGGATAACCCTTTACACATTTTTGTTTTTATAGAGGTAACTAGTTTTTACCTAGGTAATTTAATTTTATGTCAAACAATGAAAAGTGTATTATTTCATAATTTTGAAATTATAATTCCAATTATTAAAGCCATTTTATTTTATTAAATTTATAAATTTTTACAAATTAATTTTAATATATTAAATATATAACAAAATAAAAATTGTTTTAGAGAAAAATATAACTTAAGTTCTAAAATGAAAAATGCCGGTCTATATAATAAACATAACATTTTTAAATTTATAGTATTTCATTTAAAAAAAATATTTGGTAAATAAACGGATTAATAAATTTTCAATTCTTGATTATACCCTAATTATGTCACAACATTAGTGGTATTAGTAAAAACAACATTCTGTACTATCCACCTAAAAATCCATATTTTTAGAGAAATCCCAAAACCTTAACCAAAGAAAATATCATCATACAAAACAGAAAAATTATCCAAAATAAGTATCATAATTTCTATTGTTCTTATTTCATATAAATAATTAATTAAATTACTGTTTGTTATATTATTCACATCACAAATATATTTTATCCTTATTTAATCATAATATCTTTACATTAAATATAAAGATTATAAAAATAATATTTTAGAAAAAATACATTTTAAATAATAAAATAATAATATTAGTTTACTTGTTATACTGATTGAATTTAATTAGTGTATTGTTATTTTAAGCGAACTTTATTTTTCCTTCCACCTATATTTCATAATGTGGTTATCACTATTGATTCCTACCAATTCCCAGAATACATTACAAAGTTTTTATTTATCTTAGTAAAAGGTAGTGTGGTTCATTTATGTTTGGTGTTTCATGTGAAATAATATATTTAACAAAATGTTTATTTTATGGAGTAATATTCACTTAAATCATGGGTCATTACATTTTACCTCCATTAAAAATAATGTATCCCATGAAATTTCATTACTACGATGAAAAAGAGTGAGGGTCCCTTTGTTCAATTATATACTTGAGTTCCTATGTAGCTTCCTCAAACATGTGATTCTACCATTGAACATTGACCAAATAGGTGGTCTTATAGTGTAGTAATTTATCTATATTATGCATCATCTCCACTGTTTTTCCTCATATAAGAGATCATGATCCAATTTCATAGCTTCAAATTCCAATAAATGTAATGGGTTTGGTATGTAATTCCTTAGAAGTGATAAGTGGAACACATCATATACTAAGGAGAGGTATAGAGGGATTCATAAGTAATAACTTACATCCCAATATGATCATGGATCTATAACAGACCAATATACCTAGGCCTTGGCTTCCCTTTCATCCCAAATATCATAAATTTCTTTTAAGGAGATATATATAGGAACACCTTGTAAGAAACTTCCAACTATAGATCTTTCTAAGGATTATATACGTAACTCTTCTATCAAAATTTTGGTTTTATCATATTCCATCAAATCGTTTGAACCTTATCCTTTATTGTTTGGAAAATTTTAGGTCCTATTGAATTCCTCTTTAAAACATCATTCCAGCATGTTGGGGTCTTATATCTCTACCCATATAGAGCCTTATATCATGACATATGGGATACTATAATGGGAAATTTTATTATATGAGAACTCTATCAGGGGGAGGTGTTAATCCCCACATTCATGGAAATCTATTGAAAAAGGTGTCATCATATGATCAAGAGTTTGAATGGTTCTTTTATACTGAACATATGCATGAAGGTGATGAGTAGTGATAAATATCGACTCTGTATTCAATATTTTCTAAGGAAATATCCAAAACCTTCATGTAAACATATGATCTAGATTACATACATTCGATAGTGGTACACTATGTATCCTTATATCTACACTTATTTATATTTTGGTGAGAGGGATTAGAAGGAAATAATATTTTATTTCCATAAAATATTCTTACTTTGTAAGACGATCGACAAAAACCCAAATAGAAATACAATATTTACATGTCTAGGAGAGTCCTATAAAAAAAATCCATTGTGATTTTTCCCATTTACATACTTTTATGGTTAATGGTTTCATCATACCCTTATAAAATTTTCATTAAACCTTATCTTTTTGGCATACAAAGAATCATGATACTAATTCTACAATATCCCTCTTTGTGTTATCCCATCATAAGTTTTTCTTTAAATCCTTATACATCTTCATGCTTCCTGCATGGATAAAAAAGGATTAGCTATTTGTATCATCCAAAATTTAACCCTTTAAATTTGGTTTTTTATGGGACACATATCCATGTTCCAAACCTTATAACTCTATCATTGTCAAAGTTGAACTCTGGAATATTCATTACCTTCTTCTATAGATCCATATCATCTTTTTAGGATACCTTTATCTTCTTGTATATTGATAGTTTAATAGTAAGTTGGGTAATATATGATTCCCCCTTGCTTTATGAATTCAATATCCATTATTCAAAAGTTCATGAGTATTGGGTCTCTTTCAACCCCCATCATTGATAATTTGGAATGAAAATTCCTTCTCAGAGCATCAACCACCATGTTTTCCTTTCCCATGTGGCAATGCATTAAACAATCATACACTAATCAGTTCTAAACATTTTCTTTAGACCATTATTAAATCATTAAGTGTGGATATATATTTCAATCTCTTATAATCTGTATATATATATCACACTTTTCACCATAGACATAATTACACAAAATATTTAAGGAAAAGATCTCTACTACCAGCTCCAAATCATGCATTAGGTAATTTTTCTCATGAATTTTAAATTCAAAAGAGGTATAAGTAATTATGTTATCATTTTTTATGTGGATGAATCCCAGACACTTCTTCAAAATATTAATGTATATTACAAATACATTCACATTGTAGGGTATTATAAGCATAAGTGTAGTGACCAACCTCTTATTTGGTTCCTTGAAACATTCTTTTCATTCCACTATCCAAAATAACTTCACTCCCTAATGTGTTAACATTGTTAATGGTTTTGATATATATGATAAATTACTCTAAAAGTGTTAGTAGTATCCAGCTAACATGAGGAAACTATGGATCTCGATTACTAGGTCCATTCTAGGACATTTTTCAATAACACCCATCATTGAATGATCTATTGATATTCCATCTTTTTTTATTACATGGCCCATTAAAGTTACATTATACAAGAAGAATTTACACTTGATAATATTTTCATAATGTTTCTCTATTCTTATGCTATTTATAACATCCACAAATGACCTTTATGAAATTTATTTACAATTAAATGTATAATAATATCATTATGAAGACAACCACAAATTGATCAATGTGTCTCTAAATAAACTATCCATTAGATCCATGTTGATTATGAGAGAATTTTTAAGTTCAAATTATATCCCTATAAATTCATAGTGTCCATATCTCAAAAAGAAATATGTCATGGAAATATCCTTCATTTTGGCCCTTAATTGATGATATAAAAATTGAATTTCAAAATTTTATAAGTATTTAGATCCTCTTAGATTATAAAATATTCCATCCATTTGGGGTAGAGGATACTTTTTCGTGATCAATATTTTGTTAAGATCATGGTAATAAATGAAACTATTCATTTATCCATCCTTATTTTTTATAAATAGATCTGGTTCACCCCATGGGTTTTCAATAAGGCATATAAAACCCTTTTCCAACTTCTCTTGTATTTTATTCCTTAATTCATTCAATTCAATAGAATCTATTGAATATGAAATCAATTAGATATGAATAGAACTATGTAAGATATCAATCAAAAAATAAACCTCAAAATCTAGGGGATTATAGAAAGTTTATTAGTAAATACATTATTATATCAACTTATAATAGTTATTTCATCAATGTTTACTTATTCCATGACAAATTGAGAAAAATTTCCCTCATTACTAGGTATTAGGACCTATAAAATACAATTTTCTTCTAAAGTAATTTCATAATAATCTTTATATTGATGATTGATAACATGATGATTTTGGATTTTATATAAGGTTTACTTATCCTAACAATTGATATGTGATATATGTAGTTAAAGCCAATCCATATCCAATATTATTTCAAATTCAACCAAGTGGGGAAGAATTAGATATTTTGGAATTATCTTCCCACAAATTTAGATCATAAAAGAGTTATATATCTTAGATGGAATCATGGTTCTACCAGGTGTTTTCATAGATAGTTCAATATCCAAATATTTAGGTGTTGATTCATTATTCTTAGGAAAATTGTTTGACATGAATGAATATAAAGAACCAAAATGAAATAAGGTATGTTCATATCTAGAATGGATAATTAGTGCTCCTTGATCACATCATTATCATGATCCACCTCAACAGTAGTGATTTCATCGGATCTTCCTTATTCCCATTATTATAATTTTTTAGGGAATATTCTATTAATTAGATATAAGGTTAGGGAATTTATTTTTATAATTCAAAAAATCCCTATATTTGAAGCATTAATGTGTCAGTGGTGTATTAATAAAGTTATTATTTTTTTCTATTTCATTGACCAAACTCTTATCCCCTGATAAAAATTTATGATCTGGATGGACAACCTTCTTACACTTAATTTTTTGGTTCTTTACAAGTAATTTTCATTTATTATTTCACCCATATTTGGCCTACAATATATTGTAATTTCTTTCTTCTTTGTGATTTTTCATCTAAGATTCCATGAAACCCCATAATCCTTCTCAAATCTTCAAAATAATGAGAGCCATTATTTTCCATCTCCCCCATTATCACACATCAAACAATTCTTCATATCTTCAATTGTATCTTATGGACAATTCATTTTTAAGACTTTGTTTTTGGCCACTAAATAATTGGTTAATCTTATTTTCAGGGTATGTAAAAACAATTGTAGGCTTACCTCATGAGTCACATGAAGTTTATTTCATAACAAACCACTGATTCCTCCTCATTTTTCATTATATCTAGAAATTATCTCTATATATTCATGAAAAGAGTTTGAGGAAAATAAATGGGGTAGAATACATTCTTAAACTCTTCCCATTCCATAGTGCCTACATTATTCATTTTTATATTATTAATGGGAGTCCACTACTAGTCATCCTCTCCACCCAAATGATAAACATCCAAAAAATAATCTCATGTTTTTAGAACTAGATAATGAAACATATATTTTCTATCTCATAGATCTATTTCTCATTGATAAGTGGATTATAAGATCCATTGAAGATATATAGATTTTGTCACACGAATTACTTGACATTAAATTGATCCTATAGTTTAATTAAGAGATCAAAACAATTCGTGTTATTAATTTATGTAAAATTCACATATACTAATGGTTTTAAACCATTGGTATAACTGTGGGAACTATTGGTATAATATATACCAACATTTCCTAGAATAGTCTATATGTGTGCTATCAGGATACCCTTACACCGGTGATATTTTTAAAAATACTCATATAGGGTGGTTCAAATTTTGAGGATAATAATGGTTTAATTAACCCATTGGTATATACACTATACCAATAGTTCTAAAACCATAGGTATATTTTGTAATTCTGGAAAAAATCTCTCACGAATACTTCAATCACTATTACATTGCACATAAAAACAAATTTATATCTTCAAACAGCCATATTACACATTTAATCAGTTGATAATTTAAAAAAAAGAGATAAAAAAATATAAATTCAATTTACATCATCAAATACCCTTAAAATATATTTTTATAAATATAAATTCATAAATTCATGGGATCAATATATCTTACATGACCACCATTACCATCATTGCCATCATTATTATCACCCATATCATGAACGTCCTTGGTAGCATCATCTCCTCTTACATCTTCATCTCTAGAACCACTAAGAAATCAATCTTCCCATTCACCACAATGATCATCATCACCATCACTGGGTGCATCATATTTGGAGCATATAATCAACATGAATGTATCAAAAATTACAATGGTATCTGATGGTAGTGAGGGACATAATTTTGTCACATCTTTCAGAAACTACTCATTTCCCTTTTTACCTTTTTCATGCTCATTCATTGATATATTTTTATCCTATGTTTCCTTCATATATACCTCTTTCACCTCTACATTGACCTCTTGAAACTTGGTGCTACCAGAGCTATTAGAGGTTCCTGAAGTTGGACAATACCTAGCTGGGACTATACTCTTCCCACGTCAACATTGGACTCTTCCATAGTGTTTATCATCTAAAATATATTGAAAATGATCTTATGGAAAAAATTATTCACCCTGTTTCTTATAAAGGGCCTAAAAATAATGTTGTTGACAATATAAATGATATATTTTATTAAAAAATAGATTTTAAATATTGAACGTAAGAAAATATAACATACAATAGTTTCTTACACCTATTAATGTAAAACACTCCCATATTTATTCTTTCTTATCGTAAAAAATATTAGCCTAAGGAACACACCCTTATACATTCAACACCATACACTTAAAATCTCATTGAATTCAACAAAACATTATTTAATAGTAAAATATTTATGATTTAATTTACTTCTGAAAAACTCCTTATAAATAGTTTCATCTTTTGGGTTCTAGGTGATGAAAAAACATCATTGATATTTTTAATTATCTATTATTTTACAAATTTGTTTTTAAATTTAAAAGTGGTGAATTTATTATATTTATAATTTTAAATTATTATGTGACTTAAAAACCATGATTTAGATTTAAAATAAATGCATTCACATGATTTCGATTCTATAAAATATTTCATATTGTTGGACATGACCTGTTTGGTTCAGTTAATATTAATTATGGGAGATGATGATATTATATGGTTGTAATTGTTGGAGTTAGTGGCATAAAACCAACTACTTTGTACTTTATTCATTAATAAATACCTTATCACATCTTGATTGTTCTTTTATGTGACAATGCATGTGATAATGTCCTAAGGATAGTTGTTCCACTAAAAGGTCACAATGGATCCCTACTATGATGAGAACCCAAAAGTGCCATATCATTGTGGTTGAATATATGTTATATGGATGGATGATGTTATTTTAGGGACACAAATAATACAGGCCATTAGGGGTGATGATGCATAAAACTTTGAGGCACCTTATCATGGTGTGCGCCCTTGGTAATATCCCGGAGGATATTATGAGAACGAGACCCTCTAGTAGGAAATCCACATTTCATAGTGTCATTGGATGTTCCTATCTTCAGACGCGTGTATTGGTCCTTAGACTTTAAGATTATTATTAATGGGTATTACCCCTCACACACTTAGATGTATTTATGAAAACTATGATGGCACACTATTCACAGTGAGGTAGGATATGTTGAGTGCGTCATGAGTAATACTACATTAACAGATAATGTGAGAAAGGATTTGTCCCTTCTATTCCCTAACAAAAGTAGATATCTCAGGCCCTTTGAGGGAATTGATATAGCCTAAATAAATCCATGGACATGGAAAGGAATAGTCAAGTTAAATTACAGGAAGTCAAAGAAGGAATAATTAAGCACATGGGTTGATGGAACCAGCATGCAACCTGCTTGATTTGAGATATCAAGACAAAGGGATTTCATTACACGGTAGGCGTTCATAGGAGGTTACACATCATTGAGGTGTTAAATTCTTTTTCTATGGGCACCTTGGCATGTTGTTAAATGCTAACCTTGGATTTTATGTAGGTTCCTCATAATTCCACTGAGAAAGAGGCCTAGAGGGCCACACACTAAGTGCGTCCAAGTATCTCAGTTAAATGTTAATTTAAAAATTTGAATAAATATTATTCCCGATTGTGGTTTAATAATTTTTTGAGGATGCATGATCACATTTATTTTGACACTAGTTATTCAAGAGGATATATTGTGGGAAAAAAAACTTATTAGTGATTAATGCAGTAATATTTATTTAAGAAATAAATACCCATTATTCAAGGTCTAATAAATGTGGTGGAGGAAATAAAGAAAATGGAAAAAAAGTACACACCGTGTATATTAATATACACACAGTGCAGTTTTTATAGGGATTAGTGAGAAATAATATTATTTAATTAATTAAATAATATTAGGTGCAATACTCTCGGATCATGTCAAGTAATAATAATAGTAAACTGTTATTATTATACATGGTGTCTTATTAAGAATTAAATGAAACAAATAAATGCTTTCAGGTAATTAATTCATTTCATTATTCTATGTAATTAAAAATCCCAATTATATAATTCTCATTAGCCTAGCCATTTTTTTTTGTGGTTGTGAAAAATGGATGTAGAGAAAGCTCTCAAGACAAGAGATAATTATTTTTTTTCCAAAAATGCTCTAAAGTTACGAGAGAGATCCTCCTCCACTTGATCAAGGAGATTGCTAGGCGACCGAAGGTGGACACCCCAAGTGAAGGATCTTCAATGCTAGCATCTAGAGATCCCTTTGGCGATGTCCAGAGATATGTAGAGCACATTTGGATCACCACTAGAGGAAGCCTACACTTGTATTATATGATTAAATGATGGATCACATCAGATCATGATCAGAATAATTAACAGAGAGGGAATTCCATAGAGTTAATTATCGTCTTTTAATTAAATTAATTATAACCAACATATTATGATCATCTCCATGGTTTTGGGACTCCCCTATTTTCTTTCATTCTCTGTTTTATTCTGAATATCTGGTGTTTTATT
Source organism: Viscum album (assembly GCA_963277665.1). NCBI lineage: Eukaryota > Viridiplantae > Streptophyta > Magnoliopsida > Santalales > Viscaceae > Viscum > Viscum album. The sequence continues at coordinate 1,444,385,304 of OY728155.1, read as the reverse complement.
ATAGTGACATATCACAGATTGATAGTCTTTAACGACAAAAATTGTAACACCCCAAGCTTCCATGATACGCTTCTCTTTCAATAATGCAATAGCTTGCATTGTACGCTAGTTTGAGATTCTAACACACCGCAACCAATAAAAGTAGCCGTTATGAATACTAATACCCACTTTTTGAATTATATAAATTTTATATTTCAAAATTGACTTCATTTTTGGATTCGAAATATCGAAATTAGCCTATGTTGAATTTTTGGTGTTTTTCTGAGAACTTCCAATTTTCGACGAATAGTGAAAAATACTTAAAAACAACTTTTTTAATAAAAATAAATTATAGTGATAAATTATAATATTGAGTGGTTTTAAAGTATAATTATAATATAATTTTATCATTTTATCCAATGGTGTTCATTAGAATTAATTTCACTTTGAAATTGGACATAAACAATTGTCAATCTTTTGATTGATATTATTTCTTAAAAACACGCTATTTGTTTTGACAGGGGGAATTAATTATAAAATTAATTAATGAAAATTATATGTTTGAAATTTTTTAAAATAGAAATCATTTTTAAATTCAGAATATCAATTATATCTTATGGTTAATTTTTGGTATTTTTCTGAAAAACTTCAATTTCTGATGAATAGTGAAACCACTAAGTGGTAGTTAAAAAAATGATTTTTTGTTTAAATGAAATTTTACCACTTCTGTGAATTGAATTTCAAAAATACAACATACATCACTGTCATTAGGAAGTAAAATGTGGTTCAATGGGATTAAAATAAATTTTGGTGAATAGTAACTTTTAAGTTCTATTAATCGCGATTAAAGGTAATTAGTGTAATTTAAGGTTAATACAATGTTATAATAATATGAAATTACCTTTAAACTTTTCCTAACCTTATTGGATGAGTCATGGCCGATCAAGAAAATCCATGGGTCAACTTTGGAACCTCATGGAGCCACTTGAGTAAGAAAATGACATTAAGAACTTTTTATTTAAAGTAAAAATAAAATTGTCACAAACATGTGTTGTTTTACTAAAACAATTATTACATGGGGTTATATAAGTTAAATTTTAGACTATAAATATTAATTGGAAATATAAAAAGATTTCATACATCATGGTAATTTTTTTAGAATTTTTAGACATTAAATAAATTAAATTCTTTATGACACCATGATGATGCAGCGATTACCTCATTAATTAATGATTTAAATAAAATGAAAAGATAATGTAAAATCTAAGACGTACACTTATCAAACACCTATTGGATGAGTATATTTAGAACCCTTATCATCTTACCCTCGAAATATATAATTGTGGGACCTTTAAAATCCTAAAATAATTATATAATAATGTAACATTTCATGACTTTCCAAGAGTGCCCCTCCTCTCCTCTTATAAAAGGCCCCCACCTCTACCACCTTATTCACACATTCAAAGACATTTTTCTCGGACAAAATCTGCCCAAATACTCTCTCAACTTCCCTCTCTTACTCCTAGAATCCTCACTTTCGGCAGAAGTCTTCCCAAGGAAGCCTTTGGCTCAAATTTAAAAGAGTTACCCGATTTTAAGGTAATGTCTTCTCTTATGTTCTTTTGTTTTATTTTGCTTCTCCAACCCATTAAACTCTTTTTATTACTTTATTTTGTAAAAAAACCAGTATCTTCAATATAATAGGATTTTTTTATGAGAATTATTTTATTTACACTTACACACACCTTCGTCTAATGGTTAAAGAATATACTGTTTCTGTGGGTGACGAATTAGTGCCTCACGAAACGATGATTGTTCAATCTTCTTTTAACACCTTTCATGGTGGCCATTAAGATGTAACTATATTTATATATGATATATATTATGTTTAGGTTTTCCTTATGCTTCTTTATTTTATATTTATGGCATACCTTTATGATTTCCATTATGGGTAAACGCGATAATTTCATTTTAGGAAGTGCAGACTACCGCCCCCTCAAAGTGATTTGAATCGTTAATGCCATATGTGGAACATATAAAGGATGGAGTAAATGATATTATATATGATATTATACTAGAATTATAATATACCTTTATATCATTATGATTTCATTCCATTAAATACGAAATAGAAATGAAAGTAGCGTTCATGCGTACGTACGGCTTACCGTCTCCATGAACGGTGCATTTCATTTCTTACCTCTAAATGTTATGTATTATTATAAATGAATGTATATATGGGATATATATGATATCTAAATCATGAATATAATTCTGGATATAATGGATATTTTACCACATGAACAACTTGTAATTATAAGAATTTTATTTTTGACTCAAGCACCAAAGGTCGACAAAACAACCGTTATTAACTTAAATAATTACATAATGTTCATAACATGGTAATAAGTGATATAAAATGAATAATGAACTTGAAAAATGTTCATAAGAAAGTAGAAATTAACTCTAGTTTCTTATTCAGGGGGTTAACAATGATTGAGTCAAGTCAGACATGAGGTAAGGGACTTCATCTCAATCTCCTTTCATTGAGGCATATTTTGTTTTATACACAAATTTATTTTATACAGTGTATAAAACCCTTTGACTTCTAATTTTATTCAAAAGGAATATTTTTATACGAAGCATTTTTACTAAACAACAAATGGAATGTTTTGTCGTACGTATGCGGTGACAACGACTTCTCCGCCGCCGTGACCATTATTTGAGTTTCGACTTCCTCTACAAGCCATAACTTTTTTTAAATGAAAAATAAATACCATGTTTTAATTTTCTCTTATTTTGGTATTGAAAATGGTTTTGATAATTTTTTTATTATATCAATGTGTTGTATTGATATCTTGTTATTGAAATGTAGAAATTTTATGTTTCCTTTATAAATGTTTTATGTGATACAATTATGTTATGGTTTATGATATGTTTAAAACTTTTCATATAAGGAATGCACTGGACCTAGTAAGTGATGGGTGGAGCCCACTATAGCTCCTCGATGCATCGGTAGGTCTCATGAGACAAAATAGTGTCTTGGAATGAGGCATTAACAAAATATTATTTGTAGTCTTGGCATGAGGCCTTGGGTACGTGGTTATGATAGGCCGACATTATGCATTCCATCATTATGAAAGTGGTTATTGATGTTGCATGTGATTATTTTATTAGTATAATATCCATGTGAATAATTAAATGGAATTATTTAATTTTATTTTTTCCATATTTTGTTGATGTTAAAGTTTAAAAGTATTTTGTTTTAGTTATAAATTGCCTTAAATGTTTATGTTTATTTATGAAAGTTTCTACTGTATTATTATCCTTACTGAGAATCTGGGCTCACCCCTTTCTATGTTTTAATTTTTCCAGGATGTGAAGAAATATTTTATGACTGACTTGAAGGGATAGTCTGAAGGGGATATAAGTGTGGGCTATGGAGACCATGTTATTGTAATTTTTCACTTTATGATGTAATGTAACATTTATGAATGTATCTAGTGTTTCCAAGGCTACTAAACTAATTGGTCTTTTGAGACTTGATCTTTTTTGATCATGCCAATGTTACATAATAATGAACCGACTCTGGGTAATTGGGGCCGGGGCGTTATAGTTGGTATCAGAGGCAGTTTATTAGTAACCTTGGAAGCTAGATTTAGATAAACTCTGATTAGAGCACATAACCCTAAGATAGACTTTGGTGATTAGTATAGAAGAACTTCCTAGAATTTTGGTATTATAGAGATTTTGTAAGTTTTCCAAGCAATACATCCATGTCTGGATACGAGCAAGTAGAGGTGTCTCTAGCATAGATGTACCTAGGGGTAAAACCCGAAAACACTGCTTTGAGCTAGACTCGAATGGGAACTGGTGCACAAAAACGGGCCTTGCCGCACTCTTGGTTACGACACTCCCAGAGGATATGCTTAGGATAATTCTCATTTTCTTTACAAACCATTATGAAGGGTTTATGAGTATATACTTCTTCAAAGAAAACATTTTTATGATTATGGATTATATCCATAAATAGTTCAATTTATGTTAAGTGTTTTGTAAGTTTGTTATTATGTATTTCGATTCATAAACTAATCTAGTTTATTCCATTGTTTAGAAATGGCACCTAGTTGAAGGAATGGAAACCGTATCAATGCACGCACTCCATGTAGGGATTTCCCTCCTACTCAAGATAATTATAGTGGAGTTGGTGATACAACTGGTGCTGATCAACTTATCCCCATACTGGGACAAATTACTCAAGTTATGAATAATAACCTTACTCGTATGGAGCACCTTCATCCGAAATGTGGAGGATCAATGTTAGACCGCTTCATGAGGCAACAACCATCAAAATTCAATGGGAGTATAAATACCTTAGTAGTTGAGGAATGGATAAATTCCTTAGAGAAAATATTCCATGCCTTGGGGATTAGTGAAAGGGAAAAGGTTATCATGGTAGTTTACCGCCTCACTGGAGATGCTGATCAATGGTGGTCATTAATTCAAAACAAAAAGGAAGATGATGAATTATCAAATATGGAATGGAGGGAGTTAAAAGAGGTTTTCTTAGAAAAATACTTTCCTCGTGACCATCGAGAAGATATGGAAAGACAATTTCTGAGTCTGAGACAAAATGAGGAAGAGAATGTCGCAAAGTATGAGGCAAACTTTACAAGGTCAGCGACGTATGCTGCAAAATATATCCATAACCCAAGAAGTAAGATCAATAGTTTCTTTGATGGGTTAAAACCATTTCTCCATCGTGCTTTAGTATCACAATCATTCTCAACGTATGAAGATATTGTATCGTGTGCTATCAAGACAGAAAATGAATTCTTTAAATCATATGACCATAAAGTAAAGCAAGAGAAGAAGAGAACAGTGAAACAAGAGAAAGATAAAGGGAAAAAAGGGAAAGAAGGATTTTCCATTATGCGATAATTGTGGGAAGAAACACCCCGGTACTTGCCTAAAAGGAATTGGAGTTTGTTATAAATGTGAAGAAAAAGGTCACCAGGCTGGTGATTGCAAGGGAAAGAAAGAGGCTATCAATGTTGAATTCTATAATTGTAGATAAATGGGGAATTATGAAAATGAATGTCCTAATCATTAGGGAATCTTGCCTCAAAAAAGGCCAAGGGATCAAGGCCAATCTTATGCTATTACTATAGTTGAAGTGGAATAATTAATGTATTGGTGCTTTTGGACTCAATGATTATATTCTGGTTGTAATAATAATGTGATATACATAAGGATTGTACTGTAGTACTTGTTGTTTTTATTAAGGTTTTAATATGATAAAGGTAATCATATTTTTAGTATGTCACAATAAGATAATCTTTACTTTGTTTGGGGAATCTGATGTTACAATTGATTTTGGATTTTAGAGACATTTTAAAGAAAGTCTGGACAGAGGTATTTTGGATAACTATAAAGGTTGGAATGGATTAATTTGAACCTTGGATAGTATTGTTTAAGGTTAAAACATTTTTGAAGATTATTTTTTGAATATTATAAAACTATAGTTTTAGGAAAATGACAACCTGCAGGTTGGGGGATAACCCGTCACGTCAGATAAAGCTGAAGGAATTGAACCCAAAACCATAGTACGACAGGCCTTTATTACCTATCACTAGCCTACAGGAAGTCCCTGGTTATTAAAAAATAGTTTTCCTAATCTAAATGGTATTTGTTAATATTTAGAACCGTGTACGATTAGGATAAATATAATATTTTTGAGTTCTATTACCTTTTGGAGTGAAAGATGGGTTTGTGGTAAAAATTTATTAAAGAATAAAAGTCTACATGAACAATAAGTATATTTCCTTACGTTCTTAGTAAATATCCTAAATAAATTCCTCAACTTTATGAACGGAAACTTAAAACAAAAACATTGTCGGTTAACTTTTCCAACTGGGGAATAAATGACCGTTTAACTAATCTTAAGTTTGTGATTTTATTATAGTTAACTTTCTCCTAATCCTGTTTTCTACAACTCTACATCAGACCTTGATGGTTTGTTTCTTCTCCATATCCATGTTTTCATAGAATCCTAGTATGGGCTATCTCGGGTGACCTTTGTACTTCTCTTTCTTTCTTTTAAAGTTATATTTTTATTAACCCTATTTCTGATATGGGTTTTCCACAAAGGTATTTTTTATTTTAAACCTTTAATTTTTGAAGAACAATTTAAAATTGAGAGGATGAAATTTATTGAAGGAGGGTAGAATGTAACACCCCAAGCTTCCACGATACGCTTCTCTTTCAATACTGCAATAGCTTGCATTGTACGCTAGTTTGAGATTCTAACACACCGCGACCAATCAAAGTAGCTGTTATGAATAGTAATACCCACTTTTTGATTTATATAAATTTTATATTTCAAAATGGACTTCATTTTTGGATTCGGAATATCGAAATTAGCCTATGTTGAATTTTTGGTGTTTATCTTAGAACATCCAATTTTCGATAAATAGTGAAAAATACTTAAAAACAATTTTTTTAATAAAAATAAATTATAGTGATAAATTATACTATTTAGTGGTTTTAAAGTATAATTAGAATATAATTTTACCATTTTTTCCAATGGTGGTCATTAGAATTAATTTTACTTTGAAATTGGACATAAACAATTGTCAATCTTTTGATTGATATTGTTTCTTAAAAACACGCTATTTGTTTTGACAACGGGAATTAATTATAAAATTAATTAATTAAACTTATATGTTTTGAATTTTGTAAAATAGACATCATTTTTGAATTCAGAATATCAATTATATCTTAGGGTGAATTTTTGGTATTTTTTTGAAAAACTTCAATTTTTGATGAATAGTGAAACCACTAAGTGGTATTTAAAAAACCGATTTTTCGTTTAAATGAAATTTTACCACTTCTGTGAATTGAATTTAAAAAATATGACATACATCATTGTCATTAGGAACTAAAATGTGGTTCAATGGGATTAAAATAATTTTTGTTGAATTGTAACTTTTAAGTTCTATTATTCGCGATTAAAGGTAATTTGTGTAATTTAAGGTAAATATAATGTTATAATAATATGAAATTACCTTTATACTTGTCCTAAACTTATTGTATGAGTCATGGCCAATCAAGACAATCCATGGGTCAACTTGGGAACCCCATGGATCCACTTGGGTAAGAAAATGACATTAAGAACTTTTTATTTATAGTAAAAATAAAATTGTCCCAAACATGTGTTGTTTTACTAAAACAATTATTACATGGGGTTATATAAGTTATATTTTCGACTATAAATATTAATTGGAAATATAAAAATATTTCCTACATCATGGTAATTTTTTTATAATTTTTATACATTAAATAAATTAAATTTTTTATGACACCATGATGATGCAGCGATTACCTCATTAACTAACGATTTAAATAAAATAAAAAGATAATGTAAAATATAAAACTTACACTTGTCAAAAACCTATTGGATGAGTAGATTTAGAACCCTTATAACCTTATCCTCGAAATATATAATTGTGGGACATTTAAAATCCGAAACTCATTATATAATAATGTAACATTTCATGACTTTCCAAGAGTGCCCCTCCTCTCCTCTTATAAAAGGCCCCCACCTCTACCACCTTATTCAGACCTTCAAAGCCATTTTGCTAGGCCAACCTCTGCCCAAATACTCTCTAAACTTCCCTATATTACTTCTAGAAGCCTCACTTTGGGCAGAAGTCTTCCCAAGGAATCCTTTGGCTCAAATCAAAAAGAGTTACCCGATTTTAAGGTAATGTCTTCTCTTATGTTCTTTTGTTTTATTTTGCTTCTCCAACCCCTTAAAATCTTTTTATTCCTTTATTTTGTAACAAAAACAGTATCTTCAATATACTAGAATTTTTTTATGAGAAGGATTTGATTTAAACTTACACACACCTTCGTCTAATGGTTAAAGAACATACTGTTTCTGTGGGTGGCGAATTACTGCCTCACGAAACGATGATTGTTCAATCTTCTTTTAACACCTTTAATGGTGGAAATTAAGATGTAACTATATTTATAAATGATATATATTATGTTTATGTTTTCCGTATGCTTCTTTATTTTTCATTTATGGCACACCTTTATTAATTCCATTATGGGTAATCACGATAATTTCATTTTTGGAAGTGCGAACTACAGCCCCCTCAAAGTGATTTGAATCGTTAATTCCATATGTGGAACATATAAAGGATGGATTAAATGATATTATATATGAATTTATACTGGAATTATAATATAACTTTATATCATTATGATTTCATTCCATTAAATACGAAATAGAAATGAAAGTAGCATTCATGCGTATGTACGGCTTACCATCTCCATGAACGGTGCATTTCATTTCTTACCTCTAAATGTTATGTAATATTATAAATGAATGTATATACGGGATATATATGATATATAAATCATGAATATAATTCTGGATATAATGGATATTTTACCACATGAACCACTTGTAATTATAAGAATTTTATTTTTGACACAAGCACCAAAGATCGAAAAAATGACCGTTATTAACTTAAATAATTACATAATGTTCATAACATGGTAATAAGTGATATAAAAGGAATAATGAACCTGAAAAAGGTTCTTAATCAAGTAGAAATTAACTCTAGTTTATTATTTAGGAGGTTAAAAATGATCGAGTCAAGTCGAACACATGGTAAGGGACTTCGTCTCAATCTCCTTTCATTGATGCATATTTTGTTTTATACACAACTTTATTTTATACGGTGTATAAACCCATTTGAATTTTACTTTTATTCAAAAGGAATCTTTTTATATGAAGCATTTTTACTAAACGAAAAAATGAATGTTTTGTCGTACGTATGCAGCGACAACAACTTATCGGCCGCCGTGACCATTATTTGAGTTTCGTCTTCCTCTACAAGCCATAACTTTTTTTAAATGAAAATTAAATACCATGTTTTACTTTTCTTTTATTTTGGTATTGAAAATGGTTTTGATAATGTTTTTATTATATCAATGTGTTGTATTGATATCTTGTGATTGAAATGTGGGAATTTTATGTTTCCTTTATGCATGTTTTATGTGATACAATTATGTTATGGTTTATGATATGTTTAAACCTTTTCATATAAAGAATGCATTGGACTTAGTAAGTGACGGGTGGAGCCCGATATAGCTCCTCGATGTATCGGTAGGTATCATGAGAAAAACTAGTGTCTTGGCACGAGGCCTTGACAAAATCTTATTTTTAGTCTTGGCATGAGGCCTTGGCTATGTGGTTATGATAGTCTAGAATTATGCATTCCATCATTATGAAAGTGGTTATTTATGTTGCATGTGATTATTCGATTATTATAATATCCATGTGAATAAGTAAATGGAATTATTTAATTTTATTTTTTCCATATTATGTTGATGTTCAAGTTTAAAAGGCTTTTGTTTTAGTTATACATTACCTTAAATGTTTATGTTTATTTATGAAAGTTTCCGCTATATTATTATCCTTACTGAGCATCTGAGCTCACCCCTTTCTATGTTTTAATTTTTCTAGGTTGTGAAGAAATATTTTATGACTGACCTGCAGGGATAGTCTGAAGGGGATATGAGTGTGGGATATGAAGACCATGTTATTGTAGTTTTTAACTTTATTATGTAATGTAACATTTATGAATGTATCTAGTGTTTCCAAGGCTACTAAACTAATCGGTCTTTAGAGACTTGATATTTTGTGATCATGCCAATGTTACGTAATAATGCACCGACTCTGGGTAACTGGGGTCAGGGCATTACAAAAATTAAAGGTGGGTACACCCACAAACACGCTTCCACTGTGGACGAAACCTACTTGTGGTATCAGAGTGGTCATATTGTTGATTATAATTATTTAGTTTCTAATTGGTGATTTATTCGTTTAATAATTTAGTTGTTTCAATTCATGTTAATCATTCTATAAATATGAATCTCAAGATATATTCCTCCTCTTTCGTTTCTCATTCACCTTAAAGAAACAATTTTTTATTTTAATTTCGATTAAAATAAAATATAGGATCTCATCTGGAGGTGAAAAAGCTTCCTAGACATACAACACCAGAACAAACGACATGTATTCAACAGTACGCGATGTGTAGTATAGGTTCCATGCACCGGGAAAGTCTACCAAATCAGGTTTTGTCATTGGATTCTATCTAAGTCTTCAAGAATCCATGTGTTGACCAGAAACAGGTGGCACAAAGTTTCATGATTACATTCCATATATCCCACTAAAGACGACATGTGGTCCCTTCAGGTTAGGGTTGGACTGTGTACTCCATACACATCTTGCACGATTGGAAACCGTGTAATGCAGATACTACACGGTGTGTGTCCCATTGAACATAGTGTGTACTCTGAAGATTTATGAAGTACATCTACATGACATGTCCCTGGGAATGTAGTTCAGATAGACTATGAACAAAAGTACATGCCGTGTAGTCAGAACTACACACTATGTACTCATAAAAAATATACAGATTTATTAAAATTTATTATTAGATTATACAAACCCTTGAGATGTGTACCATAGTGCGGGAATAAAGATGAGGCACAACACGTGATAGGTGTTTTATATATATGTGTTTAATTTAACATATGTGTAATGTTCATTTCTACTCATTGGGTAGTTATGAACAAGAATTCACCAGGTTTCCTCCAAGGTACAAGTTACGTACAAAGATAATTTTAAATGAATTTATTTGTCTAAAATTACGATGCATGAGAATCTCAAGGAAATTCAAAAAATGGTTTAAGATAAAAGGATTGATTAATTAAAGATAATTAATTGATTTGAGTGTGATTTATCTTAAACAAGAATGATTAAATAATTGAATTATAGATTTGTTTATGCATAAATATCATTGCATGCATGGATGATCATGAGCTAGACCAAGACCTTTATATGTGAATGGTTTCTTTTAATTAATTAATTTAAATTAAATTTGTTGGCCTGTGAGCCTTATCCTCATTAATATGTAGGGCCTATGTGCCCAAGGTTTTATTTATATAAAACAACTTTTACCCCTCACCTTTCTATGAGATAAAAGCATATGTAATGGATGAATCTCCCAAGCCAGTGGAGTTGACTCAAGTTAGGATCCAAGGTGAAACCAATCTAAGGAGATACAAAGGTCGACAGATGGAAAGCAATAAACATGAACCTAAAAAGGTTCAAGGTGTTTCTCTCCTTGTTCTTGGGTTAGTTTATCAACTACTAGATAAACTAACCAATAGAACAAGATCATAATCATACCATTTATTTTATTTCTTTCAGTTGCATGGTTTATTTATTTTGGGCATGTTTTCATGATCACACAATTAATTAATTAAAAAATCATACAAGATGGAACTAAAATAAGACTGGATTATGTGTAAATATTATCTTAGACATGGTTAATCACTTAAGTATATCCCACTTAATATTAAAAATCATGTAATCAAATATAATAAAATGACAATTTACGTATAAGGATAAAATCCCTCAAAGAAAATTTTAAAATGGTATAGCCTTCCATAATTTTGGTTAGAATCGAACCATAGTTCAAAGTGCTTGACCAACCCTAGTTGGGGTGATTTCAATTATTGAGGAATTATAATTCAAGTTTTTGGGTTTACTTGACTTGGTTCACATCAAGGGTTGACTTCAACAGTAGGACTTGGTGTGAACAAGAGGCAAAGGTTGAGGAAATCCAAAAATAAAAGGATATCAGGATTGGGGAGTCCACTCAATGGATCAAGGAGCTATGAGTTAATGCATTTGGAATTTGTAATGCCTACCTAAAACACTTCATGTTTCTTGACCAACCCTAGTTGGGGTGATGTGAAGGGAAATATGGATCCTTTATACTAGAATATTCAGGCAACATAATATTCTGAAGTCAATGGTGAGGGCTATTAGATTTCAATAAAATAGCGAGAGACTAATAAGTATTAATTTATTTATTTGCGTCAGTTTTATCATGATAAAGTACTAAACCTTTACTCATCTTAATTTGTAGAAATGTCTATAAAATGAATTCAAATATCATTGCGAACCATACTTGAGAAGGAAAACCTTCTCAATAACACCAATTTCCAGTAATGGCCGAGGTGCTTATGCGTCAACCTTCGTCACGAGAGGAAACTGTACATGCTGGAGGAGCCTATTCCAGTTGGTCCTAAAAAAGAGGCTAGTGATGAGGAACTATCTCTCTATATGAAAGATATGGATGATGCCACAAATGTCCAATGTTTAATGATATTGGCCATGTCTAATAAGAACTTGAAACAACATGAAAAAATGGTCGTGTATAGAATGATTTCTCACCTTAAATATCTCTATCAAGAGAAGGAGAGATAGGAGAGATATGATATCTCCATAGATTTGTTTATAACTAAGCTTGTAGATTCTGCGCCATCTAGGCCTCATCTAATTAATCTTATTGGCTACATTTAACGCCTATAAATCTTAGGGATTAAGTTCCCAAATGTTTTCCATACTGATATCATCCTATCATCACTTCCCAAGACCTTCTCAAGATTTATTGTCAACTAAAACATGAGAAATAATGAGAAGAGTCTATTGGAACTTCTAACCTTAATTCTCCAGGTAGATAAGGACATGAGGCATGACAAACCCACAATCCTTATGATGAATAAGAAAAGGAAGGACAAGGAAAGGGGTCCAAGGATTCATAAATGGTATGAATCCCCTAAGCACCGTCCCTACAAGAAGGGGATGATCCAGAGGCAGGACAATGAATGATAGACTATATGCTTTGCATGTGGAAAGCAAGGCCACTAGAAGAGGAACTGCACCCAGAAGCGTGGGGATGCTAATGTTGCATTCATTATCGAGTGTAATATTTCCATTTCTACAAATTGGGTATTAGATATATCTTGTGTGGATCACATCTGTATTCAAATGTAGAAACCATGTAGATTTATAAATATTTCTAGAGGAGAGGTGGATCTTCAAGATGCCAATGGCGTGAGGCCTCAACTGTCGAGATCCGTATTCAACAACTTTGTCTCCCCGCATCAACACTACTCCTAGTAAAATTCATGATGTATCAAAAAAGATGATATAAACTTTACCAGGTTCTAGAAGAATCAAAATCAGTGCGGAGACAAGCCTCCCTTTCAACTACTAAAAGGCATTCTCGCATGCTTCTTATGAAAGGAAATTAACACCCGTCTTTGTAATTCCAGTAAGAGGTGATGAAAGATATGAGAATTCCTATATGAAATGCCTGTAATACCCAGCCAACCCCAAGAAACTTTTTATATCAAACACATTCTTGGGATGCTCCTAGGAAACTGCAGAACTAACCTTTTTCGGATAAAAAAAACTCACGATTCATAGATAATATTACCCAATAATTAGACTTTGTCAATCCCGAAGTCACATTTATAAAGCTTGCCATAAATCTAATTCTATATCAGTATACTCATAACAATATCAAGATTTTTGGAATAGTCATTACAGGTGTGAGAATACACCAAGATTTCTTCCACAAAGGCAACAAAAAAGAGTCCAAACAAGGGTGGAAAACCCTATTCATCAAAGAAATGAAAATAGAAGGTTTATTCATAATATTGAATGACATAACAAGATACTATTACAGACCATACCTACTACAGAATATTGTACGAGGTATGTCTGATGGTTTTAATCACACTTGATGATAAACTGATCTCAGGTTGATCTTAGAGAACACCTTATCTCCTCGGAGTTTGTCAAAGAGATCATCTATTAGAAGAAGTGGATATTGGTTCTTGACCGTAAGCTGTTTCAACCTTCTATAATCCATGAATAGAAAAAGAGTTCAATCTGCCTTCTTATTGAATATCATGGGTGAACCCCAAGAGGATGTACTAGGCCACATAAAGCCTTTGGCATATAGGTCCTCTATCTTCTACTTGAGCTCCTAAATCTCAGCAGGTGCCATCCTATACGAGGGAATAGACATTGGATCTACTCCTAGAACAAGCTCAATTGTAAACTATACCTATCTATTAGGGGGCAAGACAGAAAATTCATCAGGAAAGACATCCCTGAAACGATCAACTAGTGGAGGGAAACTAGTTTGAAGAAAAACCAAATCCTCTATGAAACGATTTGAAATCTGAGCAGTCAATACACCTAGACCATGATGATTTAGTCCATATATCCCATCATGGACATTCCACTCACATTTGAAAAGATAACTGCTACCTTCTAGTGATGTAAAAGAGACCCTATGATGATAAAAGTCTAAAAAGGAATAAAATTTGACTATCCAATCCATCCTGAGAATTACATCAAGACCCATTATCTCGAGAACAAAGTGATTCCACAAAAGGGTAACTAACCACCTCAAGGGGATAGTCCCTACACTAGTGTATTCCCTTCGTCTGTATTCCCAACGGTGTATTGAGGGTCATTACACCGTAGTGACACTGTATCTCTAATCCGAGACTTTCCACGATAGATACAAAAATGAATGATTTTGAAGCACCTATATCAAACAAATTAGAGACAATAGTAGAGGATAATAGAATAGTACCACATACTATAGATGGTATCAAAACCTAATCCTTGGGTATTGGCTGTAAATCATGAAATTGACCTAATCCACAGCTTTGTGCAATATATGGACTACCATGATCATGACTGCTCTGCTGGCGCTGCTGGTGATCAGGGATTAGACTACCACAACCACGACCTCCTCCTTATCTAGAACAACAAATGATATTCCAAATCCTCACCTAACCTAGTGAAAAACAACTCACTCCTAAATGTTTATTTGGAATAGATACTTTTCTACTCGAAGCTGGTGGAAGGATCCTGCAAAATCGTAGAAGATGACCCATATGTTTGCAAGCTCAGAACTCTATAGGGTCTATTTCATAGTCGTGATTTGATGGCCATGTTTTCTATACTGATGACACACCACAATGATATCAAACTAGATACTCTGGCTGCTACTGACCTGATGAAAAACCTCTAAGGAACATTTCTTGCCACTAGAAGAACTACTGGACTGACGCAACAATGGTCCTTTAAATCTGGTACTTGCACTGCCCCTTAGGTTACGATTAGTGATAAGGGCTTGATCAACTATTACATAAAAGGTTGGAAGTCGAAATACATTCACCTGAGTTTGGATGGCGTACTGAATCCCATCCTCAAAATGTCTAGCATGCGAAAGCTAATCACTAGATTGAAGTAGTACAAAGCGCTATAAATCAGTGAAACGTGCTGAATACTCCATAACTGACATAGAACCCTACTTGAGATGCATGAAATCTATGGCTATATTAGTCTTTAGTACCTGAGGAAAGAACTAATTATGGAAGGTGGTCTAGAAGTCAACCCTGAACATGCCCTGATGACGATCAGCCTGGGTAACTACATCCCACCAACGCTTGGATGAATCTCGAATCATGTAAGTAGATATATTGAATATCCACTTTGGAGGAGTTTCTAGATGATCAAAGATAGATTGAATTTCCTCTATCCAAGACTTAGCAGCCTGAGAACCACCATCCCCTGAAAAAGTAGGAGGATGCCGCTGTTGGAACTCTCGGGTCAGATCAACCATCAATAGTGCAACCCGTAGAGAACCTTTCATGGGCTACATCAGACATAAGAAAATATCAAGGAATTCAGAATAAGTTCTTGAATCTAGTACAAAAGTCAATGCCTCAAGTGGCACTCCTAGAATTAAGAATGGCGGCTCAGGGCCCACCATGTCTGGAGCATGTTCGTCACCACCTTCCTGGCGAATGACACGAAGACGTCATGGAAACATTGGTCTAAAAATACCAAGAAAAGGCCTTAGAAAAATCTTAGAATCATAAAATAACATCACTAACAGAATTTAAATGTAGGAAAACTCACTACCCAAGGAATACTACCCCAAACTACCTGGTTAGATGACCATGTATCAGTAAGTTATCAAGTATAAGTTTCATGTAATTTTGTAGTTAATTTCAGGTTCACTTATTTACCTTTAATAAAAAAGAAAATGTGGGATAGGGATGTGAAAACAATTCATTTTAGATTCTATGATTCACTTCATAATGGATAGATATTTCCTATGAATTATTTCCCATACACCTATCACCAGAAACAACACCCATTCATTTATAGTATAATGGATTGACTTGGTAAATTACTCATCCCAACCCATGAGGTCTCATAAACCTCATGAATTGAGACATGAAATCACTCAATCACAACCAAGAGTAATACAAGTAAAAGAATCTATCACAACATCACTCAAAAATCACAAGTATATCAAGCAATGAAAAGCAGTGAAATTCACCTATATGTCGTAGAAATATGCATGAAATGTGAATTCTAGGTGCCTATAATGATGCATGCAGTAATGATCATTATCCTCATATCATTTGGGTAAGGATGAAATAAATTATCAAAAGAGTAATAATAAATTAACATGACACATAATGTACATCACCCAACGATGAAATAATATCAACTGTAATAGGAAAAATCATAATAATAATTATAATTTAGGAAACTTGGTTTTTCCCCCAAACATGTGTTTGAGATGCCCAAGCACGACTTATGACCAAGTCCCAAGCATTCATATTCTCCAATCTATTGTATCCAAATAGTAAATTAAGAATATAAACCACCACTAATACCACTTTGTGATGACCCAGACCCATATGCCACTTAACAGGTTACCCGAGCCCGGTGGGGCACATGGCCTCAAGCACATCTTCCCAGATGTTAGAGGATACCGACTAGCAATGAGGGCCTAGGGTGTGTCCATGTGAAGACTATTACCTCATTATTAGAGTGTAGCACAACTAAAGTAATATAAATTAATAGTAAATAGAGGAAGCAATATAAATGATATAAATAAATAGCAGAAACAAACTGATGCAATAGATAAATGAGAATAAAAATAACTGTATCAACTAGAACAATGATGATGTAATGTCATGTTAGTAGAAAACTCGAAAGCATGGATACAAGACAATGTGCATAACATGTTCCACAAGGTAAAATAAAACAAATACAACTCAAAGCATCCCAAGATTCTACTTGCTCATATGCTATCAAGCTCTATCCTATCAGCATGCAATCAAGAGTTGGAAGTTATATGCTTCCCTTTGTCAATACCTGCAACCATATAATCTACTCTAAGTACCAAACAGTGCCTAGAGAGGGTGTTAGATAAATCTCAGTGGGCCACCACCAATAGTGTCTATAACATATGGCCCGTATAATGGAATATAGAAGTGTGAAGTAATGCATATATAAAGTAAATAAAATAGTACAATGTAACTAAATACCCAGGTACCTGCTTCAGCCCTCGATTGGTGTATGAACATGTAACCAATTCATTAATTAAGTAATTAATATTTAATGTTAATATTTCATGTGAGTCATATCCAACAATGACATCAACTCCTAATAGTATAAGTAGTGAAGGTCTCAAAATGTAATAAGGCAACCTAAAAATGATATCCAGTGAGGGAGTTCCGGGTAATAACCAAGGTAATGTAAACTCATGGAAATCTAAATTAGTAGTATCTAAGTCTAGATAAGGGTTAAGAGTGTAATCCAAGGAGCGTAATCGAAGGCATTCCACAATAAGGTTCCTACTGAGTCCAAGGAGTGCATCCAAGGTAAAATAGAGCTAAGTAAGGACTAGTTCCAAGGAGTGTATCCAAGGCACCTACTTGTCAATGCTGGAT
Organism: Viscum album; assembly: GCA_963277665.1. Classification (NCBI taxonomy): domain Eukaryota; kingdom Viridiplantae; phylum Streptophyta; class Magnoliopsida; order Santalales; family Viscaceae; genus Viscum; species Viscum album. Next base: position 1,444,367,607 of record OY728155.1, on the reverse strand, counting down.
ATAAGTAGTGTATCTGAGGTATCCTAGAATAATGAAAGGGGACACTATGGTATTATACAACGAATCCAAGGAATAGACAAGAACCAGAGTCTAGGTGGGTATCAACCTAATCAGACCACATCCTTGAATCAGAATGGGGTTCCTGAGACCCAAGGTATTCTCCTCTCAGAATCCAAGGTGAGTTTGGGTCAGTCCATTCCTATTTGATATTGTATTCATGAGAGAATTCACTTTGTTCAACTCTTTCCTTCCATTAGTGTGGGTAGGTCAAGTAGAGTTGAAACCATTTATTTATTGGTCCAAGCCTTGTCTTCCATTAGTGTGGATAGGCTAAGTAACATTTCAACAATTTAATTAAGTCCTAATTAACTATTAAGGCATATTAAATTAGAGATGTTCACTCTACTACCTTTTATTAACATGGAAAGGGGTGCTAGAAACATGTAACCTTCATTCAATCTCATTTGTTAAGGCCAAGTTATATACTTAGTATGCTTTCCATTTCACATTTCACATTTAATAAATCATTTGGAAGCACTTAGCTTAGGTGGGTCAAGTGGTGAGAATATGTGGTATATTCCATTATTAAATTCTTATTAATAATAATCCATTTATTATAAGAAATCTCACCTTTAAGAAGGTCAAGAAAAGGCACACCCGAATAGTGGCTCGAAAGTGTCAAAACCCTAAAAACCCAATTATGGCATAACCTTCAACATGAGGTGGATTGAGTTGTGGGTGTAACCACTAACAACTAATCACATATTTGGAAAGAGAATAACCAAACGTTTATTACAATTAAAAGCCTTTAATGTAAATTTAAGAGATAGTCTTGATGGGATCGGCGAGCCCCACAAAAATATTCAAAAATCAACGAACCTTAGGGATGAGTTATAGAAAACTCACCTTATGGTTGTACGCTCCTTCTACTCTGGTATCCACCCTTGATTTTCCTTAGATTGGAGTAGATCTATGATAAAGTGAAAAACACTGACATGGTGATATCTAGGTCAAGAGTGAAAGAGAAGAAGAACGACTAAAGAGGAATCAAGTACTTAATGTTGCACATCCATCATGAGGAACATAAGCTCAATCAGATGCTAGGTAAAGGAGATATCTTGATCCCTAGCCTTGGCCTTCAAAAAACAAAAAATGGGTGAAAATGGATGAAAATACCACTGGTTCTCGGATTAGGAAGAATGAGGAGGATTAAAATATCATTAAGGGGAAAACTAGGAATTTACCCATAAAATAACCCGCGCATGGTTCCTCCGCACAGTTTGTAAAACCGTGCACAAACCATGTGGAACGATTCTACCTGAAATCACATCCTCCATACTGTTTGATCAAACAGTGTGTAAGCCATGCACGAGTACAAGGAAAAAAGGGGTGCTCACATGGTTAGGTTGCATGGCTGTGCACCAACCGTGCGAGGTGGATCTTTCCGAAAACACACCATCCGAATGGTTTGACAAACTGTGTGGAAATCCCACATGATTTACTCTAAACCGTGCGCAGGGTCTATTTTATCCAAAAATATGGGTTCTAAGCTCTGAAAAATCCCAAAACACCCATGAAACCTTTACTAACTCATTATGAATCCATATTAGGTCCAAAGTAAGGATTTATACTGAAAATTAAAGGATCTATACCTGAGTAAAACACCGAGTTCTTACAGGCGGGATGACTCGAACAAGGCCCGAAACCTCCACCACAATTGTTTATTTTGAATTATGTGGGGATGACTTATCAAGATGGCTGCAAAGAGAGTTTGATTCCATCTTTGTGAGGTTTATGGCCTAACAATTTCGTAGATGCAAACAGATCAAGAAACGGACATCCTGAGTGACTCTGGTGGCCCGTCGAAGGTACCACTAGCAGACCAGCACCGACAGTAGCAGGTGGTGTCCCTCAATGACGGTTGTGGGTGGAGGATGGGGGCATGATCATCGGTGTTCCGTGACAATACGAAGCTGCGGCCGTACAACCATGGTAGTGAGGTGGCGCGAAGCCATTCGGCGCCACATGGAGGAGTGGTTTGTTCGGGCATGTTGGAGGCACGCAGACTGGGTCGGAGTGCATGTGAAACGGCCAACCACATGGATCCTCTGTGGTCACATGACCATTTCAAGTATACCACCTTGCGTCGACCATGAGGCAAGAGGAAGGCCTGACCCGCGATGTCGGGTTGGACCCGCGACGTCGGACCAGACCCGCGACGTCGGGCCGGAACCGCCACCGGGATAGACCCGTCCTACCAAGCCGAACCCATTGGCCCAATAGACCAGCTAGCCCAGAACCATGTTGAACCCATTATGGATCCCCAGACAAGGTCAGGTCAGGTCGGTCCGACCGGGTCAGACCGAACTTTGACCCTATTGGCCCTGTTACACTAAAATAATCATAAACCACATAAAGGTCTTCCGATTAATGCACCACCTTCGGCATGAAGACACTTGCGATGAGATGGTTTTTTTTGAGATACTCCAATTGAGTTTTGGCAGAATTTGAAGTATGGTTGGTTTGGATCAGACTTGAATCTAATCGAGCTCTTTTTACTAAAAAGACCATAACTTATAGACTGGGTGTCTGATCAACACGTCATCTATTGCGTTGGGTCCCTTACGAGAAGATGGTCCTTTAGGGTTACTATATGTGGGATTTAAAAGTGGTTGAGGTATGGATTATGGATTTAGGAGTGGATCCTATGGAAATCAAGCGTGTTAAGTGAGAGAATCCAGTGGATGGCAGTGACGTGAAGAAAGAATATCGATCCGGAATGGGTCAGCACCTAAAGATCCTCTGTGGGTCAGCACATAGAGATCCTATGTGGGTCAGCACCAAGCGATCCTCTATGTGTCAGCACCTAGCGACCCTATGTGGGTCAACATCAGAGTCTCTCAATAGAATAAGATGATCTAGCTTTACATCTAATCATCTTTACTTTAGTACTTAAGTTATGCCTGGTGTGAGATTCACCTTTTACTTTGTGCTATGTGTTTAATATCTTTCTGGGTGGTGTTAACTCAGTGTAATTTCCTTTGTGGTGTTTTACCTCCTGGACTACTGAGAGACCTTCGGGGTTCTCAGGGTCCCTAATGAGTATTGTTATACTCACCCCTGCACGGGCTTCACACGCACCTGTTGTGTCTTATGAAGATGACGTACAACCTTGATGGGGACATTGGGGAGCCAGGACTAGATGGTGCTCGTAGGTGGACCAATAGATGTGGAGTGCTGTAGTGACCTCCAATAAAGAGATGTACCTACCCTTCAGGTAAGATCCATGGAAGATGACCTCCATATCTAGTACTTTTTTTCCCTGTACTTTCCTTTCAGTTGGGATTGTATTCTGACCCCTTAATTTCAGTTTACACACTTTACTCTCAGTAGTGTTACTTTGTGGTGGTTGTAATACATTATTTTTTTTGGTTTTCTTTGTTTTTCATTCCATGTCTGTGTTTGTATAGTTTTAAAGGAAATACCTTCCCTTTTTGGGTTATCCCTTTCCAGTGCTAGTCACCAACCCCTAGCCTATGGAAGGCAGACTTGGGGTAGTCACGCAATGGGCCTCGAGGGAAGGGTCATGAAAAATGTGTTCCGATTGATGTACAGTCATGGAACCATGTTGTAACTGGGCTTAAGATAGTATTGTGGGGAGATATTATGAAAATATTATGATATCATTTCTTTAATTTACTAAAAAAATAAAATAATGAAAAATTGACTTACTCTTCATCATCCCTTGTAGAGTGCATTTATAGTGGATGAATCACATAAGGACTATGTATTAAGGCTTTTTGGAATGATTCACAGAGGATTTCATACAATTTTAATGAGATTTTATCTTAAAGACACTAAAGGGAAAATAAATCTGCACCCAACTCCTCTTTATGCACACCTGATAACCCAAAGAGCATGGGATTCATTTACTAGTCATCTTGTAGAGCAGTCTTTTTAGGTACATTGTGTTTAGTAACAAATTTTTTGAAGATAAGTGTATTAATCAATTTGATTGACAGTTTATTATTTATAAAACAACAACTGAGTGATGAAAATATGGAACGAGTAGCAAAAATAACATACCCATACCGTAAAGTAGGAATAGGGTATGCTTCACTTGAAAAAAAATTGGTACGTATTTTAAATATAATTTAATACTTTTATGAGACATAAAACAACACCATAAATATGTTCCTCTATTTATATGCAGATTGATGATTCCAAATCCAAAGTCACTTCCATCCCATGACATATGTAATGGAAAAAGGAATGTGTAAATAAATATGGGATACTAATAGATGAAAACACTCAAAAAGTGTGGGAAACATGTGTAAGTATGACATAATAGATATTTGTTTTTCATTAAATCAATATTACATAATAATGATTACACATTTTACTATATTTTCTATCTGAAATAGTCATAGGAATTAGAAATATCCAAACCGGATGCAGACACACTTTCAGTGGCCTTGAAGAAGCTAGAAAAGTATGGCCACATCAGAGGTGTGGGTTTTGGGGAGACACCTAGAACATTTTTTGAGAAAAAAACAAGAGGACCAAAATGATGAAATAAAAATGGAAAGATAAATAATATCTATCCTTGAAGAACCTAATCAATTATAGATAGATTTCATGAAAAATTTGAGGGTGGGGGGGAGATAAGAATCAACTCATGTGAAGATCCCACCCCACCCCCACTAATTTTGAGATGAGTCATTCCCCTCAAAAACATTTCTTAACTGAGGTAATAAATGTTTTAATAATTGTTTTTGTGAATATTGAATGAAATAGACACTAATACCTTTCCTATAATAATATTATACAGGGTGAAAATAATTGTGATTTATATATATCAACACCCACCCATCACCTTGTAGTGAGGGATATGATGTTCAATATCTACAATTCCATTCTACACAACAGACCACATTCAATAGGTAATGTAAAATTGTTTATTAACGTAGCCCATGAGTTGAGCATCCAACTACCTATTCCAATTGATGATGAAGATATTCATAAGGAAAAACAATCACTTGGAACATTCATCGCATGACCATCACAGCTTGTAAAACATGTTGACAAGGAGGTATTCATTTATAATTTTTTTTCAAAATAAAAATTTAACATTTAATGAAAAAAGGTCTGAACCGATGAATGTTACTACATATAGACATAGGGAAGGGGGTGAAAAGAAAGAACGACTCAAAACCATCTCAAGGATCAACCAACTAATCAAAATGATATACCAAAATCACCTTAAACCCGCTCGTTCTATATCAAAATTTATTATCATTGTCTGCTCATGTGGATAAAAAGTTGAAATACGGTGGTACTCACATAATTTTTTTGATGAAAATATGCCTGGAGGGGATGATCCATATTTCATTAGTGTTGAAAATGTAAGTGAAATCCTGACGTATGACTGGCTAGGAGGCTCAGTTGTAAATATATACATGAGGTATGTTTTCATGATTTGATTTTCTAAAAAGCAGATATACTATGATAATTATGAATAAATACATTTCATATTTTTCACAGGTGTTTATATGAAAAAAAATTGACGGGATTTACCCATGATTTTTTTGGACTCTTTAGACCTCAAATCACCTCTACAGAATAAACAAAATAGAATCTAAGAAAGAGGGTTAAATAGTGGCATGTCTACTCAAATCGTTTAACTACAAAATTACGGATGATAGATTGTTATTAATACCAACATTGGAGGGGTAAAAATATACAATTTAATCATATCAAATATATTTTTATTTATTTCATTACTTATTCCTTTTTGTGTTTTTCGGCAACATTGGATGCTCATTGTGATCCATTTGGATACTCCAAAGATTTATTTCATGGATTCAATCCATGGATATCAAACAAACCGACCACACATGATGTCATTTTCAATTTTTAATACACTACACACAACATTTTAGAACTAAAAATCTAGTTATATAATTTATAATATCTTTTAATGAGGATTCTATTATGATATGGCGGTGTGTGAATATCATCTACATCATGGAATGAGGCCATGGAAAAAGGACAAGGAACATCACAAGTACTACGATTGGATAAGTATTAGGGTATATATAATAATATTTCACCATCCAAACACATATAAAAAAATTATTTATTTTTATAAATGTTTCTGCAGTGTCAGAAACAAACAAACAAAAAAGACTGTGGTTATTATGTGATCGGTATGACTCGAAGTGTCTATTTTTATTTAAAATTGTCAGTATTTTTAGTAAAAAGAACAAGTTCAATACAAAAAACTAATAAAATTCATTAGGATTGTTTTGATACTCTAGGGAAATGATCCATAACTTATTTGTACCTTATAGGAATCAATCGAACCGAAATCCAACATATGGTGCGACCATTATGACTTTAAGTGTGTATTATTATATTAAATTAACAATAAATTTAGCAAAAAGAACAAGTGACATACTAAAAATAAAGAAAATGGATTCTTATTTTTTTGATACTTTAGTAAAATGATCCATCAGTCATTTTTATGTGTAGGAATCAACCACACCTCAATCCAATGAATGATGTGACCGATATAACTAAAAGTGCCCATTATCAGTTTAAAATTGACAATTTATCTCAAAACGTGTCACTCACTGAAAACCAAGAAAAATCGCTCTGATTGTATTAATAATTTAGGAAAACTATTTATAAGTTCTTTGTGATGTGTTAGAAGAAATATCATGTCAAACTGATTAACGATGCGACCGGTAAGACTCAAATTATGTGTTTCTAGTTTGAAATGATATTTTAGTAAAAAAACACAATTTTCATACTAAAAAATGAAAAAAAAATCGGATTGTTTTGATACATTAGGTTAATTATATATAAGTCATTTTTGACATATAAGAATCAATCACACCTCAATCTTACGTACGGTGTGACTAGTATGAATCAAAGTCTCTATTTTTAATAAAAATTGACATTAATTATAGTCGAAAAACACAACAGGCATACGTAAAATAGAGAAAAAAAAATTAGGATTGTTTTGATAATTTATAGAAACTATCCATGAGTCATTTTTGATGTATAGAAATAAACCCCACCTAAATACAATGAATGATGTGACCGGTATAAATCCAAATGTGTCTTTTTTATTTAAAATTGACCTTAATTTAAGCGAAAAGAATAACTGACATACTGAAAACCTAAAAAATAAATTCAAATTGTTTTGATACTATATTAAAATGATGCATGACTCATTTTTTGATGTTTAGGAATAAATCAAACCTCAATCCCATGCACAGTGTGACTGGTATGACTAAAAGTGTCTATTATTAGTTTAAAATTTACATTTTAGCTCAAAATGTGTCACTCACTAAAAACAAAGAAAAAAAATTCTGACTATCTTAATAATTTAGGACAGTGATTCTTAAGTCCTTTATAATGTGTATGAAGTAGTCTCATATTAAATCAATGCATTATGTGACCAATATGACTCAAAAATCATGTTTCCGGTTTGAAATGACATTTTAGTAAAAATCACAACTGACATACTAAAAACTGATAAAACATATTTAGACTATTTTGATACCTTATAATAATTATCCATGAGTCATTTTTGAAGTTTATGAATCAACAAAACCTAAATTTGATGAACGATGTGACCTGTATAAATTCAAATTTGTTTTTATTTAAAATTGACACTAATTTAAGTAAAAAGAACAAGTGATATACTGGAAACTGAGAAAACGAATTTGGATTATTTTGATACTTTAAGAAAATAATCCATGAGTCATTTTTGATGTGTAGTAATCAATCTCACCTAAATTCGACGCAAGGTGTGGCCAGTATGACTAAAAGTGTCCATTATCAATTTAAAATTGACATTTTAGCTCAAAACGTTTCACTCACTGAAAACCAATCAAAAACCTTCCGATTGTATTCATAATTTAGGAGAGAAATTCTTAAGTTCTTTTTGAAATGTATAAATTATTCACACCTCAAACCGATGGATGATGCAACCAGTATGACCCAAAATGTGTGTTTCAAGTTTGAAATGATATTTTAGTAAAAAATGCAACTGTCATACTAAAATCCATGAAAACCCATTCATATTGTTTTAATACTTTAGAATAATGGTCTATGAGTCATTTTTCATGTGTAGGAATCAAACACACCTCAATCCAACCGACATTGAGACTGGTATAAATCCAAACATGTCATTTAAATTTGATATTAATTTTAGAAAAAAAAGGGACGAACTCAAAACCAAGAAAACCCAGTCCTATTGTTTTTATATTTTAGGAAAACGATCCATAACTCATTTGTGATGTGTTGAAATCAACCATTACTCAATACGATGCATGGTGTGACCTGTATAAATCCAAATGTGTCTTTTTTATTGAAAATTTACACTTTATTAATGTATTATTTTATATTAATATTTAATTTTGTTGGTCAGAGTATTTAACTCAAGAGGGGAGGGGTGAACTGAGTTACTATAAAAATTTCTGTTTAAAAGATATTAGTATTCCAAAAAATGATTTCCCCAAAAATAGATACAACCCAGTTAATCAAGGTTATACTGTTATAAGAGTTTGACCGTTTAGATAAATTCTTAGAAGATTGATTAATTATCAGTAATCTTAATTGGTATTATTAAAATTAATTTTAAAGTTATCCTACTAAGACAAATCACATATAACTTATTTCCAAGACTAACTATCAAAGTGAATTTAGTGTTTTTTAGGATTATCCAGTAAAGCAGCAAAACATAGTAGACTAAATTTAAATGGTACAACAGATATAAAACAAGTGGTTCAGTCATAAGACGAGACCTAATCCACTCCACTTGGTGATCACCTGCCACCAAGTAGTTTATATTAATAAAATCTGATCTACACCCTGGATCGGGGTTAACAACAGTAAATGGACTGTCCAGGCCACGCAGGGACCTCTTCCATAGTTTTCGTGGGTAAAAAAATTAATGACCAGGCCACGTAAGGACCTCTTCAACAGTTTTTGTGGGTAAAAAAGAGTAAAGAATTTGGTATGAGGATTTTGAAATCCTCCAGTTTAGTGCAGGAGTCAGTGTGTGTGTAAAATATACAAAGTACACACACTGCTCAAAAGTAAAATAATGAAATCACTAAGAGAGAGTAGATATGAGTTCAGAATGATCTAGTGATTAGTATTACAGCTCTTGACTCCTTGGATAAGACAAAAATGCTTCTGAGTCCTTCTCTGGTTTTTGTGTTGAAAAACAGAGTGTCGTGGTTCAACTTGTGTTCTTCACAAGTGAAGATGTTCTCTATATTCCAATGTGATTTGTGTGTTATTCAGTAGAGTTGGATTGCATGCATGAGGCAATTGCTTCTTGGAAGATCTTGCAATCTTTTCTTCTTGGTCATGCTCACGATTGGTGTTCTGTTCAGTATGGTGTAATCGCATTTCTTGAGTTGTCCTGTGTCGTGTTGTGTGTCGGTTCCTCTTGGGCACTCTTCTCTTTATCTTTGAATGCATGGGTTTTGGCCAACAAGTTCCATGTGTGTCGTACCTCATACCTCGTACTATGTCTACAAAGAAACATTAATTATGTCAGTGCATTAAAGGCATAAAATATGACCGTTAAAAAATTAAATAGAAAAATGAAAAAATAGTTAGGAAACAGTGTCACAATAGTTATGAAAACAATGTCTCCTTCACGGTATCTCCTTCATAGTGTCTCCTTCACGGTGTCTCCTTCATGGTGTCTCCTTCACGGTGTCTCCTTCACGGTGTCTCCTTCATAGTGTCTCTTTTTCACAGCGTCTCCTTCATGGTGTCTTGATTACAGTTTCTGGCTTTCGGTGCCTTGCTTAGAGTTTCTGGATTCACGGTGCCTTGATGACTACATCTTGCTAACTGTGTCTGACACTTAGGAAAACAATTGTATTCAGACTTAAGCAGTAATATGCATAAAATTAATTGAGCTTAACCATTATAAGGTATAAGATAACTTGAAACATAAATACATATGATTAATAAGATTTGTGAGATTTGTGATCATTAATAAGATTTGTATTTATTATTGAGATTTGTGATCATTAAAACATGATTAATACATGAGGAGTCTAACAATCTCCCCCTTTTTGATGATCACAAATCGAGTACAGTTAAAGGGTAAATTGAATGCAGCTACAGAGAAAATAACATATAGAATAACAGATAACTATAGCGTCTCACTTTTTCTCCCCCTTTGGGATTATAAAAAAGTAGAAAGAATAGAGGGAAAACAGTGCATATGTCATTAATAGTGTTCAGAATACAACATACAATAGAAATACAAAAAATCAATGACATCCCCATAAAAAATATAGCAGTCACTGGTATTCTTCAGGGATTGGATTTCTCTTTTCCTTTATCAGTAGCAGAAGAGGAAGCCATAGGGGCAGTTGCTGATGTAGAAGAAGGCATAGAAGTGGTAGATAGATAAGGTAAAGGGGTACCTTCAAAAACTGATGGATCCAAAGTTGGAGTAGTAGAAGATCTTGGCCATTTCTGGCCAAGGATGATAGGCCTGATCTGACTAAGAGCCTGGCCAACAGACATGGTTGTGGAAGCTAAGGAAGAAGTGAAAGTAGGTAATCTAGGTCTGAGAGGAGCAACTGCTGGAGAAACAATTGCTGTACTTTGCACATGAAGATACAGAATCAAAAGTTTAATGAAGTCTGTAATAATCTCTCCTCCATACTGCATGGCATTTTCAAAATCATCATTATTTTCCATGAACTTTTTCTAACAATATAGTGAACTTAGTGAGCTTATGAACTTGGTTTTTCAAGGCTTGAGTCACAGGAGGTATTCTTAGATTCTTGAAAAAATATTTAATGTGATTTTTCATATCAGTTTTGGAGAAAATCCGATTGAAATAGAATTCCACTTTCTTAGAGATCTCTTTTTGGGCATCATTGGCAATCTTGGAATGAATTTGCACCAGGTCAAGCACTCTATCACTGTTCTTAACAACTTCAGATAAAGGATCCATATCAGAGCCACTGAAGGCATTATGAATCTATTCCTTGACTATAGATCTGAGCAGAGAACTATCCAAATAAGGAGTATAGGTTTGCCCAGAGGAAGAAGAAGCTTTTACAGCTGTGGTTAGAGACTTGAGCTATTTCAGGACCTTTTGAAGACAACCATTATATTCATCTGTGAGTTTGTTCAGGTTCTCCACAATCTCTCTCATATGGTGAAACATCTGCGTGTGCCTTTCTACAATATTTTCATCAAAGGATAATAGGTATGTATGAATATGGGACACAATATCTCAAGAGATGTTTGAAATAGAAGGTTCAGGAGAAGCAGGATTAGGTGCAGGAGCATGCTCTGATCTTGAATGTAGTTCTCTCTATAGGTCTTCAATCATGCTTTTCAAAGTTGCAACTTCATTACTGAGAAACGTTTTTTCAACCCTTACTTCTTGAATTTCATGAATCATCTTGGGTTGAATGTGCTAGATAATCTTTTATAAAAGCAGTGAGGCATCTTCCTGACTCAGTTGGGTCACAAGACGAGGTTGAGAGGACAAGAGTTTCTCAACTCCAGCTAAGACAATGTCTCCAAAGACATTCAAATCATATTTACTGAAAAAAGATTGATATTCAGGTAAAGGTGAAGGTGCAGGAATTGGTACAGGTGCAGGCTCATGTTGAGGTTCAGGTTGAGGTTGAGGTTCAGGTTCATAGTATGTGATAGATTTCAGTTGAAACAAATAAGAAAGATCAATCCCAGTGGAAATAACCTGTTGAGAGTCACTCACATCATAAAATATAGAGAATTTATACTGAGTGTCCACCGAATATGACTCAGTTGGTTGAGATGCTTCATCAGACTCAACCTTATAAGCCTCAGCTTCATTAGTCTCAAGATTTTGAGGTTCCTCCCCCTCAATAAGTGCTTTCATTTCAGGACCATGAGGCTCAGGTACTTGATTTAAATACACTGGTTCATCTCTAATTTCCTCAGCCATCACTTGCCTAGCCAACCTAAAGGCTATCTCCATCCTCTCTTCAATAGAGTGAATTATCTCAAGAATAGATTGTTCCATAGGAAGGTATTCCATATTAGCTTTTTGGATAGCAGGGAGTTCTTTTTGAGTTGCTTCTTGCACAGTAGGGAGTTCTCCTTCTACAACCTCTTCCATGGAAGGGAGTTATTCCAAATTTGTTTCTTCCCAGACATGATGCTCAGGTTCTGGGATAACTAATTCTCTTGGAGCCCCAGATTGGATTTCAAGATTAACATCATCTCTAGGGAAAGGATATTCTTTTTCAAGAACAACAGGAGGAATAATAGGCCTTTCTTCCTCAACAAAAACTTCTTCCCTTTGAGGTACTTCAGATTCTTCTCTATGTGGTACTTCAGATTCCTCTTCCTCTTATTCTTCATCTTCTAGATAGTCATCAACTTCATCTGGTTCCAAACCAGGATCAGAAATGTCCTTTGGCCTTGTTGGATAGTCTACAGGATTGAACTTCTCATAGAGCTTATCATTATCTTCAACCCACTCCTTCTTCCAGGGGTTCTAGTTTATTTTCATCTTCCTGATGGTAGGTTTGGATAAACAGTATTAATAGTCTATAATTACTTCTTAATTGGGTCCAACTACTCCTTTGGAAACAAGCATAGTTGAAATCAGTCTAGAGTAAAACAGAGATGTGGATTTGGATGTGACCTTTATCAATTCACACATATGGTGAATGATGTATTTGAAAAGATTTATCTTGTGGAAATTCTTCATAAGATGAATCATAAATACATCCTAATACTTTAAGATAGAAAATTCACCTTTCCTCGGGCTAATCATATTTTGAACAAATTTGAACAACAACCTTGTCTCCCCATCAAGTTCAGCAGCTATGGCCCTTCTCTTGGTGCCATTTCTAGTTAGGGTTTCTATTGAATTTTCCAGGTCAAAGAAATCAATTTTAGGTGGGGGATCTCACTGATAATCGTCACAGATCCCTTCGTGGGGTATCCTAAGGCATACAACCCATAACCTCAATAAGAAAGAGCATCTTTGTCCATTGACCCAACTCCTCAAAATATAGCTTTCACCAGCATCAAAAGAAAACTATACATACTAATATAACTGAGCTACCAACCTTGGGTAAATAGGTCTATCCTTCCTTGAGAACCATTCAAGCTAGCCTTGTTCTCTTAAAACTTTTAAAACCAGAGATTTTCTAGACAACAGACACTCATGACAAATTTCATTTTAGGTACAACACTACGGTTTACCAGGTTTGGATTCAAGGGTCCTTCGGGTGCTAGCTTCAGTTCTCTCTTATTTTTCTTTGAGTCATGATTCTCAGGTGTGGATGAAGATAAACGCTTCATCCTTGGAATCTACTAATGGTTTTAGAAAGAGAGAAAGATAAAGGTTGCAAGATTGAGAGGGTTTGAGAGGAGTGAGTAGGAGAGAGTTCGGGTGAATAATTGAGTGAAACCCTTTTGTTTTATCATTTGGGAATGTCAAATGTCACAAAAGTAAAAGAACAGGAAAGTAAAAATAGGTGAAAAATAATTACCATGATACGAGTTAAAATAAAATCAAAAATAATTTTCATGGCAAGAGCATGAATAGTAGTTACGGTGTGATGGTAAATGGTCTTCATGGTGAGATAGTCAGTGGTCGTCACAGTGAGATAGTGAATGGTCAGTTCTATCACAGTGAGATAGTAAGTTAACTGTTCGGTCATGGTGAGACAGTGAATGACAGACCGTGAGCACAAGGTGCTGACTGTGAGATCGAAAACATGAGACAGTAACCAAGAAACTGTGAACATGAAATAGTAAAGTAAAATATAGTAAAGTATTAAATAGTAAGAACAATAAGATATATATTTGTAATTGATCATTCCAAGATCATGTATGATGTAATATATTCTCTCATAATTTAATGGTTTAGTGAATATATCAGCAAGTTGATATTCAGTGCCAATGAATTCCATGGTGATATCACCTTTTTGATAATTATCTCTCAAAAAGTGATGTCTTACATCAATATGTTTTGTCCTATAATGTGAAACATGATTTTTTGAAATGTTAAGAGAACTTTTTTTGTCACAATTTATTGGTATATGTCTGAATTGACATCCATAATCTAGTAAAGTGTGTTTCATCCACAAAATTTGTGCACAACAACTGCCAGTAGCTATGTATTATGCTTCTCCAGTTAATAATGCAACATTGTATTGTGTCTTACTACACCATGATACTAGTGACTTTCCTAAAAGTTTACATGTTCCATAGGGGCTCTTTCTATCTAATTACATCCACCGAAGTCAGCATCAGAATAACTAATTCGTTCAAATGATTTTACTTTAGGATAGAACAGTCCTAAATTGGGTGTATGCTTGAGGTATTTGAAAATTATCTTTACAAAATTTAAATGAGATTCTTTAGTATTTTCTTGAAAACGAGCACACATACACACACTAAATATAATATTAGGATGACTATCAGTTAAGTAGAGTAAAATTCCAATCATTCCTCTATAAGTGGTTTGATCAACAGATTTTCCATCTTCATCAAGATCCAACTTACAGGTGGTACTCATGGGAGTGTCACTACTTTTAGTGCTATCCAATCCAAAATGTTTTATAAGATATCTAGTGTACTTAATTTGAGTCAAAACAATTCCATAATTATTTTGAAAGATTTGAAATCCAAGAAAGAATTTTAGTTCACCCATTAAACTCATTTCAAATTCATTTTGCATCATTTTAGAAAAATCAATACATAATGAATTTTTTTAAGATCCAAAAATAATATCATCTACATAGATTTGAAAAACTAAAACAACATTATAAATTCTTTTTATAAAGATAGTAGGATCAACTATTCCTTTTGTAAAACCTTTGGAAATTAGAAAAGTACTTAATCTGTCATACCAAGCTCTTGGACCTTGCTTTAAACCATATAAATCTTTTGATAGTTTGAAAATATGATTTGGATAATGAGGGTTTGTAAATCCAGGGGGTTGTTAAAAAAAACATCCTCAGCTATATACCCATTTAAGAATTCACTCTTAACATCCATTTGATATAGTTTGAAATTTAGATGTGCGACATAAGCAAGTAGAATTCTAATGGCCTCAAGTCTGGATACTGGAGAAAAATTCTCCTCATATTAAATTCCTTCTTCTTGACTATAATTTTGTGCAACTAATCTATCCTTATTCCTAACTATATTTTTAGCTTCATCTACCTTATTTCTAAACACCCATTTAGTGCTTATGACCAAAGTGTCCTTTAGTCTTTCAACAAGTTTCCAAAATTTATTTCTTTCAAGATGATTGAGTTCTTCTTTCATATAAATTACCCAAAATTCATCATTGATAGAATCATCAATGTTTTTAGGTTCAAGCTGTGACAAGAAGGCTTGATGTTCAACCTGATTTCTAAGCGAAGCTATAGTTTGTGTTCCTTTCTCTAAGTCTCCTACAACAGCATCTAAGGGATGGTTTTTAAGAGTTCTAACCTTTCTAGAAAAAGCGGGACTGGTGAATTCAGGTTCATCAACAGATTCAGGTTCATTATGACTCGATTGCATTGAATTTCTAGAATTGGATGTTCTCACAGATTCTTTCACAGAGGTATTTGAGGATTTTGAGTTGATGTTTAGATTTGATACATCATCCTCTAGATTTTAGAGGATGGTTCTAGGATCATGTAGATCTGTTTCATAAAACATGATATGGATAGATTCTTCCACACATTTAGTTCTCTTATTGAATACTCTATAAGCTTTTCTTGAAATTGAATAACCTAGTAAAATTCCTTCATCACTTTTGGATGCAAATTTGTCAATATTATCCTTAGCGTTGAGAATAAAGACTTTTCAACGAAAAACTCTAAAGTAATTAACCTTAGGATTTATATTATTCCAGAGTTCATATGGGGTCTTCTTGAGAATTGGCTTTATCAAGACTCTATTGATTATGTAGCATGTTGTGTTAACAGCTTCAGTCCAAAAGTAAATAGGCAGGTCATATTCACTAATCATAGTTCTATAAATTTCTTGCAGGGTTCTATTTCTTATTTCTAAAGCACCATTCTGCCGAGGTGTTCTAGGGGCAGAGAAATTGTGATTATAACCATTTTCTGAGCAAAAGGATTCAAACTCTTTATTTTCAAACTCACAGCCATGATCACTTCTTAAAGATTTAATTTTAAGGCCACTAAGATTTTCTACAGACCTGGCATACTTAGTAAAATAAGAGAAAGCTTCACTTTTGTGAGCCAAGAAAAAGGTCCAGGTATATCTAGAAAAATCATCTACTGGAATATAAACATAGTGCTTCCCATTTAAACTAGAAACTCTAGATGGTCCAAACAAATCCATGTGAACCAACTCGAGAGGTTGAGAATTAGAAACTTATTTCTTTGGTTTGAAATAGATTTTGTGTTGTTTTACCTTTTGATAGGGATTACACACTTTGTCATTTGGAAACTCAAGTTTGGGTAAGTCTTTAACTAGGAATTCTCTAGTTAACTTTCTAAGGGAGTGAACATTACAGTGTCCTAGTCTCCTATGCCAGAGCTAATATTCTTTATGAAATACACTTAAACATGAAACATTTTGAGAAGTTAAGGATTCTAAATTAGCAGAATAAACATTATCATTTTTTGATGTAGAAAATACTAATTCATCTTTATAATTAAAGACATTACATGCATCATTTTCAAATTTAACATGATATCCATCATCACACAATTGTGATATACTAAGAAAATTATATTTTAATCCAGTATCAAATAGTACTTTAGAAATTATAATCGAATCGGAGTTACCAATCTGGCCTAAGGCAATGAACTTCCCTTTGGAATTGTCACCAAATGTGAAATGTCCTCTATATAATTTTATCAGATTCTTGAAGCATGAGTAGTCTCCTATCATGTTCCTTGAACACTCACTGTCTAAGTACCACATATTTGTGCAGGAGCTCTTTAAGAACCTTTCCTACAACATGATCAAGAAAAGATAGATTTAGGTACCCATACTTGTTTGTATCCAGTAACATTAGTAATAAGTGATTTAGGAACCCATATTTTTCTCATAGGTTTCCTATATGCATTATGTAAAGTATTTGAAAATTAAACTCTATTTGGTCCACAAAAACTTGAAACAGTAGAGTATGTATCATGACTCGAGCTAGTTGAGCTATGTCCAGAACTGGGAACAAAATTATATGTCATAGACTTTGAAACAAATTTTTTTCTACCAAGGTTTATTTTACCAGATTGATAACCAATGCCAGTATTATATTTAGGAACAATTTGTTTTACTAGAATTTGGGTAAGGGTATTTTTACCATTAGTAAACTTTTCTAAGTCACTTTTTAATTTCTCATTACAAATTTTTAGTTCATTATTTTCTTTGAGCAGTTGAGCATTTTTCTCCTTTTAAGTAGTAAGTTCATATTTAACAGTTACAGTGAGAGCATACTATTTCTTAAATGATTTATATTTATCTTTTAATTCATTGAATGTCTATTCAAGCATGTTTCAATATTCAAAAATTTCTTCATTGGTAATATTTTCAGAGTCACTTTCCTCTTCAGAATAGTATGAATTATGCATAGAAGAGTTCAGTGTTACCTCAGATGTGTTTGTCATAAAACACATATTGGCTTTGTTAGCTTGTTCATCATGTGATGTGTCTGATTCACTTGAACTATCCTCAGAGGCACTCCAGGTTTCCTTCATTGACTTTTTGTACTTCTTGTCTTTGTCCTCATATTTCTTCTTATATTTGAGCATTGGACAGTCATCCTTTATATGTCCTTTGTGCTTACATTCATAACATACAATCTCATCAGTTTTGTCACTTCTCTTCCAGTCCTTTTTCCAGTTTCCTTTTTGATCATACTTTCCCTTGATGTTAGGTTTCCAGAAAAAGTTTTTCTTCTTGTAAAATCGTTTGAATCTTCTGGCCAGTTGATCCATCTCCTCATCACTGTATGATGATGATTGTTAAGTAGTGGAACTGTCTATAGAATCTTCTAGTTTTCCTTTGTCTTTTTGCTTCAATAGGGAGGTCTTGAATGTAACATATTTCCTCTTTGGTTCATCCTCATCTTATTTGTTGAATTTATTCTCTTCCTCATACATCATCAGTTTCCCAATGAGTTCCTTTACAGGTATCTTGCTGATGTCACATGATTCTCAGATTGAGACTGAGGTTCCCCTCTATCTGTGAGGTAGACATTTGAGAATTCTCATGATCTGTTCTTTGGAAGTGACTTATCTTCCTAGAGAAATAATTGTGTTGACAATCTCATTGAACCTAATATACATATTAGAAATAGGATCATCAGGTTTCATCTTAAAATTATCATATTTTATAGTATAAGTATTAATTCTAATTTCCTTTACACTAGATGTGCCTTCATGTGAGACAGACAAGGTATCCCAGATTTCATGGGCAGTTTTATAAGCATAAATCCTATTAAATTCTTCATCTCCTAAGGAACAGTACAAGGCATTCAAAGCGTTGCAATTGTTATTGTAAGCAAGTTTGGTAGGTTCATCCCATGTAATTCTATCAGTCACAGGATGTTTGTATTCATCTATAATTGATGACCATATTTCAAATCTCATACTCTCTAAATGCATTTTCATTTTAATTTTCCATTGAGAATAATTGGTTCCATTAAATAACGGTGGTCTGTTAGTTGCAGAACCTTCAAATCTATTATCCATACTAACAAATTACTTTAAAAGAGCTAGAAATTTAGAATTTACAAAAATTTACAGATATTTAAATTACAACTACAATCACAGTTGTGTAAGAGTACACAAAGTCCTAATAAAGTAACCTATGATACCAAATATTGGCCAGAGTATTTAACTCAAGAGGGGAGGCGTGAATTGAGTTACTATAAAAATTTCTGTTTAAAAGATATTAGTTTTCCAAAAAATGATTTCCCTAAAAATAAATACAGCCCAGTTAATCAAGGTTATACAGTTATAAGAGTTTGACTGTTTAAAAAACTTCTTAGAAGACTGATTAATTCTCAGTAATATTAAGTGGTATTATTAAAATTACCATTGAAGTTATCCTACTATGAGAAATCAGATATAACTTCTTTCCAAGACTAACTATCAAAGTGAATTTAGTGTTTTACTGGATTATGCAGTAAATCAACAAAATAGAGTAGAATAAATTTAAATGGCACAGCGGATATAAAACAAGTGGTTCGGTCTCAAGCTAAGACCTAATCCACTCCACTTGGTGATCACCTTCCACCAAGCAGTTTATATAAATAAACTCTGATCCACACCCTGGATCAGGGTTAATAACAGTACATGGACTGTCCAAGCCACGCAGGGACCTCTTCCACAATTTTCGTGGTTAAAAAATGTAATGACCATGCCACATAGGGACCTCTTCCACAGTTGTTGTGGGTAAAAAAGAGTAAAGAATTTGGTATGGGGATTTTGAAATCCTCCAGTTCAGTGCAGGAGTCAGTGTGTGTGTAAAATATACAGAGTACACACACTGATCGAAAGTAAAATAATGAAATCTCTAAGAGAGAGTAGATATGAGTTCAAAATGATCTAGTGATTAGCAGTGCAGCTCTGGACTCCTTGGATAAGACAAAAATTATTCCGAGTCCTTCTCTGGTTTTTGTGTTGAAAAATAAAGTGTCGTGGTTCGGCTTGTGTTCTTCACGAGTGAAAATGTTCTCTATATTCCAATGTGCTTCGTGTGTTATTCAGTAGAGTTGGATTGCATGCATGAGAAAATTGATTCATGGAAGAGATTTCAATCTCTTCGTCTTGGTTGTGCTCACGATTGGTGTTCTGTTCAGTTTGGTGTACTCAAGTTTCTTGAGTTGTCGCGTGTCGTGTTGGGTGTTAGTTCCTCTTGGTCACTCTTCTATTTATCTTTGAATGCATGGGTTTTGGCCAACGGGTTCCATGTGTGTCATACCTCATACCCCGTACTATGTTTAAAAAGAAACATTAATTATGTTAGTGCATTAAAGGAGTCAAATATTACCTTTAAAAATTTAAATAGAACAAAGATAAAATAGTTAGGAAACGGTGTCACAATAGTTATGCAAACAGTGTCTCCTTCACGGTATCTTCTTCACAGTGTCTCCTTCATAGTGTCTCCTTCACGATGTCTCCTTCACGGTGTCTCCTTCACGATGTCTCCTTCACGGTGTCTCCTTCATGGTGTCTCCTTGTCACAGTGTCTCCTTCACGATTTATTGCTTACAGTTTCTGGATTCTGGTGCATTGCTCATAGTTTCTGGATTCACAGTGCCTTGATGACTGTGTCCTGCTAACTATGTCTGACACTTAGGAAAACAACTGTATTCATACTTAAACAGTAATATGCATAAAATGAATTGAGCTTAACCATTATAAGGTATTAGAAAACTTGAAACATAAATACACATGATTAATAAGATTTGTGAGATTTGTGATCATTAAAACATGATTAATACATGTGGAGTCCAACAAATTTATTTCTTTATAGTATTATTATCATAATAATTATTTTCTTATATAGGTGGAACCATTTTCTTTAGTTGGGATGATTTGTTTGTAAACTAATACCATGGTCGGACTTTTTTCATAGGGGACCAGGGATGTCAAAGGACGAAACATTAATGTTTTTAAATGTTTGTTAGACAATTGTAATTTTAATTATATAAAACATTTTTTAAAATGCATATAGCATTGTTTTTCAAACCCTTGTGTGCACTATGTAGGTGGTGTGTCTGTTTGCTATACAGGTGATGGTGGGTGTGTTTCTATATAAATAGAACATCACAAATAGCTAGGCCTTTATCAGTGCTATTTAGAGCATTGATAAATTCCCCCTTTATCAGTTCTAATTAAATCACTTATATAGTGGTCCTTTATCAGTGATAAAAATAGTACTGATAAAGGGTGTCCTTTATCAATTCTAAAATAGCACTGATAGGGGGGGATTTATCAATGATTTTTTAGCATGGATAAAGGACTCCCTTTATCAGTAATTTTAGCACTATTAAAGGGGACCCCCTTTATCTTACATGAGATTAATAGTGATTTTTAACACTGTTAAAATCATTTTCTAGTGCTTTTAAAATCACTTTCTGTAGCAGTTTTGGTTTAAAGTATTTGACCCACTGTTTGAGCTAAAATTTTAATTTAACTGACAACATGTATTTTCAGTCTCAGTCGCAATACCATGTCTCGACCTAATGTACATTTTGAACTAAAAGACCACTTTCATCCACTCTTACCACAACATGTATCAGATTGCAATACAATAAATTTTTATAGGTCACAAATGAACCACAAATCATTGTTTTAAACTATCATGATAGTCTAAGTATTCTTTCTTGTTTTTCATTATGTTATATGAATTTTGAACTAAAATTTAGGTTGTTCATGATTTTTTTGTTGGGAAGCCATAATTTTTTTCCTTTTTCTTGATTTAAAAGGTTTAATGGTTGGGAGGATGTCAGTAACTTGGTTTTTTTTGATTGAGACTTAGTTTAATTTTGAGTTTCAGAGTGTGGTGCTCACCGTATGGTTGACCTAGCATGGAGTCGTGAGCATTACAAGGCATCAATAATAATATATTAAAAACAATATATTATTTTTATCCCACACATGTGCATTTGTTGAGAAATGATTATATCTCACAAATGGGATTCCAGACGAGAAAAAACAGAACTGCCGTTGATTTTAGTATAATAATTTTTCCCTCAAATAGGTTTTAGTTTGGTTTGAAATGAGGCCCTCGGGTGTTTTCTATTGTATATGGATTAAATAATTAATTTAATTTATACAATCACTTAAATAATTAGTTTATATATTATGGAAAACCCTATGATTCCTCTATTTATATGCCATATATATTTCTCTCTAGGATTATCTAATTATCATTATATTGAAACCTAAATAGGGGGAGAGGATCGAGAAAGTGGTTGGACTTTGGTCATGATTAAATCATATCAAACGAGACCTATTTCTCATTGGTGTTGATGAGACAATCATGGTAGTGATGATAGATTCAAGCATCAATATTGTGTCTTAAGGAAAGGATTTATTATTATTTTCTTTTCTATACCTTTTATGTGTTTTCTAAGCCTGGAATAACGTGTTCAATTGTTTCCCCTCTATTGTGAATAGACCCATCAATTTATAATTACTTATTATCTATGATTAATTTTTTGGTTTGTTTATTTCATTTATTTTTCAGTTTTAACACCTATAATTGATGGATGGTTTTGCAACATCCATCATTGATCATATCGATCATGTTACAACTTATATATTCTAAATGTTTAGGATGATTAATGGTATTTTAAATTTAACAGACTATATTTTATAATTAGTCCAAAATAACCAAATTAGTTCATGAGTTTTCTATAACTGCAAGGCATTTACTCAATCAAAAACAGAATTTCATTTATATATGTCTAGTACATCATATTATTCCACCTTCATAAATTTATTCCTTGAAATTTATTTTTTTACACTAAAACATATGATGTTACTTTTGTTTCATCACCTCTTCAAGTTCCCAAGTTACTTCCTCAAACTTGTGGTTTCACCACAACACTTTGACCAGGTTAGTTGTCTTTTTTGTAGAACATTGTCTCTACGATCAAATATATTCACCTAATTCTCCTCATATGAAAGATAAATCTCCCAGGATACTGCCTTTATATTTAGTACATGTGTTGGTATTGGTATGTACTTCCACAAGAGGGATACATGGAACAAATCATATACTTCAGATATGTTAGGTGGGAGTGAAAGCTAATGGGCTATAACTATGATACAATAAAGGATCATAAAGAGGTTGATGTAAATTTAACTAAAATGTCCTTTCTTACGAAATCTCATGAAATTCTTCAATAGTGATATATGAAGGATCACCTTATCTCTAACCTAAAACTATTGGTCTCATTGGATGATTATCTATATATAATTTCTATCAAATCTTCTTGGATTTTGTATGATGTTAAATGGTTTGATCCATGTCTATCATATCTTGGATAAGATCAGGCCCCATCATCTTCCTATCTCCATCTTCATCCCAACATGTTGGAGTCTGAAACCTCTCCCCATAAAAAACCCTCATAAGGTTCAATTTGAATGATAGAATGAAAACTATTATTATATGAGAACTTCACTTGGGAAAGGTGATAATCCCAACATCCTTGTAAATTCATTTAACGAGATTATAGCATATCCACTAGAGTTTGAATGGTTATTTCAAATGGAAAATTCATATGAGGGTGATAAGATAAACTAAAGCTCTAATTGATATCCAACACTCATTGAAGTATTCTCTAGAAACTAAAGATAAACCTTATATCTCAATCAAGAACAATGTAGAGTTTCACTCTATGAAGTCTTACCACTTCCTTATGTACATATTAGAAAGTTGGTCAAGATATAAATCTCCCTTGATAGAAATGAAATGCACATGCTTTGTCAGGTTATAAATTACCACCTAGGAGACATTATTACCTTTAGATATCCTAAGGAGTCCTACAACGAAATATAGGGTTATCTTTTCCCATTTCCATACTATTATGGGAAATGATTTCATAATACCCATAGAATTATTTCATTCATACTTGAACTGTTGGTGTACTAAGTATCTAGATACAAGTTCTACAATATCTCTCTTCATGTTATCCCAGCAGAAGATTTCCTTCAGATATCTATACATGTTAGTACTTACTGAAAAAATTTAGAAGGATGAGCTATGTGCATCATACCTATATTTTGTATTCATATTTGGTTTTTATGGGGAATATATCTAGGCTCTAAACCTTATAACACCATATTTTGAAAATTTGAATTCTATAAAATCTTGTCTACCATTTTCTATAACTCCTCATCATATTTTTGTTCTTCCAAAATCCTCTCAGGAGTGGATGTTTGAACAATTATTTGATCAAGGTTGGATAAAGATCCTTTTATTATTCACTTTTACATCCACTCCATGTACAAGAAAATTAGATCCCTACAATCCTAAGAATTAATATGGTTGCAGGATCCTTTTTACTCAGAGCATCTATAACTTTTTTCACCTTCCTAGGATGGTAATGGATTGAACAATCATAACCCTTAATCATCTCTAACCACCTTTGCTGGAACATATTGATATCCTTCTATATGAATATGTACTTCAGTATTTTCTAATATGTATCTATGTCACACTTCTCACCATATAGATAATGTTTCCAAATCTTTAGTATGAAGAAAAATGCATAAAATTTTATATCATTTGTTAGGATATTCTGCTCATGGATCTTTAATTGGAAGGAGGCATAGGCTATCAACTTTTTATCTTGCATGAGAACACAACCCAATCCCTTTTATATGAATCATTATATATCAAAAATCCTTCCCCACTAGGGGGTAATGTGATTACAGTTTCAATGATTATCCTATTTATAAACATTTAAATTTCTCTTCTCATTCATCATTCAAGAAAAGATTGACTCACTTCCGAGTTAACTTGGATAGTGGGCTTGGAAATCATGATATTTTTATGACAAATCGATGATATTACCAAAATAATTAATGGAAGCTATATATTTCCATCAATGATATTGGTCTAGGACATCCTTCAATTTCCTCTTTTTTTGAAGGATCCATGGATGTAACTTTTCTGGTGATAACATACCCTATAAATGTTACTTTCTTCATATAGAACTCACATTTATTATACTTGGAATATAACTTTTATGTTCAAAGGTCTTCACCATGGAAATAAAATGATCCTCATATTCCTCTACACTTTTAGAGTAGATAGGAATATCATCTATAAATATTATAACAAAATTTTCAAGGTAAACCTCAAATACTTTATTCATCATATTCATAAAGATAGTTGTAGCTTTAGTGAGTCCAAATAGCATCACTATGAACCCATAGTTTCTTTACGTTTTATGAAAAGTAGTATTGGGGATATCAACCATCTTCACCTTTACTTGATAATATCCTGATCGAATATCCATCTTGGAGAAGTATTGGGATCCCCATAGCTAATCGAAAAATTACTCAATCTATAGTGAAGGATATACATTCTTTATCATGATATTATTGAGCTCACAATATTCAATATAAAGGTGGATTAACACATAATTATTCTTAATGAAAAGGATTGGTGTACCCCACATTGAAGAAATTTGGTATATAAATCCTTTATCCAGATTCACCTATGGTTTCTTATTTTTATATTCAAGTACAATATTGGATATTCTACATGGATTCTTTTATATTGGAAAATCTATTAGTATAAGTTTAATTGAGAACTCAAAATCTCAACTAGGATGAAGTTCCGTAAATTATTTGGGAAAAACATAAGTGAATTCCCTTACAATAGGCATGTCATCAAGGATAATCCTTTCCATAATCTCAATCATTTAAGCTAGATATTATTTCTTATATGGAAGTAATATAAATTCTTGAGATGATGTCACCAAGGGAGAATCTTCCTCCTCATTGCACTTGTATAGAACCAGAGGGATATTTTTGATATAGAGGGTGATTTCCTTCTGTAAACAATTTATGTTGGATCTAAACAAGGAAAGGCGATCCATACCTTGAAATGCATCAAATTAATCTAAAGGGATTATCATAGGGTTTGATGGGAAGTTAATCACACAAATATCTATAGGGGAAATTATATAATCAGGATACAATAATTTCCAAATTTCCATTTTCAAAGATAGATCCACTTCCATTTTTTGAGGTGGTGTTTAAATAGTTATACTACAATTTCCTGATATAAAATAATGCATTGAACCAGAATCAAATATATATTTTCCATCCATGAATGAATAACTAGCATACTTTTCACCACATCATCATTAGGATCCACCTTAGTAGTTATGGTGGAATAATATCTCCCATTATATCTAGGTATTGGAGGTTATTACCATTAGTTATTTTAAAAAACATTTGGATTAGTGAATTAATTCACATAGTGTCCATGTTTATTGTAGTTAAATCATTAGACAATAGGTTGAGGTTTGATTAGAGCATACCTTTCTTCTATAACAATGTTTTATTTCTCTAATCAACATTTTCTATCTATTTTCCTTACTTACTTCACCTAAATCATTTCCTTGTCCCCTTCAATAAATTTTCTGGATTTTGTCCCACACTTTTGAAAGTTGGGATATTGGAATTTCTTTTCCCCACGATATTTCTCCATCACACCATGAGATTTAAAATTCATTCTCAACATCTTATCTCTAGAACCATAAGACCCATGAGATTTATCAATATTTATTTCAACTTTTGGGGAACATCAAACAATTTCCTTATATCTTTGAAATTCTCGAATTACCAAATCTTTTTTTGTAGAATCAGCTTTACCCCAACAAATATGTTTTCAACATTACTTTTAGGGGAAATGAAAATGCTGGAGGTGCAACAAGAAAATATTTTGAATTTCACCTCATAATCCCTAACAGATTCATCATCGTTTTTATTAAGTCTAAGGAAATTCTTCACCATTTTTATTTGGAGTGTGAGAGGAAAATATTTATCAAAAAACGTTTTTTAGAAATCTTTCCAATCCATCCTTCAATCTCTTCCTTAACCTTCTTATTTTTTATCACCATCCAACATCGATTAGATTATGCTTTTATACAATAAATATCAATAAATACATTCTCATTCATAGATCATTTAAGGATATAGAGGATATTTCAATGTATTTTATTATGTGATTAAAGAATCACAAGATCCATTGAAATTTAGAGGCCTTTATCACATAAAGGTGTCAATTAAAACATTCCATTTCTTATGGGGATGTGGTTTCCTCCTGATTCATTTTTATATTTAGTACATGATTTAATAAACAATGAATATCTATATTCATGCTCCCATTGTGTTGTGCATATCATTTGAGCAGTCATCACATTTCCCCTCACATTGGTTGTTTACTAAATTTCTCATATTTCAATCTATTCAATAAATTAAAGGGAAAATTAAAGATTCATATTTTTAAACAATTAAACACACAAATATAAAACCATGAACATTAAATTGATTACTCACAATTGATATATATTTATTAATCTATGAATTTATAGGATTCAATCTATTTTATCCATGATCTATTTTGTAATATAAAATTATATGGAGTTTTTTGTTCACATCATAATGATTCATAAAGTGATTTTGAATTTACCAAATCATATCCCCTAGGATTTTCAGACCAGATGTATAGAATAACATTTTTCCCCATGTAACAATTATGTCAACACCAATGCACTCTTTTCAGGGTTATTACCTTATGTACAATTGGGCTACATCCACATCCACTTGTATAATCTAGATAGGGACTAGGTTTCTTTAAAACCACTTACTCTATACTTTGAAAATATTTTGGGATGGTTTCTTATACTTAGTCATATTATTAAGTCTTTTATTACAAGTTTCTAATCATATACCCAATAATAACTCGACTTTACACTAATACCAACTGTGAAACCCATATTTTAATACACATTAATTCATGACTAATTATATAAAAACACACTTAAAACATTCCTAGAAGAATGTTAGGCCTGGTGTCTTCTAGAAATTAGGTACATCGCACAATAACTTAAACTAGGATACAATGACATTTTTCAAAACTCTTTATCATACTCTTAGAATTCCATCGCTTTTCTAAAACTGCACAGGATAATATGAGGATGTATATAAGAAAAGGGGGAGATATAAATCCCAGTAAGGTAATAATAAAACCATAACATGATGAATCATAAAAAATAACATCAAATCATGATATAATATGATTACATCAAGGAAATATTGGGATGTGTAAATAACATAAAACATGAAATAATAGTCATAAGTTAAGGATAAATAATAAGACATCATAACATAGTGTGCTTAGGATAAAATCCAATGCACTATAAATGGTATATTAGGAGATAAAATCACTTCCCAATGCATTGTAGGGCTATATAATTATGGTCCCACACACCACATTTATATCATGTACATGCATTTGTGTTCCACATAGATCATACAATACAAGAACACCTTTCATAGGTTTTAATTGAATGATTAAGGAATACATGTTATATATATGTAAGTAACAAATCAATTAAGGATAGGTATAACTAGGATGATACCATTAAGTGGAAATAGATTTGATTATTCACTACATTAAGTTTTTTCATGCAAAATCATTGGATAATATTGGCAGCATAATGGGTGTACATAATGGTTTATAGAAGGGGTGAATGAGAGTAGAAGGGTGTATCTTATTATATGTTAATCATAAGGATATTAAAGGTATTTTTAAAACACATGACAACATGGATATTTGGATTTCAAAAGGTCTTAGTATAGAGAAAGTACTTGATATTAAAAGAAGAGGAGAGAGTCCCTTACTGTGAGAAGGCACATCTAAAAGCTTGGGAGGATATTCATAAGATCTTGTGAGCACCTTGTAAGGGTTTTATAGAGGTATAGGGAGAGTGAATTTGTGATCAATGGGTTTTGAGTAAAGAGGAGTGGGAGGATGGGTTGGTATTTATAGAAAAAGGGGGGAATTCTTTATTAATTTCTAAACTTCAGTTTTGGACTCTATATAATAATATAATCAAAACTAGAAACCTTCACACATTTTTCCCATGGTTTATTCAAATATGAGTGGTTTTAAATATTTTATAAGGAAAATAAAAAAACTTCTTAAAATAATACCCTTGGTGATGAGTAAGTGTGTCCTGTTTATAAAGAGTTGGTTTTACAACCTTAAAATATAATATAGTTTTTAGAGGATTCATTAAGGGTATAGAAAATTAACAAAATAACTACATAAACACATTATTATAAATTGTAAACATAATTTTGGTTATTAGTTCCCTTTATAATATTTATTACATCACTTTTAGGCTATTATGATGTAATAATACATACTAAATATTTATATCATATTTAATTTTTACCTAAAAATTGATTGACTTGGAAAATTATGAAATATACACCATTGGATAATTTTTATGTTTTGATTTCAAAAATAATATTTATTTTATCAAAATAATTCTATTAATAATTGAATTTAAACTTTTAAATCAAAATTCTCATTTATTAAAAATACTGGGTTTTTACAACAATAACAGTTCTCTGACCCTTATAAAGACTATAATAGAATATTTAAATTATATTATCATTTGATTATAAATATTATTAAATAATAATAATATATTAAAATAAAATTTATTTCAAAATCAAAGAATTTTTCAAAATGTTTTTTTTAATTAAAAATGTATAGATTTCAAAAATATAGTTTTTGTTTCTTCACATCAAAATCTAATTTTCATCAACTCATGAAAACTTAATAATTAAAAGGGATAAATATAATAATTATTTTATTAAAATGAAAAAATATTGAAAATCACATTACTATGCTCTAGACACATAACCCCTTATTATAGTTTTGTAATCCCTAAGAGCACGGTGTGCGATGGTGGTGCATTCTGGTGGTGATTCAACAAACATGATTTTCGTCTGATCTCGATAAGCATGAAATTCTCCCATAAATAGTTTCGTTCATGTTTCAGTTGTTGAATTTTAGATTGGGTATGGTTACAGGAAAATACCAGTGATATTATCTCCATTAGAAACTTTGATAAATGGGCTTCATATGGTATGATCCTACTAGTCGAGACCATCGCTCTTTCCTTCTGTGAAAATTATACTTTATCACAACCCTTAGTATATACTAATCTTATCGACCATGGAACAAATTCTATATTATAAATGGTTTTTTATATATTTAATATTATTTTAAATCTGATAAGATATATTATATTATTTTTCCAAAATAACCAAACTAGTACATCTGTTTTCTATATCTAAAAGGCATTTAACAAATCAAAAGAGAATTCTATTTATAAAAGTTGGTTCATTACACACTTATTCATGTTTCTAATATTAATTAATAATTTCAAAAATTATAATTCATTACTATACATTTAGATCAGATAAATTCATATTCCTCCCATTCATTAAATATTAGTATTCACCTTCCATTCTATCTCTCTTTCTCTATCAAAAACTTAGTCACACCCTTTTATTTAATCTATTCATGTTCATAGAACCTATTAAGTGATTAAGAATGATAAAAAACTGGATAATTACAAATTATATAAACTCCATAATTTTATTTTTTATAAAATAGTAATATAATAAGGATTTTTACAACAATCTCTCTAAATTTCATAACTATTAATTAGGGATTTTGTTTTCACACACACACACACAATATGCATTAAATTTTTTTAGATACTTGAATTTGAATACAAAATACTCAAACAAATATAATTATAATGAAATTATATAATTGGTTATTTAGTAATGAATCTTTGAACTTATAACTTTTTATTATGTGATTAACTCAAACTTAAGTTCATTGATCTTGTTTATGCATAATAAATTATATTCTCCATAAATCACTATCCTATTATAATTCCTTATTCAATTATTAAATAGGTTAATACATATTTTTATAAATGAATTATGTTTCCTATAGAACTCAAGTATGGGATTAATCCAAGTGCTAGAAAATCACTAAATACAACTTTTTCCTAGGGAAAAAATGAAGAAATAAAAAAACACTAAAAAACATATAACATGTAGGGAATCCCCCACACTTCAAATTCAATGTTCCTTTTTTATCAAAAAAAAACACTTGGTATGGTAAATGAAAAACAATAGGATCGGGATTTTAAAAATTGTTTTTATTTGACTAGTGTCTTGAGTTTAGCTCTTGTCCACAAGTTATTACAACTTAAAAAATAAAAAAAAATGAACATGATACATTATTCAAAGAAAATAAAAATTTAAGTGATGAAGAGAGAAGAGGAAAGGCGTGGCTTTTTCCCCATGTATGTAATGGATTTTTACAACCACTTATTATAAAATTTATTGATCAACCATAATCAAAAGGTGGATATGATTTTTGTTACGTTAAACACCATATATTATTTCTCATGATATTCGTAATTGGATATAAGGAGTGGGAAATGATGAATTAATAAAAATGGTTTCCCAAGAGAATGCGCCTCATGTGCCATATGATTTTCAAATATTTCTAACCATTTCTCCGCCCTCCGCCTCTCACTAGCGAGGGTTCAGGAAACACCATCATTCGATTTGGGCCCTTCGGCCTCCCATGGTGCTTCTCCTCCACCTATGGTACCTCTCAGCCTTTCCTCCAGGGTTCGTCTCGGTGGTCTGTCCTTCAAGGATGCCCTTTTTAGGCCTAATCATGTCCCCCTTTGTCCCTATTTCCCAGAGTTTGGCCTGGTTACCCCATCGGTTGTTAGAGATGGTGGTCGTCTGATAGTGGAGATCCCTACAGAATCCTTCCCAGATCCTGTTGGTTGCCTAAAATGGACCCTCGTGGCTCGTTTTGGTTCTGAGAAACCTCCTATTATGGATTTCAAGCGTTTTGGGGATTCCTGGTGGATTTCCCTTCTGGCCCAGGTTTCAACAGTGCATTGAAACTCATTTTGTCTGGTTTTCACATCCAAGGGGGACTTAGTTCATTCATGGTGCAAAGACCCTTGGCTCATGGGCCGGTGGCATTTCAATTTGGATGGGTGGTCAATGAAGGCACACAATGGTAGGGGATGTTCTCTTGCTGCTATGCGGTTAAGCCTACCAAGCTTGCACCTGTTTTTCCATAATGGGGCTCTTCTCATGGCCATAGGGGAGTTGCTTGGGGGCTTCCTGTGTGTGGATCACAGTAAAAATTGTTGTGTGGACACTTCTATTTCTCGGCTATGCGTGGAGATGGATCTCTCCCCGAACCTTCTTGAAAAGTTATCCCTGAAGTTGAAGGAGGAGATCGACTGGCGCTAGGATATTGTTTACCTAGTGCTACCAAGGTTTTGTTCCTTCTGCTCCCTACAGGGGTCACTCAGTGTGCGGTGGACTTCGCCAGTATTTCCATCATCCTAGATCCATGGAAAATAGGGATGCGGCCATGCCCCCAGCTCAAGTTGCTCTCCTAGAATCTATTCAGGATCCTGCCCTGGAGGATAGGGTGGTGTCAGAGGTTGCTCTACCAAATCCTGGATCTGAAGAAGAGCCTCTTTCTCTAGTGAGGTTTGCTTCGTAATTACCTCAACCTCCGGTGTATACCATCTCTAGCGGTGATTTTAGTCCCTACCAGGCTCTCAAGTTTTGCTGGACAGGGCCCTCCCCGATCCTACTATCTGCCTGTGCTGTCCCCTTCTCCTGCCCCCTCTTCCCAAGTGGCTGGCCTTGTGGTTGTGCACAAAGTCAATCCTTCCCTAGGATTCCCAAGGTCGGAATTTGGAAAACTTCTGTATAGTCTCGAACAAGGTTGTTAAGCTTGAGAGTCTACTTAGACTCATTCGAGCCCAGTAGATTCGACTCGTAGACTCGACTCGTAGACACGTAAGAGTCTACTTCAATCTGATCTTGCGCCATAATTTGAAACTCCCCTGCAACAAGAAGTTTATCAACCTAAGTTATAGTATATAAACCAAATTCCATCATAATCAAGCCACATCAAAATTAATTATAATAATTAAATTAAAAAAACAATTGGCCATCATGCATCTCCAATTTTTCATTAATAATATTTGAAAACAAAAATAAAAAATTACAGTCAATCTGAATTTACATCAAAAGGAAACAACCCAAAAAACCCAAAAGGAAAAATGTTGGGGGAGGTGCGCTACGCAAGGCAGTCCCCCTTTCGAATAGCCATGATCCATTAGGTATAAATTGGGATCGCATAATCCCAAAATACGGAATCACAAAACTATGTTTATTATTCTAGTCTTATAACAAATAAACCAATAAACATAGACTAAATTCATATAACAAATTACACAAACTAGAATGAACAAATGATTTTCAGTACCATCAAATTAAACAACAACAAGGTCAAAGCTGCTTCTAATTAAACCAATAAGCAATCAAGCAAATGTTCAGCAATTCGACAAAAACAAACGCGGAAAGTAGTAAAATCGACACATAGATGTAACGTGTTTCGGCCATTTGGCCTACGTACACGGGACAGAATCATCAGGGGTTCTTTTACTATGCATGAAATAATTACAAGAGATAGAATATAAAGAAGCAGCACAAATAAGAATCTATACAACCCTGAATATCAGGCCGAGACCCCCCTTTCCAGGGGCTCGGCTTACCTAGTGGAAACCCACATGTTGTCGAAGCATTAACTGAATCCCTCAGCAACCAAGAGAGACAAAGCTGCTGTCCAAGGTGCTCATAAATCAACGATCATCAGGCCGCTGCCATCCAGGTCCACCGCTGATATCCAACTCCTCCACACCTATGTAGATGCACTACTGTTGTCCAAGAACGTCGTGGCTGTCCAGGTGCACAGCTACTGTCCAAGAACATTGCGGCTGTCCAGGTGCGCAGCTGCTGTCCAAGAACGCCGCGGCTGTCCAGGGTTTATGTCGTCCGAGATCTTGAACTAGAGCCACTGCTGCAGTCCAAGAATCATCGTCGTCGTTCAGATCTGATGTAAACTAGAAAATCGCTGCAACTCCTGCACTTCGGACGAAGTCCATGAACCAAATTCTTCAACTTGGGTGAACCAAAAGAGCTCCTCCCCCTCGTAGCATGAATCCCCGGTTAGCGATCACAAATCGCGAACCA
Organism: Viscum album; assembly: GCA_963277665.1. Taxonomy (NCBI): domain Eukaryota; kingdom Viridiplantae; phylum Streptophyta; class Magnoliopsida; order Santalales; family Viscaceae; genus Viscum; species Viscum album. Next base: position 1,444,333,906 of record OY728155.1, on the reverse strand, counting down.
CCATCAAAGATGATCGACCCCAAATTAGAGCCTCCATTGCATCCGACGACTTCCGAAGAAATCTCGAAAGGCCAAATCTGAAATATAGAGAATCGTTGCCGCTGTTCGCATCCCCTTCTCGAGCCGCACTATTGGAATCCACCCAATCCATCGACCTGCTGAACTGAACGCCAATTAAAATTTCAAATCTGCATTAAACAATGATTAATCTCAATTCAAGCATAGACCGACAATTCAGATTAAAATAATCAGTAATAAATAAAAAAACAAACAGTAGTTCACTTTAATTAAATTCTAAACCCGCATAAAAATGAGGGGTTGAAATTAGGAAAAACCCAGGCACTATGTTCCCCCGAGCAAGATGGGTTGTGTCCATTTGTTGTCCTCTTCTTGTGTTGGATGCTTCTTGTGTTCTTTTGGGTGTAGTGGATGGTGATTGTATGGAGGCATATGTCTAGTGGAGTGGGGATTGGTGGGGTAGCGGTCTGCTGCTTGGTGCATGGAGCTGCTGCTGCGGCTGAGGCTTCTAGTCCCAGTGTGGTTTCTGTCCAGGTATAGTTCCAGGTGCTGGTCGGTTGTGGTTGTGTGTTGGGGGACTCTATGCTGCAGTGTTCTTGGTGTTGGGGTGTTTGTGGCTATAGTTTGGATGGGCTGTGGTGGTCTGGTAGGGAATTTATGTGGGCTGGTCTTCTGCAGGTGGTGTTGTCCATTTATTGTTCGTTGTCTACTCGGTTGGATGCAGGCTGGATGGTTGGGGTTCGGTGTGGTTTTGACTAAGTTCAAGCTTGGGTTGTGGCTGGTTTTGCTGGGGGAGAACAAATTACATCAACTTGCCTGCATCTATTAAAGAGAAGAAGGAAAAAATGACTCCTTTGAGCACCCAAAATACATGTATAGACACTGACCTGCCCACTATAGATAGCCACTTCTACCCATTTTTCCAGTAACTCATCCACCTAACACAAACAGAAACAAAGTTCTTATTTCTTATGATTTTAATGAAATACATAAACATGATTAATGACTGGTTAAATGGATTAGAGCAACACACCCGAACTTCCTCGTATTTTTCAAGGATCAAGGGCACCTCATCATATCACTATCTTCACAGCACTCATTTGACTATAAAAGAGCAGTCAACATTGAAAGAGCCAACCTGTGCGTGATGCAATATTTGCCCTTCTAGCCCCAGAACCCCCCACTAAATATGCCTCAACTAGTCCTTAAAAGATCAATCAACATTGAAACAAAAAGAAATAGCAGAATAATATTTCCATGAATGCATGAAGTATATAGGTCTAGAGAAGGAGACATTATAAAGAGCAAGCCCAAACACTATACTAGAATTCATTTGATCATGTCAGTATAACCCCCAAAAATATATAAGTCAAAATAAAGATCAGTTCTTAAAGAGTCCCACTTAAAAACAATGTTCAAAACCAAAAAGCTGAGACATTAGAGAATTAAGCAAAAAAATCAATAAAAATCCTGAATAGATTTGATTCTTCCACCACCAAAAAAGATCGTCATCCTCATCATCATCATTTTTAGCCTCACTAAAACCATGACCAACTTGAAGATTTTGAGCAACATCTTCATCACCATCTTGATCACTATCATTTCCAATATCATCATGAATTTCCATATCATCTAAATTGGGATTAGAATCATCAAATGTATCAGTCCATGGTGGTGGTCATGTCCGTGGTAACCAGTCACCAGGTGTACAATAACAATAGGGTGGATCATGTTAGGGTGGTTAGGCAGGGTCATAGGGCCACTTTACAGGTGAGACTTTTGTAGTGGATCAGACCCAGTAAGAGTAGGACCGCGACCGCTCTACAGTTAGAGGTACTGTTATAGTTTCCTCAGTTTTATCTTCTTCACTATTTGATACAAATGCATCCCATAGTTTCATATATGTTGCTGTTATAGAGAGTCGTGGGCTCTCTATCTTTTCTTTTACCGATGGCGTGACACTGGACACTCTATTTGGGACAAGAACATATAGTGTATAACATTTAAATGAATACCCTCTAGAGGTTGGTGGGTGTCACTTCTTGTGGGACCTCTATGTCTTATATATGACATGATATGATGTCATTCCCAAAATAGACTGGTTAGTTCCCTTCCAGGCTATTGTCGACTATTATTTCCATAGGGTGTGTTTCACAAAACCAGAGGGTGGATAATTTATTTATAAGGGCAAATTGGATGTCCAGGTGAGTAGAGGAGGACCCAAGCATCATGTATTGGGAGGAGTTATAACCCCTATTGCTGGTCTATATCTGGATGAATCGGGGAATTCACAGATGGGTTTTCCTCCTACGGGGGATCATTTCAAGGATGTTTTTCTAGAAGAAATTTCTAGTTTTCCTCTGGAGAGACAAGTAAAATTTTCTATTGAACTTATTCTAGGAGAAGAACCAGTGTCCATTACTTCTTAGAGGATAGATACTCAGAGTTATAGGAGCTCAAGAAGCTGTTGGAGGAGTTACAAATAGATGGTTTCATCCAAACCAGTACTTCACTGTGGGGTTCACCTTTCCTGTTTGCAAAAAATGTAGACAATACCCTCATTATTTGTGTGGATTATCGGATGTTGAACCTGTTGACAGTCAAGAACCGTTATCCCTTGTCTAGGATTGATGATCTCTTTGATCATCATTGAGGATATTTGGCGTTCTCAAATATTTACATGAGAGCCGATTATCATCAGTTTCACGTTAGACCATTATATATACCTCTTATAGCCTTTCAGGGCATGTATGGTCTATACGAGTATTTGGTTATGCCCTACGGTCTCACAAACGTGCCTGCAGTTTTCAGGGAACTGATATACCGAGTGTTCCATCCACTATTGGATTATTTCATGGCAGTCTTCATGGACTATATCTTGGTGTACACTCACACTAAAAACTACCATTCCACACATGTTGAGATCATTTTGAGTACACTGAGAGAGAATCATTTATATGCTATACTCTCAAAATTCCACTTTTGGATTGACCAGATTCATTTCTTAGGTCATGTTATCTCAGACACAGGAGTATCAGTAGACCTAGTGAATTTGAGAGCAGTAGTTTCATGGGATCATATGAAGAACTTCTTTGAGGTACGTAGTTTTCTAGGGATGAATGGTTACTATAGACATTTCATATATGCCTTCTCATTCTTAGGAGCACCAATGATGAACCTAACTAAGAAGAGTGTGATGTACTTGTGTTCCAATTCATGCGAGTCATCCTTTCAGAAGCTAAAAGCAAGGTTGACTTCAGGAATGATAATAGTTTTTTCCATGATAGGAAAAAGTTATACAGTTTACTATGATTTGTTAGGTATCGGGCAGGGAGTAGTACTTATACAGGGGAAGGAGTAATTGTGTACAGGTCTCAGCAGTTGTGGCCACATGAGGGGAATTACCCAACACACAATCTCAAGTTGGATGCAGTTGACCATGCCTTATGTTGTTGGATAAATTATCTTATGGGATAGAATTTTTTGGTTTTCACCAACCACAAAACCCTCAATTATATCTTCACTCAACTCGATCTGAATCTGATATAGTGAAGGTGGGTAGAGTACCTTCAGTCCTTTGACATTGAGCTTGCCTACACGCCTAGGAAAGCTAATGCAGTGGATGATGCGTTGAGCATGAGGACACATATATCAGCTGTTTAGGAGGCTAGTGGTGAGTGGTAGCATATGAATGTGTACTTTGAGATGCATTTGGAGGTGCACTATAGATAGGGGCATCCATTCCTTTCTTCTGTAGCTGTTACATCTACTCTTTTTGATCGAGTGTGAATGAAGTAGCTATCATATTTTTAAGGCCTAGTCCTACGAGAATGTGTTTTAGGAGAAAAACCTATTCCTAGATGGACCATAGGAGGGGATGAGATCTTGATTTTTCATGGGCATGTATGGGTGCCATCAGAAATAAGCGAGGAGCTGATGTGAGACTTTCATTCTTCATTTTTGGTGGTTCATCCTGGAATCACCTAGATGTATTGAGATATATACCATGAATATTGGTGGCCAGGTATGAAGATAGATGTTGCTAGGTTTGTCATGATGTGTTCCACCTGTCAGTAGGTGAAGGCGAAGCATCAACGAACAACAGTGCTTTTGCAGCATTTACCCATTTTTGATTTGATGTGGAATGATGTCATGAGGGATTTCATGATAGGTTTTCTGAGATTGCCTCGATGGAATGATGTAGTATGAGTTTTCATTGACAGAATCATGAAGTTTGCTCACTTTTTTCTTATCAAGGAGACCTTCAGTGTATATGTTCTAGGAAGGCTATACATCCGAGGGATTGTATAGTTACATGGAGTTCCAAACTCTATTGTTTCAAACAGGGATGCCCATTTTACTTCTCGGGTTTGGAATGGGTTATAGAAAGAATTGGGTACACAAGTAATTCTGAGTACAACATACCATCAAAAAACGAATGTTCAGTCTGAGTATACAATATAGGTGCTGGAGGACATGTTTCGAGCATGCATCCATGATTTTGGAGGTTCTGGGGAGAAGAACATACCACTTGTGGAGTTTTCCTCTAATAATAGTTTTCAAGCAACTATTCAAATGGCACCATGTGAGGCTTGGTAAGGTAGGCCAAGCTGATAACCAATATGTTGGCTTGAAGTAGGAGAAGTAGCTATGCTGTAATCTCATCTTGTCCATGAGACCACAAAGCTGATTGAGTTGATTCAAAAGAGGATGGCTACTGCACAGTCATGATAGAAGTCTTATGATGATCGATGGATAAGTCCTTTGGAGTTTGAGGTTAGAGATTAGGTTTTCCTACATGTCACTTCAAGGTTGGGAAACATGAGGATTAGGAGATAGGGTGGGCTTTCACTAAGATAGGTTGGGCCATTTTAGGTTTTTCAGAGAGTCATACCAGTTGCATATCAGCTGCACTTACGTTAGAGGTACCAGGCTATGCACAATGTTTTCCATGTTTCTCAGTTGAGACATTAATTCTAAGACCCATATCAGGTCCATTAACCCAAGGAGGTTTAGATGGAGGAAGACACATCATTTGAGGAGCATCTAATCCAGGTTATTGATCATAGTGAAAAGGTTCTCTGTGGCTAGTCTGTTCCTCTGGTATGAGTGATATGGCAGCACGAGTGAGTATAGGATGAGACATGGGAGAGGGAGGCTGGTGTAAAATCGTAGTGGAAGGTGGTTTTTGAGGGTTTTTCCTCTATGATGCCTTGCTAGTAAAATTCAAGGATAAATTTCTATAACGGGGAAAGTTTATAAGAACCCAGATCTTTCTTTCAGGTATGTCTTTTTTTTTCTATTTTTTTGAGAAAAGATGAGTTTCTGGATATTTCAAGAGTACATGCCATGTACTTATAAGTACATTCTGTTTAACTAGTTGCTACAGGTGACCATGTACTGGATGTGAAACGGACAAGTACACGGCCATCTGGGGTGTCCTGGAGGCCGTGTAAAGTGGGGCTCGGTAAAGGCATGTACACGCCGTTTAATTTTAAAATACACGCCGTGTACTTTCTTCTTATTTCATTAAATAGAACTTTGTCATGTCTAATCGACATAACACCCTTCCACTCCATTCATCTCATCCCCGAGTGAGCGTACCCCAAGATTCTTCTCTAATCCCCTAACTCTCCATCCTTTATCTGTATCAACTGATGTCGGTTTTTTGGAACCGCCTCAGTAAGCTCTTCCTTCTTCTAGAGCCTCATTTCCTGATTCCTTTTCTTTCGTGAGATATCCTCAGTTTAACATTTTATATGTTTTTGTAGATCTAATGTGTTATTGGTGGAATAAAAGTATGGGATTTAACTATATCGGTAGTATAATTCCGAATTAGATGGTTTGTGCCTTTACGTAATTATTCATTGAGTTATATGTGAAAAAGTGCCAATATCCTCGTTCAGGGTACTGGGTGTTTAGGGATTTTAACCCTATTAATTCTTGGTATTACTTGTATGTTTGAATAGAGGTTTTTTATTTTGAATAAGGTCAATTTCCATGATATGGATGTGTTTTTCCATGCTTTTTTGATTTTGTCCATTTGATCTAACTTTTCCTATCAGGCCATTGTTTTCTATTCCTAGTGTTGTTAGGATGGAGTAATTATTTATCTAATATGTTGTGCTATTCCTTGTAGATAATTATCCAAGTAGTACATTATGGTTTACATTGGATTTTTTTTATCATTTGTGTATTATTAATTTACATAGTGATGCGGAAACCCGGTGTAGTGAGACCATAGGAGAAATTGACGATGATGGATTTCCCATAGTGTCTATTATAATTATCACACTGTAAGATCATATGGGGTATTGATGTTCAGTGGTTCCTCAGAGTGTCTATAGCTCCGTTATGAGACCATAGGAGGGATTGACATTGAGTGCTTCCTCAGAGTGCCTGTAGTTTACAACTAAAAGACTACAGGGGAAATAGACGTTGAGTGCTTCCATAAACAGTATTAAATTATACGAGACTATAGAGGGAATTGACTGTGAGTGCTTCCTTGGAGAGTCTATTCTATATCCTTATTGTAAATTGCACCAAATCAGTTAGGATGTGAGAATATTCCCATAGGGTAGCTTGGATTTTTAATTGGTTGGTTAAATTGTTAAATATAAATGATTGTAATTGAAACTATAGGATTGTTCACTTTTGAGTACTTTGTTGTTTACTGGTTCTTTTTTTCTTATTGAATGTCATATAAATTCACTGACTATTAGGCACAAATCCTTGGGTTGTTACCTACTGTGATTTTTCTCACACCCTATTTGGGTCATTCTTTTGTTCCTAAATGAATTATATTTCTATAGGTATAGATAGGGGAAAGTGCCCTTCTACTTCAGGTACTTGATTACTATGGAGTTGGAGAGCATGAGACCAAGTTGAGGATTGCGATACTACTAGAGTTTATTTATATTATTTTTACATTGGTCTAGTACTGTATTCCAGCAATGTCACTTGTTTGGATATTTTCCTAGATATATGTACCTTACATCATTTATATATATTTCTTCTAGTTTTTTAATACTTACAGTCTTCCACTGTTTACTTATTGTATGTTAATATTACTGCATCCGCTCTTGTCATATATTTATTTTGATTTCATTACTTTTCCAATGAGGGAATAGTTTTCCCACTATCACGCCCAAGTCCCTTACTACTAATCAGTAGCCTCTGGCATTTAGTGATATTTTCTTGGGGCCATGTGACCAACTGGGTACGGGGCTCCTCTAGGCGGAACCCAGAATCGGGACGTTACAATAGGTCCAAGACTCCAATGTTTTGTCAGTCCTAAAAAATATAATGTTAATTAATGGACTACCAAAAACTATAAGTCCTATATAAACCATCTTGGGACCACTACCATGACCAGAACCAAGATGGGACTCGAGCTGCAACTACCACAAGCCTACCTCTATTGGCTAGAAGTGGCGATAATTTCCAAAGTCAAAACTAACTTGGGGTTGCCATTTCCTAAAAACATTTACACACAGACCCATTCAACATGATTAAAAGTGCATAGGGAAAGAGTGAAAGATGATACACTACAATAATGTAACCAATGATTTCATAAAACTCTATAAATTACAAAATTATGGTAGTGTATACTGAAAAGTAAAGGGAAAAAATACGCACCCAAAATGAAATGTGTCCCAAACAGACAGGAAATTAGAGATTTAAACTGACAAAAGAGATCCCAACTCTAGAATCCAAAGATATGAAAAAATACACTTTCTAATCACCCAATATCCCTAAAATTGTTTTATGGCATGGTCGACCTTTCTGTCATCTGCATAAGACACAATTTTTTTGGGAAAATACCATGCATGGGTGAGTATAAGGACAACCAGTAGGACACCACAAATGTTTAAGGGGAGTAGTAAGAGATACAAAAGACGATGAAGATAGTAGATAGAACAAGGTACAATGAAATGAAATATGTCAACCAAAAAAATTATTGAAGTAAGATCATCAAATAATAATGGGTTAAACAAGGTGAGTAGATGATCTATCCCTCGAGTATTCACCACCTATATTAGGAGAGTAGAGTCATCCATACATGAGAATCTCAAAACAAAATGAACCTGAATTACCCCACACATCTTCACCTATCATGGATGTAGAGTAACCAAATATAAGGAGTGGATACATAAAAGATATATATATATATATATATATATATATACTGTCATTCAAAGAAGACCAAACTATTTAGTAAGTGGATCTTCATCTCACATATCATCCCAAGAAGAAAAGTAGACAATACTTCCAAATGAACATCAACGATTGAAATAATTTCACACAAATTACTTGAACACAAAATTATAAGGAACTCATTCCCCACTCCTTGACACTGGCTGATTTGGGTGGATATGACTCTCCCGAATGGTTGTGATCGTGTCTAAAAAACATGACTTAGTGGGGAAAGTGTTCCTATTCCTATATATTCCAAATCATTGTCAAACCACATATCATCATTGTGTCTCATAGTTGATGAGACAAAATTTTAATATAGAGGAACCATTCCCTGGTAAGACCGGAGGGTTCAACTCTGGTCGTGGAGGACCCATTTCTTCCCCAGGTGGAGGGTTCCACTCTAAGTCATTGAGGACCCATGTCCTACCCTATGTGAGGGTTCTACTTAGAAGGTCAAGGACCCATGCCCAATCCAGCTGGAGGGTTCCTCTCTAGGTCATTAATGACCCATTCCCTTCCCAAGCAGAGGGTTCTACTTGAGAGTCTATAGAATACCCATTCCCTTTCCAGATAGTAGTTTTCATTATATAAGTAATCAATGAGCGATGCCCATCCCAGATAGAGGGTTGTGCTCATGAGTCTACATTTGGTGATCCTACCTAACCACTTCCATCACCGGGCATTGAATTAGATGATTTCATACTCATTACATTCCAAATAATTTCTCAACATCCATAACTGAGGGAACCATCTCGTTCTATTAGAAAAACACTCAAGATAGGCCACTCATAGGCTAAAATCTAGGTTCAAATGAAGGATATACGAATGTTCAATGTTTGATCAGAATATATCAAGGAGTACACAGTGTGTTAGGGGACTCTCATAGTGTATGCTCAAACTCTATATCCCAATCATGTCTTTGGTCAATAAACACAATCCTATCCATATAGAGGTACACACCATGTTGGTGGACTACATGGAATGTACTGGCTAACCTAGACCAGGGCTGTGTACTCCTCACCGTGTCATGTACCAGAGTACAAGAGTGTGTTCCTAACCCCATGTACTTGCACATGGTTTCCCATATATCAGACATATCATAAAAGGCTTCCAACCAGGAAGGTGGTAAACCAAATATAGGATGGACTACACATCAGGTCATCCTTCATTTCTCCCAATCCGTAGCCACTACCGTAGGAGGGATACACATTGTGTTTTCATCCTACTACAAAAATATAGTCAAGTTTTCTTTATAAATTATATATCCATCATTCAAGAATGAATATTCTTAATCCATCATAGATATCTCCTTGAATCATCCAAAAACTCACAGATCTATAAAAAATCATGGTATCTACCAATATTTCAATTTAAATCAGTTCTGCTTATTTTTTTGTTGTTTTACCGCTCATTTTAAACACCATTGAACTCCTTCTAAAAAGTTCATGACGTTTAATATATTGATCAGTTATCCTTAAACCATGACTATCCCTGATACATTCCATTCTCTCTAAACAATTATTTTTTCTTCGATCCTCTATGAAACTAGGAGTATGATTGGGCTCGGTACCACACAAAAATTACTGAAGTGGGATAAAGGGTGTCCAAAATGTGAATAAAATGAATAATAAAGGGAGAAAAGCACAAGAAAAATGGTTTTAAACATATTTGGATAAGTGTTAATGCACAATAATCAATAAAGGGTATCCATGGTTAAACAATTGAAACAAATTAAGATTCTAATACATGGGAATTTGGAGAGTATGCAATTAGCACATATCCATGAAATATTATGGATATGGTCAGCCATTTAATCAAAAGGGAATTAAAACACCAATTCAAAAGTCCTACCTAGATTATGGATTGATCATTGGTGATGAAAACATCCATTAGTGACGAAGAATGAACTGCGATAGCTGCCACCTGTCAATTCACCTCGATCCGATCATTGGTTGTTACATGATCTTTATTTTCCAATGAAGGACACTCTCCTCCTATGGATAGATCTTTCAAAGGTTATGCGTCCAATCCTTTTAAAATATTTATAATAGTGTTTCTATGAATTTTTTAACATGGACATTTAATAAAATAAATAAATAAATTATCAATTCCTTTCAATTAAACATAACCACCAATGAATGTCTCATATAAATGTCTGATGCCACCCAATTTTAGGTCATTCCTAGGGTAAAAATCACATTATGAACTCAACAATGGTCTTAGATTTCCCATTTGAGTCTCCTTCAGTGAGTTATTTGGTTTAGGGTTATTAAATAAATAAAATTGTTTAATTTATTTCTCCAATGCACCAATAAATTGGTTACCCCATCAATATGTCTCACACAAAACAACTTTAGGCCATGTTTATGAAAAAATTAAACAATTCAGATTCAACCATGGTATCAAAATTTTTATTCATGGATTTTTTAATATATATTCAACTTTTTCATATAAAGTTTCATGTAAAATAAAAAATAAAAAATTAATTATTTTTTAAAATTAATTATGGTCTTATTGGGCCTCGAAATCAGGTGTTATCTGAGCTCCTATCTCAAAAAATATTCTTAGTAATATTCCATGTACTTATATTGAAAAACGAAAGTCTTTAAAAAAATTCCCAATAACAGATTCTATATTTTATAGAAATCATTTCTCATAATATCCCTTATATATATCCTCTTATTTATTCTCTAAAACCACTACATATTTCCTTTATTCAATGGAGTAATCATCCATTACTTCATTATTATTGTCCTCATTCAAATACTTCACTTTTAGATCATAATTTCTAATTGTTGGATGAATGTTAAACATAAAATTCTCACCACCAAAAAAGAAAGATAACACCCCACATTAAAATTCAATTAACTTTCCCACCATAACTAAAAAAGAATTTCAAGACAGTGGGTTTATTCTCTTCATCCATATCAAGTACAAGGATTTAAAATAAAAATTAAATCTTTTCCATTTTAACTATAACATCTTCAATAATACCTCATACATATCTCACTATTTTTTATACCAATTTAAGAGAAACTATTATTGGATTAACCTCTTCTATTACCAATATTTTGAATGTCGAGTATGTCATGGTGTTCACACATTCAACAATATCACATAGTGATTTTAAAAATTCATTAGATCAAATATTCATAGGGTTTGGGAAGCTGCTTAGATATTATTTTTTTCTTTAGTGGACTTCTTGACACAAAAAAATTAACAGTATCTCGTGAGGGGTATTATACCCATCTTATTTAGTTTACTTTTATTAGATATTAATTCATTCATGAACATAGAATATGTGGAAATATTTTATAATTCTTCAGTTAGTAGAATGTAAATATGATGTATTCTGAACATCTATAAAAATTTATATTTGGAAAAATCCTTTTGGAGTGTGTCTTGGGTTATTTTTTTTACAAAGGAGAGATATTATTGTTTCATTATGTCACTCTCCCTATATATTTTCTACATATTGAAGGATTCAAGATATCAGAACTTATACGATAGGAATTTGGTGCAACATGGAGTTCTGTAGTTTTTTGAAAAATGGAAATGTCCCCACAAATGAAAAGTTTACTTCATGAAGGATCTCAAATATATGAATCTTCTCTATAATGGAATTCATATATATGAAGTAATTTTAAATTTAATGAAGTCTCCTTTTTGAATCTTCTTAATAATAAATTTGTTCACTTAGAGAATTTTTCTATGTAATGAAATTTGGAAACATAAAAGAGTTTATCTATGCTGAGAATTTATATTTGGAATGGAATTTAGATTCATGATGAAATTATTCTACATGAATAATTTTCACTATGTAATGAACAAACATATTTGAATTTTATAGTGATTCATGCATGAAATCAGTAAAAGGCATCCACATAATGTTTTTTGCAATAGGTCATAAAAATATAAGGGTTATGACTATGAAGATTTTTAGGGAGATATGTAACATATAACATCTCATAACTATCACTATAATTCATATATGGTTTTTATAACCTGAAGAAAATCAATCTAATACTCAAGGTAAGATTAATGAAACAAATTTGAATTATTTTAATGAATCTTGGCGACATTTTTGTTGAAAAACATGGCCACATTTCTCAAGATGTGTTGTGAAGAAAATAACATGGCGATCAATTCAAAACACGATGAAAGTGTTTTTAATAGATGACATCATCTGAGATTTGGATGAAACAAATGGATGATATTTTTAGTTCTTTCGTGAAGAATAATTTTCATGCAATTGAAATTCTCTAATATTGGAAGTCCCACTTACACATGATAACACTAGGAATATATTTTTTCAGGAAAATAGAATGTATTATGGTGACATGAAAAAGAAAGAGAAGAATATAGTCTCTATTTTAAATTTCAATTTTTCTTGGAGAAAAAGAGGGTGTTGTTAGACACTCGTTTACAACATTATATGAAATGGAGAGTTCTGAAGGATACATGATTAATTATAGATGACAAGGGGAATGAGTTTGACACAAGGAAGGGTATAACTATGGTATGATTCAAAAATTTTGGAGTATCACACTTGATAATAATTGTTTAATATTTTTTAATTTTTCTTTGAATTTATAAATTTATTTTTATTCTCTATTCATCATTTTCTCAACAATGAAACCCTTTTCTCAAGCTCATTTCATCTAAAAATATTGGTTTTAACTCATTTTGAATGATTTAAGTTGGAATCACATTTATATTGTTAAAAAATAACTATTTAATTAATATTGAGCTCAAATAATTATTCAAATAGAATATTAATTTTCTCAGTTTTGAAAACCCTAATTTTTTTGGGTTATTTTAAATTCATGGATCCTCCTTCTTAAATATCCATAGACATGTCCGAGATAAATCCTTCCATGTTGGTAAGGTTTTAGTCATTCCATTGATGCGTTTTCTCCATTTTCAAGAGATCGAATGCTCCTTGTGTAGCGTTGCAGGTTCTTCTGACTTTTTATTATTGTTTTAGTATTATTATTTTTTAATTTTATTATTTGGAATATAAAAGAAAAGAAAAAATAAAATTGTAAAATAATAAAAAACATAAAAGGAAGAATTTAAAACAAGGAATAAAAAAATATAACTCAAAAGGCAAATATATATATATATATAATCAAAATAGGGATAATTTATTAAAAATATAAAAAATTAATTAATTGGATTATCAATATATATATATATTTATTTATTTATAATCACATTGATATATTAAGGATAATTTTATTTAAATATAATTATCAATGTCTAATCACATGTACTATGAAATGATAAATCATTATATTATTTAGACAATAATTAATTTGTTTTATAAAAAAATATTTCATTATAATATCAAAGATAATTTATAAACATTATTGATGGTTAATTATAAGGTAATAATATAAAATTATTATATTATAATTAATAAGATATTATTATTAGATAATAATGAGATGATAATTATTTATCAAAGGTATTTATCAAATATAAATATTAATGGATAATTTGTAACAAATTATTGAATATAATTATATATAGATAAATTGTAATAAAATTATCAAAAGGTAATTATAAATTCTAATTCATAAAATAGTATCAAATTATAATTATAAAAGGATAATTTAGGAAAAATTACCAAAATATAATTTTAAAAGGATAATTTATAATAAATTTTAAAAATATAATAATAAAAGGGTAATTTGTGAAAAATATATCAAAAGAAAATTATAAAGGATAATATATAATAAATTATCAAAAGATGAATATAAATGGATAATTTTAAAAAACTTAGAAAATAGAATTATAGGAGAAATATTTATGTGAAATTATTGAAATATAATTATAAAATGTTAAATTTTTCAAATTTATCAATATATAATTATAAATGGATTATTTATGAGAAATTATCAAAGATTAATTATAAAACGAAAATTGAAGAACAATTTTCAAAATATAATTATAAATGGGTAAATTAAGAGAAATTACCAAAAGATAATTATTACCCAGTAATTCATAAATAATCCAATAGAGAGAATGTATTATTGCATGTGATATTTATTTTTAAATGAAAATAACTGATATTGGTTTCATGAACCCTTGATGAACATCAAGCATTGATGGGTCAAGATTATGTTAATAAGAAATAGATGAGGTGTATCAATCCACACACGGTGGTTTATCCTTGATACTGATGATGATGAATTTAAGGTAGTATGTTCAATAACCTTTTGGTCCTCACTTACACATGATTTCCATTAATATGATTATGTGTAGAGATTATTTGATGACCATTCTAGATTATGATCACATGTGGAGGTGTGTGTAGCCTTGGAAACCCTATGTTATACTTGATACCTTGAGTACATGTACCATGTTATTTATTTTTGATGGTTGATATCATGTATTATATGTGCTACTTTACTTATGATGATATGTTAAAATTTCCCATGTATCCTTCCATTATATGTATGCCTTGTGTTAGTGTTCTTCAAGACCAAAATAGGTGGACTTTTTTGAAATGTTATCCCATGGACAGGGAGTGATCATGACTTGCAATAGTGATGACGAGGGACCGATACAAAAGGTAGGCATACATCGATACCTTGTGGTTGTTGTGTGATGAACTCAATGTCTAATGGATGATGACTAACTACCTATACTTAGAATGAATTCAACAAAGATGAGAGGATGATTAGCAATCGATCCAAAGTATGTTACTTGAAAACAAAGGGATGATAATTAGAACTCAGTCCAATGTAAATGCTTTGATGTGTAATGGAATTAGATTATATCTATATCCAAAGTATTCCATTCGACGAATAAGGGATGTTGAATATATATCAGTCAATTGAATATAAAGAGAAAAAAATCTTCTTGGGGAGAATTAATGTTAAGTTTCAAAATCACATAATGTTGAGAAGAATGATTTCATTATCTCTATGGGTAATCCTTGACACATATGGAACCTTGATTATTCATCCTTTATATAGACGAAGTAGGTATGCTCGGGGCTTGTGGCATCTTGGATAACACACTACTACTAGATTTCTGTATTGTATGTTAATGCACATATTACATTTATTACTATTATGTCATAAAATTTTATACTTTAGGACATCATGATAAGGATGCATTGGTGGTGTCCTACCGAGTCTTGGGCTCACACTCTACTCAGGAATTTAGATGCACTTATAGATTTAATTAGAGAATTAGTGAAGATAAAGGAACCTATTGTGGATAGATGAGTAGGTGGAGCATAGAGCTCATGAGGACTTGGATAGTCACTAGAGAAACATGTAGTTATTTTATTTATCATCTATTTTATTCCTTCATGAAAGGTTTTCCAAAATGGGAGATAGTTTTATTTGCATGACTAGAATGTCATTTACTTTTCTCCTGATTAATATGATTATTTATTATATATTGTTTTGTTATTAATGATCCTATGACATGATACTGATGTTATAGTTTATCCAATTATGGAATTTGACCCAAACTGTTAGTAGGAATCATCTTGCAAACAAGGAGGAAGACATTAGGAAATGTGGAATTCTGGATCTGACCCGGTGGTTCTTGTTGGAATATTACATGGTCTTCAATGATGAAGGATAGAATATAATTATCATTTGAAAATAAAAAATCAGGTGAAAGAACATAAGATGAATAAATGACATATTGGTGGACTGACTTTGTCACAAACATCACATTTTAAGTAATTTTTGTGACTCTATTCATTCCATGAAATTCAATAGGAATACTTGTAAGGAACCAAACGTAAAAAATACATAATATTTACTTTCATTAAATAATTTACTTTTTTAACATTGAGGATCTTTTCCGATTTATAGTTTCAGATAATTGGGCCTTACTCATACATAACAAAACCATAACATACAAATTGGGCACATTCGATCAGTATCCATTTTTCCACTATATATGACTTTTAAAAATTAAATCATGATCTATTTAATGATAACTATTCATGACATTAAACTAGAACTCTTCAAATAACTTACACATCATTAAATCTTATGAAATCATTTAAAAATGTTGGATGAGAAAAAAATCACTATATGGTATATAGAAATTTGAAAACCATTAGTCCATTGATAAAAATTAGAAATCATGAAAAATCCATTCAGTAAAAAAAATTACCCAAAAAGGAACACATAAATCTCTAATAAATATAATTTATTTTACCTTTTGTAAATGAATGATTTCTATGAAAACTCATTATAAAACACAGAAAATTCATGTAGTTACCTTGGTACATCATCCGATTGAACCATTAAAACACCTTAAAACCCTTAATTATTAGAATAACCACACAACCAACATCTGATATAATTATATGGATAATATATTCATTACCCAATTAATTAATGTGTTATCTGGGAACACACATATTATATGTTATAATAGCTTCTCCCAGTGCTACCTGAGAGCACCAATAATTTATAATGTTGTTGAACCATGACATGAAATGATGTATTTCATAATTTGAAAAAAAAATTAATCTCATATGAAAATCAATTTCAAATAATAAAATACTATTTTATTTCAAAAATATCATTTTCAAATACAAAATACACCTTTATTTTGAAAATTTGTTTTTAGTACCCAAATTACCAAGAAAGGAAATATGGTTTCTCTTTAAAGAAAACTTTAACTATTTAAATTTAATCCAAAAAAATAGTGTTCATGGTGGGGGAAAATTCATTTTTTCTATAAACTTTTATAATTTAACCTTACTATTGTCATTTGTTAAAAAAATCTATATAAAACAATTAAAAATATTCCTTCTTAAATTTCATGAATGAAATTCAAAATAGAAATAAAATATCGTTTATAATCATTTCATAAACAAAAAAATGATAAAAAATATCATTAATATTCACATGTATAAAAATATTTGAATATTAACCCTTTAAACACTCATAGTTTCATGAATCACCCTGAACATTTAAATCACAATACCCATGAAAGAATAATATATAAAAATAATATTAAATAACACGATAGTTCAAAAATATGGATATATAATTTCAAAGGCATTTATGTAACTCTTTTTAAGGAATAAAGATGATTATCCTTAGGAAATTCCACAATGAAAGGATATTAATATTAAATCCCTTACCCTGATTTTGACTTTTCACTTCTATTTTTATCGTCCTCTTTTCCGAGTAACTCATTTTGGTTAGCCCCAAAGGGCTTCCTTGGTTGTATTTCTACCTAAAATTTTGAATATAGGGTGAATGGAGGGATTTTTGGATATTATTTGGGTAGTGGTTTGATGATCCAAAAGGTCTTGATAGGCGTGACCATGTGAGGTGTGAGTTCCCTTTAATAGGGGAGGAGGAGTGACCTTCTTGAAAATATAAAAATGTTAACACTATTGGGGGTCTGCCTTACATAATGTGATTACGATAATGGTACCAATTCGATACAAGATGGGATAAGGTCGAATAATGTCTATAAATATGGCTTTGGACATATTTCTAGGACATTTAGACTCTTATTATTAATGGTTGACCACAAAAGTAACAATATTTTTACATTAATCATTATAATTAATTTTATTGAATTTCAATAATATTTTTGTAGAAAGACTAAGTTGAATTATCATACATTATAAATATTTATTATTATAAATATGGAATCAATTTTCCAAATTATAATCCTATATGTTGTAGAAATTAATGAACAATTAATCCTGTAAATATGGATTAGGAAGATGATTTTTAATGTAAAACTGTTCAAATTTTCTCATTGTTTTAATAATTAAATTCAATATGAAATTGTTTCTAATGACCTAAATTGGTTTTAATGATATATAATTTATCTAATTATACATAAATTACTAATAAAAACATTATTTAACTCCATAAATAAAATTTATGAAAAATTCGGTTTGAAATGAAATTCAGTATTATTAACTATTCATCAAAATATGAATGTTTTCATAAAAATAATAAAAAATCAACTGAAGTAAATTTTTGAATTTATGTTTTAAAAATGTGCTTTATTTTTTTCAGAAAGATACTATAAAAGATTAAAAAATACGATTTAATATAGGTTCTCCATTAAAAGGAGGTAAGACATCACTTTAGAAAAATAATGTTTTCATGCATAAAACTAGATTTATTCACACCTTATAACAATAAAATATATTTGATGAATGTAACAAATATTTATAAACATGTGTAAAAATAATAGAGTTAGTTTTAAACACACCCTAAAATATAATGGATAGATGATAAATACCACTTTTATATCAATACTAACAGTATATTGTTGCACAATATATCTCAAACTTGCGTGAAACACAAGATTTTGGAGAAAATCATTGTTTCTTATTTGGTATGCTAAAAGATGTAGCATTCATATTAAGGTAAACTTAATATATAATTCATTAATATTAATAAATATAAATAATATATATATATATATAATTACCCTTGATGTTACATCATTCCCCCTTTTGGAAATTGCATCCTTGTAATTTTATTCCCTTGTCAAATATGTGGGGATATTTTTCCCTCATAGAATTTTTGGATTCCCATGTTGCCTCTTCTACCATAAGGGTTTTATATAATTATTTAACAAGTTTAATTTACTTTTTTAACTACAATTGATCTATATGGTAGGAATTTAAACTGGCCATTGCACATAACAAAGATTCTCTTACAGTTGAACTATTTCATGGATCAAAACATGAGACAAATATGATAAATAATTCATTAACCTTAAAAAATGAAATACACTGTGTACCTAGGATAGAATTGGAGGTAAATACACATGGTAAAAAAAAAAATCAAACTTTCTTCAGGATTTTATAAGGAATAATGAATCATGGAATCATATTCCCCTTCTAACCAAAATGAATCACACTTTTCCATAGAGAATCTTTGAGAAGGAGATGATCACATACCTCAAAAGAAAGATCATTCCATTGGTTATCCACATAACTTTTCTTCATGATCTTAATAATAATCATATTTCATTAAATCAAATTAACTTTCTCAATCATTTCCTCTACAAACCATGGTCCCATCAACTTACTTTCTCCTACATCATCTTAAAAATAAGTTTATGGAACCACTTTCTATATAATACCTCAAATTGTGCAATCAGTATACTAGATTGAAAAACAATATTGTAAGAAAAATTTAACAATGAAATATATTAATCCCAAATTCTTTGTAAATACATATTCTATGATCTAATAATGTATTCCAAGGTTTGAATCATCCATTCAGACTGCCTATTAGACTGATGATGAAATGTTATACTGCAATATAATTTAGCTACAAATAACTTCGAAAGTCTTTTCCAAAAAATATATATGATCTTGGGATCATGATATGATATAATGAATATAGGAACATTGTGTAACATGAAAATATCTTTTCGATACACTCTATAAATCTTCTCAAAATACATCACATCTTGAATGAAATGAAAATATATAAATTTAGTTAATCGATATAAGGTAACCCAAATCGCATTATTACCTTAATAAGTCTTTGGAAATATTTCCATGAAATTCACTGATATATTCTTCAGTTTACACTTTGGAACTATAAAGTGTTGAAGCATCCACTTCTGTAACTATTCTCCAATATTAACCTAATAACAAGTAAAACACTTCATGATAATGTCATCTATGTCTATTTTCATTGCATCCCACCAGAAATACTCTCAAAGGAATCTGTACATCATAGTGCTACCTAGATGAAAGATAAACGGAGAAATATGAGATTCATTCAACAAATATTTCCTCACCTAATATTTTTAAAAATTTTAAAACACATTCTTTATCAATATTAAAATCATTAAAATTAATTGTCAAAGAATTCTAACTTTTCTTATAATGATTGATCCATCTTATGATCCCACTTAATTATTTATTAAAATCATAACTACAATGAAATGTGAAACAAAATAGAGACTTTCATTACATACACAACATCTAGGCCAAAATTCATCAGTCTATTAACCAAAGTGTCCCATTTCAAATGTATCGTGGTTATTGTAGCATTACTTTCTTGACTCAATGAATTTGAAACATTGATTTATTTTCATGGATGATAATGAAATATGCAATAATAATCCATTATAAGTTATAAAAATATTTTTTTTCTCATTTTTAATTACTTATGAGTGAATATATACTTATTTTTTTGAAATAAGTATATATTTAACACATTTCTTCATTAAAATGATGCCTCCAAATTTTTAAAGAAAAATAATACCAGCTAATTCCAAATCAGGAGTAGGATAATTCTACTAATGATATATGAACCGACGTGAAGAATTATCAATTACCTAATCATTATTAATTAGGAAAAAACTAAGTCCATTTAATGAAGCGTCACTATAGATTATGGATTCACCATTTCTAGAAGACATGGGCAAAACAAGAGCATTCACCAATATTCTTTTCAATTCCTAAAAAAAATCATGAAATTATTTTGTCCAGATCATCCTAACTCGTATTGGAGTTAACTTAGTCAGTGGGATAGAAAACATAGAATGTTTTTCAATAAACCACCAATATTAACATGCTAATATAAGATGATTATGAATCTTAGTCATATTTTTGGGTCTTGACATTCTCTAAGAACTTTATTTTTATCAAGATCAATAGTTTTTCAATCATTAGAGACCAAGAAATTATTTTTTTTCAACCAAAATTTACACATTATAAATTTCTGATATATTTTATTTTCTTTTAATGTCATAAAAAGAAACCATATATTCCTTTCATGTTCATCCTGAATTTAAGAAAGTACTAAAATTAAATCAATAAACACAACCACAAATTATCCAAGAACACATGAAAATTTTTACTCATAAGATCCATGAATATAAGAGGTGCATCAAATAATCCAAACTAGCATAACTACTAATTCATAGTTATCACATCTAGTTCATAACATAGTCTTCAAAATGTCAGATTCCTTCAATTTTAACTGATTATACCCCAACTTTAGGTCAAACATTGAGAAATATTGTGCTCTATGGAGCTCATTAAAAAAATCATTGATATGAGGAAAAGTATTATTTTTCATAGTAGTGATGTTATTCTAGGCTCTATAATCAATGAAAAGTTTCAAATATCCATATTTATTTTTAATAAAAAAGACAAGAAAACACCATGGTAATGTGTTATTTCAGATGAAACCCTTATCTAATAGCTCCTGTAATTTCTTTTTCAACTCTATAAGTTCCACATGAGCCATTTGATAACAGGGTTTTGAAATGGGCTTCCCATCAAGTTCTAAGGTAGTAGTAAACTCAACCTCTCTATCTAGTATAAAGCTTGTAAAATCATCTGAAAAAAAATCTATTTATCCATTTTCTATTAGAACATCACAAATTCGAATTGATTCTTTATTTTCCCCAACATGCTCTAAGTAACATTCATTTCCATATCTAATCAATTTATCAACTTCTTCTTGAAGTTATTAATTGAAGGAAATCATTGAACGACACTTTCTTAGCACTGTAATCTATCTTAGCATGGTCAAATGAAATCCAATCTATACCTAGAATGATATAAAACTCTACTATGGAAAGTTCAACATGAATTTTAGGAAATACCATACTAATGATGGAAATAGACAGATTTCTATAAATCTTGGATTCTTTTATAATTCCACACAATGTCTTTACAAAAATCTATACCATAAATTTATTAGGTAATATTCCAAATTTATATAAACATTTCTCAGAAATGAATGAATGTGAACATCCAGAGTCAAACAAGGTTTTGGAATAATTTTAAAACCAGGTAACAAACATGTCACCACATTATTTTATGTACCAACATCAACTATTTTAGTATAGAATGATCTCGCTACAATTTTTTATTTTTGATCATGAATATTTACAATCAATGCATCTAAGTTGAGACATGAATTAGAAATATGTTCCATCTCATTATAGAAAAATCAACTTACCATTGTATGGAAATTAGTTTCCACATTGATTTAATCCTTGGGATTCTTTTCCTTGCATTAGTAGGCCCTGTGGCTAAAAATTCTCCATCATTTTCACATCCCTGTATTCATAATCAATTATGCAGGGTGCTTTTTAGAACCCTTACTAAAACATTTGATCTTAATTTTCTTACCCCTATATTTCTTTATTTCATGTTTCTCCATCACCTACCATCATGACTGCTTATTACTTTCATCATCTCGAGGCATGTAAGAGTCAAAAATCTCCTTCTCATCCATTTTAGCATAATGAGATTTTTTTTCAATTATTTTAAATTATTCTCCAGCCAAAGATGTTTTTTGACTTAGTTTCATTCCTGATAAAAACTGATTAAATTTTCTATCAATGTTCCAAATATAATATAGATCATTCCTGGATAATATTATTAATTTTCCTTCATATGATGCTATACATTTTTTAAAATTTAACCTAAATTATTAGAATTATTTTTAAATTCAGCGTAAAAACACCTTAGGGAATTATTTCTCAAAGAAAATTTCCTTCAATGATTCCATTTACATTGATCCAATATCATCTTTCTCTATGGTGTTATAAACCAAAGACCACCATCGATCAGATCCACCTTCCAAATGAAAAATGTCATGGGTTTCCTTTTTAAGTTCTAAATATCCATTTACATAAAATATCTTTTCTAGAGCATTGGTCTATCCTTCAGCTACAACTGGTTTAGATGATCCACTAAATGATGGGAAATGTGGCTTCAAAAAATTATCCACAAATGGAATATTCTTTCAGGGTAGACCAAATTACTCTCTACTGTTGATACCACCATCCTTTATCGACTGAGTCAACTGAGCCATTACTGTAAAAAATTGTTCTATTCCAATTTCTAACTCTCTCAAAACTCTAATTTGGAAGGATATCTTCGTCTTGGTTCATTCCCACCACTGCTTCCCTATTTTATTTATCTAAAACTCGTATAAATAGACATATTTTAGATGATGAACCATGGTAATATTCAAATTATATAACATTTTAACATTACCATTCGAGAAAATATTTTAAGGGAATGCTATTAACTCTATAATAACCTCTAATGTGATATAAAATGTCCTTTGATACCAACTAAAAATCAACATTCTAAAACATTACTAATATTTAATTTAGTCAAGAATTTAATTTCTTTAACATTGAGTATTGTTTCAATCTTCATGTATTAGGGAATTAGTATATAACCCATACATAACTAAACCATAACATACAAAGTGGACTCTTCTGATCAGCATCATGTTTTTCCAACATATAATTTTAAAAAAAAGAATAATATCCTTTATAAAAAACATTTAAAAAGGTTGGATGAGAATAAAAAACACAGTATGAGATATAAAAATAAAGAAACCATTACTCCAATGAGAAACGTTAATACTCATGAAAAACATATTCTTTAAAACAAAAATATTTTCCCAAAAAGGGAAATATCAATCTTTAATAAATATCCTTTAAATTTTCTTTTGAAAAAAAAAATATTTTCATTGAATCATATTAGTGAACATATAATATTCATGTAGTTAACTTGTGAAATCATCACAATGATACATTATATAATCCTTACACAAACCCTTGAATATTGGAATAACATACACCCAACATATAATATAATCCCCCACATAATATAATAATTGTAACACCCATAGATTTTATGAGATAGTTTATTTTTAATTAATTTAATGTATTTTTTTACACTACACTAATATTATATTGTGCTATACACTAACCCGTATTATATTTTAGTATATGCCACAATATTCTTGGCATGTGTTGCACACAATTTCAAGTTCTTTTTATAAAATTCAACACTAAGTATAAATATTGTTCAATATAAAAATTAACTATGTTTGTATTATGTTATATGAAACACCAAAGGATTATTTCAGTACACGCAACATTGGTTTGTCTTGTGTTACACACAAGAGTGGCCTTCCTCAATTTCTTGTGTTGTACGCGATTCCGAGTTTCACTAAACAATGATATATTGTGAAAATATTTTAATTTAATGGGATATTAAATAGAGGTTATTAATATTATTAACCAAATTTATTATTTTATATAATATTATCCTTTATCTTAAATTTTTTAGAATATAAGATGATAATAAAATTCATTTTTCCAAAAAAAGAAGTATTTTTTTTAAAAAAGTAGTTTAACCGCTTATGGATGGCACACCCATTATAAATATAGTTTTGAAATGATTTTAAGTAAAATTTGTTAAAATAAACTTATTATTCTTATTTTGTATATAAAATTAATATTTGTATGAATTTTTGATTTTTTTGATAACTTTCATATTTTGATGAATTGTGAAAATACACTAAAGGATAACTGAAAATAACTTCTCTCTTTAAAATAATTTATATAGTTATAATATATTATTTAATGGTTTTAAAGTATAAATTTAATATATTTTTATATTTTAAGACAATTTATATCATTTACATTAATTTTATATTGAATTCGTATGTAAAAACATTTTATTCTATTGCAATTTTTTTCACAAAAACCCGTTTTTTTCAATAAAATGATTAATTTTAAAATAAATATAAAAAATTATGTGTTTTTAGTTTATAAAAATGGATTCATATTTGGAATGAGTAGGTCAAAATTATGTTAATGGGAGACATTTATTTTTGGGGTAATTATGAATAGTAACATTGGTAATTATTTTAATTACAATAGTTAAATGTAAATTGGGTAATTAAGGGATAAAATAAATTAAAATTTATTCCTAACACCTTCCAAAATTCTATTGGAAGAATAAAAGTTAACCCGTATCCCTTAAGAGTCATAATAGAATCATTTTATGGACTTTTCTTTGGGAAAATGATGTAATTAATATTAATATCAAAGAAAGTGACAACACATCACTCTCTTATATCCTATAAATGTCATAATTTTAATTTAGTGACCAAAATCATAAAACATAGAAAGTAAATAGTCATAAGAAATATAATTAAATTATCTAAATCATGTGAATTTATTTATAATTTCATAGATATTAATTAATTATCATTAATGATGACACAATTGTGATGTAAACATTATTCTATTAACTGAAATATCAAGTAAATGGTTTTAAAAATATTAAAAGAATATCATATGAGTGAATTGGAGTTATACATGAAATTTATAGGTACCTATGAAATGATTATATTTTATTAAATATATTAGTTAGAATTTATCTTTTGTGATGATTTTACTTAAAGTCAAATAAATAAATAGTCTGAAAATTGACACTATTGATATTTTATAAAAATTATATTTTGTAAAGTTATTTAATATTCATAAAAATATTTAATAATTACAAATTGATAATTATAGGATATAAAATTTCATAAAATACCTATTTATGGTCAACTTACACCATAAAAGTAAATATTTAGAACCATTAAACATTTATAATGTTATTACCACAATTAAAACGAAATATAATAACAGTGTTAATTAAAATGATAATTATTAAATTGAAATAAAAACTTGTATTAAATTTATTGGTTAATGGTATTACATCCCTATCTCATTTTTTATAAAAAAATTAGATACTTTCAATTATTTTATATGGGGTTTGATTTTATTATAAATTATTATTTTTGAGGTTTTCAAAAGTGCCCATCACCTCAATTATAAAAGGGTACCTTCTCCCTCTCCTCTTAACTCCATATCAAGAATTCATGTTCGAAAAAACCCTTCCCATTTCAATTATAAACTTCCAATGTCACATTATATAGGTATTGGTCTTCTCTAAAGACCAACTCTAGTTCCCTAAGAAGAAATTTAAAGGAGGCTCGTCAAGGAAGACGTAATATCTTCTACCCATATTTCAAATTAATTTCCAATTATACTTTCTATTATTTAGTTATTTCATTATCATTTAATAATAAATTTATAATTCATATACTTATATGTTATTATAAATTTTAAACAACTCTATTTTACCTTATATCCATTTTTACGAAAAATGAAATCACCCCGCGTGCGTACGCACGACATACCGTCTCCACGTCGTGGTGTAATATGTTGTTCACCACCTCCTTACATGGATGGGTATAATGGTGGAAATAATATATATATATATATATATATTATTAGTACATGATACTAATACTGATATATTATACACCATCCAATTCAGTTCCATTCAACTGTTATGGGAATGATATCGTCACTCGAGCATACATAAGGCTTACCGTCTCCACACTGTAGTGTAATATGTTTTTCACACCACATTAAAATGGATGGATATAATGGTAGAAATAATAACTATATATTATCATTATAACATTATACTAATTTTGAGATATTATACACCATCCACTTTAATACCATTCAACAATTATGGGAATGATATTATCGCTCGTGTGTACGTATGGTTTACCGTCTCTATGACGCGATTAGATCCCTTCTCTATGTTAACCATTAAAGAATGATTATAAAGTATATATAGTAAATAATCATGAAATATATTACATAATAATTATTCTGGATTTATGTATATATATAGGTGTGTAAATTACTTACTTCTATTCAATTTAATTAGGAAACGAAAACAACATTCAGGTATACGTATGTCTACTGTCTCCATTAATGATGCATTAAATTTATTTTATCTATATTAAATATATATATATACTGTATATATATATATATTATATTAATATTTTTTTACATTCTCTATGTATGTAAATCATGATATAAGTAATATAATCAAGAAAAACAATTCAAAACACGTACGATAAATAAAACAATTATTACCCAAAATGTTTATTTAACATGGAATTGACAAATTAAGGGTAATATAAAGTCATAATTGAATCATATATTATATAATAAATATTATTAGGGTTTCTTAAAAGTTAATAATATCTTTAAACCCACTATATAGTTTTTTCAGACACATACGGAATGAATCAGACCTAAGGTAAGGGATAAATTTGCAATGTTATTTTTATTCGAGATTGCTTCTATGTAAGTATTTACTGGGGTTATATTTATCATCAATGTCCATGATTTATAAAAATGTTTCATAAAATGTTTAATATTATTCTAAGTATGTTTAAAGTCAGGTTTACCAGTTTTTTGACTTTTTCTATGTGTAATGGAATTAATCTTTCTTTTGATTACCATATGAGGTACTTTTAAATTTTCCAGTAAAAGTACAAGGAGAATTTTTTAAAACTTATTTAGAATAAATGGACTTTTAAATTTTCATGAAGTCTTATTCCTTTAAGCTTCCTATACACTATTTCATGTTTTTAAACTAATTTTTTTTCTTTTAAAATTGCACTACATTTTGGGAAATTTTTTTTATAAAAAGAATGGATATGTTCCTTATGAATTAAGCTCAAGTGTTTTATCAAAATTATTATCTATATAAGAAGAAAAGGGGTTATTTTTACATCCCTATTATTACATTGATTTTATCTCATTCATGATGTAATTATTTTTATGAAATCCATTTATCTTATATAGATTGTGTTATGATCAAATGATGTTAAATACTCATTTTATTTCATGGGTTATGCTTTGGTGAGTGTTTTTGTGTTTTTTGGAACATATAAGAATTATTTCACTATAAGATGAGTGATAAATATATCTCCCTCTAATTCATCATCTAAATGTTTATATATAATGAGATAGACATGACTGGGATGGCACGTAAATCTGGTTCAATAATACATGGATGGAATGACAAGTAAACCCGGTTTAGTAATGAAAATTTTCCACTATGATGGTCTTGTAATAATGACTTGGCTACTGTAGAAAAAATGATATGTTCTTAATGGTTTTCCAAAATTCCATATTTTATTCCCATTTTATTTTATCATTATTAATGTTCCTTTATTATCCATGCCTTATGTTCTACAAAGATTTATTTCATGACTCAATATTTTGATGTTTAAACATTTTTTTTCATTTTTTACATTAAAATGTTTCGGGTTTGTTTTATGCTCTCTATGTTTACCCTTTCTGAGCATTTGATCTCACCATTTTTATGTTTTCTTTTCCCCAGGATATAAATAAAGGTTTTAGGTAGGAGGTCAAAAGGGGAAGATCTTTATGAGAGAAGTTGAAGATATTTAACCATGATTAGAATATTTTGTTTCGAGTTTATAAAGACACTAAACTAATAAAATATTTGGGAGTATGTTTGTGTCATGTATTAAGTATTCTGAAGAAGAAATATAATGTCTATGTATGTCAATCTTGGGTCTCTATAGTTGGTATCAGTGTGAAGGTTTAGTCAACCATTGGAAACTAGGATGAGAAAACTATAGTGAGATCCCTATAGATATTTCAAAGGATATGTCTAGGGATTTCATAAGGATAAGTAATGTATAGTTTGCAAACCTAGTTTTTTTTGTGATAATAATTTCTATCATTAGGTTAAACTAAAGATATCTAAGGTTGAAATATTATAATTAATTTACATTACTTAAGAGTTTATAATCTATGATATGTATTAATCATAGTTTTAATTATGATCATAGTTCATAGACATAACTACATAGAAAATAGTTAACTGAAAAATGTTTTAGAAGTGGAATGTTTGGGGATTATGAAGATCGATTTCCTATGTGGAAATATCATGAAGAGAATCCTGAAGATGATATGAGTATTGGTCATACTGCTGAAGATAAAGAGATTTTTAATGACATGATAAAGGTATGTGATGTTATTATAGTATTTTTTACATTAATACTATGAATATTGAGGTTGATAAACCTTAAAAAATGATTTATATTTTAAGAAAAATGAAGTTGATGGATCCTGACTAATGGTTTTAGAATAAAGTTGGATGATTGAAGTGTATATTATTTAGGAATCAATGATTATATTATGTGAATCATGAAATAAATAAGTGTTTTCAGTATAAGTTTTTAGTTAAGTATTGGAAATGATATATTGAATATTTCTAATGATACAAAAATTAAATTAAGGGTAAGGTGATATACTTGGAGAACACGTTATTAAGGTATATATAACACGTAATATGTCTCATATGTTATGATAATGATGTATGGATTAAGATATCTTGGATTTGAATAAAAAAAATTGGATGGTCATAGTTTCTTGGGAACTAATTATGGAGTTCTTGAAAAGACGGTTATGAAATCATGGATGAAGTATACAACTTTTTTGGGACTTACAGAATATATCAAATAAGATTTGGATTAAGGTAACATGCATCTTTTCAATAAGGATATCTGAAAATTTATGTTGTTACCATGACTCAAGACAATGCATGGTGAAGTAATTAAAATGGTTGGAATGTTACCAATAAGATATATCTTATGATATATGGGGGATAAATGATGGTATTCACATTATTTTAATATCGAATTTCTGGTTTTCTTACAGTGAGATTGGACAAAAGTATTTTGGATAATACTAAAGGTTGGAATGGATTAAGTTGGACATTATATAGTATTGTTTAAGGATAAAACATTAATTTATATTATTTATGGATTGTTATGATAGTATTGTTTTAGAAAAAGTACAACCAACAGTATGAAAGACAACCCATCATGTCAGACAAGGCTACAGGAATCGAACCCACAACCAAAGTGTGACATGCCTTTATCATCTACCACTAGCCTACGGGAATTCACTGGTTAGTATAAATTAGTTTTATTTTTTCAATCAGTATGATAAATGACATATAAGCCCATTTTTGAAACCATATATAATTAATATCACTATAGATAGCCTTATGTATATTTTATAACTTGTGATAATCATTTTGTGATAGATATAGATAAAATAACCTATCATTCTAGTGCATGATCTACAAACACATCAAGAATGAAAAATTTGAAATCATTTAATTAAATAATAGATGAAGTGTACATTGTTTCGTGAGAGATAAACAATGATATTGTAATAAAATCATGTTAGTATCTCTTCTCATGTTATTTATCTTTAGGAAAATGATCATGAAAACAAATTTTATTTATCCTAATACTTTCTTATTCGATGAATCAGATGGTACCTTAAATCCTCATAGATTTATGGATTTGTAGTTGTAAACATTCTCCAAATCTTATTCTCTATCACTATCCATCAAAACATGAAGGTTATATTTCTCTTCTATATCCATATTTCCACTTACCATCTATGTTGTCTTATGTGGAAACCTAGTGATGAGTTACATTGGGTAAACATTATGTTTCTAAAATTCCTTTTCAAGAATAAGTTTTCGTATTCCTTTTTACGATGTGGGTTTCTATGGAAGAATCATTCATGTAGAAAACCATTTATAACCCTGATGAATTTCAAGGGAAAAATTCATTTTAAGGGGGGTAGAATGTAACATACTGATATTTTATGAGATAGATTATTTTCAATATCATTGATGTATTTTGTTGTACACTACACTAAGATTATCTTACGCTATACACAACACTGTATTAGATTGCAGTATATGCAACACAATTCTTGGTCTGTGTTGCACACAATTTCAAGTTCTTTTGATAGAATTAAACAATTATTATAGATTTTGTTCAATTTAAAAATGAACTATGTTTGTATTATGTTATATGACACACCAAAGTAATCTTTCACTACATGCAACACTGTCTTGGCTTTTGTTATACACAAGATATACCTTCCTCGATGGCTTGCGTTGTATGCGATACCTAATTTGATAAAACATAGATATTTTAATAAAATATTATTATTTAATGGGATATAAACTAGCCATTATGAATATTATTAACCACATTTTTAATTTTAGAAAATATTAGCATCCATATTAATCATTTTTTAGAATATGATATGAGAAAAAAAAATCAAATTTTCAGATAAAAGAAGTATTTTTCAAAAAATGATGTTTTATCACCTTTTGAAGGCGCATCCATTTAAAATATAGTTTTTGAAACGTTTATAAGTTTAATTTTACAAAATAAATCGCTTCTTTAAATTGGGATATTAAATTTTAGTTTGGAAGAATTTTTGATATTTTTTGTTAACTTTCATATTTTGATGAATAGTGAAAATAAGCTAAATTTCAATTGAATTTTTTTATCATCGATATAATTTATACGATTAAAATATATTATTTAATGTTTTTAAATTATAAATAGAATATAATTTTATATTTTTGGAAAATTTAAGTCATCTTCATTAATATACATTGAATTCATATGTAAAAAAAATCAATATTTTTCAATGTTTGAAACCGAAATCCATTTTTTCGACATCTAGATTAATTTAAAATGAATTATAGAAACATATATATTTTGAATTTTGATAAATTGATTCCATATTTTTAATCCATAAGTCCTAATTATTATAATGTGATACATTTATTTATTAGGCATTATGAATTGTAACTTTGGTAATTTTTTGTATTACCATAGTTATAGATAAATCGAGCAATTAAGGTTAAAAATAATATTATAAAATTATCCTAACACCTATTAAAATTATATTGGATGAATAAAAGTCGAACCATATCACATAAGGGTCAGAATAGATTCATTTAATGGACTTTTTTAACTAAAAACGATGTAATTATTATTAAAACCAAAGAAAGTGAGAACATGTCACCCTCTTATATCTTATAAGTGTGATAATTTTTATTTGGTGATAAAATTCATAAAACCTAGAAAAAACAGTAATTAGAAATATAATTAAATTATCTATATAATTTGAATTTATTTATAATTTTTAGATATTATTTAATTATCATTAATGATGACACAATAGTGATGTTAAAATTATTCTATTAATAGAAATATCAAATAAATGGTTTTAAAAATATGAAAATAAATATATTATGAACTAATTTGAGTGATCCAAGAATTTTATAGGCTAATATATCATGTTAAGAGTGTACTATATATATTTTTAGAATTTATATTTTATACAGATTTTACAAAAATACAAATAAATGAATATTTTCAAAATTGACAATATTGATATTTTATAAAAACAACATTTTGGTAAGTTATATAAAAATCATAAAACAATTTAAATATTACAAAGTGATAATTATAAGATAAAAAATGTCCAAAAATACCTATTTATGGTCAATTTACAACCTAAAAGTAAATATTTATAACCATTATACATTTAGAATGTTATTACAACAATTGAAATTAAATAAAATAACTAAGTACTAATTAAAATGATAATGCATAAATTCATATAAAAACATGTCAAATATTTATTGGAAAAAGTTATTACCACAATATATCCTTCAATATTTTAAATTGGGACACATTGGAGGATTTTATGTGGGGTTCTATTTTTTTAGAAATTAATATTTGTGAGGTTTCCAAAAGTGCCCCTCACCTCAGTTATAATAGGGCACCTCCTCCATCTTATCTTCACTCCATTTTAAGCCTTCCATCTTAGAAAACCCCAGCCCATTTATCTTATCATCTTCCCTAGTTACATATATAGGTTCTGGTCTTCTCAAAAGACCAACTCTAGTGCCCTTAGAGGAAATTTAAAGGGGGCATGCCAAGGAAGAGGTAATCTCTTCTACCGATTTTTTCAAATTTATTTCTTCTTTAATTCCTATTCATTAGTTGTTTCATTATAAAGTAATAACATAAGAATAAATAATATAATTATATGTTGTTTTAAATACGAACCAACCCTATTTCACCAACTATATGTCATATGAAAAATGAAATCACCACGCATGCGTAAGTATGACTTATCGTCTCCACACCGTGATGTAATTTTTTTTCACCACCACCGTATTTGAATTGGTATAATGGTGGAAATATAAACTATATATGATTTTTATAACCTGAAATGAATTATTAGATATTATACACCATCCACTTTAATTCCATTCAACAATTATGGGAATGATATCGTCGCCCATGCGTACGTACGACTAACCGTGTCCACGTCGGGGTGTAAGTTGTTTTTCACCACCGGCTTACTTGGATGGTTATAATGGTGGAAATAATAACTATATATTATTATTATAATAGGATACTAATTCTGAGATATTATAAATCATCCACTTATATACCATTCAAAAATTATGCTAACGATATTGTCACTCTGGCATACATACAGCTTACCATATCCACGACACGATGAGATTCCTTCTCCACATTAACTATTCCAGAATGACTATAAAGTCTATATAGCAGATAATCCTGAAATATATGAAATAATAATACTACTATATATATATATATATATGTTTCATTTACATACTTCCATTCAATTTAATAAGGAAACAAAAAAAGTGTTCATGTGTACATACGGCCTACCGTCTCAATAAACGGTGTATTCCATTTATTTTATCAATCAATTATATATATATATATATATATATATATATATTTATATACTGTATATATATAATACATAAATTATGTTTTACTTTATTGAAGTAATTAAATCATGATATAAGTAATAATATCTAGAATAACATTTCAAAACACATATGATAAATAAAATGATTATTACCCAAAATGTTGCTTTAACATGGAATTGACAAATGTTCGGGTAATATGAAGTCATAAGTGAACCATATATGATATCATAAATATTATTATGGTTCTGTTACAAGTTAATAATATGTTTAAACCCAATATACATGGATTTTGGACAGATACAGAAGAAATACGACCTAAGGTAAGAGACAATTTTGCTATCTCATTTTTATATGATATTGCTTATACGTAAGTATTTACTGTGGTTATATTTATCATCCATATCCATGTTTTCTAAAAATGTTTTCATAAAATGTTTACTATTATTCCATGTATTTTTAAATTCACATTTACCCCTTTTTTAAATTTACTACATGGAATGGAAGGAACCTTTCTATTCTTTACCATACATGGTACTTTTGACTTTTCTCATAAAAGTACAAGGAGATTTTTTTAACTTATATGGAATGAATGGTTTTTTACATTTTCATGATGCCTTATTTCCATGAATCTTCCTCTATAATATTTCATGTTAATTTTTAGCTTAAATATTTTCTTTTAAAATTGCATGACATTTTGAGAAAAGAAATTATGCTTAAAGAAGAAAGGATATTTTCCCTAGGAAATATGTTTAAGTGATTTATCAAAATTATTTTCAATATAAGATGACATGGGGTTATGTTTATATCCCTATTATTCATCTGATTTGATTGTTTTTAGGATGGAATTATTTTTATTAAATCCATTTATCATATATGGATTACGTTATGATGAAATTATGTTAATGAAACCCATTTTATTTCATGGGTTATGCAATGGTGAATGTTTTTATGTTATTTAGAACATATAAGATTGATTTTACTAGGGTATGGGTGGATCCTACATCTCCCTCAAATGAATTGAGTAATTATTTTTATCTCAGAAGAAAGATGTGACTCAAACATCAGGTAAATCCAGTTCAATAATACATGGTTGGAATAGAATGTTAACTCAGATCATTAATGGACTTTTTCCACTATTATAGTATACAAAACAATACGTTGGCTACTATGGAAATCATATTATGTGATTAATGGTTTCCAAAAATCCCATGATTTATTCCCATGCTATTTCATCATGATTAATGTTCCATTAAGATATATGCCTTACGTTCTGCCAAGATTTATTTCATGAATCATGATTTTGATGTTTAAAATTTATGTTTAGGTTTTTATGTTCAAATGGTTACAGTTTGTTTTATGTTATCCAATTTTTCCATTACTGAGTATTTGAGCTCACCCATTTTTTATTTATTTTACATAGGATGTAAATAATGTTTTTAGGTAGGAAAAAAAGGGGGAGATATTTTTGGGAGATATTGATTAATTGTAACCATGATTAGATGATTTGGTTTCATGTTTTCAATGAAACTAAAATAATAAAATCCTTTGGCCTCTATTTGTTTCATGTATTATATATTTTTCAAAATAAATGTAATTTCCATGTACGCCATGTTTGATCTCTACAATAATTACCCAATGCATTAGAGATCTATGTGGGTGCACCAATCACTAATGCTATAAAGAGATCACCCTACACTATTTGGGCATACCCATAATTTATAATGTCCGAGAACCACACCATTAAATAAAAAATTTCATCATTTTAAAAACTCTTTTAAACTCATATGAATATCACTTTCAGATATTAAAATTTCATTATTGTTAAAAATGAAAATTTTCGAAGAAAAAATTAACCATTATTGTGGGAAACCAATTTAAATACCAAAATATCGAAAAAAGTGAATGGAGGTTTCTAATTTAATAAAAAATGAAGTTTTTCAATGAAATCTACTAAATAATAATGTCCATGG
This sequence comes from Viscum album, assembly GCA_963277665.1. Classification (NCBI taxonomy): domain Eukaryota; kingdom Viridiplantae; phylum Streptophyta; class Magnoliopsida; order Santalales; family Viscaceae; genus Viscum; species Viscum album. Next base: position 1,444,298,416 of record OY728155.1, on the reverse strand, counting down.
TGGTGGAAAAGTCATTTTCATCATATATGTTGATAATTGAACATTATTTTTTTTGTTTTCCGAAACATTATTATAAAAAAGTAAATAGAATTATTTTTAATACATTTGAGTGAAATTTAAAATATAAATAAAATTTCCTTTAAAATCACTTTATACTAAATAACATATAAAATTATATCATGAATATTTAAATAAATAAAAATAAATTAAAATTAAAATTTTAAACATTACAAGTGTCCCATTAAACTTTGAGCATTTAAATCACATTCCCCATGAAATAATAAAATTTTAAAAAACATTAAATTAAAGTTTATATCATCAATAAATTGAGATTTTTTCTAAAGCGGTAGACTTATTTTCATGCTTTCTTCAACATTAAATACTGAATGTGGAATTCATGGTGGATTCTTTCTTTCATAACTTGAACTTGATAACACGTTTTATTAAACATCAACCATCAGTGGATTAGTTTCACAAATATGAGTATAGTTATTGGGTTAATAATGATTATTTTACTATTGATCTTCTCAAAAATCACCAAATCATGCAACAATTCTTATCAGTGGAGGATCTTATTACGTCATGGTCCAAGGATCCTTATTGTAGCAATGTATCAATTTTCTTTATCTTATGATGGTATTATGATTTCCACCTGAACTGGGACACCCTAAAGATGATATTAAGGGTAAGTATCATCAAACTTCCTCTTCCATTTCAAAATACATTGATAATTCATATGATGGGGAACATGGTTGTCCGCTTTTAATGCTCAAATAGAAGAAAAAAATTCAGTTTTTCATTCTATTTCTCTATATTTATTCATTAAGGTTGATGATTCAAAACCACCAATTTATTTGGTATGTATTACTATTGGTGAATAATGTCATTATAATAATAATGTGTTATTTTATTCCCAGATAGTTTTTTATTCTATACATACTATTTTGGGTCATTCTACTCCATCATGTCACTGGGGGTGCCCTCATGGGGTGGTTTATCTGATCCAACATTATATTTCATCTCATATAGATACTTTTGTTGGTGTATAGGACCCTACCCATGGTAAAAAATTGCATCCTTTTTGATGATGGTAGTAATTCCAGACCCAATATTCATGGATATTTTTATCTTAGTTGACATGAGATATAGGTGTTTCTAATATGAAAAAACCAACCCCGGGAAAGCCCAGTGCCATTGTGTTCCCCTCGTTTACTGATAAATTCAATGATACTGATCTAGGTGATGGAATTATTGAGAAATGTTATACAACTAGTGGTTTTAGAAACCTTGATTAAGCAAGGGTACATATAGAGAAACATGATACGACCAATCTGAATATTGGATTTTTGTTGAATCGAGGGTGGTCGATCATAATGAAAAATCAAAGGAAATTAAGGTCTAAAATAATTTCTACTCCGTGAGTGTATATAGAAAGGATAATTTATATATAGAATCATGGAAAACATAAATTCATTTATGGAAGTGGAAATGGGTTGGGTTACCATATTTGGAATATAACAAGCCCAGTTATAAAGAAGTGGACTCCAAACCAATTAAGGATTATGCACATGACTATCAATGAACAAAATTGTAGGTTATGAGTTAAATAATGGGAATAAAGGAATTATAACCATTGATAATAATCATGATCAATAAGGGGGGAATGAAAGATGTCTCGAATATTACTCCAATACTCGAAAACAATTTTTACAAGATCATCTGTTCAGGAAAAGTGAAATGGGGAAGATTCATAACCAAGTGAATAGTAAATGGTTGAAGGGTTCAAGAAGGTCCCTGGTAATATAGTCAATTATAATCTAATTTCACAAATAAATTAAAATAATTTTTAATCCAAGGTGCATCAATAGGTGGGTGAGAAAGTCCCTAAAAGAGTGATTGAAAGTGAACCCATTTTGTTAGATCAGGGATCTGTGCTTAATGGAGAACATATTGGAATAATAGGATAACTGGAAGTAGAAAAATGGGACTATTTTTATCTTATTATTCAATCAAGGGAATAAACTATAGAATGATTCATCTGGATCGAATATTCAAGAGATAAAGTTTAATGATTTTATGAGAGAAGGATTCAAGTTGATACAAATAAGGAGAAAAGGGTGTGGATGTACAAAAATAACTAAATTATAGTTTGAAGTTTCCATGAATGTAAAATAAATGTGGAGGAATTTATACATACATTTGATAGAATAGACATTAATATTTAATAACTTTTCAATGATGACCTAGATATCTAGGTAACTACACATCACTATGAATTATATAGGATGTCAAATTCTAGCAATCTTAGCCTTGTTTATTATACTTCTATGAGTTCCTTCATTAAATAATGTAAATTAGTTTTCCATGGATGTTTACCAAATTCTCCCTCAATGCTTCTAAAAAACTATATTTGTAAATGATATTGAGATGAAATCCCATACCATGAGTTCGACTTGTCACATGGTTCTTTATATTCCTCTCTTTTTGGTAACTCATTTTGGTTTGCACAAAAGAGATTCCATGGTTGGATTTCATCCCAAGGTGAGGACACTAGGGTTAAAAGAGGGATTTTGGGAGAATACTCAGTATGTTTTTGGATTATCCAAATGTGTTTGAGAGGTGTGATGAAGTTAGGGGGTGAGTTCCTTTTATAGTGGAGGGGAGTGTCATTTATTTAAATATATAAATATAGACATTATTTGGAGGTCTCCCTTGCATCATGTCACTAAAAAAATGATCCCAATGAGATAAAATTAGCTTCCTTGACAATAAATGTCCATACAATGGGATTTGTACTATGTTATAGGTATTTTAGACTCTTGAGATTAATGTTTAACCCCTAAGTAACAACATATTTACCTCAATCGCTGTAATTAATTTATATTACATTCAATAATATTTTTGGTAAAAAACTAATTTGAACTTATTAGATATTATAAATCAGTATTATTCCAAATATTTAATAATTTTTTTCAAATTCAAATCACATATATGGAATAAATTAATTTAAAATTAATCTCTTAGACAAACCAACCATGCGGGTGTTTAAATTAAAAATGTTCAAAAGTTTGCTCTATATTTTTATCTAAATTCAATGTGAAGTCGATTCTAATGAGATAAATTGGATTAAATAATATAAAATTAATGTAATTATACATTAATTTTTTTTAAAAAAATATATATATTTAACTATATAAATAAATTGGACAAAAATTCATTTTTAGACATAAAATCTATATTATTCATTATTCATCAAAATATAACAATTATCAAGGAAATTAAAAAAATTCACACAAAGTAAATATTTATATTTAAAATTCCAAAATTTAGGTTATTTTTTCATTAAAAATTATAAAATATCCAAAAACTACATTTAAAATAGGTTTTCCATTAAGTTGTGGGAAAATATATTTTTAGAAAAATAAAGTAATTAAGCACAAAACTAGTTTTATTCTCATCTTATTCCAATAAAATTTATTTGAAAAATGTAAAATATTTTTAAAAATACTTCAAAACATTATATAAATATTTTTATTCACACCCTTAAATATAATATCTCGGTGATATGTACCACATAAAATAAAAACATTAATTTTTTTATCGTTCGGTAAATCACAGTCTTGTGTCCAACATAAGATTTCAGAGAAACTCACTATGATACATTAAGTATGCTATTGGATGTATCATCCCTTTTAATATTAAATTAGTATTTAATTCATAAATATTAATAAATATGAAAAATAATCATTCTATCATTACCTGGGATGTTACAATACATTCAATATAAAATCAAAATATGGTTCTATTGTGTTATAAGTAAAAATAACAATCAATAATATATACCTCAATAATGGTGAGGAATATAGGTAAACATTTTCAAACATGAGGAAAATTAGTAGTGGGATAATATCCTTGTCCATTTAATCTAAAACTCTATTGAGGATTTTGTAAAAAATGAAGGATCTCCAGAACTCCCTATACTTCTATGAGATCACACTCACATGTGTGCTACTGGTAAAAAAGAGATGATGGTCTAGAAAAGCTTTTAGCCAAAGATGAAGAAGTCAACAAGATTTCTTAAGCATGATCCTATAGAAGTTTTTGGGAAAATTATATTCAAATACATGGATGAAAAAATATATTATGTATCCTTTATTGATGACTATAGGAGTATGGCATGAATATTGTTTATTTCTTAAAAAACTCATATTTTAGTGAAAAAACTCAGTACCAAATATTGGATGAATTATTACATGGTCCAAATATTAAGGTGTTATAGAATAAAAATGGTGTTAGATTCATGAATATTCATGTCTAAGAGTACATTTAAATGTATGGAATCTGAAATCATGTCCCATATGTAGGACACCTCAATTAAATTGAGTCAGTGAAAGAATAAACCACACTATCAACAACATGGATCATACAATGCACATTGAAATGAATTTGTCAAATGAATAACAAATGAAGTATATTATTACTTCTGTGGGCATATAAAACATAGCCCTATTGTGTCTAAATTAAGTAAAACCACTCTTTGAGTTTTAGTATGGGAAGATATCACCACACATGTCCTTTTAGTTATTTGGATGAAAATGATTTATTCTGAATAAAGAGAAGCATGAGATGATTGATACTCAAAGAGATGATGGAATTTTCATTGGATAGTTATCTATATTTGATTTTAAAAAATTATTTAAAATATGGATTGGAAAATTGTTGGGAGGGAGTATGATCCCATTGATGAAAATGATAAGAATTTGAAAACATGTGAAAATATTTTACAACAATGATATGAGGAAAATGAAAATGAAATTAATATTGAGGTACATAGGAAAGAGGGGTATAATGGGGTTGTATAATAATCATATGAAGACAAATGAATAAAATAAATTATAAAAAACTATATTAGAACATAATAAGAAATCCATTACAATATAAAATAGTGAAAATTAGTCATAGATTGAACAAATCCATTTCAAACTCAAAGGATAAAACCTCAGAAAAAAATCATTACATTTAGAGATGGATGGAACTTAAATTAAATTCATTTCATAATATGAATTTTTTTTCAAGGATATACCAAAATTAATTTTTTTAATTTCATAGAACCAGACTATATACGTTTTTTCAAGGTTGAATCAAAAATAATTTATCAAAACCAAATGTATTTCTAAAATAATCTCAATGAATATGGAAACTTATCAGAGATGAAATAATGTATAGTGAGAAAAGTATATTCCTAAATAATAGGAATTGATATGGATGATACTTTTTTACTTGTATATAGTCAGGAAAATATAATGTTATTCATATTTTTTGTTGTTTAAAAGAGATTCAAAGTGTATCAAATGGATTCCAAAACATCATTCTTAATTAGTTTCATTAAACCATAAGTCTAAATCAAGAAATTGGATAGATTTATCATTCATGATTATGATAAAAAGGTGTTTTGATAGAGTGAGTAATTACATTATATGAAACCAACACAAAGGGCATAGTACTCGTGGATATATCAAGGCCAAAAAAACCATGGTTGTCCATGAGGAGGGGTTGATAACAATATATAAATCCCAATGTATCAATGGAGGAAAATGGTGGGGATTATATTTTGACAACATATTATTTTTTTCTCATATGAAACCTAATACATGATGTTTTTATAAAATATAAGGTGAAAATTTTATATTTCATTAATAAGTGAATCATCATATTCTTTGGATTTCATATGAATAAAATAATTAATTGGAGGATTATCTTCAAAACAATTATTCCAATGAAGTCGTAAAATAGTTTAAATTTTATGATTCTAAAACTATGTATTGTCTGGAGAAGGACCAGATGATATTATTAAAATATGGGGAAGGTGAAGCTATGGATGTGACAATTGATAGGTATATTTTCAAAAAGAAAACTATACTTAATATCTACTCATATTGAAATTATGTTCACCACATTTCATGATTCCCAATACCAATGTCTTCTAAAAGAAGTTCACATGAATGGTGTAAGGGATATCCTTTGACTTATGAACCAAACTATTTGGTTTCAGTTTCATTACAATAGAAATTCAAAATAAAAAATTGTCAGCTATATAGATATAGATTAGGAAGGTTTAGGTTTTGTTGAATAATATACTTATAGAGGTATGTTTTACATTGGAATCTATTTCATCTCTTATAAATGAAACAATAGGACTTTATTTCCAAAATCAATGTAGAGGATGAATAAGTAGTGACAACTTATCATTGTATATAGTTGATATTGAAAAAAATAGCTATAATATATAGTAATTTATCCGATATTTCTCATTATAAATATTTGTGATAACTATAGTATTATAAAAAATATTACAAACACTCATTCAACAGTTGAGAATAAATAACATCATGATAAATTAACTTTTCGTAAATAAGAATTTAGAGTAACAAGTTGTGAATTTGGATAATTTTTCTACTCCGGATCAAGTCATTGGTATCATAAAAAAGGATTTACCCAAGGTGGATTTCAAATATCATCAGTTGGATCTATGTGTCCTACAAAATACTTTTTTATATGGACTTAGACGGGGTCCTTCACTCCCTTGAGGATAATTCCTGTTTAGAAACATATGTCTTTCTCTAAAACTCATTCCATTCTAACTAATTTTTGAATCATCAAGGAATTAATCTTTAGAATTGTTGATAATTGGGGATAATGTGTCTGTTTTGGGCATGAATCATTAGAAAAGGATGAAAGTATTTGACATTGAGTTAGGAGAATATTTGTTTTGTTTAAATGAAGGATTATTATACACGAAGTTAATGATCATCATGTTTTATATTCATAGAAATATTTTATGTTTTATTATTTATAAAACCATGCTCGGAACACATGGGATTATAGTTAGTGAATGGAGAAACAAATTTCCACATCATAATGGTATTATTACCAAAGGTTACCCATGATTTAATTTGGTTTCTTCTGAAATTTCACATCACTTTAAGTGATACATTAGTGTTTTTGTTTTTAACATATCCAAAGGGGGATATTATTGGAGAAATAACCTTTAGGAATGTAACGTAGAATTTTTTATTGAAAATATAGTGAAATAAATAATTGTTGAATTATATACATCACTCTTAGTTTGGGTTCCTCATGTTGAATGTTAGAGGTGATCTGAAAGTGGGAGGGATAAATTCCATTTAATCTGGGAATTTATTGTTTTTTGAAAAAAATGGAAAATAAACCATGTATGAAAAATAGGTCATATAAAAGAGATCAAATATGGAAATATTGTTGGTATGGTAATTTTCTATGTAATGCAATTGGATATGCGAAAGTATCATGTATTTAAATTTGACACATAAAAAATGTTGATATGCAGAGAAATTGGTTATGTAATGAAATTCATCTACGTGGGGAAATTCAACTAGGCAGGTAATTTGGGCACATAAAGGAAATATATCTATGTAATATAATTGAGCTAAAAAAGGACCTTGGATACACGAAGGATCATGTACACCTATTTTATAGGGTTCCACAAACACAATTAGTTTAAGGAATCCACATAAGGTTTTTTAAAAGGTTATGGAAATGTAAGGGATATAGATTTATGGATTTTCCTAGAACCAGAAAACCTAAAAAGTATTATTAATTTCATTATCATTCATATATATATTACATAACCCAAATTAAATCATGTTGATAGTCAATGGAATTCAAGAAACCATATTTTGATAATTTAATTGAATGTTGATGTGGTTTTTGTTGAAACAAAAAATGGCCATGTTTCTCTTCATTTGGGGTGAAGTAAATGACATGGGGAGTGTTACAACAAATAATTATAATTTTTTAATAAATATTATGTTAGGTGATAATAAATAAAATAAATGGTTGACATCTTTTATTAATTTGAGATGAAGAGTTGGTAGGGAGTTTATCTAGTTTGATAATTGAAATCCTTTATTTATGTGTTACATTTGGGAATAAAATTTTCATGAATATTTTATTTTTTTATATAACTAGAAAAAAAAGTGAATAAGACCCTCTATTTTTGCACAATTTTTGATTTTCTAGAGAAAATGAGGGTGGTGAGAGACACCACCAGACAATATGAGAAAATAGAGGGAGAGATATTTTTTGATGGTACAAACTACATATTTGAAGAAAATAGATAAGAAAATACTCGGGTTCATAGATTCCTACATTCCATAAGATAATGATATGTTTATAAAATTGAGGAAGGTATAGATAATTGATACACTATTACTAGTGTAACCTCTAACTATAGTTCATGGGATAGAAAAGCTGGGGCAGGTGTAGAAGTACATTCCATATAAACATTCATTCCCTATATTTATGTAGAATCATGTCTTTTAGAATCATATTAAGATTTATTTTTACTCAAGTTACTAGAAATATACTTCAAACTGTGATAGATCCAAAAAATATATCATAAAAGGAATGTTTCTCTAGATATTGATGTTTGATATTTGTAACATATTTTCCAATCAGCATAAAAAAACCCTGTATTTTTATCTCTTTTTTATTCAATAAATCACGATATAACAAGTTATTTTTTTGATATAACATAGAATTATTTTTTCAATCAAATTTTTTGAATCTATAAGATCCCTTGGATATAAAAACTATAAAGTTAAGGCATACACAATTTCTTATCAAGATAATGTAAGATAAATAAAACTTATGATCAAATTTCTAATGTATTTTTGATTCATAATTTGACCCACATCATCTTTGATTAGTTTCATAGAAAATATAATGGGTGTGGATACATCCTTCAAGTCCTCTATTAAAAATTCTTTTAGAATTAATTAGGATATTTCTCCTCTGATAGGTGGATGTAGCTTATATTTTATACAATTTGTACCACCATAATGAAATTAATGTCTTTGAGAATTAACATCTCAAAATTCCTCTTACGTTGTTTAGTAAACTCATCACATAAATTTTAAATATCACCAGGAAAAATTATGGAATTAACAAAAAAATTAAAATTAGAGAACATATTTTCAACTCTTTAATATAAAAGTTTCTTTCAACATTATATTTGAAAATATTTAATTGGTTTATGAAACTATTGAGTTTCGAGTACTAGGATCAAATGTACTTATTTTATATATATAAGGATTTTTTCAACTTACAAACCACGATTCCATCAGTTGCTAGTATAATGACCTTAGGTTTATTAATAAAAAACATTCCTCAAGAGGTCTACAATCCTTAATTATGTGTGAGAATTAGAATTTTGAGAGGAATGGACCATATTTTTAATTAGTTGGGGTCTGTTTTTGAACAAAATTTTGGTGGAAATTAAAAAGTTAGAATACCTTGAACACATTTAATTTAACATGGGGTAAAGCTTTATTGGTGACTGAAGGAGTTTTGGGAGTGATCTAAGAACCCCGAATAGGAGTTTGGGTGACAATAAGAAGATGAAACACCACCGACTATCCGCTATATGGAAATCAACTAGTCTATGGCCTTAAAAGTACCCATGGAAGGATTTTGGGCACATATGATGGTTGATGAGCCAAAAATAGGCTTGAAAATGGAGTCGAATGACTCACATCACTACACCAAAATATACATTTATCAGTAATTTAAACCACAGGTAAACCGTGTGTCGGTATTTATTTAGCACCATTTTTTCAATACCGTCACAGAATCATTCAACGACTATTTTTTAAAAATCAATGGAATAATAAAGTAGTAGTTTATACCACCATTAAATCATTTCATGATAAATATTCTTATTTTATTATTTTTTAATTTTTATTTTTTCTTAAATTTCTGTAACTATTTAATTTAATATTTTAATATCTTGTTATTTTTGGTTTTATAATTATGTAATTATATAATTATATAATTATATAATTATATAATTATATAATTATATAATTCAATTATTTTATAATTCTTAGGTTTAATTAAATAATTAATTAATTATTCTTATTTATTTACTATTATTTATTAATTACCATTATTTCTATTATTTTTATTCTATTATCATTTATTTATTATTTTGAATTTATTATCATTATTATGTTTATTTTTTTATTATGTTAATTTTTTAATTATTATAGTTATTTTATTTTTTCATTAGTATTTATTATTATGCACATGAAGATGCACATGCAACTGGAAATGGGGGGGGGGGGTGCGGAGGTCATTCGTTATCTCAGTGCTCGAGAAGGGATGCCCAAGTAGGCGATGGTTGTGAGCCCAGTCCATCCCCCACTCAAGGGGAGGGACTACTTCATTCTCTGCCACCTTTATACCTTCCTTCTTTCCCTTTTCATATCCTGACTTTCTTCCCTCTTTCATAGCCATTGAACACAACCCTATAGTCCATAATCTTCCGGGCGGTTGCCCGGACATTTCATTATCTCCCTAGGAATTCAATGAAGCTTCATATCTCTTAAATATGACCCTAATAGAATGATTTAGGCATCATTGTCCATCAGTTGACGATTTTGATAGATTTATATTCACTTCTTGGGGTTTACAAGATAGAGCGGTTGTGGGGCTCCTTAACAAGAGGAACATGATTATTCATTTCACGTTAGAGGAAAACCTGATCCTGGTTTGGTCCAGAGCTCCTCGCATATGAAACGGATCATGCTTATACATTTCTCACTGATCCTAGGATTTCTACATGAAACGTGACAATCCATCTATGTCTTGGTGGGTCAATCATCCCATACTCCCCTCCCTTTCCAATATCATTCTATATTCTGTATGCTTGGTAATATGGTTGATCGATTCTTGTGTTCTGATAGTAGAAGAAAGTCCGTGTGTCATCCCATATCCCCGAACATTTTTTTGATGTGGATACATCCAATCCTTCTATACAATGTATCTAGATCACCATCGATGTGAAATTATGGTGAAAAAATTGGTGTTTTTTGAATCATGGAAAGAATTCAACTCATTATGTCATATCATGGGGAATTTATCCACTTCTTGTTGGAAGAGTCGCTTGATCCACCATTGGGAGGTTAATGATGTAAAAAAAATGAGTCTGTATCTCACTCGGTTCTCATAGTTGACAATCATTGGTGTAAGGGATCATAGATGTCTTGTCATCTCTAAAAAGAAAAATGATTGGATGAACTGAAGGTCTCTGATATCTTTAATTCCTTGAATCATGGTTTGGGTGTCAACTGTCAAGCAGGAATGGTACTGGAAGAGGATCACCAATTTTTTCCTTTGGTTTCACCTTCATTTGATGAAACCATGAAGAATGAAGGATTTCTCACTAGGAAGGAGGGTGCCTCAAGTTCTAGTTTCAAGGTGGTTAAAGTGCCTTCGCTTCCAAGGAACCTATATCAGGTCGTGCCAGACCATAATAATTTAGTCCCTCAAAATAGAGGATCTACAGTACAAAATGTTGTTTCTGTTTTCTATTGTCACGACCATGATCATGTAGGTGTGGGTGATGTATCATGCAAGGGAGGCTCTACAGGTATCAAGAGGACAAAAGTTATAGGGGGTGGAGTATATACAGTGACAATCTCCAAATCGAAAAATTATCAAGAAACCATCAGTGAAGTTAACCATTTTAATGGTTTGATGGAAGAAGGTCCAATTAAGGACTAGGAAACAGACCGACTATCTAGTGGAGGTATGAAGGTTGACTTCCTAGTTCAGGCCATGGGGACTACTCCAGATGTGGGTGCACCATTGGAAGTAGAGTATCCATCGGGTGTTCAGAATCTCTTTGAGGGTGATAATGAAGCCGAGGTCTCTAGTAAATTTTCTATTAGCAATGTGGAGCGGGAAATAATTAGAGGATTACATATCCAAAAGAATAAGAAGGGTTTGAAGAGGAACAATGACATGGGGAGTTGCACTGTGTTTATTGGGAAGGGATCAAAGGGGTGGAAGGACTACTCCCAGCCACCTAAGCCGATGCAAAGAAGATCAAATTGTAAGGGAAAGAAAATGTAATGTAAAACAAAACATCAAGATCTGTATAGTTTTTGCCTAAGAAATGGAAAGCTTAAAGCTAAGCGTGGTGACATCCAAAATCAAGGAGAGGGTGGTGTGGTATGAATTAATGAAGGAGAGGAGACTGAATATCTTTACAAAATTGTTCATTCTAATGATGAAATGCATGAAAAATATATCAACCACAATGCCTCAAGGGAGGAGGTCAAAAGAATTATAGAAAGAGAGAATAAAATGGATGTTAGTAACGAACAAAGGGATTGGATCAACCACCATAATTTTATTTAGGCATGATATCTCAATGTATAAAAGATCAATGTGGAGAAATATATCAAGACTTGGGACAAGCTAGCTACCCACTTTAAAGACTTAATATGGGATGACCCAGGCACGAAGGTTGAGCACTTCAATGGGGATTATATCGGGTATCCAGATCTAAAAATCATAGTCTTCTTTTCAATGACTTTGTGATATCCTTTGGTGTTGGTTGACCATCAAATTTGATTGTACTTGTGTCATTTCTCACTTTTCCGCAAAAGTGTTTTTAATAAATAAATTTAATTTTTGGTCAAAGATGCACATGCACATGCATGCATATACCAAATATTGAAATTCTGCATTGGTTGAGATTTGAACCACCTTCCTCTTCCTTATTCTCTAGAGCCATTACAACTACAACAGACTCTTCATGTGGTGAATAAATAGGATTTAATATATATATATATATATATATATATATTGAAAAAGGAAAATAATGCATAATAAATAGATACATAGTAATAAAATTACAAAGTTATACTGAATAATGAATTATTAATAATGATTAATTAATAATTTACAAATAATAATTTATAATAAAAAATAGAAAATGAATAACTTATAAGTAATAAAAAATATTTAACAATGAATAATGAATAATGAATAATGACTAATACGTAATAAATAATTAATATAAAACATAAAACATAAAACATATAATATATAGTATATAATATATAATATATAATAAATATTATACAAGTAATTTATAAATAACAAATTATTTAAAAAAATAAAAAAATATTTGATAAAAAAATTAGAAATTTATAAATAATAGATAACAAATGATAAATATTAAATTACGAATAAATAAACAATAAATATATAATGAATATATACTAAATAAATAATTAATAATACATAAATAATAAATTTGAAATAAAAGAATAAAAAATTTAAAATAAATAAATAATTAATGTATAAATAATAAATAAATAATAAATAAGTATGTAATAAATAAACAATAAATAAAGAATAAAATACAAATAAAATATAGATAAATAATAAGTAATAAATAATACATTATTAATAAATTAATAACAAAATAATAATAATTTAAAAATAAATCAGTATTAAATAATAGTAAACTAAGAATAAATCAATAATTAATTAAAACATAGAAAATAAATAATAAATATTTAATAAAAATGGATATTAAAAATTAAAAAATAATAAATAAATAAATAAATAAAATATAAAAAAATTATAATAAAATAATTGAATAAGAATGGAAAATAAAAAAATAAAAGATAAATATAAATAAATAACTAAATAAATAATAAAAAAATTATGAAAAAATAAATAAATAATATATAAATAAAAAATAAACAATGAAATACTTAAAGACATAAATAAATAAATTTAATTAATTAATTATTAAATATTAAATTATTATTTTGATAATTAAAAATAAATTGATAATAAATAAATATATAATTAATAATAAATAAATAAATATACTATTAATAAATAATAAATGACTCATAAATAATAATTAATAAATAATAAATAATAAATAAATACTAAATAGTTATATAACAATAATTTCATAATAAAGAGGAATCGTTAAATAATAAATTGATAATAAATAAATACTAAAATAATTAATATTAACTATTAAATATTAAAATAATAAATAATAAATAATAAATAATTATATAATAAAATAATAATTGGGTATAAATATCTATAAATGTATATACATGTAACACAATTTACATAAATATATATAAACATAGCTTTATGTTATATAATTATATATAATATCACCCATATATATAATTTTATATAAACATAGCTTTCTGTTATATAATTATATATAATATCACCCATATATATATATAAACATAGCTTTATGTTATATAAACATAGTTATATACCCACATGCATGTATAAATATCTATATATATACATATATATGTACATATATATGTTGTGAAAATATATAACCATAAATATGTATTAATATTTAAAATTATATTTAAATACAATCATGTATTCACAAATTAATACAAATATATATATATTCATATATAATTGATAATAATTTACTAAAAAATTTGAATTAACAAAAATTTCAACACCATCAAATTAATATGAATGTAAATAAATGGAATAAAATCATAAATTGTATAAAAAGCAAATGAAGACACTTAAGAAATATTATCAAATTTGTATGATATATATATAAATTTGTTTAAATATATAATATATTAATACTTATTTACATTTATCAGAATATAAATATATAAATATCTGTGTATATATGATTATGAATTCACAAAGATGAGTATATATTAAAATTATTTACATATGTGTATATATATATTCATATTATTTTACCGTAAATTAATTTATATACTATATTTACAAATAATGATATATTTATTAATTTTTTATATATATGATGTATAGACAGAATATATGAATTTTTTTACATATAATATAATACACACATACGTATAAATATTTCTATCAACACACGCATGTTTATATATAAACATTACATATATAGGTATATATATAGAAATTAATGAAATTTTATATGGTAAACAAAATAAATAATTATTTATTTGAAATTTAATGAATGAAAAATAATTATTTCTATAAAGATTATATGTTTGAAAATACATTTTTATGTAAAAATGTTTTTATACAAGGTATATATTATAAGTAAATTGAGTTATTATGCATATTTTTAATTATAAATAATCATACATTATGAAATTTGATAAATGTTAAAAACCATAATATCAATATTAATGTAATCCATGAGAAGAAATTTATTCTGCATCGAAAAAATAGAATATGACCCCCTTAAATGAGGATGAAATTCCATTAAATGTTTATCAATGGGGGTAAGTAGAGTAAAACCTCAGTTTTTGGGGCCTTCTAGGACCTTTTTTCCTTGAAAACATGACGAGGGTTCCCCTGGATCACTAGGGCATAGATATCATCACATGTATCAATTTGATATGATCTAGAGAAAAAAGGGACACCCGGATCAAAATTTATAGTCGTTTGAAGATCTAGTTGGATTTCATACTTATCATGAAACTATAATAAATTTTATTCTTTTAATGGTTACAGAATTTAAATCTAATGTTGTGTTAGTTCATTTAGTTCATTCAAAACTGCTGGAAAAAAATGCCCCTAAATCATTTTTCAGTAGTGTTAATGACCTACATGAGGGTTTTTATGTACGGGAAGCACCACCACTTCACCTGGGTTAACCTCTTCAATTATAATTGGGGGCTCTAGACCCATGGTGGTAAAAAAAATCCCCTTATACATCTCTTCTCTTTTCGATTATCTATGTTAGATGACCCTTAGTTAATGGCCATTTGGAGCATCAACACATGTGATCAAGATATAGTGGTTAGGATACACATCCTCTCTCTTTAAATCACCATTTGTTTCATAGTCAAGTTTTTATCTCAATAGTTTATTCAAATATGTCATATTTTCATGGAATTTTTCTTGTTTCTGAATTTCTTCTCAATGAGGATAAACTTGTGGTCGAATCCCAATGACTGGGACATAATAACTATTAGGTCAGAGTTCCCTGAATGTTAACCCATAGTCCTTCCATTTTTCTTTGTATATTCATGATGTGGTCAAGCTGACCAAGTCATTCTTTGATCTCAGTTGAATTTAATGTTTTAAATTTAGTTTGTCTTGGTATAATGTCTAATTTAACTTTATTTGAACCTTTAAAAAATGTTAGTTACATGAGGGATTTAATTTTTTCTATTTTCCATGAATGAGATCTCAATGAGATATAGTTTTCTATGTCTAAGGGTTATATTATATGTTATGATTGGAATCTATGGTTGTGATATAGAAATTCACAACCTTTGGTAATTTCAAGAATATGATTGTATATTGACTTAGACCAGCTCAGTAGTGAAAATTGATTTTTAAAATGGATTTGAATCTGTAGATGAGTATAAGGGGATGTAATGTGTTGTTTATAAAAATGGTGAAATATGATTTAAATGGGTTTTTGCGTAAATGGTGGGATATGGGTATGTAATGGGTACCAAATTTTATTAATAGATTTGTTTACATATGAATGGAAATTAATGTGTTAAATGATGGTTTTAGTTAAAAAGAGTGATAGTAAGAAATATATATAGTGATTTAAATTATATATTGTTAATGAAATTATATTTTAACCACCCTAAAAAAAGTTATTATATTTTATAAATGAAATGTGATATTTCATAATAGATATGGGATCTTAAAATGATGTACAATTATAGGAAATATGTTCTTTGTAAATACAGATATGTTAATTGGCTTTTTATTGTGTAAATGATTATTATGGGTAGAATGCCTTCATTTTCATCACTTAGATTCCATTATATAAATGAAATGGGTGAATTTAATGAGTGAGAATGTACTATATTAGAATACTCACATGAATTACATGGGAGGATGTCTCATTGGTTTTATTCATGTACAAAGATAAGTAATTATAGGATATAACTTATATTTCTCTCAGAATAACTATTCAGATTCACTCAGGGTGTCTCCCCCTGGGACATATCAAATTTATTATATATTAAATTCCATATATTAATGTCTTTTATTCCCTTTGGGTACCCTGGTAAATTTGACGAAATGATCTCCATAGTTTTTTCCTGATTGAATGAGACAAAATTCCATTAGTGTGGACCTATATTCCAGTATATCTAGACACTATGAATATCATGGACTGGTGGTTCCCTTGATTAAATTTAAAAACTTATTGTGTTATATTTCGTCGATTCACTTAGACATAGATGAGAGGAACTTCATGGATGACTTACTCAGGTTCTGGATTGAATTTGAAAGAGAGGAATACTTGGTTTACCCAATATATATTCCACTATGTTTACATATAAATGGTTGCCTCTATTATACACCATGAAACAAGCATGATTTATTAGATCCATCACCCGGATCATAGATTCACTATAACTAGATGAAGATGGTTCGCCTAACATTTTATTTCCCCATAGAGCTCAAGATCAGAGGTTTTGTTATTATTTATGTACATGATTATTTTTTTATATGGTAATATATTATCAGTAGAGATTCTATATGAACGTGTTATATAGATTTGTTAATTTAAGGACGTTGTTGGTGTTTTCCTATTGAATTATACTCTCTACCATATCATGCCCATATGGAACTTGGGTACCTGAGAAGAAGACTAAATATTTATAGGATAAGGTTGTTGGGAAAGAAACCATTGCTGAATGTTATTCATCTCATTCTAGAGGGGTATAGGGACAATTAGAGAGAGCAATACTCGACACTTGTTTGGATATGAGAATAGCTCTAGGATTATTATTTTTATTTATTCATGTATATAATCCACCAATGGGATATCCATAGCACATATGGAATCCCAATTTTATTATACCATGTTATGTTATATTTATTTATTGGTACTTTATTGATTTTTTTATAATGTTCATTGGTTATTTAATTTTTTTTATTCATTTTGGATTTGATCATTGGTAATTGTATCCTGATGATATCTTATTTTACCATCATTACTAGTTTGTATCCCCTAGTGTATATGGAGGCATTCTTGAGGCTATATGTTACACCATCTTAGGGCACCTGTTTAGTGGATTTTGGGGTAGGGAATTACAAAGAGGTATCAAAAAATGATATAATTTTTTCTTACTACTTCAACATGGTATTATGAAGATTAGGAGTATGTGAGAACATATTAATGAGATTGTGACTGGTATTGATCAACCCATTCATGGGGGAAACCTCAAGTTATAAGGGTATGAGACATGTTGTTCTTGTATTTCACTTGTTACAATTGTATTTTATTTTCACCTTATGTGATTCACTAGTTTTATGATTTAATTATCTTATAGGATTGTTTCTATTGGACTAGTACATAAAGATAGTGTGTTTGTGTTCATCCATCATTCTAGGAACATATGAATTTTGTATCATCCATATGTTTGATGTGACTGATATTTGTATTTCTTGGGATTTATTTTTAGCATATGATTTTAATTTTCAAATTTATATCTACCTATAATTTATATTACATATTGGTATATGGTGGTTGGTTATATAAAGTTTTTCCAACAACATATATAGTGTTATCTCTACAAAAAAATTGTAAAATATTACTTGACCATTAGTTAGGATTTTTTCTGTGATATATAGGCAGATGAAATTCAATTAATGATGGTATTTATTAAATAAGGTATCATAAAGAAACCTATAAGTCGTTTCTATAAAATCAAGTAAATGAAACCCTATTTAATCATGTTCTAATATTAGTACAATGTTTTGAAGAATACATGGAAGAATGAATGAATATCATGGAATTAAAATAATTTTTACATTGTGAATTGATACTGGATTAAATTATAAATTTGAAATGTGATGAGTGTAAAATGGATAAAGAGACTATGACATAGTGTTTGGGTAGTGTAGGGATTCAATGGGTTCTTAGTTATGATATTTTTATGTTATTTGTTGATATGAACCATATGTGTTTGGGTTCAACCATATAATATTACATTTTTAAAACACTTATAAGATGGTGTTTCGGTAGGTGGTTTATTATAAATGTATGACCATTAGGTGAGGGTTTGTGGAACACTTTGTGTAATTTTTTATGAAATGGGAATAGTGGGGTGATGCACATAGCAAGTAATTGTATGAGTATTGAACTTGGTGTTATGTGGGTGATCATAATGCCTATTGATAGAGACTCATGTTTATAGATTTGGAATCATGTGACATGTGACAGTCACCCATGTGAGGGGTTATCCCAATCCCGTGAGAGACTTGGAGATTCAAGGCTTGAGTGGATTCTTTATCGTATGCAATCAATGATGGTTTAGTATTTATTTATTTTGATGTAGTTGTTTTTATCCCTAAGAGACATAGATCCTTATTTATTGGAATTTTTTAAAGGGCTAGATTGATTGAATTCCTATCATTGGAATTTGTGGATCTACTTCTAGTATGCGATGGAGATATTCAAAATTTCTTTGGGATTCATGATATGGAACAAGTGATTATGGGTGGTCATTCAATTAACCTTTATATTTGTAAGGTGTCATGAATTTTTTAATAATTTATCTTGAATTCCTCTTAATATTCAATGTGACATTACAGGATCATTGTATGTTTCTTGTTTAAGAGTAAGTTCCTATGATAGGGGATGCTTTACTCCTGGGATGATGAGTCACATTCTATAAATTGGTCACATATATGTATACGAACTATGGGTATCATTGAGATTGGATGGTGTGACATTTAGAACACATTGTAATGATGGATTTTAGGTGGAATTTATGTATTTTAATATATATGTTTGAGGATAAATCTATTGTACAACATAGGTGAAATGATTCCTTGTATGGTTTTAAATGTTAAAGAACCTCGGGTAATGGTTCTTGGTATCAATGATGGGCGTAATGTTTAAGAGACATTGAGTACCCTACCCTTCTATGTTTTTTATTTTCTTATAGTGTATTTAATAGAGTGGGGATAGATGAATACAGATTTGGAACGACATTGTTTGGAAATTAGTCATGTTATAGGCCATATCAAAAGTTATGTACATGATTTTGAAGAGTATCGAGGGTAAAATTGCAGATGAAAAGTGAAATTAGAGTGATAAAAATTCAAATAAATATGATCTAGGATCATAAAATGTTTTGAAGGAATTGATTTTACTTGTTTTTATCCTAAATGGGCTTACATATCAAAATTAATGGTTGTTTGAAGACAGGCTTCCCAAAATTGCATGCCGTTGAAATTTTGACGAAATTTCAAGATTTTAGTAAATTTTTATAAATGTGTGTGAAAGAAACATCCCATTAATAAATGTGAATTAAAAATTATATGAGACATAAAATTCATAAGCTACATGTATACATCATCTAACATCCAAAAAACAAGTCAAGATCATGTACCTCTATGATGTTTTGTAACCCAACAAAAAGTTTTGCAACTCATGGTATGTTTCATGATTCAACCAAAATAACTATATATATGGAATAAACCTATATTTTAGATTATGAAATTTAGGATTCAATTTTCAGAGCTCTCTATCATGCATCCCGGAGTTTCTTGCTTTTTAAAACCCCAAAAATCCTAAACTTGTCGTAAGTAACATATTGAAGACCTTCAATGCGCGTTATTATTCTGGATATTTTGGTATGAAAAATTCTTCCTGGGGAACTCAATTTCTTGAAAAGTTCAAAATTTTACAATAATATATTTTTATTAAAATAAAAAATTGGGTGATATAGAGTTTTCTAAAATCTCACTCATAGGCTATGTCTCGTGAAAAATCCTCTTATGCAACACAAAAAGTTGGGTGTCTCATTTCAATGTTTCATGACCTACCACATAGTTGTGTTAAACAATTTATTATACAAGCTCTCCTACTGGTCTTTGCCCATGAGGATATCATCAATTACCCCCTAATAAATTATCGATTGCACCATAGTTTTTTTTACTTGAGTTGGGGTTTTTTGGTTGTAACCTATACAGATCCCAACATCCTCCCCATATTACACCATTACATGAGATAATATTCTTCACCCCTGAAATACCATGATTCAAGATTCTCGTCTACACCCCTAAAAACCACCCGTTGATATAACCCTATACACTACTTGAAATCCCTCGAGTTGACATACTTCTCATGGTCCCTTTCTCGTGCCATAAACTGGAATTATCCTATCGGTTTCCTCAAATACCTTGAGTCATAAGTCTCCTCTAGAAGTTATTAAAATAAAATCACGTGACCCATAGTCCATGTTCATCCATAAATGGATTCCTTAGTGTAATTCCCCCAAAAAATATTCTAGGAATCTTCCACATAGTTGTCCTCACTATAAAAAGTAAATATTAAATATACCCTTTGTGATGATCATAGTATTCCTCCAGCCAGATAAAAATTATTCTCTATTCACTGAGAATATAATTTCTACTATAATTATCAACATATGACCCATAATAATTGAATATGGGAATCCTCCATAGGTTTAAGCCCCAATCGTTTTCCAAGGACAATAAGTGGGTCTAGATGCCTTAATGAGCTAACATGGGGAAGAATGAATGGGGAAATCAATATGAAATCCCCACCCACAATGTCCTTGAACATGACATTAGTATATATAATTTTCATATAAAATGAACATGGGATTCCATATGTAAAAATTAAAACATTCCTCATGTAATGAGAATGATATTCCATATGCGGTTAGCATGATTGGGACCCTTATCCCCCCGAAAGATTCCATGGGTAAAATCCAATAAATCAAACCACTATGGATTCCACTTAGCAGTACAAGGGTATATTTCATGCATATTCCCCAACCACACCATGGATTCTCCTCATCAGCACCTAGGAAGCATCCACATGTATTACCCAAACACACCTCGTTTAACCTTAATTGAACCAGGTTAGCCTCCACATGTAATCCCCAACCACAACATCATTTATCCTCAGTATCACCTTGGTATCCTTGTTTTGAAATCTTCACCCACATCATATCTACACCTAAGAAACAACTGAGTATATTCCATGCATAAACCATGTATCATCGCTACTCCCCAGAAGCACCTAGGCATCTTCCCCATGTAAGAACCAATCACACCATTGTTATTCCTCAATAGTAACTGGGAAGATTCCAATCATAAACCCCAACTACATTATGAATTATCCTCACCATCACCTAGGAATATATTATGTATTGTACTGGACCACAACATTGTTTCTCCATACAATGACTCGAGAAGCTTCCTTGTGTAATCACCAACCACACCATTATTTATCTTCAACAGAACTCGTACATCCCAATTTTGGAGTCCCCACTCACACCATCACTTCCCCTTAAAAACATATAAGAATATTAAATGTATAATCCCCACATCATCATTTCTCTCTATTTCTTCCTGGGAAGCATCCACATGTATGCCCAAATCACACAATCACTGTTCCCCAACAACCCCCCAAAAACATCCACATATAAACCCCATCCACACCATCCAGGTCCCAAAAAATCTCCCGGATAACCTAATTTTATAATCCACATTCACACTATCCCTTATCTATGTTAGTATTTGATCAATATAGACACAAAATACCCATAACAATTGTAGTCCCCAATAGCACCCATAAATCTCCCATGCATAATCTTCAAACATAGAAGTGTTATTCCTTAGGAGAACATTGGAAGATTCCACAATTAATCACCAAAACACATAATTTTCCTCCTCAACATCACCCTGGAAGCCTTCAGGTGTAAGCCACAACCACATCATTGTACATATTCAGTAGCACACAATAATCTTCCACACATAAGTCGTGGTCATACAACCACTGCTTATCGAAATCACATAGTATTTCCTTTTTGTAATTCATAATGAAATCAATTTTCTATGAAATTTAATCGTAAATCCTAAAATCTTAGTAGCATGGAATTAAAATTCATTAAAACATCCTCACAATATGATGTTAAATTGTTTATCTACCCTGTGATATGTACATTGGATGACCCATATATGAATCACATGGGATGATACCCAACCTTCCTAGAATCTATACCCACAACATCATTTGGTGAAACTCATTCTATGATATAATCATTCATACCAAATGATATTAACCAACATGGAAGGGTATTATCACATAACCTTAAACTTTATACACAAACAATGTAGGGTTTGATCCCTGTTTCCTAATAGGTTACATATGATGTCTCCCAGAGGATCAATCCTGATCCCCTAAAACCACCATGAAATATGTTTTTCAGCCTTGTGAGACGTGATAAACCAAAATTTTGACCCCCCTAGGGAACAAAAAAATATCACCATCGAAACATTAGTTCCCCACTAGAGCTCGGCACATCTATGTGGTTCTAAACTATATTTGTCCAAATATGTGGCATGATTATTTGGGAATCATAACCACAAGATAATAAACATGTAATCATGTCCCTAAAAGACAATAAACCACCGAATACATCCCTAATAGTCTTTAAACATGAGATCATGTACACAAAAAATCATAAACCAATTAACATGTCCCCATAAGACCTTAAACCTACGATCATGTCCCCACCAGAACATAAACTAGTATCTGTGTCCCGAAAAGACCTTATGTCTATGACCACATCCACTCAGGACTCTAATTATATGATTATGTCCCAATAAGTCATTAAAACTATTAACTATCTTGATATATCTGAATATCTACATATAGTGGTAGGTAAAAAAATTTCTTCGAAACAAAACATGGATGCCTTACATGCCAGGTGTTTATTTCCCCATAATGGATGTGTGATACATTGGGTCTTAAGCCAAAAATTCCTCATACATGAGATTCCATCAACATCGAAAGAGGAAGGGTTTTAAGATTCCTTGAAAACCCTATGAACCCAAATATCTAAACAATTATACCATCACCATTAGTAACAACCATAGTTATCTTCTCTATCGCTATAGATGCATTATAATTAACTGATGTTCACTTCAATATGGAACTAAGAATGATATTCACAAACATGTAAAAAATCTATGAGGAAGACATGAACTATGTAACAAACTCATAGGTGGATTCCATAAAAGTAGGAACTGAATTCCCATCATCTCATTATAATCATGGATCCAACATCATTAACCATGATGGTATAGTCTGCCTACCTTTGGAATGTGGAAATGTGGGGAAAAGAAAGCATGTCACCACAACAATGTGAACCCTAATGAAATGTATCAGAAAATAGAACTTCTGGATAAACAAGGATATCCTATGTTTGAGAATTATTATTTTATAGGTGTGGGAGCCTAGTTTGGACATCACATGACTCATTAGATCATGGGTAGGGTTGTGTGATAGATCAATATAGTAATGTGTGTTAACTTCTGTTTTATATATCATGGAATTGTGTGTTTGTAAAAAAGGTTCCTACTAAATTGTGGATCAATGAGAATTAGTGTATAAGTCGAGGACCAATATCCATGATGAGGCATTGCAAGCATAGTTTCTCAGTTTTTGGATATAATGATAAAATATCCACCGTATATAGGGAAACATATATTTAGATCAGAGTGATGTGACATGATCGATTCAAGGAATCGATCCTTGTAATGTATTGGCATGATGGTGGGTGTGGATTAAGATGATTGATTCTTATGTATTGAGGGTAGGGTCTATTGTGGTTAGTAATCAAGGTGAAGTACGTGGAAAAAAATAGGATGGCCATCCCAGTATATGTTATGGAGGTTTTGAACCTCAATTTATAGAACTGTCGAGAAGTATCATGGATGGTGTTGCATGGGTTGGAAGATGATAGTTTCTGATTCTTGGATTAACGATCAAGAGTGAGTGAATTTGGACATGTCCAAATATTTTTTTGGGAAAAATAGGATGTGGGCTATTAAAATTGAGGTGTTTACCTAGTTGAATGAAAAAAGGAAACTCGTATAGTGGGGAGAATTATGTCAATCATGGGAATGTGTCCCTTATTCGAGCAGGGTTCATATTAAGTGTAACTAGTCATTAGATGGTCATGAATTCATTGAATATTGGTGTGGACGTTGTTTTTATGTAATATGGATTAAACAATAAATTACAGATAATAATATCATTGTAGTGACATATAAAATATGATTGGTTTTTTCACTATAAGGATGAATGTTTTGATCCAATACTTGTTTTTGATGGTGGGACACATGTGCTTGGGTTGTAGAATAGTGTGTCGTGTGGGTGGTTGCTGCTTTGATTATGTAATTTCACTATTAGTTCAAGGTTAGACGGCATACTATTCAATGGATTACCATGTAATTCCCGTAGTTTTTAAGGAAATGCATTTAGTATTTTATGGTTTGATGATGTGAGGGGAAAGAATCTGAGAACCCTTTAAATATGTTTTCAAAAATAGTCTAATAATTTCTTTAGTTCGTTTTTTGGAATAAGTGAGTTGAAAAACGAAACAATCATGTTTTATTAGAAAAAATGAAATTTCTAGAGTTAGATTGGGATATTTTATGAAAATTCATAATGCCCGGTCTATCTAATGTGGAGGTGGATCATTTATATAGGTTTGGATTAAAAAATGGGTATGATCATAAGGGTTATATTGTTTTTCGCATGAATGACTAGGGACTTGAATTTGAGATAGAATTAGGTGCATTCTTAAAAAAAGAATGATTTTTATTAACCTATTCAATGTTTTTGTTGGATCCTTACATTAAAATTTTATTCTATAATATATTTCCTATGTTGTGGATAATGATAGAATGGATGAGTAACTATATGGCATCCTGACCGTGTCTTTAGGTACCCAAGTTCAAGTGAGTCCCATCTTTGTGTTATGGAATTTTTTGATAGCAGTGTCTGTTGTTTTGATAATAGAGTGTTTGGTTTTTTAGAGTTTTTATTTTGATGATAATTAGGAATTTGGAATTGTAAGGTGTCCATTCGAATAAAATTTGCAACCAAAATAGTTTGGGTGATGTTTTGCATTAGACACTAGGACCCCTCAGGAGAAGGAAGTGAAATTTTGGTGATTTTTAATGCAACTTTCCATGTGATATTTTCAAATTGTGGAAGAAGAATTAAAAATTTGAAATGATAGGGGAAATATTTGAACATGGACTAGGGAAATTGAAAGGTTATAATATGTTTAATGACTATAATTTTACATGTAATGAAGCTGGAATGGTTGATCGAGGAGTCACAAGAGTAAACTAGGAGCCTGAAACTGAAGATGAGGTTTTATAACAAAGTTGTATCACCATTAGCTATCTACTCCAAGACCAAAAAGCATTTGCTTTCCTTGGAAGTATCCAAAGAAGAATGTGAGGCTCATAGGCTAGTTGGTGATCCTAGCACCATCCAGATAGTGGATTACATCTACCCCTATTTGGCTCCTTGATGGTTTTTAAATTGGAGAAACCCATTCATTTCACTCTGACCACCCCTTCTCTTCTTAATCTGGCTATTATAGCCATGGGTAAATTGGAAAACTCCCATATACCCCTTCAAACAGTCTTCATCTCAAATTTGGATAACCCTTAGTTCTTTTTAGTTTGGAGTGATTCCACTTATGATCTAGAACAAGAGGCAAGGATACACATCCACTTCCTTCTAATATTATTTTTTACATTATCATGTGTTTTCTCACTAGTTTTGTATAATATACCCAAATTTCATGGTGTTTGTTTGATTTATCAATCTTGTATGAATTGGGATTAACAAAAGGAAGATGATTGATATGTGGGATTCACTAAGAAATAGGCATGTTGCCTATAAAACTAAATCCATCATTTTTACATTTTCAGAGTGTGTCAATGGCTCAGTCAGGACATCCATGTCATGCATTGACATCATTTTTCTTTAATGTTTTAAATTTTGTTTTTTTGTTCGATTCTTATTTTAACATGGTTTGATCTACATAATTTTTTTAGTTCCACATGGGATGTCCTTGGATGGGTTAACCATTAATGGTCATGGCATTTGTGATGTTTATGTATGATTAAGGGTTTAATGAGATATTGAAATTTAAATTGATTGGTGAAAAATAGAACTTCACAACCATAATAAAATTTGAGAATGGGATTAGATCTTGAATTTGACCAATTCTATTGTTATAATTGAACTATAAAATGGATCTTACCCTTGTTATGAATCTAAGGTAATGGAATGTTTTTTTCTACAAATGATAAAATATATTAGAAATGGATTTTCTAAATGGTAAATCATTGGAATTAAATGGGTACCGAATGTTATAAATAATGTTTTTAACTATTTAAATGGAATAATTGTGTTAAATGGTGGTGATCGTTAAATATAGTGCTACTAAGAAACATATAATGTTTTCTCTTGTATAGCTTGTAAATGACAAGTTATTTGTCTAAGACATGGGAAAAAATTTATACATCTTTTAAACGAAAATTGAGATTGAATAATGGATTTGGGCTCTAATAATGATGTATCTTGAATGAATTTTTTTTCTCTGTTAATAATATTTTTTTTATTTTTTTGTTATGTAAATGATTTTTATGGGTGGATTTCCATGGGTTTCATCCCTTGTATTATGTTATGTAAAGTAAATGGTTAGAATTATTTGAGTGATAAAGAATTACATGAGGGGTGCTCTCTAGAATAACATGGGAGGATTCCTCGTTGGAATTAAGGATGTCTAATTATAATTAATTCAATGAGGTACCTTGAATTCCTTAGATATTAATAGCTATGAATTACTTGGGGAAGCATCCTGTGGGCACCCAAATATGCACTACGAGTAGAATTGGTCATTATAGTACATGTAGGGTTCAACTCCATCGAAATAGAAGGAGGAATCTAAAGAAACTAATACTTTGTGTAAGAGGATTGGATAAACATGGGTTTATTTCAATTGTGAAACTGAAATACTATATTAACTTATATTTTTAATTGAATTAAACAGTTAAACACTAAAATATTTTAATGGAACTAATTAATTAATATGAGAAGATCTAAGGTGGTCTCAAGGGATATATTTTATGTATATGTTTTCTTAGAAAACATCATATCACTAATTCAAGACGTATCCACATAATGGGATATAATCCCAACACCATTCACAAATCTATTTCATAAAATATTTCAAGTAAAATCCCCAATTAATGTAGAGATTCATTTAAATGATCACACAAAATAATTTGATCATACAATTAGTCATAATGTGTCATAATTAAATTTTTCAAAGACAAAGAAGAAAATAAATCATATAATAGAAATATTAGAATAGTGAATTGAATAAATGATTTAAGATCATAAAATAACATTAAATCAACACCATGAAATTCCTTAGGATCAGACCATGAATTTTTATCCCTCCTTTGATTATATTCTAACAATTTAAGTGAGAATATGAATTAAAGAAATGTGACTGGTGGAGAAAAACATTGAAATAATGATCACTCCACAGTTGTGTGAGGAATTTCACAAAATATGTTGTTAATATACTCAGTACCTAATGAAAATGTATTAAAATGATAATAAAATTGAATTAAAAAGATAAAAATAAATATAAAAGTGAATATTAATAACTTTTATTAATCAATGAACAAGGATGAAAAACATACATGAGGAAAATAAGCAACATGATTACAAAATGAAAGAGTGTAATTACTATTGAAAGAAAAAAACATTGATACTAAACCTCTTCACCACCATATCATTATATAAAAATATAAGGAGACTTCGGTAGTCCCACAATGATCAATTATCTCCCATTTATAGAGTATAGTAAAATATGGGAGAGAAATAAAATGAAATTGGAATTTTCAACTTGGACCATAAAAATATGAACAGATTCACCCCCTCTTTTTGTGAAATATTGATATTTAATATGGAAGAATATTAATGGTTTATTGAATATAAATATCTTCTTATAGGTGTTCGATATTTTTTATAAAAATTTCATTCCAATTGGATCATCCATTCAGATTTTCTGTTCAAATTAGTGGGATAATTTTACTGGCCTTTAGATCTAGCCCATAATTTTAATACCAACTTTTTCACTAGG
The DNA here is from genome assembly GCA_963277665.1 of Viscum album. Taxonomy (NCBI): domain Eukaryota; kingdom Viridiplantae; phylum Streptophyta; class Magnoliopsida; order Santalales; family Viscaceae; genus Viscum; species Viscum album. The sequence goes on along the minus strand of OY728155.1, from coordinate 1,444,269,578 downwards.
TATATCCTAAAAAAATAAAAATTATACCTGATAACAGTTTTAAGAAAATGATCCCCATAATTTTTTATTTCTATATTTAAAATGCTATATTCATTGGGCCTAAATTCTGGGCCCCATAGTTTTTTTATGGGCCTATGTATCATTAATCATTTTCCATAAATTTATGCATTCATCCCAAATTTTTTTTATCATTTATTTTGATTCATATGTTTATCCTAAAATAAAAAAACCCAAAGTGATAAAAAATAACCCGAAATATCAAATTGAAATAATTTAAATAATTTATTCAACAAGAAGATGATGTATTGAGAAGGCATTTTCACATTAAACATGAATTGCACATGTGATTATAAATTAAGTTCAATTTATAAAATGCACTAAAATTTGTGTATATGGAATTTGAAAGACAAGAATATTAAAATATAATCAATTAATGTTATTCTATTTTAGTGTGTAATCACACCACCATATTTTGATTTGATATTCTTAAGAAAAATGTATCTAAAACATATTAAATTTAATTCCCATTTCCTAAACCATTTTAACATTAAATTCTGATTAAAGACATCCTGAAAAATAACCATAAAAAAATATCAAAAAAATTTCACACAAGTTACGTTCACAAGATTATCCCATGCCATAGCCCATTACCTTTTATAAATTCACCTCCATATTTCATCCAATTTCAATTTAGAATGATGATGTGTTGTGTATATCAAAATACATGGGGCCCTTTTTCATGTTCATGGGAAAACAAATGGAAGTACTAGGTGTGACCCAAATTAAACATTAATATGAGTATCCAATATTGTTATTTTTAAATTTTTAAACTTTTATTTATTTATTTTGTATTACTTTTTTTGGTTAACCATTATAGTGATGGAATGACCAAATCTGGGAATGAAAAGATTGAATTCACGATCCCCAAATCTCGAACACTACACCTTTTTTCAATTAAATTAACTAAAATTAATTTTTAAAGTATAACTATGGGAAATAAAACAATAGAGTCATGATCCAATAGTGTTATATGCCATAAATTTGGACAAAACATTACTCTACGTGGTATGTTATTTTAATTTTTGTACATACTCAAATGAAACTAAAAGTGTCCCCAAACCCAATTCTATAACTAAAGGGTCCCAAGAACTCAAAATGACACCTAAAATAAAATATACATGTATTGTGGAATTTTTATTAAATGATTGAATATGTAAATGTGAAAAAACCTTACCAGACAACCTCACTTTCCAAAAACATTGATAATGAAATTAAACATGCATTAAAATCATAATCAAGAAATTAAAAATCATTATTAGTTTATTTTTGATGTTTCTTTATGTACATAAATGCATGGTAGTATAATAAATTATTATTTTTTCATTGAATTTAATTTTTATCATAAAATAATAGTTTTTTTCAAAATCCTTTATTTTCACTCCCACTAACATAGAATATAAATTACCTATGTTTTGAATGATAGGAGAAGATTTATATTATAATTGGTAAAATAATAGGGGGATATGTGGTTTGAAATTAAACCGTGGAACAAAACAACCTAGATTGAAGTTGATAACCCATAAATATTAAAATCACCACTTTGGATTCACATCACATGTGTACTCTTTGTGGATGATTGGTGGATGAGTTTGAAATTTAGAAAGAATGGGTTTTTTTTGGGAAATACTAAAATTATTAAGATACTAAATATCAAAAAAAAGTGAAATTAGATCAAATTAGAAATCCCAAGGGGGTTCCCCTAACAAAACAAAAATAAAAACAACAATAAAATTAATAATAATAATTAAACATAGTAGCAATGTTTCCTCCATAAAAGTTCTTAGTTTTATGTCGTTAGCTCGACTTTGACTCACCAAAATAACCAACACCATCATTCAAAATTTTAGGGACGCCATTTTTCTCCACTCATAATACATTGATATCTATTATTTCTTTATAATTTTTTAATGTATAATCCTATGTTATAAAATGAATTGGAAAATCCATGGAATATCTGAAATGAGGGATCAAGTGACATATATAATATTTTCTAATCCATCAAGGATCATTACTATATTATTAGTTTCAAGATAAAAATTAATTCCATGTTAAAGTTCATGGTTATACACTATAAAGGGATACTTCAGCAAGAATATAAGGATAATAATCTTGAGCTCAGGTTTGATAGGACATTCAAACATAGATCAGGACACGGAATCAAACTCGGTTTCATTTTCAAATTTTATCAGAAGAATTGGTTCCCTTTGAATAGAATAGTTGACTAGAAAATTGGATATACCAGTCTCACGAAAGGGTATAGACTCATACATTATGATTTCATCCAATGTTTTAGTGATTAGTGTTCTTGGAAGATCATGAAATGAGTTATATTTAGAATAATCAATCCATGATGTCAAATTATAGTCTTTTGAACCCAGGAAAATTTATTTCCTTATAATTAAACACTCATAAATAATACCCTCATGTTCCATTGGTAGATTTTCAATATTTCTTGACCAATTCACTTCATTATCCAGCTCCGATTTCTCAAATTCCAATGTGAATTTTTCAATATTTTTATATAATTTTGAAGAATATGATTATTTGGGAATCATAACATTAGTGTTTTCATTATTTTCTAGAAGCATATAAATATTCACATGTTGGATTTGTTTGGAGGAATATTTTCTCTAACAATATTTTTCTATCACTGCTAAATAATAGACAACCTGAGTGGGAATGGGTTACATAACCGTTTCAATACATTATAATTCTACCCTCGTTGATGAAACCTTTAAAGTGATTATCATAATTTATTTGAAACATTTCTCAATTAATGGGTACATATCAAGCTGGATATATGTTTCTGACAAGTTATTGATTCTAGGAGGATAAATATATTGTTGGAATTGTATAGGATTATGTTAAAAGTTTCCGTATTATAATTGAAACTCAGTAGAAGTTGGACTAATTTGTGTATCATAGGAGTTCAAACATTGTGGATCATTTGGTTTTTGATTATCCCACCAACAGAAGCTAAGATGTTCATTCTACATATAAGTTGATGTGGGGTTATGAAAGTAAGAATTTGTTCCCCATGTTTTTATTTTTTTCAAAATGGATTTCCATAGGGGAGAAATCATGGGTGAGAAAAGAGATGTGGGGTGAGAAAATAGAATTTGAGGTCAGATAATAGAAATGTGATGAGTAATGTATGATAGAATATAAGGTACTTACTTGGATCCCCGAAAGTGGTGCCAAAATATTTTTGTGCCCAACTTTTCCCTAATAGTAGAGAATTCATTGTAGTACATGTAGTTATTGAATCCACATGGACCAAAGAATAAAACTATAGACACTTTGATTTTATGTTGGTTGATTGGATATGAAGTGGCCAACATGGGATGATTTAAAATGTGAAACAAAAATACTAAAATACCTAAGAGAGTGGATTGAATTAAATAATGAAACAATGAGATATTTTAATGGGAATAATAAATTATGATGAGTATAGATTTAGTTGTCTCTAGGGATATAACACAACGACATATATTCTCCACATAATTCACAAATCTAATCCATACACAATTTCAAGGATAATTTCCAATTATATTATAGGATCATTTAAATTATAAATCCAAGGATTTGGATCATATTATCACTCAAAATGTTTATTTTTTAATGTTATTGATGAAGAAGAAAATTAACCATCCAATGGAAATCATAAATTAATAAACTGGTTAAAGGATATAAGATTGTAGCATAACATTAAGTCAATACCATGAAACTCTCCATGATCAACCCATAAAATACTTTCCCTCCATATGTATTTCTCTATCAATGTATGTTGGAATTCAACTAAAAGAAGAAATATTGAATAATGAAAACATTGAAATAACTATCAATACAACGTTGTGCGATAAATTTCCCAAAAGATGATATGAATAGACTGACTACCTAATGAGTATTTATCAATATGATAATATAAATGTTATAAAATAGGAAAATAAATATAAAATTTAAATAAGAATCATGTTTATCAATCAATGAAAATATATGAAAAACTTATATAGGAAAAATTGACGATGCAATTACAAAAAGAAATCATGAAATAATAATTGAAACAATAAAAAATAGATCCTAAATACCTTCAACTACATATCCTTATATAGGTTTATTAGGAGAATTATTTATAACCCCAAAAAATATCTTCACACCAATTTAATAAGGATAGTAAAAGGTGGTAGATGAATCAACGTAAATTGAACATTACAACTTTGACCACAAAAATAAGACCATATTCATTACCCCAAATGGTGTGAAAATTTGATACTAAAGATGGAAAAATCTAAAGGGGTAATAGAAAAAATATATATTTAAATAGGTTTCCTATAATATATGTAAAAATTTCATTACAATTGGATTATCTATTTATAAGTTCTGATGAAATTGGTGGTATTATTTTATGGGCCTTGAGATCTAGCCCATAATTTAAATGTCAATTCAACCTACATGGATCTACTTGAAAACATATGAACTAGCTCCAAACACTGTGAATGAAATGACTACATAATTTATGATTTCTAAAATTAATATTTTAGATTCATTAGGATTTAATTGTTGTACCCACTTTTGTTTTATTTTCCTAAGTCCTAGAATGATTTCCTTTGAAGTTTCTGTATTCATGCCCAAAAATGTCCATCTTCACTTATGATTCATCCATTGTTCCTAAAAGAAAAAAAAGTTCCAAAAAAAATTGATAAGTAATATCCAAAAACATAATACTGAAATAATTGATTTTTATTTTCAAAATAAGATGATTTATTAGTCCAAAATTTGACAATAAACATGAATTGCACATGTGATGAGAAATAAAGACCAATTTATAAAATGAATGAAAATTGATGTTTATGGACATAGAAACACATGAATGTTGAAATAGAATAAATTAATATTTTCTTTTTTCAGATAATAATCACATATCCTTGGATTTTGGTGACACATTATGTATTAAATGACACATATTAATGTCATGAATTAGATCAGGGAACCTAAGTGAATGCAATGGGATAATTTCAATGGATTTATCTTTCTTGTATGAGATGAAATTAAATGGTTATGGATATGAATTATAGTGAATAATAATAATTTTAATTCATTATTCTAGAGTTTCCTTATATTCGGTATATAGAATATTATGGTCGGATTCATTAGATTCAGCAGAATAGAATTGAGAGAAATATTATGGATGACTTCTTCTGATTTTACATTGACAAGGGAAGAGAGGAACTCCCAGTTTATACTGTGTGGATTTCCTTATGTTTACCTAGATATTGTTTCCCTAGTTACAGACCTTACAATTTTCATGAGTTATAAGATCTATCGCCCTAATTATAGATACATCGGTGCTGACCTATGTGGGTTGGTCCAACATTGGGTGACACCATAGTACCTAGTATTGGAGGCTATGTTTTTATTTATGAAGTAAATTATTTTATTATGTTCTAATATATTATTATAAATACTTATGTATGAACTTGTTATATGGAATATTTATTTCAATTACATCATTGATGTTGTCCTTCTATGTCATATCAACAACCTACTCAGTTTTTCATGGAACTTGGGTACCCGAGAAGAAGACTGTATAATTACAGGATACATATTTAGGGAAATGGCATATTCTTTGATGTTTTAAATATAATTCTATAGGTGTATATTGATGATGGGAATGGGATAGAATCAGGACAAGTTTTGATATGAGATTATATATGCAATTTTTTTTAATACCTACTTATGATATTACCATAAGGGATCATTGGAATATATGGAATTATTATTTTATTATTACATGTGATGTTGTATTTATATATTGTAACATAACTAAATTATATGTGTTGTCTATTAGTTGGGTTTATAATGTTTTTTGGTATACGCTGATAGAAATGTATATTATTCTAATGGTATCCTCTTAGACACTAATTGTTATTTGGAATCCCCTGACATATAGGGAGGCACGCCTATGGCCATGTGGCTCATCATCCTAGGGAACCAGTTCAATTGGTTATTGGGAGGGGATTTTTAATTATGATTTAAAAAATTATATTTCACATCATTAAAATAAAATTTACAACACATGTATGTTTAAATATCCAAAAACATATTGACAGATTCAATTCAATTATCAGGTGAAATATTTTATTGAAAATCCATTCCTTTTACATATAAATATAATTTGAAAAATAATATGGATTTTTACATTGTAATGTCAAATTTTTATTAAGTTTATTTATTAATACCCACTGGTTAATTATAATTTTCATTCCTTAATTCATATAAAAAATAACCACTATTTTATTTTTTATATCTAATTCAACTCTTAATTCAATAAATTTAACCAAACTATATACTCAACAAATTTAGAAACTGATTGCGGTCCAACCTATGATATAAGTTTCATTTGATATTCAAGCCTCATCATTTCAGTTCTCTATATTAAGGAATGAGGAATTTTGATATTATTTTCTATTTTTACCTTTTTATATAACTTAATCATTATAATTTTATGTTAGATATTACTTTCCAAATAATTAGAATAATCAAAATTTTCAATGAATAGATTAGGTTTAAATCACTCTTCCTTTTGATCAATATTTTAAACATTTATCATTAAATCTAAAATTAATTCATCCACATATTCTTTATTCATATTCCTTCAACATGGAATTATTTTTAATTCCATTCACATCATAGAAATTTTCCAAATTATTTAATAATTTATTCCAACAATTGTAGATTCTCTAGTTGCATAAATAACCCATGAATACACCTTTAAGATCTTTTTTCTACAAAATTTCATAATTTTTTATTTTTTATATACCTCAATAACATATACACAAATATATTAAATAATTTAATTATAGTTTTCTTATTATACCACATCTCATAGGGATTCAAATTTAATTTCAACCATAACACGCATTTAGTATGAATATACAAATTAGTTATCATAGCCTCCCTCTAGAAGAATTTTGAGAGTTTATATCCAACACGAATAGTTCATATCATCTAAAATAAAACTCGATTTTTTCTTTATATTACACCATTTTACTAAGTATTAAAATGATAGATGTATTTTTTTAATCTCATGTTGGAACGATTACATTCTAATGAGATACTTGTAATGTCCTCTCTATTATATGTTCTCAAAAGTTCAATATAGACACCCTTTTTTTCAACATCCCATTTAGATATCTTAAACATCTATTTCATGAACATAAAATTTATCACAACATGTTGGATATTAATAATAGTGAGAGATTAAATATCTCCTTTAGAATAATTATTCCTCACTAGTATACATATACAGTAATGTATAAGTTCAAGTGGTTTGGTGGAATGAATCATTGTCCTTTTGTGAATTTCATGTGCCATGTTTACCTTATGACATACTTCACAGATGAAATCTTCCTTTACCATTATTTATATAATGTATCTTATAGTATCTTACTATGAGATTTTGTTCATGGTCCTTTATCCAAAATAGAAAATTTTTTATTCCATGTTTTTCTTCATCGCCAATACTCAAATTACACGAATTCATATGATATCTAATTTGGAATATGATAAAAATAGTTCTTTCTATTTAAATTATAATTATTCCATACTATAAATTTTTTTGATACATGAAATACTTCAGGGAAAATAATTCATTCCCATTATAAAAAAATGTGGATAACACTCATAAAATTTGTTTTATGTCATTTGACAAATAAAAAATATTTGAAAAATAACTCTGACTTTATGCTTCACCCATATTTATTCCTCTAATTAAAAAGGAACTATAATACCCAAGGGTATCAACCGAAACCACATCACTCACTAAATTTTGATTAAGATAACTGACCCAATTTATTCTTTATAATACTTTGAAATATATTAAAGAACATTTTATGTGTCAGGAGCTGAGGCAATGCATGCTTCAAAGCACTAATGATCCCAAAGTAGATATTTTAAAAATATTACAAAGATTAATATCACTGGTGAGTTGTTTTTCTAGAATAATTTAATAACAACCAAAAAGATTATCTTGTTAGAAATATGAGACCCCAATTGAATCCAAAATGTAGTTTTTTACCGTAAGCACAACCTATGATTTTCCACAACCAGTGCATTTAATTAAAATGAAAATTTTAATTTTTTTATTTTATTTTAAACAAACACGACAAAAAATACTCTATATATACCTCATTATAAAAAAATATAGGTTTATCCACATAAACCCTAGTATAATTCAGAGGATCTCTAACATCCTTCTTTGGTGGACGTGATTGTAGGATGACAGTTGATCAGATCAAGGTGGATCTGCAGGCCACAAATGCATTTAGATCACCACATTTTTGGTGAATAAATTGTTCAATAATGAATTATATAAATCTAGGTAGGTCTTATAAAATATATATTTATCCCTTTTTATTAAAATTTTGAACATGGATTTTATATGATTTTGATATGAGATAATTATTCTTCAAATGTGCCTCATGGTTTATTGATTACATTTATCTATTATAACTCTTACCTTCTAACACATGTAATCACCCATTTTAATCCATGATCTATGATCATATTTTAATTTTATAGAATCAAATTATTTAAGTTCCTTTTCTAACTCTTTTCTTCGAGATCTTCATCGTTTTATTTTTGGGGTTGTGGTTCAACTTTTTCGGGCAGTTTCAAGCATGATGGAACCCCCAAATTCATAAAAGATGTGTGTATAATGAAAACATTATAAAATAAATTATGTATTGGGATGTATAAATAGTTTTGAGTGATTATATATGGATCCATGATCTAGAGTGCTGACTGAATTGAGTAGATGATTGTGTTCGATGACGTGTGAGTTTCATGTGAACTAGAAGATCCGGATTTTTGGCCACTTGTGGGCTGAAATTAACAACAGATAGAATAACCCACATGTTTTGGGTTGTATTGGGGTATGAATTGAGGTGGTGATATCATATTGATAAAATTCATTATTATTTTGAGTTTATATGAAAATTTACAGTACGTTTCATGTTGTTCTATAGAACATACATCATGTACGACCTTTTCTTCAGTGGCAAGGTGTTTCTGCTGAGTTAAAATATAAATCACCATATAGGTGTGAATAATCACTATTTTAATTTTCATAGGTGTCAGATATATGTTCCATCTTCACATGGGAAAGGAACCATGTGGGTGGAAACATCGTGTATAAGGGTACATGTGAAAGGGTAGAATTACACATGCATGGTAGAGATGCATGAAAAGGAGCCCAAGTTTTCATACATTCAATATATCCTAGAGGAAACACCATGTAAAAATACAATGTGTATTGATCCATTTTCATGGAGAATATTTCTTGTTAGAGGATCCTGGAACATGACCATTGGAATCCATGAATTCTACTTACTCCTTTATAAACCATCTACATATCATATCCATTTCATTTTGACTCAAATTTTGTCCCACGAGTAGCATATACTTAGTGTTTCTCTGTGAAGAATGTGTTGGTGTCCATCATAGTGGATTTTACGATACAATGTGATATATTCTGAGCATCATTCATATTCAGGAGACATTATTTGATGGCAGTGATCATGTGACATCATCAGATACATATTGTGCCCAATACCCCCAATGAAACAAGGGTAAGGTTTCTTCATTCTATTAAAGTGATTCTTGGGTTAGTACTCCCCTATCAAACTAAGGTGAATTTTCCCCATTATATTAAAGAAATTTTATATTCATTAATCCCCTATCTCACCAGATAGTGAGTTACCCAGTTTATTATAGGGATATCTGGGTTATTACTCCCCTTTTGCACTTGGGAATGGGTTCCCCATTTCATTATTTAGGCTGCGTCAGTACTCTCCTGACTACAGGGAATAGGTTTTCTAACTACAGAGAAGTACTCCCCAATCATCGAGCTCTATTGAGTTTTCGTTCATAGTGGATATATGTGATCCCTTTTTGGGGAGATATAATTCAAGGTGTGATCCCCTCCACTCATTTTCTAATGATGTTTTATTTATTGATGAGTATTGATGAGAGAATTATGGATTTGTAAGATTACTCATCCATTTTAGTTAAGATATGAGATTAAAATCCACTTTCTCTGTAATTTTTTATTCTTTATGATCATATATTTATATATATATGTGATTATTTGTGTTTACCTATTTCATTAGGATAATATTACTATTTATGTATCTCTTAATCAATCCCTTCCAGTTTTAGGGAATCTCACTATGATTGTATATACTCACCCCTACATGGAATTTTATCGCACTTGTTTTTTCTTATATAGAAAATGGAGAGATTAATGATGACTATGGTTGAGTATAGTGACACCTAGGGTCATTGACAATGTACAATGTTCAAACTTTGGAATCATGATTTGGGCCCTCTCAAATTTACTTAATTCATGTTTTTTTTGCATGTTGCGAAATCATTTCTGGTTGGTTGTCTATTTTCTGCTTTACTATTTTGTTTTATTCTATTGTACTCTATATTACTCCTTGGAGTTTGTTTGTCACATACATAGCTTATTTTAAATTTATTTTTATTTTAATTTCCATTAATTCTTTGTTTTGGGGGTTTCCAATGATTTTATGGAGAATAGGTGAGTTTTCGTGAATTGTGCCAAACCGTGAGCCCAATTCCAGATTTAAAAATAAATTTTGATTCTTTTATAAATTATTCATTTTTTAATATTGTTCACTAATTCCAACTCCTAAATGACCTCCCCTGATATATTAACACTAAAATTAAAATATGGAGCCTTTGGAAATCCATAACCATGGTTTAGTTGGGCTTTTAGTTAGGGAATTAAGACTGCCCGAAGCCCATTTTCTGCATTAAAAATAAATTTTAATTCTGTAATATCACTTTCAATATTTCCGTTTTTTCGGTGATTACAAGCCTCATATGTGGCCATTACACCCAGACGCTCCCCCAGACTCTTTACCCCCCTCTTTGGAGCTCTTAGGATCGCGATTTAGGGACGAACATCTTAGGGTTTCTAAAATAGGGCAGATTTGATAAGGTATGTTCATTCAATCATAACTATCTCAATTCATACTATTTTCCCTCCATTCCAATTTATAAATGACATAATAATTCTTGTGAGAACATCCCCTGAGTTTTGGCCGTTTTAAATTTCATATACTGGTGTTTTGGGGAGACTCATTCTAGATTTCTCAAGTAAGTTTGTCCATTTCTTTTCCCCTTTCAAATTGATTAGGGTTTCATTCTATTTTTTTTAGGGTTTCCTCCCTTTTTATTGAAGAGAACAATGAAAAGTGGGTAGGGGTTCGAACCTAAGGTTTAACCTTGGGTTTTATTGGTCCAATTTTCTATTTTTAGGTTTGATCTACACTTCTTGAGGTGCGGCGGTGGTGCGTTTGTGTTTTCGCACAAAGGATTCAATGGTTTCATTTGATTTGGTAGGTGATTCCAATGTTGATGAAATATTTGTGTATTAGAATTCTGTATTTATCATATTTTCATATTTATATAATTTTATTGTTGCTGCAAAAATTGGTTCTAATGATGTTTCCATTGCAATTGAATTTAAAATGCCAATTTGGTGTGAAATTGGGTTTTTTCCAAAGAAGTGTTTTGTTTGTTTATTTGGGGATGACCTATAAATACTTATTTGTTTTTATTGATCTGTAATAATGCATAAAATACTGTTTATAATGTTTATCCCCTTTAGTAATTGCTGCAAAAAAATGGGTTTTAATTGTGTTTGTAAAGAAAGTGAAGTTTTGGTTCCACTTTTGTGTGAAAATGAAGGTTTTACAAAGATAACACTTCTTGTTTAACATGAGGATGCCCAAAAAATGATTTGTTGTTTTAATTGATATTTATTGGGATGCCTTTACTATTTTGGTAACTTAAAATTGTGAACATCGTGTACAAGTGGGTTTCTTAAGGGGTTTTGTGTGCAAAACTACACGAGATTTTGTGAAATTGATTTATTCAAATTCAAAGAGTATTTTGTGTGTTTTAAGTGGTATAAAATGAGATAGCTACTATATTTGGTGTATGTGACCAGTAGTGGTGTTTTACATTAAAATGGATATGTGTTAAATCCTGAAATTGTTTGAGCACAAAGGGGGAAGCCCGGGTACCTAGGTGGGGCGGATTTGTACTAGTACGGCTAGTGGACCGAATGAGTTTTGTCCCTGTTTCACTTAGCATTTGGATAACGACAACTCTAACTAAACTATGTGGATGATGATTGGGGACCACTAGGTTATGGGTATGTTCCCTACTAGTGGCTCATGCACGAGAAAGGATTTTACTATGGTTACATTACACTGAGGTACGAGGTACATGGGGCCTGAGACTATCTAGTGCCTAGGGGTGTTCCCGGTTTTATTGATCAGTGGATTTGTGGTATTCGCCCTTTTTTTTGGGTGTCTTTGGAATTATAATGCAGTATCTAATATTCCTATTTAAATGTGTTAACATTCTGAAAGTTTTATCTTGAAAAATGTTTTCAATTTAAAGTTTCATTTCGTGGAATTTGTCACCGCTTTTAATTGCATATTAAAACTGCTTGATTTTTCACCTTGTATTGCATGCACCTTGGTATCATAGGGTGGTATCCTATTGGGATTAGGCTCACACCCTAAATACACCCTTTGGGTGTAAGTAGACCTTTTTTTTGACCCAGGTAAAGGAAAGTCTAAGGGTGATGGCGGTTCAGGGTGTGAGTCCTTATCCTTGGGGCGGAGTAGTGGAGACGACTTGGGGGTGATGACCCCTTGTCATGTGGAGTCCATGGGGCTGTTCTGTTTCTGTTCCATTGTGTCTTTGGACATTTTGTATTGACTCTAAACCTATGTATTCAGTTCTGGTTTTTGTTTAAACATAGTTTGGTATAAATTTTTCAGATTCAGTTTATTGATTGTTTTTAATGGTTTATGACTTCATATTCGGGTAAATCGTTCCCAAACCTAAATAAATGATACCCAGGAACTTGTGACAGCCCGTGGGGATAGGGAACGCCCTTCGGGTCATGTCACGGGCTGGGTTTGGTGCCGGTTTTGGCGGTGACCAGATTCAGTTCGTGACAAAATGGTATCAGAGGAGGTTCATGTTAACTCTTTGGGTCATGTTATTTCGGGAAGAGTCAGGATATCATGGAGTTAGGATTGTAGGGACTTGGTATTATAGTTATGGGTAGTGTGCCTGATCACCACACCTCATGACAGGATCCAAGTTTCCTAGGGAAGTCAGGACTTATCTAAGTCCTTTGGTTTTATTGTTTTAATGATGGTTAGGGGAAATGAAAAGAGAGTTGGGTTAATGGTCTCCGTAAGCTCACAGGGCCTGGCAAGCCATGTGGAGCTGGGGATATACCCTAGAACACTCATTGTGATATTGAAGTGATTGGAATATGGCTGCCAACCATATGTCCAAGTCACCCACTGAAACTAGTTTCCTCTCGCATTTTCTTGTGTTCCTTAGTTTTAAAATCATGGAACTTTGGTTTTAAACTGACTTGGTTTTAAGAATTGTAAAGTTTTTGTGAAATGAGTTTCAAATAAATATGGAATGTTTTGATTTATGAAATGGTGGAAAAGAATTTTCATAATTGTTTTGAAATGGAAAATAGTATGCTTACACCTCTTTTGAAAGTCGAATCCATATTGAAGTTGGTTTTCAAAAGTGTTTCCACTATAGTTTTCTAAATGATTAAAGGGTGTTTTAATGGGATGAGATGTTTTGAAATTGATGTGAATAACTTGAAAGTGAGTTCTTTTTTTAAATTTTTGTTTCCTTATGAAGAGTTTTGTAAGATGTGAATTGGGATTTTGATCTCATTGTTAGCAGTTTTGAGAAAAAGGTTGGGTTGGTTGAGCATTTTGTTTTTGAAAAGTGGAAGGAATTTTTGTTTTACCCTTTGGTATTGCCATGAGTGACCACATGCATGGGGTTATATGGGATGATGGATGGTTGATGGCATGACTGGATGAGTGCTGGGATGGTTATGAGGAGGTTTCCCGGTGTGACACAAAAACATGCATGTGTGAGGCTCATGGGGTTCCATTGGTGGATACGCTTACTGTAAAACCGTTTGTTTTCAAAGAAATAGTTTTAAAGAAAAACATGATGTATTGATGAATAGTTTGGTATAGTTTTTATTATGGGTTTTTGATAATGTTGATGTTGTGGGATGTTTTGATTCCAAGAACCCCTCCTGTTTGAACTGTGTTTTGGGTTTGTGTTTGGTCGGTGAGCTGTGTTGTAGGGACGATTAGTGGTCTCTTTTGAAAAATGTTTTGGGATGCCTTTACGGTGGTTCCCTTCATGTGTTTGGATCTGGTTTGAGGCATGTTTTGACTAATGGACCAGCTTGGTTGGGTCCTTGGGTTCTCTCATTGGATAAGGTATGCCCTCATTAAGGGTTAATGCACAGCTAAAGTGCAATCCATATTGTTTCGCCATTGGAAAATCCTCCAGTTGATCAATATGTGGAATATTTTATCGATCATTGTTGATTGAGTCTACACCCATTCATTTCGTTGATTTTTGGATCCTCTTGTAGTGGTAAAGTTATTGTGGAAGGTTGAAAGAAACCTTAGTTTCTAAAGTTTAATGATTCATTGATGGTGGAAGTGTTCTTTGGTTGTAAGTGTGGATGAGTGTCTCGATGGTGTCTAAGAGGACCTTTGGGTTATTCAAAGTTTATTTGATGCATTAATTCATGTTAAACCACCGGTGTGGGAAATATGGTCACGATAGGATATTGTGGCCACTTTCTAGAGTTGTGTGGTGTTTGGGTATGTTGTATAAGGTCCCTCTCCATGAATTGTTTACATCAGTCGTAATGGTTATGTTCGGTGATTCCTTATGATGTCATGTGCTCGATTGACCATAGAAGTGAATGTCGTGAAATCCTATGAGAGTTTCTATTATGTTGTGAGAATATCTCCCTTGGAAAAACATCAAAATCTTCCATTTTAGACGAAGGTGAGTGTTGGTGTTCTTTACTTCTATTGTTTCTCACCTAAAGAAACAAGGTGTGATGTGTGTGTATCTTCTTAGCCCTTGTTTCAGTGAAATATCGGGATCGGTTAAAGTGAGTTTGGAATGTGTTATGTCTGGAAAACTTATCTAGGATTGCGTTGTAGTTGTTGGTTTCATTGAAATAAGAATTATCATTCATGGGGTTTCCAAAGCCTAACTGTGAGGCCAAAGATGCTTCAATCATTTGAGCTCCAGCCATAGGTCTCGGAGAGAAGCTGGCGCGTAGTCAGGGGAAACTCCAGTGTCATTTAAACCCTTGTACAAAGTCCAATCCGTAGTATGAAAGATAGAAAGAGTTTAAACCTATGGTGTCATCATATTTCTTCTATTGTTCCCATTCGGTGGAAATAGGTGGAGGGTCTTGTACCCATGTCATCACAAAATGTTATTCCCTCCCCCTTTTGTTTTCCACTGAGTCTTTAGAGAAAGGTTTGAAGTTTGTCTATACTATTTGTGAACACAGTTTTCACTTGGATAATAGTGACCATGCCCCATAAAACCATGTGGAATGAAGGATCCCAACTATTAGTGTATGGCTTCCCAAACCGTGAAAACTAACCATGTGGTCACCCCAACTCTTTAAATTTTGGGGTCTTTCTTTACCGGCCAGTGCTGGTTGGTTAAGATGGTTAGTTCTTATGGTGGGGAGACCCACTATGAGTCTTATATAATTTCTTTTGTAATTTTCTGATGGAATTATATCCTTTGTACCGGTGAGTCCATTTAGGCCTCCCCCTGTTAGTCTCTTGATTATGTCTCAAAAAAATATTGGTTGTCTCTTATGGTGGGGAGCGAATTTGTGTCCCCCCGTACCAGTAACTAAGATTTTCCATGGTCTTGGCTTGGTGTAGATAGTCTTGTTCAGATCTATCTAGCTACCAACATCATTCTTGAGTAAACATTGGGACTGGAGAGCACCCAATGGTTTAGTTAAAGTAAGGTAAGTGTAACCTTGTACAAAGTTGTTGTTCGTTTGGGTGAATTGCTTGAGTATTGTTCAGATTGTGTTTGAGGAGTTTTTATTTGGGATAAAGCCTGAATGTTCTTGATGGTTTTAGAAAAATGGTGTAAGTTTGATTTTTGAGAGTATTCCTTCCTTCATTGATCACTGGAGGTGTTTTGGCCTTTGGGGAATAAACCTGACAAGGGAGTACTTCTTGGTTTCTCAGTTGGGTTTGGTTGTTGATTTGGTCTTGCTGTGACTTTCCGGGGTGGAAAGTTTTTATGGTGGGGAGAATTGTCACATACATAGCTTATTTTAAATTTATTTTTATTTTAATTTCCATTAATGCTTTGTTTTGGGAGTTTCCAATGGTTTTATGGAGAATAGGTGAGTTTTCGTGAATTGGGCCAAACCGTGAGCCCAAT
The DNA here is from genome assembly GCA_963277665.1 of Viscum album. Lineage (NCBI taxonomy): Eukaryota > Viridiplantae > Streptophyta > Magnoliopsida > Santalales > Viscaceae > Viscum > Viscum album. The sequence goes on along the minus strand of OY728155.1, from coordinate 1,444,253,126 downwards.
TCCAGATTTAAAAATAAATTTTGATTCTTTTATAAATTATTCATTTTTAATATTTTTCACTCATTCCATCTCATAAATGACCTCCCTTGATATAGTAACACTAAAATTAAAATATGGAGCCTTTGGAAATCCATAACCATGGTTTAGTTGGGTTTTTAGTTAGGGAATTAGGACTGCCCGAAAGCCCATTTTCTGCATTGAAAATAAATTTTAATTCTTTAATATCTTTTTCAATATTTGCGTTTTTTCGGTGATTACAAGCCTCATATGCGGCCATTACACCCAGACGCGCCCCAGCCTCTTTACCCCCCTCTTTGGAGCTCTTAGGATCGCGATTTAGGGACGGACATCTTAGGGTTTCAAAAATCGGGCAGATTTGATGAGGTATGTTCATTCAATCATAACTCTCTCAATTCATACTCTTTTCCCTCCATTCGAATTCCTAAATGACCTAATAATTCTTGTGAGAACATCCCCTGAGTTTTGGCCGTTTTAAATTTAATATACTGGTGGTTTCGGGAGATTCATTATAGATTTCTCAAGTAAGTTTGTCCATTTCTTTTCCCCTTTCAAATTGATTAGGGTTTCATTCTATTTGTTTTAGGGTTTCCTCCCTTTTTATTGAAGTGAACAATGAATAGTGGGTAGGGGTTCGAACCTAAGGTTTAAACTTGGGTTTTATTGGTCCAATATTCTATTTTTAGGTTTGATCTACCCTTCTTGAGATGCGGCGGTGGTGCGTTTGTGTTTTCGCACAAAGGATTCAATGGTTTCATTTGATTTGGTAGGTGATTCCAATGTTGATGCAATAATTGTGTATTAGAATGCTGTATTTATCATATTTTAATATTTATATAATTTTATTATTGCTGAAAAAATTTGGTTCTAATGACGTTTCCATTGCAATTGAATTTAAAATGCCAATTTGGTGTGAAATTGGGTTTTTTCCAAAGAAGTGTTTTGTTTGTTTATTTGGGGATGACCTATAAATACATAGTTGTTTTTATTGATCTGTAATAAGGCATAAAATACTGTTTATAATGTTTATCACCTTTAGTAATTGCTGCAAAAAAATGGGTTTTAATTGTGTTTGTAAAGAAAGTGAAGTTTTGGTTCCACTTTTGTGTGAAAATGAAGGTTTTACAAAGATAACACTTCTTGTTTAACATGAGGATGCCCAAAAAATGATTTGTTGTTTTAATTGATATTTATTGGGCTGCCTTTACTGTTTTGGAAACTTAAAATTGTGAACATCTTGTACAAGTGGGTTTCTTAAGGGGTTTTGTGTGCAAAACTACACGAGATTTTGTGAATTTGATTTATTCAAATTCAAAGAGTTTTTTGTGTGTTTTAAGTGGTATAAAATGAGATAGCTACTGTATTTGGTGTATGTGACCATTAGTGGTGTTTTAAATTAAAATGGATATGTGTTAAATCCTAAAATTGTTTGAGCATAAATGGGGAAGCCCGAGTACCTAGGTGGGGCGGATTTGTACTAGTACGGCTAGTGGACCGGATGGGTTTTGTCCCTGTTTCACTTAGCATTTGGATAACGAGAACTCTAACTAAACTATGTGGATGATGATTGGGGACCAATAGGTTATGAGTATATTCCCTACTAGTGTCTCGTGCACGAGAAATGATTTTACTATGGTTACATTACACTGAGGTACGAGGTACATGGGGCCTGAGACTATCTAGTGCCTAGGGGTGTTCCCAGTTTTATTGCTCAGTGGATTTGTGGTATTCGCCCTTGTTTTTGGGTGTCTTTGGAATTATAATGCAGTATCTAATATTCCTATTTAAATGTGTTAACATTCTGAAAGTTTTATCTTGAAAAATGTTTTCAATTTAAAGTTTCATTTCGTGGAATTTGTCACCGCTTTTAATTGCATATTAAAACTGCTTGATTTTTCACCTTGTATTGCATGCACCTTGGAATCATAGGGTGGTATATTATTGGGCTTAGGCTTACACCCTACATACACCCCTTGGGTGTAAGTATACCTTTTTTTTGACCCAGGTAAAGGAAAGTCTAAGGGTGATGGCGGTTCAGGGTGTTAGTCCTCATCCTTGGGGCGGAGTAGTGGAGACGACTTGGGGGTGATGACCCCTTGTCATGTGGAGTCCATGGGGCTGTTCTATTTCTGTTACATTGTGTCTTTGGACCTTTTGTATTGACTCTAAACCTATGTATTCAGTTTTGGTTTTTGTTTAAACATCGTTTGGTATAAATTTTTCAGATTCAGTTTATTGATTGTTTTTAATGGTTTATGACTTCATATTCGGGTAAATCGTTCCCAAACCTAAATAAATGATACCCGGGCACTTGTGCCAGCCCGTGGGGATAGGGAACGCCCTTCAGGTCATGTCACGGGCTGGGTTTGGTGCCGGTTTTGGCGGTGACCAGATTCGGTTCGTGACATTGTTAGATGCATTTTCTTCTCTAGATATTGCACTCTTTACTTTATATTATTCTGCGCTATTTAATGGAGATGGTTCAGTGAATGCATATAAGTACATTAGGTAATGGAAACTAATTTTAGTCATTCCTTACCATAGCCTATAGAGTTGGGATTTGGGTTATGGTGGACCCATCTTACGTTATCTAGGAGGGCCCCTATGGTTCATATCATTATAGAGTTGCAATAGAGTTGTTCCTTCATTGGGAGGGGTTTAAAGTTATCCTCTTACAAATATTGGTGGGACTTAGTTCAATGGCGTCAAAGATTATTGAGATCTCTTTTGGGCCCGGGAACCTATTATTGGTGTGGTAGATGATGTATCCATACACTAGGTCTCTTACTAGCTAATTTTAAACTCAGAATACTGAGAAATTAGATATATGTAAATATGGTATATGAATCATATAGAACCAATTCTTTTGAAAATCCTTATTGAGGCATCTCCCCATATGCATATTCTCATCTAACCACCATACTTCTTGAATAATTTCCGGATAACTCTGTAGAGACATCTATCCAGGTTATCAATCCAAGATCATGAAGATTGTCTAATGAGTGATGAAGACTTAGTTCTAGGGTTATCCCATGATAGGTTTCCTCTTGATGGGAAGATTTTTGGGAGAAAATACCTCAAGGCCTCATCTCAGTGTTTTTTGGTGTAATTTTATTTGTTGAAAAATATAGATGACCGTGATAAGTTTGATTGATTTTTATGAAGAATGTTTTAAGTCGGTGTTTTTTCCTAGCGTTTTCCATATTTTTCCACCTCAAAATTAAGATTTTGGATTTTGGAAAAGGAATATTCCCATGTAGGAGTACCCAGTATGAAAACCACAAACCATAGTTCATGGAACAAGAAAGGTGGTACATGGAAAAGTGAAAAAAATTCAGCAAATGCAGTTTTGGAAATACTAGTGATATGAAAACCATGAAGGATGATACACAGACCATGAACAAAAAATGGTTCACAGGAAGGATCATGGTTTGTGGGAAGGCATGCAGTTCATGAGAGGCTAACTGTACGTGTAAGGCTTGCAGTTCGCAGGATGGGTTATCAATGGAAAAAAATGAGATGGTGATTTTGGATGCCACAAAGGAATAAAGGAAGTACCTAGACTGTGTAAGGAAAAGGTTTTCTAAAGAATAATTACACGATGAAGGATATACCACATCAAAGATTCATTTAGATCATATTAGAGAGATTTATGGATCTAATTTAATATATATTGAGCACTAACACTATCAGTAAGTAGAGTTATTTTCATAAGAAAAGTACTTTTATCTAGAAATTCAGTGTAGTATAAAAGTTGTTTTTGAGGGATAATTCAACTAATTCTGAAGTAGATTTCAAGGAGGATTCCATGAAAGGAGAAGAAGTAGTCTACAGAAAGGGATGTCTATGGAATAAAATTTATACAAAAGCAGAGGTGGTACGCGGATGTGGTTTACAGAATTGGTATACAGAGGCGGTTCATAGTGGTGGTATTCAAAGGATATACATGGAAACAAAAGTGGATATGGTTTATAGAATAGGTGATCTTAAAATCATAACCACTATTCAGGGGAGCGTAGTTCATGGAGGAAGAATGTTTTTTTGAAAGTACTTAAACTATTCACAAATGAAATTTCTACAAACTAACAGAGTATAAAAATGTGGATTTATTCTATGGGTGATAAATAGACTTCAATAGTCCATATATCTATAGTTTAGGATGTGTTATTTCATGAAAATTAAGGGACCTATATGTCCATAAACTATGAGTGTATCCCTTCCATGAGTAGTGAGAAAAGGAAGAGGAAGGCAGTGTTCCATTCCACTAGTAGTGATCCTGAGATTGAGACATAAAGATTGACCCCTGGGAATGTAGTGAGAAGATCCTAAATCATGTAATGGAAGTGATCCTAGGCATAGAAGTGATCTATCATGAACCATGTAATTAACAGTTAGCATTAGTGGATCTGGTACACCAGGACATCTTCATTGTATGCTCGTTAAACGTATCCCAGTGAGGGTGGACCAAGTAAAACCAATGTTTCCTATGCATGGATTCATTTCTATTCATATATTTATATGGGAGAAAATGATATGTTTGTTTTGTTTAATGAAAAAATAATATCCTAAGTGGAATTATTTATAATATGTCTTACCATAAGTCACCTCATCTCATAGGGTATTTGATCTATTAGACCTAATAATTGGTATTAGAGTGAAAGGTTGAAAGTCATTGGTTCTCTCATATTTAAATAAACAAAGGATGTAAATAAAAATTGTATTGTGATCTTTTATATACATAATTTTTCAATATAGAAGAGAAAAATGCAACACAACCTTCCATCATTGGAAATGGATTCTTTATATAATCTATGCATGGAATATAAACCAATATAGACAATGGTGCATTATCAAAAGCTGATAGAACAGAATTAGATGGTGACACTAAAGGGATTAGTGCTTTAGGGGGGATCCCTATAAAATGAAATATATACAAAGGTGATTTCATATAAAACATCACATTAAATGTTGGAAAATCTATTGAATATTTATGAGGTTGACCCAAAAGATAGAGACGCAAAGATGAAGGTTCTATGGAACAAATATGAGGATCTTAAAATGAACCCTAATGAGCCTATTGAGACATTCTATGATTGGATAAATGTTGTCGTAGAGTAACTATGTAAGATAAGATATATTATTTGAGAGTTAATGAATTCCAATAACATCTTGGGAAAACTTTGACCTTAGTTTAATTTGAAGGCTTCTGTGTTGGAAGATGAAGATACAAAAAAGCTATCATTGGATAAATAGAATAGTATTCTTGTTGCATATGAAATGAGAAATGATGATAATGATGTTGTGAAATGGGGTAGTCTAAAGAAGTATCATTCAATTCCATGAAGAAGTTCTCTGTTTAAGATAGTCAGGAAAATGTCAATCTTGATGATGTCATGTCATTTATTTATTAAAATATATAAATAGGAAGAGGAAATTTCAAAGGTAAACATCCACTTTCACAGTTTTGATGTGGAATGATTGGGAATTTTTCTACAAAGTATCCTAATAGGTCTGAAGATGACAATGAAAACAATGATTAAATTCCCTAAAAGATGTATTCATACAATGAGAAATGTAGGAGAAGTACAAAGTGAAATTTCATAAAAAATAATAATCTTCTTTCAAGAGAATATGAATGATCAGAAGAATCTGAGGTAGAAAAACTAGTAGAATACACGGATAATAAATTAGATTCTATGATGTCAGTTGTTGGAATTTATAAAAAAAGGAAGAATGCATTGGTGTTGGGCTAAAGTAGAAGAATTATTTGACCTTTAGGCTGAATTAGATGCTCTTCAGGAAGATGTATATGTTTGAAGAGAGAAAAAGAGAAATCCAACAAAGTGGTTCATGATGCCTAAAATTATATGCAATAATGGGAAGAAGATAAGTATGAGCTGAATGCATAAATTTGAAAACTAATATATTAAATGCTAGAATGATCTGAAAAGGTATTTGATTACAATATCAAAATTAATGAAGTGAAAATAGATATTGATAGGTTGAATAATACTATTAAATATAAAATAAAATGTATATAAGAGATTGAATAGGAAGTTTTCAGTAAGTGATGGAAAGAGAGGGATCAAGAGAAATTATAGATTCCCATGATGCCAAAAAAATGTTAGGAAATGAAAATGGTTGATCAAAATGATACAACTGGTATGTGACTTTATCATAAAAATAAAGCAGTAACGGTTGAATTCAAACCACAAGCACCCACTCCAAGACTGATAATTGATTTGGGTATGAAGTATGATGAAATGATTCAGAGAACCCAATGGAGAACCAGTACTGAAGTATTACCACATAGGAATGCACCTCACATTAGACGATATTTCTCTAGAAATATGGGATAGTCACAAAATGATTATTCCATTGCCAAGAGGTATCAAAAGGAACAAAACCCAAATATAAATCAATACAGAGCTCAATATTCCAGGACATCATTTGATGATCACTATTTTAGGCGTGGAATATTTGAACACATGACAAGATATTGGTCATCAACAATAAAAAGGAATGCACTAAACTAGACTATGGTTTTTTATACGTAGTATGCATATGTATCATCAAATGATATTAAATGGAAAAATCAATTTTCATATCTAGAATATGAATATGGTCCATAATATTCTATGTAACCTTAATAGTATCAATACATACTAGGTATGCAATCAAAACATGGATCAAATGAAAGAGATATTACCAGGTAGTGGTTACAGAAAATTAATTGATGGAATTAGATTGCATTGGAATATGGATCATTAATAGTGGATGCTGATCCTATATGATAGTAAATAAGCATCTAGTGATAGGAATTAAGTACAATAAAGAGGGTATCATATGATTTGGTAATGATGAAGGGTTGACGATTATTGGATCTAGGAAAGAGATGTTAGAGAGAAAAGACATGAGACAAAAATATGTATTGGTTTTGGGAGGTCATTGTCACAAATTCTCAAGTTTAAGTCATATTGTTTGACTTCAGAAATGCAATAATAATTTCCAAGAAATTATTTATCATCAAGGAAAAATATGGTGTTGTAGTGTTTTAGGGAAAACATACAAAAGGTATTCTCTACCTCATGAGTGGAGAAGGAGATATGTGATTTTTATCCAAAGAAGAAGAAAAAACCATGTGGCATAAATTATTGTCCTTGTGATCCAAATTTCATTGGAATATCTAGAATAATATGATGCTGCTCAAGATCTCCATAGATTATCATGTGACTATAAGAATATGTTCAATTCCTTCCAAAAAATAAAGGTCATTCAAAATTCAAATAAGGAAAAAAAGAAAAGGTCATTAAGATTTCTTGAGTTAGTTTATTTTCACATGTATGGACCAATTTCACCAAGATCTCCTAGTGAGAGGAGATATTACGTTCTATTCATTGATGATTATAACATTAGGGAATGAGTATCAATCATTACCCACAAGTATGAGCTGTTCATTTTCATTATAAGATATCGATGGGAAGTTGATAAGATGTTAGGTCAGAACATCTAGATGATCCAAACAGATAATAGAACAGATTTATCAAAAATATTACTGGAGGATTATCTCGAAAAACATGTGATAAGGCATAAAGTTTTAGTAGTGATAACTCCTCATCATAATAGATGAGTTGAGAGAATAAATTTTATTTTAAACAACATAGCCATAACAATTCTCATTGAGAAAGACCTTCCAGAGAAATTTTGTAAAGTATTAGCGATGAAAATAGTATACTCTTAAAATTGGGTTTTGTTATGTCTAAAAGAAGGTATGAATATGTATTATATATGGTATGGAAATAATCCATAATTAATTTAATTTTTAGTCTTTAGAATTTAGTGTTTCATTCTCAATAATGAGAATAATAGTATATTTTAATACTGTGGAGATAAAGGGATATTTTTTTCTATTCAAAAAAAATTAAAGCATATAAATACTTAAAACATGTGGATAAGAAATGTTTTTGAAATTCATGATTTCTAATATAGTAGAGAATGAGAAGAATCTTCATAAAATACATCACCAATCACAGTTTGATAGTGATGAAGAGACATTTAGATCAATGGATGCTCTAGTTCCCGAGGATAAATTTGATGAAGTTTTAGATAATGAAAAGGATGAGCACAATTCCATAGCTGCACAAAGATAGATGAGAAGAGATGAAATGAATATATAGAACATAATTAGTGATTAGACTATTCCAATATAGATAAAGAGGATGAATACTCTATAAAAAGAATCATGATTTTCATAGGTAGATCATATTTTTTTGTGAATCATTTTGTGATGAAAATTGGGTTTACTCTATGAACAAAGAACCTAAAAAATTGAGCAGAATCAGAAATGGGAGATTGTTTCAAGACAAATATACAATAATTTCATTAGGATGAAATGAGTCTTTCATAAAAACATTATTTAAGATGGTGTTTTTATTTGATACAAAGAAGGAATAATGAGAAAAGGGCAATCTCATATAGAGGGTATCAATGTAGATGAAACATTTTCACCTATTGCGAGACTAGAGAGCATCAATATATTCTTGGTCATGGTAGTGCCCAGAAAGTATAATGTTCTCCAGATGGAGTTCAAGTAAACATTTCTGAATGAGGATTTATAAGAATATGTCCATATTGAAAAAAATGTATTTCTCATTCAAAATGACGATAGAAGTGTTTTTCAGTTGAATAATTATTTATATGGTTTCAAAAAAACCAATATCATTGTATTGAATGCCAGATCTATTTTGGAAGATGCTTCGATTTCGGTGTAGTGGAATGGATTTGAATATATATGTCAATACTGATAGTAATCAAAGGATCATGGTGATGGTGTATATTGATGACAAGATCTTCTTTTTATCATATGGTGTGTATTGTACATTATTTTCGGAATGTATGAAAAGTGTGTCCGAAATGTCAATGATCTATGAAAATTCATTTTACATGGTTTATAGGTGACACAAGAAATGAATGGAACATTAATTTCTCAACAAAAATATTCCATGGAGGTTTTTAGAAGATATGTTATGGACAATTACAAGGATAATATGGAACGGGTAGCTACTCCGATGAAACTGTCTCCAGATGAGGAAGGTAATGTGGTTAATATTAGGGAATACAAACAGATCATTGGAAGCCTATGGTACTTAACAGTGCCAGAACTAGATATTGGTTTTGAAACATTTCATCAACCACAGTATCAATGATATCCCATGGAATGCCACATTATTGTAGTACAAATAGTACTTCAGAATATCACATACATGGTGGATTTTGGATTGATGTACAATGAAAACTCTCATCAAGTGTTATGGGGATATAAAATTCATATTGGGATGGATCAGTAGATGATTGAAATACAAGATCAGGTGGTGTATTCTTCCTTAGAATATTACTTATTTATTCTCTAATTAAGAGACAATATTTCATTTCATTTAGCACTGAATAGGGTGAATATATTATGGCCACTCATTATTTTATGCAGTTATTGTGGATGAAGTAGTGGATTGATGATATGAGAATTGAAGTGAAATCTAGGATTTGAATCCATTGTGATAAATCATGTGCTATAGATATTATATATAATCAAATCCATCAATCAAGGAAGAATCACATTGAAATAAAGTATCATTTCATTATAGAAATGTTGGAGTAAGGTCTTGTGAATTTGGAGTATGTGCCTATAGAATAACAGGTTGTATAAATTTTGACAATGACCTTCGTCAAAGAAGAATTTGAAAGGCATCGACGAGATCTGAGAGTTCAGTCAACTCCCTACACATGAAATGGTTTGGATGTAGGTCCCTCCCTCTCCCCTAAGGTATGTTGTACTTTTTCCTAATGTTATATTCTATGTTCTTTACCCTGTGGAATACTACAAATAAGCGACCTTTGGGTTTGTCAACAAATGGTGACAAATTTATGCTATTCAAAAGTAAAAATTTCATAATCAAGACACAAGGGAGAATCTACTTGGTGGATCAGAGAGATAGGGATAGTTGAAGCTATTAGTGGGAGCAGTGATGTAGGAAGTGTTAAATAAGACAATTCTTGAAGTGATTGATCAAGGGATACATATCCCGATAGCTTGGGTTCATTATGATAGTAGAAGAGTGGTGTTGTAATTGAATGAAGTGATTCATTGATGAAATTTTCATTATGCAGTTATTTCTATAACCGAAAATAGAACATGTGGTCTTAGAGTATATGTTGAGTAAATCCTTGATATCATTATTAATAGTAGTAATTGAATACTAGTTGAAGATAGAAGGAGCTAATATAATGTATCTAATTGAGAATAATTGTCATGAAACCCAAAGGAGAAGATTGTAGGAAAAAATCTATTATATTATCTTTTATTTGTTTTTGGGTGTAATTGTGTTATTTACCAAATATATATGAACAAAAATAATTTTGATTGATGTTGCTAAAACATATTTTTAAGGTGGCATTGTTTCCCTCGGTTTTCCTAATTTTTGGGAATCTAAATCAATAGTTTGGAGATTGGAAAATGAATATTTCCATGTTAGAGTACATTGTACATGGACCACAAACCATAGTTAATGTAACATCCTTGTTTTTATGAAGAACAATGAAGAAATTTCAGAAAAGTTATTTTTCCACGTAGAATCTCTATACAGACTAAAAAAGATGATATGTGAACCATGAACTGAAAACGGTTTATCAGGAGGCTCTTACTTTTAGAAAATAATTGTAGTTTCTGTGAGGACAAAAGTATGTAGGGGGCTTGTATTTCATCGGATATATTGTTGTTGGATAAAATAAGATGATGATTTGGGGCTCTGTGAAGGAAGAAAGGCATCGTGTGGACTGCATATAGAAATAGTTCATGGAAGAAGCAACAGACAGTGAAGGTTTTACCACATTGAAGATTCTAGGATATCAAATTGGTTTAATTTTTGGATTTATTTGTGAAGATAAAGAGATCCAATTACATCATTTCATAGAGTTATTTTAATAAGAAAACATGTTTCATTAGAAATTCAATGAATTCCCGAAGTGTTTCGAGAGGGGTAATTCAATGAAGGCAGAAGTAGTTTGCAAGGAGGATTCCATGAAAGGATAAGAAGAAGTCCGTAGAAGGATAATTCTAAGGAATATGAAAATCCACGAAATCATATGTGGTATGTAGAGGTAATTAGTGGATGAGGATTTCAGAATTGGTTTGTAGAGGTGGTTCATGAAGGCATTATGTAAAGGTGGTACATGTTAGTAGAAGTTGAGTGGGTCTATAGAAGATGTGTTCCAAGAAGAATATGCAAATCATGGTGAAATGAAGTTTGCATAGGAATAAGTTTTTTTTATGAAGAGACATAAACAACTTTGTAAAGAAATTTTCATGAACTAATAGTTCAAGGGAAAGATGATTTCATCTATAAGTGACAATGGGACATAAATAAATCATGAATCTATAGTTTAGGATGCATTATTTCATGAAAATTATGGGACCTAAAAGTATATAAACTATGAGTTGGTCCCTTCCAAGATCAGTATGAAAATATAGAGGAAGTAGGGGATCCTTTCTACTAGCCATGATCCATATAAAGTAAAATAGGGAGTGAGCCTTTGGAATGTTGTGAGAAGATTGAAAATAATGTATGCGAAGTGATCCGATGCATAGATGTGAGCTATCCCAAACCATGTAATTGGATATGAGATTTAGTGGATTTGGTACATTATCACATCATTTATTTATGATCATTTGATGTATACCAATAAGGGTAAACTACGTAAAATCACCATGTCTTGTGTGATAAGTGTTTTTGGTTTAACGACAAAACAAGATCTGAAGGGGTAGTAGTTTTAATTTTTCATACACTGATTCACCCCCTCTCAGAGGTTATTATACCTTCTAGACCTAATAATGGTAGTATCAGGCCTCCTATTGAGAATTAGTTAGTACCATCCAAGGATGTTCATATTCTTAACGCACTCTACAATTTCTAGTGACATAGGCTTCTGAGGTACCCTAGTGAGATAGATCCCCAATATATGAAGGATTGCCTAGAGCGGTTGATCTATGCCTTTATGCTCATTCAAACCCTAAATGATCAGATGTTTTCACTAGATGTCAGAATTTTCCAGAGAGCATCTAGGCACCAGTGGACTTTTTTACGCAGACCCATGATGGGATTATTATCTAATGGTACAACTTCCAATATATATTTCTTGAGGATCATTTTCCATCAGGCATTTTCTGAGTTTTTATCTTCAAGATTCATGAGATTTATAAGGCACTATGATAGTAGTTGAGTATGCCACGAGTTTCACTGACTGTATGATTTACTCCCTTAATATGGTATACATAGGCTTATTCCGGGTGAATAATTTTGAGTAAAAAAATTACTTACATTTGACCTAGTGTGGTCACCGTATGCCTGAATACTTATTCTAGAGTTCTAGAGTTTGATCTGGGGACTTATAGATTCCTAGAAGTGGGGCCTTAGGTGGTTATATTTGGTGCTGTATAGTATATATTTGGGTCATCTATAAAATGTATCAAGCATCAAACATTGATATCTTAGTAGAGGAGGAACTCTCGGACTCAAGAATGTGGTTTTTTCATTTAGGAATCATGTAGAGGATACAATTATCTTGGAGAGGGTGATATTATTCCTATAACGAGAATGGTCACTTGGATTATGAATTCTAAATGGTTTCATTGATCGGGACTAAAATACCTTGGATGCACCACCACAAAAGAGGTAGTATCATGATCATGGATCTCCCTGATCTGGTCAGGGCATCCCTCAGGGATGCGGTGCTGGAAGAGGAGTAGGAGTAGCTCTGGAGGGAGGAGTTGTCAGTGGGGGTTGTTATGAGCTCAGACCTCCACCACTAGGTGTCCCATGTCTGGCTTGATGCGCTGGTGGTTGGTGTCATGGGTTATTGTAGATCATGTAAGGATTTGGAAAGGATACACAAGAGATGATCCATGGTTTGATCTATGTTTAATTTTCTCTTTCCTAAACACTATTAGACATATCTATGGTTAATTTCTTAATCACCTTATTCAGTGTGTGAGATGTATAGATTCCTGTTTAAATCATAGCCCAACAGCTATGGTTAGAGGTTATTATATGGATTGATTAATTGATATCACACATCTACTAGTAATAAAAGTAATCAATTGGTGGAGATAGTTTCATATAGGTAATCCTACTCATCATGATGAATCCCTATAATTTTATATTATTTATGGATTGGTTATCCATGGATTGATCCCCAATTAACTTTCATCATCGATAGGTCAGATGTATTCAGACAGATGGGGCATGTCATTTCTTATCATGGAATAGATTTCAACCCAATGGAGATTGATGTAGTGAATTATTGGCATCCACCCAAGAGTGAGTATTAGGTGCAGATTCTTCATAGCATGTAATGGTACCATAATAGGTTCATAGAAAACTTATCTATGATTTCAACCAATTAGACCCCGAAATGTGAAATGGGGAGGCATTTACCTTTAATGATAAATTTCAGATATCCATTGAGGTGTTGAGGTTGAGAATAATTAGTTATATTATTTTGAGACTACTATAAGAGGGTTTGAAATACATAGTGTATTTGATTCCTATGGATCTGGGCTAAGCTATTAATTGATGAAGATGTGGTAAGTGATCCCTTATGGGTATTGGAATTTGATAATACACTAGAATAACTACAAGAATCACAAAATTGAGTATGAAAATGAATTATTCAATCTAAATATGTGGAGTAACTATCTTATTGGAGAGATCTTTATTTTTTACTCATCCCATATGAGTCTTAGACATATCTTCACACAAAGAGATTTGAACTGCCAATAGAGGAATTAGCAAGAGTTTTCACCTGACAAAGAAATTGAGATAGTCTATAATATTTGTAGGGGTAATTTGGTGGTAGAATCCCTTAGTAGGAAGTATCATTATCATTTGGTATATGTGGAATCTAATTAACTCCCATCTTTTTAGATGTACCTGGTGGAAGTGAGGATTAATGCTTATCTTTAGTTGATGGCGTTGACTCCTCCGCGTCAACAATGTGTGAGGGAGTATCTATTGGGAGATATTGACTGTGAGTTTATCTATAGAAATATATCTTATGTAGATTCAACAAGATGATTTTATGAATAAGGGAATCAAATCACCTTTTTTAGGGATGTATGGTGGTTCCATTCATGATGAGGGAGGAGGAGAAAATAGAGTTTCCTAATTATACATTGGTTATAAATCATGATGTAGAGAAGATTTACAATAACCATTTGGTATAGTTATGGTGGGATTTTATTATGAATAGGGAAACTATGTTCTTCCCATAGTGACTTATATGCTAGATGGTGAAGGATTTACACAAGTTTCAAGCATTCTTGACACCGAATCATGATATATCATAGTTAGATTGGGACATCATATTCATGTAATTTTTTATAGTGCTTCCATGGTTAGTGTGATGTAATGAATCCAACAAGATGATAATTTATTGATTTATGAGTTTTTTTCTCTTACATTCCATTATATAGTACATTTAAGTGGAGTGTCTATAATAGTTTTACATGTAGGAGATCATCTGCCTGCATGGTATAACCTCATTGATTTTCTCTGACAGGGATGTGTAGTTTACATAATTTTTTTAGAGAGGTCTACAACAAGAATATGGGACCTAGTTAGGGATGAGTACGATCTATTACCACATAATTTTTTATAAGACCAAGCACAGAATCCAAGTGATGGAGGATATGTTAAGATATTTTGTTTTAAACATCGATTAGAGTTGGTTTAATCAATTTACATTGGTATATTGTTATTATTATAACAACTATCACTCCACAATTAGAACAGATCATTTTGAGTACTATTATGGGAGACCCTTTTGGCCACCCTTATGGTAGACTGATATTGAAGACACATCTCTATTTGGCCTTGAAATGGTGTAGGTGATGACTGAGAAGTTCCAGGTGATCCATGAGTAGATATGGACAACCAAAAATTAATTGAAATCTTGTGAAGAATGATGATCTAGGACCTCGGAATTGAAATTGTATGAACATGTTTTCCTGACATTCCCCCCATGAAGAGGATTTTAGAGGTGTGTCAAGAGAGGAAGGTTATCCCTAAGGTTCATCGAGCAGTTTGAGATTCTACACAGGCTTCACATGGTTGCTTACCACCTAGACATACTCCCACGGTTGGAGTGGGTTCATGATGTCCATAATGTGTCGTATCTAAGGAGATTCATTTATGATCCTAAAAATATTATTGAAGGGGATGATTTAGATATTGAGTATTTTACACCCTCATAGTGTACCATATGGTGATCTAGGATCGATTGGAGAGTATCATTCGAGGACGACGATTCCCCTGGTTAGTGTGTTGTATTAGCACAAGATCATGTAAGAGAGCTCCAGGGAGAAGGTGATCCAGATACAAGATGAATATCCCCAACATTTTTTTGGTTTTTCTTTTTTAGGACTATAATAATATCTATGGAAATAGTGTAGTTATGATATTTTTTCTCTGTAAGACTTTGAAATATATTAGGGAATATTTTCGAAGTCTGAAATAGAGATAAAAATTGATTCCAAGGCCCAATGAGCCTGGAAATGATATTATAGAAATATTAAAAATAATTATATAACATATGTAGTTTTTTGGGATTAATGAAATATCTCCAAAAGGTGTCTTTCATAATAAATAATAGATGATAGATGAAATTGGGACGGGTGTCTTACACTATGTGTGACCTATGATTGGTCGACATAGGATGATCTGTTGAGGAATTCATTGGAAGTGTGTTTCATTAAAATAAATAGTTGATTTTTTAAACACCCATAAATTAAAATCACACACACATATATATATATAATTCATTATAATAATTTTCAAGGAATATCTACTTAAGCCCTAAGATAATTGTGGGTAGGTCTGACATCATTCATTAGTGGATCATGACAGAAGGCCGACAGTTGAACAAATCAATGTGGATCTATGGGAATTGAAAATGATTGGATCCCCACATTACTGGAGAATCCATTATTCACTATATATTAATCCAAATCAAGAGATAGATAACCAATTGTTGATATCTATAATTTGATTAAAATTTTGAGCATTTTTTTTATAATTTTGACATGTGATAATTGATCTTAACATGAGCCCCATAGTTTAATGATAAAATTGATCTATTATAATTCATCCCACATTTTAACATACAATCACACAAATTAAAAACTGATCTATAATCATAGTACAAGAACTCTTGAACTATTATAGAGTCACTTTTTATGTGCTTCATCCACCCCCTTTCATCACGATATTCACCATTGTCCTGTAGGGTCATGGATAGAATTTTTCTGTTAGTTTGGAATGTGATCGAAACCAAAGATTCGTGTAAGACATGAGTATGATGAATTGATTGGATAATAAAGAATGTATTGATTTGGATCATAGGTTTGAGTTGATTTTCCATGGAGATGAGATCTGAAATAGGGATAGGGTTGAGTGACAGACGTGGTCAACGGCGTGCAGGCTTCCTATGAACGAGTGGTTACCAATTTTTTCCATCGTAGGGCCTAAATTGATGGATGGTGGTAAATACAACTAGTGACAGGTTTTCTATGGATGATATTTTAATAAGTGACGTTGGATCAATAATTAATGATATGTTATTGGAGTTTCTATGAAAAACTGCAGTACAAGCCATGTAATCTAGAAGAAAATGCACCATTTACCTCCTTTTCCCTGATGGATAGTGACTTGATCTATGTAAAATATCACATGATACGTAAGATGGATTAAAAATAATGTAACACTACAGAAGTTTCCAATCCATTTTCCATCTTTTCACCCCCAATGGCCCATTGTGGACAGACATGTTATGTACCTGATTATTGGGGAATAAGAAGGAATACATGAGGATGAGTTGAGATTCATGACCAAGAACTGGGGTGGTCATACATGATGTGTATCATAGGGGAAACACCATGTATAAATATAGGTATTATCAAGAAATTTCCATATATAACACGACTAGGTGGAGGAGTGGGGCCACATGCCATGTAGAACCCATACACGTCATGTACTCCCATTTGAATCATCAACCTATTGTGTATCAATAATTTTTAATAGAATTTTTTCTCACAAGTAGCATAATATACATGTTTATTTGTAGAATTAAAAGGATTATTTTATAGTAGATTTTTAGAATATATGGTAGAGGTTTTTGTGTGATTCATATTTAGAAGCTACCTTTTGATGGTATTGGTTATTTGGGATCATCATATAGATGTTGGAGTATGTACACCTCTATGACACTGGGGTATGAGTTCATCCTTATATTTGAGAGATTATGGGGTTGGTAAACCACTTTTACATTAGGGTATAGGTTCCTTATAAAATCATTGAAATTTTTGGGTCATCACATCCCTATCACAATATGGTATGCGTTCCTCTAGAAATTAAAGAGATACCAGGTTTAATACTCCCTTATCACACTATAAAACAGGTTCCCCATTTCTATATTTTGGTAGGGATAATACTCCACTTATTATATATTGTGCGTTCTATATCTATGGAATGGTACTACCCGGTATATGAGCTCCATTGTGGTGTGGGTTCTTTATAGTATATTTGTGCTCCCATTGCTGTGGTGTGTAGTTGAAAGGTGTGGTCCCCTACACTCACATTCAGGTGATATTGTGTTTGATGCTAGTCATTAGTGATACACTTATATATTTGAATGATTACTCATTTAATTTGGATAATCTATGAGATAGATATCACATTACACATTATTATGTGGGGAGGGGGGGTTATGTAAATATACATATATATATATGTATGAGATGGGTTTTTCCCTCTATAATTTGGTTGAGATGACTATTGTTTTATCACTCTATCACTCCCTTTCAGTATTAGGGAATCTAAATGTGTAAGTATATACTCACACCTTCATGTGATTTTCCCACAGTGTCATTTCATAAGCAGATGAAAAATAGATCGATATTGATTATAGTGGAGAATAGTGATTCATGGGTGCATTGACCATGCACAGTGGTAGATCTTAGTGGTCAGGAGTCAAGCTCTCTCATCATTAGATTATTCCATATGTTTTCAGGTTGGGAAATCATTTATGATTTGGGAAGTGTTTTACCTCTTTTAAACATTGGTTATATTATGTTATACTCTTTTTTATTCCATAGATATTATCAAATTCATTGTTTATATCTAGATGTTATATTCTTTAAATTATATTCATTTTCACAATATCATGGTGATATTTGGGTATGTCTGTTCAGGTAAATTTGAAAATCTCTCCCACATTACATATTCATTCTTGGCACTATTTGAAAACACCTGACCTATAGTGGTGGTCTCGGTTTGTGGCAGACCAATATTATGATGAAAACATAGGCCCTAGTGGGTTGGATCATTACATGAAGTCTATTAACATAAAATATAACCATATACTGCAACTTCAGAGCTTCATTTTTTACTATAATGATTCTTCTATTTTTTAGGAATTATCTTTCTCAATAGTGATATCTCCCAAAAGATGTTCTTCAAATATACATAAATTTTATTTCCAGATGTCATATAAGAGGAAAAGAACTATTACTTATTCAAATATTACATTTACTTCTACATTTTAATGAAATTTTAATAAGAATATAATTTCCACCCTTTTTTCCATTTCCCAATATCTTTTACATTTTCATTTTGAATTGGTTACTCTGGAAGGGTTTTCATATAATCATTAGGGAAGTGATTGTGTGGGTTATATCTTCTAAAATTATCTTTGAGTAAATAAAATATTTTCTTAGTACGTATACATGGAGAATTATTTGTCATGTACTTTTCTTCCCTAACATATTTTATTGTTTTCTAAATGTATATTTCTTTTATATTATATTTTTTCTCCTCGATTACTGAAAACTCATAATGAGTAAAATGTTTTTTCTTATAGATATAGTATTTGAGATAAAAGATTCTAAATCATGGACTATGGAAACTAACTAGTGATTGTTCATATATATATATATGAGTTTTTAGGAAAATTTCATTAAGGTATAGTGGTAAATATATATTTTAGTTTCCTTTATCTTGGGGAATTATTTTATTAGAATTTATTATAATTATTAGTTGATATAAAATACATATCATGTTTCTTATTAGTGTAAATTTGAACATATTATGTTTTTCAAACTGAATTATTACGAATACTAGAATTACATTTATGTTTGTAAGGATAATATTTGACCTGAATTTTTGGGAAATAATTTCTTGAACCCTAAGATGATTCAAAATCAACTTCCCCAATATTTTAAAAATAATAAATCGTCTTCCTTAGGGTTTTTATCTTCATGGAACCATTATCGTTTCTTTCATAACTCTTCTTCTATATGAACATGTTTTCCATTAATATCTTATTCATTTTTTTTCTATAGGTTTCATCTTGAAATTTTTAATTTCCTCAGTGTATGAATCTTCCTATTTGATGAAAACTTCATTTCTATAATTTTCAGTTTCACAATATTTTTTCAATAACTTAACTTCATTGAGTATAGTGTTTCTCTCAATATGTTGATTATGTTACAATTTCAATATATACTTAATGTATGTATCACCACCATCCTCTCCACCATTTGTTGGAATTTGAATATGTTGTTTAATTTTAACCATTAATGTCATAAAAGTTTTAAAAATTCCATCATTAAATTGAATATATTATTTGGATTTAAATTCCTTTTATTTACTCAAAATAAATATTAATTTATTTTAATAGAATAACATCTTACTTTGATCTAATATATTAACTCCCACTGTGTTTTCAACCAATTTAATTTTTTTTCTTTAATTGGTTGTGTGTATTGTATTTTTTATCAATATATGAGAAATATAAACGTGTGTTGGAGAAGCTAGGTTATGGATTAGGTATCCACCTAATTAAGTGAAGAAGCTACCCATATATTTTAGAAATGAAAATAATAAATTATTGTTATATTGAATAGAATCATAGATAGATTTTAGGTGGAACTGTTATATAAGATTAATGAATATCTGGTTTATATGCCTATGAAATATGCTACAAGATGAGATAATCCTTTTATATACTGAAAAATGTAACTATCAAAGATTAACATATGTAAGATTTTATGATTGATGAACAAAAGTATAAGAGTTAAAGAATATACTCTAAATTGAGTATTTTTTATGATGAAAGTATTTGGTATAATCTATACTTAGTTTAGAATCATTTTTATAAATCACAAAATAATTTAAAGAAGTATTGGATTTATTTAATAATGTTAAAAAATACATAGTATTTCCATAAGTGATTTTGATTTCATTTAAAAAATTTCAGAATTCCTTTGATGTATTCAAATTTTTCAAAAGAAATTAACTTTTGGGGCTCACATAATATATTTTTATCTAGTGAAATGGTGTTGAATAAATTGAATAGAAAAATGTCTTATATTGGCTTCATAAGGAATTTTAGTGGCACGTAAGGGAATTGAGATTATGTTATGATATATTAGCTCTCCATAATACATTTCATCCACCCATTATACATTTTTTCCACTAAAATATTTTTTTAGAATGCATAATTTATTTTTCTACATGTGACAAAATCATCCATCTGTAAGAATATTTCAATGTACATTTTTTTTTGAAATATAATATCTCCCAATTTTTGATATTTTAAATAAATACAAATATAATGATGATAATGTAGTTTATTTATGTTCAAAACATCAAGGAGATTTATATGTCAACAATCTATGCCAAATAAAAATATATTATAACCATGAGAGAAGAAGATAAATTAGGGGAAGAATTTCAAAAACATCGAACAAGCTAAAATGATTTTATATAGTTTTTATGAAAAATATAAATTTTGTTGAGACATCACTCAGCCTGTTTATCTAATGCCATATCATTATGGGTTAGGATGGGTTTGAGGATTATTATCTTTAAGCTATGTTGGGAGATCAAAGCTAATGAGATGGAATTTTTAGAATATTAACATTCATGGAATGAAAATATTAATGATTTTTGGATGTGTTTATAGAACCATTATTAATGTCTATATTTTTTTCATTGAATCACTAATTCCACGATGTTGAGTTCTATGCTATTACACTTGATATGTTTTATACATAATATACTGTTGGTAAGATTAAATTTTATCATTTATAGATATATTTATAGAATACTAATGCATGGTTTCTATGAATATATAGAGATATATATAGTGATGAGATGAAAATAAAATGGAAATTTTGATATTAGGTGTTCCAAAGAACGAATAACAGTGTATTTGTATATTTATTGTAGAAATGGGCAGTCGAAGAAATCAAAATACCCACCCACATGGTGTAATTGAGGAAACATTAGAGATCTAGGTAGAAATACCTTTGGAAAATTTCAATATTAATATATAGAAAACATAATTTGGTGACATAAGTATAAAAAAGTAAGGATATAGAGAAATTATTTTTTAATAAAAAAATTGGGATGAAAAGATATCTTGAAAAAGAATAATAGAATTTTTTTCAACCTATTACAAAGAAGAAGGGGAAGCCTATACTGTGTGTTCGAGGATAGACCATCTTGGTATCATAGAATAATAAGAATAAACAAGTGAGATATATGAAATAATATCCTTTTGCTTTAACATATTTACTATGGTTGAGAATAATAATGGAATAAAAAGAAGATATAAAACTATATGGACTTGTATGTAGTGAGAAAGATTAATCCCATGTTTGATGTTGTAATGTGATGATGTTGATTCTGAGTTTGTAGTGACCATTATATAAGATCCATTTAAAATATAATATTCTTTTTCTTTAATATTATGTTGTGATTAGGCCAATGAGTGATTATAAAGAATAATTTAATGTTTATTGAGTACAGTGACTAAGATACTTATAATTTATTCAGAGTTTCACTTGGTAGTTGAATACTCAATGTAGTTCAGTAATAAGATTAATATTTATAGGTAAAAACTCATCCCTAATAAATTTTTTGATTGAATAAATATGGGAAATAATGGAATACATTTTTGTATATGTTAAGAGACCATGGAACAAGTTCAACATTGGGTATTCAAGGGCAACATAGTGAGAATTTATGAATCATATGCAATGTTGGTTATTAAAATGTTCAGTGGAAAGCTAGAATTTATATACATGATGGGAAACTATGTTAGTGATGGAAGTAGTATGGGTTATGATAGAGACATCCTAAGACACCTATAATTGATTTAAAATTTATTTTTGGAAAATCAATGGGTAGGGATAACAACCAATCAAGGTAATGGGTTTGATTCCTAGGGTGTTCTCCATATGAAAACACATATTCCAATATAACTACTTTATTATAATAATGTATTGGTTTATGAAAGGTTAAATAAAAAATTTCAATATATCTTAACCCATAAATATATTATTATTTACAAATATAAAATATTAATAGAATATTTTTATTTTGGTAAAAATTTTACTACACTGGATTCATCCCCCCTCTTAGGTGTATCTGTGCGGATCTTAAGGGCCCATAAAGTGGAATCCGAGTGATGTTTACCAATAACTTCATATATATATATATATATATATATATATATGTATTGATTTCTTAAATTATTTTATAGGAAATATAGTAAATGTCTATTTGATAATTTTGAATTAGTGACTTATATTGGGAAATTAGAATACATACCTTTAAAAGTTGAAATGATAGTTCTTTTCAATACCTTACAAAATAGGATGATAAAAGTGGGATGGAAATAAAGAGAATGTTTAAAGATGAAATAGTATCTACCACTAGATGAATGTGGTAATAGCAGTGTGTGTATAAATTAAATATGTTTACTATTATTTCTCTAATGATGTATGTAGAACCAGCTATGAAGAAGTTGATATTGATGACCACCTGGTGAATTTTATTATGAAATTAAGAAGTCTTCAAGAAAGTCCACTTATAATCTATGTAATATGTATTTAATTACATAAATGAAATAATTAATGATAACTCCCTACAAGAAGAAGAATTTGGTATGATGGATGATGTATTAACAATGAATGTGGGCTGTTGTAACACCCTCAAAAAAATATGACTGTTATTTAATAATTGGTTACACATTTCAATGAAACCAATTTAATTGTTGATGAATAATTTAAAAGTGTAACTTGGGGGAAATATTTGTTTTCAAATGATATCAATGAGCCATTTAATGATTTATACAATTAAATTAAGTGTATTTGAACGTCAATGAAACTTAAAAGGAAGTAAATAAAAAAGGCTAAAGGGTTTTGATAGTTATTTATATGATGAAAGTTAAATTCAAAAAATTAATATTGAAAAATTAAAAATAGTGTGTGAATACATGTTGGTATCAATTAGAGATGAAAATAATTACCTTAGTATGAAATTTGTTGAGGTATAAGTGGAATTGAGAAATTTTGAATCTACATATCATATAACTTTCAAGGATGCTGGATGAAGATGTGCACAAACACATACATCAGTGAAAATTATTGATTTTTAGAAAAATAAAAATAGTTTAAAAAATGGTTTTGAGATTATATCATGATCCATCATCCTTAATCTCATTTGAAAAATAAAATCCCATGTTTCAAATAAACTAGGTATCATTGAATATTTTTAAATAGAAAAATTTCAACCATAGTGAAAATATATACAAATATTGAAAGATAAAAATATAAATAATCCCACTAATAGTTTAAGGGTGGAGGTTAGAAAATTTAAAAAGAGAATATCCCCAATCAAATCACAGAAATTTGGTGAAACCATTCAAAATAAAAGACGTATGTAATCTATAAAAATGATACAGGAAAAAATAAATATGAAAAGATATTTTTTATTATGTGATGTTTGTGTGATGTTTTGGGCATAGATCTACCACAAACTTTTAGTTTTTAATAATTATAGAAGGCCTAAAATAATGTGTAATAGAGTTGAACAAATTAAGAAAACTAATTAAAAAAACAAACTACATGAAAAGGGAAAACTCTAACCACACGGAACATAATTGAAAACATGAATAATTTCTATGACATTTAAAAAATTTATTTTATTTTTTTAAAAAAATCTAGGTATAACCCATTATAGGTATCATTGAGATATTTCAGAGATGAAAAAACCACCACATATTGGGAATGGGGTGATATAAGAAAGTGTGTCTGCCCTGGGGAAGAAACCAATTAGGAATCTTACTGAGATAAAAACACCCAAGGGGATATAAAAAATAGGTAAATATGATTTTTGATATTTTATGATAATAGAAATTAGAAAAGCATATGATGGACCTAATAAAAAATAGGTAACACCCAACATAAAAGGATTCTACTACTGTAGAAAGATATTCTATATCATTGATCATTGTCAAATTTCCATTAATCATAATGTAAAAGGGAGACAAACAGAAAAGAAAAGATAAAATAATGGAAAGATAGAACCAAATTGGAATGGTGGTTTACAGTCCCTATAATGAAGTAGATAATCTACCTTATAAGGAATGTGATAAAGTTGATATTGAGTAATGTGGAAGGTGAAATCTAGTGGAATATATGGCTATCAGATATATGAATATCATTCCTATACAACATAAAAGTAATTTAAAATAACTAATTTATTAAAATGGTAAATATAATATATGTAATGAATCCATGTAGCAATGTAATTTTGAAATTATTCCCAAATAGTGTTTGATTTTCGGGTTATATCAGTTCAAAGAAACTAAGAAGATGAATGAGTAGTAAAGGTATCAACATTCCATATTTTCTAATGTTGAGAAATATATTAAAGCTATGAAAAATTTATAAATCCAAAACACATCCATGTTATAAAATGATATAAAGATCTTAAAATCCAATGGTGGGTGCCTAAAAAATTGAGAAAACTGTTATAGGTTGAGAAATCATTCTCATCCCAGCTACTCAAAGTGATGATTGGATGAAAGATCCAAATTATTACCACATTAACATTGAGGTTTGTAAATGAAAATAATTAAAGGTGAATAATAATAGAGATCATCACCTATGGGAGATGATAAATTAATCCAAGATTATATTTATTTATTAATTTTTAGGAAATATTTATTTTTTCCTCCATCTATTAAAACTGAAGGAAGATATATGATTATAATTATCTAATCTCTATTTTTACTTGAATTCAAATTTTCTATGATGGGGAGTAAATTTCAAACCAAATAGATAATACAAAATCTTTTGAATGAACTTTTTCATATTGTGTTTATTGTAGAAAATTCAGTTTTTTTTTGAAAATCAGTGTGATCATCCCTAAATAAAAATGATGTTATAGGATGTATAACATTGAGAATCAGATATGGCAAACTTTATTATCTAATTTGATGACTGTTTACATGGACACTAGGTTTTCCCTTAAGTAGAAAGAGTTATTTAATTGATGGAACATGGATTAGATAAATTTTATTCAACCATAGACGTATCATTTCTTTACTTATCTTCATTTAATAATCAAGATTTCAATTGATGATAAGTTATTCAATATGATTTCCTTCCCTCATGGATGTTAATTCTAATGTAAAAAATGGTATGAGGTAATTTTAATTTTTTATTGGTATCATAAAATTCCCCCTTCAGTAAAGTTGTATCGTCACTTCCTAGATATGGATAAATTAAGAGAACATGTGTTTCATACATTTAGAAGAATTAGTTTAGTATTTTATAAGTTCTTCCCTTGATTGATAATGTCAATACCAATGTTGATATATTTGAAATTTGAACCTAATTTAAATTATGGGAGATGATGTTTTATGAGATAAGGATTAGAAGGCCCTTACGATATTTCCAGTAAAGGGGAAAATAAGTATATATTCCATTGAGTTTGTAATAAATTATTATGAGAAGAATTACCAAGAATCTTGAGAAAATTTTGAACTGATATGCACATGAGCATTATCCCAATTTGTGAGGTATCCTTAAGCGCATCCACAAGACCCAGGTTCAAAACCAGGCAGAGGCATATTTCTGGGGGTACTTTAGAAGTACTATAGTACTGTAGCTGAACTGTAGACTATGTGGGTACTATAGCTAGATTGTACACTGTCCAGGTACTATAGAAGAACTGTACACTGTGCAGGTACTGTAGTAGACACTATAGTAGATACTATAGTAGGTACTGTTCGGTACTGTAGAAGCTGAAACTATTCACCTTGGGCCACCAGTTTGGGATTGGAGTCCTTAAGGATTTTAGGCCACCTATGAATTCTAGTCAGTAGGGATTTCGGGCCACCTTTAAGGCCTTCGGGCCACCTCAAGGCCTTCGGTCCACATGCAGTTTCCCCAGACAGACTACAAAAAAGTACCATCACTAGAAGAGTATTCAGAGCAGGTGCACTCAATAGAGAAGAGCCAATATAGATTTTTCAGAATAGGAGGGTATAACTATGCCATTGGGACCGACCTATGCTTGCACATGAAGTCTAGCCAGAATTCAATGTGAAGGTGGAGAGCTACTATCATGATGCAGATGCTAGGGAGGGGCAGTTCCTTGTAGATAGTTTGGTTTAATTCCATAAGACCTTCGGGTCATGTAATCTCTTAATCCTACGATCCATGTAATATCTGAGCCTATAGGCCTTGTAAGGGTTCCCCCTCATCCCTTGAAAAGGGGGGTTATCAAAATCAATAAAAATAAAGGCCATTGGTCCATTCGGGTAGATAGTAAATACAAAAGTATATTTTATTACTTATAGTGGTTGTTTTTATTGATTTTTTTTAATATATGATGAAATTAAATGTTTGATAGATAATTTGTGTGATAGATTGTGTTTAATTTGAAATACGTTAAAGAATATAGTGTGTATACATCTAAATTAGTGAATAAGATACCCATAAATGATGGTTAATGGAAATATGATGTTGCTGATACTTTTATTTTTGGTTGTACAAATTTAAGTTGCAGATATTACATTTTAAGATTAAAGAGCAAGGCTGTATTGTTATAAATTGTTTTAGAATAGGATTTAATACTAGTTTACACTATTATTAGTCACTTGTGATGTTGAATAGATAATGTAACAAATGATAAACAAACATTATTAGTGGATTTCAAAAATATACTTTGACTTGATTATTTGGTATTATTTGAGGCCTTGGGTCAAGTTATTTTCAATTTTGAATAAATTTAATAACTCATGTAATTATTTATAGTTTATTTTTGGTGATTTGATATTGATGGTAAATTTTAAATATCAACCTAATATGGTTTCAGTTTATATAAATTTTTTTATAAATCTTGAAATTGAGTTAGAATATGTGTAAATAAATTATATTATGGGACACATGTAATATATATGTATAAAGTGTTGAGGTGTTGATGAAATAGAAAAGAAACTATAATACATTTTTGTATGGCATAAGATAATTATCTTGTTCATATGATATTTTTATCTATATTTAAGATATATTATTTTACACAAAGACATTCTATCCACTATATTATATTTTGGCCAACTAAAAAGATAATTTTCTATATGTATGGATAATCAAATTATATTAAATGATATTATTGAGTTTTATACTATAATTTATATATTTTTGATTCATTACTCGACATGTTCATAAAACCTCTATAAAAATGGGCCAAACTATGTTTCATGAAACTAATTTTCAAGATATGATGGCAGATCGATGAAAATGGGAATGAATGAATGGAATTTTATCATTCTTATTACTATTATGTACTAAAATATGCATGAAGTCTATTATATTTTCATGGAATCTCTCACATTATGATGAAAGGTTCCACACTAATAAACAAGATATATTTAATATTTATTGTAAAATTGAGAATATTGAATATCGGTTTTTGGTGAGTTATTTTAAGAATATGAAACCATGATTTATATGAATATATGAATATTTTTTTGACATTGTGAGGAAAATAAAATGGAGGTGTTTACATTTTATTTTTATAAGGAAGAATAATAGGGTATATCATTAATTTTTCTATAAATGTGCAGATATTAAAATTATAGGACACACCCTTGGTGGGTAATTAAATAAATTAAAGAGTAGATCAAGGAACCAATACCTATATAGATTTCCAAAATTTAAACATATAAAATATATTTTTTAAACAATGTATAAAAAAATAAGGATGATGAAAAAAAAAATACTGAATAGTGAAATTGATAGAACATGAGTTCTTGATAAAGTATAAGAGAATCCTTTAAAACCTATAGTGGAGATGTAAAAAATCCAACATGGTCTGAGATATGATGGATATTCTTTGTATTCAAGAATAAGAAGTAAAAATAAGTGAGATAATCCCAATAATATCTTGTTATCTAAATATATTCACTGATATTGAGAAGAATAAGTTAAAAAATCAGATGTTGTAAATATTTTAGGACAATTATGTAGTTATAATGATCAAACCCAATCCTGTAGTTTTAATGATCAAGGAAACATTATGAGATTTTGATATTCACCACACAGGATCTATGTAACAATATTTAGGGATGTGTTCTTGAAGTTTACTTTGTGATGAGTCCAATAACATATTCTGAATAAGAATAATAATCAATTAAAATATAGAGACCCATATACTTGTATAATAACCAATATTTTATAAGAGAGTCAATGAATATATGTATTTAAATAAGGATATATAAAATTTTGAGTGTGGAATCATCTTCAAGAAGTGTTTTTATTGAAATTAAATGTGGAATAAGTATACAGTATATATACATGGTGGGTTCTTGTGGAACCAGTATGACTCTGGCTATATATGGAAAGAATAGTGTGGATCTTGGAATCCAGTGGGTAGTTTATTATTAAATGTTCAATTTGGAATTTTTCATTTTTATACTAAGAAGAAACTATTTTACTCCATGAAATAATGTCAATTATGATAAAAACTACTTTCTCCGGTTATAATTGATTCAGATGTTATTAGTATAGATTTTATGGTTGGGTTAACAATTAATCTTGACATGGAGTAGGAATCTCTAGAGGGGTCGATCCTTATAACAAAATGTACCAAAATTGTTGTAGTACCAAGGGGAAAAGATTAAAATATAATTTGGGTTTTGGTAAAAAAATACTACAACTGATCCCCCACCCTCAGGTGTGTCTTCATGAATCCTAGTGCCAAATCATATTTCATTGAGGTATTTCTTCTGAATAATTATGATTATACTCTAAATCTTTATATAATGGATAATTTCGTTCCTAGTTCCCAATTCAACCACACTGAAAACATTTGAGTTAAGATTAACATAGAATAAAAATTCTTTTTATGGAAGTTTGTTGAGATAAGGGATATTATCCTATTTTATTCATATTGTTATCTTTTTTATCTTCCAATTCACTGGAGTACGCATCCTCCTCTTCTAAGAATTTAATTTTCTCTAAAAAATAAAAATCCATAACTTCCTTGAAATTTTTCTTGAATGTTGGATATTTACTCAACTCATACATAATATGTATGAAATATATTTCCTCAACAAATAAATCATCTATATATTTAAATATTAAAATAATTATCATTATACATGACTTAAAATATTCACATACACATTTTAACAATAGTAATATTATCCAAGATGTCTAAAAATTCTATGATATTTTTGATTATTTAATCCACTATTTTGAAGTAGTAATAAACATTTTTTGTTAGATTAATTATCTATTATTCGAATATAATTCGCCAGATATTTATATTTTTAAAAATTACTTTCACATTCCCCACTAAAAATCCTTCAGTATTATCCCATGTTTCCTTATAATTTCAAGGACCCATAAACTTCTTAGAGACTTTATCTAATAAGGGCACAACAATTAAATTCATATACATTAAATCAATATTTTGGTTTCTCTTGTTACTAAAATTCATGGTAGAATATTTTACCTTTAGTGTGTTTCCTAGAGTTGAAACATCAATTACCTTGAGTCAATGTGAAAGTAGATCAGTTACCATCCTTTTATTCCATACATAACAATTTTTGACATCAAATATTGGAATATCTAAATATTTGGTTGGGATTATATTTTCCATCATAAAAACAAAAATAGTTAAAAATATGTAACATTAGATTAGATAATAATTAAAGTTATTTCTAAGATAGAATACATTTAAGAGGGGGGGGGGTGAATCAGTAGAACTCATTTTAATTTTTTCTTTAACATGAAAGAAACCTATTTAACATGTTAGAGTTTTAATCCTTGAAATCATATTTCTCACCTCTAACCATATACACTAATAATAAATGTAAGTGCATGGAACATAAGATTTTGAAGATATTATATTCCAATGTGGGTACCTACTCCTTTATACATTTAGTTTCATCCCAATACAAAGATATTGAATATATGATGAACATGAATAAAAATGGGGTATCTCGAGAAAACACACTATTTTATCTCAACTAGATATTCATATAATATGTTGTTCCAAAAAGTTATTTATTACATTTTTTCAATGATAATCAAATAAATAAAAAATAAAGGAGCTAACTGATAGAGTAAGTATCATCCCAGTAAAGAAATGTGAAAGCATGGAACATACATTACATGAAATGAAGGATGGAGTGTTATTTCCCTTGAATAAATGTATAGAAATAATCAAGATATTCCTATAACATAATATAATATTTGATCGATTCCATAAGAAAAATACATTTGATTAAAGGATACATTTTGTATAGAATATGTTGAATAAGGGTGAAGTAAACCAATTGTTTTATATTAATTTTTGAAGATATTAATAGTGTCTTATTAAATATGGATAAATAATATCTTGATGAGTGAATTATTTGAGAATCCATATATAGAGAATTGATCATGTTGATTATTGAAATCAGCGAGACACTACACTTGGATGATGTTTTTAAAAGGCTGAGATGAAGCTGGAATTGAGAAGTGTAGAGGTTTTCTTGAAAACACTATAATTTCAGTCTGTAAAATATTGAAAGGATCTGTAATAAGAAAAATAGGGTTTCTATTTATTATAATAACTACAAAAATTATATAAATCCATTTTGAAGTATTTGAATAAATTGGAAGTGTTTAGAGACTATTTTAAGAAGCCCATATTTCATTTGATGAATTCTGTAATTCTTATGTTGTAGTACAAAAATTGGTTATGTATAATGTATTTAATTTTTCCAATAATATAATTGAAGTCCTGCTAAGATATTTGGGCCAGCATATAAGAAATATATGATAATTAGTGAATAAAAGATGAAAATTTGTAAAGTAAAATGACATTTATACTTCATAAAACATTTAATCCTTATATTTTATATTTCAGTCTACATTTATGGTATTTGTATATTCATTTAAGATAATTATCATACAAAAAATATATTTATTCATCATAAGATATACTTATAACATGTAAGAGAATTATACTACATAGGGTATTCAAATCTTCAATGAGTTTTGAGTTTGTGTAATATTTTTGGGATGTTTTATTCTAGTATCTGACATGTGTGTCATATTCATCCCATGAATGATATTTACATACCATAATATTGTTTTCATATAATATAACTTACTCTTGTAAGAAATTTTACTTTTTTAATAGTAAATATGGAGGTAATTATAATATTTTGAAAAAAAATATATCAAATGATATAAGAGAAGATCATTTGGGTCTAAAACATCATGAAAATTTGATGATCAATTATTTAATCCAAATAACTAAACATAAATATAATTGATAGAAATATCAAATAATATATGAATTTCTACAAATATTTAATGTGTTAAAATAAATTTTTAACTTTTCAAGAATAATTTAGATGAATTTGAGTTGATGATTGAGATATTTATCTGATATTAAATAATTAATGAAGTGAGTTTTTTATAAGATAAGAAGGAGTTGATCTAATTTATTTTTTAAATATATAAATAAATTAAATGTACTATTCTTATAAAAATACTCATGCAACAATGAATTGTTCCATATCAGGACATGTAGTGTCGTGTATTTTTTATACGACTATGAAGATTAATGTGTTGATTATTTGTGAATATATTTCTAGAAGAGTATATCGAGGAAGCTGTAGAAGACAAATTAAAATTTATTCACTGGAGGTTTAACAATATTTTGTAAAAAAAGGAAATAGAATTCTTAGTTTTACAATGGGGATAAAATGTTATCAGAATGAGGGAATTTCATGACTATATAGATTTTTAAAATAGAATAAAAATGGTAGTATGATGTGCATGTGTTTTATTTAAATTAATTAAACCTCTAGAATATTTTCACTTATATATATATGTTAATACCCCACTAATTAAATGGTGTTTTCTATCATGTGAATTCTTGTGTATCTCTGAAGGAAAGTAGATAGACATATAATTTTTATAACCATGAAAAATAATCCAGCGAACCTATACTGAAGGTATATAAATTATGTTTTAATATGATAATATTTGAAATGGAATCTAAGAGAACCAACTACCTCATAGAAGAATACAGATAAGGATAGGTAGTTGCATGTTGTATCCAGGAATAAATCATGAATCTGATATTGTCTGAGATAATAAATAGCATGTTTTTTCATAAAATAAGAATGAAGATAGATCCAATGAAAATCCTAGAATCTAATATATTGAAGAAGAATAAAAAAAGTAGTGTAGAAGAATAATAAGTAGATTACATGAAATAGATCTGCATTCGGTGTTCACGAACAGACCTGTGCATTAAATGATATCAACATGAATGTTTTTTATATTATATTTTTAATTGATTAAGAACCAATAAATCATTTTGTAGGGAATTTATTCATGATTTTTTGTGTTTGGGGTGCCAAAAAATTGTTTTTGAGGAAGAACTAGGAAGATAAATAGTGAAAAGAGATTTATTTTCATTAGAAATTACAAAAAACCATTATGTAGTATAGGTCACTATGTGTTATAAAATGTATATCATTTTTCATGGATTTGGTATCATATATGGATAGACTATGATTTATTTTATATGGAGGAAATAAATATGAGTGGACCTGCTAATGTGATGTCAATTTTTGGACATTGTGAATAGATATAAAAATCACTTCAGTTTTGAAATATTGTAAAGGTCTTTCACAATTGTAATAAGATGAAAAAACATGTGTCATATTTTGTAAAATAGGTTTCAATAAAATATATGTACAAACTATTGAACTTTGATAAAAATACTTATAATGTATTATTAATGAATCAATATGATTTGACATGGAAATGAGATGATTTCTTATGATAAGTCTAAACCTTATAAAAATAATAGATGACACCATTACATTATTTACATTAATATCATGTCGTTTTTTATGATTGGTTAAAGAAAAAAAGATCGAAATATCCAAACTAACAATAGAGGTTAAAAACCAAAAGGGGTTAATGTTTTAAGAGGTATTTTTGGAATTTGAAAAACTTGAAAACAAATGATTCACCCCCACCCAACCTCAGGTTTATGAATAGATTCATGGGGGAATTTGACTTGCACCAAATAGTTTATAATGGCAGAAAAAATATAACCACAAATATTAATTTAACTATAGTCCGTTTCTACAAAAATTATGTTAACTTTATCCAATCCTTAAGAATGATCTAAATCTATACCTTCTCAAAATCTCAATTTCTAGGAATTGGTCATTCATAACTCCATATTCTATAACATAATCTATAACCTCACAATAAAATGATCTTTAATATTTTTGACACTATCATTACATCTCTGATATGATTTGGAATATTCTCTCTGCGACTTTGACCTCATCGATCTTCTAGAACTTGTAGTTTGAACTCAATATAGTTTTCTTCTCCCAAAATCTTCGTAGATACTTATAAATGAACACTAACTTTACATGACCAACATTTTTGTGATATAATAAATCTTTTTGATCTATATGTCACTCCAGAAAATCCATGAAATATTTTTTACTCCATTAATATTCCCAAAAAAATTAGTTTCTATTATCATTAAAACATCCCAAAAAATCATATAGAATCACGACTTCAAATTCATGATTTTTCTATCTTTGGTGACTGTATCATTATAATTATAAATAGTCATAATTTACAAAAAAGTTGTTTTAAATCCATTTTCCACCATAATAACTGTAAAATTCCCAAGCTTTACTCCTCTATATTTTCTGTTACCTCTTTCTCTACATTCCTTAAACCATTTGGATCATGTATCCATTGAATCATTAAACTAAGATGAAAAAACCCTTGAGATTTTGATGTTATACTTATGTTTCATCAATATATACCATATTCCAGCATGTCATCATCTCATCTCATGATTAGTTTTTCCTCGAGTCATCTTCACTTTTTACACCAAAACTACGACACACATAACATTTATAACTTACAGAGTTAAGACTTGGGAATTTTTACAACATTCTGACAACATTTTGGATAATATAAGTAGATATATTATGTGACTCTATAATATTAGAGTTATCCATTTATTATTGAATAATATAGACATTACTTATACTTCTAAACAACATTAACATTAACTGAGATGACGTGTGATTCCCAACACCAGCCTGTATAACTTTATATGCATAGTATTATGGATATACCTTCTATAAACCATTGATATTATTCATTTAAATTTTATTCCATTTTAAAATATTAATGTATTTAACTTATGAAACTAATGTAATAAATATATTATATTTCACGTATCAGTGTAAAAAATTCAATGACACTTCAAATTCTTCAACCCCAATATCTTATGGATACTTCAAAAATTGAATTTTTTCTCCATCTTTTGATTTTTATTAATTTAACACAGATTTCATTATAGTGTATTCCCAAACCATTACAATATTTATATTAGGAAATAACATTATAACATCACATAAAACAAAATTTTATAAAATCCTTGAAAATGAATATTTATTCAAAATTTTCACAAAATGTCAACTTTTATAAAATAAAGATTATTACTTATATGATGTGCAAGTTACCACAAATGTTACATTTAATACAAAACAAAATCACTCTTATAAAACCAATATTTAACTAATAAATTATAGTTCCATTTACATTTTATAAACACAAACATAACCTATACAGTTTCTAAACTACTTGAATTTTAATATTTTAATAATCATAATCTTCTGAATATCTAGATACAATTCATACCATATTATAATCCTCTGGATGAATCATCTCCAAGAGAGTCTTGTTCAATAATTTAAATGAAGATAACTTCTTCAAAAATAATAAAATAACATAATATTATCACTTTTAAATTTATAAACATAATCATAACACTTTAACTTCACCTATATTAAATAAATTCATAATAATAAGGTTGAAATCAAATACCACTCCATAAAAAATTTAAAAATAATAATATCTAATACATTAATCAACCCATAATTATCAATTTAATATACATTATTAAATTTTATTTCATTACATTTATATTTAAGGTTTATAGTTTAGTGAATTTGGAAAACTATTAAATACCAAACCCTAAAAAAACAAGGTGGACACTTCCACTCAATATCCATTTTCCAACACAAAAATTTATTAAATAAATACTCTTATTTCATTCAAGACATTTTTTACATTTAATATGAATCCCCATGGTAGTACTATGATCCTTAATATCATTCAAACCCTTCACTTAGTAATGTGAAAAAATTGAAAAATTGGTATTAGTATAAAAATATCATTAACGGATAAAAAAGAATAAAACCTGTTAAACCATTTTAAAAATAATGATATATCATAGAAACTGACTATTAATATTGTTAATATTTAAGTCAAAATAATTATTTACTTACTCATGAAATTAAATTTAATTCTATAAACATCTCATAAAAGAAATCAAAATTAATATTAATCTAATAAATCATAATCATAATGGGTTTTTGTAAAACACTGGTACTCATGAAAACATTTTCTATGAAAAGAGAATTTTGACTCTTAAATTGGGCATGAACATTCCATAAAACATAAACTCATTATATTTACTTATTAAATCAAAATAATACGTTGAAAAATTTTTAGAAAAAATTGAATCCAAGTGGGTACCATGGGACATCTTAATTATATGAATCTTTCAACCATTCTTACAGGCACTCTTACAAATAGAATAACAAACACGGTCAAGTCTAACATAATTACATAAAAAAAACATTACCCAATGAATTGGATAGATATATCAACCTCACCCATAATAATTTACAATGAACAAGTACAATAAAATACATGAAACAAATATATTCTTTCATTTCCATTATAAAATTAAATTTTTTTAATACATATGTATAAATACATTCAAGATTCATGAAAAAATACAGATAAAAACCATTTTCATTCAAAACAAATAAGAAGTAAATTTCTGAGAATAATATAAAATAGTATTTAATTTGAAAAAAATTTGAAACATTGTAATGAATCCTTCCTAAAAAATAACTAACATGAGGGAAAAATTCAATTAATTCCACATATGATAAAAATGATTTATTTTTCACCTTTTAAAAAATAACACATTTAAAAGATGATAAAAAATACATTTCTAATTAATCATAAAGAATGTAAAATATAGTTTAAATTGAATATAAAACTATAATAGAGTATAAGGATAACCTTCTTTGAAAATTTCCAAAAAGACATGGATATTCAACAAAATGTGCTAGAAAACCAATAAAACATTTTGAACAAGGTTTAAATGAAATTATATTACATCATTAGTAGCATTAGAATAAAATTATCATTGATATAGATAAAATTAAATGGATTTTTATAACAATTTAATCATAATAAAATAATGTTAAAATAATTATATATGGATATTTATACACCATATAAAGGAAAATATATGGTGTTATTGACATATGTCTCTTTGAAAGTGAATTGATATGGTAAATCCGCTTACCTCAAGTATAACTCACCATGTAGGTAAATTAAATCATGAATAATAAAATTATATTAATTATTTAATTTATGAATAAAATATTATTATTATCCATTTTATTTCATTTACTAATATGAATTTTATAGTTATTAAATTATAAAATTTTATGTTGAATGTTTTGAGGATGTTTAGTTTTTAATCTCAAAACAATTTTGTTAGGTAGACCCTGGTCAAATGGATCATTATTTCATCATGTCAATAATTTATATTTCAAAATAATTATCATTTTTTTAATTTTTTTTTAATTTTTGTAACATATATTAGTGGTTTTAATAAGAAAACACATCACTTCCTTGAAGTGGTAGTCCACAAGTACTCATGAGTAGCGTTATCATTTTCCAACAGATTGAAGGGTATGAGAGTAAGTAATAAATCTTGTTTCTATAATCATAAAAATTTCATAAATATTCTATATAATGATTTGACATAATTATTAATAGCCATATTATGTGGTGATGAAAAATGAAATGTGTCACTTTATGGAGGTGGTATCCTTCACATACGTAAAAGAGTTGTTTCAATTTCTCAAAAGATGTAAATGGGGAAAAAGGGGGTAACAATAAAGATAATAAAAATAAAATATATTGAATATACTATTAATATGATATTATAATTAATATAGAATATTTTAAGTATTTGAAAAAAAAATAACCATTAAAACACTCTATTATGTGTTATACCTCTTCTTTGGAAGCCCTACATTAGCATAAACATTAATCATAAAAGGATTATTCATATGGATAAACTAGGGACTCTAAAATTTTGGTATAAATATTTTGAGAGGAATCTGAGTATAATGTTATGAAAATACTGAACATGAATTGTGTTTTGAAAAGTATTAAGTGAGCCCCCATTAAAAACAAAGAATAAATTTCATTTTCCCAATTCTTAAATATTTAAGGGTCAGAATTGGTTTAAAAATTCCAAGAGGCATATACACAGACCATTTCCTATAGGGATCCAAATTTATCATACACATGAGTTAAGATAGATTTTTTTTTATTTTCTAATGATTTAAAATTAAATTCTAAACATCAAATATCTCTTAAAATCATTTTCAAGTATATTCACATATCGTTAATTTAAAAGGATTAAAATCAATTTCAAAAACAAGATAGAAAATCCTTAACCACCAAAACCCCCTTATTATTTTCAAACAAATTAATGTTATAAAACAATTAACCATAATATATTACATTTATTGTTTTTTGAAGTATGTTAAATTATTTTTATACTACCTTAACAAGTGATTCAATATCATTGCGTATGAATTCAAGGACATTATAAAATAAAGAAAAATTTATAGAATAAATAAATAATTAAAAAATAATACCAATTTAATAAAATTTTCATTTTTAGAATAATCATTTACTGCCATTCATAAATTTTTTTCACTCTATGACATTGTATTTGAGTTAATAAATGAAAGAGACTGACATTTTTTAATTATTCATTACATAACAAAATATAAAGGATATAATTAAAGTAAAGGGGAATAAATGCTCTATATTTTTTAAGATTAGGTGATATAGTTATAAATACACCCATCCAATAAGAATTCTGGTGAGATTTTATGGAGTTGTCATAAATTATTAACCTTAATTGATATGTTTTAACCATTACCAGGGTTGCAAATTTTTACCAGGGTTATAATTCATTATAATAAAAAACATAATTGAACTCATTATAAAATTTGAACATCCTGATAATATCCATTTTAAATATCAAATTTCAAAACGTATTAGAGATTAATTTTAATAAAATTTTTCAAAATTAAATGATATACTATTTTTAAAAAATTATATATTTTGGGTATAATGATCATTTTATACCAGAATGATGTATAGTGCTGATTTATATAGAATTAATTAGATTATATTAAACAAAATGAAAGTTATGTGAATTTTAAAAAAACTACAAACCAAAAGGAACATTGGAATTACTCTTTATAAAAGAAATTATATGTTAATGTTTAAAAAACAATATTATGTACTATTCATCAAAAACAATATTTTTAGAATTTTTTTTGAAATTTTATCTTCAGAATAATTTGACACTATTATAACCATAATTATTTCCATTTATTAAAAAAATTCTAATAGTTTAAAAATTAATCATAATATCCATACAAAAAATTCAATTAAACCCATTTTTAAGGAAATTATATTTCGGACATATAAAATGAATTTATACTAATTCCTTAACTAATAACCACCATTAGATGAATTTTAATTTAATTTACTAAATATATGACCTATGATTGATTAAAATAATTACTATATAGTTTTTAACTTAATTTATATTAATAAAAATATAGTACACACACAAATTAATATTCCAAAAAACAAATATGTTTATCCTATATGATTTTCATTAAAATTGAGTTCTAATTTACATGAAATTAACCAGTAGATTTGTATTAACAAAATATTACCTACATATATTTAATAATTCAGTTACACCTCTTCATGTATATTAATCCAACAGTTAGGTTATAACTGTAATATTTTAATAATAATATATTTATTTTATATCGTTTTTCTTTTATGCTAAATGTTTTGTTTACCACATTCTATAAAATATTATTTTATCTAAAGAACTAATTTAAATATCATGGGGGTTAAATTCTATCCCCTTCCATATATTGCATCATCAAAATTTTAGCATGTATTTGATAGAATTTTTTAAACATTTTCATAGTCAAAACCAATGAATGGAAAATCAATATAATTAAGTGAAAATAAATACCTTTTAATCCTTATCAATGTATTTCCCTTCTGAAAACTAATTTATATTTTCTCTGATGTAGTGAACCCTATCATGTAATTCTATGATCTTATGGTATGGATTCTATTTCATATGGAAATAAGCACTTCTATACACCCTCAGTAGTCGTCGACTACTGCTTTCACTCTCTCATCTCTCTCTTCCCAAGGTTTTCACCTCATCAATCATCCACTTCAAATAAAAATTTTCTTTTTGTGTTTATTGTTTTTATTTTTCAAGAATATAAGGTATTTCTTTTATATATTCAGGTATTGTTTTTTCAATTCAATTTTCCATTGATGTCACATTCTCATTACAATTTTTATTTTATATTCTAATTATTATCACATTAATTGTAATTTAAATTAATGAATTATTTTTTATGTTATGTTTGATTAAATTATTATTTGATGAAATTTTGTTATAAATAATGCTTGTTTACTAATTAATGTGTTTCTAAGGTATGTTTTTTTACACATAGTTAATGCTAGTTTGGAAGCTGTATATAATTATAGAGCATGAATTCTAAGTATTGAAAATATATATTTAGATGATTATGTTGATTGCATGATTTTTTTTTATTTTTTCTCAAATAATGATATTTAAATATTTTCAATGTGATAAATTTGTTTTTAAAATACATTTTCTATGTTTTATTTTTGAAATATTTTATAGTATTTTATTATTATTTGTAAAATTAAACTTTAGATTAAATTAAAAAATATGATAAATTTTTTTCAATTAA
This sequence comes from Viscum album, assembly GCA_963277665.1. Classification (NCBI taxonomy): domain Eukaryota; kingdom Viridiplantae; phylum Streptophyta; class Magnoliopsida; order Santalales; family Viscaceae; genus Viscum; species Viscum album. Next base: position 1,444,212,644 of record OY728155.1, on the reverse strand, counting down.
TAATTTTTTAATACATAATAATGATTCATATTTTGATTTCTAATCTATAAACAAATGATTTATATGTGGAATGTGTTGATTTATTTTATTTTAAAATTTTATTAATGAAATGTTCTAAACAATACTCTGTTTTTCTTTCCACACATGAAATTTTTTATTATAAATAATTTAAAAAGTATAGAAGTCAAAGATAATTTAATTTTTTGTTACAAAAAATGTTATATATCTTTAATTTTTAATTTTTACATTGGAAAAAATACCTATTGATTATGATGATGATTTTTAAGATGATAAGTCTGATAGAATTGAAAAAAATGATATGTGGCATTTAATTAGTAGGAATTTGGAAAGAATAAATAATTGGGTGTCAATATGGATACGCTAAAAAACCATTACATCCATGTTGTAAAGAATTTAATTTTTTATCAATTTTATTATAAATTATTAACTGTAATGAAAAATTCTATTGAGTGAAATGAGTTTTACATAGTTTCTAAAGATGTTGAAAGACATACTTCCAAAAGAAAATGATCATCAAGGTTCACATTATAATGATACGAAAATGTTATTCTTCATGGGTTTGTGGTGAAAAAAGATATAATCCTATCTAAATGATAGTATTCTATATGTTATGAAATATAAATTCCTATTAGAGTATCCTAAATATTGGACATCACAGTATAATTTAATAGATAAAACATCAGCTGAATTGGTAGTTAATGATAATCTTGCCAAGGAAATTTTGTTTCTTCCTATAATTCCTCATTTGAAATATTTGTTTTCTAATTAAAATTGTACATAAAGGATAAAATGGAATGTATATTAGAAAATATCTGATGGAAAATTACATCATCCAGCTGATTTTATGAAGTAGAGGAAAATTAATCAACAATTTTTTGTATTCATAAATGATGTCAAAAATATCATAAATGAACTATAAACCGATAGAATGAATATATATCAAATACTTTGTAGAAAACACAGTCCATATCCTGTGTTATTTGTAATTTACTACTTTCCTCTAGAATTATTTATTAATCAGCATTATATAAGGTCATATTAAATGATTTCATGACCAAAGTAACCTTGAAAATATATTGATGTTTTATTTTAACCATTAACTAATGATTTGAATGTTTTATCAAAGGTAGTTATTGGAGTTCATGGTTATTATAAATAAAAAATATTCAACCACATGATTTATTATATTCACTACAAATAACATCACAATATATTGAAATTTATTTGGATACCATGTTAAGGGGATTAAAATATTTCCAATTTGTGAGCTACATAAAACATATTATCAATTAAAACATGATATAAAAATAATATACATGTGTCATCAGAGGGTTTTTTATATTAATTAGTCATATAAAATACCAAAAAATATATTCAATGGATCACATGAATTTGATACTATCCTAAAACATTTTCCCACTAATTAGTATTTTGAGATGGCGAGAAACATTCATTTCACATTCAAAAATAAATAAAAATATATTAATGGTAGGAAATATTTAGAAGAAATAGTCAATATTTTTTGATCTTCGATATAAGATATATGATGAGGTATGACATAAAACTACATTCATAATTGTGTATAAGGATAAATGTGATATTTTGATTGGAATATTTTTTGATATTAATGGATAAACTAAATACGGGTTAAAGGAAAGACTAGGCTTACTATCAATGGGAATACATTTGGAGTTAGCTCTCACAACTAATAGAAGTTGAAAATATCTACCTCTAGATTTTCATACATTATCTCATAGGGAGAAAAATATTTTTCATAAGTGTCTCTCTAAAATAAAAGTGGTAAAAGGTTATTCTTAATATATAGAGAAATATTATTTCACTAAAATATTTAAACATGGTAAGCATGAAATGACATGATTTTCATGTCATGAGGAAATAACTCTAGAATATTCACTGTGTGGAATATTTCCCATCATTTTTAGAAATGTTATCATGAAGTTTTATTATGTTTTCAATTACATTTTTAACAAAGTGATTGATCTGAATTCATTGAAAAATATGGAGGATATACCATTTTTTATAAATTTCCAACTACAAATGTATTTTCATCCATATTTTTTTGATAACATTGTGAATTAAATTGATCATTTGGTGTGATAAATTATTCTTTATTGACCTGTATATCTACCTTAGATGATACCTTATTAATGTTATATGATAATGTTGGTTGGATATGTTATGAATCAATATTTCCTTGAAGCCTCTATTTTTTATAAACATATTTCGTTTTTGGTGACATATTTTTATACAAGCTACATAACTATAGTGGAGCAGTTTAGTTTTACAACATCTCTCCATGAATAAGTCAATTATGGGGGAATGATGATCCATGGCTTGCATTTAAAATCGTTTACAAGTAAACCTATAAAGAAGGTACATTTATTCTGATTGAACGACATAGATTATTCTAAAACACATATAAAATTGCATATTAATGTGTTTTAACATTATTATCCATTGAAGAATGATATGTGGATTTTGAATTATATATCAAATATTTTTCCACATGGTTTAAAGAGACAATTCAGAGTAGATTGGATGCATCAAAAATATTGAGATGGTAAGATGGAAGCCCATATATAAATTTCATAACATGGTTTGGGTATAAAATAAATGGATATATATTTCATGTGAAATATAGGGAAAACATAAGTGATGTTCAGAATAGAAGTTTATTTATTTTTGAATAAGAAATTATTTTTTCATGTTACATGTAAAAAAACAAAATTTCCATGTCGACTATATATTATGAAGTCATTAAAGAAATATGTGAGGTTGATTACATTAAATTATGAGTTCTATTGTTTGGAATCAAATGAATTAAAGGTAATAATATTTTTATTCAATATCAATTTATTATTATTTTAGTTAGTCTGAATATATTGGAATACACATCTGGTCCTTTTATAATGGAAACACATGAAAATAAAATTTTCTGTGTACTTGATCCAAAAAACATGAAATGGTATATCATTTTATTTGGAAAAAAATAGTATGTTTGTGATCAATAAAATCCAGATTATGTTGACTTATATGAGGTCCCTACATCTATTGAATATTAATAGAGAATATTACATAGCTTGTCAAAGTCATGGTTTGTTTAATATGAGATTATCATGAGGAAAGAATTTGTGGAAACAATCCTTTAGAAATTTCCAAATATTATAGGTAACATATATATGTTTCTTATTTATATTTTTGAAATTCCATTTAATTTTAGATATATAAGTTTTATGTTTTTTACTTCATAGAAATAGTACAACTAATATTTCAAAAAATATTAGAATAAATTAGTTTAGTTTGTTTGATTTTTCAATTATTCATATTTATATATTACTACTAGATTTTTATTAATTTTTACATAAGGTTTTTTTACTTTATATATACCATTCTATGTTTCATATATATAGTCATTATTCATTTAACATTTCTAAATACTGAAAAATAAGATATGGAATTTTGTCAGTATTAATTTTAAAATTATTGCTAACTAAACTAAGACCACCTCCAACCTATTCCATTTTACCCTTAACAAACTTTTGTTACCCTTAAAAAGTCTTATTTTACCATTTTATAACATCTAAAAGTTGTTTCTTACCCTTAAATAACGTTTTTACCCTTATATGTTTTCTATACAATTTTATGTAAGGGTAAACATAAACATGGAAAGGTTAAGTAAGCGTAAACTAAAGCTAATCGTGGGTAAAGAAATTAGTTAATGTTAAAAAATTGAATCACATGTAATTTTTTTTTTGAAATTATAAACCTAGATTCCCCTTAGGGTGCCCCAAGCCTGGTTGGCCATAAGGCCTCAAGTGCATCTCCCCAAATACCAGAGGTTGTCGACTAGCAGTGAGGGCCTAGGGTGTGTCTGTGGGGATACTATTCCCCTTTTTCAAGAGCGTAGCATAGAGAATAAACAATATGATAACAAAAATTAAATATAGGAAGTTATATAACAAAATCCTCCACAACAATGAATTAGGGAGTAATAAATAACTGAACCACTTCTAATTATATAGACACGGTGATGATGATATTTCATGTATCTAAAATGTTGGAAAACATGGATAAAAAGTAGCAAACAATACATGATCTACAAATGTAGAAAAAATTAATCCTTAAACTATCACCATCATCCTGATCTCCAGTTCAATCATATCCTAGTAGCTCTATCCTATGAAATCAAGAAATCAAGTTTCTGAAGTTAGGTTCTTCCCATTGTTAGCACCTGTATACATATAGTCTACCTGGGTAAAAATGGAGGCCCAAATATCATGTGAAATAAATATCATAGTCCAACCAAAGTGGTGTATAGAATATCATGTATATGTAATATAAACTGAAATATTTTGAAATAATTCATATATAAATGTAAATTTGTACAACAACATAAATACTAAAGTACTTACATTATCCCTTAGCTCATGTTTAGACATGTAACCAAACGATTAAATAATTAAGTTCCAGTTTATATAAATAGGTCACATTAGGTAATAATAACACAGACACAATAATAGTGATTGATCTAATATATAATAAGACATCTTGATGTTATTTATAATGAAAATTCTCCAAGTTAATAACCAAGATAACCTTGACCTCAAGGTTCTTCAACTCATTAGTAACTATAGACTGCCTATAGGGGTAAGAGTGTAATCAAAAGAGAATCATCCAAGTCATTCCATAATAAATAATCCAATTGATAATATGGAAAATATCCAAGGTAAAATGAGATAATAAATGGCTAGACCCAAGGATATAACCAAGGCATCATGTGTCGATAGAATCCATACTGGATCCAAGGAATCAATTAAATTATATATAATAGATCCTATGATTTCAAACCTAGAATCCACTAATTGATGAGTATCAGGTTCCATGGTGGGTCTCAACCAAGGCAACTGACATCCTATAATTGAAATGGCACTCACAAGTTCCCAAGGAATTCCCTCAAGAATCCAAATGCTATCATGAGTCTGAACACGAAAATTAAAATAATAAGGTACACATACAATTATGGACCTTCAATTTAATTCATTTATTTAATAATTTCATGTATTTGTCAAACATTTTATTAAGTTCATAATGGTCAAACCTTTCCTTCATTAGTGCGGCAAGGCCAATAGGCATGCCATAGTTTAATTAATTTTATATATGTCATATTCATTTAATAAGTTTCACTATAATATCTTCTATTACTCATGTAATGCGGTTCTATGATCATGAAACCATTCCTTTCGATTACATTCAATCCTCCTAAGTCATGTATATAACATATAATTTACAATTCAATTTTAGATGGGTTTATAAAATTAAAACACTTAACATAAGTGGGTTATGTTGAAAGAAAAATGGTCTAATTAATTCATCAACTCAAAATTTATTTCTTTAATGAGAGAGGATTACCCTTAAAAGGGTTAAACTGAATTAGACCTGAACGATCCCATAGATACATAGAATAGGATTCTAATATCATAATAATAGAAATACCCTACATGGGGTGGTCTGCATCACGTACAAAACCACAAATAATGAATAACATATATGGAATGGGTGTTAGACCATGGTTCAAAAAACTACAATAATTCTATATAAATTAAATAGATAATGCCCAATAAAATTAGAGCATGGAAACGACAATTTATAAAATAGAAAATCATCGAGGAATGATTTATTGACCACCTACCTAATACTAACACAACTCTCCTATATGCATCTATATTGGAATGAATTGGAATATATATAAAAAATGAATCAATTATATGAAAATAGGTTTTATGAACCTACATATAAAAAGTTTTATTGATATGAAAAATAATGAAGAAAGATAATAATGAAATTTGGATCTTACAGACACAGATCCAACCAGATGAACGATGATCGAATCAGACTATGAAATAATAATCAAGATCGATTCCTAGAAATTAATTAAAGTGGTGTCAAATAGATGATAAAAGGGGGTGATTTCTATTGGAATTATATAATGAGAGGAGGGGAAAACATCATTAAATCATTTAGGGTAAAATCATAAAATCAACCAAAAAAAGTATTCACATGGTTTCGATGCATGATTTTCTTAACCATTCACCGAATGTAAATAGATAATTGTATTCAGGGGGAACCAACATTATTAGGCCTTATGGTTAGGGAAATCATGTTCTAATCATGTGAAACTCCTCTAATACAAACATCATTCCTTTCTCACAGTCGTGTTTCCCAAATCACATGATTAGGGAGAAATGTGAACCCTCAACATGATTGATGTCAATCATTGCATAGGTAAAAATAACCATTAATCCTACCTTTGATGGTTTCCTATAACCATGATACATGCCATTTTCATGAAAAAATGGTTTTCAGGATCCGAACAAGACCTTAACACCCCTAAGACCTTCTTGAACTCATTATGTATCCATTTTAAATATGAAATAAATAATTATAAAAAAATTAACAGGATCCATATATGAGTCAGGAATTGGGTTCTTATCATATTCCCCCATTAAATGAACTCATCCCCAAGTTCACCTTCCAAGGTCGGAGAATCACTTTATGAGACCAACTCTGGCTACTAGGCATTTATATCGATATCCTGCTCTCAAGTATCATCCTATAAAATGTTCTGTTTCCATCATACCCACATAAATGGGATAGAATTGTCTCAGAGAGCCTTTATGATCTAGACAAAAATGCATATAGGATACTTCTTAAATTAAGCATCGACGACTAACTTATCATCATTCGAGATAAAAAGCATGGTTTGAGTCAATATTGTATCAACGATGATATGAAACATGGAAGATGTATTTCCTGGAACATTCCCTGTGAGGTGGTATCAATAGATACACTACTGTCCTGACTCTCTCTCAGATCTCCAACATATTGAAAAAGTGTGATGATAGATTCCCTTACCTTTGTATTTGTCCATTCCCTAACCTAGGAAATACCAACAGAAAAATGTGATCCCCATCCTCAAACTCTTGAGGTTTTCCTCGACAATAAACGTATAATTTTAGTCTCGAATGAGTAGTATACATAAACTTCCAACATAGTTGAACCTTCCTTAAAGTCTCCTACATGATAGAAGGACTTAGTAGGGATACCTCACCTCCCTCTAGCTAGCGCATGTGTGAACAACATTTCCTACCGTACAAGGCCTCAAAAGTATCAATAATAATTATTTCATAGAAACTATTATTGTAGATCAACACAATGAGAGGGATATTATTACCATAGGATCTATTGATGTTGGTGACACATTCTTGGATCATATAACTAGGACCTATTTCATCCATTTATAGTTTCTATTGGACCATGGGAGAATGGTTGAGCATAGAAAAAACTATGTACCCATAACCATCTGTAATCCCTACCAGAACTGTGTCATCATGTAAGAATACCAATATAATATTACAGTAAAAGGGATCTCGTATAGTTGGATTATCAAACACATATAAAATATTCCTAGATATTCAACTTAGAAAGTATACTTGATAGGAATGAACTGGATAATTTCATCTGTTGGTCAATGAAATCCCATACATCACGACTACCTCTTGGTAACCTCATTAAAATGACTACAAATTCCACAAAAACTTCTTCCCATTTCCATTCAGAGACTATAAGTGGTTGTAACATGTCATTAGAACCATGGTTCTCTTCTTTCACCTAATAACAGGTGGAATAGCTAGTGATAAATCCCACTGTCTGACATTTCATCCTAGGAAACCAATACTGTCTTCACATCTCATGATACATAATGAAGATTGTTTGATGGACACTCCACTAATAAGCATGGAAAACAAACATAAAATCTTATAAAATATCTATAGAAAACTAGACATGTATATGTATATTAAATATGTCATCTCTGTACACAACCCAATCTAGTAGAGGGTCATCCCTTAAAATAATCCCATATAGAACCAATCCCTCATGATCTGAAAATTGCCAAATCATCTCTTTATTAAGGAGGGAAGATATAACCTTCCATGCTGAGAGATATGAAAACTCATGATTATCATGAAACTTGAATAGTAGATTAGAGAAAATGGATATCAATTTCTAATAATCACTGGCTTCCTGTACATTATGTTACTATGTTTTCTGACTTAGTGAATCCGTTAATTCATTTCCTTTTCTAGGGATATAAGAAATCTAAAAAATAATAATGAAGATATACAACCCATATTAGCTGTTCAATTTTCTATTCATGTTATGTAAAGATATATTTGAGGATTTTGTGGTATTTATACCCCAAAAATCACTCACCCAATAGATAATGTCTCTATCAACATTAGGCATGGAAAATGGCTGCAAGTTGAAGGTCATGATTTGGGTAGTTTTTCTAATGAGGTATCATATACTGAGATATGAACACAATGACACTATCTTCTAACATCATCACCACTCCCATGATGATTCCTGTTGCATCATAGAACATTTTATTGCCTTTTCTAGGATCTAGTAGAATCAGAATAGGTGATGATACAAGCCAACCTTTAATATCCCAAAAAGATGTATCACACTATTATGACCATAAGAACTTAACAACGTTATTTGTATGACTATTATCAAATGCAGAAAGGAATGTTATGTTTGGTATGAAATGTGTTTAATATCTAGATATCCCCATGATTCTTTATATTTCAAACATATTATCTTGAAGATACAAAGATACCATATCACTCACCTTCTTTAGGTCAATAGAAACTCAAAATTCTATGATAAAATGACCATAGAAGTTAACATTTTTGATGTAGAAGTGGCTCTTAACAATATTTTAAGAAATATGGTTCTCTATCATTATACGCAAAACAATCTCATGGAGTCCATCATGGTCTCTAAGAGTATGAGAAAACACCATGATGTTGTAAGCCAGTACTGTGACCAAGAAATATATATAGGAGTGGTTCACCCAATTCATTAGATCCCATAAAATTGACGGTGTGTTTACAAAAATTAATGACATAAATAGGTACTCATAAAAACGATACCAGCTACAAAAATATTTATGAGGTATGTATGTTGTTTTGACTCACACCTGGTGATAAACCGATCATAGGCTGATCTTAGAGAACAAACTAACTCTTCAGATCTAGTCAAAGAGAAAATCTATTCAAGTAAGTGGATACTAGTTATGACCATAAATTGTTAAATTAATCTATAATCAAAGATTATAACAATGTTCTCATCCACATTATTGGTGAAAATCATAGGTAAAACTCATGAGGAATTACAAGGCTGTATAAATACTTTGGAATCCTTGTCCCCTAACTACAAATTACGTTTTTAGAGCTCAGGAGGTTTTACCCTAAATGGAGTAAAAGACAATGGGTATGCTTCAAAAATGATCTCAATCATAAACTAAAGCTCTCTCTTTTGAGATAATCCTAAAAAAATCATCAATAAAGACTTTCTTGTAATGATATACAATCAGAGGAAATTTTTCCTAAGATAAATTATTATCTTTTAAAAAGATATTAGAAATTTTTTAGGCCTCCAAACGTATACCATGATGATCAATTATATCCTGTCTAGCTAGGAAATCCAACTCACCCTCATATAGATAACTTCTTCCCTCTGTTGATGTAAACAACACCCAATGGTGAAAGAAATCTACAAAGGAATGACACAGAACTAACTAATACACCAAAATAATGACATCAAATCTCATCATCTCAAGAAAAAAGAGGTTCCATAAGAAAGTTAAACTACCTACCTTAAGGGGATAGTCCATAAAAAAGTGTATTACCTCTGACTGTACTCTCAATGGTGTCACTATGGTCATTACACCATAATAATACTGTATTTACAACCATATAATTTTCATGATAGAAAAGGATATGAATGAGTGTGAATCACTTGTATCAGATAAATAAGTCACTATTGTGGAAGCTCCTAGAATAGTAACTCATATTGTATAAAATCATGAAGTATAATATTTGGGTGAAATAATTAGTGAATGTAATTGAAATGGCCCACAACACTATGAAATAGCTGGTCTATCATGAACAAGATCGTTCTGTTGGCGCTGCTAATAGTCTAAAGTCGGGATACCATGATCATGAACTCCTCCTTGGAAAGTATTTCTAGTGCTACTCCAACTACACAACATAAATAGTGTAAAAGAACCTTCACCTAAAGTTGGAGATGGTGTGGAACCTCTAAAACTAGAAGATGATGGAAATGTCCGATAACTTCTCGGATGGTTCCCCATACAGTCACAAGCAAGACACTCCATAGGATCTCTATCACACTGAGGTTTCTGGTGCCCCTATCATCCAAAATGGGGAAATTCTATAGAGATACCAGTATGGGTACTCAAGATTCCACTTCCCTGATGATAATGATTGAGGGAATGTTTCTTGCTATTGGTTAAACTACAGGTATGTCACGACACTAATCCTTTTTTCTCGGTATAATCACCTTCACATAGGTTGTACTCAATTACAATAGTCTGATTTAATATTTCATAAAAGGAAGGTCAGTGAAATAAATTTTCCTGATCTATATGACATGCACCAGCCCATCCTTTAATCATATATCACATGAAATATCATTAATGCCTAGAAGTGGTGAAAAACAATCTATAACTCAGTGATATGTCATAAATACTTCATAACTAACATATAACCATACTTTGGATGTATATACAATTTTCGTAGGCCATATCTCCACATTTGAGGAAATAAATGGTCTAAAAAGTTCTTTGGAAATAATCTCATACCATGCCCTGATGAAAACCATCATGGGTATTCTCATCCCACCGGTGCTTGACAGAATCCCACATTATGTATGTATAAAGCTTGACCCTCTACTATAGAGGAATATCTAGATGATTAATGATATAAAAGATGGAATCTATCCCAGACTCAATAGAATGTGGACCTCCATCCCCCCGAGAAGGTAGGAGGATACTGCTATTGGAACATAGGAGTCATATAATCCATTGTTGGTGTAGGTTATGGGGCACCTTGCATGTACTACATTAGATTTAGGAAACTATCATGAACCTGGGAATAAAAGCCTAGATTCTGTAACACCCTGAGATTTTATAAGATAAATTATTATTAAGTTTTTATGTATTGTTTTTTATTCTACACAAATATTATCTTGCACTATATGCAACACCATATTAGATTGCAGTACATGCAACACTATTCTTGGATTGTGTTACACACAATTTCATGTCATTTTGATATAATTGATTTCACACAACACTGAGTATAGATTTTGTTCAATTTATAAAATAATTTTTTTTATAATAGGTTATACGCAACACCAAAGGAACATTTCACTACACACAACACTTACTTGGCATGCGTTACATGCAAGAGTGACCTTCCTCGATAACTTGCATTGTACGTAGTAGCGAGTTTCAGTAAACTAATTATATTATTAAAAAAATTTCTAATGGGATATAAACTATCCATTATGAATAATATTAACCACATTTTTAATTTTATATAACATTAAAATTAATCTTATTTATTTTCTATAACATTATTTATGAAAAAATTCAATTTTTTGGATAAAATATATATTTTAAAAAAAAATACAGTTTTTCCGCCATTGGATGGAAAACCAATTTTATGTATAGTTTTTTATATCTTTTAAATATTATATTTGACAAAATAAACATCTTATTTAGAAGTGGGACATCAAAATTTAACTTGGTTGAAATTTTGGTATTTTTTTGATTAAATTCATATTTTGATGAATAGTAAAAAATACACCATTTTAATTCAAAATTTTCATTTCATCTGATTTATTTATATAGCTAGATTATTTTTTAATTTGTTTCTAAAGTGTAATTGGATAATTGTTTTACCAAATAATATTTTTTTTCATTTAATGTAATTTCACATTTTAAATTTACATAAATACATGATAATATTTTGACAAGTTTTTACTTCTTAAAAACTCACTTTTTGGTTTTGACAGTAAAAATTAATTATAAATTAATTTCTACCAATTATTTTATTATAATTGCGAAAAATTAATTCCATATATTGAATAATTTGGTCAAAGTTATGTTATTAGTTTACTTTTATTTTTTGATATTATGAATAGTAACTATAATTATATTTTATTTTCCATAGTTAATGACAAATTAGGTAAATTAGGGTAACAAATAATATGATACAGAAAATAAAAATATCCTAAAACATATCAAAATTCCATTAGATTAATACAATTCATCTATTAAAATCATTGGTTTTAAACATAGTCATTTAATGTCCACATGATAATGAAAATGACATAGATATTAATAAAACCAATGAATGTGACAAAATTTCAAACTCACATTTCTTATAAGTATAATATTTTAAATATAGGGATAACCATGTGATATATTCAAAACTAAATAGTATATGGAAATATTAAATAAAAAACTAAATCAATGTAAATTATTTTTAATTTTTAGAAAATAACTAATTACCTTAAAGTCTTATTATTTGATGATGTAAAAAATTAAATATTTGATGAGAAATTAATGAATCAATTTTTATTGAAATCCCAATAAAAGTAAAATGGTCCTAAAACATGAAAAAATATTATTGGTAGATTATTTATTTACAATAATCATCCAAAGGTCAATCTAGTTACCATTTGAAGCCTTATTGAATAGATTATGACCATTATATTATTTTATTTAATGTAATGTTAAAGTTGTCATATTCATACTTTAATAAGTATATCATTTTTAATGTTTAATGTTATAGAAGATAAATTAGACTAAATATATTACCATGATATATATTAAATTTATATTAATTATTGTTTTTAATTTATTATATTTATTCTAAAAATAGAAATGTTAAATAATTACACAATATTGATGCAGTGATTTTTTTAATAATAGAGATATCAAATAAATGATATTTAAAATTTTAAAATAAATATAATTTGAGATAATTAATTTTTACAGTGAATTATATAGATTATATTGGACCATTAGGGATATAATTAAATATTTTGTTTGAGGATAATACCTTATTGTGATATTTCTAAAATCCATAAAATGAATAGTGTCAAAATTGACATAATTGATATTTTGTTAAAATAATGATTTATTAAATTATTTAAAAATCATAAAACAATTTTCAAAAAATATAATAATTATGAAATTTTCTAAATTGTTCTATATTATTCATTTATGGTATAATTCAAATCAAATAAGTAAATATCTTTCCCTTTTTATATTGAATTAATTTTTATTTTAATTAAAATTAAATAGAACAACTAATTCTCAATTAAACTAATAATTTTTAAATTGACATCAATGATTATATAAGTTTTATTGGGTTATGAGATTTCAATATTATAATATATTATATTTGAGTCTATGTCATTTTTGATGTATTTGTAATGATTTTAAAATTATTACAAATTAATATTTTTGAGGTTTCTAGTAGTTCCCCTCACCTCATTTATAAAAGGGCTCTTCCTCCCTCAACTCTTGAATTCGTTTTGAGCCATAAAGATCAACCATACCATTCCCATTTCAATTAATAACTTACTTATTTTCATTATAGTGGTCCTTACATCTTCAATGACCATGTCTAGTGCTCTGTGAGGATATTTAGTGGAGGCACATAGAAGAAGAGGTAATATCATTTACTGATTCATTAAAAATTCTTTCTTCATCCACATACTATAAATTAGTAGTATAATTATAAAGTAATAATATCAGTGTCACTCATATACTAATATGTTATTATATATAAGAAAAAAAAATTCCACCTTCTATACATCCTATGAAAAATGAAATAACCACATGTGCATACGAATGACTTACAATCTCCACTCCGTGGTGTAATCTTTTTTTAACCACCAGCTTACATGGATGGGATGAATGATGGAAATAATATATATATATATATATATGGATGAAATAAAATTATTTTTATTCTTAAATTCTATAAACCATCCAATTTAATACTATTCTACCAGTATGGGAACAATATGGTCGCTCTTTCATACGTACAGGCTACCATATCCACGGTCCGATGTGATTCATTCTACATAATCTTCATTAAAGAATGATTATATAAATTAATTGAATTAATAAAGTTGTTATATATTTTACTAGTAACATGATGTAAATGATATAACTATAACATAAAAAATATTAATAATACCTTATCCGACAAAACATGCATAAGAACATAAAGTAGTTAATATCTGAATAATGAGTAATAATGGAATGTTACTAACTAATGGATGAAAATATGAACATAAATATAATTATATAAATTATAATGATTATATAATAAATCAATAACATTATATAAATCATTATACAAATGGTTCAAATACATATGAATCTTATTGGACTTAATATATGGAATAAATTTTCCAGTCTCATTTTTATCTCGGATTATTTATACATAAGTATTTACTGAGGATATATTTATCATCCATTTCCATGTGTTCTAAAAATGTTTTCATAAAATGTTTATTGTTAATATACGTATGTTTAAAGTCATTTTTACCCGTTCATTACTTTTACTATATGGTAATTAAAGGAATATTTCTTTAGTTTACCATACAGGGTACTTTTTGACTCTTTTGGAAGAAGTACAAGGAGAATGTCTTTTTAACTTATACAGTATAAATGGATTTTTTTAGAGTTTCTGGATGCCTTATTTCCATAAATATTACTATATAATATTTCATGTTTGTTTTTAATTTCATGTAATTTTTAGATACTGATTATTTTAATAATAAATGATATTTTCTTCAAGAATTATGTTCATGTGTTTTATCAAAATTATTATCCATCAAATACGATGCTCTTTAAGTAGGGTTATGTTTGTATACTTTTTATCACTATGTTTTGAGATTGTTAATGATTCAAAGTTATTTTATATGGATTATTTTATGATGGAATGATTTTTAAAAACCCCATTTTATTATGTGTGTTATCCTGTGATGAATTATTTAGGTTTTTTGTGTCACATGTAGGAATGATTTCATTATGAGATTGGTGGGACCTTTAACTCCATCCAATGAATTGGGTAATGATTTATATCTCATGATATAGACATGATTATAATATAAAGTAAATCTGGTTCAGTAATACAGGGATGGAATGATTGGTAAACCCGGTTCAATAGTACATGGCTAGAATGGAATTTAAAGCCAGTCCAGTAATGGACATTGTCTACTATGATGGTCTTGGATGAAAGGCAATGTATACTATAGAAATCATATTTTGTTGTAATTTTTTTCCATAATTCCATGTTTTATACTGATTAAATATTATCATGGTTAATTTCACTTTATGATATATTCTTTAAATACTGCCAAGAATTATTTCATGACTCACGATTTTGATGTATAAGATTTATGTTCATGTTTTTACATTCTTATGTTTATTTTTTGTTTTATGTTATCTATGTTTACCCTTACTGAGCATTTGATCTCCCACATTTTATGTTTTCCTTTCTCCATGATATAAATAACTATTTTAGGTAGGAAAACAAATTGAGAAGATGTTAATGGGATATTATTATGATCATTCACGATGTTAGAAGATTATGTTCCATGTTTCCAAAGACACTAAATTAATCTGATCATTCACTGTCTGTTTGTGTCATGTGTTATGTATTCATCAAAAGTAATATAATTTCCATTTATGTTAAGTGTAGGTCATTGTAGTTGTTATAAGAGAAAAGGTTTAGTCATCCATTGAAAACTATGAAGTGAAAACATTAGTGAGATCCCTAGAGAGATTTCTAAGGTATGTCTAGGGATGTCCCTAAGGTTAAGTCTAAATATAGGTTACAGTACAAGAATTATAGTAATGATCATGAATAACCTAGGATTAAATATATGATCCTAGAGATAAAAAGTACTCCCCTTCTATTATGATTCTTTTATTGTATGATTTTTTCCTCTCACACAATTATTTTTGGGTTTTTGAAAATGGAATGAAGCGGGAGGTTTCACATTAATAAAGAATTAGAAGGAAAATGGAATGATATTCATTATGATAAAAAAAATTAAATTGGAGTTGGAAATAACATTATTATGCGTAATTAGTAATCTCATAATATGATCAATAATTAAAACATTGGTGAGTTTTCTAACCAAAATTATAAGAGAAAGATTGAGTTTCATGGTGATCATAGATGAAAGAATGTTTAGTTTTCCTCATGTAAATCACGTGGGAAGAATAATCAAGGAGAATGTTTCAAAGGAATTCAATTATTTTTTGGGTGTGAAAAAGAAGGGCAAAAAGGAAATAATTACAAAGGAAAAGGATTAGTTGAAACAATGGACAAGGATACTGGTATTACAATGATTTAGTAATAGTTTAATGTTTTAAATGTGAAATGTACATGCATTATGAAAATTTATTCCCTAAGGGAAAATATCATGAAGATAATTGGCGTGGTTGTATGGGTAGTATTTATTTTGATGACAATGAAGATACTAAAAATGTTATATGAGATGAAAGAAGTGTTGAGGAATAAAATTATGAAGCTCGATAAATAGTTTGGGAAGATAGTTGAATTATTACATGACTATCAGGAATAATGTTGTATAAGTAATTTTATGTAATTATGGATTATGGAAGCATCTATGGATTGTTACAAAATTGTTTTTCATTATGTATTCGAATGTATATGTTGAATGACATTGGAAACCATGAAATGTGATTGAAATATTTTTGGAAAGCACATGATATGAAAATAATTAAGGTTCTATAGTAATTCATGTTATTACCATGTTTCAAAGGAATACATGATTAAGGTATTCACATGTTTGGAATGCGATAAAAAACACTAGCTTATGAGATATGGAAGATAAATGTTCTGTCGATTTAGTTCTTCTATTTATAAGGTTTTTATTTTCTATTTTTGTAATAATTGTAATTTTATCTATTTATGGAGAGTATAATTAACATTCTGGTTTTAGTTTTTTAGATTAAATAATTATCATACTATATGATGCCTTATGAAAATTTGATTACATGTACTAACCTTTTGTCAAGATAGATGGAATGACCTATCATCCTATTCCATGGTCTGCTAAAATACCATAATTGAGAAATTCAAGATCAATTCATTAAATTAGAGATGAAGTCAAAATTGTTCAAGTCGTGAACAATGATGTGATTTTACCATAATCAAGTATATATTTATCCTTATGTAAGATTCTTCAACTTTAAGAAAAAGATCTTGAAAACTAAAAATGTTATCATAGTACCATAATATCTGATGAATCAAATGGTCCCTGAAATCCACACAAATTTATAGATTTCTACTAGTTATGTTTATCCAATCTATATTCTCTATCACTTTCCACAAAAACATGATGATTAGATTTCTCTTCCACATCTATGTTTTCACTTCCTACATTTGTTCTCATATGTGGAAACCTAGTGATTAGTTACTTTGGGTAACTATTGTATTTAAAACTGTATTTTTTAAAATGATGTTTTTGTACAATTTTTTATGTTGTGGATTTCCATGATTGAAACTTTCATATGTTAAAATATTTATAACAACAACGAATTTCGATGGAGAAACTCATTTTAAGTGTGGTAGAATGAAACAACCCGATATTTTATGAGAGAGAAAATTTTAAATTTTATCAATGTATTTTGTTTTAGGCTATACCAGGATTATCTTGTGCTATAAACAACACCATATTATCTTTTAGTATAAAAAACACTATTCTTGGCTTGTGTTAAACACAATTTCATGCTCTTTAGATAGAATTCATTTTACACAACACTGAGTATAGATTTTTTCAATTAAACAATTACATATGATTGGATTATTTTATACACAACACCAAAGGAAAATTTCAATACATGAATAACTGACAGGGATTGTGTTACTCACAAGACAGAACTTACTCGATAGCTTGTGTTGTATAAAATACATAGTTTCACTAAACAATGATAATTTATTAAAGTATTTTTATTTAATGGGATATAAACTATGTTTTATGAATATTGTGAACCAAATTTTAAATTTTATATAAAATTATAATTCATCTTTTTAATTTTCTAGAATGTGGTATAAGAGAAAATTAAATTTTTCGAATAAAAGAAGTATTTTTCTAAAAACGCATTTTTTTGGCCTTTTGATGGCGCACTGATTTTAAATATATTTTTTATCAATTTTATAAATTATATTTGTAAAAATAAACATCTAATTTGGTATAGGGACATAGAAAGTTAACTTGGTTGAACTTTTGGTAATTTTGATGAAATTCATATTTTGATGAATAGTGAAAAATAATGTATTTTAATTCAATATTTCATTTTCATGTAATTTATTTATATAGTTAGACTAAAATTTTAATTTATTTTACAGTTTAATTGTATTATGTTATTATCATTTAATCCAAATTTTTTTCATCTGAATTAATTTCCCATTTAAATTGGACATAATAACACGATAATTGTTTGATATGTTTGTACTTCTTAAAAATCCGATTTTTGGTTTTGATAACCAGAATTAATTTTAAATTAATTTCTTCTAATTTTATATATTGAATTATAAAAAATATATTACATATTTGGAATCAGTTGGTCAAAATTTTGTTAATAGGTAACTTTTATTTTTGTATATTATGAATAGTAACTATAGTAATTGTTTATTTACAACAGTTAAAGGTAAATCAGGTAAATTGGAGTAACTAATAATATTATAAATATAATAAAACTATCCTAAAAACATTCCAAATTGAATTATTTGAATAATATTATAACCTTAACATCTTTGGTTCAAATCCTATTCATTTAATGTCCACTTGACCATGAAAATGACAAAGATATTAATAATTCCATTGAACGTGACAAAATGTCAATCTAACATTCCTTAAAAGTTTAATAATTTTAATATAGGTATAACTAGGTAAGATATTTGATAATTAATTGTTTATGGAAATATGAAAGAATCAATTACACCATGGTAAATTATTTTTTATTTTTATGAAATTAATAATTACTAGAAAGTCTTGTTCTTTGATGATGTAAAAATTAATTAATTGATGATAAATAAATGAAACAATTTTTCTAAAATCCTAATCACTATAAAAATGTTGAAACAGATGACACAATCTTATTGGTAGTGTATATCATCACCATAATAATTCATAGGTCAATCTAGTGACTATTTGGATCCTTATAGAATATATTATAGCCATTATAATATTTTATTTAAAGTAATGATAAAGTTTTCATATTAATAATTTAATAAGATTAACATTTTCAATGTTAGATTTTATAGAAGATAAATTCGATTGAATATATTATCATGAAATATATTAAATTTTTCATCATTATATTATTTTATTTTTAATTTTCATTATAAAATTATAATGTTAAATAATTATACAATATTGATGTTGTGATTATTTTAAGAATTGAGATATCAAATAATTGGTATTAAAAAATATTAAAAAAAATTATAATTTGAGATAATAAATTTTTAAAATTAATTTTATAGAATACCTTAACATATTAGAGATTTAATATAATATTTTTATATAGGTTAACACCCAATATTTATTTTTTAAAAAAACAATGAAGTAGATGGTGTCAAAATTGAAAAAACTGATATTTTGTTAAAATAATGTTTTATACAATTATTTAAAAATTGTAAAATAACTTTAAAAATATAAAATAATTATGATATGGTTTATAATGTTCTATTTTATTCATTAATGTAATAATTAAAATCAAATAAGTAAAAATTGAACCATTTTATTAATGAAATATTTATTATCATAATTAAAATTAAATAGATTAACTAATTGACAATTAAAATGATACTGTTTATATTAACATAAAATATTGTCTAAATTTTATTGGTTGATGTGATTTCAATCTAATAATACCGTATCTTATAATATATCTCATTTTGTATGTATTTAGATATATTTCAAAATTATTCTAAATTAATATTTTTGGGGTTTCCAAAAGTTCCCTTCACCTCAGTTAAAAAATGGAACTTCCCCCTCAACTCATCACTTCATTTTGTGCATTCATGCTCGACCATACACTGACCATTTCCTTTAATAAATTTAATATTTTCACTGAAGTGGTTCTATTTCTCTTCAAAGTCAAACTCTAATGCTCTAAGGTGACATTTAGAGGAGGCACATTGATGAAGAGGTAATATCATTTACCAATTCTTTCAAAATTCATTCTTCTTATACTTCCACTTAATTAGTTGTTTCTTTATAAATCAATAAAACCAAAATCAATCATATAATTATATTTTATTATATATATTTAACAACCAAAGTAAACCTTATACCCATCCTATGAAAAGTGAAATCACCACTCATGTGTATGTAAAACTTACAGTCTCTACGCCGCGGTGTAATCCGTTTTCACCACCACCTTACATGGTTGGGTATGATTATGGAATTAATATATATATATATATTATATAAAATGAATTTTATTTCTGAGATGATATACACCATACACTTCAATAACATTCAATAATTATGCGAACAATATCATTGATCGTGCGTATGTATGACTTATCTTCTCCCCAATGCGATTTGATTCATTTTACATAATATTCATTAAAGATTGATTATATAAATTAATTTAATGAATAAATATGTTATATATAACATGAATACCATACTATAAATTATATAATTATAACTAAAAAAACAAGAATATGATATTATCTAACAAAACCTGCATAAAAACATAAAGTAGTTAGTACCCAAATAACGAGTAATAATGAAATGTTACTAACAAACTGATGAAAAAATGAACAAAAGTTTTATAAAAAACTGATTATTATTATGGTATAAATAAGTAAAATTATTTAAATCATTATTCAGGTGGTTAAGATACATACCCTAATTATTGGACCTATGGTAAGGGATATTTTTGTAATTTCATTTTTATATGAGATTTTTTATACGTATGTATTTTCAAGGGATATATTTATCATCCATGTCCATATTTTATAAAAATGTTTTCATAAAATTGTTACTATTATTATATGTATGCTTAAATTTATTTTTACACATTTCCGAATTTTACTACCTGGTATAGAAGGAATATTTTATTTTTTACCATACAAGGTACTTATTTACTTTTCTAGCAAAAATAGGGGGATAATGTTTTTTAACTTATACAAAATGAATGGATTTTTTTTACAGTTTCATGATGCTTTATTTCCAGGAATCTTCATATAAAATATTTCATGTTTATTTTTAATTTTGTGGATGTTTGAGAATTTTTTTTGATGAATAAAAGATATTTTTTTCCAGAATTAAGTTCAAGTGTCTTATGAAAATAATTTTCCATCTATGTTGATGATCTTTAAACATGTTAATGTTTATATCCATATTATTACTATGATTTGAGTGTTTTAATTATGTAATGATATATTATATGGATTAATTTATGATGGAATGATTTTTAAGAAACCCATTTTATTTCTATGGTTATTCTATGATGAATGATTTATGTTTTTGTGGCACACGTAAGAATGATTTCATTATGAGATGGGTGGGCCCTATAATTCCCTCCAATGCATTGTGTAATGATTTATATCTCATGAGATAGACATGAATGTAACAAAATGTAATTTTGGTTTAGAAATATAGGGCTGGAATGATATGTCAAATCGGTTTAGTAAAACTTGGGTAAAACGGCATGTAAACCCAGTTCAGTAATGGAATTTTTCCACAATGATGGTCTTCGATGCAATGCCACGGATAATATAGAAATAAAATTATGTTCTTATTTTTTTCTAAAATTCCATGTTTTAAGACGATGTTATTTTATCATGTTTAATGTTCCTTTATGATCTATGCCTTATGTAATGGCAAGATTTATTTCGTGAAACAAGATTTTGATGTATAAACTTTTTGATCATGTCATTATATTCTTGTGTTTATGGTTTTTTTGTTCTCCATGTTTGACCTTACTGAACATTTGATCTCACCATTTAATGTTTTGTTTTCCACAAGATATAAATAATGGTTTTAGTTCAGAAAACTGAATGGGAGGACCATTATGGAAGATGTTTAAGATATTTCACAAAGTTAGAAGATTATGTTCCATGTTCCAAAGACACTAAAGTAATACGATCCTTGAGAATCTGTTTGTGTCATGTATTTTGTATTCCAAAAAATTAATGCAATGTACAGGTATATCAAGAACAAGTCATTATTGATTAGGAACAATATGTGGTTCCTTATGTGTCATTCTCGGTGGTATGACTTGAAGCTCAAGGCTTACTGCATCTGGAGCCTAATCATCACCACCCTCCTAGATCATGACATAATGACATCATGTCAGCATTTATCTATAAATTCATAGCACACAGCTCAGAATAAGATTAAAGGAGATAGATAAAAGCACTAATAGAAGTGGAATGGACAGAAATGAATCACAAACCATGGTATACTACCCTAAATACCTAATTAGAATGTCAGGTATTGGTATGTTTTTTATAAATTATTGGGGTTCTAGTAGATGAAGGGTCTAATATACCTTGCATCATCATTTATTTGATGATATTTCATTTCATAAGTCAATTTTCAATTCTTATTTTTCTTATTCTTATTTTCAAAAATCAAGATTCATTTAAAATTGGATTTATTACCTAGTGAATTAGTAGACATACACCTTATCACAGATGTCAATACCCATTTAAACTCTAATCAAAGGCTTCACTTAGTAAATTAATCATTCCAACCCATGAGAGCGCATAAACCTCCTGAATTGAAATAGGAAATAGCTAAATCAAATCCTAATAGTATCATAGGTATAATATAGACACAAGTCTCAATCAATAATCACATTCATATCAAGAAATTAAAGTAGTGAAATTCACCTATATATCATGGAAATATGAGTGGCATATGATTTTTATGTGCCTATAATGATGCATGTAACAATGATTCTTTCCCTCATATCATCAGGTGAAGGATGAAATAAATCATCATCCATAATTATAATAATAACCATAACGTTGAATGTGCATCACCCAATAGTGAAATTATATGAACTGTAATAGGGATAACAAAAGATAAATTATAATTTAAGCATCTCGACATTTACCTAAAACAAGGGTTAGCTTCACCCAATAATGGATTATAACCACATTCCTTAGCATCTTTATCTCCCGACTATTCTATTGAAAAAGTGAATCAATAATGTATCCACTCTAATACCACATTATGTTGTCCCAAACCTGGATTCCACTTAGAGTTCCTTGAGAAAGTTTGGCTACCTGGCCTCAAGCACATCTCCTTACATGCCAGAAGATGACGACTAGCATCAATACCCAAGGAGTTTTCCATATGGAGACTATTCCCTCATTACCACAGTGTATCACAGTAGATAAATAATAAGATAACAAAAGGTAAGTAGAGGAAGAAGTATAATAATAGAAGAAAAAAAATAAGCCGAAAAGAGTAATAGATAACTAAACAAATGATTATGATATACAAAATGTGATGATGATACGTCATGTATCTACAATGATGGAAAATATGAATACAAATTATAAGACAATAAAATCTATAAAAAAATCAGTAAAAAGGAATCCAAAAACTATCCCCACCATCCTGAGATTTATCTCAATCATCTGCTACAAACTCTATCCTATGTATGCAATAAATCATGTGGCTGATGTCCGATGTTTAAATTTTTCAACACCTATTGATATATATCCTACAGTAGTACCGATGGATTCTTAGATATGGTGTGAGATAAATCTCAATATTTCATCCCCAACATTGTCTATAACATCTTGTATGTGTGATATAAACCGAAATAGTATATAAGAATGGATATATAAAAGTAAAGCAATACCAAAACAAAAATAACCAAGTAACTACTTTATACCTTATCCATTTTCTAAAAATGAAACCATCTCTTTAATTAAATAAGTTCTACTTTTATATAAATAGGTCTCATGTGGTAATACCATCACTGCCACGATAATAGTGATGTAACCAAGATATAATAAGGTATATTGATGTTATTTATAAAGAAAATGTTCCAAGGTAATAACCAAGGAATCCTTGAACACAATAGTATCCAACATAGTAGTAACTATATCGCAACTATAATTGAAAGAGTGTAATTCAAAAAGATATGTCCAATGCATTCCATAATAATGATTCTCTCCCAGTCTAAGGAAAACATCCAAGGTAAAACAAGATATGTAATGGATAGAACCAAGGATGCATCTAAGCGATCTTGTGTCCATAGAATCCATGTTGGATTAGAGTAGTGTTCCCAAGGAATCCTATTAATGATATATAAGGTATTCTATGGTGACATGTTTGGCATCCACTTATAGGAAATGACCGGGTTCCAAGGTGCGTCTCAAACAAGGAAAATGACATCCTTGAATCGAAATGAAGCCCATGATTTCTCTATGAATTCCCTATTGAATCCAAAATCTAAACCGAGTATGCCCACTCATATAAAAATTTAACATTCCAAATGAAATTAGATACCTTAAATTTACATCATTTATTAAATTGATTCATGAAATTTTTATACCATTTATTATGTTCATTAGGTTTAATCCTATTCAATCCTTAATGTGATATGGACAAGGCGAATGCAAAAATTTAATTACTTTTATAAAATTCATAATCATTTAATATGGTTCACTCTAATACCATAAATTATACATGGAAATTGATTCTATGAATTTTAATCTATCCCATTAAATTAAATTTAAATGGGTGTAGTCATATATATACCACATACATTCCAATTCCATTTTTGATTGATTTATAATATTATAACACATACCATAGGAAGGTCCAGTATAAAATTAACATGGTCTAAGTCATTCATTAATTAAAAATTATAATTTAATTTAATAAGGGAGGATTTATATTAGTAGGGTTACGTCTAAGAACACCAGAATTGTGGAGCAGACACACATAAAAGGCTACTAAATGCATTAAATTAAAGTCCCCTATAGAGTGTGGTTGGCATCAGGGAAGTAACCACAAATAATGAATAACATATAGAAAATGGGCCTTATAAAATGGTTTTAAAGACTAAAATTTAGGTATTTATATTAAAAATATGTTTCCAGATGAAAATGTTGCGTGCACCTGACAGTTTATAAAATGAAAAATTTTGAGGAATGATTTATAGACTACCTACATTGTACACATACAAATATCCTTATCTGGTATCAAAATCTTATTTTGATTTTATTGGAAGTGATCTAAAAAACCAATCAATGACATAAAAATAAGGAATATGAGCCGTTATCTAAATAGTTTCATTAATAGGAAAAAGAATAATGAATGATTTAAAAGGAATTAATATCATACCGAAGTGGAACCAATGAGATTAATAGTGATTGCATTGAAATACAGATCGATGCTCCAGATCTATTCCAATAATAGCCAAAAAGAGGGATAAAAGGTAGATAATAATGTGGGTACTATATACTAGAATTTCAAAATGAGAGGAGGATAGAACATATTATATCATCAATGGTAAAATTTTAAAATCACCCAAAAATAGACTTCATGTGGTTTGGATTCTGAGTTTCCAAATCATGCACCAACTGTAAATGGTAAATGGTATTGTGAGGGAACTATCATGGTTAGGATGCATGGTTAGAAAAACTGTGCACCATCTATGAGAAACTACTCATCTAAAATCATTATACTTTTCACCTGGTTAGGGGGCCCAAATTGAATAGTTCGGGAAAACCATGCACCCTCCTCCTACTCTCTTTCTAGCCTCTCATCGTTAAAATTAACTCTATGAACTCCCTCAAAAGGTTTACTCTAACCATGAGATATTCCCATTTCTCCCAAAAAACATGGTTTTGGGCTTCGACCAAGACCAAAACTCCCCTAATATCTTCACAAACTCATAAGGCAGCCATTTTAGGCAGGTAATAAATAATTAGACAAAAATAAAAAGATCTATACCTAAGTAAAAAATAATTTTCCTACATAAATGTTATGTAAGGGTAAAGATGAGTATTTAAGGGTAAACTAAAGTAATGTAAATGTAAAAGTTTGCTATGGAACGGTAAAACAAATTAATATAGTGGTTAACAAACACTTGTACAGGTTATTTAAGGGTAAAATAATGATATTTAGAGGTAAAAATGTTATTTAAGGGTAAATTAATTTTATTTAAGGGTATAAATAAGTTATGTTATGGTAAAAAAGTAATTTTAGGGTAATTAATATTATTTAAGGTTAAACCAAAGATATGCATGGGTAAAAAAATAAAAGTATGTTTATACTACTGTGAAGTATTCGTAAAAAAGAAATATAAGGGTTAACTAATGTTATGTAAGGGTAAAAAAAATTTATGTAAGGGTAAAATAATGTTATTTAAGGGTAAACTAGAGTCATTTTAGTGTAAAAAATGTTAATTAATGGAATAAAATTTATGTATGGGAAAAATAATTTTATGTAAGGGAAAAAAGATAAGTAAGGGTACACAAAGTGAAGGGTGAACTAAAGTAATGTAATGGTAGACTAATGTTAAGTAAGGGTAGAAATTTTTTTTAATGGAAAACTATATTCATGTATGAGTAAAAAAAAGTTATGTAAGGGTAAAATAATGTTATTTAAGGGTATACTAATGTTAATTAAGGGTAAAGAGATGTTGTGTAAGGGTAAAAAAGTTATGTAAGGATAAAAGGAAACATGTACCAGTTTTGTAAGGGTAATATAAAGTTAATTAAGGGTGAAAAAGGTTAATGTAAGTGTAAACTATTGTTATGGATGACTAAAAAAATAATTTAATGGTAAAAACGTCATGTAACTGTAAATAAAAGTTATATAAGTGTATAAAGGTTGAGTATGGGTAAGATAAAGCAACGTGTGAATCAATAATAGTTATGTAAGGATAAAATAATGTTTTATAAGGGTAAAAAAAAGTTAGGTGATGGGAAAAAGTTATGTGAGGATAAATCGATGTTATGTAAGTTTAAAAATTGTATATAAGGGTAAAAAATAATTACATAATGGTAATCAAAATTTTTACATGGGTAAATAGAAGTTATTTAAGTGTAAAAAAATAATTACGGGACATTTTATATTGTGTAATGGTAAAATAATAATAAGTAAGGTTAAAATCATGTTTTGTAAAGGAAAAAATGAAGTTAAGTAATTGAATACTATTATTTAAAGGTAATGTAAAATTATTTAATGGTAATAATATGTTATGTAGGGATAATAAAAAGTTATGTAATGGAAAATAAAAACATTACATGTTTTTAGGGGTAAAAAAAATTATATATGGTTTAAAAATAATATGTCTAATATAAAGAATTGTAACGTTAAATAGGGATAATTAATGGTAAATTCTTATTGTAAGCGTAAACTAACATCATGTAAGGGTAAAAATATGTTTCTTATGGGTAAAATATTTAGATAAGGATATAATAATGTCAATTATGGGAAAAACACTATGTAAGGGTAAACTAATGTCATTGTAGTGAAATTATAAGTTATGTAAGGGTAAAAAAATTATATAAGTTTAAATAGAAGTTAAATAAGGGTATATTTTTTTATATAAAGGTAAAAAGAGACTTATATTTGTTCTGTAAGGGTAATATAAAGTTAATTAAGGGTAAATAAAGGTATTTAAGGGTAAACTAAATTATGTTGGGGTAAAAAAAGTTATGTAAGGTTAGAAAAATTATGTAAGTGTTAACTACAGTTATATAAGGGTAAATAGATGTTTGGAAATTTTAAAAAAAGTTAATTAAGAGTGAAATAAATTTATTTAAGGCAGAAAAAAGTTATGTATGGTTAAATGAAATTTATATAAGGACAAACATAAGTTATGTGACGATAAAATAATGATATGTTTTGGTAAAAAATGTTATTTAAGTTTAAAAAGAAGTAATAGTTAAAAAAATTTATATATGTGTAGACTAATGTTATATAAGGGTAAAGAAAAGGTAATTAACGTTAATGAAAATTATGTATAGATAAGATAAATTTATTTAAGGGTAATCTAAATTTGTGTAAGTGTAAAAAAAGTTATGTAAGTCTAAATTAAAGTTATGCAAGCTTCAACATAAGTTATGTATTGGTAAAACCAAGAGATATAAGGGCAATATAATGTTATTTAATGTAAAATACATGTTAAAAAAGGGTAAAACAAATTTATATAAGGGTAAAACAAAAAATTGACAGGTTAATTAAGGGTAACATAAATTTATGTAATTGTAAAAAAATTAAGTAATGGTTAAATGAAGCTATGTAAGTGTAAAAAGATGTTAATTATGGGTAAAAAAGTTACTTAAAGGTAAATATATGTCGACTAAGGGTAAAATTTTTATTAATGGGTAAAATAGTGTAATTTAAGGGTAAAAAATGTTATTTATGGTCATTATACAATTATTTTATAATAAATAGTAGTTATGTAATATCAGAACTAACTTATTTAATGGTAAAATACTATTATGTAAAAGTAAATATTAGTTATGTAAGGGTGAAATAAAGGTATTTATGGGTAAATAAAATTTTTTATTGGTTATGTAAGAGTATACTAAAGTTGATAATAATTAATGGTAAATTATAGTTACGTAAGGTAAAAAATATTTAAGGGTAAATGATGTTATATAATGTTGAACTAATGTTATGTTAATGTAATAATATGTTATATTAGAGTAAGAAAAAGATTATTGAATGGTACACTAAAGTTATTTAAAGGTAAAAATGTTATTTAAGGTTAAACTAAAGTGATGTAATTTTAAAAAGAATTTAAATAAGTATAAAAAATAATTATTTAAGGGTGAACTAAATTTATGTAAGGGTAAAAAGAATTTATGTAAGGATAAAACAATGTTATGTAATGGTAATATAAATTAATGTATGTGTAAAAAGTTATTTAATGGTAATGTAAAGATATGAAAGGGTTAAAAATATTGTGTAAGTGAAATATATGGTTATTTAGGGGTTAGAAGAAGTTTTTTTAAGGGTAAAACAACGTTTTTTATGGGTAAAGTTATGTTATATAAGGGTAAAAATGGGTTATTTAAGGGTAAATAAATGTTATGAAAGTGTCAAATAAAATTATTTACGGGTATAAATAACTAATTAACATATAATTATTCTTATATAATATTATTTTACTCTTATATAACTTCAATATTTCCATATTTTAAGGAAGAAAAATTAATTTTATTTTTATATGTTAAATATTAATTTTAACAAATTATAAAAGTTTACGTTCAAGAATATTATTATTTGTTTAAAAATTTGTGTAATATGATGAATCATTTTTTTATTCACACACCATTTATTGTAACTATTCTCTAAAATGGTTTATTACATTGAATATTCTCTAATAAATATGATAAAGTGTGATTTGTTTATATTATTTTTTGTATATTTTTAAAATTGTTATTCAAATTTTTTATTAGTAGTTGGTTATTTTCCTTCTTTTATTCCATTTCATCTCCTATTAGTTTGGCTAGCACTATAGTTAACAAATTTAACATATATAAATAAATAAAATTAGTTTCATTTATTTTTTATTTTCCCTTTTTTATTTAATTTTTATTTGATATTTGGATTTTTATATTTGGTTACTAATTTTTTGGTAATTTTATTTTTAGGATAATGTCAATTAAAACATTTGAGTCACCATGTTATTCTGGGGAGGAGCATGCACATATATCTTTTGAGGATCCACCTCAACCTTTTATATTGGATCCATCTACTTTTATAATGGTAGAGAAGACTTCCAGGGTTGGTAAATTTGGATGCACACATTTTCCAAAATAAAGAGTTTTGTATAGCTTGGACAAGAGGATATCAGATAATTTTTTATTATATTGATAATCATAGGGCTCCATATTTTAAAAAATAATATTTTTTATCAATTAAATATTGGGCCAATGAAGGAAAACATATTTTTGATAGAAATGTATCAGTAAAGGGACAATAATTCTATTATGGGATAATGTATTAGTAATATTTTTTGGATTGTTTTACTTATCATGAAATAATATTACTAATGGAGGTTTTAAACATATTTTCAAATGCCTTTTTTACACTAAGAACTGGATATGCTAGGAAGAAAAGTTTGGCATTGGATACAAAGAGATAGAGGGATGTTAAATCAACCCTCACTAAGATTTAATCTTTCGGTAAAGGAAACATAAAAATACTTAAGATCTATATCATTATCCATATAAATTTACATAGAAGAGGTTTTTGAAATTATATGACAATATTTATTTTTTTGTATTTAAAATGTTAAAATTTAGATGATTGTTTTATATTAGTAATCATATTAATGATTTTTCAATTCTTATTTTACTGCAACTAAGGATATATCATCAAAAGATAGAGTAAAAAATCTATATTGACACATGTTATCTTATGAATAGTATAAGTTATTTAAATAAAAAATAATTATCAAAAAATTTGAAAATTATATCTGATTCTTTAGGATCTATAAAGGTTGACCAACTTTCCTCCCAGTAAGAAATGAAAAAGTAGAGAGTACTCAAACGATAAAAAAGTGGAAGCATATTATGGAAGAGTCAAAGGATATAACTAAGTGGGTTAAAAGTATTGATTTAATTATTTTTGATATTCGAGTTAATATAAATCTCTATATACTCTGATTCACTAATGAATTTTTCAAATTTTCTATACATGAACCACTTATTGATCAAAGTATACAGGGGACGTTTAAACCTATGGGTAAGTAGGATATTTTAGCTGTTTCAATGGGAAATCTCGAACACCAGGGCCGTGTATAAAGACACAAGGAATGTGTATCATTAAAAAACTTTTTGGTTATTCTATAAATTATTTAAAAGAGGATTTATATTAATATAAAATAAAATATTTATAAGATCAATTTATGGATATAAGTAATATAATAGTGGAAATGATTTGATATTTTTTATAGTTAAAGTGTATAGACATGAGAAAATAGGTTCATGATACATATCCCACTCATCTACCTCCGTTGGTAGATCCCGCATCTCCACCTCCACTAATAGTTCTCACTCCTACACTACTTAATTCTTATCATACTTTTAATCCTCCTCCTCAAAATCATCTGATATATTTTTACTTATATATCAAGGATCCCCAATATCATACTATTTCATATAGGATTATATGTTATATTTGGGATATTTTTCATTGTCACTATAGTTGGATAAAGTATCAATCATTTTTAATGTTCTCCATTTTGTATTTTCTAAAAAATTACTATTCTGGTTTGTATATATTATGTCCTTCATTTTATATTGGTTTTAAACTTTTTTAATATTTTAAAATTTATATATTTACTTTTTTTACAGTAATAATTTAATTGTAAATACATATTGTATAGACAAAAACAAGTACTTGATGCTGTGAATTCAGATACTACTTATTTTGGACTTGGTATATTATTTGCATATTCATATTTGTTGTTGGAATATTATGAACTTCTAATGGATATTAAAATTTTTGGGCATGATCTGACTATAATAACATTAAATAGGGATATCATGGAGCTTGTAGCTGGAGATTTTTTTTGGATTCAAATTGATTCAATTATTTTTCATGTAATTCGTTTATCATATATCTTTCATTTATATTAAATTATCCAAACATAATACTCATGTTTTCTTATATTGGAAATCATATTACACATTTTATTTAGTATGATGTGACATCAGTTTATGAATTTTTGGACTCATGGTGTACTTCACCAGCAGAGAAAATAATTAATGATATAGAAAAAATGTTATATATTTCTAAAATAATTCAAAATAATGTAATTATGTGTTGAATTATTCCTTATATAGAAGGGTGTGGAATATATATTTCATAAATTTTTATTTCTATTAACTGAATAAGATATGATAGTATATTTTTTATTAGAGACCTCTGGATGATCATTTCTTTTGGTCCAAGAGAGAATATATATTATTGGTTATGCTATATTCATGGCGACATGATAAAAAATTTCAAATAATGTGTTTAACAATTATGTTTTTTTGAGTAATTTTATATTCTAAAAATAATAATTTTTATTTCATTTATATCATTTTCAAAAAGGTTATGTGATTTCATTATATATAAAATATTAAATCATATTATAAATACAAAACATGTAAAATAAAATCTAACATAAAAAATATAATTACTAAATTTTGGTTGAAAGTACAAAAAATGTTATTTTGAATTGAAAAATTATTTTGAAAAAGAATTTTCATTTGCAAAAAGTGTAACATTCAATTACCATATTTGTTATCTTCCATCACCATAGTTTTGATATAATTTTGTTGGGGACTTGTTTCAAGGTGTTTCTGGTGAAATTTGGGGAACTTTGGAATTCTATTGGGTAGTTCATGGTTGGAACACAGTTAGATAAAACCTTGCAATTTGGCCTAGAAAACCATTTTCCCTATTATAAGCCACTGGAAGTGGGTGGATGATTATTTTAACCATGTCCCCCGACCCTCCAAACCATGCACTATTATATAGTGAGGTTTTTCATAGTTGGAGCATGGTAAAAAAACTGTGCATCCAAATAGTTCACCCATCCAGAATTCTAGTAGGGGCACATCGTTTGGGACCATTATCTATCTAACTATGCATTCCAACCCAAGAAACAATGTGTGCGTTTTTTAACTACCCATGATTTTATTTTAAATTTCTCAAACCCCAATTTTAAGAGGTAAATTATCACTATTCATCCCTAATATGATTTTCCTTACCCTGAGGATATCAAGAAGAAAATTTGGAACCTCCAACCACCTCCTTTGCAAAAAAATTCTTATGGATGACTAAACTTTCTATGGTAAGTTGTATCTTCTTGGTTGTTCCCTTGTGATCTTCCTTCCTCTCTCCATTAATGAGTGTGATATCAAATTGTTATTGTTGGATCATAATTCCATTTTGATGTATCTAATCATTGTCCTTCAACATCTTGATTCTAGGATTGAATCAAAGAACCTCTTGACCTTTCATCATCATTGGTGTTTCTATTATAGGCATTTATCTTTGGATTTTATGATCCAAACTAAGGATTTTCCATTTGACATTTTCTAGGAAATTAAAACCTTAAACATATTTATTTATTTTGAATAGATTTCAACTGATTTTTAATCCCGAAATTTGATATGATTTGGAAATGAAATTTAAATGGAATTGATTTTGAATAAAACCCACTAATTCTAATTGAATTGGAATTGTGGGATGAATTTCGAAAATAGTGGATATATTTTTTAAAAACTTATTTGATGATATAATTGATTAAATTATTTTAGTTCTTTTGGTAAAATAGAATAAATTAATATGACTAAAAAATATTATTAGTATTTTACTAGAAAGGCATGAAATGAAGAAAAACATGAGTTCTGTTTTGATAAATGAATTGGAATATTGACACTGAAATT
Organism: Viscum album; assembly: GCA_963277665.1. Lineage (NCBI taxonomy): Eukaryota > Viridiplantae > Streptophyta > Magnoliopsida > Santalales > Viscaceae > Viscum > Viscum album. The sequence continues at coordinate 1,444,179,213 of OY728155.1, read as the reverse complement.
TGGGAAATGATTGGTAAATTATGATTTAATTTGAAATGAAATGATTTTTTCATTTTTGATAGACTGATTATGAAAATACGAGATTTGGTAGTTAGTGGGTTATTTAGGATTAACAAGTTAGGATCATGATCCCCTAAGTATATACCATGAAAAATATAAAAAACCTAGTTTGGTATGATTATCCCAGATGGGATGTTGATGATTCCTATATGGAATGATCCTAAGAGACATATTGACACTGGTTTATTTGTGATCACTGATTTAAGAAATATGAGTATCCTATATCTAGAAAATGAAATACAATAGGGTATATTTCCATAGTTCTTATTTTGATGTTTAATTTAATTATATAACATTGATTATAGAACTATTTTTATCATTAAAAAGTACATATATAAAAAATTCTAGTTAAATATTTTTTTAATCAATGATTAAAATGTTTTCTATCTATTGAGAAAAATCATTTTTTTATTTAAAATATAAAAATAATATGTTACGACATGCCCTGTCTTATATAAAATAAATTAATTATTGTTTAATTATTTTAAAATCTATTATGGGGAACATGGTGAGACCTTTCTGCGATTTTTAGCTCACACCCTACCTTTTACTATGGTCATTTTTTGATATCTTATTCTTGGTCTGAGAAAATGGAATGATCCACATAGAGGTGGTGGATGTTCTTGATAATTTAGTTTGTGGAGTGTTGATGGTGATTGGTGGAGTTTTATTTCACTTTATACATATGATTTTGATACTTTTGTATGGTTATGTTGTCATGTTGGGATGGTGTTCCTTTGGAAGTGCATCAGGTACTATTTTCCTTACTTGATTTTGTAACTTTCTCCTTTTATATTGTTGAGTATACTGACCTATATCTCTTTATCATTTATTTTTTGTTGTAAAATTTGTTCAATATTTTTCTTTAATGATACTTTGTGCTATTTTCCGTCCCATGAAAATGGGTAATTCCCTTCACTCAATGTTTTAGTCATCTCTGGTATCATGGTAATAGGGTATGAGGGATGGTTTAAGATAAAGTCGTATCAAATGTGTTAGATAAGTATATTTCACTGATATTATTATGAGTTTTGGATTGTACTAGTATATGGGAAGTATAATTATTCATACATAGGAGTTATTTATGAGTGAGTGTCTATAAATATATCATCATAATGATCTTTAAGTCACCGTGGGTGTTTTGGAAAAGATTCTTTGATGAATATTTTTATTTGATGATATTTTTTCCATGATTTTGGTTTTGGTATATTAAAATATAAATCTTCGAGAATTTTCTAATGGGATTGATATTACCATTACTCTCATTTGATTTGTTTATTATAGTGTATCGTTATCATTTTTTTCATTTTGACTACTGATGGTGTGTAGCATCATGACTCAAAGATGTGATTTGAACCACCCTAAGGAGAGACCTGCCGATGAGAAACAAAATGAAAACTCTAAAGTTGAATATAATAACATTGAAAAAGTGCCTAATTTTATCAATGATCTAGGATAATAAGCTACACCCTTCCCCATTAGGGATCCAATTGTGGATATTTGATTGGATGACTATAGGTATCTCGTGGAAGAGTTTGTTCTCTATGAGCCACTAGCATTCCAAGGCCTTAATGATCCACAAGAGGTAAAGGATTCATTATGATGTATTGAGTAGATTTTTTATTTCATAAAAAATTATATTTCAATTAATGTGATGTGCGGCACCTTTATTCTTTAGGGGCCTAGAATAAGGTTGTTAGATTCAATGGTGATACTAAAAAATCATGATGGATTGGAGTGGAAGGACTTCAATGACTTGTTTTCTAATCATTACTATATATAGACCACGGTTTTAGAAAAGTCAATATATTTCCATAGTCTCTAGAAATGATACAATATCCTAACTCAATATCTATACTGTATTGTTGAGATCATTCTGCTTCCCCTCAGATTGGGAATAATAATAAGGTAAGGGCATAGAGATTTGAGACTGGAATTCGAGATAATATTTGTTCCTAGGTTTATATGCTAAATCTGACTTCTTATATTGATGTATTAGATAGAGTGTTGATGGATGATCTTGACCTGGCTATTAAGTAATGTTTCACAGGGTTCCTTTATATACCATTGGATGTTTGGTGACATCCAATAAAAGAAAAGAGTACAGGTGATTAGTCTCATGGCGGATCTTGATAATAGGATTCTTCTTGACCACCTTTTGTGGATGGTGGAGGCCATTTGACTTTCTTACTATATAGACATGTTGGGAATTCACAACCTGATCTCACTAAGAACCCAATACTTGTAGTTCATGTGGTAGCTTAGGTTTTTGCATTGTGATATTTCCTTTCTACCCAACATAGTGGCAAAAGTTCAAAATAACCTAAAAGTACTATGATCAATCATATGATTCATAAATAAAGGGGTTCCATCCATAAGCATCCTGAATAATGATTCTTCACATAATAGAGTAGTTGATATGGTAATTTAAACTGATATTTGATCAAATGTTTACACGATAGAGATGAATTCTTCTAATGATTTCCCATATATAGTAATGATGTATGATCATGACAATGCTGGTAATTCAAGGATGATGGGTGTTAATTTTTCACCCATTAGATATTTAGAGAGTTCCTTTAAATAAAATCATAAACATGTTAATTATAATGGTGGATCCCAATAATAGGGTTCTTATAGGGCTCCTATTTTGTATGGTAGATGCCATTTTACATTATTATAAAACAAAAAATGTTTTGAATTTGAAATGGGTTCTCACTATGAAACAAAATACTAGTAGTTCTTGTGTTCTCTCTGGTAATTTTCATAAATTTTATTATATATTTTCTACCCCACATTGTGGAAATATCTCATAGAAACCAAAAATGCTATTGTGTAATTATATTTTTTAAAAATAAAGGGGTTCTAGTCATAGGATTCTCGAATAAAACTTCTTCATGCAGTGGAAGAGTCTCTAAAGGAATCTGAAATGTGTCCAGTGACTACGAGAGGTACCATTACTATAGCTTCATCTGTATTGACTTATTTGATTAATACCAGTGCACCACACTCATTCACATTGAATAATTTTTTTGATTCTATAACCCTTCCAAAAAATCTTTTATCTTAGGTGATAGATATTAATAAACCCCATATAATAAAGAAAGAGTGGGGTCATTAGTGTCCTTCTTGTTTTTTCTCTCTATCAGAGATTAATCTTACTTATAATTTCCTAGTTCTGGACATGTAATATCCTGAGTTTATTCTCGTGACGGATTTAATGATTTCCAATTAGGCCTAGATTGATTTATCTATTTGGTGGGTCTCCTTTTCTACACCCAATGGGGTTCACTGTGTATTTCAGGGAGAATGTTACTAAAGATCGAAATGGAATGGACCATATTTTCTAGAGATTGGAAGGGTAATATTGGTGTTTTCTTATGACTTGGTGTGATAATATTTGAGTGACGATCTCCTTAGTAATTATTGATTTTTCTGATATTTTTTGTTCTAATTTATTTGGTGTCACACCAATAAGAGTGGTATATTTCTCTGTTGATTTAGTACCCATCACTTGACCAATGTATATTTATTCATTCCATATAAAACTAGCATATTTGAAGGAATTGATGTCTCATTTATATTATATTCTTGATAAAATATTTATACACCCGAGTGTGCTACCTTGGGAGATGATTGTTCTCTTTTTAATTATATATGATGGTGAACATTTCCAATTTGTTGAATATCTAAATTTCAAAAGATTTATGATAAAGAAAAAGTAAATTTTTACTCAGGTAGATGATATGTTTTACCAGTTTAAAGGGGTGAAGTGGTTCTCAAATATTGTTATTCGATGTGGCTATTAGAAGATACATATTAAAGAATATAATATATCAAAAAATCACCTTTAACTATAGTAATATAAACTATATGTATCTCATAATTCCTTTTGTTCTAATAAATGACTCTATAATTTTTATTCCACCGAGTAATAAGATACTCTTTGTGTACATAGAAACATTCATTATACTCTCTATGTGTGAAATCATTGTTAAATAAAAAACTTAGGATGATAATTTGTGTCATTTGAGGATAGTGTTTGAAATTTTGAGAGATCACCAACTTTACACCATGATTTGAAAATGTTATACCAAGATTCTGGAAGTTAATTTATAAGGACACATGGTCTCAAAACATGAAATTTTAGTTAATACTGAGAAATTGAATGCTGTTATGACGTGGGAACAATCAGAAAATGTTTCAATATTTGAATCTTTATGGGTTTAATAGGGTATTACCATCATTTTTTAAAGATTTCCCAAATTTAACTTCCCTAATGATCACTCTCACTCAAAAAGGAGTTATGTTTTTTGGGATTAAATGTTTCAGAGTTCCTACATCAATATGAAATTTATTTTCAATTATAAACTAGTTTTGACTAATCTTGTTTCTAGGTAAGGACATGTAGTGTTCTGTGACACATCATATTATAGGTTGGGTTGTGTTCTAATACAAGGTGATCACATCGTCGTATATTTCTATTGATAGCATATGCTGCCCAATAAGATTTATTAAAACCGTGATCTCAAGATCATAGTTGTGATGAATACCCATAATGTTGGGGGAATTACCTTTTAATAGAATGGTTTACCATTTATTTTAACCAAAAAATCATGATTAATATCTTATCCAAAAAAATGTTGAATCTCCATCAGAGGGGTTAACTGGAATTCATGCAGTCATTTGATTTCAACATTTATTATACACCAAGAAAGGTTATTTTTATCATTGATTGCTTGATTAAAAAACCTCCAACCTATGTTTTGAAAGAATCATCATAAGAGTGGAATTTGATGCCTCTATTCTCTCAGTTTTACTTGGGAGTCTAGGTGAATGATTTCGATGCTGTTTTGACAAGTTTTCAGTTTACCTCCCCACATATCGATATAATTCTTCAAGAACAACATCAGGATAATGAGTTTTGTGGTATTAGAGACTCTCTTTGTGGAGGAGATAATATCATTGAGGGGTTGTTCTTCATGGAGGTTATTCAATGGTTTCTAAATTAGTATATTGTGTCTTCATTCATCGATAATGTTGTGATAATAGACATTCATAGTTCATAGTGTGTAGTGCACATGGGTACCATGAATATGTTCAATGATATGTGGTGATTATTCTAGTTTTTGAGTCTGATATGGGACATTACACAATTTTTTCAAGCTGTTACACTTTCTAAAAGGGCAATTATGAGCACTAGACTCCATTGGGTTTTCTCTAGGACCATATAGTGTTGACTTTGAAGTGGGATCATATTTCTATGGACTTTATGGTGGGTTTTACTTATACACTTTGAATGAATAATGTGATATGGGTTTTAATCAATTGGATAACCTATTTAGATCAAAGTATACCAATATGTGATCCAATCAATGTTGAGGTCTTAGGAAACCTATACATACAAGAGGTGGTCAGGATGCATGGTGTTACATATGTGATAGTTTCTAATAGGTATTCTTAGTTGAAATATCATTTTTGGGGAGGCCTCCATATAGATATGGGATATTAGCTGACCTTTAGTATGAAATATCATCTTCATAGGCATGGACTTATAGAAAAGGCTATATAGATCTCAGAATATATGCTTCTTGATCTTGTCTTCAATTTTGGTGAATCAATGGATAACCACATAGGACAAGAAGAGATTACTTATAATAACATTTAATTGTCATCCTTTCATATGGATAAATTTTAAGCCTTTTATATCACCCATGTAAATCTCCATTTTTTGTTATAGGTTGGTGAAGCTTACACGGTTGGACCAAGTTTGGTCCAAGAGTTGATAGAGAAAATTCATCCAAATCAGCATAGAATGGTAATGGTACTGGGTCGATATAAATATTATGATGACAATAATATAAAATCTTTGTATTTATTGGTAGGTGATTAGTTGTTTTTGAGTGTTTCAACTTGGTTAGGTCACTATCATATTGAAAAAGTGAAAGCTGGCAACATAGTTTGTGGGTCCTTTTGGGGTTATTGACCAAGTGGGGGAAGGGTCTTGTCATTTAGAAATACCACCAGAGTTAACATTGATACATAATGCATCCCATTTATTATAGATTTTGAAGTATATTTTTATCACATCTCATATATTCCACTGTGTGGATATTGATGTTGAGCTAAATTTTTCCTTGAAGGAGCATCCAAATAAGAGTTTTTATTCAAAAAAGGAATGTTGTGGGATGAAAATACACTTGGTTTGTTTTATATGATATAATTGTTTAAATTCACTTGAGATTTTGGAGAATCAGGAACTAATGATTTCAAAATGGCCTCACCATTTTGATATAAATATTTTAGTATATAATCTATGGGGGCAAAATGATTTTATGGCGGGGAGGTTGTAACATCCCATTACCTATAATGCCCTGACCCCAGCTACCCAGAGTCGGTGAATTACTGCGTAACATAGGCATGATCACAAAAGATCAAGTCTCGAATGACCGATTAGTTTAGTAGTATTGGAAAGACTAGATACATTAATAAATGTTACATTACATCATAAAGTGATGAATTACAATAACAAAGTCTCCATAGTCCACACTCATATCCTCTTCTGACTATCCCTGCAGATCATTCATAAAATACTTCTTCACATCCTGGAAAATATTAAAACATTGAAAGGGGTGAGCTTAGATGCTCAGTAAGGATAACAATATTGCGGAAGCTTTCATAAATAAACATTAACATTTAAGGAAATGTATAACTAAAAGAAAATCCTTTTTAAACTTGAACATCAGCATAATATGGAAAAAATAAAATTAAATATTTCCATTTACTTACTCACATGGATATTCTACTAGTCGAATAATAACATGCAATATCAATAACCACTTCTATGATGATGGAATGCATAATGACAGACTATCATAACCACGTAGCCAAGGCCTCGTGCCAAGACCACAAATATGATTTTGTCAAGGCCTCGTACCAAGACACTAGTTTGTCTCATGAGACCTACCGATGCATCGAGGAGATATAGCGGGCTCCACCTGTCACTTATTAAGTCCAATGCATTCCTTATATGAATAGGTTTAAACATATCATAAACCATAACATAATTGTATCACATAAAACTTGAATAAAGGAAACCTAAAATGTCCACATTTCAATCACAAGATATCAATACAACACATTGATATAATAAAAACACTTTCAAAACCATTTTCAATACCAGTATAAAAGAAAATTAAAACTTTGTATTTATTTTTCATTTAAAAAAAGGGTGTGGCTTGTAGAGGAAGTCGAAACTCAAATAATGGTCATGGTGGCGGATAAGTCATTTTCGCCACATAAGTACGACCAGAAAAACATTCCTTTTTGTCTTTTAGTAAAATGATTCGTATAAAAAGATTCTTTTTGAATAAACGTAAAAGTCAAAGGGGTTTATACACCGTATAAAAGAAATTTGTGTATAAAACAAAATATGCCTCAATGAATGGAGATTGAGACAAAGTACCTTTCAAAGATAATTTTTAAATAGAAAAGATATATTATGTGTATTCACTATATGTACATATAAAGAAAGTATAAATACAAGATAATATCATGACATAATTTTAAAGTAGGAGATTAACCCAAAGAATGGAAATTGGGTTAAAAAATTCCCTTACCGCGTGTCTGACTTGACTCGACCGTTCTTTAAAATCCTGAATAATAAACTAAAGTTAATCTCCACCTTCTTAAGAACCCTTTTTCTAGTTCATTATTCCTTTTATATCACTTATTACCATGTCATGAACATTATGTAATTATTTATGTTAATAACGGTCGTTTTGTCGATCTTAGGTACTTGGGTCAAAAATAAACTTCTTATAATTACACTTTGTTCATGTGGTAAAATATCCATTATATTAATAATTGTATTCATGATTTATATATCATATACATAAAATATATACATTATATACATTCATTTATAATGTTACATAACATTTAGAGGTAAGAAATGAAATGCACCGTTCATGGAGACGGTAAGCCGTACGTACGCATGAACGCTACTTTTATTTCTATTTAGTATTTAATGGAATGAATTTATAATTATATAAAGGTATAATATAATTCCAGTATAATATAATTTATAATACCATTTACTCCATCCTTTATACATCCCACATATGGCATTAACGATTCAAATCACTTTGAGGGGGTGGTAGTCCGCACTTCCTAAAATGAAATTATTGCATTTACCCATAATGTAAATCATAAAGTATGCCATAAATGAGAAATAAAGAATCATAAGGAAAACATAAACATAATATATATATATATCATATATGAAAATAGTGTCATCAAAATGGCCACCATTAGAGGTGTTAAAGGAATATTGAACAATCATCGTTTCGTGAGGCAGTATTTCGCCACCCACAAAAACCGTATGTTCTTTAACCATTAGAAGAAGGTGTGTGTAAGTGTAAACCAAATCCTTATCATGAAAAAATCCTAGTATATTTTTGATACTGGTCTTGTTACAAAAAAAAGTAATAAAAAGAGTTAAGGGGTTGGTGAAGCAAAATAAAACAAAACAACATTAGAGAAGACATTACCTTAAAATCGGGTAACTCTTTTTGATTTGAGCCAAATGCTCCTTGGGAAGAGTTCGGCCCAAAGTGAGGCTTCTAGGAGTAATAGAGGGAAGTTGGGAGAGTATTTGGTCAGATGTTGGCCGATCAAAAAGGCTTTGATGGTGTGAGTAAGGTTGTAGTGGTGGGGGTCTTTTATAAGAGGAGAGGAGGGGCACTCTTGGAAAGTCATGAAATGTTACTTTATTATATATTGAGTTTCGGATTTTAATGGTCCCAAACTTATATATTTAGAGGGTAAGGTGATAAGGGTTCTAAATATACTCATCCAATAGGCTTTGGACAAGTTTAAGTATTATATTTTATATTATCTTTTTATTTTATTTAAATCGTTAATTAATGAGTTAATCGCTGCATCATCATGGTGTCATAAATAATTTAATTTATTTAATGTCTAAAAATTATAAAAAATTATCATGATGTAGGAAATATTTTTAGATTTCTAATGAATATTTATAGTAAAAAAGATGACTTGTATAACCCCATTTAAAAATTGTTTTAGTAAAACAACTCATGTTTGTGACATTTTTATTTTAACATTAAATAAAACGTTTTTAATGTCATTTCCCACCAAAGTGGCTCCATGGGGTCCCCAAGTTGACCCATGGATTTTCTTGGTCGGCCATTAATCACCCAATAGGGGTAGTACAAGTGTAAGGGTGTTTTCATATTTTTATAATATTATTTTTACCTTAAATTTCACTAATTACCTTTAATCGCGATTAATTACACTTAAAAGTTACTATTCACCAAAAAATTATTTTTATCCCATTGAACCAAATTTTACTTCCTAATGACAACCATGTATGTTGAATTTTTGAAAATCAAAACATAGAAGTGGTAATGTTTCATTTAAATGAAAAATCAGTTTTTTAACTACCACTTAGTGGTTTCACTATTCATCAAAAATTGAAGTTTTTCAGAACAATGCCAAAATTTCACCCTAAGCTATAATTGATATTCCGAATCCAAAAATTATTTCTATTTTAAAGAATTACAAACATATAAGTTTCATTAATTAATTTAATAATTAATTCCCGCTGTCACAACAAATAGCGTGTTTTTAAGAAACAATATATATCAAAAGATTAACAATTGTTTATGTCCAATTTCAAAGTGAAATTAATAATAAACACCATTGGATAAAATAGTAAAAATATATTATAATTATACTTCAAAACCACTAAATAGTATAATTTATCACTATAGAATACTTTGATTAAAAAAGTTGTTTTTAAGTATTTTTCACTATTCATAAAAAATTGGAAGTTCTCAGAAAATTACAAAAAATTCAACTTTGGATAATTTTGATATTACGAATACAAAAATGAAGTCCATTTTGAAATATAAAATTTCTACAATTTTAAAAAGTGGGTATTACTATTCATAACGGCTACTTTGATTAGTCATGGTGTGTTAAAGCTCGAAGTTGTGTACAACACACGCTACTGTATTATTAAAAGAGAAGTGTATCATGAAATCTTGGGGTGTTACATTCTCCCCTCCTTCAATAAATTGCTTCCTCGCAATTTGAAAATGTTCTTCAAAAATAAAAGGTTGAAAATAGAAAATACCATTATGGAAAACCCACATCAGAAATAGGGTTAATAAGACTATATCATTAAAAGAAATAAAGAGAAGTAAAAAGGTCAGTCGAGATAGCCCATACTAGGATTCTATGAAAATATGGATATGGAAGAAAAAAAAACCAGCAAGGTCTGATGGAGAGTTGTAGAAAATAGGATTAGGAGAAAGTTAACAATAAGAAAATCACAAACTTGTGATTGGTTAAACGGTCATTCAATCCCCAGTTGGAAAAGTTAACCGACATCGTTTTTGTTTTAAGTTACCTATTATAAAGTTGAGGAATTTATTTAAGAGATTTTCTAAGAACATAAGGAAATATACTTACTTGTCGTGTAGACTTTCATTCCTTAATAAATATTTACCACAAACCCATCTTTCACTCCAAATGTCAATAGAACTCAAAAATATTCTATTTATCCTAATTGTATAAGGTTCAAAATATTACCACATACCATTTAGATTAGGAAAACTATTTTTTAATAACGAGGGACTTCCTGTAGGCTAGTGGTAGGAAATAAAGGCCTGCGCACTATGGTTGGCGGTTCGATTCCCGCAGCTTTATCCGACGCGACGGGTTATGCCCCACCCCGTAGGTTTTCCTTTTCCTAAAACTATAGTATTATAATATTCCAAAAATAGTCTTCAGAAATTTTTTAACCTTAAACAATACTATCCAAAGATCAACTTAATCCATTCTAACCTTTATAGTTATCCAAAATACCTCCGTCCAGACTTTCTCTAAAGGGTCCTTAAATTCCAAAATCAATTGTAACATTAGATTCCCTAAACAAAGTAAAGTTTCTCTTATTGTCACATACTAAAAATTTGATTTCCTTCATCATATTAAAACCTTAATTACAACAACAAGTAATGCAGTACAATCCTTAAATATATCACATTATTTTTATAACCACAATATAATCCTTGAGTCCAAAAGCACCAATACATTAATTATTCCGCTTCAACTATAGTAACAGCATAAGATTGTCCTTGATCCCTTGGCTTTTTCTGAGGTATGTTTCCCTGATGCTTAGGAAATTCATTTGCATAATGCCCCATTTCCCTACAATTGTAGCATTCAACATTGATAGCCTCCTTCTTTCCCTTGCAATCATGAGTTTGGTGGCCTTTTTCACCACACTTGTAACAGACTCCGATTCCCTTCAAGCAAGTACTGGGGTGTTTCTTTCCACATTTACTGCAGGACTGATATTCAACTCTTCCCTTCTTCCCCTTATTTCCATTTCCAGATTGATCAAAATATCTCTTCTTTTCTTTCTTTACTTTAAAGTCATAAGACTTAGAGAATTCCTTTTCCATCTTGATAGCACACGAGACAATATCTTCGTATGACGAGAAGGTTTGTAAGACTAATGATCGATGGAGAAATGGTTTTAACCCATAAAATTCACGATCAATATTACTTCTTGGGTTACGTATATAATCTGCAACATGCCTCTCTAACCTTGTAAAGTTAGCCTCATACTTTGCGACATTCTCATCCTCCTTCTGCCTCAGACTCAGAAATTGCCTTTCCATATCTGCTCGATGGTCATGGGAAAAGTAATTTTCTAAGAAAATCTCTTTGAACTCCCTCCATTCCATATTCGATACTTCATCATCTTCCTTTGTACTTTGAATCTATGACCACCATTGATCAGCATCTCCAGTGAGGCGGTAAACTGTCATGATAAACTTTTCCCTTTCACTACTCCCCAAGGCATGGAATATTTTTTCTCTAAGGAGTTTATCTATTGCTTAGATACTAATGGATTTGTACCCCCATTAAATGTTGGTGGTTGTTGCCTCATGAAGTGGTCTAACATTGATCCTCCACGTTGCGGATCAGGGTGCTCCATACGAGTAAGGTTATTATTCATAACCTGAGTGAGTTGTCCCAGTATGGTAATAAGTTGATCAGAACCAGTTGTATCTCCAGCTCCATAATAATTATCTTGAGCAGGAGGGAAATCCCTACATGGAGTGCCTGCATTGATACAGTTTCCATTCCTTCCACTAGGCGCCATTTCTAAACAATGGCATAAACTAGATTAGTTTATGAAAAAATACATAATTTCGTACTTGTAAAATACTTAACATAAATTGAACTATTTATGGATATAATCCATAATCATAAAAATGTTTTCATTGAAGAAGTATATACTCATAACCCTTCATAGTGGTTTGTAAATAAAATGAGAATTATCCTAAGCATATCCCCGGGAGTGTCGTTTCCAAGAGTGCAGCAAGGCCCATTGTCGTGCACCGGTTCCCGTTCGATTCCAGCTCAAAGTTGTGTTTTCGGGTTTTACCACTAGGTACATCTGTGCCAGAGCCGCCTCTACCTGCTTGTATCTAGACAGGGATGTATTGCTCGGAAAACTCACAAAATCTCTATAATACCAAAATTCTAGGATGTTCTTCTATACTAATCCTCAATGTATATCTTTGGGCTATGTGCTATAATCAGAGTTTATCTAAATCTAGCTTCCAAGGTTAGTACTAAAATGCCTCTGATACCAACTGTAACGCCCTGAACCGAGCTACCCAGAGTCGGTGAATTACTACGTAACATAGGCATGATCACAAAAGGTCAAGTCTTGAAAGACCGATTAGTTTAGTAGTCTTGGAAACACTAGATACATTCATAAATGTTACATTACATCATAAAGTGAAGAACTACAATAACAAAGTCTCCATATTCCACACTCATATCCTATTCTGACTATCCCTGCAGACCATTCATAAAATACTTCTTCACATCCTGTAAAATATTAAAACATTGAAAGGGGTGAGCTCAGATGCTCAGTAAGGATAACAATATTGCGGAAGTTTTCATAAATAAACATTAACATTTAAGGCAATGTATAACTAAAACAAAAGCCTTTTTAAACTTGAACTTCAGCATAATATGGTAAAAATAAAATTAAATAATGACATTTACTTACTCACATGGATATTCTACTAGTCGAATAATCACATGAAATATCAATAACCACTTTCATAATGATGGAATGCATAATTCCAGACTATCAAAACCACGTATCCAAGGCCTCGTGCCAAGACCACAAATAAGATTTTGTCAAGGCCTCGTTCCAAGACACTAGTTTTTCTCATGAGACCTACCGATGCATCGAGGAGCTATAGCGGGCTCCACTCGTCACTTATTAAGTCCAATTCATTCCTCATATGAATAGGTTTAAACATATCATAAACCATAGCATAATCGTATCACATAATACCTGAATAAAGGAAACATAAAATGTCCACATTTCAATCACAAGATATCAATAAAACACATTGATATAATAAAAACACTTTCAAAACCATTTTCAATACCAAAATAAAAGAAAATTAAAAATTTGTATTTATTTTTCATTTAAAAAAAAGGGTGTGGCTTGTAGAGGAAGCCGAAAATCAAATAATGGTCACGGCGGCGGAGAAGTCATTGTCGCCGCATACGTACGACCAGAAAAACATTCCTTTTTGTCTTTTAGTAAAATGATTCGTATAAAAAGATTCCTTTTGAATAAACGTAAAAGTCAAAGGGGTTTATACACCGTATAAAAGAAATTTGTGTATAAAACAAAATATGTCTCAATGAATGGAGATTGAGACAAAGTACCTTTCAAAGATCATTTTTAAACAGAAGAGATATATTATGGGTATTAACTATATGTACATATAAATAAATTATAAATACAAGATAATATCATGACATAATTTTAAAGTAGGAGATTAACCCAAAGAATGGAAATTGGGATAAGAAATTCCCTTACCTCGTGTCCGACTTGACTCGACCATTCTTTAACAACCTGAATAATAAACTAGAGTTAATCTCAACCTTCTTAAGAACCCTTTTTCTAGTTCATTATTCCTTTTATATCACTTATTACCATGTCATGAACATTATGTAATTATTTATGTTAATAACGGTCGTTTTGTCGATCTTAGGTACTTGGGTCAAAAATAAACTTCTTATAATTACACTTTGTTCATGTGGTAAAATATCCATTATATTCATAATTATATTCATGATGTATATATCATATACATCATATATATCTAGTATATACATTCATTTATAATGTTACATAACATTTAGAGGTAAGAAATGAAATGCACCGTTCATGGAGACGATAAGCCATATGTACGCATGAACGCTACTTTTATTTATATTTCATATTTAATGGAATGAAGTTATAATTATATAAAGGTATAATATAATTCCAGTATAATATAATGTATAATACCATTTACTCCATCCTTTATACATCCCACATATGACATTAACGATTCAAATCACTTTGAGGGGGCGGTAGTCCGCACTTCCTAAAATGAAATTATCGCGTTTACCAATAATGGAAATCATAAAGTATGACATAAATGAGAAATAAAGAATCATAAGTAAAACATAAACATAATATATATATATCATATATGAAAATAGTGTCATAAAAATGGCCACCATTAGAGGTGTTAAAGGAATATTGAACAATCATCATTTCGTGAGGCAGTATTTCGCCACCCACAAAAACCGTATGTTCTTTAACCATTAGACAAAGGTGTGTGTAAGTGTAAACCAAATTATTATCATAAAAACATCATAGTATATTTTAGATACTGGTGTTGTTACAAAATAAAGGAATAAAAAGAGTTTAAGGGGTTGGTGAAGCAAAATAAAACAAAACAACATTAGAGAAGACATTACCTTAAAATTGGGTAACTCTTTTTGATTTGAGCCAAAGGCTTCCTTGGGAAGAGTTATGCCCAAAGTGAGGCTTCTAGGAGTAATATAGGGAAGTCTGGAGAGTATTTGGGCAGAGGTTGGCCGATCCAAAAGGCTTTGAAGGTGTGATTAAGGTGGTAGTGGTGGGAGCCTTTTATAAGAGGAGAGGAGGGGCACTCTTTGAAAGTCCTGAAATGTTACTTTATTATATATTGAGTTTTGGATTTTAAAGGTCCCACACTTATATATTTCTAGGGTGAGGTGATAAGGGTTCTAAATCTACTCATCTAATAGGCTTTGGAAAATTGTAAGTATTATATTTAATATTAACTTTTTATTTTATTTAAATCGTTAATTAATGAGGTAATCGCTGCATCATCATGGTGTCATAAATAATTTAATTTATTTAATGCATAAAAATTATAAAAAAATTATCAAGATGTAGAAAATATTTTTATCTTTCTAATGAATATTTATAGTCAAAAAGATGACTTGTATAACCCCATTTAAAAATTGTTTTAGTAAAACAACTCATGTTTGTGACATTTTTATTTTAACATTAAATAAAAAGTTTTTAATGTCATTTTCCGACCAAAGTGGCTCCATGGGGTCACCAAGTTGACCCATGGATTGTCTTGGTCGGCCATTACTCATCCAATAGGGGTAGGACAAGTGTAAGGGTGTTTTTATATTTTTATAATATTATTTTTACCTTAAATTTCACTAATTACCTTTAATCGCGATTAATTAAACTTAAAAGTTACTATTCACCAAAAAATTATTTTTATCCCATTGAAACACATTTTAATTCCTAATTACAACCATGTATGTCAGATTTTTGAAAATAAAAACATAGAAGTGGTAATGTTTCATTTAAACGAAAAATTAGTTTTTTAACTACCACTTAGTGATTTCACTATTCATAAAAAATTGAAGTTTTTCAGAACAATGCCAAAATTTCACCCTAAGCTATAATTGATATTCCAAATCCAAAAATGATGTCTATTTTACAAAATTTCAAACATATAAGTTGCATTAATTAATTTTATAATTAATTCCCACTGTCACAACAAATAGCGTGTTTTTAAGAAACAATATATATCAAAAGATTGACAATTGTTTATGTCCAATTTCAAAGTGAAATTAATTCTAATGACCACCATTAGATAAAATAGTAAAAATATATTCTAATTATACTTTAAAACCAATCAATAGTATAATTTATCACTATAAAATACTTTTATTAAAAAATTTGTTTTTAAGTAATTTTCACTATTCATAAAAAATTGGAAGTTCTCAGAAAATTACAAAAAATTCAACTTTGGATAATTTCGATATTACAAATACAAAAATGAAGTCCATTTTGAAATATAAAATTTCTATAATTTTAAAAAGTGGGTATTACTATTCATAACCGCTACTTTGATTAGTCATGGTGTGTTAATGCTCGAAGTTGCGTACAACACACGCTACTGTATTATTAAAAGAGAAGTGTATCGTGAAAGCTTGGGGTGTTACATTCTCTCCTCCTTCAATAAATTGCGTCCTTGTAATTTGAAAATGTTATTCAAAAATAAAAGGTTGAAAATAGAAAATACCTTTGTGGAAAACCCACATCGGAAATAGGGTTAATAAGAATATAACATTAAAAGAAAGAAAGAGAAGTATAATGGTCACCCGAGATAGCCCATACTAGGATTCTATGAAAATATGGATATGTAAGAAAAACAAACCAGCAAGGTCTGATGGAGAGTTGTAGAAAATAGGATTAGGAGAAAGTTAACAATAAGAAAATCACAAACTTGTGATTGGTTAAACGGTCATTGAATCCCCAGTTGGAAAAGTTAACCGACAACGTTTTTATTTTAAGTTACCTATTATAAAGTTGAGGAATTTATTTAAGAGATTTTCTAAGAACATAAGGAAATATACTTACTTGTCGTGTAGACTTTCATTCCTTAATAAATTTTTACCACAAACCCATCTTTCACTCCCAATGGTAACAGAACTCCAAAATATTCTATTTATCCTAATTGTAGAAGGTTATAAATATTACCATATACCATTTAGATTAGGAAAACTATTTTGTAATAACTAGGGACTTCCTCTAGGCTAGTGGTAGGTAATAAAGTCCTGTCGCACTATGGTTGTGGGTTCGATTCCTGCAGCTTTATCCGACGCGACGGGTTATGCCCCACCCTGCAGGTTGTCCTTTTCCAAAAGCTATAGTATTATAATATTACAAAAATAATCTTCAGAAATTTTTTAACCTTAAAAAATACTATCAAAAGATCAACTTAATCCATTCCAACCTTTATAGTTATCCAAAATACCTTCGTCCAGACTTTCTCTAAAGGGTCCTTAAATTCCAAAATCAATTGTAACATTATATTCCCTAAACAAAGTAAAGTTTCTCTTATTGTCACATACTAAAAATATGATTTCCTTCATCTTATTAAAACCTTAATGATAACAACACGTACTGCAGTACAATCATTAAATATATCACATTATTTTTATAACCACAATATGATCCTTGAGTCCAAAAGCACCAATACATTAATTATTCCGCTTCAACTGTAGTAACATCATAAGATTGTCCGTGATCCCTTGGCCTTTTCTGAGGTAAGTTTCCCTGACGCTTAGGACATTCATTTTCATAATGCCCCATTTCCCTACAATTTTAGCATTCAACATTGATAGCCTCTTTCTTTCCCTTGCAATCATGAGTTTGGTGGTCTTTTTCACCACACTTGTAACATAATCCCATTCACTTCAAGCAAGTACCAGGGTGTTTCTTTCCACATTTACTGCGGGACTGATATTCAACTCTTCCCTTCTTCCCCTTATTTCCATTTCCATATTTATCAGAAGATCTCTTCTTTTCTTGCTTTGCTTTAAAGTAATAAGACTTAGAGAATTCCTTTTCCATCTTGATAGCACACGAGATAATATCTTCGTATGACGAGAAGGTTTGTGAAACTAATGCTCGACAGAGAAATGGTTTTAACCCATCAAAGAAATGATCAATCTTACTTCTTGGGTTATGTATATAATCTACAACATGCCTCACTATCCTTGTAAAGTTATCCTCATACTTTGCGACATTCTCATCCTCCTTCTGCCTCATACTCAGAAATTGCCTTTCCATATCTGCTCGATGGTTATGGGAAAAGTACTTTTCTAAGAAAAGATCTTTGAATGCCCTCCATTACATATTCGATACTTCATCATCCTCCTTTGTATTTTGAATCAATGACCACCATTGATCCGCATCTCCAGTGAGGCGGTAAACTGCCATGATAACATTTTCCCTTTAACTACTCCCCAAGGCTTGGAATATTTTCTCTAAGGAGTTTATCCATTGCTCAGATACTAATGGATTTGCACCCCCATTAAATGTTGGCAGTTGTTGCCTCATCAGGCAGTCTAACATTGATCCTCCACATTGTGGATCAGGGTACTCCATACGAGTAAAGTTATTATTCATAACCTGAGTGAGTTGTCCCAGTATGGTAATAAGTTGATCAGAACCAGTTGTATCTCCAGCTCCATAATAATTATCTTGAGCAGGAGGGAAATCCCTACATGGAGTGCATGCATTGATATGTTTTCCATTCCTTCCACTAGGCGCCATTTCTAAACAATGGCATAAACTATATTTGTTTATGAAAAAATACATAATTCCATACTTGTAAAATACTTAACATAAATTGAACTATATATGGATATAATCCATAATCATAAAAAATGTTTTCTTTGAAGAAGTATATACTCATAACCCTTCATAGTGGTTTGTAAAGAAAATGAGAATTATCCTAAGCATATCCCCCGAGAGTGTCGTAACCAAGAGTGCAGCAAGGCCCATTGTCGTGCACCAGTTCCCATTCCAGTCCAGCTCAATGCGGTGTTTTCAGGTTTTACCACTAGGTACATCTGTGCCAGAGCTGCCTCTACCTGCTCGTATCCAGACAGGGATGTATTTCTTGGAAAACTCACAAAATCTATATAATACCAAAATTCTAGGATATTCTTATATACTAATCCTCAAAGTATATCTTTGGGAAATATTCCCTAATCAGAGTTTATCTAAATTTAGCTTCCAAGGTTAGTACTAAACTGCCTCTGATACCAACTGTAACGCCCTGACCCCAGCTACCCAGAGTCGGTGAATTACTGCGTAACATAGGCATGATCACAAAAGATCAAGTCTCGAATGACCGATTAGTTTAGTAGTCTTAGAAACACTAGATACATTCATAAATGTTACATTACATCATAAAGTGAAGAACTACAATAACAAAGTCTCCATAGTCCACACTCATATCCTCTTCTGACTATCCCTGCAGATCATTCATAAAATACTTCTTCACATCTTGGAAAATATTAAAACATTGAAAGGGGTGAGCTCAGATGCTCAGTAAGGATAACAATATTGCAGAAGCTTTCATAAATAAACATTAACATTTAAGGCAATGTATAACTAAAACAAAAGCCTTTTTAAACTTGAACTTCAGCATGATATGGAAAAAATAAAATTAAATAATTCCATTTACTTACTCACATGGATATTCTACTAGTCGAATAATCACATGAAATATCAATAACCACTTTCATAATGATGGAATGAATAATGCTAGACTATCAAAAACACATAGCCAAGGCCTCGTGCCAAGACCACAAATAAGATTTTGTCAAGGCCTCGTGCCAAGACAGTAGTTTGTCTCATGAGACCTACCGATTCATCGAGGAGCTATAGCGGGCTCCACCCATCACTTATTAAGTCCAATGCATTCCTCATATGAATAGGTTTAAACATATCATAAACTATAACATAATCGTATCACATAAAACTTGGATAAAGGAAACATAAAATGCCCAAATTTCAATCACAATATATCAATACAACACATTGATATAATAAAAACACTTTCAAAACCATTTTCAATACCAAAATAAAAGAAAATTAAAACTTTGTATTTATTTTTCATTTAAAAAAAAGGGTGTGGCTTGTAGAGGAAGCCGAAACTCAAATAATGGTCACGGCGGCGGAGAAGTCGTTTTCGCCGCATACATAGGACTAGAAAAACATTCCTTTTTGTCTTTTAGTAAAATGCTTCGTATAAAAAGATTCCTTTTGAATAAACGTAAAAGTCAAAGGGGTTTATACACCGTATAAAAGAAATTTGTGTATAAAACAAAATATGCCTCAATGAATGGAGATTGAGACAAAGTACCTTTCAAAGATCATTTTTAAATAGAAAAGATATATTATGTGTATTCACTATATGTACACATAAAGAAAGTATAAATTCAAGATAATATCATGACATAATTTTAAAGTAGGATATTAACCCAAAGAATGGAAATTGGGTTAAGAAATTCCCTTACCTCGTGTCCGACTTGACTCGACCGTTCTTTAACATCCTGAATAATAAAATAGAGTTAATATACACCTTATTAAGAACACTTTTTATAGTTAATTATTCATTTTATATCACTTATTACCATGTCATGAACATTATGTAATTATTTAAGTTAATAACGGTCGTTTTGTCGATCTTAGGTACTTGGGTCAAAAATAAACTTCTTATAATTACACTTTGTTCATGTGGTAAAATATCCATTATATTCATAATTATATTCATGATTTATGTATCATATAAATCATATATATCCAGTATATACATTCATTTATAATGTTACATAACATTTAGAGGTAAGAAATGAAATGCACCGTTCATGGAGACAGCAAGCCGTACGTACGCATGAACGATAATTTCATTTCTATTTCGTATTTAATGGAATGAAGTTATAATTATATAAAGGTATAATATAATTAATGTATAATATAATGTATAATACCATTTACTCCATCCTTTATACATCCCACATATGGCATTAACGATTCAAATCACTTTGAGGGGACGGTAGTCCGCACTTCCTAAAATGAAATTATCGCATTTACCCATATTGGAAATCATAAAGTATGCCATAAATGAGAAATAAAGAAGCATAAATAAAACATAAACATAATATATATATATCATATATGAAAATAGTGTCATCAAAATGGCCACCATTAGAGGTGTTAAAGGAATATTGAACAATCATCGTTTCGTGAGGCAGTATTTCGCCACCCACAGAAATCGTATATTCTTTAACCATTAGATGAAGGTGTGTGTAAGTGTAAACCAAATACTTATCATAACAACATCCTAGTATATTTTAGATACTGTTTTTGTTACAAAATAAAGGAATAAAAAGAGTTTAAGGGGTTGGTGAAGCAAAATAAAACAAAACAACATTAGAGAAGACATTACCTTAAAATCGGGTAACTCTTTTTGATTTGAGCCAAAGGCTTCCTTGGGAAGAGTTCTGCCCAAATTGAGGCTTCTAGGAGTAATATAGGGAAGTTGGGAGAGTATTTTGGAAGAGGTTTGCCGAGCCAAAAGGCTTTTAAGATGTGAGTAAGGTGGTAGTGGTGGGGGCCTTTTATAAGAGGATAGGAGGGGCACTCTAGGAAAGTAATGAAATGTTACTTTATTATATATTGAGTTTCGGATTTTAAAGGTCCCAAACTTATATATTTCTAGGGTAAGGTGATAAGGGTTCTAAATATACTCATCCAATAGGCTTTGGAAAAGTGTAAGTACTAGATTTTATATTATCTTTTTATTTTATTTAAATCGTTAATTAATGAGGTAATCGCTGCATCATCATGGTGTCATAAATAATTTAATTTATTTAATGTGTAAAAATTATAAAACAATTATCATGATGTAGGAAATATTTTTATCTTTCTAATGAATATTTTTAGTAAAAAGTATGACTTGTATAACCCCATTTAAAAATTGTTTTATTAAAATAACTCATGTTTGTGACATTTTTATTTTAACATTAAATAAAAAGTTTTTAATGTCATTTTCCCACCAAAGTGGCTCCATGGGGTCCCCAAGTTGACCCATGGATTTTATTGGTCGGACATTACTCATACAATAGGGTTAGGACAAGTTTAAGGGTGTTTTCATATTTTTATAATATCATTTTTCCCTTAAATTGCACTAATTACCTTTAATCGCGATTAATTAAACTTAAAAGTTACTATTCACCAAAAAATGATTTTTATCCCATTGAACCACATTTTACTTCCTAATGAAAAAAATGTATGTCAGATATTTGAAAATAAAAACATAGAAGTGGTAATGTTTCATTTAAACGAAAAATCAGTTTTTTAACTACCACTTAGTGGTTTCACTATTCATCAAAAATTGAAGTTTTTCAGAACAATGCCAAAATTTCACCCTAAGCTATAATTGATATTCCGAATCCAAAAATGATGTATATTTTAAAAAATTACAAACATATAAGTTTAATTAATTAATTTTATAATTAATTCCCACTGTCACAACAAATAGCGTGTTTTTAAGAAACAATATATATAAAAAGATTGACAATTGTTTATGTCCAATTTCAAAGCGAAATTAATTCTAATGACCACCATTGGATAAAATAGTAAAAATATATTATAATTATACTTTAAAAACACTCAATATTATAATTTATCACTAAAAATACTTTGATTAAAAAAGTTGTTTTTAAGTATTTTTCACTATTCATAAAAATTTGGATGTTCTCAGAAAATTACAAAAAATTCAACTTTGGATAATTTCGATATTACGAATACAAAAATGAAGTCCATTTTGAAATATAAAATTTCTATAATTTTGAAAAGTGAGTATTACTATTCATAATGGCTATATTGATTAGTCGCGGTGTGTTAAAGCTCGATGTTGCGTACAACACACGCTACTGTATTATTAATAGAGAAGTGTATCGTGAAAGATTGGGGTGTTACATTACCCTCTACAAGTATTCCTTGAAAATAGTTTTGATCTCTTTTTAATGTAGTATTTTTTTTTAATCTAAAATTTAGAGAATTTTGGAATCACATTGAGTTATGCATGGTTTCCACACCATAATGGAAATCGCACAGTTTGGCCAAACAAACTGTGCACCCTATTGTATGCCCCAAAAATGTGGGTGCATGATTTACCTAACCATGTGGTCAGCACAATAAAACCTTTAACACATGGACAATGAGGGTTTTCACAGTTGGTTCATGGTAAAAAAACTATGTGTCCAAACCATAAACCCCATAAAAATCCCATTAGTGGCACATGGTTTGTCTAACAATGCAATCATCCCAAGGGAACTTTGAATGTGGTTTTTAATTCCCCTTATTTTTTTAAAAATATAGAACACCAAGTTTAAGAAGATAAATACCCAAATTAATTCATAATATAATTTTTTCATCCTTGTAGGCTCTCATTAAAAAATTATGGTTCCTTGAACCTTCTAATTTGGTAAAACAGATTTCTAGTGGAAAATATGATCCATCTCTAGAAAGTGGGTCTCCTCTTGGGTGTTCCCTGCTAGTATTCCTTCCATGCCTCCTTAAAGTGTGTTATATAATCATGATATTGATAGAAATAAATTAATTTTTAATGGAAAATTTTATTTTGAGGACAGATCATGATTCTAGGTTCAAATCATAGATCCCCTTAAAGTTCATCAATTGTTGGATTTCCTATTGTAGGTGTTGCTTACTATTTCCATGATCCAAAGGCAGAGGTTTTATTTGAGATTTTTCCAAAAATTAAATCCTTTCATTAGTTTATTTTTTTCAAATATATTTATATTGATTTATTAAACTCCAATTTTATATGATTTGAAATTTTAATTAAAATGGCATGGATTTTGAGAAAAAATTCCAATTCTAATAGAATTTAAAATATGGGATTAATGATGAAAATGACGAAGTGATTTTTGAGTAAATTATTTGATTAAGAAATTGAATAACTGATTTAACATTTTTTGATAATAAATCATTAAGTAAACTATTATACAACATTGATTGGTTTTGTATTGGAAATTTAAGAAATGACGAAAAACCGATCTTTTGTTTTTGAAACTGAATTTTTTATTGAAACTAAAATATGGAAATGAATCATAAATTATGATTTATTTGATACGAAACAATTTCCCCATTTTTTATTTATTTATTTAGAACATTCAAACATTGATAGTTTGTGGGTTATTTAGGATAAATTGCGTATGATTTTGACCCCCTAGGAATGGATTGAAAATGAAGAATCTAATAAAAACCTATTTATTCATGATTATAATTGATGGGATGTTGATGATTCCTATTTTTTGTGATCTGTAGAGATTTTTTAGAATTTCCATAGCCTTTATTGCTTATTTGATATGTGTGAGGATCATATAGCCATAAACTAACATACATTATGGAATATAACCATGGTTTTTATTGTGGTGTTTGATTCGAATATATTCTATTTATTATAGAATATTTTTCCACATGCCAAATGATTTATATAAATTATTTTATATAAAATGTTTATTTAGTCCATGTTTGAAATTTTTTCCATATATTGAAAAAAAATCATATTTTGTTTTGAATATGAAAATGATATGTTATGTCCGACCCTATTTTATTTAATTTGAATGCATTATTGTTTTATTATTATAGAATCTATTATATAGTACCTGATGATACCCTAATGTTCTATATAGCTCCCACCCTAACTTTTACTTCAATAAATTTTAGACTTTATTATTACATGTTAGAGAAAATTGAAATCATCACTTAGAGATAGTGGATGTTCTTGATTCCTTGTGTCACAAAGTGATAATAGTGACTGGTGGATCCATTTTACACTTCTTATACACAAGTTTATTCTATGTGCTAAGTTCATGTTATCTCCTTGGTGTGATGTACCTTTGGGAAGTCATATCTGGAACAATTTTACCTATTTGATTTTGGTACTTTCTTCTTTTGGAGTATTGAGCATACATACTTTTACTTTTTTATCTTTCCTTATATTATAGAAAACTTTTTACCTTTTATTATTGTATGATGTTAGGTTCTAGTCTCCAACCCATCGAGATCATGATCACTATTTAGTCTATGTTAAAGTCAGAGAGGGTATACAGTTATTGGGTTATATAGGAAAGTTCATGACATGGAAGAGTATTATAATTTGGATGTTATTTTCTAAGATTTTTATTTGAAATAATTCCTTCTAGGGTTGATAAAAAGTGACAAAATGTTTTATTTTATTTTAAAATTTTCTTTAATTTATCTTAAATTTATATTATAAATACATATTAATTACATATTTTTAATTTTTTTATCATTTTGATGACTCTTGAACATATACATCATAATATTGGAATTGATTTAAAAGTAAATGGGAGTATTAATTTTAGATTTTTATTTTTTTTTATTTTGTATTTAATATATATTTAAAATTTTAAATTTCAAATTATAAAGATAAAATTATTTGAATTTTTTATGTTTTTTGGGTGTGATGTTGGTTTTATATTTTTTTTATTGTTGTACTTCTGGGTGACTGTAGATGATTATATTTGTTTTGAGAATTATTTT
The DNA here is from genome assembly GCA_963277665.1 of Viscum album. NCBI lineage: Eukaryota > Viridiplantae > Streptophyta > Magnoliopsida > Santalales > Viscaceae > Viscum > Viscum album. Next base: position 1,444,153,778 of record OY728155.1, on the reverse strand, counting down.
CTTGTTAATTATAGAATAACTATGGTGAAAACATTAGGAATATATATTTTCACTTTGGTTTTTATATTATAAATATTATAATATGTTTTTTACATTAGTTATTTTAAATAATTGACATGATAATGTTATTGTCATATCAGTTTTTGTATAACCGTCATGAAAATACCCTTCCAATTATGTAGTATTAGGTTTTCTTATATGAATGTTTTTTAAAAAAGGATATTAAAAGGATTATTTACCTAGGTTAACAATAATTGGAAGGAAATACATATTTACAACATCCCTCGTAATAATTTCGTGAGGAAATCAATGATAAAAACCCCAAAAAACTAACATGAAAACCCTTTTTACACACGTGAAAAATTTTTTATCATGTATTTATACATTAACCAAATAAAAAATGAATAGACAATTTTTAAATAATTTCCAATATGAATTTTCTTTCATACATCAGTCTCAAAAACCTCTACAATAATGTCCTTAGTTTAAAATAAATCATTTCATAAATAAAATTACCTTAATAATCATGAAAATTTGTTATATTAAAATTGAAACACCAACATTTGAAACAATTGATTGGAAATTCTTCAGAGATCAATTTTATAATTACCTCTAAACTACATAAAATAATCCTAAAGTTACACAACTAAAATTTATATGTCCAAATTTTATAATTTAAATTATGTATTAATATTTTTCATAAACAATATAATCACCATTAATCTAGAATAATATCATATATTCTTCGAAATGATAATTAAAATTTTATTCTTTAAATAATATACAATATTAGCTAAAAAAATTCAATTTACCTCAATTATAAAATATTCTCAATATCATGTACTAATTTAAAAATAATTTTAATCACTTATTTACAAAATAACTTATCAATACCATGGTTATATATATGATAAAAAATATACTCCCAAAAGATAATAACCCATTTATCCCCATTTACCACAATTACCTCAATATAAAATGTCATATTAACCCTAAATTTTACCACAACAGTCAACATACTTCATCAAAATATGAAGGAATTATTTTTCAAGTAATATTTTCACTAAGAAAAATATTAAACATATGTTATATATATACCCCAACAACATAATAAATATATACAATCACATAAAACATCAAACGGTCATAATGAAATTTAAACCTACAATCAAATATAAATCATATTGGTCTCTAAATAAAATAATTCTATATCGTAAATCTTAAAACACTATATATAGAGTCCTTAGACATTCAATATCCTATACAAACCATTAACCATGATTTGTAATCTTATTCATTAATAATTAAATTCATACAATTTAAAATATGAATTATTTAAAAGTATTCATCCGTCAAAATGTAATTATGTTTCCTACATTAAACAAAAGAAAAACTATTAAAAATAATATAAACCCTTTATATATTATTCTCAATTTCTTAAACATTAGTAGATAACAATTATAAAACATTAATTTTGTTATCTTATTGATACACTTCAAAAATAATTCCTCCTCGGATAATTATTTTTTATAATACATATACTCCCCACATTTGAAACATATTTCTGGTCCTTTAACGCATTTTTCTAGATGCTTCTTCCCACATTACTAACACGTATGAAGTTGAATTTTTTACCTTTATGTTTTTTATCTCCTAAACTACAATGAATCTCCATTTTCATTTATTTTTATTATTAGGAAACTATCCTAGGTTAATGTTGATAGTCATATATCTGGATACATATTTAGGCCAAACCATATGATATTTCACTAAAAATCATATCCCATTTGATTTCAAAATTATAAAATTACTGAATTATACATCACATCAATTTTTAACATGGTTCCTTCTTGTTCAAACCATTTACTAAAACTGAATCAATTAGTGTTAGTATAAAAAAATAAATCATAATAAACTTCCTTTTTAAAATGATTAATTCTAAGATATCATTATCTATGTAATCTTTTTATTACACAATTTTCCTTCAGTAAAAAATAATTGCAGTTCTCTATAACATACTAATATTCATGGTTATAGAAAACATTAAACTTATTATCATAAAAAAATATCTAAATCTTTAATGTCATCTCATTAAACAAAATATTATCCTCTAAAGATAACTAAACACTTTCTTTAAAAACAAATATAATATTTTTTACCTTAGTTAACCCATAATTATATATTTAATAAAATGAAATAATTTTTTCTTCATTTTGGTTATCTATTAGGTTAAAATTTATAGTTAATTAACAATAACTATTACATAAAAAACCCAGACAAAAAATTTGGACAATTCAACATGATATCTATTTTCCCCATGAAACAAGACTCTTAAATTTAATCATTTTATTAATTCAAAACATGTTTTCTTCTCTTAATATGATTCCTTATGGAAATAAGATTGGCCCTAATATAGTTTATACTCATCATTATGCTATGTGATAATTTTTTAAATCATTGGATGAGAATGATAATCTTAGTAAGGTATAAAAAAGAAAGAAACCCATTACACTATGTTGAAATTCCTGAGACCTCATAGAAAATTTACCTTTTTATAATTAACATTTATCTTAAAATATTTATTTACATACTCATGGAATCAAAATAATCTAAACAAAAATTTCATAAAACATATAATAATAAATATTTAAGGAAAAATGACAATCAAGTTGGTTTCTTATAAAACATGGGTACTCATGACAACATTTTCTTGAAAAAAATTCTTTTCACCCTTCAATGGGGCATAAAATTATTTTAAACATAAGATCGTTATATCGATTGATGAGGTAAAAATAGTTACTTGAAAACTCATTATAAATAATAAAAAAATCATGTAGGTACCTAAGGATATAATATTCATATAAATATTATAATAAATCTTACAATAACTCTTAAAAATGGAAGAACCCACTCAGTTTATTACCATATAAATCCCTAAAGGAAAATACCATTAAAAAATTCATTAGAGAGACATATAATGCTCACCTATCTTCATGATAAATGAAAAAATACTATAAAATTCAGAAAACACAAAGAATATTGTATTTCATTAAAAAATATTCTTTTTAACATGTATGAAGGAATAATTTATGGATTCAAAAAATAATGATAAAAATTATGTTTATTGGAAAAATATCACAGCCAAATTTTTTCAAAATAATTGGAAATAAGATTTTATTTAAAGTAAATTGAAATTTTTCATAGGATGATTCTTAAAAAATAATTTTCATGATGGTGAGAATTGTTCCTCGTTTCCTTGATGTTGGAAAATATTCTTGTTGGAAAAAATCTATCAAGGAAACATTGATTAATATTTAGGATGATTTTGTTTGTTGAAAAAGAGGATTTCTATGGCTAGCTAAGGAGTTCTAGAAATATTGGTGACAAACTAGGTTGATAATGATCCATGATAATGGAATGAACGATCAATAGGTGGTACAAAAATATTATATACAAGGTTGTGTGAAAGTGTTATGGAGGATTGGAAAATGCGCGTGAGGAATATTTAAAGATCATTAAATAAAAATATGGAAAAGGAAGTATGTTCATGGATGTTATGGTTTTTCATGATATGTGAGTTTTCAAAAAAGAGACTTCTACAAATAGTACTATTGCACTCAGGGAAAAGGTGTGTGATGTTGCGTTCATGGTCAAAAATACATATAAATAGGTAGTTTCCACCCATAATTTGAGAATGATCAACAGTTAGAGAAAATCATCCCACTAAAGCACGCAATAAGTTAGTTTCATTCATGATGTGAGTTTCCCGCATGTAGTGAGATTCATATAAGTAGTGAGTTTCAAGGAAGTACTGATTTGTGTATAAGAGTTTTGTGTTAGAGGGAATTTTAAAAAAGAAGGGAGTGGCACATCAGAGGGAAGTGGCACACAGGTAGGGAGTTGTTTTCATGTATAAAGTTACAGCAAAATTTATTTTCTATTGAAAAATAACATGTTGTGTGCATGAATTAAATATGTGCGGAACATACCCATGATTTTTGTGGAAGTTTGAAGTTACCCATTAGTTTTTTGATAATGTCATATTCATCAACTGGATGAAAGTATAATTAAAATAGAGAATATATCTATAGCTTAGGATTCTTGAATTCATGAAATTTAATTGACTTACAAGTCCATAATTTGTTTTTGGATCTCCTCAAAGAGTAGTGAGAAAAGGAAGAGGAAGGCGGTGATCCATTCCACTAAAAGTGTTCCAGATAAAGCGACACCAGGTGTGACTCTTTGGAATGTATTTAAAAGAATGAAATCATTGTAAATACAGTGATACAAAGAATAAATGTGATCTAGTACAAACATTGTAATTGGATGTTAGCTTTAGTAGATTTGGTACATCGACACATTGTCGTTGTATGCTATATGGACATAGCCCCGTGAGGGTGAACCATGTTATATATTTGTTCCATTGTGATTTCTTTGATGCATTTATTTTAGTGCATTATAATTAGACAAAATTTCCAAGGATATGATCAATATAAACTATAATGAGAAAAAATAGATACTATTATAATAAATAGGCAATGATCCATAGGGATAGGAAGACTTTCTAAAAGAATGTACAAAACCTCATTCACCCCCCTCTCATGGTATATAGGCCCCTTTTGGACCTAAAAAAATATTTCAAACATTTTTAAAAATGAACCATATACAAAAGAGATCTATCTAGATGTTGAAGCTCATGGCCACTTATTAAATTAAAGAAAAATAAAAAAATCACAAGAAAATAATGATAGGGTCAAACATAGGGAAAAAACCTCATCCCTAGAAATAAACAAAATGTCAGAAGATACAATAATCAGGATTAGAGTCATGAAAATTCCCTCTAACATCATTATTTGACTCCAAATATGACTAAAAGTTATTTTTTATTACCAATGTAATATTATTTTCCTTGACCTTCTCCTGCTCTTGGGTGAGCTAATTCCTAGAGGACGTACTTCGTCTAGCCCCCCAGTCTTCCAGACCACGTCCTCGACCTATATTTTTTTTTATAAATTCCTTGACTCGATGACTCTTTTTGCTTCTAAACCTCTTATGAATATTCTCTACATAACATTAAAATACCTTCCACTAATAGTGGACACTACATAAAAATAGATTATTCCTCCACCAAATCATGCACATAAAAAGTATTTTCGGTGGTAAGATTCACCATACCCTTACTCTGCAGAGGTCCCAGATCAGAGGTAGTGTTATGAACCACAACCTTATTATCAGTAATAGGGGAAAAATTATTATTACCCATAATTTTAAATACCAAATCTCGTTCTTGGAATAGTTCCCTATGCACTTTAGTTTGAATGTCATTTTCAAGCTGCTCCAAAGCATCAGTTTTGTTGTAGATTATAACTATAACATTGATGTACTGAACAAGAAATGAATTTTTTAACTGATTAAATTGAAATAAATTAATATTAAAATATACATATTTGGTATTTTATAAATCACATAAAAATACATTTGATGGAAATTGAATAAGTCTCAAATATATGTAATTGAGATGATAAATCCCCTAACCATGATTCTGGATCACCACATACAAACAATAATTCTTATATAATACATATATATTAATTATTTTCATCTTAATAACATTATTCAGGTTTTACCTTATTATTATCATGTTTACTTCATTTATTAACATTCCTTATATAGTTACTAAATAAGTTAAGTTCTTGTTTTATGTTTTGATGATGTTGAGTTCATAATCCCAAAACAATTTTGGTAGGTAGACCATTATCAAAGGTGTCAGTATTAAATAATCTAAAAAATTTTAAACATAAAATAATTGTCATGTTTATAAATTAAGTATTATATTAAACACATCCAAGAATTATTGAGATGAAACATAAATCCCAACATCTAATGAAGGTGGTATTCAACACATACACAAGATCAACATTAACATTTTTAGAAGGATGTAAGGGGAACATATTCTAGAATTTATTATCATTGCTGAATCATAATAATTTAATTAATATCATATATATTCATTTTACCTAATATTTGACCATCCATATGAGGATGTGATGAAAAATGAAACCCATTTTCTTAGGGAGGTGGTAGCACACACGCACGTACATATAATTTTTTAATTTCTTATAGCATATAAAATGAGATGAAAAATGGTATTAATATAAACTAAAGATAATTTTATTATATTTGATATAATAATTTTATTATATAATCATTATTATTTAATATTTAAATATGGTGGAAGAATAAATAATAAGAAAATACTCAGTTAAGAGTTATACATCTAATTGTGAAAAACTCATTTTCTATAAACCTTAATCCATATAGGACGGTTCCTTTTGTAATAAAATGACCTATAGGATGTCAGGATTAAATTATATAATGATATTTGGTCATATTTTTGAAATAAGAACAAAACATGAAATGTTTTTTGAATCATTTTATGAGATTAACTTTTTATAGAAAAAAATCAATTGTATTGTAACAATTTTTTCATCTTTAATGGTCCTGAATGAAATTTTAAAAATTTATTGTGGAAAATAAATAGAAAATTCAAGAGAGAATAAACAATTTACAATCCAATTGAGTTTATAAATGGATTTTATGATATTATATTTATTTAAAAAAATGTTTAGACATTAAATATAACTTAATGGAATTTTCATGACTAAACACAAATCATTACATTTAAATAATAAAGTTAAAAATAAAATTAAAATATAAATAATTTAAAAAAACATCACACCTCATAATTACCAAATATATTTTTGGATCAAAATCATTCATAGTAATCATATTAATCATAATGTTTTTAAATTAATTTTCATTATTATTCTACTACTCGAACAAACACTGCATCGATATTTTGTAAAACATCATGGTAATTATACCATCACTAAATATTACATAAATATTACTATAGATAAGCATTATACTTAAACATAAATATTTATCATAATTAAGAAGATCCCATTATCAGTATGAAAATATATTAGAAATATTAAAATAATGATAGTGATATATTGTAATTATTTGTATCCTTGAATAATATAAATGTCATAATAAATAGAAAGTGGAAAAAAGTCTCATATTTTACAAAATAAAGTAATGAAATTATCAAGAATATCATCTAATAATAATTAGGTTTAATGTTTCTAATGATTTCAAAAGAAATAAACTTAATTAACACATTTCACCCTTTACCTTGGTGACAACCTTTCACCATGGTTACTAGTAATTGTTAGAAAAATAAAATTTTCATTACTAACAAATATGAAATTTTTTATTATACATATGGTATTATTATTTTTAAGGATTATATTTTCATAACAATATGAAATTAAATTTAATATATGTTATCAAATTGAAACTAAAACTCTTTTTTAGCATAAAAAAACTAAAATCTAGTATAATGATGATTTTTATGGAATTATTTTTATTATGTTTAGTAAAAAGGAACATATATGACATAAAAAAATTCAAAACAAAATGGAACACTAAAATATCTTTAATAAAAGAAAAGTAAATACATTTTTTACATTATCTTTATTTCTCACTATTCATCCAAAAAACCATCATTTTAGATGAATATGATAAATTTATCATTATATTATATTTACATGTTCATTTCAAATATAATTTCCACTTTATAAAATAAAATACATAGAGAGTGAGAAATAAATCATAATACCCATGACGAAAGTGTAATAAAACTACTTTTGATGATTTTTTTATATAAATATAATATATAATCATTATTTATTTAATAACCAACACTAGATGAATGTCAATTTATTTTACTAAATATATGATCTATAAATATCATTTAAATCATTCATATATAGTGTCTAAAAAAATTTATAGTGATAAAAATAAATTTCACACATATATTAGTATTCTAAAAAATACTTTTTTTTCATATATGATCTTATTTAAAATTAAGTTCTAATATCCTATATATTAATCAATAAATTTATATTAAAGAAAAATTAAATACATATATTTCATATTGGAGTTATAACTATTCACTCGCACCAATCCAACGTATATGTTATAATAGACATATTCAAATAAAAATATTATGATAGTATATTGAATTTCATTTAAGAATAATGTTCTGTAACCACCCACTATCAAATATAGAATTAATTAGATCAAATAAATTCTAAAACATTTGGGTTTTTTAAAAAAATTTGTTCTTCAATGTGGTTTAAGTTTAATATTATTTGATCATATATGGAGTGGATCATGATGATCTGAGAATGTATGAAGTGGTTTTAAGTCAAGTTAAAGATGTGTTTATATTTTGGGTGAAGTTGAAATAGATATTTAATATTTTATCTGAATAAAAAATTTAGCTACATTTTGAAGGTCACAGATATATGTACTATATTCTAAAGATATATAATTTTTAAATTTTATAGGATTTAATTGATATATGTTAGATTTTAAATATTTTACAATATATATTATACTAACAAGGATGTGTAAAAATATAAAAGAAAAAACATTATACTAATATGTAAGATATTTTAAAATTCCTACTCTAATAGGGAAAAGAAAATACGGCATTATGATATGTATTATTTTCCCCGATAAATAATTATTTTATTGGATGATTAAGATGAAATATTAAAAATATAAAATCATGATAAATATATATATTATATATATGCGGTGCATAAGCAAGATATTTTTTTTAACTCAATTTAAAATTAAGTAAATTAAAAAAATATATGGAATTTATGATTAAAAAATAATTAGAGAACAATCAAAATTTCAAAAATTATGCAATGAAACAAACATAACAAGATATTTCAAAGTGATATATTTCTTATGTAAGGAATCTTTTTATTTTAAAAATTTTGAGGATTCTAGAGTTATGGTCGTGATTAGACATCTTTCATGCTATCATGTAGTCATGGGGAGAATAAAGAAGATATTATTGAATAAAAATTAGGGACATTTTTTTTGATATCAGATGTTGGATAAAATACCTAGTCATAGAGATAAATTATTTTTGGTCAATTCAAGATGTTTTTATGGACAAGATTGATTGATAATTAAAGTTAAATGGCTAAATGGTTTTCATATTCAATCCATAAAAATAATATATGGGTGAGATAATGGGTATAAATGAAAAAATATAAGGAGAATAAAGAGATTTATATTTTTAGATAACTATTCTGAAGGAAAATTTAATGAATTGGACATATCATAGGATTTTTGTACAATGATAAGTAGCCATTTTAGAATGATGCATACGAAAAAATAATATCTCTTTTGTTTTATCCTTCTTGTTATCCTATTAAACTTTTCATCATTCTTAAATAAAGTGTTTCTTGTAATCTTTATGAAAATATGGTTCTTGTTCATATCTAGTTGGTACCATAAATTGTAGGAGTTTAAGGTTAAATTCCTAAACAATAGAAACATATTAAGAATAAAATGTTGAACCGTGTGTGTGTAGGACAAAAACCACCATACATTAGGGACATAGTTCTCCATCATATATATGAACATCATTAGAAAATTTATTGTATTCCTTTTTTTACTTCATCATTATGAGTTTTAAAGAGCAGTGTCGAATAAGAATTAGAGAGGTTGGGACAAGGAAGATAAATAATAACATTGACTCATCACCCCCATCATAATGTTATTATATATTAACATTTCAAGGTTACCATAGATAAAGGAATTAATTTCAAAATAATGACAACCATATATGAATTCTAATTGTGAAATACAATCCATTTGAATTGATATATCCCCAATCTAGATTCCTAATCATGTGATATTCCTATAAAAGTTATACATGTAGAGACCCAAGATTTACATACATGGATATTACAATACTTTTGTGGAATACTTAATAAATAACAAAAATAGACACCCAAGGAGCGTAATAGTTTTGTGTCTTTGGAAACTTGGAACAAAATATTCTAATCATGGTGAAAGATATTCAACATCTCCCATAAAAATCATTCCATTTTGTTTTCTTATCAAAAATCTATCTTTATATCCTGTGGAAAATAAAACATAAAGTGGGTGAGCTCAAATGCTCAGTAAGGGCAAGCAAGTAAGAAAATTAAACAAACCATATACATTTTAACATAATAACATGAACATAACGTTTAAACATCAAAATCGAGAGTTGTGAAATAAATCATGGCAGTACATAAGGCGTAGATCATAAAGGAACATTTAACATGATAAAATATCATGGGAATAAAACATTTAATTGTGTCAAACCATTAATCACATGTTATGATTTCTGTAGTAGGAAAGGCATTTCTGCCAAGACCAGCATAGTGGACTGTAACACCCAAGACTTTTATGAGAAATATTTTGTATTTATTTTATATAAATCATCAAAGGAATCATTAACTAAAAACAACACTAGCTTGCCTTTCTTTACACACAAACGCGACCTTCCTCGATAGCTTGCGTCGTACGTAATAGCGAGTTTCACTAAACAACGATATTCTATTATTAAAACTATTCGTTTTGAATAGTAATAACCACTTTTTGAAATTTTGTAAATTTTATTTTTCAAAATGGACTTCATTTTTGGATTCGGAATAATGAAATTAGCCTAGGGTGAAATTTTGGTATTTTTCTGAAAACTTTCATTTTTTGGTGAATAGTGAAAACACTAGGTTACTATTTAAAAACTGAATTTTTATTTAAATAGTTATTTATTTTAATTAAATTTATTTTAGGTCAAAATTGATACATAATACCTATATAATATCAATGCAATTCGTTGGAGTTATTTTATAATAATTTTAGATATATAAAAATTTTATTGAACTTTTCACCGTATTTTACCCACCTCCTAGGAGAATTTGAAAATTTACATAAAACATAATTTTACCGCTTCTATGAGTGGAATTTCAAAAATCTGAGAGACACGGTTGATGTTAGTATGTAAAATGTGGTTCAATGAGATGAAAATAATTTTTGGTGAATAGTAACTTTTTACTTATTTTAACCACGGTTAAAAGTAAATAGGGTTACTAAGGGTAAAAATGATATTATTATTACCCTAAAACATGTACTAATTCTATTGTATAAGTATAATTCGACCAAAAACAACCTTACGAGTAATATATGACCATTTAGGCCCACATGGATTAGATTAGGACATTTATTATTAATTTATTTAAAGAAGGGTTAAAATAGTTAAAATCAATGTTTAATAACTAAATAATTTTTCATATAGGGTTATACAAATGATAAATTAGACTATAAATATTAATTAGAAAGATAAAACTATTTCCTACATAATGGAATTTTATTTTTAATTTGTAGACTTAAAATAATTTAATTTAATTATGACGCAATGATGATGTAGTAATTATCTTATTAATGTAATATTGACATAAGTGATGTTATAAATACCCAAATAAATGTAATTTCAGACTTTTTATGAATTCCAATAATTTTCTATGTTAATATGACATGTTATTATTGATTTAATTAACTTTTTTAGAACTAATAATTCTGTTATGATTTCCACAAAATTCAATTACCAAATAGTGTCAAAATTGACATAAAATTGTTTTGAAAACAAATATTATATTATTAATTTTTATTATATTTTTAAAAATCTAAGGGTCGGCCAAGATACTTATATCATGATAGTTGTAACATTAATGGACCACACGGGGGTCGCTTGGATGTATATGGTATGTTTATTAACTATATAATATAAAAATACGAAGTGACATGGTAAATGTCAATCTAATTAACTAAGAGTTAAAACTAAAATATAAGGTAAATATAATGACCTAAATTTGTCTAAATTCAATTATATGAGAGGATGTCAACCCATAACCACCTTAGATTCGAAATATATTAATTTGTAGGTATTAAAAACCGAATATGACTTTATAATTAAATAATTGTTTTAGTTTTTCGAAAGGTGCCCCTCTCCTCCCTTATAAAAGGGCACATCATCCCTCTATTCCTCACACCACTTTGAGCCTTCAAACTCGGCAAACCCATGACCAATTCTATTCTCCACTTCCCTAGAAACATCCTATAGGTCCTAGTCTTCTTCAAAGACCAATTTTAGTTCCCTAAGAGGAGGTCTCAAAGAGGCGTTTCAAAGAAGAGGTAATGTCCATTACCGATTATTTCAACTTTATTTCTTCTTCCACTTATTCTTCTTTAGTTGTATAATTATGAAGTAATGACATCAGTATCACTCATATACTGATATGTTATTATAATTATGAAACAAACCTATTTCACCATCTATCCATCCTACGGAAAATGAAATAACCACGCGTGCGTACGTACGGAATACCATCTCCAGGCCATGGTGTAATCTATTTTCCACCACCACCTTACTTGGATGGGTATAATGGTGTAAATAATAACTATATGTGATTATTGTAAAGTGATATTGATTCTGAAATAGTATACATACACTCCATTACAATTTCACAATCATGGAAACGATATCATCGCTTGTGCGTATGTACGGAATACCATCTCCACGATGTGATGCGACTCATTCTACATGATCTTCATTACATAATGATTATATAAATGAATTTAATGAATTAATATGATATATATAACACTAATACCATTGTGGAAATGAGGTATCTATAACCTAAAAAGAATAATAAGAATTTATTTGACAAAACACGCATAAGAACAAAAAGTAATAAACACCGAAATAACAAGTAGCAATGAAATATTACTAATAAGAAGCTAAGAATATGACCATATATGATATCATAACAATTATTATGATTCTGGAATAAGTCAATGAAATTATTTAAATCATTATACAGAAGTTCAGACACTTACGAAGCAAATTGGACCTAAGGTACCGAAAAATCTCACAACCTCATTTTTATCCGAGATTGTTTATACTTCATAATTTACTAGGGAATATTTACATCCACATCCATGTTTCCTCAATATTTAACATTATTTCCATCCACCTAATTTTTTTAAATCCAATTTTACCCTTCGGTGAGTTATTATTAAAAGATATGAAAGGAATATTTTGACGTTTTTCGTACGAGGTGCTTTTTTACATTTCTGAGAAAAGTACGAGAAGAATGTTTTTTTAACTTATACGGAATGAATGGATTTTTAAAACATTATTTCCAAGAATCTTCCCTTACAAGTTTTCAAGTTTATTTTTAATCAACTTCTTTTAGTTTAAATTTATATGACATGTTAACAAAGGAAAATGTTTTTGAAGTAGAAAGGATATTTTCCTAAAGAATGGAGTTCAAGTGTTTTATCAAAATTATTTTCCATATAAGATAATATAGGGTTTTGTTTCTATCCCTATTATTACATTGATTTGATTATGTTGTGATGGAATTATTTTTATGAATTCTTTTATCTTATAAGAATTGTTTTATGATGTCATGATGTTTAAGAATCAAATTTTTATTACATGGGTTATGAAATGATGTATGATTCTTTTGATTTTGTGGCACACATAAGAATGGTATAATTATGAGATGGGTGGGACCTATATCTCCCTCTAATGCATTGGGTAAAGATTTATATCTCATGAGATAGACATGGCTGGAACGGCAGGTTAAACCGTTTCAGTGAAACAGGACTGAAACGAGGAGTGAACTCGGTTCAGAAATGGACATTGTCCACTAAGATAGTCTTGGAAATGAGTCTTAACTACTATGAAATGATTTTATATGATAATGTGTGTATGCCACAAAGCTTCATGTTTTATGTTATGATTATTGGGATTACATTTCACTACTATGATTTATCCCATGTTATGAAATTATGATATCTTTTGCAGGTTAAGATTTCCAAAATGTTATGTTCTTATGAATATAATGTGATTGATATTTCTTTTGTTTACCCTTAATGAGCATTTGAGCTCACCATTTTGTATGTTTTCATTCCCTAGGTCAGGAAGAAGGTTATTAAGTAAGATATTCCAAAAGGGACTCTAGATATGATGAAATAAATGGGAGGCAAAGTAGATGCTTTATGAACCAGATGTTTATGTTTCCTAGTTTCTAAAGACTCTATACCTATACGGTCTTTTCTTGGTTTTGTTAAATGTTGTAATATATGTGATTCAATTCTGAAGTAATAACAATATATGTAAAGTGTGGTTCGTTATAGTTGGTATCATAGGCAAAGGAGGATGGAATGTATCTGATCCTTGGGAACTCTCACATGTGAGCGTTGGACGAAGCATGGCTCTCCGCCTTAGGAATTCATGGGGAAATGGATACCATTGGGGATGGTGGTGTGTCCCACCCAGGGGTTGTAGCCACCAATGGAGTGCCCTGATAGGTATCAATTATAGTCCACTAGAAGTAATTCCAGACCGTTATAGTTGGTATCAAAAGAAAGGTATAGTCATCCTTTGGAAAATAGGATGTGAAAGCCTTAGTAATAACCCTAAGGATAAGTCTAATCATAGAACACAGTCTTAGTGTTTTATAAATGGCCACGAAAAATCTATAATAAGACCTTATGTGTGAAATTTTATTCTTGATTATGTGGTTTTCCTATTATAATTAGTGTTTCTCACACTATTCTTTTGGTTTTACTCAATTGCTGGAACCCGAAGGAACCATGTTAATGCAGAATGTGACGGGAAATGCAATGATTCTCCCCCTGAGAAACCAAACGTTATGGGAGCTGGAATAAAAAATCTTGTAGCCATGCTCACACAACATTCTCAAGCTATGAATCATACAGGACTTCCAAATGAGCAATGGAAGGAGCAACATTCTGTTGAATCCTTCATGAGGCAGCGTCCACCTTCATTCAGCGGGTCTTCTGATCCATTAGTGGCTGAACAATGGATCAGTACCACTGAAAAGATATTTTCAGTTCTTCAATGATCTAAACATGATAAAGACATCTTAACAGTTTATCGCTTGGAAGGTGAAGCTGATCAATGGTGGAATCTTATAAAAAATACGAGGCAAAGGGATGAAATTGAATCCATGGAATGTGACGAGTTCAAGAACTTATTTTTCAATAAGTACTTCCCTTGTATTCTCCAAACAAAGATGGAGAAATAGTTTCTTGAACTAAAACAAAAGGATGATGAATATTTTGGTACCTATGAATCAAATTTTACAAGACTTGCATGGTACGCTTCTGGGATTATTATCCAACCCGAGAGTAATATCGATTGATTCTTTAGTGGCATAAAACCAAGTCTTCGAAGGGCGTTAGCCATAAGGGACTTAAATATCTATGAGGAAATAATTCGATGTGCTCTCAATGTTGAGATAGAGATTGGAGTAAGCCATCAGTCATATGGGTTTTATAAGAAGGGGAAAATGGAATTCAAAGGAAAATCTAAAGAGCACACTGAAAAGAAGATGAGTTTTCCCTTATGCTCAAAGTGTGGAAAGAAAAATGGATGGAGTTTTCTTAAAGGTACAAGTAAATGATTCAAATGTGGAAAGGAAGGTCATCGGGAATTTGAATGCCGCAATGATGGGAAGAAGATGTCTAGTGACGCGAACAAAGAAAAGGCTACACAGAGTGAACCTCCTACAATTCAATGTTACAAGTGCAAGGAGATGAGGCATTATGCCAATCAATACCCAAATACAGGGGTTCATAATGAATGTCTACGTCAACAAACTCTTAAGGCTAAAGTCAAAGGAAAGTCACATGAAATTTATATCAGCGATGTGGAGTACGATAACGATGTGGTAAAAGGTACACATACCATCCACTCTAAAGTAGAAAATGTTTTATTTGATTTTGGATCAACCCAATTTTTTATTTCTAAATAATTTTCTAAGGGTATTGCCGTATTACCTCAACAATTAGATGTTTAGTTAGCTGTGACAACCCCTAATGGCACAATAGTCGTATCAAAAGTTTATAATTCTTCTACGATTGAAGTTTGTGGGAAAGTTCTTCCTAAAAATCTTGTGATCCTTCCTATAGTTGAATTTGATGTGATTCTTAGCATGGATTGGATTTCTTTATATAGAGATCATATCAATTTCCAAATAAGGGAAGTCACATTTCATATTCTAGATCAATCTATGATCGTCTATCGATGCAAGGATGAACATAACCTTCTAGTGGAAATTTCTTCCATATTATGGGTCTTGATTCCACTAAATGAAGGTTATTTATCTCAAATGGTAGGCGAGAAACTCACGATTAAGAATATGCCCATTGTACGAGAGTTTGATGATGCCTTTCCGGAGGAATTTCCAGGTCTTCCACAAAATTGTGAAGTTGTGTTTTCAATAGAACTCATACTGGGTGCTTTGCCTATTTTAGAGACACCTTATAGAATGGATGCATTTGAGTTGCAGGAATTGAAGAAGCAACTCCAAGAGAATCTTGATAAGGGACTCATACGCCCTAGTGCGTCACCTTGGGGAGCACCTGTTCTATTTGTTAAGAAGAAAGATGGATCAATGAGGCTCTGCATTGATTATCGAGAACATAACAAGATCACTATCAAGAAAAAATATCCTGTCTCGTGCATTGATGACTTATTTGACCAACTACGTTGAGCTCAATACTTTTCGAAGATTGATCTTCGTTCAGGGAATCATCAATTAAGGGTCAAAAGGGAGGATATACCAAATATGACTTTCCATACGAGGTATGGAAACTATGAATTTATAGTGATGCCATTTGGTCTTACTAATTCCCCTGCTATCTTCATGGATCTGATGAATAGAGTCTTTAGAGACTATCTTGATCAGTTTGTGGTAGTCTTTATAGACGATATTCTTGTCTATTAAAAGAGCAAGGAAGAACATGAATATCACTTGAGAATTATATTGAAGACCCTAAGAAAGGAGAAGATTTATGAAAAATTTACTAATTGTGAATTTTGGCTTAAAAAAGTTGCATTTTTGGGTCACATTATCTCAAAAGAGGGTATATATGTGGATCCAGAACAAATAGAGGTTATTGAAAGATGGCCGAGACCAACAACTGTAACTGAGATCCGAAGTTTTCTTGGTTTGGATGGATATTATAGACGTTTTGTGAAAGATTTTTCATGATCATCTAATCCAATCACCAAGTTGACTCAGAAAAGAGTTAAGTTTGTTTGGACGAAGGAATGAGAAGAGAATTTCAAGGAGTTGAAAAGAAGGTTATCCATTGCACCTGTTCTCACACTACCTTGTAGTGGAGAAAGGTTTGTGATCTATAGTGATGCATCCAAGAAGGGGCTGGGGTGTGTTCTTATACAAAATGATATGGTGATAGCCTATGCCTCACCACAGTTGAAAATACATGACCAAAATTACCCAAATCAAGATTTGGAGTTAGCTACGGTAATCTTTGCATTAATGACATGGAGGCATTATATTTATGGAGAAAGGTGTGATATTTATACTGATCATAGAAGTTTAATGTATATTTTCAAAAAAAAGGAGCTGAATATGCGCCGAAGAAGATGGTTGGAGCTGATTAAGGATTACGACTACTCAATTCATTACCACCCTGGGAAAGCAAACAAGGTGGTAGATGTATTAAGTCAACAAGACCATGCTAGCTTATCCATAATGGGGATAAAAAAAGATCCAATATTTATGGATTTACAAAGGATGGATCTTGGAATTATAATGGAAGGGGGGAAATCTTATCTCTCTCAAATGAATGTTCAACCATCTATACATGTGAAGATTAAAGAGGCACAAAAAGAAGATGTAGAGTTACAAAAGAAGGTGAGAAATTTTCCTGAATTCAACCTTGATTGTGATGGGATAATAAAGTTCAGGAATCGAGTTTGTGTTCCTCCCATCCCCGAATTAAAGAAGGAGTTGTTGGATGAGGCTCATAGTTCTTCATTCTCTATTCATCCTAGAAGCACGAAGATGTATAGGGACCTGAAAGAGTACTTCTGGTGGGATGGCATGAAAATAGATGTTGCTGAATATGTCACTCGATGCTTGGTTTGTCAGCAAGTTAAAGCTAAGAGACATAAGTATAATGTAATGTTACAACCATTACCCATACCCAAATGGAAATGGGAAAAAAAACTATAGACTTTGTCATAGGACTTCCTAAAACATCCAAAGGCAATAATGCTATCTGGGTTATAGTTGATCGTCTTACAAAGTCTGTACACTTCATTTCTATTAGAGATGATTTCTCTCTAGATCAGTTTTCCTGGATATATGTAAAGGAAGTGGAAAGATTGCATGGAGTACCACTTTCTATTATATCTGATCGGGATCCAAGATTTATCTCAAAGTTCTGGGGAAGTCTTTATCATACTCAGGATACAGAGTTGAGTTTCAACACTTCTTATCATCCTCAGACAGATGGTCAGTCTGAGAGAACAATTCAAACTCTAGAATATATGTTAAGATCTTGATCTATGGATTTCAAAGGTGGTTGGGATCAACACCTACATTTGGTGGGATTTTCTTATAATAATAGATTTCACTCCAGTATTCAGATGGATCCTTATGAAGCTCTCTATGGAAAGAAATGCAGGACTCCAACATGTTGGGATGAAGTTGGGGAAATAAAGATATTAGGACCTGATCTTGTTGATGAGATGGCAGAAAAGGTCAGATCTATTCAACAACACATAAGATCAGCTCAGAGTCAACAGAAAATTTATGATGACAACTGAAGAAAAGGCCTAGAGTTTGAAGTGGGTGATAAATTGTTCTTACGAATATATCCCTGGAAGAGGGTCATGCAATTTGGAAAGAAGGGGAAGTTGATCCCTAGATATATCGGTCCTTTTGAAATTCTGGATCGTGTTGGGAGGGTAGATTACTGATTGGCGCTTCCACCGAATCTATCTCAAGTTCACGATGTGTTCCATGTATCTCTCCTGAGAAAGTACATACCTGATCCTTCACATGTACTCAGCTCAGAAGTTGTACCACTGGAGCAAGATATTTTTTATGAAGAACAACCGATAGAGATTCTGGATCGTAGTGAAAAAGTCCTACAGAACAAGACCACTCGCTTGGAGAATGTTTTATGGAGGAACCTCCAATTAGAAGAAGCTACATGGGAGCTTGAGGATATGATGAGGGAGAGTTATCCTCATCTGTTTGTTACAAAGTGATGAATTTTGAGGGAGAAATTCATTTTATGGGGGGTAGAATGTAACACCCAATACTTTTATGAGAAATATTCTGTTTTTATGTTATATAAATCATCAAATGAATCTTTAACTACACACAACACTATCTTGGCTTGAATTACACGCAATCACGACCTTCCTCGATAGCTTGCATCGTACGCAATACCGAGTTTCACTAAACAACGATATGTTATTATTCAAACTAGTCGTTATGAATAGTAATAACCTCTTTTTGAAATTTTGTAAATTTTATTTTTTTAAAATGGACTTCATTTTTGGATTCGGAATAATGAAGTTATCCTAGGGTGAAATTTTGGTATTTTTCGGAAAACTTTCAATTTTTGGTGAATAGTGAAAACACTGGGATACAATTTTAAAACCGACTTTTTATTTAAATAATTATTTATTTTTATTAAATTTATTTTAGGACAAAATTGATACATAATACCTATATAAGATCAATGAAATTCATTGGAGTCATTTCATAATAATTTTAGATATATAAAAATTTTATTGAATTTTTCACCGTCTTTTACCCACCTCCTAGGAGAATTTGCAGATTTACATAAAACATAATTTTACCACTTCTGTGAGTGGAATTTCAAAAATCTGAGAGACACGGTTGATGTCAATATGTAAAATTTGGTTCAATGAGATGAAAATAATTTTTGGTGAATAGTAACTTTTTACATTTTTTTACCACGATTAAAAGTAAATAGGGTAACTAATGGTAAAAATGATATTATTATTACCCTAACACATTTCCTAATTCTATTGGATAAGTATAATTCGACCAAAAACAAACTTAGGATTAATATATGACCATTTAGGCCCAATGGATTAGATTAAGACATTTATTATTAATTTATTTAAAGAAGGGTTAAAATAGTTAAAATCAATGTTTAATAACTAAATAATTTTTAATATAGGGTTATAAGTAAGATAAATTAGACTATAAATATTTATTAGAAATATAAAACAATTTCATATATAATGGTATTTTATTTGTAATATTTAGAGTTAAAATAATTTAATTTATTTATGACACACTGGTGATGCAGTAATTATCTTATTAATAAAATATTGACATAATTGATGTTATAAATACACAAATAAATGTAATTTGAGCCTTTTTATGAATTCAAATAATTTTCTATGATAATATGACATTTTAGTATTTATTTATTTAATGTTTTTCGAACTAATCATTCTGTAATGATTTTCACAAAAATCAATTACAAAATAGTGTCAAATTTGACATAAAATTGTTTTTAAAACAAATATTATATTATTAATTGTTATTATATTCTTAAAAATCTAAGGCTTGACCAAGATATTTATATAACGATAGGTGTATCATTAATGGACCACATGTGGGTTGCTTGTATGTATATGCTAAGTTTATTAACTATATAATATAAAAATAAGAATTGGCATGGTAAATGTCAATCTAATTAACTAAGAGTTAAAACTAAACGATAAGGTTAATACAATGACCTAAACTTGTCTAAATTCTGTTGGATGAGAGGATTTCGACCCATACCAACCTTAGCTTCGAAATATATCAATTTGGATCTATTAAAAACCGAATATGACTTTATAATAAAATAATATTTTTAGTTTTTCCAAAGGTGCCCCTCTCCTCCCTTATAAAAGGGCAAATCCTCCCTCTCTTCCTCACACCACTTTGAGCCTTCAAGCTCGGCCAAACCCTACCAAATTCTTTTCTCCACTTCCCTAGAAACATCCTAGAGGTTCTGGTCTTCTTCAAAGACAAATTTTAGTTCCCTAAGAGGAGGTCTCAAAGAGGCGCTTCAAAGAAGAGGTAATGTCTGTTACCGATTCTTTCAACTTTATTTCTTCTTCCTCTTCTTAATCTTTATTTTTTTCATTATGAAGTAATAACATCAGTATCACTCATATACAGATATGTTATTATAAGTATTAAACAACCCTATTTCACCATCTATCCATCCTACAGAAAATGAAATCACCGTGCGTGCGTACGTACGGAATACCGTCTCCACGCCATGGTGTAATCTATTTTCCACCACCACCATACTTGGATGGGTATAATGGTGTAAATAATAACTATATATTATTATTTTAAAGTGATATTGATTCTGAAATAGTATACATACACTCTATTACAATTTCACGATCATGGGAACGATATCATCTCTTGTGCGTACGTACGGAATACCGTCTCCACGATGTGATGCGGCTCGTTCTACATGATCTTCATTACATAATGATTATATAAATGAATTGAATGAATGAATATGATATATATTACTCTAATAACATTCTGGAAATGAGGTATCTATAACCTAAAAAGAAGAATAAGAATTTATTCGACAAAACACGCATAAGAACAAAAAGTAATAAACACCCGAATAACAAGTAGCAATGGAATATTACTAATAAGAAGCTATAAATATGACCATATATGATATCATAACAATGAGTATGATTCTGGAATAAGTCAATGACATTATTTAAATCATTATACAGGAGTTTCGGACACTTACGAAGCAAATCAGACCTAAGGTAATGGAAAATCTCACAATCTCATTTTTATCCGAGATTGTTTATACTTCATAATTTACTAGGGAATATTTACATCCACATCCATGTTTCCTCAATATGTAGTACTATTTACATCCACCTACAATTGTTTAAATCCAATTTTACCCTTCGGTGAGTTTTTAGTAAAGGATATGAAATGAATCATTTGTCATTTTTTGTACGAGGTACTTTTTTACTTTTCTGACAAAATTATGAGAAGAATGTTTTTTTAACTTATACGAAATGAATGGATTTTTAAAAAATTATTTCCAAGAAGATTCCTTTACAAGCTTTCAAGTTTATTTTTAATCAACTTCTTTTAGTTTAAATTTATATGACATGTTATGAAAGGAAAATGTTTTTTAAGTAGAAAGGATATTTTCCTCAAGAATGGATTTCAAGAGTTTTATCAAAATTATGTTCCTTCTAAGATAATATAGGGTTCTGTTTCTATCCCTATTATTACATTGATTTGATAATGTTGTGATGGAATTATTTTTATGAATTCGTTTATCTTATAAGTATTGTTTTATAATGTCATGATGTTTAAAAATCCCATTTTTATTAAATGGGTTATGAAATGATGTATGATTATTTTGATTTTGTGGAACACATAAGAATGGTATCATTATGATATGGGTGGGACATATATCTCCCTATAATTCATTGGGTAATGATTTATATCTCATGAGATAGACATGGCTGGAATGGCAGGTTAAACAAGTTCCGTGAAACAGGACTAAAACGAGGAGTGAACTTGGTTCAGAAATGGACATTGTCCACTAAGATAGTCTTGGTAATGAGTCTTGACTACTAAGAAATGATTTTCTATGATTATGTGTGTATTCCAAAAAGCATCATGTTTTATGTTATGATTATTGGGATTACATTTCACTACTATGATTTATCCCATGTTATGAAATTATGATATCTTTTTCATGTTAAGATTTCCAAAATGTTATGTTCTTATGAATATGATGTGATTGATATTTCTTTTGTTTACCCTTAATTATCATTTGAGCTCACCCTTTTGTATGTTTTCTTTCCCTCGGTCAGGAAATAGGTTATTAAGTAAGATATGCCAAAAGGGACTCTAGATATGATGAAATAAATGGGGGGTCAAAGTAGATGCTTTATGAACCAGTTGTTCATGTTTCCCAGTTTCTAAAGACTCTATACCTATATGGCCCTTTATTGGTTTTGTTATATGTTGTAATAAGTGTGCTTCAATTCTAAAGTAATAACAATGCATGTAATGTGTGGGTCGTTATAGTTTCTATCAGAGGCAAAGGAGGTAGGAATGTATCCGATCCTTGGGAACTCTCACATGTGAGCATTGGACGAAGCATGGCACTCTGCCCAAGGGCTTCATGGGGAAATGGCTACCACTGGGGATGGTGGTGTATCCTGCCCAGGGGGTGTAGCCGCCCATGGAGTTCCCTGATAGGTATCAATTATAGTCCACTGGAATTAATTCCAGACCGTTATAGTTGGTATCAGAGGAAAGGTATAGTCAACCTTTGGAAACTAGGATGTGAAAGCCTTAGTAAGAACCCTATAGATAAGTCTAATCATAGAACACAATCTTAGTGTTTTATAAATGGCCATGAAAAACCTATTATTATACCTTAAGTGTGAATTTTTATTCTTGATTATGTGGTTTTCCTATTATAATTAGTGTTTCTCACACTATTACTCTTGGTTTTAGTCAATGGATGGAAACCAAAGGAACTGTGTTAATGCGGAATGTGACGGGAAATGCAATGATTGTCCCCCTAAGCAACCAAACGTTATGGGAGCTGGAATGAAAAATCTTGTAGCCATGCTCAAACAACTTTCTCAAGATATGAATCATGCATGACTTCCAAATGAGCAAAGGAAGGAGCAACATTCTGTTGAATCCTTCATGAGGCAGCGTCAACCATCATTCAGCAGGTCTTCTGATCCATTAGTGGATGAAAAATGGATCTGTACCACTGAAAAGATATTTTCAGTTCTTCAATGATCTGAACATGATAAAGTCATCTTAGTAGTTTATCGCATGGAAGGTGAAGCTGATCAATGGTGGAATCTTATCAAAAATACGAGGCAAAGGGATGAAATTGAATCCATGGAATGGGATGAGTTAAATAACTTATATTTCCATAAGTACTTCCCTAGTATTCTCTGAAAAAAGATGGAGAAGGAGTTTCTTGAACTAAAACAAAAGGATGATGAATCTGTTGGTGCCTATGAAGCAAATTTTACAAGACTTTCAAGGTACGCTTCAGGGATTATTATCCAACCTGAGAGTAAGATAGATCGATTCTTTAGTGGCTTAAAACCAAGTCTTCAAAGGGCATTGGTCATAAGGGACTTCAATATCTATGAGAAAATCGTTCAATGTGCTCTCAAAGTTGAGATAGAGATTGGAGTAACCCATCAGTCATATGAGTTTTATAAGAAGAGGAAAATGGAATTCAAAGGAAAATCTAAAGAGCACACTGAAAAGAAGATGAGTTTTCCCTTATGCTCAAAGTTTGGAAAGAAACATGGAGGGAGTTGTCTTAAAGGGACAAGTAAATGTTTCAAATGAGGAAAGGAAGGTCATCGGGAATTTGAATGCCGCAATGATGGGAAGAAGATGTCTAGTGATGCCAAGAAAGAAAAGTCTACACAGAGTGTACCTCCTACACTTCAATGTTACAAGTGATAGGAGATGGGGCATTATGCCAATCAATTCCCAAATACAAGGGTTGATGATGATGGTCGACGTCAATAAAATCTTAAGGCTAAAGACAAAGGAAAGTCACATGCAATTTCTATCAGTGATGTGGAGTATGATAACGATGTGGTAAAAGGTACAATTACCATCCACTCTAAAGTAGAAAATGTTTTATTTGATTCTGGATCCACCCAATTTTTTAATTATGAAGAATTTTCTAATGGTATCATCGTATTACCTTAACAATTAGATGTTGAGTTAGCTGTGACAACCCCTAATTGCATAATAGTCACTTCAAAAGTTTATAAATCATTTCCGATTGAAGTTTGTGGGAATGTGCTTCCTGTAAATCTTGTGATCCTTCCTATAGTGGAATTTGATGTGATTCTTGGTATGGATTGGCTTTCTTTATATGGAGCTTATATCAATTGCCAAATAAGGGAAGTCACATTTCATATTCCAGATCAATCTATGATCGTCTATCGATGGAAGGATGAACATAACCTTCCTGTGGAAATTTCTTCCATCTTATGGGTCTTGATTCCACTAAATGAAGGTTATTTATCTCAAATGGTTGGTGAGAAACTCATGATTAAGAATATTCCCATTGTATGGGAGTTTGACGATGTCTTTATGGAGGAATTGCTGGGTCTACCACCAAATCGTGAAGTTGAGTATTCAATAGAACTTGTATTGGGGGCTTTGCCTATTTCAAAGACACCTTATAGAATGGACCCATTTGAGTTGCAGGAATTGAAGAAGAAACTCCAAGAGAATATTTATAAGGGAATCATACGCCCCAGTGCATCACCTTGGGGATCACCTGTTCTGTTTGATAAGAAGAAAGATGGATCAATGAGGCTCTTCATTGATTATCAAGAACTTAACAAGATCACTATCAAGAAGAAATATCCTCTCTCGCGCACTGATGACTTATTTGACCAACTACGTGGAGCTCAATACTTTTCCAAGATTGATCTTCGTTCAGGGTATCATCAATTAAGGGTCAAAAGGGAGGATATACCAAATACGTCTTTCCGTACAAGGTATGGACACTATGAATTTATCGTGATGCCATTTGGTCTTACTAATGCCCCTTCTATCTTCATGGATCTAATGAATAGAGTCTTTAGAGACTATCTTGATCAGTTTGTGGTAGTCTTTATAGATGATATTCTTTTCTATTAAAAGTGCATGGAAGAACATGAAGATCACTTGAGAATTATATTGAAGACCCTGAGAAAGGAGAAGCCTTATGAAAAATTTACCAAGTGTAAATTTTGGCTTCAAAAAGTTTCATTTTTGGGTCACGTTATCTCAAAAGAGGGGATATCTTTGGATTCAGCAAAAACAGAGGTTATCAAAAGATGGTCGAGACCAACAACAGTAACTGAGATCTGATGTTTTCTTGGTTTGGATGGATATTATAGATGTTTTGTGAAAGATTTTTCACAATTATCTAATCCACTCATCAAGTTGACTTGGAAAGGAGTTAAGTTTGTTTGGATGGAGGAATGTGAAGAGAATTTCAAGGATTTGAAAATAAGGTTATCCAGTGCACCTGTGCTCACAATACCTTGTAGTGGAGAAAGGTTTGTGATCTATAGTGATGCATCCAAGAAAGGGTTGGGGTGTGTTCTTATGATAAATGATATGGTGATAGCTTATGCCTCACGACGGTTGAAAATCCATGAACAAAATTACCCAACTCATGATATGGAGTTAGCTGCGGTAATCTTTGCATTAATGATTTGGAGGCATTATATTTATGGAGAAAGGTGTGATATTTATACTGATCATAAAATTTTATAGTATATTTTCACACAAAAGGAGCTGAATATGTGCCAAAGAAGATGGTTAGAGCTGATTAAGGATTACGACTGCTCAATTCATTACCACCTGGGAATGCAAACAAGGTGGCAGATGCATTAAGTCGACAAGACCATGCAATCTTATACATAATGAAGATCACAAAAGATCCAATATTTATGGATTCACAAAGGATGGATCTCGGAATTATAATGGAAGGGGGAAAGTCATTTCTCTCTCAAATGAATGTTCAACCATCTATACAGGTGAAGATTAAAGAGGCACAAAAGGAAGATGTAGAGTTACAATAGAAGGTGAGAAATGTTCCTGAATTCAACCTTGATTGTGATGGGATAATAATGTTTAGGAATCGAGTTTGTGCTCCTCCCATCCCAGAATTAAAGAAGGAGTTGCTGAATGAGGCTCATAGTTCATCATTCTCCATTCATCCTAGAATCACGAAGATGTATAGGGACCTGAAAGAGTACTTCTGGTGGGACGGCATGAAAAGAGATGTTGCTGAATATGTCTCTCGATGCTTGGTTTGTCAGAAAGTTAAATCTGAGCGACAGAAGTCTAAGGGAATGTTACAACCCTTACCCATACCTAAATGGAAATGGGAAAACAACACTATGGACTTTGTCACTGGACTTCCTAAAATATCCAAAGGCAATAATGTTATCTGGGTCATAGTTGATCGTCTCACAAAGACTACACACTTCATTGCTATTAGTGAGGATTTCCCTCTAGATCAGCTTGCCAGGATATATGTAAAGGAAGTGGTAAGATTGCATGGAGTACCACTTTATATTATATCTGATTAGGATCCAAGATTTACCTCGAAGTTCTGGTGAAGTCTTCAGCATACTATGGATACAGAGTTGAGTTTCAGCACTTCTTATCATCCTCAGACAGACGGTCAGTCTGAGAGAACAATTCAAACTCTTGAATATATGTTAAGAGCTTGCTATATGGATTTCAAAGGTGGTTGGGATCAAAACCTACCTTTGGTCGGATTTTCTTATAATAATAGCTTTCACTCCAATATTAAGATGGCTCCTTATGAAGCTCTCTATGGAAAGAAATGCAGGACTCCAACTTGCTGGGATAAAGTTGGAGAATAAAGATATTAGGACCTGATCTTGTTGATGAGATGGCAAAAAAGTTCAGATCTATTCAACAACATATAAGAGAAGCTTAGAGTCGACATAAAAGTTATACCGACAAACGAAGAAAAGACCTAGAGTTTGAAGTGGGTGATAAAGTGTTCTTACGAATATCTCCCTGGAAGAGGGTTATGAGATTTGGAAAGAAGGGGAAGTTGAGCCCTAGATATATCGATCCTTTTGAAATTCTGGATCGTGTTGGGACGGTAGCTTACCGATTAGCGCTTCCACCGAATCTATCTCAAGTTCACTATGTGTTCCATGTATCTCTCCTAAGAATGTACATACCTAATCCTTCACATGTACTCAGCTCAGATGTTGTACCACTAGGGCAAGATGTTTTTTATGAAGAACAGCCGATAAAGATTCTGGATTGTAGTGAAAAAGTCCTACGGAACAAGACCACTCACTTGGTGAAAGTTTATGGAGGAACCTCCAATTAGAAGAAGATACATGGGAGATAAGGATATGATGAGGGAGAGGTATCCTCATCTGTTTGTTACAAAGTGACGAATTTCGAGGGCGAAATTCATTTTAAGGGGGGTAGAATGTAACACCCAAGACTTTTATGAGAAATATTTTGTTATTATGTTATATAAATCATCAAAGGAATCTTTCACTACACACAACACTAGCTTGGCTTTCTTTACACACAATCACGACCTTCCTCGATAGCTTGCGTCGTACGCAATACCGAGTTTCACTAAACAACGATATGTTATTATTAAAACTAGCCGTTATGAATAGTAATAACCACTTTTTGAAATTTTGTAAATTTTATTTTTCAAAATGGACTTCATTTTTGGATTCAAAATAATGAAATTAGCCTAGGGTGAAATTTTGATATTTTTCCAAAAACTTTCAATTTTTGGTGAATAGTGAAAACACTGGGTTACTATTTAAAAACCGAATTTTTATTTAAATAATTATTTATTTCAAATAAATTTATTTTCGGACAAAATTGATACATAATACCTATATAAGATCAATGCAATTCATTGGTGTCATTTTATAATAATTTTAGATATATAAAAACATTATTGAACTTTTCACTGTCTTTTATCCATCTCCTAGGAGAATTTGTAAATTTACATAAAACATAATTTTACCGATTTTGTGAGTGCAATTTCAAAAATACAAGAGACATGTTTGATGTCAGTATGTAAAATGTGGTTCAATGAGATGAAAATTATTTTTGGTGAATAGTAACATTTTACATTTTTTTACCACGGTTAAAAGTAAATAGGGTAACTAATGGTAAAATGATATTATTATTATCCTAACACATGTCCTAATTCTATTGGATAAGTATAATTCGACCAAAAACAACCTTAGGAATAATATATGACCATTTAGGACCACATGGATTAGATTAGGACATTTATTATTAATTTATTTAAAGAAGGGTTAATATTGTTAAAATCAAAGTTTAATAACTAAATAATTTTTAATATAGGGTTATACATAAGATAAATTAGACTATAAATATTCATTAGAAAGCTAAAAATATTTCCTACATAATGGTATTTTATTTGTAATTTTTATACATTAAATAATTTAATTTATTTATGACACAATGATGATGCAGTAATTACCTTATTAATAAAGTATTGACATAATTGATATTATAAATACACAAATAAATGTTATTTGAGACTTTTTATGAATTAAAATAATTTTATATGTTAATATGAAATATTAGTATTTATTTAATTAACTTTTTTAGAACTAATAATTCTGTTATGACTTTCACAAAAATCAATTACCAAATAGTGTAAAAATTGACATAAAATAGTTTTTAAAACAAATATTATATTATTAATTGTTATTATATTCCTAAATATCTAAGGTTCATAAAAGATACTTATATCATGATAGGTTTATCATTAATAGACCACTTGGGGGTCTCTTGGATGTATATGGTATGTTTATTAACTATATAATATAAAAATACAAAGTCACATGGTAAATGTCAATCTAATTAACTAAGAGTTAAAACTAAACGATAAGGTTAATATAATGACCTTAACTTGTCCAAATTATATTGGATGAGGGGATTTAGACCCATCCACAACTTAGCTTCGAAATATATCAATTTGGAGCTATTAAAAACCGCATATGACTTTATAATAAATTAATATTTTTAGTTTTTCCAAAGGTGCCCCTCTCCTCCCTTATAAAAGGGCACATCCTCCATCTCTTCCTCACACCACTTTCAGCCTTCAAGATAGGCCAACCCCTGAAAAATTATCTTCTACACTTCCCTAGAAACATCCTAGAGGTCCTGGTCTTCTTCAAAGATCAATTTTATTTCCCTAAGAGGAGGTCTCAAAGAGGCGCTTCAAAGAAGAGATAATGTTCGCTGTCGATTCTTTCAACTTTATTTCTTCTTCCACTTATTCTTATTTAGTTGTTTAATTATTAAGTAATAACATCAGTATCACTCATATAATGATATGTTATTATAATTATTAAACAACCCTTTTTCACTATCTATCCATCCTACGGAAAACGAAACATCGCGCGTGAGTACGTACAGAATACAGTCTCCAAGCCATGGTGCAATCTATTTTCCACCACCACCTTACTTGGATGGGTATAATGGTGTAAATAATTACTATATATGATTATTGTAAAGTGATATTGATTCTCAAATAGTATACATATGCTCCATTAAAATTTCACGATCATGTGGACGATATCATCGCTCGTGCGTACGTATGGAATACCGTCTCCATGATGTGATGCGACTCGTTCTACATGATCTTCATTACATAATGATTATATAAATGAATTGAATGAATTAATATGATATATATTACACTAGTACCATTCTGGAAATGAGGTATCTATAACCTAAAAAGAAGAATAAGAATTTATTCAACAAAACATGCATAAGAATAAAAAGTAATAAACACCCGAATAACAAGTAGCAATGAAATATTACTAATAAGAAGCTAATAATATGACCATATATGATATCATGACAATGAGTATGATTCTGGAATAAGTCAATGACATTATTTAAATCATTATACAGGAGGCTCAGACACTTACGAAGCAAATCGGACCTAAGGTAAGGGAAAATCTCACAATCTCATTTTTATCCGAGATTGTTTATACTTCATAATTTACTGGGGAATATTTACATCCAAATCCATGTTTACTCAATATGTAATATTATTTCCATCCACCTACAATTGTTTAAATCCAATTTTACCCTTCAGTGAGTTTGTAGTAAAAGATATGAAACGGGGAGTGAACTCGTTCAGAAATGGACATTGTCAACTAAGATAGTCTTGGCAATGAGTCTTGATTACTAAGAAATTATTTTTCTATGATTATGTGTGTATGCCACAAAGCATCATGTATTAAGTTATGATTATTGGGATTACATTTCACTACTATGATTTATCACATGTTACTAAATTATGATCTCTTTTGTAGGTTAAGATTTCTAAAATGTTATGTTCTTATGAATATGATGTGATTGATATTTATTTTGTTTACCCTTAATGAACATTTGAGCTCACCCTTTTGTATGTTTTCTTTCCCCAGGTCCGTAAGAAGGTTATTAAGTAAGATATGCCAAAAGGGACTCTAGATATGATGAAATAAATGGGAGGCAAATTAGATGCTTTATGAACTAGTTCATTATGTTTTTCAGTTTCTAAAGACTATATACCTATATGGTCCTTTCCTTGTTTTGTTAAATGTTTTAATAAGGGTGATTCAATTCTAAAGTAATAACAATGTATGTAAAGTATGGGTCGTTATATAGAAAATGTCCATTACTGAACCAGGTTTACTTGCCATTCTAGCCCTGTTTTACTTAACCATATTCAATTTCCATTCTAGCCATGTCTATCTCATGAGATATAAATCTTTACCCAATGAATTTGAGGGAGATATGGTTCCCACCCATCTTATAATGAAATTATTCTTTCCTGTGCCACTAAATAAACATAAATCATTCATCATAACCAAAAGAATAAAATGGGTTTAATAAAAAACATCCCATCATAACATAATTTATATAGAATAAATGGATATCATTTCATCATAAGAAAAATAAAACCATGTAAGTAATATAGACATTATATATAAAATATAAACATATTAAATAATGTCATATTAGATGGAAAACGGTTTTGATAAAACACATCAAATGAATTCTTGAAATAAATAACCTTTCTTCTTCAAAATAATTTTGTTTTCTCAAAATACCCTGAAATTTTAAAAGAAAAGTATTTTTTTAAAAATAATCATTATATCGTGTAGAAAAAGATTCATGTAAATAAGTCATTATAAGATTATAAAAATCCGTTCATGCTGCATAATTTAAAAAAAAAATTATCCTCGAACTTTTACTGGAAAAGTCAAAAAGTACCCCATACGGTAAAAAAGAAATAAATATTACTTCCATACAATGTGGTAAAAGACAAAAAAGGGTAAAAAGGACTTTAAACATACATAGAATAATATTATACATTTTATGAAAATAGTTTTAGAAGACTCGGACATGGATGATAAATATAACCCGAGTAAATACTTACCAAAAAAAATCCCGGATTAGAACCGGATTGGAATAATTATCCCTTACCTTTTATGATCGATGAAATCATACATGTCATAAAGTAAAGAAAATTAAATTCATGTGTAAATTTCAAATCAGCCATAATAAAAATCATAAAACATTCATTGGAAGCATAAACACCATACAAAAGAAATAGATGGTGATTAAGGTATATGTCTCACAGAAATAAAAGTCAGAAGAAATAATCCCTCACCTTAGGTCCGATATGCTTTGTATATATCAGAACAACCTGTATAGTGGGTTTAAAAATATTATTAATTTGTAAAAGAACCATAATAATATTTATTAAATAATATATTATTCACATAGGTCTTCATATTATTTTTTCATTTGTCAATCCCATGTTAAAGCAACGTTTTGGGTAATAATCATTTCATTTATCATACGTATTTGGACTTGTTGTTCTTTATATTATTACTTATATAATGATTTACTTACTTCAAAAATATAAAACATGATTTATATATCATATATATTCAGTATATATATATAATATAGATAAAAGAATTAAATACACCGTACATGGAGACGGTAGGCCGTACGTACACATGAATGCTTTTTTCGATTACTTATTAAATTGAATGGACGTATATAAATGAAATATATATATATATACACATCATTAGGTCATATATTTCATTAGTATTCATTATATATACTTTATAATCATTCTTGAATGGTTAACATGGAGAATGAATCTCATCGCGTCGTGGAGACTGTAATCCATACGTACGCACGAGCGATGATATCGTTCCAATAATTATTGAATGGAATTGGAGTGTATGATATAATATCTCATTATTATTATTATTTTATAATAATAATATATATTTATTATTTACACCATTATACCCATCAATGTAAGATGGTGGTGAAAAATAGATTACACCGCGACGTGGAGATGGTATTCTGTTCGTACGCACACACGGGGATTTCGTTTTCCATAGAATGGATAGATGATGAAATATTGTTGTTTCATATTTATAATAACATATAATTATATGAGTGATACTGATGTTATTACTTTATAATGAAACAACTTAATAAGAGGATGTGGAAGAAGAAAGAAACTTGAATGAATCGGTAGAAGAGATTACCTTTTCCTCGATGTGCCTCTTAGGGCCCTAGAGTTGGTCTTTTAAGAAGACCAGAACCTCTATAATGTAACTAAAGAGATTTAGAATAGGAATTGGAAGGGTTTGGATGAACTTGAAGGCTCATTATTGAGTGAAGAGGAGATAGAAGGGGTTCCCTTTTATAAGAGAGGAGGGGGGCTCTTTTGGAAACCTCCAAAATATTAATTTATAATAAACTCAAACCCCACATAGAAACATAAAAAGTGACTCAAATTAGGATATGAGGAAAGATAGGGTTATAATCAAATCAACTAATCATATTTATACATGTTTTGATATTATTTTAAACCTTATCATTTTGATTTATCCTTATTTAAGCTATTTAATTTTATTTGCTGTAATAATATTCTAATTTTTAAATTGTAATAAGTACTTACTTATGTGTTGTAAATTTTCCAAAATTAGATACATTATTAAATTTTCGACCCTATTATTTTTAATTTTTAATTTTTTAAATATTTGAGTGATTTTTAAACAATTTAATTATATGTTATTTTTATATAATATCAATAGTGTCAATTTTGAGACTATTCAATTATTTGAATTTTACTAAAATCCACATAGAAGATATATTCGATCTAAAATTTTAAATAGATTCCCAACTTGTCATATACATCTAAAAAATTAATGGAGTACATTAATTTGCTCATATAATATGTATTTTAATATCATTAAAACCATTTATTTGATATTTCTCTTAATTGAATAATTACTACAACATTTTTGTATAATTAGTTATTAGACATATTTGTTGCATAAAATTAAGAATAAAATAACATGATGTAGATAAATATATCATATTACATAATAATACTTTTACTCAAATATATAATCTTAAAATCACAACATTTAAATTGTTATGTTTATTAAAGTATGAAGGTGACAACTTTGACATTATTTAAAATAAAACAATATAAGTGTCATAATCACTTTTATAAGGTTCCAAATGGTCCACAATTCGACCCTGGGATGTTTAGGGTATAAATATACATTACCAATATGGTTTGGTCAATTTTATAGTCCTTTTTTGTGGTATTATTATTTTAATAAAAACTATATTATTGATTTTTCACTAAATAAATAATTTCTGCATCATTAATGTATAAGCTATTAAAGTAATTATATATGTTTTAAAAATCACAAATAAATTACCATGATGAAGAAAAACAATTATCTAAAATATGAGTATTTATAATTGAATTTATTTTATTTATATCCTTTTATTAAAAATACTTTAATTATTAAAGTTTGAGTAAGACATATTTCACTTTATTTAAATAAAATAAATTAAAGGTATTAATCACACCCACGTTGGTTCCAAAAGATATTTTTTTAAACAAAGTATATTTTAGGACAAAATATAATCATCCAATTATATTAATAAAATTGTTAGGGTAATTTTATAATATTATTTTTATCCTTAATTACCTGATTTACCTTTAACTGTAGTAAATAAAATTTACCGTAGTTACTATTCACAATGCCTAAAAATAAAAATTAGCATATTAAAATAATCTAGACATAGTGATTCAAAATATAGAATCTATATTTCCAAATTCAATAGACTTAAGTTGTAGTATTTAATTTAAAATTAATCCCACTGTTGAGAAAATGAGTTTTAAAAGATAAAACTTTGCAAAATATTGAAATGTTTTTTCCTATGAATTCAATGTAAAATTAATGATAATGACATAAATTATATTAAATGGTAAAAATATATTCTATTTATACTTTAAAACCAACCAATATTATAAATTAAGAATATAAATTATCACGATGAATAAAGTTGTTTTTATTTAAAATTTACTATATTTTTACTATTCATCAAAATGTGAAGTTTATGAGAATAATGTCAAAAATTTATCTGATGTAAATTATTATATCATGATTCAAAAAAAGAAGTTTAATTTGTCGAATTTAATTTATAAACTTGTCAAAAATTAGATTTATAATGGGTGCGCCATCAAAAGGAAACAAAACCGCATTTTTTTAAAAATAATTCTTGTATCCAAAAAATTAATTTTGTTCTCATTCCATGTATAGAAAATGTGTATGATGAATTATTATGTTTTAAAATTAAAAATGCAGTTAATACTATTCATAATGGCTAGTTCGTAATAACATTATAATATATCATTGTTTATTGAAACTCGGTATTGCGTACCACACAAGCCATCGAGGAAGGTCTCTCTTGCGTGTAACACAAGCCATGTATATTGTATGCGTATACTAAAAGATAATACAGTGTTGCGTATAACATAATATAATATTGGTATAGCGTACAACACAAGACATCAATGAAATTAAAAGGATTATTTATCATAAAATATCGGGGTGTTATATTCTACCCCCCTTAAAATGAATTTCTCCCTCGTAATTCATCAGGGTTATAAATCATTTACCACATGAAAGTTTCCTTCATAGAAACCCAAGTCGTAAAAATGAATAATAAAACTTAATTTTTTAAAAATAAAGTTAGAAACATAATCTTCACCCAAAGTAACTCAACATTGGGTTTCAACATAAGAGAATATAGCTGAAAATATGGATATGTAAGAGAAATATAATGATCTTGTTCTGATGAAGAGTGGTTGAGAAGATGGCTATAAAAAATCCAACAATCACAAATCCATAATTTCGTGATGATCTAAGGTACCATCTAATTCATCGGATATGATGGTACTAAGACAAATTTTTTTGGTTTTCAAGATCATTTCCCTAAAGTTGATTAATTTTGTCATAACGATAAAAACTTACTTGATTTTAGTGTAATATCATTGCTGGTCATTACATGAACAATTTCCACTTCATCTCCTATTTTAATAAATGAATTTGAATTTTTCATTCTTGAAGTATTAGCAGATCATGTGATAGAATGATAAGTCATTCCATCTGTCTTTATCACAAAAAGTTACCTAAATTATTAAATATACATAAGTCCATCTATGATGAGATTAACAATATATGATTTCAGAATTGGAGTTATACATCATCTATCATACCTATTAATAAAATAAAACTAATTTCTAGTAACAATGGACATCCTGTATACCGGTTGTAAGCGATAAAGTCCTGTCACCCTTCGGTTGTGGGTTCGATTCCTGCAACCTTGTCTGACATGATGGTTTGTGACCCGTCTAACATGTTGTCTTTTTTTTTTCTAAAACTATAATATTATAACATTGAAGAAAAATATTTTATCCTTAAACAATAATATCTAATTTCCAACATAATCCATTCCAACCTTTAGACTTATCGAAAATACTTCTGTCCAATCTCATAGTATAAAGAAAACAATTTCTAGATAGGTCATCTACCAAGAATGTAAATACCATAATTTATCCACCATATATCATAAAATATATCTTGTTGGTCACATTAAAAACATCTGAATACCTTAATCATGTATTCTGAAAACATCACTGAAAACATGAATGTGGTCAAAATTAAACTATTTCCACATACCAAAATCCCAAAAATTCTATACACTCAAACCATGATATCACTTTGTCATTATATCAACCACGAGTTCATTAATTCTATTAAACATATTATTTTCTATTTATCCCTTCATTATGCGCATATCATATTCTTTCCAAATATATTTTAATCACATTTCATGGTTACTGGTATCATTAAACATATACTTTCAAATAATCAAGGAAAAAAATAGTGTAACAATCCTAAAATGTTTCATCATTCCATAGTTCCATACATTATTCTTGATAAACATGCAATCATTCTACTACCTTATTAAACCATTGACCATGATTCATCATTTTATTTCTCAACACTTCTTTCATCTCATATATCATTTTTAGTTTTTAATCATCATCAACATAAATACTACCCATATGACCATGATGATTCTCTTCATGAGATTTTACCTTAGGGAATTGGTTTGAATAATTCCCGTAAATTCCACATTTAAAACATTTATCTGTTATTGATGTCTTAGCAATACCATTATCCATGTCCATTGTGTTAACATAACCTTTTCTGTTGAAATTAATGGATTTGTGTTCTTCTTTTCAACACTCAAAGAATCTTCTAGTTTATTTGAAACATTCTCCTTGATGCCTCTTCCTACATGATTTACATGAGGGAAGTTGAACAATATTTCCTCTATGATCATCATGATACTCCATATTTCTCTAATTAACTGAGTCAGGAAACATACCAAAGGTGAGATTATTGATCATATTATGAGATTTCCAATTAGGCATAATAACAATGTTTGGAATTAAAAATCCCGTTTCATTTGGTTACTCATGAAGAATATCATTCCATTATCCATTATATTATCCTTTAACTCGAATATTCCTATTTCCAGTCAAATTCTAAAACCCAAAAAGAATAGCGTGATAGGAAAAAATCATACTCAGAAAACAATATAATCAAGGGGGAGTAATTTCATTTTCTAACATCTTAGGTTTAATCCTATTTTATTCATTATCATTATCATAATTCTAGGATTGTAACCTATACTTATACTTAACCTTAGGGACATCCCGAGACATACCTTAGAAATATCTTTAGGGATCTCACTGAAGTTTTCACATCCTAGTTTCCAAAGGTTAACTAATACTTTCCTCTGATACCAACTGTAGAGACCCAAGCTTGACCTACATGGACATTACATTATTTTTTAGGAATAATTAATACATAACAAAAATAGACACCCAAGGACCGTAATAGTTTTGTGTCTTTGTAAACATGGAACACAATCTTCTAATCATGTGGAAAGATCATCAACATCTCACATAAAGATCATTCCCTTTTGTTTTCATATCTAAAAACATTCTTTATGTCCTGGGGAAATGAAAACATAAAAATTTTGAGCTCAAATGCTCCGTAAGGGTAATCAGGGAGAAAATAAAACAAACCATATACATTTTAACTTGAAAACATGAAAAAAAATTTAAACATCAAAATCTTGAGTTGTGAAATAAATCTTTACAGTTCGTAAGCAATAGATCATAAAGTAACATTAATCATGATAAAATAGCATCAGAATAAAACATGTAATTATGGAAAACCATTATTCTCATAATATTATTTCCATAGTATCCAAGGCATTTCTGCAAAGACCATCATTGTTGATAATGTCCATTATTGAACCAGGTTTACTTGTCGTTCCATCCCTGTATTACTATACCATATTCACATTACATTACATCCATTTCTATATCATGAGATATAAATCATTACCCAATTCATTGGAGGGATATATAGGTCCCATCCATCTCATTATGAAATCATTCTTTCATGTTCCACAAAATAAACATAAATCATTCATCATAACCCAACTGATAAAATGGGTTTCATAAACATCATCCCATCATAAAATAATCCATATAGAATAAATGGATATCATTTCATCATAAAAAAATAAACAATGTAAATTACAGAGTCATTATACTTGAAACATAAGCATATTAAATAATTTCATCTTATATGGAAAATGGTTTTGATAAAACACTTCAAATGAATTCTTGAGGAAAATATCCTTTCTTCTTCAAAGTCATTTTCTTTTCATAAAATGCCATGAAATTTTAAAAAAAGGGGTTTTGTTGAAAATAATCATGAAATCATATAGAGGATTCTTAATGTAAATATGTTGTTATGAAACCATAATAATCTGTTCATTCCACATAGGTTTAAAAAAATTATCCTCGTACTGTTATAGGAAAAGTCAAAAAGTACCTCGTATGGTAAAAAAAGAATGATTCCTTCCATACAATGTGGTATAAGTTGAAAAAGGGTAAAAATGACCTTAAAAATACATGGAATAATAGTAAACATTTTATGAAAATTGTTTTATAAGACATGGACATGGATGACAAGTATAACCCCAATAAATACATATGAATAAACAATCCCAGATTAGAACGAGATTGGAATAATTATCCCTCACCTTTTATGATCAGTGAAATCATACATGTCATAAAATACTAAACATTACATGAATGTGTAAATATAATATCCACCATAATAAAAATCATAAAACATTAATGGGAATAATTAACACCATACAAAATAAATAGATAGTGATTAAGGCATATGTCTCACAGAAATAAAAGTGAGACAAAATAATACCTTACTTTAGGTATGATATGATTTGTATGCATACAAACCTCCTGTATAGTGGGATTAAAAATATTATTAACTTGTAAAAAAACCATAATAATATTTATGATATCATATATTATTGACTTAGGTCTTTATATTATTCGTTAATTTGTCAATCCCTTGTTAAAGCAATGTTTTGGGTAATAATCATTTCATTTATCGTAGGTTTTTGGACCTGTTGTTCTTGATATTATTATATATATAAGGATTTACTTACATACTGAATATAAAACATGATTTATATTTCATATATATTCAGTATACATATATATATATATATGTATATAATATAGATAAATGAAATGAAATACACGGTTCATGGAGACGGTAGGCCGTATGTACACATGAACACTATTTTCATTTCCTTATTAAATTGAATGGAAGTAAGTAAATGACATATATATACACACAAATTATTATGTCATATATTTCATTATTATTCATTATATATACTTTATAATCATTCTTTAATGGTTAACATGGAGAATGAATCTCATCATGTCGTGGAGACGGTAATCCGTACATACGCACGAGCGACGATATCGTTCCCAAAATTATTGAATGGATGTGTAGTGTATGGTATAATAGCTAATAATTATTATAATGTTATAATAATAATATATAGTTATTCTTTACACCATTATACCCATCCAAGTAAGGTGGTGGTGGGAAACAGATTACACTATGACGTGGAGATGGTATTCCGTACATACGCACGAGCGATTATTTAATTTTCTATAGGATGGACCGATGATGAAATAGGGTTGTTTCATATTTATAATGACATATAATTATATTAATGATACTTATGTTATTACTTTATAATAAAATAGCTAAATAAGAGGATGTTGAAGAAGAACGAAACATGAAAGAATCGGTAGAAGAGATTACATCTTCCTCAATGTACCTCTTTTAAACATCCTCTTAGGGCACTAGAGTTGGTATTTTGAGAAGACCATAACCTCTATAATATAACTATAGAGGTTTATAATAATAATATTAAGGGTTTTTTTGATTTTGATGGCTCAATATTGAGTGAATAGGAGTGGGAAGGGGTACCCATTTATAAGAGAGGATAGGGGAACTTTTGAAAACCTCCAAAATATTAATTTATAATAAACTCAAAACCCACCTAAAAACAGAAAAAGTGACTCAAATTCGGATATGAGGTAATATAGGGTTGTAATCGCATCAACCAATCAAATTTAGACATGTTTTGACCTTATTTTGAACCTTATCATTTCGATTTATCATTATTTAATATATTTAATTTTATTTGTAGTAATACTATTATAATTTTTAAATTGTTATAAATACCTACTTATGTGTTGTTAATTTTACATACATAGATATATTATTACATTTTTGACCATATAATTTTTAATTTGTAATTTTTTAAATATTTGTGTTATATTTAAACAATTTAATAATATGTTATTTTTATAAAATATCCATAGTGTCAATTTTGACAATATTTAATTATTTGAATTTTAATAAAATACACACATAAGATATATTCTATATAAAATATTTAATAGATTCCTAACATGTCATATCAATCTAAAAAATTCATGGAGAACATTAATTCGTTCATATAATATTTGTTTTAATATTTTTAACTCCATTAATTTAATATTTCACATAATAAAATAATTACTACAACATTTTTGTATAATTATATAATATAATTATTTGTTACATAAAAATTAAAAATAAAATACTATTATGTAGATAAATATAATATATTCAATAAGAATACTTTTACACTAATTTATCATCTTAAAATCACAACATTAAAATTGTTATATTTATTAAATTATGAAGGTGACAACGTTGACATTATTTAAAATATTATAATATAAGTATCAAAATTTCTTTTATAAGTCTCCAAATAGTCAACCATTCAACACTTAGATGCTTAGGGTTCATATATACTCGACTAATAAGGTTTGGAATTGTTTCCAATTCTTTTTATGGGTATTAGTAGTCTAATAAAAACTATATTATTTATTTTTCACTAAATAAATAATTTCTGCATCATTAATGTATAAGCTATTAAGGTAATTATATATTTCTTAAAAATAACAAATAAATTACCATGATGAAGAAAAAATTTTTATCTTTCAAGTGATTATTTTTTATTCCAATTTATATTATGTATAAACTTATATTAAAAATACATTAATTATTAAAGTCTGAGTGATGCATATTTCACTTTCATTAAATAAAATAAATTAAGGGTCGTAATCACATCCAAGTTGGTTCCAAAAGATACAATTTCAACCCAAATAAATTTCAAGAAAAAATATAATAATCTAATTATATTAATACAAGTGTTAGGGAAATTTTATAATATTATTGTACCCTTAATTACCTAATTTAACTTTAACTGTAGTAAATAAAATTTACCATAGTTACTATTCATAATTCTTAAAAATAAAAAGTAGACTATTAAAATTATTTGTACCTACTTATTCCAAATATGGAATCAATTTTTCAAAATTCAATACACATAAGTTGCAGTGTCTAATTTAAAATTAATCCCTTTATTGAGAAAATGAGTTTTAAAAGATAAAACATTGCTAAAGATTCAAATATTTTTACCAATGAATTCAATGTAAAATTATAGATAATAAAATAAATTATATTAAATGATAATAATATATTATATTTATATTTTAAAACTATTAAATATTTAATTTAACTATATAAAATATCTCAATGAAAAAAGTTGTTTTTAATTAAAATTTAGCGTATTTCTACTATTCATTAAAATGTAGAGGTTTTCAGAATAATGTCAAAAATTTATCCAACATAAATTATTTTATCCTGATTAAAAATAATAAGTTTAATTTGTCAAATTTAATTTATAAACTTATCAAAAAATAAATTTAATATAGGCGCGCCATCAGAAGGCGATAAAACTACATTTCTATGAAAAATACATCTAGTATCTGAAAAATTAATTTTGTTCTCATACCATGTTCTAGAAAATGTGAAACATGAATTATAATGATATAAGATTTGAAATTCTGTTAATACTATTCATAACGGATAGTTCATAATAATAGTATCATATATCATTGTTTAGTGAAACTCAGTATTGCGTACCATAAAAGCTATCGAGGAAGGTCGCTCTTGCATGTAACACAAGCCAAGTATATGGTTTACGTATACTACAAGATACTACGGTGTTGCATATAGCATAAGCTAATCTTTGTGTAGCGTACAACATGAGACATCCAAGAAAACAAAAATATTATTTCTCTTAAAATCTCAGGGTGTTACAATACGCCTTTCTCTAAATACCTATAATGAACTAATCAATACACAATA
This sequence comes from Viscum album, assembly GCA_963277665.1. NCBI lineage: Eukaryota > Viridiplantae > Streptophyta > Magnoliopsida > Santalales > Viscaceae > Viscum > Viscum album. The sequence continues at coordinate 1,444,111,267 of OY728155.1, read as the reverse complement.
TCTAGAGATTTCAGTCCAACATATAACAACCCATAGTTTTATCAATGATATTTTCATTCTGATAATTATGCAATATAGTTTAAACCACATAAAATCACATTGATAACACAATACAAACTTTACAAATTAACTATGAATGAAATAAGAGGTATTTTTATAATTTATGGAACCATTACCAATTGAATTGTAACATGACCATTGGAAGAGTAAAGTGAACATTTGGAATAGTAAATGAAAAAATAGAATATTAACCTTAAACATAAAATTTAAAAATTAATTATTGTATTCTATGAAGGAAATTATGATGTATTTATTTTGTATAATATATAAATAAATGTTTTAATAATGAAAAATCAAGTGTTGGTATTTTTGTAAGTCACAAATTTTTAATTTAAATTTTATATAAAAATTACTAATTTAATATAATATTTATTTTCATAAAATGTATTAATAAATGTAAATTTTATTTCTTATGATTATATTATAATTTTACGAGACCTTGAGTAATTTTTAATTGTTTAATATAATTAGTTATAATAATAAAATTAGTATTTTCCAATTAATGGGTGATTTTAATTACAAATTTAATTTATCATAGTCAGAATATTATTTTCATAAAATGGATTCCATTTTTTAATTCTACATGTGAAATAATGGGTATTTTATTTTTTAAGTTGTCTCTAAAATGCTATAATTTTTTGTTGTATATTGAATTTTGTGATAATTAACAAATAAATAAATTTTTTGTGTCTTGTATAATTCATCGATGATGCATGGATGATGTAATCACTTATTATTGAACTATAATAACTTTTATAAATTATTTATTCATATAATCATCTCTATTTTATTTTTTAATAAAAAATAATAAACAAAAGATTAAAATAATGAGAAATCACCCTCCCCTCCACTATCAATATAATCCTCAACACCTCTTCTCCTCAATCCTCTCAAGAATTCAGACTTGTCCAAAATATTATAAGTACTCCCCCAATCCTCTACCTCACACATAGGAGCCTTTGGTCTCAACAAAAGACAAATAACAACCCCCCTAAGGATGTTCTCAAGGAGATGTATTCAAGTGGTAAAATCCAATGTCATTAATTTTAAATTCTTTTCAAGTTCTTTTCTTTTGTTATTCTCTCATCACATTCTCCTTATATGACTCATTATTTTTATTGAATTAACTTACATATATTTTAATCATATTATGCTAATGCAACAATCCATAATCAAAACCCCTATCACCTCTGTTTAATTATACAAATGAAAACATTGTCAATGCAGTGTTGATTTATCACTTTCATTGAAGACAAGTTTTCATTTTTCATAAATTCCTTAAATCCTTGTCATAAAATAATTATAATATTTTAAATATATTGTAAAATATTTGTTTTAATGTTATTTATGTTCAATAAATATCATGTATACATAATACAAAATGATAAAACAAAACAGGTTTGTTGTGACCGAAAACCGCCAAATTATCCAAAAACTATCATCATAAACTTAATGATTCATCCTGATAACAAAACTAATTTTTTATAATATCATTCAAACTTATATATGATCATTAATAATTTATAATAAAAATTCTTAATATGTATCCAAATTTTACATGAACTTCCCATGTACTATACAAGTGAACCGATTATGAAAATCATGAAAAAAACACTCCCAAATGATAAAATTAAACTCTACAACTCGTTACAAGTCTCATAATTAACTCAAATAAAAATAAAATGAATAAAATTAATTTATAAGAGGTTATGTATTTTTAATTAATTAATTTTATTTTATTATACAATATATTAAATTAAATAATACTTTCAGACAAAAGGTCAAGTTGTTCTTAATCCCAAGTCTATTATCTTGGGTTTTCCCAATCAAACTCCATTTTTAGAATAGATGTTCTATTAATTTTACATAAAAATCACTCCCATTCCATTCATTTTAAATTTTTTTATATAAATTTTCCCAATCTATTTTTATGATAAATAATTTTTTTCTAATGAACTCTTCCATAAAAAAACACATGATTTACTTCTCTTCATATTGTGTATTATTAAATCATGATTGATGATTCTTATAAGAATAATGTTATTCAATTATTATTTTAGGAAAAAAAAATTTTATACACAAAATTATTCTTTATTAAATTCTCCTAAAACAAATTTCTTTTCCATGGGTTATTTTATGGAAAAGATTGTTTTACATTCTTTGTGGCATGCATGATTATGTAAATGCTAATATGTGAAGGGTTCACCAAGAATGATATATCACTCCAATTAATTGTGTAATGTGATGAATCTCATGATATAATGGGAAATATTCATAAACATAATTCTATATTTGTGCACAAATATGATGTTATTATGATTCAAATATGTTATGCATGAACATGATGTTGTCTTTGCTCACAATTATGTGTGGTGTTGAAAACTAAGACATGATATTTCATTTTAATGCATTGAAATATTCCATGAATTTATATATTGTTTTCATCTCATGAATATAATTTCAATATGATGATTATGCTAACCCATGTAATATTATTATTTTTCTATTGTTCATCCTCTTATTGGGATTTTAGCTCAACTATTTTTGATGTATATACTCAGGTGAATACTTTTAATAAGGAGAACACAAGGGTCCATAAGAATATAAAGAAGAATGAATTAAATTATGTTTCTGTTTTATTATTTAAAAAATATTTATGTTCTTAATTTCTCCCAAGAGTGAAAAAATTTTGGATCGTGGATTTATTTCACTATTATGTTGGTTACTTTTAAAATTATTCAATTGTATTATTAAAAAAATTATGGTCACTATCATTGTTATCAGAGCATGGTTTAGTTTATTTAGGAATTAAGATTTCAGAAATTTAGTGAAATCCCTTATTATGGGCCTATGTATATATATAAACATAATAATCATTTCAATATTGATGGACACTATAAGATATTACTAAATAGTTAATTCCATAAAACAATATATTATTCATGACATATTTAATTATATCTTATTCTAACTATTTCTATTTAAGAAAATTGTGGGAACCAAGAGAAACTATGACAAAAAACTGTGTGAGGTACAGTGTAAGGATTTCTTGAAATCCCCAATACCATGGGAGGTGGAGTTCAAAATCTCACGGTGATACATACACAACCATCTTAGGATATAAATAGTATCCCAAACAATATGTAAGATCCTACTTCACCTAAGAGGGAGAAACTATCTATCGAGTATTTTATATGTTAACGACAACTGACATTTAGTGGATCATCCAATACAGTAGTTTTGGATCAATGGATCCAATCAATGGAGAAGATATTTTTTGTTCATCACAATTCTGAGAAGAATAATGCGACTCTATCCATTTACCATTTAGATGGGGAAGGTGATTAATGGTTGGAATTAATTAAGAACACCTCGTCAAAGGTTGAAATTGAAGAGATGGAGTGGGATGAATTTATGAAAATATTTCTTCCTAACATGTATTTCCCTCAAACTCTTTATACAAAAAATCAATAAAAAATTATAAGAGTAGAAGTAAATGAAAGGTGAAACTATCACATATTACGATTCTAATTTTAGATGGATTTCGAGGTATATTTTTTGTTTTGTTTTGAAAAGGATAGAAAATTTGGTATATTATTTATTGGTTTAAAAAAACTCCATTTAAAGTATCTAGTTATTCCAGACATTGGGAATTATGAAGAATTTTGTGATGTGCACTCAATATGTAGATTGGGTTTGGGGAATGATCCCATGGTTATGGTGCTATGAAACAAAATATGGTGTTTCAATTTGGGGGTATCTAATGAGAATGTTCCAAATAAATATCAACCACTCATTTTTCAATAATATTGGAAGAAGAATAATGGAAACTACCTCAAAGGGATGGGGAAATTCTATATGTGTGTGAGATAATTACAACAATCTCATAAATTTTTAAATTAAATTGGGGAGAAGTAAAAATTGGTTGAGGAATGGAGAGAACCTTCTATGGTTCAATGCTTTAATTGTAGGTAAAAATAGAGTTATGCAAGAAATGGAACTAACCTCTAGTTTTGGAGGGTAGTCATAAATAGAATCCACTAATTCCAAAGGATAAATGGAAAACTTATGCCATCACTACTACTAAGGTGGTCTCAAATAGTGATTTGCTGATAGGTACACTAGTTATTCATTCAAGAGTAGAGAACATACTGTTTCATTCTTGTACTGCACATTATTTCATTTCTTTCATGTTTAGTAGACCAATTCAAACTCTTCCTCAAAATAAAGAGGTTGGGATATCTATGAGAAAAAAAATGAGAAATTATTTTATCCAATGTATATTACTTCCCCCGTGTTAATGTTTTTTACTAAACGTCCCATAAAATACTAACTTACTTACTTTGGTGGATTTTGATGCTATAATGGGAATGGATAGGATAACATTGTACAAATCCAACATCAAGTATCAGAAAAGGGTGATCACACTTCACATCCTAAAACATCATCAAATTATATACTAGTGCAAGGATGAGGATGGATCTCTTTTAAAATCATTTCCTCACGTGTATAAATTATTTCCATACAAGAATGAAAATCTAACTCAACTAAATGAATCATGATCGATGAAATTCCCATAGTGAGGGGAATTAATGGTGTGTTCCCAAATGATTTTTTTGGTCTTCCTCTTAACCGAGAGGTTGAGTTCACAATTAAATGTATTCTAGGAACTCTACCTATATCAATGAAACATTACATAATGGAAACCATTTATTATGAAAAACTAACGAGGTAGTTACAAGGTAATCTTGAAAAGTGGTTTATAGGCTCGATTGCCTCATCATGGGTTGAGACAGTTCTCTTCATAAAAAAGAACTATAGATCAATGATCCTCTATATTGATTATTGTGAGATCCACAAAATGATGATAAAGAACATGTATCCCCTCCTTGGATATATGACTTTTTAGATCAATTGCATGGGGCCATGTATTTCTCATAGGCAGACCTTTAGTCAAGATATAAAAAATTAAAGGTGATGAAAGAAGATATTTCCAAGATAGCCATTAGAATGAGGAATGGACACTCTGAGTTCATTGTGATTAATAATACACTCATTAATGCTCATGAAATATTAATGGAAATTATTAATATAGTATTTTTAACTTACCTTGAAAAATGTATGGTGGTATTTATTGATGATATTCTGATATACTTTAAGGCAATGAGGAACATGTGATGAATTTGAATATTGTACTAAAGACATTGTGAAAGAAGAAAATTTATGAAACATATTATAAATATGAGTTATGTACGGAGGAAGTATCATTATTGGGGAATTTTATCACCATCAAAGGAGTATTTTTTCACCCTTCTATGATAATGGTAGTCAAAGAGTGGGCCAAGACAACATCTGTAACAGAGATCCATATATTCCATGGTCTAGCTTTGTACAATCTGTGATTTTTTTAAGAAAATTTCCCGATTTTCAAACGAACTAAACAATATGACTCAGAGGGTAGAAATTTTTGTTTGTCTTAGTGAATATTAATACTTCTTTAATTAGTTAAAAAATAGGCATACCAACGTGCTAGTACTCACACTTTTTGAAAGTGGGGAACTCTTTGTTGTATACAGTGATGTGTCAAAGAAGGCCTGAGGTTGTGTACTAATTAAAAATGATGAAGTGATAGACTATGAATCAAGGTAATTAAAACATCTTGAGGAAAACTGTACCACACGTGATATTGATGTGGAAGATATGTTTTTTTAGTGAACCATTAGTGATATTATCTTTATAGGGAGAAGTATGAAATATATACTAATCATAAGAGCCTTAAATATATATTCACACGAAAAGAGATTAATATTATCCATCGAAGTTGTTTATAGATTTTTAAATATTATGACTTCTAAATCAACACTCATCCTATCAAATTTAATAAGGTTAAGGATGATCTAAGTGGAAATGGTCTTATGTCATTATCAATGATGATAATTAAGTAGGATCCAATATTATTATATTTTAATGTTATGGACATGGAAACCATTAAGGAAATAAAATCATCAATCCTTTCTCAAATTATAACTCACACATCCCTCATGGAGATTAGAATGTATTATAAAAGAAATGGTTTTGAAATTCAGAGGAAGGTAGTAGATATGATCAAGGGGAAATACACATAGTTCAAAATTTATGAGGACATAATTGTCTGATATGGTTATGAATATGTGTACCATCCGACCCAGAGATAAAGAAGGATCTTTAGAATGGCACAAATTTCTCAATGTTCTATATTAACCTGGGGAGCACAAAGATATATGTATATATATGAGGGAACTATAGGAATCACAACATAAATAAATATATCACTGAATATACATCAATGTTCCCGGTACTTTAGCATGTTAAAGATGAAACAAAAAGTACAAGGTTATTATTCAACCATTGTCCATACAAACATGGATATTTAAAAACATCACCATGGACTTTTGTCATCATTATTTTTAATACATCTGGAGGAAATGATGATATATGAGTTGTTGTGGATCATCTCACATGGACATCTCAATATATGGTAATTAGAGAGAACATATCACTAGATCTACTTGTGTGGATATACATCTGTGAAGTTGTAAGGATACATGGAGTACAACTATTAATTATATATGTTAGAATATTTTATTCCCATACATTTTATAGAAATGTCTATAATGTGCTCAAAAAAGTGAGCTAATCTTAATTATGAATTCTCACCCTCAAACTGAAGTCTACCCCGACTATTCATGAACTAGAAGATATATTGAGACCATGATCTATGGACTTGAAAGGATGATGGGACCAACATATACCTATGGCTGAGTCCTCAAACAATAACCATTTCCAATAGACCATCCAAATGGATCCATATTGAGATATTTGTATGAAAATATGTAGAACACTAGAATTATGGGGTTAATTCATTGAATGTATGCTTATAAAAAATGAAATGGTTGAAGAAATGGTGGAAATGGATAAATCCATTCAACTGAACATCACTGTTGCAAAATGTATACTGAATATCTATAAAGACAATCATATATTGGATATAGAGATTATGTTTGGAGAAATTTTATTCATCTACACATCTCCATGAAATGGGAACATGATATTTTGGAAGAATGGAAAACTACGTCCCTAGTATGTCGTCCCACTTGATATCCTTGATCGTGTGGAATATGTAGCCTAACGACTGGAACTTCCAACTAACATGTATCATGTTAATGATGTATTCCATATATCCATCATGAGGAATTAAATACCAAGTTCCCCACATGTACTGAGTACATATGGGTACTATTATAAAATAACATCTCTTATGAGAAACCAAATGTGATGATCTTAGACCGTAGAGATAAAGTTCAATGGAAAAAGACTAATCATTGGGGAAAATTACTATGGACGAATAATAAGTATGAAGAGTCAACATAGAAACCATAGAAAGTGAGGAAGGAGAATTACCATCACATTTTCCCCCATAGTAAGTAAACCAAAATTTTGAGAGAGAAATTATAGAAGGGTGAAAGAATGTAACAACCAAAAATTTCATTTACGAAGTTACCCATTTTATAATTATTTCATAATGTATAAATCACATAAAATCAAAATGAGAACACAATAAAAACATTAAAATTGAATACTGAAATAAATTAGATGTATTTTTTAGGGAATTTTTACCAGTGGAATAGTAAACTGACCTTTGGAATAGTAAAGTGACCATTAGGAATAGTAAATTGGCAAATAGAATGGTTACTTGACGTATGAATGTATGGATAAAATTTAGTTATCTTATGATTGAAAGTATTATGTATTGAAATCATGGAATAAGTAAATAATTGTTTTAAAAATGAAAAATTAAGTGTTAGTATTTTTGTAAGTCATAAATATTTAATTAAATTTTTATAATTAATTTAATATTTTAAAAGAAAATCAATTTTCATAATTTTTTTAATAAATTAATATTTGGGATTATTATTTTTATAAGAAAATTTTAGCATACCTTAATTAATTTTTCAAAGTGTTATAAAATTAGTTATAATTTTGAAATATGTATTTTCCATGTAAAAGATATTTTTAATTCAAAATAAATTTTATAAATTATATAAAATTATTCTAAAAAAATGGATTTCAATTTTTAATTCTACATGTCAGAAAATAGTTCGGTTGAATTTTTTGGATTTTTCTAAAATACTTGAAATTTTGGTGAATAGTTAATTTATGTTATTTAACAAATAAATGAATTTATGTGTAATGGATGAGTCATTGATAAAGCATGGATTATTTAATCCCCTAATATCGAACTATAAATTTCACAATACTGTATTTAGTCAGGTAATAATCAGTATTTCTTTTCTTGAGCCAAAATAATGAACAAATGAATAAAATACTAAGAAAACACCCCTCTCCTCCACTATAAATAGCACCCCTCACCTCCTCTTCTTATCACACCTCTAAAATGTTATAATCTTCCAAATTCTTCACAATAATTTCCCCAAAACACTCCCTAATCCTCTTCCCTATTTTTGGGATCCATTGGTCTCAAAAAATGGCTAAAACCAATCCCCCAAAAGAAGCTACTAAAGGAGAAGGATTCAAGAGATAAAATCCTCTTGCTTTTCTATTAATTTCTTTTCATTTTATTTTATTTTATAATTCTATCATCACATAACACTCAATAAAAATGAATGATAACTCCATTAACATAAAATCTAATTTACTTTTATCATTATAATGGAATAATCCATTATCAGACCCCTACTCTTCTCCCTTATATTCTGAAAATGAAAACGTCATCCGTGAGGTGTTGATTTATCACCTTCGGTGATGAAATGTTTTTATTATCCTTAACCGCCTCCATGTATAGTCATAAAACCATAATAATGTTTGATAAAAATTTGAAAATGTATTTCATAATATTATTTTCATTCTAGAACTAACATATATAAATAATAATAAATGATAAAACAAAACAATTTTGTTGGGATAAAAAATTGCCTAATTATCCTTAAAGGAATATAATGAACTTTTAATGAATTATTTATCCTCATAACATATAAAAAAATTATATATAAGATATTTTTATCTTCTAGATGATCATTAATAACATTTAATAACAATTATTTCTATTTATCATCATTTTACGTGAACTTCTATTCTTTGATAGAATTGAACCGATCATGCAAACTATGAAAACAACACTCCAGAACGATGAAATTAAACTTTATAAGTCATCAATAATCCCATAAATGAATATAATAATAATATAATGAATAAAATTATTCTATAAAGGGTAATTTATATTAAAATTAATTAATTTAATTTTATTATCTAGGATATTAAAGTGAGAAAATCGTTCGGACATTAGTTAAGTGGATTCATGAACCCAACTCTATTCCTTTGGGTTTTCCGACTCTCAAACCATTTTCATTATGGATTTTACATTATTTTTCTCTAAATATCATTTTATTTAATTCTCTTATAATTTCTAGGATATAAATTCTTTCAATTTGGTTTTTTAAAAAGTGAAAATATTTTTCTAAAAGAACCCATCATTTAAAAAACACATGTTTTACATATCTTGAGTTTTTTTCTTCTTAACTCATGATTGATGATTATTATACCAATAATGTTATTATATGTATATTTTTCTAACAATAATGTTTAACTTAGATATTATTCATTATGAAATTATCATAAATCCCATCTCTATTCCATGGGTTATTTACTGGAAAATATGTTTATACGTTCTATGTGGAATGTAATATTATGTAAATTTTATGATGTGATGGGTGCGCCAGAATTATATAGCACTATAATGCATTTGGTAATGTGATATATCTCATGAGATAATGTGAAATATTCATGAACATGATTCTATATTTGTTCACAAATATGATTTTATTATAATTCACATGTGTTATGTGTGGACATGATACTATATTTGTTCACAATTATGTGTGGTCTTGACCACTAAGATATTATGTTTAATTTTTAGGAATTTCCCCATTCCATGAATGTATATAATAATTTACCCATGACAATTATGTTAAGATGATGATTATAAAAACCCATGTAATATTATTTTATTTCTATTATTCATCGTCTTAATGATCTTTTAGATCACCCCTTTTTTATTTATATACTCCAGTGAATATTTTTACTAAAGAGTGTTGGAACCATGTCTATTATTTTCTAGATAGGGATAGTGGTTTGGTTTAAATGTCAATACACATTGGGTTGATCAAGGATTTTTCAAGGAATGTGGACAAATGACTGAGGATGAAAGTGGTATTGAAGGTGTCACAGTTTCTTGGGGTTTTCAAAATATTTTTTGGCACAAAATTAGTAGTTTGATTTTGAAAAGGGGAGTTTTTAAACAACGTCATTACATGGAATGGGTTTTTTGAGAATAGTTCACATATCATGAATTATGATATGCATAATTGTGAAATGCAGAAAATGTAGTAGGAATAGTTCATGGAATGGAAAACGGTACAAAAACCGTGTATGAGGAATGGTTCGAATAGTAAATGCGGTATGCGGAATACTGGAGGTTTGCAGGATGGAACATCATTGGTGAAAATGAGGTGGTAATTTGGGAAGCCGCATAGGGTGTTTTTTGTTAAAATTAAGTGGATATTTTGGTTTCATAGAAGAAAGAAAAGGTGTTATGCTGAAAGAGACGAAAATATGGACCACAAGAGATGCACGATGTGTGGTGAAGGAGGTTCCATATCTAAAAGTTGGTAAAGCTCAAATTAGTAGATTTTTCATATATATTTTCCTATATAAGGAGCATTAATCACTTAATTATATATTGTCTTTGATATTATAATGAATCTGAGAGTAATTTGGTGAAATATAGATGTAGATCACAGATATAAAACATTCTAAAGACCTTAATTAAAAATCTAAAATGAATTTTACGAAATCTAGAACAGTTTGTGGAAGATACTATGTGGAGTGAGGTAGTATAAAAAGGAATAAAGTAAGTTATATACGATTCATGGAGGAGAAGTGGGTATGTGGTGAAGTATTGGTACACGGGAACAGAAGCAAAGGCAGTTCTCAAATGGGGATGGAAACGTCGGTGTGAGGTCGTGGTTTGAAGAGGTGGTACATGGTTGCGGTATGCAAAGAAATCCAGTATGCGGAGTAAGAAGGGCAGGTTGCGGAGGACAAATTTGAGATTGAATATGTGGAAAAGTAGGTATCATCTATATGGAAAAGGAATAATTTAATATAGAATTTATTTATAGTTAAGGATTTAGGATTAAATTCCAACACATTGAAGTGACGTTCATGTTGATTAATTGAGTTTAGTTTCTTCCCAATGAAGTCACCAAGGGGGAGTCAACAGATGTGATATGGGGGATGTATTGTGCTATCTATAAATCCTCGTGATGGTAGTATTCCTACTACAAATTGATTGTGCTAATCTTTTCTACTCCGCAACTAGTAAAGATTGGTGTACCTTGTTTAGATCAGAAACTTATCAATGTATTCTCCTTGGATGTATCCCTTAGTGCTGAACCAAGTAAAATAGATTTTTATTTTCATTTCATGTGGTTTTTTGTTTTCTTCATATTCTCATTAGATAGTTTTAATAGGTTCCTACCAATGTGGGAACAATATCCATCTATTTAAAAGAAATATTTTACACCCTGATTCACCCATCCCATATAAGGTTGTTCTGAGGTCCTTAAAAGAGAACTGAAGGGCCCTTATGAATCTAGAGATGAAGGAGTAAAACAATGTTGACGTTTTATAATGAAACTTTTATGTGTGATCTTTATATTTCTCATAACACTAAACCTATGGGATCTTATATTTATATCATTTTTATGATGGTTACATTTCAAATTATATAATAGTAACATAAAAAAGTATAGGGTCACTATACAAAAACACCATTCCAATCAAAGGGTTGAGACATCCAATTTCATAAAAATATAAAATACAAATTCTTCCTTGACTTATTCATTAATAACATAACATTAATAATGAACCCAATATTCCCAACTTCACTAGGAACTATATCATCATGTGTTATGACAATTCATATAAGTGCACAATTTATTATATGAATTGATAATATTATGAAATTCTATGGACTATTAAACATTCTTACAAATAGGAATATCTATTAGCATGAAAAAATATAAAATTCCTATTGGAAGGTCTATTCTCATAACATCATCTCCTCAATATTACCAAGTATGAAAGTTATGAGGTGATGTGACATCCACATACAATTACTCAAACATAATAGTCAACATAAGTTGTTTCGCTTCATAGATTTTAATCTAAACCATATGCCATATATTTAGTATATATGAACATAAAACCTCATAGTCCTCATCATATCATTGAAATGATTAACCTGTATTGATGTGATAGATAATATAATACATTACCAAATTTTTTTCACACAAAAGAATGAAAATTATCTTATAACATGTTTTATGATATTCACATCATAGAATATTATTTTTAAAATAAATAATATTGATTTTTTTGAAGGAACCAACTCAAATGGACACAAACATGCACTAGATCCAAATTCTAATCATTTAGTTTTCTTTTATATGTTAACCATGCTTCTCATGAGTATAGATATAGTTTACACAACATAAAACCACAATCAGTTCTCTAATAATAAAAAACATTCATTAACATATTACATTTATAACATGTGAGATTACTCATTCCAAACAAAGATATATTTCAAAAATTTAAACATTATATTCACAATAATCACACCATCCTGAAAATCAATGGGTTTGTGTATTTTCATATTAGCTAAATAAAAAAATATTATTTCACATAATTGTGATCTTTTATCCATAATATCACAATAATGGAATCCAATATAGACATATAATCAGTTATTCTCATCTTTAAAACCAGCGGTAAAGGAAAACATAATAATGGTGTGAGTTCAATAACCCAGTAAGGTGAAATTTTTTCAATATGTTATCAATGGTGAGTTACTATTAATGTCATAAAACATAATCATGGATAAAATATAGGATTAAAAGAACATGAAATAATAATACTTGTTTAGATGACGAAACATGTACCATGGTATAAAATTTTGGAATCATGAGACAATTAACATGATCCATGGAACATAACAAAGGTGTGAAAAAATAAATGCGGAATAATCATAGTATTAAGTTATAATTACCTATTGGACATGATATTTTTATTTTATTCTTATAACATAGTGTTCATGGCCTAACGATCGATGTACCCCCTTAGGGTTGGGCTAATAATCTGTGTACTCTCTTTGGCATTAGCTGAAAACCTATTAACCCTATTGATTTTAGGCTATCAATACTTATACCCTCTAAGGAATGGGATAATAAATCATAAACACTCATGAGATTAAGAAAACATAGTGTATACCCTCCTAGGATTAGTTTAACAGCCTTTGAAACCTCTTGATATTACACTAACAACCCATGATCCCTCTTGGTATTGGCATACTTTTGGGGTACCATTCTGATCACGTGATATAGAAAACATTAACCAATGCATTATAGCGAAATATAGGACCCAACCATCAAAATAATATTCATCCTTACATATTTGGTAAACATGAAATTAATGAATAATTATACCATAAAGAACCCATATAATGAAAATGGGTTTTATATCATCTATATGTGGTATCCCATTGAATAACATCAAGAAATAGATCAGTTGATACCAAATTGAATCACCCAAAAGAATCATTTGGAAAACGTTTTAGATGGTGATTCATAAAACATAACTACAGGGAATTATATTATTTGAATATAAATATTAAAATTGGCGAGAAACCATAAAAATTGATTATATAAAATAATTTCAATAATACTATAAAATACAATGTTACAAGTTTTAGTTTAAAATACTAATATTTAAGAAATTGTAATGAATGAATTTTCAAAACTTATTTGAAAATAATTATTAATAATGGATATTTGAAATTATAGAAATTCTATCCAATGATAATGTAGAGGGGTAGATAAAATATATTAATGTGAAAGGAAAAAAATTATATTTTAAAATTAAATTGTCAAAAACTCACATCGTAAAGTGGATAGGAAAATATTATTTTGAGAAATAGTAATGGTAAATATGTGTGTCACGTGATAAAATATATATTTATATTAAAAAATAACATGGTGAGAAAATTTGAAATAAATAACATGGACATAGAGGATAAACCATCATTTAAGATGGTGATAATTATCCATAATTAGGCTATACTTTTATGAGTAAGAAATACATCAAGGAAGATGATATGAATTAAATATGTAATTTTCCCCATTTAAATAATTGGGAATAAAATATGAAATGGTGAATAAAGTAATATATAAAATTTATAATAATAAAGAACATGTATTAACATTATAACCAATATAAAGGATGTATGGGTTAACTAAATCCCCTATAAATCAGATAACCTTGAATCAAGCACTCATGAAAGAGGTAAAATGAGATAGAAAAATAAAAAACATCAATAAATAAGAATTAATTAAATATTTAATGGTAATTAATTAAACCATGTAAAATAAAACATGATGCACATTATGAGACATGTCTCATGAAAATCAAATAATGATGAAAGGAAGCCATACCATTACTCTAGACTTCCACGAAAGAAATTTAACCATATCTATAAGAAAAATAACCATTAAAAACATATTTCAAAATATTATTACAACTGATTACCTTTTTGTGAGTTGAAGGAGAAAGAAACCTCTTTAGCTTATGTCTATCAGATAGATCTCACATATCCTACAATAGTTGAAAGTGAATGTGGATAGGTCAGCCGCAGGTACACCAAGACATTCTGGTTGTGGAACTATTTTTCATAACCATCAGGGATTCATTAAAGGATTTTTATACTATTAAATTGGGAATGGATCATCAATTGAATCTGAATTATGGAAAATCATAAAATCTATCATATATTCTTTCCATCAAAGATAGAATTACTTATGGGTTGAGTCAGACTCTACAAATCCGGTTCCAATATTGATGAAGAGATCCAGGAATATTACCATATAGAATTCATCCATCATGGATAAAGTTAATTTATCTTTTTGAGAACATTCATCTAGAGGTTTATGTTTTTTTATAGAGTCCATTAAAGGTGTTGATTCACTTTTCAAAAGTGAAGTTAATGGGACTTCCTCTCTCTAGATGTTTTCTCCTCTGAGGTACTTCTCGTATTTTGTTGATTTTGACATGTTTTGCTTTCCAATTTCTATCCTTTTAACAAATATTGTTCAACTAATATTAATATATTCTAATAAATTTTTTAGGAACATGCAATACCTAGGTCTTCCCCTTTTGAGTGTACATATATTACATACTTATTGGTTATTTTCATAGCAATTTTTATGATTTCCCACACGATTTTTAAAATAGATATCGATACTAATTAATTGATTCCATCCTCACCATTACTAGAATATGTTAAATAATATAACATATGGTTCTTAATGATTTATAAAATTCTAATTTCATTACAAAAGAGTTTTTTTTATTCGTGAAGATGAAATCAATGACAAACTTGTTTTTAAAATTTTGAAATAATCAAGGTTGTTTATAATCAATGATTTTAAATACTAATATTACATTTAAAAACCATAAACCAAAAATTATTTAATTATTAATGTCTAATATTACCATAAATTTAGTTTTTATTTTCATCCATGATATAAATTTATATGCTAAACCAATCAAAACAAGTGTGTGTTATAATTAAAGGTTGGTTATGAAGTGATTTAGTGATAATGTATTATTATAAATGTATTATGAAATTATATTAAATTTAATTAAAGTGATGCATAAAAACTATAAATATTTAAGAATAATAATAGATATAAAAAATATGTTATAACATAAAAATATTAAGTTTTTTATCATCTTAGTATCCTCGTTTTAGGTTGTTGTATTTATAATGATCACATATAGTGAAAAATTATTCAATTAATCTTTATATAATTATAAAGATTTCTTAAGTAACTTATATAATCTTAAAATCCATTTTTATAACCATCCATTAAATATGGTGTTGAAGAAAGAAATGTGTTATTCATGGAGGTAGTATTATGTACATACACAAAATCTATATATTTATTTTTATTGAATGGATGTGGAAAATATAGATAATTGTTATAACATTAATATAATAAAAATTAATTATGATAATGATACTTATTCTATTATACTAATGATGTTAGACATGGTTTCTATAAGGAAGATATATAAAAAATTGTAGATGGGTGGATAGTTCTCACATTGATAAATTAAACATTCTCTTAGAGAAACTTATAGAAATGTTGAATTTTGGAGACATTATTTAATAATGGGAAAATAAATGTTGAATAATACTCTAGTAAAGGTAAAAAATCATATATGTTCTTAGTAATTTATTACTTTACATGTGGACTAATTTGGGTGGAATTGATCCCTTTTATATGTGAAAATTCCTTTTTATCGGAAAAGAATGTTTAGTAAAGGGTAAGAATATAATTGAAAGATATTTTCGTGAGTTATGTGAGGAATGGTTTATAATAAGTGTATATATAATTTTAAAACAAAAAAAATATCTTTTATAATTTTTTTTCTTATTAAAATAGGAACATTCAAGAGTCTCGAAATTACCCATTGTTCCCTTTAATAACCATGAATAAATAATAATCAAGGTAATTGGTTTATTACTAAAAATATAAGATGATACCTCTTAAAATATTAAGAAATGATTATTATAAATTTAGAATCCATTTAATCTAATTCATTATTTTTTATATTATAAAATTAAATTTCAAATAAAAAAATTTTATGTAGAGAAAACTGCTTTGGTAGAAAAATTATTTTTTATACATTTTTTGTTTTTATTAATATTAAAAATAAATTACTAAATAAAATAGTGTGAATATATATTTCATATGTTTATTCATGATATTAGATTAACAAAATTGAATAATGTAATTTATTCAGATAAAATTGTACAACCTTAATAATTTTTTTTTTGAAAAATAATTATTTCACCAGAGTAACTAATGCTTACTTAGTAACATATATTTCATATTAAAAAATGAAAAATAAAATATTTCTAAATTTTATATATTGATTAAAATTATTAAAACAATTTTATTATATTTCATTTATTGTGTCAATAAAAATTAGTTTATTATAATCAGACATAACACATAAAACTCACTGTTAGGAAATGCATTGTATAACAATAAAATTAATTTATTACTTCCCTCTTAATAAATATTTGATAAATATAAAACCTAATTTAATAAATAAATTAGGATAAAATATAAAAAAACATTTTCTATCAATAATAAAATATTATATTTTTCTCATAAAAGGTCAAATTTTAGTATAATATAATTCTATGTGCAAAGTGATTTCATCATTTATTTAACTACACTAATTGAATTTCACTATTTTATTAATATTAAAAATGAACATTATTTGTATCTATAAATATATTAAATAATTATTTTAAATATATTTATACCTTTTAATTGAATGACTTATTTATAATAGTTATAGTTATCCTAATAAAACATGTCACTATTCATTTTTGTTCAGAGTTTCATGTGAAATAAGCTATTCAGAGTATTATTTATTTGATTGGAATATGATACTAAAATATCATAGTGTTATATTCACCACCCCACATAAATAATATAAATACTCAAAATATTTAGTATCATGTAATAATAAAAATTGGTATGTGTATCCATTAGACAAGCATAAATCATGATAATATTTTGAAAAAGATACCGACCTCACTATCATAAGTTGGAATAAGAAACTCATCATGGTCCTTTATTAACATATCCTCAATTATATATGTCAATAATTCCTCCTTATATTGATATAAGGGTTAATATTATCTCAATACACACCTTTCATTGATTCATTTCCATGGTCATTGTTCTACCAAAAAACTAAAACCAAACATATTATAATAATATATAACAAAATCAGCGTAAATGATCATATAAATATGAAATTTATTTAATAATATGTATTATTCTATAATACCATCACTTTAACTAATTATAATATCAGTATAAATATAATATAATTATAATGACCTATAACTTATTTATTTTAACCTACGTTTTCTAGGGTCATATTCCTATTTGGTACCCGAACCTAATTCGTTATATATTGCATATTCATGCTCCATTTAAATCATTTATAATGGTTTATAAAGGTAATGTGAATCAATAAATTCAAATCCCCTACAAGATTCAATAAATTATATCATTTCAACCTCATTGTTTTGAATTGACTAATTATCAAGTTAATACCAAACTATCCTTTTTAAATGTTATTACCTATTGGTGAATTTGTGTTAGAGCCTATAACCACTTATTTGTACCCAAACATGGATTTAATTAAAATAGATCATAATAATATATTATTTTCAAACTATTTAAGGTGTGTTCTTACACTTAGCCTTATTCATAGTGTTTTCCCTCAAGTTCCCTCTTTATAATCCCCAAAAGTAACTAAACTATTCCATAATACTATTTATACCCTACTTTGATGCCAATAAGACACCTCCAAACAACTTTCTTAGATTTGATGCTAAAAACACATGATATAATTCTAAATTTGATATCAATTGATATTAATGAAGCTAAAAATACATATTTTATTGAAAAAAATTAAAAATTAAATCTCATAATAATCACAAAATGGCAAGAAATAAAAGATTACAATCTTTGGAGATCAATTACTGGAAAATTGATTTCACACAATCGTGAAAATTTATATATAAATACACCATTATAGATACCATTATATACTTATAATATGTTATAATAATTATTATAATATGGAAAAAATGATAACATAAGAAAGGGGTGAGCTCAAATTCTATGTATGGGAATAACATTTCAAAATTTCCTCAAGGGTTATATTATAAGAATGTGAGAAAACCCAAGAATGAAAAAAATATATGATAAAATTTAAATTCAAAAATCATAGATGTTCTAAAGATAAAATATGTACCATTGAATAAATGTTTTAAAACATGGGACAATAAAAATGAGCTATGGAACATAATATTGGAATACTATAATGAAATGTGGAATAATTATAAGTATAGGAAATCATAACCAAATTAAGTAAGAATTTTTATATGATTCCCATGTCATGTTTGTATGGTGATAACATCTCTTGTACAACTTTAGTCTTTAGAAAACAACCCATACAACATAATCATATTAAGAGAAAAACTAGTGTAACCTCTTGGGATTAGGTCAACAAACCATGTACCCACCTCATATTGGGATTAAAACACACTTATCATTCTGGGAATTGGCTAAAAGAATATTTACACACTAGATATTTTGATAATAACCCATGTATCCTCTTGGTATTGGGATAACAACCATTGAAAAATCATTGTATTGGGATAATAATGCTTTTTTATGGGATTGGGATAAAAACCAGTGTAAACTATTAGCCTTAGTTTACAACCTCTGCATAATTTTTGATATCATGAGATATAAAATATCAAAAAAATTATTTGAGGTAAATATATTACCCATATCATAAAATAATATTCATGCATGAAATTTGGTGCCCTATGAAATCATGTATTCATTATATCATAAAACAACACATGGATTAAAATGGGGTTTTTGTAACATTTCCAAGTAGTATCACATTAAATAACATCAATAAATAGATATGCGCTTTCTAAATTCAATCACTAAAATAATTTAATTAAAAATATAATTTAGAGGGTGATTTGTAAAAAATAACTCCATAAGAGTTCGATTTTTTGATGATATAAATCAAAATGGAATCTAAATCACAAAATGATGTTTCATAGAAAGTTACAGTAACATCCTAAAATGAGAACTTACATCATTATTTTAGAAAATAAATTTTGAAAAAGGGAAATGAATAAATTATAAATCATTTTTGGGATACAATAATTAATAAATTATCTTTGAAAATAAATGAATCTTATCCAAATGAAATTTTTAGTAGAATATAAAATATACAAACATCAATTAAAAAGCCTTTTAAATATTTTATAACACCTTTTTTAAAACCCAAATCATAAAAATGATAAAATATCCTATTTAAAAAGGTTTTAATGGTAAATATAGTGTTCACATGATAAAATAAATATTTGTTATTAAAAATAATAGTTGAAATAATTGTGTAAAAAAAGGAAATAGACATGGAGGTTAAATTGTCATTCAATATGATGAAAATTATCTATAACAATGTTATATATTTATGGGAAATATATTCATCACAAATGATGATTTTAATTAAAAATTAAATTTTAACGAGATAAATAATATTCAATTTCATAAAAAATATCAAATAAGTGAATATTGAAAACATAGAACAATGGATCTCAAGGGGTAAAATGATAACACAAATAAAAGAAGTTTGAGTTAACCACATCCCTTGTGGCTTTGATAATTATTAAATCAAAAAATTATGAAAGAGTGAACATGAAATAAAAAATTAAATACCATGAATAAATAGATAATAATTATATATTAAATAAAATAGGATGTATTAAAACAATTTAAAATAAAACATGGTTTAAATAAGGAAACATGTCTCATGGAGATCCAAAATTGAGACAAAGAACCCTTACCTTAACTCTTAACTTCCACAAAGTTATTTAGCCTCCAATATAATAAACATGACCATATTAATAACCTATTTAATAAATATATTCCAATATACTAACTTTTATACTTTTAAATTATAACCATTTATTATAGATTTATTAGTTAGTTATTAGTTATTTTAATTGCTTGATGTGAGGGATTTTGATTATTTCACACATGTTCTATAATGGAAATTTTGATCATATTTAACATAAAATAAGTTATTAAGTGAATAATTTATTTTTATACTATAATATAAGATCACAAATGATTTATAACATTATAATTTCATTCTATGAGATTTTTGGTGATTATTATTCAAAATGAAATCCATGACTAGCTTGTATTTTTTATTTTTAATGAATAAATGTCGGTTTGTTTATAATAATTTTAAATGATAATATTAAATTTAACTAAAAATAAAAAATATTATATTTATAAATTAATATATAAAAATACTTATAATATTTTTTTCATGTCCATCAATGATATAAATTTATAGCATTGTTCAACTTGCATTTAAACTGACCTAAACAAGAACACCTTTTATGTAATGGGTGGTTATGAAGTTATTTAGATATAATATCACTACTACAAAATTATAATTAAATTATTTAACTTTTATTTATTTTATTTATAATTATTTTAAATATCTATTAGAATAATATAAAAAAGAGTCTATTACATATGATGAATAAATAATTTATCCTCTTTGTACGCTCATTTTCGGAAGTTGCATTGACAATGATCACTTATTGTTTATATTAACTTAATTTATCATTAAATAATGTTAATAATTTTATAATAATCCTATATTTTTAAAATAACCATATTTAGAAGCATCCCTGAATG
Organism: Viscum album; assembly: GCA_963277665.1. Taxonomy (NCBI): domain Eukaryota; kingdom Viridiplantae; phylum Streptophyta; class Magnoliopsida; order Santalales; family Viscaceae; genus Viscum; species Viscum album. The sequence continues at coordinate 1,444,089,695 of OY728155.1, read as the reverse complement.
TTGGTTAAGAAAAATGAATCATATTTTTCTTGGAGTTGGTAATTCACACATATATATGAGAAACATTTTAATTTATTTTGAATGGATGTGAAAAAGATAAATAATAGTTTTAACATGAATGTATTTTAATTATAGTTTACTTATTCTAATTATTATATTATAAAAATATATTTATAATATCTTTGGATAAGTATGATATTAAAAACAATAGTTTAAGGAGAGAATAATACTCATGATGGGAAATTAATCATTCTCTTAGAGGACCCCCTGGAAACGAATGATTGAGGGAATATTCCGTGCTCAAAGGGAAAAAACATGTAATAACACCTTGGGAGAGGTAAAATTGGTATAGTTTAAATTGAATTTATAGTTATATGTGTTTCTTGATGTGGGTGGAATTGAACCACTCTTACATGTGAAAAATGACTCTTCCTTGTAAAATAATGTTATGTAATGGGTATGAATATAGTTTCATGAGAGTTAGATAGGTTTGGTGAGTAATTTCTTCTAAGTCATTAAGGTATCTATATATATCCAAAAAATTATTTTATAAGGTGTTTTTCACAATTTAATATACCAAAATTTGAGCCTCTAGAAATTACCTATTTTCATGCTTATTAACCATGATTAAAATTTAACTGTTGAAATTATATTATTAATAAGAATATAAGTTGATCGTTATTATAAAATATTAACATTATTAATCATATTTTAGACTATATTTAATCATATTCAATTTTAAATATTAGAAAATTTACATTCAAATTAAATCATAAGATATAGGAAAAATTGTTTCAATATGAAAAATGGTTTTTATAAATTAGGTGTTTTTGTTATTATTTCATATCAAATAATAATTAAATTAGTGTAAATATGTTTCTCCATATGATTAAATATTATAATAGAGTCATAAAACTATATCAATTTAAAAAATTAATAAAAAATTACAAATAATTTATAAAAAATATTCATTGAAAAGTAACTATTTTACCGTGGTAGCTATTGTTTAAAGTGGTAACTTATATTTTATATTAAAAAATGAAAATTACTATTTTAAAAAAATTTAATGTGTTTATTAAAATTAAAAAAATATTAGGTTTTATTTCTTGATTTTTTATATGTTATTTTAATATAATCATGCATGAAATATAAATATTTTTTTAGGAAAATTTATCTTCTAAACATAAAATGAATGTATTAATTTATTAAAAATAATTATTTGATGGATGCTAACTTATTTAATTGTATATATTATAAATATATTCCATTAAATTCATTATTGGAAAATAATATAATATCATTTACAACACATAAAAAGAAAATTTGAAGTAAAATCTATATTTATGCATATAATGACATAACAAGTTATTTGAATGCGTTAATTGAATTTTATAAATGAATTAGTAAAAAATGTTATCCATTTTTTTATTTATACACATATTTTTAAAGTATATACCACTATTTGTACCCATCAATTAAATGAGTACATTACAATGCTTTATTAATGTTAACAAAAAGTTTCATGGTTTATTTTAGTTTGTAGTTTCATGTGAGATAGGATATTAATCATATTATTTATTTAAAGAGAAATTGACACTATAATATGGGGTTGTTATAGTTTGGATATAGTTATTGGGTCTACCATGTTTTCGTGTGATAGTTATTGGTGCTTCTACAATTAATAAGTTTTTTTTCATACTAAAAAATCCTTCCTCTATGAAAATACCTCATTAAGTGAAATACCCAAGTACTTGACTTTTTCTATTTGCCATAAATAATACATGATGGATTCTAAAAAATAAAATTTTATCATATAATGAAAAAATTATTTTAATAGTATGTATTTGTAAATAATTTTTAAAAAATATTCTTAAGGTGCATAATAATCTACAATGTACTAAATTATTATAGATACAAAAACATAGTCTATAATAACTTTTCTCAACATATTTCACTAATGCTTCTACTATGTAATATGAAAAAATATAAATAATATTTTGTTCTTAACCCTTTATCCACTAATATTCCCATTTCTCAATTTATTAGGAACTCTTACAGTTATTTTTTCTTAACAACAAACAAATATTTCTAATTACAAGTGTCTTAAGTTCTTCTAATACAACATTAAATTTAAATTATAAAAGATAAATAATCTATATAAATCTATTAGAAATATCATGTAATGTGTGATGGATAAAAAAATCTACTTTGGCATATGTAATTAGATACATCATAACGATATTCCCCCTTCTTAGAGAGATAACATTCAATCTGAGATTAAAATAACTCGAACCTGAATTTTTCCACTATCTATTTAAATATATGGTTAACATATTCACTATTAATAAATAAATCAACCTAATAATCTATTTTATTAATATTGTTCCCAATTTTTTTGATTGATATCGTAATATAACCTCAATGGATTTCATTCATCACTCTAAAAAGCTATTTATAATGAACAATTGTTTTCATATGTTATCTATACATTTTTAATGAAATAAATAATTCTACCAATAAAATCTTGTAGAAACTTGGAAGTAATGTTTTCCAAAAATATTTATTATATGATCATTATGTTTTCTTATATACATAAATGTATATATACAATTTATATATATTATTGTAATTCGTTGGTATCTCCAAACTTTTTTGTTATGGAATTTATACCAGATTAATAGGGTCTCCATTAAGGAATATCACCTTGATATCTAACCACCCAATATATAATCATATAATAAGATGTGATAAAGTATAATTCAAATGGATTTGAAATGATGGTTGGTGAAAGTGATTTTTAATAATCTTTCTCTAGAAAGCACTATTATAACATTTAATAATATATCTTATTTTAATTATTACTAAACTGTACCATCTATTTCTAGTTTCTATTAAATATTCACTTGTAGTATAAATTTAGAGACATATAAAATATAAAACAACTAAATTTTAGTACATTGAATGAGTTATTTTATTTATATAGATGTTATTAATTCTTAGTTATATTCTATTTTTCTATTAAAATATTGAATACAATATTCTTAATGAATAACATATCACCCATATTAGTTAATATATAACCACATCTTCGGTTTTATGATTTATACATAGTCTGCATCTTTTGAATATTACCTACCACTAATCGTAGTGGATTCTAGTGCTCGTATGCCAACACATGTGCATCTAGATCCATAACATTGTATGATTTTATTATGATCAAACGATTTTAAATGATACATGATTATTTATAATATAAATACTTTTGGTCTTGACTATCCAATTATGCTAATATCCTATAGAGGATAATTACTGATGAAGCACATAGATTTCATTTTCTCTCTATGTGTTTCTTAGTCCTAACAAACAACCCACCTTAGAAAAAATAATGGTTTGACCTAATATATTCTATCATATCATAATATATCCACCTTTTAATATTATTACCTTTTGAAATATTGATATTTGAGAATCATTTATTAGAAGAATCATTGGAATATAGGTAGTAAATATAAAATTCATCATTGATATTTTACAACCATTTCTTTTTTAATTTATATAATGTGAATTAAGGAATACCTTTACACCATATATTAATAATTTAACATTAATTGATTTAAGAAATTCTCATTCTAACTATCCATAAGGATAATATATGGCTTACTAAATTGTGGTCATTTCATTACTGAGAATTCCTAGAATCACATAAAGTATATAAACTCACCTCTAACTTCCCTTTGAAATGTTTATATGGTAATTCTCTATAAATTATAAAGATTTATGGCTTAAAATTATTTCTAAATGATTATTTATTTAAATCTTGATATTTACTTTGTTTTTGTACATTGTAATTTATCTCAAAAGAGACTATAACACTTTTCAAGATATAAACAGGTAATATTTTACATTATTAACATAACAATGTCTTATCATTCCATAAATAGGTAACTGTGATTATATTCTGTTAATCATTCATTACATGTTAGGATTTAAATGAATCATTTATTAATAAATATATCATCCAAGTATTAATTATTGTATCAAAAATCATTTCAAATTTGAAATATTATATCCTTGTAACTAAAAAGTCAATCATACAATATTTTGGTAAAACTCAATAAAACAATAAATTAAACTATTCATGTAATAAGAAGATGTTTCCTCAAAATATTTAAATTGAAATCACTATTTCATAGTCTCTATAATAATTCGACTTACATATGAAGTCTTCTCTTTTTACTGTTGACATATGAATCGTCCTTTCTCATGTTTTTGTATAAATCAATTTACCTCTAATAAATTTTACATTCTTTTTGTTTTAATTATGATACATATATTTGATATACATATTTAATTCAATTCCAATAATTATATTAAATATTTAATGTAATGGAAATATAATATTCTAAACCCTTCCTATCTAACTGATTGCAATTATTCAAACAATCATTTCATTCCACAGGAGAAGAAAATACCATCTGATTCACTTTAATATGTTATTTCCTATGTTTCATTAATATACTTTTTAAGAAATCTATTATCCCTATATTTTCCATAATAAATTCTATATATTAATTTACTTTATTCATTATAAATGGTGATAAAAGATAATACCGATTTGTTCTTATCTTTATAGTGAAGTATAGACATGATATCTATGATAATATTATACATACCATTTATTCAATCATTGATGAATACGGATTATGTAGGTGGTAAGGATGACAATATGTGATCTATGGATAATATATTATCCAAATGGAAGCTCAACCTTACTAACATGTTAATGTAATATGAATTTTTGAAGTCATGATTAGAACTAGGTTCCCTTATTTTAGTTTACAATGATATTGTGTAGTGATAATCTCAATTATCATAAATTTTTCACTCTCATTTTCTAGGGATAATAGATAAATAATAATGATATAAACATCCATGTCTATATATTGTATTATTAGTTTACTAGAAAGGTAATTTCTTGATACAATGAATATAAAAATAATCTTACATGAACCTCTAGAAAGATATAGTACACCTTTTCATTATGGTAATTAGGATAATTCAAAATAGGGGATCCTAGCACATAGACAAAATACTACTATAGTAGTCAATGTAACTCATTTCTGCCTATTTTATGATATTTGTGCTTATGAGGACATTCCTTGAGTGAAGGGATGAAGACAATGATAATTTTGAGATTGAAATATTTTCTTTCCATTTTTATGATAATATAAAATCATAATATATGTATATTTTTTTATTACAAAGATATATGAGGAAAAATTATTTTTAAAATTTTATTAGGAATTTCACTATTGTTAATGTCCCAACAATCCCCACAATTGTACATGGAATGTGTCATTATATTGACAATTTTGGGTCAATGATCTATATTCATCTACTTATAATCCATTCGATGTCAATGCAAATCATGATAAGGTATTTATATAGATTTTTTTCCTACTAAAAATTTCCAGAAACTTGATCTTTTGAGTGGACTTAAAAATCCTAAAATTAGGACACAAATTTCCTCGAAACCTGCCTCTAGAATTCTAATATATATACTACCACCATTAAAACTATTAAAATTTTCATTATGTCAACCCAAACCTGTTATAACGATTATCCAATAAAATTAAGGTTCATGATTAGGTCCATAAATATACTTATATATATTGATGTGTTTTTAATCAGGTGATAGACAACATAGATTGACATAATATTTCATTGAGGTGTTTTTTCCATTATACATAAATTTACTTGTTTTATCCTCTAAAGTGTATTCTGAATAAAAATTTTAATTTACTATGTGGTTTAGAATGTTTTGATAAAACATTTACACATTATCCTTTTATTTTAATCCATTTTTTTCATGTAATTCCATTAATTAAATCATTACAATCTATAATCCATACGATTATCCATTAATCCAATATAAATAAGATAAATGAAAAGTGGAATGATCCTGAGATTTAACCATATGTTTTTCTATTTAGAATACAGTAAATGTACCGTTCAAATATAAGGGGATAACTCTTCAGTCTAGTTGGAATTCAATTGCAGCTTTCCTATTATCCTCTTATGTATCACCTGGGTTATTATAACCTTAGAACATAAAATCTATCTTGAACAGACTGCATTTTGTCAGGATCTCCATCCTTGAAATTTCTTTTACCAACATTAATGTGAGGGGAACCAGATGATTAGTTAAGGGTTTTTTTTTCATAATTGAAAATATGGACATCTATGCCCCTACATATTGAGAGAGGTATGACACACATGATGTTATTGTTATTTAAAAATAAGAATTAAAAAATACCATGACATAAATAAATAAAAATAAATCCAACACATATAGAGGTTGGTCTAAATTAACCACTATATACACATGAAACAAATATGTATTTAAATAACTAGAGAGTATTCATTTATATTCATTCATTATTAAGATAAAACATGCGGGAAATAATCTCATTAATTAATTAATTAATGCAGTTTATCTTTTTCACCATTAAATCTAGAATAGAGATTCCCCATGCACTGTGATTTTATATAAATTAAATATTTTAGTTTTATATAATAATAAAATATGTTCAAAAAATATACTTGCAAATGACAAAGTGAGTACCTGATTGAAATTCCCAACATGGTCATTATTGTATACAATTAACTCACATGACATATCATACACATGAAAATGATGTCATTCCATGGAATGTACTGTTAAAAAATTACACATGGGTCACAAAAAATTATATTGTTTGTAATGATTTAATATACATAGAGTATACATTATTTAATGATGGCACATGACTAGTTGGTCTAAATTTTACAAGGAAATTTATTATGCATTTAATAGAATATAAACCATATCATATGGGGTGTTTTTTCCCTAAATGACACATGAAAACATAATTATTGGGTTAAATGGAGTAATTAATTATTATTATTTCAATGTAAATGGGAAGGATCAATACATGGTGTTTTCATGCCTGTCACATTCCATGTATATTGATTTATCATATTTTTTTGTGCATACATAGTGATTAGCTGTGTACATCACCACATACAATTTTAAGGTAAATGACATGTATATATGTAACTCACAATGGGTCCTCATGGTTTCATGTCATCTAGTCTATATGGATAATGTAAAAAAAATCATTATTCACCTTGAAATAGTTTTTTCTAATATAAAAACATGGGGACTACATGACATGTAAATGAGTTACACGACGTGTAGTCTGAAAAATTGTGTTCTAATTGATTTGGTCAACACACAATGTTCATTTAATACACTCCATGTATAGTTACTACATGATGACCTATAGACCATGAAGGCCATACTGATATTGTGTATGCAGGAACATAATATGTACAACCAGTCTAAACACCATGAAATATTATACTATATGGCCAGAATCCTCGGCACTTCTAGATGGGTTCTTTAGATATAATTCCATTATTTTAAACCATTTATTTTTTATGAGGTAGAACGATGAATAATAGTAATATACCTTGATAATTATGTTATATAAAATAATTTTAGGAACAGAAGACTATCATTAAATGAATAAAATGATAAAATATGAATAAAAAGTTACAAATTTAATTTTTACTGTTCTTATACCACATAATGTTCTTAGATGTAGTAGAAGATCATATTTGGGATGGAATAAAATTATCTCTTTCCAGATCCAATAAATAATCTGAAATTTCCAAGAAAAAATAATTTCATGACCAAAGAATTTTTTTGATGGGTATAGGCAAAGAGAATCAGAGATAAGAGATGATATTTTCACATTAAATTTATAATTTAAATATAATATAGAATAAGTGCCTAATTTTTGAGTTATTTTTTCATTGTAGGTGTTGAGTGCATAAAATTTGATTATTTGGTACCGCATATTAGAATCATATTCATGTTTTACATTCACTATATCGATTAGGGACCAATATAGATCCCCTCTAGTGGAAATCCAAAAGTGCACATTTGATCTCAGAGTGTTGTTTATGGTACTCTGAGTGAAAACATAAGAGTAATAAATATCATCTATCATTTCCAAGATCAATAAAATGATCTCTTTAGTATGGAAGGATTAGCTGTAGGCCTTTTTGTATTGAAAGGAATGAGGAGGAAGAATGAGACTTCAGTTGTTCCTAAGAGAAAACCATAAATATATTCTTGTGTAGAGAACACTCCACACGATGAGAGGTGTTGTAAAAAACCTATATTCTTATATTAAAAGAAATAACCATCTATATATATGTGTGTGAATAAATTAAGATATTAAATTATTTCTCAAACACCCTTTATAATAAAGTAATCTGATAAGATACCAAATTCCATGTTAAATAATAATAATAATATTTTATCTCATGGATTATTCTATCCTATATAATGAAAATTATTATTTTACAGTCTGGTAAATTAATATTTTTCACTAGATATAAATATATGTACAATCATCCTCCTTGCGATTTAATGAATAATTGAATAAATATTATTCATTTAATAAAATAAATATTCAATTCAAATTTTGATGAATAAATATTTATTTTATATTATTTTAATTATTAAATATTTTTGACATTGAGAATAACTAATAGAAATATATATATTTATATAAACATGTAATAATGAAATTTCCCTAAGAATATATAACTAGTTAATATTTATAGTCATTAAATCTAGAATAAATAATATGTCTTTGTCTCGAGGAAATAATGTATTCAAATAACTATTTTCAAGATAAAATTACTTGAAATTAGGGTAAATACATAGTGTGTGACCCTGTAGGATTATTTATAAATGGAATTATACATGCTTGATGAAAATCCATGATTACAGTCTATCAATAGGTCATGTCACCCATATATGAATATGTTTATGATATAATGGTGAAAACCACAAACAAATTCTTATTATATAATATAATCTCTTTATCCTGATATCTCATCAAATCAGTTGAAAAATCATTTCGTCAACCTATATGTTTGATATGCAGTTCCTTTAAAACCTGGAATGAAATTTTCTATACACCATGTCTATAAATCTCAATTTTACGGTTCCATTATAATTAAATAGTCAACATATCATCTTCTATACAGTTGGAATGGACAACTCGTTTATTATATTATTCATTAATAGTATTCTATTTCTGATGCACCCAATGTACATAAATTTTCTATGAACTATATAGTCACTATTTATGGAAATACATGTAAGTGTGGAAGTCATTATATATATTAATAGATATCTAAAATTATAAAAACTATTCCAATGATCATATATAAGAATATTTTATTTCACTAAACATGTAGAATTATTTTTTGTAGGTATATCGACATATCCTTCTCTCGTAGAGATTACCAAGTGAAAACATCATTATGTGAAGACCCATACTCTTATGAGTACTCAAAACTAATTATTAACATTCAATGTGTACCTTTATATAATTTCATCCAGACCATATGACTTATATTTAATAGATATCATAATATCAACCCATGGTCCTTATATTTGATGTGATGGATACTGTTGGTTTTTGGAACATTAGAAAAGTTTGGAGGAGGGGGATATATTAAAAATTATTTTAATATTTCTATATGAAAATCAAATAGAAATAATCTTCTACATTAAATTAAAAATAAATTTATTTGGATAGGAATAAATCAATTACTTATCTTTAGTTTCTTTCAATGATTTAATGAATATTATTCGAAAATAAACATTCATGTTTCTGCCAATGTGATTTATGGGTCCAGGTATAAAATCATTCTGGTGGATCTATGACACCAGACATAGTCATCTCTTAGATTTTCACGTACTAAATCTCTTCAGTATCTTGTTATTGTATGTAGGTTTCCTTTGTTTTAGGAACATCTTGGAACTATCACGATTCATCTTGATCTTGATAATATTTATTTCATTAACCAAGTCCTTCATAGAGAATCATTCATTCAACTACGCCTTAAGAGACTGTAAGATTGGTATATAATTTCAAATGTGTAAAATACCATCAACATATACTATTATGAAAACAACTGAAATACCACAAAAGTTTATTTAGAAACAATGATATCACCCCTACATTGTGAAAACAAATTTCATTATGAATTAACAAAAATGAATTTTCCGTGACCTAGGTGCTATCATTAATCAATAAATGGATTTATTAAATTTTTTATCTTAGTGTAATCCTTTAGAGTCATAAACCCTTTGGGTTGGGTCATATAGATATCTTCTAAAAAGGTCTTATTAATAAAGTCTATATTGTAATAAATGTTTTTCAAATATCATATTCACGTTAAGCCACAATAGAATGTATAATTATAATGGATTTCATTATTGAAATTTGTGAAATTTTTTTATCGTAGTCAATGCCTTGATGATGTTTAAATAATTTGGTATCCAATCACACTTAATTGGTGTTGAAATTTCCATTCATGTATTGTTTTTTCTTGAATACCCATTTATAACCAGTGGAATTTACATCCAGTGGATGATCTACTAGAATATAGACATTATTTTGGTAAATAAAATTTGTTTCATAATTCATTTCTTCTTTCCAATTGGTAACTTCTATGCGACATACATATTCTTTGGGGTTTATGGGATCATTATTATCAACTAATAATTATTCTAAATCCACAGTGACTTGAAACCCATTTTATTCTTGTTCTCTAACAACTGTTGTACTCTTATGAAATACTTGTGTCTCTGGAATATTTTCTTCTACCATAGGGCTTTTTATAATCTTTTATTGTGTTAACTCTTGTGTACCATGAGACCAAATTCATTAATGTCTATCTCTCTCCCACTATATATTTTAGATATGTGATCCCTCTAAAGGAAAATATAATTTCTTTCCACTATTAACATATTATATTATGGGTCATATAGGTAATATCCACTTGTTTCTTTGGGGTATCTAATAAAGTTAATCATTTTTTATTTTGTGTGAACGTTTTTTACATGAAGAGGTATCGACAGACATTTCATATCCCCACACATATAAGTATAGAAAACTTGGCTTTTCTCCCTTTCATAATTTTTATAGAATTCCAATGTCATCTTTAGTTGGCTCTTGTTTTAGTATTTGTGTTGTTGTTTGTAATGTGTATCCCAAAAAGGATAATGGAAGACTCATATAAAAATTCATTGATCACACCATGTACAAAAATGTTTGGTTTCTCCTTTCTCTTGCACCACTCCATTTAACCTTATAAGAAGGAGGGAGAGGGTATATGAACACGAACACCTATAAGTATTAAATGAAGTCTTGATTAATATATTCTACACCATATTTAGAGAAATGTTTCTTAATCATATTTCAAAGAATATTCAATACACCATTATTGTATTCTATGAATTTATCAAAATAATATGAATTATAACTCATTAAATATACATATTCATATCTACTTAAATAATATGTGAAATTTATGAAGTATGATTACCCACCCATTTCTTAAATAGGAAATGGACAAAATAAACTTGTATTAACTTATTTAGGATTCTCTTTGGCTCTTTCACCTTTCTCATTAAATTTTGATTTGGTCATTTTTCCTTATAACAATGCATGACATAGATTGAGTTTTTTTAGTTCAAATGAATTTAAATTTAAATATTGGTATAATTTATTAAATATATTATTTCTTACATGAACTATGATGTGATTCCCTAGTTCGGTGTGGTTTGATTCGTCTTAAGATGATTTGATATTGACTTCTAATACATGGTTAGTGTATTCTAGCACATGAAAATCATTATTTAATTGTGTCATAAGATAACAAATGCTATATTTATTTGATTAGAAATAAGTATTTATAGATTTTAAAATAAAACCATATGTGTATAAACTATATATTGATATATTTTTTTGGTAACAGAAGTAGCGTAATAAAAATTCTTTAATACCATGTTCATTAAACATGGAAACATCAAGTGGTTGTCCCTAATAGCAATAATAGCAAGGTCAGATCTGTTGGATGTTCATAGATCTACCACACCTTGTTCATTTCTCATTAATCTACTTGGTTTATTTATTTTAATACATATTCGAGAACCTTATGATATGTTAAATACACAATTTATAGAAATAATTAAAAATTCACTTGATAACCAACGCACCTGAAGCTCCACCTTACTTATTTAGATGGATTTAGTTTTACTTTCGGTGGACCTTCTCATTACATGCTTAATATAGATAATTATAATCCCTTTATTTACACTTTATTTTTCTCTTCTAGTAATGAAATTGTTATGAATCCTTTTACTTTAATCTCTTCACTTGACCATTCCTTTTTCACTATATGGATAGTTGAATTTTCATGATTTGTCTCCTTGTCTACTTGGAGAAGGAGAGTAATAAAATATTGTAGATGATTCTAAATTTTCATCATATTAATTTTTTTCAAAAATATCAAGAAGATATGAAGGAGTGATACTGGAATAAGATTGGGGCCTAGTATGTTAGGTAGTTTAAATCCTAGAAACTCTATGCACTCAATGTTTCCAATGATCTTGACTATATGAGGCCCAGATGGAGAACCCTCTCTAAGAGTTCTGTAGAGCTGTTCCCTTGAAATATAAAATCAATCTTACCAATATCTATCCATGTAATGACCACTGAGTTACTCATGCATTCTATACACATACATATTTTCATGACACCTTATGAGTTCAGTATAAATCAATTAAATAATCAAAAATTGATCGTCGACTGCATCACACAAATTTTTTTCATAGATAACAAACTCTTCATTTATATCCTCCTTATCAGGAGGATTAGTAATTGAGGATTCTTGAATAGAATATTTATGTTCATCACATAGAATAACATGAGGGTATCTAAAACACTCATTAAAGTCTCTTATAGTAATGTGGTTGTCTTTTTTTACAATATTGATCATAGGAATAGTATTCAGGAAGGAATTTCCATTTTAATCAAAATTTTGTGATCATATTATTTTTACATTTTTTTGACTACAAAGTATTTGAGAAATAATAAATTAATACAATTTATTAAATATCCCACTATATTATTAAGTCCTGACATCCCTCACCATAAAACATTTAATATCTAGTTTATATGAAATTATAGTGGAATGGATCCACATATCCCATCACATAACACAATAAGGGTTAGTTATTCTAATTAATGGTATTTAGGTTGGTAGTTTTTTTTCTAACATTGGGATTGAAGTTCAATGATTTGTTGAGTGGAATCCCCTATCTGAAAACCCTAACTTGGATTTCCTCAACACATTCTTCCATGTTTCATAAAGTATATCTATACATACTTATCTTGATGTAAGATGGTTAATTCAACTCGTAAACTTCATAATAAATCCACACTAAAAGTATATTCTGCAATGAGGGTTTTTCAAACACATAGTTTCAATTCCTTCATTTCTAATCAATTAATGGAATTCCATGTCTGACTTAATGTTTAAATGAGGGAAATTATAACTTGTTTCTTCATTTACATTCCTTAATATCATTTAGTGGATGTTTCTTAATTAATTAACCATTCATTATTAAAAAATTATTGTATCACTCATGGAACATTAGGGCTAAAAAAGACAGAGGTTACTACCCATGTCAACAAGGTGCACCTTTTTTTGGAGCCTAACTGATTATAACTCCATAGTTAAAATCCTTATCATGGAGTTGTTATTGGGATGGATAACTGACTTGGAAGTTTACTAGTGTGTGTGTGAGTGAGGAAAAACACAATGAAATTACATGGGTTGGTCTGTGGGGATAATAATTAGTTTGATAAGTTAAAAGGAAGTCATTGTTTTATAGGGAGACCCATGAGGTAAGATGATTAGGTTCATGACCTAAGGAAGGTTCAGTCAGGAATAATGGTATCAGAGCCAATACCCAACCCTATGTACAAAAGAACAACTTGGGTTTGAGGCTTGGGGTCCACAACAAGGGAATCATCCCTTGTAGGGGTGGATAGTGTAAAACCCATGGAAAAGTGAGAATTAAAAGGAAAAAGGTTACTTCCCATGTGATACAGGTTCAATATTATTTTGGAGATCATGTTTGATTAGAACTCCATAGCTAAGAGTTTTTTACCTGGAGTAGTGATCAGGATGGGAGGCCTCATACGAAGCTTCCTAGGGTGTGTATCAGTGATGAAAAACACACCTTAGAAACATGTATTGGCCTATGGGGACATTCATTAGTCTATTACACAACCCTGGTTGGTGGTAGAATGTTGTGTTCTAGGAAGGTATCTAAGGTATTATAGGGAGACCCATGGGGTCTGGTGATATGGTTCATGGATCATTTAAGGTTCGATCATGACAAAACTTTTGTAATTAACGGACCTGAATACCCTCTAAATCTTGTCCCTGAACCGATACACAACATTCCTGAAGGGCATTCCCGATCCCCACACACTCGTGACTATAAATATGGAATATTAAAAAAAATAGATTTAATGATTTCTCCCAATCTAAAGTAATAACATCACACATATATACATTAGAGACAATGGTAGAGGAGATAAATATTTTCCCTAACTGAATGAAATCAGCCAAAACCAAACAACTCAAATAATGAAGAAATATCTTTATACACGTACAAACCCAAAAGGATACCATAAATAAGAAAAACACTAATCCATGTGATTTAATGGGAGGATTCCAACCATCAATCCAGTAGCTACACATCATAGTTTATAGAAAAAATCATTGCCTCACGAAAGGGACTTTCATTTCCCTTCATCAAAAGAAATAACAAGTTCTATACACCTCCAATGAGTTATGAAGGGTGTGATCTAATAATATGAAAAGGGTATCCCCCAGTTGTTCCATATCATGTAAGTAATCAATAATCCATGTACTAAAAAATGTAATGAAAACAAGTCATGATAACAATTTAACATCTTTTCTTATATCATAACCATTGAAAATTTGTTTATCTTCCCATTTTCTATAACTCCAAATAAAGAATATAAATCTTTTTTAATTAATTTAATAACCAAATATGTCATCACATATATCATGTCAATATAAATAAAACAATGTATCATACCTCATATGAAATCAGTTATAGTAAAAAATAACACAGACCAAAATTAGTATCCCAAATCTGTCATGAATCACAGTAAACAACCCACCAAGGACCACATTGGGTTTGGATAACTAGGAAAATCGTACCAAAAAATAAAAAATTTCATACACATCAAGGTATTAGAAATATTTATCATGTCTAGAAGGAATAGGAACACCCTGGATTGTGAACATATCAATTGGACTAAAAAGTTGCCTATACAATAGGCATAGGGAGAAGAGATAATCCCCATGAGATAATCCCTCAATAGTGGATGAGACAAATTAATAAACATTAAACCTATGTACCCAATCCCCCCATGTGCTCTATTTTCTAAATTTGTTCATCAATCCATTTTATAATTTGAATCCTTGAAGAACTATTTCATTTACCAAACCTTGGTAGAAATCATGTTTTATAAAAACCTATTTCTATGAAATCAAAGTCAATTAATAATATCATTCCATTTCATTGAATAAAATAATTTATCAAAATAAGGGTAATGTAGTTCACCAAAGAAGGTTGGAGAAATAACCCCTTATCTGAATCCTTAGGGTCACAGACACCCATAAAGGATCCTATAACAAGAATAATGCAACAAAAAATAAGAAGGACCTTGAATTAGTACAAACATATTAGAATTGATCAAATAAAAAAAATGGGATTGAGGAGAAGAGGAAACAAAACATACCATAAGATTTTATACCCTTCGTATCACAACAAACAAAGGAAACAACCCCCTGAAGAAGATATCACAATGATTCTATAAAGAAAGAAGATAAAACATCACCATAGATCAATGGATCTGATAATTTAATTAAATAGTTCTACAATGATAAATGAAATGAAGAATCAAAAAGGGTTACTCACCCAAATGCATGAAAACTAACCATGACAATGATTAGACCCTAGATAAGTCAATCCAGATCAAATAAAGACTGCCAAAATCATCAGATATTTCTTCTAGGTAGATATCTGGAAGAGGTAAATTAAAATGAAATAAAATATAATTTGTACAATTACCTAAAATACAAATGTGTGAAATTTATAGGTTGTTCAATACCATTAAACATCGTGTAATCCTCAGAGATCACATATGGTGAAAAGCATATGGTTATTTTATTAGAAACTGGTATTTTAACATTGCACATAATGTAACCATTTAAAAATGGGTACTCCATTCACGTTGTGTAAATTGATCATGACTTGTGTCTTCCAAACAAGTAAACATCATGTAAACCCTTTAAACATCGTGTAATATCACAACACATAGAGGTAAAATCAGATTATTACACAAGAAACCCCAAACCAAGTAAAGAGTTCTCCAAACTCGATGAGAGACCCAAATAACTACATTGTGAATTTATACATAGATTCCATTAATTAATAAATGCATTTTTCGTAGAAAAATAATTCAATTATCTCCAAATATTTTCTTCATTTGTAGGAGTCCCCAATTGCACCCAATTAAAGAGGAAAACAAAAAAAGATGGCTGAATTAATTAAAAATGGGGAATGTAATGTTACAAACTACACACCATAAGACTTTCCATGAATGAGAAGTCAAGTGGAAGAATGATGTCTGGTAAAGAGGTGTGGCCACTTCAACCTCATTAGTGATACACAATCCCACATATCATGAGAATCAGATCAATGTTGCTATAACATTTTGGCCAATGGAATCGACTTCCAATGAATGACAATCACTTTAGAGTCAATAATCTTAACTAGAATCTAAAAGAACAGAAACTATAACACTAACTAAATCTCTTTCTAACTCAAAACGTGACATCGATTAGGACGATATTTCTTGAGATTCAATATATGGTAAATATCATGAATTTAATTTAATTGATCCGGAAATTCCAACTGATAAGAAACCTACCCAAGATGCTAAATTACCGAAAATGGTTCAATATATATTAGAGCTAACTACTACTATTTTCTATCCCAATGGTGTCCCAACTCCAGAGAAACATTCAAGAAAACCTGACCACTAATAGAAAACTCCAAAGGAAAACATCATCGATCTGCATAATATTTCTTTTAACTATGTTTTGTAACCAGATGTCATCATGTATCCTAGAACCCTACATATGTCTCTTAAATCATACTTGGTCCCACCAAATAAGCCTCACACACATCTACCAAACAAAGAGGTGATATTAATGAGTGACTGTAAAAAGCCACAAAATAAGAAATTTTGAATGAAAAATAATAACTATTTTTATAATAAAACTGAATTATTCCCAAATGGATATCCCAAGATTCACCAAAATCCAAGACATATTCATAGAGAATATCATTCAGAATCTAAATAGTACTCTATGTCTAACTATCTATCAATGGATTATACGATGTACTCAATTTACCTAAGACTCAATTTCATCATGTAAAATTCTCTAGAACCTTAATGTAAACCTAGGATCCCTATATAAAACAATGAAAAAATGAACCCCATGCATCCTCAAAACATTATACACATACATATTACAGAAATCATCATATTTTTCATCGTACGTGATCAAAATGAAATGATTTGACTTCTCTGACCATTAAATCACCAACTAGATAGAATTCCTCCCTCTAAGTGTCCCTGGTAACCCCAAAACAAAATACAACAGATACCTTTGAAGTGCATTGTGTTGCATTTGTTGTCAATGAGGCATGAAGTTGTCTTGGAATGAATGGATGTCAAGGAGTCAAGATGTAAATGTCAAAGGATGTGATGGTGATGGTGATGAAGGAGAATGGCCATGGTACACAGATGCATGTCACTTAGGAGATTCACTAAGTGACATAGGAGATGATGGTTGAAACATTCTCTAGTAACATCAGACGATTGTTGAACTGATCTTTAAAGTTCCAAGAACTTGTATCAACTGGATACAATGTCACAACAAGCTTTAGAAGACCATGCATTGTATTGACAATGCATGAGAAGAGGAAGATGATCCATCCACACCTCCTAAGTGGATGAAGTGAGCTGAAGAAGTCCATGCACTATTACTTAGTGCAAGAGAATTAGAAGAAGCCCCAATTGATCTCTGATTAGATCAATGAAGCACTTTGAATAATTTAAGTGATTCAGGAGTTTGGTTGAAGATGAAGAACCTTCAAGAATTTCCATTCCTAAGTGATGAACATTTGTTTAAGATGAATGGAGGAATTCTTAAAAAGAAGAAGCATAGAGATGGGAAGAAGAAGGCTTGAATGGCACTTGGTTTGGCAATTTGTATATGGAGTACTTTGTTTTTTATACAAAGGATTCATCCTTCCTTTACCAAAAATTTGGCCACCAAGGAGGCCAGCCGAGGGTCATCACCCAAGGCACATGTGGGACTCAAGGTCACCACGCCCATGGGGAACCCTCAGGCCAAGGCAGCATCCCTTGAGGCAGGGGCGCACCCAAGACAACCGCATGGGCGCCAGGGGCACGCCCGAAGTGTGTCACAGGGAGCATAGTGGGCGCCAGTGGCGCGCCCGCAGGAGGCATGAG
The DNA here is from genome assembly GCA_963277665.1 of Viscum album. Lineage (NCBI taxonomy): Eukaryota > Viridiplantae > Streptophyta > Magnoliopsida > Santalales > Viscaceae > Viscum > Viscum album. The sequence goes on along the minus strand of OY728155.1, from coordinate 1,444,071,123 downwards.
TGGGCGCAGAGCGCGCCCGCAGAGAGAACCCGGTGCGGGGCGGCACCGGGAGGGGAGAAGTGCAACTGAGGAGTTGCGGGCAGCGGCAGGGTTATAAACCGCGGAAATTCCGCGGAAGGATTCGATGTGGGACGCGGGATTTTCACCGGGAGCAAATCTCGGCCCCTCGATTCATCGCGCGCCAGATCTCCGCCGTTCATCTAATCCCGCGCGAGATCTCCAGATCGCGGCCGTCCGATATATCTCAAATGGCCGATCCGACGGCTCCCGCCTCGTCCTCTTCCCCGAGCTCGGCAGAGGTCTCCCCGCGCCTTCCCGCGAGCTCCGCTCGAACCAGGAGCAACCCGACGACGGTTTTTGAGCTCTCGGCCACCTCTGAGTAAACCGAAGCCTCCACTGTGATCGTCTGGCCAAGACGAACTGTTCCATGCTTTAAAAGTGGGCTTGCATGCAACGAGAGAAGGATTCGAGATTTGGCCGAAGGCAAACCGAAGGTGCCGAGGCCAGTTGGTGCTCGTGCTTTGCATGCATGGATTGGAATTAAAGAGGCCGTGCATGCGTTCAAAGTCGCATGCACGTGGAGAAACTTAAGGAAAAAACCCGCGGTGGAAACTGAGGAGAAAAACAAGATTTCACCGAATCTTGAAAACCCGAAAACTTCGGGTGTTTGGAGTTATTTCTACGCGGATGAACCGCCTCTGCCTCGCCTATAAAAAGAGAGCCCGAGCACTTGGATGTTTGCTGATCCTTTCTTGAAAATCAGAAGTCCCGCGTGTGCCTCTGCCTCGCGAAGAAGAAGCCGCCGCGCAAAGCACTTGCGCGGCTGTTGTTCTCGGTGCCACCCGAGGCCCGAAGGAGTTCCTTTCGCGCACCCCTTGCGCGAAAGAGGAGAAGGAGAAGGAGGAGTCCCCTGTGCGCTATCCTTTGCGCGACAGGAAGGAGTTTGGGCAGCACAAAGTTGTGCGCCCCCTCTGTGCACCGTGCCCCCTGCGCGGTAGCACTTGCGCGCCCGCGGTGCCTTGCACCCGTGGCTTGCGCGACCCTTGTGGCTTGAGCCTTGCGCGGCAGTGTTGAGGAAGAGAGGCCGCGCCTCATACCTTGTGCATCTGTTGAAGAAGAAGTTGCCCGCGGCTCAACCAGGACCTTGCGCGCCTTCATTTGTGTTGGTATACAGGTGTGAGCAAGAGGAGGCCGAGGCCTTTGTGCCTTTGTGTGCAAAAAGAAGAGGAAGGCCGTAGCCTTGTGCAAACAAAGAAAACCACCTACGGACAGTGGGTGTGTGCCAATTGAAGGAGAGTGCATACTTAGTGTGTGTGTGCAAATAAAGGTGAACCCAAGTGTGTGCAACAAGTGAAGACCACACTATTTGTGTGTGTGCAAAGTGGACAAGAATACCTACGGGCCAAGTGTGTGTGCTAAGTGGAGAAGAAGTACCCGAGGCACTTTGTGTGCAATTTGAAGAAGAAGGCCGTAGCCCTTGTTGGGTATGCACACTTGAAGATTAAAAGAGAAAGAACAAATTGTGTGTGCAACAACAATAAAAACACACTTTAAGTGTGTGCATTTGAAGAGGCCGAGGGCTGTGACCTTGTGTGTGCATACCTTGAAGAACAAACTAAAAGAACACAAAAGTGAGTGTGTGCAACAAGAAGAGGAGAATAGGCCAAGTCTAAAGTGTGTGCAAAGTGAAGAATTTGTGTGTGCAAATTAAAGAAGGCCGAACCTATGTGTGTGCACAAGAAGTGTGTGCTCACTTAGAAGAAGAGGAGAAGACCCACACAAAGTACAACACACTTTTAAGTGTGTAAACAAATAGAATTAAGTGTGTGAAGATTGTGAAGAAGGTGTGTGCTTAAAGTGACTACACCCTTTGTGGGTCTACTGCACCAAGAGGAAGAAAAGGAGAGTGCATGCATGCATGCATGCACGTGCACACGTGAACAGTGCTAAATCAGTGGTGTTCAACTGAGACTGGACCAGACCGAAGATAAAGATATTATTTGTCTGAGCATTCAGTAATTGGAGAGAAGCCGGGGCATCCTTAGAAGAAGGTGATAAAGCCCGAGCAAGATGAGAAGACCTGTTCACCACAAGTGATCAGAAGAAGAGCAAGGCCAGCAGTCTTTATCCCAGACAGCTGAAGATACTTGAAGAAGCTTAAAGTGAAGAAGAGCTACTCGTGTGACTCGAGGAGCCAGGAGAAGACCCTGTGGGACTCAGGGAGAAGAAGTCTTCAGTGGGATTCTGGAGCAGGCCAGTGGGACTCTGGTAACACTGTGGGACGCAGTATAAAGACCCTCCTGTGGGACTCAGGAGAGATACAGTGGGACTCTGTATCGACCATTGTAATTTTAACAGGTTATAATGGAGAATCCATGCTTGGAGAGCATGGCAAGGATGTAGGCCTTTGGTGCCGAACCTTGTAAATCCTTGTGTCCTGTGCCTTTTCATTACTGCATTATCCGGGAAAGGTTGAGAGATACAAGAAGAGTGGATCGAGGCTTTAACCAGCCATAGAGGTTTAATTGATTAAGAATCAATTAGTAAAAAGTTTTAAAGGATCACTGATTCACCCCCTCCCCCTCTCAGTGATTCACACTGATCTGGGCACTTCAACCTTATCCCATTTTAAAACATTTAACTGAAGATTATGAAGAAAAATAGAAGGTTTCAAATGCTCTGTGTTAATCTCTTGGAAAGTGTAACGTCAAGAAACATAATAAACAATTTCATTCTTTAAACATGGCCACCAAAATTTCTATCTCACAAAATAATACATAATGATCGATCCAAAATTAACGGACATGAATAACTTTGAAAATCATATAGAACTGAGCTCATCACAGATACAGGGATGAAAAAAAACACCAAACTTATAATTCCATAAAAATAGTGACCTAATAGAAACTGTCTCCCCATCATACATGGTTTCTCAAAATCGTCTTAACACATCATCCAACTACCGATTTTGTGGAATATAAATAAGGATATTTGATAATAATTGAACACTAGTAGAAATCATACATAAAAAATCATCTTATCCTTCGAAATAAAACAGATCACAAAAACCCCATATGGTTCCCCTCTTCCTTCAATTCCAAAACATATTGTGATGGGAATTTCTTGCTAAGAGGGTCTACAATAATATTATCCTTACCTAGGTTATAGGAAATATCAAAGTCAAATGTATGAAGCCATTCCACCCACCACCTCTATCTAAAATTCAATTCATTATAAAAAGTATCTATTTTAAACTCTTATGGTCATAAAACACTATGAACCTTTCTCTAAAAAGATAATGTTTCCATGACTTAATATTGTTAAAAGATATATAATGCTCTAAATTATGAATGGCATAATTCTTAAAATGTGGTCAATGATGATGAGAGTGTTAATACACAACATTATTATCTTGCATGAGCATGCAACCCAATCTAGTTGTCGAAGCATCAAATAAAACCACATACCCCTTACTGAGAACATGTAAGATTAGAATTGGATCTGATGTAATAATTCATTTTGACTTAATGATATGAAACTAAAATTTATCATCCCATATGAATTTCACCTCTTTTTTGGTAAGAGCTGTCAAATTTTATTCCAACATTGAGAAATATTTTATGAACCCTTGGTTTTATCTAAAAAAGAACAAGGATGATTTGAATATCAATGGAATTTACAAGATCTTCCCATGAAAATACATTCTATACATTATTAGGGACAATATAAATTCCATTATAATAAGTCAAATTCCCTTATAAAATATATTCTTGAATCCAAATTTTTAATTTGGAAATATTTCCATAGAAATGGTGAATACTAAGGATTTCCAAAACAAAACTCAGGTGGTGCTCATGATCACACTTCAATAAAATGAAATCCAATCAAAAAACACTTCAAAAAAGTGTAAAGATACTGATAAAACCTTTAATTTATCAATGAAATGAAAACTGTAGGAGCCTTTGGGAAACCAAATGACATACCAAGATATTCATTATTTCCATACGTGCTTATAAAATATTCCTTTGATAGACAACACTCCAAATATTAGAGCTGAGGATAACTTGACCGAATTTCAATTTTTGAGAATGAATTTTCAACCTTTAAATAATAAAAAAATAACCCACAAAAGGAAAATGATACCTTTTCTTAACTACTACCAGGTTCAAAATTTAATAGTCTACGCAAAACAACAATGAACAATCTTTTTTCTTGAAATAAGAGCATTAGGGATTCCATAACAAAAACACTAGATCAAAAAAAACCATTTAGTACTAGATTTTTAAAATGAATATTGATCCCTTTCAACACTGTTGGTTCCATAATATAAGAAGGTATTGATATCAACTGCATTCCAGGAACTTGTTCAATCATAATATTTACCTCCATATGTAGTGTAATATCGAGGAAATAATCTTGTAGAACATCAATAAAATTCAAACCGATGATGGGAAGATCAATCATAGGGCTCATCTGAAATAGTAGACACCAAACGCTTGAGTTCTAAGTGGGAAGGTCTTGCATGAATAGAACTATGATCCCACTCTCTTTAAAACACCCATGAGCTCTAATAACCCAGTATAAAGGATACACACCGATGATAATAACCCACCTTGGCTCAATGTTAAACATTCCAATTCATCAAGATTATTACTTTGAATAGATATTGATTGAGAAGAGAACGATCTGAGAATATATGTATATTATATTTTGATAACACACATGAAAGACACCAATAACGATGCTCTTTACTCTACCCAAGAATCATATCTAACTCTGTAACAAAACAAATGAGTTAAATTGGAAGTTAAATAATATCAAAAAATGGATAGATAAAATGTTGTTGGAAGCTCCAGTATCAAATAAGTAAATCGATAATAAGGATACCATAATGATGTTACATCTCACTATCATTAGACTCATATCTACCTCTAGTGGAATCTCATATAGTAAGTGAAGGTGATTCAGTCTTGAGGAATGTAGATAGATCCCTATATTCATTGAATCATCAAACAACACCACAGTATCATTTGGATATGACAATCCCTATCCATATCATGGTGTAGAAATAGCTAACAAAAATGATGATAGATGAACATAACATCCATAAATATTACAAATATTTTCAAGCGAAAGACAATAACGTCATGTGTTTATGACCTTTACAATCTCATATAAATTCAAAGGCACAACACTAGAAGTAAATAAGGCTGTCGAAGAGGTATGATGTCAAAAACTACCTCTACCATCCCTGCGGTGATCCTTCCACTTCCTCTTTTTTCCATAGGGTTCCACTTAAGCTGCCACTGGATGGAAGAGAAGGGGTGGAATAACCATCCTTGTATGTCATATTCATCACTACCATTATATCCATTTCCACAATATCTACAAAGGTCTAAATCGTAATCATAAATACCTACACAAAATCTAATCTCAACCCCTATAGTTACTTCAAATCTTTCATCTGGTCATTCTTTACAACCTCTGGTGAAAAATAAATTAGATCAGAAAATCGTTTTGTCTATCCCAACACCAAACATTCTCCTTGTTGTAAATTGAGGAACTCCAAATTTTTCTCCATCATCAGTGAATCTATAAAAAACTACTAGAAGAAGTTATTTTTGAAATCCTTCGAGTCAAATCCCACATATTAATCTACATATACCATGGAATCACACCAACGCTTTATGGGACCCTAATGTATGAACACATCACACATCACCATTATATTATCATTTGTTTCTAGGATGTGAATGAACTAATTTTTTTTAATGTCAGTCCTCCACCTATTTAGGTTCATTCAATTCCTTAAATGAAGGTGTTATATCGCAATAGAATTCCCATAATCGATCCCATTATTCTATGTCTACCGGTTGTACCCCAAAATTAATGCACTAAACCTGTGGTGCATTCTAATTTATAAAAAAACAACCCACACGATTTCCTTGATAACGTTTTGATTTATCCACTGATTCCCTTGAGGATCATCAACTGCACCCACTTGAGGAACTCATAGACCACGTCTCAGAGGAATATAGTAGCTCACTAAAACAAATGAAATGATCAAGAAACCGAACTATTTAAAGTAGAACATGAAAAACCATAAGAAAAAACTAATATTATGCTCAAGAACACAAAATATGATAAAGAAATCCCAACATCTGATAGTTACTTAGGTCACATCATTGAAAAAGATTTCTAGGAAATTAAAGCAATATACCACTCAATTACCAAAAATTATATCTTCAATATAACAAATGACTCATGATAATCACTCTTGAGGGAAAACCGAGATCTAATACCAATTTTTAACAAACCAACCCAATACCCATTCAAAAATGTACCCAATCTGATACTCCCCATACCTTATGGGCATTCCCATTTGTGGGTGCCACATTGGTAGTGGTGTAGTGGTGAAGGAGATGGGTACAACAATGTTGTTCTTTGGGAGGTACATGGTTTGAATCATGGGAGTCCGCTTTTGGGGCGAACCTCACCCCCAGGGTCCACTCGCCTTGTTGGGTCACCAAGTTTATGAATGGTTAGAAAAAATGAGGCACAACCCACCCATGTTGACGGATTGATTGATGAACCATTGTTGCTCGGGTTTTTAGCCTCCGGGATGCACCCAATTAATGAGTGAAATAATAAAATAGTAGGTAACTACCTAAAAGCAGGTAACAAGATGTTAAATTCACACATAATAAATTGATTTAAATTTATATATTTTCACATTAATTCACATATTTATGAGATCGCAGTCTTGAGTCCATAAAATTAATAATTTAAATGATAGAAATAAACAAGTAATTTAATGACTTGGTCAATAGAGTTATCTAATGATTTATTTAATAAGAGTTAAATAAATAAATCTTTTATCTAGGATAACTAACTCATGTTGGTGGAATTACCATGAGTTATAGTATTCCACCAATATATTTTTTATACTCTAGGTAGGCATAATAATGTTTTTTCTTGAACCGTCTCTACTATCCTTATGAAACTCCATTAATTACATATATTTATAACTCACCAAATGGTGATGGTAAACAAAGGATTTTTAATGGAGATTGAATAAATTACCAGAGTCATGAAGGTCCTATATAATAATTGTAGGAGGGATGAATCTCCGACCATCATATTTAATTTAATAATAAATAATTTCAAACCCATGCCACAAGTTAAATTAAAACATCCAATGTAGACACATGTTTTGGTTTTACTCATGAACGTCCATACATGCAACAAATATAAAAATAAAAATAGATAGAATTCATTTAATTATTTGTTATTTATTATTAAGATTAACATGATTTCATAAATAAATAAATAAATTAATTTCATTTAATCTTAATGAACATCTGAACATAATTGGAGATACCCATCATTTATGGAATTCATGGAAAGTAAATAGAAAACCAATAATGACTTATGAACTACATTAAATTAATTGGGAATTTAAAATTTTATAAAAATATTATTAAATTTTAAAACACACAATGGTTTGTCAATAAATAAAATAAAGTTTTAATTCTTTATTTTTTTCTATTTAATATACTTATAAATTTTTTCCCTTTAATGGGAGACAACATGACGTGTACATACCAGCTATACGTCTTTTATATTGGTTGTTGTGTATCCATAGTACATACATGGGTCTACAATGTGTACCACATCCAGACTGCATGACATGTACAATCCAATTACGCATCATGTAGTCCAAAATTCATGTGCTCGTGTAATCCACTGAAAAGCTCGATGTGTTCCCTAGTGAGAGACTACATGGCGTGTGCACTCCAGCTACACTGTGTGTACCTCTATTGTTGTGTGTCCATATAACTCAACATGTATCTAGAACATGTGAATTGATGAACTACATGCCATGTAAACTATATACATTTCATGTATATCATAAATTCCCTAGGTTGCTTGTATTACACATTTTTTCACATATAATTACCACACAAATTGTATTATTTTTTTTGCGCACCAAATTTTCTACAAAACATGTACTTCGATGTGTGTCGTGTAATCCAATAATTGTGTTCTAGGTTTACTTGTTATCATGAAGTTTAAATCATATGTCATTAATTCATAGTGTGCCATGTATCCATGAACACCTCCATATGAAGTGCTCTAGGGGACACACCATGTACATATGAGTACACATCATGTAACCCTACCGTATCAGCCAAAAAAATTATCCTCTCTCGATGTCATTTCCAGTCACTTGTAAAATATTTATAATCCTTTAAGAAAATTAAAACTCTTAGAGAATATGATTAATACGTCAAATCAGGTCAATTAAAGTCTTACTAAATAATGAATTGCATGAAATAAAAATTTAACCACAATTGTACATAGGTCAACAATCAAATAAATAATTAAAAATTTAAACATGACCCCTCTCATACCACTTATTGGTTTTGGGAATAGTAGAAGCGTGCTGAGTTGGGTGATATATTAAAATTTATTTGAATATTTATATACCCTAAACCCTGAGTAGAGATCTTTCATGTCAAATTTATAATTACTTTATTTTTATTGGAATAAAACAATTACCTTCTCAAAGGTTTCTTTCTTTGATGCCATTGTCTATCATCCATAGAGACCCTTTCAGATTGCATTTATTATATTGTGTGGATACATGGATAGAATCCCTCTAGTAGTTATGCACACATTCTTTTTTTGATCTCTGAGAAATACCAAAAAATTACTAGGAGCTATTGTGGGGAATCAAATGTCTTGTTTTTTTTCATGATCACTCACTCTTCGGTCTGGAAGAAATCTCTCAAGTGTTTCTCATCATTGAGAGGGACAAAGATTTAGTTGTCAAATGATAATTCCTTTTCCACATAATTTATCTACTTTTTATTACATAAACAATAGACATAATGGGGAATTTATATAGATGGGTTTTAGGTTATAATATTTTTTTATTTTATGTAGGACCTTAATCAGTATTAAATCCTTTAGTAATACCACACACCACATAAATTTAATAAAATTATTTGGTGATGTGGGAAAACATACAGTAACAAAAAATATTATTTACTGGATTGGAAATAAATATATTTTCCCAGACATGTTCTTGGTCCATTCAGACTCCTTTGTACTTACTAAATACCTGAATAAGAATTTTTCAAATAAATTAATATTTTATTCACATATTATAGAAAAGATATTTAATATATACTCAATAAAAGAAAATAAATATTTTATTCACTTGAATAAAAATTATTTCCCAGTCATGAGAATAATATTTATGACATTGATTAAATTCAAATTGAATTTAATCGAGGTCAATGGAAACACTTAGTGTGTGACCCATAAGGATTAATCTCATTGACATTAGGTAGGCATACAGAAAGTCCAAGATTACTGTCTAGAAATTCTTCGACACACCCATGACAAAGAATATAAAAGCCTAGGGTCTCTAATCACATACGAACACACAATGTGTAATATAATTTCCTTTTCTTAATATCTTGTCGAGAAAGTTTCATGATGGTATCATCAACTTATTTTCTCGATATGTCTTTATTTTAATATCTAAATAAATTTTTTTTACACACGGGACATGGAATTTAAGATACATTTATATTCCAATAATATGGTTGTGATATCATATTTCATAAATATGGAAGGGATACATCCTTCCTCGATATACACATTAATGATACATCAATCGTTACACACCAAAAAACACTACTTCCCAGTGAAAAAATATATTTCATCATGATATTAATTAAAATTATAACTAATTTATTCATGACATGTATTAATGGTATTATTATATTTTAAGGACCATTACACATCACTATTACAAAATATAATTTTAACTATGAAAAAATTGGAAAATTATAGTGCTAAAAAAGTAATGACTACAATGGCTTGATTTAAATCCCCATGCTAATTTCAATTCTAGAAAAGAATGGATGAACGGGGCATGCTTCAGTGTGATGATAAATTTATAGCACGATGCATCACCAAAAATATCATAGGTATGATACAGATATCTCTCGAAATAGAAGAAAAGTATAATATTGATTATAAATTAAATAAAAATTATAATCAAAATACAAAAAATAAATTATATTATAGACATTAGAAATTGTTTTATACAATTAATTTAATAAGTAAAAAATTCCACATACTTTCAAATCATCAATTTTTCTATGTCATTCACCCATAACCCCAATAGGAGTTATTTCTGAAAAAACCAACCCAACTAAAGAAGAAGAAAAATAATGTATAATAAAAAAACTATTATGTTAGTAATTATATAAGGAAATTAATTAAATTGAATGTGTTAATTTTAGAATATACTTTTATTCATACACAGAACATTGTGTATTAGATTGAGTTGCGGTTGATACTTTCACCTCACCCCATTTATTTTTCATCCTAAAAAATTATCTTTTTTAAAATTAACTATATAAGTATATGATAATAATGATAAAGATGTTAATTAATTAATAGATAAAAAAATGAAGAGAAAAAAATTTGATTCATTTGATTTGTTTATGTGATGTGATAACTGTTTCAAACCAAAATGGAACTTATATATTGAAAACATGCACATGTAGTCATATCACTCACTCCATGCATCAGATTAAGGTGTGGATAATTCCTACAATTCCCAAATGGCCTAGATGTCATTTTCCAAAATTAACAAAATAATTCGAATTCATTTTGTTGGTTTAGAATATGTAACTTTTCTTTTTTACTAAAATGTCATTTTAAAATAAAAACAAGAACATCGAGTCAAACAAGTCATATCATGTTTTAATTTTACGTGATACTAATTCCTAATCAATAAATGACTTATGAATCATTTTCATGAATTAACAAGACAATCTTAGAGTGTTTTCTATTTTTCAGTCAATAAAACATGATTTGAACTAAAATGAGAATTTTAAACAGATAATGAACACTTTGAGTCATAATGGTAACATCGTGTATGATATTGAGGTGGGGATGATTCCTACATGTCAAAAATAAAATACAGATAGTTTTTATAAAGAATCAAAATTATCTGAGTGTGTTTTATCATTTTTGAGTGTATCATTTTCCGTTTTTACTTGATCTATTGTCAATTTTAAATAAAAACACACAATTCAAGTCATACAAATGAAATTATGAAACAGAATGATGTGCAACTAATTCATACATGTCATAAATAAATTATTAATTGTATTCCTAATGTATCAAAATAATAAAAATTATTTTTTTCAATTTTTATTATGTCAGTAATCTTTTTACTAAAATTATTGTTTGTTTAAAATTAAAACATGCATTTTCAGTCATATCATTCACACATTGGATTAGATTGAGGAGTTGTTGATTCATATACATCCAAAAGGATATAAATATATTTTTCCTATAGTATAAAAACAATATGATCTTGTTTTCTCAGTATTGAGTCTGTTACTTTTGAATTCTACTAAAATGTCAATTTAAATTGGAAACACAAGCTATGTGTCATACGGGTGACATGATGCATCTATTTGATGTGAGACTGATTCATAAATGTCAAAAAATGACCTCTGAATAATTTTAAAAAGTTACCAACAGAATCTAAGAATATTTTCATGGTTTTTAATGACAGACTTATATTTTAAATCAAATTTCCAATTTTAAAATGATAATAAACACATTGAGTCATAACGGGAACATGGTGTATAATATTGAGGGGAAGATGATTCAAACATATAAAATATGACATATGAATAAATTTCTTAAAGTATCAAAAAAATGTGATTTTTTTTCTCACGTTTGAGTATATCAGTTGTCTTTTTCATAGAAATTAATGTCAATGTTAAATAAAAGACACAATTTCAGTCATACAGGTCACATCATATGGTAGATTGATGTGAGGCTGATCCCTACTTGTTAAAAATCCATTATGGATCATTTTAATTATGTTTCAAATCAAACCAAATGTATTTTCTTGATTTTGAGTATATCAATTGTTTTTTACTAAAACAAATTACAATTTTAAATTAAAACATACACTTGGATCCATACCATTCAAATTGTGGATCATATTGAAGTGTAAATGATTTTTACACATCATATATGTTTTATGGAACTATTTACGAAGGTATAAAAAAATCTTATTTTGTTTTATTAGTTATGAGTGTGTCACTTGAGTTTTATTAAAAAATGTGAATTTAAACTTAAAATAAAAACATTAATTAATACCGGTCACATAGTGATTTAATTTTATATGATAATAGTAAATAAATTTCATAAATGACATATAAATTATTTTCATAAATTATCCTGAAAATATGAGTGCATTTTCATGGTTTTATGTTTGTGATACTTCTTGAACTGAAATGAAAATATTAAACCATAAAAGGAAACATTGAGTCATTTTGAGCACATCATGTATCGCTTTGTGGTTACTCTAGTTTCATTACAGAAAAAATTAATTATAAATCATTTTAATAAAGTATCAAAACAATATGAATTCATTTTCTAATTTTTTGAGTATGTTAATTGTTTTTTACTAAAATTAATGTATTTTTACTAAAATTAATGTATATATTAAATAAAATTACATAGTTGGAGTCATTATATTCACAACATGCATTTTATTGAGGTGAATCAAATTCGTATATATCCGAAATGACTTATGGATGATTTCCTTAAATTATAAAAACAATATGAATGTGTTTTCTCATTTTTGAGTGTGTAAATGTCTTTTTATTCCAAAAATTAATAACAATTTTAAATAAAAAGATACACATTGAGTGATATTGGTCACACCATGCATTATATTAAGGTTTTCCTGATTCCAACAAGTAATAAATGACTTATGGGTAATTTTATTAAATTATCAAAACAATATGATTTTTTTCTTGGTTTTTAGTATTTAAGTTGCATTTTTTAGAAAAAATAAAGTCAATTTTAAAGAAAAACATACAATTGGAGTTATAATGTTCACATTTTACATTTAATTGATGTGATAATAATTCCTACATATCAAAAAATGACATATGGATCATTTACATAATATATTAATCAAATATGATTTTATTTTCTCGGTTTTGTGTATGTCAATTGTGTTTTTTACTAAAATGGCCTTTTAAACAGGAAGCACACACTTTGAGTCATATCAGTCACATCATGTGTCAATTATACAATACACTAATTCCTACATTTATAAAATTATTTATTAATCATTTTCTTAAATTAACAAGATAATATGAGTTTATTTTATTGGTATTAAGTGAGTGACACACATTTTGAACTAAAATGTCTGTTTTAAATTGTCAAAAAACACTTTGAGTCGTACTAGGTACATCCTTTATCTGATTGAGGTGAAGATGATTCCTACATATCGAAAATGACTTGTTGATAATTTTACTAATGTATCAAAACAATATGAACCTGAATTTTTTGTTTTGAGAGTGTCAATTAGTTTTCTTTCTAAAATGTCATTTTAAAATGGAAATACACACTTTGAGTCATAGTGGTTATATCATGTGTCAGTTTGTTGAGATATTGATTCCTATGAGTAAGAAATGACATATGAATCATAGAAAAAAATTATAAAGATAATATGAGCATTTTTTATTAGTTTTTAGTGTGTGGAATATGTTTTCAACTAAAATTCCAATTTCAAACTGATAACGGAAACATTGTGTCATACCTAGAAGATCATGTATATTATTAAGGTGAGGATGATTATTACATGTCACTAATGTCTTACATATTGTTTTTCCTGAAGTATCAAAACAATATGAAAGAGTTTTATTAGTTTTTATTATTTCAATTTTATTAAAACTTATGCGAATTTTAAATAAAAAGACACACTAGTAGTCATACCCGTCACATTTTTCATCATATTGAGGTGAGGATAATTCATAGACCTCATAAATGATTTATGGATATTTTTAATATATCATAAAAATATGAACTTTTTTTCTCAATTATTAGTTTTTCAGTTTTCTTTTTTACATAAAACAATGATAATTAAAAATTAAATATTTAAATAGGAGACATAGAGGTCTCATATTAAATAATTTATAATATAATAATATGTTTAATTAACCTGTGATATAATTTTTTATACAAAAAATTATTTTCATGAAAACGATAAAATTAAGTGACATATATAAAAATAAAAAACTCATAAAATGATTCTATAAATTTTGAAAAACAATCACTTGATTCATCATTGGTTTAAATAATATAATATTTTTGGAAGAGATGTATACCATGATTATTTTTTTTGTTCATACAACATATAGTATGATCAATAATACCTCAATTTAATTATGTCAACATCATGTAACTGTCTTAAAAATCATAAAAAATGTTGTTATTTCTTCAATACAAATAAATAATTCATTAGGGATCATTATATATTTTCATTTTTTGGATACGTAAAAGTCAACTGGGAAAAGTACATATAAGGATTCACTGAGATGGAGTGAATTATGAATCAATCATTTTATATTATTCATTACAAATATCATTCAACACCATTCAATTAGATTTTAAATCTTCAAAATAAACTTCTTCCAAATCTAATTATCTCCCAAACATAAGTTTCATTGCATCAAACATCATACCATACACAAATCCAATCAACCCAAATCACCAATTTAACTTCTCCAACATACAAATCATTCACATACATTTTTTATTTCTATTTTTTATAATGATTATATGATTTTATATTCCCTGATTATTATTTCATATTATATCATTGATTTACCAATAAAATACAATACCAATTGATACCATTTATAAATGAGCCACTTAGTTAATTCTCAATCCACTCTTTTAGGATCTATATATCAAATTCAAAAAGGGTCTTAACAATATTAAACATTAGAATATTATAAAAATAAAATATAAAAAATCTATATGATATATAATATATAATGGGTTTCTATTATTCAAAATTTTAGGTTCATATAAAAAACCCAAATTACTTGACTCTAACACAATGTAACAAAATTCAGTGTAAGAGATAAGAATTATTAAGAAATTTTAAAAATTAATCCCTCAAATAGAATTGGAAACAAAACTTTATTTTAAATATTAATTTCAAAAGATTTTCAAAAAAACTGCCCTCTATATTTTCCAAAAAAATTCCTATATTCTTTATTTATAAAAAACATTAGTATAGCTCAAAATCCAAAACCACAGACACATAGTAAATTAATAGTTTTCTCCATTTATATAAAATCTCCAAAATAAATTCTAACACTTCAAGTAAAACATAGTCTTTAAATATATTTTTTTATCTCCCCCATTGAAAAAATTAATTCAAATATAAGAATAAAGTGGATCAGATTTTGTGACTTATCCTTTAGAAAATTTTGGTGGACCTTGAATAATCAACATTAAAAATTAAAAAGAACATTTTTTAAATTTTTTGGTAAACACAAAATCCACTTAGTACATGATTAGAATAAATTCCTACTATATCATACCATACTAAACCATTTATTTATTTATGTGTTACATTATATCTATTTACTTTTACCAAATATTTTGGACTATGTTAGACAATATATTTAGAGAACATTGGTTATCAAAACATGATAACAATGTTTTTTCTACCAACACCTTGTGATCATTAAGTTTAATTCTGTAAAGACCCGTAAAATTCAAGGAAATTTTTTTCTTAATTTTCTTTAGAATTTTACAAGAGCGCGGTTTCAGACGGCACCTGATTCCGAGGCCCGGAGTGCCCGGAATTAATTTCCGAAGTTTGGCTCGGGTACGTTCAGTGAACGAACGAGCGGGAATTCCTAACTTTTGATCCGGTGCTCGGAATTGAAATCCGAGGGCACCGATGAACTCGCAGTGCCGATATTCGCTTAAAGAGTCCTTTTCTGGAGTTGCGTTTGTTGCCGGTTGAAAGTTAGTTTTTGGGTTTTTAGTTTAAGTTAATTAAATTTGTGAGGAACAAATTTTATTTTTTTTAACTAGTTAAGTCCTACCAAAGGGAGTTGGGAGTGGGACCCACATCCACATAACCTCCCTTGGGAGGATTAAGTGAGGTGGGGTCCACACGAACCCCAACTCCTCAAATTCTCTCAAAACCTCCCCTTTAACTCATTTCATTTAATGTTGTCAACTTGAGTTACTTAATTAATTATGGGAGTTAAACCCTTTTTGAATTTCAAAACTTTTGAAATTCTAATGTGTATTGTAAATAATAAAATAAGAAGTTGTCTTATTTTATTTTGGGTTGTTTGTTTGTCTCCTTGAGAGCTTTTGGAGAGCCTCTTCTTCTTCTTCAAACTCAACGAAGAACGCGAAGAACGTCGTTCTTCAACGAAGAACTTCTCCGCCGAAGAACACGATCCATCCGCGACGCCGTATCCGCGACGCGACGTACTTCTTCCGCGTCATCTCTTCCGCGACGGTTTTCCGCGACGAACGCCTTCGACAACGACTCTTCCTCCGACGTCAAAGGAATCGACACCGATATTCCACGACTACGTCAACGTGCGACTATCGAGGTAGAGGTTCTTGAGTTCGTTGTTTTCTTTATTATTTGACTTTCCTCAAGTCTTGACGAGGAACGCTCAATTTCCGACGAAGAACGCCGCTCCGCTCTTCTTCGTTTACCCTGTCAACGAAAGGGGACGCCACTTCTTCCTCGGACAATCTTCGTCGGCGTACAGGTTTCGCCAACGACATGTCTCTTCGAACGCATCCCTTCGTCATCGGATTTGACGAACGACTTCCGCGACGCCCGACCTCCGCGACGTCGTCTTCCGCAGAACGTTGACAAATCCTCGAACCTTATACCCGAGTTAGGGTTTGTTGTTTTATTCTTTATTATTCCATTCCTTGATCGTGAATAGCAAGTATAACGTGTGGCTTAATTTATTTAAGTTGCGTTATTATTTTAACGTGAGGGGGCCGGACCGCACGAACACGACCGAACCCCCCCCCCTCCATCGTTTCTTGTTTATTCTTGCGGGTGGAAGCAAGTGGCGTGGTGTCGTCGCATAATGCGGATTACCGTGCAATTATTTTACGCGGCGCCGTCGCGCCACGCCGAGGTAGAATCTTCAAGAACGCGACGCCGTCGCACCGCGTTGAAAGGAATCAAGGCACGGCGAAAGGGGCGCGGTGCCGTCGCACCGCGCCGGACGACGAACACCGCGGCCGGTTCCGGGCCGCGGCGAGACAAGGAGACCGCGGCCGGTTCCGGGCCGCGGCGGAAGAGAAGACCGGCGGCCGGGCCGCCGGCGTCGGAAGCCGAAGGGGGGGACCGGAATTTCCGGTCCCGTTGGAGAAAACCGGCCGGCCAGCTGGCCGGCCGGAAGGCGTTAAACCGGGGGAATTAATTCCCCCGGCCAACCTACAAAACCCCCCCTCTTTATGAGGGGGGCGGTTCTTGAAGGAGGGGGGCAGCCGGCCCCCTCGGTTCTCTTGAATAAACCGGCCCCCACGTGGGGGCGGTTTCAATCAAGGGCGCGACAATTGCCGCGCCGATTTTCCAGGAACCGCGGGGCTTAGCCCCGTGTGCCGCCACCTCGCGGCGACTGGCCGCAGCGGCCCGCCACGCCGCCGCGCCGCCGCCGCCGCGCCGCCCCGGGGGGGGGGGGGGGGGGTCGGGCCGGGTCGGCCCGGACCCGGACCCCCCCGTTTCGAACCAGATTTGGTTTTTAGCCCATAACTTGAGCCTCGGATCTCCGAATGACGAACCGTCTGCGGCAACGCGATCCTTGGATCGAGACGGTCGTTTCGGTATATCGCACTCAAGGTTTCGGATTACTTTGAGTTCGGCCGGGTTGGTTCGTTCACGAAACCAACCGGGCCTTCGGAGCGGAAACACTCATATCTTGAGCTACGAACGTCCGATTGACGCGCCGTCAGTCGCGTTGTGTTCCTCTAAGTGAGACGGATATTTTGGCATACTCCGCCCGAGGTTTGGACGCAGGTGGAGTACGGCCGGGTTGGTTCGTTCACGAAACCAACCGGGTCCTCGGAGCGGAAACACTCATATCTTGAGTTCCGGACGTCCAATTGACGTGCTGTCGACTTTGATGGAATCCTCTAAGTGAGACGGATCTTTTGGCATACTCCGCCCGAGGTTTGGACGCAGGTGGAGTACGGTCGGGTTGGTTTTGCCTTAAAAACCAACCGGGCCCCGGAGACGAAAATGCCAATAACTCTCAGACCGGGCGTCCGATCGACGCGCCGTCTGTTGCGTTGAGTTCCTATTGTCGATAAGGAACTTTTGGATACATCAACTCTGGTCTTTGTGAAAGTTGATGTATCAGCCTCTCGGCTCGTGGAGCGGACCCTCCGAACGAGCTTGCTGTGTGCGGGAACCCTAGTGCTGGCTGCGACTGTTACTGTGACGACTGCTACGACAGCTACTGTGACTGCGACGACGACAGTACAGAGATCCTGTGTGGATTCGACGACGACGACTACAGCACTCAGCAATCCTACGTGGAACAGTGCTACCGAACCTGTGTGAGCTGAATCTTCTGTTTACCTTGGGCGGTGGAGCGCTTGGGTGTAGCGACGGACCCGTGGTACTTGACAGTGGTGGTGCGCTTGGATGCAGCAGCAGACCATTGGCGGTGGAGCGCTTGGTTGTAGCGGCGGACCCGCAATACTCTACGGAGTGTATGCGCTTGGTTGTAGCGACAGAACCGCGACGGTGGAGGCGTGCGTGCGGAGTACGGAGATCGTGTAGCCGACTGAGACCTGATGACTGCTTGACCGACTCGACTTGGAGTGAGTCGACTAGCCCAGTGGACGGAGCGCCCGGTATTTGGCGGCAGACCCACGGCGGACGGAGCGCCTAGTAGTTGGCAGCAAACCCGCGGTACTCATCAGGAGGATTACCTCAGTAGGCTATCTGGGTGAGCGCCCGGTATTTGGCAGCAGACCCTCAACGGACGGAGCACCCGGTAGTTGGCAGCAGACCCGCAGTACTCGACAGGAGGAGTACCTCAGCAGTCTTAGGTTAGTGAGCAATACCTCGGAGTCGTGACAGGACCACTGTACACTCTAGAGACGGAGCTCTTCAGCAGTTACGGTTTCGATAATGAAAATCCTGGTTTGAGCTGAGTCAATGATCTTTGTGTTTCCTCATGATTGAGATGGGTTTCTTGATAACTTAGGTATATGTATGGGCATATACCTGGGTAATGGTTATCCGTTGATTTCATAAACTTGTTATAAACTGTGTGAACTTGTACTGTTATCCTGTGTGGATTTCCTGTTTACTCTTCTTGTGGATTGGGTTGTTCTTGGGCTCGGTGTTGGAGCCGAACGAAAATTGGTGACATAGGTATATGTATGGGCATATACCTAATCAATACTGGATGTTACTTCGTGATTGTTACCTTTCTTCGTGTTTTATCCTTTGTGGATTTGAGAGACCTTCAGGGGTCTCGGGGTCCCTACTGAGTAGCTTATACTCACCCCTGCACGGGCTTTGCCCGCACTTCGTTGTGTTGGTTGCAGACGACGGACAGTGCTGTCTGTGGATGAGGCTTTCGGAGTAGGTCGGTACCCGGAGGAGGACCACTGAGCGGGACGTGATCAGAGCGGACAGTTGGACCGAGGAGTTGTGGAGCTATCTGTACCTACCCTTCAGGTAGGATCCGTGGTGGACGATCCAGGAGCTGAGCCATCTGTACCTACCCTTCAGGTAGGAATCGAGGAGGACGTCCCAGGAGCCGATTGTACTTTCAGTTGCTGTTTTCCCTTTCGAGTTGTACTTTACTTTACAGTTGGGCTTGTATTTCCGGCCCCCTTTACTTTTCTGCACTTTGTAGTTACTTTCCGCTTGCTGACTCTGTGGTGGTTGTTTCACATAAAGGCAATGCCTTCCCTGTTTACCGGGATTTTACGCCTTGGTGCTAGTCGCCAGCCCCTGGCCTATGGAAGGCGGGCTTGGGGTAGTCACGGCACGGGCCCCGAGGGCGGGTCGTGACAAATTGGTATCAAAGGAGTTCGGTTCTACCGCGAACTCTGATCTTTTCTATGTGAAGCAATAATGTTTAGCGTAATGAGTGTGGTTATCAGTCCAGGGAGTCCAGTGTTGGTGCGGCGGCCGACGTATCCGTACACCAGGACCCTGACGTCTGATTTCCGACTTAATGCACGAAAACATTGATTGCATGTGTGTTTCAAAGTTTTCTTTGTGATTTCTTTGTGTCAGCTCACCAGGTATACTGTTTGACCGTGGCGCACCTGTTTCCTATTCAGGATGGCCCCACGACGGCAGCCAGCTAGGGTTCCGAGAGTTGAGCGTGACGACAGCCCACCGAGCGACGAGGCCTCGGTGCAGGGCCCTTTGTCAGCAGTGGCACCGGCGGTAGCACTACCCGCCGAGCCCCCGATACTTCCAGCACCAGCCGCTGACGATGCACGTCGCCTCAGCGCATTGCATGAGTTTCAGCGCCAGCGACCACCCAGGTTTCGCGGGGAGATGGATCCCCAGGCAGCAGAGGACTGGCTGGAGGCAGTGGTACGAGTGTTTAGGCTAGTGAGGACACCAGCAGACCTCATGGTGATCCTCGCTGCGAGCCTACTACACGCAGCAGCAGGACGATGGTGGAGCTTGATGCTCCAGGTGCACGATGAGGCATCTCTACTTTGGACGGACTTTGAGAGCCTCTTCCGCTCGGAGTTCGTCCCAGCCACCCTTCGTACGGTGCGTATTCAGGAGCTTCTACAGTTGCGGCAGGGCAGCATGACGGTCGCTCAGTACGCGGCGAGGTTCACCGACCTTTCTCGGTACTCGACAGACATGGTACGGGACCCCTTCTTCCGGGCCCGGACCTTCGAGCAGGGTTTGAGACACGAGATCAGGGCATCGCTGATCTCCCTCAGCATACCGACTCAGACAGGAGTACTGGAGCGGGCCCTTCTGATCGAGAGCTTCCTTGCTAAGTCTACACCAGCACAGCGACCCACCGCAGGGCGGCACGTGGCAGAGTCATCTGCAGCTGGCAGTCGCCGGATGACTCAGGGGTCCAGATAGACCAGACCTTCAGGCAGACGACCTCAGGGCACTGGCTCAGCAGTGCAGGGCACACAACGCGGAGCTAGTCTTTCGAGTGGAATACAGTGCTATGCATGCGGCGGGCAAGGCCACATGGCTCGTGACTGCCCGACCCGCCATGCGGAGGAGCAGCAGACGGTTGAGGAACCACCTAGGCAGAGGCAGAGGTTCGACCGTGGCAGTCTGCAGGGAGGTGGCGGACGAGGCAGAGGAGCTGGACGAGCAGCCGGTGGTGGGCGACGCTTTGAGGCTCTTCCACCACCACCACCAGGAGGTCCACCCCGACCGCAGGGGAGAGCTCAGCTTCAGGCAGCCGAGGCCTTCGATCATGGAGCTCTGGGAGCCGATGGACAGGAGCAGAACTAGTGGATACATCCTTTGTACTTCTGGTTCCTTGTTGCTTTGTGTAGCGTCTTGTATTATGAGCTGCAATAATAAAAGACGCGTACCTTTGTGATATTTTCGTTCCTGTCCTCTTTCGTGATGTTACTAGGAGGTTCCAGTTTTGGCTGTTGACTTGACCCTCACTTGTGAGACATCTACTGGAGGAGACCCAGTTACCACACACTGATGCCGACAGTGTGACTCAACCCTTGGAGGCGAGAGTAACGGTTGAATCTCTTAGTAGTAGCGTCGAGGCCTTACGACGTCATCCTTGGTATGGATTAGTATCATCCATGTTAGGATTGACTGTTTTAGGCAAAGAATGTGGTTCATCCAGGGGATGAGACCAGATTTCTCTTTTCGGCAAAGAAGAAATCTTGCAGCTCTGATGGGACCGGAGATGGTCCAGGCCACGACGGAGAAGGTCCAGGTCATTTAGGAGCGGATGAGGACAGCTCAGAGCCGGCAGAAGTCATACGATGACAGGAGGCGGAGGCCACTGGAGTTCGAGGATGGCGACCACGTCTTCTTGCGGGTCTCACCTCGATGTGGTATTCGGAGATTTGGCCGAGGCGGCAAGTTATCTCCGCGATTCATCGGACCCTTCCAGATTCTCAGCAGGTTTGGCGAGGTGGCTTATCGCCTGGCTCTACCACCTCAGTTGCACCGGGTGCACGACGTCTTCCACGTATCTCAGCTGAGGAGATACGTGCACGACCCGACGCACACCATTGATCATAGGGAGCTTGACGTTGACGATGGGGCGACTTTTACGGAGGTCCCGGTGGAGATAGAGGATCGACAGGAGCGGGTCCTGCGTGGGCGATCGATTCCTCTCATGCACATCAGATGGCAGCACGGGAATCTCCAGGAGAGCACATGGGAGCGGGAGGCTCAGATACGTGCTCAGTACCCTCATTTGTTTCCCTAGTTTTTGATGTAGCTTTACGGGGACGTAAAGCCCTGAGGTGGGAGTAATGTAAAGACCCGTAAAATTCAAGGAAATTTTTTTCTTAATTTTCTTTAGAATTTTACAAGAGCGCGGTTTCAGACGGCACCTGATTCCGAGGCCCGGAGTGCCCGGAATTAATTTCCGAAGTTTGGCTCGGGTACGTTCAGTGAACGAACGAGCGGGAATTCCTAACTTTTGATCCGGTGCTCGGAATTGAAATCCGAGGGCACCGATGAACTCGCAGCGCCGATATTCGCTTAAAGAGTCCTTTTCGGGAGTTGCGTTTGTTGCCGGTTGAAAGTTAGTTTTTGGGTTTTTAGTTTAAGTTAAATAAAATTTGTGAGGAACAAATTTTATTTTTTTTAACTAGTTAAGTCCTACCAAAGGGAGTTGGGAGTGGGACCCACATCCACTTAACCTCCCTTGGGAGGATTAAGTGAGGTGGGGTCCACACGAACCCCAACTCCTCAAATTCTCTCAAAACCTCCCCTTTAACTCATTTCATTTAATGTTGTCAACTTGAGTTACTTAATTAATTATGGGAGTTAAACCCTTTTTGAATTTCAAAACTTTTGAAATTCTAATGTGTATTGTAAATAATAAAATAAGAAGTTGTCTTATTTTATTTTGGGTTGTTTGTTTGTCTCCTTGAGAGCTTTTGGAGAGCCTCTTCTTCTTCTTCAAACTCAACGAAGAACGCGAAGAACGTCGTTCTTCAACGAAGAACTTCTCCGCCGAAGAACACGATCCATCCGCGACGCCGTATCCGCGACGCGACGTACTTCTTCCGCGTCATCTCTTCCGTGACGGTTTTCCGCGACGAACGCCTTCGACAACGACTCTTCCTCCGACGTCAAAGGAATCGACACCGATATTCCACGACTACGTCAACGTGCGACTATCGAGGTAGAGGTTCTTGAGTTCGTTGTTTTCTTTATTATTTGACTTTCCTCAAGTCTTGACGAGGAACGCTCAATTTCCGACGAAGAACGCCGCTCCGCTCTTCTTCGTCTACCGTGTCAACGAAAGGGGACGCCACTTCTTCCTCGGACAATCTTCGTCGGCGTACAGGTTTCGCCAACGACATGTCTCTTCGAACGCATCCCTTCGTCATCAGATTTGACGAACGGCTTCCGCGACGCCCGACCTCCGCGACGTCGTCTTCCTCGGAACGTTGACAAATCCTCGAACCTTATACCCGAGGTAGGGTTTGTTGTTTTATTCTTTATTATTCCATTCCTTGATCGTGAATAGCAAGTATAACGTGTGGCTTAATTTATTTAAGTTGCGTTATTATTTTAAAGTGAGGGGGCCGGACCGCACGAACACGGCCGAACCCCCCCTCCATCGTTTCTTGTTTATTCTTGCGGGTGGAAGCAAGTGGCGTGGTGCCGTCGCATCAGGCGGATTACCGTGCAATTATTTTACACGGCGCCGTCGCGCCACGCCGAGGTAGAATCTTCAAGAACGCGACGCCGTCGCGCCGCGTTGAAAGGAATCAAGGCACGGCGAAAGGGGCGCGGTGCCGTCGCACCGCGCCGGACGACGAACACCGCGGCCGGTTCCGGGCCGCGGCGAGACGAGGAGACCGCGGCCGGTTCCGGGCCGCGGCGGAAGAGAAGACCGGCGGCCGGGCCGCCGGCATCGGAAGCCGAAGGGGGGGACCGGAATTTCCGGTCCCGTTGGAGAAAACCGGCCGGCTAGCTGGCCGGCCGGAAGGTGTTAAACCGGGGGAATTAATTCCCCCGGCCAACCTACAAAACCCCCCCTCTTTATGAGGGGGGCGGTTCTTGAAGGAGGGGGGCAGCCGGCCCCCCCGGTTCTCTTGAATAAACCGGCCCCCACGTGGGGGCGGTTTCAATCAAGGGCGCGGCAATTGCCGCGCCGATTTTCCAGGAACCGCGGGGCTTAGCCCCGTGTGCCGCCACCTCGCGGCGACTGGCCGCCGCGGCCCGCCACGCCACCGCGCCGCCGCCGCCGCGCCGCCCCGGGGGGGGGGGGGGGGGTGGGGGGGTCGGGCCGGGTCGGCCCGGACCCGGACCCCCCCGTTTCGAACCAAATTTGGTTTTTAGCCCATAACATGAGCCTCTGACCTCCGAATGACGAACCGTCTGCGGCAACGCGATCCTTGGATCGAGACGGTCGTTTCGGTATATCGCACTCAAGGTTTCGGATTACTTTGAGTTCAGCCGGGTTGGTTCGTTCACGAAACCAACCGGGCCTTCGGAGCGGAAACGCTCATATCTTGAGCTACGAACGTCCGATTGACGCGCCGTCAGTCGCGTTGTGTTCCTCTAAGTGAGACGGATATTTTGGCATACTCCGCCCGAGGTTTGGACGCAGGTGGAGTACGGCCGGGTTGGTTCGTTCACGAAACCAACCGGGTCCTCGGAGCAGAAACGCTCATATCTTGAGTTCCGGACGTCCGATTGACGTGCCGTCGACTTTGATGGAATCCTCTAAGTGAGACGGATCTTTTGGCATACTCCGCCCGAGGTTTGGACGCAGGTGGAGTACGGTCGGGTTGGTTTTGCCTTAAAAACCAACCGGGCCCCGGAGACGAAAATGCCAATAACTCTCAGACCGGGCGTCCGATCGACGCGCCGCCTGTTGCGTTGAGTTCCTATTGTCGATACGGAACTTTTGGATACATCAACTCTGGTCTTTGTGACAGTTGATGTATCAGCCTCTTGGCTCGTGGAGCGGACCCTCCGAACGAGCTTGCTGTGTGCGGGAACCCTAGTGCTGGCTGCGACTGTTACTGTGACGACTGCTACGACAGCTACTGTGACTGCGACGACGACAGTACAGAGATCCTGTGTGGATTCGACGACGACGACTACAGCACTCAGCAATCCTACGTGGAACAGTGCTACCGAACCTGTGTGAGCTGAATCTTCTGTTTACCTTGGGCGGTGGAGCGCTTGGGTGTAGCGGCGGACCCGTGGTACTTGACAGTGGTGGTGCGCTTGGATGCAGCAGCAGACCCTTGGCGGTGGAGCGCTTGGTTGTAGCGGCGGACCCGCGATACTCTACGGAGTGTATGCGCTTGGTTGTAGCGACAGAACCGCGACGGTGGAGGCGTGCGTGCGGAGTACGGAGATCGTGTAGCCGACTGAGACCTGATGACTGCTTGACCGACTCGACTTGGAGTGAGTCGACTAGCCCAGTGGACGGAGTGCCCGGTATTTGGCGGCAGACCCACGGCGGACGGAGCGCCTAGTAGTTGGCAGCAAACCCGCGGTACTCATCAGGAGGATTACCTCAGTAGGCTATCTGGGTGAGCGCCCGGTATTTGGCAGCAGACCCTCAGCGGACGGAGCGCCCGGTAGTTGGCAGCAGACCCGCAGTACTCGACAGGAGGAGTACCTCAGCAGTCTTAGGTTAGTGAGCAATACCTCGGAGTCGTGACAGGACCACTGTACACTCTAGAGACGGAGCTCTTCAGCAGTTACGGTTTCGATAATGAAAATCCTGGTTTGAGCTGAGTCAATGATCTTTGTGTTTCCTCATGATTGAGATGGGTTGCTTGATAACTTAGGTATATGTATGGGCATATACCTGGGTAATGGTTATCCGTTGATTTCATAAACTTGTTATAAACTGTGTGAACTTGTACTGTTATCCTGTGTGGATTTCCTGTTTACTCTTCTTGTGGATTGGGTTGTTCTTGGGCTCGGTGTTGGAGCCGAACGGAAATTGGTGACATAGGTATATGTATGGGCATATACCTAATCAATACTGGATGTTACTTCGTGATTGTTACCTTTCTTCGTGTTTTATCCTTTGTGGATTTGAGAGACCTTCAGGGGTCTCGGGGTCCCTACTGAGTAGCTTATACTCACCCCTGCACGGGCTTTGCCCGCACTTCGTTGTGTTGGTTGCAGACGACGGACAGTGCTGTCTGTGGATGAGGCTTTCGGAGTAGGTCGGTACCCGGAGGAGGACCACAGAGCGGGACATGCTCGGAGCGGACAGTTGGACCGAGGAGTTGTGGAGCTATCTGTACCTACCCTTCAGGTAGGATCCGTGGTGGACGATCCAGGAGCTGAGCCATCTGTACCTACCCTTCAGGTAGGAATCGAGGAGGACGTCCCAGGATCCGCTTGTACTTTCAGTTGCTGTTTTCCCTTTCGAGTTGTACTTTACTTTACAGTTGGGCTTGTATTTCCGACCCCCTTTACTTTTCTGCACTTTGTAGTTACTTTCCGCTTGCTGACTCTGTGGTGGTTGTTTCACATAAAGGCAATGCCTTCCCTGTTTACCGGGATTTTACGCCTTGGTGCTAGTCGCCAGCCCCTAGCCTATGGAAGGCGGGCTTGGGGTAGTCACGGCACGGGCCCCGAGGGCGGGTCGTGACAAATTCCCCCTACAATAATTTTTTTGGATTTAGATATAGAAACATATTCCAATTATGATATAATAAATGCAAAAAAAAATTGTTTCTTTATCTTCTAATCCACATACATCTCTCCCAAGAACAATACTCCACTTGCGGTATAATTTCTATCATCGACACCACTATCCAAATTTATATCAAGAAATAAATATAATTTTAACTTCCTATTTTCAATATATTTTTTCCCATAATCAAATATAACATTAATATTTTAGATACTTTAAATATTTTATATATATACAATATCTTCACCAAGAAATAATTCATTAGTTTGATCCACATATAAATCCACTTCATGTTCAAAATTGTGTCTAGCTGATATGAAATCCATTTGGAAAATCTTTTATCATATTTGAGTAATGATAGAATGTGAAATTTATCCCTTATTAATACTTTCAATTGTGGAAAATGTCTCATCCAATTCAATACCATCATCCTATGAACCACCCTTATAGGCGACTTTTTATTTATTTCTTTTCACTTAAACATTCTCATTCACATTGTTAAATAACGTTTTCACCAATGGATTTTAAGAAACACTATATTCGATAGAATACCGAGCACCCTACATCAGATTCAGTATTTTATATGTATTATAAACTGCACTATAATTTATAACCTTAAAAAATATAGTCCAAGTCATACCAAGAACACTGTGTATAAAATTGAGGTATGAATTATTTAGTATGTGACGTAAATTTTTCATTTAACTATATTGAAATAATTATCAAAAGAGAGAACATGTTTCATTCCGATGGAAGAATAAACCTCATATCATGGGACTTGACCTTCCCCAATCCCTTTCGTTGATCATTCAAGGACATAGGGGGTGTTTTGCTATACTTTGGAGAAGTTGGGAATATTCTATAACCTGGTAGAGATGCATTGAATTATAGAGGATTTTGAGAACCCCATCACCATACGTCCTCTCCATGTTGTGGGTCATGACAACATGATTCCTCAAAAACATATCTTTTTAATCAGTATGGGTTTCTTCTTCCATTAAAAAGTCACATGTTCTTTCCAATAAGTTAAGAACATGAACAAATTAGAAAAAACGATCCCAACTCAAGGAAATGAGTACAAATATTTAATAAAACATTTATTTTATTAATAATATAATAAATTAATTAAACATAAATATGATACAATGCATTTCTAGTCCAATTATTTTAAACAGTGAATCAAATTTATAAGATTTTTGATTCACCCACTATGGATACAAATGAGATATTTTAGAAGCTCAATCCCAACAACAATATATATATAACCACTTTACAAAAACATATTATTCAATTATTAAAAAAACCCATAATAACTATTATCCTTTTGGGTTGTTGTAAAACTCATATAAAAATAGTTTCCATATTATTTTCTACAAAAAACTAACATGAAACCTCTATATTCTCAAATAATTTTTATTGATAATGTCAACAAAATTATTATTAATGATCATGCGTGAATAGATAATTTTACATAATGAATGTGCACATGTATATTTTTTATGAACCAATGGAAACGTTTTTTGATGGTGAGTTAGTGAACAAGTATCTATATACATATTAAGAATAGATTAAACACCTCTATCCATATAATGATTTCGATATTAAATGTGGTATAATGGAAGGATGATTTAATTTCACATCATGTGCAATCAAAATAATCATTATTAGTCAATCCATCTCACTAATGTAAAATTTATTTGTTACTTTTGTGGATTTCACATGAATTTTTGATAATATATCATGAATCAAGTTGATGATCGAATAGCTAAAACAATTCAAACATCCACCAATGTGAAAATACTATGCTGTTCTTTTATATTATCATTTACCACAACCCATGAAAAAACCATAGAGAGGGAATTATTCTAATTTTATTTAAAAAATATATGGAAATTCACTAAAGAAATATATAAAATGATAAAAAATTAACTAAATAATTAGCAGGAAGTCACCTCCTCATGATGCATGAATGTATTTCGACATCATGTTTTCTACACATTTCTAAACAAATTTATTTCCTCCATTATACTTATCCTTTATAAACAGATAAAAAATAACATATAATCATTATGATAATAATAATTCACACCCCAAATATAATTTTTAGGTCATAAACCTTACTAGATCACAAACATAGTAGGTAATCACCTAAATTTGTAGTCATAAAACATTTTGACATAATGTAAATTTCCCAGTCATCTCAAAACAAATTTACATCCTATTTTGATTATGAAGGTTGGTTTAAATCTTGGTAGTATTTAGAAAATACAGATAAAGAAATGATAAAAAAATATTTTTAATGAAATTTTAATTTTAATGGAAACATACCTCTTCAGGGATGATGGTATTTAGATGGTTTATGATCTCTTTCATAAATATAAAAACATAATATCTATAATAACTGTTATTTTCTTTTTTTGGAAACCACAGAATCATTGAAAAAATAAGTAAATTATTTTCAAAATATATTTTATTGTTAAATATTTCAATATATTCCTTAATCTATTTCTATTTTTAGTAATCCATTTTCTTTATATGGATGTTCATAGACCTCATTCCATGATTTAGCCTATATTTAACAACCAATCTATCATAAAAAAAATTATTTTTAAAACACAAACTAAAACACATAATGTTATTTTTATATATGAAATGTTGATTTTTGTGTATTAAAAATTTACAAGACATATCATGTACGTTTAATTTGTTGGGTGTCTATGCATTGGATCTAAAAATTAAATATTTAGGGATTCAATATTAACTGCGACCGACATCCATTGATATCTAAAAAAATAAATAAGTAATGGAAAAAATAAAAATATTATTTAATGTGATTATATTTTAGAGATTTAACCCTTCATTAATTGAATCAAAAAGTATATTCCATCCATTACTTTTTTCGAAAACGCATCATATAGTTCATCTTTCCTCATCTCAATTTATTTATTATCCAATATAGTTTTTACATTGATATTATAATGTGATTAATGAATAAAAATCACGCT
Organism: Viscum album; assembly: GCA_963277665.1. Classification (NCBI taxonomy): domain Eukaryota; kingdom Viridiplantae; phylum Streptophyta; class Magnoliopsida; order Santalales; family Viscaceae; genus Viscum; species Viscum album. The sequence goes on along the minus strand of OY728155.1, from coordinate 1,444,041,359 downwards.
TTACATGATTATACCTTTATATTGTAATAATATAAATTTCTATAGAAAATATGAATATTTATTAATTTAAATGAACATATTTGATATCTTTTTTTTTATATTTTTATTATGAAAATGTACCTTAATTTTTAATTCATAACTGAGGCCACATACAATTCATACTTGAGAATATCATTTATACTCTTGAGAAAAACTATGTATGTCATGAAATTTCAATATATTTCTTATTTATATGGAATGTAATACATATTTTCATCTTTAAATATTGTATTTACATGAAGTTTTAATGATAATAATTTTTTCTCTAGAACTAGTGGGGAGAAGGTATACCAAGATGTTCCTTTTGATTTCTTGGTCGATTCACTTAATTGTCTTGATCCGTTCTTCTGTTTCACCATCACATTAGCCCCATATAACATCCTACCTCACTTCATAATTTTTATTATCAACTATGAATTGTTATTCATATGAAAAAATAATTTAAATTCGTACCTCGCGTATTTTAATAAGATTATATAGACATTTTATCAAATTTCCAATAGAATCAGTGACCAATGTAATATATAGATCATCAAATGAAGGAGGTATCTTAGTGGTTAGTTAATGAGACACCATAATACCCACTCTCATGTGATCTTTTTACATTTCTTTAATGTTTATATTGTGTACTGGAATATTATACACCATACCACTCACAACAAGGTAGTTCATTGGTGTTGATAAATAGAAAACACATACAACATTACACTACAGAATTTTAGAAATACAATTTAATCATATGATGTTTCATTAAAATTTAGGAGAATGACTAATGAAAAAATAGATTACCTCTGATAAGGTATGTATCTGGGTGGAATGATTATCTTCAAAGCTAGTGTTTTAATTTGGTTCTTCATTTGAGGATCTTTTTTCCACCACTGGTGTGTTTTTATCCTTTCTCAAATATTGGTCTATCAAATTAGATTGGACAATAATATCCTGAAGAGAATCTATTTGTTACTAGAATCTTATCATAATATTATATGTATCTTCATGTTGTTTTATCTTCTCAAAATATTTTAATGAAGACACTCCAAATCCTATTCCTCTAATGTGACCATATTTTTTTATTTACATCAAATATATTGAAAGTAGTTTTTCTTATAGTATGGTCACATCCGATTCTTATATAAAAGAAATATAAAAAAAATTATAAACATAAATATATATTTTTATGTAATATTTTTATAAATAAAAATAAAATACTATTATGTTATACTTACACATGTTCCCCATTATTCTTTTGTGTATTCACTTACTAGATTACCATTTTTATTTACTCAAGCCTCTTCTCTATCACATGACGTGGGATGGAAGTGGATTCAGATTTTGATTCATCAAACTGCATATAATAAAATGATCATGTGTTGTTTCATATCTCATAACACATTTATGTTTTATTTAAAATTTGTACCAATTTATTCTCTATTTAAGCATACTTATCCTTTCTTTGTTATACAAGTACATTGATTTTGATGCATGTTACTTATTTTAAGCACACTTTTTATTAAAATAATTACAATTTTGAATCAAATTGGATAAAATAAATAATTTCAAATAATATATTATTAACAAAAATTTACCTGAAATTATTTCGAATCATGAATACTAAAGAAAAAATTTCACATTTTCATCTTTAAAATGTGTCCATAACTAACTGGTGGGTAGGGATTTACTTCCCACTCAGTATCCCCAAAATGTATCTTGGTAAGATGAGTCAAGAAGCCTCTATAGGCTTTTCTAGTAGCCATTAAAAGCATTCTTATAGAAATATTCCAAAAAATGAACTGTTCAATGAATAATGAAAATTAAATCAATGTTTCATTATATAATTATATAGTCAAATAGATAACTGATATCTTATAATTTCCTTTATATCATCCCAAAGGGTTTCCTTCATTAAATTTTGGATTTTACATTATAAATCAATATCATAAGTGATATAAATAATCATTATGACCCAAACAAAACTAATGAAAATTGACTTGTTGGGGTAAATAGGTTGTTCGTGTTGATTCCATCCAACATATAATTTTATACTCTCATTTATTAACATGATAATTTTATTGAACACTATCATTTTGTGTCATTATTGGAGTTTTCATCAACATTTTGTTGATCCGAGAATAATTTATCATTTTCAGCATCAATAGTTTGTTCTTCCCTAGGATTGGTTACATTGTCAAGTGAAAAAAACATTGTATGCATGTGTAGCTAATCATTTAATTTATATTATTTTATTGTCATAGAGAACATAGAATATATTGTGAAATAACATAGTATATTAAAAGAACTTTAACCTAATCATTGAACACAATTTAAAAAAATAGGTTTTTAGGATGTTTTTCCTCTATTAAAAACCCAAATCCCTTATTTGTGGTCCCATATAACACACAATACATTTTCTACATCAGTAATTCCATAAAATAATTTTGATATTCCATTTAAAGGTTCATCCTTGGTTGAATTTTAATCTAACCATACAATTGGTTTAGTCACCAGCCGTATAATAACCAAAATCACGTTTTCTAGATTTGAGACATAAAATAATTTAATAACATATGATTCCATTATGAATGGATCATCTTTTAGAGACCTGGTGTTTCCCTGTAAGACTTTGGAATATTTCTACATACTTTTCCAGAGCTAGGAGCTGAGATGGCATGTGATTCTGAGGCCTTATGTGCCCAGAATAAATTTTATAAAATATATTAAGTGTTTTAATAATATGAAAATTGTGGGGTTGTGTTTCCTCCTAAATGTTATCTTAGATCGGAAATCTGAGGGCATTTTTGTGTCCGGAGCGTGTTGTTTATGCTATGTGGGGTGTAAAAGGTGCTGGTGCGGGCCTGTTGTGAGAGATGTCACCCAGGGGAAAAAATGGTCATTGTGAAATAATGACATAGTGTTTTTTTAACACTGACATTATTTTCAAATAATGTTCAAACAAAGTCTCGAAATAGAAATATGAGACATCCATTGAGTTCGAGATGTGTCATTTTTCCTAGAAGTAATAAAAAATAAGCGGGTGCAGAGGTTCTAGAATCTACAACCGTGGGTGGCGTTTCAGCAAGCTTTTATAAATTCTCTTGAGATAAGGGGGAGAACCCATTCTTCTTCTTCTTCTTCTTCTTCCTCTCTCTTTCTATCTCTAACACTCTTCCTCTCTCTCTCTCTCTCTCTCTCTCTTGTTCTTTGTCGTTCTTCACATTTCTTCACCAAATCATGGAGCGACCTCTCCCGGAACCCTGGCGGATCGAAGCAGGAGTGTCGTGGATATGCCTTTAATGACGCACAACCGATTCAAGGTAGGTTTTTTGTTGGTTATCCTCCCCTTCATCAATTTGAGGGGTTTTTGTCTGTTTTTTTTCATTTTAATTATTTAATTTTGGAATTGGGACGCTGGTCGAATGATCACAACCATCATCTGAGCCCTATTCTAAATCCCATTCTTGGACATTTTTCATCACAAGTTTTGGAAGCACAAATCTTGCTGGATCGATGATCGAGGCTAGGCGCTGCGAAGCCCTCGTCCTGAGGATCCCAAACCCATGTTCGGTTTTGAAATCGGGCCACCGGAGCGGTGGAGGCGGCTGTCAGAAGCCACGTCTCCGGCAAGGGCGATGGCCGGAGGTCGGAATGGAGCATCGGGGTTTAGGTGTCAGGCAGCAGGTGTGGCTTGGAGCACAGTGCACAATTGAGGTTTGGCTGGGGGTTTTGTCAAGGGGGCAGTGTCTAGTGTCGCTGGTGCGCACGACGTGTGTCTGCCGGTGACTTTAGCCGGAAGCAGCAGGTTGGGGCATGGTCAAGAGGTGGAGTACCAACGACTTCAGTTGGTGTAGTAGGGAGCTCCAAGGTGGGTTCATGTGGGTGGTGAAGCCCGAGAAGATATATCATAGAGGACCAGGTGGTGCAGGAAGCATCGAGCAGGTGGTGCACTGCTGGAGGAGTAGCACAATGTGTAGACGGGGCAACGCGGATGTGCACTGCGAGAGGCGGAGGCACCGACGTCTGGCAGTGGCCAGTCATGCACGGCAGGGGGGCACCCGAGGTGCTAACCTTGGGTGTGCAGAGAAGAAAATGACCCACTCTTTTCGGGTCCTACTGGGTGACGAAGACCAGCCAAAGGTCTCATCTTCTTGATTAGCTGGATCATAGAGGGAGTCCGGTGTTGCTGGGGCGGGATGCGGCTGGCGGTCCGCGGCGAGTCGGGTCGGACCCGTGGCTGGGCCGCGGGCTGGCCGTGGTGAACCAGCCCAGTTGGGCCCCTTGCATTCGGGGGGCCGTAACTTCTTAACGACGCATTTGTTTGATGTTCCATCTGCGGGTGTGGTTTGGTGTCGGTGAGGCAGACTATTTGAAGTGGGTTTTGGGGATTTTGGGTTCTGCACCCGAAGTCGGGTAACCTGGAACACTATAATTTAATAATATCAAATTATTATTAAAGCTCATGATGGATGTACTTTGCAAGCCGGGCGACCGTTTAACCTATAGTTAGAGGATTTGTGGCCCTAGAGTTGAGACAGTCCTTCCAAAGTTGGTTTAGAAACTTTGTGTTTTGGTTTCGTTGCTCGGTGGCACGAAACTCTTAATGTGAATAATTAATTAATTATGTATATAATTAATTATTCTTGCGTTGGACTTAACTCTTGTTTGGGATGTCCGATTGATATTCCATCAGCGGAAGCATGATCCTAGTTCTCGTGTAGGACTTTTTGAGATGCTCCTTTGAGTGCTTGGAATATAGTCAAGGTGCGGGCCCCGAAGGGCTCGGTTCACACGTCTTATGAGGAAATGTCGCATTTTCATCAAACGTCCATTCTGGGCATTTGAGTAGTCTTTCCCGTGTGTTTTCCCAAGGGGATCACAATGGTGGGATCCACTTGATGAGTTTTGGGATCATGGTGTGGGCCCCACATGGGCTGGCTATGGTGAATAATACCATGTTCACCGGTTGATTGTTTCGGTCGAGTGAATAGAATTTCCTACATGTTCTTACGTGAGGATTGAAATGGTGTAATATGTTTGGGCGTGTGGAGCCTTGTTCTCAATCTCATTAAATGTGGAAACATGAAAGGGTGTTGGTTGGAGGATCCTTTGATGCACTCTGAACCAATGCACAGTAGCAATCTTGGTGACACCCTGAGATGTTAGTTGCAGAACTGAGTTATCAGACATATTCCAGGTTTACCCTCTAGTGGGGCTGGGTACTGGGTCACCGTTGACTTATTGGGGTTCACCCTCCAGCTGGGCTGGGCAGTGGGTCACCCGATGATTTATTAAGGCTTACCCTCCAACGGGTCTAGGAAATGGATCACTGTTGACTTATTGTGGTTTACCCTCTAGCAGGGCTGGGAAGTGGGTCACCCGATGATTTATTAAGGTTTACACTCCAACGGGGTTAGGCAGTGGGTCACTGTCGACTTATTGGTGTTTGTCCTCCTATAGGGCTAGGTAGTGGGTCACCGTTGACTTAGTGGGGTTTACCCTCCACCAGGGCTGGGAAGTGGGTCACCCATTGGAATTATAGACTCGACCCTTTCTATGAGGCTAGTTAGTGACATTTCACCATGATTACCGGAGTGGGACTCTTGTTGTGTGGATCATGAGTGTGACAACTTTACGTTACATAAGAAACCACAAGGAAAAGGGGACCCTTCTCCACTCAGACGTGTCCTTGGGATGCAACCTAAAACCGTGCGGGCAAGTCAGTGCCACCCAAAGCCGGTAGTATCGAAGTGCGGTGATTTGGGCCACTTTGACTTGGGCTACCTTGGCAGACGTAACGAGGTGTTGGGCTTTGAGGATGGATTTACTTAGAACTATTGGTGACTTTTCATGGGCTGAGATTTGAGTAGGAGATCCCCTTACACACTTGTTCGGGTTCTTGTTGAGCATATATATATGTACACCCTACTTTTTTCACTCAGTGGGTTCAGTTACTGTCTTTCTAAGAGGTGTGAAGACACACTGGGTATGCCATGTTCTTTCCATGTCTAAATCCTCTTGGAATGGACGAGTCTAAATCCTTTATTTTGTTTGGTTGAGCTATACTCTCACTATTTTACTCTTACAATGTTCTTTGTTCTATCGACTACACACTGTTTTAGTACCTCCTTTGTTTCACCCTCGATCTTTCAGAGCATTGTACTTAGTATCTCTATACTCACACCTGCTTGGGATTTTCCAACACTAGGTGCGCCCTTGCAAACGATGGACAGGTTGGTCAAGACTATGGAGGATCATAGAGGACACAAGAGCTTGGGCTGCGTTCAGTGTCCATAGTAGGACTTTTAGTTGCGAGACTCACCAACGTTTTACTTCCGTTTTATGTGTTGCTGGGTTGTGGCACCTTTCTGGTTGGGAACATGTTTTTCCCCTTTTACTATTTAGTTTACTTGTCAGTGTACTTTTCATCACTTTACTTGTATCGGTTAGATGTCAATGCATGTATGTTGGTTTCCCTTATGTATTAGTGTTGTATCTTTATTTCTTTTCTCTGCAATTTTGAATCGAGTTAGCTGCGTGTGTGTATACAGTTTCTTAGGAAAAGGCCTCCCCTAGTTTGTTGTTCCTTCGGCGCCTGTCACTTTCCCCTAGCCAATGGATGCGGACTTGGGGTAGTTGCAGCTCAAGCCCCAGTACAGGATGGGTCATGACAAAGTGGTATCATATGTTGCTCGTTCCTTGGGGCGTAGTTCAGACGTCCCTGAAAATGAATTGGTTATGTTTTGGGGAAATAGTGTCAACGTGTCTTGAGAGCGACTCTTAGGCCAGGGAGTCTAGTGACGGTGTGGCGGCCGGCGAATCAATTCACCAGGACCCTAATAACCCACTTGTCGACTCGACACACTAAGACACTAGTTGCTAGGAATTTGGTTCGTGCATCATTTAGGATTGAGTCTTTGACTATCCTTCTTGAGTCAACTCTCCATCATTGTTGATATATATATGATCATTTGATTGCGGTACTAAGTGATCGAATTTAGGATGTCGCTGTGATGATAGCCATCAAGGATACTAGCTCCGGTTCATGATGACGAATCCGTGAGAGACAAGGCCTTAGTTCAAGATCCATCATATGATTACACTTTCTCCTGGAGGACAGGCAGTAGCACCTACACCTGTGGAGTAGCAGATGGTACTGGCAGCGAAGGCCGATGAAGAGCATAGGCTGGGTGCGCTACGTGAGTTCCAGCATTAGAGACCACTGATGTTCCATGGTGATCCATACCCTCATACAAGGAATGGTTGGCTAGAGTCAGTGGTTCACCTATTCAAGCTTGTTCGGACATAGATAGGTTGACAGTGGCTTTGAAAGCCAGTCTTTTTTCACCAAGCAATTTGGCGTTAGTAGAGCCAGGGTCACTCAGATGAATGATGAGTTGGTAATCTCGTGGGATGACTTCTAGCAGCTATTTCCTGAGGAGTACTACCCCTCCTACTTATGCTTTATACAGTTTCAAGAGCTTCTTGACTTTAAGCGGGGAGTGATGGCAGTGGATTAGTATGCGACTAGGTTCACAGACCTTACTCGGTACTTTTTGGACGTGGTTGATGATAGAGACATCCAAGCACAGAAGTTTGAGCGAGGTCTCAGTAGAGGAGATTTGTGCCAGTGTGGTGCTCTTGTGAATCCTCGCCCATCTCGAGGTGCTGGAGCAGGCACAGGTGATAGAGATATATCTGGTAGAGGGACATCAATTAGTAGGGCCTCAATGCTAGAGGTCTCCCCCTGACGAGACTCAGACACATGATCGGGGACAACATAGGGCACCAAGACATCCTAGGGAGGACTAGTGCTATGTTTGTGATGTGCGAGGTCACATGGTGTGAGACTACTCAACCAAATGTGCTGAACTTTCTAGATAGTTGGTAGATGCACCACAACGACGGAGGCAATTTCGAGATCAGAGAACTCCAAGGTGTGGACAGGGTGGTCCCCAGGGAGATGGTGCTGGCATAAAAGCAGGAAGAACTATGGTTTGTGGATGACGTTCGAGGTCCTTCCACCACAACTAGGTGGACCATGTTAGGCTCAGGGAGCTTACAGATGGGGCTACAAGTGGCTGTGTAGTATGGATGTCTTCAATCCTACATAGCATTAGAAGATGATAGGTACACTCTGTGTATTTTTTTACTTTTCTTAGTAGAACTTTTTATGCTGTGTGAGGTACTATTTTCATCTAACTCCTTGTTCGAGGGGTTACCAAGGGTGATATAGGGCGTCAGTGTAACGTTGTGTTAGTGTTGTCCAACGTAGCATTGAATTCACATGAATTATGGGTTCTTCCACCACTAAGATGCGTTTTTTTGATGTGATCAAAACCATAAGGGAGAGTCAGTACCACCCAAAGCAGATAGTATTGAGGTTTGGTGGATGTGTCGCTCTGACACGTGCATTCATGGTAGGATTGTGCTGTGGAGTGTCAGAGAAGGTTCTAGATTTAACAAATGGGCTTTTCATCTTGACCCCCCTTTCTTGAGGCGCCACTAGTGGGTTTGGAAGAGTGCATGTTTGAGGGAATACTCTCCTTCCAAGAGGGTAAAATACATGTGGTGTATTCCACGTGCTTTCCATGTCTTGACTTTAGCGGTTGGATGAGTTTGCTCGTCTGCCCTGTTCGTTGGTAGCTTGGGTGCTCAACGTCAATCTTGATACCATTATCAAGTACAAGTCGAGGTGATGGACACCCCATAAATAGAACTACATGATTCACTATGTGGTGCTGGTGGAGGTAGCCTTTCCTCTTAAGAATGTGGAGATGCTATCATCTGGGAGAGCGCTTTGTTGATTTCTAAGACCACCAGTGTCTCAGGTGCATCCTCACCTAGAGGGACATGAACTTGAGATGACGGTGTGAGTTGAAATTTCTGTGGGACTATGTTTTCGAGGTAGTCTATGTTCTGAAAAAAATGGCAGTGTTGTAGCAAGTTCCCTCAGTAGAGATTCCTAGGCATGTTAGGTGCGGTAAGTATCGTGGTAGTTAGCTTCCCTGCAGTTGACCCTGTTCAACCAGGAGGGAACCACGAGACCATGTTCCATGAAAAAACTGTGTTTTCTGTCATGACATTTAATGTAGAATTTTGGCTAGGAAGTCCACTGAGTTTCTTTGGGCCGTTCAGGAATTGTGGAAGAGATTGAGAGGTTGCCAACTGTCTTGTCCTACCCTCCCAACAGTAAGAGTGTGCGCACGCCATCCACCACATGTCACAACTGATGAGGTGTGTGTGTGTTCCGACACATTTCATCGAAATTAGCAGAACTTATGAGTACGAACCATCCATATGGTTAACGTGTTGTGCCATCATGGTGTTGTGCATGTTTTCTTGGGAGTGGGGGAGCTAGGTGTGAGCTTTGTATCCCATGTTGATTTTCCTAGATTTTCTTTTTTGGGGACGAGAAGATTGAAGGAGGGAATGATGTAGAGACCTATTTGTTTCCTTGTAAGGAATTGGAATATATCTACATATATTTCCAGAGCTAGGATTTGAGACGGCGTGTGTTTCCGAGGCCCAGTGTGCCTGGAATAAATTTTATAAAATATATTAAGTGATTTTATACTATGGACATGTTAGGGCTGTGTTTCCTCCTAAACAATAGCTCATATTTGAAATCCAAGGGCACGGTTACTTCCAGAGCATTTCGTTTACCCTAGGTAGGGTGTAAAATTTGGGGGTGTGGACCTGATATGAGTGATGTCACCCAGGGGAAAAAATTGTCTTTTTGAAATAATGACTTAGTTTTTTTAACACTGATGTTCTTTTCAAATACCATTCAAAAAAAGTCTCATAATGGAAATTTGATACTTCTGTTGAGTTCGAGATGGGGTGTTTTTCCTAGGTGTGATATAAAATAAGTAGGCGCAGAGGTTTTGGAGTCCAAGACTGTGGGTGGCGTTTCAGCGAGCTTTTATAAATTTTCTTGTGATTAGGGAGAGAACCCATTCTCTCTCTCTCTCTTCCTATGTACCTCTCTCTTGTTCATTGTAATTATTCATCGTTCTTCACCAAATTGAGGAGAAACCACTGCTGTAACCTTGTTGGATTGAAGTAGGAGCGTTGTGGACATGCCTCCAATGACGCACGGCCAATTCAAGAAAGGCGTTTTGTTGGTTATCCGCCCCTTCATCAGTTTATGATGTTTTTGTAAGTTTTTGTCATTTTGATTATATAATTCTAGAATTGGGATGATGGCTGAATGAACACGACCATCATCCAATCCCCATTCTAAATCTCGTTCTCATGCATTCTTCATCCCAATTTTCAGACACGCAAATCTTTCAGGATTGACGATCGGGGGCAGGTGCTGCGAAGGTCTCATCCCGATGATCCTAAACCCGTGTTCGATTTTAAAATCAAGCCACCGAAGCGGTGGAAACGGCTATTAGAAGCCCCGGATCCGGCAAGGGTGGTGGCCGAAGGTCAGGGTGGCGCAGTGGGGTTCGGGCATCAGGAAGTTGGTGCGGCTAGAAGCGCAGTGATCAAGTGAAGTTCGGCCGGAGGTTCGGATGAGGGGGCAATGTCGGTTTTTTCTAGTGAGGATGGCAGGTGTCATCCAGCTACTTTGGCCATAAGTTACAGGACGGGGTGCGGTCGAGTGGTGGAGCACCGATGACTTCGGTCGGTGTAGTAGGGAGCACCGAGGTGGGTTCGTGTGGGTGGTGAAGCCCGGGACAGCGGAGCGCATAGGACTAGGCGGCGCAGGCAGTGTCGAGCGGGCATCACGTGGCTAGAGGAGTGGTGCGGTGTGTATCCGGGGCAGCACGCCGGTGCACTGCGGGAGGTGGGGCGCTGTCATTCGGAGGTGGCCGGTCCAGCCCGGCAGGGGGGGGCACCCGAGGCGCCGACCTCGGGTCGGCATAGAAGACAAGGACCCGCTCTTTGCAGGTCCTACTGGGTGACAAAGACCGGCCAATGGACCGGTCCGCTTGAAGAACTGGACCTGGGGGGGGTCCAAGTTTGCTGGAGCGGGCCGTAGCCGATAGGCTGTGGTGAGTTGGGCCTGACCAGCGGCTATGCCATGGGCCGGCGGTTCGGACCGGGCCGACAGGGGTGAACCGGCCTGGTTGGGCCCCATGCCTTCGGAAGGCCATAACTTCTAAATGGCACATCTGTTTGAAGCACAGTCTGAGGCTACGGGATACAGGGGGCGAGGTGGACTATTTGTTGTGGGTTTCAGGGATATTGGGTTCTACACCTTATGGTGTGTAACCTAAAATTCATAAGCATAATAATATCAAATTGTTATTAAATCTCGCAACGGACATACTTCGCAAGCCGGACGTCCGTTTGACGTGCTGTCAGAGGCATTGTGGCCTTGGAGTTGAGTTGGTCCTTTCAAAGTTGGTTCTGAAACATTGTGGTTTGGTTTCATTGCTCAATGGCACGAAATTCTTAAAGTGAATAATTAATTAATTATTCTTGCGTTGGACCTAACTCCTGTTTTGGATTTATGATCGACGTGCCATCAGCGGAAGCATGATCCTAGTTCTCATGTGGACATTTTGAGATGCTGCTTTGAGTGATCAGGCTAAAGTCATAAGGCGGGCCCTGTAGGGCCCAGTTTCCATGTCTTACATGGAAATGTTGCTTTTTTATCAAACGCCGGTTTGGGAATTTGAGTAGTCATTCCCATGTGTTTTTCCGAGTGGATCACAATGGAGTGATCCGATTTATGAGCTTCAGGATTGTGGTGTGGTCCCCACATGGGATGGCTACAGTGAATAGTACCTTGTTCACCGATTGTCCGTTTCGGGAGAGTGAATATTCTGTCCTGCATGTTCTTCCACGAGGATTACAATGGTGTAATTTGTTTGGGTATACAGACACCTGTTCGAGATCTCATTAAATGTTGAAACATGAAAGGGCGTTGGTCGAAGGTTCCTTTGATGCACACCGAACCAACGCATGATATCAATGTTGGCGACACCCTGTGATTTCAACTGCAGTGCAATGATATCAGACCAATTCCGTGTTTACCCTCCAACGAGGATGGGTAGTGGGTCATCATTGAATTATTGGTGTTTACCCTCTAGGAGGGCTAGGTAGTGGGTCACCTGATGATTTATTAAGGTTTACCCTCCTGTGGGGCTGGGCAGTGGGTCACCATCAATATATTGGGGTCTACCCTCTAGTAGGGCTGGGCAGTTGGTCACCCAATGATTTATTAATGTTTACCCTCCAGTAGGGCTGATTAGTGGGTCACTGTCGACATATTGGGGTTTAACCTCTAGTAGGGTTGGGCAATGGGTCACCCGATGATTTAATAAGGTTTACCCTCTAGCGGGGCTGGGCAATGGGTCACCGTGGACTTAGTGAGGTTTACCCTCCAGTAGGGCTGGGCAGTGGGTCACCCATTGGCATTACATACTCGACCCTTTCTATGAGGCTAGTCTGTGACTTTTCTCCATGATTACTAGAGCGGGGCTCTAGTTGTGCGGATCCACGGTGTGACAACATGAAATTACTTAAGGACCCAAAAGGAAGAGGGGGACCTTCCCACCAGAGACGCATCCTTGTGACGTGACCTAAAATGATGCAGGCAAGTCAGTGCCACCCAAAGTGGATAGTATCGAAGTGCGGTGATTTGGGCCCCTTAGACATGGGCTTCCTTGGCAGATGTGACGAGGTGTTGGGCTTTGTGGATGGATTTACTTAGAACTGTTGGTGACCTTTCCTGGGCTGATCATGGATATGTAGATCCCCTTACACACTTGTTTGGTTTCTTGTTGAGCATATATATATATACACCCTACTTTTATCCACAATCCTTGGGTTCAGTTACTCACCTTCTAGGAGGGGAAAAGATGCGTGGGGTATTCCACGTGCTTTCTGTGTCTAGCTGTACTTGTATTTGATGAGTCCACCTCATTTTTTTGTTGGGTTGAGTTGTACTCTCACTATTTTACTCTTAAATTATTCCTTGTTCTATCCACTACTCACCATTTTAGTACCTCCTTTGTTGCTCATTTGAGATTTCGTGGCATCCTATTGAGTATCTTTATACTCACCCCTTCTTTGGCTTTTCATGCACATGGTGTGCCATTATAGATGACAGATAGTTCGGTCGAGATTACGGAGGAGCGAGGAGGACACATGAGTTTGGGCTACGTTCAGTTGTCGTAGTAGGACTATCAGGTGCTAGACTCACTAGCGGTTTACTTCCATTTTACCTGTTTCTAGGTTGTGGCACCTTTAAAGTTGGGAACACATTTTTCCCCTTTTACTGATCTGTTTACAAGTCATAATACTTTTCAAGACTTTACTTTTACCGGTTAGAGGTCGATGCATGTATGTTGGTTTCCCTTTTATAGCAGTGTTGTATCTTGCTTTCTTTTCTCTGTACTTTTGCATTGAGTTAGAAGTGTGTGTGTGTGTATACAATTTCTTAGGCAAAGGTCTCCCCTTTTATGTAGTGCCTTCATCACTTGTCGCCAGCCCCTGGCCTATAGAGGCAGGCTTGGGGTAGTGGTGGCTCGAGCCCCAATACAGGTCGGTTTATGACACATCCTTTTCCCCTTACATACTAAAATTAACCTTCATGAAACCCATTTCATAAAATTTCACTCCACTCTAATTTTAAAGCCATTTTCAAAAGAAAATATAAACTTGAAATACTGTATAATTAAAATTTTATAGCTGTTCAATATTACAAAAATATTAAATATTTTAAAAAATTGGATTTATATACTTCGAATCAGTTATGTGCATTGTTTCTTCCATAAGAAAAAATCCATAAATTTTCATCATACAGTCGTCATCATGCTCTATTTAATAGTTTTTATAACTATATATTTCAAAACTAGTATTTTCTATAACATTTTCATTTGGTCCTCTGGCTTTCCATCAAATTCATTAGATAATTGAATTCAGATTTTTAGTTAAGTTCTTATGAATTTAATCTCGAATTCATAATTTAAATTATTGATTATGTGTATTTGACTTCCATCATTCCACCCATGATGGATCCAAATCACAAAGAGTTTTATTACGGATTCAAAATAGGGACCATCATCTTCACTATTATGTAAAATGTAAAGGTGCACTTGATCCCACTATATGACGTTAAATGTAACATAGTATCTTCTAAAAATCCATTAATCCATAAACCATCTGTTGTGATGAGACTATGCAATAATAATATTTCCATAATTTGATTGTTATTGAATATTTGATTATATAGATTATTCAACTACATATTTTTTTTGTAATAAAACCTTATAGAAAACTTCTATTCTAGCGAAAACCTTTATAAATCATCACATATCGTTCAATGGGGTACATCAATATATAATGGTTTGTAACACATATTTGAACCTATATAAACTAGTGAACCATCATGTGGAATTATTGAGGGATAATAAAATGTAAATCAACAAGCATCAAATATTTCCTCAAAACATGACATTCTTGAGATTTTATTTCGTATAACTTGAAAATATTAATTTACATGTCATTTATAATATTTTATGAATACCAATCTTGAATATTTACACCATAATAAATGAAAATTATCAAATTTTTATATTTGGATAGAGAGTAAGTTTCTGGCGCATGATAAATATTACTTTTACCATTTATTAGTTCCAATACATAACTTATCCTCATTCCAATCATATCCAACCAAACCCTATTCCCACATTTTTTCAAGAACATTTATTAATTTCCCAATTACATTATCAAATTAATTTTTTTCTACATTAATGAAATCAATAAAATTTTTAAAGTAAAAACAATTCACACACAATAATTCAATGAAAATTTTCTCTTTTTTCAACCAAATCTCATATTCTTTTTTGAAAATCTTTTACCAAAAATAGTGTCAATATATTTTACTTAATATAAAATATTTGTTTACCCATTAGTTTATATGGTATTGTACATTTTTTGGTATTCCCATAGAATGTTGTTGTCTAGGATCAGTATTTATGATGATGAGGTAAAAACATTATCTCTTAAAAACACAGTCTTAGGGGAATATTTTAACTAAACTAAATGTGGGAATTCATCAAAAATGAGAAACCCCAACATTTCATTATAACAATATCTTAAAAAAATTCCATGCGGAATTAATTTATTTATCACCCTATACAACATGGTGATCAACATGAATTATTCACTTTAATTAGTATCATATATTGAAACACATGTATCCCATATAAATTTCATATATTTGATAAGTGGAACCAAATAGAAATCAATATCATAACCAGGTTTCATTGGTCTAGATATAAGTAGATACAACATAATTTATATGATCATAATGCATAATCATGGTAGCATGTTATAATTCACCAACATGAATGAACATTCACTATGAGTATAACTCTTTATACCAAAAGTATTTGTTCCATATGTAGATAATTCAAGATGAAATTTTCTCATAATATTTCCTAATTCAAGATACTCGTAATCAATATTCTTTTACAGATAAGTTTCTTCAAGATGATGTTTATTCCCATGATTAATTATTGTATCTAAATTCAATGTAATTTTATTCACAGTTTCCTGACGTCCATATTGTCCTCTAAACAATGGAATGATAGAAATTTATGGTAAAACATTCGAAGGACTGGATTAATTTTTCTTCTATTGATCTGGGAAACATATAGGGAATTTTATGACTTATTAAAAAAACTTGAAAACAAATATGAAACCCTTGGTAAAAGAATGTATTTTTAGAGATTATTCCCATTTAATGTATGATATTTATAGTATCATATGTTCAATATTTAATTTCATTTTATTTTGGTAGCATATCATTTTGGAGACCATGTAGTTCTGTAAAGCTGGTGTCACTCCATCTGCTACCAGCTTTCAATTATATAATGTCAATACAACTGAAAACGTGGGGTATTAAGTACAATTTGTTTACAATTATCTCTTAGAGAATCAATTTAACTTATCAAAAACATTGCACAATCCTTAAGGACTTCTTCAATTTCCATTATCATTTATTACATGTTATCTTCATTTTCTTTTACAATGGTATTCATAAAAAATGATCCTTAAAACACACTATCATCCTAATTGGTGTGCACATTCAGTATTTCCCAAATTTTCCCAACATTTATTACTATGATCAATTTTTTTGAAAAATAATATGTTCTTACAACACTTATGGAGTAATGTTTCATGAATAAAAACAATGTAAACATGGATAAAGGATTTGGTAAGTGTCATATGCATGCCCCATTGCTATCTTGATGGGCTCTTTAACTCCATATTCACAATATTTTTTAAAACAATTAGTGTGATTCCATATTAAATTCATATCAACCATATTAGGTTCATAATATATTTTTTTTACAAAAAATAAATAAAAACACATTAGATATCTATTGATGAAGGTGAAACCTATAGATATTTCTAATTAGGGGAACTCATTATTTTTTTATTTAAAATAATTTATGTATTAATTGAAGAAAATAGGTAATGGGATTTAAGATAAGAATTACTCAACTTTGAAAGATTTTATCCTTTCAATTCATCCAAATGTGAATGTAATATACAATTTTCAACCTCATCATCTTAACCCCTAAAACATTTATTATTATATTTTCTTACTTAAGACTAATGCCGTATCTTTTCTGGGGATGAACATAAGTTTCTTGAACTACTCTCAATAATATTCATCTTATACTGAGTACTGATGATAATTTTTTGTAACCACCACTCAGAGTAGTTAGTGGAATATATGAGTGTTGATGGAGGATTCTCATGTAATAAAATAAATAACTAACTATTCATGAAATAAAGCTAACGAGGATGACAATTATCTTCTTAAAAATATTAAAAGACCACATATTAATTTAAAATTTCAATTATCATCTCAAATACACATTAAAAAATAAAAAATCTACTACATAATTTTTGAAACTTAGCATGATAATTTTTTTTAATTACACATTAAAATATAGAATGTTTTTACAAATCATTTATTGGGAAAGGCACCACTTTATATAAAAACATTTGCAAATAGTGAAAAATATAAAATCAAATTGAAAACCTATTAAAAATAAATTCAAATTTTAAAACCATTTCTATGGAAACATGTGCACTATGAAATGTTTAAACTATTATAATTTATCGTTGAAATCACATTATGAGTTTTAAAGAAATGAAACTATTCTAAATGAATTTAATGGAAAACTAATTTTTTATTTCAAAAACCAAATTAACATTTAATACTCTATATAAATTTTGAAAATATAAATTTAAAATAGGAATGAAATTAAAAATAAAAAATAGGTCACCACCCAGTCTAAAATAATATATGATAATGAAACACATCATTTTCATTTTATGAAAATGATTTCCATAAAATATTTTTTACATGATAGTATTAAATTGATAACATAAATACATAAAATATTTCCATGTCATACATTTATATATGCCGTGGATACCATGGGATTCATTCAAAATTTAATTAAGGAAGTATTCATTTCAATAAATCAAGGTTCATTAATTATCACATAGTAATCCACAAATCCAATCCGTCACATGGCATTCGATTTATTCAAAAGTAAATGTAAATATGGTTTTACGAATATTCATAACATTTAAAAATATTTTCCAAAAGATCATGTGGTGTTAGATTGAGATTTTTTATGAAATTTGGCATAGGATTGTTATAAATTTATCTTAGTATTAGTTGAATTGGAGGTTCTCTAGTACTATGGTTGAAGGAAAGATAGATGATTTGGTTTTTATTTTGTAAGGAAAAAATGATGAAGTTACAAAAAAATTTTATTTTATACATTTTGAAGGATGTATAGAAGATTAATGGATGATTTTGGTTGTTTAATAATTGTGACAGAGAAATGAGACAACACATGGACGGGTGAAACTCATAATTTTCAGTGAAAATTTATCCATAAGAGGACTGAATAATGTTTTTCCATGAGATTGTGAGTGGTGAGATGAAAACTACATCATGTGTGTTGTTCACATTATATATTTATTTTTGGTTTATTATGTAATGTATGTTAAACATGTTTAATTGCTTTAACTAATTTATTATATGAAATTAATGTTTTAACATGTGTTTAATAATTAATTACATTATTTCATTTATATAAGATCTTGCATTTAAAATCTATAATATCTAAATAATTTTATGATTCACAATTTAATTTAGATATCATTTTTTTGTGTTATGTTTCATCACATTTTTCTGGATAATGTAACCTGAATATTCATATGTCGTGTACATTTGTTCATGAATAGAAATGATTATTTTGTACATATTTATGTCCTGATGTCATAAGTACTTTTAGTAAACATGAATTTAGGTTTAAATCATGAGTAAAAATGGTATTAATATTCATAAATAAGTATTCCCATTTATACATTGAGATCATAACCTCATAACATATATGAAATCATAAAAGCAATGTATACCCATATGGTTGCGTATCTAGGTGTGAGTTGGTAGGATTAGTAATATTTCAGCAAATATCCACCTACAAAAACATACAATAATTGCATTTCAATAATAAATATACATACCATCAAAGGAAAATAGCCTATATAAAACAACAACCCATGGTTTTTGTTAATAAGGGTAATAAAATTATACCAATTTTTTAATGAAGTGAGAAAATACATTAATAACTATGTGGATGAATATATTGTTACAAAACCATCATTGTTATAAACTATAGATATATTTTATCAGTTACCAAAAATGTTAGTTTGAAATACACATGGAGTATATTTTTTTAGGATTTATGAAAATACAACCATGATAATTTAATGATATTATTATTTAAAAATGAATAATTTTTGAAACCATCATTTAGAAACCATTATTAAACTACTTTTTCCCTTCTAAATAAAAATATTTAAATTAAAATCATTTTCCAAGGAATAGACCATATTTATTATATAAATTCATTTAGAAATACATTTTGGATTAGTTTTTAAATAATTTTCACTAATAAAGAAAACCCAATATATAGAAATTTAAAAATAATTAAATAAATTGATAAAACAAATCCAAATAAGAAAATAATGTTATGAATATATAATAAATAAAATAAAATAAAAGGGATGAAGAAGACCTTCCATAAAAGTGATAGTGGGAACCAAAAAATATTTATAGTAGGATAAGTATAAGCCACAACACATTGAGTGGATCTCTGACATAGAGGTTCTAAAGGTAAATGACTCACACATAGAATAGATACTGGATATGTGACCAAAAGAAGTAATGCAACCCATGTCTCTCATAGAAACCAAAAAATACCTCGGGATAATACCTCAATTAAGCTAGAGTAAAACCCATTTATTTATCATCCTATCTATGGTCTCCCATGTGAAAAACAAAAAACAATCCCCATATAAATCATCCATTTCACTAATAATTACAACCCACAATTAAGAACATAATTGAAAACATGCCTCTTTTGAAAACCAAATTTGAAAGGTAACTATAAAAGTAATCAATTTTCTTGAGGCCATTATAATAGATGTTAATCTCAAAACTAGTTTTAAATGAAAAAAGCAATTCAAAAATCCCTATTTAAAAACTTATTTAATGAAACCAAATATAATCAATGTGTTTAAATTTAGAAAAATATCCTTAAATTTTGTAAACATATTCACTTACACACATACATATCTGAAAATATCTATATAGAAATATTCAAATATTTTCATGTGAATACATGAATGTTTATAAAATATATATAGAAATACAAATGTATATAGTCATAAAACCTGAAAATTTGAAACAATACCATTGGACATAAATAAATAATATGTTGAAAAAATAAAATAACATAAAACATCCCAATTAATAAAAGCTTAATTAATCAATGTAGTGAATTCATGAATTACACAAACAGATTTCATAAACAACATTAAATAATTTTAAAGCACCTAATTACATTAATAAATCCATCATAAATATTTATTTCGCTAAAAATATAATTTATCTTTTTAATTTAGATAAAAAATAATCTAAAACAAAAACAAATGAATTGTAAATCAATTATATCAACTTTAAAATATTGAGAAAAAATAATATTTAAATCTAATTAGACCCAAATAAAATTTATAATTTTAGTGAAACCAATTTGAAACACCCATGAACATGAAAAAATGTTTGTAATATATTTATAATAAATAAACCTACCTAGGAATATTTTAGATGATGTAACACCTTCATCAGAATAGTGTGGGAAAGAAGTGATGGAACCATAGTAGAAAAAATTCAATAAATAGAGAGATAGAATAAAAAAAGAACGTAAAAAGGAAAAAAATAAAAAGACTCACAAATCTACTGACTTCAAGAACATATATAGTTAAAATCATATTACATAGAACCCAAATTAGAAATTAAAATATGAGGTGGAGGAGAAAATAAAATAAATTGGATTCAAGTTTGATCCACCTAAGATATGTCGTATTTATCATTTGTGAAAACTTTTATTAAGTTGGGCCTTGGATTCATTTGAGCCTTAGATTCAAGACATATTTTCCATTGAAACACGAATCGAGCCATGATTTGAGAATGGATTTGAAGAGGAGGGTTGACGGTAGTGTCGAATAGAATGTTTTATTTAAAAATATATTTGGATTATGTGTTTTGATGAATCCAAAAATACCTAATTTTATTCTAATACAATTATTCTAATGTTTTTCATGTTCTTATTATCTTATGATTTTTTTCAAAGTATTTATTTCACAATATGCATGTACATGACCTTATGATAATTGAATAATTCAGTCGCTCAAAATCAAGACGTAGCACATTAGACTTTTTCATAAAATGTTTGACCATGTTTCTCATGATAGATTATTTAGTTAAAAAGAGATTATAAATATACTCTATCATCTAAAAATGATATTCTTAGCAATAAATGTTGATGAAGCTAAGTGTTATATCATATAAACACATTATCTTTTTCTAGAAAATTATCTTACACTGTATTAAAGTTTATTTTATGAGGACATGCTTCATTATCATGTGAAAGTTATCTTATGATGAACAGTGCTTTCAGTCGATATATTAGGGTGATCTAGTATTACATAATGTCAGGATTACATTTTTAATCACATGATAAGTAACTTAATGAAATTAGAGAACACCAAAAAAGTGATTATCCATTTACGAAATCATTGGTATGCATAATACATTCTGGAATAAGAATATCAAAAGGATGATAAGATTTATTCTACAAAATTATATCTTATATTTGAAAAGTTTAGTTAAATGTTCATAATATCATGTCTCATTCAGATTTTTTATAAGCCTCACTTAACCATTTGTGTTATCCTTTGTCCATGTTTAAATAGTATATAAAAATTTTGGATAACCACTACATGAAAAGAGATATGAAGTATGATGGTTGATCTTCTTTTATGCTCTATAATGAAAATTGTTGGAGATCGGTACATAGATAAGAAAAAAAATTCATCTCGTGATTATTAGTTCTATTATTTTTAATGAATAACATACAGAGCTACTTTGAATTTTGTCATTATCTCTGGATGAATATTCATATACTGTCAATAATTTCTTGCAAAAATATAATGAAATTGTTTTTATCAAAGTGAATGTTTAGTTAATCTTATTTTCACGCCTTAAAATAGTGTTCTTATGACTGAAGATATGTCTTAAGAAAGGATATCCTAGTTTAATGATCATGGACCTTTGTATTAACTGAAATCTTCTTATACTCATCCTGGAGATCATGGGAAAAGGGTTATTATAGTTAAATTCATAAAAAATCTTATAGAAGTGTGTTAATAATGTGGACAAGGGGATTTACATTTCCATAACCACTCCAAATGTATTTATTCAATTTTATTTATACTTGTTTTTATATTTCCACTACATATATTTTGAAGGAATGAATTGAACCAGTATACTTCGAAGAGGGTTGTCGAATATTCATGAATTCTTTTTAAAGAATCAGTTCACCATCCTCACAAGTTATTTAGTTATTAATTATCTTGGAAAAAAATTGGTATCAATGTTTCTGACTCTTGAGTTCACAATTGTCAATATTTTAAGTCCAAATATCTCTTTAAATGTCTGCAATGGTTTATAACCAATGAGGTATATCAATGGTTAGATATCTGTAGTACAATGATGAAAATTATGGTCACTGGAAAACTCAAATGATCATTTATCTAAATAATAATTTTATAAAAGTCTATCTCAAATATATTGAGTGAAAGAAAATTCCTTGTCAGAACCCAAAAAATGGGATTCTATAGCTGAAGTGAATTATGATTTGATCTCAAAAGGTATAAACATTTTCAAATGAGGGTTAGTATCAAAAGATTTTAATATAATCTATCAATGGAAAAAAAACATGAAATATGGACAACTATATTAGTTGCATATAAAGGTACTAATAGTGTGAAATCTATTAGATTTGATACAACTATTCTTATGTTCGATACTTTGAATATGGGTAAAGGATAAATAATTACTAAACTAAATGGATGAATCACTGAGATTGTGAATAAAAGTTTTTCTCTTTGAATTACTTTTATTAAGCCTGAATAAGTATTGAATGTTTTCCATGTAATTCCACCAATGTGGAGTGTAATCTCAGTAAATATTAAAAAATCTATTAATGTAAATAATTTTATGATAAAATATCTTATTCGGACTCTCATGATGTATGAAACTGAAATGAAATCTAATTCTTCATTGAACAAGATGATCGAGATGCAAAATACCACATTGAGGGGTTATACATCTAATAATGGTAGAAATGGAAAAGGTGTACAATTTTATAAGTCATATAAAGAATAATACTTTCCAAGAAAATCATAATAAAATGATGTACTTGCTCCGTTTTTTCAAGTGCTCAAAAAGTTCTAAAAAAGGGGTGATGTTTTAGAAGAACCTTAAAACATAGAATGCATTATGAAGAATTCAAATATTTTAGATTCAAAGAGTGATACATTTGGGACAGATTAGGGTTGAAAATATAAAAAATAAAGATGATATAAGACAAAAAAATAAATATTCCAAGAATCCAAGATATAAGATATATATGAATGATATGAAGGCCACCTGGAGTACTTATGAAGATTCTAGAGAATGAACATCATCAGAATCATGAAGTGAAGTTATAAATAAGAAGGCCAACATATGTTTCATGGAAAAGTTGGATGAGTTAAATTATTATTACTCTTATAATGATGAACATGAATAGAAAAATAAAAATTAATCATACAATGAATCTAATGAGTATATAACCATGTTGATAATAAAATATGAATGCCTTTAAAAGAAAAATAAATATCTTATAAATTCATAGAAAAAAATTTTATGTGAAGAATAAAAACAGAACAATATGATTTTTGAGTTAAAAATCACTTTGAAATATCTTTTTTCTTTAAATATTGAATAAGTCAAAACAATTGAAAAACAACAGAAGGAGGTTCAAAATTTAAATGATGCAGAAATTATCATTACAAAAGGACATGATTATTCAAAAAATATCTTGATCAAAATATACCCATAAAAAATTAGAATTGGAATTCACGGTGAAAGGAATAAACTTTATAGAATACACATTTTACCTTGATCAAAAAACAAAATCCTCCTCAAATATAGTAGTTTTTGTTATGGTGAAATTGAACATTTTTCTAATATTTGTGACTTAAAAAAGCCTCATGTTTGAGACATAAAATTGTTTTCCTTCAAACGTTTTTTCAAAACATGATACAATATTTTTTGGTAACTAGAATCTAATATATATTCCAAGATCTCATATAGCTGACATTTAAGATGAAAAAATAATTTTGGTACCAAAGAATTCATTTGTTTGATTTTTCATTGTAGGAAACTGGTTCTATGAATAGAAATACTAAATGATTCATGGATAGTGTTTTTAATGTATATGGGATTATATTACTCCATCATTAATTTTCTATCCAAATTAGATGGAGGAAAATAAACATTTGGTGATAATTAAATGGAAAGATATTCATTATTGAATCAGTCAAAAATCCAAAATCTATTCTTTAAAATAAATTAATTTACATTGAATTCTTGAAGAAAAACCAGATAAGTATTTCTGAAATTTTTGATGATGATTATTCTATTGATTTTTCTAACAATAATTGATTAGTTTTTAAAGATAAATGTTTCATGTTTAAATCACACAAGAATATACAATGATTACATGATAGATATCATATTCTTGCGTTGAAATAATATAAATTTTTTAAATAATGAAATAGATGAATCATGGTTTTTTCATAAAAGGCTTGGAAATTAAAATGTTCATTCCTTGAGAGTAAGTTTTCTAAAAGGAATTTCATTTTTGACTTTCCTAATTTAAAATTGGTCATAAATAAGTGATTTAATGCATTCCAAATGGGTAGGAAACAAAAGACATCATCCAAACTAGTTAGAAAATTTTATACTTATAGACCTCTTGATCTTATCCATATGGATCTATTCAAATCCACTAAAACTAAAAGTATTGATGGGAAATCATTTTTAATGGGTTATTTTATTATTTTTCAAGATTTACATGGATTTAATTTTTAATAATCAATAGGGAAGCATGCTTTATTTTAAGTAGTCAATGTAAAATTGTGAAAAATTAAAATATTTAAAAATAATGTCATTAAAAATTCATCATAGAGGGGAGTTTAAAAATCATGAATTTAATTCGCATTATTCTATATAAGGAATTAAACACACATTCTCTAGCCCCATGAAACCTCAACAAAATGGTTTTACTGAAAGGATGAATAAAACATTTTAATAAATTGCTAAGACTATGTTATGTGAATATAACATGTCCACTCATTTATGGGATGAGGTAATTAACAGAGCGTGTTATATCACTAACAAAGTTATAATAAGTCATATATTATAGAAAACACTGTATGATTTGTGGAATAATAGAAAACCCAAGGCTAGATACTTCAAAATATTCAAATCTAATTTTTACATCTTCTACACCAAGGATAATATTGGAATGATTGATCCAAAGGCCTATGGAGGTATCTTCCTAGGTTATTATGATACTACCAAATCTTATGGTGTTTTGATCAAAATTTAGAGGATTTTTTTTTATGAATTAGTTCATGTTAAATTTGAGGAATGTTTTATTTTCAATCAAAAAATGTTTCAAATTAATGATCTAAAAGATATAGTACAAAATGAGAGTTGAACCTATCTTTAATGAAAACTAGCATGATGATTTGGAGTTTGTTACATTAATAAATATTTTCCAAGGGTAGACACTATTAAATCAGAGACTATGATTCCTAGAATACCAAGAAATCTTAATGAATATCATTTAGAAACAGTTTTTGGAATCATAGATGAAGTAGTAAGAACTAGAAAAAATTTAGTGAATCTAGCATACCTATCTACTAATATATCCAATAGAAAACATAAATCCACTAAAAAATTATTATCTAATGAAATATGGTTCATTGAAATATAACAAGAGCTAAATAAATTCAAAAGAAACAAATTATGTGAACTAGTTGAAAGATCCTCAAACTATCCTGTAATTAGAAAAAATATTATTTTCAAAAAAAACATGACAACATTGTAATAACTAGAAAAAATGATATATAAGTTTCCAAAGGAAATAATCATGATGAAGGAAAATATTATAAAGAAAAACGTTCTCCTGAATATATATTAAAAGGTAATAGAATCCCTATGTCATATGTATTGTATATTAATTTTACATTATATCATAGTGATGTTAAATCCTCTTTTTAAAATGGGTTTTTAATGGATGATGCTTCAGTATAACAACCTTTTGGTTATGAAGATCCTTATTTTAAATATTATTAGGTTAAATGTGTAACACCCCAAGATTTCATAGTATGTTATTTCGTCAAGGTAATGAAATAACTTGCACTACACACAACACCGAGTTCAAGCGCACCATGACTTACCAAACTAGCCATTGAAAAGAGGTTACGAATAGTATTAAGTAAAATTTGAACTTTATATAATCCTTATAATTTTAGAATATATATTATGAGTTTGTTAGACATAATTTATGATCAAATTCATTTTTTAATATAAATGAATTATTTTTCAAAAATGCACTCTTACCGCCTTTTAATGGTGATCCCTTTTTAAATCCAATATTTGAAACATTTATATATTAAATTTTAAAAAATAAACTTCTTCTATACAATCTGGACATAATAATTTAGCTTCAATAAATTATTGGTGTTTTTCTATTAACTTTCATATTTGGATGAATAGTGAAAATTAAGATATTTTAACTAAAAAAACAATTTAATCAAAATAATTTATATTGATAAATTATAAATTATAATCGTTTGGAAGTATAAATAGATTATATTTTTACCATTTAATCCAATTGTTTTCATTGTTTGTAATTTCACTTTTAAATTGGACATAAACTAGTGTCAATCTTTTGATAGTTATTATTTCTTAAAAATACGCCTTTTCGTTTTGACAACGAGAATTATGTTAAAATTTATAAATTAAACTTCTATGTTTTTAATTTGGTAAAATAGAATTCATTTTTATATTTTTAATATCAAAATTATCTTAGGGTGAATTTTTAGTATTTTTCTGAAAACTTTCAATTTTTGATTAATAGTGAAAAACACAAAGTTATAGTTTAAAACCGAATTTTTATTTAAATATTAATTTATTATATTTTAATTTATTTAGGGTAAAAATATATATAAAATACCTATATAAGTTAAATGTAATTCATTTGATTCATTCTATAATAATTTAATATATATAAAAAGTTAATTGAACATTTCACTGTCTTTTACCCACCTCCTAGAAGAATTTATAAATGCGCATAAAACATAATTTTACTAATTATGTGAGTGGAATTTCAGAATTCTTAGCGATATGGTTGATATCATTAAGAAAAATGTGGTTCAATAAGTTGAAAATATTTTTTGGTGAATGGTAACTTTTTAATTTTACTTACCACGATTAAAAGTAAATATGGTAATTAAGCGTAAAATGATAATATTCTTACCCTAAAACATGTCCTAATTCTATTGGTTAAGTTTAATTCGACCCAAAACAACCATAGGAATAAAATATGAACTTCTTTGGTCAACTTTTTTTAGATTAGAACATTTATTATTATTTAATTTAAAGAAGAGTTAAAAGTGTTAAATTCAATGTTTAATAACTAAAACATTTTTAATATAGGGTTACACATATGATAAATTAAACAATAAAAATTAATTAGAAATATAGATATATTTCTTAAATAATGGTATTTTATTTATATTTTTTATACATTAAATAATTAAATTTATTTATGACACAATAATGATGTAGTAATTACCATATTAATGGATGATTAAAATAATTGATATTATAAAAATCCAAATAAATGTAATTTGAAACGTTTTATCAATTACACTAGTTTTATATGTTAATATGACCTATTAGGGTTTATTATATAATTTTTTTTCAATGTAATTATGTTTTAATGAATTTATAAAAAACAAAATACCAAATAGTGTCAAAATTGACATAAAAGAGTTTTTAAAAAACATATTATATTATTAATTGATATAACAGTCTTAAAAATATAAGGTTTGGCCAAAATACTTATATAATAATATATATGACATTAATGAACTAATTGGGATTCTATTGGAATTTTATAGTAGGTTTATTAACCATATAATATAAAAATACAAAGATACATGGTAAATGTCAAACTATTTAACTAAGAGTTAAATCTAAATGTTGAGGTTAATATGGTGACCTAAACCCGTCTAAAACATATTGGTTGAGTGTTTTATGACCTATACCAACCTTAGACTTTAAATAATTCATTTTGGAGCCATTAGAAACCCAGAATGATTTTATGATAAAATAATATTTTATGTTTTTCCTAAGGTTCCCCTCACCCCTCTTATAAAAGGGCACTCCCCCTTCACACTAATTCACACCTTCAAATCCATTTGGCTCGGCCAAACAGTTCCCAAATACCCTGTCAAATGTCCCCAATTCATCTGAGAGGCATTACTTCAGTCAAAATCCAACCTAAGGACCCCTTTTGATCAAATCAAAAGTAAGAACTAGAAGAAGTGGTATATATTTCATCACCACTTTCAAGTTCCTTTAATCTTCCTCTTCCTCTTTCTTTGTTATTTACATTCTAAAATTATAAATCCGGTATCTTCTATATACTGTGATGTTGTTATAAATATGGTACAACCATATTCGTTATTCTATCAATCCTTTGAATGACATGTCACCATACTTGCGTATTTAAGGATTACCGTCTTCACGACGCGATGAGATTCATATCCAAGTTCAACATTCATCAACGATCATAAAAATTTATATATTACTAATAACTTTGTAATATATTAAATAATAATTCTATGGGAGATATATATATATATATATATATATTTACTTGCATATATCTTATTCACTTAATTTCCTTTCTATAGGATATGAAAATGGAAACAACGTTTATGCGTACATACAGACTACTAATTTGTCACGGCCCACCCCCTGGGCCCCATTCTGTAACTACGAAAAGCCCACCTTCCATAAGCCAGGGGTTAGAGAATAGCACCAAAAGGCGTATTCCCTAAAATCAGGAAGGTATTACCTTTATATCCTATAAACACACGCAATCAATCACACAAAAATATACCATCATGAATAAACTGAATAGTAAAAAGAGTGTGTACAATATGTAAAAAGGGGCCAGAATACATGCCCAACTGAAAAGTACAAGATACTGAAAAGAACAAGTAAACTAGAACAACTCCAGTGAACACCCGCCAAGGATCAGACCTGAAGGGTAGGTACAGATCTCATTGAGTCATCTCTAAAGTATGCCTCATCTTAGGTCAACCTCTGAGCTACCTCCAGTCATGGTACCCTTGTCCTCAGTAAGCGTTTTCCTTCATCTGCACCAAAAAACAGGGTGCGGTAATTTCCCATGCATGGGTGAGTATAACGATACTCCATAGGGACCCCAAAACCCTCACCGTCTCACAAAATCCACAAAGGATAAACCAAATAAGCATTAAATCAACTAAAAACCCTACTTAGGTATACACCCATACATATACCTAAGTTATCACATATACCCATCTCAATCATGATGAAACAAAGAGTCCAACGGAAAAGCCCAAAGCTCAACTGTTCCACAATGGATGGAATACCACAAATATAAGTACCACACATGTACTGCACCTAGAATAACACCACCAAGGTATCACCATGATGGAAAGTATCACATAGGTATGCCACACAGAAGAATACCACAAAAGTATCACCATAAAGGTAAGGAATCAGCTCATACCGGGTATAACATTGGTACAACAGTAGAGAAGATTATATGTAACTACTAATTCATCTTACTCTATTAAGTGGAAGACCCACTAAGTATCCTAAAATACAGATCCACACAGGATCCCAGTACATCATCAGACCCATGCTGGGAGGCCTGGCCTGACTGTATGCAGGGGGTTGCATGCATGCCACCTTCACTCACTAGAAGACTGAAGCTGTTCAGTCGCCAGTCGTCACATAGGACCCGTCGGGGGTCCATCTCAGTATAACTCATCCACCTTTAATGGCAGGCCCCTTCTCCTCCCTATGGCATGTCGTGCGTCGCCCCTCTACGGCTGGCCGAATGCTAGCCGACCTCCCGTCAGAGACACGTCACAAGGCTGTGACCCTTCTCCACCAGGCAGCATGGACGTGCGCCACTGCCCCTTCTTGCAACCAGCTGCCACCGGCCACCGCCTTTTCTCCTCCAAGGATGACGGGTCATGGCCCTTCTCTAGTAGAGCAGTCATGCCACAGCCTTGGTCGTGGCTGACCGTGGTGCCGACCACCGCTCTCGAGTTCTGCCGGTGCCAATTGTCAGCACCGGTCACCATCTTCCTCCATCTCAAATAATGAAACAAAATAAACATGAAGAGTTGTGAAGTGGTAGTTCCATGTTCGTTTGGCCCTCACGCCGGGCATTAGAGCGGTAGTTAGAGGCTCAATTAATTCTTGAATCATGAATAATCCTCAAGAACAGATAAGGGAGGAATTTTAAACAACAAACCCTACCTTGAATGATCCATAGGTGGATGCACGAGGAAGAAGACGAAGTTGTTGAAGAGCATTGGAGTTCTTCACTCCCACAAGGTGCTTCTGATCTAGGCCTGGTTACTCATTCTTTGTTCGGGCCATTACTTTGTTGAAGAAGCATTCTTCGTTGGAGAATAAGAGTTCCTATAAATCCACCAAGGCTTTTCTATCCTCTCTAATGATTTCCTCCAACCGAATAAAAATTATAGACAACATTTTAAATCAATGTTTGCCATTAATTGGGATGAGGTTGGCATAATAAATTTATAGGAAAACTAAGGTCACCTCCCTCATTAAAGAAGGAGTTCAAAAGTTGGGTGGTCTCTTCCATTAAACATTAAAAATGGGTGGTTTTTCAATTTTGGGTGGTACCCACCTCCATAACATTCATATAGGATTTTTTAACATAAATAAAATAATATTTTATTTTATTTTTATTTACATGAGAATGTGAAAAATTATCATTCACCCTCGACCTACTGTGGTTGAGGTAAATGTCTCCTTAAGCGAATACCAGTGCTGCAAGTTTAACGGTGTCTTAAGATTTCAATTTTGAGAACTTGTTCAAAAGTTACAAAACTGAACTCGCACATTCACTAAACTTACCAATTTTTTTTATAAATCCATTCTAGGGACACCGGGTCTTGGAATCATGCGCCTTCAATTTTCAAAGACTCATTAAATTATAATATAATTAAAAAAATTACATGGAATTTCCGAGACATTACAATTAACCCTTTTTGTTGGAGTATTGGAGTCAATTTGGGTGATTAAAGTGAAACTCCTTATCATGGATTAATAGATTTAAATTCTATTGTATTAAGGGAGAGTAGTTAGAATTGGGAATTTCCATTATGAAAATTGATTCTCTTATCCTATATGGCTGAAGCCTCCCATTTATCCATTTAGGGGGACTCGTCTCATTTTCCTAAGAAACTGGAGACGATACAAGAATCATCTCATAGTACTGATACTATATAATGTTATGATGTAGAATAAACCATTTAACTAATGAAATTATGAGTAAGGATTGGGATTAAAATAGGAAAATAAAATGGTTATTAGGAGATCACCCTCGTATTGGTGCATTATTACCAATCATTATTCAAATAGAAAAAATAAACTCTATTGTCACTTGGATATTTTTAATCAGTCATGATAAGGAAATTTCTATATGATCAAGTGTGTATAATCTTCTGATTGTGTATCATTATCAATATTTTGAATGAATATATGAAAGGATAAATGGTTGAATATATTCACTTGAATCAAACCATGAGACTATTCACCCGACACTACTAAAAATAAATCTATTCTAGAAGAAATGTATGATTTTCCCTAAGAAATTCATAGCCTAATTTTTTAAGATGATAAGAATTAAGAAGTAACAAAAAGCTAGAAGTAGTATTTTTATGAAATGACAACATAGAAATTGCATCTATATTTCTAATGTTGAATATTTGAAAGATCAAATTGTTGAATCTATCGAATAAATAAAATTTCATCATGATCAGATGGTATCGAAATATGATATTCAAAATGTGAAATTGATGGATCATTATGTGGTGGAAAGGTGTTGAGAACAACCCTGTGTAGGAACGTCTCATTTTTCTAATGATATATTTCACATATTGGAATTATCTCATGCTATTGATACCTTTTATGTAGCTATTGAGTGACTCCAATGAGTAATAATTTCAACAAAAATGTTTTAGTACCCTTAAAGAAATGTTTTCTATGAAGCTGGAAGGATTGATGCTTTTATCAAGGTGATTTTTGTATCAATTAATAAACCAAAAAGGGATATGGGTTCTATGTTGTCTCAATTGTTTTTATAAATGTATGTAAATTCATCTAAAGTTAAGATGGATATATGTTTAATTCCCATAGGCCTATAAAAAATGTATGGATCATTATCAAATAATTTTGAAGCTGTAGATAATAAAGTGGATAATCTGTATCAATTAGTAGTTAAGAATATCAAACCACAATACTCATATAATGAGGAAGTAGAGGTTGGTACATTTCTAGAATCTCCATATATGATTGTTCTATCAAAGGAAAAGGAAACAATTTCTATTTTTTATAAAAGATAATCAGTTTGAATTCCTGAGATATTTGATATCAAAATGTGAAATGAAGGGTGTCTTAATGAAAAATGCTGGGAACATTTATCATTATATATGGAATCATTTAATAGGTGTTAGCGACTACTAAAAAAATTATATGGTCAAGAGAATTGATTCTTACACTATTGTGATTTTTGGTATACGAGGAAGTCAGTTTCTTGGATAATAAATTATACAGTTTCCCTTTCCGACCTCTTAGCTACCTAAAGAAATATTGGATCTATCTGAGGTTCATAAAAAGGAAATTATAGGTTTTATTAAAGAATCATCTTCATCTGTACCGGAACCATCCACTAAAATAACCTTTACCCTTATAGGTAACTTTGATATGATGAGGTAAAGGCAAGCTACTCTCAACGTCGAGTCCACACCAGTACGATTTTATCATGAAGATTGATATGGTCATAGAGCATCGCTACAGACCATGGGTGATGTTGTTTATGAAACATTTGACATTATTCTACCTTCATCCTTGTTACCTCATGATAAATTATTATCCTTCAAGAATACTCCCCAAAAAATCCATTTTCTCACAAGAAGTTGTTACACTCTTTTCAAGTTCATGGAATTGTTTCCCAGTGGTTTTGAATTCTCTAAAAACATTTCAGTTATGCCACTTTTTAGGGAATTCAAATATTTGATTTTATTATGTTAATATATATTTTGAATGATCATCATGATTTTTTTTCTATTGTTATTATATTTTGATAATCATTTTTCCTTTAAATGATCTTTTAACATCATTTTGTTAACATTCTTTTACACCTTTTTCTTTTGAATTATGCTAATGGGTTACCCTAGAATATTTTTTATGATTTATTTTCAATATGTTTTTCTATTATGGTATTCTATTTTAATGTTTCATTATGACATCTATTTAATGAAAAAACTGATTTATCTAGTAATAACATAAAATTATTTCGACTTTTTCTAAGAAATATGAACCCTATTCGTTATTTTACTTCTTTTTTATATCATAAAATAGTGAGAAGAAAATAAAATTCAAAAAAATAATCTTTTCATACATCAAAAATGGGAAAATAAAAGGAATATTCTGGGAGATGGAATTGAAAAAAATGAAAAAATATTCCTTATTTATGAAATGTCATGGTTTAGAGTATTAAAAAAATTACCATTAAATGGATTTTTTGATCATTAAAAAAGCGGAGATCGAGAGAATGAATATGTTGTTCCAAAATTGCATTGTGTTATATAGTGTTATGATTTAAAAAACATGGATTGTTTTCTGACATGTTTATATTAATGAGTTTAATATTATAATTATCTTACACTATGTTTCAAAATATTTATTTTGAAATTTACAAGTACTTTATCTTATGATAATTGAAGAATTAAATTGCTCAAAATTAGAATGTATCATATAAGGAATTATCTTACGAAGTATGAAAATGTTACTCAAGATATATACTTTAGTCAGAATGAGATTGTAAATGAATTTAATCATCTAAAAAGGTTATTTGAAGCCATAAATTTTTAAAAAGATATATTTTATATCGTAGTAACACTTTATCGTATATTGGAGAATTTTATTATGCTATATTGATCTTAGTTTATCTTATGATGAAGATTTTTTTTATCTTAAAAAATTTATCATATAATGAATAGTGCTTCTAGTCAATATCTTACGATGATCTAAAATAACATAAGATCATGATTACTTTTTTAATCTCTCAATATGTCACTTCATGAATTTAGAGTAGACCAAAATGAAATTATCCATTTAAGGAATTTTTTTTCTTTATAATACATGGTTTAACAAGATAAAACAATGAATGAGAATTTTTATACTGCAAAATAATGATAATATTTATACTTCAAAAGAAATTCCAGTATTTGGAGAGTTTTTTTGAATGTCCTTAACATTTTATCTCTTTATGATTACTTTATATTCCTTACTCGAATGATAGAGTTATCCTATGATCATGTTTAAATAGTAAATAAAAATAATATTTTTCCACTAAAAAAGAGGGATGAAGAACAATAATTGATTGCCTTTTGAGCACCTTAAATAAAAACCACAATGAATAGTACA
The DNA here is from genome assembly GCA_963277665.1 of Viscum album. Lineage (NCBI taxonomy): Eukaryota > Viridiplantae > Streptophyta > Magnoliopsida > Santalales > Viscaceae > Viscum > Viscum album. Next base: position 1,444,007,053 of record OY728155.1, on the reverse strand, counting down.
TCATTAAGAAAAAAATCAATCATGTTGTTCTTATTAGTTTTATCAACCGCACAAAAGATCATCCTAAGCTACTATTCATTCTTTCATTTTCTCAAGAGAAATATTCATATTCTTTTAGTTTCTACTTCCCACTATGTGCCCCAAATATTTTTCTAAAAGTTTTTATTTAATTTATCATGTTTTCACTTATTGTAAGAGTGTTCTTAAGACTAATGATAGGTCTTGTAAATAGATATCCTGGTTGACATCTCTTGCACCATTATATTAAGTGACCGTTTCTTGTACTCAGCTAGGAGCCCCCATTAAAAGAGCGGTTATAGTGAAAATCACCAAACACATAGAGAAGAGTGTTGGTGGAGTGGACTAGGGTATTTTTGATTCCCAAACTAATACAAATCATTCTCATAAATTTTCTTTTCACATGTTTGTATAATTATACTTTATATATTCCGAAGGAAATAATTAAACCTTCATTCTTCGAAGAGGTTATTCTCATATTCAGGTTTTTTTAAATCTCAATTCACCCCACTTAAGTTCTTCAGTCAACCATTATATTGGAAAACTGGAAGTAGGTGGCATCCATGAAAATCTTGAGATATTGGGACTAAAACGCACATAGTTAGTGTTCTTTAAATAGACCGGGGAATATTTTATTAGTGCTTCCAGAAAATCATTGGTAAAATGAATATTTATCAACATTAAAACATCATCACTGATAAGGGATTTATAATATAGATTTGGTGATTGGGGGTACAATTACATTCCAAAACTCACATATCACCCACACAGGCCGGAGAGCAATAAAATATCCCCACCTTAGGGGATTTCCCATTAAAAAATCCTTATATAAATATAAATAAATATTTATTTAAAATTATATAAAAGATTTTTTAAAAAATAATATATATTTATTTATAGTTAATAATTTTTAAATTTATTAATATGGAAAATATAAAATTTTAAATATAATTACTTATGAATATTAATTTATAAATATATTTTTAAAATTATTAATGATTATATAATCTTAAATGCATGCATATTAATAATGAGTGAAATTATATATATATATATATATATAATGGAGTACACAAGAAAAATAATGAAAAAACAGATGATTTTTATAATAAATTCTTTAAATAATATTGATATATTGTAATAAAGATGAACACATATTGGAAATTTTAAAATATATTAAATAAATATTCATGTATAAATATTTTAAAATGATTAAATACCAAAAATTATATATATTAAAAATTAATAAATAATACCTAACATTAAAAATATAAAAATAAAATAAAAATTTCCATTTAAAAAATAATAAATTTTTGATACCTATTAAATTACAAAATAAAAAATCATTCAATTATTTCCATTACTCGAGACAATTAGTTAATATTTTTAATTAATATTAATTTCTAATTATAAACCACTAAATATATGAATTATTTAATGTTAGCATAAATAATTTTAATTAGACAAATTTTATTTTATGAAATATTATATAAATTGATATATATATATATATATATTTCTATATTTAATGTATTAAAATTAATTACATACAAAACCCTTAAAAATGAATAAGACATTAATATGTTTTATATTATTTAATTATATTTTTAAAATATTTATATTTAAAATATATTATTTAGTACTGTTTATAATTAATATATATATATATTAAACATATTCATTTTTATTAATAATTGTATCATAAATAATTTTTTTACAATTTATAATTTATGAATTTTATATTTTTTTGATTTATATTTAAAATTTATAAATTTATTATTTTTTTAATTTAGAAATTCTCTTCATATTATACATCTATATTTGATATGTACTATTTATACATTTTTATAATCTATATATATAATATTAAATTTATTAATTTTTATTTATAATTATTTAATCAACAAAAACATTAATATATTACTAAATATAATCCATTTCAATTTTTATGTGTTTTATTATATCATTTTATTCTTTTATATATTTATATATTTAAAATATAATATATATTAGTATATATAATTTATAAACGTATTTGAAATTTATTTATTTTTATTAATAACGATTTAATAAATAAAATTGTCAATATTTTGATATGTAAATTTTTTTATTTTTATTCATTTAATCATTTAATTTTATTTAGTACCTTTATCAATGCTAAAAATAACGCTGTGAAAAAGGGTTTCCTTTATCAGTGCTAAAAGTAACATACTCAGAATGGGTCCTATTGATTTGAAATAATGAAATGTTGTGATGAAGGTTATTCTTGATCAGCGCTAAAAAAAGCACTGATGAAAGCTATCTTTCATCTTACATTTTTTATCACTGATGAATAATAACCTTCATCATGGATTTTCTTTAGAGCTAGTAAGGGTCAACATTGTCGAAGACCTATTTTATAGTATTGCATGATCATAAATAGGAATATTTGATGGCATAAAAACATGCATAATTCTACTAGTACATCTCTTCCCATAATATCTCGTATTGGAGATTACCATGTGCGATCTTCAAAAGAATATGCCTTGTTCTATTATGGAAACGTTCAATTGGATGTTTATGTACTATTGGCCCTATCATAGAATGTTACCCCATTATAGAAAATTATTTCAAAATATCATCAATTCACTTCAAGGTTCTTATCAAAGTGAAAGACTACTATGAGATTTTCAATATGACTTATGTTCTAGAACATTATTTTCATGATCGATTTTCACCAACTCCCTGCCTTCCAGGACCAACACATTGGCCCTTATGGGGTACCTTTCTAAATCCCATGGTTGATTGGAGGAAATTTCCATTCAAGGATTTATGTGATCCATCGTCCTTGGTGGAATCTGATGTGGGACATGGGTTTTTACCCAACAATCCCCCCTCATACCAGATAGAACAAAATTGGTCCTCCATATCAATGATAATGAATCATATCCATCCGGATTTCACCACTATTTTTCTTATCACTGAGACTAGCCTCATGAGCACCATTTATTTGGAAGTCTTTCAACATAAGGCTTAATGTATTCGCATGATTCAAATTATAAACTCCTCTAATTGTCAAACATGTATGGAGAATACATCACCCTATATTACAACTAGGTTACACCATAACTATGACACCACTAGTCATGATTGAATTCTTCCAAACTCTAGGTCATCTAATCTGAACACATATTCCCTTACGAGGTTTCATCCAAAAACCCTGGGGTGGTATGAGTAATTTACCATCCACACTTATATGTGATCCACTATCTTCGGAGGAATCCAATGTAAGAAATGGGTTTCAACCCAATAATAATTACATTAGATTCCTGTAGAACAATGAAAAATATGTAGTAATAGGGTTTATTAATATTCAATACATCTAATTTGTACATAATTAAGGTACAAATAGAGGATCCTAGGACACCAAATCCAACAGATACTCTATGAAATTATCACATTAAAGACATGTAGTGAAACTGACTATATATAATATGATATTTATTAATATCCATTCTTTGAATATTACAGGTTATCTTAAGTACAAAGAAGTTGGTTCTATAGAATTTACTAAAACATTATGGATATAAAAAAATATCAAGATAAATTTTGGAACCCATTTTCACAATATTTATACAATCTATGAAAAATGGGGTGATATCCTCTTTTATAGTGCATGACCTTATATTAATGATAACATTATTAATTAAATAACAAATATGTATAATCACTTGACACCAGCTACAACATGACATATGACACCTCACTATTGTCTTACATGAATAACCCAATAGTGCATAGGGAGTTAATTCATTATTTATATTTTAAAAAATAAAACCATTTTATATAAAATTAATATTTTAATGATTAAAAAAATAGAAAAGGTGATGTGTAACATATATTATGTGTTTAATTTGATGGTCATTAATTTTAGATTCATAACAGAGATAAATAATATTGAAATTGTGATATAGAATGTAAATGGATTAAAAGACAAATTAAAAGAAATATTTTATAATTCATCCATGAGGAAAGTGATGGCATCTGCCATTTTCGATTTAGAAGAGGATTTTTTTTTGTGTTATAGGTACCCAAGTCGAAATCAATCAATAATCCTTAATTATATTAAAGCTCAGATGTCTCCACATTTGACCTTCGGCGACCTTCGGTTCATCTTCATGAGTCTTGATAGGGACAAGGAGGGTCGAGTGAGGCCAAAATATCTCAACTCTATTTTTAAGAAGACCAGTGTTGGGGTTCCATTGCAAGCTCATGAACTAAAGGATATGTAATGGGCGAACTACATCAATGTGGATGATTACCTAATGATCAGTGGAAGAGGGGAATATTTCTTCCATGAAGAAGAAGGTGTGGAGTAGGCAATCAATGTTTTTGATATATAAACAGGGACGGGATGATATATTTGGAAGAGTTAGAGTTCCTGTTGAAAATTAAATTCGTTTTGAAATATGTGAAAGATAGCTAGAGAATGTTGTTAGTTTTTGACAAGAACACTGATAACTACATTGATTTGGAGGAATTCTAGAGCATGAAGGGTATGCCTATTTATTGAATTTCATATTTTTTTCCAATAATATCTTAATTCTATTCTATTATGAAGGAAATTATATAGAAATGAATAAATTAGTAATTAAATAATTTTAAAACCCCCAAATATTTCACTCTTAAGAACCCAAGAATTTGTTTTCATGATGATTTCAATTTTTTCTTCCCATGACTTTTAAATTTTATGTGTTTTTAGGATTTCACTGTATTGGTTTCAAATCCCCAATTTTTTCACTTCACAAATTCGTGAGAATATTCTTTAAACTTAAAAAAACATGGCATAAATTCGTGTTCTTATAGCTAATGATTTTCTCTTTTAAAAAACCGGGCATTCTCTTTACAGAAAAGAGTTATAATTTTATTCAATAAACATTTAATAATATGAATAAAATTTTTTGATTTAACAAAAATCCTTTTCTAGGATTGATGATGTGGACAAAAAAATGGGGATCCCACATTGGAAAAGTGAGCTAAATTATCATATATCATACCTTAAAAAATGAGTATTGGGAATTGATATTTTCAATAAAATATATATTTTCTTAAATTATATTAATGTTTTTAAAAACTATATTTTTTGTAAAAAATTTTGATATATATATATAAAAAAATAAAACCAATTAAAAATAATTTTTAAAAAATCGATAATATCGTGATTAGTCGTAACCATTGGATTTCAAATTTTTTGAAATCCAAATCGGTGACCCTCATTATGATTTATCACATTTCAGATAAACCAAGGCGTTCTTTTACTAAAATGGTGAGATCAAACTGATGCATTTCAAAACGGTCACAATTTATAATGAAGTTATAATGACGACTCTTATGAGTTAATTCTTACACAATCTAAATAGATTCTCCTGCTATTTTCAAAAATAGTGTGGTGAGACAGTCGTAAATTCATATTAATTTTTCCTCAATTCTTGGTGAAATACCAGATTTAGTATTCGACTTAGAACATTTCACCATCAATGTAGGTGTGGATCAAACTCTTTTTGGAAAGTTAATTTAATTCATGCATCAAGATTCATTTTTTCTTCTTATTCTTCCAACTCATTTACCTATAATCAAAAGGGTTGCATACCCAAGAAAAAACATTCAAGGCGAATTTTGAATCACTCAAAGTGAAAAATCCCGACATTTTCAAACAAGACCATTTCTAAGAAAATAACTTATCCTAATGAAAATAAAAGATAACATTTCTCATTATGGTGTTAAATATTTTTTACATTATGGAACCAAATCATCCATTCAATACCGATGAGACTACATCAATTCCAAATGTTGCACCCATTGAAGGGACTCAAGTTGAGCACATTTGATAAATATAGAATAGACATGATGAAGATCATGTTTTGTGTAAAGGACATATTCTAAACACATTATCATATCATCTTTATGAAAAATTCCCCCAAATGAAGACCAGTCCAGAGATATTATATACACATAATTTTAAGTACAAATTCGAAGAAGAAGGTATCAATTAATTTCAATTTGAAAATTATCTAAACTAAAAAATGGTTGATAACATTTCACTATTGGAGATGGTTCATGTGATATAATTTATAGAAAATAAATTTCATACTTGTATCATTAATATATATGAAACATTTCATGTTGGTGTAATTGTTGCTAAATTGACACCAATGTGGAATGATTTTAATAAATCACTTATTTAAAATTGTGATGGTATTTCCAAGGACTTATTGAAAAAACCACTTCACATTGAAGAAGAATTCATGTTGACAGATGTGGTCATGACATCATAATTTGATACCATGATTAATATCATTAAGGGAAAGGCACAACAAAATTATTCCTTATATTTCAAAAAGAAAATTAAAAAATTCATGAAGAATGGAGAATGTTTTGTCGATTGAAAACCAGGGAATTTTTCAGGGAAATTTAACAATCAAAAGAATCTAGTTTGTACTTCCACGAGATGCCTAGCTGAATACCCTTGCAAAGGTGGAGAGACGATATCACGATGAAGAAGTTGGGAGGAGGAGTTACATGTATATCCAGTATATTTCTTATGACATACATATCATGTAATATCTAATCCTACGTGCCTTGTAAGGGATACCAATCATCCCTTGAAAGGAGGGTTATCTAAAATAAAAAAAGGACCTTGGGCTATTTGGGTAAAAGAATGTTGACAGACCCCTTTCAAATATGATGACTGAAGAGAATCCAGTCACAATGATATCCAAAGTTAGTATGACTTAGATGAATATAAAATAGTGGCTTGATTCTAAATAAAATGTACATGTGTGTATGGATCATTATATGTTCATCACATTTTACAATTGTATGATCATGAAGGATGTACACCTTGAAAATAATTCATACATCAATGTATGCGGACATGGAAGCATCGGGTAGACAATAACACCTCATAAATTACATATATCTATATTAAATTAATGTTAAAGAATATTAATTTCAAAATATAACAAATCCACTATAGGATTATATAGGCATAATGTCTTTAAAAACAAGGAAACATAAAAAATGGTTCAAAAGACATCTTCAATGTCTCCCACTTATTTCATCACAAGTAGACCTCTTTTTGACATATCTTACATAATACCATTCTTTATAACCTGGGGAATAGATAAATATTAAAGGGAAAGCTCAGATTTAAAATAATGGAAAAAAGGGAGATATCAATCATATCATAATAATAAGACAAAATAATATAACATTTGAAAATATTATCCTGCATTTGAAAGATCATGATACCATGTCATGGAATAAATCATGAAAGTTCATAAGAATCAATGAATGTAATCCAAAAATTCATAAAATAAGATATGTGATTTTTTGGAATAATCGTATGCATATAAAATCATTGCATATTAGTCAAGGATCGTTTCCAAGACTATCATAGTGGACAATGTCCATTACTGAATTAGTTTTACATGCCATTCAAGCCGTGTATTTCTGAACCAGATTTACATTCCATGTTAGTAATTTCTATCACATGAGATATAAATTGTTACCCAATTATTTGGAGGGAAATATATGTGTCACACATCTCATTATGAAATCATTCTTATAGGTTCAACAAAAAAAAATGATTCATCATATCATAACCCAAGGAATAAAATGTGTTTCTTAATTATCATTCCATCATAACATAAACCACGTAAACAATGGATTTCATAAATAATATTCCATAATTAAAAAAATAAAATCATAGTGATAATAGGGATATAAACATAACCCTATTTAAACAGTTTCATAGTACATGGAAAATAGTTTTGATATAACACATGAAATTAATTCTTGAGGAAAATATCAGTTTTCATCAAAAAGTGATCTTTTCTCAAAACGTGACACAATTTTAAAATAAAATAATTTCGTTAAAAATAAAAATGAAAACATGCAAGGTAATATTCATGGAAATAAGGATTTATGAAATCATAAATATCCATTCATGTTGTACAATATATTAATCATTCATCTCGTACTTTTACTGGTAATGGCAAAAAGTATCTCGTACTGAAAATGAAAAAAACTTCTTTCATACCATATAAAAAAATTCAATAATTGATAAAATTTAAATTAAAAATTTTTATTAGAATATAAATAATATTAAATATTTATGTAACATGGATTTGTATTATTTATATACCCCAATAAATACATTGGAGAAAACAATCTTGGATAATAATGAGATTGCAAAACTATTCCTTACCTTTGGTCTGATATACTTTATATGTATATGAAAATCTTGTATAATGATTCAAATAATGTTATTTACTTATTCAAAAATTATATTCATTTTTATGATATTATATATTATCATATTACAATTTTTTTGTAAAATTTTATTATTACTCGTTATTTAGGTATTAACTACTTTAAGTTCTTAGGCATGTTTTGAAAGATAAGATCATGTTATATGTATTAGGGTATAATAATATCATTTGCAGAATGATATAATAATAATATATATAATAGTTATTCCTTCCATTCATTTATATAATCATGGTTTAATTATGATCTCATATAATGAATTGCGTCACATTGTGGAGATGGTAGGTAGTACACACACATGAGTAGCGATATCATTCCCTAAATTACTGAATGGTATTTGAAGCTGATGGTGTATAATATATAATAATAAATATCATGATATAATAATCATATATAGTTATTATTTACATCATTATAACTTCAAATAAGGTGGTTTTGGATATCATATTACACCATAGCGTGGAGATGGTAAGATATACATATGCATGCATGGTGATTTTATTTTTCATAGCATTGACAAAAGGTGGAAAATGGTTGTTTCATAATTATAATAACATTAAATTATACGATTGATAATGATTTTATTACTTTATAATTAAACAACTAGTGATGATAATGCCGAAAAAGAAAGAAGATTGAAAGAATCGGTAGAACAAATTACTACTTCCTCGACGTGCTTCCTCTAAGCATCTTCATAGAACTCTAGAGATGGTCTTTAAAGAAGAACAAAATCTCAAGAATCTAAATAAGTAATTGTCAAAGTTAAGTGGGTTTGGTATGGCTGACCATGAAGACTTAAATATAATTTAAGAGGTTATGGAGGAGGTTCCCCATTGTAATTGAAGTAAGGGGCACCCTTGAAAAATATTAAATTACTATATATTACTATAAATTAATATTTCAATCAAAATGCTTCCAAATTTAAATATTTCAAACATAAGATGTGGATAGTTCGAAATAATATCATCCAATAATTGTTAGAAAATGTATTAATTTTTTTCAACATTCTATTCTCGGGTGACCCTAAAGTATTCTCTTTTAATTGTAATTATGTTATCTGTATTTTATGTATTAAGTGGCTAGAAATTTTACATATATGGGTAAATTTTCCAATAATTTGACATTTAATAATTTTTTAAACCATATAATATTAACTTTGTAATTTTAATTTTTTTATGATTTTTAATAAATTAATAAATTAATATTCTTATAAAATGTCAATTTTTACACTATTCATATAAATAAATTTAAATTAAATAAAAATAAAAATATAACATTTAATAAAACTATTTAATAATTTAATAACATTTCATATTCTACTATAAAAATCTTGGAGGGCATAAAATATGTCAAATAAAATTTATTTTAAGATTTATAATATCATTTATTTGATTCCTTCACTAAAAAAGATATCATTGTATAAACATTGTAACATCCCAGATAAATAAGGAATAAGACACTTCTCATGTCGATTAATATTTGAAAATTAAATATTAATTTTATATTAAAGGGGACTCTATGTTTGATGTTGTACCTGGTACCCAACAACAGGTTTCATTGAAATCATATGTTGTACACTAATAATATAATATTACTAGTTTAAATGGTAGTTAATGTCTAGTTATTGTATTGAAAAGAATGAATAGAACTAACTAAAATATGATTATATATGTTTGTTAATTTTTTTTACAATTATCCAATTAAATTTAAGGGCTTAAAATATGAATGAATCTAATTTTAAGCATGAATACTCTAATATTTAGTAAAAGGTCGATTTACCACCTTTTCATGGTGAAACCTTCTTAAATCTTGTTTTGGTCATTTTTATATGTTCAATTTTACAAAATAAAATTTTTCTTCAGATTCAGGACATCAAAATATACTTTGGGTAAATTTTTTTATTTTTTTGATAAAGTTTATTTTTAAATGAATATTGAAAATACTATATTTTAATTCAAAAGTGTCTTTTAATATAATTTATTTATATGGTTTATTTATATTTTTAATTTGTTTTAAAGTATAATTAGAAAATATTTTCACCATTTAATCTAATGTTTGTCATTGTAAATAATTTCATTTTGAAATTGAACATAAACATGTGTCAATCTTTTGATAGTTATTATTTCTTAAAAACACGCTATTTCTTTTGACAATGAGGATTAATTTTAAATTAATTAATGAAAATTATATGATTTGAATTTTGTAAAATAGAAATAATTTATTAATTCATAATATCAAATATATATTATACTAAATTTTTGGTATTTTTCTGGAAAACATCAATATTGATGAATAGTGAAACCACTTAGTAGTAGTTAAAAAACAGTATTTTTCATTTAAATGATATCTTACCACTTCTGTGAATTCAATTTAGAAAATATGACATACATGGTTTTTATTAGTAAGTAAAAGGTATTTCAATAAGAAAAATAATTTTTTGTGGATAGTAACTATTGACATTTATTTACTGCAGGTAAAGGTAAATAGGGTAAATCAAGGTAAAAAAATATCATATTAATACCAAATTACCTTAACACTTGTCCTAAACTTATTGGATGAGTCATGGCCAACTATGGGAATATTTGGGTTGAATATAAATCTTCATTGGAAATCTAAAAAAATTTCCGACATCATGTTTTTATTTATAATTTTTTGACAACAAATAAATTAAATTATTTATGACACAATAATGATGCAGTATATACATCATTAATAAATGATTTAAATAAATAAGATTATAAATATTAAAATAACTTCCAAAACCTGTCCAATTATTATTGGATGATTTTATTTATACCACGAGTCATCTTATTTTCGACTTTAATTTGTTTTGTACCATTAGAAACCAACTATCATTATATAATAAAATAATATTTTATCACTTTCTTAAAGAGAAACTCCCCCTAATAAAAGGATACCACTTATAACCAATTCCTCAAGCCTCTCAAGCCTTTTGGTTCATCCAACCTCTGCCCAAATAATCATCCTACATCCCTCCCCTCCACCTATATGACTTACCTTAGGTAGAAGGCATTTCAAGATGTCCTTTTGGTTCAAACTAAAGAAAGTTACTCAAATTAATGGTAACATTTCCTCTTATCTTCATTTCTTTTATTTTACTTCTCAAACACCTAAACACTTCATGATGAATTGCTTGAAATAATTATTTCAATGTAATTTTTGGATTATTGTGAAACTTTCTCTAGAATACAACTCACTAGAATGTAGTTGTTTGAGATATCAAACACCTCCACTATACATCATTATCATTGTGGATCATAGGTAGTTTTTAAATAAATCCTATTTTCACAATATTCTCAAATTTTCAAGGAAGGTAAATATTATCAAGGAATTATCAAATATTTTAAATTATCACAAGAATTTGAAGCATACTATGATTTTAAAAAATGTGCTGAATAATGAGACCATTGTGAAACCTATTTATATTTTATTTTACAATATAGTCTCTTCGAACATACTAATGGTATTTTAAAAGGACCGTTAATTGAATGTTTAATCTAAAAATTTGTCTGACTGTTTTATAGAAATCATGTTTAATCAGATGTTTTGAAATTATATGTCATAGATGATTATTTTCCAAAAATTGTATTACTGTGAACACCCATATGACCCATGTTGTACAAGGTGTATTTGGATGGAGGAAGAAAATGATTTTGAAGGATCTCTAAATCATTGTTGCAATGCATGGACCTTCTACCTAGGTGAACAAGATGACAATGAATCCAAATGGACACCATGATCAAGGTATAATGTTATTCAATTTGGGACTCGTTTTATTTTATCATATGGTGGTGAAACAAGACATCAATAATTAAGATGTTGAGATAACAATGATTTTGGATGAAAATGAGAGGTAGAAGGAAACCATTGAGGTTAAAACTTGTTAGGGTTATTTTTGAGTTTTATTAAAATGATAACCCATAGGATGGGTGACAACCTGGCATATTCGGCAGGGCTGCAGGAATCGAACCCACAACTGATGGGCGACAAGGGCGCATCACCTACCACTAGCCTAAATGAAGTCCATGGTTAGTATGACTTATTATTTCAGTAAAGTGATTTAATAGAACAAGAATAAGTTGATTTTTGGAACTTATGTTTTATCAAATGGATATATATAGTATAGAAAAACGATTTAGATAATATGTGATAATGGATGTTGTTGAAGATGTTCTCTCTTAAGAGGAAACACTATATCTCTAAGGATGATAGAATACTATGGGATTTCAATTGTTGAATAATGGTTGAAATTTTAGTTTGGAATAATCCATGTTTTTATTATGAACATATGATGATTTGATATATTTATGAAAATGATTAACCTATCATGGATAATATGTGATTAGGTTAACTACTTTTCAATATGAGACTTTATGAGTAACTGGTGTCATTTGGAGATAAAGGTTAAGATGTATGTTGGAAGTTTATGAAATAAAATCCCTATGATATTTGGTATACAATCTCAGTTTGGATTACCTTTGAATAATTTTAGAGACAATTTTTTATTGAATGGTCTTTGTTGATCATTGGGTTTTGTTTGAAAAGTTAAGGATATTAAGAGTAGTTTTTTCTTTTTGTAAAATATTGTCCTTTTTGGGTATTATCGGACCTCTGACTAACAATTTTGTTTTTAGATGATGTCTAAAGACAAGGGAAATACATAGATATTTTTTTTGTGAATTATGTGATTCTCTAGAAGATGATTCTTGTGCTTTTTATGTGACCAAATCTTTTTGAATGCTCATTGCATGGAGAGATGATTCGTTTTTGGTTGAATCATATTGAATGATGAAACTCTACATGAAGGTAAGTATATTTCCTTATGTTATTATTCTATGTAGTAAATGAATTCCTCAAAATTTTGAAAAGGAATATAAAACAAAAACATTGTTGGTTTACATTTCATACTAAGTAATAAATAACTGTTTAACCCATCAAAAGTTTGTGATTTTCTGGGGGTTAACATTGTCCTAAGCATGTTTTTATCACTCTCTATCAGAGATTGATGGTTTTTTTCTCTTCCATAACCATGTTTTCAAGGAATCCTTGTATCTATTATCTTGGGTGACCTTTTTTACTTCTCTTTCTTTCTTTAAAAGTGACAGTTTTTACTGACTCTTTTCCGATGTGATACTTTTAAGGAAGCTTCCAAGCCCTGTTTTAAAATTGGTGGACATAATTTCCAAAAGGGGGGAAGGATGTAACATCTCAGATAAATAATAGATAATACAATTTTCAGATTTATTAATATTTTTGAATTAAATATTAAATTTACATTAAAGGGGCTTCTATGTTTGATGGCATACCCGATACGCAAAAACGAGTTTCTTTGAAATCTTAAATTGCACACTAATAATATAACATTATGATAATGCCTAGTTGTTTTATTGATGGGAATGAATAGAACTAACTAAAATATGATTAAATATTTTTTTAAAGGTTTTTACAATTATCCAATAAAAGTTATTGTCTTAAAATAAGAATGAATCTAATTTTAAGCATGAATACACTAATATTCAGTAAAAGGTTGATTTACCACCTTTTGATGGAGAACCCTCTTAAAATATAGTTTTGGTAATTTTTATATGTTCTATATGAAAACAAAATTCTTATTTAGATTCAGGATAATAAAATTTACTCTGGGTAAATTTTTGTTATTTTTTGATACAGTTCATTTTTAATGAATAGTGAAAAATATTCTATTTTAATTCAAAAGTGACTTTTAATCTAATTTATTTATATGGATAGATTATCTTTTTATTTGGTGTTAAAGTTTAATTAGAATATATTTTTACTATTTAATCTAATACAGGTCATTGGAAATAATGTCATTTTGAAATCAGACATAAACAAGTATCAATATTTTGATAGTTATTATTTCTTTAAACACACTATTTGTTTTGACAACGAGAATTAATTTTAAATTAATTAATGAAACATCTATGTTTTTAATTTTTTAAAATAGAAATCATTTTTGAATTCGTAATATCATATATTTCATAGGCTGAATTTTTGGTATTTTTCTGAAAATCTAAATTTTTTATGAATAGTCAAACCACTTAATAGTAGTTAAAAAAACTGACTTTTTCATTTAAATCATGTTTTACCACTTCTGTGAATTGAATTTCTCAAATATGACATACATTATTATTATTATTAGTAAGTAAAATTCGGTTCAATAAGATGAAAGTAAATTTTAGTGAATAGTAACTTTTGACTTTAATTTTACGCGGTGAAAGGTAAATAGAGTAATTTATGGTAAAAAGAATATCATAATAATACAAAATTACCTTAACACTTTTACTAAACTTATTGGATGAGTCATGGATAACCATGTACATATTTGGGTAGATTATGTAACCCCATGGAGCCACTTAAGAGTGATAATGATACTTTATATTAATTAATTTTTTGTAAAGGCAAAAATGACACAAACAAATATATTTTAGTAAATAAATTTTTACATGGAGTTATATAAGTTATATTTTCGACTATAAATATTCATTTGAAGTCTAAAAAGATTTCATACATCATGGTTTTTTTTATAATTTTTAGACAACAAATAAATTAAATTATTTATGACACAATAATGATACAATATATACCTCATTAAAAAATGATTTAAATAATTTAGATTATAATTATTAAAATAACATCCAAAACCTATTAAATTCATATTGGATTATTTTATTTCGACCATTAGTCATCTTATATTTTACTTTAATTAGTTTTGGATTTTTAGAAACTGAATATAATTATATAGTAAAATAATATTTTTACACTTTTCTAAAGAGCCCCTCCTCACCTTATAAAAGGTCACCACTTCTAAATAGTTCTTCACACCTCTAAAGCCTTTTTAG
This sequence comes from Viscum album, assembly GCA_963277665.1. NCBI lineage: Eukaryota > Viridiplantae > Streptophyta > Magnoliopsida > Santalales > Viscaceae > Viscum > Viscum album. The sequence goes on along the minus strand of OY728155.1, from coordinate 1,443,991,844 downwards.
ATCTTCCAAAATCTACCCAATTAATCTCCATATATCCCTCCACTCCTCCTAGAAGAATTGTCATTGGAATACGGTAGTTTAAGAAGTTCTTTTGGTTCAAACTATGTCATGTTACCCAAATTAAAGGTAATAGTTCCTCTTAACTTCTTTTCGTTTATTTTACTTATCCAACCCCTAAAATCTTTTTATTAATTTATTTTTTTAAAAAAATAATATCCTCAATATACTAGTATGTTTTTATGAGAAGGATTTTAACTACACATACACACACCTCCATCTAATGGGTGAAGAACATACTGTTTCTGTTGATGACAAACAAATGCCTCAAGAAACGATGATTGTTTGATTATCTCCTACCGCCACACATGGTGGCCATTAAGTTGGATATCTATTTATATATGATATATATTATGTTTATTTATTCTTTATGCTTCTGTATTTTTATTTTATTCCATACCATTATGATTTCAAATATGGGTAAACATGATAATTTCATTTCAGAAAGTTTGGACTACCGCTCCCTCAATGTGATATGACACGTTAATTCCAAATGTGGTACAAATAAAGGATAGAGTTAATGATATTATATATGATATTATACTAAGATTAGAATATACCTATATATAATTATGGTTTAATAACATTAAAATATTAAATAAAAATGAAAGTAGCGTTCATGCGTACGGACGGCTTGTCGTCTCGATGAACGGTGCATTTCATTTCTTATCTCCAAAATGTTATGTACTATTATAAATACAAGTAAATACTGGATATATATAATTTATATGGTATCTAATTCATGAATATAATTTTGGAGATAATGGACTATTGACCACATGAACAACTTGTAATTATAAGGTGTTAATTTTTGACTCAAGTACCAAATATCGGCCAAACAACCATTATTATCTTAAATGATTTCATAATTTTTATTACATGGTAATAAATTCTATAAAAAGTATAATAAACTTGAAAAGGTTTCCTATGCAATTATAAATTATCATTAGTTTACTATTTAGGAATAATAAGGACCAAACTAGTCATGTCGGACATGAGGTAAGGGATTTCTTATCTCACTTTTAATTCCATGATATTTCTATTGTTTTCAATTTATTTATTTCATGTGGTGTATTGAGTACTCAAATATGATATATATTTTCATGATTCTCAATATATTCATGGTATTCTGTGATTCATTTGTTTTTTTTAACTTTTGGTCATACGACTCAGTAGATTACAACGCGGTAAAGGGTTTCATCTCTCATTTTATTCCCGTGAGATTCATGCTCTATTGGCCACTATTTCCTTTTCTTTGGTGTATGTACTACCCATGATTGTAATCTTTTTGTAATATACATTCATTAATGAGAATTTTAATATTTATAGTATGATCCTCCATTCATGTGGTGTATGTTTTCTATGTTACCAAATCGATAAGGGAACCATTCACCCTTCTCTTTTTAAAGGACTTATTCTTTGTTATGTCTTTTAATTTACATCTTATTATTTTGGGATATGTTTTTATATGTCCTTATTGATGAAAAAAGTTTGTCCAAGTTATGAGATACCCTTTCTATCTCATCAACTCATTTTCTAAATTTTAATGTGATGTTGTTAGGCTGTCGAATTTTTACAAGGGAACTTCATAAGACAATTTCCATTCTTTGGGTTCAACATATACTTCTTGAATATGTCGTCCCATGAATATGTGTGAATGAACTATGACTGTTTTAAACTTAATATTCAATTACATTGGGTGTATTTATATTTATCTCACATAATTATGTGATTTATTTATTTTTAATTTACGGATACCATCTTAATAAGGGATTTCAACTCAAATTAAATTTCCATTGAGACTTCACTGTTAATATGAAACAATTCACTCTTATATGGTGTATATACTATCCTTTGACATATTATATCATGAATACCTTTATTCTCATTATATTATAAAATTATGATTAAATGTTATTCCTCAATTATTTGTATTCAAGTTTCCCTATTTTGGTTAAAAAACTATTTAACTAAAATTTCATTTTAAATGTTTTAAAGATTTATTCTTCTTAATATTTCTCATTAATGTCCATGTATTAAAAATGGGTTTTAGTATTTATTTTTATGCACCTTATTGTTTTCAAATGATAATTCATTTAAAATAATCAAAGTGGTATGGGACACTTTGATTAAAAAATCCCTTTATTAAATGTTTTAAATGGTTTTGAAAATGAATTGATTAATCATTGTTTATTTCAATATCTTGATTTGATATATTATTATTGGAATGTGGAACTATTATCTTTCATTTATTCTTGTATTATGTGTTATGAATATGTTATTGTTATTGGGAATTGTTTGCGTATATGAGTGGTTCTGTGATAAACTTAAGGCAGGTGAGCCCGAGAAAGCTCTCAAATTCATTGGGTAACATGGAAGAGGTAAACATTAATGTTTATCCTAATAGATTTAGGGAATATTCTATGATGTGTAGTCTATGTGTAACTCCCTATGTAGCTGTGATAGCTAAAATGTATGTTTTATATGGATTCCATAAGTAACATTTATGAAATATGATCTGTGTGTGTTATTTATAAATATTATGATTTCGTAAGGTATGTTATGATTGAAATGTATAGTTTCATTTATTTGTATATATTAATGGGATAATGTTTTCCTTTTTTATTTTATAACCCTTACTGAGATTTTTATGCTCATCCCTTGTTTTTATGATCATTTTTTTCAACCTTTGATATGTATTTTAATTTAAATCTTATCACGATTTTCATATCTTTCACCATCCTAGAAGCATTTCCGTAAGAATAAGGCACTTCAATAAGTCCTTTTGGTTTAAACCAAATAATGTTACCCAAATTAAAGGTAATTGTTCCTCTTAACTTCATTTATTTTATTCTACTTCTCCAACCCCAAAAATCTTATTTCTACTTTCTTTTATAATAATACCAGTATACCCAATATACTAGGATATTGTTATGAGATGAATTTTAACTACACTTACAATAACCTTCATCTAATGGGTGAAGAACATACCGTTTTTGTGGATAGAAAACTAACGTCTCACGAAACGATGATTGTTTGAGTATCTACTACCACCTCTAATGGTGGACATTAAGATAGAACTATATTTATATATGATATATATTATGATTATGGTTTCTTTATTCTTCTTGTATTTTTCTTTTATAGCATACCTTTATGGTTTCCATTATGTGTAAACACGATAATTTCATTTGAGGAAGTGCGGATTACTGCCCCCTCCAAGCGATATGACTAATTAATGACATATGTGGGATGTATAAAGGACATAGTTAATGATATTATATATGATATTAAACTGTAATTATAATATACCTATGTATAATTTTGTTTTAATTCCATTAATATACAAAATAGAAATGAATGTAGCATTAATGCGTACGTACGACTTGCCGTCTCCATAAACGGTGCATTTCATTTCTTATCTCAAAAATGTTATGTACTATTATAAATACATATATATACTGGACATATATGATTTATGAGATATCTAAATCATAAATATCATTCTGAAGATAATGGAATGTTGACCACAATGACAATTGTAATTATAAGGTGTTAATTTTTGACTGAAATACCAAATATCAACCAAACAACCATTATTAACTTAAATGATTGGATAATGTTTATAACATGGTAATAAGTGATATAAAAAATAATAAACATGAAAAGGGTTCTTAATCAGGTAGAAATTAACTTTAGTTTTTTATTCAGGAAGAACAAGGAAAAAAACGAGTCAAGTCGGACACGAGGTAAGAGATTTCTTATCTCACTTTTAATTCAATGAGATTTCCATTGTTCTCCACTTATTAATTGCATGTGGTTTGTTGAGTACTTCAATTTGTAATTTATTATCATGATTCTCATTATATTCATGGTATTATTTTATTAATTTGATGTTTATTATCTTTTGGTCATACGACTCAGTTGATTACAATGTGGGAAAAGGTTTCATCTCACTTTTTATTCCCATCTGATTCATGATATATTGGCCACTATTTCCTTTTGTGTGGTCTATGTACATCCCATGATTGTACTCTTTTTGTAATATAATTTCATTTGTGAGTATTTTATTCTTCATTTTATAATCTTTATTTCATGTGGAGTATGTTTTGTAAGTTACCAAATCGTTAAGGGAACCTTTTATCCTCCTCTTTTTAAAATACTCCTTTTTGTTATGTCTTATAATTTAGATATTATTATGTTGCGATGTATTATTTTATATCCTTATTGATGTAAAATTTATGTCCAAGTGATTACATAAATTTTTTATCTCATCAACTCATTTTTTAAATTTTAATGTGACGCCATTTGTCTGTCGAATTTTTACAAGGGAACTTCTTAACTGAATTTCAATTTTTAGGGTTCAACTTGTAGTTCTTGAATATGTCATCCCATGAATATGTGTGAATGACCTCTGATTGTTTTAATAATAATATTCACATATATTGGGTGTATTTATATTTGTCTCACATAATTATGTGATTGATTTATCCTTCCTTTAAGGATAACATATTTATATGGGATTACATCTCAAATTACATTTCCATTGAGACTTCATTATTGTTATGCACCAATTCACTCTTATAAGGTTTATATACTGTCCTTTCACATGTTATATCATAAATACCTTTATTTTCATGATATTATAAAGTTCTGATTAAATGTTATTCCTCAATTATTTATATTCAAGACTCTCTCTTTTTGTTAAAAAACTCTATAACTAAAATATCGTTTTAAATGTTGTAAATTATTATTCCTATAAATATTTTTCATTAATGTCCATGTTTTCAAAATGGGAATTAGGATTTATTTATATGGAAATTAATTTTTTTCAAATGACAATTCATTGAAAAGCTTCAAAGTGGTATGGGAAACTTTGTTGCAAAATTCTCTTTATTCAATGTTTTAAATGGTTTTGAAAATTATTTGATAAAGTGATATGACTCGTTTATTCCATATGTGGGACATATAAATGATAGGGTTAGTGATATTATATATGATATTATACTGAAATTATAATATACCTATGTATCATTATGTTTTAATTTCATTAAAAATTAAATATAAATGAAATTAGAGTTCATGTGTACGTACGACTTACCATCTCCATTAATGGTGCAATGAATCAGTGGCGAATAATAGAAATCTCACGGAATTAAAAGTTAGATAAGAAATCTCTTACCTCTTGTCCGACATGACATGTTTGTTATTTGTTCTTCCTGAATAATAACATCCTAGATACATAAGGGATAATACACTTTTCATATTTTTTAATATTTGTGAAATAAATATTAAATTTACATGAAAGGGGGTGCTATGTTCAATGGTGTACCCGATAGACAACAACGAGTTTCTTCGAAATCTTATGTTGCACACTAATAATATAATATTATGTTAAACCCTAGCCTATGTGTTTATGGGAATGAATATAACTAACTAAAATATGATTATATATGTTTTTTAAAATTTTTTAGAATTATCCAATAAAATTTAGTTGCTTAAAATATGAACGAATCTAATTTTAAGCATGAATACTATAATATTCAGTAAAAAGACGATTTACCTCCTTTTGATGGATAACCCTCATTAAATATAGTTTTGATCATTTTAATATGTTTTATATAAAAAAATTAAAAACTTTTTTAGATTTGGGACATCAAAATTTAGTTTGGGTAAATTTTTGGTATTTTTCTGATAATGTTCATTTATAATGAATAGTAAATGATACTATATTTTAATGAAAATGCGCCTTTTAATATAATTTATTTACATGGTTAGATTACCTTTTAAATTGTATTTAAAGTGTAATTTGAATATAGTTTTTACCATTTAATATTATTTTGGTCATTAGAAATAATTTCATTGCTAAATTGGACATAAACAAGTGTCAATCTTTTGATAGTTATTATTTCTTAAAAACACGCTATTGGTTTTGACAATGGAAAATAATTTTATATTAATTAATGAGACGTCTATATTTTGAATTTTGAAAAATATAAATCATTTTTTAATTTGGAATATCAAATATATCTTAGGCTGAATGTTTGGAATTTTTCTAAAAAAAATCAATTTTTGATGAATAGTAAAACCACTTCGTAGTAGTAAAAAAAACTGATTTTTTCATTTAAATGAAAAATTTCAGCTTTTGTGAATTTAATTTCGAAATTATGACATACATGGTTATTATTAGTAACTAAAATGTGGTTCAATAAGATGAAAATAAATTTTGGTGAATAGTATCTTTTCACTTTTATTTACCGCTGTTAAAGGTAAATAGGATAATTTATGTTAAAAAGAGTATCATAATAATACCAAATTATCTCAACACTTGTCTTAACCTTAATAGATGAGTCATGGCCGACCATGGGCATCTTAGGGTCGATTTTGGGACCCCATGGTGGCACTTAAGAATGATAATTACACTTTAGATTAATTAATTTAATGTAAAGGCAAAAATGACACAAACAAATATCTTTTAGTAAATTAATTTTTACATGGGGTTATATAAGTTATATTTTATACTATAAATATTCATTAGAAATATAAAAATATTTCCTACATGATGGTATTTTTTTATAATTTTTATACCACATATAATTTAAATTATTTATGACTCAATAATGATACTGTATATACCTCATTAGTAAAATATTTAAATAAATAAGATTATAAATATTATAATAACATCTAAAACATGTCCAATTCATATTGGATGATTTTATTTCGACCATGAGACATATTATATTCTACTTTAATTAGATTTTGACCTTTATAAACCGAATATAATTATATTATAAAATAATATTTTCACACCTTCCTAAATAGCCCTTCCTTCCCCTTATAAAAGGACACCACTACAATCCAATTCCTCACCCCTCTCAAGAATTTTGGCTCGTCAAAACTCTAACCAATTAATCTCCCTATATCACTCCCCTCTTCATAGAAGTATTACCATTGTCATAAGGCACTTCAATAAGTCCTTTTGGTTCAAAACATATGAAGTTACCCAAATTAAAGGCAACTGTTTCTCTTAACTTCTTTTCTTTTATTTTGCTTCTCCAAACCCTAAACTCTTTTTATTCCATTAAATTATAAAAAAATAGTATCCTCAATATACTAGGATGTTGTTATGAGGATAATTTTAACTACACTTATACAAACTTTCATCTAATGGGTGAAGAACATATTGATTTAGTGGAGGGAAAAATAACGCCTCATGAAACAATGATTGTTCGATTATATCCTACCGCCTCTCATGGTGGCCATTAAGATAGAACTGAATTAATATATGATATATATTATGTTGATTCTTCTTTATACTTCTGTGTTTTTCTTTTATAGAATACCTCCATGGTTTCCATTATGGGTAAACACAATAATTTCATTTCAGGATGTGCGGACTACAACCCCCTAAAAGTGATATGACTCGTTAATGCCATATGTGGAACATATAAAGGATAGAGTTAATGATATTATATATTATATTATACTGAAATTATAATTTATCTATGTGACCTTATTTTTTAATTCCATTAAAATACTAAATAGAAATGAATGTAGAGTTCATGCGTACGTACAGCTTACCGTCTCCATGAACGGTGCATTTCATTTATTATCTCAAAAATGTTATTTAATGTTATAAATACATATATATATGGATATATATGATTTATTTGATATATAAATCATGAATAAAATGTTGGAGATAATGGAATATTGACCACATGGACAACTTGTAATTATATGGTGTTCATTTTTTAATCAAGTACCAAATATCGACGAAACAACCATTATTATCTTAAATGATTTAATAATGTTTATAACAATTTAATAAGTGATATAAAAAGGGAAATACACTTGAAAAGGGTTATTAAGTAAGTATAAATTAACTTTTGTTTATTATTCATGACGAACAAGGAACAAACGAGTCAAGTCGGACATTAGGTATGAGATTTCTTATCTCACATTTAATTTCGTGAGATTTCCATTGCTTGCCAATTATTCATTGCATGTTGTTTATTTAGTACTGCCATTTTATATATATTATAATGATTCTAATTATATTCATGGAATTATGTGATTCATTTTTTGGTTATTATCTTTAGGTCATACGACTCAGATGATTACAACATGGTAAAGGGTTTCATCTCACTTTTTATTCTTGTGAGACTCATGCTATATTGGCTACTATTTCCTTTTGTGTTGTGTATGTAAATCCCATGATTATAATATTTGTGTAATATAAATTCATGTATGAGTATTTAAATCTTCATTTTATGATCCTTCTTTCATTGGGCGTATGTTTTGTAAGTTACCAAATCGGTAAGGGAACCTTTCACCCTCCCCTTTTAAAAAGACTTCGTTTTGTTATGTCTTTTTAATTTACATATTATTATTTTGGGATATGTTAATATATATCCTTAAGGATGTAAAACTTATGTCCAAGTGTTTAGATACCATTTTTATCTCATCAAATAATTTTATGAATTTTAATGTGACGTTGTTAGGCTGTCAAATTTTTACAAGGGAACTTCTTAACACAATTTCAATTCATTGGGTTCAACTGGTACTTCATGAATATGTTGTCCCATAAATATGTATAAATGATATCTGATTGTTTTAAACTTAATATTCAATTATATTGGGGTTTTTATATTTTTCACAAATAATTATGTCATTTAATTAACATTAATTAAAGGATACCATCTTTATAAGGGATTTCATCTCAATTTACATTCCATTGAGACTTCATTGTTGTTATGAACCAATTCACTATTATATGGTTCATATAATATCCTTTGAAATATTATATCATGAATACCTTTATTCTTGTGATATTATAAAGTTCTGATTAAATGTTATCCCTCAATTATTTGTATTCAAGCGTCTCTCTTTTTGATGAAAAACACTTTAACAAGACCTGACAATTAAATTTTTTATTAAAAAACACTTTTGCGGAAATGTGAGAAACCAAAAAAGTACAATCAAATATGAAGATTAGACAAAACTAAAGGATATCACAATATCTTTGAAAAAAAGACTACGATTTTTAGAACTGCTTACCCGGTATAATCTCTATTGAAGTACTTCAACCTTTATGCTCTGATCATCCCGGATTAAGTCTTCAAAGTGGGTAGCAAGCTTGTTCCAAGTCTGAATATATTCTTCCACATTGATCCTTCATGCATTGAAACCACGTGCCAAAATAAAATCTTGGTGGTTGATCCATTCTCTTTGTTCCTTACTAATATCCATTTTAACCACTAGTTCTAGGATTCTTTCGACCTCCTCCCTTGAGGCATTAAGTTTGATATCCTTTTCATGCATTTCATTATTAGAATGAATAATTAAATCAAGATATTATGTCTTCTCTCCTTATTTCTTTTCTGTCGCACCACCCACCCCTTGGATGTCTCCACACTTAGTTTTAAGCTTTTCACTTCTTGGGCCAGAGCATTCCAGATCTTGATGTTTTGGCTTACAATCCTTTTATTTTTCCTTACTAGATGCTCTTGTTTGCATTGGCTTAGGTAGAAAGGAGTAGTCCTTCTTCCCTTTAGAACCTTTCCCTTTAGTCACAATGCATCTCTCCAAGTCACGGTTCCCCTTCCGACCCTTCTTCTTCCTCGGGCTATGGAGACATATAATTCTCGCTCCCTCCTCACTGCAAAACGAAAATTTACTAGAGTCCTCAGCTTCATTCTCACCCTCCGAGAGAGCCTGAACACCCGAGGGATACTCCACTGCCAATGGTGCACCCACATCTGGAGTAGTCCCCAGGGCCTGAACTAGGAGGTCAGCCTTTACACCTCCACTGGACATCAGGTCTGTGTCCTGGTCATGAACAAGACCTTCCTCCATCAATCCTTTAAAACAGTTAACAAGACTATTGGTTGTTTGATCGTTTTCTTGTTTAGACATGGTCACTGCATTCGCTCCATCCCCTGTATCTTTTATCCCCTTGATATATGTAGAGCCTCCCTTACATTCCGCGATAGCCAAAACTACATGGTTAGGGGCGTGATAATAGAAAACTGGAACATCATTCCGTTCCGTCGATCCTATCTTCTAAATATTTCTTATTAATGTCCTTGTTTTCAAAATGGGTTTTCAGATTTATTTATATGGATATTAATGTTTTCAAATGATAATTAATTTAAAATAATCAAAGTGGTATGGGAAACATTGATTCAGAAATCTATTTATTAAATGTTTTAAATGGATTTGAAAAAGATTTGTTAAATCATTGTTTATTTACAAACCGTGATTTGATATATTGTGATTAGAATGTGGAAACGTTATCTTTCATTCATGCTTAGATTATGTGTTATGAATATTTTATGGTCATTGAGAATTGTTTACGTATATGGGTGGTTTCGTTATAAACTTATGGTGGGTGAGCCTGAGATAGCACTCTAATGCATTGGGTAACGTGACAGAGGAAAACATTAATGTTCCTCCTAATAGATATAGGGAATATATTGTGATGGGTATTCCATGTGTAACTCCCTATGTAGCCATGATAGCTACAATGTATTCTTTATATGGATCCCATAAGTAACATTTATGATTTATGAACTGTTTTTGTTATTCCTAAATCTTAGGATTTCGTAAGGTATGTTATGATTGAAAAGTATGATTTCATTAATATGTATTTATTGATGGGATAATGATTTCCTTCATTATTTTATAACCCTTACTGAGATTTTTATGCTCATCCCATGTTTTTGAAATGTTTTCCCCTGGACATAATGATGAATAGGGTCAAGGATAGGATAATGGAAAAGTCATGCTGCCTATAACATGGAAGCAGACATGTTTTTTTAAGAGTCTTTATTTTATGAAAAATGGATACTAATTAGTAGTGTATACATGTAATATTCTAGTTGTTATGTAATAGTTATAGAATAATTCTCTAAAACTCTAATCCTAAAAAGTTTCTCAATGTGAATTATTCATTTAATTCAATATTATGTAATGTTTTAAGGCTGGGTCCTTATAGTTGGTATCAGAGGTCGGTTTAGAGAACTTTTAGGATTAAGAGTTTTCATTAAACACATGTTTAGTCCCTAGGTCTATTATTTCAGTTAAATCCTTATTTTATCACCTTTTTAAATCAAGGAAAGTCAGTTAAAATGGAAGGAGGAGGATCTCAAATGACATTCTTATCTCTTCCAGATGACTTGCTTGCAATAAATATTGAAAAGTCATGTTCGAATGAGTGTGAAACTTTCTCTAGCATACAACTCATTTGCAAGCAGTTGTTTGAGATATTAAACACCTCCATTATACATTTTTATCATCGTAGATCATGGGTTGTATTTAAACAAATACTATCTTTACAGTATTCTCATATTTTAAAGGAAGGAAAATATTATCAAGGAATTAACCAATAGTTTATCTTATCACAAGATTTTGAATCATATTATGATTTTATAAAATGTGCTAGAAGGAGACCCTTTTGAAACCAATTTATAATTTCATTTAAAATAAAGTCTCATAGCACATACTTAATGAAAACTTTGATTCAAAAATATCTTTTTAAATGGTTTAAAAAATGATTTGATAAAGCATTGTTTATTTCACTATCATGATTTGATATATTGGAATGTGGAAATGTTATCTTTCATTTATACTTCTATTATGTGTTATGAATAAATTTTGGTTATTGGGAATTTTTTACGTGTACAGGTGGTTCTGTGATAAACCTAGGGCGGGTGGGCCCGAGGTAGCTCTCCAATGAATTTGGTAACGTGACGGAGGTAAACATGATGTTTCTACTATGAGATTTATGAAATATACTGTGATGGGTATTCCAAGTGTAACTCCCTATGTAGTCGTGATAAAAATATTGAAATATTTATATGGATGCCATAAGTAACCATTATTATTTATGATTTGTGTGTGTTATTCACAAATATTATGATTTTATAAGGTATGTTATGATTGAAAAGTATGGTTTCATTGATTTGTATTTATTAATGGGATAATGTTTTCCTACTTTATTTTATAACCCTAATTGAGATTTTTATACAATCCAAAGATTTATTGACACCTTTTCCACAGTGGGATGTTGTTATTAGAAGTATTCTAACTACACTTAAACATACCTTGATCTAATGGGTGAAGAACAAACTCTTTCTGTGGATGTAAAACTAACGCCTCACGAAATGATGATTGTTCGATTATCTTCTACGGCCTGTCATGGTGTCCATTAAGATGGAAATATATATATATATATATGATATATATTAAGTTTATATTTTCTTTATGCTTCTGTATTTTACATTTACATCCTACCTTTATGGTATCTATAAATGGTAATTGTGATAATTTCATTTGAGGAAATGCAGATTACAGCCCCCTCAAGTACCAAATATCGACAAAACGAACCTTATTAACATAATTGATTAAAAAAATTTATAACATGGTTATAAGTGATATAAAAGGAATAGTAAACATTAAAAAGATTTCTTAATCAAGTATAAAATTAACATACGTTTATTATCTAGGAAGAACATGGAACAAACCAGTCAAATCGGTCAAAAAATAAGGAATTTTCTTATCTCACATTTAATTCGGTGAGATTTAAATTGTTCGCTACTTATTCATTGAATGTGGTGTATTGTGTACTGACATTTGATATATATTATCCTGATTCTCATTATATTCATGGAATTCTGTGATAAATTTGGTGTTTATTAACTTTTGGTCATATGACTCAGTTGATTACAACGTGGTAAAGTGTTTCATGTCACTTTTTATTCACGTGAGATTCATTCTATATTTTCCACTATTTCATTTTCAGTGGTGTATGTACTTCCCATTATTGTTCTCTATTCATAATATACATTCATTTATGTGTATTTACATCTTCATTTATGGCCCTTATTTCTTGGGTTGTATGTTTCGTAAGTTAACAAATCAGTAAGGGAACCTTTGAACCCAATTTCAAATCCTTGGGTTAATCTTCTAATTATTAATTATTTCATGATATGATTATGTGTGGAATCACTATTTATTTATTTATGTTTTAATTTCCACTCCCCTTTATGTGGATATATTTTGATACACATGATCACTCCATTGTTAAATTCTCATGTCATCGATATGAACATGATAAGAGTAATTTTAACTCAATTTCCATTCTTTGAGTTAAACATTCAAGTCATCGGTTTTGTCTTAAAAAGAACATGCGTGAACTTCTTATGATTGATTTAAACTGAATATCCAATTATATTGAGGGTATTATTATTTGTCACACATTATTATGAAATTTATTTATCCTTAATCTAAGGATAATGTTTTTATAAGTGATTTCATCTCAATTTACGTTCCATTGAGACATCATTGTAGTTGTGCAGTAATTAACTCCTATGTGGTGTATATACTATACATTAGAATATTATATCATTAATCCCTTTATTCTCAAGATATTATAATGTTTTGATGAAATTTTATTCCTCAATTATTTTTATTCAAGCATCTCTATGTCTAATTAACCTAATCACATATTCTCTATGACAGGTTAATCATTTCCATAAGTAACAAAAATCGCCTTATGTACAAAATAAAAAAAATATATTCTTCCAAAATAATATTTCAACCATTACTACACAATTTAAATACCAATTTTTCAATTTTCCTTAAGTATATAGTGTTCCCAAAAGAGGGATTGTCTTCCAAAATAACCTTTATCACTTAATCACCAAATAAATCTCTTATAGTAAGAATGTCCTTTTGATAAAACATATAATCCCAAATAAACTTATTCATGATCAATAAAATAATTTAATTAAAAATAATTATTCATACTAACTAGGGACATCACGTAGTCCAATGGGAGGCAATAATCCCAATCGTACTTTAGTTCTGGGATCGATTCCCGCAGCTGTGTCCAATGCGACGAGTTGTCACATGGTCTGCATGTTGTACTTTTTGAAAAACTATACAATTTAATAACATTCCCAAAATAGGAAAAATTCCTCAAATATAACCATAACATTATTTATCCTTAAAGGTTATCTAATACCTTTCATTTTGCAACCAAAAATTTGATAACCATTTATCACTTCTAAAATTACTACGACTCTTTCTATTATGATAACCATTATGGTTATGTCACTTATGCTTAAATTACATCCTAACATCAAATTCTATTTAAACCAACTTCTAATACCAACTATAAGGACCCGACCTTAAAACATTACATAATATTGAATTAAATTAATAATTCAAATAGAGGATCTTTTCTGGATTATAGTTTTAGAGAATTATGCCATAACTATTACATAACAACTTGAATATTACTTGTAGACACTACTACTCAGTATCCATTTTTTTCATAAAATAAAAACTCTTAAAAAGAAACATGTCTAGTTCCATGTTATAGACAACATGACTTTACCATGATCCCATCCTTGACCCTACTCATATTTATGTGATGTGAGAAAATTTCAAAAACATGGTATGATCATAAAAAGTGCAATAATGGATATAAAATAAGGAAGGAAAACATTATCCCATCAATAAATATAAATCAACGAAACCATACTTTTCCATATTATCATAGCTTAAGAAATCATAATATTTATGAATAACACACAGAAATCATAAATATTAAAGGTTAATTTTGGAATCCATATCAAAATTACATTGTAGATATCATAGCTACGTTGGGAGTTACATTTGGAATTCCCATCAAATTATATTCCTTAAATCACTTATAAGAAAAATCATGTTTACCTCCGTCACGTTACCTAATTCATTAGAGAGCAATCTCGGGCTTACCCGCCCTAATTTTATCACGGGACCACCCATATACATAAACAACACACATTAACCATAAAATAATCATAACCCATAACACAAGCATAAAGTAAAGATAGAATTTCTACATTCCAATATATACAATCAAGATATTGAAATAAAAAAATGGTTTATCAAATCATTTTCAAAACCATTTAAAAAGAGATTTTTGAATCAATGTGTCCAATGCCAATTTGAGGATTTTAAATGAATTATCATTTTAAAACATTAATTTACATATAAATAAATCCTAAAACCCATTTTGAAAACATGGAAATTAATGAGAGATATTTAAAAGAATAATCCTTTAAAACATTTAAAATGATATATTAGTTAAAGTGTTTTTTTAACAAAAAGAGAGACGCTTAAATACAAATAATTGTAAAACAAAATTTAATCAGAACATTATAATTTCATGAGAATAAAATGATTCATGATATAATATTCCAATGAATATTATATAGACCACCTAAGAGTGAATTGGTGCACAACAACAATGATGTCTCAATGAAACATAAATTGAGACGAAATCCCTTATGGAAATAGTATCCATAGATTAAGGATAAATCAATTACATAATAATGTGTGAGAAATAATAATACACTAAATTTAATTGGATATTAATTGTAAATAAATAATAGGAAATTCACACATGTTATTTTTAAGACAAAACCAATGAATTGAATGTTTATCCCATTGAATGGACATTGAGTTAAAATTACTCATTTCAAGTTTATATCGATGAAATGAGATTTTATAAATGGAGTGATTATGTGTCTCAAAAAATATCCACACAATGGGGAGTGGAAATTACAACATATATAAATAAATATTTATTCCATACATAATCATAGCATGACATACTTAAGAATTAGAAGATTAACTCAAGGAATTGAAATTCGGTTGAAAGGTTCCCTTACCGATTTGGTAACTTACGAATCAAAAAACCCATGAAAGAAGGATCATAAAATGAAGATGTAAATAATAATTAATTAATGTATATTACACAAATAGTAAAATCATGGGTAGTACAAACACCACCCAAAAGGAAATAATGGAAAATATAGCATGAATCTCACAGGAATAAAAAGTGAAATGAAACCCTTTACCACATTGTAATCAACTGAGTCATATGAACAAAAGTTAATAACCAGAAAATTTATCATAGAATAATATGAATATAATGAGAATCATGATAATAAATATCTAATGGAAGTACTCAATACACCACATGCAATGAATAAGTGGCGAACAATGGAAATATCATAGAATTAAAAGTTAGAAAAGAAAATCTTTTACATTGTGTCCAATTTGACTTGTTTGTTCCTTGTTCTACCTGAATAATAAACTTAATTTTATTTTATTCTTGATTAATAAAACTTTTAAATGTTTAGTATTCCTCTTATATCCCTTATTACTATGTTATAAACATTTTGTAATCATTTAATTTAATAAGGGTCGTTTTGTCGATATTTGGCACTTGAGTAAAAAAAATGAACACCTTATAATTACAAGTTGTCTTTTTGGTCAAGAATCCATTATTTCCAGAATTATATCCATGATTAGGATATCATATATATCATATATATTCAGTATATATATGTATTTATAACATTACATAACATTTGAAGATATGAAATGAAACGCACCGTTCATGGAGACGGTAAGCCATACATACGCATAAACGCGACTTTCATTTATATTTAATATTTTAAATGAATGAAAACATAATTATATATTGTTATATTATAATTCCATTATAATATCATATATAATATAATTAACTCCATCCATTATACATCCCACATTTGGAATTAACGAGTCATATCACTTTGAGGGGGCGGTAGTCTGCACTTCCTCAAATGAAATTATCGTGTTTACCAATAATGGAAACCATATAGGTATGATAATAAAGAAAAATACAGAAGAATAAAGAAAACATAAACATAATATATATCATATATAAATATAGTTACATCTTAATGGCCACTATGAAAGGCGGTAGGATATAATCAAACAATTATCATCTTGTGAGGCGTTAGTTTGTCATCCACATAAATGGTATGTTCATCAACCATTAGATGGAGGTGTATATAATTTCAGTTTTGATCTTTCTCATAAAAACATAATGGTGTATTTATTATACTAGTTTTGTTACTAAATAAAGGAATAAAACAATTTTAGGGGTTGGAGAAGTAAAATAAAAGAAACGAAGTTAAGAGAAACTGTTACCTTTAATTTGGGAAACTTCCTTCGGTTTAAAGAAAAAGGACTTCTTGAAGTGCATTATACATAAGGTAAGGCTTTTAGGTGGAATATAGGGATGAAGGGTGATTAATTATATATAGTTATAATGAGCCAAAATTCTTGAGAGTTGAGTGGAATTGGTTAGAAATGGTCTCCTTTAATAAGGGGGTGGAGAGCTCTTTAGGAATGTTTGCAAATGTTATTTTATTATTACCTATATTTGGTTTATAAAGATCCAAAAAACAATAAAAACTAAGATAAGATTACTCAGAGTCGAAATAAAATCATCCAATAAGAATTCTATAGGTTTTTGATGTTATTTTAATATTTATAATCTTATTTATTTAAATCATTTATTAATGAGGTAAATACTGCATCCTTTTTGTGTCATAAATAATTTAATTTATTTTGATGTCCAAAAATTATAAAAACATACCATGATGTAGGAAATCATTTTATATTTCCAATTAATATTTATAGTCGAAAAGATAACTTATATAACCCTATGTAAAAATTCATTTACTAAAAGATATTTGTTTGTGTAAATTTCTCCTTTACATTAAATTAATTAATCTAAAGTGTCATTTTCAGTCATAAGTGGTTCCATGGGGTCCCAAAATAAACCCAAAGATTCCCATGGTCATATATGTATCAACCAATAGAATTATAACACATGTTAGGGTAATTTTATATAATAATAACAATATTTTTTTATCCTTATTTAACAGATTTACCCTCTAACAATGGTAAATAAAATTTTTACTCAAGTAAATATTTAAAATGTCTAAAAATAACAGTTATCTATTTACACAATTTCGTATTACTGATTCCAAATATGAAATTCATTTTTAAAAATTCAAAACAGAAAAGTTGATGAAATTAATTTAAAATTACTTCTAGTTTTTAAACTAAAATGATTGTTTTTAAGAAATAAACACTATCAAAAGATTGACACATGTTTTTGTCCAATTACAATATTAAATTTATTACAATGACAAAAAATAGATTAAATTGTAAAAATATATTCTAATTAAAATTTAAAACAAATTAAAAAAAATATAATCATATAAATAAATTATAAGAAAAAGAACTTTTGAATTAAAAAACAATATTTTTCACTATTCATTAAAAAAAGAACTTTTACAGAAAAATACAAAAAATTTACCTAATGTAAATTTAGATGTCTAAAATATAATGAAGAATTTTATTTAGTCAAATTGAACATATAAAAGTGAACAAAATGATATTTAATGAGGGTTTACCATCAAAAGGCGGTAAATAGACCTTTTACTAAAGATTTGAGTATTAATGCTTCAAATTAGATTAATTCATATTTTAAGCCCCTAATATTTTTTGGGTATTTGAAAAAACATTTAACAAACATATATAATAATATTTTAGTTAGTTCTATTTATTCTTGTCAATACAATTTCTAGACATTATCTAACATTTAAAATTTTAAAAATATATTATTATTGTGCAACGTAAGATTTCAATGAAATCTGTTGTTTTTTATGGGTCGAGATTCGAACATAGCGTCCCCTTTAATATAAAACTAATATTTAATTCCCAAATATTAATAAATATTAAAAGTTTCTTATTCCTTCTTTATCTGGGATGTTACATTTTTTTAGTTACTTTTCATAATATTGTGGAATTTATTTATGATCTTAACTAAAAACATAAGGAAACATAGATACATGTCATGTAGACTTTCATCCTTTACTAAATTTCTCCCAAAAACTCAGTTTTTCTCCAAACGAAGTGTATTCAATCTGATTTGGTAACATTAAAAGCGCTTGAATCAAATTTTTGAGAATAACATGATCCAAAAAATTTGAACCATATATTTTGCTTGTGTTTAGATATTAACTAAAACAAAAATGGTTAGTATGAGATCATAAAATACCCTAATATGATATTCCTTTATAAAACGAAATACTACTATTAATCTCCAAAATTCAACAAAAAGTACCAAAAGTTCATGAAATACCATTCAATACACAATTGTCCTTAAAATTCATCAAAATAATCAAAAATAATATTGAAACCTGAAAAACTGAAGGACCTAATACAAACTCGGAGGCATCAACGGAATAAGGGGACTTACACACAGATCCATCAAATGGGTGAAGAACATACTATTTCTGTGGATGGAAAAATAATGCCTCATGAAATGATGATTATTATATTACCTCCTACACCTCTCATGGTGGCCATTAAAATGGTGTTGTATTTATATATGATATATATTATGTTTATGTTTTCTTTATGCTTCTGTATTTTTTTATATCATACCTTTATGGTTTCTGTTATGGGTAAACGTGATAATTTTATTTGAGGAAGTGCGGACTACCACCCCCTTAATGTGATATTACTTGTTAATACCTTATGTGGGATGTATAAAAGAAAAAATTTAATGATATTATATATAATATTATATACTATAATTATAATATACCTATGTATCATTAAGTGTTAATTTCATTAAAATAAAAAATAGAAATGAAATTAGTATTCATGCGTACGTACGGGTTACCATCTCCATGAATGGTGCATTTCATTTCTTATCTCCATAATGTTATGTACTATTTAAATACGTATATATACTGGATATATATGTTTTATATGATATCTGAATCATGAATATAATTCTGGAGATAATGGACTATTGACAGCATGGACAACTTGTAATTATAAGGTCTTCATTTTTTACTCAAGTACCAAATATCGACCAAACTACCTTTATTAACTTAAATGATTGAATAATTTTTATAAAATGGTAATAAGTGATATAAAAATGATAAAAAAATTGAAAAGGGATCTAAAGGAAGTATAAAATAACTTTAGTTTATTATTCTAGAAGAACAAGGAACAAATGAGTCAAGTCGGACACGAGTTAAGGGATTTCTTATCTCACTTTTAATTCCACGAGATTTCCATTGTTCACAACTTATTCATTGCATGTGTTGTATTGATTACTGAAATTTGATATATATTCTCATTATTCTCATTATATTGATGGAATTTTGTGATTCATTTGTTGGTTATTAACTTTTGGTCATACGACTCAGTTGATTACAACACGGTAAAGGGTTTCATCTCACTTTTTATTCCCCTGATATTCATGCTATATTGGACACTATTTCCTTTTTTGTGTTGTATTTACTTCTCATGATTGTAATATTTGTATTATAGAATCATTTATGAGTATTTAGATCACTATTTTATGATCCTTCTTTTAAGTGGTGTATGTTTTGTAAGTTACCTAATCGGTAAGGGAACCTTTCACCCTCCTCTTTTTAAAAGACTGATTTATTGTTATGTATTTTAATTTACATCTTATAATGTTGGGATATGTTATTATATATCCTTATTGATGTATCATTTATTTCCAAGTGATGAGTTACCC
Organism: Viscum album; assembly: GCA_963277665.1. NCBI lineage: Eukaryota > Viridiplantae > Streptophyta > Magnoliopsida > Santalales > Viscaceae > Viscum > Viscum album. The sequence goes on along the minus strand of OY728155.1, from coordinate 1,443,971,320 downwards.
TGTTTATCTCATCAACTCATTTTCTTAATTTTAATGTGAATCCATTAGGCTGTCGAATTTTTATAATGGAACTTCTTAACCCAATTTCAATTCTTTGGGTTCAACTTGTACTTCTTGAATATATCATACCATGAAAATGTTTGAATTACCTATGATTGTTTTACACTTAATATTCATTTATAATGGGTGTATTTATGTTTTCCCCACATAATCATGTGATTGATTTATCCTTAATTTAAGGATACTATCTTTATAAGGGATTTCATCTCAATTTACATTTCAATTGAGACTTCATGGTTGTTATTCAACAATTCCCTCTTATATGGTGTATATAATTTCCTTTGAAATGTTATTTCATGAATCCACTACAAAAAAAACCGCTATTTAGAAGCGGTTCTAGGAACTGCCCCTAAACCTTTTTTAAAAAATTTTCACGGTAGTTTATAATAAACTACTGTGAAACATTGTTTTTTTAATAGCCTGACCCTCCCCCCACCCCGACCCTCCTCACCCAGATTTCCCCAGATCCCTTCTCCCCTTGCAACCCCATCCCCCTACGACCCTAGAAACCCCGCAACCCCGGCGACCACGCAACCCCGGCGACCCCACGACCGCAGTGACCCCACGACCTCGGCAACCCCAACCACCCACGACCCCGGCAACCCCGCGACCCCGGCGACCCTGCTTCCCCAACGACCTATACGAAAACCTATGGTTTGAAATTATTATATATCACTTTATTCCTTAACAGGGATTCAAATAACCAATTCTATATTATGGAAAAACATAGGATATGTCAATCCTATAATGATGCCTTAGTCTCCAACATAAGATGCATTTTTGACATATTTTAATCATCATTATGATGTTCTATTTCATGGGAATTTCTAATTACATATTGATATAATATGAATAATTTTTCATCATTAAAATAGTCTCAGGATGTAATGTCAACATATATAAATAACCCAGTTAAACATCACATTTCTTTTTGTAAAACTATGTCAATCAACCAATGTAGTCTCAATCCCATTCTTGATATTAAAATTTTACCTTGATGTATCCTCATCAGCCACTATAAGAATACATTACCAAGGAAATGATATCACATAATTCAAGAATATAAAATATTCCATGATTAATATTCAATGTAGGAGGTGTTTTAATTCATCATGGACATAAATTAAGAAGGAAACCACATGCAATAGATTCTTGTACTGAGGGGAACAACAAGTATTCCCCATACCTATTTTCTAAAAAAATTGAGTAAATAATCAATAAGGAGGCCACATAGAATTAATTTATAAGGAATTAATATATGATATCATGGAAATTTATTCCTTTTTTCTTAAGAATTATATCGTAAGAAATTGGGATAGAGTGTGTAATTATATTGGGATACCCATTGTGTAAGAAGTTCCCTAGTAGGGGATTAACATAGAAAATAAGTTAACTATAATTTTTCATTTATGTTTATTATAAATATTTTAATTTTTTTTATCATGATCTATTAAATATATAATTATTGATAAATAACTTATGGAATTGATCTCATGGGAGGAAAGGGTGTCCCAATATATGTTATTCATTTCCATGTTTTAATTTAATTTCATGTTGAGATAGTGGGATAAGAGGAGTCTTATTTGGTGATCCTCAATATTATATACATTTTTTCCCTCATTTATTAATCTTTAAAATCTATTTTACATTCCATTTATTAGTTTCCATAATGTAATATAGTATTGGTGGAGTTTGGGGATGGAAAAAATATGTTGAAGTTAGGTGTTAAAGTAGTGTTAAATCTTTGATTGTTGTTTTTCATTCATTATTCACCATAGGGGATATGGAATAAGGTGTTCCAAGAAGATATTTAAGGAACATGGTATTTTTATTAATACATATAAAGGTATATAGATTAAAAAATTAAATTGATTTATTCATTATGTAATGATACACACTACGATGTCTGGTAATTCTTAGTGGAAATGTGAATTTTCGACTCTGGAGAAGTGTTTTATTGGGGAACTAGTATTCATATTGTAATTATAAGAGTTATATTATCTCAAGGAGATGTTTGTGGATATTTATTAAGGCCTAGTAAGAGCATCATGTTCTTGGGTGGATGTTGGAGTAGGTTTAGGGTGAACCTCTTGCTGAATTTTAGTTATGGTGTTAGTCAAAATGTGACACTCAAGTATTGTTCTGATGGTTTCTAGGTAGGGGGATAACCCATTTTACCATGGGAGGTCATACAAAAATTCTTAAGTAACTATATAATCGTGTTTATGTAGTTTAATGTCCTAGCTACCAAGATGATGACATGTCATGGCCAATAACTTCATGGTACAATGAGTATGTAGATTTTTGAAAAAAGGGATGAAACCTACGAAATGGATGCACTACGATTGGGGGTAGTCACGTAATGGAAAAGAACATTAAAAATTATTTGGGGGACATTATAATCATTTTCACACCAGAAGAGAAATATTTCATCATAATGCAGATAAGCAGGGGCGTTGAGCCCACTACTTGGGGGATGGTCATGATGTTACCATCATGGTCACATCATGAATGTGATAAATTCCTTTTTTGCAAAAGGAGGGGAAGAACCATAATTTCCGGGTTATACCCTTGGATTCTTGGTTAAACAAACCAAATGGGGGAGTCCATTTTGGCTTGTCATCCTTATACTCATACCTCATACGACTCCCCTTGATCTAGGATGTTCTGGGTGGAATTTTGTGTATAGAGATTCTAGGTGATATCCCTCATCTTCTTCATTCCATTTGGTTTAACATTCATTTATATATGATTATGGTATTTTAATTAGGTTTATTGAGAATATTACACATGAGTATGGTGGAATCATCACAATATAATGGTGCTTTTGTTCGATATGGCTAAATACGCCTTGATATGATATAAGCAAGCCATTACTCATCATTTTAATGAACATAAATTATCCAAATAATTTTTATAGGGTTTTTTATTAAATTAAATAGGACATAAAATTGGTGTTAAGTTATTCTCCCATGCCTTTAATATTGGGAAATGGATTTGTTTTTTGTGAATAAATATTATGGAACCCTTCACGTTTGTAATGATTACCGAAAGATAAATCGAGTCATAGTTAAGAACAAGTTTATATTTCCTTAGAATGGTGATATGTTTGATCACTTGAAAGTGAATAACTGGTTCTAAAATATTTATCACCATTCTAGTTTTCACTAGTCAAGAATAATAGAGTTTGATATATTGGATATTTTCTTCCAGAGTAGGTATGGACATTAAAATTATATTTCTATGCCTTTTGGTCTAACAAATGATCCCATAATTTTTTTAGTGTTGAACAACATTATATTCCATTATTATCCTGATTCATTTTTGTGGTATTTGAGTATGACATATATTTTTAATATTAAACCGAGGAGAATCATGTGAGTTATTTGTGTCTAGTTTTGGAAATTTTTAGAGATCACTCTTTTATCCCCCTATTATCCTATTTCATATACATGTTCTCAGGTTTCAAAAATTTATTCATGGTTTGAGCCTAGAAACCCATCCCACAAAGCCAATGCATTTACATCACAATTAATCCCCATATTAAAAGAAAGATCATTTCATTAGTGATGGTCTTCACCCATACCTTGGTACATCTCTACTTTCTTTGGGCATAACATCCATTTTGGAGGTTGTCACTAAGGACATGTGAATGGAAGCTAAATATTCTTGGAAATCGATGGGTTTTCATTCCTTAGTTTTATCAAGTATACAACAAATTAATAGTGGGAATGAATAGAATCCAATGTGCAAGGAGTAGAGGCAGGATGAACCATAACATGATGAAAAGGCCCATTCTTATAGAAAGAGTTCATCCATTTTGTGCATCCAGTTTAGGGACATTGAGGAATTCTAAGAACCATTTCTTGATATATCCTTGATTTTTTCTATATTTAGGAAATTGTTTTCATCATTATTTGTTTTTGATGATGGGTTTATACAAGATGTCTCATGTTTGATAATTTTTTTGAGGTGTGGTGTTGGGACCTTTTATTGTTGAATTTTTTTTTGGATTTTCTGTAGTTTTCATTTATATTTTTTTAATGATTACTTTTCTAAATATATTTATTGATTTTTTAATGATATTTAATGAAATTACTTGTTTTTTGTGTAGGAACATTTTGATATACATGGATAAAATCTGGATCACATTACCGAGGAACACACCTTAGTATGTTAATGGTTTGAATGAGTTTTTAGATTTTGCAATTTCTAATCGATCCAAAGGGATAATAAAATTTCCATGTCCAAAATGTAAATTTAGAACATGGTTGAAGAGAGATGAGGTTTATGAAAATTTAATACTGAAGTAATTCCCTGCTCAATATTTTTGTTGGATTTGGCATGGATAATCAAACATTATAGAAAGATTGAGCAATGATTTTAATCCACAGAATGAGGTCCCATGTTCGTCAAAATTGGAAAATGAAATGCAAAACATAAGAAAAGATGCATTCGGCACTCCAAGACAACACTATCAGCATCAAAACATATCAGAACAACTAGAAGACGGTGCTAAAAATTTCAACATGACAAGTGATGTTTTTGAGACTGTAACACAGGAAGATCAAGATTGTCACATATCATTGGATCCTCCTCTTGATTCTTTGGAGCCAAATATAAGAGAAAACTTCACTGAGGATTATGTGTTTCATGATTTAGTTGATGATGGAAATCAGGAGTTGTATAGTGGGTTTTTGAAATATTCAAGGATTTCATTTCTCCTGAAGTTTTACTATATCAAATGTCTATGTGGATTAAAAATAAGGAAATGTCCATGATATTGGAATTGTTCTGTGATGCATTTCCTGAATCAAAAATCTCAGAATCGTTTTATGATATGAAAAAAGTTGTTAACAAACTTGGCATAAATTATAAAAAAATACATCTATGTCCCAATGATTGTATGCTTTATTTGGGAGAAGATTCAAATAGACAGAATTGCAAGAAATGTTCTTCTTCTAGATGGAAGGAAAAGGGTGATGTTGGAAGTCTGAATGAATATAATTTCATTAAGAAAAAGAAAAGGATCAGACCTACAATGGTTTTGAATTACATTCCTTTGAAGCCTCAATTTCAAATATTATTCATGTCATCGAAAACCACCAAACACATAAAGTGGCATTATGTAGATAATAACAATGATGGGTTAATGAGACATCCAAAATATTCCCAATCGTGGAAGACATTTGATTCATTACATCTCGATTTCTCAGCTGATCCTAGGAATGTTCAATTGGGATTGGCTGCCGATGGATTAAACCCATTTGGGACTTTGAGTACCAATTATAGCATTTTTCCAGTTTTTTTGATCCCTTATAATCTACCTCCGTGGATGTGTATGAAAAAAGCATCTTTTATCCTTTCGATGATTATTCCTGGAAAAAAATTTCCTGGAAATGATATTGATGTATACTTGCAACCTTTTATTGAAGAATTGCAGCAGTTATGGAGAAACTGTGTTGAGACATTTGATGCTTCTTCTAAAACAATGTTCAAAATGCATGTTTCTTTAATGTGGACCATTAGTGACTTCCCTGGGCTTGGGAATTTATCTGGTTGGAACACATACACGGATTTGTCTTGTCCCGTTTGTATCATTGATTTTGAGCCCAAACGGCTACCTCACAGTTGAAAATGGTACTTCTCCTGTCATCAAAGATTTCTCGATGCATCTCATAGATTTTGGTTGAACAGATCAAGATTTAATGGTTCCATTGATCATAGGCCACCTCCAAAGATGTTAAAAGGTTTTGAAATATTGACACAACTTGAAAATGTTGAAACAGAATTTGGGAAGGTTCAACATTTGAATGATTGCGGAAAACGGGTCTGAAGTGCATCGTCAAGCAAAACCAGAAAACAAAAATGGAAGAAAAAAAGTATATTCTTAAAACTTCAATATTGTGAATTTAATTTGTTGTGGAATAATCTTGATGTGATGCATATTGAGATGAATGTATGTGACAATTTGATTTTCACATTGCTTGATGAGCATGAAAAGTCAAAGGATCATCTCAATGCTCATAAAGACCTACAAGAAATGAACATAAAACACAATATCTGGGCACATGAGAATGAAAAGTATCCTCTGGAAATTTTTTCAATGAAAAATAGGGATAAAGATACATTTCTTCAAATGTTATGGAATTTTAAGTTATCTGATGGGTATTCGAGTAACATCTCGAGGTGTGTTGACTTGAAGAATCGTAAGTTACATGGATTAAAAAGTCACGATTCACATATTTTGTTACAACAGTTACTACCATTGGCATTGCGTACATTATTACATGAAAAAATAATGCTGTTGTACTCCAGTTCTGCACATTTTTCAGAAAACTATGGGAGAAATATCTACATCAAATTTAGCTTGACAACCTCCAGGAGAGGTTTGTATTTACCCTTTGTGCAATGGATATGATCTTTCCTCCATCCTTTTTTTCTGTAATGATGCATTTAACTGTGCATTTTGTTGAGGAAGATAAATTAGGAGGCCCCGTTCATTATCTTTGGATGTATCCAATTGAGAGGTAATTTATTTATATGTTTTCCAGTTAAGTAAACAGTTTTTGGTACTGAATTAAATGCATAATTATGTTTATTTTATTTCACAGATATCTTGGTCATTTGAAATCATATGTGAGAAATAAATCTAAACCAGAAGGCTCAATTGCTGAAGTCTATGTGGCTGAGGAGTGTCTTAACTTTTGTTCTCGTTACATGGATGATATTAAGACATGATTTAATCGAGTTGGACGTGTTTACAACACATCGTCTCAATATAAAATACATCCGAAATCGAAAATATTTCCTGCTATTGGCCAATCAGTTGGGATGACCTCAAATGTGACACTAACTAAATTGGAATTATTTCAGTCACATAGATATGTGCTACTGAATAGTGAAATTGAAAATCCATTTATTGATGAGTTGAGGATACAAAAAAAGAGACGAATGATAGGCCGAATATGAAATGAGAAAGATATAATGAAAGTTGTTAATAAAGAGATTGTAGAATGGTTTGAACGATGTGTCAGTTCATAAATATTGTAATAAATACGAATATTAGTTTGACACATACATTTTGTAAATCTAAGAAAGTATATTTCTTTTTTCAGATCATGAATACTGATACTCGAGTAGTGGTGTCAGAATATTTGATGTTTCTTGCAAGAGGTCCTCTAAAAGATGTTAGAAAGTTCAGTGCTTATAATTTGAATGGCTTTAGATTTCTTACAGTCAATCGAGATGTGGGTTTGAGAACATAGAATAGTGGTATATTTACATTTGCTGAAGTGGAATACTATGTAAAGATGCATGATATTATTGAATTAAACTACCATGGACATTTTTTGGTTGTTTTATTCAAATTCAATTGGGTCGATATTATCAGAGGTGTTAAAAGAGATTCCTTGCAATTTATTTCTGTGAACTTCTCTCGCTTGATGGATGTTGGTGATCGTGAAATGCATGATCCATATATCTTAGCATCGCAAGAAAAAGTGGTGTATTATGTGTATGATGTTGCTGATGAAGGGTGGAGTGTAGTTTCTCACATAATACAAAGAGATTTGTATGATATGGGTGATGACGTGGAAAATTTGACCTCTAAAATTGAATTATATCAGCAACATGAAGCAGAATTATTTGTCCATCATGATATTGAAAATATTAGTCTATCATGGATTAATGAAGTGGATGAAGCAATGGAGCAGGAAACCGACATGGTTGAAGTGGAAAATGATTATATGTACAATTATTTATTTATTCAGAAACCACTTGTTTCATTTCTACAGTTATTCATTATCATTGTTATATATATTTTGTCTGTTAGTACTCCATCTATTATCATTTTTATTTTATTTTTCTTCATAATTTTTTTGAAATATATATTCTGAACTTAATTTTATTTGATTAAATGACAAGAATTCCATGGAAGATGTGGTAAATTATTTCATCCAGTTATGAGACATATGATGCTACATCTGGCTCTCTCCCCATGACATCTGAGGCACCAGCTGCCGACACCCCTCCACCATCTCCCCCTGCACCATATCTCACACCATATTTGGAAGTCCCAGTAGAGGCTGATTCATCGACTCCCCCTTTAGGAGCCTTAGTAGTGGGGTAGTGACGTGCCCCTTCCAGTTCATCCCGGACATACTGGAGTGTCACGATCGTAGGTAAAAATTTTAATTAAATAAATTTATTGCATTTTGTTTATACTAATTGTTTTCTAATTGAAGATGGAAAAAATGAAACTGTGGAGAAAAACATAAAAAGTTCAGATGTTTTGAATCTGAATGGCGATAAGATTGTTGTGCCATTTGATTCTTATAGGGTCCCTACAGATGATGCCGCGTGGTTACTTGGCCATGTAAGTGGACGTTGAAAAAACTAGGTAAGAAGTGGAAAGATTTAAAATGGAGATTGTGGTGTGATTTCAACGATACTTCGTTGACCACGCTGCAAATGTATGAGAGGCTACTCAGTGGGGTACTGAAAGAGCAGTTGAATGTTTTTGTTGACAGGCATTGGGATCAGAAGCGGATGGTATTGAAATATATATATTATTATAATATCCTCATTTTACATTTATAAATGTATATGAAAAGGACATAAAATTAAATACATCAGTATTAAATTGCATTTTATTTATTTCATGATCTCTCAAGACAGAATGCGTCAAACCGAGCGAAGCAAGTCATCCCGCACACTGCGGGCTCAAAAATCTTTTCTAGAAGTCGAACAAAATTTTTAATCTTATAATTACTTTATATATTTATAAGACAATATTATCCGTTTAATATATTGAATTGTTTATTTATCATTGATTAATGCAGTCAATGAGTTTAGGCCATGAAGCATCCAGAACTGAACTGTGGTTGGATGTTCACAATGAATCAGATGGATGTTTTGTTAATGAGCCTGCTAAAGAAGTTGGGGTATAAAGTCAATTTTTTATAACAATATCTTGTTATGAGTTTTTACTATGTTAATATATATTGATATTTGATTTATAGGTCCAAATTAAGGAACTATGGGATGCAAATCCTTTGCATTCCTACTCTATCTCCTAAGATGAATCGGTTGCTAAAGTCCTTGGGAAGGAGCATCCCGGGAGAGTGTGCGGGATGGGTTTGGGACCCGTGCCATATGAGGTTTTTAGCATGCCATCATGGATAGCTGCTACATCTACTCCTGACTTTAGTCAGCCCATACCCGAAGATGCTAAGAAAGAGATTGTTTCTTTACAAAACACAGTTAACCAGCAGGGGGATAAGATATCTGCATTACAGAAAGAATTAACTGAAATACGTCAGCAGATGAGATGATATGCCCCTGGTGGGAGTGCATCGAGTGGTGGTATGCAGTTAAATCATAGAAAATCAAAATCATTTAGTTTGCTAACATTCATTGGTTTTAATTTTTAATATAAATATGCAACCGTATTTAATTTTCAATATAATGTTCTTACAGGTGACAACAGAAAGTGGAAAAGAAGGTGGAGTGGGTAACGATGCATCATCGGACCCTGAGTAGTTGTATTGTTGATGTGTTGAAAAAAAATAGAAATAGTTGGTTTGTATATATAACATTTGTGGCACATAGTTTCCACCACACATTTTCATGTCCTAAAATTTCCTTGATTTCTCATGTATCTTTTTATTCATTTTATTGATTTTTGATGTTTCCTTTTGTGTCTTCATTTCTCGAGTGTGGTATACATCATTCCATTTAGGTTTCTGTTTCAATTGGTAGTAGATATTTTTGATGACTAGGAGTTAAACCCTTTGCTGATGTGTTGAACAAATTGGGTCATTTATTATTAGATATGAAATTATGAATAGTAAGGGAAGAGTTCATGTGGTATAGAGTTAGATTTGAAATTCAAGTGGTGTAAAATACTTATATAAATTATTCAATGATATCAATCAAAATATGGTGATAAAAAGTGAAATTAGAACATATAAAGTGGTATCCAATTGAGGATATAGAAGAAGATAGCTTGATGGATACCACTGGAGTTATTAACTTAAGTTATTGTTTCTTATATTAAGTTCTAGATCATTATGTTTAAAGGATTTATTTATAACTAATTTCCAAGTTGTAAATTCACTCACTAAAAATCTATAATAAAATGAATCTATATGTGAAAGATGTTTTGAGATTAAAAAAAATTATTTTTTTTAAGACAAGTGATATCAAGCATGGAGATATAACGAGGAGTAAAGGATGAGGTTAAAATAATGTTAAAAAAAGATAAATGTTTAGTGATAAAATGAAAACATAGTAGCTGAATACCACCCTCAAGTGGTGAATAAAGTCGAGAGGTTTGGAGGATAATTTACATGCAGTTGTAAGAGATCAAAGGTTCTATAACAAAATCAAAAAGAGTGTGAACTTTTATGTAGAGTTCCATCATAGAGTGTCAATTTCCTGATATGACATGGTGTTCAAAGGATGAATTTAGTGTTCTTCTAGATGGTTATTTATGGTGTGTCTGCCTCTATCATGACACAAGGACCTAGAGGTCAATTTATAATGGTTCTTCCTTGGGTTACGTTATGTTGTAGTTCTTTTTTCATATTGCAACCTTCCTCAATGATATTGATCTAATGATTTTTAACCATGTAACATAGGGGTTGTATAGTAGATTGGATTTAGTTTTTATGGGAAATAACTATGTCTTAGGTTGATTAAGGCTCCCCTCATGTGTTTTAGGTCACCATATTATTTTTCTCCTTCATTACACAATAGGCATGATATATTTGGTTGAGGTAAAATATTTCTAAACTTATCTTCTATCTTTAGGAATAAATCATTTGACTAGCCTACTAAGAACGTTTCCAAGGGCCCTATATTATTATTTTTATATGTTTTTGGGTTTTACTACTTTATTACTCATGGTTATGAGAAATGGGAACATTGGGGAACACTCTTTAAAGAAGAACAAACTAAATAATGATCATAAATTTGTTAAGAGTAAATTAGAAGGGAAAAGTGAGTCTCTTGTACTTTATGGATTTTCATGATATTACTATGCGTTGAATCTTATTGATTGATGATTGATGATATGTATTACTTCTTATTTTTATCATTTAAGAAACTCTTGACCATTATAATAAGATAATTTTTTAAAGATGGTAGTAAAAAGAAATTTTTTGGAATCTAGAATATAGTAATTTATATCACATAGAAATGAATTTCATATTTATGTATTAATGTATAGGTATGAGACTATAAATGTTTGATTATATAGAGTTTTTAGTGGATCCATGTACTTTTAAATTGATTTTATTGCATACTATTTTATATTTATGGTCAGCCTAGTGGGTCACCAGTGTTGTATCGTGTTGTGTAGTTGTTCAGAATTTTACATCAATGTATTATTGAAGCTTTTTAGTTTTTAGTTGTGTACATCTTTTTCATTCATTTACTTTCCCTTTTTCATGATAATTATATATTTTCTATTGTTCATTAATTTTATATGAGGTCATAGTTCCCAAAATATCACCACTTGGGTCCTCGCTACTAGTAGGTGGCATCTGGCGTACACGGAGGTGTGCTTGATGCCTAGTAACCCATTGGCTCGGAGCATCAGTTTAGTGGAATCCAGTTTGGGATGTTACAATGTTATATCAATAAAGTTTTATCTTCCTAGTATTTACTATTTAGGATATTTTATACATTATTATGATGTATGTGTTGGAACCTTTGATGGATATCTAACTGCTATGTTAATAATACTTTCTCAAATAGGAAGTCTTATTTTCTAGGGTTTCAGATTTTTGTTCTATTTTTAAATATTAAAGATCTATATTATTTCTCATTGAGAGAAAAACATGTTTTTTGGATGATGCGATTTATTATGGATATTCAGCTCTTGGTCATTGGTGAGAGGCCAGGGAGGGTTTTTGACTCTTAGGCGGGGAATAAAGAGGACTCTCATACATTATATTTGGCATGTAGGATTAACATCATATATATTTTCTAGTTTGTGATTTTACTAAAAATGGAGTCCTTTGGGTGTTGTTTCTCAGGTTGTTCTCAGTTGGTTTATATTTCTGGTTTTATTTCTTTTTTAGGGTAGTGGTGCAGCAGGAGCAAAGAATTATTTTTTTTATTCTTGGCAGCTTTTCGTGGCGGTTTTAACCACCGCAAAATGTATATTGGTGGCGGTTTAAATGGACGCTAAACAGTAAAACTGCTACTAAATGTAAATTAAAATTTACTTTTAGCAGCGGTTATAATCGCTGCTAAATAGGAGCATCGTGTCTGGCTCATTCTGAGGCAGTTCCCACGACTTTAGCGGTAGTTTTACGACCGCTGGAATTTGAGTTCATTAGCGGCGGTTATAACCGCCGCAAATAAAGTGATATCCAGAGTTCATAAAACTACAGATAAATTCTGGAAAATCGTCGTGAAATGAGGCAGCAATGACACATTCCTAAAACAACCGCTAAATCAAAATAACCACCGTTAATAGATTGGTGACGCCCTATTAGGCGGCGGTTTCTATAAACCGCCGCCAAACAATGTAGCAGTGGTTTAAACTGCCTCTAAATGCAAAAAAATCCACCGCTAAACGGTGATTCTGTTGTAGTGATCCCTTTATTCTCATGATATTATAAAGTTATGATTAAATGTTATTCTTCAATAATTTGTATTCAAGCATCTCGCTTTTTGTTATAAAACTCTTTAACTAAAATATTTTGTTAAATGTTTTAAAGATTTATTCTTCTAAAGATTTCTCATTAATGTACAAGTTTTCCTAATGGTTTTTAGGATTTATTTAAATTTACATTAATGTTTCCAAATGATAAATCATTTAAAAGCTTCAAAGTTGTATGAGACACTTTGATTCAAAAATATCTTTATTATATGTTTTAAATGGTTTTGAAAATGATTGGATAAATAATTATTTATTTCAATATATTTATTTGATATATTTTGATTGGAATGTGGAATATTTATCTTTCACTTATGCTTGTATTATGTTTTATAAATATGTTATGGATATAGGGAATTGTTTACATTTACTGGTGGTTTCGTGATAAACTTAAGGCAGGTGAGCTCGAGATAACCCTCCAATGCATTGGGTAACATGACAGAGGTAAAAGTTAATGTTTCTCCTAAGAGATTTGGGGAATATTATATGATGGGTATTCCAAGTGTAACTCCATATGTAGTTGTGAGAGCTATAATGTATGTTTTATATGGATTCCATAAGTAACATTTATGATTTATGATCTGTGTGTGTTATTAGTGAATATTATGATTTTTTAAGGTATGTTATGATTGAAAAGTATAGTTTCATTGAATTGTATTTAATTGTGGGATAATGTTATCCTTCCTTATTTTATAACCCATACTTCTCTTTTTATGCTCATCCCATGTTTTTAAAATGTCTTCTATAGGACTTAAAGATGTATATGGTCAAGGATGGGATCAAGGAAAAGTCATGTTGTCTAAAACATGGAACAAGACATGTTTCTTTTAATGAATTTTTATTTTATGGAAAAATGGATACTTATTAGTGGTTTCTATATGTAATATTAATGTTTTTATGTTATAGTTATGGCATAATTCTCTAAAACTGTAAACCTGAAAAGATCCTCTACGTGAATTATTCATTTAATTGAATATTATGTAATGTTTTAAGGTCGGGTCCTTATAGTTGGTATGAGAGGTATTTTTAGATAACTTTAGATGTTAAGGTGTAATTAAAGCATATGTGACATAACCATAATTGTTAAAAAAATAGAATGAGTCATAATTATTTTAGAAGTGAAAAATGGTTATTACATTTTGGGGTGCAAAATTAATGGTGTTGGATAACCTTTGAGGATAAATTGTGTTATGGTTATTTTTGAGGAATTTTTCTTTTTTTTGAAATGTTATAAAATTTTATTGTTTTTGAAAAAGGACAACACACATGTCGTGTGACAACCCATCACGTCGGACAGGGCTACAGGAATCGTACCCACAACCAAAGTGCGATTGGAAATTATCACCTACCACTGGACTAAATGAAGTCCCTAGTTAGTATGACTATTTATTTTTAGTAAAATTATTTTTGTGGTCAAGAATAAGTTTAGTTGTGATTATATTTTTTATCTAATGTACTTTCTTAGAATAGGAAAATTATTTGGTTATTAAGTGATAAAGGTTATTTTGTAAGACATTCTCCCTTTTAGGAAAACTATATGCTTAAGAAAAATATAGTACCATTGGATTTAAATTGTGGAGTAATGGTTGAAATATTATTTCAGAAGAATATATGTTTTTATTTTAGACATATGGCGATTTGGGTTATTTATGGAAATTATTAACCTATCATAGAGAATATGTGATTAGGTTAATTAAGCTCCAGTATTAAACTTTAAGAGTAGTCAATGTATTTGGGGATAAATATTAAGATTTACTATAGAAGACTATGTGATTTAAATCCTTATGAGTTTTGGATTCCAATATTAGTTTTTATTATTTTGAATAATTTTAAGGACAATTGTGTATTGAATGTTCTTTCTTGAACTTTGGATACTTTTTGTTGAATTCTAGAGATTAATAGTAGTACTTATTTTCATAAAGGATTATCCTTTTAGGAGATTGTATGATCACGCACTAACCATTTTGGTTTTAGTTAAAACCTAGAGACAAGGGAAATATATAGTTTATCTTATGTGGATTATTTAATTCTCTCAAAGTTTATTATAGCAATTTTAATGTGAACAAGTCATCCTGAATAGTCATCGATTGGAGGAACTATGAGTTTGTGTTAGAAATCTACTAAAGGATAAAAGTATACATGAAATGTAAGTATGTTTCCATATGTTTCTAGTGAAGCTCATAAATATATTACTCAATGAAAAGTAACTTAAAACAAAAATTATTTCAGTTAACTTGTCCTACTATGGAATAAATGACTATTTAACCCACCACAAGTTTGTGATTTTCTAGTGGTTAACATTTTTCGAATCATGTTTTCTATCACTCTCCATCAGAACATGATGGTTTGTTTTCTCTTCTGTATCCATATTTTCATGGAATCATTGTATCTGTTATCTCGGGTGACCTTTTTTTACTTCTATTTCTTTATTTTAAAGTTATATATATATTGACTCTTTTTGCAATGTGGGATATTCAATTACATTTCCAAGCCTAGTTTTAAATTTGCGAGGATGCAATTTCCAAAAGGGGGGAAAGATGTAACATCAAAAATAAATAAGGAATGAGACACTTTTCATATTTATCAATATTTGTGAATTAAATATTAATTTTATATTAAAGGGGATGCTATGTTTGATGGCATACCCGATACGCAACAACGGGTTTCATTGAAATATTGTGTTCCATAATAACAATATAATATTATTATTTTAAATGGTATTTAATGTCATGCAATTGTATTTATTGGAAATAATAGAACTAACTAAAATATGATTATATATGTTTGTTAAATGTTTCTACAATTATCCAACAAAAGTGAGGGGCTTAAAATATGAATGAATCTAATTTTAAGCATTAATACCCTAATATTCAGTAAAAGGACTATTTACCGCATATTAATGGAGAAACCCCATTAAATCTTGTTTTGGTCATTTTTATATGTTCTATTTGAAAAAATAAAAATTTTATTTAGATTCGGGACATCAAAATTTACTTGGGGTAAATTTTTTTATTTATCTAATAAATTTCATTTTTTTAATGAATAGTGAAAATACTGTATTTTAATTCAAGTGTCTTTTAATCTAATTTATTTATATGGTTATATTATATTTTTAATTTTTTATAGTGTAATTATAATATATTTTTACCATTTAATCTAATTTTGGTCATTGGAAATAATCTCATTTTGAAATTGGGCATAAAAAAGTGTCAGTCTTTTGATAATTATTATTTCTTAAAAACAGGCAATTTGTTTTGACAACAGGAATTAATTTAAAATTAGTTAATGAAACTTATATGTTTTGAATTTTGTAAAATGGAAATAATTTTTTAATTTATAATATCAAATATATCTTAGGATAAATTTTTTGTATTTTTCTGAAAGACATCAATTTTTTATGAATAGTGAAACAACTTATTAGTAGTTAATAAAAATGACGTTTTCATTTAAATAAAATTTTACCGCTTCTATGAATTGAATTTAAAAAATATGACATACATGGTTGTTATATGTAAGTAAAATATCATTCAATAAGATGAAAATAATTTTTAGTTAATAGTATCTTTTGACTTCTATTTACCTCTGTTAAATGTAAATAGGGTAATTCAAGGTAAAATGAATGTCATAATAATACAAAATTACTTTCACACTAATACTAACCTTATTGGATGAGTCATGAACGACCATGAAAATCATTGAGTCGATTTTGGGACCCCATGAATCCACTGAAGAGGGATAATGACACTTTAGAACAATTAATTAAATGTAAAGGAAAAAATGACACAAACAAAAATCTTTTAGTAGATTAATTTTTACGTGGAGTTATATAAAATATCATTTAGACTATATATATTAATTGTAAATATAATAAGATTTTATAAAACATGGTATTTTTTTATAATTTTTAGACAACAAATAAATTATATTATTTATGACACAATAATGATGTATTATTTACCTCATTAATAAATGATTTCAATAAATAAGATTATAAATATTAAAATAACATAAAAAACATGTCCAATTTTTATTTGATGATTTTATTTATACCATGATTCATCTTATATTCTAATTTAATTAGTTTTGGACCTTTAGAAACCAAATATCATTATATAATAAAATAATATTTTCACATCATCCTAAAGAGCCCCTCCTCTCACTTATAAAAGGACACCAATTCTAACCAATTACTCACACATCTCAAGCATTTTGGTTCATCAAAACTCAGCCTAGTTAATATTCCTACATCTCTTCTCTCCTTCTAGATTCCTTACCATAGGTAGAAGGTAATTCAAGAGGTCCTTTTGGTCCAATCCAAAGGAAGATACCCAAATTAAAGGTAACAATTCCTCTTAACTTATTTTCATTTATTTTACTTCTCCAACCCATAAAATCTATTTATTCATTTATTTTATAACAAACCAGTATCCTTAAAATACTAGGATCTTGATATGATATGTATTATAACTACACTTACCCACACCTCCATCTAATGGGTGAAGAACATACTATTTCCGTGGATAGCAAACTAACGCCTCACGAAACGATGATTGTTTGATTATCTCCTACCACCTCTCATGGTGGCCATTAAGATGGAAGTATATTTATATGTGATATAAATTATGTTTATGTTTTCTTTATTCTTCTGTATTTTTTTATATCATACCATTATGGTTTCCATTATGGGTAAACGTTATAATTTGATTTGAGGAAGTGCGGACTACATCCCCCTCAAAGTGATATGATTCATTAATGCCATATCTAGGACATATAATGTATAGAGTTAATGATATTATACTGAAATTATAATATAACTATGTATCATTATGTTTTAATTCCATTAAAATATGACATAGAAATGAAATTAGCATTCATGCGTACCTATGGCTTACAGTCTCCATGAACGGTGCATTTCATTTCTTATCTCCAAAATGTTATGTAATGTTATAAATACATATATAAACTAGATATATATGATTTATATGATATCTAAATCATGGATATTATTCTGGAAATACTTGAATATTTACCACATGGGCAACCTGTAATTATAAGGTGTTTATTTTTGACTCAAGTACCAAAATCGACCAAACAATCATTATTAACATAAATGATTTTATAATGTTTATAACATGGAAATAAGTGATATAAAAATGATAATAACCAGGAAAATGGTACTTAATAAAGAATAAATTATATTTATTTTATTATTTAGGATGAACAGGGAACAAACGAGTCAAGTCAGACACGAGGTAAGGGATTTCTTATCCTACTTTTAATTCAGTGATATTTCCATTGTTCGCCACTTATTCATTGCATGTGGTGTATTGAGTACTTCCATTTGATATATATTATCATGATTCTCATTATATTCATGGTATTCTGGGATTCATTTTTTGGTTGTTAACTTTTGGTCATACAACTCAGTTGATTACAATGTGGTAAAGGCTTTTATCTCACTTTTTATTCCTGTGAGATTCATGCTATATTGGACACTATTTACTTTTATGTGGTGTATGTACTGCCCATGATTATACTATTTGTGTAATATAATTTCATTTATGAGTATTTAAATATTCATTTTATGATCATTATTTCATGTTGTGTATGTTTTGTAAATTACCAAATCGGTAAGGGAACATTTCACCATCCTCTTTTTAAATGACATCTTTTTGTTATGTCTTTTAATTTACATATTAATATGTTTGGATATGTTCTTCTATATACTTATTAATGTAAACTTTATTTCCAAGTGAAGAGATACCATTTTTATCTCATCATCTCATTTTCCTAATTTTAAAGTGACGCTGTTAGGATGCCGAATTTTTACAAGGGAACTTCTTAACCCAATTTCAATTCTTTGGGTTCAACTTGTACTTTTTGAATATGTTGTCCCATGAATATGTGTGAACTACCAATGATTGTTTTAAACTAAATATTCAATTATATTGGGTGTATTTATATTTTTTACACATAATTATGTTATTGATTTATCCTTAATTTAAGGATACCATCTTTATAAGGGATTTTATCTCAATTTAAATTTCCATTGATACTTCATTGTTGTTATGTACCAATTTAAAATCATATGGTTTATATACTATCCTTGACATATTATATCATGAATCCATTTATTCTCATGAAATTATAATGTTCTGATTAAATGTTATTCTTCAATTATTAGTATTCAAGTGTCTCTCTTTTTGTTAAAAAACTCTTTAACTAAAATATCCTTTTAAATGTTTTAGATATTTATTCTTCTAAATAATTCACATTAATGTACAAGTTATAATAATGGGTTTATGGATTTATTTATATGTAAATTAATGTTTTCAATTGATAATTCATTTAAAATATTTAATGTGGTATGGGACACTTTGATTAAAAAATCTATTTATTAAATGTTTTAAATGGTTTTAAAAGTGATTTGATTAATCATTGCTTATTTCAAT
The DNA here is from genome assembly GCA_963277665.1 of Viscum album. Classification (NCBI taxonomy): domain Eukaryota; kingdom Viridiplantae; phylum Streptophyta; class Magnoliopsida; order Santalales; family Viscaceae; genus Viscum; species Viscum album. Next base: position 1,443,952,135 of record OY728155.1, on the reverse strand, counting down.
ATATTGTTTTGATATATTGTAATTTGAATGTGGAAATGGTATATTTCATTTAATCTTGTGTTATGTGTTATGAATATTTAATGGTTATTAGGCTTTGTTTAAGTATACAGGTTTTTCCGTGATAAACATACGACAGGTGAACCCGAGATAGCACTCCAATGCATTGGGTAACGTGACAGATGTAGAATTTAATGTTTTTCCTAAGAGATTTATGAAATATACTGTGATGAGTATTCCAATTGTAACTCCCTATATAGCTATGATACCTACAATGTATTTTTTATATGGATTCCATAAGTAACATTTATGATTTATGATCTGTGTGTGTTATTCATAAATCTTATGATTTCGTAAGGTATGTTGGGATTGAAAAGCATGGTGTCATTAATTTCTATTTATTGATGGGATAATATTTTCTTTCCTAATTTTATAACTCTTAATGAGCTTTTTATGCTCATCCCATGTTTTTGAATTTTTTTCCACATAACTTAAAGATGAATAAGGTCAATGATGGGATCAAGGAAAAGTCATGTTGTCTAAAACATGGAACTGGATATGTTTCTTTTTATGAGTTTTTATTTTATGAAAAAATGGATACTGAGTAGTAGTGTCTACATGTAATATTCATGTTGTTATATAATAGTTATGGCATATTTCCCTAAAACATTAAACATTAAAATATCCTCAATGTGAATTATTCATTTAATTCAATATTATGTATTATTCTAAGGCCGACTCCTTATAATCAGAGTGTCATAATTAAATTTAATTATTTAATGTCTAACAATTATAAATAAAATACCCTGATGTTTTAAGTATTTATATATTTCTAATGAATACTTATAGTCAACGAGATGACTTATATAATCCCACATTAAAATAATTTTTTTAAGAAGCTATATGTTTATAACATATATTCAATTACATAAAATTAAAAGTGAATAGTGTCATAATCACATACAAGTGGCCTAAAAAGGCCAAATTTGCATCCCAAGAGTTGTATTGGTTAACTATATCTCATATAATAATATTAGTACAAGTTTTAGGGTAGTTTTATAATAGTATTATTACCCTTACTTACCTATTTTACCCTTTTACTATATTAAAACAATAACCTATGTTACTTTTCATAATGACAAAAAATAAAATAAATATATTTACATAATCTAAAAGTAATTCTTCCAAATATAGATTCTATTTTTCAAAAACCATAACGCATATGTCTCAGTAATTAATTTAAAATTAATCGTGTTGTAGGAAATAGAGAACGTGTTTTAAAAGCTAAAACATTACAAAAGATTGAATTTTTTTACATATTAATTCAATGTAAAATTAATGAAAATGAAAGATATTATATTTAATGATTCAAATATATTATATTTATAATTTATAACAATTTAATATTATAATTTAACCATATAAATTATTTTGATGAAAAAATATTATTTCAATAAAAATTTAGTGTGTTTTTACAATTCATCAAAATTTGAACTTTATCAAAAAAATCAAAAAATATCATCCAAAGTAATTTTTTATGTTCCGTTTCATAGAAAGTTTTTATGTTGTCATTTAAAAAATTTTAATGTGTCCAAATGTTATTTTAAATTGGGTTCTCCATTCAAAGGCATAAAATTACCCTTTTGAAAAATAGATGTTTTTATACATCATATAGGGTTTACTCATAAACAATGACTAAAATATGCATTGGATGAATATAAAAAATATATTATTATCTATATAGAATTTATATCTCATTAATTTCCTTAGTAATAGTAATTAACTCAATTTATTAATATAAAAAATACAAATATCTAATTGATTTATAATTTTCATAAATATTTGGCACGAAATGAATTAACAATACTTTTTAGTAAGTTAGTTAAAATTATTTTTTCTAACCTAAATAATAGGATATAATGATCATTTTATTGAATTTTTTCCTCACAGGACTTTTAAACTCACGATTGAGTGCAACAAAAGCTACTGAGGAATTAAAATTATTCCGAGAAAATATTTCATAAAAACAGCCACGAGTTATATTCTACCACTTGAACTAAATTTCTCCCTTGATATTCATCAAATTAAAACAAACAGATGATTATAAATCTACCTCATCATATCCTCAATTTCCCATGTAACTTCCAAAAATTGGTGGTCCCACCAGAAAACAGAAACCAAGGGAGTTGCGTTGTTTCATAGATCATTTTTTTCTACAATCCAGAAACTCTGTCGGTTGTTATTCATTAGAAAGATCATTATCCAGTGGTACGACTTCAACGTTTAGTCTTGCGAAAGATCAGGTATATTATTTCTCTGGAGAGATACATGGATCACATCATCAACTTGAGATAGATTCAGTTGAATCACAAATAAATAATATTCCATCCCATCACGATCCATAATTTCAAAATGACCGATAAACCTAGGTCTCAACATTACCTTAATTACAAATATCATTACTCTATTTTAGGGAGATATTAAAAGAAAATCCTTATCACCCACTTCAAACACTAGGCCTTTTCATCCATTTTCAACATAACTATTTGGTTGACTCTAATATTCTCTTTTGTGTTGTTGAGTAGATCTAAAAATCTGTATCATTTCATTAATAAGGTCTCATTCAAATAGATTTAATTCCCCCACTTTATCCTAGAAATTTTCAGTTATTATGTGATTTCCATAGAGTTTGATAAGGATCCAATTGAACGTGGGAGTGAAAGATATTTTTATAATAAAATTGCACCAAAGGTTGGTGTTGATCCAAAACACCATTGAAATACATAGATAAATATCTCTACATATACTATAGATAATGAATTGTTATCTCAAATGCACCATTTATCTGGGGATAATAAGAACCACCATAACTGATCTCTATATCTAGAGCCTGCTAAAGACTTTCACAAAACATTGAGGATTACCACAGATCCTGATTTGAAATAATTGAATGTGGTTCTCCATAAAATCATACCACTTCCTTTACATATATCATAGGAATTGTATGAAGCGAGAAATCCTCAAAAATATGAATGAAGTGTGTCCACTTCGTAAGGGAATCAACTATAACCTAGATAGCCTTTTATTTCTATGGATTTTTTGGGAATTCGAACAAAAAAGTCCATAGTGATGTTTTCAAATTTCCATTTTGGTATTGGTAATGGTTGTAACATCCCCTTAGACATTTATCTCCCAACCTCAAATTTTGGACCAACCGTGCATCATGTTTCTTATTCAGAAAAATTCCTTTTCATTCTCTCCCATCAGAAATAACATTTCAGGTCCCTTTATATCTTTGTTCATCAAGGGTGAATATTGAATGAATAACTATAAGATTTATCGAATAGACCCTTCTTTAATTTTTGAATGGGAGGAATAAAAATCAGATTTTTGATCCTTATTATTTGATCACAATCAGGGTTTATTTCATGAACATTTCATACACTTTTTTATTTCTCTACATCTTCCTTCTGCACCTCCTTAACAATGACATGTACATATAGTTGAAAATTAATTTTGTGAAGGATATCATTTCTCCCCTTATTTTAAAATTTCAGGATCCATCCTTTTCAAAACCATATATATTAAATCTTTTGTGATCCACATCATGGATAGGCTAGCATGATCTTGTTAGCTCAAAGCATTTTCCACCTTGTTTGCTTTCCCAGTGTGGTAACGCATTGAGGAGTTGTAATCTTTAATCAACTCCAACTATCTTATTTGGTTCACATTCATAACATTTTGTGTAAAAATATACTTCAAACGTTTATGATGAGTATAAATATCACACCTTTCACCATAAAGTTGATAAATATATATCATTAATTATACTATCACCACAGCTAACTCAAAATCATGAGTTGGGTAATTTTGGTCATGGATTTTTAACAACCATGAGGAATAAGTTATCACCATATCTTTTTTCATGAGAACATGTCCCATCCACTTCTTTAAATTGTATTTTATTTGATTTTTGAATCATCCTCTTTATGGATCTGCAGTAACTATATGGATACAAAGTGAATGATTCCAAAATTTAAAATTAGAAAATAAAAAACCGAGATATACACATATCCCAAGACGATCATGATCTAGGGGCCATCATCCAATGTACCATTGTGAAAAATTATAATCATTAATCCCACATTCGATATCTCCATCATTAATACTATTGAGGTCATCGCCAACCGAACCTGTCATCAGAGTCTGACAGATCCCCTCAACATCGCCAACCAACACCAACATGACACACAATTACTTCCTCGCTGACCAAACACCACTATCATTTTCCTCATCCAAATAGACTATAGTTCTCCAATGATCATCAAAGACCATAAAACCTCCCAAAACCAACACACCATGTAACCGAATTCTAATATAATAGAAATCATTAACAATAACCACTTTTAAAAATAACACTAAATGAGAAAAAAGTCTTGCACAAACCAAAAAACATCTTTGTCGTTTCCAACACAAGAATCATCGGTGTCATCTTCAATGATGAAAAAAACCCAAAAACCAAAAATAGAAATATTGATCCCCAAACCACATAAAAAATATTCCAACCATATCAGATGAATCAAAAAAGGAAACCACCTAAACTAAGAGACATCAATGTATAGAATCACCAGAGAATATTAAGAAGAGAAAAGGAATAGGACATGCAAGAAAACCAAAACCAGTATAGAAAAACGTGACACCGCCGCTAGCCACCCTCCATCACTATCCCATGATAAAACAAAACCGTCATCTAGATATAAAAATATTGTGTTGATCCCGATGGGATGAACAATAATGAATGATGTGAGGAAAGACAACAAATTCCTCCACCATCGCCGACCCAAACCGCCTGAAGCGCCAACAAATAAATCCAACATAGATTTTTGAAACATAAATGATGGTGGAAGGAGGGGTGAGAGAGGCCTAGGCTATCCCGAAAATGAGAAGCACTAGAAAATCAAGGAAAGGGTAAATAAGAAAAGGAAGAGAACATCCGTGAGAGATGTTCAGGGGAATATCCCACTAAGGAGAAACATAAGGAAGCTAGAATATGGAACGATGAGACAAAATGAGTTGAGGAAAGAAAGGAAGAAGACTCGCCACTGATCTTTATTGTGTGATTTCAGAAGGAAACCTTAAATGACTCTCAGGGAAGGCGAGAGTAGGTAGATCCTATAGAGAAAGAGAACATCTATCCTAGACCCTTTCTAGATACATCAGTGTAGATCACAAACCTTTCTTCAATACAACACACTATAAGCATAGGTGAACTCGATAACATTATTTTACCTCTTTTAAATTCTATTAAAATTCATTAATCCATAACTACATATGTCCTTTACCAATCAACATGGTGATTGGATTAGATAATCATGAAAAATAATTCACAAAACATCAATAATATCCATCCAACCCAAGAAAAATTCAAATCACATTTACCATTTTGGTTCTCCTACGACATTCAAAAACTTATACTTTTATTGGATATATAGATATCCTTTCTCTTGAGATTATGTTACAAAAAAATGAAACTTTTTGAAACCAAAATTCATACGTTGTAAATTTTAATAATGTTTCTCCTTTTTCAGGGTCTTCAGTACAATTCTCAAATGGTCTTAATGTTCTTCATTTCTCTTTAAATATAAAAAAATTTCATCTATAAATAATACAAAAAATTGATCAATATAGTCTATAAAGACTATATTCATTAGATCAATATATATAGGGGTCATTTTTATGATCAAAGTGCATAAATATAAATTCATAGTGTCCATAACATATAGAGAATGCCTTATTTGGTATATCCTCCATCCTAACCCTTAATTGAGGATATCCTAAATTAATATGAATATTATAAAATTACTAAGGTCCCCATAGTTCTTAAAATAATAATTCATTGTGGGTAAGTGGATATTTTATCTTCATATTGAACTTGTAATGATCCCTATAATCAACATAGAGTCTCATTGATCTATATTTCTTCTTACCAAATAGAATATGTGCTCCCCAAGGTGACACACAAAGGCATATGAATCACTTATCAGGATTCTAATGGAGATTCTTCAACAATTCCAATAACTCAATTGGGTCCATTCTATATATTCTCTTTGAAATTGGCATTGAACCCTATATGAGTTCTTTTGAAAACTAAACTTCATGATTTGGTAGAATACATAGCAATTATTTCAAAAATAAATCCTAAAACTCCCATATAATGTGTTTGTTCTAAATCGTGAGTTTCTACCCAAAAAGTTTGAGATAAATATCCTTACATTATCAGAATTATGATCCACAAGATAGACTTAATATATATTGGAAGATTATATTCATCAATTCTCCAATAGATGATCATAAATTTATCCTTCATATGAAAGATGACTTACCATCCTTGGAAATTGATAGAGAAATACAATCCATGCCAAGAATCACATAAAATTACACCATAGGTAGGATAATAATATTTTTAGAAATCACTTTCCCACAAACTTTAGGTTTAGAAGAATTATAAAATTTTTATGTGATTGTTGAGCCATTAGGAGTTTTCACAGCTAACTAAATATCTAATTGTTGAGGTAATATGTTGATACACTTAAAATATTCATCAGAAATAAAATAGTGGATGGATACCGAATCAAATAAAACATTTTTTACTTTAGAGTGGATGGTAAGTGTACCTTTCACATCTTTATCTGCACACTCCACATCGCCAATAGTGATCGCATGTTACATCTCTTTGTCTTCTTTCTTAAGAGTTTGATGACTTCAATCATCATCAATAATCCTTGGATTAGAGAATTGATTTTCATAATCCTTTGTTTCCTTTAACAAGTAATATTGAAGTACATGAGGAGTATTCTATGTATCCTTTTCTTAATTCATATCATTAGAAATCTTTTTCCCATCACGTTGACATTCTACTACCTGATAACCTTATTTTCCAAACCTAAAACATTTAATAGTCCCTTTAAGACAATTTCCTCATACTTTATTCCCCACATTGAGGATAAGAGGAATCTTATCTTCTTTTCAGTGTGGAATTATTATTTTTCATTTAATTCTATTTTTTCTATTCTTATCAATCCCATATGACAAATCGGTGATTCCAATCTCCATCTCTACCTCAAGATCACAACGAATTATTTCTTCTTCGATATTGAAGTCTCTTATGGGTAACACCCTTTAGAGACTTGGTTTTATGCCACTAAAGAATATATAAATTTTAATCATTGTTTGGATAATAATTCCAAATGCGTGCCTTAGAATAATTGCAAAATTTTTTCGTAGGTACCAAAAGATTAATAGTTCTTTTGCTTAAGTTCAAGGATCTCCTTCTCCATCTGTTCTGGAAGAATACATGAAAATTACTTAATGAAAAATATGTTCATTAACTCATCCCATTCTAGGGATTTAGTTTCATCTCTTTTCATTGTCATCTTGATATATTCCACAATTGATCAGTTTCAACTTCTTGATGATAAACTGGAATGATGAATTTATCATGTTTTGAATATTATAGAATTGAAAATATATTTTTAGTGGTACAAATCAATTTTTCAACAACTAATAGATCAGGAGACCCACTGAAAGAAGGTGGACGTTTCCTCATGATGGACTCAATTGAATATTGGTCCTTCCTTTTCTTATCTAGAAGTTATACATGATTCATATCTTGAGAAAGTTTTGTGATAACAGCTAAAATATTTTTCACTGCAGATCTCATAACAATTAGTTTTTGAGTAAAATCATTGAATTTGTATTTTCATTCTGCATTAATGTGGTTCCTTCATGTTCAATTCATTGTCTAAAACCCAGAAGCATAGTGTGAGAAACACTAACCCTAACATGAAAACCAAATAATCAAGAATACAATTTCCATTTATGACACTTTATTTTTTATCCAAGGTTATTCATGGTTATTTAAAAAACACTAGGTTGGTAACCTATACTTAAGAATATCCTAAGATTTATTATTAAGTCCTTCTTATCCTAGATTCGAAAGGTCAACTATACATTTTGTCTGATACCAAATATAACAAACCATAATTCATATATATATATATATATATATATATTACTTCAATGTTGATGAATATTCCTTAAATAATATAACATATCCACAAAAGGACCATATATTTATAGTTTCATTACAATAATTTAAAAAAACAACTAGTTCTAAATACATCCTCATTGTCTCGCACTTAGTTCATCATAACTGGACCCCATTTTGACATATACTACATAATACCCTTCTTCGAGACATGGGATAAAGAAACATATGAAAGGGTGAGATAGGATTCTCATTAAGGTTAAATAAAGAAGATATCAATAATATCATAATCACAATTCAAAAGAACATAACATTTGAATACCATATCCTGTATATGAATGATCACGATATCATACCCTGTGATAAATCATAAAATTTCATAAGAATCAGTAAATGTTATCCCAAATGTCTTAAAATAAGACATGATATATTTTTGAATACACGTAAGCAGATAAAATAATTTTATATTAGTCAAATTCACTTTTCCAAGCCAGTCATAGAAGACAAAATCCATTATTGAACTGAGTTTACTTATCGTTCTAGCACTGTATTACTAAACCTAATTTATATTTTATTCCCGTCAGGTCTATCTCCTGAGAAATAAATATTTACCAAATGAATTGGAGGGAGATATAATTCCCACCGATCTCCTTACGAAATCATTCTTACATGTTCCACAAAATCGTAAATCTTTTATCATAGCATAACCTAAAGAATAATAATGGGTTTCTAAAATATTATTCCATCATAACATAAACCATTTAATGCAAATGAATGTCATAAATATAATTCCATCATAAAATAAATCAAATCATATGAATAATAGTGATAGAAACGTAACTCAATTTAAAAAAATTTCATCTTATATAGAATATAGTTTTGATATAATACATGACATTAATTCTTGGGGAAAATATCATTTCTTCTTCAAAACATCTCCTTTACTGAAAACGTAAAAAACATTTACGAGAAAATAATTTTATTGAAAAGAAACTTTAAAACATATATGGTAATATTATTTTAATTATGATTTCATGAAAGCGTAAAAAAAATTAAAGTTGTATAAGATAAAAAAATTCTTCTTGTACTTTTTTTGGTAAAGTCAAAAGGTACATTTGAAAAAAAACGAACAAATATTACTTTCATATTGTTTAATAAAATTTCAAAAATGGTTAGAATTGACTTCAGATAAGTTTATAAAATTATTAATAATATTACAAATTTAGGGAAAATTTATGTGGATGATATATATACCCCAATAAATACATGTTAATTAATAATCTTGGATAATAATCTGGTTGCTGAATTATCACTTATGTTTGGTCTGATATCATTCATATGTATCTGAACCTGTTGAATAATGATTTAAATAATGTTATTGACATATACTACAATTATATTCGTTTTATAATATCTTATATGATCCTATTATGTTATTTTCATCAGTAACATTTCTTTGTTACTCATTATTTGAGTATTAACTACTTTATGTTATTTTGTATGTTTTGTCAAATAAGTTCATGTTAAAAATCATAAATTAGGATTATAACAACTAAAAAAATGACATTATTATAATATATATCATTTTTTTCATTCCATTTATTTATATAATCATGTTTTAATGATGATCATGTTGAATGAATCACATCGCATTGTGGAGACGGCAAGTCGTACGTATGCATGAGCGATGATATCATTCCCATAATTGTTGAAAGCTATTTAAGTGGATGGTGTATAATAGTTCATAATTAGTATCAGTTTACAGTATCGATATATGGTTGTTATGTCCATCAGTATACCCATCAAAATTTGTTGGTGGTGAAAGACAGACTATACCATAACGTGGAGACGGTAAGTCGTATGTACACACACATTGTGATTTAATTTTACATAGGATTGATTGAAGGTGGAATAATTTTGTTTCATAATTATAATAACATATCATTATATTATGTATATTTATTTTATTACTTTATAGTGAAATAATAAATAAAGAGGATGTAGAAAAAGAATGAAGTCAGAATGAATCAGTAAAAGAGATTACCTCTTCCTCAACGTACTTCCACTATGTCTCTTCATAGAGCATTAGAGTTCATCTTAGAAGAATAAAAAGACCACTATAATGTAAATATTGAACTTTAAAAGGAACTAGGAATGTGTTGGATTATATTTAAGGCTCAAATTGAAGTGAGGAGGTGATGGATGAGGCACCCTTTTATAATTGAGATGAGGGGAACAATTCGAAATTCATAGAATATTAAACTAATATAAAATAATTTTTTAATCCAAATGATTAAGAATTTAAATATGTAAAATATTATATGTGTATAGTTAGAAATCCACTAATAAAGTAATTTTAGACTTGTATTTATTTTATTTTAAACGATATCTTTTCGGGATACCGTTAATTATTTCCTTCTAAATGTAATTATGGTAACAACATTTTAGGTATTAAGAGGCTATAAATATTACATATATCAGGTCAATATCCCATAATTGGACACTTAATATGATTTTATAAATTATAATAGTCACATTTTTTTGAAATATTTTTAGAACTTTTAAATAAATTAATAATTTACTATTTTAATAAATAGTCAATTATGTCCATTTTAAATCTATAAATTTTATTGAATTTAAATAAAATATAAACAGAGATATAACATCAAAACAAACCATTTAATAATCTTATAACATCTTATATTCACCTAGAAAAATCACTTATGACATAAATTATTTAAATATTTTTAATACCATTTATTTTATTCCTTCATTAATAAAGCAATTTGTGCATCATCATCATGTCATAATTAAATTTAACAATTTAATGTCTGAATATTATAAGTAAAATACCATGATGTATGAAATACATTTATCTTTATAATTAATATATATAGTCAATGATATTACTTGTGTTACACCATATTAAAATTGATTTAGTATGGAGATATTTTTTTATAACATATTTTCCTTTACTTTAAATTTAAAATTATAAGAGTCATAATCACACAAAAGTGGATTAAAAAAGCCAATGATTTGTCACATGGGTTCTCTTGGTTAGCCATATCTCTTACAATATGATTAAAAAACATTTTAGGGTAGTTTTATAATAGTATTTTTACTCTTAATAACTTGTTTTATCCATTTACTGTATTAATAAAAATTACCTAAGTTAATATTCATAATGCCAAAAAATATAATAAAATAAATGTATATAATTAGGATGTACTGATTAGAAATATAGACACTATTTTTAAATATTAAAAACATATAATTGGTCGTAATTAATTTAAAATTAATCATGTTGTTGAAAAGAGGTAACATGAAAATATAAAACAATAAAATTTATTGAAATGTTTTTACATATGAATTCAATGTAAAAATAATTCTAATGAAATAAATTATATTGAAACCTAAAAATGTATTCTATTTATACTTTAAAACCATACAATAATATAATTTAACCATATAAATTTTTTCAATGAAAAATGTTTTTTTCAACTAAAATTTAGTTTCTTTTTACTAATTATCAACATTTGATAGTTATCAAAAAAATATTAAAATTTCATCTAATGTAAATTATTATATTCCGATTCTAATGAAAATGTTTATTTTGTAATATAAAACTTATTAATGTGTCAAAATATTATTTTAAAAGGGTTTTTCCAATCAAAGGCATAAAATTAACCTTTTGAAAAATAATGGTTTTTTAAAAAAAATAGGGTTTATTATTACACTATTTCTAAAATATCCATTTTATGAATATAAAAAATAATATTTTTTATTATAATATATATATATATCTCATTAATTTCATTACTAATAGAAACTCAATAAATTTATTAAAAAGTAAATAAAAATATCTAATTGATTTATATTTTTCCTAAATAATTTATAGGAAATAAATTCAAAATACATTTTATTATGTTATTTATATATATTCCAACTAACTAAATGGCTAGGATATAATAGTCATGTTATACTATGGGATCTTCAATGTTCATTTAAACTCCTGATTGCGTAAAATTCAGGCTACTGAGGAATTAATTTTACTTAATGAAAATATTTCATAAATACATCCCAATGTTACATAGACATTACTTCTAGGAAGAAGTGGACTCTTATTAATGTTTTTTATGTTCCCTAAATTCGAAAAGAATTTAGTTTCCTTAAATCATCTGTGTAATAATGGATTTTAGGTCTCATTCAAATCCAAAATGTTTCTCTTTTCAAATGGAGGCATGTTTGTTGGGATGTGTATTCAAATGATGCAATGCATCAAATAAAAATTAATAATATGAATTAATATTATTCTTTCATAAATTATCTCTAATTTATGGAATGATAATTTAGAACATGTTTATTATAATTCATTAAAATTAATGGAAATATTAAATTTAATTTAGTTTGGAAATGAATTTAAAAAATGGGAAACAAGTGTAGAATCGAAAATAGTTAAGAAGACATTACATAGTGTTCATAGAAATTATAATATGTTATAATTAGTAAGTTATTATGTGTGTGTATTAAATGTCTTATTAACTCATAGAGGAATAAGTTATTTTATTACATTTTTTGATGATTGAATTATATATTTACACACACACAGATATATATATATATATATATTCATTGAAAAAAGGATGGATCCTTTAATATGTTTAAAAATTATAAAGTAAAATTAGAAAACCTATTAAAAATATAATAAATTATTATGCTTAAATAGTGGTGTTGAATAATTTATGAACGATTTTAATGAGTTGTATGAAGAAAATGGAATAATTCATCAATGTAATCCTCCTAACACACCTCAAAAAATTTGATTAGCTAAATGTAAAATCGTAATTTATTCTAAATGGTGAATTTAAAGATTAATTAAACTATGTTTTTATTAAATTTATGGAGTGATGATTAGTTATATGAATGTCATGTTCAGAATATGATTTCCTCTAGGAAAACTATTTAATACCCTTATGAAATTAAGATAGGTAGAATAATTAATCTTTTATAATTTAAATTGTGGGGGTTTTTAACTTACTATGGAGTTCCTAAACCTATAAGAACTAAAATTGGTCCTAGGGAAATTAAATGTGTTTTTTAGAGATGTAGAATATAGAAAATCATATAAAATTATGGTTTTTGGAGACAATATAATTATTGAATCAAGGGATGTAGAGTTTTTTGAAAATAAGTATTATGAAGATGATTTGGAGGAAGCTATTGCTCATACCCCTATATCATGTACTCAATCTAGTTAAAATAAAAATGTAGAAAATAATGATGATTCTATAGTTGAACATAAATGGAGTACAATAGGTTGGAAGGGGAATCATATATATCTATATTTTATTTCTCTAAATTCTATTGTTTTTTATGTTGAGGGAGATCAAAATAACCATCTTCTAAATAAGTATCCTATAGTATTGGCTATAGATGATGACCCAAATACTTATAAAGTAGTTTTTACTTCTAGATGTGTTTCTTTTTGAAATTATGAAATTAATGATGAAATTGGTTCCATTATGTAGAATAATACTTGGGTCATTGTGTATTTACCAAGAGTTTCAAAACTAATTGGTTGTAAGTGGGTTTTCAGAAATAAGAATCATCCCAATGGTAACATTCATGATTTTAATGCTACATTGTTTGATAATGGTTTTAGAAAAAGGAATTTATTATTTCGAGACTTATGCTCATGTAGTGCAAATTATATCAATATGGATTATAGATTCTTTATCTTCAATTAATCAATTTCATGTCCATAAAATGGATGTCAAAAAATATTTTTTTAAAGGAGGGTTAGATAGAGATATTTACAAGGAACAACAAGAAGGATTTGTTTTATATGGTAAGGAATATAAGGAATGCAATCTACTTAAATATTTTTTTGGCCATAATAAATCTAAAAAAATGATATATGTTAATTTAAATGTTAAAAAGTACTACGAAGTTATTATGAGTCTATATGTGGATGATATGTTAATTTTTGGTACCAATTTGTTCGGTTTAATTGAGAAAAATAATTACTTATCTTATTTGATTAAAATGAAGGATCCTTGAATTGCTGATACTATTATACGTATTAATGGATGAAAATATAGTGGAAAATATTATTTAGGTTATTCTCCTTACATAGAAAAAATGGTAAATAAATTTGATCATCTTTATTTCAATGATGACAATACTCTATTTTATTCTACTATTAAACTATTTATAAATAAGGGTAGATCAGTAGCGTAACATGAGTATGCTAGTGCAGTTGGATCTTTAATGTTTGAAATGAATTGATATAGAACTGATATTTCTTTTTTAGTATAAAAATGAATAGATATGCATGTAATCTTAGCATGGATAATTGGAGATGTATAATAAGAGTATTTGGATACCTAAAAAAGGCAAAAAAAAAAATCAGTTAATACTATACTGATTACGTAACTGTATTAGAAGGATGCATCTATGTATGTTCAATTAACAGTATTAGGGATAACCAATCCACATCGAGATGGGTTTTTACTCTTGTAGGTTGTGATGTTTCTTGGGTAAGAAATAAACAAACATGTATTTCAAATTGGACCATGGAGTCAGATTTTATTGTGTTATCTACAGGTGGAAATGAAGTTGAATGTATTAGGAATATTTTATTGGGTATTAGATTGTGGCTAAGTTGATGCCTCATATCTCTATCAGTTGTGATGTTGATGTAAATTTATGAAGGGAATATAGATTCATATATAATGGAATGTCTAGAGATATAACATTGAGAAGCAATTATGCGATAAAATTGATAATATATGGTTCTAAATCAAATGACTATGTGATATCGTGTAAATACGTTGTGGATATTTTTAAGAATTCTCTTCCATTATAGACCATTTGTGATAATAATAAAGACATGGGGTTAAAAACTATAGAATAAATCTTTTTTGTAATGTAAAAATAACATTTTCTTTTGGTAGATCAAAATTAATGTGTTTAATGGGTAAAAACATTTTATGAAGATGATTTTTGATATTTAAAATCATAACCACAACTATATGGTTTCGATATAATCCATTATATCTATAGGTTGAGTTATAATCTCTTTACAAAATATTCATACCCTATGATTTCAATTATCTAATATTAGAGTCACATTGTATTATTTTTTTATGTGAACTTAGAAGTGGTGTCTCTTCTTAACGGAGTTAATCAGTTGTCCTCTTAGAGAGATTGTAAAAATGATTTAGAAAGATGTCCATAAAAGTAATAAAAAATGATATGTGGGATGAAATTTCACTGTATATATGATATCTCTAGTTTATCTTTAGTATTAACTGAATTAATGATTCCATGTCTTTTAAATGTGATAAAACATTGAGATATTGGTACTATGTAAATGTTTAAATCAAAATATACCTTTATTATGTATAATTAATCACTTCTAAAATGGAGAATTTTAATTTTTGAAAAAAGTGGGGGATTATTATTAATTTATTGAGTGATTATTTAGTAAAATAAATAGAATGTTTTTATTAGTCTAATAATACATTTGTAGGATTTTTGGGGTAGACTAAAAAATTGGAATCCCACATTTCAAATGTGTGTAGAATTCCCATATATCATCCATTATAAAAGGGGCCTATGAAAATAGTATTTTCAATAAAATTTATATTTTCCTATATTCTAGTAAATTGTTTTTTAATATATATATATATAATATAAAACAAAATAATAAATAGACAAATAAATAATATAAAATAAAACATTTTAAAAAACACTAATATCGTGATTAGTCAAAACCGTTGGATTTCAAAGTCTCAAATTATATATGGGTTCCCCTAATAATGAGTTTTCTCATTTTGGTCTAACCAATGTGTTCATTGACTGAAATGGTGATACATAGTCGGTGCAATTCACACTAATTCGGATTTATAATTTAGTGATGATGAGATCACTATGTTGGATTGTCTGAAAAGAGTGTTCGATTTTCCAAAATTCGTGGAGAAATCCTCAAGGGAAAATTCCCCCAAGAACCAAGGACCATCAATGTAGTGTTGGATAAAACCCTTAGGTATAGTGAATTAAATTCATGCATCGAGATTCGTTTTGTATTCTTTTCCTACCTACTCATTTTCTAACAAACACATCAAGAGTCCACCTGGTATGCATGCATCCGGTAATCCGTTGAGTGGAATTTGAGAAACATTTGATGATATCTCACATGAATTTACCTTGATTAAATATCTAAAATGAAATTCTTAGTCTCCATGGTATTTCAAGGATCACTCATAGAATAAGATCAGGATTGATGTTTTCATTAATAAGAACCATGGTAAATCAAGAATCACTTGGAGTTAAGGGATGAAAACCCATGTTTAGAATCAAGCAGTGTACCAAATAGGGAGGGGGGAGCACGATTATTGGGTTTATAGTCAACTCTTTATCCCATATTAAGTGAACAATATGCTCTAATTTTGAAATATAATCTTCAGTAAAACATCCATTTCACCTCTATAGCCCTGATAATAATTATAAACTACAACCAAGGTATTTAAATAATTGTTTCAAATCCCATTATCTTGATCTTCAGATAATTTTCCCGCGGACTATTTTATCATTATTTTTTCGAACAATGGAATAATCCATTCAAGGACTAGAATTACTATGTTTTAAAAACAAATATATATCTTCATCAGCCAATTTTAGTTTACTATTCAATGAAATCTATTTTGGTAAAATCTAGGACACCCCTCACACACATGAATACAAATTCACATGATTTCTATTAATAAATAAATGTTAATTTAAAAATATCCATACTCAATGGTTTCTTATTGGGTGTCATTACTTCCCATGGGAGGAAAAATTTTAAATTTTTATGGTTAAACAACCTACTAAATAACATAATGTGTAACATATCATGTGGTATTCCAATGTGGAACCCACTAAGAATGGTCTCAGAAAAACATAGAATAATTATGAATAATGGAAACACAATAAATTTGAGAAACCATAATGAACATAGTTTAATGAGAATAAAATATATATTTGAATACACCAAAAGGATAATTAATCACTCAAGATATTTTCAGAATAAGATCAATGTGTGTCCCTTAGTCTCAGTAGAAAGTCTATATTCTAATGACATAAATTTTCTTGTGTCCATGTACTACAATAATAAATAAAATACGTTACCAAAAACAATATTAAAATATAAATACCAAACCCAAAAAATATTTATGAGTTAGAATAAGTAGGTAGTTAATTCATTAAAAAAACATCGAACATAAAAAAAATCCAAAACTATGTTTTCATGAACTGTCCAAGATGCCACAAACCACCGGTCCTACCTTCTTTAACTCCATGACTAAATAATGATCATGATTCATTGAAAATGACCATAACCTCACCACAAAGAATTCATTGTACCACTAATAAATCATAATTAATTGAGTTAACACACTTCTTGGAATCCACAAGGCATCAAGTCATGGCGATCGACATGCTACTCAGAATCCATAAGGCATCAACTTGCTATGCATCTTAGAATCCAAAAAGCATCGAGTAGATGACTACATGGAATCGACCAAGATTTGAGAATTGGAATGTATCCTCAGAATCATCAAGGAATCATGGTATGTCATAACCCAAAGTATTTCATGTTATACCATTGTAGCATCTCTCATTGGGATCCACTTACTGATTCCCCAAGGCAGTTGACACAAAGCCTCAAGTACACCTCCCCTATTATGAGATGTTGCCGACTAGTAGTGAGGGCCCAGAGTGTGTTTGTGAGGGAGAATATTCCCCCATTAATCAATGTGTATTTTATTAATAGATATAAGAAACACGAAACAATATAAGTTGTATAATATTAATAATAGACCATGAAAAAAAAAGATAAATACACAGAGGAAAATGAATAATCAATTAATACCATTTTTGAACATTTCAATGATCCTATATAAAATTAGGGTACATAGGAAAAATGAGATATAGACATATGATAAATGTTATACAAAAATTCTTAAAGGAAAAAAACATAACATCTAGCTTCATGAGAATAAGATTTTTTATCTACCCCCATGCTCTTTCTTAATGCTGCCAATCTATCTAGCATCGAAAGAAGCACACTTTCCATTATCAATACATGTTATCATGAAGACTTATTGGGTACCAAAGGCTAACCATGAAGGGTTTGAGACACAATCTCAGTAGGCTTCCATCCACATTTTCTTCACAAGTCTATTTCATGCAATAATAAAAAGAAATGTGTGCCATAATAATAAACATAGGGAAATAAATAAATCATTAATTCACTAAATAAATAAAAACTTTTGTCTAATATCGTAAATTTATACTAGACTATTACCCAATCATGTAGACTAAGCAAAATATATAATCTAAGGTACCTATAAAAGTGATGTGATATTTACATAGGTCATCAAAAAGAAACAACTATGATATAAAGACCCCAAACTTTTTATTTGGTATCAAGATCACATTAACTACTACAAAACACAACATTAATAACACAAAAAAGGCCTTTACCAATGCTAGAGAAGCGTTGAATACTATAGATAAATTGAAATCCATAAATTTCTTATTAGTGATAAAAAATAACTATTAAAGGGATTGTAACAGCCCGATATTTTATGAAAAATATTCTTTTTAATTTTAATAATGTCTTGTGTTGTACGCTACACCAAAAGGAGTTTGCACAACACACATCCTTGACGTGCCTCACACACAATCGCGACCTTCCTCGATAGCGTGTGTAGTACGCAATACCGAGTTTCACTAAACAACGATATGCTATTAAAATATTATTATAACTAGCCGTTATGAATAGTAATAACCACTTTTTAAATTTTAGAAAATTTAGCTCTCAAAATGGACTTCATTTATGGATTCGGAGTATCGAATTTGACCTAAGGTGAAATTTTGGTACATTTCGGATAACTTTCATATTCTGATGAATAGTGAAAATTACTAAATTATAATTAAAAAACAACTTTTTTAATCGAAATAATTATTAGTGATAAATTATTAATTTGAGAAGTTTTAAAGTATATTTAGAATATATTTTTACAATTTAATACAATTTTGGTCATTGGATGTAATTTCACATTTAAACCAGACATAAACAAGTGTCAATCTTTTGATAGATATTGTTTCTTAAAAACACGCTATTTTTTTTAACAGCGGGATTTAATTATAAAATTAATTAATGCAACTTCTATGTTATGAATTTGGTAAAATAGATTTCATTTTTTAATTTGGAATATGAAATATAGCTTAGGATGAAATTTTGGCATTGTTCTGAAAAACATCAATTTTTGATGAATAGTGAAACTACTAAGTGGTAGTTAAAAAAAAACTGAATTTTTCATAAAACTTAATTTTACCGCTTCTGTGAATGGAATTTCAAAAATCCGAGAGACACGGTTGATGTCTGTAAGTAAAATGTGGTTCAATGAGATGAAAATAATTTTTGGTGAATAGTAACTTTTTTACTTTTATTTACCACGGTTAAAAGTAAATAGGGTAATTAAGGGTAAAAATGATATTAATATTACCCTAACACATGTCCTAATCCTATTGGACAAGTTTATCTCGACCAAAAACAACCTTAAGTGTAAAATATTATCATTTAGGCCCACTTGGATTAGATTAGGACATTTATTATTATTTAATTCAAAGAAGAGTTAAAAGAGTTAAAATCAAAGTTTATTTACTAAAACATTTTTAATATAGTGTTATACATAAGATAAATTCGATTATAAATATTCATTAGAAAGCTAAAACGATTTCCTACATGATGGTATTTTATTTGTAATTTTTAGACATCAAAGAATTTAATTTATTTATGACACAAAGATGATGCAGTAATTATCTTATTAATGAAATATTGACATAATTAATATTATAAATACCACAATAAATGTAATTTAAGACTTTTTTATGAATTCAACTAATTTTCTACGTTACTATGATATATTAGTGTTGATTTAATCAACTTGTTTCGAACATATAATTATGTTATGACTTTCACAAAAATCATTTGTCAAATAGTGTCAAAATTGACACAAAATAGTTTTTAAATCAAATATTATATTATTAATTGTTATTCTATTCCTAAAAATATAAGGTTCGGCCAAATGACTTAGATAAGGATATATATATTAGTAATAAACAATTTGGGGTTCGTTTGGCATGTTATAGTAAGTGTATTAATCATATAGTGAAAGAAAACAAAAAGACACGGTAAAAGTTAAATTACTTAACTTAGAGTTAAATCTAATTGATAAGGTTAAAATAATATCCTAAACTTGTCTAAATCCTATTGGATGATAGGATTTCGACCCATCCCCAATTTATCTTAGAAATAAGACCCTTTGGAACCATTATAAACGGATTTTGACTTTAATATAAAATAATATTTTGAGATATTCCTAAGGTGCCCCTCTCCTCCCTTATAAAAGGACACCTCCTCCCCCTCCTCCTCACACCAATTTGAGCACTCAAGATCGGCAAACCCCTGCCAAAATATCTTCTCCACTTCCCTAGAAACATCCTAGAGGTTCTGGTCTTCCTCAAAGACCAATTTTAGTGCCCTAAGAGGAGGTCTCAAAGAGGCGCTTCAAAGAAGAGGTAATTACCTTTACCAATTCTTTCATCTTTATTTCTTCTTCCACTTCTTCTTCTTAGGTTGTTTCATTATGAAGTAATAACATCAGTATCACTCATATACTTATATGTTATTATAAGTATGAAACAAGCCTATTTCACCATCTATCCATACTACGGAAAAAGAAATCACCGCGCGTGCGTACGTACGGAATACCGTCTCCACGCCGTGGTGTAATCTATTTTCCACCACCACCTTACATGGATGGGTATAATGGTGTAAAGAATAACTATACATAGTTATTAAAACATCATGTTGATTCTGATATATTGTATAATCCACTCCAATTCAATTCAATATTTATGGAAATGATATCATCGCTCGTGCGTACGTACGGACTACCGTCTCCACGACGCGATGAGATTCATTCTCCATGTTAACCATTTAAGAATGATTATAAAGTATATATAAGAAATAATAATTAAATATATGACATTATAAATCTACTGGATTTATATATATATATATATATGTATGTCATCTACTTACTTCCATTCAAGACAATAAAGAAAGGAAAACAACGTTCATGCGTACGTACGGACTACCGTCTCCATGAACGGTGTTTTTCATTTCATTTATCTATCTATTATATATATATATATATACTGAATATATATGATATATAAATCATATTTTATATTCTGGAAGTAAGTAAATCATGATATAGGTAATAATAATGTCAAGAACAACAAGTCAAAACACCTACGATAAATGAAACGATTTTACCCAAAATGCTTCTTTAACATGGAATTTACAAAAGAACAGGTAATATAATGTCATAAGTGAACCATATATGATATCATAACAATGAATATGATTCTGTAATAAGTCAATGACATTATTTAAATCATTATACAGGAGGTTTGGACACATACGAAGCAAATCAGACCTAAGGTAAGGGAAATATCACAATCTCATTTTTTATCCGAGATTGTTTATACTTTGGTATTTACTGGGGTGTATTTTATCATCCACACCCATGTTTACTCAATATGTAATATTGTTTCCATCCACCTACAATTTTTTAAATCCAATTTTACCCTTCGGTGAGTTTTTAGTAAAAGATATGAAAGGAATCTTTTGTCGTTTTTCGTACGAGGTACTTTTTGAATTTTCCGACAAAAGTACGAAGAATGTTTTTTTAACTTATAAGACATGAATGGATTTTTAAAACATTATTTCCAAGAAACTTCCTTTACAAGTTTTCAAGTTTATTTTTAATCAACTTATTTTATTTTAAAGTTGTATGACATGTTATGAAAGGAAAAATGTTTTTGAAGTAGAAAGGATATTTTCCTCAAGAATAGAGTCCAAGTATTATATCAAAATTATTTTCCATCTAAGATAATAAAAGGGTTCTGTTTTTATCCCTATTATTACATGGATTTGATTATGTTGTGATGGAAATAGTTTTATGAATTCCTTTATCTTATATGAATTGTTTTATGATGTCATGTTGTTTAAGAATCCCATTTTTATTACATGGGTTACGCTATGATGTATGGTTTATGATTATGTGGCACACATAAGAAAGGATTCATTATAAGATGGGTGGGACCTATATCTCCCTCCAATGCATTGGGTAAAGATTTTATATCTCATGATATAGACAGGGCTGGAACGGTAGGTTATACCGGTTCAGTGAAACAGGACTGAAACGAGGGTTACTCGATTCAGAAAGGGACTTTGTCCACTAAGATAGTCTTGGAAATGAGTCTTGACTAATAAGAAATGATTATCTATGATTATGTGTGAATGCCACAAAGTTTCATGTTGTAAGTTATGATTATTGTGATTACATTTCACTACCATGATTTATCCCATGTTATGAAATTATGTTCTCTTTTGCAGGTTATGATTTCCAAAACGTTATGTTCTTATGAATACGATGTGATTGATATTTCTTTTGTTTACCCTTACTGAGCATTTGAGCTCACCCTTTTATGTTTTCTTTTCCCCAGGATATAAATAAAGGTTTTAGGTAAAAAAAAAGGAAGATCTTTATGGGAGATTTTGAAGATCGTTCACCACGATTAGAAGATTACGTTCCGAGTTTCCAAAGACACTAAACTATTACGATCCTTGTGTGTGTGTGTTTTTGTTATGTACTAAGTATTCCGCAAAAGTAATGTAATGTCCATGTACGTTAAGCTTAGGGTCTCTACAGTTGGTATCAGAGGAAAGGTTTAGTCAACCTTTGGAAACTAGGATGCGAAAACGTGAGTGAGATCCCTAGAGATATTTCTAAGGTATGTCTAGGGATGTACCTAAGGATAAGTATACGTATAGGATATAATCCTAGAACTACGATAATGATCTTATAATTTAACCTAAGATGTTAGATATTAAGGGTACTCCCCCTTTACTATGTTGTTTTCCCTAGCATTATTTTGCCTCTCACACTATTCTGTTTGGGTTTTAGAAAATGGCTGGAAACAAGATGATTCACAATAATGGAGGATATGATAGACAATGGAATGATATTCTTCATGAGCAACCAAATGAAATGGGATTTGGATGTCCAAACATCATTATTATGCCGAATCAGCAATCTCATAATATGATCAATAAAGTAAAATTTGGTAAGTTTCCTAACTCGACTAATAAGAGAAAGATGGAGTTTCATGATGATCATAGAGGAAAGAAAGTTCAATTTCCCCTATGTAAATCATGTGGGAAGAGGCATCAAGGAGAATGTTTCAAAGGAACTGGAAGATGCTTTGGGTGTGGAAAAGAAGGACACAAAGCAAGTAAGTGCAAAGGAAAAGGGTCGGTTAACACCATGGATGAGGATAATGGTATTGCTACGACATCAAAAATGGTTAAGTGTTTTAAATGTGGAATGTATGGGCATTATACAAACCAATGCCCGAAGGGAAAGTCTCATGAAGAGAATCAGTATGGTCGTATGGGAAGTATTTATGTTGATGATGATAAAGAGACTACAAATGATATGTGAGATGAAAGAATTTTTGAAGCTCGATCAATGGTTTAAGAATGTAGTGGAATGATTACATGTTTATCATGTGTAATGTTGTATAAGAAATCTCATGGTACTATGGAATAAAGAGACATATAAGGATTGTTACATTGTTGTCTTTCCTTGAGTTATGAAAGTGTATGATTAATGGTACCACTATCCATGAATGGTTATTCAGATATTTTTGGAATGTAGATGATATGCGCATAATGAAGGGATAAGGAGAAAATTAAATGTTTGATAGTATTCATGAGCTCATGATTGATATAAGGACTAAGTGATATCATGGTTTGAGTATATAGAATTTTGAGGATTTTGGTATGTGAAAAGTGTTAACTTTTAACTGCATTCAAGTTTTCACTAAGGTTCAATGGGTATTCAAGAAAATACTTGATTAAGGCCTTTGAATGTTTGGAATGTGACCAACAAAATATATCTTATGATATATGGGGATCAACGATGGTATTAAATCTTTGGTAATCGTTTTCACTATGTTATGAGAGTGGACTACAGTATTATGGATAAGCCTAAAGATTGGAATGGATTATGTTGGACATAAGTTAGTATTTTTTAAGGATAGAAGTTTTTTTTCGATATTATTGATGGGATGTTATAGTAATATAGTTTTAGAAAAAGGACAACCTGCAGGACGGGTGACAACCCATCGCGTCGGACAAGGCTGTGGGAATCGAACCCACAACCGAAGTGCGACTGGCCTTTATCGCCTACCACTGGCCTACAGGAAGTCCCTGTTTAGTAGAAACTAGTTTTATTATATTAAGCAGTATGATATATGAAGTATAAGTCCATTTTAGGAACCATATGTGATTAATCTCACTATAGATCGACTTATGTATATAATTTTTGCTAACCTTTTGTTTGAGACAGATGGAATGACCCGTCATTCTATCACATGATCTACTAACACTTCACGAATAACAAATTCAACTTCATTTATTTAAGAGATGAAGTGGAAATTGTTCAAGGCACAAACAACAGTGAGATTGTACCAAAATAAAGTAAGTATTTATTCTAATTCTTTAACTTTAGGGAAACGATCTTGAAAACCAAAAATGTTGTCCTAGTGCTCTTATATCTGATGAATCAGATGGTACCTTAGATCGTCACAAATCTATGGCTTTGTGATTGTTGGCTATTTCATAGCCATGTTCTCTACCACTCTCCATCAGAACATGATGGTTAGATTTTTCTTCCATATCCATATTTTCACCTATGTGGAAACCCAGTGATTAGTTTATTTGGGTAATCGTTACATTTCATACTTTAGTTTTTAAAGCCAAGTTTTGGTATTCTTTTTTACGATGTGGGTTTCTATTAAAGAAACTTTCGAATAGTAAACCATTTATAACCCCGAAGAATTTCGAGGGCGAAATTCATTTTAAGGGGGGTAGAATGTAACAGCCCAAGATTTTATGAAAAATATTCTTTTTAATTTTATTAATATCTTGTGTTGTACGCTACACCAAAAGGAGCTTTGCACAACACACATCCTTGACGTGCCTCACACGCAATCGCGACCTTCCTCGATAGCGTGTGTAGTACGCAATACCGAGTTTCACTAAACAACGATATGCTATTAAAATATTATTATAACCAGCCGTTATGAATAGTAATAACCACTTTTTAAATTTTAGAAAATTTAGCTCTCAAAATGGACTTCATTTATGGATTCGGAGTATCGAATTTGACCTAAGGTGAAATTTTGGTACATTTCGGATAACTTTCATATTCTGATGAATAGTGAAAATTACTAAATTATAGTTAAAAAACAACTTTTTTAATCGAAATAATTAATAGTGATAAATTATTAATTTGAGTAGTTTTAAAGTATATTTAGTATATATTTTTACAATTTAATACAATTTTGGTCATTGGATGTAATTTCACATTTAAACCAGACATAAACAAGTGTCAATCTTTTGATAGATATTGTTTCTTAAAAACACGCTATTTGTTTTAACAGCGGGATTTAATTATAAAATTAATTAATGAAACTTCTATGTTATGAATTTGGTAAAATAGATTTCATTTTTGAATTTGGAATATGAAATATAGCTTAGGATGAAATTTTGGCATTGTTCTGAAAAACATCAATTTTTGATGAATAGTGAAACTACTAAGTGGTAGTTAAAAAAAACTGAATTTTTCATAAAACATAATTTTACCGCTTCTGTGAATGGAATTTAAAAAATCCAAGAGACACAGTTGATGTCAGTAAGTAAAATGTGGTTCAATGAGATGAAAATAATTTTTGGTGAATAGTAACTTTTTACTTTTATTTACCACGGTTAAAAGTAAATAGGGTAATTAAGGGTAAAAATGATATTAATATTACCCTAACACATGTCCTAATCCTATTGGAAAAGTTTATCTCGACCAAAAACAACATTAAGTGTAAAATATTATCATTTAGGACCACTTGGATTAGATTAGGACATTTATTATTATTTAATTCAAAGAAGAGTTAAAAGAGTTAAAATCAAAGTTTATTTACTAAAACATTTTTAATATAGTGTTATACATAAGATAAATTCGATTATAAATATTCATTAGAAAGCTAAACATATTTCCTACATGATGGTATTTTATTTGTAATTTTTAGACATCAAAGAATTTAATCTATTTATGACACAAAGATGATGCAGTAATTATCTTATTAATGAAATATTGACAAAATTAATATTATAAATACCAAAATAAATGTAATTTAAGACTTTTTATGAATTCAACTAATTTTCTAGGTTACTATGATATATAAGTGTTGATTTAATCAACTTGGTTCGAACATATAATTCTGTTATGACTTTCACAAAAATCATTTGTCAAATAGTGTCAAAATTAACACAAAATAGTTTTTAAATCAAATAATATATTATTAATTGTTATTCTATTCCTAAAAATCTAAGGTTCGGCAAAATGACTTAGATAAGGATATATATATTAGTAATAAACAATTTGGGGTTCGTTTGGCATGTTATAGTAAGTGTATTAATCATATAGTGGAAGAAAAAAAAAAGACATGGTAAAAGTTAAATTACTTAACTTAGAGTTAAATCTAATTGATAAGGTTAAAATAATATCCTAAACTTTTCTAAATCCTATTGTATGATAGGATTTAGACCCATCCCCACTTTATCTTCGAAAGAAGACCCTTTGGAACCATTATAAACTGATTTTGACTTTAATATAAAATAATATTTTGAGATATTCCTAAGGTGCCCCTCTCCTCCCTTATAAAAGGACACCTCCTCCCCCTCCTCCTCACACCAATTTGAGCACTCAAGCTCGGCCAACCCCTGCCAAAATCTCTTCTCCACTTCCCTAGAAACATCCTAGAGGTTCTGGTCTTCCTCAAAGTCCAATTTTAGTGCCCTAAGAGGAGGTCTCAAAGAGGCGCTTCAAAGAAGAGGTAATTACCTTTACCAATTCTTTCATCTTTATTTCTTCTTCCACTTCTTCTTCTTAGGTTGTTTCATTATGAAGTAATAACATCAGTATCACTCATATACTGATATGTTATTATAAGTATGAAACAACCCTATTTCACCATCTATCCATACTACGGAAAAAGAAATCACCGCGCGTGCGTACGTACGGAATACCGTCTCCACGCCGTGGTGTAATCTATTTTCCACCACCACCTTACATGGATGGGTATAATGGTGTAAAGAATAACTATACATAGTTATTAAAACATCATGTTGATTCTGATATATTGTATAATCCACTCCAATTCAATTCAATATTTATGGAAATGATATCATCGCTCGTGCGTACGTACGGACTACCGTATCCACGACGCGATGAGATTCATTCTCCATGTTAACCATTTAAGAATGATTATAAAGTATATATAAGAAATAATAATTAAATATATGACATTATAAAGCTACTGGATTTATATATATATATATATATATGTATGTCATCTACTTACTTCCATTCAAGACAATAAAGAAAGGAAAACAGCGTTCACGCGTACGTACGGACTACCGTCTCCATGAACGGTGTTTTTCATTTCATTTATCTATCTATTATATATATATATATACTGAATATATATGATATATAAATCATATTTTATATTCTGGAAGTAAGTAAATCATGATATAAGTAATAATAATGTCAAGAACAACAAGTCAAAACACCTACGATAAATGAAACGATTTTACCCAAAATGCTTCTTTAACATGGAATTTACAAAAGAACGGGTAATATAATGTCATAAGTGAACCATATATGATATCATAACAATGAATATGATTCTTTAATAAGTCAATGAAATTATTTAAATCATTATACAGGAGGTTTGGACACATACGAAGCAAATCAGACCTAAGGTAAGGGAAATATCACAATCTCATTTTTTATCCGAGATTGTTTATACTTTGGTATTTACTGGGGTGTATTTTATCATCCACATCCATGTTTACTCAATATGTAATATTGTTTACATCCACCTAAAATTTATTAAATCCAATTTTACCCTTCGGTGAGTTTTTAGTAAAAGATATGAAATGAATCTTTTGTCGTTTTTCGTACGAGGTACTTTTTGAATTTTCCGACAAAAGTACGAAGAATGTTTTTTTAACTTATACGGCATGAATGGATTTTTAAAACATTATTTCCAAGAAACTTCCTTTACAAGTTTTCAAGTTTATTTTTAATCAACTTATTTTATTTTAAAGTTGTATGACATGTTATGAAAGGAAAAATGTTTTTGAAGTAGAAGGGATATTTTCCTCAAGAATAGAGTCCAAGTATTTTATCAAAATTATTTTCCATCTAAGATAATAAAAGGGTTCTGTTTTTATCCCTATTATTACATGGATTTGATTATGTTGTGATGGAAATATTTTTATGAATTCCTTTATCTTATATGAATTGTTTTATGATGTCATGTTGTTTAAGAATCCCATTTTATTACATGGGTTACACTATGATGTATGGTTTATGATTATGTGGCACATATAAGAAAGGATTCATTATAAGATGGGTGGGACCTATATCTCCCTCCAATGCATTGGGTAAAGATTTTATATCTCATGAGATAGACAGGGCTTGAATGGTAGGTTATACCGGTTCAGTGAAACAGGACTGAAACGAGGGTTACTCGATTCAGAAAGGGACTTTGTCCACTAAGATAGTCTTGGCAATGAGTCTTGACTAATAAGAAATTATTATCTATGATTATGTGTGAATGCCACAAAGTTTCATGTTGTAAGTTATGATTATTGTGATTACATTTCACTACCATGATTTATCCCATGTTATGAAATTATGCTCTCTTTTGCAGGTTATGATTTCCAAAACGTTATGTTCTTATGAATACGATGTGATTGATATTTCTTTTGTTTACCCTTACTGAGAATTTGAGCTCACCCTTTTATGTTTTCTTTTCCCCAGGATATAAAGAAAGGTTTTAGGTAAAAAAAAGGAAGATCTTTATGGGAGATTTTGAAGATATTTCACCACGATTAGAAGATTACGTTCCGAGTTTCCAAAGACACTAAACTATTACGATCCTTGTGTGTGTGTGTTTTTGTTATGTACTAAGTATTCCGCAAAAGTAATGTAATGTCCATGTACGTTATGCTTCGGGTCTCTACAGGGATCTTTTAGTAGCGCATGAAAGAGCAATAATTAAGGAGAATATTGCAGTATGCTGCAAAAGTACACTACATCACTAGTGCAATGTGATATTACATCACACCACAACACCAAAAAACACCATGAAATTATAAAATACAAGTAGAAATATATAATTTATATTAGATAAGATTTAAAACATAAATACAAGGAAAACATTATATTATATACATTTCACGAATTTATTTATACAATTACATAACTACTAGTTATTACAAACATTCCAAAGCTACAATCTTCCATTGTATTTTTATCCTAACCCTTTATTGAAAAAAACACACCTACATAAAAATTTATTATGTTAGTTATAATATAAATAAATTAATTATTATAAAGTGTTAATTTTAAACTAATCTTGGCGTCATACCATGAATATTATGTATCAGATTGAGTTGAAATTGCTTATTTTTGGGCACACCATTTGTTATTCATCTTCATTAATTTTATCTTTAAAAATTATACAAACAATTACAAGATAAAAATGATAAGTATGTTAATTAATTAATAGATGATAGAGTGATGAGAAAATAATCTAGGATCGTTTTCTCAGTTTTGGAAGTGTGACGCATGTTTTAAACTAACATGATAATTATATATAAAAATATTCAGTCGGAGTTATACTGGTTACACCAATTGTCATATTTAGGTTTGGAGGATTCTACACATTTGAAAAGACTTATGGATCATCGTTCTAAATTATAAAAATAATCCTAATGTGTTTTATTGATTTTGATTACAACATATTATTTTTTACCTAAAATGTCATTTTAAATTGGAAACACACAATTTGACTCATACTGGTCACATAATGTGGTAGTTTGATGTGATACGAATTCCAATATGTAATAATGAATTATCAACCATTTTTTCAAGTTATCAACACAATTATTTCATGTTTTCAAAGTTTTTAGTGAGTGAAACTTTTTGAAGAAAAAAGTAAATTTTTAAATGATAACGAACAGATTAAGTGATGTTGCACACAACATATATCATATTTAGTTGTGGCTAAATCATAAAAATAAAAAATGTCACATGGATCGTTTTTCTAAATAATAAAAATAATATTAATGTGTTTTATCAGTTTGGAGTAGCTTACATTTCCTTTTTTACTAAAATTGATCTAAATTTTATATAAAAAGACACACTTGGAATCATA
Organism: Viscum album; assembly: GCA_963277665.1. NCBI lineage: Eukaryota > Viridiplantae > Streptophyta > Magnoliopsida > Santalales > Viscaceae > Viscum > Viscum album. Next base: position 1,443,921,615 of record OY728155.1, on the reverse strand, counting down.
TCGGTCGCACTGTGTGTTGGATGAATGTTAATCTAATTTATACACATAAAAAATTACATACAGATCACTTTCATAAAGTATCAAAACAATTTAAATGTGTTTAGATAGTTTTGGGTAGGTAAGTTGTCCTTTTTACAAAAATTGAGATACGTTTTAATGAAAAAGACACACATAGAGTCATATCGCTCACACCATGCATTTCATTGAGGTGAGGACAATTTTTTACATATGCCAAATTGATTAGGGGTAATTTTTATAAATAATTAAAAAAATCAGAATATTTTTAATCTATTTTAATTATCCCACTTTTTGTTTTTATTGAAATTCCATTATTAACATGAAACATGCACTTTGGGTCATACTGATCACATCGTGTATCAATTTGATGTGAGATAAATTCCTAATCATAAAAAAGAACATAAGAATCTATGTCATAAATTGTTAAGAAAATAAGATATTGTTTCCTCAGTTTTTAGTGTGTGATATTTTTTGAACAAAATTGTCGATTTAAAATTGATAATGGACACATAGAGTCATATCAGACACATGATGTATTTTATTATGGTGAGGATGATTCCTAATATCAAAAAACTACTTATAGAAAATTATCATGATGTAACAAAACAAGATAAAGGAATTTTATCAGGTTTGAGTATGCTAGTTTTCCCTTTTTCTAAAATGGATGTTAATTTAAACTAAAAAAGACTCACTTGGAGTCATACCGATCATAATGTATATTGGAGTGAGGTAAAACAAATTTGACATGTCTCAAATATATTATATAATTTTATCCTAGAGTATCAAAATAATATGAATGTGTTTCCTTTGTTTTGAGTATGTCACTTTTTTTACTCAAATTTCATTTTAAAATAGAATCAGACACTTTGACTCATACCGATCACATCAAGTTTCAATTTTTCAGGAGACTAATTATTAAATGTCAAAAGTGAAAAATAAGTATAATCCCAAGTTATCATGAAAATGTAGGATATATTTCTCTATTTTTAGAGAGTATAATTTTTTGAATTAAACTGAGGATTTTAAACTCATAATGCAATGATTGAGTCATACGGTCACACCGTGCATCGAATAGAGGTGTGGTATATTCCTACACATCCCAAATGACTAATGGAACATTTTACTATTTCATTATAACATTCAGAATATTTTTTCTTGATTTCTTTAATGTCATTTTGCCTTTTTACTATAATTAATGTCAATTTTTAATAGAAAGAAGCACTTTGAGTCATACCGGTTACAGCGTTTTTTGCATTGAGGTGTGGCAGATTCCTACACATATTAATGTCTAAATATATCCTAACTTAAAATGTTGCGATGTATACATTGTATTTCAATGTCAATCTAAAACACTACATATTTATTCGATGTTCTTTTCCGAAAAACCTTTCTAATTGTTGAATGTTAAAAGAGAAGAGGAAGCTCATGTGCCCATTATATCATGATAATTCACCATAATAGGCACAAGAGATCCTCTACTTTTCTATATTTCAAAAAATAAAACGTTTTTTGACGATCAACATGAATTCAATATGCAGTGCCCGAATTTTTAAAAAGAAAGTAAAGGAAAATGGAAAACATGGAAGCATTGGAAGAAAGAAACAATTTATCTTTTTTGTATCTTGTTGAAAATAGTTGAAAGAAAAATATTACATCCCAAAATATCTATGAATAATCTAAACAAGTATTATATAAAATTGGTAAATAAATTAACATACAAATAGTAGATAAAATGATGAAATAATTTATTAAATATGTTGTAGGATATCACCACTTCACGATAGTTGTATGAATTCTTGACAGATTTCATTGTTTTCCTGATCTTAGTTGGAGGCTCAAAGTCTAATCCCTCATCAGCATGAGAAGCTTCAAACAAAACACCCCAACATGAACAAAATAGTCCACCAATACTAGAAAACATTTATTATATATGTAATTATAAAACAAAAGAAATTAAACATAAATTTGAGACAATACATTAATTTTATGGATAAATAGTTTACAATGAAAAAATTATTGACCACAGGGATATTCCAATTGTAATGATAGAATAATGATAAAAAATTCAAATATATCTCGCCAAATAATCACTCAATAGGTGGGGATGATGAGGATAAAATAATATACCATTTATTGGAGCATTGAATCCTTTTAGAGAAGGTAGAGATATCATATTGGGTTGATGAAATATTAATTTTATATAATATATAAATAATCACACATTAGTATATTTATTATCCAAGGTGACACCATGACAAAATCCACATTTAACAGTTCTAGTATTTATCCGTGCTCGAAAAAATGCATATAAATGGCATATTTATCAGTTCTAAGGAATGAAAAGATAAATTTAATATTTTATCATCACTGATAAAGGGAACCGTTACATGTGATTTATTTTTAGAATTAATAAATGGTATCTTTATCAGAAATTTATTTTTATCATCGATAATGGGTACCCATTATCATCACTACATTTTTAGCATGGATAAATATTTCTTTCATTAGTTATTTTTTAGAATTGATAATGGTCTGAATAAATTGGATGAAATAATAAAATAAAAAAACTAAAATGTGTTTGTTAAAAAAATTAAAAATTGTTTAAATTAAAAAATTATTGATTAAAATGAATAAATTGATTATACATTTGTAAACATTAAACATTGAATTAATTAGATAACTATGATAAATGATTTTATTAAATTATATATACTAAATATATTGATATATATTAATATATATAAATATTAATTATATATTACAAAATATTAAGTCACTTTTCATTAAATTGTTATATATTTATTGAATAATTATTTATAATAAAAAATTAATATGAATTAAAACTTTTGACTAATTTCAAAGTACTCGACATATAATTTAATGTAGTTTTATTTTTCAATTTATCATATATAGATAAAATTTATGTTATATTGATTTCACATATACTTAATGAATCCATCTTTATATACAATGCAATCACATAAAACATATATTTTTCTTCAATATTTTTAATGTGTACTTATTCATAATCTATTCACTTTAACTCATTTTTAACATATATACATAGACAAAAAATTAGATATTCATTAATAATTTTAAAAAAGTAATTTTTTTAACAAATATTTATAAAGAATAATATTAAGAAATATACATGTACTATATTTATGTATTTATATATTTATAATTATTAAAAATTAATTTTTTCTGAATAATATATATTTATAAATAATGATTTGTATATATCTTAATAGTTAATAAAATTATAATATAAGTACTTAAGTAATGAATATATTTAACATATTTATATTTATATTTCAATATATATAATTATAACAATACAAATATATATAATGATATAAATATTAATTTTTAAGAATATTTCAACAATTATAAATAAATAATTATTAAATTATAATAAATATATTTAAAAAAGAATATATTTAATATAATTATATATTTATTTATTTATTAAGTATATATAAAAATTTACATTTTTATTAATAATTATAATTAGAATTCCTTAGAGCTGTGCTGATATAATAAGTGATGAAAAAGGAATATTTATTAGCAATTTTTTTCATACTGACAATGATGAGGCTTTATAAGTGCTAAAAAGAGAGCTGATAAAATTATCATTTATCAGTGATAAAATTTTATCAAGGATAAAAATTTATTTTATTAATGCTAATAAAGACCTCCCTTTATCAGTGCTAAAAACACTGATAAATATTCCTTTTATGAGCACTTAAGTAATAAGTACTAATAGACATGCACTTTATCAGTGCTTATTTATAAGTGATGATAGAACTATCTAGATCTAATTTTAAAAAACCCTAACCACATACCAACCCATCATGATATTATAAGCATTCCACAGAAGCCGACCTCTTCTAGTGCTCCTCATTGGTGAATTAGTCCTTAAATCACACCACTCAAATGCCTTTGGAATATCTTTTCCAACATCCAATATTTTATTGATCTTAGTTTTTTGGAATAGGGGTTCATATTTTCGAAACCTAGCAAGGTAGGCCTTATGATTTTCTTTGTGTATTTTTGGATTCATTTTTAATTTATTCATAGAAAATGTCATTATTTGTTGTCTGATTATTTACTCAAGTGAGTTAGGAATTCTGATTTTCTTATGAGGTAATTTTGATTCCACTCTTGATTTCTCATTGAGTATTTATTGTTTCTATACATGATGGTGACACGCGTGGTCACATAGAGTTTAGTTGGTTGTTTTATTTTTTTTACATTTCTCAAATTGATCATCCGAATCCAACATACATATTTTCCATTATTTATTTTATCAATGGTATTCCATACATGAAAAAATTTATAAATTGAAATTAGGGATATTGTGTGTGAGGGAGTTGAGGTTAGGTTAAGGAATTTGTATTATATTAAATTGTTTCATATCTTATTTTTTAACTTCTCGAGGTTGGTTTGGAAATCCAATGTACAGATTCATCATAACAAGTTTTATTTGAATTTTATTTGTACTATTTTTATTTATTTTATTGGCCAAATCATTCCAACTATGTTGTTTTTCATTCCCTTGTGCTTGTTGCTAGCCCAAGGGGGATCAAGAATGTACCTTGCCACTATCATAGACCAACTTTGGTGTTTGATATATTGTTGTCTTGTATTTATTTTGGAAACCATATCTGTTTTTTAATGTTTTGTACCTTTTCTCAAAAAACCAACTTCTAATGTATCTATAATTTTTAAAAAATTTATTTATTTTTCACCCTCTTTTGATTAATATAATATTATTTATATATGATATTAATAATTAATAATTATATATTATACCATGATTCTCTATACTATTTTCCAACCATAGTGTAATTTTTCCTCAAAATCCTACTCCCCCTCTTTCAATAATTTAAAAAATATATCATTTTTATATTACCAAATTCTAGTTACACCACTTTTATTGAGACCTATATACCACAATACATCATAATAATTTCTTTTCATAAATACATATTTTCAAGAATTTCTCCACACTTTGACTAATTATTTAACTAATAAAATGTGTATATCCATAGAACCACTTTGATACCTATCTATATGACATGTAAAAAAACTAAGCCAAACATTTTTTATAAAAAATGATGTCATATAACGAATCTCAAAAACTCTATGATATATATAAACATTCCATCCTCAAAATTTGATAATTTTATTCAATTTTAATTGGTGTCAACATGGGTTTTCAATCATCCTTTATAGATCTATAAAACACTTCCCTCACATACATGGATTCGGAAATAAATATCCCATTAATTTCATGAGTCACCTATAAACATAGGAAAATGTCAAATAATTATTAATCAATATATAATCATTGTTCATTATTAAAATATAAAATTATTATCCTTGTTCAACTCTAGGACCTCTAAATATAATGTTATCCACATTGATAAACGCATTAAATTGATCAATTAAATTATTTTTTATGTAATTATTAGGATCAATTAACCATTTTTAATTAATGTTTATTAATAATTCATCCACCCTTTGATACTAAGATCTTAGTTATTTTTTCAATCCATAAATTACAATTTTCAATTTACAATCATTATTCTAATATTAAAGAATAAGAAAAATATCACTTTGTTTGATGTAAACTTCATATTCAAGTAATCTATTAGTAAATGATAATTTTATATCCAGTTGGAGTACCTTTAATTTCCATGGGATGGGTTGTTTTGGTGATATAAAATCCAAGGAGTCTTGAGATTTTTTAAAATATTTAAATATCATTAATTTTAAATGTAATAATTGATTTGTTTTCTACAACACTTGTTCAAATACATTTTTATATCTTCCAGTTTATTGAATGAGAGTTTATTATTCCTATTTTTCATATTTGAGTTTTGTATTACTCTTTAATTGACGATTTTTTTTATTTTTTATGGGATTTAATAAATATTTGATGTAGAGTAATTATTTCCTTCAGCCCAATTACCCATTTTCATCAACATACTAAAAACCTTTTAAAATCAAATATTTTTTCCCTTATTATAATTTTCTATAACATTCACTTTTGATAATTAATATCTTAATTGTATTTATTTATATATTTTATAAAATTAATATTATTTGAACCAAATAAGATGGATATGAACCAAAAATGGATGACTTATAATCGTTTCCCAAATGAATATTAAGATGGATTTAAAGAGATCGTGATGTTTTTAAGATAGCATGCAGACTAACCTTCTTAAATCCACTTTCCATGTTTACATGGGTGTTATTCAAGAAATATTAGTCTAAAAGAGTGTATAGAACATTTTATTTACCATGTAATAGATCAACATTATTAATTTTAGACTAAACATAGGGAAAAACTAAATATGGACATCAACTGGGATGATAATATGGTTTATGAATCATTTGATATCAATGCCTTTGTAAGAGACGATGGAAATAACACGAATGAAATGGAAATGGAAATTGACGATGACCGTCATGATTATTTGATTTTGTTTGAGTAGTTAAATAGTTATTCCAAGAAAATATTTTTTATCTTTTATACTAAATAAAAACAAAATTCAGCTATATTGATGTTATAAAATTTTAATGCATGAAACGGATGGAGTGACACCAGAATTAGAAAACTAATTGGTCTTCTAAATGATATGATACTACATGAAAATTTACTACCATGTAGAACATATAACATTAATAGAATGTTATGTTCAATGGGAATGATCTTTAAAAACACATGCTTATCCAAATGATTTTATATTGTTTCACACAGGAAATGAATCATTCATAAAAGGCCCTAAATGTGGCGCAAATCGATACAAGAAAAATGACTCAAGTCCTTAAAAATATGTATAGTAATTTCCTATAATTCCATTTTAGAAGAATATATGGATTTTAAGAAACTGGAAGACAATTATCATGTATTTCTGTTATATGATTTAAATATTGGAGTCTACATCATCTATTAGGTTCTCCATAGTGGAAGAAAATTGATTAGGAGTTTCCAGAATTTGGAGATAAGAGGAGAGATTATCATCTTTCCTTATCTATAGATGTAATAAATCCAATAAGTTAACAAATTAGTATCCATAGTACATGGCCCATCTTGTTGGAAAATTATAACTTTTTGTGATGGTTATGCATGAAGAGAAAATAAATTATGTTGAATCTGCATATATTTGCACCAATGAAACCCGATGATGATATAGATCTATTTTTTTGGATCCATTAATAAATGATCTGAAATTGATGTGGGATATAGCTATTAAAATGTATTATTCTCATCAGATTTGAGAATTACCATTTATATACATGATGTATAGAATTATGAATTACTTCCCCGATTATGGAAATTTGTCAGGCTAAAACATTAATGTAATGTTGGCGTGTCCCATTTGTTAAAAATTCATATAATAAGTTTGGTTTAATCATAGTTAAAAACAGTGTTTTCAGAACAGAAAAAATATTTACCTCGATGATATAAATAACAATCATGGTTGACGACATTAGATGTGAATATCACACATGGTACAACACTGTATCAAGAAATTCCTGAAGAATAATTAAAAAAGTAATAATGGATGAAATAGTTTTTGGTAATACATTTTTTAAATACATTACAAAATAAATTTGGAAGATGTGATAAATTTTCATTTAATTAACGTTTTGAAATTTTTTGTATATCAGACATTTTCTTGATATCATGCACCAAAAAATGGATTTGATATTGTTATTGGAGCATTACAAACTATTCCTTAACAAACAAAAGATGCCATCAAGGATATTTTGGATGTGATTGAAATGGGGATAAGAAAAGAGTTGGCACCATTGAAGGGTAAATAGTGGAATTTTCTTCCTCCCATATCTTACACTATAACTAGATATGAAAAATTGTAATTTTATCCTTTTACTGACACATCTAATTATTTCACAGGGGTATTCATCATATTTCAATAATGTCATGTCAATAACTAATTAAAAGTTACGTGGACTAAAATCACACAACAATCATTTTTTGAAGCAATATTTAATGCCTGTTTCATTATATTTCATTCCACCTCAAAATGAATGACATACATTAACTAGGAGGCTCTGCTTCTTTTTCAAAGCCATATATAGTAATGTTGTAAACCCAGTGATGTTTATTATGATGAATAAGGATATTGCAGTCATATTATGTAAATTAGAGATGTTATTCCACCATCATTCATTTTTATAATGATCCACCTGATCAATCACATGGTTAACGATAATCAATTATAACATCCTTTCAATTTAAGATGAATGTACCCCATTAAATACTATATCAATATTTTGAAAGGTCATTTCAAGAATCAAAGGTGTCCATAATGGCGTATTGTATAATGATATATTTTTGAAGAAGATATTGAATTCTATACAGATTACATATCAGATGATGAAATAATCGGTCTCCCAAAGTCTCATCACATCGAATGCCTTATGGTAAAAGGGGATTCCAAAAGAGATTTTGTTACAATTACATTTAACAAGTGGGAGCAAGAACATATTTACATAATACATAATAGTGATGATGATGATCCCTATATTGAATCACAAAAAGAAATTATTTGAGATTTGAATCCAATAAGGGCTGAAGGATGGATATCAAATACATATAATCAACTATTGATACAATATTTCAGAGATCAAATTTATAAGGAGTTATATTAAAATAAAAATTCAATTTTTGAACGACATCAATGGATAACCAGAGAACTGGATAAAAATGTTATATCTTACACTGGTTTTATATTCAATTTTTATTCATTTAATAAAAAGGAACACGATGACTTTATTACATTTAAAAACTGTGGTGTTATATATGTGGATGAAGCAATGCACATATCTGGTTCCAAGGATAAAAATAAAATTTAAAAAAAAATTATATCTTGGAATTATCAAATAGATACACAAGTTGTATTATAAAACATTACAAGTGCCTCTTTCTTATTAAAAATGGGTTGAAAATATCAATGGAATAAAATTTTATGAAATTGGATTTGTGAATTTCAATTTAAGTATAGAATAAGAAAAAAAAATGAGGCATTAAAAATGGATTCAGAAGCCGAGAATGTATTTTACATCCCTCATTCCAATAAACTAGAATTAGTCGATTTTCATGCTGACGAATACAAAAATGTTAGCTCATATGAAAATTCAATTGTGGATGACCCTTTCATCCCGAAATCACAATTAGTTCTTGCCAATCCCAATGTAGAAAATGTATTGTACGTTAGAGGGGACAAAAAATAAGGGATTTTGATTCTTGATAATGGAACTAAATCCTTGATTCATTTTAAAAAATAATGTGGGTTAAATGAGAAATTAAAAGTGTTTTTCAATATTTTTTTTACTCATAATATTTTATGATCTCCACTAAATTAATGTAATCTAAATAAAATGCTTGACTACTCATGCAGACAATGTCTTTTTCAGATAATAGAAGGACAATCCATAATGATGGAAACCCATTGGAAATAAATAATGATGATGTTATTATATACTTTTTCTATTTTAATGAGAATATATATAATGAATCAATGACTAAATTTTCATTATTTCATGCAAATATATTTTATTTTAGAATATCTCGTTCCACATTTATGCCTTTGGAGGAAGAAAAATGATGTTCTCCCTGCTCAATCATAGAGGATACATTGATGTTTAAATAGTAAAATGATTATATATTGAATTATTGTAATGTTTCATATTTATGATTAATTAATTTTTTTAGAATTACTCACATAATAAAAGTTCTCTTATATAGGTGGATTCATTTGTATGAGTTGGGGTGCTCTGCATAAAATTCATGCTTCCCATCCCTTGAATCCATTTCACCCCTGTTGTGGTGCATTTATAGTTTTATTTTTTTTGTTATCTCCACATCATTTATAGGATGAAACGATGCTACCTATTCTCAATAATAGAGGTAATATGGATTTCTACATAGTAAAATCATTGTCCATAGAATTAATTTATTATCTAACACTTATGTTTAATTTATTTCTTATTAGAATTATTTACATAATAAATGTTTTCTTGTAAGGGTGTATTATTTTGTTCTAGTTGGGGTGATCTACCTAACATTAATCCTTCATCACCTTTAAATACCTTTCAACCCTATAGTAGTTCATTGATCACATTCTTTCATGTTACCTCCACTACATTTGTAGGAAGAGAAAATACAATGGCTCTTATAAATTATAGAGGTATTGTTTATGTTTTCACAAAAAATCATTTTCCATAGAATTAATTATTTGTTTCATATCAATGATAATTTTATTTCTATTTAGTATTACTCACATGATAATTGTTTTATTATATAGGTGAATTGTTTTTGAGTATGGGTTCTCTGTTCACTATTTATGGTTCTTCTCCCATAAAACATTTTCACCGATGTAGTTGTTCATTTTTCAATTTTTTTCATGGTACCTCCACTGCCTTTATAGGGAGAGAAATGAAACATCCTAAGCAATATTATTGAGGTAATTTTAATGTTTTAATAGTAAAATAATTGTCATTAGAATTAATGTATTCATTCATCTTTATGATTAATTAATTTATTTTTATTATTATTCAAATAATAAATTATTCATTATACAAGTCGATTCTTTATTAATGTAGATGTAGTTTATTCTAACATGATCATGTAGTGTTGGTAGTTAGAAAAATAATGTTAGTGGAAATCAAGGTAAAATTGATAGTTTGGATTGTTTTGAGGCTTTGGGATCTGTAGGAATCAGACACACCACCATCCAATACCTGATGTGACCAGTATGACTCCATGTACTTTTTTTAAAAAAAATGACATTAATTACAGTAAAAAAGAAATCTGACTAAATGTGTCCATTATGAGTTTAAAATCGACATTTTACTTTAAATAGTTTCATTCACTGGAGACCAAGAAAAAGTGATCATAATTTCTTGATAATTTATGGAATCAATTCATAAATCAATTTTGACATGTAAGAATTGGTCTCACGTAAAACTGATACACGATGTGAGTTGTATGAATCAAAGTGTGTGTTTCATGTTTAAAATGAAATTTTTGTAGAAAATGAAAGTGACATACTCAAACCTGATCGTGCACATTTAGATTTTACTGATTCATTTGGAAAATGTATATATACTTGACTTGGAACATATAAGAATTAAGGGAACCTAAATCTGGTGCTCGGTGAAACCTATATGACTCCAAGTTATTGTTTTTATTTAAAATTGACTGTAATTTTACTAAAAAGGTTATCTAACCTACTCAAAAAAGAAGAAAAACATTCAAATTGTTTAAATACATTCGAAAAATGTTCCATAAGTCATTTTTGATGTATAAGAATCAGTCTCACCTCAATCTAATGCACGATGTGACTAGTATGTCTCCAAGTGCATCTTTTTAATTAAAAATGACATCAATTTTAGTAAAATTAACACTTTATATCAATTTAATTCATTATATTATTTATAACATAATAATATGTTTATACAAGTGAATTATTTTTCTCAATAAGTGGTGGTTGTATTGGAAATAACATGAGTTGAGTCAGCGTTAAAACGGATATTTATATTTTTAATGTATGTAATAATTTATATTTTTGTAACTGTATGAATCAATGTTTCAAATGTATATAATATAATTTTTTATATTTTTTTTGTTTTAAATTCCATTTAATTTAAATTATGTATTGGGACTTGTTTCTCTTGATATTTGGTGTTGTAGCGTGCTGTTACTACACACTATAGTGTGGTGTTGCAACATACTGTAGTATGGCCCTTTATCAGCACTTATAGAAGTACTTATAAAAATCAATTTAATGAGTGCTCATAAAATCATATCAGTGCTTCTACATGAACTAATAAAAATCCTTTAATTACAGTTTTATAATCACTAATATATGGGTCATTCAGAAGTGCTAAATTGATGTATTGATAACGGTTCCATTTATCCATGGTTTTTTAGCCCTGATATAGGACCCCTTTATCCGTACCTTTTCAGTGTTAATAAATGTCAAAGGATTTTAACTTTACTCATTTAGTTAATTCTTTTTTAGCACTGATAATAGAAATTTTTAGCATCGTTAAAGGCTAGTTTTGTAGTTGTGTGATAGTCATGATCAATTATAATAGGGGATCCTCAACATTTTATAGTTTCACCAAAACAACATTATTTGATGATAATGGGTAATTGAATATAAGATATTATTTTCTCTACTATGGTTGGTTTTATCCTATCAGTTCATAAAAAGGAGATAGTTATAGAAAATTATCATCCTCATCAGCTCATCATCCAAACAGTTATCATTACATTGTGTTGTTTGGCACTCATCATCCAAATCTTATGGACATAAACCAAAACTGCTTGAAAAAATCCATGAAATAGTAATCCATATGATGAATAATGATAATAGTATTACAAGAAATCTAAATGTTATGGGAGATGAGTACTATGAAAAAAATAGAATAATAATTGTTTGGGAGATGAAACAGATGAGGATGATAGTTGTACTACACTTTGTTATCTAAAAGGGGTGATTCCATCAATTTGTGAGAATTACATGGATGTTAATCAAATATTATTAAGTGTATAACCCAAAGGAAATGTTAAATAATGATTTGATTTTATATGGATTTAATTTAATCATACATTTTATTTATTGGATGTTTGATTGAATAAATGATGTTATTTTTATGATGTATAATTGAGTGGGTTATCATTTCAATTATTGATATAATTTTACAATGGTATAGAAAACTATAATAACCATTTTTTTATTTCGGTTTATCAAAAATTTAATGTAGTTTTTTTGAATTAGGAAATTCATTTGTGGTAGTGAAAAATGATCATATTAGACAATGAGACCACTAAAAACGAACATAAAAAAGGGTTGGTTGGGTTGTTTTTATGATAAAGAGATAAAATTGATAGATATTTTTTACAAATTAGATGGGAAAAGTTTTGTTAATTAAAATAATTATTAAACATTAGATGAAATTATTGTTGAATTGTGTAGCATATTGGGGGAGAACATTGGGTTTAGGTAAACTCAAAATAATACATTTATGGTGAGGAAAATGAATATGGATTACCAATTTTATGAAATACAAGCACGTATAAAATCAATGAGTAAAATTTCATTTGTGTTCAAACAATTTTGGTGAAATCATGATGTAGTAAGACTCTAAAAACCACATTTTTACCAATTAGATCCTAAATAATTTTGAGAGAATGAAAATTAGGACAATTGGTTCAAATCTATGAATGAAGAGCATTATCCGAATAAGAGTTATGTGACATGGGAAATTTCTTCAAGGATGGAAGATAAAAATATTATCAGAACCAAGTGGCTGTTCAATAATAAACTCATTGAATATGGAAAAGTGGATCAAAATAAAAAATGGATTGTATGAAAGGGGAACTACAAGATTAAAGGAATTAAATTTATAATTAATTTACTCCTACAAAACAGTTGGAAACTATTTTAATTTTCTTGGATATTTCAGTGAAAATGTAGTTAAAGGTATACCAAATAGATATGAAGTCTATGTTCTTCAATGGAGTTCATTAAGGGGAGAGTATATATTCTGAAATCTAATAGGTTTATTATGGATCATAATGAGATACAGGTTTGGAAGTTAATGAATTCTATTTATAATATAAATAAATATTTGAGGACATAATATAAATGGTTGGATCAATACTCAAGAAATATTTGTTTTTAGATAAGTAGAGTTTATCAGAGCCTCCACATCATGAAGGATAAAGATCCAAGGATGTTTATACTCATATATGTTGATGACAAAATATTCTAGGATTGGACAATATAATATGAAATTTTTGTGTGTGGATCATATGAGGTATGGTTTCGAGATATATATGATTGGTGAAACATTTTTCTTGGTTTATAGGAAAATCAAGGTAGTTTTATCCCATGAATTGCTCCATTAAATTATGAAAAATAGGTTCCCAAGTGATTTTCAATGGAATATTCCAAACCACTGACCACACCGACTACTATATAGATGCATTTTTCAAAAATTGACAGTTTTATAGTGGTAAAAGTCATGGAATATGGGTATTGGAAGACTATAAAACCTCACAACAAATTTACTCAACCTTTAGTTAGATATATTTCAAGTTTCATAGTACCAATGATGTCTCAAGGAGAGCCACATACTTTCAGAGAAGATGACACTTCAATATATCTAAAGGGTATTTAATTTTTGATTTTCTGATTATAAGATGGTGAAACTGGAGTTGATGGAATACACGAATGAGGGATAAAAAGATTCAGTGGATAACCAATAGAAAGTAGATATATTGAATAACCCAGATTTCATTTGAGACATGTTTTCATTTTATCATTGAAACACTTGAGACTTTGATTTGAGCCATGGAATAGTTGGAGCCTTGATTCTAGCCTAAATTCAAGCCAGGATTTGACAACGAGGATTGTCGATATTAGGTGGATTTTACAAAGTGCTTTAGATATCGTGAAATGTTTTGTGATGGATTGGGTTCTTATAATAGATCGAGACACTTTTATCAGTACTTCCAAAAATGGTCTAATAATGGTACATTTTATAAGTTCTATCTTAATAAGCAGTGATAAAAGGAATCTTTAGCACTGATATATTTGGATTTTATCATAACATTTTTTGAATATATAAATCTCTATCATTATGAGTGTAAAAAACAGTTCATAAATACATATAATACTTTTAAAAATAATAATATTTTTTTAAAAAAAGTATAATCATTATATATGTTATTATTATTTTAATAATAATGTTTTTCAAAATAATAATTTTATAAATAATTGAAAATATAGTTATTTATTTATAATTATATAAATAATTTTTTAAAAAATAGTATTTATGTGATTATATATATATAATTATATATATATAAGTAATAAATATATATAAATATAAATTTTGTAACAAATTTCATTATTTAAATAAATTTATTATAATTTTATAATTCTTTAAATATATATAATACTTTATCTATAATTATATAAATACTTTTTATAGAAATATTATTTGATTATTTATAAATATAAATGTATAAAAATATTAAATATACATTAAGAATTATACATATTTATGAATAATTTTTCACAAATAATATTATAATATTATTAATGAATATTCAATCTTATGTGCATGCATGTGAAAAATGAGTAACATTGAATAACTAAAAATAAGTTCACATTAAAAATATGAAGAATAAGATAAATTGGATTAATTAAATATAAATCATTAAAAATTGATATATAATGAATTAAATATGAATAAATATTAAAAATACTAAAACCTAGAAAATAAATATATATAAAATATATAATAAAAATTGAGTACATTCTCAAAATATATTTTTGTGTGTATGTTCTATATAAAAATTATATAATTTTGTAAATGTGAAATCAATATAATATTTTTGATATATGTTAAATTGAAAAATCCAATGGCATTCAATTATGTCCATTTCTAGATGCAACTAATGGGTATTTTTAATTCATTTTAATTTCTAATTATTAACCATTATTCACTAAATATATTAATATTTATTGTAAATAATAAATATTTGGTATTATATAAATATTATTTATATACATTCATAAATATCTATATACATAATATATACTACATATTAACTACTCCATAATTATTTAATTAATAAAATGTTTAATTTTTTTCTCAATTTAATTATTTTTAATTTCTATTTGATTAATTTTTATTCGAAATATATATATATTTAATATATACTATTTATTGGTATTAATAATTTATATATATTTTAATCAATTTATTCAATTCCATAAATGGTTATTTCATTAATAAAATTTATTATAATATTTTTTAATATTTTTAATATTTTTGTTTAATTATTTCATTTTATTTAATATTTTATCGATGCTAAAAAAGAACAGATAAAGGTTTCCATTATGGGTGTTAAAAATAAAGCACTGATAAAGGGTGTCCTTTGTCAGCACTGAAAATAATGCGCTAATAATGGGAATCCTTTATCAGTGCTTAAAAATGCACTGATAAAGGGTAAATTTTTTCAATCCTAGAAAAAAGAGCTAATAAAAGCTATCCTTTATTAGCACAAATAATAGCACTGATAAAGGGAACCTTTATCAATGATTCTTCATATAACTGATAAAGGCCAATTTTGTTAAAGGCATGTTTTGTAGTACTGATTCACATGTCATCATTCATGCATGCTCTTAATATAATTAAGAAACATCACATGTGTTGAAGTATAAAATTAAAAAAATTTAAAGGTGGAGACTAGAGCCCATGTAATGTGATATATTAAAAATCTCTAGGGTCACTACATGTGACTCTGATATAACCAATACCACCATGTCTATCCAAGGCAATCCACAAAGGCATCCCTTTTATCACTTATGGAATAGTGAACCTCAAGTCTATACTATGTATCTCACATATGGTATTGGTTATCAGCAGTTGCATGGTATAAAAATCTTGACAATGAATCCATCTGAGCATTCCCCCTGGGGGAGTCGGTGTCTCCCACAATTATGTAGAAACCGCTTGGAGATCCCCTACATGAAAATCAAATGAAAACACACCAGCATGTCATGTAGATCCAATGAAGAATGGTGAGTACATCCCTGATGTCCTTAAGTCGGGACCCAAATTGTCTCTCCACCCATATTATCTGAGTCATAAAAATCAATTCATATATCACAACATGGAACAACATTTATATTTACACATCATCAGTTCGACATGGAGACACAGTGTACTAATACACTAGTTATGTCAAAAACTTTATCCAATTTTATTATGGATGAAGAAACAAACATTAAGAATACATATTTAATCCAAACTTAGTATGTATGTTCTAAATCATGAGATAAAAGGATATTAGAAAATTGTATCACAAGTCAAGAAATGACATATGGTATAATTAATATGATACAACAATAAGAAATAAGAATCATATTATGGCCATTAGGGGGGTTCAAACCCATGGTTCACCTCCATCTTAATTCTAATATATATTAATGTATTAATGAAGACACAACTCACTCTCACAAGGTAGTTCACAATTTATGGAATTGAAAAAATAGTCCATTATGATTAGAAAACCCAATGAGATGTCCAACTAAAAGGTGAACAACCCCACAATGTATTTCACTATATGTTAAGGCCCTAACTAACATGAGTAACAACTCAATTTAGTTTATAAGTCATATTAAAGGCATCTTCAAAAGGATCCGATGTGAAATACAATAGTGTATCATTTAATAAGTGATGAATTGAGTGGGGGAAGATCTACATTACCTACCTCAATTTAGCTGCACTACAATTGTCTATTTTCAAAGATTCAATCAAGATAAAATGGGATAAAATTATGAAATCACCTAAAAAGTAAAAAATAGTGAAAATGTGTTCTTATACCAATAGTGAAGGAAATGATAGAAGTAAGTAGAAATATAATAGAGAAGGGGGAGGGTTTTACTGAGGGATTTTTGAAGCATTATATGGTGAAATATTTGGTTTCCAGATGAATGATATATCTTAAAACAAATAGATAATGTAGAATATGTCTCACACATGGGATATGAGGAAGAAAATAAGTGGAGGAGAAAGGAGGAAAAATAAATGGGGTGCAAATAATCCAAGATCGTAAAATAGTGATTTATCCCACACAAAAATGGGCACACTGTTTTCCAAACTGTGTTCCAATTGGGATCCAACACACTGCTTGATGGGGAACACTACACGGATGGGTGCGTTGTTTTTCTAGCCGAACGCAGACTTTGTGGAAAAACTCTAACCTAAACCTCTACAGCACCACACATTCGTATGCCTCAGGTGCCTTGTTGCTGAAAAATAATGCAGCCTAGTCTGCCACTGTATTTTATTAGAATCTGGAACTGAAGGATCCCTAGACACTCTTGATACCTCCATCACTACTATATGCATCATTTTTTGAATTAAAAAAGGCTATTTAACTAATAAATGAATATTTATTTCCTTTGATAAAATCTTAGATGATAAATCATCCCCTCATTAAGACGGATCATTGCTGATTTTTTCTATCGAGGGAGGTAAAACGTCATCTTCAAAAAGCTAAAAACACTATGAATGTACCTCATCCTCTCACTCATTGGTCTCATTCTATATGCATCGATGTTTCCATTATACTCGGAGTAGAAGAGCTAACCTGTGTCATAGATCCTTCATTCTCTGATCAATGATACACATCAGATGACCCTTAAATGATAAATCCCCTCTATCTTGATATCGTTGTGATCAATTGAATGAGACATGTTGGCATGGTACTGTTGCAGCTGGGAGGCATGACTGCAGTCGTGCATGACATGGTACCTCTGTGGTAGTAGAAACGTATTGGATATCTACTTGAATCTCTATATCTCCACTATCTAAGAAGTTCCATCATTTTATGGTGATAACTTTCCCTATCTCTTGACTCTTCTATATACTAATCTAGGTGATACATAAAGTAAGACCCAATGTCTCACCTCAAACTCTATATTTGAACAACACAAACTATCGTAAAGGGACTCAAATAGAGCAATTTTTATCATTCCTTGAAATATATGTTTTGTAGGAAAAATAAAAAATAAGAATATGTTTTTTCCAAAAACATTTAAAATCATGGCTATATGCTCGAATAATATCCTCTAGAACTTGTATTGGGTACTCTGACTACCCTTTGGTCTGAGGGTGATATTGCAGTGGTCAGTAGAACCTGTGGACCCAATGCCTTTTGCAAAGCTTGTCAGAATCACGATGTAATACCAGTTTCATAGTCTGAAATGTTAGAGTTGGGGACACTATGATGGAGAACTATCTTCTAGATATAAATCATTCCTATACCATCAAGAGATAAGGTTTCCAATATCTTTTGGAAGTGTGTGACCTTTTTCATAATGTTGGTGATTACGAATACCACATCAATGCCGCAAGGGTAAATGAGCATGTCTGTCACAAAATACATGGTATCGTCATTCCATTTCCACCATGGAATAGAGATAGGTTGTATAAGTCTAGCAGGTCACCAGTTCTCTACCTTAACCTACTTATAGGTGGACCACTGAGTGATTAAAATTGTTATCTACTTCATCATACCTGGCCAAAAATATTGATGACATATATATTTTTAAATCATGGTAATACCATGATGAAATTCCCACACATAGGCATGATATTCTCACAACAACTCTCCTCCTATAACTGATGGAACTCAATCATACCCATGGAAGTGAAAGGTCCCAATCTCATCAAAAATCCAACCAATAAGTGGTTTTTCACCTGATAAAATCTCCTTAAATAAGAGTCCCTTGGAATCATAAAACTACCTCATTTAAACATTCTTTATAAGGGAATATGTCACTTCTTGATCAGGTAGAACTAGATGTGCATGATATTCCTAAACCTCTATGTGTATCTTTTTAAATGATGGCCTTAACTGCCACTCAAGACTAGCCTCTTTGACGACTTGTTCTTGAGTTTTCTGGCTTAAAGAATCAGTTATGGTGTTACCCTTCCCATCAGGTAATACAACTTAAAGTCAAATAATTGTAGTTATTATACCCACTTACACTACACCAGATTCAGATATTGAAATGTGAAGATGTATTTAAGAAATTTATGGTCTGTGTAAACAATGAACCACTCACCCAACAAAATTAGTGTCTCTAATAGTGTATATCATGAACCATGACTACTAGCTCAGGGTCATGTGTAGGATAGTTCCAATCATTATGCCTCATCTAGTGGGATCAGACACAAAAAAATAATTATACTACATCAATGAAACCCCAAGCCTAATTCCCGAAGCATCTTAATGTATTGAATACCCACTTACATTCTCAGAGAGAATCATGTTCAGTGGTAAACCCAATCATCCCTTTAACTACTGAAAATCTACTTTATAGGATTCATTCCAGTCAAATTTCACAAAATTCATGGTCAGGCCCGTTAGTGGAGCTTATAGTCATCATAAATCATTGTTGGATCACTAGTAATAGTTATCTATCTCTATGAATTTGTGCATATCAAACACATTTTTCATATTATCCTAGGAAACCATGACACTCACCTTCTCTAGGCCATCTGATGCACCTACACATGATACGATATGACCTATGATGTGGAGATTTAGGAACCAAAAGTGGAATTTACTAATATTTACATATAGTTTGATGTCTCTCATTTTACTCAACTTGATCATTATATTGATGGATTGGTCATTAATGTTACAAGATTACACTACAATATCATCTATTAATAACCCCTCATTGGAATCAATATACAAGTTTAATCCCTGATTAATAAAATACATGATGACTGTTGATGTGTTCGTCAGGTCAAAGAACATAACCATATACTCATAGAACCCATACCAAATTTGGAATGATGTATTTGATATGTCTAATGGTATCACATACACCTGATGGTAGCCCAAACTCAAATTGATCTTGGAGAAAACAGTATCTCTTTTTAAATAGTCAAAGAGGTCATCTATCCAAGAAAGTGGATATGATATTTTCATTGTAATCTCGTTTAGTCTGAGGTAATACTCAAAGAATCAGAGATAATTTTCTTCCTTCATGGGTAAATGAATGGGTGAACCCCATTGATATGTAATAGATTGTAAACAAACCTTTCCCTCTAGGTCTTCAAGATGAATCTTGAGTTCTTTGATATCTTTTGGTGAAATAATATGGGGAGGAATGAACACTGGTGCTGCACCTGGAACAATATTAATAGTGAACTTAATATCCCACTCAAGAGATAAGAAGAAGAAATATTTTGGAAAAAATCCCTAAATTGATCCTTTGTTGGAGAAGATTCTACCAAAATCATTCCTTGATCGCTCATGATGATACTCTCCAACTCCGATGTCACCACACCTATCTCAGTGCACTCGAGTCTATCTTGAAAATCCAAGATATCCCATTCCTTCTTATGGGTTTACATTCTTCTCTCGGGTGAGGTGAAAGGCACTCAGGCCATGATAAAAATCCACATGGGCACATTAAGGAAAAATATAGTATGTACTAACAAAGACATAGAACCCAGTCATATTGAGAATGAAGAAACTCTAGACGAAATAGTGCCCCACCTATACCACTAGGGAACATTGGAAATGGGTGTACTCCCAACGATCTGACCCCAAGTGGTGTGTTGAGAGACATGGTTCCAAAAAAGTACTCAATTGCAAGACCTAGAAATTTCATAAATGCAACAGATCTAAAATAGAACAATGTACATATATCAAAAAGGGAAATAACTAAAGTATATGATACTAGAATTTTACCTTGTAAAATAGATGGACCTAGAAAGTACTCCTCATTCCATGGCTACCTCGTCCACAAAAACTACTACCTTTGCATGATCAACTGATAGAGGAAAAACTCTCATCCTGATGTGGACTCACATATCCTATACATGATAGAGGTGTTTGTGTGGATCACCTCTAACTATATGGTGGAAGAAACGTTCGTCAAAATTACTGAAGGTGACCCATCCTTCTGCAAGATCAATAGTCAATTGGGTTCCACATGAACTGATTCTTTTTATATAATTTTCTTTCATAATGGCTACATGATACATGGTTATTGTTTTGTATAACCTGGTTAGCACTACCACATCATTCACCCTTGAAATGACACATCCTACATTTAGATGAACCATTTCCCTTCCCCATAATTCAACATCCATACATCATATTTCCAAATTCTATCCGATTTTGTTCTATAATAAGAGTCTTGATCACTATAAATATAATGGTAGAAAATAATTAGACATTCAACAATGATCGGAAAACATCACTAATACCATCCTAAAAATTACTCATAATCGTTAAATCATCACCAGTCAGAGACAGAGTGAATCACTAGATCTTAGAGAAGTAAGAATAGTACTTGAGTATAGTCATAGACCCCTTCTTAATATACATGAACTCCTTAACATGGTCCTCAATCTGAGTTTGTGGGAAGAAGTGATTATATAATGTTTTCTAGAATTCATCCCAATCCATAGCCCAATATCACTCAGTAGAGAGATGATGTCCCACCTTCACATGGAAGTATCACATTACATGTATGTAGAGCGCTTGAACCTTCATTCTAGAGGAATATATAAATTGATGAAGATAGATTCCATGGCCTAAAAATGAGACTATGTAGCCTATGTTTCACCATCCCCCAAAATGTATAGAGGATACTATTGTTGAAAGTTAGGAGTTAGCTCTACCATTGTTGGGGAATGCCGGGAGCACCAAGAACATACTACACAAAGAGAAGAAAAATGTCATGGAATTGAGCATCGACGTCCAGTAAAAGATCGGTACGAGGTGTTGCAGGTGGCACTATAGGAGGCAGTAAATGTGTCTTTGGGATCAACGCCTATATAGTCTTCTCATCACCACTCTATTGGAATAAAACATGAGAACTTCATGGTGGAATAAATCAACAATTTTCAAGCACACTCTTTAGATAGTATTCATAATATATAGGGAATCCAATAAAGAGAGGATAGGTATAATGCCTGTTAATAAACATGAATAAAATAATAGCATACACCTAGAACCAGGTTAAGGTGAAGAGAAAATTACATAGAGGGATCACTATTGATAGGACTTACTACCCAAAATGAAATTTGTGGTAGGGTAAAGGTTTCATATTTCTCATATATTGACCATTTAATTTTAATTTTAGTATTTATTTTAATTTATTCATGTTTTAAAAATCATTTTTAAATGGTTTAATGAGATGGATCACAATATCCAATTTTTATGGGTCCATACACCTTATCAATTGAAATATGATTTCCACTTAATCATATCTGTAACACATTCCTTCCAATGAGACCATTGGTCCATGGATGAATATGTCATAATAGACTACTTCATGTGTCTACTTTTAGCAATGTTGGAAAACATTATTAGGTTAAGTTAAGAATTTAGGTGTTAGATATATTTTTTATCCCTGCATGATAATTTTTCACATTACCATATATATCTATCAAAGCACTATAATTCATAAGCAGTAATCACATGTAATAGAGGGAATGCATGATAATGGTCTATATGACATGGAACAATGCATAGAATTTTAATTATATGAAACATGACATGATGAATTTTTTCAGATAACCTCATATCCTCAAGATGTGGTATTAGATAACCCCCATTATTATCAATTTTTAAATAATAGAAACAATAGAAGGTGAGTGCATCACCCAATCGTGAAATCCACCAAACTATAATAGGACCAACATTACATCATTTTCCCATCCTAGGATATTTGGGTTTCCCCTATATGTGGGGTAGCTACTCCTAGAAATAATATCATTAACAAATTACAATATCATAGTTTCCTATGTTACCCAAATAGTAAGATAAAAAAAAAATTATCTGATACCACTTTGTAGAATTCCACCCTAGGTTCCACTTACTGATGCCTCGAGATGGAGGCCAGAAGACCTAAAGCGTGCCTCCCCATATGCCAGAGGATATTAAATAGTAGTGAGGGTTGAGAGTGTGTTTGTGGGAACACTATCACCTCATCAATCAGAGTGTAGCATACCAATAAATAAAAAAAATAAGAAATATTTGACGTATCATAATAGTAACAATAGACCATTCAGTAAAGATAAATAATTAATGGAAACTAAAAAATCACATAATACAACTAGAAATGATGTCCATGATGCTATATAAAATAAGTGTACACAAGGAACAGGGGATACATGCATATTCTACATGCTATAAAAATATGACAAAGGAAAAACAATTACTACAACCAACAACTTGAGCATATGCTTTATCATATACCCAATAATCTATCTTAATGCATCAAATCAATCATGAATTATAAGCCACATAATTCCCTTTATCAATACCTTCAATCATTAAGTTTCCATGGGTACAAAATGTGGCCCATGAAGGGTGTGAGATACAGTCTCAATATACTACCTCCAAAAGTATCAAGGTCAAACCATTTTAGAAAATTACTTAATGAAATATTTTCCATAATAATAAATGTTGGTAAATTAATAAATAAACACTTCATTCCAGGTTCCTAAATGGACTCTTTCCCATTACAACCTTCATTTTCCTAATACGGATGTCTAAAACAATGTACCTATAATGTGATATGATATTTATATAGGGCATCATGAAGAAAAAACTAAGGTTGAAAGACCCCGAGCTTATTATTTTTCATAAAAGTAACATTTTTATGTCATCCTTCATGCATGATATTAATATAGTTATGAAACATCGCATGTGTATGAGTAAAAAATGCTTCAGATCTATATGTAGAAACCCGATCCCATCAAATGTGATCTATTATGGATATCGAAGGTTTCTATAGGTGTCTCTAATATAACCAACACCATTGAGTCCATCCCAGGAATCCTAGAAATGGATCCCTTATATCACTCATGAAATGATGAACTCTGAGTATGTACCAATTATATCACTTAGGGTATCAAGTATCATCTATTGATTAGTGTAGCCATCTTAACAACGTGTTCATCCTTGGTTTCTCCCCTAGGTAATCAGTGTCACCCAAGAGTATGTAGAAACCTCTTAGATATCCCATACATGGAATGATAATGTATGTCTCCCAACACATCAAGTAGATTCAATGAGGCATGAGTAGTCCATCCCCAACATCCTTAAGTCTGGACTCAGGTTGTCTCCAAGCCTGTAAAATGTGGGAAATTGAAAAAAAATGCACATATCACAACATGGAACAAAATTTTCATTTACAAGTCATCATTCAAGAATGGAAATATAATATTCAAACAGGCCAACTAAGTCATACAATTTATTCTAAGAAACTATGGCCCATAAAATAACCATCCAGACTAATCATTTCATCTAAGATAATTAAGTATGGAATGAGGCATGAGAAAAAATGAATTTAAGATATAACATCACATGTTATGAAATTAATTATTGTAAAAATCATGTGAATCAACTGTAAGAAATATAAATCATATTATGTGGAATGGGGGGACTATCTCATGGTTACCCTCCATATTAATTGAAATATAAATGAAGTCATTATTTAAGATGAAACCCACACATAGAAGGTGGTTCAAAAATTTTGGCATGGAAAATATAGGCCACTAATGTGGGAAACCCCAAAGGGGTGGAAAATAGAAAGTTCAACAACTCCTAAATGTTTTTCACCATAAAATAAGGACATAATCGATATTAGGAATTACTCTATTTAATTTAATAAACATATTTTAGATGTCACAGGATGGTCATAG
Organism: Viscum album; assembly: GCA_963277665.1. Lineage (NCBI taxonomy): Eukaryota > Viridiplantae > Streptophyta > Magnoliopsida > Santalales > Viscaceae > Viscum > Viscum album. Next base: position 1,443,896,283 of record OY728155.1, on the reverse strand, counting down.
TAGATAGTAAAATAAAATATCATTTAAAAAGTGATGAAATGAGTGGGAAAGATCTAGACTAACCACATCGATGTACTATCACTCCACTATTCTATTATCAAATCATGAATCATGCTAAAATAAGAGAAAATGAACAAATTTCCCAATGCACAAAATATAAGGAAATGTGTTCTCACCTAAATAGTTCAAAAGAGGATGGAAGCAGTGAGAAATAGAATATGGAGGTAGGATGAGTTTACTAAAAGATTTATGATGCTTCCAATAATGAGATATTTGGTTTGAGGGTGAAGATGATAACTTGAACCCTATAAAGGAGTAAAAAGATAGCTCACGCATGGGAGAGGTGGAAGAACCCATTGGAGGAGATGGGATGAGGAGTAAAAGGGGTTAAATCAATTAAAAATGTGTTAAATAGGGATTTAACAAAAACAATAAGTAGGGCATGGTTTGGATTAACTATGGGCCAATTCGTGAAACAAATCGTGTTCCAAGTCACTGTTTCAAGGAGAACCTCACCTGGCGAGGTGAAAAATTTGTATAATTATGTAACACCCCAGGTAAATAAAGAATATGACATTCTCATATTTGTCCATATTTGTGAATAAAATATTAATATGACTTTAAAGGGGATGCTATGCTCGATGGCGTACCCAACACGCAACAACGAGTTTCTTGGGAATCTTACGTTGCACTCTAATAAAATAATTTTAAATGGTAGTTAACATGTAGCCATTGTATTGGCGGGAATGGATAGAAATAACTAAGATATGATTATATATGTTTTTATATGTTTTTACGTTTATCCAATAAAGGATAGAGGCTTAAAACACGGAAAGAATTCAATTTTAGGCGTATATGCCCTAGTTTTCACTAAAGGTTCACTTATCACCTTTTGATGTTGAACCATAATTAAATATAGTTTTGTTCACTCTTAAAAATTATTTTGGACCAAATAAAACTCTTACTAAGAATCGGGACATCAAATTTTACTTTGTGTAATTTTTTGGTATCTTTCCGATAAGGTTCTTTTTTTAATGAATAGTGCAGAATGTTGTATTTTAGTTCAAAACCACTTTTTAATCTAATTAATTTATATGATTAGATAATATTTTGAATTGTTTTTAAAGTGAAATTTGAAAATATTTTTACCATTAAATCTAATAGTGGTCATTGGAATTAATTTCACTTTGAAATCAGACTTAAACTAGTGTCAATCTTTTGATACTTATTGTTTTATGAAAACACACTATTTGCGCTGACAGAGGGAATTAATTATTAAATTAATTAATGTGACTAATATGTTTTGAATTTTGTAAAATGGACTTCATTTTTTTGAATTCGGAATATCAATTATAGCTTAGGGTGAATTTTTGGGATTTTTCTGAAAAACTTCAATTTTTGATGAATAGTGAAACCACTAAGTGGTAATCAAGCAAACTGATTTTTCAGTTAAATGAAATTTTACCACTAATGTGTATTGAATTTTGAAAATCCGACATACATGGTTGTCATTAAGAAGTAAAATGTGGTTCAATGAGATTATAATAATTTTTTGGTGAATAGTAACTCATTAAGTTCTTAATCGCGATTAGTGGTAATTAGGGTAGTTTAAGGTATAAATAATGATTTAATAATATAAAATGACCTAGACACATGTCCCAACATTATTGGTTGTGTCATGGCCGACCAAGACAAGCCATGGGTCAACTTGGGGACCCCATGGATCCACTTTGGTTGGGAAATGACGTAAATAACATTTTATTTAATGTAAAAGAAAAATTGACACAAACATGATATGTTTTACTAAAACAATTTTTAAGTGGGGTTACACAAGTCCATATTTTGATTATAAATAGTAATTGGAAAGCTAAAAAGATTTCCTACATCATAGTATTTCTATTATAATTTTTAGACATTAAATAAATTAAATTATTTATGACATAATAATGATTTAACGATGACATCATTATTTGACGATTTAAATAAAATGGAAAGATAATGTAAAATCTATGAACTACACATGGACAAAACTTATTGGATGAGTGTATTTCGAAGCCGTATCACCTTATCCACGACCTATATCAATGTGGGACCTTTTAAAACCGAAATACATTTTCAAATAAAGTAATATTTCTTACCTTCCAAAATTGCCCCTCCTCTCCTCTTATAAAAGGCCCCCACCTCTACCTCTTTTGACACACTCATCAAGCCTTTGGCTCGGCCAACCCCTGCCCATTTACTCTCTACACATCCCTCTCCTAATCCTAGAGGATTCACTTTGGGCAGAATCCTTTCAAAGGAAGCCTTTAGGCTCAAATCAAAAGGAGTTACACTTTTAAAGGTAATTCTTTCTCTCATGTTCATTTGTTTTATTTTGCTTCTCCAACCCCCTAAACTCTTTTTATTTATTTCTTTTGTAAAAAAAACCAGTATCTTCAATATACTAGGATGTTGTTATAAGATTTATTCTAGCTACACTCTCACACAACTACATAAATGGTTAAAGAACATACGGTTTCCGTGGATGGCGAAATTCTGCCTCCCGAAACGATGATTGTTCAATACTCATTTAACACCTTCAAAGGTGGCCATTATGATGTCACTATTTTTATATATGATATATAATATGTTTATGTTTTACTTATTCTTCTGTATTTTTCATTTGTGTCTTAACTTTATGGCTTCCATTATGGGTATACGCGATATCTTCATTTTAGGAAGTGCGGACTACCGCCTCCTCAAAGTGATTTGATTCGTTAAAAACCATATGTGGGATGTATAAAGGATGGAACTATGATATTATATATGATATTATACTGTAATTATAATATACCTTTATATCATTATGATTCCATTCTATAAACAATGAAATAGAAATGGAAGTTGCGTTCATGCGTACGTACGGCTTACCGTCTCCATGAACGGTGCATTTCATTTCTTACCTCTAAATGATTATGTAATGTTATAAATGCATGCATGTACTGGATATATATGACATATATGATATCTACATCATGAATACAATTCTGTTTATAATAAACATTTGGCCACACGAACAACATGTAATTGTAAGAAGTCCACTTTCGACTTAAGAACCAAATATCGGCAAAACAAATATTATTAACTTAAATGATTACATTATGTTTATGACATGGTAATAAGTGGTATAAAAGGAATAATGAACTTGAAAAAGGTTCTTAAGGAAGTATAAATTAACTCAAGTTTATTATTCAGGAGATTAAAGAACGATCAAGTCAAGTCGGACCCGAGGTAAGGGATCCTACAACTCTCTTTCTTTATAAGTACACTCTTTTATTTCATTTCTTTTAAGATCATCTTTCTTATGATTGGGATGTTCTTTTATATTACTCCTATTGTAATTTTTATGTTCATGTGATGAGAGACCCTATTCTCTCTCATCAATCCATTTTGGAAGTTTTGAGTGGCGCCGTTAGGCTGCCGAACTTTTGTAAGGGATTTTTCATCTCACTTTCATTCCCATGAGATTTATGCTACATTTGCCACAAATTCCATTGAGTGGTGTATGTACTGCCCTTTATTCTACTCTTTGTGTAATATACTTTCGTTTATGAGTATTTACATCAATGACCTATTGTCTTTCTTTCATGGGGTGTATGTTTTGAAAGATACCCAAGTCGGTAAGGGAACCTTTCACCCTCCTCTTTTTTTTAAAAGACTTCTTTTGTTGGGTCTTTTAATTTGCATATTGTTATGTTGGGATATGTTATCATATATCCTTATTGATGTAAATTTTATGTCCAAGTGATGAGATACACTTTTTATCTCTCATCAACTCATTTTGATGTGATGCCGTTAGGCTGTCAAGGGAACTTTTTAACCCAATTTCGATTTCTTTGGGTTCAACATGTAGTCATTGAATATGTCATCCATTGAATATATGTGAATGTCCTTTTATTGTTTTACACTTAATATCCACTTATATTGAGTGTATTTATATTTTTCACACATATTTATGAGATTGATTTGTCCTTAATTTAAGGATACCTTCTTTATAAGGGATTTCGTCACATTTGACATTTCTATTGAGGGTTCATTGTTGTTATGCACCAATTCACTCTTATTTGTTGTATATACTGTCCTTTGGAGTATTATATCATGAATCCATTTATTCTCATGATATTATAAAGTTCTGACTAAATGTTATTCCTCAATTATTGTATTCAAGTGTCTATAATTTTGGTAAAACCCCTTTAACCAAAATATCGTTCTAAATGTTTTAATTATTTGTTCTTATTAATATCCATGTTTTCAAAATGGTTTTAAGGATTTATTTATATGGATATTAATGGTTTAAAATTTTAAGCTTTAAGGTGGTATGGGACACTTTGATTCACAAATCTTTTTATTAAATGTTTTAAATGGTTTTGGAAATGGTTTCTTTTTGGATTCATTATTTCAAAATACTAAAATGTTATATTGTGATTGAAATGTGGAAATGTTTTGTTTCCTTTATGCATGTTTTATGTGATACGTTTATGTTATGGTTCTTGGGCATTGTTATGAAAACGGGTGGTTCTGTGATAAACTAAGGGTGGGTGAGCCCGATATAGCTCTCCAATGCATTGGGTAACGCGAAGGAGTGAAACGTTAAGGTTTCTCCGAAGAGATTTAGGGAATATACTGTGATGGGTATTCCAAACGTAACCAAGAGGGTTACTCCCTACGTAAGAATGTTATGAATGCCTCAAGTTACCTTTATGTCTTATGTTTTCTATGATTTATTCATGATTTGATATGCCTATGTTTTATGGGTAAAGTATGAACTCATTCTTATGTATATGTGTACCCATGTTTCCTTTCCATATTTTTCTATCCCTTACTGAGCTTTTTGTGCTCATCCCAAGTTTTTGAAATGTTTTTCACAGGTCAAGGGAAAGGTACATGATGTGATGATAGTGTCAAGGATGTGTCAAGAAAGAATCCGTGTTATATTTTAAATATGTTTCCGTTGATGGGAAGAATGAATACTGTCTTTTATGTAACCACTTTGTTTAAATGTGGAATGTAATGCATGTTTCATGATCTAATTCTCTAAAACTCTAAACCTGAAAAGATCCTCAATGTGTAATCTTGTAATAACTCAAGATTAAGTAAGGTTTAAGGCTGGGGCCTTATAGTTGGTATCAAAGGTCGGTTTAGATAACTTTAGAGGTTAGGGTATTCTTTAAGCATAAGTGACATTACCATAATGGTTAGGATTTCAGAAAGAGTCCTAGTTTTAGATAAAGTGAATGAGTAAGTGTATCTTAGTGTTACCTTCCTCATTAGTACATGATGGTTTTGTTGATATACTCACACTGACCTTTTTGGTTTTAGTAAATGGCTGGATCTAGCAGGCACCAAAGTAACAGTGGATGTGAAGGAAACTGTGACAGCTTTTTGAGCAAGCAACAGAATGATATGGGAGATGCAATGAGAACTCTTCTGATTATCCTCAACCAACTATCTAGAGTCATGATTGACCACATAAACCTTGGAGTTTTCTCTAAGGCATCATATATGCAAGAAACAAATCCCTACGGAAGTACAGGAAATAATCATAAAGGTATGTGTGTTCAAAAACCTATGTGTCAAAGATGTGGAAAGAAACACCTAGGAAAATGTTTCAAAGGGACAGAAATATGCTATAGATGTGGAAATGAAGGTCATAAATCAAGAACCTGTCATGGAAAAAGGAAGCATCCAGTTGACTCGAGGAAAGGGAAAGAAGTTCTTTCTGAGGGATCAATTGAATGTTTTAAATGTGGTGTGCATGGTCATTATGCAAACACATGTCCTATGAAGAAGTTTCGTGAATGGGGTCACCAAGAGCGTACCAATATTCGTTTACCAATACCTAATGCCATTCCGATTGAGGATGAAGAAACTGACAATGACCAATCAAAGGTATGTACTATTTCATGACTATTGTTTTCTTATTTTGGAATCTTAGGATATGATTCATGATTTTGTTTGTAGGAAAGAGGTATTTCGGAATAAGTTGGAAAGGAATGGATAATGGATCATGAAGAATGTTGAATGAGTAAGATGTCAACATATAAGGGCTTCAAGAGTTAGGGTGAAATTCTTAAGAGTATTAAGTCTCTTTTGATGATGGGGTTACATTAGAAGACTTTTTATATTATATGTAACCCTGATGTTTAATATAGGCAAATTTTATTCAAGTAATAGTTATCTTTTCTTTTGTGGACATAGTTATAAAGAACCATTTGGGTTTATATGATCCTTACTTTTGAGGTAATTATGGGTTACCATATGTTATGATTGAAGTGAAAGGCATGAGATAAAATTGAGGTTAAATTATGTTATGGTTATTTTTGATGATTTTATCCCTCTTTGGGTAATAATTTGAGAATTATATAGTTTTGAAAAAAGGACAACACACAGACCGTGTGATTACCCGTCGCATCGGACAAAGCTGCGGGAATCGAACCCACAACCAAAGTGCGACTGTTATTTATCGCCTACCACTGGACTACGTGAAGTCCCTGGTTAGTTTGACTGATTCTTTTCAGTTATATGATTTTATGAATTAAGAGTAAGTTGATTTTGGGTTATTTATGAAAATGATTAACCTATCATGGAGGATATGTGATTAGGATAATTACTTTTCAATGTGAGACTTTAGGAGCAACTGATGTTGTTTGGAGATAAATGTTACGATTTAACTTGGAAGACTATGTGACTAAATCCTTCAAATATTTGGGTTTCAATCTTATATTGGTTTACTTTGAAGAATTTTATGGACAATTTGTTTATCGGATGGTCCTCTTTGAACTTTGGGTTTTGTTGGACAAATTTTGGAGATTAAGAATAGATTTTCTTTTTATAAGGGGTTATCCTTTTCTAAATTATCTGATCTTGTACTAGCCTTTTTGGTTTTGGATTTGGTTAAAGTCTAAAGACATGGGAAGTATATAGTTCTATTTTGTTGATTAGGTGATTCTCTAGAAGTTTATTATAGTACTCTTAATGTGAACAAGTCTTCCTAAATACTCATCTTTTGGAGAAAATATGAGTTTGTGTAAGGAATCTAATAAAGGTTGAAAGTCAATATGATAAGTGATTATGTTTCCTTATGAATAAATTCCTCAATAAAAAGTAACGTAAAACAAAAATGTTGTCTATTAAATTTTCCTACTGGGGAATCGAATACCGTTTAACCCATCACAAGTTTGTGATTTTCTCGTGGTTAACTTTCTCCTAAACATGTTTTCTGTCACTTTCCATCAGAACATGACCCTTTGTTTTTTCCTCCATGTCCATATTTTCATACTTGGAATCCTAGTATGGGTTAACTCGGGTGACCTTTGTACTTATCTTTCTTTATTTTAAACTGTTTGTTTTACCGACTTTTGTTCCGATGTGGGACTTTCAAGGATGTTTCCAAGAGCAATTTTAAAATTGCGAGGACGCAATTCCCAAAAGGGGGGAAGGATGTAACACCCCAGGTAAATAAAGAATATGACATTCTCATATTTGTCCATATTTGTGAATAAAATATTAATATGACTTTAAAGGGGATGCTATGCTCGATGGCGTACCCAACACGCAACAACGAGTTTCTTGGGAATCTTACGTTGCACTCTAATAAAATAATTTTAAATGGTAGTTAACATGTAGCCATTGTATTGGCGGGAATGGATAGAAATAACTAAGATATGATTATATATGTTTTTATATGTTTTTACATTTATCCAATAAAGGATAGAGGCTTAAAATACGGAAAGAATTCAATTTTAGGCGTATATGCCCTAGTTTTCACTAAAGGTTCACTTATCACCTTTTGATGTTGAACCATAATTAAATATAGTTTTGTTCACTCTTAAACATTATTTTGGACCAAATAAAACTCTTACTAAGAATCGGGACATCAAATTTTACTTTGTGTAATTTTTTTGGTATCTTTCCGATAAGGTTCTTTTTTTTAATGAATAGTGTAGAATGTTGTATTTTAGTTCAAAACCACATTTTAATCTAATTTATTTATATGATTAGATAATATTTTGAATTGTTTTTAAAGTGAAATTTGAAAATATTTTTACCATTAAATCCAATAGTGGTCGTTGGAATTAATTTCACTTTGAAATCAGACTTAAACTAGTGTCAATCTTTTGATACTTATTGTTTTATGAAAACACGCTATTTGCGCTGACAGCGGGAATTAATTATTAAATTAATTAATGTGACTAATATGTTTTGAATTTTGTAAAATGGACTTCATTTTTTTGAATTCGGAATATCAATTATAGCTTAGGGTGAATTTTTGGGATTTTTCTGAAAAACTTCAATTTTTGATGAATAGTGAAACCACTAAGTGGTAATCAAGCAAACTGATTTTTCAGTAAAATGAAATTTTACCACTAATGTGTATTGAATTTTGAAAATCCGACATACATGGTTGTCATTAAGAAGTAAAATGTGGTTCAATGAGATGATAATAATTTTTTGGTGAATAGTAACTCATTAAGTTCTTAATCGCGATTAGTGGTAATTAGGGTAGTTTAAGGTATAAATAATGCTTTAATAATATAAAATGACCTAGACACATGTCCCAACATTATTGGTTGTGTCATGTCCGACCAAGACAAGCCATGGGTCAACTTGGGGACCCCATGGATCCACTTTGGTTGGGAAATGACATAAATAACATTTTATTTAATGTAAAAGAAAAATTGACACAAACATGATATGTTTTACTAAAACAATTTTTAAGTGTTGTTACACAAGTCCAAATTTTGATTATAAATAGTCATTGGAAATCTAAAAAGATTTCCTACATCATAGTATTTCTTTTATAATTTTTAGACATTAAATAAATTAAATTATTTATGACATAATAATGATTTAACGATGACATCATTATTTGACGATTTAAATAAAATGGAAAGATAATGTAAAATCTATGAACTACACATGGCCAAAACTTATTGGATGAGTGGATTTAGAAGACTTATCACCTTATCCACGACCTATATCAATGTGGGACCTTTTAAAACCGAAATACATTTTCAAATAAAGTAATATTTCTTACTTTCCAAAAGTGCCCCTCCTCTCCTCTTATAAAAGGCCCCCACCTCTACCTCTTTTCACACACTCATCAAGCCTTTGGCTCGGCCAACCCCTGCCCATTTACTCTCTACACATCCCTCTCCTAATCCTAGAGTATTCCCTTTGGGCAGAATCCTTTCAAAGGAAGCCTTTAGGCTCAAATCAAAAGGAGTTACACTTTTAAAGGTAATTCTTTCTCTCATGTTCATTTGTTTTATTTTGCTTCTCCAACCCCCTAAACTCTTTTTATTTATTTCTTTTGTAACAACACCAGTATCTTCAATATACTAGGATGTTGTTATAAGATTTATTCTAGCTACACTCTCACACAACTACATCAAATGGTTAAAGAACATACGGTTTCCGTGGATGGCGAAATTCTGCCTCCCGAAACGATGATTGTTCAATACTCATTTAACACCTTCAAAGGTGGCCATTATGATGTCACTATTTTTATATATGATATATAATATGTTTATGTTTTACTTATGCTTCTGTATTTTTCATTTGTGTCTTACCTTTATGGCTTCCATTATGGGTATACGCGATATCTTCATTTTAGGAAGTGCGGACTACCGCCTCCTCAAAGTGATTTGATTCGTTAAAAACCATATGTGGGATGTATAAAGGATGGAACTATGATATTATATATTATATTATACTGTAATTATAATATACCTTTATATCATTATGATTCCATTCTATAAACAATGAAATAGAAATGGAAGTAGCGTTCATGCGTACGTACGGCTTACCGTCTCCATGAACGGTGCATTTCATTTCTTACCTCTAAATGATTATGTAATGTTATAAATGCATGCATGTACTGGATATATATGACATATATGATATCTACATCATGAATACAATTCTGTTTATAATAAACATTTGGCCACACGAACAACATGTAATTGTAAGAAGTCCACTTTCGATTTAAGAACCAAATATCGGCAAAACAAATATTATTAACTTAAATGATTACATTATGTTTATGACATGGTAATAAGTGGTATAAAAGGAATAATGAACTTGAAAAAGGATCTTAAGGAAGTATAAATTAACTCAAGTTTATTATTCAGGAGATTAAAGAACGATCAAGTCAAGTCGGACCCGAGGTAAGGGATCCTACAACTCTCTTTCTTTATAAGTACACTCTTTTATGTCATTTCTTTTAAGCTCATCTTTCTTATGATTGGGATGTTCTTTTATATTACTCCTACTGTAATTTTTATGTTCATGTTATGAGAGACCCTATTCTCTCTCATCAATCCATTTTGGAAGTTTTGAGTGGCGCCGTTAGGCTGCCGAACTTTTGTAAGGGATTTTTCATCTCACTTTCATTCCCATGAGATTTATCCTACATTTGCCACAAATTCCATTGAGTGGTGTATGTACTGCCCTTTATTCTACTCTTTGTGTAATATACTTTCATTTATGAGTATTTACATCAATGACCTATTGTCTTTCTTTCATGGGGTGTATGTTTTGAAAGATACCCAAGTCGGTAAGGGAACCTTTCACCCTCCTCTTTTTTTTAAAAGACTTCTTTTGTTGGGTCTTTTAATTTACATATTGTTATGTTGGGATATGTTATCATATATCCTTATTGATGTAAATTTTATGTCCAAGTGATGAGATACACTTTTTATCTCTCATCAACTCATTTTGATGTGATGCCGTTAGGCTGTCAAGGGAACTTTTTAACCCAATTTCGATTTCTTTGGGTTCAACATGTAGTCATTGAATATGTCATCCATTGAATATATGTGAATGTCCTTTTATTGTTTTACACTTAATATCCACTTATATTGAGTGTATTTATATTTTTCACACATATTTTTGAGATTGATTTGTCCTTAATTTAAGGATACCTTCTTTATAAGGGATTTCGTCACATTTGACATTTCTATTGAGGGTTCATTGTTGTTATGCACCAATTCACTCTTATTTGGTGTATATACTGTCCTTTGGAGTATTATATCATGAATCCATTTATTCTCATGATATTATAAAGTTCTGACTAAATGTTATTCCTCAATTATTGTATTCAAGTGTCTATAATTTTGGTAAAACCCCTTTAACCAAAATATCGTTTTAAATGTTTTAATTATTTGTTCTTATTAATATCAATGTTTTCAAAATGGTTTTAAGGATTTATTTATATGGATATTAATGGTTTAAAATTTTAAGCTTCAAGGTGGTATGGGACACTTTGATTCACAAATCTTTTTATTAAATGTTTTAAATGGTTTTGGAAATGGTTTCTTTTTGGATTCATTATTTCAAAATACTAAAATGTTATATTGTGATTGAAATGTGGAAATGATTTGTTTCCTTTATGCATGTTTTATGTGATACGTTTATGTTATGGTTCTTGGGCATTGTTATGAAAACGGGTGGTTCCGTGATAAACTAAGGGCGGGTGAGCCCGATATAGCTCTCCAATGCATTGGGTAACGCGAAGGAGTGAAACGTTAAGGTTTCTCCGAAGAGATTTAGGGAATATACTGTGATGGGTATTCCAAACGTAACCAAGAGGGTTACTCCCTACGTAAGAATGTTATGAATGCCTCAAGTTACCTTTATGTCTTATGTTTTCTATGATTTATTCATGATTTGATATGCCTATGTTTTATGGGTAAAGTATGAACTCATTCTTATGTATATGTGTACCCGTGTTTCCTTTCCATATTTTTCTATCCCTTACTGAGCTTTTTGTGCTCATCCCAAGTTTTTGAAATGTTTTTCACAGGTCAAGGGAAAGGTACATGATGTGATGATAGTGTCAAGGATGTGTCAAGAAAGAATCCGTGTTATATTTTAAATATGTTTCCGTTGATGGGAAGAATGAATACTGTCTTTTATGTAACCACTTTGTTTAAATGTGGAATGTAATGCAAGTTTCATGATCTAATTCTCTAAAACTCTAAACCTGAAAAGATCCTCAATGTGTAATCTTGTAATAACTCAAGATTAAGTAAGGTTTAAGGCTGGGGCCTTATAGTTGGTATCAAAGGTCGGTTTAGATAACTTTAGAGGTTAGGGTATTCTTTAAGCATAAGTGACATTACCATAATGGTTAGGATTTCAGAAAGAGTCCTAGTTTTAGAGAAAGTGAATGAGTAAGTGTATCTTAGTGTTTACCTTCCTCATTAGTACATGATGGTTTTGTTGATATACTCACACTGACCTTTTTGGTTTTAGTAAATGGCTGGATCTAGCAGGCACCAAAGTAACAGTGGATGTGAAGGAAACTGTGACAACTTTTTGAGCAAGCAACTGAATGATATGGGAGATGCAATGAGAACTCTTCTGATTATCCTCAACCAACTATCTGGAGTCATGATTGACCACCTAAACCTTGGAGTTTTCTCTAAGGCATCATATATGCAAGAAACAAATCCCTACGGAAGTACAGGAAATAATCATAAAGGTATGTGTGTTCAAAAACCTATGTGTCAAAGATGTGGAAAGAAACACCTAGGAAAATGTTTCAAAGGGACAGAAATATGCTATAGATGTGGAAATGAAGGTCATAAATCAAGAACCTGTCATGGAAAAAGGAAGCATCCAGTTGACTCGAGGAAAGGGAAAGAAGTTCTTTCTGAGGGATCAATTGAATGTTTTAAATGTGGTGTGCATGGTCATTATGCAAACACATGTCCTATGAAGAAGTTTCGTGAATGGGGTCACCAAGAGCGTACCAATATTCGTTTACCAATACCTAATGCCATTCCGATTGAGGATGAAGAAACTGACAATGACCAATCAAAGGTATGTACTATTTCATGACTATTGTTTTCTTATTTTGGAATCTTAGGATATGATTCATGATTTTGTTTGTAGGAAAGAGGTATTTCGGAATAAGTTGGAAAGGAATGGATAATGGATCATGAAGAATGTTGAATGAGTAAGATGTCAACATATAAGGGCTTCAAGAGTTAGGGTGAAATTCTTAAGAGTATTAAGTCTCTTTTGATGATGGGGTTACATTAGAAGACTTTTTATATTATATGTAACCTTGATGTTTAATATAGGCAAATTTTATTCAAGTAATAGTTATCTTTTCTTTTGTGGACATAGTTATAAAGAACCATTTGGGTTTATATGATCCTTACTTTTGAGGTAATTATGGGTTACCATATGTTATGATTGAAGTGAAAGGCATGAGATAAAATTGAGGTTAAATTATGTTATGGTTATTTTTGATGATTTTATCCCTTTTTGGGTAATAATTTGAGAATTATATAGTTTTGAAAAAAGGACAACACGCAGACCGTGTGACTACCCGTCGCATCGGACAAAGCTGCGGGAATCGAACCCACAACCAAAGTGCGACTGTTATTTATCGCCTACCACTGGACTACGTGAAGTCCCTGGTTAGTTTGACTGATTCTTTTCAGTTATATGATTTTATGAATTAAGAGTAAGTTGATTTTGGGTTATTTATGAAAATGATTAACCTATCATGGAGGATATGTGATTAGGATAATTACTTTTCAATGCGAGACTTTAGGAGCAACTGATGTTGTTTGGAGATAAATGTTACGATTTAACTTGGAAGACTATGTGACTAAATCCTTCAAATATTTGGGTTTCAATCTTATATTGGTTTACTTTGAAGAATTTTATGGACAATTTGTTTATCGGATGGTCCTCTTTGAACTTTGGGTTTTGTTGGACAAATTTTGGAGATTAAGAATAGATTTTCTTTTTATAAGGGGTTATCCTTTTCTAAATTATCTGATCTTGTACTAGCCTTTTTGGTTTTGGATTTGGTTAAAGTCTAAAGACATGGGAAGTATATAGTTCTATTTTGTGGATTAGGTGATTCTCTAGAAGTTGATTATAGTACTCTTAATGTGAACAAGTCTTCCTAAATACTCATCTTTTGGAGAAAATATGAGTTTGTGTAAGGAATCTAATAAAGGTTGAAAGTCAATATGATAAGTGATTATGTTTCCTTATGAATAAATTCCTCAATAAAAAGTAACGTAAAACAAAAATGTTGTCTATTAAATTTTCCTACTGGGGAATCGAATACCGTTTAACCCATCACAAGTTTGTGATTTTCTCGTGGTTAACTTTCTCCTAAACATGTTTTCTGTCACTTTCCATCAGAACATGACCCTTTGTTTTTTCCTCCATGTCCATATTTTCATACTTGGAATCCTATTATGGGTTAACTCGGGTGACCTTTGTACTTATCTTTCTTTATTTTAAAGTGTTTGTTTTACCGACTTTTGTTCCGATGTGGGACTTTCAAGGATGTTTCCAAGAGCAATTTTAAAATTGCGAGGACGCAATTCCCAAAAGGGGGGAAGGATGTAACACCCCAGGTAAATAAAGAATATGACATTCTCATATTTTTCCATATTTGTGAATAAAATATTAATATGAATTTAAAGGGGATGCTATGCTCGATGGCGTACCCAACACGCAACAACGAGTTTCTTGGGAATCTTACGTTGCACTCTAATAAAATAATTTTAAATGGTAGTTAACATGTAGCCATTGTATTGGCGGGAATGGATAGAAATAACTAAGATATGATTATATATGTTTTTATATGTTTTTACATTTATCCAATAAAGGATAGAGGCTTAAAATACGGAAAGAATTCAATTTTAGGCGTATATGCCCTAGTTTTCACTAAAGGTTCACTTATCACCTTTTGATGTTGAACCATAATTAAATATAGTTTTGTTCACTCTTAAACATTATTTTGGACCAAATAAAACTCTTACTAAGAATCGGGACATCAAATTTTACTTTGTGTAATTTTTTTGGTATCTTTCCGATAAGGTTCTTTTTTTTAATGAATAGTGTAGAATGTTGTATTTTAGTTCGAAACCACTTTTTAATCTAATTTATTTATATGATTAGATAATATTTTGAATTGTTTTTAAAGTGAAATTTGAAAATATTTTTACCATTAAATCCAATAGTGGTCGTTGGAATTAATTTCACTTTGAAATCAGACTTAAACTAGTGTCAATCTTTTGATACTTATTGTTTTATGAAAACACGCTATTTGCGCTGACAGCGGGAATTAATTATTAAATTAATTAATGTGACTAATATGTTTTGAATTTTGTAAAATGGACTTCATTTTTTTGAATTCGGAATATCAATTATAGCTTAGGGTGAATTTTTGGGATTTTTCTGAAAAACTTCAATTTTTGATGAATAGTGAAACCACAAAGTGGTAATCAAGCAAACTGATTTTTCAGTTAAATGAAATTTTACCACTAATGTGTATTGAATTTTGAAAATCCGACATACATGGTTGTCATTAAGAAGTAAAATGTGGTTCAATGAGATTATAATAATTTTTTGGTGAATAGTAACTCATTAAGTTCTTAATCGCGATTAGTGGTAATTAGGGTAGTTTAAGGTATAAATAATGCTTTAATAATATAAAATGACCTAGACACATGTCCCAACATTATTGGTTGTGTCATGGCCGACCAAGACAAGCCATGGGTAAACTTGGGGACCCCATGGATCCACTTTGGTTGGGAAATTACATAAATAACATTTTATATAATGTAAAAGAAAAATTGACACAAACATGATATGTTTTACTAAAACAATTTTTAAGTGGGGTTACACAAGTCCATATTTTGATTATAAATAGTCATTGGAAAGCTAAGAAGATTTCCTACATCATAGTATTTCTTTTATAATTTTTAGACATTAAATAAATTAAATTATTTATGACATAATAATGATTTAACGATGAAATCATTATTTGACGATTTAAATAAAATGGAAAGATAATGTAAAATCTATGAACTACACATGGCCAAAACTTATTGGATGAGTGGATTTCGAATCCTTATCACCTTATCCACGACCTATAGCAATGTGGGACCTTTTAAAACCGAAATACAGTTTCAAATAAAGTAATATTTCTTACTTTCCAAAAGTGCCCCTCCTCTCCTCTTATAAAAGGCCCCCACCTCTACCTCTTTTCACACACTCATCAAGCCTTTGGCTCGGCCAAAACCTGCCCATTTACTCTCTACACATCCCTCTCCTAATCCTAGAGGATTCCCTTTGGGCAGAATCCTTTCAAAGGAAGCCTTTAGGCTAAAATCAAAAGGAGTTACACTTTTAAAGGTAATTCTTTCTCTCATGTTCATTTGTTTTATTTTGCTTCTCCAACCCCCTAAACTCTTTTTATTTATTTCTTTTGTAACAACACCAGTATCTTCAATATACTAGGATGTTGTTATAAGATTTATTCTAGATACACTCTCACACAACTACATCAAATGGTTAAAGAACATACGGTTTCCGTGGATGGCGAAATTCTGCCTCCCGAAACAATGATTGTTCAATACTCATTTAACACCTTCAAAGGTGGCCATTATGATGTCACTATTTTTATATATGATATATAATATGTTTATGTTTTACTTATGCTTCTGTATTTTTCATTTGTGTCTTACCTTTATGGCTTCCATTATGGGTATACGCGATATCTTCATTTTAGGAAGTGCGGACTACCGCCTCCTCAAAGTGATTTGATTCGTTAAAAACCATATGTGGGATATATAAAGGATGGAACTATGATATTATATATGATATTATACTGTAATTATAATATAGCTTTATATCATTATGATTCCATTCTATAAACAATGAAATAGAAATGGAAGTAGCGTTCATGCGTACGTACGGCTTACCCTCTCCATGAACGGTGCATTTCATTTCTTACCTCTAAATGATTATGTAATGTTATAAATGCATGCATGTACTGGATATATATGACATATATGATATCTACATCATGAATACAATTCTGTTTATAATAAACATTTGGCCACACGAACAACATGTAATTGTAAGAAGTCCACTTTCGACTTAAGAACCAAATATCGGCAAAGCAAATATTATTAACTTAAATGATTACATTATGTTTATGACATGGTAATAAGTGGTATAAAAGGAATAATGAACTTGAAAAAGGTTCTTAAGGAAGTAGAAATTAACTCAAGTTTATTATTCAGGAGATTAAAGAACGATCAAGTCAAGTCGGACCCGAGGTAAGGGATCCTACAACTCTCTTTCTTTATAAGTACACTCTTTTATGTCATTTCTTTTAAGCTCATCTTTCTTATGATTGGGATGTTCTTTTATATTACTCCTACTGTAATTTTTATGTTCATGTTATGAGAGACCCTATTCTCTCTCATCAATCCATTTTGGAAGTTTTGAGTGGCGCCGTTAGGCTGCCGAACTTTTGTAAGGGATTTTTCATCTCACTTTCATTCCCATGAGATTTATGCTACATTTGCCACAAATTCCATTGAGTGGTGTATGTACTGCCCTTTATTCTACTCTTTGTGTAATATACTTTCGTTTATGAGTATTTACATCAATGACCTATTGTCTTTCTTTAATGGGGTGTATGTTTTGAAAGATACCCAAGTCGGTAAGGGAACCTTTCACCCTCCTCTTTTTTTTAAAAGACTTCTTTTGTTGGGTCTTTTAATTTACATATTGTTATGTTGGGATATGTTATCATATATCCTTATTGATGTAAATTTTATGTCCAAGTGATGAGATACACTTTTTATCTCTCATCAACTCATTTTGATGTGATGCCCTTAGGCTGTCAAGGGAACTTTTTAACCCAATTTCGATTTCTTTGGGTTCAACATGTAGTCATTGAATATGTCATCCATTGAATATATGTGAATGTCCTTTTATTGTTTTACACTTAATATCCACTTATATTGAGTGTATTTATATTTTTCACACATATTTTTGAGATTGATTTGTCCTTAATTTAAGGATACCTTCTTTATAAGGGATTTCGTCACATTTGACATTTCTATTGAGGGTTCATTGTTGTTATGCACCAATTCACTCTTATTTGGTGTATATACTGTCCTTTGGAGTATTATATCATGAATCCATTTATTCTCATGATATTATAAAGTTCTGACTAAATGTTATTCCTCAATTATTGTATTCAAGTGTCTATAATTTTGGTAAAACCCCTTTAACCAAAATATCGTTTTAAATGTTTTAATTATTTGTTCTTATTAATATCCATGTTTTCAAAATGGTTTTAAGGATTTATTTATATGGATATTAATGGTTTAAAATTTTAAGCTTCAAGGTGGTATGGGACACGTTGATTCAAAAATCTTTTTATTAAATGTTTTAAATGGTTTTGGAAATGGTTTCTTTTTGGATTCATTATTTCAAAATACTAAAATGTTATATTGTGATTGAAATGTGGAAATGTTTTGTTTCCTTTATGCATGTTTTATGTGATACGTTTATGTTATGGTTCTTGGCCATTGTTATGAAAACGGGTGGTTCCGTGATAAACTAAGGGCGGGTGAGCCCGATATAGCTCTCCAATGCATTGGGTAACGTGAAGGAGTGAAACGTTAAGGTTTCTCCGAAGAGATTTAGGGAATATACTGTGATGGGTATTCCAAACGTAACCAAGAGGGTTACTCCCTACGTAAGAATGTTATGAATGCCTCAAGTTACCTTTATGTCTTATGTTTTCTATGATTTATTCATGATTTGATATGCCTATGTTTTCTGGGTAAAGTATGAACTCATTCTTATGTATATGTGTACCCATGTTTCCTTTCCATATTTTTCTATCCCTTACTGAGATTTTTGTGCTCATCCCAAGTTTTTGAAATGTTTTTCACAGGTCAAGGGAAAGGTACATGATGTGATGATAGTGTCAAGGATGTGTCAAGAAAGAATCCGTGTTATATTTTAAATATGTTTCCGTTGATGGGAAGAATGAATACTGTCTTTTATGTAACCACTTTGTTTAAATGTGGAATGTAATGCAAGTTTCATGATCTAATTCTCTAAAACTCTAAACCTGAAATGATCATCAATGTGTAATCTTGTAATAACTCAAGATTAAGTAAGGTTTAAGGCTGGGGCCTTATAGTTTGTATCAAAGGTCGGTTTAGATAACTTTAGAGGTTAGGGTATTCTTTAAGCATAAGTGACATTACCATAATGGTTAGGATTTCAGAAAGAGTCCTAGTTTTAGATAAAGTGAATGAGTAAGTGTATCTTAGTGTTTACCTTCCTCATTAGTACATGATGGTTTTGTTGATATACTCACACTGACCTTTTTGGTTTTAGTAAATGGCTGGATCTAGCAGGCACCAAAGTAACAGTGGATGTGAAGGAATCTGTGACAGCTTTTTGAGCAAGCAACTGAATGATATGGGAGATGCAATGAGAACTCTTCTGATTATCCTCAACCAACTATCTGGAGTCATGATTGACCACCTAAACCTTGGAGTTTTCTCTAAGGCATCATATATGCAAGAAACAAATCCCTACGGAAGTACAGGAAATAATCATAAAGGTATGTGTGTTCAAAAACCTATGTGTCAAAGATGTGGAAAGAAACACCTAGGAAAATGTTTCAAAGGGACAGAAATATGCTATAGATGTGGAAATGAAGGTCATAAATCAAGAACCTGTCATGGAAAAAGGAAGCATCCAGTTGACTCGAGGAAAGGGAAAGAAGTTCTTTCTGAGGGATCAATTGAATGTTTTAAATGTGGTGTGCATGGTCATTATGCAAACACATGTCCTATGAAGAAGTTTCGTGAATGGGGTCACCAAGAGCGTACCAATATTCGTTTACCAATACCTAATGCCATTCCGATTGAGGATGAAGAAACTGACAATGACCAATCAAAGGTATGTACTATTTCATGACTATTGTTTTCTTATTTTGGAATCTTAGGATATGATTCATGATTTTGTTTGTAGGAAAGAGGTATTTCGGAATAAGTTGGAAAGGAATGGATAATGGATCATGAAGAATGTTGAATGAGTAAGATGTCAACATATAAGGGCTTCAAGAGTTAGGGTGAAATTCTTAAGAGTATTAAGTCTCTTTTGATGATGGGGTTACATTAGAAGACTTTTTATATTATATGTAACCCTGATGTTTAATATAGGCAAATTTTATTCAAGTAATAGTTATCTTTTCTTTTGTGGACATAGTTATAAAGAACCATTTGGGTTTATATGATCCTTACTTTTGAGGTAATTATGGGTTACCATATGTTATGATTGAAGTGAAAGGCATGAGATAAAATTGAGGTTAAATTATGTTATGGTTATTTTTGATGATTTTATCCCTTTTTGGGTAATAATTTGAGAATTATATAGTTTTGAAAAAAGGACAACACGCAGACCGTGTGACTACCCGTCGCATCGGACAAAGCTGCGGGAATCGAACCCACAACCAAAGTGCGACTGTTATTTATCGCCTACCACTGGACTACGTGAAGTCCCTGGTTAGTTTGACTGATTCTTTTCAGTTATATGATTTTATGAATTAAGAGTAAGTTGATTTTGGGTTATTTATGAAAATGATTAACCTATCATGGAGGATATGTGATTAGGATAATTACTTTTCAATGCGAGACTTTAGGAGCAACTGATGTTGTTTGGAGATAAATGTTACGATTTAACTTGGAAGACTATGTGACTAAATCCTTCAAATATTTGGGTTTCAATCTTATATTGGTTTACTTTGAAGAATTTTATGGACAATTTGTTTATCGGATGGTCCTCTTTGAACTTTGGGTTTTGTTGGACAAATTTTGGAGATTAAGAATAGATTTTCTTTTTATAAGGGGTTATCCTTTTCTAAATTATCTGATCTTGTACTAGCCTTTTTGGTTTTGGATTTGGTTAAAGTCTAAAGACATGGGAAGTATATAGTTCTATTTTGTGGATTAGGTGATTCTCTAGAAGTTGATTATAGTACTCTTAATGTGAACAAGTCTTCCTAAATACTCATCTTTTGGAGAAAATATGAGTTTGTGTAAGGAATCTAATAAAGGTTGAAAGTCAATATGATAAGTGATTATGTTTCCTTATGAATAAATTCCTCAATAAAAAGTAACGTAAAACAAAAATGTTGTCTATTAAATTTTCCTACTGGGGAATCGAATACCGTTTAACCCATCACAAGTTTGTGATTTTCTCGTGGTTAACTTTCTCCTAAACATGTTTTCTGTCACTTTCCATCAGAACATGACCCTTTGTTTTTTCCTCCATGTCCATATTTTCATACTTGGAATCCTATTATGGGTTAACTCGGGTGACCTTTGTACTTATCTTTCTTTATTTTAAAGTGTTTGTTTTACCGACTTTTGTTCCGATGTGGGACTTTCAAGGATGTTTCCAAGAGCAATTTTAAAATTGCGAGGACGCAATTCCCAAAAGGGGGGAAGGATGTAACACCCCAGGTAAATAAAGAATATGACATTCTCATATTTTTCCATATTTGTGAATAAAATATTAATATGAATTTAAAGGGGATGCTATGCTCGATGGCGTACCCAACACGCAACAACGAGTTTCTTGGGAATCTTACGTTGCACTCTAATAAAATAATTTTAAATGGTAGTTAACATGTAGCCATTGTATTGGCGGGAATGGATAGAAATAACTAAGATATGATTATATATGTTTTTATATGTTTTTACATTTATCCAATAAAGGATAGAGGCTTAAAATACGGAAAGAATTCAATTTTAGGCGTATATGCCCTAGTTTTCACTAAAGGTTCACTTATCACCTTTTGATGTTGAACCATAATTAAATATAGTTTTGTTCACTCTTAAACATTATTTTGGACCAAATAAAACTCTTACTAAGAATCGGGACATCAAATTTTACTTTGTGTAATTTTTTTGGTATCTTTCCGATAAGGTTCTTTTTTTTAATGAATAGTGTAGAATGTTGTATTTTAGTTCGAAACCACTTTTTAATATAATTTATTTATATGATTAGATAATATTTTGAATTGTTTTTAAAGTGAAATTTGAAAATATTTTTACCATTAAATCCAATAGTGGTCGTTGGAATTAATTTCACTTTGAAATCAGACTTAAACTAGTGTCAATCTTTTGATACTTATTGTTTTATGAAAACACGCTATTTGCGCTGACAGAGGGAATTAATTATTAAATTAATTAATGTGACTAATATGTTTTGAATTTTGTAAAATGGACTTCATTTTTTTGAATTCGGAAAATCAATTATAGCTTAGGGTGAATTTTTGGGATTTTTCTGAAAAACATCAATTTTTGATGAATAGTGAAACCACTAAGTGGTAATCAAGCAAACTGATTTTTCAGTTAAATGAAATTTTACCACTAATGTGTATTGAATTTTGAAAATCCGACATACATGGTTGTCATTAAGAAGTAAAATGTGGTTCAATGAGATTATAATAATTTTTTGGTGAATAGTAACTCATTAAGTTCTTAATCGCGATTAGTGGTAATTAGGGTAGTTTAAGGTATAAATAATGCTTTAATAATATAAAATGACCTAGACACATGTCCCAACATTATTGGTTGTGTCATGGCCGACCAAGACAAGCCATGGGTCAACTTGGGGACCCCATGGATCCACTTTGGTTGGGAAATGACATAAATAACATTTTATTTAATGTAAAAGAAAAATTGACACAAACATGATATGTTTTACTAAAACAATTTTTAAGTGGGGTTACACAAGTCCAAATTTTAATTATAAATAGTTATTGGAAAGCTAAAAATATTTCCTACATCATAGTATTTCTTTTATAATTTTTAGACATTAAATAAATTAAATTATTTATGACATAATAATGATTTAACGATGACATCATTATTTGACGATTTAAATAAAATGGAAAGATAATGTAAAATCTATGAACTACACATGGCCAAAACTTATTGGATGAGTGGATTTCGAAGCCTTATCACCTTATCCACGACCTATATCAATGTGGGACCTTTTAAAACCGAAATACATTTTCAAATAAAGTAATATTTCTTACTTTCCAAAAGTGCCCCTCCTCTCCTCTTATAAAAGGCCCCCACCTCTACCTCTTTTCACACACTCATCAAGCCTTTGGCTCGGCCAACCCCTGACCATTTACTCTCTACACATCCCTATACTAATCCTAGAGGATTCCCTTTGGGCAGAATCCTTTCAAAGGAAGCCTTTAGGCTCAAATCAAAAGGAGTTACACTTTTAAAGGTAATTCTTTCTCTCATGTTCATTTGTTTTATTTTGATTCTCTAACCCCCTAAACTCTTTTTATTTATTTCTTTTGTAACAACACCAGTATCTTCAATATACTAGGATGTTGTTATAAGATTTATTCTAGCTACACTCTCACACAACTACATCAAATGGTTAAAGAACATACGGTTTCTGTGGATGGCGAAATTCTGCCTCCCGAAACGATGATTGTTCAATACTCATTTAACACCTTCAAAGGTGGCCATTATGATGTCACTATTTTTATATATGATATATAATATGTTTATGTTTTACTTATGCTTCTGTATTTTTCATTTTTGTCTTACCTTTATGGCTTCCATTATGGGTATACGCGATATCTTCATTTTAGGAAGTGCGGACTACCGCCTCCTCAAAGTGATTTGATTCGTTAAAAACCATATGTGGGATGTATAAAGGATGGAACTATGATATTATATATGATATTATACTGTAATTATAATATAGCTTTATATCATTATGATTCCATTCTATAAACAATGAAATAGAAATGGAAGTAGCGTTCATGCGTACTTACGGCTTACCGTCTCCATGAACGGTGCATTTCATTTCTTACCTCTAAATGATTATGTAATGATATAAATGCATGCATGTACTGGATATATATGACATATATGATATCAACATCATGAATACAATTCTGTTTATAATAAACATTTGGCCACACGAACAACATGTAATTGTAAGAAGTCCACTTTCGACTTAAGAACCAAATATCGGCAAAACAAATATTATTAACTTAAATGATTACATTATGTTTATGACATGGTAATAAGTGGTATAAAAGGAATAATGAACTTGAAAAAGGTTCTTAAGGAAGTAGAAATTAACTCAAGTTTATTATTCAGGAGATTAAAGAACGATCAAGTCAAGTCGGACCCGAGGTAAGGGATCCTACAACTCTCTTTCTTTATAAGTACACTCTTTTATGTCATTTCTTTTAAGCTCATCTTTCTTATGATTGGGATGTTCTTTTATATTACTCCTACTGTAATTTTTATGTTCATGTGATGAGAGACCCTATTCTCTCTCATCAATCCATTTTGGAAGTTTTGAGTGGCGCCGTTAGGCTGCCGAACTTTTGTAAGGGATTTTTCATCTCACTTTCATTCCCATGAGATTTATGCTACATTTGCCACAAATTCCATTGAGTGGTGTATGTACTGCCCTTTATTCTAATCTTTGTGTAATATACTTTGGTTTATGAGTATTTACATCAATGACCTATTGTCTTTCTTTCATGGGGTGTATGTTTTGAAAGATACCCAAGTCGGTAAGGGAACCTTTCACCCTCCTCTTTTTTTAAAAGACTTCTTTTGTTGGGTCTTTTAATTTACATATTGTTATGTTGGGATATGTTATCATATATCCTTATTGATGTAAATTTTATGTCCAAGTGATGAGATACACTTTTTATCTCTCATCAACTCATTTTGATGTGATGCCGTTAGGCTGTCAAGGGAACTTTTTAACCCAATTTCGATTTCTTTGGGTTCAACATGTAGTCATTGAATATGTCATCCATTGAATATATGTGAATGTCCTTTTATTGTTTTACACTTAATATCCACTTATATTGAGTGTATTTATATTTTTCACACATATTTTTGAGATTGATTTGTCCTTAATTTAAGGATACCTTCTTTATAAGGGATTTCGTCACATTTGACATTTCTATTGAGGGTTCATTGTTGTTATGCACCAATTCACTCTTATTTGGTGTATATACTGTCCTTTGGAGTATTATATCATGAATCCATTTATTCTCATGATATTATAAAGTTCTGACTAAATGTTATTCCTCAATTATTGTATTCAAGTGTCTATAATTTTGGTAAAACCCCTTTAACCAAAATATCGTTTTAAATGTTTTAATTATTTGTTCTTATTAATATCCATGTTTTCAAAATGGTTTTAAGGATTTATTTATATGGATATTAATGGTTTAAAATTTTAAGCTTCAAGGTGGTATGGGACACTTTGATTCACAAATCTTTTTATTAAATGTTTTAAATGGTTTTGGAAATGGTTTCTTTTTGGATTCATTATTTCAAAATACTAAAATGTTATATTGTGATTGAAATGTGGAAATGTTTTGTTTCCTTTATGCATGTTTTATGTGATACGTTTATGTTATGGTTCTTGGGCATTGTTATGAAAACGGGTGGTTCCGTGATAAACTAAGGGCGGGTGAGCCCGATATAGCTCTCCAATGCATTGGGTAACGCGAAGGAGTGAAACGTTAAGGTTTCTCCGAAGAGATTTAAGGAATATACTGTGATGGGTATTCCAAACGTAACCAAGAGGGTTACTCCCTACGTAAGAATGTTATGAATGCCTCAAGTTACCTTTATGTCTTATGTTTTTTATGATTTATTCATGATTTGATATGCCTATGTTTTATGGGTAAAGTATGAACTCATTCTTATGTATATGTGTACCCATGTTTCCTTTCCATATTTTTCTATCCCTTACTGAGCTTTTTGTGCTCATCCCAAGTTTTTGAAATGTTTTTCACAGGTCAGGGGAAAGGTACATGATGTGATGATAGTGTCAAGGACGTGTCAAGAAAGAATCCGTGTTATATTTTAAATATGTTTCCGTTGATGGGAAGAATGAATACTGTATTTTATGTAACCACTTTGTTTAAATGTGGAATTTAATGCAAGTTTCATGATCTAATTCTCTAAAACTCTAAACCTGAAAAGATCCTCAATGTGTAATCTTGTAATAACTCAAGATTAAGTAAGGTTTAAGGCTGGGGCCTTATAAATTATGTGTAGAACGTGAAAAATTGCTCTGTCCTAAACCTATGCATCATCGTATGACCATGTGGATGGGGTCACATGATTGTTGAGAAAATATGCCGACCCCATCACCCCACTATCATTATCCACACTAATTAGGGATACCGCATAGGCTAGGTGATATATTTTCTCCAAATGATGTGGCCATGTCTGCCTCTTTAATTATAGGGGAAACGGGTTCTGAATGAACCCCGAACAAAAAAAATACCTCATTGAATCCTTTATACATAATTACTAGGGATGAATAAAATTAAATTTAACCAAAGTTGAATGGTATTTACCTTTGATAAATGCTAGTATGTTACAACCATCATCTTTTTATGTCCAACTGTGACGACCCTCACACTAGTTACCCTGACCTAGTGCCTTAATTTATTGAATTTGAATAGAAAACATGTGTCAAATCCAGAAGGACAGAAACTTTTAGCATTTTTTGAGAACTAGATGATATAAATTATACCCATTTTACATTGGGGAATGAGAATATAAAATAGAACAAAAAAACAAATGAAGCACCTCCATGAAGCATATTCAAAGATATATTCTCCATATCATTGGGAAAGGAACCAAATTAAGGGTGAGCTCAAATTATCAATAAGAGTTCAGTATAACAAAAGAAATCATGAATCAATATTGAATAATAAATTTGTCATGGTAAATAACTGAATACGAATTTCATTTACATAACTTTACATCATGAATAGATAATATATAATCAATTTGGGAAAGTAAATAACTTTGTATACATTCCATTAAATAAAGAAAACCTATGAATGAAATACATTTAGAGATAACATCATTTTGAAAATATTATGATTATTAATAAAATATGAATTATGAATGAATTTAATTCATAATTATTGGATGTCATGTTCCTAGGCACATGAAACCATTTCCATAAAGATCTATTCTAAAGATAGTTTAAAAGATATTGGGTAAAAATCCATCTAATTTGGCCAAGTGATTCATCTCGTTATACAATAGATGGATTGAGGGACTTGCATTAACTAGTATGAAACTCATGCATTTCATGTCTTTGAAATTTATTATATATCAAATAATCATCATTATTTATAAAAAATGATATCTATCAAATATATATATTGAGTAAAAGATATGGATTTATTAATATTTCATAAATTGTTCAATTAACTTTCAAAGTAAAAATGTATGTAAAAAGTGTATATAGATTGATAAATTATCATATATATCAAACAATAATATGGATATTTAAGTGAAATTTAATCTCTAATGGATTTTTTTATAGGAATGTCATTATTCAATAGAATGTTATTATTTTGATAATAAAGTGGGATTGCATAATAACTCTTACCATTTGGTATATTTCAAGTCTAATCCGCTTAGATGAAAAAATTAAAATTGAAACATTAAATACCATGAATATTTAATTATTCATGATATTTAATTTCACAGTGGTTGTATATACACCACATAAAAGTGAATTGGTGCAAAATAAAAAATAAGTCTCAAAGGAATGTAAATTCAATTGAAACATCTTACCTCAAGCTTCCTTTTGATTGAAAATTCATTAACCATTATTATTGAGGATTTCAACATGTTATTAACTTATAATAGAACCTTATTAATATTTAAAATATCATATATAATCTATTTATGACATCTTATTACATGTGTGATAATTATCATTCTTTATTTTCATTGTTTTATTTGTTAATTTCCTTATTATCTCATGTGTGTTTTGTAATTAATGATAATGTTCTTTCATATATTACATAGTTTAAGTATCTCTAGAATAATAATAATGAAATAATTATCATATTTTTACATCAATTATACATTTAAAAGAAATAACTAATTATGTTTTTTATAAATAAAGTATTTCACGATCATTGAGACGGTAGGTCGTACGTACATATGAGTATCATTTACATTTTTCAATGATTGTTATGGAAAGAACGTGAGTACAATATTATCTTTAAAGAATTATTATAATGATATATATTTATGTTATATTATTTTATTTTATATATATATGTCATCCATTTTTTGGTGATAAATAGAGAGTCACATTGTTTCATGAACACAGTAGTCCACATGTACACGAACGACGTTATCATCATTCATTTACTAAAAAGGTAAGAAATAAAATAATATATATTATCTTTTAAGAATTATAAATATGTTATGAATATAATTATTATTTCTTTTATATCATATATTATTATTAACATTATCCTTATCACATTCCATATGAAGCGTTAGGGATAGAGGAATCACATCGCTTTATATGGCGGTAGTCTGCTGTACACATGAGCGACATTAACATGTATCATAAAGAATAGAGAGTAAAAAAATTTACATCAGATATAATTAATCTATTTTTATAATAATGTTATAAATTTCATATCTATACATTATATCCATCATAATATATAACCTTGGGAGGTGGTAATATAAAAATGAAATGTCGTTTTCCACCATACACATGAACGATGAATTCGTAACTCATTTTAAGAAAGTGGAAATGGTTTTATGTAATTAACATGATATAAAAACAACTCAATAGTTGTGATAGAATATTTTAAATATATCATCATGTTCTAAAAATAATTTATGGAGGTGAATGAAAAAAATAAAATAAAAATGCTTGTTGAAGAAAATTACCTCTTTTTCAGGTATCCCCATTAGGATTGCACAAAATACTTCCTATGGTGTCTTTGAAATAAAAATAATAATTTTAGGATTGTGGGAGGTAAATTTGGAAGACATTTGGGAAAGTATTTTTTGTAATAAATAGGTTTTATGGTGTGAATAAGGTATGGGAGTGAGTAGCCTTTTATAGTTGGGGTGGGGTGACATTCTAGTAAATACCCTAATGTATTCACAATTGGGAGGTCAATACTAACATAGGAGGATCTAGAGTTGATAATTAATGATTTTAGGGATGATATGATCAATATAAACCTCTTCCACAGAATAAAACACTTTTTTTAAATTATTTATTTCCTTAAATTTTAGGCTTCGTTATTTTAACCATTGTGGGTTTTCAATACGGTAACTAATTTTATAACCAATGTAATTTTACAAGTAATAATATATTATTCTGATAAATATAATAAAATTAATACCCAATAATTATAAATATTATATCTAATTTATAAAATAAAAAATATACAAGCATAGGAAACTAAATTTAACCCAAGTGCATGTAATTTGAAAACACACCACATGATCCTTAACTGCAGTTATAGAGTTTTTGTTTTCTATGTGTCAAAATATTCAATATAAAAGAATAATTTGTCCATAACAAATCATAGATGATATTTATTAACATTTAAAAATAACTTGGAATAATATTTTATTTTTATCCATTTAAAATCATTTAATAAATTATCATGTATTATAAAATAACATTACCGTCAATTTTGAAATAATTCATTTAAAATGAATTCAAAATTACCAAGACAATGATGAATTAAAAATATATTATTTTGAAGATGATGTAAAATGATATATTCAACTTAAAAATTAGTATAATGCAATACTTAACTAAATTTATATCACTTTTAATACCTTTATTACCATTTATTTTGGTCAATTATTATCTAATTAATAATTGTATTTGCATTGTTTAATAATTTAATGAAATTTTTTCATCTAAACAATTTAAAATAAATTATCATGAGAAAAATATATAATTTATATTTCAGAATAATATTGGTAACTGTATATATATATTTTTGTTCTTATCATAAATCATTATAGATATTAAAACTATGTAAAGTATCTTTCTTCCTTTTTCTTTAATTAACTTACTATAAGGGTCATATTCAATGGAAAATGGAAATTAATTTCCATAGTTCATAAAATTTTATGCACATAGTAAAACTAAACTCATTCAATAAAATTATGATAATATTATTTCTCAAATTCACTCATATCATTCTAATTTAACCATTTATAAATCAATTTTAACCATAACCACAATAACTTATTTCGACTATTTTTACTATTAATTTTAGTAAAAAATTATGTTCGCTTTATTATATAATAGAATTTTTTGTGATTCCAAATATTAAATAAATTTTTTCAAATGCAATTTATTGTTGTGGAAAATTTTAATTTATAATTAATATAAGGGACATGACGTAAAATAAGGTTTTTTATAGTGAGAATGTTTCAATGTTTACAAAGTTTTCTTATAAATTCAAAATTAAAATGATTAAAATGAAAAATATTTGAGTAATTGATATAAATTTTAACTAATTTTTCGTTAAATCCAATTAAAATTAAATAAATACTTTAATTATTTAAATTAAAAGGTAGTTTTAAATTAAAATTCATTATATTTCATTACTCATTAAAATGAAACTTTTTAGAAAAATCCCAAAATATCCACCCTATGATAATTTTGAAATTTTGTTTCCAGAAAAAATATTATTTTGAAAAATAAATGTTTTTATAATTTTTACAAATTAATTATAAATTATGTGATTAATGTGAGACTAAACTGTGTGTTTTTTAATCCCAGTGATGTGTTTGTTGCATGCTATTAACGAAATTAAATTTATTCTAAAAGAAATATATTTTAATTTGTTGGTGCGTTATCTGTAACAATGCATGATATTTTTAATTTAAATTTATAATTTATTTATAAGTAAGAAGAAATATATTATTCTGGAGTTCTTTTTTCATTGTAGGTGTTGAACGTATAAGCCTTGTTTTTTTGGTACAATCGATTAGAATCCCATTCAATTTGTTCCATTTTTGTGTCAATTTGTACCAAAATTAGAGCCCCACAATTGAAAATCCATAGGTTCTCTTTTGATATTTGAGCATAGCTGATGGTACTCTGGGTGAAATCATATCAATACCTATCTTCATGCATCACTCCCTTGATCAATACCAATATCCCTTCAGTTTAACGTAGAAATATTTTCTACATAGGATGGATGAGGAGGAAGAATGTAACTTCTCTAGTTCATGAGAAAAAACCCTAATGATAATCATGGAGGAGAGAACACTCTATATCGATGAAAGGAATCGTGTAAAATGTCTCACATTCACTCAAAAAAACACAATTTCCTACATATAGTCCTCGAGATAGGGTAAAATATTAATTAATTGATCAAGTTACCATAATAATATATTAAACATATAAAATTACCAATTCCATGTAAAATAACTATAACATTATTTTATCTCATGGATTGTACAAACCCACACAATAAAAAATGCAATTTTATAGTTTGGTAAATTAATAGTTATCAGTAGACCTAAAACGGTGTCCTCTTATCCTCCTCAGGACTTATTGAATTCCAAAATAAATAATTGAATAAATATTATTCATTCAAAAAAAATCAATATTATATTCATATTCTTGTGAATAAATATTTATTTAATACTCTAGTAATGAGTAATTTTTCATGACCTTACAAATAACTAAGAGATAAATAAATATTATCATATTCACATAATTAAACCATTACCTTGAGAATAAGTATTTATTTAATATATGTTTTTAGTAATTACTAAATAAATATAACTTATTAATCTAATGAAAATTATATATACCATTAACTAAATTCAAATATACTATAATTGAGATCAACATAAACTCATAGTGTTTGAAACTTTAGGATTATTTCATAGTGGTATTAGCTTGAATTACCAAATGTCAAGGATTACAGTCTATGAATGGGTCATGACAGTCAGAGAGGATGAATTTAATGTCACAATGATGACAACCACATATAAACTATTACTATATAATAAAATATATTTTAATTGATATCTCATCACGTAGGTTGCATAGTTATGTCATCAACCAATATTCTTGATACATCATTCTTATAGTATCTGGAATTCACTTGTCAATACACCATAACCCTATATTTTAGTTTTTCTGTTACATTCTAATCAAAGGATTGAGATATCAGTATCTATAAAGATGGAATAGAAAATCTATCTTTGATTATTTCATTAATAACATCTCATTCATGATGCTCCCAATGTATCAAACTTCACGAAGAACCATATCATCATATTTTATGACAAACCCACCATGTGCAAGAGTCATGACATGCATTAATAGTTATCTTAATGTCTATTGACCATTACACACACTAATAGATAGGAATATATGATGATAGTATACATTTGGATTTCCTACTAGCCAGTATATCCTCATAACCTCCCTTCATAGTTATTATCATGTGTGAACTTCATGAGTTGAAATCGTATCCAATTGTCAGTACTTTCACCTAATGGTAAACATAATATATGTCAATTTATTGAATGAAAACATAACCTTTGGATAACTATTTATGAGATGCCATCATATCATCTCAAGATAACCATCATAGTGGGGAAATATTATAACATATATTGATGTGATGAATAACCTACTTCATCATCACATTAACATCATGTACATGAGTGAACAAAATATGATAATATATTTATGAATATTTATTAATTGAATATTACAATTAATCAAAATTACCAAGAAGTTGGTTATAGGGAATTTACTCCAACATTATGGATCTTGAAAAACATCCATATTAATTTATTAACCCAGTAACAAAACATTCATAAAGTCTAAAGAGTTCGTGAAATTGTAATATTATACCAACAGGTTATAGATTGAGCCAGAAATCTCCAACCAGATGTGGATGACATAGAACCCGATACTCTAAAATTTGTTTGCCAAACCCTATGGGTTTTGGGTTTTCCACCATCAAATGTTGAAACCCAAAATCCAATAAACCCCTAAAAAACAAAATGAGGAATTGATGAGGAAGTTGAATAATAGGATTAGAATAACATACGTTTTCCATTAAATGGTCTCCAATAGATCTTGTAATACTCTGAGATTTTATGAGATATATTATTTTTAATTTCTTTAATATCTTCGGTTGTTCACTACACCATGATTATCTTGCACTATAAGCAGCACCGCATTATCTTTCAGTATATGGAACACTATTCTTGGATCATGTTACACACAATTTCAAGTTCGTTTGATAGTAGTTATTCTACGCAACATTGAGTGAATATATATATATATATATTCAATATATAAATGAAATATGGTTGGATTCTGTTATACGCAACAAAAAATGATTCTTGTCTTACATGCAACCCTGACTTTGCTTGCATTTCATGCAATCGTGACCTTCCCAATAGCATGTGTTGTACGCAATACCGGGTTTCACTAAACAATGATATATGGTTATAATATTATTAAAAACTAGAATTTATGAATAGTATTAAATAAATTTTTAATTTTATAACATTATTATTCATCTTACACATTTTCTAGAACATGGTATGTGAATAGAATAATTTTTTTGGGTAAAATAAGTATTTTTCAAAAAATACAGTTTTGCCACCTTTTGATGGCACTCCGATTTTAAATATAAATCTTAACAAGTTTATAAGTTCAATTTGAAAAACTAAACTTCTTATTCTAAATCAGGATATAAAAATTTACATTGGATAAAGTTTTTATATTTTTCCGACAACGTTCTTGTTTTGATGAATAGTAAAAACATGCTAAATTTTACTTAAAAACAAATATTTTCCTCAATACAATTTATATGGTTAAATTATAATAGTAAATTGTTTTAAAGTATAAATATAATATATTTTTACTATTTTATATAATTTATTTCATTATCATTTATTTTACATTGAATTCGTAGTGTAAATCAATTCAATCTTTTGCAATGTTTTAAACAAAAACTCATTATTTTCGACAACGAGATTAATTTTAAATAAATTACTGCAACTTATGGGTTTTAAATTTGGAAAAATGGATTCCATATATTAAATCAGTAGTTCCAAATGATGTTAATAGTCTAATTTTTCTTTTTTGGCATTATGAAATGTAACTATGGTAAATTTTATTTACCACACTTAAAGATAAATTAGGTAATTAAGGGTAAAAATAATATTATTAAATTACCCTAAAACATTTCTTAATATAATTGTATGATTATATTTCGTCCTAATGCATATTTTGGTAGAAATAGAATCCATTGGAACCCACTTTCATGTGATTAAGACCTTTTATTTATTTTATTTTAAAGAAAGTGAAATATATCTCACTCAAACAATAATAATTAGATTATTTTTAATATAAGGATATATAGAATATAATTTCGATTATAAATAATCATTTGAAAGATAATTTTTTTTCTTTATCATGATAATTTATTTTTAATTTTTGAAAATTATTTAATAACCTTAATATCTTATACATTAATGATGTAGAAATTTTTTATTTAGTGAAAAATCAATAATATGGTTTTCAATATAATAATAATACCTATCAAAAGGACCACAAACTTGACCAAATATTATTGGTTGAGTATATGTATACCCTAAGCATACAAGGGTAGATTTTTGGACCATTCAGATCCTAATAAAACAGATTAGGACCTTTATATTATTTTATTTTAAATGATGTCAAAGATGTCACCTTCATAATTTAATAAACATAATAATTTAAATGTTGTGATTTTAAGATGATAAATTAGACTAAAAATATTATTTGGAAAGTTATTATATATATTAATAATAATATTTTAGTTTTAATTTTTATGCAACAAATTGGTATATTAAATTATTCTACAAAAATGATGTAGGGATTGTTTTATATAGAGAAATATCAAATAAATGGTTTTCTAAATATTAAAATAAACATTATATGAACCAATTATTGTTCTACAAAATCATTCGAGTTGAAAATGACATGTTGGGAATATATTAACAATTTTTATTAGAATATATCCTCTGTGTGAATTTTATTTAGATTCTAGTAAATGAATAGTTTCAAAATTAACACTATTGTTATTTTATAAATATTACATATTATTAAACTGTTTAAAAATCACATAAATATTTAAAAATTAAAAATTGAAATTTATACGTTATTAAATGTCATAATGTACCCAATTATGTATAATTCACAACATATATGTAATTATGTATAAAAATTTAAAATTTAGAATATTACTCCCACAAATAATATTAAATAGATTAAATAAGGATATATCATAATGATAAGATTTAAAATAATTTCCCAACATGACTAAATTTGATAGGATGATGTTATTACAAGCCTATATTACCTAATATACTAATTTGAGTCACTTTTGATGTCTTTAAGTGGTGTTTTAGGTTATTATAAATTAATATTTTTGAGGTTTCCAAAAGTGCCCCTCTCTTCCTTTATAAAAGGGAACCTCCTCCCTCTCCTCCTTGCACTACATTGAGCCTTCCATCTCAGCCAAAACCTTCCAATTTATCTTCTCTACTTCCATAGAAACATACTATAGGTCCTGGTATTCTTCCAAGTCCAAATTTAGTGCCCTAAGGGGAGGTTAAGATGAGGCACGTCGAAGAAGAGGTAATCTCTTCTACTGATTATTTCAAGTTTCTTTATTCTTAGAATTCCTATTGATTAGTTTTTTTATTATAAATTAATAACATAAGTATAAATAATATACTGATATGTCATTATAAATATGAAACAACCCTATTTCACATTCTACCCATCCTATGAAAAATGAAATCACCGCGCATGCGTACGTAAGGAATACAGTCTCCATGTCGTGGTGTATTATATTTTTCAACCACCACCGTACATGGATGGGTAAAATGGTGTAATTAATAACTATATGTATGGTTATTATAGAATGATAATATTTCTGAGATATTATATCATCCACTCTAATTCCATTAAATAATTATGGGAACGATACCATCCTTCGTGCGTACGTACGGATTACCGTCTCCACAATGCGATGAGATTTATTCTCCTGGTTAACTATTAGAGAATGATTATCAAGTATATATATTAAATAATCATGAAATATATGACATATTAATGATATTGGACTTATTTATATGTTATTTACTTACTTCCATTCAGTTTATAAAGGAAACAAAAACCGCGTTCATGCGTACATACGACCTACCGTCTCAATGAACGCTGTATTTGTTTCCATTTATCGATCTATTATATATATGTGTCTTCTTAATATTTATTATATATAAATCATGGTTTATATTATGGAAGTAAGTAATCATGATCTAAATAATCATTTTAATTATTACAAGTCAAAATACACACGATTAATGAAACAATTTTACTGAAAACACTACTGTAAAATGGAATTGTCAAATGAATGGGTAATATAAATTCATAAGTGAATCATATATGATATCATAAATATTATTATGGTTCTGTTACAAGTTTATAATATTTTTAAACCCACTATACAGGGGTCTCCAACACATTCAAAATAAATTTGACATAATGTAAGTGATAATTTTTCAAATCTCAATTTTTTCTGAGAATGCTTATACGTAAGTATTTACTGGGGTAATATTTATCATCCACATCCATGTATTCTAAAAATGTTTTCAAAAAATTATAACAATTTTTCCATTTATGTTTAAATTCAATTTTACCATTTCTTGAGTTTTACCACATGGTGTAGAAGGCAACTTTTTTTACCATACGAGGTACATTTTGACTTTTCGGAAAAAAATACGAGAAGAATGTTTTTTAACTTATACGAAATGAGTAGAGTTATATGGTTTCATAACACATAATTTTCAGGAATCTTTCTCTAAAATATTTCATGATTATTTTCCACAAAATTCTTTTCATTTAAAATTTAATTGAAATTTGTGAAAAAATATGATTTTGAATAAGAAAAGATATTTTCCTCAAGAATTCATTTCAAGTGTTTTGTCAAAAACATATTCCATCTAAGACGACATTACTTAGTATGATTATTTTTCAAGTATAATGTATCTATTATTTAAATGGTTTGATTCTTCTTATGATGAAATGATATCAATTTTTTTATATAGATTACGTTATGATGGGATGATGTTTATGAAACCCATTTTATTCTTTGGGTTATGATGAATGATTTTTATTTATTTTGTGGCACAAGAAAGAATGATTTCATTATGAGATGGGTGGGACCTATATCTAACATCAATGAATTGGGTAAATATTTATATCGCATGAGATAGAAATGGCTGAAATGGAAACTTAATCTTGTTCAGGGATACATTACTGGAATGAGGAGTGAACACGATTCAGAAAGGGACTTTTTGCACTATGATGGTGTTGACAACAATGCCTTGGCTACTATGGAAATCATACCATGTGCATAATGTTTTTCCACAATTAAATGTTTTATTCCCATGCTATTTTATCATGGTTAATGTTCCTTTATGATCTATGCCTTATGCACTTACATGATTTATGTCATTACTAATGATTTTGATGTTTTATGTTCTTTTTCTTACATTCAAATGTGTAGGGATTGTTTTATGTTCTCCTTGTTTAACCTTATTGAGAATTTTAGCTCACCCTTTTTATGTTTTATTTTCACTAGTATATAAAGAAAGGGTTTGGGTAAGAAAGCCGAGGGGATGATCTTTCACCATGATTAGAAGATTATGCTCTGAGTTTCCAAAGACATTAAACTAATACGATATTTGGGAATATGGTTTTGTCATGTATTATGTATTCCGCAAAAGTAATGTAATATCTATATACATCATGATTGGGACTCTACAGTTGGTATCAGAGAGAAGGTTTAGTTATCCTTTAGAAACTAGGATGCGAAAACTTTAGTGAGATCCCTAGAGATATTTCAAAGGTATGTCTAGGTATGTCCCTAAGTTTAAATATAAGTATAGGTTATAGTCCTAGAATTATTGTAACTATCATAGAATTAAACCTAAGATGTTATAGATTTAATGTACTCCCCATTGATTATTTTGTTTTTATAGTATTCATTTTTCCTCTCATACTATTCTTTTTGGGTTTTTAGAAATGGCAGGAAATATGAGCATTCATGTTAATGGAGAATATGATGGACAATGGAATGATATTTTTATGAGAGTCCAAATGAACTGGGATTTGGATGTCCAAACATCATTATTATTCCTAATTAGAAAGCTCATAATATGATCAATAATATCAATTTTGGTAAGTTTCATGACTCAGCTAATAAGAGAAATATGGAGTTTAATGATGATTATAGAGGAAAGAAAGTTCAATTTTCCTCGTGTAAATCATGTGGGAAGAGGCATCCGAGAGAATGTTTCAAAGGAACTAGAAGATGATTGGGTTTGGAAAAGAAGTACATAGAGACAGAAATTGGAAAGGAGAAGGTTCAGTTAACAAGATAGAATAAGATAATAGTATTTCTAATTCATCAACAATGGTAAAATGTTTTAAATGTGGAATGTACAGGCATTATGCAAACCAATACCCTAAGGAAAGTCTCATGAAGAGAACAATCATGGTCATATGGGTAGTATTTATATTGATGATGATGAAGTGTCTACAAATGATATCTGAGATGAAATAATTGTTCAAGATCGGTCAATGGTTTAAGATGGTAATGGAATGATTTATGTTTATCAAGAGTTATGTTGTATAGGTAATGGTACTATGAAATAAAGACACATCTAAGGATTGTTACAATATTTTTTTCCTAATGTATTTGAAAGTATATTTTTAATGGTATATGTAACCATGAATGGTTATTCATATATTTTTTGAAAGTAGATGATATGCGCATAATGAAAGGATAAGGAGATAATGAGATGTTTGATAGTATCAATGAGATAATGACTGATATAAGGTCAATGTGATATCAATGTTTGAGTATATAGACATTTTTTGATTTTGGTATGTGGAAGGAGTTAACTTTTGGCAGAATTCATGTTTTCTCTAAGGTTCTATGGTAATTAATGGTTCAATAGAATACATAATTAAGGTATTCACATGTCTGGAATGTGACCAACAAGATATATTTTCTGATATATGGGGGATAAATGATAGTATTCACATGCTTGGTCGATAAAACATCAAGTAATCATTTTCTTTATAATATGAGATTGGACAGAAGTATTTTTGATAAGCCTAAAGGTTGGAATGGATTAAGTTAGATATTAGATAGAATTATTTTAGGCTATAATTTTTTTCGATACTATTTATGAAATGTTATAATAGAGTAATTTAAAAAAAAAAGGAAAACCCATAGGATGGGCGAGAACCCATCACGTCAGACAAGGTTGCGAGAATCGAACCCACAACTGAAGTGCGACATGCCTTTATCGACTACCACTGGCCTACATGATGTCCCTGGTTTGTGGAAAAGAGTTTTATTTTATTAAGAAGGATGATGGACGAAGTATAAGTCCATTTTGGAACCATATACGATTAATCTCACCATAGATGGACTTATGTATATAACTTTTACTAACCTTATGTTTGAGGCAGATGGAATGACCTATCATTTTCTCACCTGATCTGCTAAAACATTGCGAAAGAAAAATTTAACTTCATTTCTTTAATAGATGAAGTGGAAATCGTTCGAGGCATGGGAAGCATAGAGATTGTCCCAAAATCAAGTAATTTTTTCTTTTAATTCAAAAATTATTAAACAATTTGGAAATGTATTGAAAACCAAAAATGTTGTCCTAGGGCTCTCATATCTAATGAATCAGATGGTATCTTAGATCATCAGAAATTTATGTATTTGTTACTGTTGGCTTTTTTATAACCAGGTTCTCTACAACTCTCCATCAGAACATGATAGTAAGATTTCTCTTTCATATCCATATTTTCACCTATGTTCTCATATGCAGGAACCCTAGTTATTAGTTACTTTGGGTATCTATTTTGTTTCTAACGTTCATTTTTAAAATTATGTTTTAGTATTTCTTTTTATGATGTGGGTTTCTATCAACGAAACTCTCAAGTAATATACTATTTAAAACCCCGATAAATTTCAAGGGAGAAAATCATTTTAAGGGGGGTAGAATTTAACACCAATAGATTTTATGAGATATATTCGTTTTAATTTCTTTCATATCTTCCGTTGTGAGCTACACCATGATTATATTGGGCTATACTCAACACCGTATTAGCTTGTAGTATACACAACACTATTCTTGGATTGTGTTACAAACAATTTCAAGTTTGTTTGATAGTAGTTATTCTATGAAACATTGACTGTATATATATATATATATATATATATTCAATGTATAAATGAAATATGGTTGGATTCTGTTATACGCAACAACAAAGGAGTCTTGCACTATATGCAATCCTGACATGGCTTACATTACACGCAATCGCGATCTTCCTCGATAGCGTGTGTTGTACGCAATACAGGGATTCAATATACAATGATATATGGTTATAATATTATTATGAACTAGCTGTTATGAATAATATTAAATATATTTTTTATTTTAGAACATTATTATTCATCATACACATTTTCTAGAACATGTTATGAGAACAAAATAAATTTTTCGGATAAAATAAGTATTTTTCAAAAAATATAGGTTTGTCGCCTTTTAATGGCGCACCCATTTTAAATATAATTTTCGGCAAGTTTATGAGTCCAATTTTAAAAAACAAACTTCTTATTTTTAATCAGGATATAAAAATTTACATTTTGTAATGTTTTGATATTTTTCTGACAACATTCTTATTTGGATGAATAGTAAGAACACACTAAATTTTACTTAATTTTTTTTTCATTGAGATAATTTATACGGTTAAAATATAATAGAATTTTTTTTCAATGTATAAATACAATATATTTTTACCATTTAGTATAATGTATGTCATTATCATTCATTTTACATGTAATTTATAGGTTAAATCAATTCAATCTTTTGCAATGTTTTAAACAAAAAATCCTTTTTTTTGAAAATAGGATTAATTTTAAATTAATTACTTCAACTTATATGTTTTTAATTTGGAAAAATGGAATCCATATTTGGAATCAGTAGGTCCAAATTATTTTTATAGGCTACTTTTTATTTGTGGGCAGTATGAATAGTAACTACGGTAAATTTTATTTACCGCAGTTAAAGGTAAATTAGATAATTAAGGGTAAAAATAATATTATAAAATTACCCTAAATCATGTATTAATATAATTGGACGATTATATTTCGTCCAAAGGCATATTTTGGTCAAAATGAAATCCATTGGAACACACTTGGATGTGATTAAGACCCTTAATTTATTTTATTTTAAAGAAAGTGAATTATGTCTCACTCAAACATTAATAATTAGATTATTTTTAATATAAGGATATAGAGAATATATTTTTCATTATAAGTACTCATTTGAAATATAAATTTTTTTCTTTATCATGGTAACTTATTTGTATTTTTTAATAAATATTTAATTACATTGATAGTTTATACATTAATGATGTAGAAATTATTTATTTAGTGAAAAATCAATAATAGTGTTTTTATTAAAATAATAATACCTATCAAAAGGACTATAAACTTGACCAAAACTTATTGGTCAATTAGATATATACCATATGCGTCCAATGGTAGATTTGGGGACCATTTGGAGCCTTATAAAACAGATTAGGACATTTATATTATTTTATTTTAAATCATGTCAAAGATGTCACCATCATAATTTAAAAAATATAAAAATTTAAATGTTATGATTTTAAGATGATAAATTCACGTAAAAATATTATTATAAAAGGTATTATATTTATATTCATCATAGGATTTCAGTTTTAATTTTTATTCAACTAATTGGTATATTAAATTATTATACAAAAATGACGTAGTAATTGTTTTATTAAGCGAAATATCAAATAAATGGTTATATAAATATAAATATAAACATTATATTAACTAATTAATGTTCTAAACATATTTAATAGATTAATATGACATGTTAGTAATCTATTAAACATTTTTTTGTATATATCCTCTGTCT
Source organism: Viscum album (assembly GCA_963277665.1). NCBI lineage: Eukaryota > Viridiplantae > Streptophyta > Magnoliopsida > Santalales > Viscaceae > Viscum > Viscum album. The sequence goes on along the minus strand of OY728155.1, from coordinate 1,443,854,473 downwards.
GGATTTTATTTAAATTCAAATAAAAGAATAGTGTCAAAATTAACACTATTGTTATTTTACAAAAATAACATATTATTAAATTGTTTAAAAATCACATAAATATTTAAAAATTAAAAATTTAAATTTATATGGTCCAAAATGTCATAATGTACCCAATTAAGGATAATTCACAAAAAATAAGTAATTATTTATAACAATTTAAAATTTAGAATATTATTACCACAAATAAGATTAAATAAATTAAATAAGGATAAATCAAATTGATAAGGTTTAAAATAATTTCCTAACATGTATAAATTTTACTGGTTTATGATATTACAACCCTATCTTACCACATATCTAAATTTGAGTCAATTTTAAAGTTTTTATGTGGGGTTTGAGGTTATTAAAAATTAATATTTTTGAGGTTTCCATAAGTGCCCCTCTCTTCCCTTATAAAAGGGCACATCCTCCCTCTCCTCCTCACACAAAATTGAGCCTTCATGCTCAGAAAAACCATGATGATTTATCTTCTCCACTTTCCTAGAAACCTACTAGAGGTTCCAGTCTTCTTCCAAGACCAACATTAGTGCCCTAAGTGGTGGTTAAGAGGAGGCTCCTCGAAGAAGAGGTAATCTCTTCTACCGATTCCTTCAAGTTTCTTTAATTTTCTACTTCCTCTTCTTTAGTTTTTTCATTATAAATTAATAACATTAGTATAACTAATATAATGATATATTATTATAAATATAAAAAAACCCTATTTCACCTTCTACCAATCCTATGAAAAATTAAATCACTGCGCATGCATACGTACAAAATACCGTCTCCACGACATGGTGTAATATGATTATCCACCACCTACTTACATGGATGAGTATAATGGTGTAAAGAATGACTGTATATATGGTTATTATAAAATGATAGTAATTCTTAGATATTATATCATCCACTATAATTCCATTCAATAATTTTGGGAATGATATCATCGCTCGTGTGTACGTACCGATTACAGTCTCCATGACTCGATGAGATTCATTACCCATGTTAACCATTCAAGAATGATTATAAAGTATATATATTTAATAATGATGAAATATATGACATATTAAGGATACTGGACTTATTTATATGTTATTTACATACTTCCACTCAATTTAATAAGGAAACGAAAATAGCGTTCATGCGTACATACGACCTACCGTCTCCATGAATGGTGTATTTATTCCCATTTATCGATCTATAATATAAATTTATATTTCGAATATCTATTATATATAAATCATGTTTAAAATTTTGGATTTAAGTAATCATGATCTATGAAATCATATGAATAATTATAAGTCAAATCAAGTATGATAAAGGAAACGGTTTTACCCAAAATGCTACTTAAACATGGAATTAAAAAATGACCGAGTAATATAAAGTCGTAAGTGAATCATATATGATAACATAAATATTATTACGGTTCTGTAACAAGTTAATAATATGTTTATACCCACTATACAGGGGTCTGAGACACATACAAAAGAAATTGGACATAAGGTAAGGGATAATTTTTCAAATCTCATTTTTTCCTAGATTGCTTATACGTAAGTATTTTCTGGGGTTATATTTATCATCCACAGACATGTATTCTAAAATTGTTTTCGTAAAATTATTACCATTCATACATTTATTTTTAAAGTCATTTTACCCTTTGTTGATTTTTACCACATGTTATGGAAGGAATCATTCTTTACTATATGAGGTACTTTTTGACTTTTCTGGAAAAAGTACGAGAAGAAGGTTTTTTTAACTTATACGGCATGAATAGATTTTTATTGTTTTATATGGGTTAATTTTCATGAATCTTCCTCTAAAAGGATTCATTATTATTTTAAAAAAATCTATTTCTTTTAAAATTGATTGGCATTTTGTGAAAATAAAATGATTTTGAAGAAAAAAAGGATATTTTCTTCAAGAATTCTTTTCAAGTGTTTTGTCAAAACTATTTTCCATAAAATATGACATTGTTTAGTATGATTATGTTTCATGTATAATGTATCTATTATTTACATGGTTTGATTGTTCTTATGATGAAATTATATCGATTTGTTTTATATGGATTACGTTATGATGGGACGATGTTTATGACACCCATTTTATTCTTTGGGTTATGATTAATGATTTATGTTTAATTTGTGGCACAAGTAATATTGATTTAAATATGAGATGGGTGGGACCTATATCTCCCTTCAATGCATTTGTTAAAGATTTATATCTCATGATAGCGACATGGATAGAACAACAAGTTAATCTAGTTCAGTGATACAGGACTGGAATAAGGAGTGATCTCGATTCAGAAAGGGACATTGTCCACTATGATGGTCTGGGAAGCAATGCCTTGGATACTATGGAAATCATATCATGTGATTTTTTTTCCACAATTACATGTTTTCTTCCCATGATATTTTATCTTGGTTAATGTTCCTTTATGATCTATGCATTATGCACTGCCAAGATTTATGTCATTACTCATGATTTTGATGTTTTATGTTCATATTCTAACGTTCAAATGTTTAGGGTTTGTTTTATGTTCCCTATGATTAACTTTACTGAGATTTGAGCTCACAATTTTTATGTTTTCTTTTCCCCATGATATAAAGAAAGGTTTTAGGCAAGAAAATAAATTGGGAAGATATTTATGGGATATTTTAAAGATCTTTCAGCTTGATTGGGAATTTTTTTTCTAAGTTTCCAAAGATATTAAACTAATACGGTCTTTGGGAATTTATTTTTGTCATGTATTAAGTATTCCACAAAATGTATGTAATGTAATGTTTATTTACGTCAATGATGGGTCTCTACAGAGCTCATGATAGGATACTGAGTGGTGGATCTTCCTCTCCTCCCTTATCTATGAACCAAAATAGAAATTTAGGGAGGGGTGAAAATATCCTTTTTAATAGGTGTGAACTTATATTAAAAATAATTAATATTAATTTAATAACAAATATGTATATCCATGTGACACCAATTGCATCAAGATGTATGACACTATATGGCTGCCTTACATGGATTACCAATTTGAGCATAAACATTGCATTCAATATATATTTTTGAAAAATTTCAAGAATAACAATGTTTTATATAAAAACTAGTATTATAATTTTTATCAAAAATAGATAAGTGGAGTGGTACATATGTCAAAGTTTACATTCATTCAATTACACTATATTAATTTTCTATGTCATAATCATTTTTTATATTGTGTTTCATTTATCGAATGTTGAATGATGTTTTAAAAGTATTGGGGGTATAATAAAATAGTTTTATAATCATTATTATATCTTCATTATTGGATTACCAATATAGTCTTGGTTTGCTGATAAGAAATCAATAGCAACCATTTAAAGTTATTTTCATGTTTGAATATTTTGAAATACATCCTTACCTCATGTGATGATGTAGTAATTTTTCAGTTTAGAAGGAATAATTCTGAGTAATATACCCCACCCCTCCATCCACACATAATCCTAAATTCGATTCTCACGAGGTTGTCTTCCTCTTTGACCTCTGATGATCTCAGGAACATTTTTCAGAGTCGTGATATGGACAATGATGATTGGGTGAGCATAGAAGAGCTTAATAGGATTTTTGAGTAGACTATAGTGGGGGAACCAATGTAATCACAATAAATATATGGGATAGAAGGTAAGGTATTGGTTCTTTATCCCACTTGATGTTTCCCTTAGGAAACCAATCATACTGGTTTTTGATTATCTATGTTATTTTCCAAAGTCTTCAATTTTATGAGATTTTAGGATTTCAATGTACTTGTTTCAAATCCATACTTTTTAACCACATAAATTCATGGAAATATTCATTAAACATTAATAAATATAGTATAAATACATCTTATTTCCCCTGGGTACTTCCTCTCTTAGAAAACAGATCATGCATGTTGTTGAATGCATGAAGAGTCCACCTAGTTTTCATGAATAATGTAAGCCATTGAGTGGAGGTGTGATAAATGTTAGATGATCACTCACATCAATTTCCTTGACCACGATGACATATTTACAAGGAAAATATTTTTACCCATGGTAAATTAGGATTCACACAGGGAAAAATATTTTAAATTACCATGGTAAGTCCTAAATATCACAGAGTGAATGGTCAAAGAACCCTATTTAGAATGAAGCATTGTACTAAACAGGGACGTAGAATTAATGTGATTTGACGTATAGTGTAACATAAAATACAATGATCATTTTTTAAAAGAATATATCATATATAGATTATAGTTCAACTGACCTATAAAGTGGTATAATTTAAATGATATAAAATTGAGTTCATTTTCCAAAATAAATAGGCTTTATTTTAGGAGTAATAAGGGTTAATGGGCATGATTAATTAACCATAATCTTTTACTTTTTCACTATTTTTAAGAGTGGAATACTTTATATCCCTAAATCATTAGAAATCATTCATGTAGTCTAAGAACATATAGAATATAAATATATAAATGTACAATACATACCCTATTTCAGAAAATGATGTGAGGAATGAAAGACAATAAACACATAAGTCGAGAAACGTTACCCCGAGACCTACCCCACACCCTAACCAAACCAAAACCAAAACCACCACACCAACAATAGTATGAATATTTAGAATTTATATATTTAACCTACTTTCTAACTAGATGTGTAGAAAATTATGTGGTTTTCTATTTTGTAACCCACATGGAATTGTCCAAGGACAACATAGAATGATAGAAAGAAATAAAATTTGACAAATACCAGATAAGAGAATGTTCCAAACCTAGAAAATCATTTTTCACACACTAGATATATTATTTCTGGCATGATAATGTTACAAATAAAAATAATGTATTTGTTTTTTTAATTTTTTGGAACGCATTTATTTACACTCGCATTTAATGTTAATTCATGTTTTTTATGTTTTAATTTTACTAGAATTATTTTTGTAGCATTATGGTTTTTTATTTTACACACACTTTAGAGAAGTTTACTATTAAATCACTGAGACTTTAGAAAAACTATCCTTATGAAATTGGTGCACTACCATTAAAAAACAAGTGGAATATCCTTCCATAACATTCTTTAGTTCCATTATGCAATGCTATGTCAACCATTACATAGAACGCCAGAAGAACATTATGCATCACTGACTATTCTGGGTTTTTTGAAATTAAATATTCAATATGCTATTGGAACAAACACCTATCATTAGGTTGTTGATGTTTGTTTGAGTGTTTGTTTTAATTGGTTTTAAGTGAACAATTCCCTATATTTGTAATATAGGTAAATCAATCCTCATAGAGGGTGAACTCTAGAGATTGACTAAGAGGAGGGGAGGATATGGTCTATTGATGAAGGTATGTTCGAGAACATGTTAGTGAAGAAACTCATATTTTACTTTAGGGTTATTTTTTTGGGGGTGGGATTTAGGCATTCAGGTTCTATGGTAGAGGAGAGAGGTTGTATGTTCTCTTGTAAGCGGTTTTTACTGGTTTTTTATTACCTTGGTAAGAGTGTTATAGCCCAATTTATCATTTTTTCATGTCAAAATTGATTTTATTATTTTTTTGTGTCTTTATTCATGGTTTTATTTCTTTTTCTTCCTCACTCCTCTATAATTCATCTATAATGATATATTTTCCTTCCACAAATTTCCATTTTAAACTTCCATGGTTTTATTTTCTTAATAGCAATGAAGGTGGGGTGGTGTTCATGGCATAGAATATAACTGAAGTGGGGTAAAAAAATTATATCTCTGATGTTAGTCTTCAGGTTTTTTCATTTGAAATTTTAGCATTATGTGATTTGGTCTCCATCATTATGCTTCTATTTGTATTGTGTTTCTCTTTTTCAATTTATTTTATATTATTTATCCTTGTTGTTTTTTTCTCTTTTTATGGGTGGGTTTGTGTAACATTATTTCCCACCCTATGTTTTGTGTGTCTCCTTAGATGCTACACATAACAAATTTGTATCAAAGATAGTTATTGAGCATAGTAATATCTTTGACTAATCTAGATAATGATATCTTTTATGTATACAACAATTTCATTTTTCAATAAGTTTAAATGTGTGATATTGTTGTTCAAAATTATATTTATAATGATTTTTCAGTATCTAAGATGAGAATCACCACTGTCACTGCTTTAAGAGAGACCTTAACCTCCTTTAATGATATTGGACCTATTATTTTGAAAATGTCTCATTCCCTATTATGGTTGACCATTGCTGGAAATTTTTTACAAGTTATTTTCTATGAGAGATATGTAAGTTCAATCTAGTTGATGATTAATAATATTTATAAGACTAGGTCCAATTTAGGAATATTACAAAATAAAATGAATCTTAATAAATTCAAAATGGTCTTTAAGAACACTGAGTGGACCCATTTAGATAATTTGAATAAGATAGTTATATAATTATCCTACATAGATGCCAAAATAATTAATGAGGACCATGGTTGTTTATTTCAAAATTTCAAGGTTTAATTATTTAATCCGGTTAGAGGTTCATTGATTTATTATTGGGATTCCATCAGATAAGATGATGTGAAGTGATATGTCTTGTATAGAGATAATAAAATTCAATATTTCAAGATAGAGGGAAGTGGGATAATGTCTTTGGCTGAGTTTCATAGTGTTGAAGGTAATCCTAAAGGAAAAGGAATATAATGGAATGATGGTAGGTGGTTTAAATAGTTTAAGTGTAATTACTATTGAAAAACTGGCCATATGAAAAGATATTTCTACAAGGATACATTGGGTGATAGAATGACCACGAAAAATGTGATATTCCCTAGTTATGATCATGTTGAGCTTCATTACGTATGTTTAATTACCCTTAGTAGAGAGTTGGAGTAGCTTTAGGTTGTCATTCATCTGTGATCATAAGAATTGATCTGCATGTGATTTGTAGGGGAATCCGATTGGAAGATAGGGTGTGGGTACAGTTTCTTTTCTAATATAGTAGGTCTTAGGTGGTGACATACCTCTATTAATATTTTTGTGTTTTCATACTATTTTTTCTACCTATTTTACTTCTTTCATTATTACTATTTCACTTTTGATAATGTTTTTACTCTACATTTTTGTAATCCAATGATTTTTTGAGGAATTGGGTCTAGATCTATTTCAATGGGTGTCACAAAAATATAGGAAAGATGGATGAGAAATATAATGTAATGTATCCAGCTAGTTATAGGTATGTATTTGTGAGAATCTTAGGTAATTAAAGGCATGTTTTTTTATTAATGTAGTTTATTAGAATTTTTCTTATCTGAGCATCTATTAGTAGTTGATGAAGTTATAAGTGTTGGTAATGGAAGAAATGGTACACTATGGTAAAAACTAGGAACTATGTTAGGTTTGACTGACCATGTATGAGTTTATGTTCTTTTTTTGTAAAGACTATCTTATCCAATTGATATATTAGACTAGTGTTGGAAAACAGGAATACCTCCACAGTGTTCCTTTCATTTAATTTCAAATGGTGGAAATTTATTAAATTTTATATGTTAATGTAACAAATTAAAATGTATGTATATTATTTTTTACTTCCTCAATTATATATTTTTGAATATCACATTAAAGGTTAATTAATGTTTGTTTAAGACTGATTTCATTAAAAATTGATGTTTAAATATTCTGGCTATTTTATTTTATTCTTACGTGGGGGTAGTTTACCCTTACAAGGATGAGGCTTCTAGTGACACACTCATACAATGAAGGTGTTCTACCCCTACACAGAGGTGAGATACATTTAAAAAGTGGTTATAAAACAATTACATAGAATTTCAAGTTACCCTTATGTTGAACTATTTTTACATTTAGATATCGCACGATAAGACCCCTAAAAATCATAAACTATTAGAGTTTTGTTAAAATGACTTCTCTAGCATGATCCCCGAATAAACACATATCCATGAATTAACAACCCTATTTTTCCTTATAAATCATTGGATTTTTTAAATAATATGTTTTAATCAGGGAAATATGTGAGCATGAGATTCCAAGACATATAGTGGATCGATGCTGATATATTAAAATTATTAAAAATATTTTATTACAAATTCAAACCATTTAGTAATTATTGGTTTTCAAATTAATAGAGACCAAGGATATGAAATAAAATACCATGGTTTAATCCAAAACATTGGGTCTACCCTAGGCATGATATAATTGTAGTCAGAATAAGATAGTCTGTAACATGTAACAGTTTTTGGGTGAATTTAATAAAATAAAATATATATGATTTTTATTTTAATTTAAGTGTCAAACCTAATTTAATTTTCAAATACCCCGTTATATAATATCAAAAAGATTATATAAAAAACCTAAGAATATTTAAGATGATGGTGATGAGAAATCTTGTTTGAAAATCGATATCGAAGAACGTCAATGATTAGATCGAGGTGAATCAAGTGGAAGATATCAAACGAATCGGTCCTTCGTGACTGGATAACAATATCTTTACCTAATGATTTAACATAAACCAAGGTTTGAAATTCTATTTATGAATTTTAAACCTTTTTATTTCATCATACATGGATTATTCATCTAATTTAATATTTGGCATTTTCCATTTTTTCATGAGCCCCAAATTTGATAAATAATTATTTATATCATTATTTGTAATTATTTCACCTAATTACACTAATTTTAACTGCATATTCTTAATTTTTGGTTGAGATCACATCAACTAATGACTATTTAGACTCTATTTTTGGGAATATCTCCCTACTATTCTTTGTTTTTTTTCTCATTGTCCCATGAGGTCACAATTCAACATTTACAAGGATGGTTTGACTATGATCAAACCGAAATATTATGGGTGGTTTTGGGAATGATGTGAAGTTTATTGATTATTATATGAATCATGATGGATTGTGTATAACATCCAAACCCAGGATCCATTATGATGTTCCCCAAACCGGTTGGTTACATGGACTCATGTGAGATACCTCAAACTCAATACACAACCAACTAGAAGTGAAATTCCTATGGTGGTAAGTTTGGGAGACTAAACCTTCATGATCAAAGTAGAAAATCGGGATATACAATAAATCAACAATGAATGTAGACGAAAATAAGTAGTGAGAAACAATTCAAATCATAATCTATGATCCTGAACCTACAACCATCTGGCCTATTAAGGTACCAAATGGTAGCACGAATAGGGTTTGAGAAATACAGTGAAGGGAACCACCATCAATGAGTAATTCTACCCTCTATATGACTATAAAATACAGAATTATGTTTTTATACTAATAAGACTGTAAAAAAAATTGTAATCAATTAGGCCTCAGGTTCTTCAAAGGATATGTATCCGACCATATCTTCTTCGACCTAAGTATGAATATCATTGCTGATGTGTCACAATATATAGATAACTATATTTATATTTATATGTATGTATATTTATTATATAAAGAGTAACATATATAAGTAGATATATATAGATACATTGTCCTATCAAAGACTCAATGCATAATTCTGGCATCCATACATAGTCACAAGAGTCTAATGAATTAATAATAAGGGATTCAATTCCCATGTATCGCAAAAAGGGTTTCCAAGAATGAGTATCACAATAAGGAAATAAATACATGAGTATCACAGAAAAAAATTTGTGCCCGATTATCCCAATAAGGGACACCATGGCTGAGCATGACAATATGGAACACCAAGCCTAAGTATCAGAATAAGAAATATCATTCCAAATTATCACAATAAGGTACACCATTCCCTTAAATATAATAAGGGAAAAAATTCCCAATTATAGTTCAAGTGAATACTTTTTTTCATTTCATTCATATGTTCCCATGGAGGGGAAAATGGATTTTATTACCATTAACTCTTCATTTAATCCAATTTACAAAACTCAGATCATTAACTTATAATTGAGATGTACATGTACATGAACATGCCTTATTAAATTTTAGTTAATATGTGTTAAAGAATTACATGTTCAAAATCATTACATAAATCATTTAAATTAATCCAATTTATTTTCCACATTATATGAGATAAGACATCTCACCACATAGGGGGTTTTATTAAAAGGAGAGGCATGATTTTCATACTTATAATAATTCATTTTAATCATTTATTTATTTAGGGATAAATCAATACACCTAAAAAGGTGATAAATTCAAAATAAAATAATTGTGATCATAAACATAAAAAAACCACCTATAATGGTGGTAAAAATATATGGAAAATATAGGGGTCAAATAATATGATCATAAAACCCAAAAGGGGGAGTTTTAGTTGATGAAGGAAACCTCTGATGATTCAATTATATGTTGAAGGGATAACTAATTAATGATGATAGATTTAACAATGATTATTTTCACACATTGGATGTGATGCACGGAATGGTCCGACATACGACATAATGGCATACTATAAAAGCCAGGTAGATATTCAAAGAAAATCCATAGACCACATACCTCATGATTAGAATTCCTCACATATCCATTATCAATCATTGATATGATTTGGTTCGAGGGATATTAGATGAGTATTCAAATTCTCTTGAAATAGGGAAAATGATCTTGCAAGATGATCACATTAAAAGTGATATGAGAAACTAATAGTAGTGTCAAGAGGAGTTGTAGACTTTGTGTTACCATTCCCATGAAATCTAATATGCATTAATTAAACCACTAATATAGGATAAATCACCAAAGGGATAGGTGGAAGAGGTGATCACATGCTGGGACCTCCACGGTGAGTGAGGGAAGAAAATTTGGAAATTCGCATTTTTGTGTGGAGGGGAAATCATTCATTTTCACATTTAACTACCTGAACAATTTTTCTAAACAATTCAATTAACAATGCACCAACCGTACGATGCTACCTTCTATTGTGTAACCCACATCACATACGTACCGCACTGTTAGACAAATTATGTGCAACCCATGGGTTCACCTCTTCAACATTCTCCAAGCCCCTCACGTGGGCATGTGACCTTAGGTACAGGTTTGGGAAAACCACGTGACACCCTCTAAGCCCGTCCAATAGTCCAAAAAATTCTCCCAATAAGTGGAACACTATTAATTTAATGTATTCCCCATTAAAAATATAACCACATGGTTTGGGATTCATGGTTAGTACAAACCATGTTCCAAATATGCACCTATGTCTATTTCTCCTAAAATAGAGTTTTCACAGCCTGATGAATGAGAAACTCATCTGAATCTTCGATACAACATCCCAGACATAAAATAAGTTTAAAGAAAAAAATAAATTTTTTTCCAATTCTTGTATTTACATCCTGAAGCTTGATTTAACATTTTTCTCATCCACCAAACGAAAATTCCATCCAGTTGAATGCAAGGGATCCACATTACAGATACTGGGTGATGCATTTTTGGATACTGGATCTGGAGTGGTGACAAGAGGTTTAATTTGTTTTCATCAGGTGAACAAATATTTGATTTATAGCCATCAGAGGATGGAGGTCAATTGCTGGAGAAATCTTCCTTCAAATTTTGGTAGTCAAATGGTGTATTTTTTTATGAAAAGTTGAATAAAGGATATGTGTAAATAAAATCATGTTTTTTGTACATAACTAACTATATGAAATGTAATGTAAAAGAACACACACAATTTAGCCCCATGGATTTGGAAGTTAGGGTCTTTGGCGGAGGTAAATATCACATTCCATGTGGAAACATCACACACTGTGTGACCTTTTTCTGGTGGAATGGTGTGTACTCTAGAAGTACACACACATAAACATGGCCAGACACCCAAGCATAGACAATGTACATGTGCATAATCATGTACTAGGACACATCTAGGGTACTCAAAAATGATCATGTACATGATCATGGCCTGATGTACACAGGCATATGGTGGAATATCATGAGCGGTCCCCAGGTGACTGAGACACACCATGTACCCCCTTTAAAAACCGTGTAGTAATAAATTATTTCTCAATCTATGTATAAGGGTGAATTAAACCAGGTTATGAGGTGATGTGACATGCCTTGTGATGCTGCATACACATAGTATGACCCCACGTACACACTATGTACTTCTCACCATGAGATTTCAACCTTATTTATCGGTGTTTTCGGATTCAGATTTTGGCCCATGAGTAGCCTATCCTGATTTTTTCCATGTGGAATGATATTATCACATTCATATAGAATTTTGAGATACTATGTGAGGTGTTGCAAGAATGACACTTCTTCAAGAGATTCTTGAAAGATAAAACTAGTTGGGCGGGATCATCGAAGAGATGTTAGGGTTGGAAACCCCATATCATACTAGGGCATAGATCCCTTATATTATTCTACCTAATGTGTGTGACCCCATAACATAATAAATCTATTTTAATATATCTGCTTTTTTCGCCACTAAGTCACTACGATATAGGCCTTATATCTACTAAGAGACCCCATGATAAACTAACGTGTAGGTTCTCTATCTACTTTATGGAACCACCCTAATTCACTACAGAACGATTCCTATATCTACTATGTGGAACCCCCTATCAAACTAGGGATCAGGTCCTCTATTGGGGATTATCCCCTCTTGATTGTGGAGTGAAGTCACGATGTGTGGTTCCTCAACACAGTTTCTTGAATGGATACTCAAGACATTAAGAATCACATATGGACACTTGGATCTTCTAGAAAACACATAATTCATTGCTATGATTTGGAGATTGAGATACATTTTCTCCCTCACTAAGGGTTATTTATGAATTATATTTGGTATTTGTTTCCCTCTTAGTATGGGTTGGGTACAAAAATGTTGTATCATTCTATTTATTATGTTGTGTTTTTTGGGAGCATCCTTCATTATATGTATAACCACACCCCTCTAGGGGATTTTCCCACATGTGTCACATCTTACGTAAAAGTTTGGATTTTTTTGGTGAAATATGAAAATCATAGAGATATCATTGGTGAATAGATCACATACGTTGTCCAGGATTATATACTAGGAAGTGGGATCAATTCAGTTTTTTCTAATATCCTATAGTGTTTAGGTTGGGACCTCATTTTTAGTGGGGAAAGAAGTTTTATATATACGATTTGGTTTATACTATCGTACACTGATGTATTACCTAGAGGCTTTATCAAGCATGGTTATACTTTGGATGTTATTACCTGTTATTAATCTTCTTCAATGTTTCGTGGAATGGATGATGTGCATGCATAAAAATACATAGGATAAGGAATCCCATTTCATTTATTCCTTCATGGTTATAATATATACCCTCAAGCCTTTTTGAGGTGGTATTAGGGTAGTAACACATGGGAATAGTTTTCTACATGGACCTCGATGGGTCTGGCCATAACACTCAGGTTATTGGTGTTTGTTTGAGAGTTTTTTTCTTTTGTTTTAATTTCCTAATTCACCACATTTTTAAGAGATATATATGAAAGAATAAAGACTTAAAATACTAGGGAGAAATAATGAGAAGGGAATGAAGTGATCCAAATGCGAGGACTTTTTTGATGGCTTATAAGCAATGAAACATGTTGTTTACTATTAAGAGTACATTTTAGTGGTTTTCTCACATCATATATGTTTTGTGAAAGAGTATATTATTTTACGGTTCTCTTGGAAGGTGTCCTTATCTGAATGTTTTATCCCTAGTATGTGGGTTTCTACCAAATTTATTTTGTTATTTTAGATATTTATTTCATAGATTTTTTGTTTCTGCTTCTGTCTTCCAAGTTTTTGGAGTTTTATTGCATCCTTCCCCTAGAATTCAGGTTTTTTATGTATTTCCATTATTCAAAATTTTGTTATATGCTTCCATGGTTTTCTTCTCTTAACAATAAATACGGTTGGGTGGGTTCTTTAAATGGATTAGAACTATAGTGTTCTGAACGATGTTAATCAACTATGTTTTTTATCATTGTAGTTTTTTCATTTGGAATTGTATCTTTTTTTCTTGTATCAAAATCAATTTTCATCTGTTTTTATTTTGGTTAACTTTTATTTTTATTTATAGGATTAATTGTTTTTGTTGTTTCTTGTTTTTGTGGGTGGGCTTGTGAGAAACATCCTCCTACCACAGAGATGTGTGTCTCCTTATATACCTCCCTAGAACACATTATGTAATACAATAATGAATCAATTTTGTGGTTTTCATAATTATATCTAATTGAGTCACTTGGTCTTGGTAAAAACTCTATATTATAAAGGAATCACTTTTCTTGTAGAACGTTTCATCAATAATCAATAAAATATGTGATTTTAAACCATATTTAAATATAATAACCCAACCCACTCAATGGTTAAGAATGGGAATATATATCTAGCTAATAAATTAATATCATTTCAACATATTCACAAAATGATCATGCAAGAAAGTGGATGTTAATATTTAGGAGAATAAGATAATTGAAAACCCCATATTAAGATGATCATAAAAAGAGTACTTCACTAGAAACAATCACTTATCACTATATCCTGGAACTAGAAATACTCACCCCATCATGCTAGTCCTGAGAGAGCTCAAAAAATAAAAGAACCATTGACATCAATAATAAAATAGGAGGAATCTCACAACAACACTTCTCTATTAGTGATACAATTTTTAATTGCATAACATAACCCCTTATCACCTCATAAAAAAAATCTTCCATGAAATCTCTATCCATATATAAACATTGTATATCATAAATTATAATATATTTATACCATAATTATGATAATTTTATTTTGAATTAATCTCACAATTTACGCATAAATCCCATGATCTAATTCCCACATGAATATCGAAAATTATATAAAATATTGGTTGGCCAACAATCTATATCATTTAAATTTGTGGCTCATTGCATGAACTATAATTCACAATATGAATGGTAATCCATGTTTCATATTTATGGAAAACATGTGTCATTCACTCTTTTAATTCATTCTAGGAATTCATCCTCATTATCCATTGCTACAATATGAATGAACCATTCACGATGTTCCAGGGAAAATGTGGAGTGAGTGAACACCTCATTCATGTTATTATTACATTCCATACATGAACCATGGCATGATAGAACTTCCTTGTGGCATGACACTTCTTCAAATATGACTGATAATTTCATATCAGTCCATCCATTTTCTAAAAATATTCCACCATTAATCAAATCATTTCTTCCATATCTTTCCGTAACACTATCAATATTGGCAACAATAATTTCAGCCCCATAACATTACCCATGTGACATATTAATATCTTTATGAATGGAATAATCCCACTAAATTTATTACTTTACACCATTATGATATGAATCCTTTATTCTTGTGGCATGAACAAAACCAATAATATTCCTTCAACATTATCTTTGTCTTGATCTTCCCCTCATGATTGAAAGACATTAAATATGTGGAAAAAATGTATTTCTTGACTATAAAACTCTTAAAACCACAACATTCATGAAATGAAGAGGATTTTAATGAAAGAAGATAATGTTTATGAACTATCAAAACTTATTATATCAAACATCAAAAGCACAATCTCCAAAAAACTAAATGTGCCATTTAATTAATAAATCCTATAAAATCACTCAATAACACATATGTAGTAAAAAATTAATCATTGTAATCAAAAACATGTCATGATTTCATATCAACCTACATAGATTTTTTAATGTAATAAACAGGGAATTTTAGATTGAGTTTTCTCTTCATAAAGGATTTATATATGGCATGTTCAAGCACTAGAATAAATTGTGTAGTTAACAGGGGCATCAAATAGGACTCAAAGAGGCAGTAGTGAGATTCCATGATAGAATAAATGGTGTGCTTTTGTGGACAATATATCATAGTTAGGTACATGTGATGCAAGAATCTGTTCGAGGAAGAAGTTGTGGCCCACAAAAATGAAATTCCATAATTTTAGTTAAAATGTATATTTCCTGAGTGTGATGTGTTATAATACATAATATATATATATATATATATATATATTGGAGGGGAAAACATAATATTTGTGTATGATGTGTTTAATCAGTAGATGGGTATAGGCCGAGCCATCCCACCATGGTTTCCTCCTACCTCGTGAAGATATGCACTAGGTTTTCCTTTGGACCATTGATACTCATCTCTAGTGAAATTTATTTAGAATGATATGATATATACCCCAAACACAGTCACCTAGAGACATTGTTTACATTATTATGTTATCACTATATATTAGTATTCATATATAAGAGGAATGAATAGTTTATTAGTCTTAGTAATCTAGATGCATACTTTAATCTCACATTACATTTGAAAATATAAAATATAAAACACATTGAATGTAAATATTATGCATCCATGAAAACATTCAAATATTCCTTATTCATATTATTGGAAAAGGAAAAAAATTATTCTGATCAGAGATTCTCAGAAATGGTTATTTATAGTGTAATATATTAATAGTAAATAAGGCATAATGAATATGGTATGGTAAATAACTAAAAAAACATTTCATTAATCAATAACTTGAGAATAAAGATTAATATAGAATATGTAAATAAAGATAATATATATATAATCATTTTATCTTTATAATTATCAATTTATATTATTGAAAACATTGTATTTACTTTAATACCTAATTCAATAATAATGAAATTCATAATACAGGACATTTGAAACATACCGTTAAGGACTTGTTCCAGGATAGTTTAAACTATGGGTATGTATACACTAAAACCCCATTTAAAAAGGCTATCCTGTGGGTTTATCTAATGACATACACCGATTAATTTTAGGGATATATAATTACAGTCTCCACCCATTACTTAATAAGACTAATGCAATCATTATATTAATAAATAATTTAATTGAATCAACAAGACTTATTTCAAATATCCCATAAAAGAAGGAAAAAATAGAGAATGCTAATAACATCCCCAATAAACTGATTATAATCCAATAAAATAAAAAATAATTTTGGTATCATTACAATATATACCTAGTGGTGAAACAAGTGTTGTTGAGGATGAATAAAAATAGCACCAAAAGTTCATTAAATACATTATTAAGAGAAGTACAGTTTTAATTTGAAATTCTCTTTTAAAAAATATAATGGCCCTGAATATTTAGAGAAACATTGAAACATATAATGTAATATTAATATAAATTAGCAGTCATAATGATGTGAAATTATATTTATTCCATATACATTAAAGAGATATTACTTTTACATTTTCAGTAAAAATACATAATTACCTCATTTGGAAATGAAATTAAGATTCATTTTAAATAATTTTTTTAAATAAACCATGGGTAAAAATTTATTTTATAAATTATTTTATTATAGTAAAATTATTCTCTGTAATGTTTTAAGGGAAATAAGGATATAAAAGGGAAATATTCTTGACCGAGTAGGAAAAAATTTAGGTTTCCATAAAAATATGATTTCAGTATATTGAGAACACAAAGAGTGAAAAATGAAATAAAAAGTGGTAATTTGTATAAATAACCATATAATAATAATATATTATAGGTTTAATATATAAATATCATATTATTTCCCCTTTATATTATTTAAAATAATCAAATTTGAATAATGATGAGATTTTGAAATAAACCCTTACTTCTTTAGTCACATTTGAATCATAACAACCATGAAAGAAATAAATTAAAATAAAAATTTAATTACCAATAATATATGTTCAATCAAGGTATATCACATAAAAGGGGAAATATATAAATCAAATCAAAGAAAAAAGTGGTCAATATTACATGTATAAAACACAAACAAATGTGAGACAAGAAAAAACTAACCACTTAGATAAATCATGAATCATAACGCCATGAAATAAATAATTTCAAATGAAACACTAAAGAATAATAATATGAAGATAATCAAGGTATATCATATAAAATAGTTATTATATAACCCAAATCATAGAGTAAAGTTGTGAATATGAAATATATCTTATGGAAACCAAAGTGTGAAGAGAAAACCCTTACCGCTTTCGTAACTTTTGAATTATAACCAACAAAAGTTAATAAAATTCAATAAAACATTAAATAACATAAACATAAAGTTAATTATTGTATATAATATCAATGGTAATATATATACACTACGTAAAAGAAAATAAGTGGTTAATATGGCATATATATTACAAAAACAAGTGGGATATGAGAAAACCCTAACCTCAGGTCTGACTTCCATCGTATGTGTTATAACATCCTATATAAATAATAAAATTTAATATAAATATATTCTAGAACCATAAATGTATATATAATACCACAAATTAATTAGGTATAATTTTTTTCAATCCATTTATTAATAATTATATATTAATATAACTATTCTGGGTGATGACAACTTCATTTTTCATGTATGTTTAGGTATGGTTATTTTTTCCCTTATACATTGATTAGGGTTATATAATACATTGAATGTTAATAATGATATAAATATCATATATATTCATTATATAAATATATAAATTTAAAATCATCCATAATATTTGTCATGCCCTGCCTTCACCAAAAAGCGGGAAGGGACATCATATTGCCAAACCCTTCCTACATTATGTTGGAGGATATATAATGACCCCCGAAACCCGCCTTCAATAGGTCCCGGAGTGGTGACCAGCACCAAGGGTATAGAATATCACACAAAAAGGAAGGAATTACCCTTTTTATTTTTATAGGATCGATAGATAAGATAGCAACCCGAACAACACCAAAGATGAAAGTAAGGGTAAATCCAAATGTAACCCATTCCCATATGCATGTTCAATAGTAAATGATACTAGCCACAAAAACTCTGAAGGTATGTACCAAAAAAAGGAAAACAAAAACAAAAATTGTCCCAAGGTTTGAGCTAGTACTGTCCTACACGATCTCTAAAGTCCTCCTGGAAACTTGAAAGTAGTTTTATATATATAGGGTGAGCATACAAGTATACTCATTAGGGAAAATCAAAATCTCTCAAGCACAAGTGGGGTAAGCATTCTAATGCACTGTGGGAAAAGAGAAACCAAATCACCTAGCAAGGAAAACAATCCACCCAAGCCTCACCAAGGCACACTCCCCAAATAACACAAGGCAAGTAATGTATAGTAAGAGCACATCAATATTTGGGTACCGTGCACCACTTTCCCAATGGTTATTGATGAAATCCTACACATCGAACAAATCCTGCAATTCTCACCGTAGTCCCAATGCCAAACCCAACCCGCACACACTTGGTCCATAACCTCATTGCAGTACCACAACCAAAACCAACCCGCACACACCAAGGCCATAAACACTATCCCACCCGCAGAAAACTGGGCCACAACCCCCATGAGAAACCACACCCGCAAACACCTAGGTTAGAACAACTACTTCCATCCCTGAAGACACCTGAGCCTCATCCCGAAGACACTTGGGAAACAACCTTCCCTCAAACACCTGGGCCAACCACCACAACTACCCTTCCTGAAGATTCTTGGGCTAATAATTGTCTTCAGGCCATCATAGCCTACCTGAAGAGTCTTGGGCTATTCAGGAAAGGGAGAATAAATGAGATAATAACCAACCACTCATAGGAGTGCTGGGGAAACACCCTCCCAATGTAATGGGGTATTTGGCACTATGTTCTCAACTTGGGTGGGGCGTGAATAAGAAACATAAGAAATACAATATATTTATATGTAACAGGAACTCATCCCAACCTAAGGGATCCAAAACCTAAGCAGAAAACCATCGTTACAATTCATTCATAAATACAAGCAAAACACTCGCGGCCAAGTAATAACTCATGCCCAAAAAAAAATTCCCCATTTAAACCATTCTAGTTTTCATGTTCAAGTGCTCCCATTTGGATGAAAACTACACTACTGGGCCACTAAAAGAAAAAACTACAAACCAGAGAATACAAACAACCCAACAACAATTTAAGCATTCAAACAAGGTTCTCTTGTAAAGTTACAACAAAAAAAGGGATTAGTGAGATCTCTCAAAGTACTGGAACAAATTAAAACTTCACAAAAGGGATAAGTGAGATCCCTCAAGGTACTGGAACGAAATAAAACCCTAAGACACGGTTCTGTTTCCCCAAAACTAGGAACCAATGATTTCTCAACAATAGAAGATCCCACCTGAGTTTGTGTCACAACAGAGTAACCACACACTTCAGAGTCACAACCAAGAGGATCTCATCCTCACCGACATCACTCCATAAGAAATCAAACAGAAAAAAACACCCAACACCAAAAAAGAGTAGGGAAACTTCCAGGTTCAAGAACATCACGCATTATTTTCTTCTTTCTGTTGGTTATCTAGGGTGAACAAACATGGTATTATGTTTCCGGGGCATCCATTTAATCCACCATGTTTACGTGATTAAAAAATTTACAAGTAATAGTCATTTAATCATCACAAAAGACAAGGGTTCGTTAGTGCGCAAAGAAAACCACCAACAGATATGATTTTCAGTGAGCATAGGCCCACAGAATTCAGAACGCATATCAACATAAAAGAGTCTAGCAGAACATCGATCACCCCCCTTTATTCTTTAATGGTATGTTGATTATCTTCATTAATTTTGGTTTCATCAATACCCATAGAAATTATATTGTACCCACCCAACATGATACACAGTAAGGAGAGACAAATGAAAATCCCTACTTGGTTGATAAAGGATCGATGGTTTTCTCTGCACGCCAAGAACAGGGGATACGCAGCTTACAGGGGAGGAATTCCATGCACTCTAAGAGGTGTAAAAAGCTCCAGCAGTGGTGCACCACAAGCCAGGGAAAGAGAGTAACTCCAGGTGCACCAGGGTGATGATAGAAAACCCGTCGAGAAAAAACAATAATCTATAGTGTGAGGTATAAAGATAAGGTCCTGCAGTTATGAGATATGGAATTTTGAATGCATGGAAAGTCAGATAGCGGTTTACTATGCGGCTAGGAAGTTACATAGGATGATATTAAGGTTCTATTTAATACCCACCCCCCCATTGGGGAGGTTTCTTAGGATTTTTAAGAATTAATTATGGGCTTTAAATGGATTTAAAAAGGGTAAAATAATTAATTTACGTCAAAAAAAAATTTACGTTGCGACAGCTGGAATGGAAAATGAAAATGAAGGGTTGGGTGAGGACACGGTGCCACCCTCATGGTGTCACCCTTACAGTGCAACCTTCAAGGTTTCCCCCTTATGGTGCCACCTTCACTGTGTCACTGTCACGGTTCCACAGTGACCGGTGCCACCGTCACGGTGCCACTATTTTGGTGGAGCCTTATTTTGGAAATGTAATGGGATGGGAGGGTCTGGACCATTACATTAGATACCTCTTAAACTATTCTCGCCCTAGAGAATATAAAACAAACCAAAAGATAAGATAGGGTCTGAACAACCACCTTGAAAGATACCTCTCAAGAGTGAACCTCATCGTTATCTAGAAACACCTCTCCCTCAAGAAAACAGGAAACATACATGGGTAAAACTACCCAATCATATGGGTTGTGGAGTCTGTTCTTCCATGTCAAGATACTATCCTCTTTGGGCAGCACTGACTCTCCCGCATGGGTTTAATCACATCCACCTTAATGCGTCTTGAGTAGGAATTAGGTCATCCCCTCACCATAGCCAGGACATTTCACACACATTCAGACAATAAGGAAAACAACATATTTGATATCCAACAAGTTTAAGCATTCCATCACAAACAAGTACAAACAGAACATCAAAAAACTCAAAAAAACTCTGGGTACTAGGAACACATATGTTCTTCTCGTTCCTATGTACTCTCCTCAAGCCCACCATGCCTCCCCAACACACGAACCAATGGAATGGTTCATCCACGAAGCACCTTCTCTTCACGACCTTCGATCATCACAGGTAGCTCTCCGAACAATGCATCATCCCTGATATCTAGCTTTCCATAGTCGAGGACGTGTGAATCATCATGTAGATATCGTCGGAGCTGGGACACATGGAATACGTCGTGCACCCTTTGTAGCGATGGTGGCAATGCCAGCAGATAAGCCACCTCACCGACCCACTGCAGCACTTCAAATGGTCCAAAAAACATGGGGGAAATATTACTCTTTATGCGGAACCTCTGCTGCCCACATGGGGGGGAGACCTTCAGAAATATGTGGTCTCTATCACCGAACTCCAAGGGGCTCCTCATATTATCGTTATATGACTTCTGTCGGTCCTGATCCACCTTCATCCTCTCTCGTATAAGCTGAACCCTCTCTGTCGTACTCTGCACCACCTCCGGGCCAAGTAAACCTGCTTCCCCAACTTCTATCCAGCACATGGGTGAGCGACACGACCTCCTGTAAAAGGATTAAAATGGAGAAATACCAATGGTAGAGTGATAGCTATTATTGTATGCAAACTCTACCTGTGGAAAATGTCACACCCATGATCCCCCAAAATCAAGGACACATGCTCGTAGCATGTCCTCCAACGTCTGGACGGTGTGCTCTGTCTGTCCATCTGTCTGGGGGTAGAAGGTAGTGCTATGTCATAGCTGGGTGCCATAGGCATGTTGCAATCCCCTCCAGACTCATGAGGTAAACTGTGCATCCATATTAGAGACTATGGATCTCAAAATTCCATGTATCCGCACCACCTCATCCAAATAACTCCATGTTGTGGCCTCCATTGCGACTGAATCCTTGATCACCAGAAAGTGGGCCGATTTTTTCAATTGATCCACCGCAACCTAGATAGCATCGTAGCCTCCAGGATCCATGTGTAGCCTCGTGATGAAATCCATCGAGATGTCGTCCCACTTCCACTCAGGAACGTCTAATGGTTGCAATAAGCCGCCTGGAACAAGCTGTTCACCCTTCACCTGCTGACACACTAGGCACTTTTCTACGAACTCTACAACTACCCATTTCACCCCGAGCCACCAAAATTTTCTCCTCATACCCTCATACGTCTTGGAAACTCTCTAGTACACTACTTGGGGAGTTTTGTGGAACTCACTAAGAACTCTCTTGTGCATCTATTCTGGAAAAAACAACTACCCTTGGAAAGCATCTGATTTTGACCATCCTCCATCCACCCTTCAGGATCTTTACCTTGGTTAACCTGGTCATGCACCACTTCACTTTTTGAGTATCCCCATTGAGACTCCTCCACCTTCCACAGTAGAGAAGATTGCACTGTCATCTGATACAAGAAACCTCTTCCCCCTTCCTCCCTTGCATCCAGGTGCAGTGCAGCCAACTCCTATATTGCCTTCCAAGCATCTTCCGACTCTCGAACTGCATCCTTCTGCAACTTCCTGCTCAAGACATCAGCCACCACATTCCCTTTTCCTGAGGTGTAGGAAATCCCAAAGTCGTAGTCTTGATGAAATTCCATCCACCTTCGCTACAGCAAGTTCAGGTGCCGCTGGGAGAATAAATAATTCATGCTCTTATGATCGGTGAAGACCACGAAGTGCTCCCTGATGAGGTAGTACCACCACAACTTTAGTGTGAACCCGATCTCCACAAGCTCTGGATAGTGGGTGGAATAGTTATGCTCATGGGGGAGTAACTATCTAGACCCATAGGAGATCACCCATTGCCGCTACATCAATACACATCCGAGGCCTTGCCCTGAAGAATCAGAGAACACCTCATATGCCGCCCCTTATTCTAGAAACCTCCGCTCTAGGGCACTAACCAACTTCTCTTTCAGATAACCGAAGGTTGCCTCACACTACTCATCCCATGATAAATCCTGGTCCTTATGGTCAAAGCTGTCAAAGGTGCTGCAACTCGCGAGAAGTTTGGCATAAATCTCCAGTAGTAACCTTCCATCCCGAGGAAACTACGAACCTCTGCCACATTCTTGCGTGCTGCCCAAGAAACAACTTCCTCAACCTTCGATTGGTCTACTGCTATCCCCAGCTCGGACACAACATGCCCAAGGATGTGCAGTTCTCGCGTCCAGAACTTTCACTTGGAAAACATCCCATAGAGTTGGTGCCATAGGAGGACCTCAAAAACCATTCTCAAGTGCTCAGCATGATCCTCCTATGATCTTGAGTAGATCAATATTTTGTCAATAAACATGACTACGAACCGGTCTAGATATTCCCGGATGACGGAGTTCATGATCCCCATGAATACAGATACAACGTTTGTGACATCGAATGAGATGACCAAAAACTCAAAGTTCCCATATCTTCACGTGAAGGACGTCTTCGAGATATTGCCCTCCTTCACCCTCAACTGGTGATATCCTGACTGTAGGTCAATCTTAGAGAACCATCATGCCCCCATCAACTGGTCAGAAAGATATTCTATCCTTGGAAAAGGGTAGCTATTCCTGAACATTACATGATTCAGCCTCCAATATTCTATGCACAGCCTGAGACCACCATCTGCATTCCCTGCGAAAAAGATTTGAGCACCCCACGGTGACACACTTTGTGAAAAAAAGCCTTCTTCATCGGATATTCAATCTGAATCTGCAACTCCCGTATCTCAAAAGGTGCCATTCGATAGGGGGCCATCAAAATAGGATGAGTACCATGTTGTAAGTCTACCCCAAACATGATTTCATGTCGAGGGGGTATAGTCATCACCTCTTTAGGGAAGACGTCCATAAACTCACTAACGACCCTTAGAACTTCCACCATCTCTGCATCCACCGACTCAACTGATGTCATGACCCGACCCTACCCGGGCACGAGCCACAACTACCTCAATCCCACCTCCATAGGCTAGGGACTGGCGACTAACCCCGAAGGCACAACAACTCGAGGAGGCCTTTGCCTAACTACCGTACATACACACACATCACACTCAATGCAAAAGTGTAGATTAAAAGAAAGAACAAGAAGAGTAAAAAAGAACAACTGCTATATATATACCACAAAAGTGCATCGACCTCTAAGCAGTACAAAGTAAAAGCTGAAAATAAATGTGAAAAAACACACACCCAACCAGAAAAGTGCCACAACCCGGCAAAAGGTAAACAAAAGAAAAACAACTGGAATAGGTCCCCCGCCAGGGAACTAACCACGACCACCGCACATGGTCCAAGCTCCTGAACTCCTAAGCTCCACTAAAGTCACGACCAACCTCTCTGTCACCTGCAAGGGCACACCAAGTGTGGGAAAAGACCAATCAGTGGTGAGTATAAAAATACTCAGTAGGATATCCTGAAGGCTCGAGGAGAAAACAGAGGAGGTACCGAAGGGTGAGAAATAGAGAAATAAATATTAGTAAAGGAATACCATAGAGAGTGCAGTAAAGAGTAATAGTAGAGTTTCCAACTGAACCCAACAAGAGGAAAGAAGGTAGACTCGTCCAGACACAATGAGCTAGAAACAGTGAGAAGATGAACTTCCCGTCGAGTCTTCGCTACCTATAGCAGGAGAGTAGACTCATCCAATCATGAGAAGCTAGACATGGAAACCACGTGGAATACCCCGCACATCTTCGCCTCTCCTGGAAGGAGAGTAACCAAAACCATGAATTGGGTACCAGAAAAAGGTATATACAAGATACATATGCTCAATCAAAAAGCCCAAACCAGATCGTAAGGGGATCTCCATCCCGTAGCTCAGCCAAAGAAAAAGTGAGTCGCCAATAGTCCCAGAAGAAAACACCATTGATGCCCAGTATCCCGCACGTCTGCCCTGAACTACAATTCAAGGGCTTAAACCACCAAACCTCGACACTATCCGCTTTGGGCGGCACTGAATCGCCCGCACGATTTTAGGTCGCGTCACATGGACGCGTCTCAGTGGGGAAAAATCTCCTCGTACTTGAGATTTCTGGGGGAACGTCAACCACAACTCATCATTGCCCTGCAGTTGAGAGGTCTGCTCAAAGTCGACAGGCGGCCCCCTGCCCAGTCCCGCCGGAGGATCCCTGGAAGTCAAAGGGTTCCCAATACAGCGAGACCTGGAAAGTCGACGGGTGCCACACTGCCCAGTCCTGTAATAGGGTAATCTACTAGAGGGCTACCCGGCTAAAGTAGGTGACGAGACCACTGCCCAGCCCAGCTGGAGGTAACCCAGCATCGGGGACCACTTCCCAGCCCAGCTGGAGGTAAGCCCGGCATCAGGGACCACTGCCCAGCCCCGCTGGAGGTAAGCCCAACATCGGGGACCACTTCCCAACCCCGTTGGAGGTAAGACCGACATCAGGGACCACTGCCCAGCCCAGCTGGAGGTAAGACTGGAACTTCTCTGGCCATCCCTGCTGGATGGTACTTCTCGATGAACACTGCTGTACTGGCCATCCCTACAGGATGGTAACCCACTGGCGAGCCCTGTTGGAAACAACTTCAGCCCTGCTGGAAACAACCTTAGCCCTGCAAGAAATAACCTCAGCCCCGATGGAAACAACCTCAGCCGTGCTGGAAACAACCTCATGGGTAGAGGATCAGTGCCTGCATAAAGTTTTGGTCACACCAAAACCCCAGGAATTCTACCATGGAACACAAATCAACGGGAGAAACTCCCCATTCCTCGCAAGGCGACCACGCTCCAATCCGCTGAGTCACTGTCGAAACGGACTGAGACAATTCATCCCAGAAAGTGGTGAAAACACCCACACTGTATGAACAACCATAGTCGCAAATGGTGCCACAGTCCGGTGAGGGTGCACAGTAACGAAACCCCTCACAGCTGAAGAAACAGAGGAACAACCCATCTCTGCCGACCAAACCATCGAGAACAAGACTAGGGGGAGACCACTCAACCCTACTGGTTAGACAAAAGAGCCCCATTCAAAGGAAAACTCCCCCCTACTGGTCAAACAAATGAGCATAGAGGGACCCTCAATGTCATGAGAGGTTGATTAAGTAAATCAGAACACGACACGCACAAGGGGCCCACATGACGTGTGGCCCCAAGTGTAACAGCCCAAGATTTTATGAAAAAAATTTCTTTTTAATTTCATTAATATCTTGTGTTGTACGCTACACCAAAAAGAGCTTACTCAACACACATCCTTGACTTGCCTTCGATTACACACAATCGTGACCTTCCTCGATAGCGTGTGTAGTACAGAATACCGAGTTTCACTAAACAACGATATGCTATTAAAATATTATTAAAACTAGCCGTTATGAATAGTAATGACCACCATTTAAAATTTTAGAAATTTTAGCTCTCAAAATGGACTTCATTTTTGGATTCGGAGTATCGAATTTAGCCTAAGGTGAAATTTTGGTACTTTTCGGATAACATTAATATTCTGATGAATAGAGAAAATTACTAAATTATAATTAAAAACAATTTTTTTAATCGAAATAATTAATAGTGATAAATTATTAATTTGAGTGGTTTTAAAGTATATTTAGAATATATTTTTACAATTTAATACAATGTTGGTCATTCGATGTAATTTCACATTTAAACCAGTCATAAACAAGTGTCAATCTTTTGATAGTTATTATCTCTTAAAAACACGCTATTTGTTTTGACGACGGGAACTAATTTTTCAATTAATTAATGTAACTGATATGTTATGAATTTGGTAAAATAGAAATCATTTTTGAATTCTTAATATCAAATATAGCTTAGGCAAAATATTTGGTATTTTTCTAGAAACTTTCATTTTTTGATGAATTGTGAAACCATTAAGTGGTAGATAAAAAACTGAATTTTTCATAAAACTTAATTTTACCGCTTCTGTGAGTGGAATTTCCAAAATCCGAGAGACACGGCTGATTTCAGTAAGTTAAATGTGGTTCAATGAGAGGAAAATAATTTTTTGGTGAATAGTAACTTTTTACTTTTTTTACCACGGTTAAAAGTAAATAGGGCAATTAGGGGTAAAAATGATATTATTATTGCCCTAACACGTGTCATAATTCTATTGGAAAAGTGTAATTCGACCAAAAACAACATTAGGAATAAAATATGACCATTTAGGCTCACTTGGATTAGATTAGGACATTTATTATTAATTTATTTAAAGAAGGGTTAAAATAGTTAAAATCAAGGTTTAATAAGTAAATCATTTTTAATATGGTGTTATACATAAGATAAATTCGACTATAAATACTCATTAGAAAGATAAAAAGATTTCATACATAATGGTATTTTATTTGTAATTTTGTTACATTAAATAATGTAATTTATTTATGACACAACGATGATGCAGTAATTATCTTATTAATGAAATATTGACATAATTGATGTTATAAATACCCAAATAAATATAATTTGAGACTTTTTATGAACTAAACTAATTTTATAGGTTAATATGACATGTTAGGATTGATTTAATTAACTTTGGTCGAAGTAATAATTCTGTTATGAGTTTCAAAAAAATCAACTATTGAATAGTGTCAAAATTGACATAAAATAGTTTTTAAAACAAATATTATATTATTAATTGTTATTTTATTCCTAAAAATCTAAGGTTAGGACAAATGACTTAGATAAGGTTATATATATTAATAAAAGACAACTTTGGGGTCTCTTAGATGTATATGGTAAGTTTATTAACTATATAATATAAAAATACAAAGTGACATTGTTAATGTCAATCTAATTAACTAAGAGTTAAAACTAAAAGATAAGGTTAATATAATAACCTAAACTTTTCTAAATTCTATTTGATGAGAGGATTTCGACCCATCCCCACCTTAACTTATAAATAAATTAATTTGGAGCTATTTAAAACCGAACATGACTTTATAATAAAATAATATTTTTAGTTATTCCAAAGGTGCCCCTCTCCTCCCTTATAAAAGGGCACATCCTCCCCCTCTTCCTCACACCACTTTGAGCCTTCATGCTCGGCCAACCCCTGCCGATTTCTTCTCTACACTTCCCTAGAAACATCCTAGAGGTTCTGGTCTTCCTCAAAGACCAATTTTAGTGCCCTAAGAGGAGGTCTCAAAGGGGCCCTTCAAAGAAGAGGTAATTTCCGTTACCGATTCTTTCATCTTTATTTCTTCTTCCACTTCTTCTTATTTAGTTGTTTCATTATGAAGTAATAACATCAGTATAAATAATATAATGATATGTTATTATAATTATGAAACAACCCTATTTCACCAACTATCCATCCTACGGAAAAAGAAATCACCGCGTGTGCGTACGTACGGAATACCGTCTCCACGCCGTGGTGTAATCTATTTTCCACCACCACCTTACTTGTATGGGTATAATGGTGTAAATAATGACTCTATATTACTATTATAATGTTATATTGATTCTGAAATAGTATACATACACTCCAATACAATTCCACGATCATAGGAATGATATCATCACTCGTGCGTACGTACGGAATACCGTCTCCACGATGTGATGCGACTTGTTCTACATGATCATCATTTCATAATGATTATATAAATGAATTGAATGAATGAATATGATATATATTACCCTAATACCATTCTGTAAATGAGGTATCTATACCCCAAAGGGAAGAATAAGAATTTATTCGACAAAACATGCATAAGATCAAAAAGTTATAAACACCCAAATAACAAGTAGCAATGGAATATTACTACTAAGAAGCTAAGAATATGACCATATATGATATCATAAAAATAATTATGATTCTATAATAAGTCAATAACATTATTTAAATCATTATACAAGAGTGTTGGACACGTACAAAGCATATCGGACCTAAGATAAGGGAAAATATCACAATCTCATTTTTATCCGAGATTGTTTATACTTTGAAATTTATTGGGGTTTATTTTATCATCCACATCCATGTTTCCTCAATATGTAATATTTATATCCTTATACAATAGTTTATATCCAATTTTACCCTTCGGTGAGTTTTTAGTAAAAGTTATGAAAGGAATCTTTTGTTGTTTTTCGTACGAGGTACTTTTTGACTTTTCCGACAAAAGTACGAAGAATGTTTTTTTAACATATACAACATTAATGGATTTTTAAAACATTATTTCCAAGAAGCTTACTTTACAAGTTTTCATGTTTATTTTTAATCAAATTCTTTTAGTTTAGAATTGTACGACATGTTAAGAGAGGAAAAGTGTTTTTGAAGAAGAAAGAATATTTTTCTCAAGAATGGAGTTCAAGTGTTTTATCAAAATTATTTTCCATATAAGATAATAAAAGGTTCTATTTTTATCCCTATTATTACATTGATTTGATTATGTTGTGATGGAATTATATTTTTATGATTTCCTTTGTCTTATATGAATTGTTTTATGATGTCACGATGTTTAAGATTCCCATTTTTATTACATGGGTTATGCTATGATGTATGGTTTTCTGATTTTGTGGCACACATAAGAATGGTATCATTATGAGATGGGTAGGACCTATATCTCCCTCCAATGCATTGGGTAAAGATTTTATATCTCATGAGATAGAAATGGCTAGAACAGTATGTTATACCGGTTCAGTGAAACAGGACTGAAACGAGGGTGACTCGGTTCAGAAATGGACTTTGTCCACTAAGATAGTCTTGGAAATGAGTCTTGACTAATAAGATATGATTATCTATGATTATGTTTTTATTCCACAACGTTTCATGTTTTAAGTTATGATTATTGGGATTTCATTTCACTACTATTATTTATCCCATGTTATGAAATTATGCTCTTTTTTGCAGGTTAAGATTTCCAAAATGTTATGTTCTTATGAAAATGATGTGATTGATATATCTTTTGTTTACCCTTACTAAGCATTTGAGCTCAACCTTTTATGTTTTCTTTTCCCCAGGATATAAAGAAAGGTTTTAGGTAAAAAAAGGAAGATCTTTATGGGAGATGTTGAAGATATTTCACCACGATTAGAATATTATATTCCGAGTTTCCAAAGACACTAGACTATTACGATCCTTGTGTGTGTTTTTGTTATGTACTAAGTATTCCGAAAAAGTAATGTAATGTCCATGTACGTTATGCTTCGGGTCTCTACAGTTGGTATCATAGGAAAGGTTTAGTCAACCTTTGGAAACTAGGATGCGAAAACATTAGTGAGATCCCTAGAGATATTTCTAAGGTATGTCTAGGGATGTCCCAAAGGATAAGTATACGTATAGGATATAGTCCTAGAACTATGGTAACAATTTTAGATTAAACCAATGATGTTAGATATTTAAGTTACTCCCCTTTTATTATGATTTTTTCCTCTCACACTGTTGTTTTTGGGTTTTAGAAAATGGCTGGAAACAAGATGATTCATGATAATGGAGGATATTATGGACAATAGAATGATATTATTCATGACAAACCAAATGAAATGGGATTTGGAAGTCCAAACATCATTATTATGACAAATCAGCAATCTCATAATATGATCAATAAAGTAAAATTTGGTATGTTTCCTGACTCGGCTAATAAGAGAAAGATGGAGTTTCATGATGATCATAGAGGAAAGAAAGTTCAATTTCCCTCATGTAAATCATGTGGGAAGAGGCATCAGGGAGATTGTTTCAAAGGAACTGGAAGATGCTTTGGGTGTGGAAAAGAAGGACACAAAGCCAGTAAGTGAAAAGGAAAAGGTTTAGTTAAAACCATGGACAAGGATAATGGTATTGCTACGACATCAACAATGATTATATGTTTTAAATGTGGAATGTACGGGCATTATGCAAACCAATTCCCTAATGGAAATTTTCATGGAGAGAATCAGCATGGTCATATGGGTAGTATTTATGTGGATGATGATGAGGAGACTACAAATGATATATGAGATGAAAGAAGTGTTGAAACTCAGTCGGTTGTTTTCGAAGGTAGTGGAATGATTGTATGTTTATCAAGAGTTATGTTGTATAGTTAATGGTATTATGGAATAAAGAATCATCTAAAGATTGATACACTATTGTTTTTCCTAAAAGTATTTGAAAGTGTATGTTGAATGGTACCAGTAACCATGGAATGTTATTTAGATATTTTTGTAAAGTAGATGATATGTTCATAATGAAGGAATAATAAGATAATGAGATGTTTGATTGTATTCATGAGCTCATGATTGATATAAGGACTAAGTGATATCATGGTTTGAGTATATAGAATTTTGAGGATTTTGGTATGTGGAAAGTGTTAACTTTTAACTGCATTCATGTTTTCACTAAGGTTCAATGGGTATTCATTTTTCAAGAGAATACATGATTAAGGCCTTCGAACGTTTGTAATGTGACCAACAAGACATATGTTATGATATATGGGGATCAACGATGGTATTAACATGCTTCTTATATAAAATCTCTGGTAATCGTTTTCACTATACTATGACAATGGACTGCAATATTATGGATAAGCCTAATGATTGGAATGGATTATGTTGGACATAAGTTATTATTTTTTAAGGATAGAACCTTTTTTCGATATTATTGATGGGATGATATAACATTGTAGTTTTAGAAAAAGGACAACCTGCAGGACGCGTGACAACCCATCGCGTCAGACAAGGCTGTGGGAATCGAACCCACAACTGAAGTACGACAGGCCTTTATCACCTACCACTGGCCTACAAGAAGTCCCTATTTAGTGGAAAGTAGTTTTATTTTATTAAGTGGTATAATAAATAATGTATAAGTCCATTTTTGGAACCATATACGATTAATCTCACCATAAGATGGACTTATAACTTTTGCTAACCTTTTCTTTAAAACAGATGGAATGACCCATAATTCTATCACATGATCTTCTAATGATTCATGAATAACAAATTCAACTTCATTTCTTTAAGATATGAAGTGTAAATTGTTCAATTCACGAACAACATTGAGATTGAACCAAAATCATGTAAGTATTTATTTTAATTCATCAACTTTAGGGAAATGATCTTGAAAACCAAAAATGTTGTCCTGGTGCTCTTATATCCAATGAACCAGAAGGTACCCTAGATCATCACAAATTTATGGCTTTTTGATTGTTGGATTTTTCATAGCCATGTTCTCTACCACTCTCTATTAGAACATGATGGTTATATTTCTCTTCCATATCCATATTTTCACCTATGTGGAAACCCAGTGATTAGTTTATTTGGGTAACCTTTACGTTTCATAATTTTATTTTTTAAAGAATGGATTTGGTATTCCTTTTTACAATGTGGTTTTCTATTAAAGAAACTTTCAAGTAGTAAATCATTTATAACCCCGACAAATTTCGAGGGTGAAATTCATTTTAAGGGGGGTAGAATGTAACAGCCCGAGATTTTATGAGAAAATATTCTTTTTAATTTCATTAATGTCATGTGTTGTACGCTACACCAAAAGGAGCTTGCTCAACACGCATCCATGACTTGCATTTCATTACATGCAATCACGACCTTCCTCGATAGCGTGTGTAGTACACAATACCAAGTTTCACTAAACAACGATATGCTATTAAAATATTATTAAAACTAGCCGTTATGAATAGTAATAACCACCTTTTAAAATTATAGAAATTTTAGCTGTCAAAATGGACTTCATTTTTAGATTCGGAGTATCAAATTTAGCCTAAGGTAAAATTTTGGTACTTTTCGGATAACTTTCATATTTTGATGAATAGTGAAAATTACTAAATTATAATTAAAAACAACTTTTTTAATCGAAATAATTAATAGTGATAAATTATTAATTTGAGTGGTTTTAAAGTATATTTAGAATATATTTTTACAATTTAATACAATGTTGGTCATTGGATGTAATTTCACATTTAAACTAGTCATAAACAAATGCCAATCTTTTGATAGTTATTATCTCTTAAAAACACGCTATTTATTTTGACGACGGGAACTAATTTTTAAATTAGTTAATTCCACTGATGTGTTCTGAATTTGGTAAAATAGAAATCATTTTTGAATTCTTAATATCAAATATATCTTAGGCCTAATTTTTGGTATTTTTCTAGAAGCTTTCATTTTTTGATGAATAGTGAAACCACTAAGTGGTAGATAAAAAACTGAATTTTTCATAAAACATAATTTTACCACATCTATGAATGGAATTTCAAAAAACCGAGAGACATGTTTGATGTCAATAAGTAAAATTTGGTTCAATGAGATGAAAATAATTTTTGGGTGAATAGTAACTTTTTACTTTTTTTACCACGGTTAAAAGTAAATAGGGTAATTAAGGGTAAAAAGATATTATTATTACCCAAACACATGTCCTAATTATATTGGACAAGTTTAATTCGACCCAAAAAAACCTTTGTAATAAAATATGACCATTTAGGCCCACTTGGATTAGATTAGGACATTTATTATTAATTTATTTAAAGAAGGGTTAAAATAGTTAAAATCAAAGTTTAATAAGTAAATCATTTTTAATATGGTGTTATACATAAGATAAATTCGACTATAAATACTAATTAGAAATCTAAAAAGATTTCCTACATAATGTTATTTTATTTGTAATTTTTGGACATTAAATAAGTTAATTTATTTATGACACAACAATGATGCAGTAATTATCTTATTAATCAAATATTGACATAATTGATGTTTTAAATACCCAAATAAATATAATTTGAGACTTTTTGTGAACTAAACTAATTTTATATGTTAAAATGACATGTTAGGATTGATTTAATTAGCTTTGGTCGAAGTAATCACTCTGTTATGAGTTTCAAAAAAATCAACTATTAAATAGTTTCAAAATTGACATAAAATAGTTTTTAAAACAAATATTATATTAGTAATTGTTATTTTATTACTAAAAAGCTATGGATATGCCAAATTAATTATATAAGGTTATATATATTAATAAAACACAACTTGGGGGTCTCTTGGATGTATATGGTATGTTTATTAACTATATAATATAAAAATACAAAGTGACATGGTAAATGTCAATCTAATTAACTAAGAGTTAAAACTAAAAGATATGGTTAATATAATGATCTAAACTTGTATAAAATCTATTGTATGAAAGGATTTCGACCCATCCCCACCTTATCTTTGAAATAACACAATTTGGAGATATTTAAAACTGAACATGACTTTATAATAAAATAATATTTTTAGTTATTCCAAAGGTTCCCCTCTCCTCCCTTATAAAAGGGAACCCCCTCCCCCTCTTCCTCACACCACTTTGAGCCTTCATTCTCGGCCAAAACCTGCCAATTTATTCTCTCCACTTCCCTAGAAACATCCTAGAGGTTCTGGTCTTAGTCAAAGACCAATTTTAGTGCCCTAAGAGGAGGTCTGAAAGGGGCGTTTCAAAGAAGAGGTAATTTCGATTACCGATTCTTTCATCGTTATTTCTTATTCCACTTCTTCTTCTTTAGTTGTTTCATTATGAAGTAATATCATCAGTATAACAAATATACTAATATGTTATTATAAGTATGAAACAACCCTATTTCACAATCTATCCATCCTACGGAAAAAGAAATCAATGCGCATGCGTACGTAGGGAATACCGTCTCCATGCCGTGGTGTAATCTATTTTCCACCACCACCGTACTTGGATGGGTATATTGGTGTAAATAATGACTATATATGACTATTATAAAGTGATATTTATTCTTAAATAGTATACATACACTCCAATACAATTCCACGATCATAGGAACGATATCATCACTCGTGCGTAAGTACGGAATACCGTCTCCACGATGTGATGCGACTCGTTCTACATGATCATAATTTAATAATGATTATATAAATGAATTGAATGAATTAATATGATATATATTACACTAATACCATTCTGGAAATGAGGTATCTATACCCTAAATATAATAATAAGAATTTATTCGACAAAACACGCATAAGATCAAAAAGTTATAAACACCCGAATAACAAGTAGCAATGAAATATTACTACTAAGAATCTAAGAATATGACCATATATGATATCATAAAAATAAGTATGATTCTGGAATAAGTCAATAACATTATTTAAATCATTATACAGGAGGTTTGGACACGTACAAAGCATATCGGACCTAAGGTAAGGGAAAATATCACAATATCATTTTTATCCGAGATTGTTTATACTTTGAAATTTACTGGGGTGTATTTTATCATCCACATCCATGTTTCCTCAATACGTAATATTTATATCCTTATAAAATAGTTTATATCCAATTTTACCCTTCGATGAGTTTTTAGTAAAAGATATGAAAGGAATCTTTTGTCGTTTTTCGTACAAGGTACTTTTTTGACTTTTCTAACAAAAGTACGAATAATGTTTTTTTAACTTATACAACATGAATGGATTTTTAAAACATTATTTCCAAAAAGCTTCCTTTAAAATTTTTCAAGTTTATTTTTAATCAAATTCTTTTAGTTTAGAATTGTACGACATGTTAAGAAAGGAAAAGTGTTTTTGAAGCAGAAAGGATATTTTCCTCAAGAATGGAGTTCAAGTGTTTTATCATAATTATTTTTCATCTAAGATAATAAAGGGTTCTGTTTTTATCCCTATTATTACATTGATTTGATTATGTTGTGATGGAATTATATTTTTATGAATTCCTTTATCTTATATGAATTGTTTTATGGTGTCATGATGTTTAAGATTCCCATTTTTATTACATGGGTTATGCTATGATGTATGGTTTTCTGATTTTGTGGCCCACATAAGAATGGTATCATTATGAGATGGGTGGGACCTATATCTCCCTCCAATGCATTGGGTAAAGATTTTATATCTCATGAGATAGACCTGGATGGAACGGTAGATTATACCGGTTCAGTGAAACATGACTAAAACGAGGGTGACTCAGTTCAGAAATGGACTTTGTCCACTAAGACAGTCTTGGCAATGGGTCTTGACTAATAAGATATGATTCTCTATGATTATGTGTGTATGCGACAAAGTTTCATGTTTTATTTTATGATTATTGGTATTTCATTTCACTACTATGATTTATCCCATGTTATGAAATTATGCTCTCTTTTGCAGGTTAAGATTTCCAAAATGTAATGTTCTTATGAAAATGATGTGACTGATATTTCTTTTGTTTACCCTTACTGAGCATTTGAGCTCACCCTTTTATGTTTTCTTTTCCCTAGGATATAAATAAACGTTTTAGGTAAAAAAAGGAAGATCTTTATGGGAGATGTTGAAGATCTTTCACCACGATTAGAATATTATATTCCGAGTTTCCAAAGACACTAAACTATTACGATCCTTGTGTGTGTGTTTTTGTTATGTACTAAGTATTCCGCAAAAGTAATGTAATTTCCATGTACGTTAAGCTTCGGGTCTCTACAGTTGGTATCAGAGGAAAGGTTTAGTCATCCTTTGGAAACTAGGATGCGAAAACGTTAGTGAGATCCCTAGAGATATTTCTAAGGTATGTCTAGGGATGTCCCTAAGGATAAGTATACATATAGGATATAGTCCTAGAACTATGGTAACGATTTTAGATTAAACCAAAGATGTTATATATTGAAGTTACTCCCCCTTTATTATGATTTTTTCCTCTCACAGTATTCTTTTTGGGTTTCAGAAAATGGCTGGAAACAAGATGATTCACGATAATGGAGGATATGATGGACAATGGAATGATATTCTTCATGAGAAACCAAATGAAATGGGATTTGGAAGTCCAATCATCATTATTATGCCGAATCAGCAATCTCATAATATGATCAATAAAGTAAAATTTGGTAAGTTTCCTGACTCGGCTAATAAGAGAAATATCGAGTTTCATGATGATCATAGAGGAAAGAAAGTTCAATTTCCCTCATGTAAATCATGTGGGAAGAGGCATCAGGGAGATTGTTTCAAAGGAATTGGAAGATCCTTTGGGCGTGGAAAAGTAGGACACAAAGCCAGTATGTGCAAAGGAAAAGGTTCAGTTAACACCATGGACAAGGATAATGGTATTTCTACGACATCAACAATGATTAGATGTTTTAAATGTGGAATGTACAGGCATTATGAAAACCAATGCCCTAATGGAAAATCTCATGAAGAGAATCAGCATGGTCATATGGGTAGTATTTATGTGGATGATGATGAGGAGATTATAAATGATATATGAGCTGAAAGAAGTGTTGAATCTCAGTCGGTTGTTTTGGAAGGTAGTGGAATGATTGTATGTTTATCAAGAGTTATGTTGTATAGTTAATGGTACTATGGAATAAAGAATCATCTAAGGATTGTTACACTATTGTTTTTCCTAAAATTATTTGAAAGTATATGTTGAATGGTACCAGTAACCATGGAATGTTATTTAGATATTTTTGTAATGTAGATGATATGTGCATAATGAAGGAATATAAAGATAATGAGATGTTTGATTGTATTCATGCGCTCATGATTGATATAAGGACTAAGTGATATCATGGTTTGAGTATATAGAATTTTGAGGATTTTGGTATATGGAAAGTGTTAACTTTTAACTGCATTCATGTTTTTACTAAGGTTCAATGGGTATTCATTTTTCAAGAGAATACTTGATTAAGGCCTTCGAATGTTTGTAATGTGACCAAAAAACATATATTATGATATATGGGGATCAACGATGGTATTAACATGCTTCTTATATGAAATCTCCAGTAATAGTTTTCACTATACTATGACAATGGACTGCAATATTATGGATAAGCCTAAAGATTGGAATGGATTATGTTGGACATAAGTTAGTATTGTTTAAGGATAAAACCTTTTCTTCGATATTATGGTGGGATGATATAGTAATGTAGTTTTAGAAAAAGGACAACCTGAAGGACGGGCGACAACCCATCGCGTCAGACAAGGCTGTGGGGATCGAACCCACAACTGAAGTGCGCCATGCCTTTATCACCTACCACTGGCCTACAGGAAGTCCCTGTTTAGTGGAAAGTAGTTTTATTTTAAAAAGCGGTATGATAAATAAATTATAATTCCATTTTTGGAACCATATACGATTAATCTCACCATAAGATGGACTTATAACTTTTTCTAACCTTTTGTTTGAAATAGATGGAATGACCCATAATTATATCACATGATCTGATAATGATTCAGGAATAACAAATTAAACTTCATTTCTTTAAGACATGAAGTGGAAATTTTTCAATTCACGAACAATAGTGAGATTGAACCAAAATCATGTAAGTATTTATTTTAATTCATCAACTTTAGGGAAATGATCTTGAAAACCAAAAAGTTGTCCTAGTGCTCTTATATCCAATGAACCAGAAGGTACCCTATATCATCACAAATTTATGGCTTTGTGATTGTTGTATTTTTCATAGCCATGTTCTCTACCACTCTCTATCAGGACGTGATGGTTATATTTCTCTTCCATATCAATATTTTCACCTATGTGGAAACCCAATGATTAGTTTATTTGGGTAACCTTTACGTTTCATACTTTTGTTTTTTAAAGAATGGTTTTGGTATTCCTTTTTACGATGTGGGTTTCTATTAAAGAAACTTTCGATAGTAAACCATTTATAACCCTAACGAATTTCGAGGGAGAAATTCATTTTAAGGGGGGTAGAATGTAACAACCCGAGATTTTATGAAAAAATTTTCTTTTTAATTTCATTAATGCCTTGTGTTGTACGCTACACTAAAAGGAGCTTTCTCAACACGCATCCTTGACTTGACTTGCATTACACACAATCACGACCTTCCTCGATAGCGTGTGTAGTACACAATACCAAGTTTCACTAAACAACGATATGCTATTAAAATATTATTAAAACTAGCCATCAGGAATAGTAATAACCACCTTTTAAAATTATAGAAATTTTAGCTCTCAAAATGGACTTCATTTTTGGATTCGGAGTATCGAATTTAGCCTAAGGTGAAATTTTGGTACGTTTCGGATAACTTTCATATTCTGATGAATAGTGAAAATTACTAAATTATAATTAAAAACAACTTTTTTAATCGAAATAATTAATAGTGATAAATTATTAATTTCAGTGGTTTAAAAATATATTTAGAATATATTTTTACAATTTAATACAATGTTGGTCATTGGATGTAATTTCACATTTAAACCAGTCATAAACAAGTGTCAATCTTTTGATAGTTATTATCTCTTAAAAACACGCTATTTGTTTTGACGACGGGAACTAATTTTTAAATTAATTAACGCAACTAATATGTTCTAAATTTGGTAAAATAGACATCATTTTTGAATTCTTAATATCAAATAGAGCTTAGGCCTAATTTTTGGTATTTTTCTGGAAAGTTTCATTTTTTGATGAATAGTGAAACCACTAAGTGGTAGATAAAAAACTAAATTTTTCATAAAACATAATTTTACCACTTCTGTGAGGGGAATTTCAAAAATCTGAGAGACACAGTTGATGTCATTAAGTAAAATTTGGTTCAATGAGATGAAAATAATTTTTTTGTAAAAAGTAACTTTTTACTTTTTTTTACCACGGTTAAATGTAAATAGTGTAATTAAGGGTAAAAATGATATTGTTATTATCCTAACACATGTACTAATTCTATTGGACAAGTGTAATTCGATAAAAGACAACCTTAGGAATAAAATATGACCATTTAGGCCCACTTGGATTAGATTAGGACATTTATTATTAATTTATTTAAAAAAGGGTTAAAATAGTTAAAATCAAAGTTTAATAAGTAAATAATTTTTAATATGGGGTTATACATAAGATAAATTCGACTATAAATACTCATTAGAAAGATAAAAACAGTTCCTACATAATGGTAGTTTATTTGTAATTTTTGGACATTCAATAATTTAATTTATTTATGACACAACGATGATGCAGTAATTTTCTTATTAATGAAATATTGACATAATTTATGTTATAAATAGCCAAATAAATATAATTTGAGACTTTTTATAAACTAAAATAATTTTATAGGTTAATAGGACATGTTAGGATTGATTTAATTAACTTTGGTCGAAGTAATAATTCTGTTATGAGTTTCAATAAAATCAACAATTGAATAGTGTCAAAATTGATATAAAATAGTTTTAAAACAAATATTATATTATTAATTGTTATTTTATTCCTAAAAATCTAAGGTTAGGCCAAATGACTTATATAAGGTTATATATATTAATAAAACACAACTTGGGGGTCTCTTGGATGTATATGGTAATTTATTAACTATATAATATAAAAATACAAAGTGACATGGTAAATGTTAATCTAATTAACTAAGAGTTAAAAGTAAAGGATAAGGTTAATATAATGACCTAAACTTGTATAAATTATATTGTATGAGAGGCTTTCGACCCATCCCCACCTTATCTTCGAAATAACTCAATTTGGAGCTATTTAAAACCGAACTTGACTTTATAATAAAATAATAATTTTTGTTATTCCAAAGGTGCCCCTCTCTTCCCTTATAAAAGGGCACCTCCTCCCCCTCTTCCTCACACCACTTTGAGCCTTCATGCTCAGACAAACCCTGCCAATTTCTTCTCTCCACTTCCCTAGAAACATCCTAGAGGTTCTGGTCTTCCTCAGTGACCAATTTTAGTGCCCTAAGAGGAGGTCTCAAAGGGGAGCTTCAAAGAAGAGGTAATTTCCGTTACTGATTCTTTCATCTTTATTTCTTCTTCCACTTCTTCTTATTTAGTTGTTTCATTATTATGTAATAACATCAGTATCAATCATATACTGATATGTTATTATAAGTATGAAACAACCCTATTTCACCATCTATCCATCCTACGGAAAAAGAAATCACCGCGCGTGCGTGCGTACGGAATATCGTCTCCACGCCGTGGTGTAATCTATTTTCCACCACCACCTTACTTGGATGGGTATAATGGTGTAAATAATGACTATATATGACTATTATAAAGTGATATTGATTCGGATATAGTATACATACACTCCAATACAATTCCACGATCATAGGAATGATATGATCACTCGTGCGTACGTACGGAATACCGTCTCCACGATGTGATGCGACTCATTCTACATGATCTTCATTTAATAATGATTATATAAATGAATTGAATGAATGAATATGATATATATTACACTAATAAAATTCTGGAAATGAGGTATCTATACCCTAAAGAGAAGAATAAGAATTTATTCGACAGAACACGCATACGATCAAAAAGTTATAAACACCCGAATAACAAGTAGCAATGAAATATTACTACTAAGAAGATAAGAATATGACCATATATGATATCATAAAAATAATTATGATTCTGGAATAAGTAAATAACATTATTTAAATCATTATACAGGAGGTTCGGACACGTACAAAGCATATCGGACCTAAGGTAAGGGAAAATATCACAATCTCATTTTTATCCGAGATTGTTTATACTTTGATATTTACTGGGGTGTATTTTATCATCCACATCCATGCTTCCTCAATATGTAATATCTATATACTTATACAATAGTTTATATCCAATTTTACCCTTCGGTTAGTTTTTAGTAAAAGATATGAAAGGAATATTTTGTCATTTTTTGTACGAGGTACTTTTTGACTTTTCCGATAAAAGTATGAAGAATGTTTTTTTTAACTTATACAGCGCGAATGGATTTTTAAAACATTATTTCCAAGAATATTCCTTTACAAGTTTTCAAGTTTATTTTTAATCAAATTCTTTTAGTTTATAATTGTACGACATGTTAAGAAAGGAAAAGTGTTTTTGAAGGAGAAAGGATATTTTCCTCAAGAATGGAGTTCAAGTGTTTTATCAAAATTATTTTCCATCTAAGATAATAAAGGGTTCTTTTTTTATCCCTATTATTACATTGATTTGATTATGTTGTGATGGAATTATATTTTTATGAATTCCTTTATCTTATATGAATTGTTTTATGATGTCACGATGTTTAAGACTCCCATTTTTATTAAATGGGTTATGCTATGATGTATGGTTTTCTGATTTTGTGGCACACATAAGAATGGTATCATTATGAGATGGTTGGGACCTATATCTCCCTACAATGCATTGGGTAAAGATTTTATATCTCATGAGATAGACATAGCTGGAACAGTATGTTATACCGGTTCAGTGAAACAGGAATGAAACGAGGGTGACTCGGTTCAGAAATGGACTTTGTCCACTAAGATAGTATTGGCAATCAGTCTTGACTAATAAGATATGATTCTCTATGATTATGTGTGTATTCCACAAAGTTTCATTTTTTACGTTATGATTATTGGGATTTCATTTCACTACTATGATTTATCACATGTTATGAAATTATGCTCTCTTATGCAGGTTAAGATTTCCCAAATGTTATGTTCTTATGAAAATGATGTGATTGATATTTCTTTTGTTTACCCTTACTGAGCATTTGAGCTCACCCTTTTATGTGTTCTTTTCCCCAGGATATAAAGTGTAGAGACCCGAAGCTTAACGTACATGGACATTACATTACTTTTGCGGAATACTTAGTACATTACAAAAACACACACACAAGGACCGTAATAGTTTAGTGTCTTTGGAAACTCGGACTATAATCTTCTAATCGTGGTGAAAGATCTTCAACATCTCCCATAAATATCTTCTTTTTTTTACCTAAAACCTTTATTTATATCCTGGGGAAAAGAAAACATAAAAGGGTGAGCTCAAATGCTCAGTAAGGGTAAACAAAAGAAATATCAATCACATCATATTCATAAGAACATAACATTTTGGAAATCACAACCTGCAAAAGAGAGAATAATTTCATAACATGGGATAAATCATGGTAGTGAAATGTCATCACAATAATCATAACTTAAAACATGAAGCTTTGTGGCATTCACACATAATCATAGAAATCATTTCTGGTTAGTCATGACTCATTGCCAAGACTATCTTAGTGGACAAAGTCCCTTTCTGAATCGAGTAACCCTCGTTTCAGTCCTGTTTCACTGAACCGGTATAACCTACCATTCCATCCATGTCTATCTCATGAGATATAAAATATTTACCCAATGCATTGGAGGGAGATATAGGTCCCACCCATCTCATAATGATACCATTCTTATGTGTGCCACAAAATCATAAATCATACATCATTGCATAACCCATGTAATACAAATGGGAATCTTAAACATCATGACATCATAAAACAATTCATATAAGATAAAGGAATTCATAAAAATATTTCAATCACAACATAATCAAATCCATGTAATAATAGGGATAGAAACAGAACCCAATATTATCTTATATGGAAAATAATTTTGATAAAACACTTGAACTCCATTCTTGAGGAAAATATCCTTTCTTCTTTAAAAACATTTTTTTTCCTTTCTTACATGTCATACAAATTTAAACTAAAAGAAGTTGATTAAAAATAAACTTTAAAACTTGTAAAAGAAGCTTCTTGGAAATAATGTTTTAAAAATCCATTCATTCCGTATAAGTTAAAAAAAACATTCTTCGTACTTTTGTCGGAAAAGTCAAAAAGTACCTCGTATGGAAAACGATAAAATATTCCTTTCATTTCTTTTACTAAAAACTCACCGAAGGGTAAAATTGGATTTAAAAAATTGTAGTTGGATGGAAATAATATTACATATTTATGAAACATGGATGTGGATGATAAAATACACCCCAGTAAATACTAACGAATAAACAATCTCGGATAAAAACGAGATTGTGATATTTCCCTTGCCTTAGGTCTGATTTGCTTCGTATGTGTCCGAACCTCCTGTATAATGATGTAAATAATGTCATTGACTTATTACAGAATCATATTCATTGTTATGATATCATATATGGTTCACTTATGACATTATATTACCCGTTCCTTTTTAAATTCCATGTTAAAGAAGCATTTTGGGTAAAATCGTTTCATTTATCGTAGGTGTTTTGACTTGTTGTTCTTGACATTATTATTACTTATATCATGATTTAAATACTTCCAGAATATAAAATATGATTTATATAT
The DNA here is from genome assembly GCA_963277665.1 of Viscum album. Taxonomy (NCBI): domain Eukaryota; kingdom Viridiplantae; phylum Streptophyta; class Magnoliopsida; order Santalales; family Viscaceae; genus Viscum; species Viscum album. The sequence goes on along the minus strand of OY728155.1, from coordinate 1,443,809,829 downwards.
CATATATATTCAGTATATATATATATAATAGATAGATAAATGAAATGAAAAACACCGTTCATGGAGACGGTAGTCCGTACGTACGCATGAACGCTGTTTTCCTTTCCTTATTGTCTTGAATGGAAGTAAGTAGATGACATACATATATATATATATATAAATCCAGTAGCTTTATAATGCCATATATTTCATTATTATTTCTTATATATACTTTATAATCATTCTTAAATGGTTAACATGGAGAATGAATCTCATCGCATCGTGGAGACGGTAGTCCGTACGTACGCACGAGCGATGATATCATTTCCATAAATATTGAATTGAATTGGAGTGGATTATACAATATATCAGAATAAATATGATGTTGTAATAACTATGTATATTTATTCTTTACACCATTATACCCATCCATGTAAGGTGGTGGTGGAAAATAGATTACACCACGGCGTGGAGACGGTATTCCGTACGTACGCACGCGCGGTGGTTTCTTTTTCCGTAGTATAGATAGATGGTGAAATTGGGTTGTTTCATACTTATAATAACATATAAGTATATGAGTGATACTGATGTTATTACTTCATAATGAAACAACCTAAGAAGAAGAAGTGGAAGAAGAAATAAAGATGAAAGAATTGGTAACGGTAATTACCTCTTCTTTGAAGCGCCTCTTTGAGACCTCCTCTTAGGGCACTACAATTGGTCTTTTAGGAAGACCAGAACCTATAGGATGTTTCTAGGGAAGTGGAGAAGAGATTTTGGCAGGGGTTGGCCGAGATTGAGTGCTCAAATTGGTGTGAGGAGGAGGGGGAGGAGGTGTCCTTTTATAAGGGAGGAGAGGGGCACCTTAGGAATATCTCAAAATATTATTTTATATTAAAGTCAAAATCGGTTTATAATGGTTCCAAAGGGTCTTATTTCAAAGATAAAGTGGGGAAGGGTCGAAATGATATCATCAAATAGGATTTAGACAAGTTTAGGATATTATTTTAACCTTATCAATTAGATTTAACTCTAAGTTAAATAATTTAACTTTTACCGTGTCTTTTTGTTTTCTTTCACTATATGGTTAATACACTTACTATAACATGCCAAACGAACCCCAAATTGTTTATTACTAATATATATATCCTTATCTATGTCATTTGTCCGAACCTTAGATTTTTAGGAATAGAATAACAATTAATAATATAATATTTGATTTAAAAACTATTTTGTGTCAATTTTGACACTATTTGAAATATGATTTTTGTGAAAGTCATAACAGAATTATATGTTCAAACCAAGTTGATTAAATCAACAATAATATATCATAGTAACCTAGAAAATTAGTGGAATTCATAAAAAGTCTTAAATTACATTTATTTTGGTATTTATATTATCAATTATGTCAATATTTAATTAATAAGATAATTACTACATCATCATTGTGTCATACATAAATTAACTTATTTAATGTCTCAAAATTACAAATAAAATACCCTCATGTAGGAAATCTTATTAGCTTTATAATGAATATTTATAGTCGAATTTATCTTATGTATAACCCCATATTAAAAATGATTTCCTTATTAAACGTTGATTTTAACTATTTTAACCCTTCTTTAAATAAATTAATAATAAATGTCCAAATCTAATCCAAGTGGGCCTAAATGGTCATATTTTATTCCTAAGATTGTTTTTGGTAGAATTACACTTGTCCAATAGAATTAGGACATTTGTTAGGGTAATATTAATATCATATTTACCCTTAGTTACCCTATTTACTATTAACCGCAGTAAAAATAGTAAAAAGTTACTATTCACCAAAAAATTATTTTCATCTCATTGAACCACATTTTACTTACTGAAATCAACCGTGTCTCTTGGATTTTTGAAATTCCATTCACAGAAGTGGTAAAATTATGTTTTATGAAAAATTCAGTTTTTTAACTACCACTTAGTAGTTTCACTATTCATCAAAAATTGATGTTTTTCAGAACAATGCCAAAATTTCATCCTAAGCTATATTTTATATTCCGAATTCAAAACTAAATTCTATTTTACCAAATTCATAACATAGAAGTTTCATTAATTATTTTTATAATTAAATCCCGCTGTTAAAACAAATTGCGTGTTTTTAAGAAACAATATCTATCAAAAGATTGACACTTGATTATGTCTGGTTTAAATGTGAAATTACAACCAATGACCAACATTGTATTAAATTGTAAAAATATATTCTAAATATACTTTAAAACCACTCAAATTAATAATTTATCACTATTAATTATTTCGATTAAAAAAGTTGTTTTTAATTAAAATTTAGTAATTTTCACTATTCATCAGAATATGAAAGTTATCCGAAATGTACCAAAATTTCACCTTAGGCTACATTCGATACTCCGAATCCAAAAATGAAATCCATTTTGAAAAATAAAATTTACAAAATTTCAAAAAGTGGTTATTACTATTCATAACGGCTAGTTTTAATAACATTTTAATAGCATATCGCTGTTTAGTGAAACTCGTTATTGCGTACTACACACGCTATCGAGGAAGGTCGCGATTGCGTGTAATGGAAGGAAAGTCAAGGATGCGTGTTGTGCAAGCTCCTTTTGGTGTAGCGTACAACAGAAGACATTAGTGAAATAAAAAAGAATATTTTTCATAAAATCTCGGGCTGTTACATTCTACCCCCCTTAAAATGAATTTCGCCCTCGAAATTCGTCAGGGTTATAAATGGTTTACTATTTGAAAGTTTCTTTAATAGAAACCGACATCGTAAAAAGGAATACCAAAACTTGGCTTTAAAAACTAAGGTATGAAATGTAACGATTACCCAAATAAACTAATCACTGGGTTTCCACATAGGTGAAAATATGGATATGGAAGAGAAATCTAACCATCATGTTCTGATGGAGAGTGGTAGAGAACATGGCTATGGAAAATCCAGTAATCACAAATCCATAAATTTGTGACGATCTAAGGTACCATCTGATTCATCAGGTATAAGATCACTAGGACAACATTTTTCGTTTTCGAGATCATTTCCCTAATGTTGAAAAGTTGAATTAGAATAAATACTTTCTTTATTTTGGTACAATCTCACTGTTGTTCATGCCTTGAACAATTTCCACTTCATCTCTTAAATAAATGAAGTTGAATTTGTTATTCGTGAAGTGTTAGTATGACAGGTCATTCCATCTGTCTCAAACAAAAGGTTAGCAAAAATTATATACATAAGTCGATCTATAGTGAGATTAATCACATATGGTTCCTAAAATGGACTTATACTTCATATATCATACTGCTTAATATAATAAAACTAGTTTCTACTAAACTGGGACTTCCTGTAGGTCAGTGGTAGGCGATAAAGGCCAGTCGCACTTCGGTTGTGGGTTCGATTCCCACAGCCTTGTCCGACGCGATGGGCTGTCGCCCGTCCTGCAGGTTGTCCTTTTTCTAAAACTATATTACTATAACATCCCATCAATAATTTCGAAAAAAAAACTTCTATCCTTAAACAATACTAACTTATTCCAACATAATCCATTCCAATCTTTAGGCTTACCCATAATACTGCAGTCCACTCTCATAATATAGTGAAAACAATTACCACAGATTTAATACCATCGTTGATCCCCATAAGATATGTCTTGTTGGTCACATTCTAAACATTCAAAGTCCTTAATCATGTATTCTCTTGAATACCTTAGTGAAAACATGAATGCAGTTTAAAGTTAACACTTTCCACATACCAAAATCCTCAAAATTCTATATACTCAAACCATGATATCACTTAGTCCTTATATCAATCATGAGCTCATGAATACTATTAAATATTTCATTTTCTCGTTTTCCCTTCATTACGTGCATAATATCTCAATCACTTTGAATACCACGTCAGACTAATACATAAATATTCCAATATTCCATCATACAACATTATTTTGGAATCCCATTACATAAACACTTAATCATTCCACCACATCATTGTCATATTCAACATTTCCAATAGTGATCGCATGTGACTTCCCTTTGTCCTTTGCCTTAAGCGGTTGCTCATGTCGATCATCACTAACCCTTGGATTAGGGCATTTATTAGTATAATGCCCCATTTCCTTGCACTTGAAGCATTGAAGTGTTGGTTGTGCGTTCTCTGCAGTGTTTGCTTTATTCACTTCATTAGAATCCCTTTTTCCATTACTTCGACACTCAGCTGCTCGATGACCTTCTTTTCCACACTTAAAACATTTTCTAGTCCCTTTAAGATAATCTCCACCATGCTTCTTTCCACACTTTTTGCATAAGGAAACATTCATCTTCTTTTCACCATTATTCTGAAATTTCTCCTTGAACTCCATCTTTCGTTTTTTTGTCAAAACCATGAGATGGATATGTAACACCAACTTCCATTTCTACCTTGATAGCACAACGCACAATTTCTTCATAGCTACTGAAGTCTCTTATAGCTAATGCCCTTCGAAGACTTGGTTTTAAGCCACTGAAAAATCGATCAACTTTACTTTCAAGTTGGATGAAAATGCCAGATGCATACCTTGCAAGTCTTATAAAATTCGATTCGTATATACCAACAGATTCATCATCTTTTTGCTTTAGTTCAAGAAACTTCTTCTCCATCTTTCTTCGAAGAATACGAGGGAAGTACTTATTGAAAAATAAGTTCTTGAACTCGTCCCATTCCATGGACTCAATTTCATCTATTTGCCTTGTATTCTTGATAAGATTCCACCATTGATCAGCTTCACCTTCCAAACGATGTACTGCTAAGATGACTTTATCATGTTCAGAACATTGAAGAACTGAAAATATCTTTTCAGTGGTACTGATCCATTGTTCAGCAACAAGTGGATCAGAAGACCCACTGAAAGAAGGTGGACGTTGCCTCATGAAGGACTCAATAGAATATTGTTCCCTTATCTGCTCATTTGGAAGTCTAGAATGATTCATAGCTTGTGTAAGTATAGCAATAAGATTTTGCACTCCATCTCCCATAACATTTGTTTGTTCAGGAGGACAATCATTTCATTGTCCATTGCATTGATCAACACGGTTCCTTCGGGTTCCAGCCATCGTTTAAAACCCAAAAAGAATAGTGTGAGAGGAAAAAATCGTGCTATGGAAAACAACATAATAAAGGGGGAGTACCTTCAATATCTAACATCTTAGGTTTAATTCTATGATCGTTAGCGTAGTTCTAGTACTATAACCTATACGTATACTTAACCTTAGGGACATCCCTAGACATACCGTAGAAATATCTCTAGGGATCTCACTAACGTTTTCGCATCCTAGTTTCCAAAGGTTGACTAAACCTTTCCTCTGATACCAACTGTAGAGACCCGAAGCTTAACGTACATGGACATTACATTACTTTTGCGGAATACTTAGTAAATTACAAAAACACACACACAAGGACCGTAATAGTTTAGTGTCTTTGGAAACTCGGACTATAATATTCTAATCGTGGTGAAAGATCTTCAACATCTCCCATAAATATCTTCTTTTTTTACCTAAAACCTTTCTTTATATCCTGGGGAAAAGAAAACATAAAAGGGTGAGCTCAAATGCTCAGTAAGGGTAAACAAAAGAAATATCAATCACATCATATTCATAAGAACATAACATTTTTGAAATCATAACCTGCAAAAGAGAGCATAATTTCATAACATGGGATAAATCATGGTAGTGAAATGTAATCACAATAATCATAACTTAAAACAGGAAGCTTTGTGGCATTCACACATAATCATAGAGAATCATTTCTTGTTAGTCATGACTCATTGCCAAGACTATCTTAGTGGACAAAGTCCCTTTTTGAATCGAGTAACCCTCGTTTCAGTCCTGTTTCACTGAACCGGTATAACCTACCATTCCAGCCATGTCTGTCTCATGAGATATAAAATCTTTACCCAATGCATTGGATGGAGATATAGGTCCCACCCATCTCATAATGATACCATTCTTATGTGTGCCACAAAATCATAAATCATACATCATTGCATAACCCATGTAATAAAAATGGGAATCCTAAACATCATGACATCATAAAACAATTCATATAAGATAAAGGAATTCATAAAAATATTTCAATCACAACATAATCAAATCCATGTAATAATAGGGATAGAAACAGAACCCAATATTATCTTAGATGGAAAATAATTTTGATAAAACACTTGAACTCCATTCTTGAGGAAAATATCCTTTATTCTTTAAAAACATTTTTTTCCTTTCTTAACATGTCATACAACTTTAAACTAAAAGAAGTTGATTAAAAATAAAATTGAAAACTTGTAAAAGAAGCTTCTTGGAAATAATTTTTTAAAAATCCATTCATTCCGTATAAGTTAAAAAAAACATTCTTCGTACTTTTGTCGGAAAAGTCAAAAAGTACCTCGTACGGAAAACAACAAAATATTCCTTTCATTTCTTTTACTAAAAACTCACCGAAGGGTAAAATTGGATTTAAAAAATTGTAGTTGGATGGAAATAATATTACATATTTATGAAACATGGATGTGGATGATAAAATACACCCCAGTAAATACTTACGAATAAACAATCTCGGATAAAAATGAGATTGTGATATTTCCCTTACCTTAGGTCTGATTTGCTTCGTATGTGTCCGAACCTCCTGTATAATGATTTAAATAATGTCATTGACTTATTACAGAATCATATTCATTGTTATGATATCATATATGGTTCACTTATGACATTATATTACCCGTTCTTTTTTAAATTCCTTGTTAAAGAAGCATTTTGGGTAAAATCGTTTCATTTATCGTAGGTGTTTTGACTTGTTGTTCTTGACATTATTATTACTTATATCATGATTTACTTACTTCCAGAATATAAAATATGATTTATATATCATATATATTCAGTATATATATATATATAATAGATAGATAAATGAAATGAAAAACACCGTTCATGGAGACGGTAGTCCGTACGTACGCATGAACGCTGTTTTCCTTTCCTTATTGTCTTGATTGGAAGTAAGTAGATGAAATACATATATATATATATATATAAATTCAGTAGCTTTATAATGTCATATATTTCATTATTATTTCTTATATATACTTTATAATCATTCTTAAAATGGTTAACATGGAGAATGAATCTCATCGCGTCGTGGAGACGGTAGTCCATACGTACGCACGAGCGATGATATCATTTCCATAAATATTGAATTGAATTGGAGTGGATTATACAATATATCAGAATCAATATGATGTTGTAATAACTATGTATAGTTATTCTTTACACCATTATACCCATCCATGTAAGGTGGTGGTGGAAAATAGATTACACCACGGCGTGGAGACGGTATTCCGTACGTACGCACGCGCGGTGGTTTCTTTTTCCGTAGTATGGATAGATGGTGAAATAGGGTTGTTTCATACTTATAATAACATATCAGTATATGAGTGATACTGATGTTATTACTTCATAATGAAACAACCTAAGAAGAAGAAGTGGAAGAAGAAATAAATATGAAAGAATTGGTAACGGTAATTACCTCTTCTTTGAAGCGCCTCTTTGAGACCTCCTCTTAGGGCACTACAATTGGTCTTTGAGGAAGACCAGAACCTATAGGATGTTTCTAGGGAAGTGGAGAAGAGATTTTGGCAGGGTTTGGCCGAGCTTGAGAGCTCAAATTGGTGTGAGGAGGAGGGGGAGGAGGTGTCCTTTTATAAGGGAGGAGAGGTGCACCTTAGCAATATCTCAAAATATTATTTTATATTAAAGTAAAAATCGGTTTATAATGGTTCCAAAGGGTCTTATTTCGAAGATAAAGTGGAGAAGGGTCTAAATACTATCATCCAATAGGATTTAGACAAGTTTAGGATATTATTTTAACCTTATCAATTAGATTTAACTCTAAGTTAAATAATTTAACTTTTACCGTGTCTTTTTGTTTTCTTTCACTATATGGTTAATACACTTACTATAACATGCCAAACGAACCCCAAATTGTTTATTACTAATATATATATCCTTATCTATGTCATTTGGCCGAACCTTAGATTTTTAGGAATAGAATAACAATTAATAATATAATATTTGATTTAAAAACTATTTTGTGTCAATTTTGACACTATTTGATATATGATTTTTGTGAAAGTCATAACAGAATTATATGTTCGAACCAAGTTGATTAAATCAACAATAATATATCATAGTAACCTAGAAAATTAGTGGAATTCATAAAAAGTCTTAAATTACATTTATTTTGGTATTTATATTATCAATTATGTCAATATTTCATTAATAAGATAATTACTACATCATCATTGTGTCATACATAAATTAACTTATTTAATGTCTAAAAATTACAAATTAAATACCATCATGTAGGAAATCTTTTTAGCTTTCTAATGAATATTTATAGTCGAATGTATCTTATGTATAACCCCATATTAAAAATGATTTCCTTATTAAACTTGGTTTTAACTATTTTAACCCTTCTTTAAATAAATTAATAATAAATGTCCTAATCTAATCCAAGTGGGCCTAAATGGTCATATTTTATTCCTAAGTTTGTTTTTGGTCGAATTACACTTGTCCAATAGAATTAGGACATGTGTTAGGGTAATGTTAATATCATATTTACCCTTAGTTACCCTATTTACTATTAACCGCGGTAAAAATAGTAAAAAGTTACTATTCACCAAAAAATTATTTTCATCTCATTGAACCACATTTTACTTTCAGACATCAACCGTGTCTCTCGGATTTTTGAAATTCCATTCACAGAAGTGGTAAAATTAAGTTTTATGAAAAATTCAGTTTTTTAACTACCACTTAGTAGTTTCACTATTCATCAAAAATTGATGTTTTTCAGAACAATGCCAAAATTTCATCCTAAGCTATATATTATATTCCGAATTCAAAAATAAGCTCTATTTTACCAAATTCATAACATAGAAGTTTCATTAATTATTTTTATAATTAAATCCCGCTGTTAAAACAAATAGCGTGTTTTTAAGAAACAATATCTATCAAAAGATTGACACTTGATTATGTCTGGTTTAAATGTGAAATTACAACCAATGACCAACATTGTATTAAATTGTAAAAATATATTCTAAATATACTTTAAAACCACTCAAATTAATAATTTATCACTATTAATTATTTCGATTAAAAAAGTTGTTTTTAATTAAAATTTAGTAATTTTCACTATTCATCGGAATATGAAAATTATCCGAAATGTACCAAAATTTCACCTTAGGCTAAATTCGATACTCCGAATCCAAAAAATGAAATCCATTTTGAAAAATAAAATTTACAAAATTTCAAAAAGTGGTTATTACTATTCATAACGGCTAGTTTTAATAACATTTTAATAGCATATCGCTGTTTAGTGAAACTCGTTATTGCGTACTACACACGCTATCGAGGAAGGTCGCGATTGCGTGTAATGAAAGGAAAGTTAAGGATGCGTGTTGTGCAAGCTCCTTTTGGTGTAGCGTACAACACAAGACATTAGTGAAATAAAAAGAATATTTTTCATAAAATCTCGGGCTGTTACATAAAGAAAGGTTTTTGGTTAAAAATGGAAGATTTTTATGGGAGATGTTGAAGATCTTTCACCATGATTAGAATATTATATTCCGAGTTTCCAAAGACACTAAACTATTACGATCCTTATGTGTGTGTTTTTGTTATGTACTAATTATTCTGCAAAAGTAATGTAATGTCCATGTACGTTAAGCTTCGGGTCACTACACGAAGTCAACCCCAACTGAGTGCACAAACGTCCTCAGGTACAAACAACCACATGTACCACCAAGCGTTCCCGTATACTCCCAGAGCATACCACATTCCAGCCCAAAGGCTATCATGCACATGTCACCCAGCGTCAACGCGAAGGCGTGACGTAACAACTCCACCTCAAAGGACTATGGATAGCGAACCACATCTCGTGAATCATTTACATCACACTCTCAAGAGTACACGATCACACACCAATGGTCCGCTACAAACATTGTAGGGTGAACCACCACCGAAGCACCTTTCTTGCTTCCATATTTAATAAGATCGCGCAAGAGGCTCCACACAACCAAACGGATTGCGCTATTGTAATCCTTGTGAAAAAACACATGAGATAGACTACTTACTCGCCTCCAACAGTTATCCGATGGAAAAGTCACCAACATCGCCTCACGCCCGAACGACGTCCCATTATCCCGAGCCTCAGCCCCGAAACAATCGGGCACATCACACCATTGCGATCCCCTTGGGAAAACACGTCAAAAAGACTGCTCACTTGAGTGAAACAGGGATCCGGAGAAAAAGATGCATTTCGGCACACCTCACCCGAGCAGCGCTTCGTGGGACCCGCATCCCGGTCCCGAAACTCAACGGGCGGAACACACCATTGCAATCCTTTCGAAAAAGTACACATGTTCAACTAATCACTTGTCTGAAACTGACACCTGATGATAAAGCGGGAAATCACCGTCAACTCTAGAAACGACCATCGTAGGACCCACACCATCGTGTGAAATTACAGCGGGAAGACTGCGCCTACACGATGCCCTCAGAAAAACACCCAAAAATGACTACTCACACGCCCCACACAGACGCCCGATAAAAAAGTTACAAAGTGCTGCACGCAGCTCGAAAGACGTGTGATGAGGCCCACGCCTCAACTCCAGTCTCAATGCCCGGAACCACCGTGGAAGGATTCGTCCCAGCGCTAGGGTCCCAACGCCACTAACGGCGCTTAAAACGGATGTTGGACGCGTTTGTGCCATCCAAAACAAGAATTCTTGGGAAAAAAGTTAGACCACATAACATCGAGTCGCGCCCTGAGCCCCTTGTCTCGCGAATTAAAAATTTCTGAGACCATCTCAAAAAGAATTCATGTCATTCCGAGGCACGCGCCATTGTAGGCGGCTCGCAAAACCGACTCCCAGTTTATGATTTATAAAAAAATATAAATCATTTTATAATAATAATAATAATATATTATTATTATTATAACCTTATTCTTCTTTTTATTTTATTTTATTTTCTTTTTTTCTATAAAACCGGACCGGCCGAATGGCCAGTCTTCTTTTCCCAACAGGACCCGCATCATACGGGTCCTTGTCTCCCAACAGACTGGCCCTTCGGCCGGTCCTCGTTGACGCACCGGCAGGACTCAGGTCATGATGCTTTCTCCGCACGCCGAGGCCCTGCCTCGGCTACCCCTCACCCACAACGCCACGCTGGATGCCGGTAGCAGCGCCCCTCCATCGGACGCCCTCGGCTCCTCCGCCTTCCGCAGCGTGCCGCGACGCTACCCCGAGGCTGCCAAGCTACTCCTATCGACGTCACCTCACACCCGACACCCACTGACCAGCGCCTCCACCGGCCTCCGCTGAAGGCCCACCGCCGCCGCCCTGGAAACGTCACGCCACTGCCTAGGCCTCGTCGGACCGCCAGAAAACATCAAGTGGCCTACAATTCCCGCAAACTTCGACGAACGACCGCGACCCCATCCGAACCCGGATTTCAATTCCAAAACACACCTTTGAAAGATAAAAAAGTATACTACAGGACTATGTGGTTTGTTCGATGAAATAGCCACAATTTGATGCAAATAATCGAACTCAATGAGGGGTTCGGGATTTAAAACTGAAAAAAACAACCACCTACCTGCGAGGTCATAGCCAGGAGCTTCGCCGCACGTCCACCCTTGCTGTTTCCGCTTCAACCGTGATTGGAAGGTATGAGGAGGAGGAAGAAGAGGAGAGGATGGGGTTTCGTTAGGGGAAGAGGAGAGGAATGGGAAAGGGTTTGGTTTAGTGAGGAAAAATAATTAATTAAAAACATTAATTAATTAAAACTCCCAAAATAACCTGCATCCGAAACACCCGACGAGGTCGAAGTTAAGCCTCCCCTAGGGTAAAAAACACCTCTTGAGCACAAATTTGGTATCGGGATTTGATTCTGAGCTTTCGTTTGAATGTTATTAAACATAGCGCCCAAGGCCGCCATATTACGAAAACGCCCCTAGGGCCATTTTTCACAGGCGGGCCACGCCCGCAAAACATACACCCCTCCTAGGGTAAATGGCACACTCAGAACTTAACGGTGCCCTTAGTTTCCCATTCCGAGCTACCATTTAAGAGATACCTGACTTTAACCATTAAACGAATAAATAAATAAATAAATTAATCTGTTTAACATTATGAAAGCGAGTGAGGGGTCCAAACATCCTGCGCTGACAAGATTTATGTCATTCCTAGGGTAAAAACCCCATTCCGGACCCATCCGTACACTCAGATCTCTAATCCGGATCACCGTTTAGGAGTTATCCAACTTATTTGTCATTTCCAGTGTGAACGCACTGAAAATTTATGTCCGGCCACTCCAGGGCTCGGAATCGAACGCCGTCTGAAGGCGCTGCTCTGGAATAACATCAAGAATATTCCAAAGTCCGTTTTATCCAAAAAAGGGTTCTCAAATCATTCCCTCCTTCAAGCTTTTCATCCCCGAAAATCTATACCAGGGAACAACTCAGGGTACTAAGCCCACACCTGGCTCTCCCGTACTCGGGAGAACTCTCGCATAGCTCTGCGCCACCGCACATAGACCAAAGGATTGATCTGTTCACACGAGGTCAACCCTTGCCGATGATGTGCACCGACTCAAGAATTTGGGGTTAGGGAAAGGCATTATGGTACCTCGCCATCCCTTTGCACGGTCTCAAACGACCCGAAGGCTCTTGGGGGTAGCTCACCTCCCCGATCAAACCTCAACGTCAAACGACGCGACAGGAATCACCGCTTGGACATGGGACAAGGCCCAGTGATTCCCTCCTTCAGAATATCCATATGGTAAAACACCCAAGGATATCTGGTCACGCAAGATTTCATAGATGATGTCTCTCAACCAAGGCTCTCTTACACACTCTAAATGCGATGGAGTCGACACCATCGACTAATGAAAAAGGTCTCACACCTTTTACCTTAACAACACAGGGTTACACCGACGCCCCGCGCCACCCTCGTAACAACTCAAACAAGGAGCCGGGAGAATGGAATCTCACATGAAGAGTCTAAAAATTCTACTGATAAAAGTAGAAGAGATGTACAACATACTTCTTATCACCTCATGCTCTGCAGGATCGTAGACATCCATAGATCGCAGCTACCCGCGGTCCCAACTGTCAGCTCCCGGAGCCTGATGTGGACCACCTAGTGGTGATGGGAAGACCTCGTAACATCATCCCACACCTCCAGCTCCTCCCGCTCCTCTACTAGAACCACTTCTCTGGGCACTACTCCAATCACGGTGTTGCCTCTGTCGTGGTGGTGCGCCTGTTGCCTGCTCAAAGCTCTCAGCAACTCGGGTCAGGCAGTCTCGTGCCAAGTGACCTCACCCATCACAAGCATAACACTGACTCTCTCTAGGTTGCACTGGTGCCCTCTGGCGCCAATGTGGTGTACGACCACACCCCTGAGTCTAGTTTTTTAGAAGGCCACCTGCGTCGAGGTTCTGCTTGCCGACGCCCACTAGCTGCGGCAGACGTCTCTGCTCCAACGTGCCTGCTGCCACCACCAACTCCAGAATGTGACAGGAATCCCTCTGTCACCAGCGCCTACTCTAGAACCCCAACATATTTGGAAATGCCCAAGGGTACTATGATAGAAAGAATCTATCGGAGGAGACCCTGCTCAAACTTCCGCACTCGGAGGTTGATGTCCTAGACCATGTCTGGGTAAAAGCGTGCACAGTCTGCAAAACTAGCCGCGTACTTGGCCACCGTCATCCCTCCCCGCTGAAACTGTAGGAGATCCTGAATCCAAATGGAGCGCAAGCAAGAGGGGCAAAACTCCTCATGGCACAACAAATGAAAGTCGCCCCAAGAAAGCAATGACTCGTCAAGAAGCCGATTCACCAGACTCCACCAAAGCCAAGATGATCCACGAAAAAGGCTGGCTTCCAAAGCCACTCTCTGATATTTCGGCATCTGCACAAGCCTGAAAAGGTGAACCACTGCCTTGATCCAAGCCTCTACTGCATGAGGTTCTGGCTCACCACTGAACGTCAGTGGTCTCTGCCACTGGAACTCACGGAGCGCACTCAACCTACACTCGAGCTCAGCCTGCTCTGCTGAAACTGCCTGCTGCTCAACAGGTGGGGGTGCTGCTACCGACCCACCCAGAGAAAGGGGCTCGCATGATGGGTCCTGGACTGTGGCCTCGTAGCTCATAGGGTCGTCATCACAAACCAAAGCCGGTATCCGGGCTGGCTTTCATCATGGAGACATTCTAAAAATCATCAAGGAGTGCCGCGGTCAGGTGAGAATATATGTATATACCAATAAAAACAATGATGGATGAGGAGCTGACTCAATAGGGAAAGTGAAGACTCAGTCCTATGTGATGCACAAACCAAAGTTTCCCTGCAACAAGTGTCTCAGCATGCCGAGTCGACAAGCAGATTATCAAGGTCCTGGTGAATGGATACGTTGGCCACCGCACCATCACTGGACTCCCTTGCCTGAGAGCCGCTCTCGAGACATGTTAACACTATTGCCCTAAATCCCAACCAATACTTCTTTTAGGGACGTCCGCACAACGTCCCAAGGAATGAACCACCTTTGATACCGCTCTGTCATGACCCTACCCTACCCAGGCTCAAGCCGCAACTACCCCAAGCCCACCTCCATAGGCCAGGGGGTGGCGACTAGCGTCGAAGGAACAAAAACTCGGGGAGGCCTTTGCCTAAGTACCTGAACATACACACGAAGAATACTCAATGCAAAAGTGCAAAGTAAAAGAAAGAACAAGCAGCGTAAAAGGAAAAACTGATATATATATACAACAAAAGTGCATCGACCTCTAAGCAGTACAAAGTAAAAGATGGAAAGAAAAGGAGAAAAACACACACCCAATCGGAAAAGTGCCATAACCCGGTAACATGTAAACAAAAGAAAAACAACCAGAAGGGGTCCCCCACCGAGGACCTAACCACGAACACCCCACACAGTCCAAGATCCTGAACTCCTAAGATCCACTGATATCACGAACAACCTGTCTGTCACCTGCAATGGAACAACAAGTGTGGGCAAAGCCCATGTAGGGGTGAGTATAAAAATACTTAGTAGGATACCCCGAAGGCTCGAGGGGAAAACAAAGGAGGCACCAAAGGGTGAGTAGTAGAGAAAACATAGAATAGTAAAGGAATACCATAGAGAGTGCAGTAAAGAGTAACAATAGAGAGTCCAGCTCAACCCAACAAGAGGAAAGAAGGTAGACTCGTACAGACACAAGGAGCTGGAAACAGTGAGAAGATGAACTTCTCTTCGAGTCTTCACTACCTATAGCAGGAGAGTAGACTCGTCCAACAACGTGAAGCTAGACACAGAATGCAAGTGGCATACCCCACACGTCTTCGCCTCTCCTGGATGGAGAGTAGACGAATCCAAGAATTCGGTACTAGAACAAGGTATATACAAGATACATTTGCTCAATCAAGAAGCCCAAACAAGATATTAAGGGGATCTCCATCCCGTAGCTCAGCCCATGAAAAAGTGAGTCGCCAACAGTCCCAGAAGAAAACACCATCGATTCCCAGCATCCCGCACGTCTTCCCCAAACTACAAGTCAAGGGCATAAACCACCACACCTCCACACTATCCTCTTTTGGCGGCACTGACTCGCCTGTACAGTTTTAGGTCGCGTCACATGGATGTGTCTCGGTGGGGGAAAAGATCCTCATACTTGAGAGTTATGGGGGAACGTCAACCACAACTCGTCACTGCCTCACAGTCGAGGGGTCTTCTCAAAGTCAGTAGATGACCCCCTGCCCAGCCCTGCTGGAGGATCCATGGAAGTAAACGGGTACCCACTACAGGGAGACCCGGAAAGTCAACGGGTGTCACACTGCCCAGTCCCGTAACAGGGTAATCCACTAGAGGGAAACCCAGATAAAGGTGGCGACGAGACCACTACCCAGCACAGTTGGAGGTAACCCGACATCGTGGACCACTGCCCAGCCCAGCTGGAGGTAAGCCCGGGATTGGGGACCACTGCCCAGCCCCGCTGGAGGTAAGACCAGCATCGAGGACCACTTCCTAGCCCCGCTAGAGGTATGCCCGACATCGGGGACCACTGCCCAGCTCAGCTGGAGGTAAGCCCGGAACTTCTCTGGCCATCCCTGCTAGATGGAACTGCTCAGTGAACACTATTGTACTGGCCATCCCTGCTAGATGGTAAACCACTGGTGAGCCCTGGTCGAAACAACCTCACCGATGCTGGAAATGACCTCATCCCTGCTGGAAACAACCTCATCCCTGCTGGAAACAACCTCAGTCCTGCTGGAAACAACCTACTGGGTAGAGGATCGGTGCCCGTGTAAAGTGTTGGTCACACCGAAACCACATGAATTCTACCATGGAACACAAATCAACGGGATAAAACCCCCAGGCCTCGCAAGGCGATCATGCTCCAATACGTTGAGTCACTGTCGAAGCAGACTGAGACAACTCATCCCAGAAAGTGGGAAAAAACACCCACACTATAAGAACACATGTAGTCGCAAATGGTGCCACATTCCAGTGAAGGGGCATAGTAATGAAACCCCTCACAGCTGAAGAAACAGAGGAACAACCCATATCTGCTAGCAGACCATCGAGAACAAGACCAGGGGGAGACCAGTCAACCCTTCTGGTCAGACCAAAGAGTACCGGGCCAGGGAAAACTCCACCCTGCTGGTCAAACAGACGAGCGTAGAGGGACCCTCTACGTCCTGAGAGGATAAGTATGTAAAGCAGAACACGACACGCACATGGGGCCCACACTACGTGTGTCCCCAAGTCAACCCCAACTAAGAACACAAATGTACTCAGCTACAAACAACCACATGTACCTCCAAGCGTTCTCATATACTCCCAGAGTCTACCACGTTCCAACCCAAAGGGTATCGTGAACACGACACCCAGCGTCAACGCAAAATTGTGACGTAACAACTCCACCTCAAAGGCCTGGGAACGACCAACCACATCTCGTGAATCATTTACATCACTCTCTCAAGAGTGCATGAGATCGACTACTTACTCGCCTCCAACGGATATCTGACGGAAAAGTCACCAACACCGCCTCACGCCCAAACGACGTCCCGTGATCTCGAGCCTCTGTTCTGAAACAGTCGGGCACATCGCACCATTGCGATCCCCTCGGGAAAACACATCCAAAAGACTTCTCACTTGAGTGCAACAGATATCTGGAGAAAATGATGCATTTCGGCGCACTGCACCCGAGCGGCGCTTCGTGGGACCCGCATCCCGGTCCCGAAACCCAACGGTCGGATCGCACCATTTTAGATCCTCTTGAAAAAGTACACAAGGTCAACTAATCACTTGTCCGAAACAGACACCCGATGATAAAGCTGAAAATCACCGTCAACTCCCGAAACGGCCCTGGCGGGGCCTGCACCATCGTGCCGAATTACAACGGGAAGACTGCGCCAATGCGATGCCCTCAGAAAAACACCCAAAAAATGACTACTCGCACGCCCCAAACGGACATCTAATGAAAAATTTACAAAACGCTGCAAGCAGCTCGAAAGACGGGTCGTGGGGGCCACGCCTCAACTCTAGTCTCAATGCCCGGAACCACCCTGGAAAGCTTCGTCCCAGGGCTAGGGTCCCAACGCCATTGACGGCGCTTAAAACGGATGTCAGACGCGTCCACGCTGTCCAAAACAAGAATTCCCGGAAAAAATGTCAAACCACTTAACATCAAGTCATGCCTCGAGCCCCTTGTCTCGAGAATTAAAAATTCCCGAGACCATCTCAAAAATAATTCCTCTCATTTCAAGGCACGTGCCGCCGTAGACGGATCGCGAAACCGACTCCAGATTTATGATTTATAAAAAAATATAAATCATTTCATAATAATAATAATAATAATATATTATTATTATTATTATAACCTTATTCTTCTTTTATTTTGATTTTATTTTATTTTTTATATATATAAAACCAGACTAGCCGAATGGCCGGTCTTCTTTTCCTAACAGGACCCGCATCATGCGTGTCCTTGTCTCCCAACAGACCGGCCCTTCGGCCGGTCCTCGTTGATGCAACAGCAAGACTCAGGTCCTACTGCTTCCTCCGCACGCTGAGGCCCTACCTCGGCTACCCCTCACCCACGGCACCGTGCCAGATGCCGACAGTAGCACCCCTCCGTCGGACGCCCTCGGCTCCTCCACCTTCCACAGCGTGCCGCTGAACTACCCCGAGGCCTCCAGCTACTCCGATCGACATCGCCTCACACCCGATGCCCACTAACCTGCGCCTCCACCGGCCTCCGCTAAAGGCCCGCCGCTGCCGCCCTGGAAACATCGCGCCGCCACCTGGGCCTCGCCGGACCGCCAAAAAACATCAAATGGCCTACAATTCCCGAAAACTTCGGTGAATGATCACGACCCCATTCGAACCCAAATTTAAATTCTAGAACACGCGTTTGAAAGATAAAAAAGTATACTACACGACTATGTGATTTTTTCGATTAAATTTCCATAATTTGACGCAAATAATCGAACTCAAAGAGGGGTTTTGGATTTATAACCGAAAACAACAACCACCTACCTCCGAGGGCATAGCCTGGATATTCGCCGCACATCCACCCTTGCCATTGCTGCTTCCACCGTTATTGGGAGGTAGGAGGAGGAGGAAGAAGAGGAGAGGATGGGGTTTCGTCAAGGGTAGAGGGGAGGAAGGGGAAGGGGTTTGGTTTAAGTAGGAAAAATAATTAATTAAAAACATTAATTAATTAAAACTCCCAAAATAACCCACATCCGAAACACTCGATGGGGTCGAGGTTAAGCCTCCCCTAGGGAAAAACCACCTCTTGAGCACAACAGTGGTCTCATAATTTGATTTTGAGCTTTCGTTTGAATGTTATTAAACATAGAACCCGAGGCCGCCAAATTACGAAAAGCCCCTAGGGCCATTTTTCACAAGCAGCCCGCGCCCGCAAAACTTACACCCCTCCTAGGGTAAAGGGAAAGCTCCGAACTCAACGGTGCCCTCAGTTTCCCAATCTAAGCCACTATTTAAGAGATACTTTAGTTTAACCATTAAACAAATAAATAAATTAATTAATCTGTTTAACGTTCCAAAAGCGAGCGAGGGGTCCAAACATACCTTGATGACAAGTTTTATGTTGTTCCTAAGGTAAAAACCCCATTCCAGACCCATCCATACACTCAGATCTCTGATCCGGATCACCGTTTATGATTTATCCAATTTATTTGGCGTTTCCAGTGTGAACGCACAGAAAATTTAATTCCGGCCACTCTCGGGATCAGAATCGCACACCTTCTGAAGTTGCTGCTCTGGAATAACATCAAGAATATTCCAAAGTCCTTTGTAGCAAAAAAAAGGTTCTTACAACTGATAGCTCAGCGTACAAGGAGAGTAGGGGTTCCCCTCGCTTGCTAATCCCCTGGCAACTTTGCTCACCGGTGAAAGTCACCCGTCGGCCTCCCAAGTCTGAAAACAATACCCTTCCACGGAAGAAGTCAATAACGACACATAAAGAGAACATCTAGTCAATGCCTAGGATAATATCATATGGTTTTATCTGAAATAGTATATGATCCCTGACAGAATAATGTGGCCATATCATCAGTCTGCATCCTCGACAAACATACAACAAATCGGTCTAACCTCTAACTGGTGTGCACATCACAAGGGGAAATGGGTGTCTCTCAGCATCTAAACCTAGAGCATGTTCCAGACTGGGTGTAGCAAAGGAGTGTGAAGCTCCTGTATCAAACAAGAAAGATGAAAAGGTACTAAACAAGCTGATCATACCTTGAATGACCTCAGGCCCTGCTGGAACTACTGCCTCCGCAACGTGTAACTATACATGCCCAGCTCCACTACCTCTCGGCTGTGGGCCACCTCCCCGAACACGCCCGGGTCGAGGTCCCTGAGGAGCACCCTGAGGCCCGCCTCCTCCTACAATGCCTGCCCCCAACGGAGCAGGAGCCCGCTGCCCCTGCTACTACTGCTGAAAGGGCCTAGATGGGATCTTGTACTGCTAAGGTGGATGCTGGACCTGCCCACCCCCACCGTACTGTACTCTATCTGATCACTGATTCCGAAGGTGCCCAGGGATTCCTCATATGAAGCATGTCATCCCTGGGCCCGAAAGAAAAGGGCGAGGGCCTAAAGGTCAGAACTGGAACTGCTGAGGCTTACTCCCTACTGGTCGAAACCTAGAGGGTCCTGACACTGGAGGCCTACTGCTAACGGCCGTCCCCTTTGACGAGCCCAACCAGATTCCCTCTCATGAAACACCTCCTAGTGTGTTCATCATTTCCACCACTTTAGTCTTCTTATGGAACTCCAAGTAGGTCGGTAGGGTGAAGGTAGTAACAACATACTGAAGAGAAGGTCGAAGTGCTCCCTCCAAATGTCTCGCCCAAGACTCCTCATCCAGAATGAGGTCAGGAGAAAAGAGAATGAGATCCTTGAACTTGATCCCCAACTCTCTCAATGATATACTCTCTTGCTGGAGGGTGATTAATTCCTTACACTTGTTAGCCTTCATCATGGAAGAGCGGAATTCCACCCAGAACTCCTTCTCGAAGTCAGCCCACTTCACCTCAGTCTACCTATTATCCCAAGATAAAGCATCCACCACTGATGTGATGCTCCATGCATCTGGATTACATCTAGAGGAACCCATTACAAAGTCAAAGACCAGATAAAGCTGAAGACTATCTCCAGCTCCTCTAGCCAACTCTCTATCTCCATATCTAAGAAGCTTCCCTCGTACTTCCAGTGGGTCTGTCGCTGAAAGGCTCAAAGAGTCTTCTACCAATGATCGTCCTCCTCCTCTCGGTCGGTCCTCTACCGATAAGCCAAGTATATCTTCTGGGCCTCGATCACCCACACTACTCGTGGATGCCTCCCAGGTTCCATAGCTGCAAGGTAGATAAGAAATGACTATGCCCGTGTAGTGTAGAATATTGTTGCTAAATTTTCTTAGATTTATTTATCTATTTTGAATCCCCAATACACCCATGAAAAATTAGAACACACGTCATTATGATTCATGTAACATTCCTAGGGTATCTAACCTGCAATCAGTGTTGCCTCACTTGGTCGTTCGGTAGGTCCAGAGTCCTTGCATTGGATCACGGGGGGCCCTAAAATCCCATATCCTAACCAGTCTTCCCTGGCCTAATTCACACACCAAGGTCACCAAATACTGTTTCCCTACCACCCCATGATATCCTCACTATGCCTAACCCCAGACTCCATCCTACCTCTCATCCTCACCCCTCTGATACCATTATGTCACGACCCGCCTTCACCAAAAGAAGTGAAGGGACAATAGATTGCCAAGACCTTACCTCTTAAAGTTAAAGGAGATATAATTACGCCAGAAACATGACTTCAATAAGTCCCGGAGTGGCGACTAGAACCAAGGGTATAGAATCTCACACAAAAAAGAATGAAATAACCTTTTTATTTTTATAGGATCATGATATAAGATAGCAACCCCAATAAAACCAAAGCTGGAAGTAAGGGTAAAGCCAAAAGTAACCCATTCCCATATGCATGTTCAATAGTAAATGATACAAGCCACAAAAAAATCCAAATGTAAGTACCAAGGAAAAGAAAAATGACAACAGCAATTGCCCCGAGGTCCGAGCTAGTACGGTCCCGCATTATCCCTGAAGTCCTCCTGGAAACCTGAAAGCATTTTTATATATGTAGGGTGAGCATAAAAGTATACTCGGTAGGAAAAACCAAAATATCTCATGCACAAGTGGGGGGCGCATTCTAATGCCTTGTGAGAAAAGAGAAACCATAGCACCTAACAATGAATACAATCCCACTAAGCCTCAACAAGGCAGACTCCCCAAATAATGCAAGGCAAGTAAAGTATAGTAATAGCACATAGATATTTTGGTACCCCATGCCACATTTCCACTGGTTATTGAAGACATCCTACACATCGAACCAATCCCGCCATTCTCATCATAGTCCCACTGCCAAACCATGCCCGCACACACCTGGGCCATAACCTCACCGCAGTACCACTGCCATACCCCACCCGCACACACCTGGACTACAACCACCATCCTGCTTGCAGACACCCAGACCACAACCACCATGCGTAACCACACCTGCAAGCACCTAGGTCATAACAACTATTTCCACGCTCGAAGACACCTAGGCGTCATCCCGAAGACACTTGGGAAACAACCTTCCCACATACACCAGAGCCAACCCCCACAACTACCCTGCCTGAAGATTCTTGGTCTAATAATGGACTTCAGGCCACCACTGCCTACCTGAAGAGTCTTGGGCTATTCAGGAAAAGGAGAATGAAGGAGATAATAACTAGCCACTCATAGGAGTGTTGGGGAAAACTCCCTCTCCATGAAATTGGGTGTTGGACACTAAGTGCTCAACTTGGGTGGGGCATGAATAAGAAACATAAGAAATACAATATATGTATAGGTAACAGGAACTCATCCCAACCTAGGGGCTCCAAAACCTAAGCACAAACACCCTTGTTAATATTCATTCATAAAGAAAAGAACAACACTCGTGGCCAAGTAACAAGTCATCCCTAAAAAAAAGTCCCCATTTAAACCATTCTTGTTTTCATGTTCAATTGATCCCATTTGGATGAAAACTACACTACTGGGCAACTAAAAGGCACAACCAAAAGACATAGAAGAGAAACAACCCAATAACAATTTACGAATTCACACTTAGTTCTCTTGTAATGTTACAACGACACAAGGGGATCAGTGAGATCCCTCAAAGTACTAGATCCAAATAAAACCTCACAAAAGGGATAAGTGAGATCCCCCAAAGTACTGAAAATAAAGAAAACCCTGAGACATATCCCCGTGTCCCCCAAACCAGGAACCAACGATTTCTCAACAATAGAGGATCCTACCATTGTTCGTGCCACAGTAGAGTAACCACACTCTTTAGACTCATAACGATGAGGAACCCATCCTCACCCACATCACGCCATAGGAATTCAAACATAAAAAAACACCCACCACCAAAACATAGTAAGGAAACTTCCATGTTCAATCACATAATTCATTATTTTCATCTTTCTGTTGGTTATCTGGGGTGACCACACATGGGTTTATGTTTACTGGTCATCCATTTAATCCACCAAGTTTATGTGATTAACCAATTTCCATGTTACAATCATTTAGTCATCACAGAAGACAAGGGTTCATTAGTGCACAAGGAAGACCACCAACGACCATAATTTTCAGTGAGCATAGGCCCATACAATTCAAAACACATATCATCATAAAAGAGTACAACAAAACATCCATCACACCCCCTTCATTCATTAAAGGTTTGTTCATTATCTTAATTATGTTTGGTTTCATCAATACCCATAGAAACAATAGCGTACCCACCTTGTATGATACACAGTAAGGAGAGACAATGTAAAATCCCTACTTGGATGATCAAGGATCGAATTTTTTCTCCAGACACTAAGAACAGGGGATGCGCGGCTTGCAAGGGAGGAATTCCATGGACTCCAAGAGGTGTAGAAAGCTACAGCAGAGGCGCACAACAAGCCACGAGAAGAGAGGAAATCCAGGCGCACCAGGGTGAAGAATGAAATCTATCCGAGAAGAAAAAAAAGAAACTCTAGAGGGAGGTATAAAGATAAGGTCCTACAGTTACCAGATATGGAATTTTGAAGGCCTGGAAAGTCGAATCGCGGATTCCTACGTGGGTGGGAAGTTACACTCGATGATATTAAGTTGTTATTTAATCCCCCCCATTGGGGAGGTTTCTCGGGATGTTTAGGTATTAATTATGGGCTTTAAATGTCTTTAAAAACGGTAAAGGAAATAATTTACATAAAAAAATCTACTTTGCGAGAGCGGGACTAGAAAAAGAAAATAGAGGGATGGGTGAGGACAAGGT
The DNA here is from genome assembly GCA_963277665.1 of Viscum album. Lineage (NCBI taxonomy): Eukaryota > Viridiplantae > Streptophyta > Magnoliopsida > Santalales > Viscaceae > Viscum > Viscum album. The sequence goes on along the minus strand of OY728155.1, from coordinate 1,443,785,870 downwards.
GCCACCGTGACCGGTGACATCATCATGGTGCCACTGTTTTGGTGGAGCCTTATTTTGGCAAACTAATGGTCCAAGAGGGTCTGGGCCACTACATTAGATACCTCTTAAACTATTATTTTCCTTGAGAATCAAAAACAAACCAGATGAAAAGAGAGGGTCTGAACAACCACCTCGAAAGATACCTCTCAGGTGTGAACCTCATCGTTATCTAGAAACACCTATCCCTCAAGAAACCATGCAACATACAAGGGTAAAACTACCCATTCATATGTGGGGGGGGGGAGTCTCTTCCTATATGTCAAGATACTATCCTCTTTAGGATACACTGACTTGCCCTCTAGGGTTTAATCACATCCACCTTAATGCGTCTTGATTAGGGATCGGGTCCACCCCTACCCATAGCCAGGGAATTTCACACACATTCAGAGAATAAGGAAAAACACATATTTCATAGAAAACAATGTAAAGTGTACTATCACAAACAAGTACAAATTGAACAACAAAAAACTCAAAAAAAAACTCTGGGTACTGGTCATGCATCTGTGCTTCCCGTTTCCAGGTATTCTCATCAAGCGCACCGTGCCTCCACAACACACAAACCAAAGGAATGGTTTATCCATGAAGCACCTTCTCTTCACGACCTTTGATCATCACTGGTCTCTCTATGAATGTTACATCATCCCCAATATCTAGCATTCACAAGTCGAGGATATTTGAATCGTCGTGTAGATATCATTGGAACTGGGACACATGGATGATGTCATGCACCCTTTGCAGCGGTGGAGGCAACACCAGCTGATAATCCACACCGCTGACCCACTGAAGCACTTAGAACGGTCTGACAAACATGGGGGAAAGATTACTCCCTTTGCCGAACCTCCGCAGCCCACGCCGGGGGAGACCTTCCAGAATACTTGGTCACCAAACCTGAACTCCAAGGGTATCCTCCTTTAATCATCATATGACTTCTGTCGGTCCTGAGCCGCCTTCATCCTCTCTCATATAAGCTGAACCCTCTCTGTTGTACTCTGCACCACCTCCGGGCCAAGAAAACCTACTTTCCCAACTTCTGTGTAGCACACGGGTGAGCGACATGGCCTCCCGTACAAAGCTTCGAACAGAGCCATACCAATGGTAGAGTGATAGCTATTATTGTAGGAAAAATATACCAGTGGAAAGTGTCACACCCATGATCCCGTAAAATCTAGGACACATGCCCGTAGCATGTTACCCAACGTCTGGATGGTGCACTATGTCTATCCATCTGTATGGGGGTGGAAGACAGTTCTAAGTCGTAGCTGGGTGCCAGAAGCATGTTTCAATCCCCTCCAGAATCGTGAGGTAAAGAGTGAATCCTTATCCGAGACTATGGACCTCGTTGCTCCATGTAACCGCACCAACACATCCAGATACCTCCGTGCTAAGGCATCTACTGCGCCCAACTCCTTGATTTCCAAAAAGTGGGCATATTTCGTCAACTGATCCACCAATACCTAGATAGCATCACAGACTCCTTCAATCTTGGGTAGCCCCATGATGAAATCCATCGAGATATCATCCCACTTCCACTCGGGAATGTCTAAAGGTTGCAACAAGCCTCCTGGAACACGGTGTTCAGCCTTCACCTGATGAAACAGTAGGCACATTTATCTGAACTCTGCTATTGCCCGTCTCACCCCAGGCCACCAAAACTATCTCCTCAGACCCTGGTATATCTTGGTAACTACCAGGTGCACCGCTAGGGGTGAGTTTTGGAACTCACTAATAACTCTCTCGCGCATCGTGTCTGGAACAAACAGCTTCCCTTGGAAAAGCATCCGATTCTGACCATCCTCTATCCACCAATCTGGAGCATCACCTTGGTTAACCTGGTCATGCACCATGTTGCTTTTTGAGTCTCTGTAGTAAGACTCCCCCACCTGCCGCAGTAGAGAAACTGCACTATCATCTGATACATGCATCCTCTTCCACCTTCCACCCTTGCATCCAGGTGCAGGGCAACCAACTCCTCCATTGCCTTCCAGGCATCTGCCAACTCTCGAACTGCATCCTTTTGTTACTTTCTGCTCAAGTAATCATCCACCACATTCCCCTTTCTTGAGGTGTAGTAAATCTCAAAGTTTTAGTCTTGAAGGAATTCCATCCACCTTCATTTTCGTAAGTTCATGTCCCTCTGGGAAATGACATACTTCAATCTCTTCTGATCGAGGAAGACCATGAAGTGCTCCCCAATGAGGTAGTGCTACCATAACTTTAGTGCAAACATGACCGCCCCAAGATCCAAATCATGGGTGGCATAGTTACGCTCATGGGGGCATAACTGCCTAGACCAATAGGAGATCACCCCTTGTTGCTACATCAACAAAAATCTGAGGCCTTGCCCTGAAGCATCACAGAGCACCTAATACGCCGCCCCGTCTTCTGGAAACCTCAACAAAGGGGCACTAACCAACTTCTCCTTCAAATAACTGAAGGCCGCCTCACACTGCTCATCCCACACGAAAGCCTAGTCCTTCTTGGTAAAATGTGACAAAGGTGGTGCAACTCGGGAGAAGTTGTGCACAAATCTATGGTAGTAAACTGCCAGCCCGAGGAAACTACGAATGTCCACCACGTTCTTGGTTGATGCCCAAGAAACAACCACCTCGACCTTCGATGGGTCCACTGCTATCCCCTGCTCGACACCACATTCCCATGGAAGTGCACTTATCATGTCCAAAACATTCACTTGGACAACTTCCAATAGAGTTGGTGCCGTCAGAGGTCCTCTAAAACCGTTCTAAAGTGTTCAATGTGGTCCTCCTCTCATCTTGATTAGATAAAGATGTCGTCAATAAACATGACTATGAACTGGTTCATATATTCTTGGAAGATGGAGTTCACGAGCCCCATGAACACAGCTGGAGCGTTCATGACGCCAAACTTAAAGACCACAAACTCAAAGTTCCCATATCTTCACTTGAAGGTCATCTTTGAGATGACACCATCCTTCAACCTCAACTGGTGATATCCTGATTGCAGGTCAATATTAGGGAACCATCAAACCCCCTTCAGCTGGTAAAAGAAATCATCTATCCTTGAAGAGGGTATCAATTCGTGACCGTTAACTGATTCAGTCTCCAGTAGTCTATACACAGCCTGAGACCACCATCTCCCTTCCTTGCGAACAAGACTGGAGCACCCCACGGTGACATACTTTTTCGAACAAAACCATTCTTCATCAGATCATCAATCTGAATCTGCAACACTCATTGTTCTGAAGGTGCCATATGATAGGGGGCCATCAAAATCAGATGAGCACCAGGTTTCAAGTCTATCCCAAACTCGATGTCACATCTTGGGGGTAGAGTCATCACCTTTTCAGGGAAGACGTCCATAAACTCACTGAAGACCCCTGGAACATACACCATCTCTGCATCCACTGAATTTACTGACAGCTCACATAACATGAGAGGAGGGGTTCCCCTCGCTTGCTGCTCCCCAGGAAACTCCGCTCATAGATGAAAGTTACCCGTCGGCTACCCATGTCTGAAAACAAAACCCTTCCTCAGAAGTAGTCAATGATGGAACATATAGAGAAAATCTAGTCAATGCCTAGGATGACATCGTATAGATGTATCGGCAACCGTAGAAGATCCCTGATTGACTAATGTGGCCCCATCATCAGTTTGCATCCTCGACAAACATACAACAAATTGGTCTGACCTCCGACTGTTGTGTCCAACACCAGGGGCACCGGAAGTCTCTTAGCGACTAAAACCATATCATGGCCCAGATTGGGTGTAACATAAGAGTGAAAAAATTATGTATCAAACAAGGAATATGCAAGGGTACTTAAGAAGCTGACCGTACCTCGAACGACCTCTGGCCCTACAGGAACTGCTACCTCCGCCGCACGCAACTACCCACTCCCTGCTCCATCGCCTCTCGTCTATCATCCACCTCCACGACCATGCCCGTGTAGAGGTCCCTGAGGAGTGCCCTGAGGTCAGCCTCCTCCTGCAACGTCTGCCCTCAGTGGAGTGGGAGCCCGCTGCCCCTGCTGTTGCTGCTGAAAGGGCCTAGCAGAGAATTTCTACTACTGAGTTGGGTGATGGACCTGCCCATCCCCACCGTACGATACTCTGTCCGTGAATTGATTCCAATGGTTCCCATGGCTTCCACATTTGAAGAATATCGGCCCTAGGCCAGAAATAAAAGGGAGAGGGCTGGATGGTCGGAACTGGAACTAATGAGGCCTACTCCCTGCTGGTCGAAACCTAGAGGGTCCTAATGCTGGAGTCATGCTGCTGACGACCTTCCCCTTTGACGATCCTAATAGGATTCCCTCTCATGACACAACTCCCAGGGTGTGCATACATTCCACCACTTCAGCCTTCATCTGGACCTCCATGTAGGCCGGTAGGTTGAAGTGAGTAATAACATACTGAAGATAAGGTCGAAGTGCCTCCTCCAAACATCTCGCCCGAGACTCCTCATCCGGAAAGAGGTCGGGTGAAAAGCAGTTGAGATCCTTGAACATGATCCCCAACTCTCTCTCTGACATACTCCCCGGCTGGAGGGAGAGTAATTACTGCCTCTTCTCAGCCTTCATCATGGAAGAGAGGAATTCCGCCCAGAACTCCTTCTCGAAGACAGCCCATGTCCCCTCGATTTCCCTCTTCTCCCCCAGATAAAGTGTCAACCACCGACACGCTGCTCCACGCATCTGGCTTACAGCCAGAGGAACCTAATACTCTGTTGGAGCCCGGATCAAGTTGAAGGCTATCACCAGCTCCTCTAGCCACCTCTCTGTCTCCATATTTGAGATGCTTCCATCGTACATCCCGAGGGTATGTCGCAGAAAAGCTCGAAGCGTCTTCTGCCCCTAATCATCCTCCTCCTCTCAGTCGGTCCTCTACCAATCGGCCAAGTCAACCTCTTGGTCCTCGATCTCCCACACTACTCATGGTCACCTCCCAGGTGCCATAGTAGTATGGTAAACAAGGAATGCCTAATCCCGAGTAGTGTAGAATATTGTTCTTAAATTTTCTTAGACTACATTATTTATTTTAAATCCCCAAGACACCCATGAAAGATAAGAAAACAATTAATTATGATGCATGTACCTTTCCTAGGGTCTCTAACCTACAATCCTTATAGCCTCACTTGGTCGTTAGGTAGGTCCAGATTCCATGCATCAGATCACGAGGGGCCCTAAAATCCCGTGTCCTAGCTGGTCTCCCCTAGCCTAATTCACACACCAAGGTCTCCCAACACTATTTCCCTTCCACCCCATGCAATCCTCACTGTGCCTAACTCTAGACTCCAACCCACCTCTCAACCTCACACCTCTGATACCATTCTATCATGACCTGCCTTCACCAAAAGGTGGGAAGGGACAAAAAATTGCTAATCCCTTCCTTCTTTAAGTTTATGGAGAGATAGTGACCCCAGAAACCCACCTTCAATAGGTCCTAGAGTTGCGACTAACACCAAGGGTATAAAATGTCGCACAAAAAGGAAGGCATTGCCCTTTTTATTTTTATAGGATCGAGAGATAAGATAGAAACCCCAACAACACCAAACCTGAAAGTAAGGGTAAATCCAAAAGTAACCCATTCCAATATTCATGTTCAAAAGTAAATGATACAAGCCACAAAAACTCCAATGGTAAGTACTAATAAAAAGGAAAACGACAACAACAACTGCCCCGAGGTCCGAGCTAGCATGGTCCCGCATGATCCCAGAAGTCCTCCTGGAAACCTGAAAGTAGTTTTATATACGTAGGGTGAGCATACAGGTATACTCCGTAGGGAAAACCAAATGATCTTGTGCACATATGGGGGATGCATTCTAATTCCATGTGAGAAAAGAGAAACCAAAGCACCTAGCAAGGTAAACTATCCACCCGAGCCTCACCAACGCACACTCCCCAAATAACACAAGGCAAGTAAAGTATAGTAATATCACATCTATATTTGGGTACCCTACGCCACATTCCCATTGGTTATTGAAGACATTCTATGCATTGAACCAATCTCTCCATTCTCACCACAGTCCCTCTGCCAAACCCCGCCTGCACACACCTGGGCCATAACCTCACCACAGTCCCACTGCCAAACCCCGTCCGCACACACCTGGGACATAAACAACATCCCTCCCACAGACACCTGGGTCACAACCACCACACGTAACGACATCCGCAAACAGCTGGGTCAGAACAACTACTACCACGCCCGAAGACACCTGAGCCTCATCCCAAAGAAACTTGTGAAACAACCTTCCTGCAAACAGCTGGTTCAACCACCACAATTATCCTGCACGAATATTCTTGGGCTAATAATGGATGTCAGGCCATCACCGCCTGCTCGAAGAGAATTGGGCTATTCCGATAATGGAGCAGAAAGGAGCTAATAACCATCCACTCATAGGAGTGTTGGAAAAAACACCCTCCCCATGAAATGGGGTGTTCGGAAGTAAGTGCTCAACATGGGTGGTGTGTGAGAATGAAACATAAGAAATACATTATATGTATAGGTAAAATGCACTAATCCCAACCTAGGGGCTCCAAAACCTATGCAGAAACACCCTTGTTACTATTCATTCATAAAGAGAAGCAGAATAGTCGCGGAAAAGTAACAACTCATCCCCAAACACCAATTCCCCATTTAAACCATTCTTGTTTTCATGTTCAAGTGATCACATTTGGATGAAAACTACACTATTGGGAAACTAAAAGGAACAACCACAAGCCAGAGAATAGAAACAACCCAACAACTATTTAAGCGTTCACACCCGGTTCCCTTGTAAATTTACAATGACAAAAGGGGATTTGTGTCACCCTGAGATTTTATGAGATATATTATTTTTAATTTCTTTGATGTATTCTATTATAAACTACACAAATATTAGCTTTTACTATACGCAACACTGTATTAGCTTGCAGTATACACAACACTATTCTTGGCTCGTGTTACACACAATTTCTAGTTCGTTTTGTGGAAATTATTCTACACAACAATAAGTATAGATTTTGTTTAATGTATAAATAAAATAAGTTTTGATTATGTTATACACAACACAAAATGAAGCATTCAATACATGAAACCCTGACTTGGATTTCATTACACACAATCAAGACATTCTTCAATAGCGTGTGTAGTATGTAATACCATGTTTCACTAAACGAGATATTATTATAATATTATTATGAACTAGCCGTTATGAAGATTAATACCCACTTTATAAAATTTTATAAATTTTATCATTCAAAATGGGTTCTTTATGGATTCGGAATATCAAAATTAGCCTAGGGTGAATTTTTGGTATTTTTCTAAAAACATTCAATTAGATGAATAGTGAAAACACTGGGTTACTATTCAAAACCCGATTTTTTATTTAAATAATTATTTATTTTATTTAAATTTATTTTAGGTAAAAAATGATACATAATACACATATAAGTTCAATATAATTCATTGGATTCATTTTATATTAATTTGAGATATATAAAAATTTAATTTAACTTTTCACCATATTTTACCCACCTCCTAGAAGAATTCGAAAATTTACAAAAAACATATTTTTAACGCTCCTGTGAGTGGAATTTCGAAAATCAGAGAGACACGATTAATATCAAGGAGTAAAATGTGGTTCAATAAGATAAAAATAATTTTTACAAATAGTAACTTGTTACTTTTTTTACCATGGTAAAAAGTAAATAGGGTAATTAAGGGTAAAAATGATATTTTTTATACCCTAACTCTTGTCATAATTCTATTGGATAAATATAATTCTTCCAAAAAACCTTAGGAATAAAATATTACCCTTTAGGTCCACTTTTATTAGATTAGGATATTTATTATTATTTTATTTAAAGAAGAGTTAAAATAGTTAAAATCAATGTTTAATAACTAAATTTTTTTTAATATAGGGTTATACATAAGATAAATTCGACTATAAATATTAATTAGAAAGGTAAAATGATTTCGTACATAATGGTATTTTATTTATAATTTTTAGACATTAAATAATTTAATTTATTTATGACACAATGATGATGTAGTAATTACCTTATTAATGAAATATTAACAAAATTGATGTTATAAATACCCATATAAATGTAATTTTAGACTTTTTATAAATGAAACTAATTTTTTAGGTAAACATTACATGTTATTATTGATTCTATCAACTTTTTTTGAACCAATCATGATTTTATGCTTTTCACAAAAATCAATTACCAAATAGTGTTTAAATTGACATAAAATAGTTTTTTTAAAAAATATTATATTATTAAATGTTATTCTATTCCTAAAAATCTCATGTATGTCCAAATGACTAAGATATGGTTATATATATTAATAATGAACCACTTTGGGTTATTATGTCTTGTTATAGTATGTTTATTAACCATATAGTGTAAGAAAACAAGAAGACTAAAAGTGAAATTATTTAACTTAGAGTTAAATATAAATGATAAGGTTAAAATAGTAACCTAAACATGTCTAAAACATATTGGATGAGAGTTTTTCGACCAATACCCACAATAGCTTCGAAATAAATCAATTTTTATCGTTTATAAACCGAATATGACTTTATTATAAACTAATATTTTATGTTTTTCCTAAGGTTCCCATCTCCTCCCTTATAAAAGGCCACCTTCTCCCTCTTCTCTTTACACAATTTTGAGCCTTCAAGCTCCTCAAAACCTTGCCCATTTCCCTTATAAACATCCCTAGAAACATTATATAGGTTCTGGTATCCTTAAAAGAACAACTCTATGCATTAAGAGGAAGTTGAAAAGACTTGCATCGAAGAAGAGGTAATCTCTTCTACCAAATTTTTCAAGTTTTCTTTCTTCTTCAAATTATTATTCTTTAGTTGTTTCATTATAAAGTAATAACATCAGTATCAATAATATACTTATATGTAATTTTAAATATGAAACAACCCCATTTCACCTTCTATCCATCCTATGGAAAACAAAATCACCGCGCGTGCGTACGTACAGAATACCGTCTCCACGCCGTGGTGTAATCTGTTTTTCCACCACCACCTTACTTGGATGGGTATAATGGGGTAAAGAATAACTATATATGATTATTATATCATCATATGGATTCTGAGATATTATATCATCCACTCTAATTCCATTCAATAATTATGGAAATGATATCATCGCTAAAGCGTACGTACGGATTACCGTCTCCATGACGGGATGAGATTAATTCTCCATGTTAACCATTCAAGAATGATTATAAAGTATATATAATGAATAATAATGAAATATATGACATAATGAAGCTACTTTCTTTATGTGTATATATATATTTCATATACTTACTTCCAAGTCAATAAGGAAAGGAAAACAACGTTCATGCGTACGTACTGCCTACTGTCTCTAAAACGGTGTATTTTATTTCATTCATCTATCTATTGTATATATATATACTGAATATATATGATATATAAATAATTATTTAAATTATAGAAGTAATTAAATCATGATATAAGTAATAATAATATCAGGAACAACAAGTCCAAACACTTACGATAAATAAAACTATTTTAACCAAAACACTGCTTTAACATGAAATTTACAATAGAACGGGTAATATAAAGTCATAAGTGAATCATATATGATATCATAACAATGAATATGATTATTTAAAAAGTAAATGAAATTATTTAAATCATTATACAGGATGTTCAGATATGTATGAAGCATATCAGACCTATGGTAAGGGATAACTTTTCCAATCTATTTTTTATTCGAGATTGTTTATTCATAAGTATTTAAGGGGGTTATGTTTATCATCCATGTCCTTGTTTTCTAAATTTGTTTTCATAAAATGTTTACTTTTCATACATGTATGTTCAAAGTCATTTTTACACTTTTATAACTTTTTGCACATGGTATGTAAGGAATCTTTCTTTTGTTTACCATAGGAAGATCTTTTTGACTTTTCCAACAAAAGTAAGAGGAGAATGATTTTTTAACATATATGGTGTGAATGGATTTTTATGGTTTCATAACGCCTAATTTCATGATGATTCCTCTACAATATTTCATGAATATTTTCAACAAAATCCTTTTCCTTTAAAATTGCATGGCGTTTTTTGAAAAGAAAATGATTTTGAAGAAGAAAGGATATTTTCATCAAGAATTCATTTCAAGTGTTTTTCAAAACCATTTTCCGTATAAGATGACATTATTTCATATGTGTATGCTTCAAGTATTATATCTTTATTATTCACATGGTTTCACTTTTCTTATGATGAAATGATATCCATTTGTTTTATATGGATTATGATTTGGTAAAATGATGTTTGTGAAACCCATTTTATTCGTTGGGTTATTATGAATGATGTATGTTTATTTTGTGGCACACGAAAGAATAATTTCATTATGAGATTGGTGGGACATATATCTCCCTCCAATGCATTGGGTAATGCTTTATATCTCATGGGATATACATGGCTGGAACGACAAGTTAATCTGGTTCAGTGACACTGGACTGGAACAAGGAGTGAACTCCATTCAGAAAGGGACATTGTCCACTAAGATGGTCATGGCAGCAATGCCTTGGCTGTTATGGAAATCATAACATGTGCATAATTTTTTCAACAATTACATGTTTTATCCCATTATATTTTATCATGATTAATGTTTCTTTATGATCTATGCCTAACGTACTTCCATGTTTTATGTCATTTCTCAGGATTTAGATGTTTAAACATTATGTTCATGTTTTTTTAAGTTCAAATGTATATGATTTGTTTAATTTTCTCCATCATTACCATTAATGAGCATTTGAGGTCAACCTTTATATGTTTTCTTTTACCCAAGATTTACAGAAAGGTTTTAGGTAAGAAAACAAAATGGGAAGATCTTTATGGGAGATGTTGAATATCTTTCACCACGATTCGAAGATTATATTTCATGTTTCCAAAGACAATAAACTATTACGGTCCTTGTGTGTATGTTTTTGTCATGTACTAAGTATTCTGAAAAAAGTAATTTAATTTCTGTGTATGTAAAGATTTGGGTCACTACAGTTTGTATCAGAGGTAAAGGAGGTATGAATGAATCTGATTATTGGGAACTCTTACATGTGAGCGTTGGACAAAGCATGGCTCTCCGCTCAAGGGATTAATGAGGGAATGGCTTCCACTAGGGATGGTGGTGTGTCCCACCCAAGGGGTGTAGCTACCCATGGAGTGCCCTGATAGGTATCAATTATAGTTCACTGGAAGTAATTCTAGACTGCTATAGTTGGTATCATAGGAAAGGTTTAGTCATCCTTTGGAAACTAGGATATGAGAAATATAGTGAGACCTGTAGAGATATTTATAAGGTATGTCTAGGGATGTCCCTATGGACTAGTATAACTATAGGTTACCGTCCTAGAATTATGTTGATGATCATGAATAACCTAGTGTGAACCTAGGTAGTCATGGATTAAAGAATGTGTGATAAGTTAGACATCCCATAAGTGACTTTTTATGATTATGTGCCTCCATGTTATTTTAAATGTTTCATACACGATGGATTTTGGTTTTAGTCAATGGTGGGAACCAGAAGGAATTGATTCAACATTGAATCCAATGGGAAAATTGGTGACTATGAGCAACAAAATTGCATATTGACTAGAAAGAATTATTTTGGGATTATGCCGAATCAGCCATCATGATATATTATTAACTAGGTGACCATTAGTGGTATTCCAAATTCAAAAAAGAAGAGGAAGATGTAATTTTATACATATTTTCATATTGAGGAGAATAGAGAAAGGAAGATTGAGATTTCTATAGATGGGATGAAGAACCTTGATGAATACATCAAAAGGATGGAAAGATGTTATCTATGTGGATAGATGGGCCATAGAGTGAGAGACTGTTATGGAGTTCAATGTCTTATCTGTGGAGAACATGGGCATTACCCAACTCAATGCCTTGTCCTAAGAGGTTACTTCTAAATCAAGGAAAGACTTATTCTATGAAAATCATTGAATAGGATGGATTGAAGTGTTTATGTATTGATATTCAAGAATAATGTTTTTGAGTTACTTTTTTGGTATATTGGAATATCTATGTATTGGTCCATTGTGGTTTTAAATAATTATATGGTATGATAGATGATGTATAAGTCCATTTTTGGAACTATATACGATTAATCTCACTATAGATGGACTTATGTATGAAAATTTTGCGAACCTTATGTTTGAGACAGATGGAATGACCTATCATACAATTACATGATCTGCTAACACTTTGAAAAAGTAAAATTCAACATCATTTCTTTAAGAGGTGAAGTGGAAATTGTTCAAGGCACGAGCAACGATAAGATTGTACCAAAATCGAGTAAATATTTCTTTTAATTCAAAAATTTTTCAATGTTAGGGAAATGATCATGAGAACTAAAAATGTTGTCCAAGTACCCTCATACCCAAGGAATTAGATGGTACCTTAGATCCACAAAAATTTATGGCTTTGTGATTGTTCACTTTTTCATAGCCATGTTCTCTACCACTCTCCATCAGTATGTGATGGTTATATTTCTCTTCCACAACTATATTTTCACCTATGTTTTCCTATGTGACAACCCAGTGCTGAGTTACATTGGGTGACTGTTATGATTCTGAATTCCCTTTTTAAAATGATGTTTTAGTATTCCTTTTAACAATGTGGGATTCAATGAAAGAAACTTTCAAGTAGTAAACCATTTATAACCCCCAACGAATTTCGAGGGAGAAATTCATTTTAAGGGGGGTAGAATGTAACGCCCTGAGATTTTTTAAGATATATTATTTTTAATTTCTTTGATGTCTTCTATTATACACTACACCAAGACTATCTTGTTCTATACACAACACCATATTATCTTGTAATATACGCTACAATATTCTTGGCTCTTGTTACACATAATTTCAAGTTCGTTTTGTGGAAATTATTATACGCAACATTAAGAATAGATTTTTTTTATTGTATAAATGAAATAAGTTTTGATTATGTTATAAAAAATACCAAAAGGATCTTTCACTACATGCATCCCTAACTTGGCTTCATTACATGCAATCAAGACCTTCTTCGATAGCGTGTGTAGTACGCAATACCATGTTTCACTAAACGATATATTATTATAATATTATTATGAACTAGCCGTTATGAAGATTAATACCCACTTTTTAAAATTTTATAAATTTTTTCATTCAAAATGGACTTCATTTATGGATTCAGAATATCAAAATTAGCCTAGGGTGAATTTTTGGTATTTTTCTAAAAATATTCAATTTTGATGAATAGTGAAAACACTGGGTTACTATTTAAAAACCGAATTTTTATTTAAATAATTATTTATTTTATTTAAATTTATTTTAGGTCAAAATTGATACATAATACTTATATAAGTTCAATGTAATTCATTGGATTAATTTTATAATAATTTTAGATATATAAAAATTTAAATGAACTTTTCACCATCTTTTACCAACCTCCTAGAAGAATTCGAAAATTTACAAAAAACATATTTTTACCGCTTCTATGAGTGGTATTTCGAAAATTTGAGAGACACGATTAATATCAAGGAGTAAAATGTGGTTCAATAAGATAAAAATAATTTTTGGATAACATTAACTTTTTACTTTTTTTTACCACGGTTAAAATTAAATGGGGTAATTAAGGGGAAAAATGATATTATTATTACCCTAACACATGTCCAAATTCTATTGGATAAATATAATTTGACCAAATATAACCTTTGGAATAAAATATTACTCTTTATGTCCACTTGGATTAGATTAGGACATTTATTAATATTTTATTTAAAGAAGAGTTAAAATAGTTAAAATCATTGTTCAATAACTAAAACATTTTTAATATAGGGTTATACATAATATAAATTCAACTATAAATATTCATTAGAAAGACAAAATGATTTCGTACATAATGATATTTTATTTATAATTTTTATACATTAAATAATTTAATTTATTTATGACATAATGATGATGCATTAATTACCTTATTAATAAAATATTAACAAAATTGACGTTATAAATACCCAAATAAATGTAACTTTAGACTTTTTATAAATTAAAATAATTTTTTAGGTTAATATGACATGTTAGTATTGATTCTATCAACTTTATTCGAACCAATAATGCTTTTATGATTTTCACAAAAATCAATTACCAAATAGTGTTAAAATTGACATAAAATAGTATTTAAAACAAATATTATATTATTAATTATTATTCTATTCTTAAAAATCTATGGTTCTCCCAAATTACTTAGATATGGTTATATATATTAATAATTAACCACTTGTGGTTATTTTGTCTTGTTATAGTATGTTTATTAACCATATAGTGTAAGAAAACAAGAAGACACAATAAAAGATAAATTATTTAACTTAGAGTTAAATATAAATGATAAGGTTAAAATACTAACCTAAAAATGTCTAAAACATATTATATGAGAGTAATTCTACCCATACCCACAATTTATTGGAAATAAATCAATTTTGATCTACTATAAACCGAATATGACTTTATTATAAAATAATATTTTAAGTTTTTCCTAAGGTGCCCCTCTTCTCACTTATAAAAGTTCACCTCCACCCTCTTCTCTTTAACCAATTATGAGGATTCAAGCTCCACCAAACCCTACCCATTACCCATATCAACTTTCCTAGAAACCCTATATAGGTCTTGGTATCCTAAAAAGACCAACTCTATGCATTAAGAGGAAGTTTAAAAGAGGTGTATCGAAGAAGAGGTCATCTTTTCTACCAATTATTTCAAGTTTTCTTTCTTCTTCAAATTATTCTTCATTAGTTGTTTCATTATAAAGTAATAACATCAGTATCAATAATATACTTATATGTAATTATAAATATGAATCAACCCCATTTCACCTTCTATCCATCCTACGGAAAATCAAATCACTGCGCGTGCGTACGTACAGAATACCGTCTCCACGCCATGGTGTAATCTGTTTTTCCACTACCACCTTACATGGATGGGTATAATGGTGTAAAGAATAACTATATATGGTTATTATATCATCATAATGATTCTGAGATATTATATCATCCAATCCAATTCAATTCAATAATTATGGGAATGATATCATCGCTCGTGCGTACGTACAGATTACCGTCTCCACGAAGGGATGCGATTCATTCTCCATGTTAACCATTCAAGAATGCTTATAAAGTATATATAATGAATGATAATGAAATATATGACACTATGAATCTAATTTATTTATGTATATATGTATATATGTCATTTACATACTTTTAAGTCAATAAGGAAAGGAAAACAGCGTTCATGCGTACGTATGACCTACCGTCTCCATGAACGGTGTATTTCATTTCATTCATCTATCTATTATTTATATATACTGAATATATATGATATATAAATAATTATTTACATTATATAAGTAATTAAATCATGATATAAGTAATAATAATATCAATAATAACAAGTCCAAACATTTACGATAAATAAAACTATTTTACCCAAAACACACATTTAACATGGAATTTAAAAAATAACGGGTAATATAAAGTCATAAGGGAATCATATATGATATAATAACAATTAATATGATTCATTAATAAGTAAATTAAATTATTTAAATCACTATACAGGATGTTCGGATATGTATGAAGCATATCAGACCTATGGTAAGGGATAACTTTTGCAATATCTTTTTTATCCGAGATTGTTTATTCATAAGTATTTAAGGGGGTTATGTTTATCATCAATGTCTATGTTTTATAAAAATGATTTCATAAACTATTTACTATTCATATATGTATGTTCAAATTCATTTTTACTCTTTTATGACTTTTTCCACATGGTATGTAAGGAATCTTTCTTTTGTTTACCATACGACGATCTTTTTGACTTTTCCGACAAATGTAAGTGGAGAATGTTTTTTTAACTTATATGGCCTGAATGGATTTTTATGGTTTAATAATGCCTAATTTTAATGAGTATTACTCTAAAATATTTCATGATTATTTTCATCAAAATCATTTTACATTAAAATTGCATGGCATTTTGTGAAAAGAAAATTATTTTGAGGAAGAAAGGATATTTTAATCAAGAATTCATTTCAAGTGTTTTATCAAAACCATTTTCTGTCTGATATGACATTATTTCATATGTGTATGCATCAAGTATAATGTCTTTATTATTTACATGGTTTCAATTTTTTTATGATGAAATGATATCCATTTGTTTTATATGGATTATGTTATGATAGAATGATGTTTGTGAATCCCATTTTATTCGTTGGGTTATTATGAATGATGTATGTTTATTTTGTGGCACATGAAAGAATGATTTCATTTTGAGATTGGTTGGACCTATATCTCCCTACAATTCATTGGGTAAAGATTTATATCTCATGAGATAGACATGGCTCGAATGACAAGTTAATCTGGTTCAGTGATACCGGACATGAATGAGGAGTGAACTCGATTCAGAAAGGGACTTTGTCCACTAAGATGGTCTTGGCCGCAAAGCCTTGGCTGATATGGAAATCATAAAATTTGAATAATGTTATCCACAATTACATGTTTTATCCCATGCTATTTTATCATGATTAATGTTTCTTTATGATCTAGGCCTTACGTACTGCTATATTTTATGTCATTTCTCAGGATTTAGATGTTTAAACATTATGTACATTTTTTTAAGTTCAAATGTATATGATTTGTTTTATTTTCTCTATCATTACCTTTAATGAGAATTTGAGGTCAACCTTTATATATTTTCTATTCCCTGGGATTTAATGAATGGTTTTATGTAAGAAAACAAAAGGGGAAGATCTTTATGGGATATTATGAAGATCTTTCACCACGATTAGATGATTATATTCCATGTTTCCAAAGACACTAAACAATTATGGTCCTTGTGTGTCTGTTTTATTTATGTATTAAGTATTTTGAAAAAATTAATGTAATTTCTGTGTACGTCATGATTTGGGTCTCTACAGTTTGTATCAGAGGTAATGGATGTAGGAATGAATCTGATTCTTGGAAACTCTCACATGTGAGCATTGGACGAAGCATGGCTCTCCTCCCAAGGGCTTCATGAGGGAATGGCAACCATAGGGGATGGTGGTGTGTCCCGCCCATGAGGTGTAGCTGCCCATAGAGTGCCCTGATAGGTGTCAATTATAGTCCACTGGAAGTAATTATAGACCTATATAGTTGTTATCATAGGAAAGGTTTAGTCATCCTTTGGAAACTAGGATGCGAGAAATTTAGTGATACCCCTAGAGATATTTCTAAGGTATGTCTAGGGATGTCCCTAGGGTCTAGTATAACTATAGGTTACCGTCCTAGAATTATGTTGATGATCATGAATAACCTAGGGTGAACCTAAGGTGTCATGGGTTAAGGAATGTGTGATAGGTTAGACATCCCATATGTGACTTTTTATGATTATGTGGTTCCATGATATTTTGAATGCTCTTTATACCATGGATTTTGGTTTTAGTCAATGGTGGGAACCAGAATGAATTGAGTCAACATTCAATCCAATGGGAAAATTGATGAATATGAGCAAAAAAATTTCATAATGCCTAGAAAGAATGATTTTGGGATTATGCTGAATCAGTCATCGCGATATATGATTAACAAGGTAACATTAGTGGTATTCAAAATTCATCAAATAAGAGGAAGATGGACTTTTATTCATATTTTCATGGTGAGGAGCATAGAGAAATGACGATTGAGATTTCTATATAAGGGAAGAATAACCTTGATGAATACATGAAATGGAGGGGAAGATGTTATCTATTTGGATAAATGGGTCATAGAGTGACAGACTATTATAGAGTTCAATGTATTATCTGTGGAGAACATGGGCATTACCCAACTCAATGCCCTGAACTAAGAGGTTACTTCTAAATCAAGGAAGGACTTATTCCAAGACAATCATTTAATAGGATGGATTGAAGTGTTTATGTATTGATATTAAAGAATAATGTTGTTGAGTTACTTTTATGGTATATTGGAATATCTATGTATTGGTCCATTATGGTTTTAAATAATTATATGGTATCAGTAACAATGAAATGTGATTGATATATTTTTTGAAAGAAGATAAAATATGCATAATGAAGGGATAAAGAGAAAATAATTCATGAGCTCATTACTGATATAAGGACAAAGTGATATCATGCTTTGAGTATATCGAGATTTTGGGATGTGGAAAGAGTTAACTTTTGATAGCATTCAAGAATTCACTAAGGTTCAATGGGTATTAATTTTCCAATAGAGTACCTGATTAAGGTATTCAAAAGTTTGGAATGCGACCAACAAGAAATATCGTATGATATATGAGTGATAAATGATGGTATTCACATGCTCGGTAGATGAAATTTCTAGTAATTGTTTTCTTTATACTATGAGCTAGGATAAAAGTATTTTGGATAAGACTAAAGATTGGAATGGATTATGTTGGACATAAGTTAGTATTGTTTAAGGATAGAACTTTTTCGATATTATTGATGGGATGATATAATAATGTAGTTTTAGAAAAAGGAAAACCTATAGGATGGGCGACAACCCGTCGTGTCGGACATGGTTTCTAGAATCGAACCCACAACCGTAGTGTGACAAGCCTTTATCGCATACCTCTAGCATACAGGAAGTCCCTGGTTAGTATAAACTAGTTTTATTTTATTAAGCACTATGATAGATGAAGTATAAGTCCATTTTTGGAACCATATACGATTAATCTCACTATAGATGGAATTATGTATGTAACTTTTTCTAACTTTATGTTTGAGATAGATGGAATGACCTATCATTCTATTGCATGATCTTATAACACTTTGAAAAAGACAAATTCAACTTCATTTCTTTAAGAGGTGAAGTGGAAATTTTTCAAGGCACGAGCAACGGTAAGATTGTACCAAAATCGAGTAAGTATTTATTTTAATTCAACAATTTTTCAATGTTAGGGAAATGATCTTGAGAACTAAAAACTTTTTCCCGGTACCCTCATACCCAAGGAATTAGATGGTACTTTTGATCATAAAAAATTTATGGATTTGTTATTGTTGGCTTTTTCATAGCCATGTTCTCTACCACTCTCCATCAGAATGTGATGGTTAGATTTCTCTTCCATATCTATATTTTCACTGATGTTTTCCTATGTGAAAACCCAGTTCTGAGTTACCTTGGGTGACTGTTATGATTCTAACTTCCCTTTTTAAAATGATGTTTTAGTATTCCTTTTAACAATGTGGGTTTCAATGAAAGAAACTTTCATGTAGTAAACCATTCATAACCCCCGACGAATTTTGAGGGAGAAATTCATTTTAAGGGGGGTAGAATGTAACACCCTGGGATTTTATGAGATATATTATTTTTAATTTCTTTGATGTCTTCTATTAAACACTAAACCAAGATTATCTTGTTCTATATGCAACACCGTATTATCTTGCAGTATACTCTACACTATTCGTGGCTCATGTTACACATAATTTCAAGTTCGTTTTGTGGAAATTATTATACGCAACATTAAGAATAGATTTTTTTAATGTATAAATGAAATAAGTTTTGATTGTGTTATACGAAACACCAAAAGGATATTTCAATACACACATACTTGACTTGGATTGCATTACAAGCAATCAAGACCTTCTTTGATAGCGTCTGTAGTATGCAATACCAAGTTTCACTAAATGAGATATTATTGTAATATTTGTATGAACTAGCCATTATGAATATTAATACCCAGTTTTCAAAATTTTATAAATTTTATCTTTCAAAATGGAATTCATTTATGGATTCAGAATATCAAAATTATACTAGGGTGTATTTTGGTATTTTTCTAAAAACGTTCAATTTTTGATGAATAGTGAAAACACTCGGTCACTATTTAAAAACCGAATTTTTATTTAAATAATTATTTATTTTATTTAAATTTATTTTAGGTCCAAATTGATACATAATACCTATATAATTTCAATTTAATTCATTGGATTCATTTTATAAAAATTTTAGATATATAAAAATTTAATTGAACTTTTCACCATCTTTTACCCACCTCCTAGAAGAATTCGAAAATTTACATGAAACAAATTTTTACCGCTTCTGTGAGTGGAATTTCGAATATCAGAGAGACATGATTAATATCAGTGAGTAAAATTTGGTTCAATAAGATAAAAATAATTTTTGGTTAATAGTAAATTTTTACTTTTTTTTACCATAATTAAAAGTAAATGGGGTAATTAAGGGTAAAAATGATATTATTATTACCCTAAAACATGTCATAATTATATTGGATAAATATAATTCGACCAAATTAAAACTTTGGAATAAAATATTACCCTTTAGGTCCACTTGTATTAGATTATGACATTTATTATTATTTTATTTAATGAAGAGTTAAAATAGTTAAAATCAATGTTTAATAACTAAAACACTTTTAATATAGGGTTATACATAAGATAAATTCGAATATAAATATTCATTAGAAAGATAAAAAGTTTTCCTACATAATGGTATTTTATTTATAATTTTTAGGCATTATATAATTTAATTTATTTATGACACAATGATGATGGAGTAATTACCTTATTAATGAAATATTAACATAATTGATGTTATAAGTACCCAAATAAATGTAATTTAAGACTTTTTATAAATTAAACCAATTTTTCAGGTTTATATGACATGTTATTAATTATTAAAATAACTTTTTTCGAAAAAATCATGATTTTATGATTTTCACAAAAATCAATTACCAAATCGTGTCAAAATTGACAAAAATAGATTTTAAAACAAATATTATATTCTTAATTTTTATTCTATTCCTAAAAATATATGGTTTGGCCAAATGAAATAGATAATGATATATATATAAATAATGAACCACTTGTGGTTATTTTGTCTTGTTATAGTATGTTTATTAACCATATAGTGTAAGAAAACAAGAAGACACGGTAAAAGTAAAATTACTTAACTTAGAGTTAAATCTAAATGATAAGGTTAAAATAGTAACCTAAACATGTCTAAAACAGATTTGTTGATATTATTTCTACCCATTCCCACATTATCTTCAAAATTAATCAATTTGGAGCTATTATTAACCGGATATGACTTTATTATAAAATTGTATTTTATGTTTTCCTAAGGTGCCCCTCTCCTCCCTTATAAAAGGGCACCTCCTCCCTCTTCTCTTTACACAATTTTGAGCCTTCATGCTCGAAAAAACCCTTCCCATATCTATTATTACCTTCCCTATAAACATTATAGTGGTTATGGTCTCCTCAAAAGACAAGCTCTAGTGCATTAAGAGAAAGTTTAAAAGAGGTGCATCGAAGAAGAGGTAATCTATTCTACAGATTATTTCAAGTTTTCTTTTTCTTCAACTTCTTCTTCTTTAGTTGTTTCATTATAAAGTAATAAAATCTGTATAAATAATATACTGATATGTTATTATAAATATGAAACAATCCCATTTCACATTCTATCCATCCTATGGAAAACAAAATCACTCTGCGTGCGTACATACGGAATATAGTCTCCACGCCGTGGTGTAATCTATTTTCCCACCACCACCTTACATGGATGGGTATAATGGTTTAAAGAATTACTATATATGGTTATTATAAGATCATAATGATTATGAGATATTATATCATCCACTCCAATTCCATTCAATAATTATGGGAATAATATCATCGCTCGTGCTTATGTACGGATTACAGTCTCCACGACGCGATGAGATTCATTCTCCATATTAACCATTCAAGAATGTTTATACAGTATATATAATGAATAATGATGAAATATATGACATAATGAATCTACTGGATATATATATATATATATATATATATATATATATATATGTCATAGACTTACTTCCAAGTCAATAAGGAAAGGAAGACATCGTTCTTGCGTACGTACGGCATACCATCTCCATGAATGGTGCATTTCATTTCATTCATCTATCTATTATATATATATATGATGAATATATAAGATATATAAATAATTATTTACATCATATAATTAAGTAAATCATCATATATGTAATAATGATATCAAGATCAACAAGTCCAAACACATATAATAAATAAAACGATTTACCCAAAACGCTACTTTAACATGGAATTTACAAAAGAACATGTAATATAAAGTCATAAGTGAATCATATATGATATCATAACAATGAATATGATTCTATAATAAGTAAATGACATTATTTAAATCATTTTATAGGAGGTTTAGATACTTATGAAGCATATCGGCCCTAAGGTAAGGGATAAATTTTCCAATCTCGTTTTTATCCGAGATTGTTTATTTGTAAGTATTTACTGGGGTTATGTTCATCATCCATGTCCATGTTTTATAAAAATGTTTTCATAAAATGTTTACTATTCTTCCATGTATGTTTAAAGTCATTTTTACCCTTTTTTGACTTTTACCACATGGTATGTATGGAATCATTATTTTGTTTACCATATGATGACCTTTTTAACTTTTCTTACAAAAGTATGAGGATAATGTTTTTTAACTTATATGGCGTGAATGGATTTTTATGCTTTCATAATGCCTAATTTTCATGAATCTTCCTTTACATGATTTGATGAATATTTTCAACAAAATAATTTTCTTTTAAAATTTCATGGCATTTTGTGAAATGAAAATTATTTTGAAGAAGAAATGATATTTTCATCAAGAATTAATTTCAAGTGTTTTATGAAAACAATTTTCCATCTAAGATGACATTATTTTATATGTGTATGTTTCATGTATAATGTATCTATTATTTACATGGTTTAAAATTTCTTATGATGAAATGATTTTCATTTGTTTAATATGGATTATGTTATAATGGAATGATGTTTATGAAACCCATTTTATTCATTAGGTTATTTTGAATGATGTATGTTTATTTAGTGGAACATGAATGAATGATTTCATTATGAGATTAGTGGGACCTATATCTCCCTCCAATGAATGTGTAAAGATCTATATCTCATGATATTTACATGTCTAGAATGGCAAGTTAATCTGGTTCAGCGACACAGAACTGGAACGAGGAGTGAACTCGATTCACAAAGGGACTTTTTCCACTAAGATGGTCTTGGCAGTAATGCCTTGGAAACTATGGAATCATAACTTGTGATTAATGGTTCCAAAAATTACCTGTTTTAATCCCATGATATTTAATCATGTTTAATGTTTCTTTATGATCTATGCCTTACGTACTGCCATGTTTTATGTCATTGCTCAAGATTTTGATGTTTAAATATTATGTTAATGTTTTTTTTAAGTTCAAATGTATATGATTTGTTTTATTTTCTCTACGATTACCCTTAATGAGCATTTGTGCTGACCCTTTATATGTTTTTTCCCCAGGATTTAAATAAAGGTTTTAGGTAACAAAAGAAATGGGGAATATCTTTATGGCAGATTTTCAAGATCTTTAACAATGATTAGAAGATTATATTACGAGTTTCCAATGACACTAAACTATTATGGTCCTTGTGTGTCTGTTTTTGCTATGTATTAAGTATTCCACAAAGTTTAATTTAATGTCCATGAACGTCATGATTTGGGTCTCTACAAGACTATTGAGATCCCTCAAAGTAATGAAACCAAAGAAAACCTCAAAAAGGAATAAGTGATATCCCTCGAAGTACTAGAAACAAAGAAAACCCCGAGACATAACCCCATGTCCCCAAAACCAGGACCCAATGATTTCTCTACAATAGAGCATCCCACCCGAGTTCATGTCACAATAGAGTAACCACACACATCAGACTCACAACCAAGTGGATCCCATCCTCACCCACATCACCCCATAGGAAATCAAACAGTACAAAACAGCCACAACCAAAATAGAGTAGGGAATCTTCCAGGTTCAAGCACATAATTCATTATTTTCTTCTTTATGTTGGTTATCCGGGGTGGCCACACAAGGTTTTAGGTTTACTGGGAATCCATTTAATCCACCGAGTTTACGTGATTAACCAATTTCCATGTTAAAATCATTTAATCATCAAAGAATACAATGGTTCATTAGTGCACAAGGAATACCACCAATGGTTATGATTTTCAGTGAGCATAGGCCAACACAATTCACAACACATATCAACATAAAAGAGTACAATAGAACATCGATCACACACCCCCTTCATTCTTTAATGGTCCATTCATTATCATCATTATGTTTGGTTTCATAAATACCCATAGAAACATTGGCGTACCCACCCAACATGATACATAGTAAAGAGAGACAAAGGAAAATCCATACTTGGTTGATAAGGGATTGAAGTTTTTCTCCACGCGCCAAGAACCAAGGATGCACAGTTTATAGGGGAGGAATTATGTGGAATACAAGACTTCCAGAAAGCTCTAGCAGAGGCATACCACAAGCCACAGTAAGGGAGGAACTCCAGGTGCACCATGGTGAAGAAAGAAATCCAGCCGAGAAGAAAAAAAAGAAACTCTAGCAGGAGGTAAAAATAGATGGTCCTACAGTTACGAGATATGGAATTTTGAACGCCTGGAAAGTCGGGTCACAGTTTCCTACGTGGGTAGGCAGTTACAAATAATGATATTAAGGTGTTATTTAATACCCCCACCCCATTAGAGAGGCCTATCGGGATTTTTAGGAATTAATTATGGGCTTTAAATGGATTTAAAAAGGGTAAAAGAATTAATTTACATCAAAACAATTTTACATTGCAGGAGCGGGGCTGGAAAAAGAAAATAGAGGGCTGGGTGAGGACACGGTGCCCCCATCACAGTGTCACCGTCACGGTTCCACCGTGATTGGTGCCACCATTATGGTGCCACTGTTTTGGTAGAGACATATTTTGGAAATGTAATGGGCCAAGAGGGTCTGGGACATTACAATATTAAGTTATTAAAAAATGTTATAAATAGTTAATTGAAATGGTAGGCTATACGTATGCATGAACGTTGTTTTCTCTTTTAGATGGTCGAAAATAAAGAAAGAAAAATAATAAATGACATTTATAGGATAATTTTTATATCATAAATATATTTTATATTCATTAAATCTATCCCTATTACCAACCATAGAAAATTGAAATGATGAACGAATTACATCATCTCGTGTAGGGGGTTGTACACACGTACACATGAAGGATGATATCATCTTTCAATGAATGGAATGTAATAAAAATATATGATATATTAAAATTGTATAATTATAAATATTTCGTGAATATAATATATTTATACATTACATCCACAATAATAAGTATCCGAGAGAGGTGATGATGGAAGATGAATTACAGTTGTTTGGGAGGAGGTTTTCCGCCGTGCACACAAACAATGGTTTTATTTTAAATTTAGTATAAGATGAGATGGATGTTGGTTATGAAATTAAAATTAAAATTTACAATATTATAATAAATAATAATTTTAATATATTACCTTCTTTTAATAATATTTGAATGTGGATGAAGAATATATAAAACAAAAATGGTTAGTTAAGAACAACATCTGTTCTTTGGACAACCTATTTAGGTTTACACAAAAAACCATTCATATGATGATTTGTAAATAAAAAAGGAATATTAGAGTTTTAAATGGAATTAATGAAGGTATTTAAGTAGTTTTTTCCATGCCAGAGGTGTTGATAAGTGTGAATAAATGAGGATAGAATGCGTCCTTTTATATGTAAGGGGAAGGGATCTTTTGAAACTTCGTAAAATATTAGATTAATATAAATTACTTTTCATGAAAAAAAGAATCAAAATTAATATAATGAAAATATAGGATGGGTATGTTTCATAATAATATCATCTAATTTTTTTACATGTATATGTTATTTTTTTATCCTTATATCAGTGTTTTCACTTATATTAACCCCTTTGAAAATTACAGTGATAATATATATTTTACTCTTTTTGTGTCAAGATTGTTAATATAAAATAAAAATTGGTAAAAACATTATTCATGAATGGTATTGTAATGTATATCCAGATCACATGGTTTTATAGTGTGTTTTTATAAATTTTAAATCATTTTATAAAATATTATTTATTATAAAATAACATTAATGATATTTTTTGTAACTAATTATTTAATTTCAGTTTGAAAACAACATGATAAAAATAAAATTATTATATAATAATTTAAAAGATAAGTAAAATTTTATATTTATCTATAAAATCCATTGAACAAAAGTATTCATTTTATTTTAATATATTTAAAATCAATTATATTTTTTATAATAATTGAATCATTACTGTGTTATAATTGTATAATAATTTAAGGTGAATATTTTATTAATAAAAATTAAAATTAAATTAAAATCATAAAAAAATTATTTATTATTCAAATGACTATTTCAAACCTATCATAAGTTGTTATTATCTGATTTATAAAATATTATTGTATTAATTGTAAGAATGTGAAATGATTATCTTTATCATTTTTTAAATATTATAATGGTCAAAATCAATGAAATATGGAAAAAATGGAAATATATTTGAGAAATGGACTGAAATGAATGAAAAAAAAATCTTAAAATAGTTTTAAATAAATATTTAGGGTAAAATTTTAGTCTATGTCATATAATTTTTAACTTTTTTTTACAGATTTACCAGTAATATTGTGATAATTATTTTTTATAGGTACTATTATTAAGGATTAAAAATAAAATAGACCAATTTAAAAAACATTGACATAATTTTTTCAAATTTGTAATTCAACTTTAAAGATTCAATTCATATAATTGTTATAATTAAATTTAAAATTAAACCCACAAAATACAACAAAAACAGTTTTTTCATAATTTTGTTTTCAAGTATACAAATGTTTTTAAACTCTATCCAAGTATAACATTCATTCAAAATACAATAATTGGATTATGTTTAATAAAAATAAAAAAGATAATTTTTATAACTTGTATCAAATATAATTTTAATTTATAAATACTTTAATAGAAGGAAATTTTTTAATAAAAAACATTATTTTTCACTAATCATTAAAAAATAAATCATTTAGGAAATTTTTTGAAAATTCATTATAACATAATTTTTATATGATGATTTAAAAAATGATATTATTTTTATCAAATAATATTTATAATGTTCGTGAAATTAATTATAATATTTTCTCATGACAAAAAATAAAATAATTTTCTTATGAAAAATTATTTTTCAATTATAAGATGACTTTACAAAAAAATGAGTGATTATTTACCAAGAATTTATCATGAAATTTATATTTATTAGTAACATTTTTATACTTAAAAGTTTATTTAATCATATTCTTTCCACCAATTAAATTGATACGTTTTAACTATCATAATTAACTAAAACTATTTCAGGGATCATTTAGGCTTGGTTTTGTGTGTCATTTACGTCATTGAACATAGATATATTTTTTGAAAAAATATAATATGGTTAAATTATTTATTATTTGATAAATTAAATCCTGAAAATTTGATATTGGTCTCATTAAATATGGGGTTGAAATCTAAATATACGTTTTCAGAAATATCATATTTTAAAAAGGTGTAATAAAACATATTCTTAAAAAAATGAAAATCGAAAAACAAATGTAATCTGGATTAACAAAAATAATAGGTTTATAAATAGAAGGATATCAGTGGGAAGTTAATATATAAATATTAAGTAAAAAACTAATTTCCAAGGGATATTAGGGAGTGATAGATAAAATGGTCATGATAATGTTAACCAAAAAGCCATAAATCCACGATGGGTAAAAAACCCATCAATTCAACGAAAATAACCACAATAAGATAACATTTTAGATTTAAGATCCTTTTAATAGAGCTAATTTTTTTTACCATCAAGAATAATAACATAACGAAATATACTTACTTGAATATTTTAATTTCATCATTCAAACAATTTCCACTGTAGTCTCATCCTTTCTCTAAATGATGAGTATTATGAATGAATTTTCACTAATAGTATAGCAAATAATACCACAATTTTTGGATAAGTGGACTTGGGAACCTTTAGGATAGACTTATACATGTGGTTTTTCAAAACCACGGTTATAAGCCTTATGTAAATATAGTTCTTAGACCATTGTTTTAGGAATTTTTAATTTATAAACCGATAGCATTGGTATGACCCAAACATGGGAATTAGTTAACATTTACAAAAAATCAACCTCTTGGATTTTATCCAAGAAACATCCTCCTGCACTCTAATGACATTACCACTATCCCACAACTTGTTTACTATTTTTATATTCAAATATATATGTGTATATATATAAATTCTTTTTTATATTATATTATATGTAGTTATTATTATTGAAAAATAATTGTCACTCCTATACACACGGTTTGGTCAAACCATGAGTATAAGTTGTTATTAATAAAATCCTCCACTATGAATTGACTCCATCACCTCAATCCTAAAATTGAACAACTATACCACTACCCTATAACAAGTTTTTTGTTATTATATTCAAAATAATTATATGTATAAATATTAGAAATTATTTTTATTAAATTATTTATTATTATTATTTTGGGAAAAATAATAGTGCAATATATACCAATGGTTTGGTGAAACTCCAAGGGTAGATTTTCCAAAAAAATTGAGCACAACCTATTGCCTTGTTTTACAAAAACTATTGGTACATGGGTGACCTATTACCAGTTTTTTTGGATAACCATGGGTATAAGACCTTACTACCATTTTTCTCCTAATGAAACCTAGACCCACGGTTTACAAAAACCTTTCGTATAGGGGTATCCTATACCAATAGTTATTGTATAACCATAGGAATAGGTCCTTCATATGAATTGTTTTCCCTATAAAACCTTTTACCATGATAAAAAAATCATGTTTATAGGGCTCACCTATACCCTCTATTTTTCTGAGTATCAAGGGTATATCCTTGTTTTCAAGGAGATTTTTTATACATTAAGCATTAAAATTAACATATTTTGAACACATAAGCCACCAAAGATAATATGATATTCCACTTATTATTAAATTTTAACCAAAAAAGAAAATTTTACAACAAATAAATTATTATTTTTTCTTCAAAATTTACACAACAACATGATGGATAAACATAGATTATTCCAATAATAAATTAAGATAAATAGACTCAACATTATGGAAATTTTCTACTATAATTTTTAGTATATTCAATTTAACAAACAGTTTAAAAAATAATTTCATTCATCCCTCATAATATTTTCTGTTAAACCAAATGGTTATATAGACTTTATTCAAATGATTAATCCAAAAAATATCATCAATATTCATGTTAAATCACTATACAATATTATATTGAAATGTTATTCTAAATAATATCATGAATCAAATTTAAAATTTTACTTAATAATTAATCCTTATATTGACTATAAATATCATAAAAAACATCTCCTTGTTAATGAATCACTTTTTAACCTTCTGAATTACTTATATCCTATAATCAACATTTTATAAAATAATATACCAGACCAAATGGTTGTTTAAACCTTAATAGGGTATTCTTCCCAATATCCAGAAAATGATTTAAATCACTTCAAAATTTTATCAGTTAAAAACACAAAAGATATATCTATGATTTTGAAATTATTATCATCTATAAAATTACATACCAATGATGGAATCCATAACACATAAGTTATCTTCATTTGAGAACAATTATGCTTCCAAAAAAAATTATTATTATAAATATAAAATCACAAAATAATTTCTGAATTCCAAAAATTCCATAAACACTACCAAAGATAACATAAATAACTTTTCCATCCAATTACTAAAAAATTTTAGTTTGACTAAAACTACCCATTTGCATAATACATGTCAATAAAGACATTTACACAAAAAAATTTCAAGGATATTAGTATCTTTCAACATTTATCCTTAAATAGGTAATGGAAATATATCATGGAACGTTCCTTTGATGTCTCATGAATGATTATTCTATCTAGAATATAACATAATTCCCATATCCGAAAACAGAAATAGTTAAATCCATAAATATTAAATATAAGTATAACATATGTTATTATACTTTATTATATTTAATTCTTGGATAAGAGAATTAAATTTATTAATTCTCATGTAACCAACAAGTAATACATTGAACTCTATGAAAATTCATTACTCCATGACCATAATTTCACATTGATAAAATCATCCCCATCATTTGATACATTTCTCAGGGTGTCTCTTTCAACATTTTTGACATGAATAATTTTTCCCTATATTTCTTTATATTCTCCACTTATGAAGCTCTCAGTAATCTATATCCTTATATTCTTTAGTGAGTCTGAGATCATGTTAAGGTGAATGTTAATAATAATATATCATTATAATTGATTAAAAATAATCACAATATCTTCCACTCTAGTTATCATCCCATTTGGTTTGTCATAATAAAAATATTTCCATTACTTTCAATAATGACATTGTTCATTCTGGATTAGTAATTGAATTAAACAAAAAACAATAGTATTAAATGCATTAATCGTAGTGGGAAATCATGGTATGTGATTCATAGCATGTGTAAATTATTACACATTATTTTGACTCAATGACAATTTAGGTTGAACCTAAACTATCATTTTTTATAATTTATTCTAATCCCTTATAATGGGTCATAATATAAATATGAACTAAACCAAGAATATCCCTAGTAGTGGCATGAAAAGTTTAAAAAAATGGAACACATAGAGTGCATCAGAATAATGACCGAGACACACTTAATCGATACTTTTTGGTGTTATTACCCATAAATGCATCTATCCCACAACCATGTCCACTAGTATCATCTATATGAAGATTTATTTCTAGGAAACACACATAATATATACCACTAATAGTATTTATGATTTCATAATATACTTATACTTATCCTAAATGTCAGTTATAGGGTTATGTTTCTCTATCAACAATTTCTTAAATATAATTCCCATGACATATACTAATATTACTTAGATACAAATATAAATACATCAATGTTGTCAGCCTAGAGTAGGGGATTGCATTATTATATTGGCACCAGATGCTTGGGATCATATCCTAAATGTCTGAATGGTTTAGTAGTCTTGGTAATAATTGAATCTCACTTTACATTTTAAAACATAAAATTAAGAAAATAAGGAATGTAAATATTATATATTCATAAACTAATTAAGTTATTCTTTATTTATATCCTGGTAAAGGAAAAAATAAGGGAATGATGAGATTCTCATTAGGTGCTACATATAATAAAATAATAATTAAATAATTCAAAATCAAAATGGAAAGGAAAATAACTAAAAAACCATACCATTTAATAAATGACATTAAAGTTAAGAATAATATCAAAGGATTAAATGAGGATGAAATGATTCCATATAAATAATCATATGATCTTTAAACTTATCCAATTATATTATTAAAAAATAATAAAATCGATATTATTAACGAATTTTAAAATGATCAAATTACAAATGATAGACATCTGAAACATATTGTCTAGGCCTTGTACAAATAAAGATTAAACTATGGGCAGTTAAACAAAAAAATCCCCATTTAATAAATCACTTCATCTGGTTTGTCTCATGAACAATATAGATTTGTCGAGGGTATGTAATTCTAGGACCAACCAATCACATTAAAAGTTCAATCCATTTAACATATGAATAAACAATAAAACATAATAAAAATTCCTTATTCAATAACTGCTTGTATTGGAAGGACTACTATATGGAATTTAAATACCATCCCTAATAAAGATAATCATAAAACCTATAGTGGAAAAATAAGGATGGTATCATTAAAAAATTATCCCATTGGAGAATAAAATGGATGTTGGTTTTGATTAATATAAATATCATAAAAATATTTTTAAAAAAATACGGAGGAAAACAATATTTTTGTATTTGAAATTCACTTTTAAAAAGAGAAAATTTACAAAATATTAAAAGAATTATGGAAATAGGTAAAGTAATATCTAAATTAATAACTGATAATTATATAGAGAACTTTAATTCATTCAATGTATGTTAAAATAGAAATATAAGTAACATTATTTGATAAAAAACAAAAAGAATATAATTCAAAAATATATAGGAAATTTTATTTTACAACATTTATTAAAAATTAAATTCAAGGTACAAATTTTTTTAAAATATAACTATATAATATTATAAAAAATATTTAACATTTTTTAGTAAAATATTTACATAGAAGAAAAATATTCTCGACTGATTATGAAAACCATGTCGGTTTTCCTTAAAAACATATTTTGGTATATTGAATACATAAATAATGGAAAATAAAAATCCAAATTTGAATTTATATGAATAACCATAGGATAATAAAATATTTTTTTATGATAGAAATATCAAATAATTTATCCATTAGAGTCATTAACATTAACAATCCCAAATAATGATGAGATTGTGAAATAAACTCTTACCACTTTGGTAACATTGGATTCATAAACCCCATGAATTAAATAAATTAAAATAAAACAATAAATACCATGAATTTAAAGGTATTCATGGTATATCATATTAAATGGGTAGTATATAATCCATATCATTTTTTTTAATATGGAATATATGTCATAGAATAAAAAGTGAAATTCCAAAATCCTTATCAATTTGGTAACTTTTAAATCACACCCTCAATGAATGAAATAATATTAAATGAAAAATTGAATACTATTAAAATAAATGTATTAAGGTTATATCATATAAAATATTAATTATATATACATCTTCAAAGAAACATGTGGTGAATATGACATAAATCACATGGAAAAAAATGTAAGATTAGATAACCCTTACCACATTTGTAACTTTTGAATATTAACCCCCATGAAAGAAAAAACAAAAAATGAATCCTTAAATAAGTTGAATGTAAATGAAATCATGTTATACAGTATAAAAGGGTAATTATATACACTATACTGATAAAAATAATTATGAATAGGTATATATATCATTGAAACAAAAGTGAGATAAGAAAACCCTTACCTTAGGCCTGACATCTTTCGTATGTTTTCAAAAAACCTGTATAAAAAATAAAATATTTATTATACATATATTCCAGAACTATAAAAATTTATATAATAAAATAAATTATTTATATAAATGATTTTATCACCCATTCATTGACAATTCATTATTAAAATCAATTTTTTTGGGAAATACGTGCTTCAGTTTTCATGTATGTTTCAGTTTGATAGTTTTGGTCCTAGTAAATTGATCACAGTATCATAATCTATAGAATTTTAATAATGATATTAATATAATAAATATTCATTAATTTATATATATATATATAACCATCCATGAAATTTAGATATAGAAATATGAATTACATCATTCATGGAGATGATAGACCATATATACAAATGAATGTTGTTTTCACCTTTCGACAGATGGAATAAAAGAAAGGTAAATAATATTTAGACATTATAAGATAATTTTTATATTATATATATCATATATATTAATTAAATATTATATTTTACCATATAAAACAGAAAAGAAAAACTAATTATATTGCTTCGGGGAGGTGGTAGTCCACATGTATGCAAGAATAACATTCTTATCTTTTAATGAATGGAAAAGTATTAAAATATCTGATA
This sequence comes from Viscum album, assembly GCA_963277665.1. Lineage (NCBI taxonomy): Eukaryota > Viridiplantae > Streptophyta > Magnoliopsida > Santalales > Viscaceae > Viscum > Viscum album. Next base: position 1,443,752,263 of record OY728155.1, on the reverse strand, counting down.
TAATAGTTCTCAAAAATGATAAATATTTAATTAATATATTATATATACCTTAAATTAATCATCATAAACATATGTGAGAGTAGATGTTAGAAAATAAATTAGATCAGTTTGTGAAGAGGTACTATACTGTGCACTCAGATGATGGTATATTTTTCAATTTGATAGAAGAGGATATGGATGTAGGTTATTCAAATTAAATAATAATATATCAATATATGGGAGATACAGTTTGTATTATATAATCAAGGATGTATAATATTTGAAGGTGGCGAAAGAATAAATAAAATGAAAATGCTCGGTGTTGAAAAATAACTCTTCATCGGAAAACCTCATTTGTTTTACTCCAAAAGCATTCCTTGGAGGATTTTACATGAAAACAAGGATCTAGGATATGTTAAAAGAATTATATATGGAATTTTTATTTTTTTACTAAATGGTTCTTCATGTTATAATAAAAGGGGAGAGGTGTTTCCCTTATATATGTGAGGGTATGGGCAGTTTTGGAATTTATTAAAATATTAAATTAATATAAAAAAAATCAAATTAAAAAGTATAAAAAGTAATATAGTAAAATATAGGATGACTATGGTTCAAATATATATCATCTAATAATTTTTTTACAGGTTAGATTAAACTTTTACTAATATCTCTATGTTTTAACCAATGTTAACCCTTTTTGACAATTAATGTGATAATAATGTTTTAATCTTTTAAGAGTCAATATACATAATTAAAAATAAAAGTTTGATAATTAATGGACTATGGTTGATATTTTAATCCATATCAAAATAAATAGGATTTATATACGATTTTTATTAATTTAAAATCATTGAATAAAATATTATTTATTATAAAATATCATTAATTTCATTTTTTGGATTTGTTCATTTAATATGACATTGAAATAAAAAAGATCGAAATGGAATTATAATCTTATAAATTCATATGTCTCTAATAATTCATTCAATTTTTATTATTTAAAATTTATTTAAAATTTATTACATTTTTTGTATAAATTGAATAAATGATTTTTCAACATTACATAAGCATTGAATGTAATTATTTTTTAACTAAAAATTAGATTTATATTAAAATGATAAAAATAATTTATCCATAAATTGAATATTTATAATAATGAATAATTTGTTTTTATCAATTTTATAGAATATTATTGTTATTGAAGACAAGAAAATTACATTTTTGTATTTATCATTCAGTTAATTAATTTAAAGGTAAAAATCAAAGATATATTATAAGGCCCCACCCATAAACATTACTTAATCTTGAGTTATTACAAGATTACACATTGATGATTTTTTTAGGTTTAGAATTTTAGAGAATTAGATCATAAAACATGGATCACATTCAACAATTAAACAAAGTGGGTACATAAAAGATAGTACTCATTTTTTCCATCAATGGAAACTTATTTAAAATAAAACATGGATTCTTTCTTGACACTTCATTGACACTATCATCACATCATGTACCTTTCCCTTGACCTGTGAAAAACATTTCACAAACACGGGATGAGCATAAAAAGTTTAGTAAGAGATATAAAAATATGGAAATGAAACAAGATTACATGTGTACAGAAGAATCAATGAAATCATACTTTACTTATAAAACATAAGCACATTAATATACCTCCTCAAATCATGAATAAAACATAGAAATCATAAGACATAAATGTAACTTGCGGCATTCATAACATTCTTACGTAGGGAGTAACCCTCTTGGTTACGTTTGGAATACCCATAATATTATATTCCCTAAATATCTTTGGAGAAACCTCAACATTTAACCCCTTCACGTTACCCAATGAATTGGAGAGCTATATCGGTCTCACCCGCCCTTAGTTTATCATGGAACTACCCATATTCATAATAATTCCCAAGAACCATAGCACAATCCTATCACATAAAACATGCATAAAGGAAACATAACATTTCAACTTTTCAATCAAAAGATATCAATACAACACATTGATATAAAAACATTATGAAAACCATTTTCAATACCAAAATAAAATAAAAGTAAACCATGGTATTTATTTTCATTTTAAAAAAAGGTATGACTAGTAGAGGAAGCTGAAACTCAAATAATGGTCATGGCGGCGGAGAAGTCCTTGTCACCGCATACGTACGACAAAAAAATTCACTTTTGTCATATAGTAAAATGCTTTGTAAAAAAAAGATTCTTTTTGGATAAATGTAAAAGTCAAAGGGGTTTATACACCGAATAAAAGAATGTTGTGTATAAAACATAATACGCCTCAATGAATGGAGATTGAGAAGAAGTCCCATACCTCGGGTCCGACATGACTCGATCGTTCTTTAACCACCAGAATAATAAACATGAGTTAATTTCTACTTGCTTAAGAACCTTTTTCAAGTTCATTATTCCTTTTATATCACTTATTACCGTGTCATGAACACTATGTATTTATTTAAGTTAATAACAGTCATTTTATCGATCATTGGTACTTGAGTCAAAAATAAACTCTTTATAATTACAAGTTGTTCATGTATCCATTATATCCAGAGTTATAATCAAGATTTAGATATCATATATATCATATATATCCAGTATATACATTCATTTATAATATTACATAAAGTTTGGAGGTAAGAAATGAAATGCACCATGCATTGAGATGGTAAGCCGTACGTACACATGAACGCTAGTTTCATTTCTATTTCGTATTTTATGGAATGGAATCATAATGATATAAAGGTATATTATAATTCAATTATGATATCATATATAATATAAATAATTACATCCTTTATACATCCCACATATGGCATTAACGAATCAAATCACTTGGAGGGGGTGGTAGTCTGCACTTCCTAAAATGCAGATATCGCGTTTACCCATAATGGAAACCATAAAGGTATGCCATGAATGAAAAATACAGAAGATTAAGTAAAACATAAAAATATTATATACCATATATAAATATAGTGAAATCTTAATGTCCACCTTTGAAGGTGTTAAAAGAATATTGAACAATCATCATTTCGTGAGGTAGAAATTCGCCATCCACGGAAACAGTTTGTTCTTTGACCATTAGATGTAGGTGTGTGTAAGTGTAGCTCGAATCCTTCATATAAAAACATCCTAGTATATTTAATATGGTGGTGTTGTTACAAATTAAATTAATATAAAGATTTTAGGGGGTTGGAGAAGCAAAGTTAAACATAAGAACACAAGAGAAGACACTACCTTTAAATCGGGTAACTCTTTTTGATTTGAGCTCAAAGGCTTCCTTGGGAAGATTTCTTCCCAATGTGATGCTTCAAGGAGTAATAGAGGGATGTGGAGAGACAAAATGGGTAGGGTTTGGCCGATACAAAGGCTTTGGAAGTGTGGGTAAGGTGTTAGAGGTGGGGGCCTTTTATAAAGGGAGAGGAGAGGCACTCTTCAAAAGTTAAGAAAAGATACTTTGTTATAAAATGATTTTCGGATAAAAAAGTCCCAAAATTATAAATTTCTAGGATAAGGTGATACGAGTTCTAAATAAACCCATCCAATAGGTTTTTGACATGTTTAGATCTTATAGTTTATATTATATTTTCAATTTATTTAAATCATTAAATAATGAGGTCATCGCTGCATCATCATGGTGTCATAAATAATTTAATTTATTTAATGTCTAAAAATTAGAAAAAAATATCATCATGTAGGAAATAGTTTTAGCTTTACAATGACTATTTATAGTCAAGAATAGGACTTGTATAAACCCATGTAAAAATTGTTTTAATAAAACAATACATGTTTGTGTCATTTTTACTTTTACTTTAAATAAAAGGCATTAATGTCATTATCTTACCCAAGTGGATCTATGGTGTCCCAAAAATAGACCCATGAGTTGTCATGGTTGGCCATGACACATAAAATAAGGGTAGGACATGTGTCAAGTTCATTTAATATTATTAAAACATTATTGTTACCTTAAATTACACTAATTACCTCTAATCGCTATTAAAAACTGAAAAGTTACTATTCACCAAAAAATTATTTTAATCCCATTGAACCACATTTTACTTCTTAATGATAACCATGAATGTTGTATTTTTGAAATTCAAAATACAGAGGTGGTAAAATTTCATTTAAACAAAAAATCAGTTTTTAAGTACCTCTTAGTGGTTTCACTATTCATCAAAAATTGAAGTTTTTTAGAAAAATACCAAAACTTCACCCTAAGGTATATTTGATATTATGAATTCAAAAATGATGTCTATTTTACAAAATTCAAAACATATAAGTTACATTAATCAATTTAATAATTAATTCCCGCTGTCAGAGCAAATAGTGTGTTTTTATGAAACAATAAGTATCAAAATATTGACACTAGTTTAAGTCCAATTTCAAAGTGAAATTAATTCCAATGACCACTATTGGATTAAATGGTAAAAATATATTCTAATTGAACTTTAAAACAAATTCAAAAGATAATCTAATTATATAAATAAATTAGATTAAAAAGAGGTTTTGAATTAAAATACAACAATTTTCACTATTCATTAAAAAATGAACTTTATCGGAAAAATACCAAAAAATTTACCCAAAGTAAATTTCAATGCCACAATAATAAAGAATAAGTTTCTTTTGACATATATAGATTATAAAATTGTCAAAAGATAGATTTAAAAATGGTTTTCCATCAAAAGGAAGTAAAACAATCTTTTAAAAATATTAGTGCATTCTATGCTTAAGATTGGAATTATTCTCATTTTAAGCCTCTAAAAGAATATATATTTCATTAACAGACATAGATAAAAATATCTATTATTCATTACTTTCTTGGGATGTTACATCCTTCCCCCCTTTAGAAAATTGTGTCCCCACAATTTATTTACTTATCGAATAAGTGGGGGTATTTAGCCATCATTGCATTTTCAGATTCCCATGTTGCCTCTTCAATCATGTGGTTTTTACAAAAAACCGTTACCTGATGAATCAACTTATTTCGTAACACCTTCGCCCTGTGGTCAAGAATTTTAACTGGTTGTTCCTCATAAGATAGGTTCTCTTCTAGCTGAACTACCTCTGGACTAAAAATATGAGATGGATCTGGCATGTACTTCCTTAACATTGAAACATGAAAAACATTGTGTACCTGAGATAAACATGGAGGTAAAGCCACTCGGTATACAACTGATCTAACTTTCTCCAGAATATCATATGATCTAATGAACCTTGGACTCAGCTTTCATTTCTTACAAAATCGCATCACACTTTTCCACGGTGATACTTTGAGAAAAACATGATCACGTACCTCAAAAGATAGATCCTTCTTCCGGTTATCCACATAACTCTTCTGCCTGCTCTGAGCTGTTCTCATGTGTTTCTGTATCAGTTGAACTTTTTCTACCCACTCTTCTACCAATTCTTGTCCCATCAACTTCCTTTCACCCACTTCATCCCAGAAAGATGGAGTTCGACACTGCTTCCCATATAACGCATCAAATGGCGCCATCTGTATACTCGAATTAAAACTGTTATTATATGAAAACTCAACCAAAGAAAGATGTTGGTCCCAACTTCCCTGATAATCCATCGATCAAGCACATATCAGATCTTCCAAAGTCTGAATTGTTCGTTCTGATTTCCCATCTGACTGAGGATGAAAAGCTATACTAAAATTTAATTCAGTACCCAATGACTTCTGAAGGCCTTTCCAAAAGTTAGAAGTGAACCTCGGATCACAGTCAGATACTATGAAGTGAGGAAATCCATGTAACCAGACTATCTCTTTAAGATACAAACTGGAAAGTTGATCTAGGGAAAAAGTATCTCGTATGGCAAGGAAATGAGTAGATTTAGTCAAACGATCAACAATAACCTAGATTGCATTATTACCTCGAGGTGTCTTTAGAAATACCACAACGAAGACCATGGATATATTTTCCCATTTCCACTCTGGTACTGGTAAAGGCTGAAGCATCCCTTTCGGTAACTGTCGCTCTACTTTAACCTGTTGACAAGTCAAACACTTCACAGTAAAATCAGCAATATCTCTTTTCATTCCATCCCACCAGTAATACTCTCGAAGATATCTGTACATCTTAGTACTTCTAGGATGAACTGAAAACGGAGAACTATGAGCTTCACATAACATATCTCTATTCAACTGTGAATCACAAGTGACACACAATATATTCCCAAATATCAAAACAAAATCATTATCAATGATGAGTTCATGCAACTTACCCTTCTGAACCAGCTCTACCTTTTTCTACAACTCACTGTCCTGCTTCTATGCTTACATGATTCCGTCTAATAGAGAATATTTCACTGATGCCTGAAACAAAACAGAAGAGCATCCTGTACCAAAAACTTCTATCCCATGTTTCATCAAATACTTAACCAAAGGATAATGTTCCAAACACAACATTGCTAATGAAGCATTACTTTTTCGACTCAAAGTATAAACCACTTTATTTTCTTTTCCTGGATAGTAATGAATTGTACGATCATAATCCTTGATTAATTATAGTCATCTCCTCTGTCTCATGTTCAATTATTTCTGAGTGAATATATACTTTAAACTTTTGTGATCGGTATATATTTCACACTTTACTCCATACAGATGATGCCTCCAAATTTTTAAAGCGAAAACAACAGCAGCTAATTCCAAATCATGTGTAGGGTAATTTTCCTCATGAGTTTTCAACTGTCGTTAAGCATAAGAAATTAACTGATCATTCTGCATTAGGACACATCCAAGTCCTTTCAATGAAGCATCACTGTATATAACAAACTCACCATTCCTGGAATGTAGTGCCAAAACTAGAGCATTCACCAATCTTCTATTCAATTCCTGAAAAAAATCATCACATTCTTTTGTCCAGATAAACTTAACACCCTTCCGAGTTAGCTTAGTAATTGGAATAGATAACCGTGAAAAAAATCTAACAAACCTTCAGTAATAGCCTGCCAAACCAAGGATGCTACGAATCTTAGCTACATTTGGGGGTCTTGGCCATTATTCAATAACCTTTGTTTTTGCAGGATCAACAGTTATCCCATCATTAGAAACAATGTGACCAAGGAAAAAAATTTGTTGCAACCATAAGTCACACTTTCTGAATTTCCCATACAATTTTGTTTCTTTTAAGGTTTTCAAAATAACCCTTAAATGTCTTTTATGATCCTCTTTACTTTTATGAAACACCAAAATATCACTAATGAAAACCACCACAAACTTATCCAAGAACTCATGGAAAATTCTATTCATTAATTCCATGAATACAGTAGGTGCATTAGTTACCCCAAAAGGCATTACTACAAATTCATAATGGTCATATCTTGTAAGAAACACGGTCTTTGAAATATCTGCTTCCTTTACCTTCAACTGATGGTACCCCGATCTCAGGTCAATCATCGAAAAATACTAAGCTCCCTGGAGCTGATCAAACAAATAATCGATATGAGGCAATGGATATTTGTTCTTAACATTGATGTTATTCAAGGCTCTATAATCAATGAAAATTCTCATAGAACCATATTTCTTTTTAACAAATAAAACAAGAGCACCCCATGGTGATGTGCTAGGTCGAATGAATCCTTTCACTAATAAATCTTGCAATTGCACCTTCAACTCTAAAAGTTCAATTTGAGCCATTCAATAAGGGGGTTTTGGAAATAGATTAGCATCAAGAACAAAGTCTACTGTAAAATCAACTTCCTGATCTTGTATTATTCCAGGAAACTCATCAGGAAAAATATCTAGATACTCATTTACCACTGGCACATCATTAATCTGAATAGTTCACTTGTTTTAACAATATGTGCAAGGTAACATTCATTTCCATATTTTACAAGTTTCTCAACTACTTGATATGTTATCAACAGTAAGGGTTCATTATTGTACACAAACTAAAATTATTTCTGAAAAGAAACTTCTGTATCTCTATAGTTAATCTTAGCATTGTAAATAGAGAGCTAATCCATACCCAGGATAACATTAAACTCTACTAGAGGTAAAACAATAAGGTTTGCAAGTAGGTTCTTTCCACAGATAAGGATAGGAAGATTCTTATAAATTCTTTTTGCCTCAACATTTCCCCAAGGTGTTTTTACCACAAGTTCAGGATTCATTTCTTGAGATGGTATTCCCATTTTACTAGAAAAGGTTTCAGAGATGAAAGAATGTGTAGAACCCGAATCAAACAACACACTAGAATAATCTGAAAAAACAAACAAAGTACCTGATACAACTTCATTTGATGTCCCGATATCTGTTGAAGTATTTGCAAAGGATTTCACCACCCCTTTCTACTTGTATTCTAACTGCTTCCCATCACTCGAGCTCTTTGTCGGACACTCATTTTCATAGAGACCCATCTCATTGCACTTAAAACATTTCACTAACTATAAATCAAATTTGGTCTTACCATCACCTTGATTCTTTTCAGTGCAATCACGAGCCTTATGTCCCATCTTACCGCATCGGTAGCACATTCTATAATTCAGAATACATTCCCCATCATGCCTTTTACCACATTTATCACAAACTAGAAACATAATTTTCTTACCGTCAGACCTTTTTGAATAATTCTTTCTTTTCTCCTGCCACCTCGGTCTCTTCTTCTGCTGGTTGTTATAGAACACTTGATCATCGGCAAACTCCATTTCCACCTTCTCAGCACATCGAACAAGCTTTTCATAACTTTTGAACTCACGAGAAGCTAAATCCCTTCGATATTTTAGATTTAATCGTGAGTAAAAGCAATTGATTTTACTATCATGGTATCGGATAATATTTGGAGCATACCATGCCAATCGAGTGAACCTCTCTTCATAGGCAGCCACTGAGTATTCCTCTTGCCTCAATTCCATGAATTGTTTTTCCATCCTAAGTCGAATAGCCATAGGAAAATACTTCTCAAGAAAGATACCTTTGAATTCCTCCCAGTCAAGAGCATCAATCTCATCAGCGTCCCTAATATTTTTAACCATCGACCACCACTGATCTGCTTCACCCTCCAAATGGTAAATAGAAAGACTATCCTTTTGATTGTCTGAACACGCCATGACATTGAAAATCTTATCCAGTTCTTTAATCCACCCTTCAGCTAGAATAGGGTCAGATGATCCTCTGAATGATGGGGGATGTTGCCTCATGAAATGTTCCACCACTGACATGTTCCTATGCGGTTGATCTGGTTGATCTCGTGCATGGATACCACCGCTATTTATCGCTTGAGTCAACTACGCCATTACTCCAACAAACTGTTCAGTTCCAATTCTGACCATCTAAGGTTGCTGATTCGGAAGGTTATTTCCTTCTGTATGCCTTCTTAGCAATACTTCCTTGTTCCCTCTGGGGAAAACCATTCTGAACAAACATGTCTTAGATGAAGCAACATGTTAATCTTCAAATGCTATATCATTTCAATTTGACCATAAAAAAATATTTTTGGATAATCATTTAATAGAATTCTAACTCCTAAAGTTATCTAAACTAACCTCTGATACCAACTATAAGGCCCCAGCCTTAAAAATTACTTAATCTTGATTATTACAAGATTACACATTGAGGATCTTTTCAGGTTAATAGTTGTAGAGAATTAGATCATAAAACATGCAACACATTCCACACTTAAACAAAGTGGTTACATAAAAGATAGTACTCATTTTTTCCATCAACGGAAACATATTTAAAATAAAACATGGATTCATTCTTGAAACATCATTGACACTATCATAACATCATGTACATTTCCCTTGAACTGTTAAAAACATTTCAAAAACTTGGGATGAGCATAAAAATCCCAGTAAGGGATATAAAAACATAGAAAGGAAACATTAGTACATCTGTACATAAGAATCAATGACATCATAATTAGTCATAAAACATAAGCACGTTAACATACCTCATAAAATCATGAATAAAACATATAAATAATAAGACATAAAGGTAACTTGAGGCATTCATAACATTATTATGTAGGGAGTAACCCTATTGGTTACATTTGGAATACACATCACAGTATATTCCCAAAATCTCTTCAGAGAAACCTCAATGTTTAACCCCTTCGCGTTACTCAATGCATTGGAGAGCTATATCGGGCTCACCTGCCCTCAGTTTATCACGGAACCACCCGTCTTCATAATAATTCCCAAGAACCATAACATTATCGTATCACATAAAACATGCATAAAGGAAACATAACATTTCCACTTTTCAATCAAAAGATATCAATACAACACATTGATATAAAAACATTATGAAAACCATTTTTGAGACCAAAATAAAATAAGAGTAAAACATGGTATTTATTTTCATTTAAAAAAGGTATGTCTTGTAGAGGAAGCCGAATCTCAAATAATGGTCACGGCGGTGGAGAAGTCATTGTCGCTGCATACGTACGACCAAAAAATTCCCTTTTCTCATTTAGTAAAACACTTCATTAAAAAAATATTCCATTTGGATAAATGTAAAAGTTAAAGGGGTTTATACACCTTATAAAAGAATGTTGTGTATAAAACATAATATGCCTCAATGAAAGGAGATTGAGACAAAGTCCCATACCTCGGGTCCGAATTGACTCGATCGTTCTTTAACATCCTGAATAATAAACATGAGTTAATTTCTACTTGCTTAAGAACCTTTTTCAAGTTCATTATTCCTTTTATATCACTTATTACCATGTCATGAACACTATGTAATTATTTAAGTTAATAACGGTCCTTTTATCGATCATTGGTACTTGAGTCAAAAATAAACTCTTTATAATTACAAGTTGTTCATGTATCCATTATATCTATAGTTATACTCATGATGTAGATATCATATATATCATATATATCCAGTATATACATGCATTTATAATATTACATAATGTTTAGAGGTAAGAAATGAAATGCACCATTCATGGAGATGGTAAGCCGTACGTACGCATGAACACTACTTTAATTTCTATTTTGTATTTTATGGAATGGAATAATAATGATGTTATAAGGCCCCAGCCTTAAACCTTACTTAATCTCGAGTTATTACAATATTACCCATTGAAGATCTTTTCAGGTTTAGAGTTTTAGAGAATTAGATAATAAAACATGCATTACATTCCACATTTAAACAAAGTGGTTACAATAAAAGATAGTATTCATTTTTTCCCATCAATGGAAACATATTTAAAATAAAACATGGATTCTATCATGACACTTCCTTGACACTATCATCATATCATGTACCCTTCCCTTGACCTGTGAAAACATTTCAAAAACTTGGGATGAGCATAAAAAGCTCAGTAAGGAATATAAAAATATGGAAAGGAAACAAGAGTACATGTATACTTAAGAATAAATGAAATCATACTATACTCATAAAACATAATCACTTTAACAGACCCCATCAAATCATGAATAAATCATAGAAATCATAAGACATAAAGGTTACTTGAGGCATTCATAACATTCTTACGTAGGGATTAACCCTCTTGGTTACGTTTGGAATACCCATCACAGTATATTCCCTAAATCTCTTCAGAAAAACCCCAACGTTTAACCCCTTCACGTTAGCCAATGCATTGAAGAGCTATATCGGGCTCACCCACCCTAGTTTATCACGGAACCACCCGTCTTTATAACAATTCCCAAGAACCATAACATAATCGTATCACTTAAAACATGCATAAAGGAAACATAACCTTTCCACATTTCAATCACAAGATATCAATACAACACATTGATATAATAAAAACATTATGAAAATCATTTTCAATACCAAAATAAAAGAAAAGTAAAACATGGTATTTTTTTTAAAAAAGGTATGGCTTGTAGAGGAAGCAGAAACTCAAATAATGGTCACAGCGGCGGAGAAGTCGTTGTCACCGAAAACATACGACAAAAACATTCCCATTTTTCATTTAGTAAAACGCTTCGTATAAAAAATATTCCTTTTGGATAAACGTAAACGTCAAAGGGGTTTATACATCGTATAAAATAAAGTTGTGTATAAAACAAAATTTGCCTCAATGAAAGGAGATTGAGACGAAGTCCCATACTACGGGACCTACTTGAATCGATCATTCTTCAACCTCCTGAATAATAAACATGAGTTAATTTCTACTTTATTAAGAACCTTTTTCAAGTTCATTATTTATTATATATCACTTATTACCATGTCATGAACACTATGTAATTATATATGTTAATAACGGTCGTTTTAACGATCATTGGTACTTGAGTGAAAAATAAACTCTTTCAAAATTACAAGTTGTTCATGTATCTATTATATCTAGAGTTATACTCATGATGTAGATATATATATCATGTATATCCAATATATACATGCATTTATAATATTACATAACATTTAGAGGTATGAAAAGAAATGCACCGTTCATGGAGACGGTAAGCCGTACGTACGCATGAACGCTACTTTCATTTCTATTTCATATTTTATGGAATGGAATCATAATAATATAAAGGTATATTATAATTCCAGTATATTTTCATACATAATATCATTAATTACTTCCTTTATACGTCCCACATATGGAATTAACGAATCAAATCACTTTGAGTGGGCGGTAGTCCTCACTTTCTAAAATTAAGATATTGCGTTTACCCATAATGGAAACCATAAAGGTATTCCATAAATGAAAAATACATAAGCTTATGTAAAACATAATCATATTATATATCATATATAAATATAGTGTCATATTAATGGCCAACTTGGAAGGTGTTAAAAGAATACTGAACAATCATCGTTTCATGAGGCTGAAATTTGCCATCCACGAAAACAGTATGTTCTTTAACCATTAGATGCAGGTGTGTGTAAGTGTAGCTCGAATCCTTCTTATAAAAACATCATAGTATATGGAAGATACAAGTGTTGTTAAAAAAGAAATGAATAAAAAGAGTTTAGGGGGTTGGAGAAGCAAAATAAAACATAAGAACACAAGAGAAGACACTACCATTAAATCGGGTAACTCTTTTTGATTTGAGCTCAAATGCTTCCTTGGGAAGACTTATGCCCAAAGTGAGGCTTCTAAGAGTTATAGATGGATGTGTATAGACGAAATGGGTAGGTTTGGGCCAAGAAAAAGGCTTTGGATGTGTGGGTAAGGTGGTAGAGGTGGGGGCCTTTCATAAGAGGAGAGGAGGGGCACTCTTGGAATGTTAAGAAAAGATACTTTGTTATAAAATGATTGTCAGATAAAAAAGGTCCCACAATTATAAATTTCGAGGATAAGGTGATAAGGGTTCTAAATCCACCAATCCAATAGATTTTTGAAAAGTTTAGGTCTTATATTTTACATTATATTTTCATTTTATTAAAATCGCTAAATAATGAGGTAATCGCTACATCATCATGGTGTCATAAATAATTTAATTTATTTAATGTCTAAAAATTATAAAAAAATAATATGATGTAGGAAATATTTTTATCTTTCTAAAGAAAATTTATAGTAAAAAATATGGCTTGTATAACCACATTGAAAAATTGGTTTAGTAAAACAACTCCTGTTTCTGGCATTTTTACTTTTACTTTAAATAAAAGGCATTAATGTCTTTATCTTACCCATTTGGATCCATGGGTTCCCAAAAATCGACCCATGGGTTGTCTTTGTCTGCCATGACACTTAAAATAAGTGTAGGACATGTTTCTAGGTCATTTCATATTATTAAAACATTATTTTTACCTTAAATTACACTAATTATCTCTAATCGTGATTAAAATCTTATAAGTTACTATTTACCAAAAAAATTATTTTAATCCCATTGAACCACATTTTAATTATTAATGATAACCATGTATGTTGGATTTTTTAAATTGAAAACACAGAGGTGGTAAAATTTCATTTAAACGAAAAATCAGTTTTTTTAAGTACCACTTAGGGGTTTCACTATTCATCAAAAATTGAAGCTTTTCAGAAAAATACCAAAACACCACCCTAAGATATATTTGATATTTCAAATTAAAAAATGATGTCTATTTTAAAAAATTCAAAACATATAAGTTACATTAATGAATTTAATAATTAATTCCCGCTGTCAGAGAAAATAGCGTGTTTTTATGAAACAATAAGTATCAAAAGATTGACACTAGTTTAAGTCCAATTTCAAGGTGAAATTAATTCCAACGAAAACTATTGGATTAAATTGTAAAAATATATTCTAATTTCACTTTAAAACCAATTCAAAAAATAATCTACCCATATAATTAAATTAGCTGAAAATGCAGTTTTGATGTAAAATGCAGTATTTTTCACTATTCATTAAAAAATGAACATTATCAGAAAAATACCAAAAAATTATCCAATGTAAATTTCAATGTCCCAATCATAAATAATAATTTTTTTTCATATAGATCTTATAAAATTTTCAAAAGTTTCATTTAAAAAATGGTTTGCCATCCAAAGGCAGTAAAATAATCTTTTACAAATATTAGTGTATTCCATGCTTAAGATTGGATTTATTCTCATTTTAAGCCTCTAAAACACTATCTAATTCATAAAAAGACATAGATAAAAATATCTATTATTTATTACTTACTTGGGATGTTACATCCTTCACCCTTTAGAATATTGCGTCCCCGCAATTTATTTACTTATAGAATAAGTGGGGGTATTTATCCCTCATTGCATTTCCAGATTCCCATGTTGCCTCTTCAATCATGTGGTTTTTACACAAAACCATTACCTGATTAATCACCTTATTTCATAACACTTTCTCCCTGTGGTCCAAAATCTGGACCGGTTGTTCCTCATAAGATAGGTTCTCTTCCAGCTGAACTACCTCTGGACTCAAAACATGAGATGGATCTGGCATGTACTTCGTTAACATTGAAACATGAAAAACATTGTGTACCTAAGATAAACTCGGAGGTAAAGCCACTTGGTATGCAACTGATCCAACTTTCTCTAGAATTTCATATGGTCTAATGAACCTTAGACTCTGCATTCATTTCTTACCAAATTGCATCACACTTTTCCACAGTGATACTTTGAGAAAAACATGATCACCTACCTCAAAAGATAGATCCTTCTTTCGGTTATCCACAAAACTCTTCTGCCTGCTCTGAGCTGTTCTCATGTGTTTCTGTATCAGCTGAACTTTTTCTACTCACTCTTCTACCAATTCTGGTCCCATCAACTTCCTTTCACCAACTTCATCCCAGCAAGCTGGAGTTCGACACAACTTCCCATATAACGCCTCAAATGGTGCCATCTGTATACTGGAATGAAAACTGTTATTATATGAAAATTCAACCAAAAAAGATGTTGGTCACAACTTCCCTGATAATCCATCGAACAAGCACATAGCGTATCTTCCAACATCTGAATTGTTCATTCTGACTACCCATATGATTGAGGATGAAAAGCTATAAAAATATTTAATTCAGTACCCAACATCATCTGAAAGCCTTTCCAAAAGTTTGAAGTGAACCTGGGATCACGGTCAGATACAACGGAGAGAGGAACTCCATGTAACCTGACTATCACTTTTAGATACAAACGGGATAGTTGATCTAGGGAAAAATTATCTCGTATGGAAAGGAAATGAGCATATTTAGTCAAGCGATCAACAATAACCCAGATTGCATTATTACCTTGAGGTGTCTTCGGAAATCCCACATCGAAGTCCATGGATATATCCTCCCATTTCCACTATGGCACTGGTAAAGGCTGAAGCATCCCTTTTAGTAACTTCCACTCTGCTTTAAACTGCTGACAAGTCAAACACATCACAATAAAATCATCAATATCTCTTTTCCTTCCATCCCACCAGTAATACTCTTGCAGAACTCTGTACATATTAGTACTGCCAGGATGAACTGAAAACAGAGAACTATGTGCCTCACATAATAACTCTCTCTTCAACTGTGAATCACAAGGCACACACAATCTCTTCCCAAATCTCAAAACACAATCATTATCAATGTTGAATTCAGGAAACTTACCCTTCTGAACCATCTCTACCTTATTCTGCAACTCACTGTCTTGCTTCTGTGCATGCATGATTCTTTCTGATAGAGAAGATTTCACTGATACCTGAAACAAAACATAAGAACATCCTACACCAATAACTTCTATGCCAAAGTTCATCAAATCCTTAACCAAAGGATTACGTTCCAAACACAACATTGTTAATGAAGCGTTACTTTTTTGACTCAAAGCATCAGCCACTTTATTTTCTTTTCCCGGATAGTAATGAATTGTACAATCATAATCCTTGATTAATTCTAGCCATCTTCTCTGTCTCATGTTCAATTTTTTATGATTGAATATATACTTTAAACTTTTGTGATCAATATATATATAACACTTTACTCCATACAAATGATTCCTCCAAAATGTTAAAGTGAAAACAACAACAACTAATTCCAAATCATGTGTAGGTTAATTTACCTCATGAGTTTTCAACTGTCGTGAAGCATAAGCAATTACCTGATCATTCTGCATTAGGACGCAACCAAGTCCTTTCAATTAAGCATCACTGTAGATAACAAACTCCCCATTCCTGGAAGGTAGTGCCAAAACTATAGCATTCACCAATCTTCTTTTCAATTCTTGAAAACAATCATCACATTCATTTTCCCAGATATGCTTAACACCCTTCCGAGTAAGCTTAGTCATTGGACCAGATAACCGTGAAAATTTTTAAAAAACCTTCAGTAGTAACCTGTCATAGTAAGGAAACTACGGATCTCGGTTACATTTTTGGTTCTTGGCCATTCTTCACCGACCATTGTTTTTGCAGGATCAACAATTATCCCATCTTTAGAAACAATGTGACCAAGGAAAGAATTTTTTGCAACCAAAAATCACCCTTGCTGAATTTCCCATTCAATTTCTTTTCTTTAAAGGTTTTAAAAGTAACCCTTAAATGACTTTCATGCTTCTCTTTACTTCTACAAAACACCAAAATATCATCAACGAAATTAACAAAAATTTTTAACCTGAGTCAACTGAGCCATCACTACAACAAACTATTTAGTTATGATTCTAACCATATCAGGATACTGATTCAATAGGTCATTTCCCTGTATATGCATTCCCAAAAAAGATGTTCTGTTTCCTCTATGAAAATCTATTCTTAACAAACATGTCTTAGATGAAGCAACATGGTAATCTTCAAATGTTATATCATTTCAATTTGACCATAAAAAAAATATTTTTGGATAATCATTTAATAAAATTCTAACTACTAAAGTTATCTAAACCATCCTATGATACCAACTATAAGGCCCCAGCCTTGAACCTTACTTAATCTCAAGATATTACAAGATTACACATTGAGGATCTTTGCAGGTTTAGAGTTTTAGAGAATTAGATCATAAAACATGCATTACATCCCACATTTAAACAAAGTGGTTATAATAAAAGATAGTATTCATTTTTTCCCATAAACGAAAACATATTTAAAATAAAACATGGATTCTTTCTTGACACTTCCTTGACACTATCATCATATCATGTACCGTTCCTTTGACCTATGAAATCATTTCAAAAACTTGGGATGAGCATAAAAAGCTCAGTAAGTGATATAAAAATATGGAAAGGAAACATGAGTACATGTATACATAAGAATCATTGAAATCATACTCTACTCATAAAACATAAGCACTTTAACATACCTCATAAAATCATGAATAAATCATAGAAATCATAAGACATAAAGGTAACATGAGGCATTAATAACATTCTTACGTAGGGAGTAACCCTCTTTGTTACATTTGGAATACCCATCACAGTATATTCCCTAAATCACATCGGAGAAACCTCAACGTTTAACCCCTTCACATTACCCAATGCATTAGAGAGCTATATCAGGCTCACCTGCCCTTAGTTTATCACAGAACCACCCATCATCATAACAATTCCCAAGATCCATAACATAATCGTATCACATAAAACATGCATAAAAGAAACATAAAATTTCCACATTTCAATCATAGGATATCAATACAACACATTGATATAATAAAAACATTATAAAAACTATTTTCAATACCAAAATAAAATAAAAGTAAAACATGGTATTTATTTTTCCTTTAAAAAAAGGTATGGCTTGTAGAGGAAGCCGAAACTCAAATAATGGTCACGGCGGCGGAGAAGTTGTTTTCACCACATACGTATGACAAAAACATTCCCTTTTGTTGTTTAGTAAAATGCTTCATATAAAAAAAATTCCTTTTGGATAGACGTAAAAGTCAAAGGGGTTTATACACCGTATAAAATAAAGTTGTGTATAAAACAAAATATTCATCAATGAAAATAGATTGAGACGAAGTCCCATACCTAGGGTCCGACTTGAATCAATCGTTCGTTAACCTCATGAATAATAAACTTGATTTAATTTCTACTTTCTTATGCACCTTTTTCAAGTTCATTATTCCTTTAATATCACTTATTACCATGTCATGAACACTATGTAATTATTTAAGTTAATAACGGTCGTTTTAACGATCATTAGTACTTGAGTAAAAAATAAACTCTTTTATAATTACAAGTTGTTCATGTATCCATTATATCCAGAGTTATACTCATGATGTAGATATATATAGTTTATATCCAGTATATACATGCATTTATAATATTACATAATGTTTAGAGGTAAGAAATGAAATGCATTATTCATGGAGACGATAAGCCGTATGTACTCATGATTGCTACTCTCATTTCTATTTCATATTTTATGGAATAGAATCATAATGATATAAAGTTATATTATAATTCCAGTATAATATAATATATAATATCATTAATTACTTTATTTATACCTCCACATATGGCATTAACGATTGAAATCACTTTGAGGGGGCGGTAGTCCACAGTTCTTAAAATGAAGATATCACGTTTACCAATAATGGAAACCATAAAGGTATGCCATAAATGAAAAATACAGAATCTTAAGTAAAACATAAACATATTATATATCATATATAAATATAGTTTCATCTTAATGGCCACCTTTGAAGGTGTTAACGGAATATTGAACAATCATCGTTTCGTGAGGCAGAAATTCGCCATCCGCGACAACAATATGTTCTTTAACCATTAGATGCAGGTGTGTGTAATTGTAGCTCGAATCGTTCTTATAAAAACATCCTAGTATATGGAAGATACTGGTGTTGTTAAAAAAGAAATGAATAAAAAGTGTTTAGGGGGTTGGAGAAGCAAAATAAAACATGAGAACACAAGAGAAGACACTACCTTTAAATCGGGTAACTCTTTTTTATTTGAGCTCAAAGGCTTTCTTGGGAAAACCTATGCCCAAAGTGAGGCTTCTAGGAGTTATAGATGGATGTGGAGAGACATAATGGGCAGGGGTTGGTGGAGCCAAAATCCTTGGAAGTGTGGGTAAGGAGGTAGAGGTGGGGGCCTTTTATAAGAGGAGAGGAGGGACACTCTTGGAAAGTTAAGAAAAGATACTTTGTTATAAACTGATTGTCGGACAAAAAAGGTCCCACAATTATTAATTTCGAGGAAAAGGTGATAAGGTTTAGAAATACACCCATCCAATAGGTTTTTGACAAGTTTAGGTCTTAGATTTTACATTATATTTTCATTTTATATAAATCGTTAAATAATGAGGTAATTGCTGCATCATCATGGTGTCATAAATAATTTAATTTATTTAATGTCTAAAAATTATAAAAAAAATACTATGATGTAGGAAATAATTTTATCATTATAATTAATATTTATAGTAGAAAATATGGCTTTTATAACCCCACATAAAAATTGGTTTAGTAAAACAACTCATGTTTGTGTCATTTTTACTTTTACTTTAAATAAAAGGCATTAATGTCTTTATCTTACCCATGTGGCTCCATGGGGTCTCAAAAATCTACCCATGGGTTTTATTGGTTGGCCATGACACATAAAATAAATTTAGGACATGTGTCTAGGTAATTTCATATTATTAAACATTATTCTTACCTTAAATTACACTAATTACCTATAATCACGATTAAAAACATAAAAGTTACTATTCACCAAAAAAATTATTTTAATCCCATTAAACCAAGTTTTTCTTCTTAATGAAAACCATGTATGTCAGATTTTTGAAATTCAAAATATAGAGGTGGTAAAATTTCATTTAAATGAAAAATCAGTTTTTTTAAGTACCACTTAGTGGTTTCACTATTCATCAAAAATTGAAGCTTTTTAGAAAAATACCAAAACCTCACCATAAGCTATATTTGATATTCCGAATTCAAAAGAGATGTGTATTCTAAAAAATCCAAAACATATAAGTTAAATTAATTAATTTAATAATTAATTCCTGCTGTCAGAGAAAATAACATGTTTTTATGAAACAATAAGTATAAAAAGATTGACACTATTTTAAGTCCAATTTCAAGGTGAAATTAATTCCAACGATCACTATTGAATTAAATGGTAAAAATATATTCTAATTTCACTTTAAAACTGATTAAAAATATAATCTAACCGTATAATTAAATTAGATGAAAACCGGTTTTGATGTAAAATGCAGTATTTTTCACTATTCATTAAAAAATGAACATTGTTAGAAAAATACCAAAAAAATTATCCAATGTAAATTTCAATGTCCCAATCATAAATAATATGTTTATATTGTAAAATATTGCTTATAAAACTGTCAAAAGTGTGATTAAAAAAATGGTTTTCCATCAAAAGGAAGTAAAACAATCTTTTAAAAATATTAGTGTATTCCATGCTTAAGATTGGATTTATTCTAATTTTAAGCCACTAAAACACTATTTAATATATAAATAAACAAAGATAAAATATCTATTATTCATTACTTACATGGTATGTTACAGATATAAAGGTATATTAAAATTCCATTATGATATCATATATAATATCATTAATTACATCCTTTATACGTCCCACATATGACATTAACGAATCGAATCACTTGGAGGGGGCGGTAGTCCGCACTTCCTAAAATTAAGATATCACGTTTACCCATAATGGAAACCATAATGGTATGCCATGAATGAATAATACAGAAGCTTATGTAAAACATAAACATATTATATACCATATAAAAATATAGTGACATCTTAATGGATACCTTTGAAGGTGTTAAAAGAATATTGAACAATCATCGTTTCGTGAGGCAGAAATTCGCCATCAACGAAAACAGTATGTTCTTTAACCTTTAGATGTAGGTGTGTGTAAGTGTAGCTTGAATCCTTCTTATAAAAACATCTTATTATATGTAAGATACTGGTGTTGTTACAAAATAAATTATTAAAAGAGTTTAGGGGGTTGGAGAAGCAAAATAAAACATAAGAACACAAGAGATGACAGTACCTTTAAATCGGGTGACTCTTTTTTATTTGAGATCAAAGGCTTCCTTGGGATGACTTCTTCCCAAAGATAGGCTTCAAGGAGTATGATAGGGATGTGGAGAGACAAAATGGGTAGGGGTTGGCTGAGTCAAAGGCTTTGGAAGTGTGGGTAAGGTGGTAGAGGGGGGCCTTTTATAAGAGGAGAGGAGGGGCACTCTTGGAATGTTAAGAAAAGATACTTTGTTATAAAATGATTTTCGAATAAAAAAGGTCCCACAATTATAAATTTCTAGGATAAGGTGATAAGGGTTATAAATCCACCCATCCAATAGGTTTTTTACAAGTTTAGGTCTTAGAGTTTACATTATATTTTCATTTTATTTAAATCGTTAAATAATGAGGTCATCACTGCATTATCATGGTGTCATAAATAGTTAAATTTATTTAATGTCAAAAAATTATAAAAAAATATCATGGTATAGGAAATATTTTTATATTTCCAATGAAAATTTACAGTAAAAAATCTTACTTGTATAAACCCATGTAATTTTTTTTAATAGAACAATACAAGTTTGTGCCATTTTTAGTTTTACTTTAAATAAAAGGCATTAATGTCATTATCATACCCAAGTGGCTCCATGGGGTCCTCAAAATCGACCCATGGGTTGTCATGGTTGTCCATGACACATAAAATAAGGGTAGGACATGTATCAAGTTCATTTAATATTATTAAAACATTATTCTTACCTTAAATTACACTAATTACCTCCAATCACGATTAAAAACTTAAAAGTTACTATTCACCAAAAAATTATCTTAATCCCGTTGAACAAAATTTTATTTCTTAATGACAACCATGAATGTCGGATTTTTGAAATTCAAAACACAGAGGTTGTAAAATTTCATTTAAACGAAAAATCAGTTTTTAAGTACCACTTAGTGGTTTCACTATTCATCAAAAATTGAAGTTTTTCAGAAAAATACCAAAATTTCACCCTAAGCTATATTTGATATTCTGAATTCAAAAATGATGTCTATTTTACAAAATTCAAAACATATAAGTTACATTAATTAAATGTAATAATTAATTCCCGCTGTCAGAGCAAATAGCGTGTTTTTATGAAACAATAAGTATCAAAAGATTGGCACTAGTTTAAGTCCAATTTCAATGTGAAATTAATTCCAACGACCACTATTGGATTAAATGGTAAAAATATATTCTAATTGATCTTTAAAACCAATTCAAAATATAATATAATTATATAAATAAATTATATTAAAAATAGGTTTTGAATTAAAATACAACATTTTTCATTATTCATTAAAAAATGATCTTTATGGGGAAAATACCAAAAATTTACCCAAAGTAAATTTCAATGTCCAAATCCTAAAGAATAAGTTTATTTTGACAAATATAGCTTATAATATTTTCAAAAGATATATTTAAAAATTTTTTGCCATCAAAAGGCAGTAAAACAATCTTTTAAAAATATTAGTGTATTTCATGCTTAAGATTGGATTTATTCTCATTTTAAGACTCTAAAACACTATCTAATTCATTAATAGACATAGATAAAAATATATATTATTAATTAATTTCTTGTGGTGTTACATATATTGTACCATGAATATATATATATATATATATATATATATATATTTGATAATTGGTTAAAAATTGGAAAAATTAACCTCATAAAATGAGATTCTTGATTTTTTTGGGGATATGTTTTTTCCTTATCGTATTATTTTAATCCTTAATTAACTGATTTACCTTTACTATGGAAATTATGATTTTTTGTAGTCATTATTAATTACGACAAAAATTAGGATAGAAATTTATTTCAAAAAATTTGTACCTATTGATTCCAAAAATATAACTCAATTTTCAATATTAAATTAACATAGTATGTGGAATAAAATTTAAATTAAATATGTAAAATGCATTGAAAAGTTTATTTTAGAAAATTGTCTTCCATTTAATAAAAATGTTTTTATATTGTATACAAGTGTAAAATCCATTAAATATAAAATAATTAAGTTATTTTAATAAAAAATAAGTTTTTATATTTTAAAACATGTCTAAAATATAATTTTACATTGTGAACACTTGAAAAGAAAATAAATTTTCAAAAGAAACTAGTATTCCCCACTATTCATCAAAAATCAAACATTTTAGAAAAATATTAGAATTTCATCATATGATAATTTTTATATGATGATTTCCAAAAAAATATCATATTTTTCAAATAATATATCTAAATATTCCATAAATTAATTATAACACTTTATCATGAAAAGCCATAAAATCTATTTTGATTAAAATTTATTTTTAAAGAATAAAATGGAATTACTAAAAATTAAGTGATTATTTACGAATAATTTATCAATACTTTTCTATTTAGTAGTACCACTTTATATTTCTCAATATGTATTAAATCTTATTTATACTTTCATATTTAAAAAATATGTTATAATGATCATATTTAAATAACAATATTTCAATGTTCATTTAGGCTCAATTTTGCATGTCATATACACTAATAAAAATAATTTGGTTTTATTTTAAATATCCGGATGATAAACGTACTATTATCACATGAAAACATCTTGGATGACCATGGTTATTATTGGTTGGAAGCTCAATACTGCTGGTCTTGATCCCCGATTGTTGTATGGTGTTGACACAATTTGGAACCTAAAAATATATTTAATTTTTAATTTAATGAAAAACATCTTATAAATTATATATATATATATATATATATATATATTATTTTTTCCAAAATTAATTTTACATATTAATTAATTTTAAATGGATAGAAATAACTAATAATTGAAAATAATTTTCAATCAAATTAAAAATTTAAATAAATTGAATTGAAAATAAATTTGTGCATGAAATTGGTACTGAAAATCACCCTATAATTAACCTTGAAAGTAATCATGAATTTAATCACCAATAAATAAAAATTTAACTCCATGATTCCTATATTTATGTTAAAAATAATAATTATCAATGAAAAAATAAAATTTCATGTGTTATATAAAAATAACTCTTCAAATAATCATTTTTCAAAGAAACCAAGCCAAACATGTATCTTAATTTTACC
Source organism: Viscum album (assembly GCA_963277665.1). Lineage (NCBI taxonomy): Eukaryota > Viridiplantae > Streptophyta > Magnoliopsida > Santalales > Viscaceae > Viscum > Viscum album. The sequence goes on along the minus strand of OY728155.1, from coordinate 1,443,727,888 downwards.
CTTGAAATTTGATTAAGATCATTCTATCTTACAATCAAAATTTTATTTCATTATTACTAATAATGCTATTTTTTCTACCTAAAAATGATTTTTTATTATAATTACTCAAGGTAAAAAAATTTCTATAGTTATGCTTAAACCTCATGTACATGCACATAACGATAACCTGTCATGGTATCTCAAATATATATACCATAATGGAAAAGAAAAAACATAATCATGTAGATTTCACATTAATTATGAAGTGATTAGTAGGATTTGGGTTTGTAGATATTGATATAAAAAATAATATATATATATATATATATATATATATAATGTGCTCTAAATTTAAAAGCATATATCGTGATAGAAAAAAGATAAGTTCAATAAATAACGTTTTCTCCCATAAGTGAAAACTCCAACATTCCCCAACTCAATGTAAATGCTTATCAAAATTGATAAGTATTTTCAATGAATAATATTTACATTCATTTCAATAATAATTCTAAAAATAATGATTTTATGATAATATATTTTATGATAAAGAATATTTTCATTTTCTCTTTTTTTTCAGAAATTATTATTTATTTTTTTATAGGTAGTAAATAATTAAATATAATAAAATGATTTCATGATCCATTTCCCAATTCCAAAAGAATAAAACCACATATTTTCTTATTATGTAACACCCATTTACACCATAGACTGCCTATACACCATACTTATTCCATTGAATATATTATAAGTATACCAAGTGTAGTGTATGAAGGTTAAAATATGCTTAAAATATGGATCTTACCTATTATTTTAATGCATTGATTCTACATGCTTAAAAAGGATAAAAATTTCAAGGCATGCATCATAGACAAATTTTTATACATGAAAATTACTCAATAATATAAAATTCTTATTTTTTATTATTATAGATTTTACTAGATTCGGTGGATGATCAAGTACATTTTCATGTCCCATGTATCTATCAATAAATCTATACTAGAATGGAATTTTAAAAATTGGATTAAAACCCAATCAATAATGGGTAAAAAATAATATCGAGAAATCACTAATATAATTAATAATAATAACAAACCAATCCATCAGAACCTCTGTAATTTAATGAATGAAAATATAAAAGTGGAATCTCATTTACATCAATCAACTATTCCACCTAAATCATGAATCATAAATGTGATACATATATGGTTATGTATAATAATTAAATTCTCATATTAAACATTAGATAAAATTAAAAAATATATCTAAAATATAAATTAAAATGATTTCCAATAAATTCTTTTATTATAGTTACAAACTGAATAAAAAATTTCTATGTCTGGCATAAAATATAATTTTTTTAAAAAAAATACAAATTTCATGTGAAAAAATGTAGGGAAATAAAAAGGGTACATAATGAAAATAAATAATCCCCATTCCTTAGGAATTTTTTTCCATTAATGTAATTTGTTTGATTATACTTTTCATTAACCTTTAAAAGAAAAAGAAACCATGTGATTTTTAAAGGACAATTCTTAAATAATTTCAATTAAATTTAAAGTTTTGGAACTAAGACCATAGTGTAATTCCTAAATAATGATCTAAATTTTTATTCCAATATTCCTAGAATGAAATAGAAAACTATTTAACCTCATAAAAATCACTTTTTTAAGGTTTATTAGATAGAACTTACCTCTTTATATTCATGTGAAAGGGGATTAGAAGGTTGTTACCCAATATTAATAAATAAATTGTCTATGTTGTGATTCCTCCAAAGAGATATCTTTTAATGATATTTTAATTTTAAGAAACTCAACCTTTAGTAAAACCATTCTCTATATCCATAGGTTTAATCCATTAGTATCTGACAATTATTGAAAAATCAATAGTGTGATCATAGACAAGTCCAACCAAATAACCGTCTTTTAAATATTCGGGAACAATATTTTCTCTATTTTATTATATCTTTTACAAAAATGTATTATAATTGTATGATTATTCTTTATCCTATTATTTTTTATTTAATGTAGCCACATATTTCATTTATTCAATGCAAAAATCATCTAGAAGTATTTTCTTTTGTTTTCCCCACTCAAATCATCCTTGTTTACTCAATAATTTCTCATTTCATAATGAATGTTGAAATTATATTTCTATCCACTAACACTTATAGATAAATACCAACATTGGACATGAATTATGGATCTCCCCATATCTAGGAATGGAATTTACAAGATAATGGTATTCTTCCCTTCATCTGTCTCAAATATGAGGAAGTCTACCAGAAAGTAATAAATATACATTTAAAGCACAATGTATTCAATTATATAGCATGGACATATAAAAATTATGTGCTATCAATGAAAAATAATCTCATGGGATCCACCTCCTCCAATTAAATGATTTTAAATGTTTATTATTACATTTGTTCCAGACTTTCACCTTGATAGAATATAGTTTTTTTCAAATTCAATATATCCAATATTCATAGGGATTGAGAAACTAATTAAATCTTATTGATTTATCTGTAAACTCCTTGACACCATAGATAAGTATTCTCCCATGAGTGGTATTGTAGCCATATCCAAGACATTAGTCTTTTTGGAAACTAATTAATTCATTAAAATATTATGTATGGTCATATTTTTAAAATCATCAGTAAATCGAATTTAAAATTATGTTTCATAAACATATATAGAAACTTATATTTTTAAAAATAACATTGGAAAATTTCTTGGTTTATGTTTGTTGAAAAACTAGTGCAATAAATCTACTACAAAATCTCTTTCTCTCTATTTAGGTTCTACATTTGTGATGTTTTCATAGATATTGATGATGGCCAGATGAATTCGGTGTAATTTGGTGTTCTACATTTTTTAGAAAAAAAGAAAAGTTTACATGTATAGAAAATTTTCCACATGAATGAGAGTACTTATGAAAATATATTACATAAGGAAATTCATCTACTATAAGAAAATGGATATATTATGGGGTCACATATGAGAATCCAACATATAATGAGTTAAGTTTCTAAAAAAATGGCTATGAAAATAAGTTCGTATACATGAAGGAATTAAGCTAAGTATAAAATTTGGATATAATAATGAATTAAACAGATTAATGTAATTTAGATACATGAAGTAACATGTCAATGTAAATTACCATGTATATTAATTTTAAAAGGATCAATGTTTATAATTAGTATAAGTAAACCAAGTATGTTTCATTCTGAAATCCTTAACAACACAAAAGATATTGATTTTTTTTTATTTTTCTGGAATCAGGAGACCTGAAAAATCTAATGTATTTTGTCATTATTCATATATCACTTCCATATCCTAAATAAAATCATGACGATAATCAAGTAAATTTAAGAATACATATTTCAATTATTTTCATGAATTCTAATGATATTTTGTAATAAAAAATGGACACATCAGACTTCATTGTGAGTGAAGTAGATGACTTGAAGAGTGTTATTATTCTTGTTTACAATGTTTTTAATACACAATATGATAGGTGATTGGAATAAATAAATGGGATATATCTTTTTTTATTTAAATAAGAAGAGTTGGAAGAGAATTTTTATTTATCAGAAATGAATATATATATTTTCGGATAATGATGGGAAAATATTTTTCATGAACATTGGATGTTTAAAGCTAACATGATAATGCAGGAGAAGAAAACCATCTATATACACAAATTTTATTTTATTTTGAAAATGAGGTTGGTGAAGGAAACTGTCTGACTACTTGTAAAAAAATATAGTTCTAATAACAACATTATATATATTAGAAGAGAAGGTAGAAGAATATTTTTTTATTCTATGAGTACTAATCAATGGATATTTGTATAAAATTCCTTAAATTGAGGAATATGTAACAAAGTGACAAACAATTAGAAATGTGATGTCCAACAACATTTACTAGAAGAATGGGGCTGTTGTAGGGGGTGTAGAGAATTTCACTATGTCAGGAGAGCAGTGAGGTTTCATGTGTCTAGGGTTGTACGCCGAGAGGGTTAGTATAACAGGTTTAAACTATGTAACTAAAAAGAGTGAGATTTATAGTTCTAGGTTCCCATGCTCATTTCCATTAATTATCCTTAGAGTATACCATTTGGGTTTACCATGTGAAATATTGTTTTTTAATCTTTACTTCATTCATCATTTTTATAATGCGAGGGAGAGAGACATGTTCCTACTTAATGTGGAATAATATCAAGATAAGGGGTAATATTTAAAGTATTATATACCATAATTCACCCATTATCAGGGTTCTTATTTTTTCATGGGTGGTACTAGAGCAGTAGCCCTTGTGAATTTTCTCCATTTTAATACATGGTAGAAGATTTCATCTATAAAGGCTTGTATACCATTAAAGGAATCAAATTATATCTTGGGAAGCACCAGATGCAATATTACTTCTGATTATTGGAGGATCATTAGAGAACCAAATTTACATAGAAGTGAATTCATTAATGAAATACCATGTAATTTGGGAAATTATTTACAATATTTAGGATGTGAACAAAAAATTGTAGGAAAAAATTCATAGGATTTGTGTAATCAATATGGAGCTTTATGAATAATCCTTATGGAATGAGTAGATTCTATTTTTGATTGGTTGAATATTATTATTTTAGACATGTGAGGTCTAGAATAATTCACTCATAATATTAAACATTCCAAATGCATCTTGAAAATATCATCTATATTTTTAATGAAAATGTATTAATTCTTGAAGATAACTAATCGATAGAGATGGCATTATAAAACCATCACAACAATCTTTAGGAATTTAGAATGAGAAAAAGTGTCAGTGATTCTATGAAAATATAATAATATTAGGAGATAGAATTTAATTTTATGAAGAAAATCTCAATCAATGAAGAAAATGACGATGAAGAAGTTGATGAGATGATTCCATTTCCCTCTTCCAATCCCTAAAGTGAAAAAGAATAATTAATGGGAGGTTATACATCACTTGTTCTGAATATTGATAAGATAGAAATCTTTTTTCTAGGTGTGAAAATACCTTTTAGGAAGATAATGAATAAGAAAAGATAATTTAATGACATTTCAAGGTTGATAAGGGAAATAGAAGAGTGAAACAAAATCATTATGAAACATATTTTTCCATATAATGAACATGAGGACTCAGAGGAATCTAACGTAGAAGTGGTTGAATACTGTAAAGACCTCAAGGTGTAAGTCCATGTGGCTATTGTTGACATGAATCAAGAGTGGGATAACAATGATATAAATATTGTAATAAATGGTTTATTTTATCATGAAGAATATCTTTTGGCACCCCTTAATGAAATAATCGCATATAGAGACAAGAATTTAGGTTTAATGGTGTGGTCCATGATTCCATGATTAATATTCTTCAAAATGATGTGGAGAAGTCATAACTGAAATCAAAATAAAAATAAAAAACCCCATATGAATGATGGAATGGACAATAAAATTTAATATAGGATCAAAATAATTGAATATCAAGAATTAAAATTCTTAAAGTGGTGATTGATATGCGATGATCAGGGAAGTCATCTTCCTACTGGAGTGGTGTTAGGGATCTTAAGTGAGATAACTAATAAGTAAATGGAGTGGTGCTTTTTGCAGATGATGTTGTTATTCCCCAGGTGAAATAGTTTTGTGATGATACAAAATTAGTTACATGGATTGACCATTAGAGTAAATTAGGGATAGTTGAGGTAAATCTCAAAGATCCCAATCCTTGATGGAAAGAGGTTTTGGAAGACCCCCTGGAGTCCAAAAGAATAGTTAATTCGTAAATAGAGAAAAATTTTATGACACAGAATTTTTATTGATATTATTACGTAAAAAAGGGGTTTAATCAATATGAGTTATAAATTTCTATGATTAATATTGGGGATAAAGGAGAGAAATAATATGTGATAATAATTTCACATCCTAAATTTTATTTGAATTAGTAATGCTTCCATTATGAACACATGGGCATAGGGTAATGAATTGTTAATTAAGAGGAAAAAATAAATATTCCCAAGGAGACCTGAAGAAGACCTGTGTTTTAACATGATACATCCTGAAGAGGTATTAAAAAACATTCATCCATTAATGATAAAGAAAATTATTCAATAGAGTTTGTTGGAAAATATTATTTTTCATCATTAAATGAAGATAACTAGTGATTCTTCGTTAAAGAAGTAAAATATTTCTTTGAATAAATGGGTAGTTTTTGGGCACATATTTTGGATATATGATTTACCTTATACATGATATTAATGAAATATTTTATTAGTGGAATAAAATATGAAAATTATGGTTCTTTAAGGTTCAATAATGGTGATTAAATAAAAATAACAAGCATTAAAAAGTCTAAAATTGGTCGGAAGGACTTAAGAAAAACAAAAAACCTATTAGGGATGTTCCATTTTTTGAACATTATTAGTGTATGTTAATTATGTAACATCTTTCATTCCATGAAATTAAAAATAAATGATTTCACTATAAATGGAATGGATGTTAATACATTTTTCAAGGGAAAAGAAAAAAATTATATCTTTATCATATCAATGGAGTGGAGGATATATTAATGTTATACAAGGAGGTGGAAAATAAATTGAATTATAATATTAATGGTGTTTTAATATAAAAATACATATTATATTTGGTGAACATGAATGATATATATATCTACCTATGATCCCATGAGATCTCACTCACATGTGTGATACTTCTAAAAAAGTGATGATAATATTGAAAACCTAAAATCCAATTTAGAATAATTCAATAAGACTGCATGATCTTACACATATGGATGTGTGCATTATAAAGACACTTAAATCCATGGGAAGAAACAAATTATGCTAGTATATTTATGACTTTAGCATTATGACATGGCTATAAGTACTTTTTCTCAAAACTAAATCATTATACTATATAATATGGTACTAATGAATGGTAGAATGATTCATTGGGATAATGATTCAAAAGTTATACGCTCAGTTTCTTTATTATCCATGATAATTAGTACTTTTAAAATCATGGGATATGACATAAAGTATCAAATATAAGGACTCCTCAGCAAAATTGATTCATTGAATGAGGAAACGACATTATCAACAATATGTCTCATATAATGATAATTGAAAATAATATTTTTTAGTAATACAAGATTGTGGTAATTGTAAATTTAGTATTGTGTTTGGGTAAGATACCGTCCATAAATTAATTTTGAGTTTTTGGAAGAAAATGTCTTATTATAAATAAAAAGAATCATAAAAATTTATAATATCATGAAGATAATGAAATTTTCCTTGGATACTTATCCAAAATTAAAGAACACAAAATATTTAACTTATTTAAAGAATAAAATATAGAATGTCATGATGAAACCATTGTTGAAAATTAGATGAAATTAAAAATCAAAGAGAATATTTTATAATAGTACATAATATTAATAGATAAATAAAGTATTGTTGGGTAATATAAGTGTAATAAAAATAATTGGGCTATATAAGATTCATGAAATGATTAAAATAAATCATCTAAATACAATCTTGATGGACCATCATATAAAGTATAAATCAATGGTTGAAAAAAATTCAAAAACCAGACAATACTAATTCAATATCGAAGGATGTTGTCTTAACATTAAACATTACTAATTTTATAGGTGGATCCTAAAAAATATGAAGAGGTTGTTAACAATGAATTTTTGGTCAATTCATTTATTATGAACATGGGAAATTAGAAAATTACCAAGAATTTGAATTTTTTAATGGCCAAAGAACAAAGAAGTTATAAAATACAAAAGGATTTTTAGAAATAAGACCAATTAAGATGGAGGTGTGAGAAGGAACAAATCACTTCTACTATTTAAGGGATATTATTAAATAGAGGGAATTTAAGTGTATAATACATTTTCTCTAGATTCTAGACTCAAAAGTCTATGGATATTATTAGATATGGCTATGAGAAAGACAATCAAAGTGTATCAAATGGATGTAAAAAATGGAATTCTTGATTAGATTACTTAAAATAGAATCGTATATCATTTAAATAGATAGATTTCTAATTTATTATGATTAGATAAATAAATTTGTAAAGACCCAAAAATTTTGTGGAATTTTTTTTTAAATACATGGTAATTTTACGAGTCCACAGTTTTTGACAGCGCCTGATTCCGATGCCCAGTGTGGCCAGAATCAATTCTTGATGCTTTGATCAGGTATGTTCAGTAAATATACGTGTGGGATTTTGTATCATTTCAATTTTTTCTTAGAATTGAAATCTAAGAACACCATGAAACTCGCAACAGTAGTATTCGATTATGGAGACCTTTACCGTAGTTGTGTTTTATCAGGAGTGGAAGTTAATTATTGAGATTCTTAAAAAATTAAATAAAATTATATGTGACATAATTTTATTTTATGTGGTGGTTATTTTCTATAAAGGGGAGTTGTATGTGGCCCCCCACATAACCTCCAATGTGAGTATAATGTGTGTTGGGGCCCACACGACCACCAAACCCCTCAACTCCCCTTGAATTTATTAAAGCCACTACTCTCTCAATTTAATTATGAATCTCTCCACCTCCATTATATTAACTTTTAAACCATCCATATTCTCTCATTAAAGTGCCAACACCTAAGATTACATAATGCGACACATACATAATCTTTTAAATTATTTAGAAATCTATGGAAACATTAAAATATTAGGGAGCCTATTATTGTATTTTTCTTTGGCAATTATTCTGTTTGGGGGCTTTGGGAGAATTAGAAAGAATGTGTTCTTACCATAGTGAATGAAGAACATCTCCAATGAAGAACGACTTCCTCTCCGATGAAGAATGAGGAAGACGCTAGAGCCTAGAATCAGCGACGTGGGTCGGGCACAACGTACGACGGCATCTTTGATTTCTCTTCCAATGACACCATTAAGAGAACATTGAAATCAAGGTAGGGGGATTTGATAACTTTAACTCTTCGACGCTTACTTTGTTCGATGGTGGCATTTTGTTATCATATATCATGGAGGGCATGGGCCGAAAAAACATGGCCCAAATTCCCTCCCTTGGTTTATATTGTTTGACATCAGAGGCAGAGGTGGCACAACGTCGTCGCGTTGCGCAGAGGGTAGCTGGTCCGCGACGCTGATGCACCATAGTGGAGGTGCGGTGGCGGCCGAGTAGGCCATCATGGAGCTGTGCAGTGGGATGACCAGCTGGCCCACTGGAAGAACACGGTGCCCAAAGGCACCGCAAGGAGGAGGACCGCGGCCCGCAACCATGGGACACTTTGCCAGAGGAGAACCGGCTGGCCTCATGCCGGCCGAGCTGGAGGATCTCGGTGCTCGCAGGTGTCACGTGACGGAGGAACCACGGCCTGCTTCCACGAGCCGTACGACTAGAGAACCGGTAGGCCACTAAATGACCAGGCTGAAGAACCTTGGTGCCTCTTGGCGCTACACAGAAGAGAACCGCAGCCCATTGTACGGGCTGTGTGTGATGGGAATAACCGGCCAGCTACAGCCGGCCGGACAGCAGAGAGGCGGTGCCGATCACCGCCACTGGGCGAACCGAACTGGCCCACTCCGCGGGCTGGGTCCGTAGGTGGGACATGCCCCAACACGATGAGCCGACCCACCTCTCCCAATCCTAGTCAGACCCACAATGTTGGGCCGAGCCGACCCCCCAGCCGGGTCGGACCCGCCGAACTGGGTCAGGCCGACCCGCCAGCCCATTGGGCTTGACGGGCCAAGCCCGGCTCCTCTTAAATCCGAATATGTCCTAGACCACGCGTTCGATCAACGAGCCTTCAGCGGCACTGAGAACATCGTGAAGATGCGGTCCTTTTGCGATAATGTAATTGAGTTTTGGATGACTTTATAAAATGGCCGGGATTGGAATAAGTATAAATCCAACAGGGCCCCTATAACGAAAATGAAAATAACACTCAAATCGGGAATTTGATTGACGTGCTGTCTGTCACGTTGGGTTTCTTACTATGAGACAGAACAATGGGATACATCAACTCAGGACTTCTTTTATGTATTGATACATGGATCGAGGAGGGGACCCTCCCAGAATCGAGCGTGATGTATGCATGTGTCTTTCCTTTGAAAAAGTTTTCTTCATGATTACATTTTGTCAGCTCACTAAGTATGTTAATTAAACCATGGTGCACCTGTTTCTTTTTAATATGGCCCCATGAAGTCAGCCACCTAGTGTTCCATGTTATGTACGAGATGGTAGCCCACTGAACAACGAGACCTCGGTGTAGGGCCCCATCACAGTGGAGGTACCAGCGGCACCAATAACCGTTGGGCACCGATACCACCCTCTCTAGTAGCATAGAGTGCACACCGCCTGAGTGCATTTAATGAGTTCCAGCGTTAGAGGCCGCCTAGGTTCCGGGGAGAGATGGACCCACAGGAAGCTGTGGATTGGCTGGAGGCTATCATGAGAGTTTTTAGATTGGTAGGGACACCAGCCGGCCTCATGGTGACCCTTTCCATGAGTCTTCTACATGTACTAGTAGGCAGATGCTAGAGTCTGATGCACCATGTGCATTATGTGGCATCATTACACTGGAAAAACATCGAGAGTCTATTCCACTCAGAGTGTGTTCTATCCAACCTTCGTGCGGTGACGATTCAAGAGTTACTTCATTTACAGCAGGGCAACATGACAATAGCTCAGTTCACAGATAGGTTCAATGACCTCTCACTGTACTCCACGGATATGGTATAAGAGCCATTCATCAGGGCCCAGACATTCGAGCAGGGACTCAGTCATTAGATAAGTGCTTCAAAGATTCCCTCCAGCATTCTAACGCAGGCAGGGGTGCGAGAGAGAGCCCTTATAGTGGAGTGTTTTTTCGTTGAGCAGTCAATAATAGTGAGACACACCATAGGGAGACAAATAGAGGAGTCCTATATAGCTGACAGTAGACAAATTTCATAGTGGTCCAAGTAGAAAAGGCCATCAGGTGGGCTACCCTAGGATATAGGTTCAGTTGTGTGGGCCACACGAGACAGAGCCAACTATACATGGAGCATCCATTGCTATGCATGTGGCAGGTAGGGCCACATGGCTCATGACTCCTCGACCCACCATGCCGACAAGATGAAGACAATAGAGGGACCTCCCAAGAAGAGGTAGAGGTTTGACCATGGTGGTCCTCTAGGAGTAGGCAGATGTGGAAGAGGAGCTAGACGAGCAGCGGGTGGTGGATGGCATTTTGAGGCTCTACCACTACCACCACTAGGAGGTCCACCCCGACCGTAGGGAGCTGGTGGATAAAGGTGGGCTCAGCTCCAGGCAGTCGAGACCTGCGACCACGATGCACATGAGGTGATTCGAGGTACTATATTTTTCTACTCCACCCTTGTTGAAGTACATATATACATAGGTGTAAGTCATTATTTTTTTCCACTGCCCTCGTTCAGAGCTGTACGATTAACATGGATCCATTGTCTCGATCCTTAAGGCAAGATACTCCTGCGGGATCAGAATCGACGATTATACAATTTTTTCGGCAATGTGAGATTACTCTAGGAGGCAAGAGCATCAGTTGGGATCTTCTTGTAGTGGTGTCAAGGATTTACAACATCATCTTGAGTATGGACTAGTTATCCTCAATTCATGCTCATATTTACTGTCTTATGCACAATGTGCGGTGTATCCGCACAGATGGGACTAGGTTCACCTTCAATGGAGAGAAGGGATCTTTTTCAGCGCAGGAAGGACTTAATCAGAGGAGGGGGTAGCCGATCACACATCGGTTGGCTAGTCTCATCCTTAGAGCAGTTGATGTCCGAAGTCCGAATTTTCCTTTAGTGGTGGCTCAGTACACAGATTTTTTCCTTGACGATGTTCCAGGACTACCTCATCGCAGAGAGGTAGAATTCTACATTGACATGTACCCTAGTACATCACTGATATCTACTCTAGCATATCCAATGGCTCCGGCCAAGCTTCTTGATTTGTGGGAATGGCTAGAGGAATTTCAGGGGAAGGGATTTATCCCACCCAGTGTTTCACCCTGGGCATCTCTGATTTTGTTCACCAAGAATGAAGATGGGAGCATGTGACTGTGTGTCAACTATTATCACATGAATCGGGTGACCATGAAGAATATGTACCCACTCCTAAGGATTAATGACCTCTTTGATCAGATCAAGGGAGCACGATGGTTCTCGAAGATAGACCTCAGGTCAGGCTATCACCAACTCAGAGTTCGAGATGAGGATGTAAAAAAGACGGTTTTTGGGTGTCGGTATGGCCACTATGAGTTCTTGGTTATGCCCTTTGGTGTAACCAACATTCCATCTATGTTCATGAGTCTCAGAACAGGATTTTACAGCCATATCTCGGTCACCTTTTCATGGTCTTCAATGACGACATACTGATTTAATCAACTACTGAGGAGGAACACACCCACCATTTGCAGGTAGTACTGAACACACTCTGATAGAACTAGCATTATAGTAAGATATCAAAGTTCTAGTTCTAGATTCGAGAGGTTCACTACATGGAAAACATCATCTCTAAGGCTGGAGTTGTAGTGGATTATGAGAATATCGAGGTAGTACTTTCTTGGGAGCCACCTAGAAGTGTGATGGAGGTACAGAGTTTCCTGGTACTGGCTCGGTACTATCAAAGATTTGTGCCAGACTTCTCCAGAGTTACAACACCGCTTTTAGCATTGAAAAAGTAGGGGAAACCCTTTATGTGGTCAGTTATATGCAAGTATAGTTTTCATGAGCTGAGGCAGAGGTTGACCAGTGCACCCATCTTGAGGCTACCAGAGGAGGGAGTAGGGTACGTAGTTTACTATGACGCATCAGGGACCGGACTTGGGTGTGTTCTGATGTAGGATCAAGCATAGATATCTTATGGTTCACGGCAGTTGAGGTAGCACACGTAGAACTATTCTACCCATGACCTATATTTAGTAGTAGTAGTCTTCTCCTTAAAGGTGTGGATGCATTATCTAATGGACGAGCAATTTATAGTCTACTCTGACTACAAGAGTGTCAGGTAAATCTTCTTGTAGAAGGACCTAAACCTGAGACAGTGGCTGTGGCTCGGGATCCCCCAGGACTATGACTTGCAGATATTCTATACTCCTAGGAAGGAGAATGTTGTGGTAGATGCTCCCAGCAAGAGATCAGGCATTTAACTTCTTGGAGAGGTGACTTAGCAGCTGGCCGCGTTGCAGATATCCATTGTGGATAGAGATGGATCTTCCTTTCTACAGTCTATCAGAGTCACTCCTCCACTACTTCAGTGAGTCTGAGACGCACAATGTGGGGACATTGACTATGAGACGCGACATGCTCAGATATACTTAGGGAAGGAACCTAAGTGTTTTTCTGAAGTTGGGGAGCACATCATCCTCTTCAGAAGACGTACCATGGTTCCAGTTTCACTTCAGGAGGAGGTGTTGAGGGAGTTCGACACTTCCCCACTAGCGGTACATCCAGGAGTGACAAAGATGTATCAGGAACTCAGACGACAGCACTGGTGGATAGGTATGAAGAAGGTGGTAGAAGAGTTTGTCTCACGATGCCTCACTTGTCATCATGTGAAGGCAGAGCACCAGGTTCCATCAGGCTTGGTTCATCCCTTAGAGGTCCCAGAGTGGAAATGGGATGGGATATCCATGGATTTAGTGACGGGTATTCCACATACTTCCAGAGGACACAACTCTGTCTAGGTGATTGTTGACCAACTCACCAAGTCGGCTCGCTTCCTACCGACCAGAGAGCAGGGATAAGTAGAGAGCTTAAGATACCTCTACGTACAAGAGATTGTTATACTTCATGGTGTTCCATCAATGATCGTCTCCGATCGAGAAGCCCGTTTCACATACTAGATATGGAAGGGTCTTTAGTAGGATTTTGGGATACATCTTATCTTGAGCTCCACCTTCCACCCATAGATGGATGGACAGACTGAGAGGACCATTCAGAATCTTGGGGACATGCTCTGTGCATGTGTCCTTGACTTTGGTCGCAGCTGGGAGGATCACTTACCCTTGGTGATGTTTTCGTACAACAACAGCTACCACTCCACCATCGGGATGGAACCTTACGAGACACTGTACGGTCGACCATGCAGATCAACACTATGTTGGACTTACCCAGGGGAGTCAGCAAATGTAGGACCAGAGATGGTTCAGGCTATGACGAAGAAGGTGCAGATCATCCAGGAGTGGATAAAGACTGCACGGAGTAAACAGAAGTCCTATGCTGATAGAAGATGGATACCACTGGTTTCGAGGATGGTAACCACGTCTTTTTACGGGTCTCATCTCGAGGAGGTATACGGAGAATTGGTCAGGGAGACCAGTTGTCTCCACGATTCATTAGACCTTTATAGGTCCTCAGTAGGGTAGGTGAGGTGGCTTACTCCTTGGATCGTCCACCTTAGATTCACCATGTGCACAACATCTTCCACATATATTAGTTGAGGAGTTATGTGCACGATCCCTCCCACATCATCGACCATGGGGAGCTGGAAATCGATGACTGGGTGACATTTACAGAGTTTCCAGTGGAGATAGAGGTTTTACAGGAGCGGGTCCTATGTTGACGGTCGATTCCTCTGGTGCGCATTCACTGGCAGCACGAGAACCTCCAAGAGAGCACATGGGATCAGAACCCTCAGATGCGTGCTCAGTACCCCCATTTCATCCCTTAGTGTGTGTTGTAGCTTACAGGGACGTAAAGTCCTGAGGTGGGGAGAATGTAAAGTCACAGAAATTTCATGGATTTTTTTAAATACATGGGAATTTTACGAGTCCGTAGTTTCTGACAGCGCCTGATTTCGAGGCCCGGTGTGCTCGAAATCAATTTCTGAAGCTTTGTTTGGGTACGTTCAGTAAACATACATGTGGGATTTTGTATCTTTTAAACCAGTGCTCAGAATTGAAATCTGAGAACAAAATTGAACTTGCAGCGCCAGTATTTTCTTAAGGATACCTTTACAGTAGTAGCGTTTTATCGGGAGTGGAAGATAATTATTGGGATTCTTAATAAATAAAATAAAATAATGTGTGATATACTTTTATTTTATGTGGTGATTATTTTCTCCAAAGGGGAGTTGGAGGTTCCCCCCCACAACCTTCAATTGAGGATAATGTGTGGTGGGACCCACATGAACACTAAACCCCTCAACTCCCCTTGAATTTATTAAAGACACCACTCTCTCAATTTAATGTTGGAACTCTCCACCTACCTTCTTTTAAATTTTTAACCTTCTATATTTTACCATTAATGTGCCAACACCTAAGATTAATTAATTACACACATAAGTAATCTTTTTTAATTATTTTGAAAGTCATGGAAGTATTATAATATTAGGGAGCCTATCATTTTATTTTTCCTTGGTGATTATTCTGTTGGGAGGAATTGGGAGAATTAGAAATAAAGTGTTCTTACCACGAAGAATGAAGAACAACTCCAACGAAAAACGACGTCCTCTCTGACGAAGAAATGAGGAAGACGCTCAAGCCTGGAATCGGCGGTGTGTGTCGAGTGCAACGTACGACAACGTCTTCTATTTCTCTTCCCACAAAACCATCATGTGAAAATTGAAATCAAGTTATGGGGATTTGAGTACTTTAAATTATTTCCAAGCTCTTTGACGCTTACTTTGTTCGACAGTGGCCTTATTTTATCATATAACATGGAGGTCGTGGGCAGAACAAACACGGTCTGACATCCATCTGTTGGTTTATATTGTTTGACCTCGGTGGCGGAGGTGGTGCGGTGCTGTCGTGACGTGCGGAGGGTAGCTGGTCCGCAGCGCTGTCGCGCAGCGGTGGAGGTGCGGAGGCAGCCAAGAAGGCCGCCGTGGAACAGGGTAGCGGGCCAACCGGCCGGCCCGCTGGAAGATCGGAGCACCCGAAGGAGCAGCGTGGAGGAGGAAGACATCCCACAACCATGGGCCCCTTGGCTGGAGGAGAACCGGTCGGCCTCATGCCAGCTGAGATGGAAGAACTGGCCAACTACAGCCGGCCTGGCTGGAGGATCACAGTGCCCATGGGAACAAGGCAGCGGAAGTACCGCGGCCCGCTTCCGCGAGCCGCATGGCGGGCGAACAGGATGGCCGCTTCCCGGCAGGGCTGAAGAATCGCGGCCTTCTATGTGGTCTGTGTGCGATGGGTAAAACCAGACCTCTAAGGATGGCCAGAAAAGGGAGAGGCGGCGCCACTCAGCACTGCCGGGTGAACCATATCGGCCCGCTCCGGGGACCTAGTCCGCAGGTGTGCCACGCCCCACCGCGCCAGGCTGACCCCCCCCACAGCCGTGTAGGACCCACAAAATTGGGCCGGGCCGAACCACCCCAGCCGGGTCAGACCTTCCATGTCGGGTCGGGCTGACCCCCCAGCCAGGTCAGACCAGCCAAACTGGGTGTGGCCAACCTGCCAGCCCACTGGGCTTGACGGGCCGAGCTCGACTCCACTTAAATCCGAATATCTCCTAGACCGCGCGTCCGATCGATGTGCCGTCAGTGGCACTGGGAACCTCACAATAATTTGGTCCTTTATTGGTACTATAAGTGAGTTTTGGATGAATTTGGAAATCTTCGGGGTTTTGAATGAGCGTAAATCCAACCAGGCCCCTCGAACAGTAATGGAAATAACTCTCAAACCGGGCGTCTGATTGATGCGCTGTCTATCACGTTGGGTTTATTTGGATGAGACAGAACTACAGGATACATCAACTCATGACTTCATTGAATTATCTATACTTGGATCGAGGAGCAGACCCTCCTGGAATCGAGCATGTTGTGTGTGGGAACCCTAGAGCTTGCTAGGACAGAGATGACAAAATACTCAGTGGGATTGACTGTGACGACTACTATACCAGAATCCTCCATGGGTTCGATAGTTATGACTACTAAATTGAAATCCTCCGTGGGTGTGATAGAATAGTTGTTCCTATATCCTATGTGGGTCAGATAGCTTAGCTGGTCCTGTATCCTGTGTGGGTCTGACAGCTTAGATGTAGAATGTCTGGTCATATATCATGTGTGGGTCCGACAACTTTGCTTGTCCTGTATCCTATGTGGGTCTGACAACTTAGCTGGTCCTGTATCCTTTTTGGGTCTGACAACTTAGATGAATCAGTGACTAAATCTGATTGTATCTATCTCTTTATGAACGATGTCTACCTATTTGAGTTGACTCATGTCTTTCTGTCATTATCATAGATGTGATTGACATTACTTCCTTTGTGTACTGGGTTGCGCTTGGGACTGGAAGTTGGAGACAAACTGTGACTGATAACATAGGTATATGTATGGGCATATACCTAAGTAGGGTTTGATGATACTTCTTGTTTGTATCATTCTACTGTGGTTTATCCTTTGGGGATTTTGGGAGACCTTTGGGGGTCTCAGGGTCCCCTACTGAGTATTGTTATACTCACCCTTACAAGGGCTTCGCCCGAACCTTGTTATGTTCTGTGAAGATGACAGACAATAGTGATCTAGGATGAGGGTGATGGACGATGGCTTCATAGTGTTTGACTTGACGGGACATACCACAGAGAAGAGTTGATCAAGTTCTGTACCAACCCTTCAGGTAGAATTTTTGGGAAGACGATCCAAGAGTTGTTTTACATTTTTCTTGTACTTGTACTTGTTGTTTAGTTGGGTTTGTTTACTAGCCCATTTATTTCAGCACATCTTAGTTTTCTATTTTTAGTACTTTTTTCCTCTACTGCTTGTGTTTAGTCTGTGTGTGTTTGTCTGTGTTACAGGTTAAAAGGCAATGCCTTCCGTTTTATCGGGATTACACCTTTCGTTCTTATCGCCAGCCCCTGGCCTATGGAAGGCAGGCTTTGGGTAGTCGCGGCACGGGCCCTGAGGACAGGTCATGAAAAAATTAGTTGAGGAATGACTTATATGGAATAAGAAACACCATGTCACATGTACTCATGTAATGATCAGTAAATTTTGAAGATCAACTATCATAGAGGCGGGGTTTCTCCGAAAATATTCATAAAAATAGATCAATGTTAATGAATGGTGGTTCATATATTTATTAATTATATTATCTTGTTTGGACCATTTGACACGATATACAATAAATGTTTTGAACTTATGTTGTAGGAATTCTAGATTCCATTAATCGGTGAATTGTAATTTTCATTTTATTAAAGGCGACTCAAATAAATAATTTTAAATTTATCTCCCAAACATAATATGATAATAATGTGTTGAAACAATTTTAAATGGATGATTCCAAGACTACAGATTCACTAGTGGTGACCCAAATGAAATTGATAAAATATGATGAAGGTGAGGTAGTGGATATGAGAATCTATAAGAATATTATAAATGGGTTTCTCTTCATAATTTCCAATTATCAATAAATTGGGTTCACCATATGTCAAACATCCAAAAATTAGTATTTTACAAAATAAATTCACTGGAATACATTGAGCAGTATCCTTTGATATGTCAACCAAACAATAGAATTTGTCTTAAATTACTATAGAAATTAAAAATATTAATTGGTTGGATATATGGATATGGATTGGGAAGGATCATTTAAATGAATAAAATATAATTATAGAGGTTTTTTTGACAATCTAACTTCTTATATCTCTTAGAAGAGTTAAA
Organism: Viscum album; assembly: GCA_963277665.1. Taxonomy (NCBI): domain Eukaryota; kingdom Viridiplantae; phylum Streptophyta; class Magnoliopsida; order Santalales; family Viscaceae; genus Viscum; species Viscum album. The sequence continues at coordinate 1,443,709,274 of OY728155.1, read as the reverse complement.
TACAAGATTACATTTCCTCAAGTAATACAAAGGGTAAATATATATTAATAACTCTAGATTGCACAAAGTTCATGAGGATAAAACAATAAGTTTATGATATTGGAAATGATATAATGTTTCATATTTTTATTATGAGTGAAGACTCTATTTCTATTAACATTTTCAAAAATACCATTCAATAGTCAATGATTTCAAACATCAAGATAAAATATCATTTCTTGAAGGAGAATGTAGAGAAAAAGTTTGTGAAGTTGGAGTATGTGCCTACTTAGGATTAAGATACTTATATAATGAGAAATGATTCATCCTAGGTGGATTTAAAACATCATTTCTTGGATATGAGATTCCAACAAAATCAATACCTTTAGATAGACATGGACACAATCCTCCACTCCCAAGTGGAAATTACTAGCTGATTAAGGTATGTTTTTTTCTGCCGCTCATGTCATTATAACTATTTTTGAATCAATAATATTGTGTTATTTGGGTTAATATAAAATGTGGGAGAATGTTTTTGTTGTTATTAGACATCTAATATAGAGGGAGTAAATGTTTTCTTGTTGAAATGAGGGTTATTTGTTCATGTAGTGCATGGGATTAAATGCATCGGTTCAGGGAAATATTTTTAATAAAAAATTATTTTTTAGATCATTAATAGATCACATGGGATTATGGTTAGAGATTTGTGGGTAATTTTACCACTCATTGAAGGTATGATTCCAATAATTTACTCATGATTAGATGTGGATGGCTCGAAAATTTCACAATGCTAAAAGTGATACATCTATATTAGATGTCTAATAATAAAGTGTGGTTAGTTATAGAAACACTCCCTTTGGGATGAATCATTGGTTTTGTTAATTTATAATTGAGTTCAAGTAATATTCGCTGAAGTCTCTTTATCTATATTTGGAGTCTATATACTGATGAATTTATGATATCCTTAAGTATGTGGTATGCATTCAGTAAAATTTTTCATTATGTACTTTTCTTAAAAGGAAATGTTCCTAATTTATGAAAAATAATATATTTGAATGATCTCACATATGTAAATATTATACATACAATAATTTTTCTACATGAGGTCAAATATGTGAATCCTCTATATAAGGAATTTGATTATGTATAAATTTTGGTTATGTAATGGAATTTATATATGTGATGGAATTATGCTACATCGATTATTTGGATACATAATTTAATTATTCAATGTAAATTAATTCAACTACCTAAAAGACAATGTAAGAGAATTTTATATGGATCCATGTACACAATTAGCAGAAGGAATCCATGTAATGATTTTATTTAGAAGGTTATAACCACGCATGGGATATGGATTTGTGTATTTTCCTAAAAATAGTAACCATATAACATCTCATGTATTTCATCATCATTAATATATGTTTTCTATATCCTAAATAATATTATTCCAATAATCATGGTAGTTCAAGAATATATATTTTTGTTATTTTAATGAAGCATGAGGATGTTTATTGGTACCAAAAAATGACCATGTTTTTTATGGTGAGTCAATAAAATGACATTGGGATTATTGAAACCAATGATAATAGTGTATTTAATACATTATTTTATTTTTGATTTTGAAAACAAATATGGATATACCTGTTATGCTTTGTAGAATAAGAGTAGGAAGGGCATTTATGTGGACCGAGAATAAAAAGCCTTATTTTAGGGGATAAATCTACGGATGTATTTATCATGAAAGTAGTGTGTTTGAAGATGATAAGAAAAATTCGAAGAATAAATTCTATTTCTGAAAATTATCATTTTTTTAGAAAAAGATGGTGGTGATAGAAACAATCTGAAAAATTGTGAAAAATGAATTTTTTTGATGTTATAGACTGCATAGTGGAAGACAGTGGAGAATATAAGAGTTGTTTTCCTGGATTCCAACATCACATATATTCGTGTGGGGTTCTTAAAACTAGGTAAGGTGTATAAAAGTGATACACCATTATATGTGTAACCTCCAACTATAGATTATGAGAGTAGAAGGATGGCGCGGGGGGAGCAGTGTGTTCCACTCTTTTGGGATATTAGTGAGATATCATGGGTTATTGATTATAATCCAGGATGAGTAGTGAACTAGTTCCAATACTTGAAAATAAAAATCATATATATTTAGTGTTTTAGGTAAACATAAAAATTATCATGCTTGCTCCATATAGTAACCCTTTTAGAAGAAGAAGTTTGGCACATTGGGGAGATGAGTGTTCTAGTCTTTGGGGAGAGTAGTGAGATTTAATGGGTTAGTGATTGTAAACCAAGATGAGTAGTTAAGTAGTTAAAATACATGAAACTAAAAATCAGAGATATTTATTGTTTTAAGTACACATAAAAATTATCTTCTATGATTCATATAGTAACACTTTTGGGTGAACCTTGTAAAATCAATTATGTATCCCTTCAAAACGTTCATCATTTTCAAATATATTGTGAGAAAACGAGAACTTCTCCTAGTAACTAGCAACATGATGTTGAAAATGGTTAATATAACAACTCGTATCATTATTAAACACTAAGAAATGATTTAATTACCTAAATTTTCACATAATAAAAACCGAAATATCAAAATTACTAGTGTATTTGGCAATTATGTACATGTCCCAACAACATTCAACACGAATTATAAAACCTTTATTGAAAACTCAGTTGACGTGATAGATCTTAAAAATAAATTAGAATAACTAGGAAAATACATAATGAAGGGGTGTCAAATAAATCCCAATAAGGGAATAAACTGGGAATAACATTAATATAATAATACATGTTAGACAAGGAAAATCAATGAGTCTTAGAGGAACATGAATAATATGGAATGTTATAGCATAATAATCATACCATGGAAAATGTGGAAACAACATAAAACTATGTATCATAAACATAGGTCAAGTTCAAACCACCAAGACATCATGGTGGATAGAGTCCAATAATTAAATTACCCTATCCCATCATGACATATAATTATACTTAACACTACCAAATGCATTGCAGTCCTATATAATTTTGAGCACACCTTCTAAATTCATTTTTATTACCATGCATAAGTGTGCCACATATGTCATAAATCATTTATTCATTCATCATAATAAAATATTAAAAGATAAAAGAGTGTTTAATAAATACATGTAAATACCTATTCAAATGGTACGTCTGAATAAAAGTTAACACCCTTATTAGGAAATGTGTATGGTATTCAGTACACAATTAGTTTGGCATGGAAATGACCGGTGAAAATTCAACAACATAAAGACATCACATAAAAATTTATAACATTGTTTGATGTGATAAAAATGGGTATCTTGTCATTTGGACAAGAACTAGACAGTAATATTAATGTTGAATGACATTTCCACATATATATAATTAGAATAAGAAGTCATAGAATAATAAAAATGTTAGAATCAAAATAGAATTGAAAGGATGCTTACGAAATTTTGGCATGGTAAAAAGAGTACAAGGGAGGACATAATGAGAGAAATGGGGTATCACATAATTTATAAATAATAATTTATTTATGGGGGAGGTGTGAAAATATCCCCCATAATTAGTAATGGAAATTATAAGGGTATAACCTAGATGATATTCTTAAATAAAAGTGAGAAAGAGAGGATCCCTTACTATAAGAGTATGACACCAAAATTGTGAAAGGGAATTCATGAGAGATTGACATCACCATATGAAGATTATAGAGATATGTGTGATGTCTAATGTCGTTATCCATGGATTTTGAGTGAATAGAAGTGGTATCTTGGGTGGGGTTATATAGGAAAAGGGAGGGATTTATTTAAAATTTATGTTTTGGACACTACAAAATAAAATATTAAAAAATTAAAATCTACCATTGATTTTTCGAAAATATTTTTCCAATGTGGGATGATATTAATTATTTTATTATTAAATGGTCTAAAACTATTAAAATATTACCCATTCTTATGTTTATGTGAGTCACCCATTTAAATAAATTAATTTGAAATCAGAATATATATTATATATTTTGGAGGATTCATAATGGAGTTTTAAATTCAATAAAACAAATTAAAAATAACATTAAATTAAATGAAAAACATATATTTTGAAGATCAAAACCATTATATCATTTATTACATTATTTTTGGGTCATTAAGATGTCATGAAACACATCGTATATTTATACGGTATTTAATTTTTACCAAAAAATAAGAATATCTAAAAAAACTATGAAAAATTAACCATTAGATAATTTAATCATTATGCTTCCATAAATAATATTTATTTTATTTAAATAATTTTATAAATATGTTCATTTTTTCGTTTAATATATGATTTTACATTAATGAAAAAAGCTGGGATTGTTGAAAATAAAAGTATTTCTACCATTATAAAATGTACATTTCAGTTTATAAAAATTATATAACAATTTATAATAAATAAAACCTAATTAATAACTATATTTTATTAAAATAATATTTATTTAAAGAATAATTTAATTCATCAAAACAAATCCATTACTTGAATTTGAATATTACCCAAAAATACAATTTTGGTTTAATTGAATTAATATCCAAACAACTCATAGTGTAGTAATTAAAAAGAAATAAAAATACATTATTATATACAATATAAATATAAATATTATTAATTTCATGATACATATCAAATTATTACACTGAATATTCCCTAAGAGTATTGTGCACGACTATGAGACTTTCATGCGGTCGTTCGGTGAACATGGTTTGGGCCCTAAAGTCGATGAGCTTAAACGTCTCCAAAAACATGTTTTATCAAGATTATATTGTTGGATATTTGATTTATCTTAGTCAAGGGAAAATCCACGTGAAACTATCTCCCTTTAAATCTATGATAAAATGGATACGAAGGTTATAATCCAACTGGACGAGTCCACCACATCCTTTTTCAATGTCAATTGGATTTATTAAGGCACTATATATATACTAATCATGTGATCACCAATAGAGGTCTATATAATCAATGGTAATTATTATTAATAGTCTTTTTAATACCATTGTAAATAATAGAAAATAAGTGAATATATTTTCTATAACCATATTACATTGTAATACATTAAATCATCAAGGAATTATATTTATAAAAATTCTGGTCATTACAATATTCCCCGTTGAGAAATTTAACCCTTGATATTTTAATTTACCAACCTTAAGATAGACAAGGGTAATTCTATTTCATCACTTCCTCTGGTTCTCATGTTTGTAATTTAATCTTGTTCTTTCTCTACTTCACTTTGACAAGGTGAATTTTCTTATTTTGTATAACATTGTTTCTACGATCGAAGATCTTCAATGGATGATACTCTTAAGAAAGACCATAGACTAATGGTACCACCTCTGGATTGAGTACATGTGATTGTACATGTATTTACTTATTCAAGAGTGATACATGGAATACATCACAAACTCGAGATAGGATAGTTTGGAGTTCAATTCAGAAGGACACCACTCTGATGTGATCAAAAATCTAAAATGGGATAATATTTCTTAGACTAACCTTTACCTTCTTCTCAAATCTCATCACATTATTCCATGGAGATATGTAGAGGAATACCATGTCTCCAACAAAAAACTCGAGGTCGCGTTGATGAATTTTTTTCATAACTATTTTGTAGACTCTAAGCATCCTTGATGTTCTAATGAATGATCTTAACCTTATCCACCATTTTCTTAACATTTTAGGACATTGCAATTTTTGTTCCTCAAGTTCATTTTAACAATAAGGTGTTCTTCACATCATCCCTTAAATTACATCACATAGATATTTTTGGATGCTCGAGTGGGAACTATTGTTATAAGCGAACTTAACCAGAGGAATATGATAATCCCATCCTCTTTTGAAGTCCATTGAGAATGTTATCAACATTCCCTCAAGTGTCTAGATAGACAGCTCAAGTTGGTCATCAGTTTGAGGGTGATAGTCGGTGTTGATGTTCAATATAATATAAATATCATGGTGGAGACTCTTCCAAATCATACAGGTGTATCTTGGATCTTGATTGGATACAATGGATTATTGTAATCCATTTAGCCAGACTACTTTCTTGATGTATATCCATACAATAAAATGTAGTGAATATTTATATCATATTGCAATTTAGTGTCCAGTATTTGTATGGAATCCCACAAAAACCCATATAAAATTATTCTCTCTTGATGTCATTGAAATATTAGTGAAAATTTCTATGGTGATGTTTTCCCATTCCCATGAAGGTATGGTTAATGGTTTCATCATCCACATTTGTTTTTCCTATCTACTTTTACATGGTGATATACCAGAAAACGTGATTTATATTTTGTGATATCATTCTTCATATTTTCCCACCAATAAATTTCTCAAAGATCTTGATACAACATAGTTCTTCTTGGGTAGACAGAGATGGTTGAGTTTAGTGATTTATCCAACTACTCCTTCTTTAACTACATATTTGTTTGTACAAATATTCTTGAATCAAATCTCACAACACCATCATCATTAACATTGAAATATGAGGATTTCCATTTCTATATAGCTTGAACATTCTTCTAAATTCTTACATAAACTCATTTATCATCATTTAACCTCTCGAGTAGAGATAATTACAAAAGAATTTGTAAAATGATTGATTATTTTCTGTCTTTTTTGATTCCAATGTCCATCCTTTCAAAATCAATGAAGATCTAACCCTCTCAATTGTCATAAATGATACAATTTATTAATACTATCTTCTTAGAGTGTCTTCAAAATTATTTTCCATCCTAGGATGTAAGTGGATTGAACATTCATCATCTATGCTCAGTTCTAAACATCTTCGTTGGTGCATATTCAGCTATTTCTATGTAAATATATACGTGATGTTTTTTTGATCTCTTTATATTTCACACTTATACCTAAAGAGATAATTTTAGAAAAATTTTAAAGTATGAATGACTATAGAAAAATCCAGATCATGTGTTGGGTACTTTATTTCATTATTTTTCAACTATATTGGAATATAAAAAGTGAAAATTTTATTTTTCATCATAACACTCCCCAAGACATTCATTGATGAATCGTTGAATACCATGAAAATATCTCTACATTTGGATAGAGTGATAATAGGCACAGTGATAATAATCATTTTAAACTCCTTGAATATCAATTCATAATCATCATTCTAATAAAATTTCACAACCTTTCATGTTATCTTGGTAAGATGGTTTTAAAATCATGACAAATTTATCACAAATCAGAGATAATACCCTTGTAACCCATGGAAAAAATATATATATTTCATAGATGTTTCCCTCCACTATCCTTAAATTGTATTAGTCATTGAAGGTTCCAAAAATATCCCATTACTTATGATTATATACCCCAAGAACGAGACTTCTTTCAACCAAAATTCAAACTTGTTGGACTTTCCATAATGATTCTACATTCGTAAGGTATTTAGCACGTTGTTTAAATTATCCTCATTCTCCTACATGTTTTTGAAGTAAATTATAATATGATATATTAATACTATAAAAATTTGATCGAGATAATACCCAATTACTCTATTCAATAATTCCATGATGATTTCTAGAGAATTAGTGAGTCAGAAAGGCATCAATACGAACTCATAGGTCTCATACATTTTTAAAGAAAAACCAACTTGTGGATATCCACCTACTTCAACATAACATGATAATATCAAGATCATAGAACAACCTAAAAGAGTTATTGTACTCTATGAATCTGGTAACAAATTTTTAACTTTGTTTCAAGATGATACTCACTCTTTATCATCATCTTATATGTCTCATGATAATCAATGAAAAGGTGAATTAACCCATCATCCTCCTTGACAATGTAGACTGGTGCACCACATGGGGAAGCACATAGGTGGATGAATCCATTATCCATATTCTATAGTAGTTGTTTTTCTAAAATACTCTAGTTTCACAAAATATATTCTACAAAGAGTCTTTTATAATGGTAACACCACAGGTATAAAATTGAATGAAAATTCAACATCTCATCTAGGAGGATGACACTGTAGTTCCTTGAGAAACACATAAGCATATTCACTAAAAATAGGAAGGTATTCATGGATGAATCATTCCGTGGACTCAATAATATGATCCATATGCACATTATCATAGGGATAAAATATTCTTTCTTGAGATGATGGTTCTAAGAAGATTCATCCATCTTCTTTCACTTGTACAAAATATGGGTTTATTTTCAATACAGACAATGATTTCCAATTCCTGATAATTTATATTAGCTCTATATAGGAAAAGCCAATCCATTCCATAAATTTAATGAAATTTAACCAAACGGATTATAAAAATGTTTAACAGTATTTTTATTCCACAAAGGTTGATATCATAGAAGTTATATACTCAGTATTCAATAATTTCCCCATTTTTGTTTCCTCCAACAACTCTTCATCCATGTTTTGTTGTTGTTTTGGGATATTTCTACTAAACATTAATGATATGATGGAATGCATAGAACAATAATAAAAATATAAATTATTTATTCTTCAATGAATAACTATAGTAACTATCAATACTTCATTTCTAGGATTCAATTGGGTAGTAGTAATGGAAAAAGGTCACCATTGTTTCCTTGGAGGTTATTGGTTTTATCAATAACCCCTTGGATTAGTGAAGTGGATTGAAAAGCACCCTAGATCCATAAATAAGTACTAATGGACAGTATATCAAGGGTTCATTAGAGAATTATATTCCTTTATCATAGTATCAGGTTTCTTCAAACAATAAACATTTTTTGGTGCCCTTCCTTACCAAACCTAAAGCATTTCATCATCCCTTTGAGCAATTTATAGGTTTCTTCTATCTTTAACTTTGGCATGTAGGATTTTGAAATTTCTTGGCACCATTTTATATCCCTATGAGACTTCTATTATTGACCTCCATTTTCGTTTTCTTATCCCCATGATACCCTTGATATTTTCATATCTCTATTTCGACTTTGAGTGCGCATCAAAAAAATTCCTCATAGCTAATAAAGTCACTGATCTCTAGGTATTTCCATAATCTTGGTTTTATCCCATCAAAGAAGGATTAAAACTTCTGCTTGCAGTTGATGACAAAGCCAAAGCTGTTTCAAGCAATCCTTGTGATTTTTTCTCACACAACCAGATAGAATCATCTTTTTTTTTTCTTAAGGGAAAGGAAATCAGATTCTGTTTTAATATAGAGAGTGTGAAGAAAATATTAATAAAAAAATTCATTAAATTATTCCACACAATTGATTTGATCTATTCCTCATGCTTCATATTATTATAAATGTTTACCACAGAACATTTTCACCTTCCCTATGTAAAACATCTAGTACAACCTTCTGTTATTCGGAACATTGAAGGATATAGAAGATCTTTTCAATATAGGTGATCCATTGTTCCACAATTAAGGGGTCAGATGACCCATTAAATGTATGAGGCCTCTTATTCATGAAGATCATGATTGTGGATTGTTCTCTATTAGGTGGGTTAGGAAACTCCTCCTGATATAGGTTTTTATTTAGAACCAAATTTAGATTAGAGAGTATTGTCAGGAAATGTCTAATTCTATCTCTTATTAGTTTGGGAATCTCTTTGGGGTAGTCTTCACATTAATGTTTACATTTATTGTTTACATGATTCCTCATATTTCCATAAATAATCTAGAAAAAAAGGAAAATTAATCATATGTATAATTGACTTTTAAACACATAAATGAAAATTTAATGACATTAAAGGGATAAAATATAACTTACATGAATTTCCTTAACATATGGATTTATAGGTTTCATTAATTATTATCCATGATCTCTTTCCCAACATATACTATTATGTAATTATTTTTACTCCATTAATAATGGTTCATAATTATCTTATTAATTAACAAATAACATCCCCTGAAGTTGTTACACCATGTGCACAGTAAGGTTTGTTTTCATATACCTGGTTACCTTGAGTCAGGCCCAGAACACCATGTCGGATTTGTTATTCCTAGGAACATATGTTCCATATCCACATGCAGTTGTATTGTCCAGAAAAGGATGATTTTTTTTATAAACCACTTATTCAATTCTAACAAAAAATTAGGGTTGTTTCCTTATATTTATTCTTATTAGTAATTACTTTTCTATAGTTTTCTAATACTTATCTAAAAAATAACTATAAGTTTCCTCTCATACCAACTACAACTACCCTTATCTTTATTAAACACTAATTTATGATTTAATTACAAAACATTCACTTAATAATACCATACATATCGATATTTCTAATGTATTTTGGAATTTAGTACATTACATTACCAATTTAAACATGAATTACAATATATTTCTTGAAAACCTATTTAACATGCTTGAGATTATAATTGCATTAGATAACATGGGGAAATACATAAAAATAGGTTGATCCATAAATCCATGTAAGGGAATAAAAATAGAATAAAATGAAGATAAAAATACATGTTAGACAAGGAAAATCAATGAGGGGTATATGGACATTCATAATAAGGCATGTTATAGCATGACAATTAGAACTTGGAAAATGAGGCACCTATTAAAAACACTGCATTATATACATAGTTCAAGGATAAAATAACATGAATTCATGTTGGACATAGAAAAATAAATGAATCAGGTAAACTTCTATCCCTACAAGACATATCATGATACTTAATATTACCTAATTCATTGGAGCACTATATAATTTCAGGAACACCCATCACATTCATTTCATTCTCATGAATAAGTGTTCCACATAGATCATGAAACATGGATACATTAATCATAATAATTTATTAAATTATTAAAGAGTATGGAATAAATACATTTAATTCCACATTTATGTTGTATATGGGTTCAAAATTTAACACCCTTTATAGGAAATGGGTATGGTTGTCACAAAAAAATTGATTTGGCATGGAAAATCATGTTGAAAATTCGGCAACATAACAATGTCACCTAAAAATTAATAAAATGGGTTGACTATAAAAAAAATTAGCCTCTCATAATTTGGACAAGAACTAGACAGTGATAGGAACATGTAAGGAAATGTCCATAATTATATAATTAGAATAAGAAGGAATACAATAAAAAGCCTGTTTGAATAAATATAGAAAGGAAAGGATGCTTACGAAGCTTTTTCATGGAAATAGGTTTACAAGGGAGGGATTAATGATTTTGAATGGTGTATCACATAATTTAGAAATAATAAGGGCATTATAGGGGTGAAAAAACGTACCCCATGATTAGTAATAACAAATAAAAGGGTATAACATGGAGGAAATTATTGAATAGAAGTGAGAAATAGAGGATCCCTTACCTTAAGAGTATGACCCAAAAAGATTAAAAGGGAATTATTTAGATCTTGGGGGAAACTAGGGAGGATCATATTGTGGTGAGGGAATATTAAGGTAAATTTTCTTGGATTTTTATGATGTTATGTTGGATATTGTGTGTGCTTATATAGGAAAAGAGAGGGATTTCATTAATATTTAGGTTTCGGACTATACAAAATAAAATATTCAATTCCACAGAACATCCCATGGTTTTTACTATGGGATTTGAAAAATTGGGGATGTTTTTATTATATTATTTGGAAAATTTATGAACATATTACAATATTACCCTTTCTTATGTGGAGGTGATTCACTCTTTTAGAGAAATTATTTTAAAATCATTAAATACATTATTTAGTTTGGAGGATTCATAAAAGATTTTTAAAATTAATAAATAGACATCAAATCAAATTATTTTTTGGGAAAACATATATTTTGACCCGGATATACATTATTGTATTTAGCACTTACTTTTTGGGTAATTAAGATAACATAAAGCACACTTTATATTTTTAAAATATTTAATTTTTCCAGAAAATCATACTGTATGATAAAATCATGAAAATTTGCCTATAGAATAATATCAACATTTTGATTCCAAAAATAATATATATTTTATATAAAAATATTTTTAAATATTTATATTTTCAATATTAATATAAAATTCATCATTTATTAAAAAATGTAGTGTTTTTTACAATAATTGTTTTTTGAACCCTTATTAAAATTACATTTGATGTCATAAAAATTATAGGAATATTTATAATTAATAGAATCAATTTAAAAAAACATATTATTAAAATAATGTTAATTTCAAAAATACATTAATTCATCAAAAAAAGCCCCATATTTAAATTTGAAAATTACACACAAAATTTTTGTTTAATTGAAGAAAAATGAAAATCTTTTATAATTTAAAAATAATATTGAAAATAAATTTACTATTATATATAATATTTATATTCATATTATTAATGACTTGATACATATCTATTTATTACACTAGTTTATTCTATAAGTGTAAGGTGCGTGACAGTGAAACTTTAATGCGTCCATTCGGTGAATATGGTTTGGGACGTGATCTCAATGAGTTAGAACTACTCTCATATATGGTTTAGATCATTCTTATGATTCCAGATCCCAACTTGGGATTCATCCAGAGAAACTCCTAGTATGCCTATATCCCTTAGAAGCTTCAATAAATGGGATTCAAAGTGTATAAGATGAGGCAATCAATTCCATTTTATTTTTCAATTGGATTCATTAAAGAACTATATTTATACTAATCATGTGATAACTATTTAACAACTAAATTGTAAATTTTAATGATTCAAAACAACCATTTGAATCCGATTAGATATAATGAAACAAATAAGTGCATGTCTTCTCTATAACCATATTACATAAAAAATCACTAAATCATACGTGAATTTTATTTGTATGATTTCAGGTCATTACAGGTAATTGATAAGGTTTAATATACCATGTTTCACTCCCCACATAGGGTGAAAAAACTTTTCTATAGACTAAAAACAGATCTCAAATTTCCTCCAATTTCCCTTTCTTTATTCTCTATAATAATGGTAGTACTATTTTTTGGTGGTATGGATTAATCTATATCATCATCCATTGTTTTTTTCATTTTTCCTTTATCTACAATTATTTTTTATTATCATTTCCTTCTTACTTATCTTACTGTTTACTTATATTTTCAGCACTTTTCCTCCACTATTTTTCCACTTATCTAAATTATGGACTTAAATTCACCACTTGAGGTGAATTTTATGTTACCTTGTTGAATTACACATAGAATATCCTTGAATTTTATATAAATTTATCCAAATTTTAATTCTAGAATTTGCATGAAACCCCCCAGATAATTTGATTCATTCTTGAGTTCCTTGATATAATCTGTATTTGTTATCAAGAAAATTGATAATTTCTCATCTAATGTGTTGATTGGGATTTGATTGTAGTGTAATTGATATTATTAGAACAACATTGATCTTTGATAGTACCTTTTAATTTTTTATTCTGGTTTCCACCTAAGGAATTTATCTTAATGATTATAATATATATAATTTTTACCATCAACATACATACCATGAGGTTAGTGAATAACCATCATTTTATTTATATTATTGTTTAAGGCCTCCATTTTTTACACTATCCATCCATTACTATCTACAATGTAATTTCCCTACTTTATTTCACTATTAGTTTCCCCTTAGATTATATTTCTATATATTTCATCAAAATGATCATAGATTTTTTTGGTTACTTTTTCATTCAGGATTATCCAACATTAGTATCCTCTAATTTCTAATTAACTTGAGATAGAAACTTATAAAAGGTTGGAAAGAGTATTAAAATATCAATTCCATGAGGAATACATTTTCTTATAATATCCTTATACTTATTCCATATATTATATAGTGATTCATCGTCAAATTGGAAGGATTTTAATGTTTTGATTTAGTGTTAATTTATTTTGAGGGAGGAGAGAAATGAGTTAAGAATTTTTTTACCAATATACCTCATGTGGTTATGGAATATTGGGATAGTGTTTATATCCATTAATATGAATTTTATTTAAATTATAATCTAAATTACCACATACTTGACACACCACTTGATAAATTATAAAATTATAAATTATCCATATGTTCATTTAAACTACCAAAGTGAGTGTTTTGATCATTCCTCGGTAGCCCATAAAATCGAATTTAATTTGGAATCATTTAAAAGATATCCCAATTAATATAAAAAAGATTAGGGGATGTTAGATGATCTATAATACATGATTTTAATTTCATAAATAATGGATTACCATATTCCATTAGAGTTGGAATCCATAGATCCCTTCCTTGAACTCACGTGATAACATCCTTATTTGATCCTAGATCTTACTCAACCATATTCATGACTCCATTTTTGAAATTTCTAAAAATGTTCTCTAATTCAGAGTCATACATGAATTCCACCTTTCAAATTTTTTATTTTATTGTTCATGAATACACAATTACACTCAAAATTCACATCAATAAAATAATATCACAAAATGAAAATAAAAATTAATAATAAATATATAAACACCGAAAAACAAAGATTCCTCAGAAAATGTTCCCTAGAATCAACAAATGTTGTGATTTCTTCTAGGGTGTAGTTACTTTTAATCATATAGCTAATTTAACTTTTATCTACATAACCTACCTACTAACTAACAAATGATGTGGAATATTATATGGTGTCCCAATTTTGTACCCATAATAAATGTTCTAGGAGTAATGTTGAATAATAAATATTATGGAAACAAACAAAATTTAATAAATATTAGATAATAAAAAGTACCATGCAAATAAAATCAAATTTAAAGCAGAGTTTTTATAAAAGGATAGCGAATCAATAAAAAATTTATTAAAATTATATTATTGTGAGTCTCATGGTCTGGGTGAAAACACTATATTCTAAAAAATCCTTTTTCATAAGAATATGAACTTCAATAGTTTATAAAATTGGTGACCAAAAATTAAATTTAATCATAACATCCACTACCCAAATAATGTTTATGAAGGATAATAATAAGCTAGTTAATTAATTTAAACAAATAATCCTATGAACATAATCGTCATTAATAAAATTAGATGATAAGACTAACAATAATTTTATAACTTTGACAATCAAGATTAAATTTATCATAAATATAGAATATTACAAGAAAAAATACTATATCATTAAATTTTATACCCCTTTATTATATCATGATAGAATGATAAAAATAAATTAATCATCGATAAAAGAAACAATGGATGAGGGATCTCAAAAGAACACTACTCATATAGTGAATCCATGTTGAATTCCACAGCAAAACCCACCACTATTTAATGAAAAACTCCTCCAAGACAGCTCTATCCATATATATTATTTTTATCTCATATGTTCACATATAATTTATCTACACTTATTAAAATTTTATTCAACCTTCATCTCTCCATTTAGGTATCAAACCCACATTCTAATTATTACATTAACTACTAAAATATATGTCTTAAATATCACATAGGTGGTAGGTGACAAATACATTTTATATGTTTAATATGTGTCTTAATTCATGAGTTGTTTATTAAGAAAAAAATTTCTACACGTTTCCTGTTTATTCATGTCTCACATATTGTACAAATACTACTTATATTCCCTTTAACAATAAGGAAAAATCATTTTAATAGTGTTAAAAAAGAAATATTAATCGATGTGTGTTAAATCGAAACAATGTGCAGGGGGGGGGGGAGTGGTTGTCCCCTTTATACAATCTAGAAAATCCCCGATAAAGGTGGTCTTTTATCAATGCTAAAAATAGTTCATTAAGGGAAGCCTCTATCTACGCTATAAATAGTGTTGATAGAGGTGCCATCTGCTACATTATGATGATTGTATAACATCACATAGAAGAAATGTCCTATATATAGGAACATCATGCTACAACCTCATATATGAAAAATATATAATATAATTTAGATAAATTTTACATCATTAATACAATGAAAATAATATAAACATTTCAAACTATGTTTTGTGTAATTACATTTAACATTACAATCAGAAAACAATTTAATACATTAATGTTTGTCTTTGGAACTTGTGATCCCCTCTTAAAAAGGTCCTCCCAAGGTATCTATTATGAAAAAATCACCTCAAAAAAAAAATAAAAAGAGTCCACCAATATAAGAAAAAAATTTATGATATTAATATTAAAAAGAGATAAAGTAATCATTAATATGAACCAATAGATTGAAAAGCTTCAACATTAAATTGAAGGACACTTATAGTAATATTAGTTGTACCATTCATTTTATTGACATGAATTTGATTTGTACACATCTCAAATAAGGTATGGATCATTTTCCAAATGAATAAAAACTATTCTAATATGTTTTCTTGGGTATGTGTTCGTAACTTGTCTTCTTTAATGAAATTAATGTAAATTTTAAATAACGTCACATTTGGGGTTATACCGGTCACAAAATGTGTGGGATTGAGTTATGAATGAATCTTATATATAAAAAATTACTTTAGAATCAATTTCCTAATGCATCAAAACAAATGAAATGTATTTTCTAGTATTTTAGTATTATACTTTGGTTTTTTTTCTAAAATGATATTTCAATTAGGAAACACACACTTTAAGAAATATGAGTCACATCCTATTTGATTGTTATGTGAGACTACTTCATACTTGTCACAAATGACTTATGAATTAATATCCTAAATGATAATAATAATATGAGTTCTTTTTATTGGTTTTCAGAGAGTGACACATGTTTTGAAATCATTTCTCAATTTTAAGCTGATAACGGGTACTTTGAGTCACACCGGTCCAATTGTACATCGAATTGAGGTGATGGTGATTCAGAAAGATCAAAATTACTAATGAAATGATTGCCAAAATTATTAAAATAATCCAATTTTTTTTTGTTTTCATTATGTCATTCGTTCCATTTTAATGAATTAATGTCAATTTAAAATAAAAAAGATGCAAATTGAGTAATATTGAACACATTGTGCTTCATATTGATGTGTGGTTGATTCCTACTTTCCAAAAATGACTCATGGACTATTTTACAAAATTACTAAAACAATATGAATGTATTTAGTCAGTTTTGAGTAGCTTTGTTTTCATTTTTAATAAAATTGATGTCAATATTAAATAAAAGGATGCACATGGAGTTATATTGGTCACACAAAGAGTCGTATTGTGGGGGGACATATTTTTGTACATCTCAAATGACTGATGGATCATTTTAAAAAATCACTACATGAATTCATCTTAATTACGATAGACTATTTGCGATGGGATCCCCTTATAAATAGGCTTTAACAACGGGGTTCCGTCGAAAATAGCATGTTGTAGAAAACGTTGTCGCAAATACAATTATATGCGATGGGCCCATCGCTAAATCCTTTATTTGTGATGGAAATGTTTCCCATCGCAAATAAATTTCTGAATATTTTTAATATATATAGATAAATGTTTTCTGCGACAGTCCCGTTGCAACAAATTATTTGCGACGGGCTTACTTACCCGTCGCAAATATGTTTTAAAAAATATTTTGTTAGGCTCTTTGCGACGGGGTCCCGTCACAAAAGGCCCCGTCGTAAATAACAAATTAATTTTTTAAAAAATAAAATTTATTAATATTACGATTGATGAAAAAATAATAATATTATTATTAAAACAATAAAAAAATTAAAAAAATTAAAATTCACAATATTGACAAAAAAATATAAAAAAATAAAAAAATAATAAAAATTAAAATACGTAATATTTCCACTAATATAAAAGACAGAAAATGTAAATAATCCATATTACAATTTTAATTCAAATGTTTGTAACATAAAAAATCACTATGGGGTCGTAATGAGGAGGTGGAGGAGCTGTAGGAGCTGCTGGAAGAAACTCGATCCCTAAACTACGAGTGAAACAGTGCATATACTCCATCTGCTCCTGATGCTATTGCTGCCATCGACGGCTCTGCTCCTCGTAATGTTGCTCCTCCTACTGATACCGCCGAAACATCTCTTCTTGCTACTTCTACAATGTCTCCATATTCTCAGCCCAAGCATGCAACTACTCCTGAAACTATGAAGCAGAAGATGACACCTCTCCATGAGATCCTCTCGAGCTGGACGCTGACATCGCATCAGTGCCATAATACGTACCAAGAGTCAAATGAGAGTTGTTGCCCACTACTTTTCCCTTCTCAAAGCCGTACTGAGTTGCCTGCATCCATGTCGCCTCATTGAAATGGTGAGGACTGGTCTTCTCAGCCCTCTCGTCTTGACCCTCAGCCTATGTCTGAGAGGTTGCAGCCTCATATGACTCCATCAATTCCAATTTAAAATTAAAAATGTCAGAATATTATATGCAGTTAATTGTAAACTAGAAAAATAATACTAACCACAATCTGATGCTGGAGATCGCCTCTAATCTCTTCAGTGGAAGGATCATAGTACATCTTCCGATAAACGTCTAACTCTGTAATATCAGGAATCTTCACTACCTACAGAAATATAAAATAAACTGTTTATATTTATAGTTATATAATATGTTTTAAAAATATACATACCAGATTCTCTTTATGTGAATTGAATATACGACTACTAGCTTGATGCGTCACATCCTATATCCCCCGGTTCTGTGGTC
Source organism: Viscum album (assembly GCA_963277665.1). Classification (NCBI taxonomy): domain Eukaryota; kingdom Viridiplantae; phylum Streptophyta; class Magnoliopsida; order Santalales; family Viscaceae; genus Viscum; species Viscum album. The sequence continues at coordinate 1,443,690,737 of OY728155.1, read as the reverse complement.
CCACTAAAGATCTCCTCTGAAATCCACCACCCAACCAGTGTAAACATAATGCATCCCAAATGTGAGATGAAATGTACTCTGGTCAGTGGGATCTACACGACTCATCAAATTCTGTCACCCCTGCCTTCTTAATGGTTGTCGTTCTCAAATTGTGCAAAAACTGGCTGAAACGGTCACACATAGAAACCTGCCATGCCGTGTGGATAGCGTCGCACATGCTATCATCCATAGGAATCCATAAACCCTAAAAATAATTTATCATATCAAGTCGATAATAAAATAAATTTCCAAATAAATATTATTTATTTACGTACCAGCGAATGATGGAACATGTCGCATCACACATCAACAAGAATATGTTCCCATGAGATCAATGGATGAGAAAAATAATTGTGCAATATAGCACTCCCCTGTCCAATAGCTACATGCTGAAAACTATTAAAAAAGAATAAATAATCAAACAATTAGTATATATATAAATAAATTAAAGAAATCTAACTAAAATATACTGGTTACCATACCTCCGTGTGTGTGGATCGAAACCAAGATGTGGACGTCGCTCGGGGATAGGGTCAGGAATCATCAGTCGCGCAAGACCGTGCCCCCTCCGTGTACCTCCTAAACCACCAGTAGGCTGATGGTCAGCTGATCCCACATCCTCATCATCTAAAGGTAGCTCAGCCTCCAAAAACTCATGAAATAAATTATCGTCCATCTGAAACACAAAATTATTATTGTTATAAGATAGTTGAAAATAACTATTATATATAGATATATATTAGTTATGATTATAACCATCATTTAATTATTTCAATGTGAATCTTAATCCTCTACTCCATAGCTGTCGATGTCAATGTCTTCATCTTCCTTCTCAGCATCATCAATATCCATATGAGTTTCAGTCTCATCATCTCTTATGATTTCAAATTCATTTGTAACATCATTAACATCTTCTTCATCATCGATCCTTAATTGTGGGGTGTCATTGTGGATATTCACGTCTCTTTGTGAATCATATGGTTTTTGAGTAGGCTCTTGAAAAATTTCAATTCCTTCCACTTCAACGGAACCACATTTAGTTTGAGTAAACTGATTTTCCCAAGATTTCATTTTTATTATGCTCCACCAATAACTCAAGTCTAATGAAGTAGCACAATACATTGTATAATAAATTTTATATTCCTGTTGAGCTAGTAAAAATGGTTCATTTACTGCATGAAGACTTTTATATTTAATATCGATGATTCCATGAGTCAGATGAACACACATACGTCATTCAGTATCCATCCACCAACATTTAAACATTGTTTGGTAATTCTGTCCTAGATAACACAGCTCAATAATTTCATCCAAAATTCCATAAAAGTCAACATCAGTTACCCTGTGATGTGATCCTCTCAAGAAAACTCCACTATTCATTGTATTTTTTGATTCCCCATATGCAAGGGTATGAAATCGAATACCATTCACCACATATGCATTATAAGATTTAACAATTTTGGATGGTGGGTTACTCAATATACACAGTCATTTGTCAATTTTATCAGCATTTTGAGACACCTGAATATTTCTAAAATGATTATCAATATAACAAATATTAATCTAAATTGATATTAAACCATCAATAATTTATATTACCAGTTTTTAAAACCAGTGAGAAATTTTTTTTTCTCTGCGTTCTTCAAGACCAGCTGCTGTAATTTGTGGAAGATGTTTCTTGATATGATTATCATATAACCTAAAAATAAAATAATTTTAAATACGGTATCAAAATTATAGAATATGTGATAGAAGAACTTACATGTCAAATTATTTCATTTCTTTGCAGTTGAGCAGAATGTATATATGAGCTCTATGATGTTCATCATATGAAAGCCATCATTCATGAACTCCATCGAAACCAAGATTTGTATGATTAAAAACTATTAATTGATTTTCCATTTCTTCATTATCATTCCCATCATTTCACCCCATGAGATTCAGTTTTAAGGGATATTGAGATTCAAAATAATGAGAGCAGAAAATGTAAATTTCCTCTTGAAAATATGTTTCAGCAACTGAGCCTTCTACGGATTCTTTGTTACCTATTTTTTCTTAAATTTCTGCATACATCTCCCAAATGGGTACATCCATAGAAACTGTACTGGACCTCCAATTTTAGATTTATGTGGAAAATGTAATATCAGATGTTCCATTGAGTCAAAGAAAGTCAGCGGAAAGATTTTATCCAGTTTAGATATAATTACAGCAAAATCTTCTCCCAGTATTCTTAGTGCATTGTAGTCTATTGTCACTGCACTAATGTCTCGAAAAAATATTATATGACTGTTATCGAATCCCAAATAATAGAATTAAACAACACTTTGAATCCAATCGGCATAATTTTTTCCATTATAACATGACAATCATGAGTTTTTAATCCAGTAATATAACTATTCTTAATGCATCTGCCCAAATTGGAAGGATAACCATCTGGAAGTAACAAATCTGAAATCACCTGACAAAATAATAAGCAACTCTATTTGGAAAGTGTATAATCTTCTTTTGGTTTCATTAACCTCTATGATCTGAAATTTTCAAATAATTCAAGATCTGGTCGCCAACAAATTTGGGCGAGATATAATTGTGCCTTTACAGTATATTTGGTCTTACCTGGTGTATCCAAAACTATATGAAATAAATTATCAAAATAGTTATTCTCAATATGCATAAAATCCAACATGTGGCGGACCAACAAATTAGAACAATACCGAAGATCCCAAAAAATGATATGTTTTATCCAGTTTTGCTCTTTCACAAAGCCATGAATTATTTATTGGTTAACTGTTGGTTCAAATTTGATGGATGGTAATGAAAATAAAACTAATTTTGACTCTGTACTTGAGATCATATTTGGAGGTTCATCTCATTCAAATATACCTTTTCTGAAATGAGACTTGTTCCTCCAAAAAGGATGATTAGTTGGAAGAAATCTACGGTGATAATAAAAATAGCAAGGTTTTTTTCCATTAACTAGCATAAAGGATTTGTTTTTTTTCATACAGTAAGGACATGATTTCGGATCATGTGTACTCCAACCAGATAACATTAAATATTCTAGAAAGTCACTAATCCTCAACATCAATGCAAAATTTAATTTCAAATTTTGTTTCGTAGCAACATCATATATATTAACACCATCACTCCCCAATGCATTTAACTCATAAATCAATGGTTTCAAATAAAAATAAATTTTACTTTTCTGATGTCCTGGGATTAATAGAATCAAAGATATAAGGCTCCTTCATCAACATCCACGGATAAAAATTATACGGAGTCATAAAGACATGACTACATGAATACTGACCACCATAAGAACCAAACGGACAAAAACCGTCAATAGAAAGTCCCAATATCACGTTTCGAGCTTCTATAGGAATAGACTGACGCAGACGGTCAAAATATTTCCATGAATCACCATCAGATGGATGATTCAAGCTTTTATTAGTTGAAATCTTTGTTTTGTGCCATGACATCATTGACGTTGTGTTCTGAGAAATAAATAAATGCTGCAACCTGGGTGTAAGGGGGAAATATATCAACTGTTTTACTGGAATCGATCTAGACTTCCCTAGTTGAGAATCTTTATACCTCGATTTTCAACATATGGGACAAATATAAAATGACTCATTTTCTACAGAAAATAAGATGCAATCATTTGGACATGCATGAATCTTCTGATAACTAAGGCCCAAATTACGAATCAACCTCTCGCTCTCATAGTAATTTACAAGCAACACATTTGCTTCAGGTAACAGTGTTTTAACCAATGAAAATATCTGATCAAAAGAGTTGTTTGGCATTGCATTGTCTGATTTAATAGCCTTAAATTTTTCAATCACTTCAAATTTGCTTATCTTGCAACCAAGATATAATGTATCCTCAGCAGACCTCAACAACTCATAAAATTCGGATGGTGTTAACTCAGGAGTTAAATCAATATCATCGTGAGTTTCTATTTGTTGCAAAAATGGACCTACAACATCATGCACTAAATTTTGAAATCGTGATAGATCCAGAATCAAGTTATTAGAATCATCTCTGGAACTATGTTCACCATGTTGATACCAAAAAAATAATCTAGTTGAAAACCAAACCATAAGATATGTCCCCCAACTTTATCAAATGTGTTAAATATTCTCAGAGCACATTTTTTACATGGACACTTAATTGTGGCTTCTGAAATATATTCTCATTTTCATGATGAAAATGCTAAGAAAGCTTTAACACCCTAAATATAGACATGATTTAAACCAGAACCATTTGGATTTCTGTGCTATTTTATCCAAGATTGATCATCGAATAATTATTGATGTTGACTTCCTTGTTCCAAATTTTTCTACATAAATTATAAAATCATCACTATTTTTGAGTAGTTTGAAATTATAAAAACACTATCTAAAAAAGAAGATAAATAGATGCATCTACTTAATAATTATCATTAATTAAGGGCGACACAATTTCTAGTGGATTGACGGATACTCTTTTGTCCTACAGCTCATTTAATTGCATCTTTCTCACACATATTATTACTAATTTAGCAATACATAGCAATACATAGAAAACAGAAAACTACTTGAATAATGAAAGGAAATTTGGTAATCATCATTGCGGAGATGATTAAAAATTTGCCCTTCATTATCCAAGCAGATTTTGTTTACTAATAATTACTAATTATTACTAATTATTACTAATTATTACTAATTATTAATAAATATTACTAATTATTACTAATTATTACTAATTATTACTTATTATTACTAATTATATCTATTTATTACTAATTATTACTAATTATATCTAATTATATCTAATTATATCTAATTATATCTAATTATATCTAATTATTACCAAGTAATCCAAATTATTACTAATTAATCCTAATTACTACTAATTACTCCTAATTACTACTAATTAATCCTAATTACTACTAATTACTCCTAATTACTACTAATTAGTCCTAATTACTACTAATTAATCCTATTTACTCCTAATTACTCCTAATTACACCTAATTACACCTAATTACACCTAATTAGTCCTAATTATTCCTAATTAGTCCTAATTAGTCCTAATTAGTTCTAATTACTCCTAATTAGGACTAATTAGTCCTAATTACTCCTAATTTGTCTTAATTACTCCTAATTAGTCCTAATTAGTACTAATAACTCCGAATTATGACTAATTAGTCCTAATTAGTGCTAATTAATTCTAATTAATTATAATTAGTGCTAATTAGTTCTAATTGGTTCTAATTAGTGTTAATTAGTGCTAATTAGTTTTAATTAGTTCTTATTAGTGCCAATTAGTTCTAATTAGTGCGAATTAGTGCTAATTAGTGAAAATTATTCCTAATTAGTGCTAATTATTCCTAATTATTCTTAATTATTCCTAATTATTGGTAATTATTGCTAATTATTACTAATTATTGCTAATTATTGCTAATTATTTCTAATTAGTGCTAATTATTCCTAATTATTCCTAATTATTCCCAATTATTCCTAATTATTCTGAATTATTCCGAATTATTCCTAATTATTCCAAATTATTCCAAATTATTCCTAATTATTCCTAATTATTCATAATTATTCCTAATTATTCCTAATTATTCCTAATTAGTCCTAATTATTACTAATTATTCCCAACTATTGAAAATTATTCCTAATTATGGGTTATTATTCTTAATTATTTCTAATTATTCCTAATTATTGGTAAGTATTCTTAATTATTTCCAATTATTCCTAATTATTCCTAATTATTCCTAATCATTGCTAATTATTCCTAATTATTGCTAATTATTCCTAATTATTCCTAATTATTCGTAATTATTCCCAATTATTCCTAATTATTGCTAATTATTACTAATTATTGCTAATTATTCCTAATTATTGCTAGTTATTATTAATTATTGCCAATTATTCCTAATTATTGCTAGTTATTCCTAAGTATTGCAAATTATTCCTATGTATTGCTAATTATTCCTAATTATTGCTAATTATTGCTAAATAGTCCTAATTATTGCTAATTATTCCTAATTATTTCTAGTTATTCCTAATTATTCCTAATTATTACTAATTATTACTAATTATTACTAATTATTACTAATTACATATAATTATTACTAATTATATATAATTATTACAAATTATATCTAATTATTACTAATTATATCTAATTGTTACTAATTATATCTAATTATTTCTAATTATATATAATTATAACTAATTATAACTTTTTATTTCTAATTATATCCATTTATTCCTAATTATATCTAATTAATATTAATTATACCTAATTATTTATAATTATTACTAACAATATCAATTACTAAGTAAAACTAAATAGAATAAAAAATCAATTGAAATCTAATTAAATTAGAACTCATAAACAACAATTAAAATTAACATAAAAAAATAAAATAAATATTAAAAATATATAAATACAATAAACATTGATATTCTGAAGATATTAACGCCCTCCATTTGCTCTTAAATAAAACAACTTCAACTAAAAGAAAATTTCTCTTTGAAACTGAATAATGAAGAGAGAGAGAGAGCATGATCAGAATGATTTGGAAAAAAACGGATGGGGGTATATATTGGTTAGATTAGTTGCGAAGAGATTATTTGAGACGGGCTTCCCGTCACAAATCATGGAATTTGTGATAGGTCCCATCACAATTACCCTCTCCCGCATTAATTACAGTCGGTGGTTAAAAGTTTATTTGCAACGGGTCCCGTTGCAAATATTGCATGTTGACAGTCTTTTAGCGACGATACAACAACCCATCGCAAAACGTTATTAATCACGGCCGGGTATTTGCGACGGGTCCCATCGCAAATAACCCCACGCGGTTTCACGTGCAATCCACCCGATACGTTTTCCATGAGATACACCTCCCCATCGCAAATATTTTTCACGCGGTTTGGCGCGCCAGCCGCGCCAAACTATTTGCGATGGGAGAAGAAACCTCGTCGCAAATAATAGTTCTTTGTGACAGGCACTTCTCCCCATCGCAAATAGCATCCTGGGCTTGGTATTTGTGACCAGATTTATTCCCATCGCAAATAGCCTGTCACAAATTGAGATTTTCCCCTAGTGAATTATCAAAATAATACAAAATCATTTTCTTGGTTTTGAGTAGGTTAGTTATCAATTTTACAAAAAATTGATTCCAATTTTAAATAAAAACATACATGGAGTCATAGCCATCACACCATGCATCATATTGAGTATCGAATGGTACCTACACATCCAAAATGACTCATGGATTATTTTTCTAAAGTATTGTCACGACCCCCTCCCACCAAAGACGCCCCTCCAGAGCTGGTAATGGTGAACGAGAGATAATGACCCCCGCGTCCCGCCTCCAGTAGGCCCCGAGTTGGCGACTGGCACCAAGGGTATGAGTCTTCACAAATATGGGAGGCATTACACTTTTTATTATTTAAGATCGGGAAATAGGAGAAGTCAACCACCAAAAAGGAAAATAACAAGTGTATATAAATAAACCCAAACCAATCCCACATGAAAGTTTAAATAGTTCTGAAACAAGGTACAAGTACAAGAAATCTCAAAATTAAAATACCAAAAGAAACAAGAGTACATCAACTACAACAACTCCAACTGTCCCGACTAGTAGGGTCCAACACGGCCCTGGTAGTCCTCATGGAAACATGAAAGTAAACGTAGGGTTATCATACAAGTATACTCAGTAGGGAAACCTAATGCTCTCGTGCACAAGTGGGGAGACATCCTAATGTCCCGTGAGAACAACAGAAGAAACCTTGCAAAAAATTATATCCACCCAACCTCACCAGCCACACTCACCAAAACACAATCACAACAGGTAGTAGTATATAAGAACAAGAGTATTAGGTAACCCACATTATTTCCCACTAGTTAACTGGTCTTCCTAACGGTGAACGTCCTGACGCTGCCACACTCTTCCCGCCTGCACACACATGGGCCTCAAGAACTACACATCCTGCTCGCACACACCTAGGCCTCATAACCATGTATCCCGCCTGCACACACATGGTCCTCACAACCTCGTATCCTACCCGCACACACCTGGGCCTCACAACTACGTATCTCACCCACACACACCTGGGCCTCATTTCGAAGGTTCTTGGGAAATAGTAAAACCTGCCGGAAGAGTCTTGGGCTAAACCACCCCAATCGAAAACTACCCGAATAGTCTTTGTTTTAAGGTCGCCTCAAGACATCACAACCTAGGGAAGAAGGAGCAGGAAAGAGCTAGTAACTAAGGGGAAAACACCCTCTCCCATGAAATGAGAGTGTTCGACACTAAGTTCTCAACATGGGTGGGGTGCGACAAAACACAAAGATATAGATATATATATATATATACCAAACACTCAGCCCAACCTATGGCTTCTATTCAGAGAACTGAGCACGTGCCTTGGCACTGCTACTACGAAGCATGCATACAACAAACAATCTTGAAACCCCATTTAGGTTTTCATGTTTCAACAGAATCAGTTTATTAGTTTCTTAAGTACTAGGAAACTATCCACAACCAACCACATCGATCGTTCGTAAAGAATATCCCTACCATCCACAAATCATGTTAGGAAAACACAAGCATCACAACAAGTCCCTTCTTAATAACCAACCAACCCATTGATTAACATTCCCGTTCTATTACCAAGCCCCACAATTCATTAAATCATCCACTTTTTATTTATTATTTACAACCCATAGTTCGTTCACATTCAAACCCAACCCTGTAGCCCCGCTTCCAACCACCATAACCACAACCAAACTGTACATCATCACCCCTTTAATACCATTTCTTGAAGCCCCGATTCCCATCACCAACATAGAATTCACACCAACCCACATCCAAGCCAACCACAACCCCCCTAGTCACCTGATCCACAAAAACCCACAAAAACAACCCCATCACATTCCACGTTTCCATGCCGACACCCACATGTTCATTATTCCATTTTTTTCAACTGGGGTGATCACACAAGGTTTTTAGATTTTTAATCAGCCAAACATTACGTGATTAACCAAATTCTACATTCAACAAGTTCCATTAAAAAAATGGTCTAGAAAGATAGTGCAAATTTTAATTGTTCAAGAAAAGGCCCCCAATGACCATTATTTTCAGTACACATAAGCCTATCCAATTCACAACATAATATCATAGGATATAAAGATAAACATAACAACTTTCCCATCCCCGTTCTTTAACCAGTTATTATCTTTGTTTAATGGTTCAACTGGTTCTCATGAAAAAAAGGATTTTAACCCCACATGATGCACAAAGTTAGAGAGACGAAGGTAAGATCTCTACCTCAACAGGTTCTGATCACAACGCTCCCCAGGATCAACTTTATAAGACATTCGTCGCCATCTTTCACTTCTGTAAAAACATGTCAAAACCACCTCGAGTGGAAGCTGGGAAGGAAAGGTCGAAGGAAAGACAGCGTATCCATGCTCAGAAGTCCCTCCTTGTCGTTACGATCCCGTGGCCGCTGACGGATCAAAAATCGGAGCTCGGAAGAAGAAGTTATGGAAGAAAACGAGCCTTTGAGTCTCTTGGGAGAGCTCTGCTCAGAGGAATGTGGAGGAGAAGGGTGAGTTGAAAAGGAGGAGGGGACCCCTCATTTTATAGGCGTGAAAAACAAAATTACACGGAATGTACTTTATGGTACACGATGTGTACTCGACCATTTCACACGTTCACCACGCGGCTTCCAACATGGCCTTCAACACGGCACACGGCCATTAACTGGTCAACACACGGTTTGAGGGTAACGTGTACACGGGGAGGGACTACACGGCGTGTAGTATGGGATACAAGGCATGTACCCATTTATTTCACACGGCTCCAACACGACACACAGTCATTGACTGGTCAACACACAATTTGAGGGTAATGCGTGCGCGGGGAGGGACTAAACAGCGTGTAGTATGGGATACACGACATACACCCATTTATTTCACACGGCAAGGACATGACCTTCAACACGGGGTATACCAGGTGAGGTGGGTACACGGCGTGAGCTCTCACTACATGGAGTGTACTCACAAAATTCTGGAAACAAAGGGAAAAGTCCATTTTACCCTCCAGAACACTTCGTGACCTTCTTTTTGACAATGGAATGGGCCGGAGAGGTCTGGGCCATTACATGTATAAAAACATCTGGATGAATTTTCTCATTTTTTAGTATAACACTTTTTTTGTAATTTCAATGTCCATTTTAAATAAAAAGAAACACCTGGAGTCATACTAGTCACACTATGTGTTGGTTTGAGGTATGATTGATTCCTACACATCAAAAATTACATATAGATCACTATTATAATTTATAAAAATATTATGAATCCATTTTCTTATTTTTAAATAGTAAATTTATCCTTTTCACTAAAATTATGTCAACATTAAATAAAAAAGACAATCTGGATTCATATTGGTACCATCGTGCCTCGAATTAAGGTGTGGATGATTCTTACACAAACAAAATGAATCATGGATAATTAATATAAATTACCAAAATAATAAAAAATTGTTTTCTTAGATTTCAATATGTCACTTCTCTCTTTTTTCTGAAATTGATGTCAATTTTAACAAAAATGTTGAAATTTGAATCATACGAGTTAGATCGTGCATCCTTTTGAGTTAGGAAAATTCATACCTTTTTGAAATGACTCATGAATCTTTTTACTAGTATGAAAAAACAATACAAATGTATTTTATTGATTTTGAGTAAGTTAGTTGTTGTTTTTACTAAAATTGATGTATATTTTAAATAAAAAATATGCACTTAGAGTCATACTAGTGACACCATGCCTCAAATTGAGGTGCAAAGGATTCTTACAAGTCCCATATGAACCATGGATCATTTTACTATGTAAAAAAAACAATATGAATGTTTTGTCTAGGTGATGAGTAGGTCAATTGTCCTTTTTACTAAATTTTTTGTAAATGTTAAATAAAAAAGATGCAATTTGAGTAATATCAGTCACAAGTGCCTCACATTGAGGTGAATATAATTCCTACACATTGAAAGTAACTCATGGATCATTTTACTAATGTATCAAAAAAATATAAATTCGTTTCACATGTTTTTTAATAAAACTCACGTGAATTTTTATATAAAATGACACTCTTGGAGTCGTAATGGTCACACCATGTGTCAGGTTGAGGTTCAGATGATTCATACATGTCCAAAATTACTCATGGATTGTTTATCTAATGAATCAAAACAATCCGAATGTGTTTTATCAAATTTATGTATGTCACTTGTATATTTTTACTAAATGGGATGTCAATTATTAATAAAAAGATTCACTTGAAGTCATTCCAGTCACACCGTGTGTTGGATTGAGGTGAGATTGATTCCTAAACAGGCCTAAAAAATCCTGAATAATTCTCATAAAGTAAAAATAATAATCTGAATATGGTCTCCCAGTTTTCAGTATGTCACTTATTTTTTAAATAAAATATAATTTTAAACTAGAAACACACAATTTGACTCATAATGGGGACATCATATAATAGTTTGACATGAGACCATTTCTTACACATTAAATTTTTTTTATAAATTAATTTACAAAATCATCAATATAATATGAGAACATTTTTTTATTTTTCAGTGAGTTATAGATTTGGAAGTAAAATGTCAATTTTCAACTGATAACGAACACATTGAATCATACTAGTCACACCTGCATCATATTGAAGTGAGGCTAGTTCCAAGATGTCATAAATAACTAATAGAAAATTTTATTAATATATCAAAGAAATTTGAATATTTGTGTTCTATTCTGAGTATGTTAGTTGTTAATTTTACTACAATTAATGTCAATTTTAAATAAAAATATGCAGTCGGAGTCATACTGGTAACACCGTGTGTCAGATTAAGGTTCCGTTGATTCATAAATGTCCCAAAGACTAGAAAATAAATTCCAATGATACCACAATTACCAATATAATTCATTTTCGATTTTCTAACACTGCATATAGATTTGAGAAAATATTTTCTCTATGAATATCAAATCAATATTCAACATTGACAGTTCGACAAATAAAATCAATGAAAAGTGTCGAAACTTTGATAGAGATGAACATGTTATCTCATCCCAAATGTACTATGAAAATAACTAAATAAGTATTATATATATATGATAGTGAAAATTAATTACAAATATTAGATAAAATGAGGACACAATTAATTAAATAAGTTGTATAAATTAACATTTTTATGATGGTTGTATACATTTTGACAGATAAATTTTAATGGAATCCACCTTTATAAGAAAATAATTATTATGTGAGTAATAAATAAAATAATAAAATTAAACAAAAATAAGAAACAATCCACTACTTGAATATACCAATGATCTTTTACACAAGTGGGATAGGCTCATGCATGAAATTGAAAAGAAATAGGATCAATTCCAGGCAAGGAAAAATTTCTGGATTCTATAGTAGCACTATAGCAGGTCAGTGTAGCAGTAGTGGCACTCTAGTGGTGGAGACACTTTTATGAACTGTAGCAGCAGAAGTACTATAATAGGTATGGTAGCAACCATGGTATCATAGTTGTACAATTCACCAATGGTCCCTTTAGGCCAAAAATTGGCTTTCATGGCTTTTATTCATACCACTTGGTATTGGGAATTTAGGTTATGTAATGGGTCTCCATCTACCCAGTTTAGAATTGGTATTTTCTTTAAATAATAAACGAGGCTTCGACCCTAACCATTTAAAAAAATACACTACTTCTATATATGTCACGTCTTCATTCCATTTATGTACAATCTTCTATCAAGTTTTCTACCCATTCATTGTTAAAAAAATCTATATCATCTTGGGAACATGAGCCTTTTTGATAATAATATTAGTATTGAAAAAATATAAATACCAAAATTATTAATAAATATTTCAAATGAAATAGATATTAACATCAAAATTATCTCTTTGTGGATTATAGTTTATTGATGGAATATGACCTCTCCAATAAATTAAAAAACATAATAACCAAAAAAATTTACATTTGTTTTCTTCAGTCACATAAAAACATTTAAGAGAATTATTAATTTTTTCATATGTATTTAATAGTGAAATATTATTATACTTACCTTGATACTTTTCTAGTTTTAGAATTATTCATGTTCCTTGTGCTTTTCCCTTGTCCTTATTCATTGTTTTTACGATATAGATACTCCAAACTATAATTAAAGAAAAATAATCAAAAAATAATCCAAATCCTATTTTTTTATGTTTAGTTCTATATAATTTTATGTAGTGTATTTCATAATTATAAACTCTATCATCTGGTGTTGGTTTGTTGGGTATCCATGCAGTGAATATAGGAAATAAATATTTGGAGTATCCAAATTAATCGCAATGATCATCCAAGAGACTCGGGTAAAAAATAGAGTAGATATATAATTCCTAGGTATAATAGTTGAACTATAGAAGGAATGGCAGAAGACACTATTTGGTACTATAGAAGCTATAAATATTCATCTGTTTTGGCATTCGGTCCACCGGTTTGGGCATAGGTTCCTTCAAGGCCTGCAGGCCACCCAAGGCCTTCGGGCTAGTAAGTCTTTCCGGACACCTTAAGGCCTTCGGGCCACCTCATGTCCTATAATCCACCACAAGGCCTTCTGGGCACCTAAAATTGTTCATGTAGACCAGAAAGACCATAAAAGGAGTAAAATCCCGATGAGGTTTCAGAGTAGACACATTCACTTGAGCAGTCATAAAGATGATTTGTCAGAGAGAGTGGGTTTGGCATTGCCATTAGGACTAGCATGTGCATGCACGAGAAGGGTATCCGAACAAACCAAGAAAAGGTGGATAGCTGACTTCATGATAGAGAAGTTTGGAATGAGTTGTTCCATGTAATTATAGTCTTTATATTTCTCTAAGACCTACGGGTCATGTAATCACTAAGCCTACAAGCCTTGTAAAGGTTCCCCCTCATCCATTGAAATGTGGTTATCATAAATAAATAAAATAAGAAGGCTTTTTGGCCATTCAAGGTAATATGTAATGAATAAAATGAAAATATATTTGATTTCATTAAATTTTAGTGTTTTACCCTTGTAATGTAGGCATTAATAATATTGGGTCATTCATATGTTTTCTTAAAAAAATTTGAGCAGGTTTACCCCTATTTTATCAAATTTTAGGATTCTATTTTTGTTTTTTCGATAGAGGTTGTGTGTGGATTGAAGAGTCAAATTTTATTTCATGGGTAAATCCCTTCAATTATTTCTTATATATATGTATGAAAAAATATGAAATTTAATTAGTTATAATTAATGTTGTATATTGTCTTTTGGAGAAACAAGTCATAATCACATTCCTCATGTATAAATTTACAATCAAGGCTCCCATCCATTCATAGATGAGGATATCATTTACATTCTCAACACAAATGTAGTTTTAACATTCCTATTAATACATATTTTCATCAAATTCAACTATGTGAGTACGGCCATTTACTAACATTGAATACATATGAACATTCAATCTTAGTAAATGGGGATACAGAATGGGTTGGGTAATGGTTCTTTCAGAATATCATTTTGATTAGTTTGTTGATCTTTTATATATGTTTGATTCAGTATTTTATTTCACCCATTCCTTTTCCCATATTTAATAACATTCATCATTTTAGACCTTTTTTTCATTAATTGTTAAAGGTATAACATTAAATATAAATTAGATCTGATATCGACATGTATTTTTGAATGTTCTAATGGTAAAGAGATGATTATTTCATGATCTTGTTGCACCATATGAATATCATCCTCATCATGTGGAATAGAAATCTTGAAACATGGCTCATGAGTAATGCTAATAACCACTCTCGTATGACCTATTGGAATTGGTATGTTGTGTAGCCTATCTTCTTGGATCATGAACACCATATCCCTTGCAAAAAGGTGATGGGTTGGTGTTGATAGTTATAAATAACATTCATTTTTACCCAATGTAATATCATTAAATAAATTTATCACTACCAATCTTATTACCATTTCATTCAAAAAATTAATTGAATATTGATTACCTCAACTATGATAGCTCTTTGAGGGGAATGGATCATTTCCATGATGGCAGGGGTGGGGTATCTTCATGCATTAATTATTTTTGATATGATTCTTCCCTTTTCATCCCCCATAACATATTCTAGAAACACTTATATGTAATGAAATTATTATTCAAGGTAATATATTCAATCTATCATCTCTACCCTTTATATATTTTGATCTTCCTACTATTTATTCTCAAAATATGTTTGGGTTGTTACCCTAAAATGTATACCTCTTACACGAACATACTATTATTTCCACTTTATGTCCACTGATAGTAGGTTTTCATCCATCACAAGAGTTGATAATTACTATGGATATGTTGTATTGAAATAATTAGAAAATATGTAATCATTGTTACATTATATGTATTTAAAGGGAATTTTTTTATTATGTCATACATACACAGTATCCCACTCTTTTTTTCAATTTTAATATAACTGTATCCCATTTTTTTACACATGCCTCCATCTATAGCACATGATGTGGGATGGTAGTGGATTTCGATTTGGAGTAATCAATCATTATATAATATATGAACATAATTATGTTGTTGTTTCATGTCACATAAAATTATTACATCATATTTCAAATACAAACCATTTTTTTTCAAGTGATGCATATGCCATCCTTGAAATATGGTAAGGGAATGTTCGCTTTGCTTCATAATCCTTATTTTTAGCACTTAGATTATATATCATAAACAAAAAATTCTCAATAAAATTTATGTATATTGGTATTGTGAAAAAAATTATTACCAACCAATATGTACCTGAAAGAGAGATCCACATGACAACCAATAAATGAATCCCACACATCATGGGTTATCAAGTGTGCATAAAGAAGTGGTGGGGGAGGTTTATTTTCACATCATCATATATAAAATAATTTCTCATTATAATTTTTCGAAAGACTTTATAAATACTTCTATAATGTATTAATACATATTTCTTATCCGAGTCATTTGCAATAATTTCACCCTTCAAGGGATGATGATGAGTAATCTAATGTTTTATTATTTTATTTTTTAGTAAAATAATGAAATGATATAAAATTTTTCACATAATATCAGTCTAAATTACTTTCATTAATAATGGACACCATTTGGTTCAAAAAATCTACAAAACATTGACATGTGTTTCCGAGTGATGATTCTAATGTTACTACTAAAAATGTCCTTGTTGGTGTTAACATGATGGTCATGCACATTCAGTTCGAAATCATATTTGATTCCTTTGGTTATCACCTTAATGATTTTTTCTAAAACCATAGAACAATGACACTTCATTTTTCTGGAACATTGATCATTTTTTCCTACCATTTCCTCATATTAATCATTATCATTATATTTTTACCAAAGATCAATAGCGTCAGCATGTGCAGAAGTTCACTATAACATTTTACTAGGAGAAAAAATGTTGATAATTCTATTATTCCAAATTAGTGGGAGCACCAACACATGAAAAAGGTTGTTATTCCTATGCACTAGGAGCAACAACATCTATCTATAGTGTATGGGATAACATAGTTGAATCTCTCTCACCATGAGAAAAATCAAATGGGCCATCATTTCAAATAATACAAGCGATATTAACATTTAAAATTCACATAATATAATGAAAATTTCATGTTCCATAGTCGACAGTTTCAATAGATCTATAACATTACTTCATATAACTTCGAATAAGATACAAAAATTAGTAATTGTATGATGGAAATTCATAGTTAAAATTCAATGTTATACTATAAGAATTAGATCATGCATGAATACATGGAGTTCATGTGAATTTTGACCAAAGAAATCTAAACTGGTCTATTAAACAATATTATTGATATTCTATGAATACCTATCGAGATCCTTAACATCATTCAAGAAGACTTAATACTAAAATCTCTCTTTCCTGGAAATATTGTAAGCAATAGGAGAATAAAAATTTCATTTTTCACCCTTCACTAGCAACAACTCTTCTCTTATTCACATTTACATGATGTAAAAGCAATTCATAATTACACCAATTTTTTTGGGTGCATTTAGAGACGTACTGATGACACTTTCCCATTCATTTTTTTTTCAACATTCATAACATCATAAAAATTTCTGATGTATAGAAAATTTCTGTAATATAATTCAAAAAAACTACTGATGTAATTTTTCAAATGGTTTTCATACAGTTTTTCAATAATGGTTAACCGAAAGTAGTGTCCACATAATTTATAATCCCAAAGAGTTGATCACCTATTACTAGAGATGGTGTTTTACATTATTCTGATGTTCGATCAAATTATGTAATCCAAGATTAGTACTTATTCTATCATGGTAGAAATATAAAATGTCCGTGAAACATAGTTTTCAATGAATGTTTCAACCTAATTAACTATGTACCTTTTTAGAAATAGGATACCCTTGTGTTCCTCTAATTCTATTTCCTGAAAAATTCCCATTTGTTGGAATGTTATTAATTTTCTCGTACAACAAGGCTCTCAATGTGAAATATTCATTTCTGTAAGCATTATACAATGTAACACGTGAATCCCATAATGATTTTAAATACTCAATAAATGGATACAAATAATAATCAATATCATTACATGGTTTCCTTTTCCCTGATATAATCATTGATAACATGATGTATTTTCATTTCCAACATAACCATGGTTGAATGTTATAATTTCCTAATACAACTGGCGATGTAGTGTGATTGTTGTTTTGGAAACCAAAAGGATTAACTCCATCTATATATCACATAACATAATGTGTTCTCAGCTTATTTCCATATTCTGTATACTGATTATAATTCTCTTACACTTATGAGAGTCTTCTAGGTAAAGTATTTACCCAAATTGATTTCATAAATATGCGTTCCACATCCATTTACCTATAGTATCATCACATCGATATAAGAACCTAATCCTTGTAATGATTAGATGGTACCATAAAACATTCATTGGATCGTATTAATCATTATAGTATCGAGAAGAAAATCACATTGTGCATTATTTAGATGATTTGTGGTCCTTGAGAGAAAATATATTATCATTCTAGAATGTGTAAATTCTTTCAGAGATTATACACATCGATCATAGAATTCATTTGGAATCTTTTTTTAGATAGGGAGCTCGTAATTTCGTAAGATCAGTCCATTGAGGAGGGAATATAGTTTTATAAAACTCTAATCACTCAATATGTTAGCTACTTTCAAATTATATAGTGTTAGTACAGCTAACAATGCTATATATTTAGTGAAAGAAAAATACAATGGCATCATTGAATAACTATATAACTTCTCAATCAATTATGGTAAATCATAATGTTCATCTTCAAATATCCATGTCATTTCCTCAAATAAATCTTCATCATAATTCATATATGTAATATCATCCTTGATATACTATTCTTAATTTTCCACACATTCAATCTTATTGATGATCCATAAAACGCAGTGTGATCATAGCAACTAGCTATATATTATTTTTCGGCATGTTTATTCCAACATTTATAACATTGATCTATTCCATGACTGTTCAAGTGTTATTCCAACTTCTCTAGACTAATTTTTATTTAATAGAAATATCAAAACCATAGACATATAATTTTCAACGAATCACAAGAATG
The DNA here is from genome assembly GCA_963277665.1 of Viscum album. Taxonomy (NCBI): domain Eukaryota; kingdom Viridiplantae; phylum Streptophyta; class Magnoliopsida; order Santalales; family Viscaceae; genus Viscum; species Viscum album. The sequence continues at coordinate 1,443,671,996 of OY728155.1, read as the reverse complement.
ATATTTTTTAAACATAATGAACTCTTTCACATTATCTTCACACTCTTTTGTCATACGATTGGAATGCATCCTTTATTTCATTATATCCATTAGATTTGATTTGGTAATATTAATATTTATGAATATAAATAAACATTTTCTGTTTCACTATGGTAACCATCAATCCAGATATCCCTAATAGAAGATCCAAAATAGCGAAATTGGCTATAATGAACATGAACATATAAAATATAGGCATGATCTTAAAATCTAGTAGTCCACCACAACCTAAAAAATATAAGAGATAACATTATTATTAAATCCTATAAAATATAGTTTGAAATATGTTATAAAAATATAAAATTTCTATAAAATTTAACCAAATAAGTAGTAACACATAAAATTGTGTTAAAACCATTTTTTCTGTGATTTAATTAATTTAAATCAATCACTTGGGAAAATATTTCATTGACCAATTTGTCTTGGGAAAATCAAATTTTTTAAATTTGATGCTAAAATATTTTATAAACACCCATTTTTGAAATAAACATTTCAAAAATGAAAGAGGTTTCTAACCATCATACTGTTTTCATTAACATGTTTGAAAACCAAAAATTTATATAAAACTAGAAATGGGGGAATAAAACTCAATTTTTGAAAACTCACACATTCTTTGTGTTTCAAATAAAAACTATTCTAATATTTATCATTTGATAACACTTTTCAAACACATTATTTGAATAGTTTGTAAACACTTTAAAATCATGCTTTCCTATTTTCCTTCTTTAAATCTTGTTAAAAACCACATTTAAAAAATATGAAAATCAAACCATAAAAAGAAGGATAAAAGAACACAATCAAGAAACACTCTCTCAAGTCACACAACATGGGGAAAACAACAATAAAATATATATAAAAACTTACATAAATAGTGGGGTAAAAAATAGAAGTACAGAGATAAATCCACTAAATGATCCTAAAAACAACTCTAGTGTCATGGGAATCATCAATAGGATCTAATAATAGAAGTACTAGAACTAGAGATATTAAAACAATATTGCCAATATGAACCCTAACCACACCCATAGAGGTCCAATAAAACTACCCAAGGATAGTTTCCGTAGAATTCCTTCTTGCGTGGGATTAAGGATGGTGATAACACTAAAACACCTTCATCCATAGGATCAATATAGATAATTTCTCTAGGATACCTTTAGCCATTGGATTATATAAAAAGTGTCTACTAGTATGAGGTCCTTAAATTCCATTGAGTCTAACCATCTTGGGTTTTCTAAGAAACACTTCCCACATCATTCCACTATCACAATATGGGTTTCCAACACAAATCTCACATAATATCTAAAGAGAATCCCAATTTGAGTCAAATAGAGGTGTTAATAGTCAATAATCAACATGAATTACATGAAAATAATTTAATATATATTAGGACTCACCTACCTCCATTTTAATATGTGTCCCTATATACATAAACACAAAAACAACATACACATTTAATCAGTAATAAACATCCCCACAAGGCATCATAAGCTACAATGCTCATACAAGAATCAATGGTGTGTAAGAGGGTATCACACCTTATATGAAAACTCATTTTTCATTAAATTTAATATGGTCCTTCTCTTTACAAAACATTCTTATAAAACCAAGAAATTTTTTCATTTGTAGTATCGATCTTATTATACTATTTGGACCAATTTTATCAAACCTCCATTGAAACTCAAATGGGAATTCACACTACCATTTAACCAAACATTGATAAACATTTAGATACATGATATGATTCAGAATCCAATCTACATTGAAAAACACACCCTTTAGAAATAATACATCTCATTTTTAAATCATAAAATCATTAAACACCACAAAATGTTGATATAAAAATTAACCAAGGATAAAAAATGCTGGTTCTAATTATAGGTCACAATGGTTAATCTCTATTTTAAAAATTAAACGAATTTTTCAAACATTTTAATCACATTCAAATCACTCAAACTATTTGATTGAAATCCAATAAACAAAAGAATAAACTTTTAAATATCAAGATGGTGATTAAATTTATTTTTAAATCCAAACTAATTTTTTAAAACTCACATTTTATTCTAAATATATCTTTAAATATTTTATAATTTCATGGAATTTCAAGTATTGCTTGAAATGAAAGTTGAATATATTATGCCTATTGAGAATTTAATTTGAGGACCAAAACACATTATAAAGTCTTATAATTTATTTATGAAGATTATTCATGCAATTTCTCAATCACATGGTGTGCCTGGTTTATTAAAAATTATTTTTAACATGTTCCAAAATTGAAAAGTCCTTGGAATTGAAATGGATATCACATAAAACATCATTTAACATTGAAATTTTACAGAAAAAAATTTAATACTATTACTTGATGTTACAAATATGGATTTAAACATGAAAAACGTCAGTGTTATTAAATTCCAAGGAAAAGACATGGGCTAACTAATGAAAAATAAATTGATATTGGTCAACAAATTCAAATATAGGATGAACAGAGCATAAAAAATAATTTAAATTCCATAGAAAAAAGAAATCCCAAAAAAGGGTCAACTCTTACCCTTCAGTACAACCATGAAGGTGAAACAATTATAGGGTCGATGATGGTACAACTAGGATCTACCGTGGCGAGTGTGGAGGCAGACAGAGCACCGACGAGATTGGTGACATCGAGGGAGGAGGGTATAGCATCGATGATGAGAAGAGAAATGTAGAGTGGTTAAAGCATACAATGTGGATTTAGCAATGGATATGAGAGAAATTGTGGGGATAGAGTTGGCATTAAGGGTTACAATGCAACCGATGAAGGCTTCCGTGAGAGAATGGATGTATACGAGACATAACCCGACTATTGGGTTTGATTGTTTTTAATCGGGTAATGATTTAATTAGCGCTACTTAAAAAAAGATGATAAAATTAACTTTTATCAGCGCTAAATTAAAAAAGCCCTAATAAAACTGACCTTTAAGAGTGATTTTTCTAAACTTATAAAGAACCACAATTATGAGCGCTAAAAAAACTGTTAATGATATAATGTTACTAATTTGTTTATATTATTTTATATATCTATCAAAATATATATATAATAAATGAATATATATGTATATATATTTATAATTATAACTATAAATAAACAAATATTTATATAAATATTTCTATACATAACAAATATATTTATAGAATTATATATATATATAATTATAAATATCATAAATATATATTTATTTATTTATAATTATAAAATTATACTGAAAATATTTATTATATATATTACAATATATAATAAATATGAATAATAAATATATTTATTATGAAAAATTATTAATATATCAAATAGATATTTATTATAATTTTAATAATATTTTTAATAAATATTAGTTTATAAATATAAATATATATATATATATATTTATAATTAAAAATAAATAAATAGTTTTTTATAATTTAATATTTATAATAAATATATTTTTATTTATAGTTAAATATATATATATAATTATCAAATTATAATAATTATATTTATTATAATTATAAAATTATAGTAATTATATTTATTATAATTATAAAATTATAATAAGTATATTTATTATAATTATAATTTTATAAATATATATAATTAATATATTTATTATAATTTTATATTTATTTAAAAATATATATAATATTTGTGGTTCGTTTTTTCATTTTCGTAAGTACCCTGTAATTATACATGAAAAAAGGGTGTTCAAAACCCATTGTGTGTAGGTACTATTGCAGTATTACAGTGATACTATAGTTCTGGATGATATTGTATCAACAATGACACCATAGGGGTGGCATGAAATATATCTATAATATTATATGGTACTTTAGCAGCGGTGGGTACTGTAGTAGACTGGGTAGTGTAGGAGTATTATTAATAAAATGTGCATTATGAAAAAATTGTTGGCCTATGGGCTATGCAATGATCTTTATGCCCACATGCCCTTTGGGGCCCATATTAATAATCTAATAAAGTAGGTGGTTCAGTTGGTTATCCCTTCAGGGGCTATGAACCACCTTTTAGACCTCTGTGTGTAGTGTGTCTGTGTTTAATGTAAACCCCCAGACAGTTATTATAATAAATATATCAATATTTATTAATAATTATAATTATACATATTTTTTTATTTATAAATATATATATTTATTTGCAAATATATTTATTTAATTATATATATTTATAACATAATACGTAACAAAAATATGTTTATTATTATTTCATTATTATTTAATTGTATATATATTTATTTATAATTATAACAATTAATAATTAATGAGATATTTATAATTAAAAAATATAATAAATAAATAATTGTTTATAGTTATAATAATATATATATATTTCAAAAATTAAAAACATTAAAATAATGTATTTGTTATATTTATAATTTTCAGAACATATATAAAAAATATATTTTATATTATTATATAATTATTTTAATATATATATATATATTTATTTATAATAAAAATATAAATTTTTGTATTTATTTCTAAATATTATTAATTTCTTTGAATATATATATATATATATATTTATATATATTTATAACATTATATGTATAATAAAAATATATCTAACAATTTTATAATTATTTAAATTTATATATATTTATTTTTAATTGAAAGTATAAATAAATATATTTGTATATATTTGTATAAAATTATATATATACATATATATATATACAATTATAATAGATGTATTCACTTAATAATATAATTATTTAAATATATATAGTTATAATTATAATTACAAATAAATATATTTAAAAAGTATTTATATAAAAGTAAAAGTTTATAATTATAAATAAAACAAATATATTTCTTATTTAAATATATTTATTTTAATTTTATATGTATATATGAGAACATAATATTTTAGTGGTTATAACATGAATGAATCATATACCTTTTAATGTTATAAAAAATGAGTCATCACATATATGGACAACATGTATAATAATACGGGTGTAATTGATAAACGAACATTCATGAGGAATACCTAGCATATACACATTAATTATACTCACGCTTCAATATATTTATTAACTAACTTTATTTGAGAAATATATTTATCTAAATATATATATATAATTTTAAATATAATTATATGTACAAATATTTAAAAATAAATCATATATAGTTATAAATATAATAAATATATATATTATTTTAAAAAAATTATTATAATATTGTGATTATTTAAATATAAATTTATATTTTTATAATCTTAAAAATTATTTAAAAAAAATAATATATATATATTTGAATTTTTTAATGTATATATTAATTATAAAGAATCATTTTTTTCATATATATATATATAAACATTATTTTTGAATATAAATATAATAATTTTATATAAATTAATACTATTTTTTATTAAAAAAATTACCATTGCTAAGAATATCGTAGGTAAATGTACTCATTATCTGTGCCAAAAAAGTACTGATAAAGGGTACACCTCTCTCACTACTTTTTTTAGAATTGATAAATGTTACCTTTATTAGTGCTTTTAACTAGTGTTGGTAAATGTGAGGCTTCTTTGAGTTCTCTTTTCATAGTGATGATAAAATCCGACGCTACCCTTGCACTGATCTGTGGTAGTGTTCTCTTATCCTTTGTATCATGACTTTACCTTAGTCTACAATACATATGATTAATAAACCAGTGAAAATGTGATAGGGAAAACATAGTGTAAATGAACTCCTCCTTAATATTATTGTTGCATGCCATGCACAAAATGTGGTGTGGCTGACATTCCTCACGATGTACAACTTCCTCAAATATAATAGATAAAGTTTATTAACATCATCTATACTATGAACTCATTTAACCAATATGTGAACCATTTCCTCTTTAGATCCCAACAATACTGTTATCACTTGCTAGAAATTTGATTCCAACAACACCTTAATTACACAGTGTGATACTATCTATGGGAATGGACATATCTGACCACCTCTATTGCCTGGAACCACCGCTACCTGAAAATTTCATGAACGCAACATGAAAAATATCACCCTAACTCATTAAAAACCACTTCCCTTCAACATACCCCTATTGATCTCTCAACTTTTGAGATATAGTGTAATAGTAATTTTTGACGCTACAACTATCACAGATGTTACGAGATTGAAGCGATATATCTTTCCATGGTGAAAACTCAATATCATGCAATCTCATCACTTGATACAATAAATAAATCTCCCATGAGATATGCATACCTCAATGTTTCTCATAATTACACATACTCAAAAAATTCATATACAATCAGCAACATTGTATAATCCACTCAATCATCATATGAGATCATATTAGTCTTCTAATATACTTGAATGAAATATTTTTGGTGGCTCACATGGAATATTCTCCTCCTTCAGCCTTCATATGTGTTGAGTTCAAGTCATAGTTATAATCCCATAGGGAACAGGGCAATTATAGGGGTATCATAAAGACAACGGTGAGCTTCCATCTTGATATAATAGGCCAATCTATTTACTACTAAAAATAATCCCTTTTATAAAGAGAAAAAAATACATTTATCAATGCTAAAAACTCTATTAATCAGAGTGCTGATAAAGGGGACCCCATTATCTATGTTAAAAAGAGTTTAAAAGGGGGTCCTTTATACTTGCAAAAAATGATCTAATAAAGACCCCCTTTATTATAGCTTTAACATGTGCTGATAGGGGGCATTATCAATTCATGAAATAACACTAATAAAGACCTAGATTATTGTAGTGTACTATTAATATAACATTACATCCATCAATACCCTATAACATGCCACCCTGCAAAAACATGTAACATGTCAATGAAAAATATATAATTTAATTGAAATAAATTTGACATCATAAATTAAAAATAATACACTTCTATATGAATTTCAAATAATATTTTGAAAATAAAATTTACAATTATCAAATAAAAAATTAAAAACATTAACATTTCATCTTTTGTCACCCGTGATCCCCTCTAATAAATGTCTGTCCATGGTATCTATTTCCAAAAAAAATATTCCCAACATGAGAATAAGATTCCTTATATATAATGAAAAAAATAAATTTTTGTAATACTATAAATAAATAAATAAATAAATTAAACATTAATATGAATGAATAATTTAATAAAATGTCAATTTAAATAAAGAATACACATTCGGAGTTATACCGGTCACTCCGTGCTTTGTATTGTTTTGGGTTGATTACTAATCATCACAAATGAGTTATGGATAACAGTCCTAAAATATCAGAACAATCAGAATGTGTTTCCTCAAACATGACTATGTAACATGATCTTTTACTAAAATAAATTTTAATTTTAAATAATGATACATTTATAGGTAAACCAGTCACACCATTCACTAAATTGAGGTGAAGTTGATTCCAACAAGTCAAAAATTACTAATGGAATTTTTGTATAAATTATCAAAACAATACGCATTAATTTTCTCTATTTTTAGAATTCTACTTTCATTACTATAATGTATGTCCATACGAGAAACACACATTTTGAGACATACAAGCCGCATCGTTTGTCAGTTTGGTGTGAGAATGCATCATAAATGTCAAAAATTCCTTATGAATCTATATATAAAATTAAAAATAAAATCACAGAATTTTTTCTTGGTTTTCAATGAGTGACATGTTTTGAACTAAAATGTCAATTTTAAATAAAAAACAAACACTTGTATTCATAATGATCACAAAATTCATCATAATGAGGTGTGGTTGATTCCTACATTACAAAAATAACACATGGATTGTTTCTTTAATGTATCGAACCAATCCAAATCTGTGTTATCATTTTTTAGTATGTCACCTTTTCTTTTTTACTTTAATTAATACAATTAAAAATAAAAAGACATACTTGGTGTCATTGTACACGGAATGTTCATCAAATTGAGGTTCAGTTTACTCATAAAAATAAAAAATGACACATGGATCATTTTCCTAAATTATAAAATCTATTTAAATTCAATTTCATGGTTATTAGTGTGTAACGTTATATTTTTTAGTAAAATTAATAAAATTCTAAATAAAAAGATACTAATTGAGTTATACTAGAAACATCATGCATCATAGTGAGGTGAGATTGATTATGGCATATCAAAAATGACTTATACGTTGTTTTATTAAATTATAAATCCAATATGAATGCATTTTCTTGGTTTTCAGTATTCCATTTGTTTTTTACTAAAATATTATTTGAGACGTAAAACCTGAGTTTTTAGTCACACCGGTTATATCGTTCATTTTTTGACATGAGACAACTTCATAAACATCAAAAATAATATATTAATTGACTTACTAAATTATCAATAAAATCAGAGTATGTTCTCTGTGATTTCAGTGAGTGAAAGCTTTTGAACTAAAACGTCAATGTTAAACTGATAACTGCCACTTCTAGTAATATTGATCAAACAATGCGTCAGATTGAGTTGTTGTTTATTCTTGGACATCCAAAATGTCACATGGATCATTTTCATAAGGTACCATTATTATAAAATGTGTTTCTCAGTTTTGAGTTTGTCACTTGTTCTATTAACATAAATTAAATTAAATTTTAAATAAAAATACACACTTAGTGTCATAACAGTCACATCATGCATCAGATAATGTTTAGGATGACTGTACACCTCACTAATTACACATGTATCATTTTTCTAAATTATGAAAATAGCATGAATGTGTTTTATCAGTTTTTAGTATGTCACTTTTTCTTTTTATTAAACATAATGTCAATTTTATATTAAAAACACTTTGAGTGATACTGGTTACACAGGGAAATATAATGAGGTGTAGTTGATTCTTTGAAGTAAAATAACTAATATATTATTTTTTTAAAGTATCCGAACAATCAAAATTTATTTTCTTACTTTTTAGTTTGTTACTTGTTCTTTTTACAACATTTAATGCGGATTTTAAACAAATAGTCACAAAAAGAATTAAAGCTGTCACATCGTGCATCACATTGAGGTGAGGTAGATTCTTATTTGTCAAGAATGAATTATGTATCATTTTACTAAATCATCAAAGCAATCTAAATGTGTTTTCGAAGTTTTTAGTATGTCATGTTTTATTTATACTAAAATCGAAGTCAATTTATAATTAATAGTCACATTTGGAATTATTCCTTTCACACCATACAACACATATAGGTGAGGTTGATTCTTAAATGTCAAAAATGACTTATGGAACGTTTTCTTAAAGTATCAATTCAATACCAATGTATTTTATAAATTTTTATTGTGTTAATTGATTTTATACTGAACATAATGTCACATTTATATAAAATGATTCACATAGAGTTGTAATAGTCACACCATGCATCATATTGAGGTATGTTTAATTCTTACAAGTTAGAAATGACATATGGATTGGTTTCCTAAATTATCAAAATAATATAAATTCATTTTCTTTGTTTTTTAGTATGTCACATTTTTCAATTATTAAAAGTAATGTAAATTTTAAATAAATAGACACATCTTTAATTATACTGGTCACACCATGCAACATATTGAGGACTGGTTAATTCCTACATGTCACAAATTACTTATTGATATTTTTCATAAAGTAAAAAAAATAGTTTGAATGTTTCTTCATTATTTTCATTATTTAATTTGTTCTTTTTATTAAATTAATATCAATTTTAAATAAATAAACACAATTATAGTTATAGAGGTCACACTATTTTATCGATTGAGGTGTGGTTGATTCCGACATGTAAAAAATGACTTATGTATTTTGTCCTTAATGTATAAAAATAATCCAAACGTCTTTCACTTTTTTTAGCGTGTCCCATTTTCATATAACTAAAATTATTGTCAATTTTAATTAAATATACACACTTTTAGTCATATCAATCATACCGTGCATGATATTGAGGTTCAGTTGAATCCTACACATCAGAAATAAATTAAGGATCATTTTTTAAAATTATAAAAACAATTCAAATTAAATTTCTCAGATTTCAGTATGTCACATGATCTTTTTGATAAAATTAATGTCCATATTAAATAAAAAGAAAAGCATTGTGTCATACTAGGAACAAAATTCATCTGATTTAGGTGCAGATTATTCCTAAATATCGAAAATTAATTCTGGATCATTCTATTAAAATTTAAGAATAATTTGGGAATTTTTATCAATTCAGAGTATGTCAATTTTCTTTTTTACGAAAATTTATGACAGTTTTTAATAGAAATAACATCATGGGGTCATAACTATCACACCGTGTGTCTTATTATGATTCGTCTGATTCTTATTCATCCCAAAGTCCTCAAAAAAACTTAACATCGAATTTTATCACCATTTTTGTTGACTTTCATTATTTTACTCTCAATAATTCATATTTATTTGATGTTATTTGTAGAAAAACCTTTATTTTTGTTTAAATCCATGTGAGTTAAAGAAATATCCAGTTCCCATTATATCATGAGACATCACAGAAATGATGAAATTAACTTCCTCTACTCATCATGTTTTCAATGAGAATTTTTTAGCTATATAACAACGAATCTATGCAGCGTTGGCAGCTCGACAAAGTGAATAAATGGAATGTTAAATGACATATGAATAAAATTAATAAGTGCTAGAGAATAGTGAAAATGAAATTAACATACCAATAGTAGATAAAAGGATGAAAAATGCAATTAAATAAGTTTTCTGAATTCACCTTTTCATGATGGTTGTTTACATTTCTATCCCATTTCGTTATTGCCATTATCTCAATTGTGGCCTCGAAGACCAATCTCTCATGAAAATGAGAATATTTGAACAAATTACCCCAAATAAAATAGTGGAATCCTAATGTATAAGGAAAAAAAATTATGTGAGTAATCCAAAAAAAACATTTAAATTAGTATTAAATGTGAAAAAATCCATTACTTCAATGGAAGTAACAAATTATTGATATTTTCTGTAGTATTCCTATAGGTATACATTCTTATTTGTTTCTATGAAAATCTATTCCAAATTATGAATATGAGTCATTCTTGTAGTTATAATTGCACTTGAAAAATATAAATAAAAAAAGGATTAATAAATATTGTAAAATAAATAGTAATTATATTTCAAAATAACTCTTCAGGGATGGTAGTTTTTCATTAAATATAATCTATCTAAAAAATTTACACACAAATTCACCATAATATTTTTGATTTTTTTATTCTGGACACTTGATAAACATTTATTAGAATAAATTATTTTATTTTATATGAGTTTTAATATTTTAAAACATTTATATATTTGTAGATACTTTTCTAGGTAAATATCTTTTTAAGGTCCTTGTTTTTATCCCATCACCACAATCATTTGTTTCATGATATTGATACACCACCCTATCATAACAAAATATTCATTAAAATAAAATATAAATTATAGAACACTATGTTTAATTTTAAAATGTTGTATATATTGTTTTAAAAATTGACAAACATGAATCTATCTGGTCGGTTTGTTGGGCATCCATGCATTAAATTTATAAAATAAATATTTACAGTATCCAATTTGACCATAATTAGCATCCAATGTTGACACATAACACAAAAGGAATAACTAATGAAAGAAATGAAATTATATTTGATATGTAAAAATTGTAGAGTTTTCCCCATGCATCATTGTAATTAAGAATAGTATGTCATTTTGAATGTTTTTTTTCAATCGATTTCACCAGGCCTCCCACCATTTAATCCTTTTTTGGATACTATTATTTTTTTCTATTGAGGTTGTATAAGGTCTAAGGAATAAAAACATTTCAAGGGAAAATGCATTAATTTTTTATGATATATACACCTACCAATAATTTGAAATATATTTAGTCATTATTAACATGGTATATTAGCTTTCAGAAAATAAATCATGAAAACATACCGCATGTATACGTTTACAAGTAAGGCTCTTAGCCAATCATAGTTCATGATTTCATTTTCATTATCAACCCCACTGTATTCTTCACTATCCTCTCTAGAAAAATTTTCCTCAAAATAAAATCTCACAAAAACTATTTTTTACATTGTATCCACATGAACCTTCAATGTTAGTAAATGCAGGTAAGGAATGTAAAGGGAAAATGTGCATTCAGAAGATCGTTTCGACCAGTTGGTTAATTTTTTTCAGACATTGTTTTGTTTCAACCTCAACCATTTTTCCATTGATCATATAATTCATCATTTTACACATGTTTTCACTAACTGTTAAATTTTTATCTTGAAAATTAAATTTCAAATTAATATGTTCTTTGCGTTAAGTTTTTATACAAGATTTGATGGCCATTCCATGAATGATTCAACAACTCAGTCGATTGTATGAATATCAACATCTTCAAGTGGAACAGGTAGCTCAGTGATCAACTTATGAGCTATGCTAATCCCCACTCTCACATTTTCTTTTTTATGTTTTATGTTATGTAGAATATAATCTTAGTTGTTGGACACCATATCCCTAGCTACAAGCGTATGGGGAAATGCTGATAGATATAAATCACATTCACTTTCACCCTATATAATATCAGTACAAGAAAGTTATAAATGACTAAATAATTCACATTTGACATAATCAATTATTACAATATTGATTACAATGACTAAGATATCTCTTGGAGTGGAATGGATCGCCAAAATGTTGGTGGGGGGGATCTTCATGCAATGGTTCTTCTTGAGTTGTTTCTTCACTTTTCTCCCTACCATAATAGATTCTAGAATCTATATCTACCAATGGAATTTTTCATCAAGGGTAGTTATTATTCCTTTCATTTTTTTTCATTTTCTTCTTCATCCTCTACTTTTTTTTCTCAAAATGTGTTCTGGGTGTCAGCCTAATATTTTCACCTATAACATAACCATATTGTTATGTCCACGTCAACGCCACCAATAGTAGGTTTTCATGAAGTGTAGATGTTTTAAATTCTTGTGACTATGTCAAATAGTGAATATCGAAAAATTATTAATAATTTTTATTTATTAACTATTTAATTAATTTTTTTATTATTTCCTAATTACCCATGTCTTCAACACTACTTTGTGTTTTCATCGACTTGTATCTCATATTTATTTGAACGTGCCTCCTTCTAAAGAACATGGTGTGTGATAAAAGTGGATTTTCATTTTGGATTTGTCAAGCAATATATAACCAAAGGAACATAATTATATTGTTGTTTCATTTCACAATAAAGTATTATAGTTGATTTAAAATATATACCATTTCATTTCAGGTGAAGTGTACCTCATACGTTCATTACGGCATATGTATGTTGGGTTTTATTCTCATTCCTTGTTTTCAGGAGTCAATTTATATTTCATAAATATAAATTTTTCAATCAAAGTGTTGTATACAAATATCATCAAACAACTTATTACTAGACCCAATGTACCTAAAAATACCCATTTATATGACGACCAATAAACACTTCCAATGATTATTAGGTAATCAGGTGTGAATAGATAATCATTCGGTGCACGTTTATTTCACATTAAAATCATTAAGAAGATGTCTTGTTAAAATTGTCTGAAATCCTCTATGAACTGTTCCAACAAAAATAAATACATTTTTAATTTGGGAGTATTATACTATAAAGTCACTATGAAAGTGATGATTAAGAATAAGTAATTTTTTCATTATTTTATTTTTTTTCATAAATAATTAAATGATATAATAATGATACCATAATCTCTTCCCATATCAGTCTTTTAAGTGAATGCACAACATGGTTCTAAGAATAAATATCTATGGAGACACATTTATGAGTGAACATTCCAATGCAAATACTGAACATGGATTATTGGGGTTAATATGCTGGCCCCACACATTCTATATGACCTTGTATTTGATGCATCGTCATTACATAATCTCCAGAAATATACTTATATTCAAAATCATCAATATGTTTTCCCTCTAGAGAGGTTGCACTAACATGTGTAGAGATTAATTGTAACTCTTCATCGGGTGAATCACGTTAATAAGTTCATTGTCCGTCTACACTACGAGTAGTGGCCGGTTGGGGGACCATTGTTACCACAGGATTAGGAACACAATCATGCACATAATACTTTATCTATAGATTTGGTTTAACATTTAATTTATATTACATAAATGAAGCATTGAATAGATAATAACATGAGGAAACATAATTTATATTAGAGAAAATTATAACCTTACTATTTAACTCCTTATTTAATAGATGAAGGGATTTTAGAACTCTATTGACTATATGAATCCCTTCATTATGGTATCCTATGACATAAAAAACTCCATCAAAATTGGGAACACTATGAATTGCTTCAATGTTCCAATGAAATATTTAACCTTTGTTGAATTATCATATCATCCTTTTATGGACTTGGTCAATATCAGCATAATTGAAAAATTTTAGTTTATGGGATCTGGATTATATTCTTATACATATTGTGATTCCATTTTAGTGGTTTTTATTTTTAACCTTCCTTACAAAAATTTTGTTTCACGAATCAAAATTCATATATATTAATTTCATGCCAGTTATCAATCCACTTGAATTGAAATTATGTTTTTAGTACTAAACCTATACACAACCACAAAAGTCCCATCAAACTAGGTCATTAATAATAATTTTCCCCAAATGGGATACCAAAATAAAATCTTCAAAAAAGAATCGATGGGGATTCATAAGCTATTACACATTTTATGAAAATATATTTTTTATAAAATATTAAACAGTCCTCTTTTTAAAACATGGTTCTAAATACATGTCATTTTATCAATTATAAAATCCATCATACCCTACTCTTCGAAAGAATTTTATCCAAACACCTTTGGAACACAAATATGAATTTACACTACCCATTGAATGACCATTTAAAAACATTAACAGAAACAATATGTTTCAAAATCAAATCTACCTTGGAAAACACACTGTTTTGAAATAATACATCTCATTTGAATATCATAAAATAATTAATCACCGTAAAACATTGATATAAAATTTATCCAATGATAAAAAAGTGGTTTCAAATATATATCATAGGGTTTAACTCACCACATTTAAAATAAAAAAAATTCTTACCTTTTTAACACATTCAAAAAACTAATAATAATTGT
The DNA here is from genome assembly GCA_963277665.1 of Viscum album. Lineage (NCBI taxonomy): Eukaryota > Viridiplantae > Streptophyta > Magnoliopsida > Santalales > Viscaceae > Viscum > Viscum album. The sequence continues at coordinate 1,443,656,871 of OY728155.1, read as the reverse complement.
TTTAAGTATAATTAAAACAGTAATGATTTTTAAATCATCAACTTAGAGATCACCATTGATTTTAAAACAGAATATATTATTTTAAAAAATATATTTAGGAATTTTCCCATACACTTTTCCTCGAATATCATTCTATAACATGGAATAAAACCACTTAAAAAATATTTACTGATAACAGGAACTCATATTGGCATAAGTATAATAATGAAGCACTTTATAAACAAAAAAAATTTAAAGATAAAGATAATATGATGGAGAAATAAAAATAAAGGAACATGGTATATAATATATCTAGTAAAAATATGCTGATGTATCAAGGACTGAGAGGAAAACATCAAATATAACCAAATTTTATTCGTAAATGAAACACAATACCTTTAAAAAGAGGATAATCGATGGAATGGATTATGTTTAATATATAAATTTAATTGAAATGTTAAATAAATAGTTTATTAACATCATAATCTACATTTAAATATATCTAATGAAATCATATTCCATGTTCCATAAGAAACTGATTTATAATAAAAATAAATTATATCATATAAGAGCTATTTTTCTGAGAGAGGATTTCTATGATAATTTTCAATAAAATATTACACTAAAACATCAATATCATTGTTGATTTTATATTATTTTTAATATTAGTTCTTGATCATTCTAGAAATCCCTTTTTTATTAAATAGTGTCTATCTGGGCTATGATGAAATTATTTTCAATAAAAGTAATCCTAATACAATAGATTTTATTCTTTATCAATAGGAATGGTCCATCAAGTACATCATTTAATTTTTGGATTTTGACTTGGTATATGTGGGATAATTATTCATTCCGTTTGATATTATAATTCTATAAATTGTGGAAAAATGATGAGTAATAATACTCATTGGATAAAATTTCACATCAAGGGTGAATAGTTTTATTAATATTAGTCTAGGATTGTTGATTTAATTAATTATAGAGGACAAATTCAAATTTTTCATGATGAAATTGGTGAATCATGTAGATGAATAGTAATATTATCATGTATTATTTAACACTAATGAAGATTATGGAGATAATAAAAAAATTGGTTGAATAAATAGTTCGGATGTACTTATTGATTTAAAATCCATAAGGAATAATGTGTAATGTCATGATAATAATAAAGAAGATGAAAGATTCCCTATAACAGAATGACTTTCAAGTGACTCCTTTACAAAATTTCTTCGATAAATTTTGGTTCCACCCAAATTAGAGTTATGAAAATTCATGACAAACATATGGTAATAATTCTTAGAAATATGATAAAACCTAACAGAATTAATTGTCTATTTTGGTTTTGGACCATCATTCCCCTTTATTTTTTGTTATATGTCGTCTATTTTCATTATTTCATGCCTAGATATCACCCTGAACCATGGAGACATCACCATATAATGTTGAAATAATTTCTCACACTAAGGTATATCGTCATCCACTCCAATAGTTGAACCCTCATACGACAAATTATCAACGCATCATGCCAGTACCTTCATGTTGGTTATCTCAACCAATCCATGCCACATTTTCACCCTCTAAAAATAACATCCATCCATGTTATCACTGAACAAGGGTAAGATAATGACTACTTGTTCTACGATAGGGAAGTGTGAAAGAGTCATCTTTAGATAATATAGAGTGAGGGAGGAGGGAGAATTGAAAAGGGGTAATATAGATTAACAAGTTACTTAAATACTCATTGATAATTATCAAAACATTGTAAAAAATAAATAACAACATTATATCAAAACAGTTATATCTTAAAAAAATATGATACACCACATGAAAAATGTTGAGGGATAATTATATATAAATGATGACCAATCAATAATTAAAATTGTTCCTTGATTGAAATACCATTGTTCAATGGCATTGAAAATAGGTTTATATTTGAAAAACTAATATATAATAAGATGAATATAAGAACAAACTCAAATAATGATACAAATTATAGTGAGTGATGATATCTCAAAGGGGATTACATTTCAACTAGTTGTGGTGGCATGGAGAGACACAAGTATGGAATGACAATGATAATACAGTGAGGAACGATTACAACATGAGAGATAGTGGCATGGTAGGGGGAAGTGATGATGGATAAAATGAAGGTGAATGAGAAGGTTGGGAGAGGGTGGTAGAGAAGGGCGAGGTGATGGATGGGTAGGTAGAGACAGTGGTGTGACAACAATACAGTTCTATAAATGCTTTGAAGGCACGATGGGAGGAGACAATTTGGGTCATTTTTATAACATCAAGGGATCATATTTATCCATGCATTTAAAAAACCGATGAAAATTTTATGTTTTATCAGCGCTAAAATAAAATGAACTGTGAAAAATGACATTTAGTAGTGTTTTTGTGTGTGCTGATAATGATGCACCTTTATCATCACCAAAAAAGCTCTAATAATTATAAAATGTTAATAATGTATTTATATTACTATATATATTTATAAAATTATATATATATTTAAGAAATATATATATATATATAATTAAAACTATAAATAATTATTTTTTATTTATAATATATATGTGATAAGTATATTTATATAATTATATATATTTATGAAAATATAAATATTATAAATAAATAAATAATTATTTATAATTATAAAACTATAAAAAATATATTTATTATATTAATAAATAAATATTTTTTTTATAATTACTGATGTTAAATGGTTGATTTATGAGTGCTTGTAAATGGAACTGATTAATCACCTCATATATCAATACGTGTTTCTTAGTGTTGAAAAAGGTCAGTGATTCCCTTTCACTAATCTGCAGTAATGTGCATTTTCCATTTCATCATGGTTAGGTGGATACGATTCATGAATCGGTATGACGAATAATCTGCAACCCCTAGAAACAAAAGGAAAGAATTTTAGTTCAAATTCATAGTTCCCAAATGTGATGCAATCCCACATAGTACATAAATGTAGGTGGGGAATCCTTAATATCTGCTGATACATGGATCAATTGGATGATGATAAAAACAAAGGTTTCCACACCATGGATTCCTCCATAGTTTTGACCCATTCTAATATAACTTCACACCTCCTTTAGGCTATCCATGCTATTTATCGGCGAGATGCGCCTTGTAGTTTATTGTGGTGGAAACCATTTTATAGCTATGAAAAATTAATATTTTTTCGCTTTGTTAGAATATTCTTATAAATTATATATATATATATATAAATTTAAAAATTCATTTTATATATTCTGTACCCATAAATGGATTACAAAAATTAATAATTGAGAAGGATTTTAAATTAAATTCAAATATTGATGAATTTAATTTGCAAATATTTTTTTATAAAATAGTCAAATATCTCATAATAATAAAAAGTATTAATGCTTGTGAGTAGTCAATTAACTATTTAATATAGGCTCATATGTTTACTTTAATATTAGTATTAATTCTACCAATGGTAATATTAAAAATCTAGAATTTTCTTATTTCTTTGTGATTTATTTTTGCACTGTGAAAACAATGGTATTTCTCTACAGTGAAAATAATCATGTTGAAATGGTTAATTTCTCAGTGAAAAAATGCACTCCAAAATATTTATATGTTTTTTTATTAGTGGTATATGTTTTATGTTAGTTGTACGTATTAATTTCAATCATTTTTTTATGATTGGTACAATAACTATCAAGATTGAAAAATAATTACAAAATGATGTACACAATAAATGTTATATTTTTTTATACATACTAATGTTGTGAATATTTGTGATTAAAAAATGGAGAAAAATAAAATAAAATTATAACATAATGATTTATATGGTTCATGAAATGTACCCTACATGCATAGTCCAGATAAACTATTCACTATTATTTGAAGATAAATACATGTTTAAAAGAATTTAGATATATAAATTCTATAACCGAAGTAAAAAATTAATGATAGATATTCTAGTGCACCTTAAATTTCTATATGAAATAGTTTTCCGCATTAAATAAATTTCCAATTTATCCACATAAATAGTAATAACATAATTGAATTTTATATTTCTATGTATCACTATTGTGAAAATTATTTATATAATTTCACGTGAAGACTTTGTGAAACTCATATATTTGATTCCATGTTTTTTATAACACCCATATGAAATATAAATTATCACTTTGAAATTCTATCTATTCCCCAAGTGATTTATATTAAAAAACACATTTTTTTGGGATATTGACTCACACAGTCTTTGGTATTTACGGTAGAGTAAATAGACCCCCATGCACCCATTTATGACCATGGTGTTGATGTTGAATGATGGAATTGGGGGTTCAATATATTTTATAGACTACCTAAAATCTGGATCCAAACATATCATAATAAGATCCCACCTAGAGACTAAATCTAGATATACTATATTTTTATATTCATGTCCTCTAATATTCCATCTTTCATTATGCCCCTCAAACCATTATTAAATTTAAATCCTAATTTTTGTAAAATAATGTATAAATTTATTAAAAATCATCGCATTTTTGGGTGAAAATAATTTTATAATTTTATTCAAGAGAGAAAAAATAAGAGTATACTAAGGGTAAAAGGATAACCAAAGAACAAAAAAGGGGATGGGAAGATATAAGCATTTAAATTATTGGATCTGGAGGGAGTCACCATTTTTCATCAGGCTAGTATGTTTCTAGTTTCCATGAATATGCCATAATCCCAAAGATCATTCCTATAATAATTTAATAATAATATTATATTTTATTAAAATATTCTTCATAGAATATAATACCATATACATTATAATGTGATCACACATTAGTTAAATTAATATAGTACAATCTATTAGTACTCTCTTCCTAAATCCTTTAAAAAACTTTTAAAATATATCACTTAATCACTAATTTTTATATTGATAACATATTATTCATTTTTATGTAATGTCCCAGCATAGGGTCCACTTAACCCGTGAACTAAGCCGGTGGGTCACATGGAATCAAGAATGTCTCGATATATTCTAGAGTCTACCAAATAACAGTGAGGGTGTAAATGTTGTACAGTGGGGAGACTATACTCTATTATTAGAATGGAACAACAAATAAATTCATTAATAACCCATAGAAGATACACAAAATAACCAAAAATAATCAATATAATGTGGAAGCACAAATAAACAGACAAACTAAATAGAAGAACAACAAAATCATAAATATCAAAACAACTAATAACATAGTAAAAATACTCTATGGAAGTGTTAATACATGGGTACATGACTCACTAAAATACAAAAAGGGAATAGTGGAACATGCATACAACCATGGTATAAAATATTATTAAATAGAAAAAAATCTGCTCCACTAGCATCTCAAGTGAATGCTCGGTCCTCTAATCTTAAGATACAACTATAGCTAAGCATATCAATAACTTGAAGATGGATGCTCTCCCTTAACAATACCTGTAGACAGATAATCTTCTCAGGTACCAAGGTAATCTAAGGAGGGCGTGAGATAAATATATTAGTAGGCCACCACCAACGATGTCTATGTGTAATCCAAGTAGTTCTCATAACTAAATAGTTTGCATGAAATATTAATTAATTAAAAATACAAAATAAAAAAATAACCAGTTGACAATGGTTCTTGAAGGTCACCTGCAGGGTCTACCTGATTCAACTCATTTTTGGAAGGAAAGTCTTTGCAGTCACTCTATATATATATATATCATCCCCCTATATAATCCAACTATGTGGGGTATAACTTAGTATATACCTAGAATAATAATGTTGGCTAGACTGGTGTGTAACTCCAACATCAATGACAAGTCTAACAAGCCTATAAGCTCAAGAAATTGGTTAAATGCCCTACATTTTAAGAAGAGTGTGAGACTTCACGTAAGAAACTTGGGATGGTGAGTGATACTTCATATCATTAATCTAATCATGGAACATTTCACGTAAATCCCAACTCTTATATGGTATAACTTGTGTGAGAGGCTGTACTCCACCACCAATGTAAGGGAATATAAATTGCCATCATGCTCAACACCCCCATACCATTGTATCAAATCCAGTATAAAGGTGTTTAATAATTATAACTGGCATAGGGAATTATATTCCATCCATACTTTTCATTCCTACCATTTACATATAAATGAGGCATAATTATATTTATAATTTAATACATTATGCATTACCTCTCATGTTCCATTATATCAATGTTCAAATACATACTTTTAATTTCCATATAAAAATGATCATTTAGACTATGCATAACTAAAAGTATTGGTTTCACCATGATTTATGTCATTCAATTAACCCATATAATTATTTTAATAGTGGGAAGCCATCAGGAGCATTTGAATCAGTATATTTCAAGATATTCAATTTATCGAATCATGGAAATTCAATTAATAATTCCCATAGAGCCATTTAAAAGGACACAATATCAAATAAGGAAATTTTCTACAAGGGGAATTCAAACCATAAGTGGAATAATCTCCAAAGAGGATCATTGGGTTTAAATTATTATTTATGTATTAAGGTAAATTACATATAAAGGCAATGACATAATCTATTTATATGATTTTTGTAATTAATAATATGACCATTAGGGTTAAACCCAACATTCCACACAGATGGGGTCTCCATAAACACGGATGACGTCCTCTAACTCACTATGAAATGATCAATTGGTGTATATCAAGGTGAAATGGTCAAATTGATATGATGAACTCAATATAAATGGGGTTCATGGAAAAAATTAAATGTATAAACAATGAAATAATTAAAATGAATCAAAACAAAAAAGGAAAGAATTGTTACAACCTACCTCAAGGCTGTAGACCACTACTCTCTTAATATTAACATCATATCCTCTGTGGGTTAGAAGAGATTTGGGAAACCATCGTATTCCATAAGAATAGGGAAAAAAAAATTGCACCTAAATAACATTATAAATATAGAAATAAACTTAGATAGAATTTAATTTACAGGGGTAGATTACCATGATGTATCCAATGATTCTGATATATTTTGAATCAGACCTTGGACACAAGATCATGATCAAGGTCTATTTTGAGTTGTTCTTGAGCTCAATATTGGAGGTGACCCAATTTCACATACTGAAGAAACAGTAGATAATAATAAGTATTCATAATAGTTAAATGAGGGGAAATTTGGAATTTTCACCCAAATTAATGGGGCACATGGTTTAGGCGCACATTTTGAGTACTTTTCGCAAACCGTGTGAAACCCCACTATCCAAAAAATAAAATTCTCACATGTCCATGCACCTAGGTTCACAATGTTTCAGAAACAAAAAAATGTGTTCAATATGTGCCCCATTCTACACTCGCATGGTTTCAAAGAAAACATGCACTATGTGCATCACAGTTTGAAAAAACCATGCAGCCCAGTCATTTGTCCATATTTTAATAACTTTGGGATCCAAACAATCTCATGATGCTCCTCAAACATTCATTTGGCCATAGTAACGAATTACTATTATATAACCATGGATAAAATTTTATAAACAATGTGTCTATACCATCATGAAAATACAGGTCTTTACAACCTCCCCTACCTAATGAAACACATCCCTGAGTTAGCCTTTTGAGGTTAAATAGGTATCTCCAATAATGATTTTTTTCCATTATTCCCGAATATGAGCATCTCATTCCCTGATTTCATCCTGTACTAATCATTTCTAACATTGCACCAAAATTAGTGGGACTAAACTACCTCAAAGTGTCTCTATTCTATGATAAAAAATATGAATGATATACTCCCCAAATGAAGAAACCATATCCTATTAAACCTCCCCGGACAAAAATGCATGATATGGTTCAAGATAGTATCAGTGAAACACAGATACATGAATGAAATCTTGCGTAGCCTGATATTTCTAAGGAAGTTCTTACATGTAATATATACGTCAAATATATTTTAAATCCTCAAAGGTTCAAACAACACTCTGTGATATCTTACCTTGCTTATGAATAAAAACATGTCCCAATATGGGAGATAATCACAGGAAAATAAAATCACTGACCTCGTACTCAAGAGTTCAATAGAATATGTTGTCATATGACTACTGTCTTGACTGATCTGTCATCATGTACTTTTTTATTAGCTCGACCTACATTGTAGTCTCCTGTATGTGACGTGGTCCAAGAATTCCTTCCTACCATACCTCTGTCCAACATAGTGGTTTGTGGAAATTCCAACCATATAAGGCTTCAAAAGAATCCATTTTTTGGGTATCCTAGAAGATATTTTTATAAGAAATCCTAATGAGGGGAATATGTTTCTCCTAGGAACCCACAAAGTAAAATACATGTGCACAAAGTATGTCCTCCAGAACCAGAATCATACACTTCATCTGTGTATCAGTCTATTGTTTAAAGGACATTCTTATAAGCACATGTGTACCCAAGGCCTTAGACAACCCCTCTCAGAACTGGGATATAAAATAAGTGACTCTTCTATAAATGATAGAACTAGGGGATCCATGAATACATTCAACAACTCTGATGTACAACATTCCCATATCATATATAGAGATGGTATCTCACATAGGTAGAATTTGTGAAAACATCATTAAAAATACATGGAAATCCATACTGAATCACATCCCAAAGGTGGTTTGTGAAGAATAGTCATGAAATCCATCAATACATCATCACATTTCCACTCTCGAATGGGCATTGGATTTAAATGATCTAATGGTTTTTTAAGTTCATCTTACATATATTGATAATTGGAACACCGAGAGATGATGTTTTCAATCTCACATTTCATACCAGGCCACCAATACCGACATCAACGATCTCAATACATTTTCATGACATCGGGGTGAACCGCCCATGATGAGCTATGAAATTTCAACATATGTTCCTCCCTAATGTCTAATGGGACCCATACACACACAATTAATAATAATGATTCACCCCCATCAGTAGTCCAACATAAAAATGCATCATCATCTGAGGTTGTTTCCCTTAGTGCCTATACATTGGGTTCAGATAACTTCCCTGACCTCTGTAGTACTAGAAGAGTATAGGTCATAACAAAGGTTGAGAGTATTTTTTGACCATCATCCTCTTGAACCTCATTGTTAATATTTGAGAATAAGGCCATAATATTCCATTCATCACTGGATTCCTAAACAACATGTGTCTGATTTTTCCATCTTGGAGCATCTTCCATATAATTTTCATTACCAAGAAGGTTGGTAAGATCAAAATAAAATGACATAAGGTACTCAACCTACCTGCATTTCCTGAGACTCATATCTCCCCATAAAAAGATATAATTAATGATTTTATTATATGAAAATACCAAAAAATTCCCTCTAATTAGATAGTTTCTCCCACAGTGTAAGGCATTCACTACAATAGTGATCATGAGGTCATGTATTGGCTAATTCTGATCATGAGGGATCAACTATTGAAACTCGTACACAATTTATCACTCATTTGGAATCATAAAAGCACCAAGACTAATACTAGATGGATCATAGTATACAATATAATTATTGCAAAAATTTTGTAATATTAGTATTTGTGATGAAGTCAAATGACCCATCAACTCTTGAAAGGTTGTTTCGTAAGCTTCTTACTATATGAATTTCACACCCTTATTTTTCAAGCCTGTAAGTGTTGTCTCAAGAAGTGATAAATCCAGAATTAAGAATATATAATATCTAGATATCCCCAAGAAACTCATGATGTTATATACATTCTTTGGATGCTCTAATAAACTCTATCTTTCACATTCTCTTTCTGTACTAAAACTCACGACTCAGAGATAATGTGACCCTCAAAATGGAATTTGTCTATCCAAAAGTGATATTTACAAAACATATCATATAAATGATGTTTCCTCAGTGTACTTGTAACGTCCTGGGTTCGGGTGCCATGCAACGGGTGCCCCGAGCCCGGTTCACCACGTGACCTCAAGGGAATTTTCCCAAACACTAGAGGCTACTGACTAACAGTGAGGTCCCAGGTCTGATAGTGGGGAAACGATGCCCTCATTTATGAAAGTGTAGCGCAGCAGAATTTAAATAAAACATACAACAAACAGCTGAAGCAGTAAACAAACACAACAGAAATAAACTACAGCAGTGGATATAACCAACAATATAGAAATGATGATTCTACAATTTTCAAGTTCTAAGAAAGAATCCATAACATGTTATACATCAATAAAATACAACATAATATAGAGTACAACAAACAAGAAAAACCGCTGGTAGCGGCATCGCAAGCCTAGGCTCGGTCCCATGCCCTCCTACTCCTCAGCAACAGTCAAGTACCTGTATAGGGACTCTTTCCCCAATCTACACCTGCAACAATGTAATCTGTTTGGGCTGAAAAGCGTGACCCAAATAGGGTGTGAGAAATATATCTTAGTAGGTACCCACCAAAGGCCCGTTCCCAACTGTGTGTAAGCATGTAACAACAGTGTGCAATAGTAAAATGCAATAAGGTAAGTAGTACTAAACAGTAACTAACTTAGCAATTAAATTTCCATTTTATTATTCATTTAATTTATTTAATTTATTAACATTCTTGTGCTCAACCGCACCAAGACCTCAGGCCAATCATAACCTTGCCCTTCGGCTAAATAGTAAATCACTCCCTCAGGCTTTCCCTCAGGCCATACAGAATCCAACCCGCAGTTATTGCCCTCAGGCATAACATAAAATTCCCTCAGGCATACGAAGTTTCTCCCTCAGGCACAGAAGTCAAGACCTCAGGCACGAAAGTTTTCCCTCATGAGAAATACAACATCCCTCGGGCTAAATAGTGCAGTGCCCTCAGTCTAATCATAACAATGCCCTCAGGCTAAATACAACAATTCCGTCTGGCTAAATAGGTAACCGGTCCATGACCAACAATTAAACAAGACGTATCAAGAAATTTCTCTCAAGGAAATTCTACAATTACTACTTTGAAGGCATACCCTCGAGTATCCTGGCCAAACGGCCAAACAGTGGAACACAGCCCCGCGGTGGTTCCGGATCCAAGCAAAGATCCCAACCAACATTTTTTTAACCACCTATGCAATTCTAGGCATTAAATATAGCAACGACCTCAACCACACGACACCCCAACATGGGTTCGTGGCATGAAAATTCACAAAATTGCACAAAAGTTGGAAAATGAATACTAAGACACCTACCTTATATGTCAACGAGGATTATACACGAACACCGACTCCATAAACGGCCAAGAACGACGTAGATCTGACGACGAACAAAAACCAAACAAATGTAAAAAACATTCCCTCGGGAAATAATTGGTATGAACGGTACCAGAAGAGGAGAGGGCTTACCCGTGCGATTCCAATGAGATCGTCCGAAGCCGAATCGGGTTCTAGACGAACTCCCGATGGAACTTCAAAGGTACGACCTCCTCCTTTGTCCCCAAAATGTCTCAAATGCCTCCTCTGCCAAATGAGGAGGCTACTGCCTATTTGAAGCCGAAAAAACAAAGTACACGACATGTACTTCTGAGTACATGGAATGTACTTCTTTCACTTAACAGTTCATTTGGCGGCACCTCCACACTGTTCATCCGTCGACATGAGTACACGACATGTACTCCCAAGTACACGGCGTGTACTGTCAACGAGCTGGCGGCGACTCCACCGCCTTACTGTTTAAGCCTTCTGACTGAATACACGGCGTGTAAGGTACCACTACACGACTTGTAGTCGGTTCCTACACCCTTCGTCATCGACATGGCTACAATCCTTGTGTACTCTTCCTAACACGGCCAAAAGTACACGGTGTGTGGAAAAGTACATGGCATGTAGTTACAAAATTTAAGATTTTTCCACATTTTCCATATTTTCTCAAAAAAACTTATGGAAAAGGATATGAAGAAGCCCATACCTCTATAATAAGAACCAGCTTCTTACAAACTTCCCCACTTATAGAAATTCATCCCCGAATTTCCCTTCCAAGGGTGGTGAAGATAATGCTTAGAACAGCTCTGGCCACTGAGCACGTAAGTCGGCCTCTGACTCCCAGGTCTCATCGTTCACTCATCCATGTTGCCATAGCACCCGTATGAGAGGAACTTACCGGCCTCGGAGAATCTTCGTGCTCCTGTCAACGATACAGATCCGATGCTCCTCAAAGGATGCATCATGCTGAAGCTCAACCTCCTCTAGATGAAAGGTTTGATATGGGTCTGAATGGTAGCGACGCAACTAAGACACGTGGAAGACATCATGCATGTCTCAGTACCATTACGGTAACTGCATCCGATAGGCAAACAGCCCGACTCTCTCCAGAATCTCAAATGGTCCCACATACATCGGTGAGATCTTACCCTGTCTCCTGATCCACTTGTGTCCTAGCCTCAGTGAAACACGCAAGAAAACATGATACCCGACCACGAACTCCAATGATCGTCTATGGCCATCAGCATAAGACTTCTGATAAGACTGCATGGTAGACATCTGCTTACGAATCAACTGGACCTGCTCAGATGTCTCCTGTATGAGCTGTGGCCCCAGTAAAGCTGCCTCACTTGCCTCTAACCAGCACAAAGGTGATCGGCATGGCCTACCATATAAAGCCTCGTATGGTTCCATCTCAATAGTTGCCTGAAACTATTGTTATAGGAAAACTCGACTAATGGTATATGCTTCTCCCAAGTGCCAACAAAGTCTAAAACACATTCATGCATCATGTCCTCAAGCACCTGTATCGTACGCCCTGACTGGCCATCTGTCTGAGGCTGGTATGCTGTGCTCAGAAGGAACTGTGTACCCAGCGCCCTCTGAAAGCTCTACCAGAAATAAGACATAAAGCAGGTATCCCTATCTGAAACAATAGAACAAGGGACCCCATGAAGACGTACGATCTCTCAGATATACATCCTTCCGAGATCATCAACACCAAAGGTCTCCTTGATCGGAAAGAAGTGAGCTACCTTTGTGAGTCTGTCCACAACAACCCACACGGCGTCATTTCCACGAGGTGACCTCAGAAACCCTGTCATGAAATCCATCGTGACATCATACCATTTCCACTCTGGAATGGGCAAATGCTGTAACAGCCCAGCTATCCTCTGGTGCTTTGCCTTTACATGCTGACAGGTGGAACACCATACAACAAAACCAGCTATCTCTATTTTCATACCTGGCCAATAGTACTAACTTCTCAAGTCACGATACATCTTGGTAACCCCAGGATGAACTGCCCAAGATGAAGAATTAAACTCCCGCATCAGCTCCTCGCATATATCCTCTGGAACCCATAATCATCCATGGAAACACATGACCTCATCATCGCGTATCATCCAACCGGGAGGAGGGTCATCACTTGCCACCGACTCCCATAGAACTAGGCCTTCTGAAACTAATAGAAACCTCATCCTCACTCTGTCCAGTAGGGTAGAAGTCACATCTAATGAGTAAAGATAAGTTTTCCCCTGAATGTCATGCACCTACAGATGCATCTCATAGAACAATGCCATAAGCGGCCACTCACCTCTGTCCTCCTACACTGCCTGTATCTGAGTCTTCCTGCTCAGTGCATCAGCTAATGCACTACCTTTACCAGGTGAATAGGTAAGCTCAAAATCATAGGATTTTAGGTACTCAACCCACCTTCTTTGCCTCCGATTCAGGTCACGATGAGTAAAGATATACTTGAGACTTTTGTCATTAGTGAAAACCACAAAATTATCTACCAACAGATAGTGTCTCCAACAGCGCAACACATGAACAGATGCAGCCAACTCGAGATCATGCCTCTGGTAATTCCTATCATGTGGCCTCAACTACTAAGACCCATACGCAACGAATCGACCACCCTGCATCAAAACTGCTCACATCCCAATCAATGATGCATCAGAGTAAACTGTATAGATATTCCCCTACTCTGGGAGTATCGGGATCGGTGCTGATGTCAACCTTCCCTTCAGGTCCTGAAAAGATGTCTCGCAAGATTATGACCAAACGAACTTCACACCCTTCTTAGTCATACCCATCAACAGTGCTGCTAAGCAGGAGAAGTCCTGTATGAAGCTTCTGTAGGAACCCACCAGCCCTAATAAACTTCGCATCTCAAACACATTTTTAGGCTGCTCCCAGGAAACTACTGCTCTCACCTTCTCTGGGTCTATTGCAACTCCTGCCTCTGAGACAATGTGTCCTAGGAAGTGAATCTGGTCCATCCAAAAGTGGCACTTTGAGAGCTTAGCATACAATAGATGCTCTCTCAGTGTACTCAATACGATCTCAAGATGGGTGGCATAGTCTTGTCGATTGTGAGAGTACACCAAGATGTCTTCCACGAATACTACCACAAAGGAATCAAGATACAGATGGAACACACAATTAATCAGATCCATGAAAACTACTGGCGCGTTCGTTAGTCCGAACGGCATAACCGTGTACTCATATAGACCATACCTACTCCTGAATGTTGTGAGAGGTTTATCAGATGGTCTAACACAAAGCTGATGATATCCGGGTCTCAAGTCAATCTTAGAGAACACTCATTCTCCACGAAGCTGATCAAACATATCATCAATCCTCGGCAAGGGATATCGGTTCTTAACCGTCAACTGGTTCAACTTCCGATAATCCACACAAAGTCTAAGGGTACCATCCACCTTTTTCGCAAAATAGACCAAAGAAACCAAAGGAGAATTATTGGGTCGGATAAAACCCTTCGCATGTAGATCCTCTAACTGCTTCATGTGCTCTTGCAACTCATGCATGGACATCCTATAAGGAGGAATGCACACCAGTTCGGCTCCTGGAACATTCTCATTAGAGAAATCGACCTCACGCACTGGAGGTAGACCAGAAAAGTCATCCGTGAAGACATCCCTGAAATGATCAACAACTGGAGGGAAATCTGTCTGACAAGTCCCCTGATCATCAAGATACAAACTCACAATCTGGGTTGTGACTCCACCTCGCCCATGATGATCTGGTCCAGCTTGACTCACCTAAACACCCCATTCTCCCTTGTATAGAAACTCTCCGCCCTCTGGTGACGTGAAATGCACCCTGCGACGATAGCAGTATACAAAAGCTCAAAAGGGAACCAACCAGTCCATCCTGAGAATGACATCATAGCTCGTCATCTCCAAGACATAGAGGTCCCAAAGGAAGTGACACACTCCAACCTCAAGGGGGAACTCCTTACACTGACACACACCAGCCGTCCTAGTCCACAACGAAGTGTCTAGCATCATGATATTAGGATAAGAAGAAGAAACACTGAGCCTAGGGCTCTCCACAATGGGTACTGAGATGAAACAATGTGTAGCACCCGTATCAAAAATTACTGAAGATAAAACAGAAGCTACTAGAATAGTACCTCTGACTGTTGATGGTCCGGGATCCTGCTCCTGCCGGGTCTGTTGCACTGCATATGCCTGCCCAGTGCCACAACCATACTATACAGCCTGGCTACCCTGAGTTGTCCCGCCATGGTGCCTCTAAGATCCTGGTGTCTGGCTACCATGACCACGACTGCCATCTCTACCTGCATGCCCTAACGTATTCCAGTTCCCTGACTGGTAAGAAGCCACTTGTCCTGCTCCCACACACAGAGTCTGCACAGAACCCCTCTCACTAGCCACTGGTAGAAATTCCCTACAAAATCACTACAAATGAACCATCTTTCCACAAGCTCGACACTCCACTGGGTCTCGTGGACACTTTGATTTATTGGTCCCTCTGTGCCACACTTGTAGCACCTGATCAGGCCACCTGAAGAAGCTGCCTGGCTGGTACTACCACCCTGAGAGAAGTCCATCTGTCTCTTCCTCTTGCCAGTAGAAATAGTACCAGTAACTAGTGCTAAACCTTCTTATCCCACACCACTAGATTCCCGGAGGTTCCTCTCTATAATCAGCTCCTGTTTTACAATCGCGTTTATAGTAGGAAACCTAAAAAGATTCACCAGTGCTCAGATGTCATACCAAAGATCATCCTCAAAAAGCCTAGCTCTCAAAATCTCATCACCCACCAGCACGGGTGAAAAACGCAGATGCTCTGTAAAACGAGAAGAGTAGTCCATCACTGACATAGAACCCTGCAGTAGATTCATGAACTCTCAAGCTCTATCTTCCCTCAGTGTCTCGGGAATGAAGAAGTCATTGAAGACCACCTGAAAATCTTCCCACACCATGTCCTTGTGATTCTCTATCTGGGTGGTAATATCCCACCACCTCTTGGCGGAATCACGCAGCATGTAAGTTGCGAGTTTGACCCTCCACCCTGGAGGCATCTCCAAGTGCTCGAAAATAGTCTACATCGATCCTAGCCAAGACTCTACAGCGTGTGGTCTGCAATCCCCTGAAAACGTAGGCAGATGCTGCTGCTAAAAGATACGTGTCAGCTCATCCATAGATGTGGCAGCCTGTGGTGCTCCCTGAAAGGTCTGAATGAACCGCAATAAGCCATTACGGAATTGCCCCTCCACTCCTGTGTCCGGTATAACAGCTGGAGCCGCATCTGGCTCTACTGGTTCATCAACTGGTAGCCCATGGCCCACCATCTTCGGAGTATAATCATCGCTGCTCTCCTGGAGAACAACTCGCGGTCGCCTAGGAGGGATGACATTACAAGGTCAAAAGAACGCCTCAGATTCATGATTATTAAGACTGAAAGCGAAGGAACCACAAAGGAACAAGAGGAAAAAAGCATTTCAAAATCTGCAAGACAAGACTACATGTCATGTACAATGACTACACGACATGTACTTGACTTCCCTTCCCCTACCCGGGTCCTTCTACACGTCTAAGCCACATGAATTCCATTCAACAAAACTACACAGCGTTTATAATATCTACTCGCCATAAACGATGTTATTTTCCAACTACCCGTGTCGTCTGTGACACGGCCGACTACTCGGCTTGACACTACACGACATGTTACACCCGCACACAGCGTGTACACCATCCCTTTTCCTGGCCACAAGGCTAACGCCACATGGTCTATCCTCAGACTAGACTACAAGGCGTGTCCCACAGGTACACGGCATGTTCAGGGAGAGGTGACACTGGCCCGTGTTGTTAGCTACACGGCCGAGTACCTAGGTCACACTACACGTCATTTATATAACTGGCACGACATGTTCTGTCAAGGAGTTCACCGACCCGTGTTGTTAGTTACACGGCCATACTCCGGGTCACACTAAACGGTGCTAAAAAAACTACACGGCGTGTTTTACCCAATCCCTTACCTACACTATGTCACCGCCCACACGGTTTGTGACATGGGAAGAGACTACACGACGTGTACTCGGGGTACACGTCATGTACTCAAAAGGTTCAATTTTCTTCCCAAACAGAAGAACATACACGACATGTATAAAGTACTACACGACGTGTATACTGGGTTTCTAGATAGTATGCCTCAAAAACATCCCTGAAACCCAAAAAATACTAAAAAACAACACTTAAGTGTCAAATTCCAACCCGTGGGGGACCATACTCTCCACGAATCAAAGTTGAAATCTTATATGTGTTATAACCAACAAACAGTCAATGATCCACCAAATTCCGGTCAATGGGGAACCATACTCCCCGAAAACCAAAGTTTTGTGTCCATTCTATAAACAAGTTCAATCAAAAATACCATATCACCAGGCAAGTATTTATCAAGCAGCTATCACAACAACATGCTTTATTAGAAAATCAACTATCCCAACATCATGCAAATTATAATGCACCTACATTGCATGGAAACTATGCATGGCATGTGATTTATAGAATGTGCCTATATGATGCATGAGACGGAATACCCTCATATCATCAGTTTGCAACTAAATAACACCCACACATAAAATATAAACAGCACAATCCATGTGTGTCACCCAACGATGAAAACATATCAACCTTAAAATTGTAAAATCAAAAGAATGAAAAAATATGAGGTAGATTGGATTTTCCCTGTACACGGGTTAGCTACGCCCGAGCAAATCTTATTACCAACTAATGTTCCATCCTATCCCTGACTACGACTCCAAATAGTATTTCAAAGAAAATAAACCCCTTTGATACCACTTTGTAACGTCCCAGGTCTGGGTTCCACACAACGGGTGCCCCGAGCCCGGTTCTCCACGTGACCTCAAGCGCATTTCCCCAAACGCCAGAGGCTGCCTACTAGTAGCGAGGGACCACGTCTAATAGTGGGGAAACTATGCCCTCATTTTTCAAAGTGTAGAACAGCAGAATTTAACTAAAACATACAACAAACAGCGGAAGCATTAAACATACACAACTGAAATAAATTACATCAGTTGATATAACCAACAACATACAAATGGTGATGCTACATGTTTCAAGTTCTATGAAAGCAGCCAGAACATGTTATACATCAATACAGTACAACAAAATACAGAGTACAACAAACAAGAAAAATAGCTGGCAGTGGCATCATGAGCCTAGGTTCGGTCCCATGCCCTCCTACTCCTCAGCAACAGTGAAGTACCTATATAGAGACTCTTTCCCCTATCTACACCTGTGGCAATGTAATCAGTTTGGGCTGAAAAGAATGACCCAAACTGGCTGTGAGAAATATATCTCAGTAGGCACCCACCAATGGCCCGTTCCCAACTGCTTGTAAGCATGATATAATAGTGTGCAATAGTAAAATGAAATAAGGTAAGAAATACTATACAGTAACTAACATAACAATTAAATTGACATTTTATTATTCATTTAATTTGTTTAATTTAGTAACATTCTTGTGTTCAATAGCACTGTGCCCTCAGTCCAATCCGAACCGTTCCCTTCGACTAAATAGTAAATCATGCCCTCAGGCTTGCTCTCTAGCCATACAGAATCCAACCCGAAGGTATTTCCCTCAGGCGTAATAGAAATTTCCCTAAGGCATATGAAGTGTCGCCCAAAGGCCCAAAAGTTAATCCCTCAGGCATGAAAGGTTTCCCTCAGGTGAAATACTACAGCCCTCAGTCTAAATAGTGTTGTTCCCTCAGGCTAATCACAACAACGCCCTCCATCTAAATACGACAATGCCCTCAAGCTAAACAGGTAACCAGGCCATGCAAAATAGGTAAACTAGCAGTAACAAGCAATTCCTCTCAAGGAAATTCTACAATTACTAATTTGAATGCATACCCTTGAGTATCCTGGCCAAATGACTAAACAGTGGAACACACCCCCGGGGTGGTTCAGGATCCAAGAAATGATCCCAACCAACATTTTTAACCACCTATGCAATTCAAGGCATTAAATATATAAACGACCTCAGCCACATGACACCCCAACATGGGTTCGTGGCACGAAAATGCACAAAAATGCGTGAATGTTGGAAAATAAACACTAATCCACCTACCTTATACATCAACGAGCTTTATACAAGAACTCTGACTCCAAAAACACCAAAGAACGGCGTAGATCTGACGTAGAACAAAAACAAATAAAACGTAAAAAACGTTCCCTTGGAAAAAATTGGTAAGAACGGTACCTGGAGAGGAGAGGGCTTACCCGTACGGTTCCAACGAGATCGTCTGAAGCCGAATCGGGTTCCAAACAAACTCCCGACAGATCGTCAAAGGTCTGGCATCCTCCTTTGGCTCCAAAATGGATCAAATGACTCATCTTCCAAATAAAGATGCTACTGCCTATTTTAAGCCAAAAAAAGTACACGACGTGTACTTCTTTTATTTAAATATTCATTTGGCGGGACCGCCACACTATTCATCCGTCGACATGAGTACATGCTATGTACTCCCAAGTACACGGCGTGTACTATCTCCCATCTGGTGGCGACTCCACCACCTTACTATTTAAGCCTGGCGACTAACTACACAACGTTTAAGGTACCACTACACGGCGTGTAGTCGGTTCCTACGCCCTTCGTCGCCGGCATGGCTACATGCCCCGTGTACTCATCCCAACACGGCCAAAAGTACATGGCGTGTGGAAAGGTACATGGCCTGTAGTTCCAAAATTTAGGATTTTTCCACCTTTTCCATATTTTCTCAAAAACACTTAAGGAAAAGTAAAGGAAGAAGCCCGTACCTCTAAAATAAGAACCAGGTTCTTACAGTACTCAATAAGATCTTAATATTCATTTCATATTTTTTTTGGATCTTAAATAAAATAATATGTCATCAAAAAAGACCACCACAAATGAATGTAGATATGGGTGGAAAACCCAATTCATAAGAACCATAAAGACTATACTTGCATTCTTATGTCCAAAAAGGGTAATTAGGTAATCTTATAGAAGATACCTCCTCTTGAATTCTATTCATAGTATTTCTATTGTCTAAACATGAACATGATGATATCCCCACCTCATTTATATCAATGAAAACACCTACGCTCCCCCGGAGCTGATTAAAGAGTTCAACTATTCTAGGTATTGGATACCAATTCATTATATTGATCTGATTAAAATGATGGTAATCCATGTAATGTATGAGGGTACCATATTCCTTTTTGGAAAACATTATTTGTGAACTAATAGGAAATGTGATTGGGTGTATAAAACCTCTATCCTTCAGCTCCTCCAATTTATTCTAGAGATCCAAAAGCTACTTAGGTTCCATCCTATAAGAGGGATGGAAAAGGTTCTACTCCTTGAATAAGCTCAATATAAAAATATAACTCTAAAATTAGTGGTAGAATATAGATTTAACCATGAAATATGTCCCAAAAGTTATCTATTATTGGAGATAAAATATTGGTTCATAACACCTAGTCATCAAGGAAAAGGCCAGTGATCTATTATGTCACATTTCACATCCATTTCTACTTGGGTCTAGCTCTAGTCACATTGACAACACATTCCCCATTATACATTTTCTTAATCTATTATGGTTCCTTAAACATCACCCTCTAGTGATAGTATTTAAGGTGGGATCGAAAAGGAAAATACCAGTCCATCCTGATGATTAAATCCTATCCTCTCAGGTCGAGGACATAAAGATTCCACATGAAATGATAATTACCTATATCATGGGGTAGTCCTTACAACAGTGAACACCCAATGATTGGATACCAAATGGTGTATTTAGAATCATAACTACATCAAATTTGTTGATATCAAGTCTAAAAATTCCCATAAAAGTATCAAATGTAAATGAGTGAGACACACCTATGTCAAATAAAGCAGAAACTAATGTAGAAGAAACTAGAATAGTGCCTTGAACTATAGATGGCCTGATTCATTATTACTTCGATGTATTATTGAATGCATGCAGATAGACTGTACTATGGAACTAAATATCATTTTGAATTCCCTAAAAATTAATTCCCTATTGGTAATGAGAAACATAAGCTTGACTTCCTCTTCATCGACTACCACCTTGGTGTGCTCAACTAGAGGTATTCTAGCTTCTTTCCTGTTGAGAACTAAAAGAAATTCTCCTGATCACAGAGTGGGTGTTGATTAAAAATCACTAGGGATTATTAGGAATGACCTTTAGAATCAATGTATATGGCTAATCCTACCAAAACCTCTACATTCCATTGGTTCCCACCAAAATTTGGGTTTAGTATTAACTGGGTTCCCGCACTAGTGACAGATCACAAAATCTTCTAAATGTGGGTTCTGACTACCACCACCACTACGAGTATAATTGAAAAATCTATTTCTCCCTGAATAAGAACCACTATTAGTTTTAGGTGCCAAAATTCCCTAACACATACCATAAGACTCCATCAAATTCCAATCTATGATAATGTATTTGTTGGAAAGTTCAGGAAGGATAGTCAAACTGAATACATCGACCTACAACTGAATATTGTATAATAGACCATACTTTAATATCTTGGTGATCATATGATTATCTCTATCTCGAGTAGGAGAAAACCACTATAGATTATTTAAACATGAAAAGTATTCCATAACTGACATAATTCCATGATTTAGGTTCATAAATTCTTTAGCTATGTCCACCCTTAGATTCTAGGGAAAGAAATAATAATAAAATATCATTTGTAAGTCTGCACTGACCATATCTCTATGCTCATTTTCATTGGTCCTTACATCTCACCACCACTTTCCAGAATACCCAACATAAATGTAGATAGTTTTACCTTATTCTCGGAAGGCGTCTCCAGATGCTCAAAAATAGAATGGTTTTTTTGATACATGATTCTACAATATGTGGCCCTCCATCCCTTGAGAATTTAGGATGATGATATTATAGAAACTCTGAAGTCAACACTACCATACTCAGGGTAGGTCGAATGACACAATGTCATAGAATGAACCTTAAAATAAAAACCCTCTCGGAACTAACTATCAATGCCTTTATCCTAAACCTGAAGAGGATCCACATGAAACGATGTAGGAGGAATCACTACTGGATCATTACCCGCCACCTCAGAAGAATAGTCATCACCTACATCAAAGTGTGAAACTGTAGGACATCATGGAGACATAATTCTATAATTACAATGACAAACCAATGAATAGATTCAAGAAACTGAAAATATTTCATTTAATATACTAGTTGGATAGATAGAAACAATTATTTAGAAAATAAAACACCTCTTTGAATACTCCAAATGTCAGGACTAGGAAAACGTAAGAGACCATATTAAATTAAGAGATACCCCACTACCCACTTCTATGTATAGGTTCCAGTCAATGTATCTATGATGGATATATATATATATATATACATAAGACGATTTATCTTACTTTATAAGTAATTTTCAATTTATCTTGTTCTTATTGGAATATTTAAATCACTTAGAATTGTTTAATCGTGTGTATTATTATTTTATGATACATAAGGTCTCATACTCCTTATGAACCAATATGTGTCATCCACTTGACCTACACCATAACATGTTCTAGACCATGTGACCAATGAACCAGGGATCAATATTCCACGGTTGATTTATTAAGGTGGCTTATTTAACCTATTAAAGAATACACTATAAGGTTAATATAGTCACTATAAGAATCAATTATGTTTTCCATCAATATTATAATTCTTAGCACAATTCGACACATATTCACTGAAAACCAATATTCACAGAAAATACATGTTTATAATAAACATGGATTTTTATGATACATAGCCTATTAATCATACTATTCTTATGATGATGTAGGTACTAATGAAATACGCTCATCTCATTGGGATTGGGTAAAAAAATCACATTTAAAAAATAACAATATAATCAAAATCATAAAACAAGTGCATCACCTAATGTTGAAGTCATATCAAACATACATGACATAATCAAAAAATTTATTACCCATCATAGGTAAATTGGGTTTCCCCCATATATTTTATTCTACATCAATAAACATGGTCAATTCCAAATTCCTTTAATTACTACACTCTTTAAACAAAAAAAACAATAAGATAATGAAAAAATAAAGGCTCTTATACCACTTTGTAATATCCCAACCTGGAGTCCACGTAACATGTTCCCCACGTTGTTGGGTCACATGTCCTCAAGAGCATCTCTACAAAATCCAGATGCTACAAAGTATCAGTGATGTTGTAAAGGTATTTTGTGGAGACTCTGCCATATAATCAGAATTGAATGACATAAATAATCACTAATAAAAAATAGATTAAGCTTGAAATGATCAAACATAATAAATAAACCGCATAAACAAAAGTAAATATACAAAATGAAAAAGATAAATATATAAGATTAAATACCCGAACAACTGGTAATATAGTCAGAATCCTCTACTGGAGTGTTAATACATGGTTGCATGTGATTCAGATATAAAAAAGTGGGAATATGGGAACAAGCACATAACCATTATATACAAAAATTTCAAATGGAACAAAATTTTCTCCACTAGAATATTGAGTGAATGCTCAGCCTCTCATCCAATGCTCCAACTATTGTTATGTATATCCACACCATAAAAAAGGACACATTATATTATTAATACCTACTAAAAAAATATCTTCTCTAATACCGTGGTCTCTCGAGTATGATGTGACATAGATATATATCAGTAGGCCACAAAGAATGGTGTCTATGTGTAATCTAAGAAGTTATAATAAGTAAAAACTGTGTTAGAAATATTAATTAATTAAAAATTCAGAATAAATAAATAACCATCCCAATAATGTTTTTGAAGGACACCTGGCATCTCTACCCACTTCTACTCATTGTCGTTGGAAAATTCTGAACATTAGCTGTATATATAGTAGTAATATGTCTACATATAGTATATTTAGGTACGTATATATATGTAAGAACATGGTTCTTGTTCTTGAGGTAAGGGTTTCTTGTTTTCCTTTTTCATTAAGTGTTTTTGAGAAAATAAAGAAACATAGGGAAAATACCAAATTTTGTGGGTACACGCCATGTACTTTTCTAAATGTCGTGTATTTTGGTCATGTGGGATTAGAATATAGGGTGTGTAACCCTGTCAGCAATGAAGGCTATAAAAACTATCTACACATTGTGTACTTAGTATTTACACACAGTGTAATATGTCAGCAGGTGAATAGTATAGTGGTGGGAGTATCCGCTAGTTGAGCGACAGTATACGCCGTGTACTTATGTCGACGGAGTAATTGTGCGGTGGTGTAAAGTAGTTGTCAGAGGAACAGTAAAAAATAAGAATTACATGCCTTGTACTCTAAAGTACATGCCATGTAGTTTTTTTTTCACTTAAAACGTGTAGTATCCTCTTTATTTGGAAGATGAGGAATTGGATGAGTTGGAACCCTATGAGAGGGGACAAAGCTTGGAGGAGCTCCTGACCGCACACCGGATCACTGATTCTTGCGCTAACGGTCTTAATTGAACCATGCGAGTGATTCATTCATCTATCATGAACCATTCTTTTCGATTCCTTCCCTTGGGGAAGTTATTTATGTTTTAATGGGAAATATGCTATCCCAGATCTACGTTGTTCTCGGATGATTTGAGAGTCTTCATTCATGTATTTTGATAAGAGGATATCAAGGTAGGTGGTCTGATGGTTAATTTCAACTGCTACATGTTTTTCTATACCATTGTGTTATGAGTCCATTATTGGGGTTTCATATGGCTGAGGCCTTAATTAATTAAATACCTAGAATTCTATAGTTAATTTAATGAATCTGTATAACTGCTGTTTTGGAACATTGCTTGGATCCGGGGCCACCCCATGGGTTCATTTCTCTAGTTTAGCTGTTTGGCCAGGATACCCAAGGGTATGCCATGATTATTGAATGCTTGGATTTTTCTTGTGAGGAAACATATGTTAAATGCTTTCTTATGCTTTGGGCTCGGCCCAGTTACTTGATCATGATACTTATAGCATGAGGTCATGACACTTATAGCCTGAGGGTGTGATACTTATAGCCAGAGGGAGGGACACTTATATCTTGAGGGTGTGATACATACAGCCTGAGGGCAGGACACTTATAGCCTTAGGGCATGATACTTATATCTTGAGGGTGGGACACTTATAGCCTAAGGGTGTGATACTTATTTTCATGAGGTCACGGTACTTACTACCCTGCGGGTGTTGTTCTGTTTTGCCCGAGGGAAATCATTCTTAGGTTTGAGGACACTTTTTACCTTGAATATTCCACTGTGGTAATTTGTGATGTTATACCTGCCAAGCTAAAGAACATGCTTGTATTTGTTTAGATAATATTTTAATTCTAATGGAACTAGTAGGATTAGCTTCTTTTGAGTGCATACTTGTTTACAACATTTCTTTACTGCACACTAATATTGCACATTTTCAATGATAGTTGGGCACAAGCCTTAGGTGGTTGCCTACTGGGATTTATTTCTCATACCCTATTTGGGTCATTTGTTGGGCCCAAACAGATTATATTGATCTAGGTGTAGATAAGGGAAAGAGTCCTTATACAGGTACTTGATGTTATAGAGGAGTAGGAGAGCAGAGACCAAGCTTAGGATTGTGATGCTGCTGAGTTCTTGTTGCGCTGTTTTGGTTTACCTTATTGTATTTGTCCCTAGTATTTTATAGTTTTATATTCTAGTGTATCCTATTTTAGTTTCTCTCTTTGACTCAAGGACATATTGCAGCATTATATATGACTGTTGGTCTTTTCTTTACTTCAGTACACTATCTATTTCATCATTGGTATTGTTTACTGCATCTATTTTTTTAGGTTTATTTTTCTCCACTGTGCTACACTTTGTTAAATGAGGGCATAGTTTCCCCACAATTTGACTTGGGCCCTCACTTCTAGTCGGCAGGCTCTAGTGTTTGGGGAAATGCGTTTGAGGTCATGTGACCAACCAGGTTTGGGGCACCCGTTGAGTTGCACCCAGATCCATGATGTAACAATGTGGTATAAGAGGGGTTCTTTTCTTCTTGACGTTCTGTTTGGAGCCTATATCCAGGGATATGATGGAATAGGTACATGGTAAAAAGTTATGTCGAGATGTTTCTAACCCGTGTATAGGGAAAATCTAATTTACCTCATGTTGCAATTTTTCTGATTTTTCAATTTTTCAATTGATTTGATTTTCACCGTTGGGTGACACATTTGTTGTTTGTTGTTAATATTTTTATACTGGGATATATTTTAGTTACAACCCGAAGAGATTAGGGTATGAAATATCTTGCATTATTTAGGAACATTTTAGAATGACATGTCATTAATAGTTTCCATGCCATATAGGTGCATTATAAATTTCATGTTGTTGTGATATATGTCGTGCTAGAAATGCATGCTGTTGTGATAGATTCCTTGATAAAATACCTACTATTTGATAGGGTGTTTTTACGTAAGGTTCTATAATGAATGCCAAACATTGGTTTTTGAGGAGTATGGTCCCTCATCAACTAGAATTTGGTGGATCATGGACTTATTTAACTTGTTATAAAATGTATAATATGCCATGTTTTGATTCTCGGGGAGTATGGGCCCTCACAAATTGAAATTTAGAACATATGTGTTGGTTTCAATGTTTTTTTGGGCTATGGGGTAGTTTCTATGTCTTACTACCCAGAAAATCCCACAATACATGCCGTTTTGTTCTAATTACATGCCATGTACTCTTCTATTCAGGAAGAAAAGAAAAAAAAATCAAGTACAAGCTGTGTACCCTAAGTACACGCTGTGTAGTCTCTAACCGTGTCATTGGCCATGTTGGAAGAGACACAGGATAGAGAAATTTTAGAGGGACCATGCTGTGTACCACCTGTATATGTCGTGCATGTTGACCGTATTTCCACCCATGTAACTAACAACATGGACGGTGGAAAATCATTGTTATACATGCCGTGTCAAAGCCGAACACGCCGTGTAGTGTAACCTGTGAATCAAATCGTGTAACTAGAAAACAAGGGTCGATGTAATCCTTTATTATACATGCCGTGTCTATAAGGAACACGTCATGTAGTGTGAGCCATGTGGAAAACTGGGTCTCTAACAACACGGGTTGACGAAGCCCATCTAGTACACGCCATGTAGTCTTGACTGGTGGAAGGCCGTGTGGATTTGGCCGTGTGGCTGGGGAAACGAGGTGGTGTACACGCCATGTTCGGGTGTAACACGCCATGTAGTGTCATCTGAGTAGTCAGCTGTGTCACTAACAACACATGCAGTTGGAATTTATGTCATACACACCGTGTACACTTTATACACACTATTTTGTCTCGTTCAAAAGAGATTCACATGGCTAAGCTATGTAGAGGGACTCAGGAAGGGAAGAATATTCATTTACACGCCATGTGTGTAGACAACATGTCGTGTGTTTGGGGTGTTGCATGACCTGTGCTGGAAGAGTACATTCCCATGTGAATGACTTATGTGAACATCCTGTGCAGTCATAATACACGCCATGTAGTCTTGTTTTTTAAAACATTAATTTTTTCTTTTTCTTGTTCCCTTCTTATACTCATTGTTTTCAGTCCTTGAAGATCGCGATCTAAGGCCTGTGTTAGTAATTGTAGAGTCATGCCGCCAAGACGACCACGAGTTGTTTTCCCGGATAGTGACAATGAGTATACTCTAGAGACGGTCATCCACGGGATACCGATGGTTCCTCCAAGATAGCCAGAAGCGGCACTAGCCGTTATACCGGACACAAGCGTAGAGGTGAAATTCCAAGAAGGATTTATGAGGTTTCTGCAGACCTTCCATAGAGCATCATCGACTGCCACATCTATGGAAAAGAAAAATTGTATATTCTAGCAGAAGAATCTTCCTACGTTTTTAGGGGATGGAAGACAGTAGGCTACGATGTCTTGGATGGATTTGATGCAGAATATCTTCGAGAATCTAGAGATGCTTCCAGGGAATAAGGTCAAGATCACTACATATATGTTGTGTGATTCTGCCAAGAGGTGGTGGGATGTTACCTCTGAGACAGAAAATCACAGATACATGATGTGGGAAGATATTTAGGAATTATTCTATGACTTTTTCATCCCAGAGACGCTGAGGGTCGATCGAGATCGATATTTCATCAATCTGCAGTAGGGCGCCATTTCAGAGATGGATTATTCTGCACGCTTCATCGAGCTACAGTTCTTTGCACCTATTCTAGTGGGTGATGAGACATTAAGGTCACTATTATTTTAGGATGGTCTTCGATATGACACTTTAGCACTGAAGAACATTTTCAGGTTTCCTACAGTGCATGCTATTGTGAACCAAGCACTGATTACTGAGCGAAACATGCGAGAAGCTAGTGGTGCAGGCCAGGGAAGTTCAACACTAGTTTCTATTACTATTTCTTCCATTAAGTGGAATAGGTAGATAGATTTCTCTCACGATGGCTACACTAGTCCGATGAATTCTTCATGTGGACCGGTAAGGATCTACCAGTGCAGTAAAAATGGCATAAGAGACCTCAGTGTCCACAAGAATAAGTAGAGGGTTGAGAATGTGGAAAGATGGGTTATCTGCAGTGTTTTTGGAGGATTTTTCTACCAGTGGCCAGTGAGAGGGGTTCTGTGCAGACTTCACATGGAGGATGGGGGCCAACAACTTCTTACCAGTCTGGAAATTGGAACACTTCAGGACATACATGCCAAGGTAGTGGTCGTGGATGTGGTATCTAGATATAAGGATCTCAGAGACAGTAGGGTCGGTCAGCTCAGGGTAACCAGGTCGTGTTGCTGGGCCGCAGCACTGGGTAGGCATATGCAGTGCAGCAGACCCAACAGGAGCAGGATCCCGGAACTTCTACTATTAGAGGTATTATTAAAATATCTTCGATTTTGTCTTCAGTACTTTTAGATACGGGTGCTACTCATAGATTGATATCCGTGCCTATTATGGAGAGCCTTGGGCTCTTTGTTTCTTATTTTTCTGATATTATGATGCTAGACAATCCGTTGGGGATTAGAACAACTGGTGTGTGTCAGTACAGGGAGTGCCCCCTAGTGGTTGGTGTGTGACACTTTCTATGGGACCTCTATGTCATAAAGATGACAAGCTTTGAAATCATTCTTGGGATGGACAGGTTGGTACCCTTTTGATCCATTGTAGATTTGTATCATCGCAAGGTGATTTTCACTTCACCAGAGGGCGAAGAGTTTCTATACAACAAAGAACGGGATGTCCAGGTGAGGTGAGGTAGACCTGAACATCGTGGGTGAGGTGGAGTGACAGCCCAAATTGAGAGTTTTATCTGGATGACCATGGAACATGTCAGAAATATTTCCCTCCAATGGTTGATCATTTCAGGGAAGTCTTCGGGGATGAATTTCCAGGTCTACCTCCAGAACGAGAGGTGGATTTCTCTATTGAGCTAGTTTTAGGAGTAGCACCATTGTCCATTCTTCCTTATAGTATGGCTACACTAGAGTTGTAGGAGCTCAAGAGGCAGTTAGAGGAGTTTCAGGCAAAGTGTTTTATCCAAACTAGTACTTATCCTTGGGGTTCGCCTTTCCAGTTTTTTATGAAGGAAAACAGTACCCTAAGACATTGTGTGGATTATCGAGAGTTGAATCAGTTGATGGTCAAGAACCAATATCCCTTACTGAATATTGATGATGTTTTTGATCAACTTTGGGTAGCACGAGTGATCACGAAGATTTACATTAGATCTGAATATCATCAGTTACGCGTTAGGGTGTCTGACATACCTCTTATTGATTTTCGGAGCAGATATAGTCTATATGAGTACATAGTCATGCCATTTGGACTCATGATCATGCCAGCAGTTTTCATGGCTCTGATGAATTGTGTGTTCCACCATTATCTGGATTCTTTTGTGTTAGTCTTCATGGATTATATATTGGTGTACTCCCACACTCGACACAACCATGTTACCCATCCTGAGATCGTTCTGAGTACACTGATAGAGCATCATATATATGCTATGCTCTCAAAGTGACACTTTTGTATGGACCATATATACTTCCTGGGACATAATATCTTAGAGGCAGGAGTTACAGTAGACCAAGAGAAGGTGAGAGCAGTAGTTCCCTGGGAGAATCCTAAGAACGTATTTGAGATACAGAGTTTATTACAGCAGACATGTTACTACAGGCACTTTATACAAGACTTTTATCGCTTAGCAATGCAGTTGATTGGTTTGACTACGAAAGGTGTGATGTACATTAGGTCAGAAGCTTGTGAGACACCATTTTAGGAGGTTACGAGAAGGTTGACATCAACACCAATCCTAATACTTCCAGAGAAAGGGAAGAGCTATACAGTATACTATGATGCATCAGGTATTGGGATGGGAGTAGTGATAATGCAGGGTGATAGAGTAGTTGTGTAAGGGTCTCTGCAGTTGGGGCCACATGAGAGGAATTACTCAACACAAGATATCGAGTTGGCTGTAGTTGTTCATGCGCTACACTTTTGGTGACATTATCTCCTGGGAGAACATTATGTGGTTTTCACGGACCACAAAATTCACAAATATATCTTTACCCAGCTTGACCTGAATCTAAGACAGTGAAGGTGGGTTAAATACCTTCAGACCTTCGACTTCGAGCTTGCCTATACACCTGGTAAGGGTAACCCAGTTGCTGATGCACTGAGTAGGAGGACTTAGATACTTGTAGTGTGAGAGGCCAGTGGTGAGTGGTAGCTCAGGGCTTTGTTCTCTGAGATGCATTTGGAGGTGCACGATAGTCAGGGGAAAACCTACCATTCTTCCATAGTTGTGACTTCTCATCTCCTCTATAGAGTTAGGATGAGAAAACTATCATATTCAGATTGCCTAGTTCTACGGGAGTCAGTGGCAAGTGTGCACCCTCCTCCTGGTTGGAAGATAGGCGATGACGAGGTACTACATGTCCATAGATGAGTATGGGTTCCAGGGTATATACATACGAAGATGATGCAGGAGTTTCATGCTTCATCATGGTCAGTACATCCCTGAGTTACCAATATGTACTGTGAATTGAGACGTCTGTACTAGTGGCTAGGTATGAAACAGGAAGTAGCTAGTTTTGTTGCGAGATGTTCCACCTGTCAGTAGGTGAAGGTGGAGCATCAAAGGCTAGACATACTGTTACAATTATTACACATTCCAGAATGGAAATCGGATGATGTCATGATGGATTTCGTGACCGGGATGTCGAGGTCACCTCGAGGCAGTGATGAAGTGTGGGTTGTTGTAGACAGACTTACAAGGATATGTCCATTTTTTCCAATCAAGGAGACCTTCAGTGACGACAAGCTCGGAAGGTTATATATCCGAGATGTGGTACATCTTCATGGGGTCACTTGTTCGATCGTTTCAGAGAGGGATGCACGTTTTATGTCTCATTTCATTGATTGGTTACAGAGGGCACTAGGCACACAGGTGCTCCTAAGCACAGATTACCACCCCCAGACTGATGGCCAGTCGGAGCGTACAATACAAGTGATAGAGGACATGATGCGTGCTTGTGTCCTGGAATTTGGGGGATCTTGGGAGAATCACATACCCCTAGTCGAGTTTTCATATAAGAATAGTTTTCAAGAAACTATTGGGTTGCACCTTATGAGGAATTATATGATAGGCCATGATGATAACCCCTATTCTAGTTGGAGGCAGGTGATTCAACTTTACTGGGGCCACACCTCGTGTATGATACTTTAGAGTAGGTAAAATGATTCAGAAGATGCAGGCTACTGCACAGTCTTGGCAGAAATCTTATTCTGATTTCCGCAGATGACCGTTAGATTTCGTAGTCAAGGATTAGGTTTTCTTGTGTGTTTCACTGCGGTTGGGACACAAGAGGATCAAGAGACATGGTAAATTGTCACCAAGTTATGTGGGGCCATTTTAGATTCTAGAGAGAGTCAGGCCGGTTGCCTATCGGTTGTAGTTACCACAGAGGTACATGGCCATTCACAACGTCTTCCATGTATCTCAGCTGCGGCGTTAACACTCATAACCATATCACGTCTTTCAGCCCGATGTGTCCTTTGAGGAGAATCTGATTCTAATTATAGATATAAGCATGGAGGTTCACTGAGGCCAGTCAGTTCCACTCATACAGGTACTATGGCAGCATGACCGAGTGTAGGATGAACCCTGGGAGCGGGAGACTGACGTACGTGCTCAGTGGCCAGAGTTGTTCTGAGCATTATCTTCACCACCCTTGGAAGAGAAATTCAGGGAAAAATTTCATTAAGGGGGTCTTTTATGAACCCGTTTCTGGTTCTTGAGTTACATGTTTCTTCTTTTCCATTGTACTTATGTGTTTTTTGATAAAATAATGAAAATAAATAAAAATCCCAAATTTGTGGGTACACTCCATGTACTGTTCCACATGTTGTGCATTTTGGTCGTCTGGGATGAGTACACCAGGCATGTAGCCCTGCCAGCAATGAAGGGTGTAAAAACCAACTACACGCCATGTACATGGTATTTAAAGGCCATGCAATCAATCAGTAGGTGAACAGTAAAGAGGTGGTAGTAGCCGCCAGCTAAGCAATAGTACATGCCGTGTATTCAAAAATACATGTTGTGTACTCATGTCGACTATGTAATAGTGCGGCAGTGTAAATTAGCCATCAGAGGAAAAATTATATAAATGAGAAGTACATTCCATGTACTCTAAACTACACGTCGTGTAGTTTGTTTTTTCACTTAAAATGGGAATTAGACTCCAAATTTTGTAGAGGAGTCTTTGGAAGAGTTGGAACATTAGAAGAGAGGCCGGATCTTGGAGGAGCTTCCGACTGGACACCGGAGCACTGATTCCTATGCTGACGATATCGATTGAATCGTGTGGGTGAGTTATTCATTCTTATTGAACCTTTATTTCTGATTCCTTACCTAGAGGAAGTTATTTACATTAAAACAAGAAATCTGTTATCCCAGATCTACATTGTTCTCATATTATTCGAGAGTTATTGTTCACATATTTTGATAAGAGGAGATCACAGTAGGTGGTCTGATGTTTAATTCCAACTGCGGAGTGTTTTTGGGTAACATTGTGCTACGCGCCCATGTTTGGGGTGTCGTATGGCTGAGGCCTTGATTAATTTAATACCTATAATTTCATAGGTAATTTAATGAATCTTTATAATAGCTATTTGGGATCATTTCTTGGATCCTGGGCCACCCCGTGGGTTCTTTTCCTTTGTTTATCCATTTGTCCAGGATACCCGAGGGTATTCCATGATTATAGAATGATTTGAGTTATCTTGCAAGGAAAAATATGTTAAATTCTTGATTATGCTTTAGGCTTGGCCCGGTTACATGCTCGTGATACTTATAGCATGAGGTTGGGACACTTTTATCCTGAGGGAATGATACTTATTGGTTGAGGGTGGGAAAATTATAGCCTAAGGGCACAATACTTATAGCCTAGGTGTGGGACACTTAAAGCTTGAGGGCTTGATACTTATTGCCTGAGGGCGAGACACTTATAGCCTGATGGTGTGATACTTATAGCCTGAGGGTGGGACACTTATAGCCTGAGGGCGTGATATGTATAGCCTGAGGGCAGGAAACATATAGCTTGAGGGAATGATACTTATTAGCCTGAGGTCATGGTACTTATTAGCATTAGGGTGTGGTTCTGTTTAGCCCAAGGTCAACAGTTCTTATGTCTGAGGACACCGTTAACCTTGAATATTACACTATGGTAATTTCTGATGTTATACTTTCCATGTGAAAGAACAATCTTGGATTTTTTTAAATAATGATTAAATTCTAATGGAACTAAGTATCTTCTTTTGAGTACTTACTAGTTTACTTCATTTCATTACTGCACACTTCTTTTGCACACTTTCACTGACAGTTGGGCATGAGCCTTTGAAGGTTGACTACATGGATTTATTTCTCACACCATGTTTGAGTTAGGTCGTGGGCCGAAACAGATTATATAGCTGCTGGTGTAGATAAGGGAAACTGTCCCTATAGAGGTACCTGATGATGCATAGGAGTAGGAGAGCCTGGGACCAAGCCTAGACTTGGGATGCTGTTAAGTTCCTGTTGTGCTGTTTTGTTTTGCCTTGATGTATTTTTCGCTTGTATTTTATTGTTTCATATTAGAGTGTATCTTGTTTTTGCTACTTTCATAGACATAGTGACATATTGCATCATTATATATGACTGTTGGTATTTTCTTTACTTCATCACTCTATCTATTTCAGCATTGGTATTGTTCACTGCTTCAGTTTTTGTATGTTTATTTTTCTCTACTATGCTAAACATTAACAAATGGGGGCATAGTTTCCCCAATATCTAACATGTACCCTCACTGCTAGTTGGCAGCCTCTGGAGTTTGGGGAATTGCGCTTGAGGTCATTTGACCAATCGGGTTTGGGGCACCAGTTGACTGGCACCCAGATCCGGGATGTTACAATGAGGGCAGGACACTTATTGCCTGAGGGCGTGATACATATTACCTAAGGATAAGACACATATATCCTGAGGGCGTGATACATATTAGCCCGATGGCATGGTACTTATTATCCTTAAGGTGTGGTTCTATCTAGCCTGAGGGAAACACTTCTTATGTCTGAGGACACTGTTTACCTTGAATATTCCATTATTGTAATTTCTAATGTTATACATGCCAAGATAAAGAACATGCATGGGGTTTCTTAAAAAATGATTAAATACCAATAGAACTGGTTAGAGTAATTGCTTTTGAGTACTTCCTAGTTTAATAAATTCCACTATTGCACACTATTGTTGCACATTTTCACTGATATTTGGGTATGTGGATTTGGTGGTTGCCTACTGGGATTTATTTATCACACCGTGTTTGGGTCATGTCTTGGGCCCTAATATATTATATAGCTGTAGGTGAAGATAAGGGAAAGAGTCCCTATTCAGGTACTAGATGTTAAAGAGGAGTAGGATAACATGGGACTATGCTTTGGCATGCGATGCTGGGGAGTTCCTGTTGCGCTATTTTGTTTTAGCTGTTTTATTTTTCCCTTGTATTATATTGGTTCATATTGTAGTGTATCCTATTTTGGCTGCTTTCGTAAACATAGGGACATATTTCATCATTATATATGATTGTTGGTCTTTTATTTACTTTAGTACTCTGTCTATTTCAACATTGGTATTGTTTATTGCTTCAATTTTAGTATGTCTATTTTTCTCCGCTGCACTACACTTTGACAAATGAGGGCATAGTTTCCCCACTATCAAACTAGGGCCCTCGCTTCTAGTCAGCAACCTCTGGTGTTTGTGGAAATTTCACATGAGTTCATGTGACCAACTTGGTTCGGGGCACCCGTTGAGTGGCCCCAGGATCCGAGACATTACAATATATCATCAAACTATATGAACAAAGTATTTTTGGCTGTAAGGCCCCATACACCTATAATAGTAGTGCATGTTGGACCAGGGTGTAACTCAGACATCATGGTATGTTCAAATAGCTTATAAGATAAAGCAATAGGGTACATTCCCTACATCCCAAGAAGAGTTTTATGCATCATAAATGACACTCGGGTTGGTGAGTGATCAATCATGTGTTGGATCTAATCATGAATCATGGAATGTAAAGACTAATTCTCTTGTAGTATCATTAGTGTAAGGTTCCACACTCCAAAATCGATGTAAGGGTTCATGGTTTTCTACCATGCTCAACACCCCCTTACAACATATCATATCAAGTATAATGTAATTTTCAAATTACAACACGCATGTGGAATTACCTCTCATCCATCTTGTTCATTCATATCATTAGTATATAAATGACGCATAATAATATTTTTAGTTTAATACATGTGGATTTATCCACAAGTTCCATGGAATCCATGTTCAAACACATACATTGAATTTCAATTCATAATAATCATTTAGATTAATCAAAACCAAAATGAATGATTTTACCATCCTTTATGTATCATTTATTTTATATATTTAATTAATTTAAAATAATGGAATAAATCATTACCATTCCCCTCAATTCAGTTCAATCTATTTAATTTACTAAAAACTGGTAATTCAATTATTAATGCTAAAAGAGGAATTTCAAAGGTTACATAGTCAATGATGACAATTGCGTACATGGTAAATTCCAACCATTAGTGGGATAATCACCTATAAGGTACATTGGGGATCAATTAATATTCATGTACTAATGTAAATTTCCATTGAATTATAATAATGAAGCTAATTAGCTATTCTAGGAAATTAAGAATTTTAACAATGAGGTGAAGCATAATTTGGATCAATCATGGTGTTTCCATACAAATGGTATAAATACTCTAACTCACTAATGAAGGATCAATAAGTCTATATCACTGTGAAATAGTCAAATTGATATGAATAATTCAGTATAAAGGGGGTGATCAAAAAATAGTTTCATGTGTCACAACAACATAATTATAAATCATTAAAACTCAATGGAAAAATCACGTGAACACCAAACTCAAGGTTGTAGATGAATAATCGCTCAATATCAAACTAATATTTGGATTAGGGTAGAAGATATATGAGAAATGGTCTAACAAACTGAAAATAGGGGAAATGATCTTATACCTAAATAGAATGATGGATTTTTAAGTAAATATAGATTAGACGTTAAAGACTAGGGGAGTTTACTAAGATGGATCCAATGGTTCTGAAGGATATTGATCTTTGGATGAGATATCTAGCTCAATGCATAGATTGTTGTGTTTCTAAAATCAAAATAGGAGGAGACCCATTTTCATCTTATAGAGAATCAAAGGAGAATATTAATAGAAATAATATTTAAATGATGGAGAAATTTGAATTTCCACCCAAAATATGTATTTCACGGTATATGTGGACAATTTGAAAGTAGTTCACAAATTATGCGATAACCCACCATACAAAAACCATCAATTTTCACAAGGTTGTGAAAATGAGGTAACATGGTTTTTGTAAAACCATACAGACTGTACGTTCTCCTATCTGCAACTGTATGGTTTCTCAAAAAATGTGTCGGTAGTGTATAACGGTTTGAACAGACATAAGACATAGTATTTTTCCAATTTTTCTAGAACACTAGGCTCCAATCAAGCACTAAATTCTACCAGAACTTCTTTAGGCTATACCAAACATTTACCAATCATAAAACAAGGATTCCAATTGAAATAAAAATGATCTATACCATTGTGAAAAGGCAGTTCATTACATTATAGTAGACAATGAAGCAATATTATATAATTGTGACACACAAATCACTATTGTTCCCCTATAGGTATGAAAATATCTTTTACATATTTTTATATCAACGTGATCACCCAAGATTGCATCATCTTATCCCTATAAACCCATCCTTGCTTTAAATCACAAATAACAATTATTTCATAACTTCAAATATCATAGCACAAACACCACAACATTCTAATGCATCATTCTAGGAGTTTCCATATAAAGTTCCCAAAATGTGATGTATCACAAATAGAGTGGATTTAATTAGAGATACGCATTTATAGAGTACATCATATTGAAATTAAACCCTTTAATGTGATAAAACTCAATATTATCAAATTTAATTTATAACTAGTACTCTTATCCAATAAAGAAAATTTTATGCAAGAAAAATATGCATTTTACATTGTTCTACCCTAGAGTGGGTGATTATGTCTTTGATATGTTTGGGTCTCGTAAGAGACACAAATTTTCAACTTGAATCAATAAATAATCAAAAATTGAATGGGTATCCATTTTCCGTTACCCAAAATTGGTTCCCAAAATTATTGTACACTGAAAAGTGATTATACTGGTTTCTAATGGATTACTATATTTCCAAAAAATGTGATTATGATCAATTTTAGTCCTTGTTACTTCCATAAAAAACTTATATTCCTATAATTTTTATATATTAATTGAAACAAATTTATTATAACGTCCCAGTTCCGTGTTATACCCAAAGGTTACCCATACCCGGTTTGTCACATGGCCTCAAGTACATTTCCATGAATTCTAGAGGCTACTGACTAGAATTAAGGGTCTTTATTGTGATAGTAGGGAATCTATGACATCATTGGAAGAGAAACACTACAAAATAACAATAACAAAAAATATTGGAAGCATTAATACCAAACAAAAAAGTAAACAATGGAAGACTGATAGTATAATCAACTAATGTATATATATATATAAATAATTATTCATGACTGAAGTATATAGGAAAGCATCCAAAAAGTCACAATTTTGGAAATACATCAATAAAACCATAGTACAAAAAATAGTGAACACCAATAACATCGCAAGCCTTAGTTTGGTCCCATGATCTATAGCTCTATCAGCAATCATGTACCAGAAGTAGAAGGGCACTTTCCCATATCTATACCTACTAAAATAAAATCAGTTTGGGTTGCAAAGCATGAACCAATCAATGTGTGAGATGAATATTAGTAGGAAACTACTAGAAGATTTTTTCCTAACTACCACTGAATATATATAGTAGGAAATATAAAAAATGAATTAATAAACTAGGAAGTAATCCAAAGTAATCAGTATTAGAGTTTCCAATTTCATAAATTTACACTTATTAATTATTCAAATAATTGAATAATGAAATATTGGGATATAGACTAAGCTCTATATCCCCTTTGTAAAGTTAAAACAGATGTCTCAAAAAACCATATAAAAATCATGTAAGACTGATTCCAAGATTGTGCTTTGTCTTGGTAGGCTGATCATAATCAATCAATAATTCAAACAGAATAATATGGGAATGTTATCATAGCCTAACCCCTCTGGTTCATCATATCATCAAATAAATAATAATATATTGACCCTCTGGGAAATCTCACACAGTCATACGCACTTGGTATCATGAAAACAAAGACTCTATGAGGAATCACTCCCATCAATTCCTCTTGCGGTGTTTTAATGATAACCTATAGACACTATAAGGAAGAATTAAATTTCAATTCCCCTTGTGGTCTAGTAATGGTATACTACAAACACTACGAGGGGTAACTAACCATCAATCCCCCAAATGGTCTCATAATATATATATAACAGACCCTCTGGGGAATCCCTCAACGACAATTCCCCCTATAGTCTAACTACACTAGGTTCTCACATCTCCGTGTAATACAATTGTTCAAAATGATATCTAGAAGCCCAAAGTTAAATCATATACTATAATCCAAATAATCTAGAAGCGATCAATTCCAAACTAACATGAAAGGCAAGGAAACAAGGCCAACCTCATAGGAATCCGAGACCAAACGACCATAAGAATTCAAACATGGAAATACGCCCATGACGTGTCCCAAAAACATGAAATCTAGATTAATATAACAATGCAAACGGTTATTATATCAATCAATATATGTATGATGATTTCATGTTTTAATTCCATAACAAAAAATACTTGAATCATGGGTTATCAACACTTAGGCATATATAACTGAAATAAAAAATCCAAAAGTCAAAAAACAACATACCTCAACATTGTATGATTAAAACTATTGAATGTCAGCTCTTGAATCATCATAGAACGTCGTAGATCTATAAAAAGGTAAAAAAAATTCAACTTTGGGTAAGTTAAGAACGAGGAGAAATGAGGAAGAGAGGCTCTAGGGAAAGAGAGAACTCACTGGTGGAAATCCAACGAACCTGGAGGTGCCACAATTTGAGCATAGATAGAGGAAAAGGAGGTTCTCAAAGATTCATGGCCATACAACATTCTCTTGTATGAGACATGGGAAAAAGAAATGAGTTCTAAATATGAGACACGACCCCAATCCGATTAATCAAATAAAAAGTCAAGTACACATCATGTTCATTTAATGAAACAATATGTACTAGCCACAACTAGCCCTCACTTTAGGCGGTCCACACGGAAATGTACTCACCCATTACACCACCAGTACACGACCACCCACGTCATCCAGGTAAACATTGTGTACTCCAGAGTATATGATGTGTATATAGAAAATTTCCAAAACAAATATTTTTCATATAAAACATCAAAAATCAAGTTCCATACCTAAAATGAAGATATGGGTTCTTAAAAATGAACCCCTTAAAAAATTTATCCTTAAAATTCCCTTCTAAGGGTGGTGATGAAGACACATCAGACCACCCTCGCCATAGTAATCGTACATCGGCCTTCCACTCCCGTTTATTGTCCAGTACTCGCATGTGCTGCCACAACACCCAAATTAGAGGAATAGACCCCCCATGTAGAAACATTTTATTTCGACCCATAATCCATATAGGGTACTCTTAAAAGGATTCATCCACCTCCAAATAATCCTCCTAAGTAAGAAAGATGTGAGATATGTATGAAAACTATGTTCGATTATTAGAAGAATGGAAGACGTCATGCATAGCCCAATACCTATTAGCTAACTACAATAGATTGGAAAATGTCTTGAATCTCTCCAAAACATCTAATGACCAAACATATCTTAGTGAAGCATCCCCTATCTCTTAATCCTCATGTGTGCCATATTCTCTATTAAACATAAGGAATCATGATCTCCATCCACAAACTCCAGAGGTCCTCTGGGTTGATCAACATAAGATTATTTCCAGGACTGTGCACTATCCATATTGTTCTGAATCAACTCCACCTACTCAGTGGTCTCTTGGACTAGACGAGGTCTCAGCATAGCTGCCTCTATTACCTCCTGTCAATAATGGGGTGATCGGCATGTCCTACCGTATAAATTCCCATTAGGTGACATGTGAATCATCTCCGGAAAACTATTGTTGTAGGACAAATCCACTATGGGTATGTGTCTCTCCTAAGAGCCCCCAAATTCAACAATTCATACATGAAGCATGTCCTCCAAAACCTGAATTGAATGCTCAGACTAGCCATCTATCTGGGGATGGTGTATTTTACTCAGAAGTACAAGTGTTCCCAAATCCCTCTATAGTCCCTTCCAGACACGAGAAGAAGAAAAATAATCCCTTTCTGAAACGATAGAGTGTGGAACTCCATGAAAACAAAAAATCTATTTCACATACAACATTCCAAGATCAATAACACTAAATTGTCCATGATTGATAATAAGGGTGAAACCATTGTGAGTATATAAATGACAAAACAAAACTTTATCATTAAGATAATGTGATCTTGATAAACCCATCAGAAAATCAATGAAGACATAATTCTACTTCCACTAAGGAATGGGTAACTGCTATAGTATCCCTGATAGTCATTGATGATCTACCTTCACGTACTAAAATGTGGAATATCTCATAATAAAATGAAAAACATCTCTCTTCATACCTAGCCACCAATACCGATGGTGTAAATCTTGATATATCTTAGTTACACCAGGATGAACTTCCAAAATAGAGGAATGAAAATATCAAAATATCACCTCGTGTATGTCCGTTGACACCCATATATACCTATGAAAGCATAAGATCTCATCCTATCCTACGGTCCACCACAGAGTAGGGTCCTATCATAACACACTCTCACATAGGAATAAGCCTTCATTATCTAATAGTTTCCTCATTCACACTCAATCCAGAATTGTAGATGTAAAAACATCAGGAGAAAGAAACATATTCCCTTGTCTTTCATCAACCTCAAAATGCATCTTAGTTAATAGATCCATAAGTCACTGCTCACTACTGTCCTCCTGAAATTCATATATCTAAGTCCTCAAACTCAACGAGTCAGCCACTGCATTTCCTTTCATAGGCATGTAGGCATGCTCAACGTTAATAGTATGACATTAATCAGACCACATTCATTGTCTCAAATTTAGATCATGCTGAGTATTGATACACTTGATGCCTTTTTGTTTAGTGAAAATAAAAAAAAAATTCTCCCAAAAGATAAAGTATCCAACATCGCAGTGCATGCACAACCACAACCAACTATAGATTGTGTTTTGGGTTACTCCTCTCATGTGGTCTCAATTGATGAGACCATTATGCAACGACTCCTTCCACTTGAATAATATCTAATCCTAGACCAATATCGGATTCAGCACAGTAAACTGGGTAACTATTTCTTGGATCCGGCAAGACTAATATTTGTGCTGAATTGAACCACCCTTTCAAATCTTGAAAGCCTGACTCACAAGAATCTGTCTACGAGTACTTCACACCCTTCTTTATTTGGACCGTCAATTGCGGTGCTAATTTTGTAATGTCATGTATAAAGAAACTATTGTAATCATCCTGCCATATAATACTACATACCAAAAAGATTTTTTTTTAGATGCTCCTAGGAAACTATAACTCCCATTTTATTTGGGTCTACTGATACTCCTATATCTGTGATAAAATGACCCAAGAGGTGGATATGGTCCATCCAAAAGTGGTATTTTGAGATCATATCTTATAACCGATTCTCTCTCACTATACTGAAAAAGTTCTCAAGATGGGTAGAATGTTCATGTCGAGTATGAGAGTACAGCAAGATATCATCCATGAAAACAACCACAAAAAACATTTAATGATAGAACACTTAGTTCATCAGTGTCATGAATGATGTTGTCATGTTTGTGAGACCAAACAACATAACAACATACTTGTATATACCATACTTTCTCAGAATTTATATAATAGGAATATTTGATGGTCTAACATTTAACTAATGCTAACCAGATATCAATTCAATTTTATAGAACACCCGGGATCCTCGAAGCTGATAAAAAAGATCATCAATCCTCACAAATTGATATTGTTTCTTAACTACCAACTGGTATAGCTTTTTATAATACAAAAAAATTATGAGGGTACCATCAGACTTTTTCCTAAACATGACAGGTGAAACCTAGGGAGAAGTGTTGGGTCAGATGAAACTATTTTCCTGCAACTCCTCTAACTGCATCTTGAGCTCCTTTGACTGTGGGGTAGCCATCCTATATGGAAGAATGGACACCAGTACTCCTCTTGGATCAAGATCAATAGAGAAATCTACTTCTCAACCTAGACATAATCCTAAAAAGGCATCTGAAAAAACATCCCTAAAAAATCCACCACTTGAGGAATTTCCATATATGTAGTTCTCTTTTCATATAGATATAAACAAGTAATTTGGGATATAAATCCTCCCAACCTTTGATCATTGGGTCCTGATCTACTCGCATAGACATAAAATTCCCTAGTGTATA
Source organism: Viscum album (assembly GCA_963277665.1). NCBI lineage: Eukaryota > Viridiplantae > Streptophyta > Magnoliopsida > Santalales > Viscaceae > Viscum > Viscum album. Next base: position 1,443,613,513 of record OY728155.1, on the reverse strand, counting down.
TAAAAGGCCCTTCCTCTTGTGACATGAAACTCACCATGTGGAAACAATAGTCAAAAAATCCTGAAAGGTGACTAACCAGTCCATTGCGAGAATATCTTTTAATAATCTCATCTTTAAGTCAATGAGGTCCCATAGGATGTGACACCCACCAACCTCAAGAAGATACTCCTTGACCTGACGTACAATATCCATCAAAATTTCCAATGTAGTGTCAATCATCATAACATACTCAAAAGTAAAGATACATATCTCAAGGGTCTCTAAAATAGAAGCAGATAAGAAACTATCATAATACCTTGTATCAAAAATAGATAAATCTAAAACTGAGGCAACTAGATTTGTACCTCTAACCATATAGCATCTATGATCCTTCTATTAATGGCTCTAATCCACTTCAATGTTTTGAACTATATAATGTCCCTATGACACTACCAGACTACCCTAAGTTGATCCACCTTAATGTTTCCAGAAACCTAGTGACTGGATTCGACAACCATGTCTTCCTCCTCATCTTGAATGACTCAACAAACACCAGTTCCCAGAATTATGAGAAAATGGTTGTCCTGCTCTTGAATATGGAGTAATCACATAACCACAATTAGTAGTTGTTGGTGAGAAAAACTGGCAAAAACAATGAGGATAACCCATCTTGCCGCATGATCATCACATGACTAGGTCTCTAGAGAATTGAGGTCTCATATTCCCACTTTTACCACACTAGTGTCTTACCACTGGGATACCAAAGAAAATCATGTCTACTCAGATCACTGTGTGTAGCCTCACTACATCGCAGTTTACTATATGTTGAAGAAGTACCAACTCTGGATGTTGAACCACCATGAATCACTACTCGAGTCTCCCTCAGATTACGATTGCTGATCAGCTCCTAGATAACTATTGAATATTTGAATGTCCACCTAAATATTTTCACCTATGATCTGATGTCATGTCTGAGAAAAATCATCAAACTTCCTGACCATAAATAACTCTTCACCCCCGGAATGGGTGTGAAGCACTGCAGCTATGTGAAGCGAGAATAATTTTTCATTACTGGAAGAGTACACTATTTTAGACCCATGAGATCTAGGGATTGGTCATCCCTCACATTATCCAGGTAGAAATAGTCATAGAGGGTCTGCTAGAACTCATCCTATGCCATAACTCATTAGAAACATGCCTCTGATATCACTTCCAAACATATCATGGTGGAATCTTGAAGCATGTAGGTTCCAAGATTCACCCTCCCCTCAAGAGGTTTCTAGAGATGCTCTAAGATTGATAGCATGGGTTCTAACCATGAGTCTGCAGCTTGAGGTCCTTTGTCCCCTAAGAATGTGGGAGGATGCTGCTACTAGAACAACTGTTTCAGCTCTTCCATAGATGAGGCAGAATGTGGTGCTCCCTAGAAAGTGCGCATAAACCTCATGAAGCATTATCAGAACTACGAGTCACCACCTATTTCCGATATACCAGCTGGATCTAGGATAGGCACGACAGGATCATATACTGTTAGTCCCTGATATACTATTTCCAGTTTTTGATCATTTCCATGTATTTGGCATACAACTAGAGGAAATCTAGGTGGCATGTCACTACAAGGTCAAGCAGACACCTCTGTTCAAGATTATAAAGGACTAAAACAAGGAAAAGCATGAAATAAATAAGTGAAGAAAGAATTCAGTTTTTTCAAAATAGGGTTACAAAATGTGTACCCTTAGGATTAAACATGGTCATGTACCTCTTCCACTACTAGTCATCTAACACCCTTACACATGGTATGTTCACCCTAATGACAATGTTTAGCACTTAGGTTACAACTACCTGTGTCGATAGTAAAATGGTCGGAGACATGGTTGACTCTACACAACATGTAATAACAGGACAAGGTGTGCACCACCTATGTTTTATACACCCATGTTGTTAGTTACACAGCTAGATAGATGACCTCTTTGGCACTCCATGTACTCTAAATACACGGCGTGTTCTACCGATGTTTCCAAACCTGATGTCTCTGCTCACATAGACAGTCATAGGGTTAATGACTACACGACATGTACATACAGTAAATAACTTGTATGTAAGAAATGTTGCTTCTTCTAGACCAGAAGAACATAGAGAGTGTGTTCATAACACCACACACCGGGTTGTCTATGTTTTTAGATATTAGTCCTATGAAACTTCTCTTGAACCCTTAGAAACACTAACGTTTGTCCGAGGAATGATAAATTCGGACCTGTGAGAGCACGTACATCCACAAATCAATGTTTCACATCCCTATACATAACATAACATGACAAAAGTCCAAAAAATTTCATACATGATCCACCAAATTCCAATCCAAGAGGGCCCCTAAACAACATGTCCGAGGATCAAAACCTCCCTTTGATACCACATTGCAACATCCTACTTCCGGGTGCTGCCCAAAGGTTCCTCATACCAGGTTGGTCACATGTCCTCAAGCACATTTGAACGAATGCCAGAGGCGTACAACTAGTAGGGTGGGCCTTGGGTGTGATTTTGGGAGAACTATGCCCCCATTTATAGATTAACACATTGTATTAAAAATAATATACAATAGAAATAGTAGTAATAACATAAAAAAAAGTAAACTATAGAAGTCTGATAGTATAAAAAACTGTGCATATATATAAATAATGATTCATTTCACAAGCATCTTAGAAAGATGCCAAACAAGTCAAAATTCTGGAAATACATCACGAAAATCATATAATACAAAACAATAAACACCAACAGTATCTCAAGCCTCATCTTGGTCCCATGCTCTACATCTCTACCAGCAATCATGTACCTAATGTAGATGGTCATTTTTAGTTATCCATACATTCAACCATAAAATATATTTGGGTCATGATTCCTGACTGAAATAGAGTGTGGGACGAATCCTAGTAGGAAAAAAACAAAATAATTTGCCTAACTATCAGTGAATATATATAGGAGGAAATCTGAAAAATGAAAAAAATAAACAATTATGTACTCAAAATTTTAGAATCTTACTATTTAAAATTTGATTCATTTACATTTATTAATTATTCAACCAATTAATTAATGAAATCCTGGGATCTAGCCTATGATTTTTATCCACCATCTAAAATAAAAACATATCTCTTAGAAGACCATCTAACAATCAAGTAAGACCGAGTTAGAGCATGTTATATGGCTTTGTAGGCTCTTTATAATCAATCGATCATTCACATGCTACCCTTTGGGAATGTTCTTACAGCCTATCCCTTATAGTTTAATATATCCTCAAATAAATAAGGATATAACGACCCTCTGGGAAAACTCACATAGTCAAACCCCTTTTGTCTCAAAAAAACAAAGAATCTTTGAGGAAGCACTCACCGTCAATTCCCCTACAATCTTTTAACGATAAACTATAGACTCTCTAAAGAATCACTCAACATCAATTCCTCATGTAGTCTCATAGCAGTATTCTATAGACACATTTAGTGAGAAATCAACATCAATACCCCAGATGGTCTAACAATGTAAATATAATAGACACTATGGGGAATCCCTCTACATCAATTCCCCATATGGTCAAATTACACCTTGTTCTCGTAGCCATGTGTAATAATATCGTATAGAAAAAATACCCAACAGCCCAATGTTAGATCAACTACAACATGTCTTATCAACTACAAGGAATAAAATCCATCATAAAAAAGATAGGTAAGCAAACAATGTTTGCCTCATAGGAAACCTTGACCAAAAGGCTATAAACCTTCATACAAGGAAACACATCCACAACGTGTCCTAAAAAAATGCAATCTATTATAATATAACAACGAAAGCACTTATTCTATCAATAAATCTATGGAATATGATATATGGTTCAATTACATATCAAGAAATACCTAAATCATGGGTAATCAGTACGTAGGAACCTATAACTCAATGAAAAACTATGAAAGACCACAAACCACCTACCTTGATGTTGTACGATGAAAAATATTGATCATCGGACATTAACTCGTCCTAGAACATCATATATATACCAAAATATCCAAAACTTTCACCCTATGGTAACTCAAGAAATAGGAAAAATCATGAAGAGAGGCTCTGGGGAATGAGAGAACTCACCGGCGGGATTCTAAAGCACCTAGAGATGCCTGAATCATAGATTGGATTGAGGAATAGGAAGCATTCAAAGATTATCAATCATATGATGATCTCCCATAAGAGACACAACAAGAAGAAATGAGTTATGGAGATCTTACACAACATCATTCTTGTTAATAAAATAAATATAAAAGTACACGTAATGTTCATTTACTGTACACACTGTAGAGTAGCCTCATCCTGCCCCTACATTAAGCAGTCCACAGGGCCATGTACTCGTCAATTACATGGCTATTACATGGACACCTGCAACATCTGGGTATATGGTGGGTACACAATTGTACAAGGTGTGTACATGAAAAATTTCCAAAATCATCATTTTTCATTAAAAACACCCAAAATCAAGATCCATTCCCACAATTAATATAAGGGTTCTTAAATTTATGCTCACATACTGAATTTATTTAATGTAATTATCTAGAAATTTATATTCCAAAACTACATATTTTAGTCCTCTAAACTCAATAAAATTTTGGAATTTTGGATCTTTATCCATTGATTTGAAATTATTAATAACAATTCTAATCTTCTTTAACAGAAAACTTTTCGAGAATATATAAGTTTATGTCACTTTATTATTTCAATAAAATTATCTACAATGATCTCTAAATGATATCACACATTATATAAACATCCTTACCTTGAAACTCATGTCCTTGAGATCCATATCTTATACACTCATATAATATGAGAAAACCACATTCAATGCTATCAATAATATAGAATATTTACATAATTAAATAATTATAAACATATCAATTTCAATGATCCTAATGGGTTTTAAAAACAAAACAAGAATAAAAAATCATCAACACAGGTTTTGTTTCTTTTACATACATATTAACATAGTCAATTTCATATCTTCAAGATAATTAACTTCAATAGAAAAAAATTAAAATAACATGAACATCATTTTACTTCCACTTCTAATTCTTCATCTGCTACAGTAATACATAAAATATATATAGAATTTTGATCTTTGATTATAATCTATCAAACCTCCTAATATTTTAGTGTTCTTATTCAATTATTTAATCAAAAAATTGAAAATGTTAATAACTAGAAAATCCATCCCTATAAATTCCAATATACTTATATTATGATCACCATATCTTCTAATTATCTACAACATTTAATGTCCTACCATTCTGTATGTTACATCTTGTTACTGATCTATTAGGAACTTCTTTAAACTCACCATGGATTTCCATTTATTATTTTCATTATATGGCCATGAAGGAATTGGTAGGATTCTGATGATGGTGAATTCAGAGATTAATTTGACTATATGATTTAACTAGATCATTATACAGGCTTCAAGAGGATTTTACACCATTTATCTAGGTTACATGACATGTAAGAGTTTCTGGATGAATGTAATGAAAGATTCATGATATGAAAGGTTACACATTGTGAAGAGATGTTTCATGTCAGGAATGTTTTAAATAATGGATTTTGATTCGATATGACAGTTTTTCATGTGCATGTCAGACATTGGCAGATACATTCCATGTAACTTGGTTAGAATCCATGTCATGACCTATGTACAATTTTTAAAATAGGTTTGAAACTATTATATTTAGGTTATTTCTATAGAATATCTTCCTTTTAACCTAGAGAAATTCCCAGGTTATTTTGGGAGACTCTACTCATTCTAGAATGATCTGATCCATGTTCGATCTTCATTGCAGTGTGGTGCGTCTCTCCAGGTACATTATCTATCTACTTCTTAATTATCATTGATCATGGTAGCGCCATTGTTTTTCATTATCAGATATTTTGGTCTATGTTTGATTTTTCTATCATCTTATATCATGATCGGATGTGTGATCCCATTTCAGAGGCCAATATTTTTTTGTTGTGGTGTAGGGAGTGTTCATTCTTGATGTATGTGGGTTTCATCCTTTCTTCCAACCCACTGTCTTCCAAATCAGACCAGTCTTGTGATTTGGAAATGATCTTAAGTCTCCATATATGTTTTTTAGTTTTTGTTGTTGGTGGATCCAATTGCGGGAATGTGAGACCTGTGTTTCATTGTAGGATGATCCATCTCAAACCTATATTGATGAAACATATTGTTCTGGATTTATATAATGATTTATAAACAGAATTGTCACTATTGATTTATTTTCATTGAAAATAGTTTTTAATGAAAAATAATTTTCACCTGATTTTTGATAAATGAAAATAAAAAGGGTATTTTTAATGAATTGGAAATGTTATTGTGAAATGATTGTGAAAATGATCACATGGGTTACCTTGGGTACTAAGTGGGAGGTTTATCTTGAGGCCATCATCTGTTGTGTGGGTTCAAATTTTATGGAGTTCCTCTTGTCATAGAGTGTTTATTATTAGGTCAATGTACATATTTGATATTGGGGTTTCACTTCTGGGGGTGTCTCACTTGAAATCATATGTATATCATTAGATATAAGTACCATAGTGCATTTTTTGATTATTTAATGTGTATGAGTACTCTGTTTACTAAACATATCTATTCCATGGTATTTTTATTCTTATGTTTCTATAATTGTTTTTTTGTTTCCTTTATTTTTACATTTTTATCTTTGATATGCATGTTGATTCTTTTGAAAGACGTTAATAAAAAAATATTATTTGAAATTGATATAAATACTTTTGTTTTAGAGCTATGATAAAAGGGAAATATTTACCATGTTTTTCTAAAATTGATTTACTACATATCATAACATGTTTTACATAAAAAGAGAATACATGAATATTTATACATATACTTTTTATGAAAAAATTAGTTGGGATCATATTGACCCTTTTAGATCATACCATTCACACCACTTTGATGGTGCGTAGACCACTTTATGTCTTCCAATGATGGGAATGGAAATGCACCATAGTGAGGTGGTGAGGTTTCAGGTTAGGTGAGTAGTGTAGTTGGTGGAGATATGATGGGAGTTCATCGATACCATCACATGGTGTGTTATTTAGTTTGATGCTAGGGTACCTATCACCAGCCCGTGTGTATAGGGAATTATCTTAGGATATGTGGTAGATCAGGTCAGGATACATGTTTGAGGGGAAACATGGGTCAGTTATTTTTAATTTGGTATCAGAGGGAGGTTTCTCCTCAAGTTCCATTATCTTTGGATGTATGTCAGATATCAAATTCGATTATCGAGACATGAGATGTATGTTTTGATAAGTTCTTACCAAGACATTGAGGTGATGAGGCTCAAGATACCATGGGAAGTTAGAATAATTGTCTCTAGTGTTGGTTTTTTTAAATATCGGTTTTTTCTTTTGAGTTTTCTAGTCAAAGATGTGTTTTAATTTATTTTCTGATCATTCCTTCAATTTTGGTGTGTCATTTTATGCCTCTGAGACATCTTCCACAAGTTCCATAGGATGTTGTAGCAGATGTTACACAAGGAAATCTTCCAGTGGATCATAATCTTGTTGAGACTATCATATGTGTATTTCATTATATTGATCATGATATTCCATGAGTTCAGAATTTAGTTATTAAGGTTACAACCAAGAGATAGAATTATTTGGTGAGAGTCCAACATCTTTTAAAGGAATGAATTAACCTCAAATGGTAGATTAATTCTTTTTTGGTGATACATCATAATATCAAGGTAAACTATGTGACATTCAGGCTTGAGGGTTATGGAAAGCGATGGTGGGATTCTATGGTCCTAGAAGATAGAGACCTAGACATGTATTAGAAGTCTATCAAAACCTAGTTCATCAAATAGTTTTTTTCAGAGTCACTATTGCTGGAAAATTCTTTGGATATCCTATATTTTTAATGAGGAGAGTGTTCAGCATCAACATACACCAACCTGTTTACTGAGCAGGTTTGTTTTTCTTCGGGCATGGTGAAGAATGACCAGCTGAAGTCTCATAAGTACCAATATGTATTTAGATAGGATATCAGGTCGTAGGTATTTATGTTGAAACATTCTACCTATTAGGAGATGTTATAATGATATATGTTATGATAGATAGATATGTTGGACAATCTTTGTTTTCATAAATCATCTCTTCCATCTAGTGAAAGCTTCAGTGGTGTGTATGGGAAGAAGAGGAAGTGGAAGGATCATCATAGAAGATGTGGTGGTGGGTCCCAAAAATGAGCCTCCTCTTCATTGTATTCTACAAATATAAGTGTTCCTCAGAAATTCTATTAGTGCAGTATGGTCAGACACACCATATGGTTTTTTTCTATGCTTGCAAAGATGTGAAATAGTTGTGGATGTGTGGGTCATATACAATGTTTCTGTCAGGATATGAATACACCTTGTTTTGATCGGGATTTGTCGAATTAAAAGGATACTATGGTGTAGTCAAATGCTTCAATGACTACATATATCTAGCCTCAAGCCTATGGAGTGAAGCACGTTTGTGCAGTAGATGAGTGTCCATTTGAAGTCGATGTTGGTCTGACAACACTGAGAGGTAATATCCTTACATTATCCTGAGTAACAACTTCATTATTTGATATTGGGTTTCCCACTAATGTGTATGCACACATTTTTTGACATACTTAAACTTATAAATGAATGTATAAAATTAATAATGAATTTGGTCAAACCTCATAGAAAAAGAATATAATAGGGGTTTTGGTGTCATTCTAATTTGTTAACGGTTTCTAATACAGAGTTGGTTTGATATTTTCACATTCTTGATCTAGATCTGTATGACGTCATCATCAATATGGATTTTCTTGTCCATTATTGAGCTAAGGTTTGATTATATCATTGGCATTCTTCGTTTCATAGTGCCTCTAAGATATCTTGTGTGTCTCAAGGGGAGGGTGATTTGAGATCAGGATGTTCATGGTATTCCCACATAGAGCATCATAGTTTTTTGTATGGTCATTCATTTGATCTCTATTATATGTATTTTATTATTGATGTTCTCTTTGTTGTTTGAGACTTTTTTGATGTTTCCACAGATAACTTATTGGATATTCTCCTATAAAGATTGAGTTATTGTTTATAATTGACCTCATACTAGGTATGCAACTTATATCAATACCTTCTTATTGTTTCTAACCAGCGGAGTATAAAGGGATAAATATTTTTTTGGATGACCCGTTAGAAAAATGTTTTTTTCACCGTAGTGTTTTTTCATTGTGAATCCAATATTTTATATTCCAGGAAAATAAATGGTCCACTTCATTTGTGTGTGGAAGATTGGATGTTGAACAGAGTAATACTTAAGAAAAAATATCCTTTTCCTCATGTGGATAGTCTGTTTGATAACATAAAAGTGGAAAAGAGGTTCTCAGGTACTATTCTTTAGCCGGGTTGTCATCAACATAGAGTTCAGAAGTCTAATATACTGATGAGAGATTTTAAGAGTAGGTACGACCATTATAAATATATTCATAATCCTTTTAATTTAAAAAGTGGTCTTGTGTGTTTTATAAATTTTATGAGACATATATTCTATCAATATTTGAATCTTTTGTGGTAGTGTTTGTGGATGATATTTTGGTTTACTCAAAATCAGAGCATGGGAAAAGGAACCATCATAGGTTGGTTATGAATATAATTAAAACTCGTCATTTTTATGGAAAAAGTTTGAAATGCAGTTTCTGGATTCATAAAGTGAATTTATTAGGGATTTGTTTTATGAACAAGGATTATCAGTGGAGATGGTGAAGGTTAGGGTTGTTTTGTCAGGGAAGGAATAAAAAAATGGATTTGAAATTTGGATCTTCTTTGGTCTTTCTAGATACTAGAAAAAGATTCATAATGATTTCTTTAAAAAAATAACCTCTGTCTACTCTTACCAGGAAGGGAGTGAAATTCACCTGCGACGAAAAAATGATAGTCTTATTTAAACGAACTGAAATAACTTCTATCATCAAATCCTATTATGATATTACCAGACCTCGGTAATAGGTACATGTATTTTTGTGATGCTTTAGTTTCTTTGTTTGGGATGTGTTATTATATAGGTTGACCATGTGGTAGCATACATCCCTTTTCAGATCTGACCATATAATAAGAATTACCCCACACATGATTTAGATCTTTCTGCAGTTACGCATGCACGTAAATGTTCACAGAACAATATTTTTGGGGAGAGGATCACAATCTTCTATAATCATACAACTTTGAGTTATATCTTCTCTCAAAATGACTGGAATCATAGAAATAGATTATTGGTAGAATAACTTCAGTCATTTGACTTTGATATCACCTATACCCCAGGGAACGGAAATGTTGTTGATGATTGTCTTATCTTAAATTTACCATAATAGGTTTTTTTATAATCAAAGATGGAGTGGGAATTTATTGGGATTTTTTCTTTGTTGCATATAGATGCTCAAGAGGATTTTTTAGTTATGGTTTTGACCATTATTTAGTTTTCACAATCCCTCCTCGAGACTGTCTTGGTGAGTCAGAGGATGGATGTTGAGTTTAGAAAAATTCGAAAAAGCCCTCATGGTGGGGAGACTGTTTCTAGTTTGTCTCTCTCTTTAGATGATATAATTCACATTGAGAAGTGGGTTATCGTGCTATCAAATGTGATCAGTTTAGTATTATTTGATAATCATTGATAATTTTGGTCCATCCATATAGGTGCATAAAATAAGTATTATGACATGAGATGATGATTCTGGTGGCTGAGTAGTAATTGTGACATTGTAGATTTTGTATCGAACTGTTACACCAACCAATAGATAAAGGTAGAGCATTTGAAACCCTCTTGTTTTCTTCAACCTATTTTAGTGCCGATCCAGAAATGGGATGTCATATATATGGAATTGTTTATTTCCATGGAAACCTAAAGGGAGGAATTATATATGGTGGTTTTTCATATGTTGACTAATTCTACCCATTTCATTCTGATAATGGATTCCACTAATGTTGATGATCTGGGTAAGCTATATTTGAATGAGATTGTGAGGTTACATGGGATTCATTCTACCATTGTTTTGGATTTGGATCCTAGCATTACCTTGTGGTATTATAACAATCTCCAAGAGGAAATGGGAACTTATTTCAATTTGGGCATGACATAATATCTACAGAATGATGGTCTGATGGAGCATTTGATTCAGATCATGGATTATATGCCTCATTTCTATGTATGGGATTTCAGTGGATCACGAGATAAGCATATGGGAATGGTTGAATTTTTTTAAACAATATTTACTAGTCATCTATAATAATGGATCCCTTTGAGGTGTTGTATGATCTCAAATGTATATCACCTCTCTTTTGAGATAAGGTGGGTGAAGTAGTTTTGGATGGACCATGTCTAGTCATGGAGAAAATAATAAAAACTTCGGGGATACATCAACATCATATTATATCCTAGAATCAAAAGAAACTGAATTTAGATTGGTGGAATTATCTTATGACATTTTTCATTTGTAACTGGTTTTTCTTGATATTTTCTCCTCTGTTGGGTCACCATCAGATTAAAAATAGGGAAAGTTGGATATGAGATATGTTTTACCATTTGGTGTCTCTAAGGATATTGGAAAATTTGATTATATGTAAGTATTTTCAGTTCATTTAAAAGGTATTCTTAATGTTTTACACATATCACTACTCTAGAAGTTCCATCCTAGCTCCGCTCACACGTTGAGTTTGTGGGAAATTGAGATAGAGAAAGATGTTTCTATTTTGGAGAAACTAGTTGATATCATTGGATATCAAGTGAAATTATTGCATGGGAAGTAAATCCCATTGGTTTGGGTACTACATAAACATGGATCATATTATATTGATACTTTGGAAAAAGATTCTATGATGATGGCTTAGTGGATTCCTCTATTTCTAGGGATTACGTATTTCACATGACATCATGGGGATTGAAAGGATTTATGCTGGGGATGTCTTATCATCCCATTACCAATATATTAGGAATGTATTTAATATCATAGTGGTTATCCAGTAATCATTTTCTATATAGTGTGGAGAAGGAATTTTGAGGATACCTATGATAGTGGAGTTAGATATTTGTTAGACTCTCAGCCTTAACCAGATTTCTCTATAGGTTATAGGAGGATTTAATATGATGTAACTAGGTTACATGACATGTAAGAATTACTGGATGAATGTCATGAAATGATTCACATCATGAATGTTTAAATACGATGAAAATATTTTTCACATTATGAAGGTTTTAAATAATGAATTTTTATCTGAGGATATAGGTTATCTAGCATATGTGGGACTTTGATAGCTACACACTGTGTAACCTGGTTACATACCTTGTGGAAGACCACATAAATTTTTTACAACATGAATGAGGTTGTTATATTTTGTTTCATTCCATAGAAAATATTAATCTTAACCCGGGGAAATTCCCAAAATCTTTTGGGAGACTCTTCACATTCTATAATGAATAGATTTTAATTCGATCATCAATGTGATTATGTTACATTACTCTAAGTAAGTGATCATTCTTCATGTTTTCATTTTCTTTTATTAAAGTAGAACCCTTGGGTTTTTTATTGGATATGTATGTATATTTTTTTATTTCCAATCATTTTCATTCATAATAAATTCTGTTATCTCATTCCATATTACATTAAATTGTTTTTCGTGGTGTAGTGGGTGTTATTTCTTGAGTTATGTGGGATTTATCCTTTCTGCCCACCACTTTTTATAAATTGGATCAATCTCTTGATGTACATTTGATTCTAGGGCCTTCATAATGAATTTTTTGTTTTCCTTTGTTATTTTTCCCATTGAGGGAATGTGATACCCATGTTTAAATGCAGTTAGTCCAATAACTAGAATATGTCGATAATCATTATTATTCAAACTTTATAAACTGATATATAAAATAAATTTGAATGATTGATTTTTGTGTGTTGAAATGTGTTTTTAATGAAAATTTATTTTCCATGATTGTTGATAAATGGAAATTAAAAGGGTATTATTAAATAATTGACAATTGTTTTGTGAAATGGTAGTGAAAATTAGCACAAGGGTAACCTAGGGTACTAGGATGATGGTTTAGATTGAGGACATCATCCATTGTGGGGTTCAATTTCTATCATGATTATCTTGTACTAAAAATTTGATTACTATCTCTATATATGTAAATGATATTGGGGTTTCACTTCTTGGGGTGTTTCCCTAGTCCTGGAGTGTAGATCCCTGGCTCCAAGTACGACATTGAACTGTTTCATAGATTAATGGGTACAAGTAGTCTATTGTATGAACTTTTTTATTCCTTTATATTTTGATTATTGTTATACTACCATTGATTTTTGTATTACATGGATTTGTACTATTTTATCCTTGATATGCATGATGATGCTTATGAAATATGGTATGGAAAAATGTTCTTTGAAGGTGATATACCTGTTTTTGTTTTAAAACATTAACAAAAGGGAAATGTATCCCATGATTTCTATAAAACTGTTTTACTTATTATCATGAAGTGTTTTATTGAAATAGAGGATTCAATAATTTTTATACAGAGACTTGATATGGAACATGTACATGGGATCCTATTGATCCTATTATCTCACACCATACACACCTCATTGGTAGTGCATTGAAAATTGTATGTCTTCCAATAAAGTTAATGTCAATGCACTACAGTGAGATGTTGAGGTTTCATGTTAGGTGTGATGGGTATCTAGTAGTGGGATTGTGGGAGTTTTTCTACTCCATCACATTGAGTATCTATTTTATTTTGGTCCTTTGATGTTGGGGTTGTCTCCTGGAATTTTAGATACTTTTACAGTTGTATCATTCCCTATTCCTTCTTATAGTTATTGAATATATTTATTAATCTGCTTGTCCTTATTTATTTTTTAGCTGAACGTATATGCCATTTTTTATCATGTTGGGTGATGTATTTCATTATGACTTATTTTTTTGATTCTAGGGTGCTTGTCAGAATCTCGTGGGGATTGGGAATTTCCATTGGGTATGTGGTGGACCATGTCAGGTTCTAGGTTTGAGGGCAACACAAGTCAGTTTATTACACGGTAAATGTAAACTATAGATTTTCTGATCATCTGTTCATATTAAGCATTTTCATATCCAAACACATTCCAAGTTCAAAAAAATTCCTAGTATAATAATGAAACATTGGATTTATATTAACCAAATATACAATTATTATTGATTACATAATTTTTTTTCAATATCAAAATTTTTAATTAATGTTTCTTAATCTAATAACTTCACTTTCTTGACACTATCATGATCATTCATCTGTTTCTTATACCTTTTTAATTCCCCCATTGGATTTTTTAATCCATCATATATTTAATGATAGTTGACTCTCATCCTACCATGATATTTCTTATACTGAACTATCAGTGTAGCATCATTTGATTAACATTATAAACCCTTTAGGTAGATCATTATTAACAGAAATCCCAGCCATCCCATCTTCCAATAACATTACTATTTTCCTTTATCTATGCATCTTTTCATAGTACAACTTCTAAACAATTTAACTCCAAAAATTAGGTTAACTAGAAAACTCTAATGTTTTATTCCATGGAATTTTATTTAAGAAATTATGACTCTTACACAAATAATTATATTTCCCAACATATAATATAATTTCCACTCAACAACTATAGTGAGAATTGTACTCTTACATATCACATATGGTTTTTCAATTTTTGACATTCTCAATTTTCATTACAGAGAAACTATTAAATATTTATGAAATATTCATTTATTTTCCATTTTGTCTCATTCTAATAATCCTGTTAACTTCTGGATTAATGAACTATATAGAGAAAATCATTCTTTCAACTATACATTATAATCTACGGTTTCGGAATATAGTAATTTCTGGACATAGTCAACTTTATGAAAAGAATATTAACCAATGTTACACCCATCTTATATGGATATAACTATTAGTTTCGAAACATGTGTACCTTTATGTCATGGAGCCAAATTATATCATCACATAACATCTTGAATTAGTCCTGTAGTGATGAAAACTTCACCATAAATAATTCCTAATATAAATTCACAATAATTTTTTTGTCAAAAAATAAAATAAAATATTAATAATTTAACAATTACATTGGATTCTCACCATTTTCCTTCTAAAAAATCACAAAATATACAAAATTTTAGGTAGAGTAAAAACAATGAAAAATATCAAACACTATAATTATTATTTTTAATGATTTTGTTTGAAAAAATGATCATAATCAGACATTGTTTAATAAACCATTTATTTCTTAATGTGACTCTAAGAAGAATAAAAATTGGTTTTTTCTTGATCATATTAAACAATATTAAATCCTTCCTCACAAAATTAGTTTTTATAACATAAATGTTCTGGTAACATGGTATCAAATTATCGTAATTCTAATAGTATTGTTTTCTTTTTTATAATCCTTCATTTGAATTTCTATTCATCATTATACCATCAAACTTCTAATAATTTACATTATAGACCCTTTAATAAAAATGGAACAAACATATAATAAGAATATGATATATAAATTTATAAATGATTTTAAATACGAATATTGATCCATGTCACATCTCATATAAAAATATATTCAAATGAATCTATATAATTTTTTATGTAACATCATAAACTCTTACGACACTACATACAAAAAAAATAATTTTTGAAATAACATTTTATTTATAAGACTTGATAATACTTTATAATTTCACTATATAGACATCATTAATTATAATTTTATAATTTTAGGTATCCTTCACAATTTTTTACAAAAAAAATAATCTCTATGAAACACAAAAATTCAATTAAAATTTTAATGTGATTTTTTTATCAACATAAAAATGTTACCAGCCCAAATTTTATTTAAAAAAAATTAAAACTAATCTTTCTATGTAAATTCATATAATATAACATTCTTTAATTTAAAAAACACTGATTTTTTTATTAAATTATTTCTTATCATATGATAAAGTTGTAGCTTCCTAGGTTTTACGAAAACGTAATCATGAAAATTTATCCATCAATACGAGTTGTAACTCACATGAATACTTTAATATAATTAATTTTTTCTAATATTGTGATTTAAAATTTTTATTCAAAAATAAAAAAATTTATAGATGGTTCATATCATTATAGTTAATTATGTATCATGGTTTACATCTTACAAGGAATACCTTTTTCTTACTGAACACCAAGATAAAACGAACAATCCTTTAATATGTCATTAACCTCTACATACTAATAAAAATTTCATTTCTTTCCCCTTTTATATGATTCAATACATTGTTTATATTTTTATAGAACATTATTATATAGGATAACATTCCATAATTTACTAATTTATTCATTTTTATTGTCATAGAAGTGGTAATAAAAATCAATATTTAAATAAAAATTATATAAATTTTTTTAGTATTTAGAATCCAACTTATCACAGGAATTTGATTCATTAAGAACATAAGGTAATAAAAAAGACATTAAAATATGATATATTTTATTTGATTATAGTCTATTATAACTCTCTTAAAATTGGATAAAAAACCTTGATTTATCTAGTATGCTACAATCTTAACAACTTTTAACCAATACACCATGGACAATAAAACATGGAACCAAATACTCATAAGCATGAAAAATAAACATTCTATTCATATTCCAAGTGATTCAATTTTTTACAATGATCTCAAAACGATATTTTACAAATATAATTTGTTTAATGCATATAACTCATGGAAATATAAACTATTGTACATTACACTATTTTTAGATATGAAACACTTCAACTATATGCCTATTTTATTTTAGTATGAAACTTTCATTTTAGAATCATATAAAAAATATCATATGTATTTTTTTGAAAAAAATTTACAAAATGTTTTTAGTGAATTCATAAATTATAGTCACATTATAAGGTGATAAACATAAATACTGTTGTAGTCATTACACATACTAAAATGGGGATGATCTAATTATTGTGGCTTAAGTTATTTTCATCCTTTTATATAGGATACATCCATATAATTTCCATGAATGAAATAAAAAAACTATGTTTATCTAGTTGTACATTTTATAGAATTCTATATACACCAAAAAATTTCATTTTATTTCACTCATATGACCCAATATAAATAGGAATATTTTTTGGAATCTATTTTTGATTTGAAATATGTTACCATATTATTTTAATTATCTACATTTAAATAATACCATTCGTCACATCTCTTTCCATAATCATATAATATTTCTTAAATTTTCCATGATCCCTTTAGATATGTAACAATATCCATGACCATAAAATTGACTAATGGATATTTAATTTGTATGCATTGTAGGAATATTTATAATATTATTAAATATTTATATATTTTAATTTTTAATTTTACATTTTATATCAACTTTATAATAAAATAAATAGCTTAATGACAATTTCAATATACCTTCAAAAACATTCTAAGACAAAATTTTGTTTTTATTTCATCTTTGTAGTTTAATGGAAGAATGTCATAGAGTCAATATACAGGAATCCATATAACTATCAATAACGATTAATAGTGAGTCATTTAATATTTTTTCAGCATTCATAAATTTACATATTAAATTCATTTTTCTTTCCTTATATCAAATTTTTCCAAGTCCGATATTCACTAAACTACAATATATGATACCTATAGAAATAAATTTTTCTTATGTTTATTGACTTGATTTATATATCCCTTTGATTTCTACTCATCTCAATGACCTTACCCTACATTTATCATTCATAATAGTGAAAATAAATTTCCCTAAATTTCATATACCTATATATTTACTAATTTATAGACCTAAAACCTCATTGGAATTTAATTTAAATGTCCTATAAGAACTAGTCACTATTTTTTTACTATCGTATCCTAGATACTCAACAATGATGATATGAGAAGAAATAAATTGATTTCACACATGAAATTAATCTACACTAAGATCAACTATATTAAAATAAGATTTAATTCAACGATATGATTTGTAATAGAAATTTCTTAACTATCATATGATTGAATAGTGTACACATTAGAGATTCCATTTGTGATATAGATGAATTTTCAAATATTCGATCTAAATCCGTCATCAGAATTATTTTATTACTATCATACTTTTTTTAATATAATATTTAATTACAATATTATGTGTATAATCCATAGGGATTTTTTATCCCATAATTCCAGATATATATTCAATATGTTGTATGTTTTCTCCATAAAAAATAGATGGTTATTATTATGATATAGTTAATCTTTAATCACCATCTTCAAGAATTCGAACTTGTGTCCATATAATTGAATGATATTCACCTTTAAATTACATATTTTTATTATTAAAGAATAGTTTTAGTCCCCCAACCCATTACCAAGAATAAATAAAAATTTTAAAATATTTATAGAATAAGAAATGGATTGAATAAAATTAAATGTTTTGGTAGTCCATGGAATGTATCCTATATCCCCAGAGGTGTTAAATATTTCACTAGTTTATAAATATAATTAGAAGGCCATAAGAATTTATCCTTACATATTCCTATAAACCAATTATAAATTTAAAAATATAAAATCATGTGATTAATAAAATTTCATGTGATAAATTTTTCTATCTGAAATGAATTTCATGAATATCCACATATACACAAGTGTTTTATCTGATTTCCTCATTTACTTGTGAAACCTGTGTGAACGGTATTTATGAAAATTATTGCGAACACTATGAGAAAAGGTAATCAGAAAATCCTTGTTTTATATATAGCTATCATGAAGTTTCAAAATAATGTTTTTTGGGGCCTCCGACTCCCAAATACCTGGGCAACTAGGCCAATGAAGTTACATCATTATAACACCTCAAAACCAGGTTACAGTTTTTAAAAAATTAAATTCGGTCATTATTGCATAGTCAATCCTGAATAAAATTTGGATTTATTTACATCTCATTAACTAGTAAAAACATTTACATTATCCTTAATTATAATACATTATATTTAGTTAATTTTTTTATTATTGTATTTTTGAGTAGGTAACCTTCCAATGTTGCCCAACCAAATTGGAAAAGATAATGTATATGAAGAATCTTATTTTATCTCAAGTCAAAAGGTAAATATCTATTATATATCTAACTCATTATTTTATATCTAATACAAGGCACTGATGATATTGTAGTGTCCTAATTCTACCCCGGACTAGTGATTCCATAAGACCTCACACACACCAAATTATATAGCATAGTTATTTGACTTGAAATAATCCATAATATGTGGATATAATCCATTAATATCATAACCATCAATCATATTATAGTAATTATTTTCTCAATATGAATAATAAAAAATAAATATAAAATAACTAGATATAATTCACCAAGAGTTAATAAATTTTTGATACTATTATATATAGGGGTTTATAAATCAAAAACCCTATTAAATAACTCATGGAATATAATATATATACATAAATAAATTAAAACAGATTAAACGAATTTGTGGTTTTCTTCATATTAGATAGATAATTCTTAAAATCCATATTATCCCATCAATTTCTTCCATATATTTTCTTTTATCCTTTACCCATACCCATGTTCTAGGTCATAAAATATCAACATATCCAGGATGTGTGTGTAATTGTTGTGAATATAAATACCAAAAAAGATATCACTGGTTTAATTCTTTCACGTCCTATAATATATGATATATGCATATTGTATTATTTAATAACTCATATTGAATGTACATAACCAACTGATGTCATCCTATGCTAATCATCAGACCATAAAACATGTCCCTAATTAATTTTACTGAGGATAATGTATTGTTCATCCTATATCATCGTTTGTATATTGGAACCTATCCACAACATATCATTATTTGATGGTCCCAATTTTCTTTTCTGATCTCATCAGTTACACCTAACTATCCTTACAACTATAAATTTACACCATTAGTCATAAATTTTTATCCCCAATGATATGAACCAATTTAATTGGAAACATATCATTGACCTAAGTTGTCTGTATTACTCACTATTATTGCGTCACCGACACCACTAATCCACCTAAACTGCTCTATCTTTTTCTTACTGATTCCACTAATGCTTACTTACCCCCTAGTGACACATGAACAACTTTATTATCCAATACCAATACCATTGGGTGTTATAGTCAGTTCCCTAATACTAACCTTATAAAACAAATTTTACTACTAGACAATATGTTCAGTTTATTCATGTTATGTTATTATCACATATTTTCACTATCTTAATGTGTTTTATATGGTACTGTACATATAATATTGATCACATCAATGAGTTATAACACCTACCAGTTAAAATAAGAAAGCATAGATTCAATCGAAATATTATTAAAACTATATCATATAGATCACATAAATTAGTATGATGGGATAAAGATGATGTTTGGAAATCTAGTGATGAGGGATTACTACTATTAAGATTTATTATACTAATTTTTCATTCAGTGATATCTATGAAGGAAGGTCATGAGAAAATAGTTTCCAATAACAAAAATATATTTTTAATATGTTATTGTAATGTATAATCTATAATCAAAAATATTGTTCCATAGATAACATGAGTCGACCTATCGAGCCCCTACATAGGTTTGCAGTTAGTCTGAGTATGCCATCCCAATCCCACATTAAATAGGTCAGGGGATGGTGGGTAACATATAGAAGAAATATAATTCATTAGAGGACTTATCCCAATGATACCATGTAAAAAATATACAAATATAAATCACAAGATAATCAATAAATTTTCAAAGAATAAATATAACAATTAAAATATTGAACAATGTGAATGCATGAGGCACTGAAAATCCCAAAAAATACCACATATGAATCTATAATAGATATACAATACATAATAAAATGCCTCAAATTATTATTTAACTATAAAAAAGGAAAACACCAACTCACTGTAATGACACTTGGTATGATCTTTGATATTATCATTCACTGAAAAACATTAATAATCTTCTAGTCTACTAGGTACACGACTATCAATATCACTTCCAAAAATATATTTCATTTACAGAACATAACACATGTGGGATCAAAGGTCCATGTATTGTTGGGTATAAAAATACCAAATAGGACACCGATAAAATAAACATGTTAATAAAGAATGATTCATCTCAAATTGATGGAAAAACTAAAAATTACAGTAAATGTTATTTAAGGACTTTACTACTAATGATACAATAATGACCCAAATCCATAGTAGCCAAAAGTGATATATTAAATGAAATTAAAAATTTAAACACATATTTTTTCCCATTAAACCTTTAGATATTAATATTTTATAATATATCCTCCACATATTGTGATTTTTTTGAGGTACCTATGTCTTATAGGGGTATTCATGATAGTGGAGGGGGTACTGTACCCTATATAGGAAACAATAATTGTTTAAAAGATATGTATTGAAATATAAGGGGATATGATTCTATGGATAGAGGAATAATTACTTGATGCATGGGGGTAACTTAATACATTGATCCTATTGAGGACTTTCTCGTTGTTAAGATGAAGGGGTACTAACATAATTCTACAAATGGAGAACAAAAAACTCAAATATTTAAAGGTGATCAACTTCTTAATGTATATATGGGACCTATTCTCTATCCATATTAAATCTATGGGGGGATTACATACAACTTCCCTAATCTAAATAGCTCCAATAAATGATTTCATTGCCTCTATAGAGCCAACACCCATAGATTCCCTAAAATAACTCATAAAATTGACATAGTAATCGAGAGTTCCCTACTATAGAATAATAAAAAACAGTCCAACAATAGAATATTAATTTATTGAATTATGAATCCCATATGATAAGATAAGAAATAAACCACTTTGAGGAGGGTGCATTGTAACTCCCCGACCCTAGTTACCCAGATTTGGGGCATTATTACATAACATCGGCATGATCAGAAGGGATAAAATCATGAAACAGTGCTTAGTTTCATATCCATGAAAGTAATTGATACAAATATAAGTTTCACATTACATGATGAGATTAAAAAACAAAAACATTTCATACCCTTTGAACACACTTATATCCCTTAGTTTATCCCTATAGGTCAACCATAAAATACTTCTTCACATCCTGGGAAAAATAAAACATATAAAGGGGTGATCACAGTTGCTCAGTATGGATAAAAATATTTCAGAAACATTCATAAATAAGAATAAAAAATTATGGAAATATATAAGACTAAAACATAATCCTTTGAAACATAAACATCATCATAATATGGAAAATATAAATCAAATAATTCCATTTACTTATTAGAATTGATATTCTACTAGTCAAAAAATCACATTCAATATCAATATTTAATTTCATAAGGATGGAATGCATAATTCCGGACCTCATAACCACATTGTATATTTCTTATTATAAGAATAAAAATAAATGTTTGTTAAGTCATTGTGCCAAGAATCTATCTTGTCACATGAGACCTATAGATGTGCCGAGAAGCTACAGTGGGCTCTAACCGTCACTTACTAAGTCCAATACATTCCTCATATGAAGAGGTTGAAACAAAACAAAAAATTTCATATTAAACCTAGCATATAAAATTTTAATACTTTTACCATAAACTGTGAGTTATATAAAGGTAACACATCCCTAGTCATACATATCACAAAACATTCAATACAATATTGAATATTGTATCATAGTGAATCAACTTCAAACAAGTGTAAAATCCATCAAAGGATGTTGACATAGAAAAAATCTAAAATATTTGAGATAAATGTATCGTTCTATTATGAAATAGTTTAAAATTAATGTAATTATAAATTAATACATTTTTATGAAAATATTATTCTACACTTGTAATGGTAGTTTGAAGGTGTTATAATGGCGGAAAATAGCCTCACTCATCATATAATATTAAAAAACATGATTTCCTTAATTTTGATGAAATGGTCGTAAAACACCATGGTTGGAAAACAAAAAAAAAAGATTCAGTTATAGAAATTTTAAAAAAATTCAAACAATGGTATAAATTAATTTATCGTAATTTCTTGGAAATAGTAAAAAATGTATTGAAATACATTTTAAAGAAACATGGATGTGGATGATAAAGAGGTCCCAATAGACACTCACGTGTAAACAACCTTGAATAATGAAAACATTGTAGAATTAACCATTACCTTGTAATTTTCCTTTGTAGGGGGTACGATAGCCTCTTGAATAATATCTAAATCAATTTTATTAAATTAATAACCACACTCATAAATATGATATAATATATGATCATCTAATATTGCTTTTTTAATAATATTTCAGTAGTATTTTTGTTTTGAGTGCTAAATGAATCATTTTTCTTTATATTTTTGTTATGTAATTCATGTTTTCTATGGATATGATGTATTTGATTCATATCCAGATGGATATTATGTTGGTAAAAATTATTTGTAATGATAAAATTAAAATTATTCTTGAATGGTTATGATGGGGTATGGATCTTATCGCGTTTGTGGTGACGGTAATCCGTACATACACTCGAGTGAAAATATAATTATATTGATGGTGAAATAGTATGTAATTGGATGGTATATCATATATAAAGAATTATTAACATATTATATTTATTTTTTACATCATTCATACTCATTATTATACCCATCCAAATAATTAAGTGTTTGAGTTACAAACTACACCATAACATGGAGACTATAAGTGGTACATACACACGTGTGGTGATTTGTCATTCATATGATGGATAGAATAATGAATATGGTAGAAACATATTTATTATAAAATTGCAGTATGTATAAGGTAATAGATTTATTATTTTGGTATATAAACAACAAATAAATTGGAATTGGAATACGAATAGATCCTTTAAAGATGTGGTGAAATTATTAACTCTTCTTTAGGTGTTTCATTTTGATTTGACCAAAAGGGATCATTAGGATAGATTGAGGATCAAAATAAGGACTATAGGTCTAAGGGAGGGTAGTTTTGAGGATATTTGTGCTGGGTTTGGCTGATTCAAATGGATTTGGTGGTGTGATTTTGAGAGAAGGGGATGTACCCTTTTATAATTTAGGTGAGGGTCACTTTAGGAAAAACCTAAAATAGTAATTTATTATACAATCATATTCGCTTTATAATGTATCCAAAATGATTTATTTAGAGTATATTGTGGGTATGGGTCTAAAAAATCTAAAAAAATTGGATTTAGATAGATTATGTCACTATATTAACCTTATCTTTTAGATTTAACTCTTAGTTAAATAGCATAACTTTTACCATGTATTCTTGTATTATTATAAAAAATGGATAATAGTCATACAATAAAAATTAAAGATAATTCCATGTGATTAATTATTGACATATATAAACTTATATAATATCTTTTTCCAATACTTAGTTTTTTAGGAATATCATATCAATTAATAATATAGTATTTTCTTTAAAAACATATTTATGTCAGTTTTGACACTATTTGGTATTTTGTTTTTGTGAAAGTCATATAAAAATTATCACTTCCAAAAAATTTATCAATCAACCCTAACATTTCATACTAACCAATAAAATTATTGAAATTTATCAAATGTTTTAATTTACATTTATTTGGATATTTATAATATCCATTAATTTAATCGTTCATTAATAATGTAATTACTACATCATAATTGTATGATAAATAAATTTAATTACTTAATGATAATATTTAAAAATAATATACTATTATGTAGGAAATATTTTTTATTTCTAATGAATATTTATATTAGAATTTATCTTATTTATAACACTATATTAATAATTGTTTATTTATTAGACGTTGAATTTAATACTTTTAACTCTTCTTGAAATAAAATAATAATAAATTTCATAATCTAATTAATATGAACCAAAAGTTTCATATTTTACTCAAAGGGTTGATTTTGGTCAAAAAAAATTTATCCAATAGAATTAGGACTTGTGTTAGGGTAATTATAATATCATTTTTACCTTTAATTACCCAATTTACTTTTAACCGTGGTAAATAAAAGTCAAAATTTAATATTCACCAAAAACAATTTTCATCTTATTAAACTGCATTTTACTTACTGATGTCAACAAATTATCTCAGATTTTTGAAATTATACTCACATAAGCGGTAAAAGTATGTTTAATACAAATTTTCAGATGCTCTTAGAAAGTTGGTAAAAGACGGTAAAACGTTCAAAAATATATATCTAATATTATTATAAAATTACTCCAATGATTTAAATTGAACATATATAGGTATTATGTATTTATTTTTACCTAATATAAATTTAAATAAAATAAATAATTAGTTAAATAAAAATTTGGTTTTAAACAATAACGCAGTGTTTTTTAACATTTCATCAAAAACGTAATGTTTTCTGAAAAATACCAAAAATCCCATCAAGATAATTCTGATATTACGAATCCAAAAATAATAACCATTTTGAAAAATAAAATTTATAAAATTTTAAAAAGTGGGAATTATTATTCCTAACTGATTGTTTGATTCGTCATGGTGTGTTAAAACTCCATGTTACATACAACGCAATATATTGGATTATTCAATTGGAACCGTACCACGGAATCTTGGGGTGTTACATTCCCCCCATTAAAATAAATTTCTCCTCCAAATTTCTAGAGTATTACTACATAAAAATATTTGAGTGGTTCATTATCATAAGTATTTCAGGTTTCCACGTTGCCTCTTCCATCTTATGGTTTCTCCATAGATCTTTTACCAGACGAGTAGCCTAGTTTCTCAACACTTGTTCTCTAGTATCAAGAATTCTGATAGGATCTTCCCAATAAGACATGTCAGGTTCCAGTTCTATTTCTACATTGGAGAGTACATGTGTTGGGTTAGGCATGTATTTTCTTAACAGTGATATGTGTAACACATCATGAACATTGGAGAGACTTTGCATCATTATGAAATGGTAAGCTACAACCCTAATTCGTTCTATATTTTTGAAAGTTTTAATATACCTTGAACTTAATTTACCCTTCTTATTGAATCGTATAACTCCCTTCCATGGATATACCTTCATGAAAACATGATCTTATCCTTGAAAATCCAAATCCTTCCATCGAATATCGGCATAACTCTTTTGCCTACTTTGAGCTTCTTCGATGTGGGTTTGGGTAACCTTCACCCTTTCCATTGTTTCCTCAACATGTTCTGGGCCTATGAGTTTTCATTCACAAACATCATCCCATCAAGTTGGTGTACTACCTCTCTTTCCATATAACGCTTCATATGGTTCCATCTGAATATTCGAATGGAAGGTATTTTTTTAAAAAATTCCACAAGAGGTAAATACTAATCCCACATACCTTGAAAGTCATCTGAGAGAAACATCAACATGTCTTCTAAGGTTTTAATAGTCTGTTCTCATTGTCCATCGATTTGTGGGTGGTACTAAATGCTCAAATGATGTTCGGTATTCAAGGCCTTCTGAAGTCTTCTTCCAGAAGCTTTTTGTAAAACGGGGATCATGATTAGAAACAATCGATAGTGGTACTACATGAAGTCTTACTACTTCATTAATAAAATGTTTTCTAGACATTTATGGGTTAAATATTCTCTTATAGAATGAAAATGTTCTAAATTGGTAAGATGATCCACAATGACCCATATTTCATCATTCCTTCTAGGAGTCTTTAGTAGAACCATGATAAATTCTATCGTAATATAATACCACATCCACACAGGTATGGGAATAGAATGCATGACTCCTCTAAGATTTTTTCTTCAGCTTTCACGTGTTGAAAAACCATACATCATGAAACATAATAAACAATTTCTCATTTCATGTTGCCTAACAAAAATAGTTCCTTCAAATCCATATATATCTTAGTGCTACCAGGGTGTATAGAGAAATTTGAGCTATGGGTATCATCCGCCAATTTTCTTTTTAGATTATGTATCAAAGGAAAACCATGTCTCTTACCAAATTTCAAAATCTCATCATCATATACGATGTTGATCAATCTCCCATCGTTTGTAGCTTTAATTTTCTTTTTAATATTCTCATCATCAGTCTAAGAACTGTTTATCCATTGTGTTAAATATGTTTGGGTAACAATTTGAAAAAGTATCTAAGTTTCAACTTCCATGATTATTCACATATCCATCTTTTATAGATCCATGAACATAGGATCTATTTCCACTCCCATCTTGTTCAAGACTCCATGATCCTTTCATCTCAATGCATCTTCCACCTTATTTTCCTTCCCCGGTTGGTAGTGTATAGTGAAATCATAATACTTGAGTATTTCAAGCCATCATATTTTCCTCATGTTGATTTCTATTTGTGAGAAAATATACTTCAAAATTTTGTGATAAATATATATCTCCCAATTTTTACCATAGAGATAGTGCCTCTATATCTTCAAAGAAAAAATTATACCTGCTAACTCAATATCATGAGGTGGATAGTTTCTTCCACTACTTTTTAGCTGTCGTGTTGAATATTCAATAACACTATTATTTTTCATAAGGACACAACCAATTCCTTTAGTTGATGCAACACTATAAATAAAAAACCCATAATTCCCTAATGGTAGAGTCAAGATAAAATCATGGACTAATACTATTGAGTTCTTAAAAATGTTCTTCACACTATTTTGTACAAAAAAATTAACCCATTTAAATGTGAGCTTTGTTAATGGGTTATCCAATTGGGAAATATTATGGACAAAACCTCGATAATAATCTGGTAAACTAATAAAACTGCATAACTCAGTTATTCTCGTCGGTGCTAGTCAATCTTGGATATCATTGGTCTTTTAAGGATAGATAGAGATTCTATCCTTTGGGATAATATGTCCATGAAATGAAATCTACTAAATCTAGAATTCACACTTTCAAAGCATCCCGTATAATTCATTTCTTCTCAGGGTGTTCAGAATTGTGCTCAATTGATTATCATGATCTTCATAGGTTTTTGAGTATACCAATATATCATAAATAAATACCACTACAATGTCACCAAGATATTCCTTGAAAACTCTATTTATTAGTTCCATGTAAACAGAGGGTGTACTAGCCAGTCCAAATGGCATTACTATAAACTCATAATGCCCATACATGGTTCGGAATGCTGTTTTTGGAATGTATTCCTTTTTCAAACACAATTGATGATATCCAGATCTAAGGTCAATCATTAAATTTTTTTGAGATACATGAAGTTGGTCGAATAAATAATCAATGTGAGGTAGGGTATACATCTTCATTACTATTATACCATTGATCTCCCTGTAGTCAATGCCCAACCTCATCGATCCATCTTTCTTCATACCAAAAAGAACAGGGGCTTCCCATAGAGAAGTACTAGGGATAATAAATCCTTTATTTCTAAATTAATATAGTTGATTTATTAGTTCCACTAATTCCATATTGTCCATTCTATAAGGGGTCTTCATTATGGGCCTTGAACTAGGAATTAAATCAATAGAAAACTGAAAATTTTCATTCTGGAGAATGTCCAAGTAAATCCTCTGGAAACACATCAACATATTCTTGTACAATAGGTACATCCTCTATTTTAACATTTTTTCCCTCACCCTTAGTTATTTCATTTTTATCATCACAAATACTTTAATTTAGTAGAGAAATTGGGGGTTGATCTAGATAAGAATCTAGTGGTGTTGTTTCTTCTCTCAAGATACGTTATTTTATATCATCACTGAAACTTTAATCCTCCATATTCATAAAATAAATTTTCATATAATAGTCTAAAATCCAATCCATTTCTAGGATTCTATAAATTCAATCATGGGTATGATGATGGGATCAGAAGATTAATAACATTTATATTCCATAATCATAACTAATTCAAAAAAATTTGTTTTAATGTTATTTCCATTAAGAGTTTTGACAGAAAAATCCCTTGTGAAATCAAATTAAAAGTATCTAATCATCAAAGCTAAATGGGAAAATATGAAACCATGCGATGATCTAGAATCAAATTAATCAATGGCTAATCTTGAGGAAACCAATAAATTACCTTCCACCATGTCTTTTAAAGCATAAACCTCTGTAGTAGTGATTGCATAAGCATGGAATCTTTCCCTTAGACTTTTATGAGGTATGTTTCCTTGTTGTTTAGGACATTTATTTTCATAATTTCAATATTCTCTACAACTGTAGCATTCATTATTGAGAGCCTATTTCTATCCCTTCTAATCACGAGCTTGGTTTCCTTTTTCACCACACTTGTAGCATACTCCCATGACCTTAAAGAATGTACCGAGGTGTTTCTTCCTCCATTTACTACATGATATATATTCAAATTTTCTGTTCTTCCCATTATTTCAATTTCTATAGTGTTCAGAAGATTTATTCCTCTCTTTCTTCTCTTTAATGTTGTATGACTTGGAGAATTACTTATATCTCTTGATAGCACACGTGAAAATACCTTTTTATAATGAGAAGGATTTTGTGACTAATTATAAACTGAGAAATGGTTATAACCCATAAAATAATCGATCAATATTACTCCTTGGGTTACATATATAATCTTTAGCATGCCTTGATAACATTGTAAAGTTAGCCTCTTACTTTGAAACACTCTCATCCTTCTTTTGTCTCAGACTAAAAAATTGTCTTTCCATATCTACTCGATGGTCATGAAGAAAGTATATTTATATGAATTTTTCTTTGAAATCCCTGAATTCCATATTTGATACTTCTTTATCTTATTTTTTATTATGAATTAATGACCACCATTGTACTGAATCTCCCATGAGGCGATAAACTGCCATGAAAACGTTTTCCCTTTATCAACTCCCCAATGCATGAAATATTGTTTATAAGGAACATATCCATTTTCACCTACAAATGGATTTGTAGACCCATTTAATGTTGGTGGTTGTTACCTCATGATACAGTATAACGTTGATCCTCCGCGTTGTGGAGTAGTGAGCTCCATACATGTAAGGTTGTTATTAATAACCTGAGTGAGTTTTCCCAGTATGATGATAAGATGATCAAAACCAGTTGAATCACCAACTCCAATATAATTATATTTAGTAGGAGGGAAATCCCTACATGTATTACATTCATTGATATAGTTTTCATTCATACCACTAGGTTCCTTTTATAAATAATGGCATGCCTTAGATTTGTTTATGAATCGCAATACATAATTCCAAACTTGTAAAACCCATAACATAAATTGAACACTTTATGGATATAATCCATAATCATAAAAAAATTTGTTGAGGAGGTATATACTCAAAAATCCTTCATAATTGTTTGAAATTAAAATGTGAATTATCCTAAGCATTTTCCCTTGGAGTGATATAACCAAGAGTGTAGCAAGGATCTTTGTCGTGTACTAGGATACCCTGGGTAAAACCTGAAACTCTATGTCTGAATTTTCAAATTTAGGTACATCTATATGAGATCCACCTCTACCTACACATATCTCGATAGAGATGTATTGTTTGGAAGACTCAAAAAATATCTATACTTCCAAAATTCTAGGAAGTTCTTCAATACTATTCCTCAAAGTCTATATTAGGGTAATTTTATCTAATCAGAATTTTTCTAAATATAACATTCAATGTTGGTAGTAAACTTGAACTGATACCAACTATAATCCCTCGAACCCAATTACCTAGAGTCGGTGCATTATTAAAAAAATTTGAAAGATCACAAGGGATCAAATCCTAAAAGACCAATTAGTTTAGTAGCCTTGGAAGTGCTGGATACAAGCATAAGTTTTACATTACATCATGGGATAAAAACAACCACAAATTTTTGTCCCATTTGAACACATTTTTATACCTCATCCTATCAGAATAGGTCAATAATTAAATACTTTTTCAAATCATGGAAAAAAGAAAACATAGAAATGGGTTAGCTTAGATGCTCAGTAAGGAAAAAAATATAGAGAAATCTTTCATAAATAAGTATTAAATTTTTTGGAAACATATAAGACTAATACATAATCCTTTTTAAATTAAAATTCAGCATAATATCGAAAATATAAATCAAAAAATGCCATTTACATATTCAAATGGATATTCTACTAGTAGAATAATAACATGCAATATCAATATCCAATTTCATAAAGAGAGAATGCATAATGCCAGAAATTACAGCCATATAGTCAGGGCCTCGTTCCAATAATACAAATAATAATTTGTCAAGGTCGTGTTACAAGAAACTATTTTGTCCGAAGAGACCTACTGATTCATAGAGAAGCAATAGCATGCCCCAACCATCACTTACTAAGTCCAATGCATTCCTCATATGAAAAGGTCGAAACATAACATAAATATTCATATTAAAACTAGCATTAGAAATGTTAATACTTCAACCATAAACCATGAATGGTATAAAAATAACACATCCATAATCAAAAATATCCCAAAATCATCAATACAATATAGAATAATATATCATAATAAATCAACTTAAAAAAGTGTAAAATCTATCAAAAGATGTTGACATAGATGGAAAAAAATATTTGAGAGAAATAATAATTTCTAGTTTAAAATAATTTAAAATTAATGTAATTTAAAAAAGATTATTCTTAAAATATTTTTATAATCTTGTAAGGGAATATTTTAAGGGGTTATAACAACAAAAGATTGTCGTAATCGTTGTATAAGTAAAAATACAACCGATCTTTAATTTTGTCAAAAAGGTCATAAAGGACCTTGTTTAGAAAACGACAGAAAGATTTATTTATAATTTTTTTTAAATG
This sequence comes from Viscum album, assembly GCA_963277665.1. Lineage (NCBI taxonomy): Eukaryota > Viridiplantae > Streptophyta > Magnoliopsida > Santalales > Viscaceae > Viscum > Viscum album. The sequence goes on along the minus strand of OY728155.1, from coordinate 1,443,581,712 downwards.
GTCAAGAAAGTGTATAAATAAATTTAACCCAAAGTCTTGAAAATAGTAAAAATGTTTTGAAAATCATTTTTAAGAAACACAGATGTGGATGATAAAGAGGTCTCAGTAGATACTCGTGTATAAAAATCACATATAATAAAGAGATTGTAGAATTAAACCTTACCTTATACTTTTCCTTTGTCGAGGGTATGTTAACCTTCTATATAATAGTTAAATAATTGTTATTAACTTATACAAGAACCACATACATAAATATGATATCATATATGATCTTCTAATATTCCATTGTTAATAATATTTTAGAAGTATCATTGTTTTAGGTGTTAACTGGGATGTTTTACTTTATACACAAGGTTACGTATGCCATGATTTTTATATATTGAATTTATTTGATTCATATAGCAATGTATATTATGTTCTTAAACGTTTTTTTAATAATAATATGAAAATTCTTCTTGAAAGTTTACTATGGTGTATGAATGTTATTTCATTCGTGAAGAATGTAATCCGTACGCACGCACGTGCGACAATTTCATTATATTGATGGTGAAATCGTTTGTAATTGGATGGAATATCATATATAGATAATTATTGACATATTATATTTATTATTTAAATTAATTATACTCATTATAATACCCATCCTAATAATGAAGTTTCTGAGTCTCAAACTACACCACGACGTGGAGACGTTAAGCCATACCTACACACGTATGGTCACTTGTCATTCATAGGATGGATAGAATATTTAATATGGTTCTAACATATTTATAATAACATCACTGTATGTATAAGGTACTGGTGTTATTATTTTTCTATGGAAATAACAATGAATGACGATGTGGAAGAAATAAATAACTTTGAACGAGGTGGTAAAATTATTACCTCTTCTTCGTGTATTTGCTTTTGAGTTGATCAAAATGGATCCATAGGTTGGATTTCTGATCAATTTGAGGCCCCTAGGACGAAGGTAGGGTATTTGGGAGGATATTTATTTAGTGGTTGGATGAGACAAATGGCTTTGGAGGTGTGATTTTGAGAGAAGTGTATGTACCCTTTTATAATAGAGGTGAGGGTCACCTTAGGAAAAACTTAAAATGTTATATTATTATATAATCATATTCGGTTTATAATGGATCCAAAATAATTTTTTAGAGGATAATATCATGTATCACTCGAAAATCTCTCAACCAATAGGTTTTAGCTAGGTTTATGTCAATATATTAAACTTATCATTTAGATTTAACTCTTAGTTAAATATCATAAAAATTACCATGCATTCTTGTTTTATTAAAATAAATGGTTAGTAATCATACCATAAAAGTCCAAGAGAACCCCATGTGGTGTATTATTGATATATAGAACCATATATAAGTCCTTTGGCCAAAAATAATTTTTTAGGAACATTATATCAATTAATATTTTAGTATTTGTTTTAAAAACCTATTTATGTCAATTTGAACAATATATGGTATTTGGTTTTTGTGAAAGTCATAAAAACATTATCATTTCAAAAAAAAATATGTAATCATCCATAAAATGTAATATTAACCAAGAAAATTAGTTTAATTTATCAAAAGTCTCAATTTACATTTATTTGTATATTTATAATATGAATTATTTTAATCATTGAATAATAAAGTAATTACGACATCATCATTGTATCATAAATAAATTTTATTATATAATGTATAAAAAGTATAAATAAACTACCATTATGTGGGAAATATTTTTTTATTTGTAATGAATTTATATAGTATAATTCATCTGATGTATAACTATATATTAATAATGTTTTTGTTATTAAACATCGAATTAAAAAAATTTAACTATTCTTGAAATAAAAAAATAATAAATGTCGTAACCTAATCCCAGCGGACCTAAAGGATAATAATTTATTCCTAGGGTTTATTTTGTTCAATAACCCCTTATACAATAGAATTAGGACATGTGTTAGGGTCACTATAATATCATTTTTACCTTTAATTACCCTATTTACTTTTAACCATGGAAAATAAACGTCAAAAGTTACAATTCACCATCAATTATTTTCATTCTATTGAACTACATTTTAATTACCGATGATAACCATTTGTCTCGTTGTTTTGAAATTCAACTCACAAATGTGATAAAATTAAGTTTTATGAAAATTGGAAAATGCTCTTAGAAGGTGGGTAATTGATGTTAAAAAATTCAATAAAAATTAATATATATTATATTATTATAAAATTATTCCAATGAATAACATTGAACATATATTGGTATTATGTATCTATTTATACCTTATAAATATTTATATAAAATAACTAGTTATTTAAATAAAAAGTCTGTTTTAAAGAATAACCTAATGTTTTTTAATATTTATCTAAAATTGATTATTTTTAGAAAAATACCAAAAACTCACCCTAAGCTAATTCAAATTCCACAAATCCAAAAATTAATTCCATTATGAAAAATAAAATTTATAATATTTCAATAAGTGTGTATTACTATTCATAATGCTTAATTTGATTGGTCGTGGAGTCTTAAAAATCCAAGTTGCAAACAACACAAGCTATTGTGTTGTTCAGAGGGAAACATACCGTGGAAGATTGGGGTGTTACACACATAACCTGAAATCTATCCGACATGATGTTCACACCACATACAATATCATGGAGTGTAATATCATCATTTTACTATGTCATGTCAACCCATATGATATTACTCTTAGGTTTCATGGTGTAAGGGCCTTGGGATATTTCTTGGTATGTACAAAATAATCCAAGATCCATATTATAATTTTTCATTGATGTGTTACATTATATAAGAAAAATTTGTCGATTGGGGGATAACCTAGCAGGTACAATCATTCTGAGAAACTTATGTCTTAAAAATTGGGTTGTTTCTATATACATAAGCCATGTGACATTATTCTCACTCATGAAAGATGAACCATCATCCATTGTAAGACATAGAACGTGATCCATGACTATACACTTTTCCACCATGATATTTATTCCATGATATTATAATCACATGAATCAGAATTCCCATGTCTCATTCTTCTATCAGTGGAAACTAATTTAGATATATTTTACACTTTAAACGACATTGATTCCTATTAAACACCTTTTTCCCCAATGCCATGCCACATTTACTGCCATAGACTATCCTCTTCATGCTAGTATTGATTCAATAGTATTCACTATGCCACATCCCCTGTGACTGTTTACAGATACCACTACATGTTCTATACATGTTATTACAATAGTGAATAACCTAATCCTTGAAGAACCACTAAAATCCTTTTATATATTGGTAACATCATATGTAAATAATTATTTACTCAACTTTGAAAGAGAAAAAGAAGATATGATAATGATTTGGGAAGAGAGGGGTCTTGTGGCCAATGTATTGTGGTCACCCTTATGTGGATTGATATATCCCACAAAAAATGGAACAATTATTAGGTAAGGACCATTAATTATGTAATGAGAGATATTGGTCATAAAATATTTATCTGAATGCGTATTATTCATCCACGAACAAACAGAAAACCAAATGATAATAACAAAAATGAAGAAAAAAATTTATAAAATGATTGAAAAAATGGATAATAATTTTAGATTGAAAATTTAAATAATTTTTCATGAAGAAAAAGGAAATAATTAAGTTAAATTACATACATTTATTTTGGATCACAAAGGTATTGATGGTTCAACACAATTTTATGATGTGGTGTTATCTCCCCTTCAAATAATTTTTATAGATTTTTCTCTAGTTAAGGTTTTATGCATTGGTGATAATCCTAAAAAATAGTATGATTTAATAATTTATAAGGTCAATGATAGGGTTTTTTATATCTAGATATTTTTAATAAAGTCTTATAAACTGTTGTTTTGAGGCGCTAAACCAAAACATCAAATACACCCATCATATGATAAACCCCATTAACAATGTGAAAATGTGAAGATGAACTTTCCATCTAGGTATTTTTATGAGATATAAATGATTTAATATCATTTAAATGAGTATAGGATAAAAATAAGTTATTTTAAGAAATAATATATTTATCATGTGCTTGGGACATCATAACATTCACCCATCCACATGACCTCGTCAAATATTTTTATAATTTTCTTGAAGTATCTAAAAAATAATTTAGGTTCCAAGGTATTCTGCACCATCATGTAAATTCATTTTTAAAGAACCAATGCCTTAAAAATCTGAGGCTCCAATAATGAATCTGACTCTGATGCTCCCATAAGTACTCTTAATTATTTCCTTGGTAGAATAAGATGTTCACTAATTGTATTACATGACCCTAAGGATATTCTCATACTTATCCTCAATAACAATTGGGTATACTCAAAAGGTGGTGACTTTATAAGTTTTTAGATCACCCGAATTGATAATGTATAACAAATTACACACATTCTTACGAAGTTGTAAAACATATAATATGTTGTGTACCTTGAATGACTTTTTGGGTAATGTTAGGTAGTAAGTATCCTTTCTAACCCTACATAGGTTCTGTAATGCCCCAAAAAATTATTGTTTTAAAATAAAATGTGTTTTCACATCTCAGATGAATTTTATGATTTTAATAAAATTGTGGATGTGATGATATCTTTGGAAGAGATGGTGTATATTTTTAAAGATTTGAATTTTAGACCCATAGGGTAGAATGTGATAAAATGATTGATTTATTCAATAAAAACTATTATAGGATCACTGTTTTTGATAAATTTCGTACAAATGGTGTATATGCCGATTTATAGAATGAATTTATTTTTTTATCAAAATAATTTAATTTTATTATTATCTCAAATACATGAATTATCGCATCGTACATATATTAAATTTTTTGTTCATGTAAAAATAAACATGATGTAAAGTACTTTTTTTGTCATGTGTGGATTTCTCTCTAATAAATCTATGCCTAATATTTTTTTGAATTCATCAAAATCACACCCACCATGGGTATACCTAATTTTCATGAATCATATAACAGATATAGTGGGAATGTAAGAAGTGTTCAATGATTTAGACACACTAATGGTTCCCCTGGGTTGATACATCTTTTTAATTATCATTTTATTTTTTTATGAACAAATTTATAATATCTCACATGTATTTTTTTGACATATATAAAATTAAAAACTTATACTATATGAAAAATAAATTATCACATAGATAAAAAGACTGAAATTAAATATATGTTTTGTGGGTCCGTGTATTACACACACAAATAAAACATAGCACACTCCCTTCACTGTAAGGTTTGAGATTCACAATTTTTTTGATATATCCTCTCATCCCCATAAAAATTCATCTAAATTAATCCACTAATCATCAAGACCAATAATTTAAATGTTAATTTTTTAAAAAAAATTAATGATATATATTTATCAAATATCATACAGAAAGACAATCATAATTTCCCATGATTTTCATCATCAATAATTTGACTAATGAATATGATATTTCTTTCCTATTTTCTATAATATATTTAGGGAATTATAATATACTAAAATAAAATATCCAATGCAGTAAAATATTATATTCAAATTTTATATTCTTTAAAATAATTACAGCATGCAACCAAAAAATTCTAAACATGTTTCAATTCATGATATCTTTATCTGCTACTATTTTTTCCACCGATATTATGACCATAGAAATTTTAGACATTAAATTATTCATTAAATTTCGTACACATTGTGTTCTTGATAAATAGATATATATCATCATCAATTTATTTTTGTTTTCCATTATATGAAAATGATTTATAAAAATATAGAGATATATAAATTCATGTACGAATCCACACAATCACATGAATAAAATTTCAAATAATATATATATTATGTTAATATAAATATAAATATTAATATTAATAACATTCTACTACACATGAAATATATATATATGGGCGTGTGTGGCTCTTTAAATATTATTTGTATATGTATATAAGCAGTTTAATACTATTCTTTATTACAAATAAAAGTTTTTCAGTGATAAAAATTTGCTAATTTTTTCCCTTCTCAATAACTGATTGAAGTCCAATAAAAAGGAGTATTTATTTGTATTAAATATAATCCCTGAGAATGAGGGTGTTTTTGGGTTATAATAAATTGTAATCTGAAATCATTTTATTGTTTGTATTGTATTGGTATAATAATTTGATATTATTAGATAGTGAATTACAAAATCTAATAAAATTAATAACTATCACTATTGAGATTGAAAAAAATTAGGAACTTTTTTAGATATTCAATACAACGCTTCATTATACTAACTGATTTTCTAAAAATCAAAAAAACTAAATGAAAAACTAAATGAATCCATTAACACAATGATATTTTTTTTTCCTATAATGTACCTAAGATTCATAGAAGTGTGAAAGCATTACCTATTTTTGAAGACTGATTATATAGATTCTCTGTTTATATATTCTTATTAAATATTAGAAATTATTACATCTATCATCTCAAAATTTCATTAATTTTTAATCCCAATTAAGGGATACCATAGCATCAATTTCGTAATCATCGTCACCTTTATAGTTTTAAAATCATTATTTTAGATTCCATGAATCTTCATCCAGTCCAATAACCCCCCCAAATAATCCTTTGATAAAATGATATTTTAAGGGAATATACTTCGTCTTAGAATATAATACAATATTTTTAAATGATGGGTTGAATTGTGACTATAATAATTAAAAACATTATTACCTTACACTATATTAATATCCATTAAAAAAATTCATTAATCCATTTTATCTCTTCTCTAACCTCTATAAGAATAACATATTATTCCTATATAGTAGACAATGTCATTATATTATATAATTATAACCACTAAATTATTATTACGATACTATAAGTATAAATAAAATCTACTATACTTATTCAAATATCAAATAACTTCCCAATATTTCAACAACAAAACCCTATATTGGAATCCATGATTTATATACTAGATAAATTTACGTGACTACTTTAATGTACCATAGAACCCACTTCATAAAATTCCAATTAATTTTTCAAGGATTTTACATATACCAAATAACAAATCATACTTATTATACTATGTTAGGTCTATTTAAAACCATGATATGCATAAAAATCCATATATTAGATGTATAATGGATATTTTCTTGTAGTCATGCTTATCACCAAGATTCGATGAGTATTCCTTTAATAATTTAAACTGATTCAAAAGAGGAGTAAATATTAGTTTTCCCATGAACATATTTAACCGAATTAAAAAATTCTCTTCATTAAATAATTTTGATAGCTCAAAATTTCTAGTTACATGGTATTAAATTTCATCATCCAAATAATATTATTTTCTATAATTATAATCATCTAGGTCAAATTATATGGAAAATTATATCTTCAAACCATTTATAATTTACATACCATACCATTAAATTAGAATGTATTAAAAAAATAATACTATCATATTTAAATAATTGAATGATTTCATATAAAAAATCTAATCCATGTAAAATATCTTAATGTAATTCCTTCCCACGAATTTATCCAATATATGATTCTACTACCTCAGAGACTACATGTCTCTAGACATTCTCTGGTTATTTTTTTCAAATATTATGTTCATTACAAGGATAAAGAACATATTCTTCCAATATATAGTTATCAACATCTATGTATCGAATATGGATGGTATCCTTTATAACCGTTTATAGAAAATTTAATCCATAAAAACATTAATTCACAATAGTAAACTTTTAGTGGGTCTTTAATAACAATTTAAATTTTTTGTGTAATTTATAACAAACATTTATAGGAACTATGTCTCGAAAAATATTTATATGTATATATCATTGTTATTATGTTATTCAATGATATAGAATAAATATTTATTATAAAATAACTTCTTACCCTATGGTAAAGTAATAATTTCATAGGTTTCTTTCCTTAATGAAATTTCCACATTCATTTTTGTCCCCCACAGAAGTGAATCCCTTAAAATAATTTCACCTTTATAGAACATATGGTTTCCTCCAAGAGTAAAAAAATTAATTCATATATAACTCGTAACATTATACTTATCTATATACCATGTTTTCCCACTTAATAGGAATACATATTTGATGGAAAACATTTATATAAACTACACCATCATCTTATATTCATTCAATATAAACATTTTCTTTTGAAATGTTTCCTTTTATAAAACAAATTGATTATATATTTAATCTATATTTATTAATAAAATTATCCTATATGATTATATTCTATATTTAACTGATATTTTCTTTTTTATCATCCAGGAATCGGCAACCACTAAATTTTTTACCGATAACCAATGGGGAAACATTTTTGGACATAACAACCACATTATCTATAAATCACAATTCATCATGAAAATGATTTATGAAACTAAATACATTAAACCGTGGGAAATATTATTTTACTCAAGAAAAAACTTACTATAATATCATCTCTCCCGATTGAACAAATATGACTTGATATACTAGATATTTTACCATGTTGAGAACATTATCCAAAACACACTCTGTAATCAAACCCAAAAATATAAAATCCTAGCATGAATAATTAGGTTTATATTCATATGATTTGAAAAACTAATTTTTTGGATGTTATAGAGAATTTACTTTCTATAAAAATTATTTTTTTATGGGGAGATCTTCTTAAAATCCTGACTATTTTACTAGAAAAAATTATATGATCTTAAAACATCACCTTTAATGATGATTCATTTTTTTATAAGAAACATCAATTTTTCTTGGATGTAGAAAATAAATTGGTTATTTTTTAATTATTTTAATACGTTTCGAGTTATGTCACCAATGAATAACTTATAAAATATAAACTTTATAGAAAATATTTAAGTACAGGTTCTTGTATAAGACATAATATTTCTAACTTTGGTGATTTCAGTACATTCTAAATGGAATTTAACCTTTATTTTCCAACAATAAAATCCTTATAAAATACAATTTTATATAATTTCTTATTTTATATTATTAACATCTTTAGATAAATCTTCATTCTTGTTTTACTTATATAAAAAAATTTGAAATGAAATTTCCAAAAATCTGTTTATGTATTTAATGATATTACCAAATGATTTTAATTTTCTATTAGGTATAGAGTATAATTATTCACTAATATTATTATAAATATAAAATATTCTATAATTCTCCATGATCACAAACCAATGTTTGAAAATCTATTATCATAATTTTTTCTAATGGATATTTCATTTATGAAAACTCTATGAAAATATCATATATTAATATTGATCAAGTAATATTTATTTTTTATTTTAATATTTATTTATTGTTTATAAAAAACATCAATATATTAGTTAACACCAACCAAATGATAATTAGAAAACCCAGAAGGGATGAAACTCCCAAAGCATGGGAACTATTTCCTCTGTAAAACAATTAGAGGGTGGAGAAGGCTCATAAATCATAGAAAACTAAATAGGATATACAATAACTTTTTATATTAAAGGTCCTTCCAATGGGACACTCACAAAAAATGACCATATTCATATCATGAAGATACCCCTTATAAAATCTACTTGTTCTTAGGGAAACACCCAAAGATATCCACTGATCACGCAATAGTTTCCAGATGAGCTTCCCCAAGTCATTCTGCTTGTACGATTGAAGGCACTAGATAACCATATAAATACATGTAAAATAGGGATAACAATATGAAAAATGTGTAATCCATTAGTGGTCATATATCTTCTTGTGATTCACCCATCAGGTTAGAAAGACACAATGGAATCCTTAGAGACATGTCCACCAAATCCCTCATGTGTCGACTAGCATGGAACCATCATCACGTGAAGGGATTTAGACATGTACAATATGTCGAGTATTCCCTTAGGGATCCAAATAAAAAAGCAATTATTGTCCATTATAAAGCTCTCCCATAACTACATGAACTTTTATTTGTCTTGTGACACCACTATGATAGGGAGAGTTATTTTTATGGACAAAACTCATACAAGACATTGAGATACCCAACACTTTTAAATTAAATAAGGAAATAAAAATGGAAATTTTTGGAGAATCATATGATGGGAATATATTATAATTTTACATGAATGATATTATACACCTCGGGAAATAATTATTGATCTTGAACCCCCCGCATAGATATAAAATATCAGTCATGAAATATCCCTTGGCATGAAAAATCAATCTCACATAGGCCCCTAGAAAGACACCTTTGTCTTAGAGAAGGTACCAGGAAAAGAATATCATATCACGCAAAAGAATTTCACCAAGCCTCCTGATCAGACAAAGGTCCTTAAAAATTTATGCCTAAACATGTAGAAGATTCTTTCAATTGTCACATGATTAAGGGAAATTCTATTGTTCATACAATGACCAATATATAGGGAACTAATGTGACAGTCATAGAGTTGAAAAAATTCATGTGACCCCCTTAGGATAACCTATTACTGAATATTGCAAAATTAATGTCACCAAAGTCCTGCTCTAACTCCAGCCCAAATCTATATGATACTTGGAGGACTAGGATGTGTATAAATGGGATGACTAGGCCTAAAAATCCTTCCACAATAAAAATGTATCCATGATCGATCACACATGGGGGCATAGAAGTCGACTTGTTGGAGTGAAAAATCATGAAATTATGAGGTCTTATATATTGTTAAAATATGGTGAATGATTGACGATATCATGTAGCTTGTATATTCCCATCACATGTTCACTCATACATTGAGAAAATAAATTCTTTAATGAAAATCAGATTTTGTGAAAGACTTCCATCATATCAGATGTGTCATAAAAAATCTAAATAATAAGGTAAAACCAGATAAACCAATGTAAAATATTAATAAATTTTCATAACAAAGATAAAATAAATAAAAACATCTGTGAATAAACCATATATAAATCCTAATGTGCTTCGAATGACTCATCTAGATGATGCCACAATAATATGTCTTGTATCCCATGTCATGCGACATCCCATCGACATTAAATTTAGATCAATAGATGTCATTTAGACATTCAAAGAATGTCACACATTAACCTACAAGAATGCCTCCTTAGTCCCCTGAAGCCCTTGAGGATCTCCATCTAGATCTTGCAATGCCCTTAGACATGTTAGCCAAATCATGTTGTGACACTAGTGTATCTTAGCTGGTTCTCAGGAATCCCTCCTCTATTTCCATTCAGATCATGTTGTACTATCCAAATTTATTGAATAGGTTTCTTGATGAAAGTAGTCCATGTCATAAACATTTCACAATTACATCAGATCATGTCAACCTATATCATGAGGCCTCCTTCGGAAAAGTCCATCAGGTCATGGGTCCCATCCATGGCCTTTTTATGTGATTTTATATTTGTTTCTACTCTAGAGTTTTCCCCTGGGGTATCCTTTGTGTTTTTTTTGTAAAAAATATGAGAACTATATCTTGGAAAATGGTGGAGAATTGTTGGTTCATGGTTTTTCAAACCATACAGCCTTACCATAGAAACCATGTATCTAAGTGAAATTTTTGGATAGTGGCTAACTCATGGTTAACACATGGTTTTTCAAAATCTGTGAGGTTAACATATAGCCTATACCTATTGGATAGAGGGGGATGCACTGTTTCTACACGGTTTAGAAAAATATGTGGAAAAACCATGTGTGATGCCCAGTTCATTAAAAACATTAAAATTCCTTATGTTTCATATCAGGATTTATCCCCAAATCCATCCTTGAATTCCCCATTGATGCTCTCGATCATGATGCACCTCCATATCATCCTTTTAGCTCTATTTTATTAACATTATTTTTTGGGATTGATTTTTATTCATCATGGAATCATCATGTTACTTATTTCTTTATTGGTTACACCATCTTTCTTGTGTTCTTCTTACTCCCTCTCGAGATATTATTTTCCAAGGGGGTGTTTACACTATAGAGTGTTTAATCTGGTGTTTTTTAGTAAGATATGAATGTTTCTGGTATAATATTTCCTTGTTTTGGATTTGTGTTGGTGATGTGGGGGTTTATAAAATGACCTTGTCATTGTGTACATGGTCATTACATTACTTTTGTAGAGTAGTTAAAATATTATTCAAAAAAATGTCAGAAGACAATATTAGTTTAATGCCATTGAAAAATTCTAATCATAAACCATTGGTTCGTAAGTGAGATACATAATCTGTCACTAAGTTATTCATGACAATAACCCTTCTTAGAAACATCTTAATTTTTAGATATCTTCATAAACTAGGGAAGGAAACACAAAAATGGGTGAGCTCATATTCTCAGTAAGGTAAAATATGGGAGACATGCAAGCATGGAAAAGAGCATAGGGGTATGAGAACATGGTCAAAACATTAGAAGACCATACCATTCATATCAAATATCATAAACAATAATCATGTTATAAATCATTATAGTTCATAAGATATGAATAATAAGGAAAAAAAGAACATAAGAATTTGAAGAATAACAAAGAAATAAGACGTGGAATTGTGGAATACACATAAACATATACAATGATTTTACTAGTAGTAAAGGAGTCACTACCAAGGGCATATTGAAGTGTCATTACACTACCCATACCAACATGGTATTCATGGTTCACTCCCATCGAAATCTTATTAGTATTAGTTAACTCTACATACCATCATGGTAGTCATGGTTCACTCCTAGGGACGTATTAGTAGTCAAGATTCACCCCCACGACAAAATTAGTTTATCTCATTAGATGTAAAAATTTAACCAATGAATTGTAGGTATATATAGGTCCTACCCATCTAATAATGAAATAATTAAATAGTGTTCCACAAAAACATAAATCATTAATGTAAAATAACCACGAAATTAAATGGCTTTATTAATCATTATTTATTCATAACATAACCGACCAAAAAGAAATTGGTTTCATTAATAAACATAAATCATACACAGAATGAATAATAATGAAAAATTGAAGCATACCCAAAATAAAACATAAGTAAAATTAAATAACATGAAAATTGATGGAAAATAATTTTCAAATATAACTTGAAAACAATTTTTTGAAGAAAATATCATTTCTTCCTTGAAAAAAATTTCATTACTTTAAATTCAACACAATTTTAAAATTATTTTTTTTGAAAAACAAGTTGAAAATTTTTAAGGGAGGATTCTAGTAATTATGAAATCATAAAATAATACATATCCATTCATTACATAAAATTGAAAAATACAATATTCTCATACATTTTGGGGAAAATACAAAAAGTAACACATTATGAAAATGAAAAAACATTCCTTTCAAACCATTTAATAATACAAAACCCATGATAAAACAACTATAATGAATCATTGAAGAAGAGAAAAAATATTCAGGAAAATAGTTATGAGAACCCTGAACAAGGGTGATAAATATACCCTAGTAAATATTTACATATAAAAAATCTTGGAATGTATTGAGATTGTGAAATTAATACATCTATGTTTAAAAATCACTTTTCAGAAAATAATTTCTCAGGAAGATGGATTTGGAAATAATATAAATAAATATTAAAAAACACTATAAAAAGTAAAAAATTATCTCCAGAACCATTATCCTTGAAAATTATCTTAAATGATGTTTTAAAAAAAATTATTGATGAAAAAAATATTGAAGCATTTCAATGTGTTACAAAACAATTTGAATCATTTGAATCACAATACAAATGAAATAATTACATTAAAATAAGATTAAAATATCATGAAAATAAGGATATTACTGATATAAAAATTCGATTGGATGTATGTACACCCTGTTAAAAAACATTGGTTCTTAACAAAACATGTGTCTCAAAAAAGACATATTGAGACAAAACTACCTTACTCATTTGGTAAATTTTGAACATTAAAATTACTCAAAATAGTTATAATCAAATGGATATCTATACAAACTTCTATTATAGTATAAATGAAGAATCATAAATTTATCGGTAGTATGTACACCACACAATAGAAATGAGTGGTGAATAAGTCATGTATCTCGAGGGAAAAAAACAAGACAAAATTCCCTTACATCATGTTTGACTTCCTTAAAAAAATTTCAAACCATCTATATAATAAGTATATGTTTATTATTATTCTATAAAATAAAATAATTCATATATATAATAAAAAATATTATTTAATTAATACATTATATTTCTTGGTTAATATTATGTCCATGTTTATGTTACATTTCAGTTTATATTTTCATTGTTAATCGTATATGTTTTTACATTGTTATTATTAATTTTAATGGTTTAATTATTTCAAGAATATAAAAAATGATATAAATATATTATATATTAAGTACTTATGAATTTATAATAATAATTATTTATAAATTATAAAGACCATTCATGGAGAACTTTGGTCATATGTATGCATTGACGTTATTTTCATTTTCTTATCGTATTGAAGGAACAGAAGTAAATGACATGTATGTAAATACGTTTATGTATATAAAATATTTTTACATTAGAATTAAAATTTTATTAAAATGATATATTTTTTACTATAATAATCCTAAATACATTCCATGTGAATTTTGAACAAATCACATTGCTTTGAGGAGGTAGTAGTCCACACGTCCACAAACGAAATTATCCCATATACAGAATATGGAATGAATGATTATATGTTTAATATAAAATTTATATAATATGTAATAGGTCAAAAAACAAAGATGAACTTATTATTTTACTAGAAAAAAAGTATTGAGACCATCCATTAATGTGTTAATGAAAAAATAACAGAAACATTATTCACAAAGGCGATTAACTAGCATTACTTGGACAATATTTACATATTTTGAATAAAATTATATGAGAAACGAAATGGGTATGAGATATTACAGTAGAATCATGAAAATAAATTTTATAAATAATTATGGACTAATCATTAATTTATGGAGTAAGTGTGTTACTATAATGTAGAAATAGAAAAGAAATTAACAGAGCTACTTTGGAAACATTACCTCTTGAATATCACATCTTTGAGAGCACCCCGATTTCAATAGATTTGGTATTTGGTGAGAAACGAAGAACATTTTTGTGGATAGAGTTAGAAGGGGAGTTTTGGTTAGATATTTTACCATCTAAAAGGATTTTTTAGTAGAAATTGAGTGGTGAAGGGTGGTATTTATACCTGAGGTGAGGTTGGTTTAAGTGATTAAATAATGAATATTTTGTATTTAAAGACTATAATTTGAGGTGGAATTAAATTAAACGAATTTTTATTCAAATTAATGATGTGGAGGATTCTTTGGGTAGATCTAAACCTCAAAAAACATTCATTGATTTATTTTTTTATGTATTTGAGGACTTCAACCTTTTAACTTTACGATGTTTCATTTTTCTCCTATACTGTTGTTAATAATTTGTTTTCCATGGTAAAATTTTAACAAATAAAAATACAACTGAAATACACACCAATTATTAAATTATTATTAGAAATATTTAATCCATTTTACCTGAATAAATTGACATCACTGGAAAAATTATACTTAAATTTATTCCCATAGACACAACGAAAAATGCGGTTTAAATGTAAAAATATCAAATGTATGGACTATTATAATAACTTATTTCAATGTTAATTTTATTAAAATGAAATATATAGTGTTTTATTATCTATAATTTAACTATTTATAATTTAAAACTAGATTAAAATATAAGTAAACTATATAAATAAATTAGATGAATAATAAGTTTACTAATAAAATGTGGTATTTTTCACTTTTTATAAAACTCTAATCTTATCAGAAAGATAAAAAAATTTATCCAAAGTAAATTTTTATAATAAAATTTCAAATATGAAGTATATTTTACAATATAAAAATTCTATAATTTTCAAAATTTAGATTTAAAATGGTTTTTGCCTTAAAAGGTGGTAAAATTACACTTTTACGAAATATATGGCCTTATGTGTAAAATTTGGGTTTTCCTTATCTTTTTCTTATAAATTATATTAGATGATTATCAAAATATTTCACTGAATATATAAAATATATATTTTATTAATATTATTTAATATATTTAATTAATTTAATTTATTAAGACCAAATGACGTTTGGAGAAAAAAAAATAAAATTGTTTCTTTTATAATCAGTTGGTATAAATTTACTTTTCTAAATATTTGGTATCCAATGAATTAATATTATAAATTTTATATTTTAAAAAATTATTTAATAATATTCATAATCTATAATATAATGTTTTTGTTATATCTAACATTAAATTATATAATAAAATTTAAATAAAAAACTATTGTTCGATAAAGCTTGGCCATTTAAATAACACAAGCTATAAAAGTTACATGGAATTATGTGCAACACAACACAAAATCGTGTAGCATATAACACATGATATGATGGTTTTTTTAGCCCATGTTTATCTTGGTGTTTTGTATAACTCAATCTATATGTAGTGTTTTTGGTATAATGAAGGAAATATTTGGTATTATGTTAAATGAAAAATATCAAAATGATTATACTAATTCAAAAAATGTGACACCCATAATTTTAATTAGATAGATTATATTAATTTATTTGATGTATTGTGTTTTAATCTACATCAATATTAGCTTGCGCTATACACAACATAGTATTAGCTTGCAGTACACGCAACACTATTTTTGGCTTGTGTTACATACAATTTCATGTTCATTTGATAGAACTTATTCTACGAAACACTGCGTACAGATTTTTTTCAACGTATAAATAAAATATGTTTTTATTATGTTATACAAAAACTCAAAGTAATCTTTCAATACACGAAACACTAACTTGCCTTTCGTTACATGCAATAACGACTTTCCTCGATAGCTTGTGTGGTACGCTATACCAAGTTTCACTAAACAATGATATATTATTATAATATAATTATTAATTATCTATTATAAATACAATTTAGAATATTTTTTATTTTATAACATTATAATTCATCTTACTCATTTTCACGAACAATGCATGAGAATAAAAGCAGTTTTTTGTATAGAGGATTTATTTTTCCAAAAAATGCAGTATTTTGCCTTTTGATGGCGCACCATTTATAAATACACTTTTTAACATGTTTGTAAGTTCAATTTAAGAAATTAAACATTTTACTTGGAACCAGGATATACAAATTTACTTTGGATAATTTTTTAATATTTTTCGGAAAACCTTAATATTTAAATGAATAGTAAAAACACACTAAATTTTAAATAAAAATAACTTTTTTAACAGAGATAATTAATATGGTTAAATTATAATATTTAATGGTTTCAATTTATAAATATAATATATTTTTACCATTTAGTATAATGTATTTCATTATCATTATTTTCATAGGGAAAATCATTTCAATATTTTGCAATGTTTTAATCAAAACCCCATTTTTTCGACAACATGATTAATTTTAAATTAATTTCTGCAACTTTTGTGTACACAATTTAAAAAAATTGATTCCATGTTTGGAATCATCATGTCTTAATTATATTAATAGGATACTTTTTATTTTGGGGAGTTATGAATAGTAACTACATTAAATTTTATTTTCCATAGTTAAAGGTAAATCCGGTAATTTTGGGTAAACGTATTATTATAAAATTTCCCAAAACATGTCTTAATATAACTGGATGATTATATTTCATCCTAAAACATAATTGGGTCAAAATGGAATCTATTGCAACCCAATTTTATGAGATTAAGACCTTTAATTTATTTTATTTAAAAGAAAGTGAAATATGTATCAATCATACTTTAATAAAAAAATTACATTTTAATATAAACATATAAAAAATATAAATTAGATTTTAAATACCCATTTCAAATATAAATTTTGTTAATTATCCTGGATATTTATCTGTAATTGTTATGAAATATATAATTACCTTATTATCTTATATATTAATTATGCATACATTATTTTTTAGTCAAAAATCAATAATATTATTTTTATTAAAATAATAATACCCATCCAAATGCTCCAAAACTTGAAAAAACTTATTTTTGTAGTATATCTATACTATAAGCATCAAAGGGTCGACTTGATGATAATTTGGAGCATTATAAAATTGAATATGTCACATATATTATTTTATATTAAATGATGTCATAGTTGTCACCTTTATAATTTAATAAAGATATAATTTTAGAAGTTGGGTGTTTTAGAAGCTAAATTCGACTAAAAGTACTCTAATGAAATATATTAGATTTCTATTGATCATAATATTGTATTTATCAATTTAATTCAACAAATAAGTATATTAAATAATTATACAAAAATGTTGTATTAAATATTTTATTAAGAAAAATATCAAAAGAATGGTTTTAATAATATTAAAATAAATATTATATGATCTAATTAATATGTTTCATGAATTTTATAAATTCATAATTCATGTTAGGAATCAATTAAATATTTTTGATTGAATATATCTTTTGTATGATTTTTGTTTAAAATTCAAAAAAATTAATAGTGTCGAAATTGACACTATTGATATTTAATAAAAAGAAAATATATTTAAATTGTTTAAAATTCAGAATAAATATTGAAAAATTATAATTTGAAAATTATATGGTATAATATGTAATAAGGTATCCCATTATGGACAATTCACAACACATAATTATGTATTTATAATCATTTAGAATTTAGAATATTAAGGCGGCATATAAAATTAAATAGATTTAATATGGATAATTCATAATGATAAGGTTTAAAATAAAATAAAAATATGTCTAAATTTTATTATTTGATTATATTAGAAGCCAATATAATCATATAATCGATTTTGAATCATTTTGGAGGTTTTATGTGAGGTTTTATATTAGTATAAATTAATATTTTTGAGGATTCCAAATGTGCCCCTCCCCTCTCTTATAAAAGGGCACCTCCTCCCTCTTCCCATAACTATTTTTTGAGTTTTCAAACTCAGAAAAACTCTGAACTTTTCCATTATTAACATCCCTAGAAACATATTTGAGGTCATTTTCTTCTTCAAATACCATCTTTAGTGCTGAACACACAGGTTTAGAAGAGGCACGTCGAAGAAGAGGTAATTTCCTTTACTGATTCATTCAAACTTATTTCTTTTTCTACTTACTCTATAAGAGTTTTTTCATTATTAAATAATAACTCACATATCACTTGTATACTGATATTTTATTTTGAATTTTAATCAACCATATTACATCTTCTATTGATACTATGAAAAATGAAAACTCAATGCATGTGTACTTACGACCTTCCATCTCCACGTTGTGTTGTAATCTCTTTTTCTATCACCAACATACATTGATGGGTATAATGATGGATGAAATAACAATAAATTATTATTTTAAATTGATAATTATTCTGAAAAATTATACAGCAGTATCATTAATACAATTCCACAATCATGGGAATGATATTGTCGCTCGTGCATACATACGACCTATCGTCTCCAATATGTGATGTGATTCGTCCTTCATGATATTCATTGAAGATTGATTATATAAATGTACTTAATTCATAAATATTATATATAAAATAATAATACCATTATTTAAATTATAAAACTATAATCTAAAAATAGGAATAATAATTTATTCGACAAAACATGCATAAGAACACAAAGCAGTTAACACCAAATTAACAAGCAACAATGAAATGTTACTAATAAATTCATAAGAATATAACCATATATGATATAATAAAATGACTATGATTCTGAAACAAGTCAATGAAATTATTTAAATCACCGTACACGAGGTTCAGATATGTACAAAGTATATCAGACTAAAAGTAAGAGATAATTTTTCAAACTCATTTTTCCCGAGATTTCTTATACGTAAGTATTTACTGGGATTATATTTATCATCCATGTCCATGTTTTATAAAAAATGTTTTAATAAATTGATTATTATTCTTAAATGTATTTTGAAATTCATGTTTACCCCCTTTTCTCCTTTACTATGTGTTATGGAAGGAATCCTTCATTTGCTTACCATACAAGGTACTTCTTGCCTTTTCCGATAAAAGTATGTGTAGAATGTTCTTTTTAAACTTATACGGAATGAACGTATTGTTACAATTTCAAAAAACAATTATTTAAAATATTTCATTTTTATTTTTAAAGAACATATTATCTTTTATATATACATGACATTTTGAGAAAATAAATTGTTTTTGATGAATAAAAATATTTTCCTCAAGAACTATGTTCAGGTGTTTTATGAAAATTATTTTCCATCCAAGATATTGTTTTTAAATAGGGTTATGTTTACATCCCTACTGTTAATATGATTTGATTATGTTAAGAATGGAATGTTATTTTATATAGATTTTGTTATGATGGAATTATGTTTATGAAAATCCATATTATTTATTGGGTAATTATATGATAATTGATTTATGTTTTATTGCACAAGTAACAATGATTTCATTATGAGGTGGGTGGGACCTATATATCCTTCCAATGCATTGGGTAATGATTTATATCTCCTGAGATAGAAATGGATGAAAGTTCAATTAATTTTGGTTCAGTAATATAGGTCTAGAACAACATGTAAACCCAATTCAGTAATAGACTTTGTCCACTATGATGGTATTGGCAGAAATGCCTTGGCAACAATGTAAATAATAAGATGTGCTTATTAGATTTCCACAATTATGTGTTTTATTCCAATGATATTATTTCATGGTTAATGTTGTTTTATGATCCATGTCTTACATACTACCAAGATTTATGTCATTGCTAAATATTTTGTGGATTAAATTTTATGTTCATGTTTTTACGTTCAATTGATTATATTTTGTTTTATGTTCTCCATGTTTACCATTAAAAAGAATTTGAGCTCTCCCTTTCTATGTTTTCTTTTCCCCATGATTTAAAGAAAGGTTTTATGTAAGAAAACAAAATGGGAATATATTTATAAGAGAAGTTGAAGATATTTCACCATGATTATAAGATTATGTGCCAATTTTCTAAAGACACTAAACTAATTCTGTCTTTGGACATTTTTTTGTCATGTCTTAATTATTCTGCAAAAAAATGTAATGTCCACATACATCATGATTTGGGTCTCTAAAGTTGGTATCATAGAACTAACTCATCTTTAATAGTAGTGCACTACCTGGGATGAGATATAGGGCCTACAACGAGGGTGTTCTGCTCTAGGGGTGGGTGATTTCAACATCACAAAATTATATATAGTTAAATGACTAAATTATATGACTCATTTCAATAAGGTGCACCTTCCTTTTCAAGAGCCTACAATATTATAAAACCATAGTTAATCATGTTAGGCTTGGATTAGTGATGATGATGGGTGTCCTTATGGGATGTTTCTCAGGTTTTGTGTGAGTGAGGATAAAGAACACGTGAAATAAAGTTCAATTTCCCTCATGTAAATCATGTGGGAAGAGGCATTAAGGTGATTGTTTCAAAGGAATTGGAAGATTATTTGGGGGTGGAAAAGAATTACACAAAGCCAGTAATTGCAAAGGAAAAGGTTCAATTAGCACAATGGGCAAGGTTAATGGTATTTATAAGACATCAACAACGGTTAAATGTTTTAAATATAGAATTTATAGGCATTATAAAAACAAATTACCTAAGGGAAAATATAATGAAGATAATCAGCATGGTTGTATGGGTTTTATTTATATTGATGATGATGAAGAGACTAGAAATTATATATGATTCGAAAGAAGTGTTAAGGAATAAAACAATGAAGCCCGATAAATGGATTATGAAGATAGTGGAAAGATTTCATGCTAATCATGAATTATGTATGGTACTGTGGAATAATGAAAAATATATGGATTCTTACACTATTTTTTTTTCATTGGGTATTTGAATGTATATGTTAAATGGTACATGCAACCATGAAAGGTTGTTTATATATTTTTGGTAATCCACCAATATGCGCATAAGGAAGGGATATGGAGATAATAAGATGTTTGATAGTATTAATGAGGTCATTATAGATAAAAGGACAAAGTCATATAATGGTTTGAGTATATATAATTTCTGGTATATTTGGTGTATTGAAAGTGTTAATTTTGATGGAATTCATGTTGTCACTATGGTTCTACGATAATTTATTATATTTTCATATTTCTAGAGGATGCATGATGAAGCCCTTCAATTGTTTTGAATGTGACCAACAAGATATATCTTATGATATATGAGGGAAAATTATTATATTCACATTATTGTTAATGACCTTATTGTAATTGTTTTATGTGTACTGTGAGATTAAACATATGTGTTTTGGATAATCCTAAAGGTTGTAATTGTAGCAACCCAAGCTTGATGTACATGGACATTACATAACTTTTGCGGAATACATAATACATAACAAAAACATACTCCCATGGACTGCAATATTTTAGTGTCTTCGAACTCTTGGAACACAATCTTCTAATCATGGTGAAAGTCATTACAAATATACCATAAAGATCATTCCATTTATTTTTATTTCCTAAAACCTTTTTTTCTACCCTGGGGAAAATAAATCATAAAAAGGGTGAGCTCAAATGCTCATTAAGGGTATTCATGGAGAAAAGAAAAAACTATATACATTTGAACTTAAAAACAAGAACATAATGTTTAAACATCAAAATAATGCATTGTAAAATAAATCTTGGCTATACGTAAGGTATAGATCATAAAAGAACATTAAGAATAATAAAATATCATGGTAATAAGACATTTAATTGTGGCAAACCATTACGAAAATTATATGATTTCTATAGTATCCAAGGAATTTCAACCAAGACCATTATAGTTGAAAATATTCATTACTGAACCAAGATTACTTGTTGTTCCAGCCCTATTATTATTAAACCAGATTACTTACCATTCCATCGATGTCTATCTCATGAGATATAAATCATTACCAAATACATTGGAGTGAGATATAGGTCTCACCCATCTCAAAATGAAATCATTCTTTCATATTCCACAAAATAAAAACTAATCATTCATCATAGCCCAATGATTAAAATGGGTTTCATAAACATCATCCCATCATAACATAATCCATATAGAATAAATGGATATCATTTCATCATAAGAAAAATGAAACAATGTAAATAATATAGGCATTATAATTGAAATATAAACATAATAAATAATGTCATCTTAGATGTAAAATACTTTTGATTAAACACATGAAATGTATTCTTGAGGAAAATATCCATTCTTTTTCAAAATCGTTTTCTTATCTCAAAATGCCTTCAGATTTGAAAAGAAAATATTTTTTTTTGAAAATTTTCATGAAATCCTATAGAGTAAGTTTCATGGAAATAAGGCGTTATGAAACAATAAAAATTTATTCATGTCGTTTAAGTTAATAAAACATTCTAATTGTACTTTTGTCATAGAATATATAAAGTACCTCGTATGGTAAACAAAAGAAATATTCTGTCCATACCATGTGGTAAAAAAAGGGTAAAATTACTTTAAACATACATGGAATAATATTTATAAGGCCCCCGCCATAAACCTTACTTAATCTTAAGTTATTACAAGATTACACATTGGGGATCTTTTCAGGTTTAGAGTTTTAGAGAATTAGATCATAAAACATGCATTACATCCCAGATTTAAACAATGTGGTTACAATAAAAGATAGTATTCATTTTTTCCCATCAACAGAAACATATTTAAAATAAATCATGGATTATTTCTTGACAATTCCTTGACACTATCATCGTATCATTTACATTTCCCTTGACCTGTAAAAAACATTTCAAAAGCATGGGATGAGCATAAAAATCTCAGTAAGGGATATAAAAATATGTAAAGGAAACATGAGTACATGTATAAATAAGAATCAATGAAATCATACTCTACTCATAAAACATAATAACTTTAACATACCTCATCAAATGATGAATAAATAATAGAAATCATAAGACATAAAGGCAACTTGAGGCATTCATAACATTCTTACGTAGGGAGTAACCCTCTTGGATACGTTTGGAATACCCATCAAAGTATATTCCCTAAATCTCATCGGAGAAAACATAAAGCTTAACTCCTTCGCGTTACCCAATGCACTGGGGAGCTATATCGGGCTCACCCACCCTTAGTTTATCACGAAACCACACGTCATCATAACAATGCCTAAGAACCATAACATAATTGTATCACATAAAAAATGCATAAAGGAAACATAACATTTTCACATTTCAATCACAAGATATGAATAACACATTGATATAATAAAAACATTATCAAAACCATTTTCAATACCAATATAAAAGAAAAGTAAAACATGGTATTTATTTTTCATTAAAAAAAGGTATGGCTTGTAGAGGAAGCTGAAACTCAAATAATGGTCACGGCGGTAGAGAAGCCATTGTCGCCCCATACTTACGAAAAAAAAACATTCCCTTTTGTAGTTTAGTAAATGATTTGTATAAAAAATATTCCTTTTGAATAAACATAAAAAGTCAAAGGGGTTTATATACCATATAAAATAATGTTGTGTATGAAACAAAATATGGCTCAACGAGAGGAGATTGAGACGGATTCCCATACCTCAAGTCTGACTTGACTCGATCGTTATTTAACCTCCTGAATAATAAACTTGAGTTAATTTATACTTGCTTCAGAACCTTTTTGAAGTTCATTATTCCTTTTATATAACTTCTTACCATGTCATGAACACTATGTAATTATTTAAGTTAATAACGGTCATTTTAACGATCATTGGTACTTGAGTAAAAAATAAACTCTTTATAATTACACTTTGTTCATGTTTCCATTGTATCTAGAGTTATACTCCTGATTTAGATATCATATATATCATATATATCCAGTATATACATGCATTTATAATATTACATAACATTTAGAGGTAAGAAATGAAATGCACCGTTCATGGAGACGGTAAGCCGTACGTACGCAGGAACGCTACTTTCATTTCTATTTCGTATTTTATGGAATGGATTAATAATGCTATAAAGGTATATTATAATTCCAGTATAATATCATATATAATATCATTAATTACATCATTTATACATCCCACATATGGAATTAACGAATCAAATCACTTTGAGGGGGCGGTAGTCCGCACTTTCTAAAATGAAGATATCGCGTTTACCCATAATGGAAACCATAATGGTTTGACATAAACGAAAAAAACCGAAGCTTAAGGAAAACTTAAACATATTATATATCATATTTAAATATAGTGACATCTTAATGGCCACCTTTGAAGGTGTTAAAAGAATATTAAACAATCATCGTTTTGTGAGGCAGAAATTCACCATCCACAGAAACAGTATGTTCTTTAACCATTAGATGTAGGTGTGTGTAAGTGTTGCTCGAATACATTTTATAACAACATCCTAGTATATGGAAGATACTGGTTTTGTTACAAAAGAAATTAATAAAAAGAGTTTAGGGGGTTGGAGAAGCAAAATAAAAAATAAGAACACAAGAGAAGGCACTACCTTTAAATCGGGTAACTCTTTTTGATTTGATCTCAAAGGATTCCTTGGGAAGACTTATGCCCAAAGTGAGGCTTCAAAGAGTAACAGAGGGATGTGTAGAGACAAAATGGTCTGGGGTTGGCCGAGCCAAAGGCTTTGGAAGTGTGGGTAAGGGGGTAGAGGTGAGGGCCTTTTATAAGAGGAGAGGAGGGGCACTCTTTGAAAGTTAAGAAAAGATACTTTTCAATAAAAATCTTTTCGGATAAAAAAGGTCCCACAATTATAAATTTCGAGGATAAGGTGATAAGGGTGCGAAATACTCCCATCAAATAGGTTTTTGGCAAGTGTAGGTCTTAGATTTTACATTATATTTTCATTTTATTTAAATCGTTAAATAATGAGGTAATCGATGTATCATCATCGTGTCATAAATGATTTAATTTATTAAATGTCTAAAAATTATAAAAAAATACTATGATGTAGTAAATCTTATTAGATTTCCAATGACTATTTATATTAAAATATCTGACTTCTATAACCCCATGTAAGAATTGTTTTAGTAAAATAACTCCTGTTTGTGACATTTTTATATTAACATTAAATAAAAAGATATTAATGTCATTTTCCTTCCAATGTGGCTCCATGGGGTCCCCAAGTTGACCCATGGATTTTCCTGGTTGGCCATGACACATCCAATAATGTTAGGACATGTTTCTAGGTCATTTCATATTATTAAAAAATTATTCTTACCATAAATTACACTAATTACCTCTAATCACGATTAATAAACTTAAAAGTTACTATTCACCAAAAAAAATTATATTAATCCCATTGAACCACATTTTACTTCTTACTGACAACTATGTATGTAGGAATTTTCAAATTCAAAACACAGAGGTGGTAAAATTTCATTTAAACGGAAAATCCATTTTTTAAGTACCATTTAGTGGTTTCACTATTCATCAAAATTGATGTTTTTTAGAAAAATACCAAAACTTAACCCTAAGAAATATTTGATATTCCGAATTCAAAAATGAGGACTATTTCAAAAAATTAAAAACATATATGTTTCATTAATTAATTTAATAAATAATTCCCACTTTCAGTACAAATAGCATGTTTTTATGAAACAATAAGTATCAAAAGATTGACACTAGTTTAAGTCTAATTTCAAAGTGAAGTTAATTACAATGACCACTATTAGATTAAATGGTAAAAATATACTCTAATTGAATATTAAAACCAATTCAAAATATAATATAATCATATAAATAAATTATATTAAAAATAGGATTTGAATTAAAATACAACATTTTGCACTATTCATTAAAAAATGAACTTTATCGGAAACATACCAAAAATTTATCCAAAGTAAATTTCAATGTCCAACTCATAACAAATAAGTTTATTTTGACAAATATAGATTATAAAATTTTCAAAATATTGATTTAATAATGGTTTGCCATCAAAAGGCAGTAAAATAATCTTTTAAAAATATTAGTGTATTCCATGCTTAAGATTGGATTAATTCTCATTTTAAGCCTCTAAAACACTTTCTAATTCATTAATAGACATAGATAAAAATATCTATTATTCAATACTTTCTTGGTATGTTACATCCTTACCCCTTTATAAAATTTCATCCCCTCAATTTATTTACTTTTCGAATAAGTGGGGGTATTTAGCCCTCAATTCATTTTCAGATTCCCATGTTGCCTCTTCAATCATGTAGGTTTTCCACAAAACCTTTACCTGATGAATCACCTTATTCTGTAAAACTTGCTCCCTATGGTCAAGAATCTGGGCTGGTTGTTCCTCATAAGATAGGTTCTCTTCCAGCTGAACTACCTCTAGACCCAAAACAAGAGATGGATCTGGAATATACTTTCTCAACATCAAAACATTAAAAACACTGTGTGCCTGAGATAAACTCAGAGGTAAAGCCACTCGATAAGCAACTGATCCAACTCTCTCCAGAATATCGTATGGTCCAATGAACCTTGGACTCAGCTTTCCTTTCTTACCAAATCGCATCACACTTTTCCATGGAGAGACTTTGAGAAAGTCATGATAACCTACCTCAAAAGAGATATCCTTCCTCCTGTTGTCCGCATAACTCTTCTGCCTGCTCTGAGCTGTTCTCATGTGTTTCTGTATCAGCTGAACATTTTCTGCCAAATCATCTACCAATTCTGGTCCCATCAACTTCCTTTCACCAACTTGATCCCAAAAAGCTGGAGTTCGACACCGCTTCCTATATAACGGCTCAAATGGTGCCATCTATATACTGGAATGAAAACTGTTATTATAAGAAAACTCAACCAAAGAATGATGTTGGTCAAAACTTCCCTAATAATCCATCTAACAAGCATGTAGAATATCCTCCAAAGTCTGGATTTTTCGTTCTAACTGCCCATCAGATTGAGGATGAAAATCTCCACTAAAATTTAATTCAGTACCCAATGACTTATGAAGGCCTATCCAAATGTTAGAAGTAAACATGGTATCACGATCAGATATAATGGCGAGGGGAACTCCATGCAGCCTGAATATCTCTTTAAGATATAGTCGAGAAAGTTGATCTAGGGAAATGTATCTCGTATATCAAGGAAATGAGCAGACTTAGTCAAGCGATCAACAATAACCCAGATTGCATTATCACCTCGAGGTGTCTTCGGCAATCCCACAATGAATTCCGTGGATATATTTTCCCATTTCAACTCTGGCATTGGTAAATGCTGAAGCATCCCTTTCAGTAACTGTCGCTCTGCTTTAACCAGTTGAACAAGTCAAACACTTCACTGTAAAATCAGCAATATCTCTTATCATTCCATCCCACCAGTAATACTCCCACAGATCTCTCTACATCTTAGTACTGCCAGGATGAACTGAAAACGGAGAACTATGAGCTTCACATAACAAATCTATCTTAAACTGTGAATCACAAGGCACATACAATCTCTTCCCAAATCTCAAAACACAATCATTATCAATAATGAATTCAGGAAACTTACCCTTCTAAACCAGCACTACCTTTTTCTGCAACTCACTGTCTTGATTCTATGCTTTCTTGATTCTGTCGGATAGAGAAGATTTCACTGATACCTAAAACAAAACAGAAGGATATCCTGAACCAAAAACTTCAATGCCAAAGTTCATCAAATCCATAACCAAAGGATCACATTCCAAACTCAACATTGTTAATGAAGCATTACTTTTTCGACTCAAAGCATCAGCCACTTTATTTGATTTTCCCGGATGGTGATGAATTGTACAATCATAATCCTTGATTAATTCTAGCCATCTCCTCTGTCTTATGTTCAATTCATTTTGAGTTAATATATACTTTAAACTTTTGTGATCATTATATATTTGACACTTTACTCCATACAAATGATGCCTCCAAATTTTTAAAGCGAAAACAACAGTAGCTAATTCCAAATCATGTGTAGGGTAATTTACCTCATAAGCTTTCAACTGTCATGAAGCATAATAAATTACCTGATCATTATGCATTAGGACACATCCAAGTCCTTTCAATGAAGAATCATTGTATTTAACAAACTCACCATTCCTGGAAGGTAGTGCCAAAACTGGATCATTCACCAATCTTCTTTTCAATTCCTGAAAATAATCATCACATTATTTTGTCCAGATAAACATAACACCCTTCTGAGTTAGCTTAGTCATTGGACTAGATAACAATGAAAAATTTCTAACAAACCTTCGGTAATAGCCTACAGTCCAAGGAAACTATGAATCTCAGTTACATTTGTGGGTCTTGTCCATTCTTCAACAACCTTTTTTTTGCAGGATCAATAGTTATCCCATATTTAGAAACACTGCGACCAAGGAAAGAAATTTGATGCAACCAAACTCACACTTGAATAACTTCCCATACAATTTCTTTTCATTTATGGTTTTTAAAATAACCCTTAAATGACTTTCACGCTCCTCTTTACTTTTAGAAAACACCAAAATATCATCAATTAAAACCACCACAAACTTATCCAAGAACTCATGGAAAATTATATTCATTAAGTCCATGAATGCAGCAGGTGCATTGGTTATCCCAAAAGGCATTACTAAAAATTCATAATGGCCATATCTTGTACGAAACGCAGTCTTCTAAATATCTTCTTCCTTTACCTTCAACTAATGGTATGCCGATCTCAGGTCAATCTTCGAAAAATACTGAGCTCTCTGGTGCTGATCAAACAAATCGCTGATATGAGGAAAAGGATAATTGATCTTAACCGTGATGTTATTCAAGTCTCTATAATAAATGAAAAGTCTCATTGAACCATATTTCTTTTTAACAAATAAAACAGGAGCACCCCATGGTGATGTGCTAGGTCAAATTAAACCATTCTCTAATAAATCTTGCAATTGCTCCTTCAACTCTAAAATTTCAATTTGATCCATTCGATAAGGGGGTTTTGAAATTGGCTTAGCATCAGGACCTAAGTCAATAGTAAATTCAACTTCCTGATCTGCTATTATTCTAGGCAACTCATCAGGAAAAACATCAGGATACTCATTTACCACTGGCACATCATTAATCTGAACAGTTCCTTCATTTTCAACGATGTGTGAATGGTAACATTCATTTCCATGTTTTACAAGTTTCTCGGCCTCTTGATAAGTTATCAATAGTAAGGGTTCATTCTTGTACAAAAACTGAAAGTCATTCTGAAAAGAAACTTCTTTATCTCTATAGTCAATCATAGCATGGTAAATAGAGATCCAATTCATACCCAGGATAACATCAAACTCTACTAGAGGTAAAACAATATGGTTTCCAAGTAGGTTCATTCCACAAATAAGGATAGGAAGATTCTTATAAATTATTTTTTCCTCACATTTCCCCCAGGTGTTTTTACCACAAGTTTAGGAGTCATTTTTGAGATGGTATTCCCATATTACTAGAAAACGTTTCAGAGATGAATGAATGTGTAGACCCCGAATCAATCAACACACTGGCATAATCTGAAAAAACAAACAAAGTACCTGATACAACATCATTTTATGGCCTGACATCTGCTGAAGTAGTTGCAGAGGATTTCACCACCCCTTTCTTCATGTAGTCTAACTGCTTCCCATCACTCGAGCTCTTTGTAGGACACTCGTTTTCATTGCGATCCATCTCATTGAACTTAAAACATTTCACTAACTGTAAATAAAATCTGGACTTACCATCACCTTGATCTTTTGTAGTGCAATCACGAGCCTTATGTCCCATCTTATCACATTGGATGCACTTTCCAGAATTCAGAAGACATTCCCCAATATGCCTTTCCCCACATTTATCACAAACTAGAAACTTAGATTTCTTACCATCACACTTTTTTGAAAAATTCTTCCCTTTCTCCTGCCACCTTAGTCTCTTCTTCTGTTTGTTGTTATAGAACACTTGATCATCAGAAAACTCCATTTCCACCTTCTCAGCACATCAAACAAGCTTTTCATAACTTTTTAACTCACTAGAAGATAAATCCCTTCAATATTTTGGCTTTAATCCTAAGTAAAAACGATTGATTCTACTATCAATGTCTCGGATAAAATTTGGAGCATACCTTTCCAATCGAGTGAACCTTTCTTTATAGACAGCCACTGAGTTTTCCTCTTGCCTCAATTCCAAGAATTGGTTTTCCATCCTATGTCGAACAGCCTTAGGAAAATACTTCTCATGAAACATACCTTTGAATTCATCCCAGTCGAGAGCATCAATCTCATCAGCATCCCTGATATTTTTTACCATCGACTACCACTGATCTGCCTCACCCTCCAAATGGTAAATAACAAGACTAACCTTTTGATTGTCTGAACACCCCATGACATCGAAAATCTTCTCCAGTGATTTAATCCACCCTTCAGCTAGCACAGGGTCAGATGATCCTCTGAGTGATGGGGGATTTCACCTCATGAATTTTTCCACCACTAAAATTTTCCTCTACGGTTGATCTGGCTGATCTCGTGCATGGATAACGCCACCATTTATCGCTTGAGTCAACTGCGCCATTACTGCAACAAACTGTTCAGTTCCAATTCCGACCATCCCAGGATGCTAATTTGGAAGGTTATTTCCTTCTGTATGCCTTCCTAGCACTGCTTCCCTATTTCCTCTGCGGAAAACCATTCTGAACAAACATGTCTTAGATGAAGCAACATGGTAATATTTAATGGCTATATCATTTCATTTTGACCATAAAAAAATATTTTTGGATAATCATTTAACAGAATACTAACTCCTAAAGTTATCTAAACCAACCTCTGATACCAACTATATGGCCCCAGCCTTAAACATTACTTAATCTTGAGTTATTACAAGATTACACATTGAGGATCTTTTCAGGATTATATTTTTAGAGAATTAGATAATAAAACATGCATTAAATCCCACATTTAAACAAAGTGGATACAATAAAAGATAATATTCATTTTTTCCCATCAACAGAAACATATTTAAAATAAAACATGGATTCTTTCTTGACACTTCCTTGACACTATCATCATATCATGTACCTTTCCCTTGACCTGTGAAAAACATTTCAAAAACATGGGATGAGCATAAAAAGCTCAGTAAGGGATATAAAAATATGGAAAGGAAACATGAGTACATGTATACATAAGAATCAATGAAACCATACTCTACTCATAAAACATAAGCACTATAACATACCTCATCAAATCATGAATAAATCATATAAATCATAAGACATAAAGGTAACTTGAGTCATTCATAACATTCTTACATAGGGAGTAACCCTCTTTGTTATGTTTGGAGTACCCATCACAGTATATTCCCTAAATCTCTTCAGAGAAACCATAACATTTAACTCCTTCGCGTTACCCAATGCATTGGAGAGCTATATCAGGCTCACCTGCCCTTAGTTTATCATGGAACCACCCGTCTTCATAACAATGCCCAAGAACCATAACATAATCGTATCACATAAAACATGCATAAAGGAAACATTACATTTCCTCATTTCAATCACAAGATATCAATAACACATTGATATAATAAAAAAATTATCAAAACCATTTTCAATACCAAAATAAAAGAAAAGTAAAACATGGTATTTATTTTTCATTTTAAAAACGGTATGTCTTGCAGAGGAAGCCGAAACTCAAATAATGGTCACGGCGGAAGAGAAGTCATTGTCGCTGCATACGTACGACAAAAAAAACCTTCCCTTTTGTCTTTTAGTAAATGCTTTGTATAAAAAATATTCCTTTTGAATAAACATAAAGAGTAAAAGGGTTTTATGAACCGTATAAAAGAAAGTTGTGTATAAAACAAAATATGCCTCAACAAAAGGAGATTGAGACAAATTCCCATACCTCGGGTGCGACTTGACTAGATCATTCTTTAACCTCCTGAATAATAAACTTGAGTTAATTTATACTTTCTTAAGAACTTTTTTCAAGTTCATTATTTCTTTTATATCACTTATTACCATGTCATGAACACTATGTAATTATTTAAGTTAATAACTGTCGTTTTAACGATCATTGGTACTTGAGTAAAAAATTAAGTCTTTATAATTACACGTTTGTTGATGTATCCATTATATCCAGAGCTATAATCATGATGTAGATATCATATATACCATATATATCCAGTATATACATGCATTTATATTATTACATAACGTTTAGAGGTAAGAAATGAAATGCACCGTTCATGGAGACTGTAAGCCGTACGTACGCATGAACGCTACTTTCATTTATATTTCATATTTTATGGAATGGAATAATAATGATACAAAGGTATATTATAATACCAGTACAATATAATATATAATATCAGTAATTACATCCTTTATACGTCACACATATGGAATTAATGAATCAAATCACTTGGAGGGGGCGGTAGTCCGCACTTCCTAAAATGAAGATATCGCGTTTACCCATAATGGAAACCATAAAGGTATGACATAAATGAAAAATACAGAAGATTAAGGAAAACATAAACATATTATATATCTTATATAAATATAGTTATATCTTAATTCCCACCTTTGAACGTGTTAAAATAATATTGAACAATCATTGTTTGGTGAGGCAGAAATTCGCATTTCACGGAAACAGTATGTTCTTTAACCATTAGATGTAGGTGTGTGTAAGTGTAGCTAGAATACTTCTTCTAAAAACATCCTAGTATATGGAAGGTACTTTTTTTGTTACAAAAAAATTAATAAAAAGAGTTTAGGGGGTTGGAGAAGCAAAATAAAACATAAGAACACAAGAGAAGACACTACCTTTAAACCGGGTAACTCTTTTTTATTTGAGCTCAAATGCTTCCTTGGGAATACTTCTGCCCAAAGTGAGGCTTTAAAGAGTAACATAGGGATGTTTAGAGACATAATGGGTAGGGTTTGGCTGATTAAAAGGCTTTGGAAGTGTGGGTAAGGTGGTAGAGGTGGGGGCCTTTTATAAGAGGAGAGGAGGGGCACTCTTGGAAAGTTAAGAAAAGATACTTTTCTATAAAAAGATTTTCGGATAAAAAAGGTCCCACAATTATAAATTTCTATTTTAAGGTGATATGGGTTCTAAATAAACCCATTCAATAGGTTTTTGAAAAGATTAGGTCTTATATTTTACATTATATTTTTATTTTATTTAAATCGTTAAATAATGAGGTAATCGCTGCATCATAATGGTGTCATAAATAATTTAATTTATTAAATGTCTAAAAATTATAAAAAAAACTATTATGTAGGAAATCTTATTAGCTTCCCAATGACTATTTATAGTAAAAACTCTGACTTGTATAACCCCATGTAAAAATTGTTTTAGTAAAATACCTCATGTTTGTGACATTTTTACTTTAACATTAAATAAAATGATATTACTGTCATTTTCTTTCCAAAGTGGCTCCATGGGGTCCCCAAGTTGACCCATGGATTTTATTGTTCGGTCATGACACATCCAATAAGAATAGGACATGTTTCTAGGTCATTTCATATTATTAAAACATGATTCTTACCTTAAATTACACAAATTACCTCTAATCGCGATTAATAATCTTAAAAGTTACTATTCACCAAAAAAATTATTTTAATCCCATTGAAAAACATTTTAAATCTTACTGACAACCATGTATGTCGGATTTTTGAAATTCAAAACACATAGTTGGTAAAATTTCATTTAAACGAAAAATCAGTTTTGTAAGTACCACTTAGTGGTTTCACTATTCATCAAAAATTGAAGTTTTTCAGAAAAATACAAAAACTTCACCCTAAGATATATTTGATATTCCGAATTCAAAAATGATGTCTATTACACAAAATTCAAAACATATATGTTAAATTAATTAATTTAATAATTAATTCCCGATGTCAGAACAAATAGCGTGTTTTTATAAAACAATAATTATCAAAAGATTGACACTAGTTTAAGTCAAATTTCGAAGTGAAGTTAATTACAATGACCACTATTGGATTAAATTGTAAAAATATATTCTAATTGAACTTTAAAACCAATGAAAAAGATAATATAATCAAATAAATAAATTACATTAAAAAGCAGTTTTGAATTAAAATACAACATTTTTCACTATTCATTAAAAATGATCTTTATCGAAAAAATACCGAAAATTTACCCAAAGTAAATTTCAATGTATAGATCATAAATAATAAGATTATTTTGACAAATATAGCTATCAAAATTGTCAAAATATTGATTTAAAAATGGTTTTCCATCAAAAGGCAGTAAAATAATATTTTAAAAATATTAGTGTATTCCATGTTTAAGATTGGATTTATTCTCATTTTAATTCACTAAAACACTATCTAATTAATTAATAGACATAGATAAAAATATCTATTATTCATTACTTTATTGGGATGTTACAATTTTAAACATTTTATGAAAACATTTTGAAAAAACATAGACTGGGATGATAAACATAACCCCTATTAATACTTAAGAATAATCAATCGCGGATAAGAACAAGATTGGAATAATTATCCCTTAACATTTATTATAGGTGAAATCATACATGTCATATAATACAGTAAATTAAATGTATATGTAAATATCAAATCCTTTATAATAAAAATCATAAATAATTCATGGGAATCATAAACACCATACAAAAGAAATATATGGTGATTAAGGCACATGTCTCAGAGAAATAAAAGTGAGACAAAATAATCCTGTAACATAGGTCCGATAGGATTTGTATATATATTAACCTCCTTTAAAGTGGGGATGAACGTATGTTTAACTTATAACATAACCATACAAATATTTATGATATCATATATTATTCACTTAGGTCTTTATATTATTTTTTCATTTGACAATTCCTTGTTAAAGCTACATTTTTTGTAATAATCATTTCATTTATCATACGTTTTTGGAGTTTTTGTTATTGATATTATTAGTTATATAATGATTTACATAAATTCATAATATAATACATAATTTATATATTTTATATATTCAGTATATATATATATAATATAGATAAATGAAATGAAATACATCGTTCATGGAGACGGTATGCCGTATGTATGCATGAACGCTGTTTTCGTTTCCTTATTAAATTGAATGGAAGTAATTAAATGACACACAAACCCACATATATACACTATTATGTAATATATTTCATTATTATTCATTATATATACTTTATAATCATTATTTAATGGATTACATGGAGAATGAATCCCATCGCGTCATGGAGACGGTAATCTGTATGTACGCATTAGCGATGATATCATTCCCATAAATATTGAATGGAATGTGATTGTATGATATAATATCACATAATTGGTATGAATTTATAATAATAATATATAGTTATTTTTTACACCATTAAACCCATCCATGTAAGGTGGTGGTGGAAAACAGATTACACCACGACGTGGATACGATATTCCGAACGTACGCACGCGCGATGATTTCAATTTCCATAGGATGGATAGATGATGTAATAGGGTTGATGAATATTTATAATAAGATATCAGTATATGATTGATACCGATGTTATTACTTTATTATGAAACAACTAAATAAGACGATTTTGAAAAAGAATGAAACTTGAAAGAATCGGTAGGAGAGATAGCCTCTTCCTCGAATTACCTCTTTCAAACTTCCTCTTAGGGCACAAGAGTTGGACTTCTGAGAAGACAAGAACCTCTATAATGTAACTAGAGATGTTGATAAGAATAATATTTAGGATTTATCTGATCTTTAAAGCTAATTATTGAGGGAAGAGGAGAGGGATGGGGTGCCCTTTTATAAGAGAGGAGAGGGGCCCTTTTGGAAACCTCCAAAATATTAATTTGTAATAATCTCTATCCCCACATAAAAACATAAAATTAACACAAATTATGATACGAGGTATGATAGGGTTGTAATACCATCAACCAATCAAATTTATACAAGTTTTGATTTTAGTTTGACCCTTATCATTTTGATTTATAATTATTTAATCAATTTAATTTTATTTGCTGTAATAATATTATAATTTTTATATTTTTATAAATACTTACATAATTGTTGTAAATTTTCAAAAATTAGATACATTATTTCATTTTAGATCTTATAATTTTTAATTTTTAATTTTTTAAATATTTTTGTGATTTGTAAACTATTTAATAATATGTTATATTTATAAAATATCAATAGTTCCAATTTTGACACTATTCAATTATTTGAATTATAATAAACTCGAAACAGAAGATATATTCTATAAAAAATATTTAATAGATTTCTAACAAGTCATATTAATCTTAAAAATTAATGAAGCACATTAATTTGTTCATATAATATTTATTTTAATATTTTTCAAACCATTTGTTTGATATTTCTCTTAATTATATAATTACTACAACATTTGTGTATAATTATTTTATATAATAATTTGTAGAATGAAAATTTAAATAAAATACGATGATGAAGATAAATATAATATATTACATAATAGCACTTTTACTCTAATTTATCATCTTAAAATTACATCATTTAAATTGTTATATTTATTAATGTTTGAAGGTGACAACTTTGACATTATTTAAAATAATATAATATAAGCGTCATAAATTCTTTTATAAGGCTCACAATTTCAAAAAATTCGACCCTTGGATGCTTAGGGTATATATATACTCTAACAATATAGTTTGGTCATGTTTATGGTCCTTTTGAAGGGTATTATTATTTTAATAAAAACTATATAATTGATTTTTCCTTAAATAAATAATTTCTACATCATTATTGTATAAGCTATGAAAGTAATTATATATTTCTTAAAAAACACAAATAAATTACCAGGATGAATAAAAACATTTTATCTTCTAAATGAGTACTTATAATCAAATTTATATTATGTATAACATTATATTAAAAATACGTTAATTATTAAAGTAATAGTGATACATATTTCAATTTCTTTAAATAAAATAAATTAATGGTATTAATCACATCGAAGTTGGTTCCAAAAGATACAATTTCTACCCAAGTATATTTTTGGACGAAATATAATTATCCAATTATATTAATACAAGTGTTAGGGTAATTTTATAATATTATTTTTAATCATAATTACCTGATTTACCTTTATCTGTAGTAAATAAAGTTTACTGGAGTTAAAAATCATAATGCCTAAAATAAAAAACTATCATATAACCCTAATTTGGACATACTTATTCCGTATATGGAATCCATTTTTACAAATTCAATACATAGAAGTTTCAGAATTTAATTTAAAATAAATCCTGCTGTTGACGAAACAAGTTTTAAAAGATAAAACATTGCAAAATATTGAAATGTTCTTACCTTTGAATTCAATGTAAAATTAATGATAATGACATAAATTATATTAAATGAGAAAAATATATTCTATTTATACTTTAAAACCATCAAATATTATAATTTAACCATATAAATTATCTCAATGTTAAAAGACGTTTTTAATTAAAATATAGCATATTTTTACTGTTCATCAAAATGTGAAGCTTATCAGAATAATGTCAAAAAATATATCCAAAATAAATTTTAATATCTTGACTCAAAATAAGAATTTTAATTTGTCAAATTTAACTTATAAACCTATCAAAGAAAGAATAAAAATGAGTACGCCATCAAAAGGTGACAAAACTGCATATTTTTTTTGAAAAATACTTCTTGTATCCAAAAAATTAAATTTGTTCTCATACAATGTTCTAGAAAAAATGTGTAAGATGAATTATAATGTTATAAAATTAAAAATTCATTTAATACTATTCATAACATCTAGTTCATAATAATAATATAATATATCATTGTATAGTGAATCTTGGTATTGTGTACCACAAAAGCTATCGAGGAAGGTCTCTATTGCGTGTAACAAAAGGCAAGTATATTGTTTGCATATACTACAAGCTAATACGGCGTTGCATATAGAGAAACATAATCTTGGTGTGGCTTACAATGCAAAACATCAATGAAAATAAAAGGATTATTTCTCATAAAATCTTGGGGTGTAACATTCTACCTCCCTTAAAATGATTTTCTCCCTCGAAATTCATCGGGGATATAAATCGTTTATAACTTGAATGTTTCTGTCATAGAAACCCTCATCACTAAAATTTAACTTTTAAAAAATAACAGTTAGATTCATAATGGCCACTCGATGTTACTCAACATTGGGTTTCCACATAATAGAATATACATAAAAATATGGATATGGATGAGAAATCTAACAATCAGGTTCTGATGAATAATGTTACAGAACATGTCTATGAAAAAGATATTAATCACAAAGAAATAAATTTCTGATGATCTAAGATACCATCTGATTCATCATATATGAAGGTACTAGGACAACATTTTTGGTTTTCAAGATCATTTCCCTAAAGTTGATGACATTTTTCATGAAGATAAATAATTACTTGATTTTAGTGTAATATCATCATTTTTCATTCCATGAACAATTTCTAATTCAACTTTTACTTATATAAATGAAGTTTAATTTTTCATTTCTGAAGTATTAGAAGATAATGAGATAGAATGACAAGTCATTCCATCTGTCTTTATCACAAAAAGGTTTGCACAAATTATTAAATATAAAAAGTCCATCTATGTTGATATTAACCATATATGATTCTAGAAATGGACTTATACATCATCTATCATACCACTTAATAAATTAATACTAATTTCTACTAACCAGGGACTTCCTGTAGACCAGTGGTAGGAGATAAAGGGATGCCGCACATTGGTTGTGGGTTCGATTCTCGCAACATTGTC
The DNA here is from genome assembly GCA_963277665.1 of Viscum album. Lineage (NCBI taxonomy): Eukaryota > Viridiplantae > Streptophyta > Magnoliopsida > Santalales > Viscaceae > Viscum > Viscum album. The sequence goes on along the minus strand of OY728155.1, from coordinate 1,443,542,042 downwards.
AGACATTACAGGTTGTCGCCCACCCTACATTTTGTCCTTTTTCTAAAACTATTCTATTATAACATTCTAGAAAAATGTTTTAGCATTAAAAAACACTATATAATATTCAACATAATACAATAAATCCTTTAGGATTATTGAAAAAACTTCTGTCCAATCACATAGTATAAAGAAAACAATTATTAGAGAGGTCATCTACCAAGCATGGAAATACCATCATTTATCCACCATATATCATAAGATATATCTTGTTGGACACATTTTAAACATGTGAATACCTTAATAATGTATTCTTGAAACATTATTGAAAACATGAATGCTGTCAAAAGATAACACTTTTCACATACCAAAATCCCAAAATTTCTATATACTCAAACCATGATATCACATTATCCTTATATCAGTCACGAGCTCATCAATACTATCAATAAAATTAATTTCTCCTTCTCCATTAATTATGATCATATCATCTGCATTCCAAAAATATTTCAATCACTTTTCCTGGAAACCGATACATATTAACATATACATTCAAATACTCACGGTAAAACAATAGTGTAACAATACTTAAGTATTTCATTATTCCATAGTTTCATACATTATTATTGATAAACATTCAATCATTATACTACATTCTTAAATCACAAACCAAGCTTCATCATTTTATTTTTCAAGACATATTTCATCTCATATATCATTTATAGTCTATTCATCATCATCAACATAATTACTCCACATACGACCATGCTGATTCTCTTCATGAGATTTTACCTTAGGGGATTATTTGACATATTACTCATACATTCCACATTTAAAACATTTAACCATTTTTGATGTCTTAGAAATAAAACTATTCTTGAATATTGTGTTAACCGACCCTTTTTTTCAATTTCTGGCTGTGTTTCCTTCTTTTCCACACCCAATGAATCTTCCAGTTCCTTTGAAACATTCTCCTTGATGCATCTTTCTACATGATTTACATGAGGGAAAATTTAACATTCTTTCCTCTATGATCATCATGAAACTTCATCTTTCTCTCATTAGCTGTGTCATGAATCATACCAATGATGAGATTATTTATCCTATTATTAGATTGTTGATTAGGAATAATAATGATGTTTCGTATTACAAATCCCATTTCATTTGGTTGCTCCTGATATAAATCATTCCATTCTCCATCATATTCTCCATTAACATGAATCTTTTTGATTCAAGTCATTTTGTAAAACCCAAAAACAATAGTGTGAGAGGAAAAAGTATTACTAGGAAAACAACATAATCAAGGGGTAGTACTTTAAATCTATAACATCATAGGGTAAATACTAGGTTATTCATGATCGTTATAATAATTCTATGATTATAGCCTATACTTATACTTAACCTTTGGGACATCCTAAGATATACATTATAAATATCTCTAGGGATCTAAATAATGTTTTTGGAACATAGTTTCCAAAGGATAACTAAACATTTCGTCTGATACCAACTGTAGAGACCCATGATTGATGTACATAGATATTAAATTACATTTGCAGAATACATAATACATAACAAAAACATACACCCATGGAATTTAATTGTTTAGTGTCTCTGGAAACATTGAACACAATCTTCTAATTATGGTGAAAGATCTTCAACATCTCCTATAACGATCTTTCCATTTGGTTTTCTTAACTAAAACCGTTATTTGTATCCTAGGGAAATGAAAACATAAAAAGGGTGAGATAAAATGATCAGTAAGGTTAAGAATAGAAAAAATAAAATAAACCATATACATTTGAACTTAAAAACATGAACATAATGTTTAAACATTAAAATCATGAGTTGTGAAATAAATCTTTGAAGTACTTAAGGCATAGATCCTAAAGGAACATTAATCATGATAAAATAGCATGGGAATAAAACTTGCAATTGTTTAAAACCATTAAGCACATGATATGATTTCTGTAGTCCCATGGAATTTTTCCAAGACCATCATTGTGGACAATGTCCATTACTGAATCGAGTTTACATGCCCTTCCAGCCCTGTATTACTGAACCAAATTTACTTATCGATCTAGCAATGTATGTATCATGAGAAATAAATCACTACCCAATTCATCAGAGGGATATATTGTTCCCACTCATCTCATAATGTAATCATTTTGTTGTGTTCCAAAAAATAAACATAAATCATTCATCATAACCCAATGAATAAATTGGGTTTCATAAACATTATCCCATCATAACATACATTATATAGAATAAATGGATATCATTCATCATTACAAAAATGAAACCATGTGAATAATAGAGTCACTAGACATGAATCATAAACATAACAAATAATTTAATCTTAGATCAAAAATAGTTTTGATAAAACACATGAAATTAATTCTGGAGGAAAATATCCTTTATTCTTCAAAATTATTTTCATTTCTCAAAATGAGATGTAATTTTAAAAGAAAATGATTTTTTTTGGAAATAATAATGAAATCATGTAGAGTATATTTCATGGAAATAAGGCATTATGAAAATGTAAAAGTCTATTCTTTCCGTATAAGATAAAAAATTATTCTATATGTACTTTCCCAGAATAGTAAAAATGTACCTCGTATGGTAAACAAAATAATGATTCCTTCCATACCATGTGGTAAAAAAAGTGTAAAAATGACTTTAAACATGCATGTAAGAATAATAAATATTTTATGAAAACATTTTGAGAAAAAATGGACATGGATTATAAACATTACCCCAGTAAATAATTACGAATAAACAATCTCAGATAAGAACGATATTGGAATAATTATCCCTTACCATTTATGATCGTTGAAATAATACATATCATAAAATAAAGAAAATTAAATTCATATTTAAATATAATATCATTAATAATAAAAATTATCAAACATTCATGGGAAGCATACACACCATACAAAAGAAATATATGGTGATTAAGGCATATGTCTCATAGAAAAAAAAGTGAGACAAAAAATCCCTTACATTAGGTCTGATATACATTGTAAGTATCTGAACATCCTATATAGTGGGTTTAAACATATTATTATATTTTAATAGAACCATAATAATGTTCATTATATAATATATGATTCACTTATTTCTATATATTATTCATTCAGTTTTCAATCCCTTGTTAAAGAAACGTTTTGGGTAATAATTATTTCATTTATCGTACATGTTTGGAATTTTTGTTCATGATATTATTAATTATATAATGATTAACTTATTTCCAGAATATAAAAAATGATTTATATATCATATATATTCAGTATATATATAATATAGATAAATTAAATGAACTACATTGTTCATGGAGATGGTAGGCCGTACGTACTCATGAAAGATATTTTTGTTCTCTTATTAAATTGAATTGAAGTAAGTAAATTAAATATATATATATAAATTTTTATGTAATATATTTCATTATTATTCATTATATATTCATTATATATTCATTATAATCATTATTTAACGGTTAACATGGAGAATGAATCCTATCACGTCATGGAGACAGTAATCCGTACGTATGCACGAGCGATGATATCATTCCCATAATTATTGAATGGAATTGGAGTGTATGATATAATATATCATAATTAGTATGATTTTATAATATTCATATATAGTAATTATTTACTCCATTAATCCCATCCAAGTATGGTGGTGATGGAAAACAGATTTCACCACGACGTGGGGAAGGTATTCCGTATGTCCACACGCGAAGTGTTTTTATTTTCAATAGGACGAATAGATCATGAAACAGGGTTGATTCATATTTATAATAACATATCAGTATTTTAGTGATAATGATGTTATTATTTTATAATGAAACTGCTAAATAAGATGAATTTGAAGAATAAAGAAACTTGAATGAATCAGTAGAAGAAATTATCTCTTCCTCGATGTGCCTCTTTTAAACTTCCTCTTAGGGAACAAGAGTATGTCTTTTGAGAAGACCAGCACCTATATAATGTAACTAGATAGGTTTAGAAGTGTAATTGGTAGGTTTTGAAAGAGTGTGAAGGCTCAATATTGGGTAAAGAGGAGAGGGAAGGGGTTCCCTTTTATAAGAGATGAGAGGGGTACTTCTAGAAATATTGAAAATAATAAATTATGATGAACTCAAACCCCACATAAAAACATCCAATGTGACTAAAATTAGTATATGTGGTAATATAGGGTTTTAATCTCACGAAAAAAATCAAATTTAGACATGTTTTGTTTTTATTTTAAAACTTATCATTTTGATTTATCCTTATTTAATCTATTTAATTTTTTTGTGGTAATCATATTCTAAATTTCAAGTTGTTATAAATAATTACTTATGTGTTGTCAATTATACATAATTAGATACATTATTACATTTTAGACCATATAATTTTAAATTGTTAATTTTTTATTTTATTTTTTGTGATTTTTATACAATTTAATAATATTTTATTTTTATAAAATATCAATTGTGTCAATTTTGAAACTATTAAATTATTTGAATTTTAATAAAATACACACAAAAGATATATTTGATACAAAATATTAAATAGATTTATAACATTTCATATTCATTTAAAAAATTCATGTAACACAATATTTTAATTTTATAATCTTTATTTTAATATTTTTAATACCATTTATTTGATATTTTTCTTAATAATATAATTACTAAAACATTTTTGTATAATTATTTAATATTCTAATTTTTTGCATAAAAATTAAAAATAAAATACTATGATTTAGATAAATACAATATCTTACAAAATAACACTTTTACTCTAATTTATATTCTTTTAATCACAATATTTAAATTGATATATTTATTAAAGTATGAAGGTGACAACTTTGACATTATTTAAAATAAAATTATATAAGTGTCAGAATGGCTTTTATAAGGCTCCAAATGGTCACAAATTCTACCATTGGATGATTAGGGTATATATATACTAGCTCAATGAGGTTTGGTCATGTTTTTGGTCCTTTTTATTGGTATTATTATTATAATAAAAACTATATTATTGTCTTTTCTCTAAATAAATAATTTCTCTATCGTCAATTTATAAGCTATTTAAGTAATTATATATTTTTTAAAAATGGTAAATAAATTAAAATGATGAATAAATTTTTTTTTATTTCTAATGAGTAATTCTAAATGAATTTATATTATGTATAACCTTATATTACAAATTCTTTAATTTTTAATGTTTGAGTGAGACATATTTCACTTTCATTAAATAAAATTAATTAATGGTCTTAATCACATCCAAGTTGATTATAAAACATACAATTTCGACCCAAGTATATTCATGAACGAAATATAATCATCAAATTTTATTAATACAATTGTTAGAGTAATTGTATAATATTATTTTTACAATTAATTACCAGATTTACCATTAACTATAGTAAATAAAATTTACCGTAGTTACAATTCATAATGGCTAAAAATAAAAAGTATCCTATTAACATAATTTGGAAATAAATAATCAAAATATGGAATACATTTTTCAAAATTCAATATGCAGAAGTTGATGTATTTAATTTTAAATTAGTCCCGCTATTGAGAAAATGAGTTTTAAAAGATAAAACAATGCAACAGATTGAAATGTTTTTACCTATGAATTATATGTAAAATTAATTCTAATGACATAAATTATATTAAATGGAAAAAATATATTCTATTTATACTTTAAAAAATACAATTTTATTATTTAACAATATAAATTATCTTGATGAAAACAATTGTTTTTAATTAATATTTACCGTATTTTTACTAATCAAAATGTGAAGGTTATCAAAATAATATAAAAAATTTATCCAACACAAATTTTTATATCCTAATTCAAAAGATGAATATTAATTTTTCAAATTGAACTTATAAAATTTTCAAAAATTATAATTAAAATAGGTGCGCCATCAAAAGGCGACAAAACTGCATTTTTTTTAAAAACACTTCTTGTATCCGAAAAATTAATTTTGTTATTATACCATGTTCTAGAAAATGTGTAAGATGAATTATAATGTTATAAATTTCAAAATGAGGATAATACAATTCATAATAGCTAGTTCAAGGTAATATTATAATATATCATTGTTTATTGAAACTTTGTATTGTGTACCACACAAGCTATGGAGGAAGGTCACTCTTGCGTGTAGCACAAGACAAGTATATTGGTTGCATATACAACAAGGTAATATGGTGTTGCATATAGAGAAATCTAATCATATTGTAATGTACAACACAATACATCAAAAAAATTAAAATGATTATTTCTCATAAAATCTAGTGGTGTTACACTAATGGATTAAATTGGACATCAGATAATATTTTTTAAGTGTAGAACTTTTTTTTATATTGTTTCTAGAATTTTATAATAAATGAGTTTAAGAAAAAGGAAAACCTGCAGGATGGGAAAAACCCATAGTGTCAGACTAGGATGCGAGAATCTAACCGACAAAAAAAGTGCAACATGCCTTTATCACCCACAACTATCCTACATGAAGTCCCTGGTTAATAGAAATAAGTTTTATTTTATTTAGTGGTATGATAAATAAAGTGTAAGTCCATTTTTTGGATCCATATACGATTAAACCTACCAGAGATGGACATATGTATATTTAATATCTTGTGATACCTTTTTTCATAGAGAAAGATGGAAGGACCCATTATTCTATCCTATGATCTACTAACACTTCATGAATGAAAAGGTCAAATTCATTTCATTAAACAAGATATGAAGTGGAATTTGTTCATGGAATGGCCAACGGTGATATTACATTGAAATCAAGTATGTATTTATCCTTATGTAGATATTACTCAACTATAGGGAAATTATTATGAGAACCAAATATGTTGTCTTAGTACCCTCATATCTGATGAATCTGATGGTACCTTAAATCATAAAAAATTTATTGCTTTGTGCTTGTTGTATTTTTCGGAGACATGTTCTCTAGCACTCATTATCAAAACATGATGGTATTATTTCTCTTCCATATCCATGTGTTCACCAATGTTATACTATGTTGGAACCCATGGATGAGTTAATTTGGGTTACCATTATGTTTCATACTTTACTTTTTAAAATTATGTTTTAGTATTCTTTTTTACAATGTGGGTTTCTATGAAAGAAATATTAATGTAGTAAACCATTTATAACCCCAAAAAAATTCGAGGGAAAAATTCATTTTAAGGGGTATAATGTAACACCCTGATATTTTATGAGATATAATCTATTAATTTATTTTATGTCTTGTGTTTTACACTACACGAGGATTGTCTTGCGCTATACAGAACACTGTATTAGCTTGTGGTATATGCAACACAATTCTTGGGGCGTGTTACCTATAATTTCAAGTTCATTTGGTAGAAAATATTGAACACAACATTGAGTATAGATTTTTTTCAATGTATAATTGAAATATGTTTTGATTTTGTTATACGTAACACCAAAGTAATCATTCACTACAAAAAAACCCGACTTGGCTAGCGTTATATTCAAGAGAGACCTTCATCGATAGCTTTTGTGGTACACAATACCGAGTTTTACTAAACAATGTTATATTATTCTAATATTATTATGAACAATCCATTATTAACAGTATTAAATTTTTTAAATTGTATAACATTATAATTCATCTTACAAAATTTCTAGAACATTCTATGAGAAAAAAATCAATTTTTTAAAGTAATTACTCTTCAAAAAATGAAATTTTGTCGCCTTTTGATGGAACACTAATTTTAAATATAGTTTATGATATGTTTATATGTTCAATTTCACTTATTAAATTTATTCAAAGGAATCATGATTTAAAAATTTACTTTAGATAGATTTTTGATATTTTTCTAATAACTTTTATATTTTAATGAATAGTAATAACATGCTAAATTTAAATTTTAATCAAATTTATTCATAGAAAAAATTTATATGATAAAATATTAATATTGAATAATTTTAAAGTATAAATAGAATATATTTTTACCATTTAATAAAATTTATGTCATCAGCATTAATTTATAGGTAAAAGCTTTTCAATCTTTTTCAATGTTTTAAACAAAAACCCGATTTTTCGACAACATGATTATTTTTAAATTATCTTATTCAACTAATGTGTCTTAAATTTGAAAAAACTGATTCCTTATTTGGAATCTACCGGTCCAACTTTTGTTAATAGGCTACTTTTTATTTTTGCGCATTATGAATAGTAGTTTCGGTATATTTTATTTACCACAGTTTAAGGTAAATTAGGTAATTAAGGGTAAAAGTAATATTATAAAATTATCCAACAATTGATTTAATATAATTGGATGATTATAATTTTTCCTAAAATATTCTTGGGTCTAAAATAAATATATTGTAACCCACTTGGATGAGATTAATACCTTTAATTTATTTTATTTAATGGAAAGTCCAATATGTCTCAATCAAACTTTAATAAATTAAATATTTTTCAATATAATGTTATACTAAATATAAATTTTATTATAAAAACTCATTTGAAATATAAAATGATTTTCTTTATCATGGTAATTTATTTTTAATTTTTAAGAATTATATAATTACCTTAATAGCTTATACATTAATGATGAAAAAATTATTAATTTAGTAAAAAATAAATAATATAGTTTTTTTCAAATTAATAATACCCATAAAAGGCCAAAACACATGACCAAAACTTATTGGTCAAGTATATCTGAACCATAAACTTCAATGTTTCTGCTTTTTGATCATTTGGAGTATTATAAAAGTGATAATGACACTTATATTATTTTATTTTAAATGAAGTCAATGTTGTCACTGTCATAATTTAATAAATATGACACTTTAAAATCTCGGTATTTTAGATGATAAACTCTACTAAAAGTATTATCATGAAATATATTAGACTTATCTTCAACATAGTATTTAATTTTTTAAATCAAAAAATATTTATATTAAATAATTATACAAAAATGTGGTAGTAATTATTTTATTAAGGGTAATATCAAATGAATGGTTTTAAAAATATTAAAAATATTTATATTTACTAATTAATGTTCTGTACAAATTTGATAGTTTAATAATATATGTTAGGAATATATTAAATATTTTGGTTTGAATATATCTTTTGTGTGGTTTTTATTTAAATTCTAATAAATGAATAGAGTCAAAATTGACACTATTGATATTTTATAATAATACCATATTATTAAATTATTTAAAAATCACAAAATAAATTATAAATTATAAATTTAAAATTATATGGTTGTAAATGTCATAACCTATCCCATTATGGAAAATTCACAACACATAAGTATGTAATTATGACCCTTTAAAATTTAGAATATTATTACCACAAATAAAATTAAATAGATTAAATAAGGATAAATCGAAATTATAATGTTTAAAATAAAATCAAACCATGTCTAAATTTTATTGGTTGATAAGATTACAACCCTATCTCGTCTCCCACCCGAATGGCCAGAAGGCCTTCTTTTTTATTTTTATTATGGATAATCCCCCTTTTAATGTTTAAAGGGGAACCCGTACGTGACCTGTAGGCCCAAGCCTCAGTGCCCCAAAAACTCGCAATACATGACCTGAAGGCCCATAGGCATGCCATGCCCAATACTTGACCCGCAGGCCTAGCACACTTGAACTACCCCTCCCCAGTATTCTGTGTCATTGATCACCTAGCTCCCACATTGCATTGCTGATCGGCTAGCAATTCCCCATACAAAGACGCAAGGTGCATGGTCCCGATGGCAGATGCCATACCCTCCCATTCTTCCAATCCGGTTAGCTCTGCATCTGGTGGATGCTACTCCTATTGCACTGATTCTCTTCTAGGGCATGTTCTATGTGAACTGGGCTACTCTATGGTCAATGTGACCTGAAGGCCCTATGGCCCAAAAGCCTTTGATGACATGAAGCCCCTGGAGACCCGTAGGCCCAAACTGGTAGCCCGAAGGCCCAAATCGGGTGAATAGTTTTGGCAACTACAGTACCGAATAGTAAATGCTATAGTAACTTCTAAAGGACTGCTACAGTACCCCAGAAATTCACCTCCATCCGGTTTTGAACCCAGGTCTCTTGGATACCAACCAGAAGCTCATACCACTCGGGTATGGGATCGTTGGCCCTATCTCATCTCATCTTCGATTTTGAGTCATTTTTTAGGTTCTTAGGTGGGGTTTGATTTAATTATAATTTAAAATTTGCGAGGATTCCAAAAGTGACACTCCCCTCTCTTATAAATAGGAACCTCCTCCCTCTTCTCTTCACTCAATTTTGAACTGTCAAACTTGGCCATACCTTGTCCTTTTCCATTACAACATCCATATAAACATACTAGAGGTTCTGATATTTTTCAAAGACCATAATTAATGCCGTAAGTGGAGGTTTAGATGAGGCACATCGAAGAAGAGGTAATATACTTTAATGATTCAATCTGATATATTTCTTTTTCTACTTCTATTATATGAGTTTTTTCGTTATTAAGTAATAACTCAAGTATCAGTTGTATAATGGTATGTTATTATGAATATGAAACAACAATATTCCATCTTTTATCCATCCTATGAAAAATTAATACTCAACACATGTGTATGTAGGACCTACCATCTCCATGCCATGGTGTAATCTTTTTTTCCATCACAAACATACTTGGATGTGTATAATGATGGAATAAATAAATAAATATTATTATTTTTAAGGGATATTGATTATGAAATATCATACACCATACACTTCTATACAATTCCACAATCATGGGAATGATATCGCCACTCGTGCATACGTACGATCTACCGTCTCCACGATGTGATGTTATTCATTCTACATGATCATCATTTAATAATGTTTATATAAATTAATTGAATGATTAAATATTATATATATATATATAATAATAATACCATTCTCTAAATGATATAAATATAATCTAAAAATAAGAAGAAGACTTTATTTGACAAAACATGAATAAGACCATAAAGCAGTTAACACACAAATAACAAGTAACAATGAAATGTTATTAATAAACACATAAGAACATGACATATATGATATCATAAAATGACTATGATTCTAGAATAAGTCAATGAAATTTTTTAAATCATTATAAATGAAGTTAGGATACATACAAAGCATATCATACATAAGGTAAGGGATAATATTGAAATCTCATTTTTACCTGAGATTTCTTATACATAAGTATTTCCAGGGGTTATATTTTTTATCTATGTCCATGTTTTATAAAACTGTTATCATAAACTGTTTAATATTATTCCATTTATGTTTAAAGTCATGTTTACACCATTCTGACTTTTACTATGTGTAATGGAATTAATCTTTCATTTTCTTACCATATAAGTTAAATTTTCACATTTCTGGTAAAAGTATGATTAGAATGTTTTTTAAACATATATGGAATGAACTGATTGTTACAATTTATAAAATAATTATTTACAATTTTTGATTAATAATTTCAATTAAATTAAATTATTTTAAATTTAAATGAAATTTTGTTAAAATAAAAGGTTTTTGATGAAGAAAGGATATTTTCCTCAGGAACTAAGTTCAGGAGTTTTATAAAATTTATTTTGCATCTAAGAAGATGTTATTAAATATGCTTATATTTATATCCCTATTATTAATATGATTTGATTATATTATGGATGGAATTTTATTTTATATGGATTATGTTAGGATGGAATTATATTTGTGAAAACCCATATTATTTATTGGATTATGATATTATGAATGGTTTATGTTTTGTGGCACACGTAAAAATTATTTAATTATGAAAAGGGTGGCACCTATATATCCATCCAATGAATTTGGTAATGATTTATATCTCATGAGATAGACATGACGGAATTGGAAAGTAAATTTGGTTCAGTAATACAGGGCCAAAATGACATGTAAACCCGATTCAGTAATGGTCTTCACCCACTATGATGGTTTTGGAAAAAATGCCTTGGATACTATTGAAATCATAATGTATGATTATTAGTTTTCCAGAATTACATGTTTTATTATAATGGTATTCTTTCAGGTTTAATGTTCCTTTATGATCCATGCCATACGTAATGCCATCTTTTATTTCATTGCTAAATATTTTGATGCGTAAATTTTATTTTCTAGTTTTCCACGTTCAACTATTTATGGTTTATTTTATGTTACCAATGTTTATCCTTGTTGAGATTTTAAGCTCACCATTTCTAGGTTTTCTTTTACCCAAGATATAAAGAAAGGTTTATGTTAATAAAAAAAATTGAATATCTTTATGGGAGATGTTGAATATCTTTCATAATGACTAGAATTTTATGTTCTAAGATTCCAAAGACACTATTCTAATCTGGCATTTGGGCGTCAAATTTTTTCATGTATTAAGTATTCTAAAAAAAAATTTAATTTCCATGACTATCATGATTTGGTTATCTACAAAAAAATATTTGAGAGTATTTTGTGGTGATACATTAAACCCCCTTAAAATGTATTACAACCTCAAATTATTTCTTTTTTATCAATGGTTTGAAACTATAATGTTCCTTTCATAGTAACCCAAAATGTAAAATTGAATACTAAAACATATTTATAAAAACAAATAGATTTAAAATATTGGTTACCCAAAGAAAATAAAAAGTAGGTTTCTTCATAGGATACAATATGTTAGAATTTGGTCATGGAGGAAATACATAAATAATCAATGATATTGATAAATATCAATTATCACTAGATGGTGGGTGTTCCATTGAATATTAACAATCATAAAACCATAAACTAATGAAGTGAGAATGAATTCATTGATATCATCAAGAATGCTTATAACAATATAACGTTTTTTTCATTATCCATTTCCCGAAGTTGAATAATTTTCCTCAGAAGATATACTTAATTGGTTTTAGGAAATCCTCACCATTTTTATTCCTTTCTCAATTACCATGTCATCACATAATCAAAGAAATGATGCTGAAATTTTCATTCCTAAAGTGTTATAAGATCAAGAGATCCATAAATAGAATAATAGGTCACTCTATGTTTCATTATAAGAAAAAAATGTTAAAAAGTTATCAAATACTCATAAATCCTCAAATTTAGATATAATAAGTTAATCTCTAAAACATTGTCTAATGTTTAAAATAATCTATTCCATAAATGGTAAACATTATAATCCTTCCAAAATATGAAAATTAAATACTTTAATGTAAGAGTAATAAATTACAATAACATTTATATGCAATATATCATAAGATAGCTCTTCATTGTCAAAATCCAAACTTATTAATACCTTTATTATTTATTCCCTTAAAAATGGAAATAACCTAAAATACCATATATCCTTATTGAAAACATTTTTGTTTCCTTGTAATAAAATTTAATACATACATATTACTTATGTTTTAAAAAAGGTGAAAACTTCATCCATGATAACATAACCCTCTTGAAAACAAATCCATAACTAGTTCCCATGAAACAAGTATCATCCAATTTACATTTTCATATATAACATATCAATATCCAATCAAAATTATATTAACATAAGGGAAAAATTAATGGTTATCATTTACATAATCATGTGTTTTAAAAATATATCACGATACCCTAAAATCACATTTCTAGGTCTTCATAACTATTAGTCATATCCTTTCTAATCCCTAAGGAAAAACATATAATGAAAATACTAAAATATTTCATTCTTATAGTTAAATAATATTTGAACTCCAAAACATATATGCCATAATGATCCAATTTTATTCTGAACCATTTATCAGGATCTATCTTCATAGTATTTCAAGAAATATTAAATATGAATCATGTCCTAAGGTTCCTCAGACTCAATATACACAAGGAAGTTAAAATTAATATAAATATAATGATAGGACATCCCCTAACATTCCCATTTAATTTTCAGTATCTTTTTCCTCATCTGTATACCCAATACTCATGTCACCTTATTGGTTCTCTTCATAATATTTCCACTTATTGAATCGATTTTCATATTTCCCATACATTGAACATCAAAAAAATTCATTGTTGGCCATGTTCCATCTAATTCCTTCTATAACAACCCTACTCTTTATTACACAATTAAAAATGATTTATTACATAAACTATTGACCTAATACAACATAGAATATCATTTGGTCACATTTATTTGGGGAATAGAAACATTACATAACAACTTAAAATTTGAAATACACATTTTTATTGAAAACTTATTTTACATGGCCACACACATTCCTTGATACATAGTATTTCATGGGAAAACCTGACGATACACATAGAAAAGGGGTGATTTATAAATCCCAGTATGGTTGTAAACAAGGAATTAAATGAAGAATACAATATATATTAGGCAATATTCCTAAAAATGGAGCATAATAGAAACAAGAACATTAAGGAATCATGATTATCAAAACATGTAAATGTGGAAAAACATTAATGATGATATTATAATAAGCTATGTATCATTGCATATGGAGAATGATTAAACCCTAATTTTACTTGTATTAGGATTTGTAAACCCTGACTTCATAGTATGTATCATGATAAAAATCATTACCCAATATATTAGTGGGATATCAGGGTCCACCCTTCTTCATCATTTCATTTCATGCATAAGTGTGCCACATGTATTCATTAAACAGCATCAATTATTCAATAATAAAGTAATGTGGATTTCATATATGAAAATATATAATTAAAAACTAAATGTTCATAAAGGTGAACACCCTTGATAGAGAAATGGGCATGGTATTCACTATACAATGACTTTGGCTTGGGAAATCGCAGTGAAATTTCAGTACCATAACGATGTGATAGATGAATTCATTAAAATATTGTATGAGAAGGAATGGTGGGTCTCATAATATTTACATAAAATGGAATGTAAGGTGCTAATATACATACATTTCCCAATATATTCAATGGAATTTAGATTCTAAATAAAAAATAATTTCATAAATGTAAATGATGATCGAGAAATCTGTTACTAAAGTTTGGCATGGTAACTGGTGTAAATGGGAGGAATTAATGAGTGATAAATGAATCTATGATCATTAAAACATAAGTATTATAGTATAGTGGAGGTGATAAATCATACCAAACAATTTTAATTTGAAAAGACAAGGTCAAAGAAACATAAAAAACATGGACAAAAATGATAGAGGAAGAAATCCTTTATATGGATGTGTGATCACAAAGGATTGGGAGGGTCATGATAGAGGCTTATTGGGTGATTGGGGTTCCTTAGGATGATTTTAGAGAGGGGACAGAAGGATCGGGATGTGACCCATGGGTTTTTACCGAATATAAGCTGGAGCTTCGGTGGGGTTTTAAAAGAAAAAGAGGTAATTATTTTTTATTTTGGATTTGGACACTACACATTAAACTAATCAAGACCACAAACCAACTATTTGTTATTGACCATTTATTTTGACAATAAATAGTAATAAATAATATTTTATAATTCAAATAGGAAAACATATTAAAATATTAGTCGTTCTTATGTGGAGGTGAGTCACACTCTATGGAATTCATTTTAAAATGTTAAAATGTTTTATAATCCTTTGAGAGTTTACTATAGCACTGTAAAATAAATCAAACAAACCTGAAATTAGATTATTTTAAAATTAAAACATATATTAGCCGAAAAATTACATTTATAGTATTTTATTACATCATTATTGGGTCCTTATGATATCATATAACACATTATATATTTAAAGGGAATTTAATTGTTACTCAAAAATTCAAATGTCTCAAAATAATATGAATTATTCACCATTGGATAATTTTTAAATCATTATTCCAAAAAATATATTTATTTTATCTAAATAATTTTCTATATATGTGAATTTTTACTTTTAAAATGCATTTATCGAAAATTCATTGGTTTTGATAAAAATGACTTTCAAACCTTAATAAAAATTACAATTGTATTCAAAACTATTGTACGATCATTTATATTTTATAAAATGTAATTTACTAATATTATTTTATTAAAAAAGTATTTAAAAATTATTTGAATCATCAAAATAAATTTCTAAATTGATTATTAACTAAAAAACAATTTGGTCTTTAAAAACGATTTACAAAGTATCAATAATAAAATTAGTGTATATTATATATTCTTTTAAAAAATAATGCACATAATCATAGTGGTAGGTTATTGTTACATAACACCTTATAACACCCGTATATTTCCTAATGGTAAGGTGTATAATGGTAACATACTATTAAGGTGTATTAGATTATAATGATCGAGTGGTAATCTCTCTCAACTTCTACTTCTCTCGTAGGTGGTCTTGTTCGAGAATAATGAGTTGAAGCTCACCTTTGGCTTGGTCAATAGTGAATCCTAGTGATTCCACCTCCTTTTCAAGCTCTAAAAAAGTGCTTCTTATGGAGAAATTCATCTTTATGAGGATATCGATTCCTTTTTCATGTTAAAATAGATTTATTAAATCCCTTTATGTATACTAATCATGTGATAATTTTTCAACAAATATACTAGAAATAGTAACAATTCCTAACTGCTTTTTGGAATCCAATAACATAAATCCAATAAAGTGTATATTTTATGTAACAAATTTACATAATAATACATTAAATTAGTTCAAGATGAATTTTCATTATTAAATTTTTGGGTTATTAAAATCTCCCCCTTAAGAAATTTCTCCGTCCAAATTTCTTTTCCCACACTAAAATAGACGAGCGTAACTGTACTTCATCATTTCCTCTGATTTCCATGACGCTTCTTCAATCATTTGGTTTCTCCAGATGAACTTGATGAGAGGAATTTTCTTATTTTTTATCAATTTTATCATACAATATATTATCTTCATCCTATTCTATTCTTTGGGGATGTAATTATCCAATGGTACCACCTATAGATTCAGTACATGCGATGGGTCTGGTATGTACATCCTCAAGAGTGATATATGGAATTAATCATGTTCTTGAGATATGATCGATGGGGGTGCTTGTTGATAATCCACTTATCCAATGAAATAAAGGTTCTCAAAATGTCCCACGTAACTTGGACTAAGCGCTCCATTCTTCTAAAATATCATAACTCTCTTCCACGGTGATTTTCAAAGGAATACCATGTCTCCAACAACATAATCTAGTTCTTGTTGAAAATTATCATCATTTCTCTTTTGTCAAATCTCATCAGATTTAATGTTCTGTTGTATGGTCTTAACCTTCTACACAATTCCTTCGACCAATTATAGAACTAGTGTTTTCACTCAAAAATATCATCCCAACATGCTGGTGTTCTGGGCGTCTTCCCAGAATGGTCATCATAAGGTTCCCTATGTATGATTGAGTGGAAACTTTTATTGTAAGTGAACTGAAGTAATGGAAGATGTTGATCACATCCTAATTTAATGTCTATTGATCATGATCTCAACATGTCCTCAAGTTTTTGGATAGTCCTATCATATGTGTAATTAGTTTGAGGATTATAATTCGTACTGATGTTCAGCTCAGTATTTAGAACATAGTGAATACTCTTCCAAAATATAGAGGTAAATCATGGATATCAGTTAGATACAATTGATAGTCATACTCCATTAAACCTTACAACTTCCTTGATATTTACCCATCCTAGTTTATCTATTTATAAATAATCACTAATTGCAATGAATTGTGCATTCATTGTAATATGATCCGCAACAACCTAGTTATCCTTGTTTCCTTTGGATGTATTCAGATGTCTGGTGAAAAAGTACATTGTGATGTTCGCCCATTTCCATTCTGGAATGGGTAATTGTTGCATCGTCCCCTTAAACTTTTTCCTCTCATTATTCACTTTAATACATACTAGTCACATTGATGTATACTTAGTGATCCCCATCTTAATGGTATCCCACCAAAAAGGATCTCATAGATCTTGATATATCATTGTGTATCTTGGGCTAATGATGAAATTTGAGCTACATGAATCATCCAAATATTTTTTATTTTTCTCTAGATAGGATGGAATAAATAGCTTGTTCCCAAATCTCAGAATTACTTCTTAATTAACATTGAATTCTGGGTATTTCCCTTTTTGGATAGTTTCCACTTTCCCTTTAATTCCCACATCATCCTTTTTAGAAACCTTTTACCTTTAAAAAAGAATTGGTTGATAAATCATTTGTGAAAGGATTGATGAGTTTCCCTTATATATGATCCCCATGCCCATCTTCATAAAATCTAAGAATATTGGATCCTTCAAAATTATTGTAAATGAAAGGATTGATTGGTCCTTTATACATAGAGTATATTTCACCTTGTTTGATTTCACAGGGTGGTAATAGATTCATCTGTTATAGTCTTTGATCAGCTCTATCCATTTTCAATGGAACATATTCAACTCTTACTATGTGAATATATACTTGAGGATTTTGTGATCTATGTTTACTTCACACCTCTCCTCAAAAAGGTAATGTCACTATATTTTTAAACCAAATATTAATGTAGCCAACTCGAGTTCATGTGTTGAATAGTTTTCTCATGAAAATTCAAATGCCTCAAAGAATAGGTAATGACTATCATTTTTCATCAACACAGAGGCTAATCCCTTTGGAAAAACATCAATAAATACCACAAAAAGTTACCCACATTTGGGTAGCGTAAGCACGAATGTAGTGACAAGCCTCCTTTTCAAGTTCTTGAATCTCTATTCACAATAATAACTCCATGGAAGCATTACCTCCTTCCAAGATAGCATGGTGAGAGGGTTGGAAATTCATGTGAAATTTTTCAGAAATCAGTGATAATATCCATCTATCCAAAAGAAGCTATGTATATCAATTAACTATATTGGCCTAGACCATAAATAAATTATACCTGTCTTGGAAGGATCCATAGTTATTCCATTATTTGTGATTATATGACCGAAGAATGAGACCCCCTTCAACCATTACTCACAATTTTTGTACATTGGATAGATATTATCCTTTCACAAGTTCTCTATTACAAATTTAAGATGCTCCTCATGATCCTAAATGGTTTTTGAGTATATTAGAATATCTACTTTTATGATAACCAAAAAAATTTCAAGGTACTCTCTAAATAATTTATTCACTATTTCCATATATATTTTTAGTGAATTAGTGAGTTTTAAAGGCATTAATATGAATTCATAGTTATTGTATATTGTACGAAATGAAGTCTTGGGGATATCCTCTTTCTTCATCCTTGGTAATATCTTGACTGAAAATCCACCTTGGAGAAGTATTATCCTCTATGTAGTCTAACAATTCAACAATTTAGGTTAGAGGATACTCTCTCCTTATTGTGATTTTGTTATGCTCATGATAATCAATGAAAAGGCGCATTTACCCATCCTTCTTATTGATGATGATCACTAGGGAACCCCATGGTGAAGAACTCGGGCGTATAAAACCTTTATTCATATTCTCATGTAGTTGTTTTTTTAGATTCTCAAAATCCACAATGAAAATTATATAAATATTGTTGAATATTGGAAATCCTCTAGGTATACGATTAATTTAGAATTCAACATCTCTTTTAGGAAGAAGATCAGGCAATTCCTCCAGAAACACTTACGTGAATTACCTTAAAATAGACATGTATTAAAGGATAGTTTAATCCTTAGACTCATTAACCAATACAAGAATGTCATTCTTATAGGGTAGTAATATTCACACTTGAGGTGATTATACTAAATAAGATTCATCATATTTCTTGCATTTGTATTGAATTTGGGGTCAATTTCCCAAATGGTGAGTGATTTCACCCTCATAATAATTTAAGTTGCCTCTATATAGGGAAAGCCATTCTAGGACATGAATTGCATAAAATTCCACAAGAGAATTTATGACCATATTTACTAAGAAGTCTATTCCACAAATTATAATATAAGAGGAGTTATATTCATCAGATAAAATGATTTCCCTATTTTCCGTTCTCACCAATATCTTTAATTACATGATTCATTGTGGTCTTGGTATTTTTCTACTAAACATTCGAGATATAAAAAAATGTATAGAACAAGAATAAAAAATTGTGTTCTCTATTATTGAATGAATATCTATATTATCAATAACCACTTCGTTGTTGGGGCTCCCTTTGGTGCTAGTGATGGAAAATGCTCACCCTTACTTCCTTGGAGGTTTTTGGATTCCTCTGAAAACCCTAGGAATACAGAACTGGTTTGAAAAGTACCTAGTTTTATTGCACTTGAATCAATGAACAACACATTGAGGGTCACACAATTTTTTCATCTCCACTGTCGCAATGGTGGGTTTCTTTGGTCGGTATTTAATGTCATGGTTCCCTTATCTTCCAAACATAAATAATTTCTTCTCCCCCATCAGTCAATTTCCAGGGTACTTCACTCCGCACATTTCGAAAGTGGGGTTATGGATTTTCTAAGCACCATTTAATTTATCTATCGGTCCCAAAGAATTAATTTCCAACATTTGATTCTTATCCCAATGATACCCTTGGGATTCTGTAATCTCCATTTTGACCATGAGGGTACATCAGAGAACTTCCTCAATGCTCTCGAAGTCACAGATTACTAGGTCTTTCTGTATGATAGGTTTTAGCTTACCAAATTAGTGGTCAACCATTAATTCATGGGTAACGAAAAATATAGAGGTGTATCATCAAATCCTTTTAATTTTTTCCTAAAATGATCATTGTATTCATCATTTTTTTCATGAGGTAAAGGAAGTACAATTCCATCTTAAGTCAGAGGGTGCGAGGAAAATATTTACCAATTTTTTTTGAAAATACATCCATTACAACACCTCGATTACCTTATCGTGCTTCACATTTTTAATCAACATCCACCATTGATCCACTTCACCCTCCATATGATATGTAACCAGTATTACCCTCTATTGTTCATAACATTAAAATATGGAGAATATATTTCAAATGGTGCTGATCTGTTGGTCGTCGATTGAGAGATCATATGACCCATTAAAAGTAGGAGGCCTTTGTCTCATTAAGCTCCCAATTGTGACTTGTTATTTATTAGGGGGATTGAAAATTCCTCTTTACCCATGTGTCTATTTAAAATCGGAGTCAATTGATATAGTATTGTGACAATTTCTGTGAATCCCACTCCCATGGGATTGGGAATCTCATTAAAACAGTCATCACATTGATCTTTTCATTAGTTGTTAGTATGAGTTTTCCTATTAACAGACATTGGATAGATGAAAAATAAATGTTATGGGTATGAAAAAAAATTAATCCAATTAAAAAAAATAAAACATATAAATTACTATTATTTCTTTAACATATAAATTTATAGGCTTCAATCTATGTTATCCATGATCTACATACCCACATATATTATTAGGGGAATTTTATAAATTCCCTTAATAATGGTTCATACTAAGGTAATTAATTTACCAAGCATATCCCCTAGGAATTTCATAACCGAGAGTGAAACAAACCCTGATTTCATGGTGAAGTTCCCATTTAAGTCTTTCTATGAGCATTGTTTTTGGGTTTTAACACTAGATACATATATTCTAGAGCCACATATAACTAATCATATCAAAACATGGATGTATTTTCTTGAAACAAAACATAATAAATACTCACCATAATTTTGGGTGGTTTTTATTATACTTATTCTTATCCAGAATCCTTTCAATAGGGTTTTCAAATCTTGATCCCAAAAATAAAAAAATCTATCCTTTGATACCAACTATTAAAACCTTTCTCATTATTACACACATAAACATGATTTATTACATAAAATATTCACTTGATACAACATATATTACTGATAGAACTTGTTTCATTGGGGTTTAGGAAAATTATATAGCAACTTAAAACAAGAAAGACATATCATTATTGAAAACCTTTTTTATATGAACCCATGCATTCATTCGTACTTTGAATTTCATGGGATAACCTGAAGAAATGCATAAGAAAAGGGTGAGATATAAATCCAATAATAAAGTTAAAAAATATCATCAAGAATACATTATATGTTAGTAAATAGGAATATCAATGTAGAATAAAATAAACATGAACATAAATGAGTGATATAGAATGATTATCATAACATATAAATGTGGGAAAAAAATTAACATGATATTAGCCAAAGCAACATATAATTACATAAATAAAATGAGTAACCCCTAATTTATCATCGATTGAAATGAGTAAAACCTCATTTCACTTGATGTATCATGATACTAATCTTTACCCAATTTATTTGAGCTCTATTAGGGTGCACCCTTCTAAATCATTTCATTTCATGAATAAGTGTGCCACAAGGATAATATAATATGGATTCATTAAACATGACAACTAATATCATGGTAAAGGAATATTTAATTAATACATGAATCTATATAAAAAATATTTAAATGTGCATAATTTTTAATACCCCTGATAGATAAATATGCATTGCATTCACTAAACAATGATTTTGGATTGGAAAATCACAGTGCAATTTCGGCAGCATAATGGAGTGACTTAAGAATTCATAGAAATGGTTGATGACAAGAAATGAGTTTTCTATAATATTTACATGAAATTTAATGTTATGGGGTCTTATAGATACATTTCACAATATTATAATTTGAATTTTTATTAATAATATAATAGAATGGATTGAATGTAAATGTGGAGAGAGAAATCCCTTAAGGACGTTTGGCAAGGTAACTAGTGTACATGGGTGGAATTAATGAGAGAGGAATGGGTCTATAATAGTTCAAAAATATGATGGTCATTATAGGGGAGGTGTGAAATAATATCATTGAAATTTTTAATTGAAAAGATAAGGGTATAGAAACATAATGATACATGAAAAAAATGATAGAGGGTGAAATTTCTTACATAGAAGTGTGATCCCAATCGATTGGGAGGGGATCAAGAGATGCTTTTTGGGAGATTGGGGTGCCTTGGGGGAATTTTATTGATAGGAGGTGAGGTTAGGAACCTGTTCCAAGGGTTTTGAGTGAAGTGGTGTGGGTTCATGGGTGGGTTAATTTAGGAAAAGAGTGGGAATTTTTTATTATAAATGTTTTGGATAGAACAGATTAAACTGATTAATAGCACAAAACAACGCATGGTTTTGGAACACTGTATTTTCCAAATGGTAGTAGAAAACATTATTTTATATGTACAATGGACTAAATTATTTTAATATTAGTATTTCTTTTGAGTATATGAGTTACACTCTCAAGGGAATCATTTTAAATTGTTAAAATGTTTTATAAGTCTTGGAGGGTGCATTAGAGCTTTCTAAAATAAGTCAATAAAACCTATATTCAGATTATTTTAAATTAAAAAATATATTTGAAGAATATAACATTTATTGTATTTTATTACATCACTATTGCGTCTTAATGATGTCATAGAACACAATACATATTTTAATAGCATATAATTTTTAACCAAACATTTTACTATATCATAATATTATTAAAAATTCACCATTGGATAATTTCAACATCCAGATTACAAAAATAAAATTCAATTTATCTAAATAATTTTCGAAATAAGTGAATTTTTAATTTTCATATAAAAACCTCCTTTTAATAAAAATTCGTGGGTTTTGACAGAAACGTATTTTTAACCATAATATAAATTACATTTATATTCCTAAAAAATATACGATCCTTTATATTTAATAAAAATTAATTTATTAATAATATTTAACTAAAACATTATTTAATTAAAAACTCCATTAATTCAAAAAAAATATTTCTTAATTGAATATTAACTAAATAATACTATTTGTGCTTTAAAAACTATTTACAATGTTATAATGATAAAATTAATGTATAAAATATATTCTATACAATAATAATGTACATAATCATAGTTTTAGGGCCCTATAACACAACCCCTTATAACACCTGCTTATGACCTAAGGGGTATGGTGTGCGGTGGTGACATACACTTTGGGTGGCTCAGATAACATCACTCGGTTAGTAATAACTATCAACTTCCACTTCCACCATATGAGGTTCCGTTTGATTATAACATGATGAATCTTGGCTTGGTATTGGTCTGAAGTAAATCCTGGAGATACCACATCCTTTAATAGCACCATCAAATTGGCTTAGTATAGATCAATTTTACTGGATGAGGTCATCGCTTCATTTGTCTGAGTAAATTGGATTTGTTACAACACTATATTAATAATAATCATGCTATTAATGTTTAACATATATGTTATCAGTGATCACAATTCATAAGACTATTTTGAAATCCAAAAACAAAACATGAATGAATTTCATATTTTATATAACCATTTTATATAATAAGATATTTAATTAGGTCAAGAATAATTTTTATTTATAAAAGTTTGTGTCGTTAGACCCTCTATTGACTAATGCATGGAATTATATTTTGAGAAACATTTACCATAATGGAAAACTACATAAACATTTAAAATTACATATAGGATCTCTAAATCATGATACTAACTTTTAAATATATGAATTTTTTGGCTTATCCTTAGTGAAATCCCTATAAATATCTATATAAATATCACTATAGTTTTCTGTATGCTTTCTAATCCTAGTTTCCAAAGTTTGAATAAACCTTTTCTCTGATACCAAATATAATTACCTTTTCATTGAGTTAATGTGAATCACATTTCATTTTTATAATACATAAAACATTATTCAAACAAATTGCGAATGTCTGTGTTATTTTAGTGCGTTTGGAAACATGGAAACATAAACATTGCATTCATAAGCGAGAATTTCTTCTATCTCTAGGTACATTATGACTAGAACCCCTAATATACACATAATACATAATACATATCTTCATATCCTTTGGAGGATAGAATAAAATTGGTGAGCTTAGATGCTTGATAAGGGAAAATAAGGCAGACAAGTAATAATGAACAAGACTAAATGGGTACAAGAACATGATTATAACACAGTAATATCATACCCTATATATCAAATAGCATAAACATGAATCATGTTATAAGGATTTATATTTCATAATACATGAAACATTATGAAATAAAAAACATAATCTATGAATGAATAACATAGGTATAAGACATAAAATTAATTAAGAAACATATGAATAAAAATTAGTTTCGTAGTAATCATGGAATCACAGTCAATGATTTATTTTTAGTATGGTATCACACCTCAATAAAATATTATTAGTCATGGTTCACTCATGTGTTCATCTTAGTTGAATGATTTCACTCCCTATACCATCTTGGTAGTCATGGTCCACCACAATTTCCATCATATAAGTCATGGTTCACTCCAAAGATTACATTAGATTATATCATGATATATAGATAATAACCAATGAATTGGATGGCTATATAGGTCCCAACCATATCAAAATGAAATCATAGAGATGTGTTCCACTGGATTATAAATCAATCATTATATAATAACGCATGAAAATAATTTTTTTTTCATAAATAAACATAAATCATGCATAGATGGAATAATAATTAGAACATTGAAGAAAAAACTATTATTAAATAAATAAAATCAAATAAAATACTCTTATATGGAAATAATTTCAAAATATCAATTTAATATATTTCTTTATTAAAATATGCTTTTTTTCTTCAAAAACATTTTCTTTACAAAAAATGATGCACAATTTTTATATTTTTTTGAAAATAACTTTGTAGTATTTTTGGGGAAGCATCAAGGAATTATGATGTCATGAAAGAATGAAAATACAGTCCTACCTTATAATTTAAAAAAATTATTCTCATACATTTTTCATTAAAGAAAAAAATATACCTCATAAGGAAAATTACAACAGATTCCTTTCAAACTGTTTAATAAAAACTCATAAAATAGTAAAAATTACATTAATGAATTATAGAATAAAATTAAAAATATTATAGAAAATTGTTTTATGAAACATGTATATGGATGATAAATATATCATAGTAAATAATTATGTATAAAAATCTTAGATTGTAATGAGATTTTGAAATTAACACATTATTATTTGAATTTTCTTTTAGAATATAAAATATTTTTTGAA
This sequence comes from Viscum album, assembly GCA_963277665.1. Classification (NCBI taxonomy): domain Eukaryota; kingdom Viridiplantae; phylum Streptophyta; class Magnoliopsida; order Santalales; family Viscaceae; genus Viscum; species Viscum album. Next base: position 1,443,516,087 of record OY728155.1, on the reverse strand, counting down.
ATATATCTATTAATAGAATATTTTTCACATATATTAATTAATATTTTGAAAAACACTCTAAAATATAAAACCATTTTTTATAATTATTTACATTGAAAATGAACATAATATTTGTTTTAAAATTATTTCTCGTGGAATAAAATCATAAAACATTTCCATGTGACCCATACCACTTTAAAGAATTTGATTAATAATTATATGAAAATATTAACATTAAAAAAATATTAAAATATCATTAAATGATGGATATTCCAGATAAAACCTATCTACTTATAGTTTGTACACCTTGTATAAGAACATAGGTGCCTAACGAAACATGTCTCTCAAAAAATGGAAATTAAGACAAAACTACATTACTCATATGATAACTTTTGAATTGTAAAACCCCATTTCAATAGAGATCATAAAATGGATATTTATATTACCATAATTTAAATTATAAAATTCATATAATAAATTCATTTATAGAATGTAATCTACAAAAAATATATGAGTGGGGAATAATGTGTGTATCTCACAGAAATACAATATGAGATGAAATTACCTTACCTCATCTAAGATATCATTAAAACCTGTTAAAAACTCATATATAATAAGTATATGTTTATTATTCATATATATAAAAATGGTATTCATATATATAATATGATATATTATTTACTTAACACATTATGTTACCTGTTTATTATTATCTCCATGTTCACATTAGGTTTCGTGGGATATTTTCTATCTTAATCGTATATGATTTGACTTTTTGTTGTTGATCATAAAGTTTTAATTATTTCAATAAAATAAAACATGATATAAATATCATATATATTCAATGTGTACTTATTTATAATAATTTTTAATGCTATTTGAGATACACCATTCGTGGAGTAGGTAGGATGTACGTATTTATGAAAGCTATTTTTGTTTTCTTTTCTTATAGAATGAATGAATGTAAATTATATGCATGTAAATATGTATATATAAAATATTATTCTTATAGAATAAATATTTAATTCATATCATATTTCTTTTCTAAAACAACCCTTAATACATTCTTTGTGATGTGTGAATGAATAACATCACTTTGACGAGGTTTTAATCTATAGGTCCTCAAACGAAATTATCATATATCCACAATATGGGAAGGATGAATTTATTTTTATTAATATAAATATAGAATATATAATAGGTTATTGTATACATATTATAATATTATTTTACCCAAAAAATTGTGTTAAGTCAATCCATGAAGGTGGTCATGGAAAACGAACAAAAACATTATTTATGGTGGCTATTCACCGTCATAACATGAATAATAACTTCGTTGCATTGAATATATGAACATGAGAAATGAAATGGATATGATATATTCCATTAAAAAAATAAAAACCAAGTATTTATATTTTTATGGATTTATCATGAATTTATTGATAAAGGGGGTTAGGAGGAAGTAAAAAAAGTAAATAAATTAAGAGAGATGCATTGGGAAAATTACATCTTAAATATAACTTCCTTGAGAGACCCTTGGGAACCTTGGATTTGGACATTTTGTGAGAAAAAAAATACAATGGACATAGTTATATTTAGTATTAGAGTTTTTGTAATATATTTTATGATTTATAAGGATTTAATTGGTCAAAATAGGGTGGAGAGGGGTGGTATTTATACATGAGGAGGGAAAACATTAAGTGATTAAATAATTAATATTTTATATTAAAGACATAAATTATGAGGTGGAACAAAAATCAATACTTATGTGGTAATTAAATTTTTTTTAGATTGTTTAGAGATGATAAAAATCTGAAATAACCTTTAATTGTTCTATTATTTAGGTATTGTATGCATTTAACCTTTTAACATTATTATCATTCAATTTTTATCTTTACCCCAATAAATAATTTTATTACCATGTTAACATATTAATACCTAAAAATGAAATAAGCCATGAAACCAAATACAGAACATATTATTAAAAATATTTAATCCATTCTACCTAATTCGAATTATAGAATTGGAATAATTATAATTGACATTAAATTCTTAGTCAAAGTGAAAAATAAGGTTTTAAAAATGAAAATTTCAAAATTTTGAAACGTTTTAATATCTAATTTAAATGTGAAATTTATTCAAATTATATAAATTGGGTTTATTGATATATAATTTAGCTAATTATTCTTTTAAAAAATTAATATATAATTTAACTATATAAATAAATAAGATCAATTCATTGTTTTGAAATAAAATGTTGAATTTATCACTATTCATCAAAAAATGAATCTTGTCAGAAGAATACGCAAAATATATCCAACAGAAATTTTGATACTCTTATTTAAAATAATAAGATTATTTTTTCATATGAAAAATAAATGAAATTCAAAATTTAGATGGAAAATTGGTTCCCCATTAAAAGATGGTCAAATTACCCTTTTAAGAAATATAGGGTTTTATGCATGAAATTGGGTTTTCCTTTATTATATGCCTATAAAATCATCTGGATCAATATTAAAAAAATTTATTTAATATATAACACATATATTTCAGTAATCTAATTCAATAATTTTAAATAAATTCATTTTTCAGGAAAATTGACTTCGGGAACATAAAAACTATTTATTTTAAAATAAATTTGTTTATATTTTCATTTATAATTAATTAGTAACCAATGAATTCATAATATAAATATTATATTTTCATATGTTATTTTATACTATTCATAAATGATATTTTGAAGGCTATGTTATATATTACTATATATTTTATAATAATATTTCAATAATATAATATTGTTTGATAAAACACAATATTTCATGTAACAATAGATATCGATGGTACTCAACATTGTGTGTAACAAAATCCTAAAATAGTATTTTATATACTACAAGCTAAGTCGGTGATTTGAGTATATAATTCTTATCTTGGGATTGCATATAATGGAAGTTGAACATTGTGTTTATTATATATTAAAATCTATATTTGGTATTGTGTGAAATAAAAAATATCAAAAATATTAAAATAATTCAAAAATATATATTTACGAAAAATATAGTTGTGTGACAATTTATCATTGAATTTAAAATGTTTCCAAGTGTGAGGTATATGGTTCAATGATCCAACATTTTTAGATTCTTTGATATGTTTGGTTGGTTTATTATATGTTCTTTATGTTTTAGTTTTGTGGTGTGAAAACTTTTTTCGAAGGGGATCGACATACTTATGAGATGACAATGGATTTTACAATGGGAAATGGCTATGTTTGTGTTTTAACATTGTTTTTTGGGCTTCATTGAAGCTTTTTATGGGTTGTTTTAATGGTGAGAAATTTTGATATCAAACTCATGTGAAGTGTGAGTGTATTGAAAGTGTATTTTTCAAAATAATTTTGTTATTTATGGAATTATGGTTTCATATATGGGAAATTAATATTTTGGTTTTTATTTATGTAAATGTTTAAAAGAATATTTTAAAGTGGAATTGAACTATATTTGGTTATGAAAGGGGCTTTTAGAATGGTAATTGTTAAATTCCTTATGTTATTTTATTTTACTGGCGTCAGATGAGTTTTATAGATAGGGTGAGTAGGAAGAAATGTGTTTTTAAATATTATTGGTGCATGTAAAATAGAAAGTGGTTTATTTTTGTAAAATGGTTGTTATTATGTGATTGTTTTAAAGAGGTGATTTCCTAGTGTGTTTAAAATTCATGGAATGTGTATGTTAAAGTATTTCTTTTTTTCACTTGTGAAATTTAAATTTGAGAATTAACATAATCCTAAGATCCTAGGTCAGAAACTTTAAATTGGTACTCTAGTGATTTAGAAGTGGAAATCCTTTATTCTTTTATTAGATTGATACTAGTTGAATCAGATGTGGAAAATCCCATATTCACATATCATGATTGATGTTACCAAACTAACTAAAAATAAATTATTATCTGATACCAATATACTAATGGGATGTTCCCTCCCAGAGGCTCGTGAATGAGGAATATTTCAGTTATTATTGTTGTACCATGTTTTACTGATGTACGATGTTATTAGTGACTCAATCATGTTATTTCCCATAGGTATTTACCCATGGTGATCTCCTGATACATGATAATTATGATATGTGGTTTAATCTATCTCTATATAGTGTACCATGTGTATATTTTATTTCTTTTAGGTAAATTTTTTCAGAAATGGGTTTTCTTGAATGTGATTCATTGAGAATGGTTTTTAAAAATCATGATTTTTTTTGAAATCATTTACATAATTTTTCATGTAAATTTTTCTAATAATGTTATTTTATGGAATCCATTCCTTTGGGTGGCAGAGTACTAGGAATTATATCATACCATATATACAAATTTAGTAGTATATAGGCATTGTTATGTATGACCCAGGTAATAGAAATATGATTCAGAGTGGATTTGGTTTCTAGAGTTTTGTAGCTTGTTGTATGTGTTGGTGGTGTTGGATGGAGAGTGAATCCCCTCATGTTTCACAGAGGTTTCTAGAATTTTGTTTTTGTTTCCTTTGGTTTTATTATATTGTTTTTTCTTTTTTTTGTTTATATTGTAAGACATTGTTTATGGAAATTATCATCCCTCAATTGGAAATGACTATTATGTTATGTTTGTTTATTTTTGATGGGTTTTTATGAAATTATATATGGGAGAAATATTTCCCAAATCTTGTCTTACAACCCAGGCATTACTTGATAGCCCATGGGGACAGGGAATTCCCTTTGGGCTATGCCACAAACTAGGTCGGGTGTCAGGTTGGATGTCACTTCATCTTGGTTCATGATAAAAATGTATTAGAGTAGGTTGGTCTTTAAAAAATCTTACAATTGGTGTTTACTTTTTTATTTGGGGTTGTTATGGTAGATCCAATAAGATTGAATAATTTTGGGGTGTATATCTGAGATACTGTATGGCCAGCATGTTCAGGATAAAACATTGATTTTCCCTAGGAATCATATTTCTTTTTCCCTCTTTGGTTTTTGGGGTTTTATTATGTTTGGGAAATGGAAAGGGTTTGGGTCAATGGTATCAGTGATCTCACAGGTCTTGAAAAACCTTATGGAGACAGATACATGATAATAGAAAACTCATTGTGATGGTGGTGTGATTTAAATATAGTCACTAACCATAAGGCCAAGTCAACCATCGACATTAGTTTCCCCTTGTGATTTATTTTGAGATTTTACTAATTCAAGAGATTGTTTTGGGATTTTTTTTTTCAAAACTATGAGAGCTGGATTTTAATGTAAAGATAGTTTTATTTCGGGAAGGTTAAAAAAAGGATTTCCAGAATCATTTTAAAGGAATATTTCGAAAATGAGATATTTTTTCAATGATATTTAGGTAAAATTGGTTGATTATACTAAAAATATATTCCTATAATTAAAATATGATTTTAATCGAAATTCTTTGATTGAAAAAATAAAAATTTATTTATTTATTTTATAAAAATTGTTTTAAATAAGAGGAGATTAGTTTATAGATAAAATTATTATTGAAAAAATATAATTTTTTGAGCTGCAAAAAATGGTTAATGGAATGAATTGGATTTCTGATTAGAATCTATAAGACGTTTTCTTGATAAGAATAAATTTATATTATGTGTGAATTAAAAAATATATATTTTATATGAATTATTTATTATTTGTCTGAATTTTATTTTTCAAATTTGAAATGGGTTTTGTTTTTAAATATAATGTTTTTTTGAAAATAGGTTTTAAATTTTTTTAAATGGGATGTAAATTGAGATGTTGAAGACATGGATTGGAGGTTTTGTTTTGGAATATGGAAAGGTTATTTCATGACCATTAGTGTAACCATGAGTGACCACATGCATGTATATGTGTGAAAATGAGGAGGGTTAATGACATGAGGTAATGAGTGCCTATTTTTTCATGAGAATGTTCATGTGTGAGTCTCTATATACTACCATTGGTGAGTGTAAAACCCACCAACCACGTTATCTATTTAAATGGTCATTTTAAGAGAATATGTGATGATTTGATAACATGTAATTGTGTGGTTTGCCTCTTTTTAATTTGATAATTTTGATTTTGAGGTTTTTTGATTTTGAGAAATCCTTTTTCATGAATGGGGATTCGATTTTGAGTTCATGTAAAATAGCTTTTTTTAAATAAGGTTTAGTTGATTCATTTGAATATTTTTTTTGGAATACATTGAGTTGGTACCCATTATGGAGTCAGTGTTTGTATATGGTGAGTCATGGCCAATGGAATTGTTTATATATGTCCTTCATTTTATATATTGTCTAGCATACACCCCCAAAATGGTTCGATAGATATAAAATTTGTAGACATAGGAAGATCACATTTGTAAGATCCTACAGTTGATGAACCCATATAAATCCTTATAAATGTTTGGAAGTTGAATCCTCCAAAATATTATGGTCAAACAAACCATCTCAAAGTAGAGTAGTGGATGTAGAAAATATGAGGAACCCTTTGTATCCTTGAGTTGGTTGAGTCTTTAGAGGTATGGTTTTTCACCACTACACATATTGATCCACCTTGTAAGCAGTGAATGGAATTACAAAAATGGGATGTGGCTTAATGTTATTGATGTTGAAAATGAGGTAAGAAGACATCTCGCTATTTAATTAGTTTATTTTGGGTTTAGGATCAAGATTTATCATTAGTTTATCGTGTCTGGTCATGATAAGTTGTCAAGTCAAAATGATACGAAGACCTTTAATGCCTATAGATGACTAAGACACTTGAACTAGGTCAATCTCTTAGAAGAATAACCCTACTTATTTGTAGGAATAGTTTGTATTTTGGGATCAATTTAAAATCAAATTCTTTATAATAAATCTTTGGTTGTAATGGTTTCACCAGGTGGTGTTTTTGGTGTCATAATTTCATTGAAATGCAATATTGGATGTTGTGTAATCTTTTGAAAAACGTAATTTTAATGGAAGCATATACTAATTCACGCAAAATAACATATTATTACATTTTAAATGGATGTGTATTCAATTTTTTCTATGTTACTACTATTTATCATTTAATATGATGATGATGAAGCATTTACTACTTCTAAATATTTGTCTTAGTTAAAGTGTCACATTGGAGTAACGAATGTCTTGTGGGGTCTTGTGTTCATTAGGTTCTACTTGGAGTGATATGCAGCCACTCATTGCCGAAAAAGGAGTTCCAATCAAGGATTTTCATATCTTAACCATGAGTTAAGATGTTATTCAAACATTAGGGCTCCAACTATAAGCCTCATAGTGAAGCTAGAACATATTCTGGAATCGTAGTTGTTTTATAGAATTTGGGCACGATTTTTTTTAATAAGTTTTGAAAAGGGATATTTTATAAGATTCTATTTTGTAGCTTCCTCATAATGAAAGGTCCTCTTTTTGGAAAGGGGTATAGAGACCACATTTCATGGGTTGTGATCTTTTTGTTTTGAAAGCTCATCCTAATGTTTAAGGGGGTGGGCTTGTCTATTATCATTGAAATTTTAGTGGTGATACATTTCTAGGTGCAGAACTCTAGATTGGTTGTCCATGGGAGGATAGTGTTCGTGATTCAGGTAGGATTTTCCATTTATTTTTTTGGATATTCTTCATTCACATTCATTCCATTATGAAGGGTATTTTTTTGTCGGTTCAATTAAGGCGGGGAGATCCACCTTGGGTCGCATCGCGGTTTATTATAAATATGATCGACATTAGTACGTTTCTCATGGTGAGGAGCCCGATAAAGCCTCCCTGGGTTTTCGATCTGTTATAATTATTAGTGATATATTTGACTCACTTGGTTTCATTTTAAATTTTTTAATTTAGTGTTCCTCCCCATTTGGGGAAACATTATTATTTTGGAACAAACACAACTATTTTATCTATGGTTTAATTATGCGGGTTATTGCCTAAGATTCATTTTTGAGAAGTGGTATGGGATCGTTAGTTAATTTTATGTAATATATATTAGTCTTATAAGGCATCTATTATTTGATATTTGTTTAATGGATGGATTATGAATTGTGAGAATTCATTTCCTTCTCATTTATCAACTAGAGGTGTTGTGGATTTCTAAGGGAAAAGGGTGTATGGATTTGAGTACATTCAAGACTTTTATGTACAATATAGTGAATAATTGTTTTTAGGGTGTTCTTGTTTTTTTATTATTTTGATTTTTGATAGAAATTTTATTTATTTGTAATGGAATATCATTTTTTGTTTTCAGATCCAGCATTGGAGTGACTTTCCAATTGCAGAAAGTTTTCATTCAGGGGAGAATCCTAACATATGTGAAATTATTTTTATGTGAATTTCTATTTATTTGTGTTTTATTATTTTCACCTTCTGATTACTTGGTTATTTTAAAAAATAGAGGATAATTTTGGCATGGCTATAGTGGCCGCATGGTTGGCACATATTTTTTCAAATCGTGCATCCTTGCACAAGAAATCGTGCGGATAAATGTTATTTTTAGACAGTGTCAAGCACATAGTTGATGAATAATTTCTCTAATAGTGTAGTCTAAAAAAAACCTATCCTTCTTGGATATTGAGGAATGAATGAATACCAGACAGTTTGGAAAACCATATGGTAAAACCTTTCATGATGTCCAAGACATTATGAATATGAAAATTTCTTCCATGTCTTATTGGGATTTTGCCCAAAATCCACCATTTCTCTTCCCACTAAATCTCTCCATCCTAATAAATCACTAAATAAACATCTTGGATACTTATTATATCCGTACTTTTGTAATTTTTATGTGTATTCATTAAGGAAGCATCATGTAGGTGACTTATCCCTTGGTTTCTCCCTATTTCCATGGTTTCGTCTCAATCCCTCTTAATTTATTGTTTTCTAGAGGGGATTTAACCCTAAGGAGCATTTAATATTTTGTTGTTGAAAATTATATTGATGTTTGTATATAACTAATTCCGTTAATGGTCTTTTGGTGTTGTTTTAGTGGTTTAGAACATATGTTATGACGTTTCCAAGTGTGAGGTAGGTTGTTCCATGAACTAACAATTTTAGATGCTTTGATTTGATTTATTGTTTAACTATATGTGCTCTATGATTTATATTTATAGTGTAAAAAAAGTTATGGATGGTGTTCTACATGATCATGTGGTGGAAATGGATTTTACAAAGGGGAATGACTATTTATTGTGTTCACATTCTTATGGGGATTCATTGAAGCATTGCTTTATCTGTTTCAATGGTGTGACCGTTTTTTCAAAGGATAATGTGTGTGAGTGTATTTAGATTAGATTTTTCATAATAAATGGGTTTTTATGGCATGATGGTTTCTTTTATTATCACATAATACAAGAACTGGTAATTTTGAATATGTTGGGATCATGTTTTATAGTGTAATTAGTCTACATGTGGTTTGGATGGGGCTTGGTACATAGAAATTTAAAATTGGTTGTGTCATTTTTTCTAATGTTAACAAATGTGTTTTAGGGATTGGCAATGTAGTGTGAAATTTTTTTTAAATAGTTTATTTTTGTGTAAAATAGAAAGAGTTTTGTATGGAAAATGGGGGTTTCTATATGATGGGTTTGAAAGCAGTGATTTCCCATTGTGTTTATAATGTTTGGAATGTGTATGTGAAAGTAGTGAATTATGTTACATGTGAATTGTAAAATTGAGCATAATGGGTATCCTGGGAACTTAGGTGGGAAAACTATAACTATTACTCTAGTGATTTGGATGTGGAAATCCACGATTCTTCTAATGGATTAAAATAAGTTGACATGGATGTGGAAAATACCAGATTCACATAGCAAGATTGATGTAAAACAACTATCTAAACTTGTATTATGATCGAATACCACTAGGACCATATTATGTCCCCTCTTATAATATCATTCATGAGAAAACTATTGATTATGGTTTTCATACCATTTTTCACTGAGGTTCTAGGTTATTTGTTACTCAATAATGCTATCTACCATTGGAGATTTACACTTGGTGGTATCTAAGTACATAAACTTATGATATGCGGTGCCATAAATCAACATAAAATGTACCTTGGGTCTATTTTATTTCCTTTAATGATTTTTTTATACATGGTTTTCGTTGAATGTGTTTCCTTGAGAATTTTTTTTCTTAAAATTATTTCTAGAAAATGATTTAACACATATTGTATAAATTCACATGTTAATTCATCTTATATGGTTATATAATGGAATATTTCCTTTTGGGTGGCATGCTATAAGGATTTAGTTCCCAACCTATATACACCATTGGGTGTTTGTAGAAATTGTTATGTTTGACCTAGGTAATGGAATGATCTGTCATGGTAGATCTGATTGCTAGAGTTCCACTATATATTGCAGGTTTTACTGGTGGTGTATTTTGGATGATTCCCCTCATTCTCATGGTGGTTTTGGGGTTGTTTTTATTGATTCCTTATATTATATAATTATTTTTTTATGGTTATAGTTTCAATAACTTATTTATGAAAATTTTTCTTTTTTATTTAGTTATTAATATTCTGATATGTATAGATTTTTTTGGTGGATAATGAAATTTTAAATTGGTGAAATCATTCCCAAATATTAGTGCAAAACCAATAAACTGGTTTCCCACTTGTGGGGATTGGGAACGCCCTTCATGAAATTCTGTGAACCGGGTCGGGTGTGGGGTTATATGGTAATATGGATTGGTTCGTGAAATCTAGTGACACTATCAAACATGTTTCCCTAGACATATGATTGTCTTCAGATATCCTTTTCCATGTCTTGATACATCCTACAAACATGTCAACCTATATCATGCTATTTTCAGTAGAAATGTCTAGACATATTTTACCCCTTATAAAAAAAACTAGGATAAGTCACCCATGATCATACTATATCTTTTAGAAATGAAATTCAGATTATGAGACATTCTCCAAAAGGGACAACATGATCTTCTGGTTGTCTTTAGGCTTGTCCACTAGACATCTACGTCATATCCAGACCTCATTAGTGACATTCCTAATCATCCTAAATCATGTCAGACAGACACACAATCCATCTCAAATCGACATCTTGGGACATGATAACATTGTTCAACATTAATATTTGGGAAGCCATATTGTGTAATCCAAGGCCAACTAAATGATGATTACCATTATTCATGATATAATAAGGATATGAATGGTTCCTTTATAAGGATCTAGCTCAAATAAACAACCAATTTTGTGCATTTTTCTTCCTTATCTCAGACATTTCAACCATCTGGACCCAATCTCTACCATGGGATGAATTATTTCCTTCATCCACCAATGAAATGAGAAACACTATGTACTGTGATGACTCTGATTGATTCTATATATAGGATAAATATGAAACATTCTAAAGAAATATGCTTTACTATAATCATCCAAAGGGTTGTCATAGTAATAAGTCCCACATCTATATATTTCATATAATAGCCATTTCTAAAAAATATTATTAATAATGTATCATGGTTGGTCAAAACTCAGTGTCAATTGTAGTATAATATATAATATGTTTTGTATGTAATTCAACTTAAACTCGGTTTTTCTTGTAACACTATCCGTAATTGAAATTTGATTTACTCATAAAAATTAATTCACAATAATTGTGTTTGCTACATTCTAACTCACATAAAAATGAATTTCATCCTTGAAATTTATCACTCTGATACAAATAAATATGGAATATTCTAACTCATCATATAATCAATATCACATGTATCTTCTTAAAACTGGAGGCCTCTTCCAAAAAAAAATTAAACAATAGATTAGTAATGTTTCTCAACCCTTTATCTGTATTATTTAAAATCACTACTAACAATTCCACATATTAATGATCCAGATCCATCTGTTGTACCTATGAGTTACGTACATTTGAATGATTGGGTATTTACTTAATCTAGAGAGTTACAAAGAAAAAATTAGGATATTGATAGACATTTTGTGTCAGTGCGAAATGATAAGTTAAAATCACGAATTGATCACGAATCTCAAAAGGATTGATGTATCTGGGAAATAACATTCACTTCATTATAAACCACATAATCCTCTTCCATGGAGATAATTTTTAGATACCTTGTAAAAAATATTATCTTACTATGGTTGATATTTTATCCTAAAACAAACTCTTTAATTAGAACCTACTAAAGACTTTTCCATTAGTTAAAGGTACAACTCATTTACTGATGACATACAATAGAATGTATTATTCAATATAATCTTAAAAAAACATAATATATCAATTTTGGATGATACAAAGTGAATTATTATCTAATATCAATTATGTGTACTGAATTTTTAATGTGATGGGCTATATATTAGATCGAATTATATCTTTAAATGTTTTCGGGAGTATGATAAAAAAGTCCATGGTTTTCATTTCCTATTTCCATGCTGGAAGGGGTAATGGATGTATCATCCATTATAATTTTTGAACTTAGTCTTAACATTCTACAGTATTGAACATTAAGATATAAACTCTATGATATCGCTCTTCATGAGGTCCCACCATAACTACTAATTCAAATGTATATAGTTATTCATACTAGGAAAATGAATAATTAATTATCAAATATGATATTATTAAAAAAAATAATGTTTCAAAACATACTATGGAAGATAGAAATACATGGTTCATGAAACATATCATTCCATAATTATCATGTTTTGAAATAGGAACATTTCTAACCAACTTTTACATATCTACATATTCCTTCTATTCCTATTTAATATTTACATGGATAGGTTGTTGAAAATTCAATTGAGAAAGGTGATATTTCTCCCTTTCAATCAGGATTTAAAAATCCATACATTTAAGTCAAAAAATATTATATATTTTATGGTCTATATCATGTATGAGATAACTTTATCCTATAGAGCTAAAACATCATCAACATTTTTTTCATTCCTATATTGGTAATGTATTAAGGAATTAGAATACCTAATCAACAATGACAATATTATTTGGTGACTATTCAAGTCCTTCTTTGTTAATTTTATAATCTATTTTTTTTCATTGGTTTATATATCACACTATTATTTATAAGGATAATCCCTTAATATCATTAATGAAAAAATTATCATAGAACACTTAATATCATGGGTTGTTTAATTTTTCTCATGAACCATCAATTGTCATGAGGCATAATCTATAACCATGCCAATATTTATAAGAGTGTAACCCAATTATTACATGGATAAATAACTATAGATTACAAACGCTTATCCACTATAGGGTAGTGTAAGTACATGTTTGTTAACTAATAGTCTCTTCAATTCCATGAAATATTCCTCACACTCATATGTCTAGAGGAATATGACTCCCTCTAAAGCTAACATAGCTAGTGGATTAGATAGTAATAAGAAATTATCCAAAAACCATCTATATTGTCTTTGTAAACCATGAAAACCCCAAATATCACTCACCATGTTTTTTCAAGGACTATATTCAATAGCCTTCATCATTGAGGGTTCTAACAACATACTCTCTCATGAGATCACATGAACAAAAACTAAATCATTTTGCAGCCAAAATTCACACATTGAAATTTTTTTATATATTTTCTCCTTACTTTGGGTTTTTAGTAACATTCTCAAGTGATATTAATTTTATTACTGTATCATTTAAAAGGTAGTAATTTAATACATATATAACATGACAAACCGATTATGGTAATCTTTAAAGAATATATTCAATAAATCTATGAAGATAGTAGGGGACTTAGTAATACCAGATAACATCAATATTTATTCATAATTCCTATTATATGTACAGAATTATATATATGGAATATCCTTCTTCTTTACCCTCAATTAATGTTTTTTAGAATGAAGGATAATATTTGAAAAGATTGAGCTCCTTGAATTTGATCAAATTGGCCATCAATACAGGGTTGATAGAACATGTTCGTGATCATGTTCTTATTCAGATCCCAATAATCAATGTAGATTCACATCGATCCATAATTATTTTTAGAAAAAAGAATAGGTGCACCCTAAGGTGATATACTTATCCAATTGAACTCCTTGTCAATTTTCACAATGTGTTACTTTTTTTAATTCATGCAACTCAATGTCAGATATTATATATGGAGTAACTGAAATAGTTATGGCACCTGGTTTCACTGATAAATTATAATAGTATTGTTTAGAATATCATAATGACTTACCATTATTGAAAATTAATTTGGTATTTTTGTATAAAAATATAATCCATTCTTAATTTAACATGATAATTAACCTAATGGAGAATGGAAATATTTGTAGGAGGAAAATTCTCACAAACCTCAACTGGAAAAGAATCATATACTTAATATGTGATCATTATACTAGTAGGTATTTTCATAAGTATTTCTACATATAATCATTTGGGTGGTATCTAGATACCCATATTAAACTATTATGATATGAAATAATGGGTAGATATTGAGTCAAATAAGACATTAAGAGATATATATTGGATGATAAGTGTACCCTTCAATAATCTGTTTTCTTACCCCTCATCCCAAATAATGATCATATAGTATTTCAAATTATATCTCAGTTTAATAGGATTATGATGTTGACCATCATCACTATTCTTTCGATTTGAGAATCAGTTAATATAATGCCCATACACTATTCATTTGAAACAATTTAGTATAGGTGGTAAAATCTGATGAGCATTCTCTCTATTCATACCATTAGTTAACTTCTTACCACCAGTTTGATAATATATTTATAGATGAACCTATATTATAGACATAAAAATTTTACCAGTCCCATTTTGAATCATTTCTCCATATTCCTACCAACACATTCAGAATAAAGGGAAACCCATCTTATTTTATAAATGAATTTTATAATTTCCTTTAAAACATGTCTTTTTTATGTTCAAAACTTTAAAATTAATGGGTATCTATGTTTTCTATTTAAACCTTGAGAGTACAAAAAAATATTTATTCACAATTACTAATGTCCATTATGGCTAACTCCAATTATAGACCTGGTTTTATGCTAATAAAAATAGACAAACATTAGTTTCTGGTTAGAGGATAATTTTATAAGCATAACACAAAAGTCTTCTAGAATTTTTCTTAAAGGTAACAACATATTAATCTTCATTCACATTTATATTGAGTAATTTCTTCTACATTTTTGTAAAAAAATACAAGGGAATTTATAATTGAAAATTTTATATTAAACTAATCCCATTACATGGAGTCAATTTTATCATATTCACTTGTATTCTTGATTAGAGTCCCCCATTGATCAGATTCACCTTTAAAGGCATAGAAAACAAATATATGTTATTCATGATTAAATCATTGGAGGATGGAAAATATATTTTAGGTGGTGTTCATTTATTTCTCACTAGCTAGTGGATTGGTGGAACCACTGAATGAAGGTCGAAGATACCTCATAAAGGACTCAACCGATCGTTTTTCCTTTATTTGATCATTTGGAAGTTCATCATGATTCATGGATTGAGAAAGTTATGTTAGAATAGTAATTATGATTTTTCATTCTTTGATCCCATAATTTTTGGTTGCTGAGGAAGACAATATTTGTATTTGTCTATCACACTTAGAATTAACATGATTATTTTGGGATTCACCCATTTACTAAAACCAAAAAAAAGTATTATGTAAGAAGCAGTAATCATAGAACATAATATCATAATCATGATAAATCATTTATAGTATTTCTAAATCATGAAACTAAATTTTTAATCTAATGAACTGTAGGTTTATCCTATGTCATTCATAGTTATCATCTATTAAAAATCACCCTGATGGTTTATAAATATTATGTGAATTTTGAAAGAAAATACAATTATAGTGTCAAAACAAAAGAAATCCATCTTCATGCATGGGGTGATGATCATGTCCAGATCAATAAGTCATTTTTATATTTAATACCCCTATGTACCTCTGTGCTAGAGCCACATCTAGTTGTAGAGCTGTGACAGTGATGTAATTCCATTAAAACCACTCACTCAAATTCTACCCAAATTCCATGACATTATCCTATAAGTTAACCCATCATTAGAAATATACATTGAGATCATACAAAATATTTATCATCCTAGTTTACAAATTCTTGACTACAGTTATCCATGATACCAAAAGTAATGACCCAAACTACTCAATCATAGACAATAAATTTTAATAGATCACTATCCACCAAATAAGACAATGATCTATGTTAAAATCATTTAGATCTTGTGCCTTTCGAAACATTAACCCATAAACAATTTTTCCAAACTTGAACTACATTATCTCCCACACTGTCTTTTATAACAATCACCCTTCATACACAATTCATATATAATACCTTTAATCATAACCTGTGGAATGTAAACATAAAAATGGGTTTGATCAGATGTTGAGTATGGTTAAAAAAGGGACATATAGAAATATCATTTGAATAAGGTTATGAAAATAGAATAATTACATTTCAAAATGGTGCCCGACATATCATAGATACTAAACTTAGTTCATTATATAAATCATGAAAATTCATATGACATGAAACATTATGGAATAGAAGTATATAATTCATTAGAATATAACATTGAAACAAGGTGTATATTTATTAAATAAAAATAAGAATATAATTTCATTAACTTAGTATTCATGGAATATTTGTAATATGATCATAGTGTAATGAGTTCACTACCAAAACCACCGTAGAAGTCATGGTTCCCTACGAAGACTATAATTGTGGTAAAATTCCCTTAATGTACTAGGATTACTCAACATTCAAATCCTATTTATATCATGAGATATAAAAAATTACCCAATTAAATTTTAGGATATATAGGCCCCACAAGAATCATAATCCTTAAATATGTGTGTAATAAGATTATAAAACATTCATTATACCAGAACCCATGAAAAGAAAAGTGTTTCATAAAAAATTATTCATAGAATAACCCATAGTTATGAGATGGGTTTCAAAAAAAATTTCTCATCAAAAACCTAAAACATCCCTGCATATAGTAATAATTATATTATTGGATTCTATACTTATTATAAATATACTAATATCAAAAGATATATTCTTAGATGGAAAATTATTTTCAATGTAATGTCCAGATATTTTGTGAGGAAAGTTTCCTTTCATGGAAATCCCATATTGAAAATAAAAAGTCATAAATTAATTAAAATGTTATTTTATTATAAAATAAAGATTAAAACATAAAATGGTTTCTTTAAAACACATAATGGTCATGATTGAATGAAATACCATATACACCAAAAATGATTCCTTTCACATTTTCCATAAAAGCCAAATGTGAATTTTTTAAATTGACATAATGATTCACAAATTTTTTTATATAAAAATAATAAGTGTAAAAACTAATAAAAAATACATGAGTAACACTATGTTATATTATAAACATCATTAAAATATATGGAGATTTAATAAAAAGTGTTTTTGATATAAGAGGGAAATACAATCTATTTTCAAAAAAACATTTGATGGAATTAATACATAGAGAGTGGAAAATGAATGTAAAAGATTATTTCTTATAAAATACCTACATGAGAGTAAAATCCATCAAGTTCATAATTTTTGGATCATAATATTTCATCATAATAAAATTAATCATAGACAATCCCAAAAACAGATGAGACTATATCATAAAACGCTTTTCACGTTGGTAACTATGAATCATAAGTCAAAATGATATAATAACATTAAATGAAACATATAATATCATTATTATAAATATATTATTGATATTAAATGTAAATATACCCATATACACACTATATAAATGATTATAGTATCATAACATAACAATTTATCAATGATGTATAATTTTGAAAAAATTCCCATAATATTAGTCTCGAATTCCTTCATACATGTTCAATCCTACAATATAAAAAACACATTTTACTATAAATTTATTATAGAAACATAATAATATATATAATATCATATAATATTTACTTATGGATTATTATTAAGTGTTTATTAACATTTCCATGTTAATATTACATTTTGGTTAATAACTACATCAATTTTCACGTATGTTTTAAAATGGTATTTTTTGTCCCCTTAATTTGATTATATTTACATAATCTGTAGAATTTATGAATTCATATAAATATCATATATATTAATTATATATGTATTTATTTTAATCTATAAAATTTAGATATATAAAATGAAATACACCATTAAAGGAGCCGTTAGGCCCTACGTAGACGTGAACATTGTTTTCATTTTACTGACAGATGAAATGAACTAAATTATGAAAATATATTAACATTAATGAATCATTTTTATTTCATATATATGACATATAACAATTAAATTCACACATAGTTTCTACTATGATAAGTCATACTGAAGAATGAATCACAACGGTTGACGATGTGGTTGTCTGTCGTACACACGATTGACACTATCATTTTCTATATTGATTAGAAATTAATAATTTATATGTGATTGCATTATTTCAGTTGAATATTTATGTTATCAAATATTATATATAAATTATTTTTATAATCATACATAACTATAGGAGGTGTTTATGGAAAATGAATCACATCACTACATGAGGGGGAAGCCCATTGTAAACAAAAGCGATGTTATCGTTTCCCATTTGAGGGAGGAGGATATGGATGTAGCTCATAAACATAGTATAATAACATCTTATTGTGTTGAAGATACTTTGGATATTGTATTAACATGAATTTATAACATTTTATGGGGGTGATGTAAGAAATTAAATATAAGTACTTATTGAAGAATGTTTTATCTTCTTCAGGTAAACTCATTGGGTTTTCACCAAAAGCCTTCTTAGGTTTGATTAATGATAAAAATATGGATTATAAGATTAGATGAGTGATTTAAATAATGAATTAGGGTGGTTCTTGGATGAATAAAATTGTATTTTAATGTTAAATTGGACAAGAGAGGTTGTGGCCTTTTATTAGTGGGGTTAGTGGCATGCTTGTAATTTTTTAAAACAAAAAGTCGTACCCATGTTTTTTATATGATAAATGGTTCAAAAATAAGCCATTCAAAAATTTGAAATATTATTTGGTCTCAATATTAGTATAAATTGGGGTTTTTATAATTTTTAAGTTATTATAATTTTATAATTCTTAGATTAACACTGAGTAAACCCATTTTTACCTTAACCACAAATAATAAATGTTATTCTTTCACTATTCATTATAGTAAAAAATTAATTTAAACATATTAGATAATATAAATTACATTGTTTACAAACTTGAAATACATTATTTTTAATTTTCATCCACATAAGTGGGAATTTTTAATTCAAAATTATACCCACATATGTGATGAGGAAGTGGCTTTTCCAAGAAAATATTTTTAAAAGTAGAGAAACTTTTATTATAAACAATGAACATTAAATTGATTCCAATGAACAAAATTGGATTATGAAATGTTTAATTTAACATATTTAACTTCTAAAACCATATTAACATTTTTTTTGTAATTAAAGTTTTTAAATGAATAAAAAATCTTAATAAAATTAGTATTTTTAACTATTCACTAAAAAATGTATATTTTTAAAAAATTATCAAAATTTTACTCCAAGATAATTTTGACCTGTTGATTTCAAAAAATAATTTTTTTTTAAAAAAAACCATTTTTTAAAAGTGATAAAATTTATTTTTATAATTTTTTCATAAAATATAATAAAAACATATTTTTGAGAAAACAATATTTTTGAAACATATAAAGACTTCTCAAAATGAAAATAAATTTGTTATAAACATGTATTATTTATTTAAAATCAATATAATTAATATTTTAATGTTATTTATTACTATTTATATTTTTATGTTTAATAACTAGGATATAATAGTCACATAGAAATAATATTATTAACAATATATCACTATTTGTTAAAACTGGACATCACATTTTTTGAAAGAGAAACTCTATGTTGAATCTAACATATGTTAAAATTGGTGATTCTCATAACAAATGAAATAAAATTAATTTATATTTTCCAAAAAATTCAAAAAAAAATATAGGTTGTTATAGTAATCAACTTCACTCTCAATGCGATAAACGACCAAAAAATTATCATACTCTATGAATTGAAGGACTCAAAATATATTCTCAATTGAGTTATTAAGTTTTTCATATATGAGGGGATTATAATATCCACTAAATTTGAGGGGTCTTTTTTTCATAATATAATCAACTACAACTTACTATTTCTTAGCAGGTTGAGTGTGTTTCACTTGATTCTTCTTATTATTTACCACTTGAGCTTGTTGACCCTGTATTGTTATGAATTTACTGGCATATAATCATATTTGTATAGGAATATAATTTTTGAAACCCTCACATTACCTATCATGTTGGATTTTTGAAACAATTTATACCATTTCATACCATTACCTTTAAGAAAAACATGTTTTGAATATATTAAAAAATAAACACAGAAAAGCTAATATTATATACTTTAGAGAAATAACATATAAATGAAAATAAAACCCCAATTTATTAGTCTATTTGTCTTAACAGAGGTTACCTATAATAATTTAACTATCTAGATTCATAATATAATGATTTTTTATGTTCTTAATAATTGTTCGTAAAGAGTTTTTGAGTTTCCAAAACATGTACACTGGCTGTGTCAAACAAGGTGTACAATAAGGCACATTGTAGTATATGAGTTAATGACTAAGTAAAGCATGATGAACCTTTTTTAAAGTTATTATTATTATATACTTCTTTTCTAGAAACACGTCCACTTGTAGTGTCTAAATAGCGATGTAATTCATTAGAAATAAATAACATCATAACTCACCAGGATACCAGGATATTTTTCTATACATAGACTTATTCTTATAATTAACTATATTGTTCCCATTAATCATTTCTTATTCTATTTAAAAAGTGTTACATAATCATTAATCTGATTCACAGTATTTTGACCGATGCCTTCGACACATATTATTACCTGATTTGAAAAACATAAACATTGAATAGGTACAACCTGAATGGTTGTGATGCCTAGTTTATTTTGGAGACTGGAATTATATTACATTAATTGAAACTAAAATATGGAATCATAATTGTATTCTAAATAATTTTCTCATAAAATATATTGGACCTCCTAAAACTACAAGAGATATCCTATGAAATACATTATGAATTGGGTGAGTTAAAAAGACATTTCTGAAAATAAAAATGATAAGGAAAAATATTATGAAAATCAGAGGTATATCATGATATCAAAACAGTGAAGGATCAGGAGTATACACATGGAAGAATGACATAATGAACATGGTATCATAAGATATTAGAATCATAGGAAATGGGATAGACATATATTTCCTGACATAAAAATAATTTAAGGCTATCTTTGTAGAGAATATGACATGGTGTACAATGTCCCATAATGGATTCAGATTACTCACTAATACAACAAATGAATCCTCAAGAGACTAAAGATACACCAAATTCATTAGAGAGATATCATGGTTAACCCAACATAAGATGTTTATTATCAATGTCTTCCATATAAGGTAATAAATCATCAATCATAACATAATAATTAACCTGGGAAATAAAATGGGTTACATATTCTGGCATCATATCAAAATAAAAGGATATTTCATAATGAAGGCATTTGAGAAATGATAATAAGGCATGTATGACCCCATAAAATGATGTGATAATAAAAAAAATTATATATTTGGGACACACACACACATATATATATATATTCTAAAATTATTCCATAATATTAAACAGATAGTTAAGGTGAGTTAGGGACAGAATGTTCGGAACCCATATGAAAGGGCTGTTTTGAGAGATCCCTTCTCTCGAGACCGATATGTCACATGAATTGTTTGTAATCATGAATAATAAAATTTTGAAAATTAATTATTTAATTAAGAATATTATTCTTGTTTATTATTCATGTTATTTTATTTCTTTCCATGTAATATTCAATTACATATCCAAATACTTTCATGTCATATGTTTTAATGACAGTCGTCTAATATGTACAAAATGACATTGGTAAGAAGACTATGGTAAAAGAGATTATTATTTATTAATATAAATAAATTTTATAATAAATAAATTATAAATTTTGTACATAAATTATAATTTCTAAACTAACTATGAAATATGGTCCGAAAAATGAACTATGTTACTATCATAAAGACAATAGGTCATACGTAAGCATGTGTACCATTTCTATTTTTGAAATATCATGAATAAATAAGGTAAGTTTTATTTAATATATTGTGGATTATAATTTTTTCATAAGTTTAATACTATATTTTTAAATAACCATACACATACAATCCATGTGATGTAGTAATAAAAAAATGCCTCATTTCTTCATGTTGCTAAAGTCCACAATACAGATGAATGACATTATCATTTATTCAATGAATGATAAGGTATAAAGTATAGGATATATTTATTTTAAAAAAAATTAATAATTAATTAATATCGTATATAAACATCATATTAATATTTATTACCTTAAATTTATTGTGTAATTAAGAAGAGAATCATATAACTTCGTGAGACATTAGACCACTGTATACATAATCGACATATCATATTCCCTATGAAAAATAAAGTAAGATTTTTAACGTGATAATATAATTATAGAAATTTAATTATATCATAAATAGTATATTCAAATATTATATACATCATTATACTATCTTTAATTGTAACACCCCAAGATTTTATAGTATGTTATCTCAATGGCCTATGTTTCACGCAACACCGTGTTCGAGCACGCTATGATATGTCAAAAAAATAATTTGGAAAGTGGTTATGAATTGTATTAACAACATAATGAAAATTTATATGTCTGTTTTCAGAATAGTATTCATTTTTTAATTTCTAATATAAAAATTATCATCAGGTGATTTTTTTCTATTTTTCGGAATACTTTCAATAGTTGATGAATAGTGAAAAATTCTACATTATTGTCAATAACTGAATTTTTCATTCAAATAATTATTATATGTTAAATTTACTTTAATTTAACAATAGTTAAATAAAAAAAATATTAATTGAATTTATTTCATTGGAACTATTTTTAGAATATATATATATATAAATCTATTGACCTTTTAAACGTCTCTATTACCTGCCTTCTAGCAACATCTTTGGAATTAACATTAAAAATAATTTAACCAATTCATTGAATTGAATTTTGAAAAACATCCATATATTGTTTTAATCATTAAAAAAATGTGGTCTAATAGGATCAAAATAATTTTTTTGAATAGTATCTTTTGAATTTTATTTTCCACCGTTAAAGGTATGTATTGTAATTAAAATTAAATATAACATTATAATAATATAAAATTACCATTGAACTTTTTATAATTTCATTGGTTAATTTTGGTTAGAGAAAAACCAAACTTATATGAAAAATATGATCCTTTTCAAACTATTTTGTCAGATTATGACATTTATTATATTTTATTTAAAGAATAGTTTAAATATGTTATATTTTAATTTTAATTACTATATCATTATTAAAATGAAGATATATAATTAATATGGTATAATATAAATAACAATTAAAAATATAAAATGTTTATCTAAATCCTTATAATTTATTTATAATTTTATAAAATATATTAGTAATTATATTGTGACACAATGAAGATTTAGTAATTTATTTATTAAAGGAAGAATCAATTAAATGTTATTTATAATATTAAAATAAATATACTTTAAAATATTTCATTCCATAAACAGATTTTTTTAATTACTATGAGATTTTATGGACGATTTAATGTAGTTTTTTTCAAAGGAATCATGTAGTTATGAGTTTTTAAAAAAAATGATATAATAAATAATGTCAAAATTAGCTTAAATTAGAATTTAAAATTAATAAAATTTTATTGAATTATATAAATTTCATAAAATTAAATAATTGATAAAACCTACTAGTATAATGATAAATATTTCATCGTGGATACAATTAGGGTTTGCTTTTCATTTTATAGTATCTACATTAACCATATTCTGTAAAAAGACCAGATGTCACAGTAAAAGATAAATTGATTAACTATAGGTTAAAGCCAAATGATTATGCTATTTTTGGGACATTAAAATATTTAAAATTAATTTTTTTTGAGATTATTTAGACCCATAATCATCTTATCATATAAAGAACTCACATTGGATATATTTTAAATCTAAAATTATTTTATAATAAATTAATAGTTTCATAGTTTCCAAAGTACCCTCACCTCTCTTATAAAGGGACACATATTCCCCTATTTTATTCACACCTATTAAACCATATATTTTGTCCAAAACCTTAACATACCTTCTCCCAGATTCACTCACTTCAACCCCTAATTTGGGATAAAATCTATTATATGGAGTCTTTTTCTGCAAATTATAAGGAAATACTTAAAGAATAGGTAATTTTTTTACCAACTCATTAAAATTAATTTTCATCTTATACATTATGTTCCTATGTTATTTACAAACTAACGTAATGAATACATAATAAAAAATATTTTTAGATTTTGTTTTGATTATCAGATAACAATATTTCTCTTTTCACCATTTGTAGGAAAAGCAATATCACCATGTGTACGTACGTATGACTTTTTGTCTTCATGCCATGGTGCAAACTGTTTTTCATATATAATTTATTTCAATGGGTATAATGATGAATAAAATGGAAAAAAATAAATATGTTATGATTTTTATTTCTTATAATTACCATACCATCAATTTAATTACCACGTTACCATTAAAGAATGATACAATCGCTAGTGTGTATGTATGACTTATCCTCTCACCAACGCGATGAGATTCATTCATTATGATAACCATTAAAAATGATTATAAAAATATATATAATGGATAAGTATAAAATATATGACATAATAATTCTACTATAATATATATATTTCATTTCATTACTTTAATTTAGTATGATAAGAAAACGGAAACAACATTCATGCATACATATGACCAACCATCTCTATTAATGGTTTGTTCCATTTCTTTTATATATCTATTTAATATATTTATATACTAAATATTTATGATATATAAATTATATATTATATTTTGGATGTTATTAACTAATGATATATGCAATATTATCATGAATAACAAGTCAAAACAGAGACTATAGACAAACTAATTATTACCTTAAACGTTACATTAACATGGGCTGGTTTATAAATGGGTAATATAAAGTAATAAAGAATAATATATGATATTATAAATATTATTATGCATATTTTAAAAGTTTATAATACGTTTAATAACATTATTCATGACCTGAAGTCATGTACTCAGAGAATCAGACCTAAAGTAAGGTAAATCTTCACTCAGTTTACATTCATTGATTTGAACGTCTATATCAATACTAATGTTATTCAACGAATATGTCTGAATAAAACCTGATTTTTTAATTATAAATATACACATATATTGGGTGGATTTTAATTTTTCACATATAACCTTTTCATTTATTTGTCCTCACTCTAATGATATGATCTTTGTAAGAGAACTTCATCTCACTTTTAAATTTATTGATATATAAGATATGTTCACCACCCTTTTCTTGTATGTTGTATATATAATAAAATTATTATATTTTATATCATAAATAAATTTTTCTTCATATAATTTAATTATTCATTTGAATATATTGGTTTTATTATCTTAATTTTTATGTAGTATGGGTCACTCTATATTTTTAAAGAATTAATCATTTTTACAATTCAAATATTATTGATATTATCATATATATATATATATATTTATATGGTTATAAAATATTATAAAAAAATTTATATTTATATTTTGATTTTAATTAAAATTTATTCAAAAGTAATGTATTTATTGTTTTTTATATGTGACTATTTTAATAAAACATCATTTCTAATGTTTTAAATATTTCTTCCTCTAAATATTTCTCATTAATTTATATGTTTTCAAAATGGAATAAAGGATATATTTAAATGGACATGAATGTTAAGAAATGTTAATTCATTACAAAAGGTTCAAAGTGATATGGGAAAATTTGATTTAATAACATATTTTTAAATTTCTTTTATATATATGTGTAGAATTAGAATAAATGATTTCAAGGAAAAATGGGTATTAATATGAACATATTTTTTCCGATTATATAAGAGTATTTTCATATATGTCAATATGATTTGTAAGATCATATTCTTAATTGAGTTAAATCTCTTATGATATCATTTACTATGTTTTATTGAATTAATTATTATCGTCTTGACTGTGTATGTGTTATTTAGATATCATTATTCGTTTTTGGTTAATGTTTTCATATTTCATATATTGGTTTCAATATGAATATTAATGTTGCTTATGTTTTCATTTGAGGAATCCGTTGTACTCTATATGTGATGGAAGTGGTCCGTTATATCCACTCGATGCATTAGTATTTATCATGTGTCGAAATTAGTTGGTGAAATCCCCTTAATGTTTTATTCCAAGTAATTTTAAATTGTCATTAGGATAGATATTGAGACAAATAAGATATGTTTCTACCAAGAAACATAAACTAACATTAGGATATATCATGATAATATCTATCTTTTTTATGGATAGATATTTAAACAAATCATATGGGTGTCTTCCCACAATCATGAACTATCATGAGGAAATATATTGATAGTATCTATCTTTATGATATACAGTGATAGTGCATACATATGGTATTATGAGTTCCCTTCTTATAAGATTATTTATTGATATTTTGTGTGACTATTTGAATAGTAGAATATCTATGTGAATGATTAAATGAAATAATTTGATTTATTATTTCCATATTATGTGGAATATTATGTTTAAATGACTTGTGTTTCAGTTGTATAGATTGTATTAATGTTTTATACTGATTTATTAAAGCCTTTGTTGTACTATTTAACCTTACTCAAAATAAAATATTCAGTTTTCTTATGTTTTAATTTGTCAGGATTCCAATAAGTATATTATGATTGATATGAAGATTGATGGTAGAAAATAATTGAATTATCAAAGGTTTTTCATTGTCGTATTTGATATTTTGAATTGTAATGTGAAGTTCACGTATGAAATCTATTTTACAAGACTATTAAACCAATCAGTCCTTCGGGATTTAATTCTGTCTAATCTTGAAAATCAATTAAAATAATTCAACACCTATAGGATTTTGTGGCCAGGGCATTATAAATGATATCAAAGGATGTTTAGAAACATCCTTTTAAAATATATTTAGAAATAAAAAATAGAAAATAAAACACTTTGAATAAATTTGATGATATTTCATTTTATAGGATATCATCCATTAGATATGGAATAATTTATAGATTCTATAAAAGATTCTTCTTAACAATATCACTAGGATTAGTGTTTCTCAATTTGTGCTTTTAGTTTTGGTCAATGGTTAGAATTTTCAAGGTTATTAAAGTAATGGATATAATACTGATAATGAAGAGACTACAAAAAGAAAATGAAATTGAGGATATATTTGGGAATAAGATATTATGAATTTTCAACTGCTTAAGGGTGATGTTTAATGAATAATGTAATTTTTTATTTTGATTCAAGAATTATTACATAATGGTTTTATGGTTATAAAATTCATGAGATTTATAAGGATTGAACAATAATACCACTTCTCTATGGACTTGGATGTACATGAGTTTACATTATGGATTTAAATGTGATCAAATATTTGGTATGTGACAATAATAGCTACAGTATGTTATTTGGGGAATCTGATGCAAAAGTTAATTTTGGAAATTTAGAGATCTTTTTGGACTGTTAATTTCGATAGAAGTATTTTGAAAAAGAATTATGTTTTGAATGATGTAAGATAAACATTGGATATTGTTATTTTAGGTTAAATTATGATTTCTTGGACACGTTGGGATAACTGTTTTGGAATCATTAATCATTTACATGATGAAGGAAATACTTGAGGTGCTTATTATTTATCAAAAGTGTTTCAAGAATGAAACATTCATTTTGAACAATCATTTCCAGCTATAAGGGATGATGTGAAAGTAAATTGAAGCACAAATAAATGATATAATTTATGGAATAAAGTATGTTTATTGAGTTATTATATATATATTAACATAATAAATTGACACTATAAAAAGTAAAAAAAATTATCCTACTTTTTAACCAATGATAATTTAAATCATCATTGATTAATTTCTTTGAGTCCCTCAATTTTCAATTGATTTGTCACTTGATTGTGATTGATGACCGCAATCATTCTCTATAAATATTTAAATTTCCCTCCATATATTATCTCTACATAATATTAATTTTTTCGTATTCAAATTCCTAATTTGGTGGTGACCTTCACATCTCCAATTCCGTATAATTGATAGTACATTTTATAAACCTGATTTTCCGTTGTGGGTTGTCCACCAAAGAATTATATAATATCAACCTTTAATTTTTAAATAATCATATAAAATTCAGATTATTCAATTTATTCATTGCGGGTAGAATGTTACATTCCATTATTTAATGGTGATTTATTATAAATAGCTTGTGTTTCACACACCATGGAGTTCCAGCACACAATAATCCTTCAAAATATCCATTTAAAAACTGTTTATGAAGATTATTTACCACAATATTAAAATATTAGAAA
The DNA here is from genome assembly GCA_963277665.1 of Viscum album. Taxonomy (NCBI): domain Eukaryota; kingdom Viridiplantae; phylum Streptophyta; class Magnoliopsida; order Santalales; family Viscaceae; genus Viscum; species Viscum album. Next base: position 1,443,487,494 of record OY728155.1, on the reverse strand, counting down.
TGTTATTTTTTAAAATAGACATAATTTTTTGTTTTATAATACCAAAGATATTGGTTTGAATTTTTGTTATTTGTCTGAAATGTTTCAATATATGATGAATAGTGTAAAATACTGCAATATTGTTAATAAATGACTATTTCATTTAAAAAATTATTTTATTTAAAATTGATTTTAAATTCATAATAAATTAGTTATACATATATTAATCCAATTTAGTTCATCTAAACAATTTTTATAATATAATTAGAAAAAAAAATTATTGAACATTGGAACGACTCTTATACACGTCCTCAAGCCACATCTGTGGGATTAGAATTTAAAATACTTTTAATGCTTCATTAAATTAAATATTGATTTTTTTCATAAATTGTTGTAAAAATTATGAAAAATCTGTCCAAATGAAAGAAAATAATTATTTGGTGAATATTAACTTTTTATTTTTTTTAAACCATGGTTGAAGGTAACTTGGGTTATTATAGTTATACATAATATTATATTAATAATGAATTAATATAATTCTGGTCCAAAATCCATTGTATAAGTTTTTCTTGACCGTAATCAGCCTTAGGTATAAAATAATATCCTTTTAAACAACCTGTGTTTGATTAGGATATTTCTTATATTTTATATAAATAAGAGTTCAAAATGTTATATTTTAATTTTATTAACTATATACAATTTAAAATAAGGTTATATATGGAATGTGTTCATATATTAAAATAAATTAGAAATATAAAATGATTATCTACATTATGGTAATTTATTTATAATTTCAAAAAATATATAATTATGTTTAATGTTGACCCAATTATGATGCATGAATTGATTTATTAAAGGAAGAATCAAATAAAAGATGTTAATAATATGGAAATAAATAACATATGAGATATTTTATTCCATAAAAAATATTATGAATGGAATAATTTTGTTATTAGTTTTTGAAAAAGTAAAATAATAAATACTATAAAAAATAACATAAATGAGTTTTTAAAATAAATTATTTTTTCTTAAATGATATAAAATTCATAAAAATATATAATTAGTCCAAATAAATATTTTTAATTTAAATAGCTCATAAATTATCCAATTTGTTTTATTTTTATTTTTATAATAAGTATATTAACCCTATTAGGAAAAAAAAAGTCGTAATGATAAAATTTAAATTGTTAAACTAAGTGTTAAAAATGAAAGGGAAGGTTAATTTTGATTCTTAAACATGTATAAAAACACCTTATGATATTATATTGAAAAATAATCATATTATATTATAAATATCTAAATTTGGGTCTATTTTAAAATGGAAATAATTTTATAATAAATATATAGTTTTGGAGTTTCCAAAAGATCCCCTCACCTCTATTAAAAAAGGGCATCTCTCCTTCATTTTTATTCACACCTCTAAAACAATTTATTTCATCCAAAGCCAATCCATTTAAACTCAAAACATACCTACATTCATCCTAGAGTCCATTGGTTTTTCATAATGATATCCTAGAGATTCCTTTTCTTCAAATCGAAAGGATACACTCAAAGAATCAGTAATTTTTTTTAAAACACATTTAAAGTTATTTTTTACATTCTTTTACTAAGTTGTTACCATAATAATGTAATAAAAAATTTATAAATATTATGTTCAAATTTTTTTATGATTATGGGAAAACCATATTTATCCTTTTAACCATCATATTAATAGAGATATCACTATGTGTTTGTATGTATAACTTACTATCTCCATGTTGTCGTACAAACTATTTTCATCTAAAAATTATATAAATGTATATAATGCTTAATATAATGGATATAAATATTCAATATGACATGATATTTTTAAAGACCCATAAATTTCAAGGAAAATTTCTTCTTAATTTATTTAGAATTTTACGAGACTGTGGCTTCTGACTTCACTTGATTCTGAGGCCCAGTGTGCTTAGAATCAATTTACGAAGATTGGATCTGGTACGTTCAGTAAACGAATGAGCTGATTTTCTATATTTTGAATGAGTTCTCAAAATTGAGATTTGAGGTCAGTGATGAACTCACAACACCAGTAATTGCTTAAGGGAACTTTTACTATAGTCACGTTTGTGAGGGGGAGAAGTTATTTATTGGGGTTTAATTAAAGAAGTAAATAAAATTTTTATACTATTTTATTTATTTCTACGGTGGTTAATTCCTAAAAAGGGGTGTTAAGGGTGGGACCCACAACTACCTTATTACCCCTGTGTGGATATTTGGGGGGTGGTCCCACATGAGTCCCAACCTTCCTCCTTCCATAACAATTTTCAAACCCCCTTTTTAAACTCCCAAAATATCTCCCATAAATCCCTTTTTAATTAACTTTTTAATGTTGACAACTCACCCATTTATGAGACCTCTTCAATTTCCCCTTTCCCATTAATTCATGAAAACACCTTAATTAATAAATTTAATCCTCCAAATTAATTAATGAGGCGTTTGAATTTTGAAATGGATGTGTTAATAAAAATATTATCCAAGCCTAATATTTTATTAAGGGAGGAGCCTTTTTGATGGGAGGGGGATCTACTAGAGAACATCCTCTCCTTCCTCCATTCTTGGACCACCACCAAGGTTCCATCTTCTCCGAAGAGACACTGATAAATGTGTAGGGATCAGTAGCGTGGTGTGGGCGCAACAAACTATGTTGACTTCGATGTCTTCCCTGCATCGGATCCAACGAATGATGCTCGATCATGGATTAGTGGAACTTTACGGAAGTGACGAACGCCAACAACTTCCATCACCTTCATCTCTTACCTTGCGATGACTTCAATGACCTGACGTCCTTTCTTTTGTGACACCGTCATCCACACTTCTCGGCTACCACATATTTTTCTCGATGTAGGTGGCTGTTTTTGTATATTTTATAAATATGAGTTTAAAACCATCAAAATATATTGTTTATTATATAGGGTGGATTAATAAAATTTTTATTTGAATTAAAATTGTTATTTGATCTACGTGGACCATAATTATTGTTGACAATTGATAACGCCAAATGCAGAGTGTGAGAGCCGAACAAACACGGCCTGACGACCTCCGCTGGTTGTTTGTTTGTGTGTGGGATGAAAGGCTATGAAGGAATGAGGCCACAACGATGATTTGAAGTCGTTTCAGTGATGAAAATGTCACGGGAGAGCCGCTGGCATAGGAGGTGGGTAAAACGGACCACTGGAGAGCATCCAGTGGTCCGCGAAAGGGGGCACCGACATTTGGCGGTGGCGGCGCGCCGCCAGAGCAGACCGTCGTGGATAACTCGCGATGGTGGAAGAAGCGGCACGGTATAATATTGCGCTAGTTGCGGGAGGCTGCACCGGCCAGGCCAGGCCATGCCCAACAGGGCCGGACCTGGGCCCGGGTCAGGTCGACCATGTTCGGGCCAACCTAGGGGGTGTTGGGCTGGGTCGGACCGGGCCCATACCCCCTATTTTCAGACCATTTTCGGTTAAATGGACATATTTTGAGATACAGAACTCCGATCGACACACCGTCAGTTGCGTAGGATTACTTGGATTGAGTCATCTATTTCTATATATCACACTCAAGGTTTCAGTGAAGTTTGGGTAGGGCTAGGTTTGTTCGAACTCGAAACCAATTGGGCCCTCGGAGCAGAAACGCTTATAACTTGTGCGACGGACGTCCGATTGACGTGCCGTCGACTTTGTTGGATTCTTATTAATTAGAAGATTCTTTTGGAATACTTCACCTATGGTTTGGATGCATTTGGAGTAAGACCAGGTTGGATTGTACCCGAAATCCAACCGGTCCCCTGGAACGGAAATACTAATAACTCTCATACCGGACGACCATTTGACAAACCGTCAACGATGTTGGTAATGAGGTTGAGAAACAGTCCGTTTGAGTATACCCCATGGGAGTTCAGGATACAGTTGAGATACAGCTAGGTTGGTTTGTACATGAAACCCACCGGGCACCTTTGACTAAAAGGCTAATAACTCAAAGATCGGGCATCTAATAGGCGCGCAATAAGTTGCGTTGAGACACCTTTGACGAGGCATTCCTTTGAGATACTTCTTAGTGTGATTTTGTGATACTTGGAGTATCGACCAATAGCTCGTGGAGCGGATCCTCTCGGAGACGAGTGTATGGAGTACGAAGACCTTGTAGCTGGCTGAGACCTGATGATGACATGTTCGATTCGAGTCGAAGTGACTCCACTAGCCCAGTGGGGAGAACTACTGTGTTTGGGTGGCAAACCCACTACGGAGAGCACTAATTTGTTTGGGTGGTATACTCATGGTACTCAATATAAGGATTACCTCTATAGGCTATTAGAGTGAGCACTATTGTGTTTGGGTGGCATACCCATAGCAGGGAGTAGTACTGTGTTGAGGTGGAAGACCCGCAGTACTCGACAGGAGGATTACCACAGTAGTGTAAGGATTTTGAGCAGTGCCTCGCAGTTGTGACAGGATCAAAGTTCTCGATAGAGGAGGAGCTCTTCAGCAGCTGTGGTTTCGATATCTTTAATGAAAACCCTAGTTTGAGCTGAGTCAATGACCATTGTGTTTACCTCATGATTGAGATGGGTTACTTGATAACATAGGTATATGTTTGGGAATATACATAAGTAATGGTTATCTGTTAAGATATTTCTTTATAGTTTATCCTTTTCTATTTAGTGAGACCTTGAGGGTCACGGTCCCTACTAAGTATCGTTATACTAACCTCTGCATGGTCTTTGCCCGCACCTCATTGTGTTGGATGCAGACGACGAATAGTGTTGATCGAGGCAGAGTGTATGGGGACTGGCCAATACCTAGAGGGGGATCTCACGACGAGTCGGTACATAGAGAAGATGGATAGATAGACGGAGGAATGGACACAGAGTGCTGAGGAGGACATCTATACCAACCCTTCAGGTAGGATCTGTGGTGGACGATTTAGGAGTTTCATGTAACCTTCCAGCTATATTGTCTTTTTCCTTATACTTTACAGTTGGTCTTGTATTTCCGGCCCCCATTACCTTTAGCACTACTTTTGTATTCAGTTTTACCTAGTCATTTAGTTCCCCTTGTACTCTGGATGGATGTGTTTATGTTTTATAAAGGCAATTCCTTCCCGGTTATCAGGATTTATGCCTTTTGTGTTAGTCACCAGCCACTGGCCTATGGAAGGCGGGCTTGTGGTAGTCACGACAAGTGCCCTGAGGATGAGTTGTGACAAATTGGTATCAGAGGATTCCGTTCTACCCCAGAACTTATGACTCTAATATTTTCTTTTTTTAAGCAATAGAGTTAAGCATATTGAGTGTGGTTTTCTGTTTAGGGAGTTCAGTGTTAGTGCGGTGGTCGATGTATCCATACACCATGAACCTAACTTCTAATTTTTGACTCAGTGCACGAAAACACTGATTGCCTATGTGTTTTCAAAATTTTTCATTAAGTCAGCTCAAACCAGTACAGTTCACTAGGTTTCATCGTTTGATCATGTCGTATCTGTTTAGGATGTCTCCACACAGACTGTCAGCTAGGGTTTTGAGATAGTACACGATGACGGCCCACATAGAGACGAGGCTTCAGTGCATGACCCTCTTGCTATGTTGGAACTTTTAGGTGGTGTACCAGTAGCACCAGCACCCATTAGGCTGCAGATTCTACTAGTTCTACTAGCGGATGGTGTACGCTGACTGAGCACGTTGCATGAATTCCAACAGCAGAGGCCTCTGAGGTTACAAGGCGAGACAGATTCCCAGGCAGCAGAGGACTGGATGTAGGTGATTTCTAGAGTTCTACACCCATTTTGGACACTAGTAGAGCATATGGAGATCTTAGCTACTACTGTTTCCCAGTGAGTGACCATGGGGTTGGTCCGCATATTGATGTGGCTTCGGGACATGGACCGATTCTTGAGATAGTACCTTCGGGTAGTGTGCAAGTTATATCACTACCTGTTGGTCAGCAGTTACAACCGGTGGTACTGGTAGATGAAATAATTAGGTTCAGTGCCTTAAATGTGTTTCAGAATTAGATACCCCTCAGGTTTCGAGGCGATCCCAACTCACAGGAAGCTATGGGCTGGCTTGAGGAGGTGGTTGAGAGTTTTCTAGAGCTATACAGCTTCGACAAGATGACTTGTTGGTAGTTGAGTAGTCATCAAGGCGTACCGATCATTCTAGGTACTTGATGACTATGATTTAATCAGTGATTTAGAGCTCGGACCTCTATGCGAGGTGGGTTTAAATGATAAATGTGTCAGAACTTTTCCTCCATGCATTCCTACTTATGTTAGGGTGCTAGAGAGAACCTTTGTGGTTGAGAATTCTTAGGCTTAGTGGATACAGCCAGTAATGGCTAGCAGTGGGAAAGAAGGAAACTGGTGCTAGTCTCAGAGACTTAGGCATGTAAAATGTTTTAAGAAGAGTTAGTGTAAAGTACATATGAATCTATAGATAAGTATACATGGAAGCAGAGCTAGAAGAGTAGCATGAGGTGGTGAACATTTCGACATGTTACAACCACCCGCCTTTGTAGTCCCCACCAGGCTCAGGGAGAAGGAGGTCATGGAAAGAGAGTAGACACATTCAGTCAAGGAGTGTGACCCAAGGGCTCTAGGAAATATTCGAGGTACGGTCTTTGTCTACTACCAGTTGTCGTATCAAAAGACATTGATATGAATCAATCCTTCCTTCCATGAATCTTTTCCCAGACCTTGAGTTTTCGGTTATGCCATTGACTTGGACCTCATGTCTGGAGATACTTTTAGGTGGAGAATTGATAATCACGCTTACGCCGATAGTGTGATATAACCCTTGAGCTGAGTGTTTCAGTTGGAACCTCTTGGTGGCAGCGTCGAGGCCTTACGACGTTAGTTTGGGTGTGGACTGGGAAACCACAGTTCATACATAGATTGACTATATTAGGAAAAAAGGTTGTGGTTTACCTATAACATTGGGATAGGTTTTTACTTGGTCGGCGAAAAGGAAACCACAGGAATTATAGGATAAAATCATGCATAGGAGGGTGTGGCCGATCACTATTGAGTCGGCCAACCATAACCACGTGGCAGTAGGAGTTGTGAGTTCGTAGTTCTAAACAGGGAACAGAGGCCTCTAGAGTTCGAGGATGGCGACCACGTCTTTATACGGGTCTCACCTCGACGAGGTCTACGGTGATGTGACTGAAGCTGCAAGTTATCTCTGAGGTTCATCGGACCCTTCTAGGTCCTTAGCAGGGTAAGTGAGATGGTTTACCGCCAGGCCTTTCAACCTCAGATACACCGGGTGCACGATGTCATCCACGTATCTCCGCTGAGGAGATGTGTGCACGAACAATCCATCATCAGAGACCACAGGGAGCTAGATATTGTTGACGGGGGGGGAACCCAAGGAGATTTAGGATCGATGGGAGTGGGTCCTACGAGGATGGTCGATTCCTCTTGTGCGCTTTCGCTGGTATCATGGGAACTTCTAGAAGAGCACATGGGAGTGGGAGGCTAGGTTGCATGCTAGATATCTCATTTAGTTTCCCTAGTTTGTGTTGTAGATTTTCGAGGATGTAAATCCCTGAGGTGGGTGTAATGTAAAGATCTGGAAATTTCAATAATTTTTTTTCTTATTTTCTATTGAATTTTATGAGTCTGTGGATTCAGACGGAACATGATTATGAGGCCTGGTGTGCCCGGAATCAATTTCCAAAGATTAGCTCAGGTACATTCAGTAAATGAATTAGCCGCTTTTTATATCTTTTGAACCGGTGCTCAGAATTGAAATCCTAGGGCACCGATGAACTCACAATGCCGGTATTTTTTAAGGGAACCATTACCATAGTCGCGTTTGTGTGGGGGGAGAAGTTATTTATTGGGGTTTAATTAAAGAAGTAAATAAAATTGTTGTAAAATTTTATTTATATCTATGGTGGTTAAATACTACAAAGGGGAGTTAAGGGTGGGACCCACAACCACCTAACTACCCTTTTGTGGATATTTGGGAGGTGGGGACCACACTATCCCCAACCATCCACCGTCCATAACACTTTTTAAACCCCTCCTTAAACTCCCAAAATATCTCCCATAAATCCCATTTGAATTAACTGGTTAATGTTGACAACTCTCCCATTAATGAGACCACTTCACTTTCTCCTTTCCCATTAATTCATGAAAAGACCTTTATTAATAAGTTTAATCCTCCAATATAATTAATGAGGTGTTTGAATTTTGAAATGGATGTGTTAATAAAAATATTAGCCAAGCTTAATATTTTATTTAGGGAGGAGCCTTTTTGATGGGAGGGGGATCTGCTGGAGAGCTTCCTCTCCTTCCTCTATTGTGGCACCACCACCAAGGATCCATCTTCTACGACGAGATATCGATGAACGAGCAGGGATCAGTAGCTTGGTGCGATCGCAATGAACTACGTTGACTTCAGCGTCTTTACTACGTCCGATCCAACGAACAATGATCGAGAAGGGATCAGAGGAACTTTATGGAAGCAGTGAATGCCAACGATCGTCGTCACCTTCATCTCTTACCTTGAGATAACATCAACGAGCCGACGTCCGCCCTTTCAGGACACCTTCATTCACTATGCTCGTCTACCACAGATCTTTCTCGAGGTAGGGGTTTTTTTGTATATTTTATAAATATGAGTTTAAAACCCTTGAACATGAACTTTTATTCTGTAGGGTGGATTTCTACAATTTTTATTTGAATTAAAATTGTTATTTGATCTATGTTAACCATAATTATCTTTGAAAACTGATAACGCCTAACACCGAGTGTGCGAGCCGAACAAACACGACCCGACGAACCTCCGCTGGTTTGTTCGTTTGTGTGTGAGATGATGGGTGATGACAGAATGAGGCCACACTGACAATTTGAAGTCGTAGAAGAGAAGAAGAGATCCAGGGAGAGCTCTAGGCAGATACAGTGGGTAAAAAGGAAAACTGGAGCGCGTCTGGTGGTCTGTGGAAGGCGGCGCCGGCTCACCGCTGGAGCAGACCGTCACGCCTGAGCCACGAAAGTGGAAGAGGTGGTGCGGCTTAACACTACGCCAATTTGGGGAGGCCGCTCCTCCCCACGCTCGGCCAGATGCCCCCGGCCGGGCCAGGGTGGGCCGCGCCCAACCGGGCTAGACCCGGACCCGGGACGGGTCAACCCTGTTCGGGCCGCCCAAGGGGTGTTGGGACGGGTCAGATCAGCCCCAGACCCCCTATTTTCGGACCATTTTCGGCTAAACAAACATATCTTGAACTACCAACTTCTGATCGACACACCTTCAGTTATGTAGGATTCCTTGGATCAATATGGCCTTTTCTTTATATTACACTCAAAGTTTTGGTGAAGTTTGGGTACGTCCAGGTTGGTTCGAACTCGAAACCAACCGGGCCCTCAGAGCAGAAACACTTATAACTTGACATCTGGACGTCCAATTGACATGCTGTTGACTTTGTGGGATTCCTCTTGATTAGATGGTTCTTTTTGAATACATAACCTGATGGTTTGATGCAGTTGGAGTAAGGAAAACATCAATTGTACCTGAAATCCAACCGAGCCTCTGGAACAGAAATACTAATAACTCTCAAACCGAACGACCATTTGACGAACCATCAGTGGCTTTGGTAATCATGTTGAGAAACGGTCCCTTAGAGTATACCCTATGCGAGTTTGGTAAACAGATGAAATATGGCCGGGTTGTTTCATACACAAAACCAACTGGGCCCCCAGGACTGAAAGGCTAATAAATCACAGACCGAGAGTCCTATAGACGTGTCGTCTGTTGCGTTGAGACCCCTTTGACGAGGCGGTTCTTTGAGATAATTCTTAGTGGTAATTTGTTACACATGGAGTATCGACTAGTAGCTCATGGAGCGGATCCTCCCGGTGTCGAGAGTACGGAGTACGAAGACCTTGTAGCTTTCTGAGACCTGATGACTACTTGTTCGATGCAAGTCAGAGTGACTTGACTTTCCCAATGGGGATCCCTACTATGTTTGGGTGGAAGAACCACAGTGGGAAGCACTAATGTGTTTGGGTGGAAGACCGGTGGTACTCGAAAGAAGGAGTACCTCTGTAGGCTATTAGGGGGAGAACTACTCTGTTTGGGTGGCAGACCCACTGTGGGGAGAAGTACTGTGTTGGGGTCGAAGACCTGCGGTACTCTACATGAGGAGTACCTCAGCAGTCTAAGGTTAGTGAAAAACGTCTCAGAGTTATGACAGGATCAGAGTTCTTGATAGAGGAGGAGCTCTCTATCAGTTGTGGTTTCGATATCTTTAATGAAAATCCTGGTTTCAGCTGAGTCGATGGCCTTTGTGTTTACCTCCTAATTGATAGTGTTTACTTGATAACATTGGTATATGTATGGTAATATAACTACATAATGGTTATCTGTTGAGATCTTTCTTTATGGTTTAGCCTTGTTGGTTTAGTGATACCTTGATGGTCTCGGGGTCCCTACCGAATATCGTTATACTCACCCCTGTACGGGCTATGCCCGCACCTCGTTGTGTTTGATGCAGACGACATACATCACTGATCGAGGCAGAGTGTACGAGGACTAGACAGTACTCGCAGGTGGATCTCACGAAGAGTCGGTACCCAGAGGAGATGGATGGATGGACGGATGGAATAATACGATGTTATGAGGAGGACATCTGTACCTACCCTTCAGTTAGGATCTGTGGTGGATGATTCAGGAGCTGCTTGTCACATTCTAGCTGTTTCGTCGTTTTCCATGTAATTTACAGTTGGCCTTGTATTTCCCGCGCCCTTTACTTCCAGCACTACTTTTGTGGTCAGTTTTACCTAGTGTTTTACATCCTCTTGTACTCTGGTTGGATTCATTTATGTTTTATAAAGGCAATGCCTTCCTAGTTATCGAGATTTATGCCTTCGGGGCTAATCACCAGCCCCTGGCCTATGGAGTGCGGGCTTGGGGTAGTCACCGCACGGGCCCCGAGGACGGGTCGTGACAATATTTTTCATTTATAATTAAAATACCATCCATTTATTTAACCTTTTAGAATTATGGAAATTATAATGTCACTGGTGCTTACGTACGACTTACCATCTCCATGACGCAAAAAGGATCACTCTACACATTAACCATTCGAAAATGATTATAAAAATATATATAATTAATAATTATGAAATATATGACATAATAATTATACTAAAATAACATATATTTATATACACATCCAAATATTTCCTTTATCATCTTCCATTCAATTCGATTTGAAAACAGAAACAACGTTCATGCATACATACGACCAACCATATCAATGTATAGGGTGTTCTATTTAACTTATCTATATATTATATATGTTTATATAATGAATATATGTGATATATATGACATTTATTACATTATGTAAGTAATGAAACCCGGATTTATGCAAAATGAGCAATAATAACCTCTCAAAACAAGTACAATGGACAAAACGATTATAACCTAAAACGTTACTTTAACATTTAGTTATTTTTGATTAGGTATTATATATTCCTAAAATAATCATATATTATATAATAAATATTATTATTTTTCTATTATAAGTTAATAATATTTTTACAAACATTATACTGGAGTTTCTGACATTTAGGAACAATATCAAACATAATGTAAGGGAAATCATAACTCAATTTCTATTCATTGAGATAAACATCAGTGTCACTAGATCAATTCCTCCACGAATATGTGTAAATTACCCATGATTTTTTTACTGAATATACACATAAATTGGGTTGATTTATATAATTCACACCAAATTATGTATCTGATTTATTTTCACTCAAATGATAAGATCTTTGTAAGGTAATTCCATCACTTTTAATTTTTGTGTCATAAAAACCATGTTCACAACCAATTTCTTGTGTCTATTGTATGTACTACCCCATATATATTTGAAAAAAATAATTCATCTATATTCATGGTATATAAATATTCATTTTATGATATTGGTCATATTATTTACAAGTTCAAGGTTGCATGGGGCACATTATTTGTTTAAATAATTAATCCTTTCTCCATGTAAAATATTCTTGATATTATCATACATATTAATTAAAATTAATATAATGTATTATGAAAAAAATTATATTTTTATTATGAATTTCATTAAAATGTTTTTGAGATAAATATTTTTATGTTTTATTCATGGGCCTCTTTAACTAAAATATTGTTTCAATTTTTTTAATGATTTATTCTACTAATTTATTTCCATTAATGGACATGTTAAAAATGAATTTAAAGACATATTTAAATTGAAATGAATGTATTAAAATTTTAATTAATTTAAAAATATTTAATGCGGTGTGGGAAACATTGCTTCAAAAATCTATTTCTAAATGTCTTCTTTTATAAGTGTGCAAAATTTGAATAAATGGTTTTAAAGAAAAATGGATATTTTACTATAGAAATTTTTAATTATTTTATAAGATTATTCTCATCAATGTAAACATACATTTTATAATATTATTCACAATTGAGGTCTATCTATTATGATATAATTTATAATATTTTATTTAATGGTTTATGTTAGTTGGAATGTAGATGTGCTATTTAGATACCATTATTAGTTTATGGAATTTTTTTTCATATTTAATATACATGTTTTTAATATGAATGTTTAGATGTTTATGTTACATATGAAGAATATATTGGAGTCAATTTGTAATAGATGGGGGCCGATATAGCCCATTGATGAATCTTTTGGTCTCATGAGCCAAAATTAGTTGGTGAAAACCCCTTCATGTTTGTTTCCAAGTAGTTTTAAATTGTCAAGAGGATTGATCTTGACACAAATCAGACGGGTTACTACCCACAAACATAAACTATCCTGAGAATAGATCATGAAAATATATTTATTTATAGTAGGATTGATCTTTACAAAATTATACGGGCTTTAACACACAGAATTATATTGTCACAAGGATAAATCATGACAAAATCTATATTCAGGATATATAATGATAGTGAAGATATTAGGTATTATGAATTCACTCAATAGGAGATTAGTTATTGATATTACATGATACTATTAGACTAGTGGAATATCTATGATACTGTTTAAAAGGAATTGTTTGGTTTATTATTTTCATAGTATACAAAAGACTGTGTTAAAAAGGATTTGGTTTAAGTTTTATATCTTGAATTAAACTTTTAATCTTCTTTATGACTACTTATGTTGTACTATTTAACCTTGCTGAGCATATGATCTCACCCCTTTCATATGTATTATTTTAATATAATTCCATGAAGTATATTACGACTAATATGCAGGGTTAACCTAGGAGTACAATTTCATTATCAAAGAATTATCTATGTTGTATTTTATGTTTCTAATTGTAATGTAACGTTCATGTATGGAACCTATTTTCCAAGAATATTAAACTAATCAATCCTTTAGGAAATGATTACTTGTAATAATTACAAAGTATTAAAATAATTCACCATCTCAATGATTTTGGGTTTAGGTCATTATAGTGATAAGTAGTAATTGGAAATGAATCACGTCGATTAGTTAGGTGGCAGTTCCTTGTACCCACGATCAACGATTTCACTTCCAATTTGATAGTAGAGAAGATGGGTTTAGTTAATTATTGTAACAAAAAAACAACACTATATATTTTTATTACTGATATTATTATATCATATGTTTATAATAATATTTCATTTATGTGGTAGATTATATAAAATAAAAATGCTTGTTTAACAATGTTACCACCTCTTTGGAAAAAATCTTTCGGATTACACCTAATGCCTTCATAGATTGGTTTTAAGAAAAAAAGGTTCCTAAAGGTTATTAGGGACCTAAGGAAGTCATATTCATTAGTGTTGGTTGATAAAATGGTGTTTTAAGTATTTAATATATATGATAGGTGGAGGCCCTTTATTAGTTGGTAAAAGGAGATATTTGGAATATTAAAAAAAATTCCACCCTCATTTTTCTCATTCCACAAGGATCCAAAACTGATTATTTTATAACCTAAAATTATATAATGTAAATATTTTAGTATAAAATATGTTTTATAATGTTTTTGGTCATTTATAACTCTTAGATATTTAGTTTAACCCCCCTAACCCATTTTTACAATACCGTAGTAAATAAAGTTCATATTGTTTTAACAATTGATTATTTTCTACAATTGTGATAACATTAGTAGTTAATATAAAGTGTAAAAAAAATTCAATAATATCAATTATAAAAAAAATTGAATCCATTTTTCCAAATTCAAGGCACAAAAGTGGCTAAAATTAAATAAAAACTAAACCCACAAAAATGATGATAAAATGGAATTTTAACAAATTCATTTTTAAGGAAATGATGATATCATATTAATAATATGAAAATTAATAAAAATTATATGCATTTAAATTAATATTCATATATTTTTAATCAGTATATTTAATTTAAATCAATCATCATTTTTATATAATTCAAATAATTTTAAATGGAGAAATATTATGAATATTAAAATAGTATTCATAAAAAAGTATCTTAAAGCCTAAAAATAAACATTAAAAAAACATGTATAAAAAATATTTTAATTCAATGAATGATATCATATAAATGAATAATTATTATGTTTATTTTTAATCAAATGAAAATAAATATGATACATAATTTATTAAAAAGAAATTATATATTTATAAAAATTGGTATTTCATACTATTCATTAAAAAATTTATATTTTATGGAAAATCACAAAAATAAAATATATTGTAATATTAATATGTTTTTTCCTAAAACATGTTCATTTTATAAAATATCAAATAAAATATTTTATAAATAAATTGGAATAATTTTTCATGAAATAACAATATATATAAATAAATGTTTTTAATAAAAAAAATTGTTGCTTTTCACTATGAGATTAAAGATAAATTTATATTGGGTAGTAAATTTATATATTATTCATTATATTTTTAGTAATATACATACTGTCCAACTTAATGAATAGTATATAGGAATATTTTTTTAATAATCATGGTTCATCTGGGATTAGTGTTTCCAATCACATATGTTATCAAATATAATTTGTCCTCTTAAAACATGTGGTATTACAAGTTGATCTTACACATCTCTTAATTCCTCTAGTCACATGGCTCTACGTACATTCCTAATTAACATGGGATCATAAAAGAAAACAAGAAATAACAGAAAAATCCTTTCACATCAATTTCAGCCATGGTCAATTGGTATGGATCGTCTAAAAAACAAGGCAACCACACCAATGAAATAAGATTAAAAAATATAATACAGAACATAATGAGAACAAAAAAATGCAGATACCAAAAATAATAATTTACATCATCAAAAAAACATTCCATAAGAAGACATTTATACATGGAATCTTTAGTAATAACCCAAAACTCAATATCATTGGAATAGTGACAAAACAAATACTATACATACATCCAAATGGGTAAAAATTCCTAAAAAGTCTCTACTGATTCAACACCACATGACCACATCTCCCAAAAAAAATATATCGATGTCAGTAATATAAATTATCTTCCTAGGTACATGGTGTTGTTTCCTTTACAAGTACTGTACAAACTAAAATATATATATGAAAAAAGATATATGTAGGGTGTATGTAACAAATCACAGTAGGTTGGAACCATTAAAATATTTAATGATATTACCCATTAAAACAAAAATAAATTTTTTGAAAACACATTTCAAAACAATATAGGTTTCAAAAGGATTCTCTTTCACAAACATCTGTTGTAATACATTTGGTTTTTGCTTATCAATTCAAACTTGTTATAAAAAATAATACAATACATGCAATTAATAGTTAAAATAGTAAAAATGATATAAGATTCTCACTATATCCAAAAAGTTATAATAAGGGTGAGAGAAAAATAAATATCATAAAAACATATAAAAATAAATGGTCACAGAACATCCCATAACATCAAACAAGAAACTACTATAATTAATAAATCAAGTAATTCAATATATAATGAGTTTAAACACATATTAATCATACAAAAAGATCCTAATGTGGGTTAGTATAAACACGTTTTCTACTTGCTAATCAATGTTCATGCTCTCACAATGTTCCCTATATCTAACTCGAAGTGTTTTATTTTGTTTCGTAGAAAAAAATTTAATTTATCAACATCTCCTTTCCAAAGGCTCTCATTGTTACTTATAAAAAAGTGGAATCTCTCATGGTATTCATCCATGACGGATCTCATGATCCACAATAAAACTCCTCGCTCACACCCCAGATAATCCATGAGCTACTCTATTTTAACATATTCACATGAATGTTTCATTTATAAAAAAACCATTTCAATGGAAAATTTCACATTAAAACAAGAAAATTTTAATCAAAACACATTTTAAAAGGAAAATGTTTTTCAAGAACCATTTTTGGAACCCATATAAAAACATAAGACCTCTTTATTCCATTTCATCAAATATTTTGGCTGGACACATGGCATCCACATTTGGAAAATCATTTTAAACACTGAATTTTCAGACTGATCCAACAAATGAATAATCATTGGATAAACATCATCCATAAAAAATATCAATGTAGATTTGATAATCACTAACCCAATACTATTCATGATTTAATGTCATTCCATAGAAAACACCACTAAATTGGGTCACCTACCCCTGATTCAGTTCCAAAGTCATAAACTATTATGAAAAAACCCATGATAGGTAGAATAATATCCAAAACACATAAAACACACAAATAAACCAAGATCCATATCAAATACCCCATATTTTCCCAACACCCCTTCTAGTATTACAAATATTAATTAAAATGGAAGGTAAAGAAATATTAGGGGAAAGGAAGATAAAACTCAAAGAAATGGGTTTACCTCAAGAAAAAAAATAACATTAATTGAATGATATTTACACCAAAATGGAAGGGAGGAAGTTCCCATAATAATAATAGGACTTATTCTTGATAGAGGAAAAAAAATTCCAAAATATTTAATAATAATTAGGGTAAAATGGTAAAAGAACCATTTTTAAGAGATATGGACATGAGACATGGTTTGACAATATAGTTAGGTAAATAATGCACCAACCATATGTGATATCCCATATCTCCAAAACCCAAGCCACAATAGTACCCCTAAGAGCTACAAAATTTTAAAACCAATTCGCAAACAATTGAAACATAAACATATCATACATAAATATTATGTATTTTTAGGTGAATATTCAGTACATATAAAAAATCACGCGATAATCGTATATGATTTGTGACATTGGAGACTTTGTAAAAATCTTATTATTTATTTACTAACCATCAACATCACCAATAATGATCTTACCACACATTACTCCTCTTAGACATACTCTGCATAAGGCTTTTTTTATATGTTATGAAAGGAAATAAAATTATGGAACAAATTAGATGCACAGTAAGGTTAAATAAGGGAGATATCAAAATAACATGAGCATAAGACATTAGGAACATGATAATAATATTTTAAAACTATAACATGAATATCATAAATCATAATCAAGAGTTACATAATAAAATTATCTTGTTCAGAGACATGAATCGTGATGGAATAAAATTACATATGGCAAGAGAACATAAAATTGGAAAAAGACAAAGTCGTATTATATTCAAATAATAATAGAAAAAACATCTATAATAGTCACAGTACATTTAAAAAACAATCATATAGTAATGGGTCCAATCACTAGTTCATCATAGAAGTCAAGGTTAACATCCAAAATAATAATTGTGGACAATGTCCCCTGCTGAACTGGGTTTACTCTCCATCCAAGTTTTTTTTCTCATGAGATATAAATTTTTTCCTAATACAATGGAGGGAGATTTACTTCCCACTAGTAACATAATGAAAATCATACATACATGTTATACAATATCATAAAACATTATTCATATCAAATGAATTGAAATAAATCAGTTAAATAAGCAATTCCTCATAGCATAAACAGTGGAAATGATAAATGTTTAAAAATAATTTCATATTTTTATAAAATTATACCCCATGGAAAATAAATTCATTGAATAATTTTTTCATGGTAGAACCCATGGATGAGATATGGTTAACATAAATTTCGTGTCATTATAAACATAAAACTTTTATATAGATAATAATAATGGTATTAATAGATAATATCCCTAGTAATGAAAAAGTAACATTAAGGATTCCAACTTAGTTGGAACATTATTTTGAAATATGACATGGAAAATTTATTAATGAAAGCAAACATTATTTTAAAATCTCATTAAAAAAATTAAAAATTCATAAAATATAATGGAAATACTTTTTTTTGGAAAAAAGCACTGAATCCTATAAAAGTATATTTTATAATCATTTTAAACATATTTTTGGTAAAATATACTTTGCACTTTGAATCATTTTTGTAAAACAGAAACGATTTTAAAAAATACATTTCATTTAAATTATCCTTTTAATATTACAATGTAATAATTATAACATTTAGTGTCCTTGGTGGTGGGAAACACCATACAATTTAAAACAATGATTCCATTCACATTTTCTATAAAATGATAATTATCCTTGTATTAAAAATGTAATGAGGATTAATATTAAAATTTTTTATAAAAGTAAGAAAATGTTAAAATAACCTTGATAAATTATTTTTGGAATGTTAAAAAATATTTAAATAATTTTTAGATAATATGTATATGGAAGAAAAATGTGTTTTTGACAAAAATGTGAAATAAATTTGGATTTATTTAAAAACATTATATTGAAATATTAAGTACATAAAAGGGAACAAAATGAATGAAAAACATGTACCTTTCTGACATAACTATTGGAAAATAATATTAATGAGTTATATATATATAATAATATTATATCATTTAATGCATAAACCAAATCAATCTTGATAAACAATGATATTGTATTGTAAATACATTAAGAGTTTAGTGATATTAAATTGTAATCCCCAAGAAAGAATAAAATTAAATGAAAATTAAATTATTAGAAGAATAAATATTTTCATGATATTACATGTCAATGTGGTTTTATATACACCTTATAAAATTATATAGCTCTAAAACTTAACGAATGTCCAAAAGAAGATAAATAGAGAAAAAAAACCCCTTAGCAATTTTGTAACTTTTGAACCACAAACCCCATAAAAGGGAGATCCAAAAATGTGTATGAAAATCCAAAAAATTATCAAAATAATATTAATATAATAAATTATTATATTTATTTACACCACATAAAATAATTAGGTTGTTTATATGTGAAGAGTTTGATAAGAAGTAAAAAAGAGAAAAGTAAATCCTTTACCATAAGTCTCTAATTCCAAAATACACTTTTAAATAAACATTGTAATAAATATTAGATTACTACAAATATATTATAGAACTATAATTATATCCATCATGCAATATATGATTTCGATATAACCTTTTACAACCTGTTTTCAATAACTCCTTGTTAAAATCAATTATCAGGAAATAACTACACTATTTTTAATGTATGTGTTGATTTTTTACGATAGGTACTATAAAATTGATCATGGTTCCATAATATCTATGTTTTTTAAATGATGTTAATATCATACATATTTATTACATATATATTTAGTGTAGTCTATATATGTTAAATATATAAAATGAAACACACTCTTCCTTGAGATGGTATGCCGTACGTATGCATGAACGTTGTATCAATTTTCATGACAGATGGAACAAAATAATTTAAAATAAATTACATTTAAAGAATAATTTTTAGGTCATATATATAACACATAATAAATATATATACCCTAATTCCCATCCATGAATATTTTTATTGAAGAAGGAATCACATCTTCTCACGAGGCTGTTGTTATCCATACCCATGAATGACATTATCATATTCACCACATAATGAAATGTAATGAAGGTATATGGTATATCATAATTAAATATTTATAATTATTTTAAAAATATAATACATATTAATTCAATATATCCTCTTTACCATCCATGTAATACAAAAAATGAAAAACACATCACGTCAGTTCCCTAGGTGGTAGTCTTCGGTACAAACGAGCGACGTTATTGATTTCAAAAAAATTAAAATATTAGAAGGTAAATGTTGTATTATATTTGGTGATGTATAATAATATCATTAATATAAAATATACATATAATTAATCATTATATTCTATTTTTAGATAAGGTGATGGAAAATAAATTACATCAGCGCCCGGGGCAGTATTCCACCGTACACACGAACAATAATTTCATTTTCCATTTGATGGAAGAGGATATGGGTATAAGTTATGGAATTTAAATAATAAAATTTTATTATATGGGATATAATTTAAATTTTATTTTATCGTAATTTTGGAATATTTTATAAGTAAAACATTATCACATAGTTAAAATGTTTACCACTTCTTTGGACAACCTATTTTGGTTTAACCTAAGCACTGCCTAAATTTGATTTATGATATCAAAAGGGCCTCTAGGATGTGTAGAGAGAAGTAGTAATGATACTTGGATATTTATTGGATCATCCAAATTATTTTAAAAGTGTGAATAAGAGAGAATAGTGATTGATTTTTTACAATTATGGTCAGTGGAACACTTGGAATTTTTTAAAATTAACACGTGTACCATGTTTTTGACAATACATAAAGATCCAAAATGAAACATTATGGACACATAGAAATTATAAAGATACAATATGTCCAAGAATGAGATTTTATACTTGTTTTTAGGATATTATAACCATTATATTCTTATATTATCCCCTAATACATCTGTATTATGTTAATAGTGATAAATTAATTTTCACTATTTTTACAATTAATTGTGGATAAAAATTACTTATACCCAATTAGAAAATATATTTTATTACAATCCCAAAAATTTAATCTATTTTTCTGAATTCTAATCATTGAAGTGTTATATTTTAATTTAAAATTAAACCAGGAGATTAGATGATAAAGTGGTCTTCTAAAGTGAAAATAATCAAATGATTAAAAAGATTTTATATCCAAATTCAATATGAAATTTATTTCAATGACCTAAATTTGATTAATGTAAAATAAAATATTTTTAATTTTCAAATAATATTAAAAAAATTTGAATGTTATTTTATTATTTAAAATAAATGACAATTCATAATAAAATCCAATAATTTTTGCTAATTATCAAAAACATTTATCAAATTAGATGAGTAAATCAATTCTACCTAAGATAATTTTTATATTATTAAATAAAAAATGAACTCTAATTTATCATATAATTTTTTTAAAAGTGTAAGAACCAAATTTTAAAATATTTTTTAAAAAATGAAAAAAAAAAATCATTTTAGAAAATATTGGTTTTATGTATAATAATAGATTTTTTATGACCACATCCAGAAAAAATGAAATATGATTGTTGTTATAATTTTTAATGAATATAAAATATATGAACTACATTTAAATAATTCCAAAACATTGATTTATTTAATTTACTATGATAAAACACTTTTTAGATTAAAATGGTTTTTAAAAAAACATTTAATTTTCATTAAAATGGTATTTATTTTATTTTATGAATATTTTTTCAGTAAATAATTAATTTTAAATACGTGTGAAAACCATATAATTTGATAATTTTTTTAATCTTATTCATACCCAAAATTGAAATAGGTATTAAATAACTATTGTATTAAATAATAATATTCTAGTAGTAGGTTGTGTGCTATTTAAACATGGTGTTTCATGAAATGAAAGATAAATTTAAATCATCGTATTACACAAGCTTGACATGTTATTGCATGTCATGGAAGTGATAATAAAATTAAATTCAGTTGAAAAATATATTTCACAATATCTATTATTATTAAAAATTACATTGTTAAAATAAATTTTACCCTCTAAATTACATCACTATAATATAAAAAACAATGATACATCCGCCTCATTATATCCTTATATTCCCAAGTAGCTTCCTCATGCTTGTGATTTGGCCAAAAAACATTAACCATGGGACTGGTATTATTTCCAAATGGGTTCTATTTTTGACTCAAAATCTCCCAAAGTTTATCCTAAAATGAATAATCCCACTATAGTGGTATGCACTCTATGTTTTGTACATGTAAATCATTATATATGATCTTCCTCAAAAGAGATACTTGGAACAAATCATAGTCATGATAGAGGTTTGATGGATGCTCATATATATAAGATAATATCATGATACAATAATGAATTTCAAAGGGACTAATATACTAGAGACATTGATTTCCCTTGTTTCTTTAAATCGAGAAATTAATAGATTCACCTTCTCATCAAATTCAAATTAAATATATGATTAATTTTTTTATAACTTTTATAACTACCTTGTGTTTCCATTATGTGTTTTTGAAGAGTTGTAACTTTATTTTACATTTTATCAGATATATCAGGTCATAATAGCATTAGATATGCAACAACATTTTTGACCATTATATTTTTACAGTATTTACATAGAAGTATTCATAAAGAGCCATCTATAGATTCAATTGAAGTTATTGTTTTATGAAAATCCAACTAGGGGAATGTATTGATTTCTTCTTCATTTGAAATAAATAAAAAAGATCGTATCATGTCTTATAGGATTTTATTTTTTCTCTTAGATAGAAAATATATCTAAATATGTTATGTAGTATAGGGTCTGAACTCCACATCAAGTTATTTCTAATGAATACAATAAAACATTGAGTGAAGACTCTTATCCCAATAAGATAATGAATAGGTTGGTACTATATGAATCCTTTTAATTTGTTTAATGTATATACTAGAAATATGATACTGAGAGAAATATTCAATTATGGTAATGAATTTTTCTAAAAATTCAATATTATATATACTAAAAACAGTATAGTATTGTACCCATTAGATGTTATAGGGATTCCGATAACCAGATCATGACCATGTTTTTCCATTTCAATTTTTTATGGACACTGGTTGAATTATCCTCTTTGGATTTTTTCTCTCATCCTTAACCTACAGATATACCAAGTACTATTATACATAATAAATAGTATATATCTTCAACATTTCTCATAAGAAATACTATTTCACATAGGCTATTGGTAGTAAATTTACACTTTTTATCCTTCAGTTGTGCCTTCAAGCCCCATAGCCTTGCCAAGTGTAACCGGTTGACTCTCAACATGCAGGTTATCCTTTTTCCAAAACAATATTAATATTATTCCTAAACAATAATGAAATTTTAACAACCCATAATTCAATATACCATGATGATAATATAAACCCAAAAATATACTAATACATTTAATTATATTCCCAAAAATTTTATAGGTGTTCCTCCAAAAATAAATTTTCTTTCTACTAAAAAATAAAAAACCAGGGTTTTATTTACATAAATTTAATACCAAATATCAATAATATTGAGAACAAAAACCACATAAAACCTCAAATTCAGTGTCTAAGAAGTTAAATTTATGATCAAAATTAATCTCATAAACTCATGATGGTACCCAATCCACTGCATTTAATATAATATGATGTCATATATGCTTTCAAATTTCACAAAATCTTTAGTCGTTTCATGATTCTTACCTCTCAAATACCATTGGTAAAAATACGTTACAAACATTCTACTTTAATCTCAATACATAAATATATAAATCCTTATACATCATTGATTGACATGGAATATGTACTTCCATTCTCGTTAAGTTAAAACATAGATTAGGGAATTGAATTTGATAATTCCCTTGTTCCCCACACATAAGATGTGGAACTCCATGACAATTCTGCACTCAATGACTATATTTTCTGTATTGATATCATTTTACCCTCCATTGGAGATATTCATCTAGTTTTCTCTTCCCAATATATAGTAATGTGAGAAGTTAAATCTTATTTCTTATATATTCATTAAAACTAGGAGTTTCATAAAAGACAATATTCATCTTATTTGTAAAATATAAAATCTTACTGAAGTACAATTTTTAATCATATATCATGATATATGATTTGGTATGATCAAAATATATTTATCTCCATTCATAATACAATTTGGTTTCTCATAGTCCCTAAATTGTACATCACACAAAGTGTTAGCGTGATTCTTTGTAGTTCTAGTAATTGATTGAAACCAAAAAACATAGTGTGAGAAACAGAAAACAATTTGTAGAACCAAAATACCATGAAAAGTTAGTTATATGATTTTTTAATAATTGAACATTATGTCTAATCTATGACACATTAGGTTTAACATAGGTTATTTCAAGTCCTCATATATTCAAATCCTTCACGATGGTTCATCATGTTATTGTGAATTTCCAAAAAATATCCCATGTGGCTGTCAACCTAGGTGTGCAACATGGCCTGTTACCATGAACCTCGAGATGATCAAGGCTAGCTCAATTTTCCATTTTCTTAGAGATTACCCCTAGGTACCTCTATTCCAGAGCCACATACAAATATTGTATCTATACAGATATGTAATTTCTCTGAAACCACATTTTTATACTTCAATAAAATTCTATGATATTTCCCTATACCCTGAATTATCCTTAGACTGATACTCTGATATTTCTATAGAAATATCCCTACTCATATTCCTATGACTCCCAGTAATGTTTTAACATCATAGTTTCCAATGTTTTACTAACCCATTCATTTTATACCATTAGTATAAACCTTGAATTCTCATACATACATATTAAATCATTTTATATTAATATTCCATACGTGCTATAAAAAATTGCTTCAAGAACAAAAAAGTATTAGTTTATTTGGAAACTAGATACATAATGTTTTTATATTTTGAGTGATCTTTAATACAACAGATAACGATCTTCCATAATAGTTCTTCATTTTGAAATACCCTAATTAAAACCTTTTTATATAACCTAGAGAAATGAAACTCATGAATGGGTCAGATCAGATCCTCTATAAGGGTAAACAAGTGATATACCAACACCTCATGAGAATAAGGGTATGATAAAATGAGAATAACATTTGAAAATTATAACATGTTTGTCATAGATCATAAATTTAAATGGTGAGAATGTTCTTGTTAGTTTAAAATACATGAGTCATAATCGAATCAGTGTACCTAATCCATGAGAACATAACACTCAAATAGGACATATGTTTCTGGAATACACCTATTTATTTAAAATTGTTTCCATACTAGTCATGGTTCATTTTCGAAACATATCATAGTTGAATGGGTTTACACCCTAAACCAAGATAGTATTTAAGGGTCACACCCAATACAATCATAGTTGCAAAAGTCCCTTACTCAACTATGTTCACTCCCCATTAAATTCTTATTTGTCTCATCATTTTTCAACATTTACCAAATTATTTTGATGGATATATACATTCCACATGTCACGCTATAAAAATTATACATACCATCATCATAATATCATAAAACATTAATAATATCTTAACACATGAAAATTAATGGGTTTTATAAAAATTTCATCATATTACAAAAATCATAAAATAAATAAGTTTCATAATCATGTCATCTTTTTCATTTTATCATAACACTTTCAAAGAAATGGGTTTCATAAACATTTCATCAGATCATTACCTTTGGAAAAGAAATAGGTCACATAATCATGTCATCATTTCATTTAATCAAAACCCCTGAATAAATAATATGATATCAGAAATCATTTTATCATTTTCAAACCCGTGGATGATAAATCGAGTTTTGAAACGGATTTTCATTATAAAAACCAAACATTCAGATAGATAATAATAATGATATCCTTGGATCATATCCCCCAATAAATCAAAAGTAACATGGAGGATGTTATTTTAGATGAAAAATTATTTTGAAAGATCAGTTGGACCATCTCATGTGGATAATAACCATTCCTTAAAAACAAGTTTTTAGAAATAAAAATCAAAAAATATTTTTGAAATAATTTTATTTGAAAATAATATTTGAAACATAAGAAGAATGTATTGAAAAACATTTAAAACACTTTTTAAAAAAATATAATTTACAATTTAAAAATCACTTTTTTAATCAGAATGCATTTTAGAAATTGTTTTCTACAAAATAACATTGGAAACTAAAAGACGAATGTTTAAAACATTGAGTGGTTATGAAGGTGTAAAATTCATCAATTTTTTAAACATAGATTCATTTTATATTTATAGTAAAATAAAAACATGCCGTATTTTTAAAATGTCAAGATAATTCGGTTAATTTTTTTAAAAAAATAAAAAATAAAAAATTTTAATTTTTATAAATCCATTGGGTATTGTTAATACATTTTTTAAAACATTTTTACAAGACATTGATATGGAAGTAAAAGTGGATTTCAAACAAAAAGAGAAATTAAGTTCGTTTTCTTTTAAAAAATTATTTTGGACTATTATGTATATAAGGAGAGGATGTGAAAAAAACATTTATTTTCATGATATAATTATATGATAAAAAAATCCATGCGTTTCATTACTAAAATATCCTATGATTTCATCTTCATAATCATAAAAAAAAACAATCCTGATAAACGGTGATATTATATCACACAACCATTACCACATTGGTGAAATTGAACCATGAGACCCATAAAAAATTAAATTTATATAAAATGTAAAATATCATGAGAATAAATATATTAATTATATAAGAAATTAAAATTATCTATATACATACCTCATAATATTATATAGGTTTATTACATATCACATGTCCCAAAGAAGATAAATTTAGATAAACATTCCTAATCTATTTGGTTTCTTTTTTACTATAAACCCCATAAAATGGAGATCCTAAAATGAAAATAAAAATAAAGATAATTTAAATGTTAATAACCCTAAAATACATTTATGGGATTTATATACACCACCAAATGAAATAGGTGGTGAATATGGAATGTGTCTCACAAAACTAAATGTTGAGACAAAAATGTATTTACACAAGTCATGAATTCCTTCATGCCAATTAAAAAATCCCATATAATAAATATACATTTTTTATACATATATTAATGACCGATAATAAAATTTATCAAACAATATATAATTTACTTATTTCATATTATTACCGATTTATCAATAATTCCTTGTTAAAATCGTTATTCGCGTAATAATTGTTCTGTTTTTCATGTATGTTTTGTTTTTTTTTTCTGGTCATATTAATTTGATACGGGTTCCATCATTTCAAGAATATAAATGATTATATAAATATCATATTTATAAATTAAATATTTATTAATATTAATCTCTAAAATTTTTATATATAAAATGAAATATATCGTTCATGGAGATGGTAGACCATTCATATACGTGAACACTATTTCCATTTTCTTGATCGATGAAAAGAATTCTAGGAAAATAATATATTAACATTAGAAAATATTTTTTATGAAATAATTATCATAAATATTCATTAAATTTATCCTGATTAAATTTCATTAGAAGCATTATTATAAAATGAATCACAGTACTTCACAATACAGTAGTCCACAATACACACGAACAGAGGTATAATATCCCACATGGAATGTAAATTAAAAAGATATATGTGATATATTAATAAAAAAGTATTATTATGTTACAAATAACATATATATAAATTTAATCTGTCTTTATTATCATCCTAGTAAAATAAAAATTAAAAATACATCACATCGGTGTGCGTGGTGGTAGCCCACAGTACATATGAGCGACCTTATTATTTTCCAATGAGATAAGAGTCATTAAGGTGGATTATTTATTATAATTAAATAGGTATAATTATTTGATAAACATCATATATAAATATCAACCATTAATTATATCTAGTTATGAGAGGTGGTGATGGAAAATGAACAACATTTGGTCGTGAGGTGGTAGTCCTCTAGACACCTGATCAATACTTTCGTTTCCATTTTGATGGAAGAGGAGATCATTAAAAGTTATTCCATTGAAATAGTTATATTCATTATATTTAATTTATAGGTTTTATTATATCAATTTATTTTAATAATATGTGAAGGTGTTATAATAAGTTATAAATACAAAAAGCATAGTTAAAAAGATTACCTCATATTCATAGAACCTATTTATATTTAACCTAATTCCTTTTTATATTAGATTTATGAGGTCAAAAAGGAATATAATATTTTGTTAGGGAATGAAGGCAGAAATTGGGTTTAGTATTGGATAATACTAACTGTTATAGAAGTGATAATTGACAAGGAGTCCATATACTTTTTATAATATACTTTTAACCAAATATCATCTATTTTAGCTATATGAACATGATATTTTACTTACATATACAATATAGTAAAATAAATATTTTTATTCTATATGAAGGATAACTATTATTACTATTTAGAATATAAATCGATTTTGACATATTATTTTCTATGAGGCATGCTATGAGTACTGGAATGATCATATTTAGACATTTGTTATTAATAATGGATTTGATCATTATCAAATGAAATTAAAAACATAAAAAATATGGATGAATGATATTTCCTAGTTTACCAATGAAATATTTTGTAGTATCAATATAATTAAAAAATTTTAAATACATTTCTACAATATATGATAAGAAATATCTGTAGTAATGTTTTATCAGTTGAGACTGAGAGTAGAATTTAGAAGAAATATGTGACTGCACATTATCAAACCATTATTTCCTATTGAAGCCATTGCATGTATTTTTAGATCATATTATCAATATTTTGAATTTAATATACGATATTATCAAAATTGAACCACCAATTAAGAAACATGGAATATATCTTCAAAACATAGATTGAGAACAAAATTAATGGTTAGATAATGGTAGTGACATTTTTTAACATTTTATTATAATTACATTATTAAATGTAAAAAATAATTAATGGAATGAAGAACCCAAAACAATTTCACCAAAAAAATTTTTTCGGGACATCAATGAAATATAAAATTCATTTGAAATGATATGTGGATAATGGAAATGGAAGGAACAATGTTTCTTTTTCTTTTATAGTTACAACTATAAAATACTAATAATTCAATGACTATTACTTTATTTATGAGTTGTAAATATTATACAATTACTTGTCTAGAAATTATTGAGGGGGAGATGTCCAATTTTTATTGATATATTATTATATTTATATATATATGAGAAAAAAGATTCATAAAAGATAATTAGAATAAATAATATTAATATTAAATGAAGGATTAATTTGATGTTTAAGGTTATTAATGAAACAAGAA
Organism: Viscum album; assembly: GCA_963277665.1. Taxonomy (NCBI): domain Eukaryota; kingdom Viridiplantae; phylum Streptophyta; class Magnoliopsida; order Santalales; family Viscaceae; genus Viscum; species Viscum album. The sequence continues at coordinate 1,443,458,344 of OY728155.1, read as the reverse complement.
GGTAACATGAAAACTGAATATCAAAATTTGAATAAAAAGGATAATAATTATAAAAGAACATCGTACAGAAAATATTGAAATTATTTTAAAGATAAAAATAACACATAAAATTCAAGTAAGGATCCATATATTGAGAAACTGTGTTTATAAAAGTGATTATTTTTATATTATAACGATATATTATTAATTATTCCCACCCTAAATGATATAGGATTCATAAAAAATGTATATTCTTTATTCAATTTGAAAATTTTATTTCGAAAATGAATATTATATTATTTTGTATAGTAGTGAAGATTATACCCCATTATTTGGAAAGATGTATAGGTATAATAAAATGCTAAATAAAAAAATTTAAATAAACAAAATGACCATACTAAAGAATTTATCTCTAAGGATGACAGTATAATTTAAAAATTTATTTTCGATCTCGGTGCTATATCTATTTATATTCCAAATAATAATTATGGGATTTGAATCATATAACTGATATAAAATTTTTATAATATTAATAATATTTTATTTAATATTATATATATTAGATAAAACTTTTTTGATATCATAATATAAATGAAAACAAATCATTCATCTTTTGTAATTTATTTTAAATATAAATTGTCTTAATTATATTCTAATTATTTCAGTTCAAAATGTAATATCTCATCACTAATTGTAAAAGTGGAGGTAACTGGAGGAATAATTATTTGTTCATGAAAATTAAAACCTTTATAAATAAAATAATTATAGTCTAAAAAATTGTATTATGTTCAGTACTGTATAGTTAGATAAATATTTGTTCAAAATTTACTATTTAACAAAATTAATATTTCTAATCAATATTGGGCACCATGATTCTACATTTATTAATTTCTTAAATAATTGTGTAGCATAATTAAATGAAAAATAGTTTATATGAAAATATGTTCATCTGGTATTTAGATAGAGAGTATTTCCAACTTCGGGAACATATGGAAATTGAATAGTTTTCATCTACATTATAGTGAAAATGAGATTTTACTATTATATATATCAATACTTTTTATCATCACACTAAAACACAAATTTTAAATATTATTTAATTTCATGGAAATAAGAAAAAAAAATTAAACATAATATAATTATGTTATGAGTGTAACTCCATGAAATTTGGGAATGAAAAATATATTATCACTTGTTGAGATGCTGTTCAGACATTGGCATGAAAAAATTACATTGTTATCCAAGAGGACCTTTATTGATGGAACATATTTTTCCACATTGTACTTGATGATATATATTGTATTATTTATAGATGGTCATGAAACTATAATTTTCATCAATGAGTTAATATTTTATTATAGTATTAGTAATAGAACTCCCAAAACATCGGTTCAATCCTTCCAGATCCCATGTCCCTTGATAACAAGGTAATATTACAATGAAGGGAATTAAATATATGTTTAACTAATCTAATTATAAATCATTATACTTAGTGAATATATAACTTTTTAGGTGTATATAAACTATAATCATGGAAGGAAAACCCATTGTGTATATCTTAGTGGATGATTACACAATATATATCTGAAGTTATTTTCTCACACATAAATATTTAAAACTCTATACTTTTTAAACATTCTTGTTCAAGGTAATTTTATGAAAAAAATATATGTTTTAAATATATAAAGTGATCTTAGTTGAGAGTTTCTAAACACCACTTTTGAATCATTTTAATATAATTATGTCATTACTTATAAGTTTCCATCTTAAAAAAATAAAAAAAAATAACGAAAAAATTGAAACTTACAATATATTATTTGAAGATATTTTATATAATTTGTTATTTAAATATTAATTTGGTAAAAAATATTTTATAAATATATTCATTCTACATATTTAAATATAAATCACGTTTTACTTCACAAGATTTTAAATAAAACACCTTAAGAAATATGTAGTTAAAGGATTTAAAAAATTTGATACTCCAGTTTTTTGATGTAATGTTTTCATATTGAATAATAAATATAATTTATTTAAATTTAGTTTTCTATTTAGTGATGGTATTTTTTTTGTTTATTCCATCATGAGTAAGTTATTTCATTTTTACCAAGATAGACATCTACCATTCATGAAATGATATATGTCATGTTTGACAAGGATGATCCATATGTAAAACAGAAGCATATAAATTATGAAGGTAACTAAATTTGTGTTTAATAAAACCCCTCAATTCTACCACTTTAATTTGAACAACATCCATAAAAAGTAATGTTACCTGAATATAGTCTAAATTAATTTACTTATCTTGAAGATTATTATTTATTTTCCATTTCAACTAGGAACCAAAAAAATATTATTTAATCATCCAATTGAGAATATCAATAGTGATATAAATTAAAAATATAGAACAACAAATTCATTATGAAATGAATATGATCATCTTTATTTTTTATCTGAATTTGAACTGAAATCATAATATGATATCATGAGAGATTTGATACTAATAATTACCAAGAAAAAAGATATTAATTCATTTTAGTGGGTTAAGGTTTTGACATTATTTGAGAACTTTTTTGATTATATGATCATAATAGTTGAATTGGTGTTCTATAATAAGTTTGACAATAACAAAACTATCTTCTAGAATAATGAGTGAATACTTACTAAGTGTTATAATAAATAAGTGGGTGTTTATTATAGACAATCATTAATCAAGTAGATAGAATCATGTCTATTAATATTATATTATCCATCATAGCTCATATGAACATTACTCTATTTCAAATAGTTGTAAAATGTGTATTGTTTAACATAAATGTATATACAAAAAACTCAATGGACAAAAAATGCAAATGAGTACAGTAAATTGTATTTTTAATACCATTAATTTAGAAAGAAATATTTAATATGAAAAATTACAATTATTTTTATCAAAAAGAATTTTAAAGGAATTACAATTATATAATTCAATGTAATTGATATTATTTTCTGTAAAACCCAAATGACACATGCATAACTTTATTTAATATATGAAAAGTGAATACGAGATGAGTGTGATGTGTAATAATAATCACTTTCCTGGATTCAAAATAACACATTCGCTGAAGCGAAAAATTATAAGTTATCATAATTTCAAAATAGATTTACAGAAATGTTTTAGTTTAAATAATTATTCAAGTATCATTACTATATTAGGTAACACATATATAAATTATATTAATGTGTATAAGAAACCAATGAATAAAAAATTGTTTATGTGGATGATAAAAATTTAATATTCCATGATATTTATTTTTGAAGAAAATATATACTCTATGATATTTTTTTACATACTCAAATAAAAAATAATGAATCAAACCAAATGGAAGTTGAACGTGCATTTAAATATATTAATGATACTTCAGAACAAGGAAATTTCTATTATTATAGATTAATTTTTACTTTTAATTGTTATTCAGATTCCTAATTCCTTGGTTTTATAATTGGTATATGCACTACTACTAGAACATATCACGTTCATGGTGATTATTTAGTCATATTTTTAAACAAGAAGTAATGTTATATTACACATTCCACTATTTGAATCCCAATATCTGAAATTTGGATAATATTGCACTCAATTATTATAAATAAAACACACACTCACAATCATTTTAATGTTCTTCACCATTATTATAATTATTTCTGATAATACGAACACAAACTATTTGTCCATGAACCCAACACACCACTAATGAGAGACACATAAACATAATACACAACATTTTTAGGGACACACACATAAATGGGACATTATAATAAAATTTATCAAAGCAATAAATTAGTAGTATAATATTTTTATTGAAAAATTAAATTATAATATATTTTAATACATTCTATAGAGGTTGTGTATGATCAATAAAATGTTATCTCTTTCATATTCCTTTTTTATATTATCCAAAAAAGAAAACCCCCTAGATAAAGGGGGATTCACTTTTTTATATAAAAATTTAATAAATATATATGATGTCAGATCTTATTTTTCCAAAATATGAATGGATGTTAAATGATGTGTCTCATACCTAATTTGTAACACTACCAAATAAATGATTTAATGTTCACCAAAAATAAGTGTAGTTATCTTCTAAATGTTGTATTTTACTTTAATAAATTTTTTATTGAACCCCCTGTAATGTTTAAAAAATACTTTGACTCTTTTTTAATGATTTTTTAATGTATTTTTTACTTTACATTAACACATTATTGATTATACTGCTACATATTTTATATTAGTTTTAATTACGGGATTCATTATTTTATGCATGAGTAGTATGTTGGACATCAAATATTCAGGTATGATTTACTCACTCGTGTTTGTGAAATTTTTATCTTTTCAATATACAGAATTTTATTACAATCATAATTACTATTTTTGACCAAATCCTAGACAAAATGGGTGATATTAATTTCGAATATGAATAAATAAAACTTTTTTAGAGAGTTTCAGAAGTTGTTATTGATATATTTTTTAGACAACTAAAAACCATTCTAATCATAAGAATATCATTTTATTTACAAAGTGTAACATCTAGAATGATATTTTCTTATTATTTTTTCCAAAACTTCTTATATAATTAATTAATTTTATATTTTGATGTTTAACATACCAAATGTGTGATAATGGATCTTGTTTTGGTTTTTTTGATTCAATGGTAGAGAAATTTGGAAAAATATTGAGGGAGAGAAAATAATATTAGACAAATTAAGGAATGTAAGGGTAAAAATAAAAGTCATTGAATAACATACATTAAGGGGGAGAATACTAGAATAGTTATCCTAAGATTAATTACAAATACCGAGAGGGGTAACTTTTTCCCAAAATTATTGAATTTTCTTTACTTTTTATGTACTTATTTATTTATAACATGGGATATTTTGTTTTATCTTTCTATTTTTTACAACTATATTAAAAAATAACAATGGGGGAGATATTTGAGCATTTTTTTTCATTAATTTGGATTTTATAATCATTTTTTCTATGTTTATTCATCTAATAGGGTGAAATATTTATTATACATTATAGAATTAAATACTTTTGATATTATAATCATAATGAGTATTACCAAATTTTATATAGATTATTAAATTGCATATTTCAATCAAAATTTCTGTTGATGGAATTTCCTTGCATTTATAGTGATTATAAAAAATGGATAGATTTTTAATTCAAATTGCTTCAAACATATCTCTATCATGAAAAAAGATGTACAACCCTTATCGTTTTACCGAAAAAGAAATTTTTATATTCTTTTTTAAGAATACTTTAACTTATGATTGACTAACATTAAGTAAACTAAGAGACCATCCATAAGTTTAAAACTCATAGAGATCTTCACTGAATGATTTAATTTAATTTTCAGGTTTTAATACTAGTTTTATAATTTAATACAACCATGTTAGATGTTACCCTTAGATTTTGTTATGTTAACACCTAAAAATAGAGAGGATTGTAATATAATGATATAATAGTCTTCACATTACCACAGAATGTTTACGTATAGCTACTCATTACCATAACTGTTTTAGAGTTGTTAATTAATTTTTTTGGATTATTTAGTTAAGGACTATATTTAGTAAGTATTAATGATTATTTAGGATCCCGGAATTATCTTCTACAATTTATAATATTTATTTTGTAGTTTTAGGATCTTCTTGGGGTATAAAACTATTTTATTCAAAACATGGGATTTAGAAAAAGTCCTTAGTACAAAGGATTTCTATTAATAATAGTGATTAAGAGGATATTGGGTGTAATTATTATTGATTAGGATATTTTATAAATGAGGGGATATGTTCTTAACATTATACCTTCTGATGGGTTCAGCATATGATGTTCTAAGTATAGATATTTTATACCCAGGTTATAGTTAATAATCAACCTGCCACTTTGGAGTAAAATATAATATTTCCTGTGAATAACAAAAATTATTAATTAGTAATAATTTAATTTTAAGGAGTATTTTTATTTTCATCAGATATCAAGGTTTTGAGGTTTACTCTAAAATGTTATTAATTTTTTATTGGTTGGATTTTTTCATTTATATTTTTTCAACTTCTATATTTTTTATTTCTATTTTATTATTTTATTATTTACTATAATTTATTCATTTTTTGTACATTATAGACTTATTATAGTGTGTATTATTAATATTTCATGTTTTTTTGAACTATATTTCACCAATTCTCTTATAGAATCATTACCATGAGTTATCAAAGAAAACAAATACATCGTTATTTCTGTTACAATTACCAGAATATAAATTGGTGGATAAAAAAATTTCCACATTCCAACTATTAACATAAGGATAAAAAATCAATAAATCATTAAATTTTCATAGTTAAATATATAAAATCAAATTACAATACAAAATATCAGTGTATATGCCGATGAAATGGTTATATTATTTATTTCTATGTACAACCTATGAATAATTTATTCATATAATTCAATATGAATTCAATGAGAACTATTAATCAATATATTCTTAATCCATTTACACACATTATGTTGTTTCCAAGAATTTATTCCATGAAAATCATACTCCTAAACCCTAATCCATCAAGGCAAAGGATATTTCCTCCCTACGATAACACTCATAATTAATAACAAGGTCGAAAAATGTATTTGGTTCTTCTTTTTATGAGGAAGACTATATATAAATAATGTTTTACACATATTTTAATAACTAAAAAAACTATGGATACATACCTTACCAACTTCAACTCATTCATATTTAGTTGTATGTATCAAGGATCACGTAGCAAGTGATCCTATAGTTTCTCACATGAAAATAATTTTTATAACATTTATCTCTCCATTATCACTACATTTTATCATTTTTAATTCAAAAATATTTTTTATTCATTGTATAAATGCTTAAAAAGTGAATAATTTCGCTATTTTATTACTTCCATGGAATAATATTTGTTTATAATTCATGAAATAATATTTTATATGATGAAATAAATTTAAAAAGATTTTTTTATTGATTCCATGTTTATTTAAATTCATTTTTTATAATTTGACTATGTGTGGAATCCAAACATACAAGGCATAAATTACGAATAGAAATTCAAAATTATTTGGGTGGAAATATTTGGAAAAATTAGTATATGGGTTGAAAATTGGGATATATGATTAAAAATTGGATGATTCCTACTGAAATGTAACACAATTTCACATCTCATATCAACATAAAATATATCGCTAATGTTCAATCATTAGGGATGTTGTTTGATTCCCTATAGAAGAGGTAAATGGACTGTTTTCCATGAACAAAAAATTTTAATTTTGTGATTCAAATTTTAAATCTTATACACTCTTCAAAAATACCTAAAAGTTCGATTATAATAATATAATCCATATTTTAACATTTCTTAGTCAATTACCATTTAATATTTATAATTAAATTGGGGAAAACATACATTCATTTCAAAGTGTATAACTGGATGGAAAATATACCACATCACATTATTATAAAGTGGACCCTCCAATCACATTCAATGTGTTATAAATTTTCCAAATCAAGCTATGGTGATAAAAATTTAATTGTGATGAATGACATATGATCAAGATGTTTAATTTTTTATATAATCATATTTTTTTGTCAACTATTAATTTCAGACCTAAATTTACTCAATCTAGGGAGTGTCACTTCATGTAATCCTAAGAATTGGGATTGTACTCCTTATGATATTTATAGATATTATGGATATTTTATATTTTTTCATTACATTATTATTATGTTCCTTATTTTTTATTTGTATGATCAAATATGAATATGAAGAACACAAATACTATATTTAACATGTATATAATGAATTTTGTAATGATTTGAGTAGGATAATCTATTTTGTCACTTTATTTCTAATGAATTATCTTTGGGGAATCATCAATTTATTATGTTAGTAGGCTATCACTCATTTGAGTGAGTATTTTCATAGTATAGAATTTAATTTATAGATGAAATCATTAACAAAAAAAAGTTTCATCATGTTTTTCTTTTATGAGTTCAAATAATTTTTTTGGACACAAATCTATTATTTCTCTATAGTTGTGGTGGAATAAAAAACTATTTTCAAAAGAATCATTAAAGTTATTCTAATGGTAAATCATGTATCATATTGGATTTACCATGGTATATGTAAATAAATCGATGATCTCCCTCAAATAAATTTTGATTGATGATGGTGGATAATTATGTGCATCTTATCTAGGTTTCTCATGAATTTATATATTGAATAATCATTTTGGTAAACATAGTATCAATTCACATATTCAAATCAAAACCCCTAATTTTTCTCAAAGTCTAATTTTTACGGTTAATGTTTTGTTTTTTGGTCTTAGGATCTCAGTCTTCATCAAGAAACGACCAATGATTCTTGCAATAAAATAGAAATTCTTATGCCTAATTAACAATATAATTTGATGTCTCAAAAAAATTGATCAAATTTTTTTCACCATTTTTTGGAAATAAAATTTCATATATATAATTATAACTTTGTATAAACATATTTCTATGTTAATAATTTTAACCAATTTTATTTCATAATGAGATATTGAAAATAAAAATCACCTCAATCTAACATTGAAATTGATGAAAAATTCTACTCAATCATTGGATCTTCATGAGTATGGAAATGAAAGAATATTGTAGACCCCAGTATGACTTATAAATAGGCCTCCAACCAATCTAATAGTGAACCTATGTAAATAATTTTTTCATGGATATATATAATATGAACAGAAAATAATTTTCCACCTTTGATGTGGAGCACTAGACTATGTTCATCAGATACACTAAAAAACCAGGATCCTTTGAGCTAACTGAATAAGGAAATGTCTCCTCCAAAAAAAATTAGAAAATGGTATTCAATAATATCCACCTAGGAAAAAGGTTACCTCTCCATTTCATGTGTCCTACAAAAATAAATGTATATACTCTGAAAGGCTTGTACTATCTATTATTCAAAAATCCCAATAGGATGACACCATGATTCTATCTAATGATTTTACCAAGGAAAACTAATAAAATATTTTTAAATCTGTTAAAAATACACATTACATACATTCCACATTCAAATAAGCCTTTTAAATCCATTTGGGTTTTCATTTAATATGAAACTTGTTTTCATAAATATTACTCAATTTGGAATAAATAACGAAAAAAGGTCAAAAAATACACCTTGCTCACCATACCTAACAACATATCAAATGGCTGGGCCTAACATCAATACCATATGACCATATAAATGGAAATTATAATCACACATCCCATTACATCAATTATGGAACAAGTAAAATAAAAAATAAATATAAATCAATTTCCAATGAGTATGTGGACCAAGGTATTTAACAAAAAGGCCTAAAAGTGGGTGATTATAAAAAATTATTCGAGTTGAATAATCAATTTAGAAGCTCTTACAGTCTTCCCCAACCCCAACTCTTATAGATTAAATAGTCCAGAAGTAAATTAGTGCAAGATATCATGGTAACCCTAATAAAGACTCTCATAGTCCCTGGAAAACAAATTGAATGTGTCATGATCTTTTTTTATATATTTTCTCACTGTCTATCAGGAACTCCCCCCATTCACTACATAGTTAACCCATGTACTACACAATTCTAATATAATCACAAGAAATTTCCAAACATGAAAATTTATTTAACTATCCATTTTCAGATGAAAGGACTTCAATTTTAATTACAATCACTTTTAGAAAGTAAAACTATTTATGAAACGTTTTTAAAAATCCATCTAAAACCATAAAATATATCTGATCCATTTAATCAAGCACATAGGTTGTACATATGAAACTTACTTTAGGAATGATTTTTTAAAAACCCAATTATCAAACTAATCCATCAAAAAAAGTATGAGAGGAATAAACCTCAAATATAAATTCTTTAATCTGATTCCATTTGAAACACACATACATTGATGAAACCCACTAAGAATAGTTATAAAAAGGTGTCACACACATATTCTATAAGGAAAAAAAAGTAAACACCCATCATAAATACTATATTCATCATATACCCTTTCTGAGGATACATAGATCCTTGATTGTGGGAGAACAAGAAAAATGGAGGTGGAAATGAGGATGAAATCTAAATAAAATGGTCTTACTATTGGAAAAATGGGTTTTTAAAACTTGTAGAATAGTGAATGATGTGCTTATTGTCAGCATATACTAGATTGGTCAGGAATTTTTCGAGAAAAGTGATCATTCCATACATGTCGCATTAGTTTTGAAATTGGTGTAGTTGTCAAGTGTTTTCCAAACTTCATTACAAGAAAATCATGAGAAAATTAAATGTTTAGTGAATTATATGTTTCTAGAATTAATAAAGATGTTAAATATCAATGGATTTATTTTTGTAATGTTTGGAGTATGGTAAAAGATCATTTTTATCATGAATGATATGTTGACATTAGGGAATCAGAGGAGATATGTTTTATGATCTTGTTGGAGTTTCACAAAAAATGAAGACGTTTTAAAAATACATGGTGTTTCATGATAGACTAGGATTTTTTTAAAGTTTTATTTCACTTATAAATACATCACATAATGTCATTATATAGAATAATTCTTTGATATGATTTAGTGTGTCTCTAAATTTGTGAAATTCATACCCGAAGATAATTATTGTGAGAATTAGGAACATTACATAAACACGTTTTTTGAAAAATAAATGTTCAAAACAAATTGTTTCTAATGAATTTTAGTGAAGGAATTTCTTGAATTTTTTGAGTTTTGTGAAATTTTGTGGTTTTGCAAAGGATGACTTCTTCCTGAAATTTTAGAGCTTTCGAAAAGCTGGATGCATTTTGAAATAAAATGGGGTTTCATGAAAGAAGAGTTTTTTCATGAATCTTACTTACAAGAAAGAACATCAACTAAGAAAATGCATGGGAAATTTATTGAAGCATCATAATTTGACCTCTTTGATACAGAAAATCATCATCATGTTATCAAATATGGTAGTGGCCTTCAATTAGAAATACCGAGGAAGGATTCACCAAATATATATAGAAAGGGGATTCGTTGGAAGAGTTTCGAATGAGGTAGTGTTCCATCATAAGAATTTCTTATTAAGGTAGTGTGGATGGAATAAAATGAATGTGAAAAAGAAATTGTAATCCATAGGATCTATTGTATATTTTTATATTCAGTTATGATGACCACACTTTCAATTTGTGAACCTTAGAGTAGAACATTGTGGTAAACAAAGTAGAATTATTGTGTCGTTTTTCTATATTAACACATGGGTGTTGTTTTACTACATGATTCCATTAGAAATGATTTAAATGTTCCTAAAATTATGGTGAATAGTTATATATTATTCAATGAAAATTTTGACAACCTAATTCAACCCTCCCCTCTCAGGGTGTTCTGAGGTATAAAAAGTTGTATCATAGATATTGGGTTATAGGAATTAAATTTGTATTATAGTTTGATTGTGATGAAGAATTCAATAAATATAATAGGAGTTCCCCTTTTGGAAGGAATCAATTTCGTGATTTGGATGAATGGAATGAGATCTCACATGTGATCTCTTATGATGGATTATCACTATGACAATGTTATAGGGATTTAGTATAGTGAGGTCACATAACTATATAAAACTGAAATATATATAATGGTTCTTGATTCAGATGATAACGATCGAAATACTATTATAGAATCACTATCATATTAAATCTATTTGAATGTGATGAGTTGAATTATAGTATAGGACATGTCGGAGAAACTGGAAAATATATTCAAAGGTGATGAAAATGTATAAACCAAAAAACTAATGGTTATACACAATAAGTTTGATGATATAAAAATGAATTTATATGAAAATGAAGACATAATCATTATTCAAATTACTAATGTTTATTGATTCATTTAGGGAATTTGTAAAAAAATTAGGGATATTTATATTTTGAATAGAATGTTAATAAGGATCTCACCTATGTACAATCCAAATGTTTCATCCCTTGTGGAAATGGATCTATCAAGTATTTCTCTTGATGATCTACTACGTAGTCTAGTGACTTATGAAATGAATTTCAAAATGTAAGTGGTAAAAATTAATGAATGCATTCAAATATAATTAAATTCTTTAGAATCATGACTTTTAAAATTTAAATGATAATGTAGATAATGATGATGATGAATTTATCTCTCTTATTTAAAGATATTTCAAGAGAGGAAATGGATATTTGAATGGATGAATCATTTAGGTCATTTTCATTACTATAATTTAGGGAAAATTTCTACTAAATTCTTAATTGAATTAATTGATATAAAATGTAAGGAAAAAATAATATAGATACCTCAGAGGAGGGTTCTGATAGAACGTCTCTTTAAATCAGGATGAACATTAATGAAGAAGATTTTTATATAATGATGAACATGGTGATAATGAATTTTTGGAAGATTTAAAAATAAAATTTAATTCTGATGATGAATACTCCATGATTTCTACTATTGAAAAGGTAGTGCCAATGAAAGAGGAATTAAATCAGTTAGATATCATTTTTTATATAGATGTGGGACATGATGGTGCATTTTAAAATATTGAAAAAAATAAACACATACAAAATTATTGCAGATTTTTGGAATTAATCATCAGATCATGTGGATCATGTTTAAGTAGAGGCTGATTAAATAAAAATAGAAAGCGAGGAACACCTAATCACTCTTAAATGCATAAAAGAGGTAATAGAGATTAATATAGGGACTGAATCTTAGGAAATAGTAATCAGTGAAACTACATCTATATATGAGGAAAAGGATGATAGAGTTGATGAATCTAAAGAATATATCACTAAATTAAGGAATAAATTAGATACTAAAACAAAATTAGAGGCAATAATGAATAAGTTACAATTTTTATGGTCATTAGATTCATAGTGTTTAAAAGAGTAAAACAAGGTTTTGAAAGAATAGATATATAGTTTAATTATGAAAGAACTATAATTTTAGATAGATGGGGAATTTACTGTCACATAAAAACATGACGGTCTTGATAAAAGATGAGATAAAAAGGAATAAAAAATATGGTCATATCATAATACAACCTAATGTTCTAAAAATACTTATTTGAATCAAACATGAAAAAGAGTTTAAAATATTACCTAGTTATCTAGATAAGATCAAAAACCAATGATCTATAAAAATTATGATACCCTTATGTTTATTACAAATTATTTCAATATTTACATCAAAATATTACACAGTGTACAATTGGAAAAATCGATATATTTATTCTCTTTAATTAATTTTTTTAATTAAATAAAAACATATAATAGGTGGTAAATCACCGTTATTAAAAACACAATTAACATGCTCATAAGATTCCATCATAATTAAAACTATATGGGAAAACCTGGGGATATACATTAGAAGTGGGTAATCTATAAATCCCAATAAGGTAAAAAACAGGGTGTAACTTGAAGAATTTATTAAATTTTAAGAAGTTGGAAATTAATTCTGGAATAAAACTATGATAATTATAAAAATGAATAATGTGGAATGATATACAATGAAAACTTAAATGAAACATAGGAAAGTGGAAACAAATTTAGACATGAAATCATAATCATTCACTTATGTAAAATGGTCCTATACCCACGGTTTTCCCCAAAACCATGGGGATAGGTCTTGGAAAATATATTTATAACCATAGTTATGAAAATCCATCGGTATAGGTTCCTCGTGTGTGCACGGTAGTTTTTCTGTTTACAGTGGGAAGGAATTTTTTGCGGGTGTTCTATAACAATGGTTCATCCCTCTATACACACTGTTTATATAACTATATTTAACTATATATATATATATATATATCTACACATAGTTGTTGTAAGGGAATTGGTAAGATGCGATGTTCACAGTGAAGAGGTTGTGGGATCAAAACCCTCCACCTGCTTTCATTTAGGATTTATACCCATGATTTTAAAACCATGGGTAAAAGACTTTGACAACATGGAAATTGTGTTTGATGCTTTGAAATGGTGGAAGAATAGCTATACCCACAGTTTTGAAAAAAATGTGGGTATAGGATGGAGACCTATACTGATGCCACCAACGACCACAATTCCCAAAATAGTGGGTATAGGCTATACCCACAGTTTTGATTTCTATACCCACAGTTTTGAACCATGGTTATAAGCCACTTTTCCAGTAGTGATAGGTCAAGAATATCCACCAATACATCATAACATGGTTGAAAATCTCAGATGATAGATTCTGTTCACACCCTAACACCCTATCATATTTTTTATGAGACTAAAAAATTAACCAATGCATTTTATTGATATGTAATGTAAGGTGTACCCATATGTCTCATATCATGTATATGCATAATTGTGCCACAAAAAATATTCATCATATGATCATATTTCATCATATTTAATTCCATGACCAAGAAAGTGGATTAAATAAGTGGATGTCTCAAATAAATTGAGTATAGCTACATGACACAAACTATTCAACCATCAGTAATGATGGTGCAAGTCAAAATACATCTTGATGATGCCAGTATGAACTACACGATATGATGAATGAAATTACATCGTCATCACCTCACATATATCCAATGAAACCCAAATTCGAGAATGGTTATGCATGATCTTATCCTTTCCTATAGTCCAACGAGTTGTTGGGTCCTCACTTTCCACACTCTCTAATTACATTGGGCCTTTGTATACTAATAGCTACCTCATCATTACTATGTACATTATGGTAGAGGTCACAACAAAGGATCATATATATTTATATCAATGACTATCTGGAATAGTTTGATGAATCATAGTAGAAAACACCATTAGCTACCACTCATCATTGGCCAACTATAGTACTTGTATATGAGTCCTCCTTCCCAGTGCATCAGCCACTACATTGGCTTTAACAAGATTTTAGGCATGATTGATTTCACATCACTAAAATTACTCCTCCCATCACTACATCCTAGGATTCATATCATTATATGTAATGATATAATTGTGTATTTTGTGGTTCATGTACACCAAAAAACATTCTACCAGTAATTAATTTCTCTAACATCGCAACACATGAAAAATTATAGTTAGATCAAAATCATGCATCAGGTAATTATTTCCATGTGGCCTTAGATGCTAAGAAACATACACCATTACATTATCCCCCTACACCAGCACTGATCCATACCCAATACCCAATGCATCATAGTACACAATGTAGATCATACCGTATTCTGGGAGTATCAAGACTAATGATAATATCAACCATACTTTCCTCTCGTGGAAGGATATCTCACATGAATCTATCCATACATACATGAAACACCTCCTAGTTAATCCCATCAATGGAACTCCTAGACACTATAATTAATGTATGAAATTATTTTAGTAACAAGAAAGACCCACGAAACTCCATACATCAAAAATGTTCTTTGGATGTTCCCAGGAGACTATATCTCTCATCTTATTCGGGTCTATTGATACTCTTGTCTCTAAGTTGATGTTACCCAGTTAGTTAAACTTATCAATCCAAAAGTGGATTATTGTCAACATAACATATAATTGATTCTCTATAAATGTATTGAAACTAATATCATGATGGTTGGCATGGTCATGTTTATTGTGAGCATACAACAATATATCTTCAATGAAAAACCATAAAATATTCCTTGTAAGGAAGGAACAGTTGATTAATCTAGGACATAAAATTTTTTGGCGCATTCGTGAGACCGAACGACATATGTAGATACTCATATATTTTATACCTACTATTAAAGGCTAAATGATGTATTTATACAATTCAAATAGGTACTTGTTTATTCTAAAACATCAAATCGAGTTATGAGAACACTTGGGCTCCTCAGAGATGATAAAACAAATAAATTATCTATAGAAAAGGGATATCTATTAATAAAAATAAATGGGTTCAACAAATGAGAATACAATAATAGACTAAGGGTATTATTCATATATTTTCTCAAAAAGGACTATCAAACCCCATGGGTAATTACTGGGTCAGATAAACCCCTTCTCCTCTAAATCCTCCAGTTGCTACTTATACTCATGAAACTCCATCATAGGTATCCAGTAAGGAGGAATGGATTACAGTGATTATCCATGAACTAGGATGATGGATAACCATACCCCTATCTGTAGCAGTAAACTAGAAAATTCATTAGGAAACACATCCCTGAAATGATCAACCAGTAAAGGAATGTCCGAATAAAAAGTTACCTAATAATCCAAATACAATCAAGCAATCTTTGTTGTAATTTCACCCATCCCACAATGCTCAAGTATAGATTGTATTTCGTAAACATCCCATTCACTATTGTTAATATAAAACTCACCCTATATTGATTTGAAAGTCTCCCTTTGACAATAGTATTCAACGTAATCTCTGAGAAAAAATATCTATTCCATCCTGAAAATGACGTCAAACTCTACCATCTCAAGGATGTACAGATTCCAGATAAAGTGACACTCATCATCCTCATGTGGGAACTCCCTACACTAGTGAAAATTATCTGTTATGATTCCCTACAGTGTGTCAAGTTTCATAATGCCCTTATAATGAAACACAACAATCCAATGGGAATTTACCACTGGTGGAGATATAATACTATGATATTCTCCATCATTAAAAGGAAATTAAAACATTGATGAGGGCACTAGTATTGTACCTCTCACCATAGATGGTATAACACACTACTTATCAATTTTAGGTTTCATAAAATATAAATAAATTGTACCATGACTATATGATATATCTTCATAGCATGAAGTAGGTCCACTCTGATATATCCGCAGAACATGTGTCTAGAAACCCCTACCAAAATCATCACTTCCTTAGACTAATCGTCCAACACTACTCTGACTTCGAACATGGTCTATAGCTATGGAACCTGCTCTTGATCCTGGTGTCATAGATGTCCCCCACCACTTATAGATGGTGGAATGGTCCTTCAAAACAACTTCATGTTCCCAATTATCCAACAATCATGGTACTCGACTAGGTCATTAGTGCATTTATTCATTATTTGGATCCACCTTGCATAGTGATATTAGAAAACACTATGATACATGTACCCACAAAATTATGGGCCATCATCTCTCAGGAAATCAAAGAAAGACACTTCCATCAAGAATGTGATCACCATTGGGTTGAGTGACAAGAATGCACTACTCTACGCCACAATATTCCCTCATGTTCTCTATTGTAATCATTTCATTATTCACAAAATTAGTGATATAACTCATTATGAACATGTTGACATGATATTTGATAGGATTTCAGAGACCTTACTTGAAGATTCTCATCCTCGATAGCTCATATGCATGGTACATTAGTGAAAAACTATACAGATCTGTAAATAATGTCGATTAATCCATAACTATCGTCGTGCCCAGCTCGAGATGCCTGAACTCACTATCCCACAATGCCTATAGAGTATAAGTGTAAATGTATTTAGAAAAGTTCTTTTCAAAATCATCTCAAGACATATCTCACAAACTATTAGTCTATTTCAATAAATCCCACCAAAGATTTTCTACTTCATAAATAATAAATGCAATTACATTTACACTCCTCTTATAAGGCTTCTTAAAATGCTATAATATCAAAGAGAACATCTCTATCCTAAACTCAATAACATGTGGACCACTATCTAGTAACACCCCAATATTTTTGAAATAAATTTAATTTTGAAATCATAATTCACTTTATAGCAATAGAAAATCACTTTGTTATAACGTAGCCACTAATGCTTATTTTTCACCTCACTTATTTGAATTTTTTAAAAATGACACACACGCAGTTGTGTTCAGTATGTCATTTAGAGTTTGATTAGACAAACATAATTTTTGGTGAATAGTAACATACTCTAATGAATAATAAT
The DNA here is from genome assembly GCA_963277665.1 of Viscum album. Classification (NCBI taxonomy): domain Eukaryota; kingdom Viridiplantae; phylum Streptophyta; class Magnoliopsida; order Santalales; family Viscaceae; genus Viscum; species Viscum album. Next base: position 1,443,440,433 of record OY728155.1, on the reverse strand, counting down.
ATTAAAAATAATATAATCCCTATGAATAGTAATGCATATTTTTTTTCCTAAGGTTATAAAATAATATGATCATGATTATATTTTCAAAGTGATATAAACAAATAATTGTTTTAAAAATATTATTTTTTTAATTAATTATTATTTTATTAAAAATTTAATTTTAGAATATTTAAATTTTTTTTATAAAAATGGATTTCATTTTTTAATACTACATGTCGAAAAATGGATTTTGTGAATTTATGTGATTTTTCTGAAATACTTGAAATTTAATGAAAAGTAAAATACGATAATTTGCCGTATAATACATTATGATATAAATGAACTACTCCTAGAATCATGGTTAATTCAATTAAACTTGGTTCAAACTAACATGAACATAATAAATTTATTGTTCATAAGAACCAAATATATTTTTTTCTTAGGAAATATAATAAAATAATTTGTAAAATAATGCGAAAAACCTCATCTGCTCCACTATAAACCCCTCCTCATAGCCTCTTATCTTGACAACTCAAAGAGATTATGCTTCTAAATGTTTTCCCAAATATCCATCCCTATTCAATCTCCAAATCCATGATCTCTTGGGATTTACAAAAGACCAAAAACCTTTCTGATAAAGAGGTTCTTAATGAGGTTATTTCGAGAGGTAAAACATCATTCTTTTTCATTTCTGTTCAATTCAATTTATCTTATTTTTTTATTCAATACTACAAATATCTATAAAATTGATCTTTAATAAATTATTATAATATATATACTAAAATTATACAATTTTAATGTAATAACCATTGTCAATATTCTTACTCTATCTCTCTATTTTATAAATGAAATCATCGTCTGTGAGGATCCCATATACAACATTTGTGGATAATAAAGTTTAGTTCTTCAATTTATCATTCATTACTGGTCATGAAACAATTTTTATGGTTTAAAAAGACAATGATATATGTATTATAATCTAATTAATTTCCCAAAATCATTATATTTTCATAGTATTAACTTATTTTAAAAAACTAGTCTATAACAATTCAAATACATCAAAACATTCTAAGTGATTATCATTAATATTTTGTCGAATTATTAATAATAATACCATGTAATATAATGTTATATATAACCATTTTAAATTCTCAAATTACATTAGGAAAATATAATTTCAATTCTATAGATTTAAATCTTCTCCACTTGAACATCCATACCCATATAAAAAAATACTGATCATTTAATCCAAGGAAATGAAAACTCATGAAGGACAAAATTAAAAATTATAACAAATCAATAATAATATAATAAACATCATAAAATTATGACAAACTAACTAAATGTCTAATATGTTCTTAATTATGTTACTAATTATTCTAATTTCATATTCCAATAGCTTATGTTGAAGATAAGAACACATTCAGTCCTAAGTTAAGTGTTTCCACCCAAACATCAATTTTCATTCGGGTTACTTTTATTTTTCACATAACTCAATTAAATTATTTTTCATTTATATTTACTAGTAAAAATATATGTGTTAATGTTTTATATATATTTTCCAAACAGAATAATACCTTCATTTATGGTGAGTTATATGTTTATAAAGGATCATTCAAAAATTCATCCCGAAATACAAGACCAATTGAAGGGATTTTCTAAAATTTATACCTATTTTCATTGTCACCCAGTAATCTGTTTTTTTGATCCATTAACTTTCTAAAATAACTCATTTTTTTATGAAAACACTATCTTACTTCACTTATGGTTTTATATGAATACTTTTACAAAATAAGTCATCATTTCAAAATGAAAAAGTATTTATCCAAAGATCCACTTGTTGTTTTTATATGAGTATCCTCATATATTTAAATACTCTAGTAGATTATAATTAATTATTGGGATCAATATTTTAAGATATAATCAACAATATATAATTTAATTTATTATTATTATTTTGATTGTGGATGTTCTATCTTAAAACCATTCACCAATTTACTCTGAATGTTTAGTGTCAATGCTTAATGCATGAGAATGTTATTTCCACTTCATCTCCTAGTTTCAATATGAATGTATATATTTTCTATGTTTATATTTATTTATCTGAAAAATTAATTGGAGATATTTTGTGATTGGTGGACCTTCTATAGACCCTCGATGAATCGGTAGGTCTCTCGAGACATATTGATATGGACTTGGCCGAGGGCTTGACCATTTTTATATATAGTGTGGGGAGAGGCCTTAATTAGATTTCGATGTATTGGATTAGGCCTTGACAGAATGATTCATAATGGTTGGCATAAGCATTACCTCATTGTGAAAATAGTATTGATAGTTCACGTGGTCATTCAACTAGTATAATACCCATGATTTCGTTTTATTATGTCATTATTTATTGAGCACTTATTCCTGACAAAATGTGTTCATGATTATTTTAAAATGGAATGTGTTTTTAGTTATTCCTAATGTTTATGTATATTATATATCCCTCTATATTTCTTACCATTACTGAGCATTTTATCTCACCCATTTCTTATGTTTAATGTTCTCATGACAAGAAGAATTTTATTATGATTAACCAATAATGGAAACCAAATAGTTGTGGATGTCCCCAACTAAACATATATGTTGTAATTAATTTCATGTGGTAATGTTGAAAATATGTATGTATCTTTTTCTAAAATCTAATAAACTACTCGGTTCTTCATGATTCATATTCCTTTTTTTTATTCCAAAATAATAAAATAAGTCCCTGACATTGGTCAACTGTGGTCGTATCCTTACATTTGGAATCATATGAAGTTTAGATGAAATAATTGCAACTAAATTTAGAGAATATAAATTAGGGAACAAACCCCTATGATAATATATGAGCGTAAAACATAAAAAAAACATCATATAATTTATTTTGTAAGTAGTAGATTATGTGGATCATTCTAGAAAACAAACCCCAATCTTGATACTACAAGTGGACATGGTTCTAGCATAGTTGTACATAGGAGTGAGAATTCCAACAAGAAGTTTAACACTAGACCTACGGTATCCTGGTACATGATAACAGGCCGTACTACGCACCTAGTTTGACACTCCTAGGGGATATTCTTAGGATAATTCACACTTTCATTACAATCCATTATAAGGATTAAAATTTAAATTTTTCCTCATAGAAATCATGTTTATGATCAGGAGATTAGATGTGCATATATGTTCAATTTTGGATAAGTATTTTTCTATGTCGATATTATACATATGATTCATATACTATTCTGATGTATGCCATTATATAGAAATAGTGAATATTTTAAGGAATGGAAACTTCATGAATTTGTGTATCCCATGCAGGGATTTCCCTCCTAAGACACATAATGATGTATGATCTAGAGTTGCAATAGGTGTGGAGAAAATTATAAATATATTGGGACAACTTTCTCATGTTAGGAATAAATACCTAACCTGTATGGAGCATCCCAATCCAAAACATGGATGAGATATGTTGGATCTCATTATGTGATAGAAGCCTCCATCATTTAATTGAAAAAAACCTGTTCACTAAGGATTAGTAAATATGTTCTTTATAGAAGATATTTTCCCCATGAGATGTAACGAAAGTGAGAAGGTTTTCAAGGTAGTTTATCTCCTGTTAGGAGATACTAATCAATGGTAATTACTAATTCAAAACCCAAAGGAGGAGAACTTATAATAAAATATGGAATGGATTTAATTAAAACAAATTTCCTAAGTGAAATAATTTCCTCATGAAGAACGTACATATATGGAAATGAAATTTCAGAATTTTGAGGCAAAAGGAAGATGAAAATATTGCATAGTATGAAGCTAACATCACAAGGGTAATAGGGAATTTTTTGGACTACATATCTAATCCAATGAGAAATATTGATTGATTCTTTTATGGCCTAATGTCATTTCTCTAATGGGAAATATTCACCCAATTTTTATCTTCATATGAAGATATAGTTTCATTTAATATCAAGAGAAAATTAGGAATTTTCTATGTATTATGAATTTAATGGAAATCAAGGGAAGTATAGGGTTTTTGAAAACTTTGGAAAAGGAAATATGGATCTGGGGAATAAAAGAATAGTTGAATTTCATCCATGTAATTATTTTGGAAAGAAACACCCTATTACCTACATAAATGGGAAAATTGTTTGCTACATGTGTATACAAAAAGACCATCATGATGGTGTTTGAAAGGGGAATAAATAATCTCTTAATTTTTAATTCTATTATTTTTGGGAGATGGGACACTACTCTAATGATTGTCTAAAGAGTCAAGGAAATGTTTCTATGAAAAGTCCAAGGGATTAGGGACAAACTTATGTGATCCAAACTATTGATATTGATGTTCTTAATGAAGTCATGATAGTTACTCTAATCATTTCCTATAACTTATCCAATTCATTATATGATTATAGATCATCACATTCTTTCATATCTTCCTAGTTTTTCATTATATTTAGATATTTCCAATTTTATTTAGTAAGTGAGTTTTATTTCAAAACATCTATTGGATGTATCACTGCAACCGAGTTTTGTTAGGAAATCCACATTATGGATTATAAATGTTCATTATCTGCTAATTTTATTTTGTTACACATTAATGAAATTTATGTAATACATGGAATTGATTATTTTTAGATCCATGAGGTGTAAATTATTCACAATAAAAAGGTAGTTACAATTTTTAGGATGATGTGGAAACCCGTATCCTTAGTGAAAAAACATCACCATCAGATTTTATTCTACATCCACCCCTAGTTTCTCTAATAAATATAATAATTAGGGAGGAAGGGAATTCAATAAATATGTGAGAGGAATATATTGTTCAAACAGAGGATATAAAAGTTATTAATGAATATGTTTATGTGATCCTAGAGGATTTACATGGAAATCCTCCAGAGTGGGAAATAGAGTGTTCCATTGACTTAATTATTGATTCATGGCCCAGATCAAATAATCTTTATAGAAGGGCCATTGTAGAGTTAGTTTAAAAATTTAATGAACGAGAGGAATTTTGTGATAAATGATTTATTCTCCCTATATTTTTTCCTTGGGGATCCCCTATTCATATTGTTAAGATGAAACATGGATCTATGAGGTTTTGCATTGACTACAAGGAGATCAATTATACAATGACAAAGAACAAGTATCCCAAACCTCACAATGTTGATTTTTTTATCATCTTTAGGGATCTCAATATTTTTCAAAGACAAAACTTCGATATGGATATCATTATTTGCTTTTGAGGAAGGAAGACATTCTAAAAGAAACATTTTGAACAAGGAATGTGCATTACAAGTTTACAGTAATGAATTTTGGAAAAACTAATAAACCCTTTTTTCATGGTTATAATGAATTGATTTTTTATGAAATATATTGATTACATTATGGTGTTATTTATTGGTGATATCAAGGTATTCTCTAAGATCTATTAAGATCATGAAAATCAATTTCATACTATTCTTAAGTCACTTAGAAGATACTGATTATATGGGATGTTTAAGAAGTGTGAATTTTGTATTCAATAATTTTCATTTCATGGCCAAATTTTCTATGAGGATGGAATATCTATGGTTCCATCAATGGAAAAGTCTATTCAATAATGTCCTAATCCAGTGAACATATTAAAGGTATATAATTATATTTTATTAGAAGGTTATTATCGGTGTTTCTCAGAACATCACCCATTTATCAAACCCAATGACCAAGCATACATGTAAAGAGGATAAGTTTGTATGGAAAAAAATGTGAGAAATATTTTGAATAATTTTAGAGGAGATTGGTAAATTATATGATCCTAAACCAAAAATAGAGGAATGGTGTGTTTATAATCAATAGTGATGCATCAAAGTAAGGACTTGGTTGTTTCCTTATGAAGAATGATAGAGTTACTGCCTATGCATCAATGCAGTTAAAATTTCATAAACAAATAATACCAATGATCGTGAGTTTTCTGCTCTAATCATTTCATTAAAAATTTGGAGTCACTATAACAATAGTGATAGATTCGAGATGTATATGGATCTCAAAAGTCTGAATTGTATCTTCTCACATAAATAACTCAACATGAGGTAAAGACTATGGCTCTAACTACACAAAGATTATGATTTCACAATTCAATACCAAATAGGAAGGGAAAATAATTTTGCTGATTTATTATGTAAGAAGGATTATGGAGTTCTCAACCAAATGTGTATTGATAATGATCCATTGTATATGGTTCTATTGAAGATGGATATTGAAAATTTCAAATAAAATTAAGCATCAATAATTTTTCATTAGGATTCCCATACATATTTGTTAGAAAAGATTATAAACTCTCAGCCTTATGATGAGAGCCTTCAAAATAAATTTAATGGTGTAAAATATGGGATGTTGGCTGAAATCATATGTGATGATGGAAATCTGAAATTTAAGAAAAGGCTAGGTGTTACCTTTTTACCCAAGATGAAAAGTGATTTATTAGATGATGCACATAGCTCGAATTTCTCTATACACCCTAGTAGCACTAAAAGCTATGTAGATTTGAAGGAACATTTTTGGTGAGACCACATGATGGGAGAAATTTCTTATTTTGTATCAAGATGTCTAGTCTGTCAAAAAGTGTAAGCCAAACGACAACATTGTAGAGGAGTCATACAACCCCTACCTATTCCTACATAGAAATTGGATTACATCACCATGTATTTTTCTCCAAATTTCCAAAAACTACAAGAAATAATGATTTTATATGTCTAATGTTGAATCCACATACTAAATATTCACATTTCTTTGCAATAAGGGAAGATTTCCCACTAGAGTGCCTTACACGACTCTATATCAATGAATTTCAAAGACATTATGGAGCACCTCTCACAATTGTTATTGATTGTGATACAAAATTTAAATCAAATTTTTTGAAAAGTATTTAGAAATATTTTGATACTAATCTTCGATTGGGTACTTCTCATCACCAACAAACAGATGAGAAATCTGAAAGGATAATCCAATCCTTAGAGGACATATTGAGATAATGTAAACATGACTTTCAAGGTATGTGGGATCAATATTTACAATTATATGAGTTTTATTAAAATAATAGTTTCCATTCAAGTATTAAAATCTAACCATATGAAGCATTATACATAAATAGATGTTTTAAAAAAACAAGTTGGGATTATGTTTTTGAAATGAAGCTAGTGGGACAAAATCATGTGGATGAAACAACCAAGAATGTAAACCCAATTCAATGACATATCAAAGAAACTAAATGAAGGAAAAAAATTTATGATAATCAAAGGAAGGATTTTTAATTTTATGTGGGGGATCATATTTTTTAAAATATATCTCTATCAAAGGGTGTTAATGGATTTAGAAAGAAAGGGAAATTAAGTTGCAGGTACATAAGACCTTTTGAAATTCTGGAGATAATTGGACCTATTTAATATCGTTTATCTATGCCACCTAGCCAATCTAAATTACCCAATGTGTTATGTGTCTCATTGAAATGAAAGTGAATGCCAGAATCAATGAAAGACCTCACTTCAGATTGTATATAATTGTAACATGGCCTATCTATCTTTGAAGATCCTTTCTAGATTCTGGACAGTAAAGAGAAAGTGTATAAGAATAAGATGACTCAACAAGTAAAGATAAATTGGAAAAATCATAATATTAAACAGGAAACATGGGATCCTATGTATCATATGTTGAATAACAACCCATATCATTTTGTGAGGTAACATAATGGTATTTTAGGGAACAAATTTTTTTTACAGTGGGGATAATGTAACACCCCATGATTTTTTATATAAATTTAATATAGAAAGTATGAATCGTTGAGTCTTTAAAAAACATGTCTTTGTTATACCCTAACTAGTAAACAAAATTACTCCACCTCTATGATTTTAATTTCAAATAAATGACATACACATCTACGTTTAGTATGATATTTAGAGTCTGATAAGAGAAACATAATTTTTGGTGAATTGTAACATACCCATGTGAATAGTAATATGAATATAAACAAGACCCTTATGAATAATAAATAATATTATTATTTTATTATCTTAAGGTTATAAAATAATGATATCAAGATTTATTTTTCAAAAGTGAAATAAATGAATTAATGTATTAAAATTATAAATTTTCAACTAAATTGTCATTTTGAAAAAAAATTAATATTATTTGGAAATGTGTTTTTGAAAAATGGATTTTATTTTTGAATTATAATTGTCAAAAAATAGTTAGGTTGAATTTTTGGTATTTTTCTGAAATACTCGAATTTTTGATAAATAATAATATATGGTAATATATGGTATAAATAGACTATGAGTTAAAATAGATATTCCTAAAATCATGGATGATGTAAAAACACATTGTTTGTAATCACATGCGCATATTACTATTCCTGGACACAAGAATCAATGGTATTTTTTGTATTTCAGAAAATAATAAAATAATGAGTAAAATAATTGGAAAACCCTCCTCTCCTTCACAATAAACCCCCCTAACTCCATATTCTATACGCACCTCTAATCCTTGTAGATCTTTAATTTTATTCTGAAATAAATATACCTTTTCACTACCAATATCTAGGAGATCATGGTATTTCCAAAATACCAAACCCTCTTCCCTTAAAGAATTTCTCAAGGATGTTATTTCTTGAGTTAAAAATCATTCTTTTATCATTTACATTCATTTCAAATTTTCTTCTTTTCTTATTATCTCCGAGCCTAATCTGTCCAATTAATATTTATAAATCAAGAACCATAAATATAATATAATTATATCTTGTTAATTTTAGAATAATTATCAATATTTTTACTCTCTCTCTCTCTTTTATAAATTATATCATCTTCCATGAAGTTCCAATTTGCAACCTTCATGGACGACGAAGTTTAGTTCATTATTTTCTACTTCATTATATGTCATGAAACCATTTTTATGGTTGAATCCAACTAAAGTATATGTATTATATATTAATTAATATTCAGTATCTAGTATATGTACATAGTATTAATTTACATGATAAAACGTTTTCATAATAATCCTAATACCGCTAAATAATCTATTTGATTGTCATTAATATTTCATCAAATACTTCATCCTCATACCATGTAAAAAATGACTTATATTACCATTAAAACTTATGTATGTTAATAATTAATATATAATTTTAATTCTAGAGAGTTACATCATTTCCAATTGATCATCCATACTCATATACAAATATATGAATCGTGAAATCCAAAGAAACCAACACTCTGGAATGATGGAATTCAATATTATAAACTATCAATAATGAAATAGTTAAATCAATAAAATTACTATAAACTAAAAAATTGCATAATAGGTTTTGAATTGATTTATTAATAAGTCTAATTTCATATCCTATGACATTATGTTCAAGAGAGTAACACATTTAGAATTATGGTTACAATTTTCCACCCGAACACCCATTTTCATTCAGGTTACATATATTATCCACATATGTCAATTAAAATATTATTCATTAATATTTACTCCTCATAATTTATGTTTTGAAATTTTATATATGTTTTCGAACTAGAATCATACATTCATTTTTAAGGAGTTAGATGTTTTTAAATGATCTTTCAAAAATTCATCTTGAAACACAAGCCCGATTCAAGGGAATTTCTCAAAAAATTTCATATTTTCAAGGGAACTCTATACTTTTCTTTTAGAAACCATTATATTTATTAAAAAATACTTTTATTAGGAGTCAAATGGTTATGTACTTGGCTGTGGCCTTTCCCATTTTTAGATATGGTTTTGGCAAAGGCCGTAATAATTTTTAGATGGCTTGACTAAGGCCTTGACTGTATGTTTCAGAATTTCTCTCATATGAATTCCATCATTATGAAAATATTAATGATAGTTCATGTGGTTATTAAACTAGTAGAATAAAAATTATATATTTATATTATATAAATATTTATTCATCTCTTATTCCTACAATAATGCGTTCATGTTTATTTTTAAGAGGCATGTATTTTTAGTTATGACTAATGATTATGTATATTATATCTTCTACTCTATTTCATACCCTTACTGAGTGTCTGATATCACCTCATTCTTATGTTTCATTTTTTAATGACATGAATATTTTTTTAATGATTATCCTAAAAGGATAATCTTATAGTTTTTTATGTTCCCAACAAATCTTATATGTTGTATTTTATTTCATGTTTTAATGGAGAACTTATGTATATATCTTGTTTCCAAATAAACTAAGATAATTTGTCCTTAGGGATGCATATTCCATGTTTTTACACTAATGTAATAACATTAGGCACTAGCTCTGAAAATTATGGGGTCGGGTCCTTACACAACCCATGAAAATGTTGGATGATTTTGCTGCTAGAACTCCCTCATCAGCTCATCCAATATCATGGCATGATACAATGGTCCATGAAAAATCTTTATATAGAGAATGAAACCATCATGGAACTATGCCTTCACAAAAGTGTCTGTAAAATCCTCTGGTGAAACATCTAGAACTATGGTAGGATTAATCAGTAGCCCATGGAACACCACCTTTGTAGTGTGGTCATCTCCTCCCTCGCAGCGTCTGATTTTAGTTCCTCATGGTGGCTTCTCCCCACAATGAAAAAAATGCCTGTGATAGAAACAACATAAAATATACAACTAAAATTAATATTAATGTTCATGACCCTACTAAAAAACTCATATCCAACAACATAATCCTAAATACGGGAATGTAAAAAGGATCGGTCACAACAAAACTAGATACACTACTTCTTTACCTCTCCAAATCTGGGTCTCAGTCATGTTAGTGTTAATCCTTTCAAGATTCCATTTAATTTTCACCTAAATGAACATTTATATTACATTTAAGTTTCAAAATTCAATTATTCAGGAGGGTTAGCAAATGGTTTACCAATTACAAATACATGAGGGCTCATAACACAGAATTAACCAATAACCTGGTTTCCATTCAACTCATACATATCAAAATCACATAAAACATTTAATGTATATTAGTTCATCATTTCCCAGCTCCTAAGGTATCATAAACCATATGAAATAAAATATGAACTCACTCCTCTATCCATTGCAGAAAATCTATCAACACACCAGATATATCAATCAAAAATCCTCTAAAAAAACAAGCAATAAGTTATTCATCTATAATGGCATGTAATTATCTATGGAATGTGAATTACAGAAAGTTACAATATGATGAATGAGATAGAATACCCTCATATAACCATTTTTATATGGAAATAAAACCCACAATTGGTTCAATATTAACAACATAAATAAAAATCATCACCCAATAGTGATATTAAATCTTCTGGAATAGTTAAAATCTAGAAAATAACAATTACATTAGAAGAAATTTTGATATTCCCTATACGCATGGTATCTATTCCTATGAAACAATGGTTACAAAATTACATTTAATTGCAATAATTTTTTATTGTCAACAAAAATTAATTTAAACTAGAAAAGACCTTCTCTCACACCATTTTGTAACATCCCTGATCTAAAAGCCAATTCGTGGTGCCCTGAGCTCGGTTGACCACATGGCCTCAAACACATACCCCCATATTCTAAAGGCTTCTGATTAGTAGTGACGGTCTAGGTGTGTCGTTAGGGATACTTTCCTTCATTTAAATATTATATTACAATGGAAGTCAATCACATTCAATAATGTAATCATATAAATAGGAGGGAAATTATAATGTAAAAAAATATTAGAATAAATATTGAAAATAAAAATTCCTCATATGTACTGAAGAAGATGATACATGTAGCTTGAAAACAACCCAAATAGGTACATGGCAATATATCATAGTAAAACTCTCCAAAAATATCAAAAGACCAAAATGTACAAATAACAACACATTCCTCATCATGGTCCTATTCTCCCCTACTCTAATGAAATGATAAACTACCTATGTTAGGGAACATTCCCCTATCAATACCAACAACCATATAATGTTTTGTGTTCACCACGGTTGAAACAAACAAGGTATTAAATATAAAACCAATTTGGGAACCACCAAATATCTATACATTTCTATCTGTACTATATAAGATATGAAATGAATGTAAAGAAGGTAAATAGTAGTGATGTACCCATGAAACATATCTATTACAAACAAGTGATACCTAATATCCTCTCAATGATCCCAACAAAACAAGTGACATATCCTAACATGGAAGCTACAGTCTATATATAAAAATAACACAACCTTTCCATACATCCTTCCATATATCATCCATATGACCTCTCCGTAGAAGTAATTCATGTCAAATATCTCACAACATTACTGTACAACCAAGCATGTCATAAATTTCACTGCTATTTCATATGTCATGTATCAAACTATACAAGGTCTGGATCTAAGGATTTATTATCCCAGACATTTTCCTCGATTCATGGTATCATATAGATGTAAGATTGGTATCATCCCTAGATAGAGTCCTATGAATATTTATACCAACGTGTCCTATACGATTCTATGAAATTCAGATCCATTTTTTAGAAAATCCCACCAAATCCCATGGAATCAATCCCCAATAATAAATTCCACTCAAGGCATACACTAATACATTCCAGACACATGGAGAACCATCAATGGAATCTATAGAACATTCCATCACCATTTATCAAATCAGTTCCATACGATTCTACCCAGTCATGTAAACACATTCATACAAAACATCACATCAGTATACCCACTCATGTATAACATTTCCTTTTAATCAATCCACACGGGTTTACCCACCAATTTTTCAACATTTTCTATTTAACACATTCTATGGTATAACCCACCCATTAATCACACATCACTGACAATAAATTTAATGTTTATACAGACTCATATAATCAATTTACTTTTATAATAACCCTTTTTATCAATTCATCAATTAACCAATTCATTGTGAATAGTTAATAACATGGTAGAGGATTCTAAAACATCTTCGAATAAACCCATTCATCTCCTTCCATTTACATTTCCCCCCTAGAACAAGGAATGGTCATAAAAACACCACTTGGGTGGTTTGACATGGCATATAAATCGTACACATAAATGATTCACCCCATGGGTGACCATTGGATGGGGAAAAAACCACCAAAACATCACTATAAACCTATGGGAATACCTATTAGGTCCTATTTCTTTTAATAGAATTAGATATTTGAATTTAGGTTTTATGATTTATTTAATGGTGGGTCGAATAACGAATGATATCTCTATAAAGAAGAAAAGGCTGAAGGAATCAAATAGAAGACATAACATATCTCTGTAGTGGAGTTCTCATCCAATATAATGTCCTATTTTGAATAGGTTCAGATAAAATATAATTATTGAATGAAGAATAAGAAATTATAAAATATGAACCTAAATCCAAATAGTGCTATCAATATCAAGAATAATAGATAACAGTTAATAAAGACTTAAGGTTGTATCGTTATGGTTCCAAGGTGAGAAACAATTCTTGAATTAGAGATCCGATGGAGAATATACATCAAATTAAAGGTTATAATCCTTTGAGATCCTGTCAATCCCTCCCCTATACTATGAATTGAAATGAATTAGGATATAGGTTTAATCAATTATTTATATTAATTTAAAAACTACTAAAATCCTCAAAACATAGGGTTCATGTGGTTTCGGTGGAATATTTATAAAATAGTGCATCGATAGGTCACAAATTCCTCTAGGTGAAGGGGAACACGCATATTTACCAAACCATAAAAAAACCATGAACTAACCCTCAATAATAATCTGTACAAACTGTAGTCATGGATGCACAATCGGGGGACACTTCTCACTTAGTTTCCTCAAACAATGCATCCAATTTCATGCCTTATATAGCCTCACACGGTTGATTCAAACCATACGGCCTACCCCACATGGATTTTACTAACTATGCCCTTCTCTAAAAATCACCCAAACATGTGTTCTAGGTTCTTATGAATCCAGTGACACTATTTACACCCGCGATCAGATTGGGTACTTACATAAGGCCATATATAAGCATTAATAATGAAAAACAAGGGGTCTGTACCTCATACGAAAACACCAGATCGAACATTTTCGATATAAAACCATTATTCATATTCCTACCTAATAGGGTCAATAATTCCTTAGAATTTGGAATTAAATCAGATTATATACCCCAAGATTCACTTAGTTTTAGTTAAATTAATTAATGGTATATGATTATATCCAAAATAACTAATTCCATGGAATGCGTAATAAACACTATACATATTGTGATGGTTAACATAGAATTTGAGTCCCCTCATATACCTTCTAATGCATGGAGACAACATGACTCAAACCCACCACATGTATTCATTACATAGTGAGAATCTTCCTTACTATGTGGGTGAGATCCTCCACCCATAGAATCCTCAAACATCACCTGAGATACCTTTTAAATATTGGATCCCCCCTTCTACCTCATGAATCCATCATACAAAATGATGATGAAACAGACATCCCAATTGGTGGAACGACCATAAATTCTCAAGGAAACTAAGACTGGTGTGTATACCCTTCCAACACAAGTAATAGGAAAATGGACATTGACCCATATAAGTCGCATAATCTGATCATTTTGACTAAAGTGCACTCTTACTGCTGCAATGATGAGGCTCATCCTTCTTTTTCTTCAATATTGAAAACTAACCCATTAAGCTTCCTGAAAAAAGAACACCACTAAGACCACTATTCCAAAACAAATCTTCCAAATCAATAGCTACCCTCTGATCAAAATCACAATAAAATATTATAAAAAGGAGAATAAGAATAGAACTAATATGAATCCTTGAAATCACCATAAAACGTAGATCCTTGAGGTAATCATTCATGAGGATATTCAAATAGACTTTTACCAAATTGTTAAATAATGAGGTATACTCTATCACTGAAATAAATAATTTTCTCCAATTTTATAAACTTAAGGTTCTTCCCCACACTCATGTTATCTGGGTAGAACATTCAAATAAATGAAACCTTGAATTTTTTCTATATGAGATCCTCATGCCTCATTGAATTCACCATCAACTCCCACAACTTCATACCCTACCGTTACAGCACATATGTGTTCAATAAAACTTTATATTCTTTATGGGACTTCAATAACCCAATGATATTATTAATAAAATCCAACCACACCTCAATCTCATTGGCATCTTTTTAACCAAAGAGAACTAGTAATTTTTCCACATAAACTTCTGAGCATAGTCCACCATCTATGTCTTCCATCAAACAGCCACCTAAACTGATGATTGGTTCATTTGAATTATCAACTCAACAAAAGTTAACTGAAGAGGGGGGTTCAACTACATTTTATTCTTCATGGTACCCTCTTTATTAATGGATTAGATTATTCTATGAGGAATGATCTTCATGAATCAAGGATATAGAATCCATCAAAAACAATTCAATATCAAACCATTTTAAATAATCCCAATGAAAACCTCATCATGGGTACTAATAATAAACATTGATGTCAAGATGAACACCAATTGAAATATGAGAGAAACTACTATAAATTTAAAGTATTTTCCTTTGTGCCTGATTTTCCTACATGCTTATACTAACTATGTGATAATTGTGTAGGTTTCACTAGTGTTGGTAGTCACGGCCACATTGTAAATAAAAAAATACTCCAAATTTTGTGCCAT
Source organism: Viscum album (assembly GCA_963277665.1). Lineage (NCBI taxonomy): Eukaryota > Viridiplantae > Streptophyta > Magnoliopsida > Santalales > Viscaceae > Viscum > Viscum album. Next base: position 1,443,424,757 of record OY728155.1, on the reverse strand, counting down.
AACTGTTGGACTCATCTAGACGACCTTATTTCACACCCAAAACTGAAATTAATCCCCAATGATTTCCCTAAGACTCAAAAAATACAGGTAAATACCTAAAAATATAAAAATTAAAAACCCTTGCCATTATTAACACATTGGAATAATCCTAAACCAACCATTGAATCTCGATGTTCGACATAGATTAGATGTGACTATACACTCCTGTATTCATTCCACTAGAGTTTTGATTGTCCTAGAATTAGTCTACCATTGACTCTCAAATATTAACCCAACTATAATACCATTTTATAATGAACTAAATCGATTCATATATAGACAGATCCATTTTATAATTTTTGATACATGATTTTCATATTATAAATATCAAATTGGAATTAATGTCATAAATCGTGAGGCCTAGTGTCATTGGGTGACTTTGTCTGTATTAATTAAAAGGATCTTAAAGCATAAAATTCTTATTTTAATCTCTACAATGAGCTCATAAAATCCATTTGATCTCCTAAAAATAATGGGATGACCTATAAAATAATTTAATAAAAGGGTTATTTTAAATTCCTAGTATGGTAATAGACATGAGAAGGAAACATAATATGTCAGTCACAAATATAACATGATATCATAAATGAGAAGGATCTGGAGTAATTACATGGAATATTATCTTAAAAAATATCTTCATAATATTATAGAATCATATGAAATGTTGAAGCATCATATAAAAAGACATAATATTGAGTCAAGTATAACTACAAAGACAATATTACATGGAAGAAAATTCTCCACAATGGAATAGGATTACTCCCAAAACCCATACATAACACTTCACGAGACTAAATAATTACCGAATGGATTATAGTAAAATTTAGGAACACCCATAATTACATGTTTGTGATCATATGTGTTTCAAATAAAAGAATAAATCACATGTAAAACATAATAACTACTCATGGAAATGAATTAGGTGGAATAATTTATCTTCATATCATAATCACTGGAATGTTCTTAATGAATGCATTTGAGAAATTATTCTAATGAAATTGTTATCCCATTAATGGATGGGAGAAGAGGCTGGGTATATAGTTGGAATAAATATTTAAATGATTTATAACAATTATATAACATTAAAGGGTAGTATAAAGTGACTTAGAGATAGTATGTTCACAACCCAAAGGAAAGGGTGGTTTAGAGAGATCCCTGGACTCGAGCCTGATTTATCGCATGCATTATTTATATTTCGGAAAAATAAAATTCAATTAATTACCCACTTACTAAATAATATTGTTCAATTTTATTATTACTTTAATTTAATGATTTTATATATCATATTTATTATCATAAATAATTAATTTCATGTTAGATGTTTTAGTAATAAATGACTCATATATCCGAAATCTCTTTGGTAAGATGAATAAGTCAAAGGGATTGTTATTTAATCATATATATAATTTTATTCATGAAATAATTAATATTTTTATTTATATATGTTTTTATACCATCCATGATCTATGGTTTCTGAAAAATAAACAATGTTATAATCATATAGATGGTAGCTCATGCGTCCACATAAATAACATTTCAATTTTTCGAAGATCATGATAGAAATAAGGAAAGTGAAAATTTATCTTTATAGGATTATAATTATATCATAAATATCATTTTCTTTTTTAAATAACCTTACATATTCAATCCATACTATGTGGTAATAAAAATGAATCAATCCGCTCTTTGGGGTGATAGTTTGTTGTTCACACGAATGACATTATCATATATTCAATGAATTTTTACGTAATAAATTAGAAGATAAATTTAATTTATATAATTATTAATATATAATGAAAAAAATATATGAATATGAAATTAATACTCATTAACTGACATGTAATTATTATGTGAAAAACGATTCACATCACTTCTTAAGGCTGTAGTCTACAGTACACACGAGCGAGAATATGTTAGTCTCTATAGAATTGAAATTGACAATAATTATTTGATATTATAATTCAATATGTATAATTATATCATAAAATATTTAAATAAATAAAAAATAGTTCATTATATATAGTCCTAAGAAGAAGTGATGGAAATCAAATTATGTCAATTCGCAAGGAGATAACCCTTGGTACACACGATCAATGACTTCAATCTCTATTTGAGGGATGAGATAATTTTAGATCATTTACATTACAAAAAATATACAAAAATATATGAAATATTATTAATTTAGTATATCAGTATTTTTAAGGAATATTTTAATGAGGTCTAAGAGTAACTAAAAGAAAATGCTCGGGTAAGAATGATACCTTTTCTTTTGACAACCTTTTTAGGATTAAGAAAAAATCCATCCTAAATTTTATTTATCATAAAAGAGGATTCAATAATTTTGGGATGGGAGTAATTAAGTTATTTGGGAAGTTATTGGCATATAAAATGGGATTTAGAATTGTGTAAAGGAAAGGATAGGGGTGGCCTTTTATTATTGGGGGAGAGAGCATAATTTTAATTTTTGAATAGAATGAAAACATTCCAAGTTATTATCATTCCAATTGGATAAAATATGGGAAATTTTCAATAAATAAGAGATATAATATATAAAAATGACCATTAAATTGGAATTAGAGAGTCTTGGGTCATTTTATACTATTATTTATTTAGAGTAAAACATGATAATCCTATTTTACTTTAACCGTAGTAAATATATTTTTAAAATTTTCACTATTAATTATGGTAAAAAATAATTTGAAATTATTAGATAATATAAATTAAAATGATTACAAATATGGAATATTTTTTTTTCAAATTCAACTCAATGAAGTGGAATAATTTAATCATTAAATAATTTGATAGTGGTGTTTAAATATTGAATTTTCAAGATACAAGTTTTTAAATGAAATAAAGATATAATTTTATGTATTAGAAAAGTAATCATAATTAAATTAATTTAAATAAATATTTATTTATATATATAATGTTTTATTTTTATTTAATAATTATTTATTAGGGGTTATTTCCAATTTTCGAAATGGAGAATCACTATTCATTATAAAAATGTTTTCAAAAAAGTTTTTTAATTCCAAAAAAATATAATAAACTATATAATAATGAATATTTAAAAATAATTATTTTTATTAAATGTAAATAAATAATAAATAGGTTAATTTGAAATAAAATTAAAATAAAAATGAGACTTTTTTATTAATAATAAATTGAATCTTTTTAAAAAGTGGCATTTTTCTGTATTTATATAAATATTTATTTTCTCTAAAAAATAAAAATAATTATACATAATTTAATATATATTTGATTATTTCAAAAATGATTCTAATTTTATAAAATACCATCTCTAAATTATCAAAATATACTTATAATATTATCTCAAAAAACAATAAAACTCATTTTTGGAATTACAATTTTTTTTAAAAATTATCTTTATTCCTAATTGTTTAGAAAAAACATTTATATTATATAGTACATATATATATATATATGATAAATAATTTAATACTATTAATAACTTAATGTTTAAGGTATATGTAGAAAAATAATTATTTAAATTATCATTGTTATTTGGGGTTTAAGGATTTAAGTCACATACACTATCGAATAAAATTTCCGCTTTTAAAAACATGGGATGTTCCATTCCCACCCCCATTAAATAATTATGCAAACAAAAGTTTATATTACATACCTAATTGAAAATAGGTGAGGGTATTCTTACATCATAACCTATTCCATTTCTTAATTTTTCTCATCAGACATATGGTTTCACTACAACACATTTACATGGAGAGTTGTTTTGTTTTGTAGAACATTATCTCGATGATCTAAAATCATCAGCAACTACTCCACATAAGAATGGAATTTCACCAATTGTACAACATTGAAATTCAGTACAAGTGAGGGTTATGTTATATTATTCCTCAATAGGGATACATGAATCACATCATGTACTTGAGATAGGATTGATGTGATTATTTTTCGATAGGCCACCATTTTGATCCAATCAATGATCTCAATTGGGTGATATGCGTACGACTAGGCTTTCAATTTTTCCCAAACATCTCGAATTTATTCCATGGGGATATATATAAGAACTCATTATCTCCATCCCCAAACACCTAGTCTAAACTAGGATTTCTTACATTGGACTTTGGTCAATTGTTGTAGACTTCCTGTGATGTTAAATGGTTTAAACAGTATCTATCATCTCTATAGCACGATCTAGTCCAGTCATATTCTGTTATCAAACATCATCACAACATGTCGTAATCTAACAAGGATTCACATACATAGCTTCATAATGGTACTTTTGATTTCTAGATTGAAAACTACTGTAATATAAGAACTCTACTAGGAGAATTTGATTATAACATCATTACTTTAAATCCCTTGAAAATGGAAACAACATTTCATCCAATGAATAGTTTATTCTAATAGATTAATCATCTCTATGAGTACGATATTTAGTAAAAAATATATGTTCCATATATAAAACATTCTTTAAATTTCTCTATAAATTTTAGGAAACATTATATAATGATATAAGAAACAATTTAGAGGAACTCAATGTAATTTAACCACTTTAATTATATATATCATAGTGAATATTTCATGAAATAAATATTCCATGAAGGAAATGAAATGTGTCAACATTGGTAAGATATTGACTACCACCCAGAGGGCGTTATTACCTTTAGTTATCATTTGATGAAATCAAGGGTTATAATTTATCATTTCCATACTAAAATGAGAAAATATTGAATTATAACCTTAAACATATTTCATCCATAATTTATTTATTGGAATACCATTCATCGATATAGAAATTCAAAATCCATATATTTATGTTATCTCACAATATGTTTTTCTTAATATATATATATATCTTATTAATTTATAGATAAATAAATAAAAATGAGTAATGTGAATTATCAAAAATCTCCCAAGTAATAACAAATTTCTATGGGACACAAATCCTAGATCCAAACTTTATAACTCCATCATGTGAAAAGTTGAGCACTAAAATATTTTTTACCTTTTTCTATAGAACCACATCATTATTTTGATCCCTTTGATCCTATCAAGCATAGATGGTTAAAATGTATTTGAGAACGGAAATATGATTATCATTTTAGTATTTCCAAATACATAATTTTAAAATATATTAATAAGGGATCCTAATCAATTTTCATCATTTGTAAAAATTTTGGATCATTTCTACATACATCATATTCCATTATGTTTTCTTTTCCTGGATGATAATGAATTGGGCAGTTATAGTCATTAATATACGTTAAACAAATTTACTAGAGGATTTTATGATTATTAAATGAAAATATATATTTTATTATTTTATGATCTATATATATTTCACATTTTTCCCTATGGAGGTATTGTCCCCATATTTTCAATGAAATGATCACTGTAGCCCACTCTAAGTCATGTGTGGGATAGTTCTACTTATGAAACTTCATCATCCTTGCGTAATAGACTATTTATTATCATTTTTAATTATTAAACATCCCCAAAAAATATTGTAATCTTCATTATTAATAAAAATGAGTTCATCACTTGAGAGAAGCATAAGTACTATAATAGTTACTAAACTTTTTCCTATTCCTTAAAGCTCTTTTTCATTCACTGGGGTAGAAAAACATTACACGTCCTTTCATTTGGGATAAATCTGAATATCATCTATAATGACTACCAAAATTTTATTAATGTAATATCTGATGATTGAATTCATCAAGTACAAAAACAATTCTTGAGAATTGATGAGTCAAAAAGGCATTAGTATAAAATATGGTTTTCTATTCCTTTTCTAGATGGATGCTCTTGGAATATCACCTTTTTAACCCATAATTGGTGATATATTGACTAAAAGTCCATCATAGAGAAATTTGGATCCCCCATAGTTAATTAAACAAGGAATGTATCATAATAAGGGGGTATATGTCCATGATAATAATTTTTTAAGTGCATGATTATCAATAAATTGTCATATTGACCCATCATTCTTTCTGATGTAGAGGAATGACACACCGCAAAAGGAATAACTTGTGTGTATAAAACCCATTCTGGATTACCTTGTAACTGCTTATTCAGTTTTCCCAAATCAATAGTTTCCAATATATACAGTTTCATACACATGTTTTGAGATCCGTGTATATGTTTAGTTGATAATTCATTCTCTCTATCAGGAGAAAGAATAAAAAACAACTTGGGAATACTTAAGTATATTCCCTTAGAATGGGAAAGACTTTAATCATTAATCCTATAACACTGAGATTTGGTGAAATATTTATTTTGAATATATTTTATATATTTGAAACTTTATGTGACATTAAAAACAAATTTTAGATTTCATTAGACATAATACTCGGCTGGTCTTTTGTTACACATAATTCTGAGTTTAGCTTACATTACACAAAACACTTAGTTTTAACAAAATGTTACATACTGTTAAAATATTATTATATAATATGATAGTGAACCCAAAGATATTTGAATAGTAGTTATAAATTAGATTAAATAATTTAGTAAAAAATAGTTTATAATGATTACATAACAATTTATTTTATGACGATTTACTTTTAATGGAATCTAAAAACCTTTTTAAAATAAATGAAAATACTTTCCTAAAAATAATTTTGAGGCGCACAAGTGTGTTCTAAATCATAAAACTGAATAAAAAAATTCCTGAATTATATTAATTATGTTTATTTATGATAATTTCAATATAATTATAAATATTTATCTTATATTTTTTCTATACATGTGACAAGATTAAATCCAATTTTAATCTTCAAATATTATTATTCTTAAAAGAAGTTTTGTCCACTTTGTTGAACATAAATTAAAATTAATTATCACCACTTTTAAAAAATTAATTTTAAAAAATATAATTTTAATTTTAAATCATAATCGAAAATATATATTCAGATTAATTTTTGGGAATTTATGAAATGTATCATATTTTGTTGAATAGTAAAATAATAAATTTTAATGGAATTTATCATTTTTGTTAATTTTATTTATAAAGTTAATTTATGTTTTTAATTTGTTTTAATGTTAAATAAAGACATTAAAATATTTATTAATCATATTTATTTTATTTTTTCATTAATAAAAATGAATATTGATATAAAAACACTATAATATTTTAAACATTTTCTCTTTAAAAACTCACATTCTCATCAAGTATAATGGATTACTGTTAGACTACAATTTTTCACTATAGTGTATTTAATATTGATAAATAGATTCCATATTTTTTATAAGAAAAAAATATATTATATAATATGTTATAATTTGTTTTTGAAAATAACAATAGTTAATATAATAAAAATTAATTATAGCTTTTATGGTAAAAAAGGGATTATAATGGGGGAAAAATGAACATATAAGGAGAAAATGATGTATAATAATTTATAAAATATATTTTATTGAAATATTTAGTCCTTATAATTTCTATTCTAAGTATTTATTCTATTTTGGAGCCTTGTGGTGTAACACCCCATGATTTCACAGTACGTTTCTCTTTGAATAATACTATATCGTGTGATGTACACAACACCGAGATCGAGCACACCATGACCTAACAAACTAACAATTTTGAAAGAGTTTATTAATAAAAATAACCATATTTTGAATTATATATATCCCATATAATTTTAAAAATCATCTTTTGTGTTTCATAGATATAATATAAATACAAATTAAAATTTTCAGATCAAAGAAGTAATTTTTTTAAAAACGCGGTTTGATTCTTTTTAATGGAGAACCATTTCTAAATCAAATATTTGATAGTTTTATATGTTAAATATGATTAAATTAAATTCTTATTTAGAATCGGGACATTAAAATTTATTTTGGATAAATTTTTGTTTTTTCTGATAATTTTCATATTTTGATGAATGATGAAAGATTCTAAATTTAAATTGAAATTTTTTTAATCAGAATAATTTATAGTGTTAAATTATAAATTTTAATGTTTTAAAAGTATAATATTATTATATTTTTATCATTTAATCCAATCTCAGTCATTTGATATAATTTCACTTTTAAATTGGGCATAAACACATATCAATCATTTTTGGATTCAAAATTTCAAAATTATATTTGGGTGAATTTTTAGATTTTTCTGAAAAGATTAAATTTTTAATGAATAGTGATAAAACTGTATTATTGTTTACAAACCGACTTTTTATTTGAATTATTAAATCTTTTATTTAAATTTATGTTAAGTAAAAATAGATTCATAATACCAATATTAGTTCAATTTAAATAATTGGTTTTATTTTCTAATAAAAATAGAGGAATACAATTAAATTGAATTTTTTAACGTCTTTTACCCACCTTCCAGGATTGTTAGAAAATTTGCATAAAACATAATTTTATCAATTATGCGAATTTAATTTAAAAAATACAAGAGGTACGATTGATATAAGTAAATAAAATGTGGTTCAATGAGGTGAAAATAATTTTTGGTGAATAGTAACTTTTGAATTTTAGTTACTATCGTTAAAAGTAAATAGGGTAATAAAAGGTAAAAATGATATTATAATTACGCTATCACAAGTCATAATAATATTGGATAAGTTTATTTCGACATAAATCAACCATAGGAATAAGATATGATCCATTTTTTGTACTTGGATTAGATTAGGACATTTATTATTATTTTATTTAAAAAAGAGTTTAAAGTGTTAAATTCAAAGTTTAATGAGTAAAATATTTTTATTATAGAGTTATATATAAGATAAATTCGACTAAAAATATTAATTAGAAATCTAAAAATATTTCCTACATAATTGTATTTTATTTATAATTCTCTGACATTAAATAATTAAATTTATTTATGACACAATGATGATGTAATAATTACCTTAATAATGAAATATAAAAAAATTGATATTTTAAATATCTAAAAAAATTTATATTGAGACTTTTGAGGAAATAGAAGAATTTTTTGTTTAATATTACATGTTATTGGTGATTAAAACCATTTTTTGGAGTAATAAATATTATAGGACTTCATCAAAAATAAAATACTAAAAAGTTTCAAAATTGTCATAAATGAGTATTTAAAACAAATATTATATTAAAAATTGATATAATATTCATTAAAAGATATGTTTTTGCCAAAGGACTTCTATAAAGTTACATATATAAATAATGAATCAAATGGGGGTTTCTTTTTAGTATATACTATATTTATTAACCATTTAATATAAACATTCATGAAAACATGATAAATGTCATACTAGTTAACTAAGAGTTAAATCTAAAAGATAAGGTTAATATGGTGACCAAAAGCTATCTAAAACCTATTGGTAGAGATATTTTAGACCCATACCCACCTTATAATCTAAATAAATTCTTTTATATCCATTTGAAACTGAATATTATTTTATTATAAAATAATATTTCAGTGTTTTCCTAAAGAGACCAAAACCTCTCTTACAAATGGGAACTTCCCCTTCTCTCAACAATCACACCTCCAAATCCATTTGGATCAGCCAAAAACATTCCAAATATCCTCCAAACTACCCAAAATTAATCCTAGAGGACTTAATTTAATCATAATTCCAACCGATGGATCTCTTTTGATCTAATCACAGGGAAGCACCCGAAGAACAGGTAATTATTTCACCGCCTCTTTCAAGTTCTTTTCTTCTTCCACATCCTCTTTATTTGCTGTTTCCCTACTAAAATAATAAATACAGTACCTTGTACATACTATTATGTTATTTTAAATATAGAACATCCATATTCATTATTTTATCCATCCAATGAATGACATGTCACCATACGTGTGTACGTACGGCTTACCATCTCCACGTCGTGGTGTAGTTTTTTATTCAAACACCCCATTATTTGGATGGGTATAATAATGATTATAAATCATTTAAATAATAATTATAACTTGTTAATAATTATTTATAAATGATATACCATCCAATTACATATTATTTCACCATCAATATATTGGTATTGTCACTCGTGCGTATGTATGGATTACCGTTCCACGAACGTGATGAGATTCATTTCCCATCATAACTATTCAAGAATAGATTTAATTTTATGATTAAAAATAATAATTTTTAAGAACATAATATCATTATAGATATAAGTAATATACATTCTTTCCATAAGAAACATGCGTTATATAACAAAACATTTAATGAAAAATGAATCAGTTAACACCCGAAACAATGATACTACTGAAATATTATTAATAAAGAAATATTGATAGATCATATATGATATCCAATTTATGTATATGGTTCATTTATAATTTAATAAAAAAAATCACCATCATACAAGAGGATAACAAACCCTCATCTAAGGAAAAGTACTAGGTAAGGAGTTTTCATCACACTTTTATTCCCGTGAGTTCATTCTATATTTTCCACTATTTCTTTTTATGTGTTGTTTATACTGCCCATGGTTGTATTATATTAGTATAATAAATTTTTTATGGGTATTTACATCATCATAGTATGATCATTCATTATAGGGATGCATGTTTCATAAGTTACCAAATCGGTAAGCGAATTTCTTATTTCAATTTATACTCATTGGGTTTTACAAAAACATAATTGATTATTTAACTCCAAGATTTTGTGTTAAATTAGTATTTATTTATTTATGAAGTAATTTTTACTCCCAATTGTGTTGATATAATTTTTATACACATAATCAATCCACTTATAAACCCTCATGTCATCGATATGAACTTTATAAGAGTAATATTTACTCAATTTCCATTCATTGACTTAAAAATTCCAGTCATTTGTGTTGTTTTTACAAGAATATGTGTGAATTTCCTTTGATTTATTTACACTGAATATCATATAATATTGAGTGTATTTATTTTTTTACACATAATTATTCTTTTTATTTATCATTAACCTAAGGATATGTTCTTTATAAGGGATTTTAACTCAATTTACATTCCTTTGAGACTTCATTGTTTTTATGCACCAATTAAATTTTGTATGGTGTATATACTGTTCTTTGACATAGTATATCATGAATCCATTTATTCTCATGATATACTAATGTTTTTATTACCTCAATTATTTTTATCAAATCATCTCTTATATGGATAGGCACTCTAAATAAAATATCGTTCTAAATGTTTTAATGATTTATTATTAGAAATCTATTTCATTATTGACAATGTTTAAAAAATGGTGTTAAATATCTACTTATATGGACATTATTGTTTTAAATTTAAAATTTATTTTAAATGTTTCAAAGTGGTATTGGACAATTTGATTAAAAAAATCTATTTTTAATAGATTGTTGATAAATAGTGAGACTTTTAAATATTTTCATGAAAAATGGGATATTTATCTCAAATATTTTTATTGATTATTATCATCTATGTCAATATGATTCATTATTATTGACTGAGTATGATTTATATGATCACTAATATTTTATTTAATGTGTTATATTTTACTGTGGATGTGCTATTTTTATACCATTCATGGTTTGTGGATAACATATTGACATTTCTTATGCCTGTTTAAATATAAATGCTTAGAATATGTTTCAACCTTTTCAATGGAAGAATAAATTGGACATTTTAATTGAAAGGTGGATCCTTCTATAACTCCTTGATGCATCGGTAGGTCTCATGAGATAAGCCAGTGTCTTGGAACAAGGCCGTGACAAAATCTTATTTGTAGTATTGGCATGAGGGCATGACTCCGTGGTTATGATGTCCGACATTATGCATTCCATCATTATGAAATTGTTTATTGATATTATTTTTTATTATTAAAATATTCAAATTTCTATAAGAACAAGTAAATGGAATTATATGATTTATCATTTCCATATTATATTGAAGTTTGTGTTTCAATGGCTTGAGTTTTAGTCTTACACATTGCCTTAAATGTTTATGCCTATTTATGATAGTTTCCACTATATGGCTATCCTTACTAAGTATCTGAGCTCACCCCTTTATTATGTTTTATTTTTACCATAATGAAAATATGTATATTACTATTAACATGTTGGAATAGGTTAGGGGATATAATAGTTATAAATTGGGACGCAATGTTTTTTTCATGATGTAATGTAAAAATTATGTATGTTTCTAGTACTTCCAAGGATACTAAACTGATCTTTCATTCATTACATGATTCCTTGTATCAAAATAATTTTATATAATAAATCACTGACTCTTGGTTACTGGGGTTGGGGCATTACATTTTGTATTATAGGGATGTTTAGTACAAACCTTGGAAGCTAGATTTAGAAAATCACTGATTAGAAAACATTACCCTAAGATAGACTTTAAGGAATAGTATATAAGATCATCCAAAAAAAATTTAATTTAAATATTATATGGGGTTTCCAAGAAATATATCCTTGCCTGGATACAAGAAGAAATACGAGGCTCTAGAATAGATGTATTTAGGAGTGAAATCTCCAACCAGGTGTTTCAGGCTTGACCTGGCATATCCTGGTACACAAAAACGGGCCTTGATGCACTCTTAGTTACGACACTCCTAGAAGATATGTTTATGATAATTCATATTTACATTACAAAACAATTTAATGGATATTAATATAAGATGAGAATAAATAACCTCAGTTAATCCTAATGTTTTTTATATTGAGAATAAGGTGTAATGATATTCTCCAAATGGTTTTATGAATCCCACTATAATTTCGTGTGTTAGTCAATGATTGGATTACAAGGAAGTCATAGTAACATTGAAAATGACATACAAGGTGGGAATGACGGTGGAAATGAGATACTAAATAGAATGTTTATATGTGTAAAAGATATCGTGTTCGTGCCAATGTAGGTTTCATAAAATATTATCAACAATATAAACATTATATAACTCCCAAACTCAAAAAAGAAGAGAAATGCAGAGATTAATAAGAGCTCGAGGAGTGGGAACCATTTAGAAACAAAAGAAAGATTTTAATCATTCTAGAAATGAAGAAGGAGACACCTAGGAAAGTGTCTCAATGGAACAAATGAATATATTATGTGTGAGAGTAAAGGACATAATGTAATGAACCACTTAAGAAAATGAAGAGTATTATGGATTAGAATAAAAATTATCCTATGAATCCAATTACAATAATTTCTCATAAATGTAAGGTTACTTGGCATTACCCAAGTCAATGCTCTATTCAATATGATAACCTATAGGTCAAATTCAGAACCTATATGGAAATAAATGGATAGAAAATTTAAGTATCAATGATCTTTTTTATGGGATTACATTGGCAGATAATTCTCTTTTATGTGTAAACCTGCAGTTTCTTATTTGAAAATTCTATTTGAGGAAGAATTATCGTTTCTTTTTTGGAAATTTTTCTAGAGATCCGTTTTATTTTATATGATCCTGGAATTTGAAGCAATTACATGTTATTAAATTTTGGGTTGAAAAATCTACTAATGGGATATAATTTGTGGTTAAATTATGTTGTAGTTATTTTGAGGAATTTCTCTCATTTTGGGAATGTTATATAATAAAATTCTCTAAAAAGGAAAACACTCCAAACGAGTGACAACACGCCATTGAAGACAAAGTAGAAAGAATTGAACCCACAACAAGATTTTGATTGGGATTTATCACCTACCATTGTACTACGTGAAGTCCCTAGTTTTTGTGAATAATTATTTTTAGTTAAATGATTCTATTGATTAACAATATGTTTATTTGAGATCATATGTTTTTTCAAATGTATATCCATGGTATAGGAAAATTATATAGTTATTATGTGCTGAATGTTATTTTTGAAGACGTGCTCTCTGTTGTGAAAACTATATGCCTAAGGAAAATAGAATAATACAGAATTTCATATGAGGAGTAGTGATGGTTTTTTTATTTTGGAAGAATCTATGTTTTTTATAGATTTTCCGGTTATTAATGGAAATGATTAACCTATCATAGAGAATGCGAAATATGGTTTATTATACTTCAATATGAGACTTTACGAGTAGTTTATGTTATTTCTAGATAAATGTTAATATTTAATATGAAATAATATGTTATTAAATTCTTCTTTGTTTTGTATTCCAATACTATTTTGGATTATATTTAAATATTTTTAGGACAATAAATTATTGAATAGTATTTATTGAACTTTGGGTATTATTGTTTTAATTATAGAAATTTAGATTTGTATTTATTTATCTAAATTATTATCCTTTTTTGGGTCATCTGATATGGTACTAACCATTTCTATTATGGTTAATATATAAAGTCAATGGAAATCTATAGTTCATCCTTTGTGGATTATGTGATTCTCTATAAGTTTATTCTAGCACTTTAGGTGTGATAAAGTCATCTAGAATACTCATCAATTGATGTAAAAGATGTGTTTGTGGTAGAAATTAGTTAATGGATTGAAATCTAATTATAAAGTATTTTTTTCTTATTCTATGAAGAAATTAATTCTTAATCCTTCGGGAAAGGATCTTAAATTGAAAATTATATTATCCTAATACCTTACATTGTTCATCATAGAATTATGGATTAGAGGAGCTCAATTTTCATTCATTTTTTGTGATTGATGATCTCTGTCACTCCCTATAATGATTTACATTTTACCACCAATTATAATTTCCACTAATTATCACTTATTTTAAATACTTAATTGGTTGTGACATTTTCATTTCTCTTTCCCTCTTATTAAGTCTAAATTTCATTAACTCAATTTCTGATGGGGGTTTTCCACAAAGGTATTATCTATTTTTTAACCATGTATTTCAGAAGAACAATTTCAAATTGCTAGGATGCAATTAATTTAATGAGGATTGAATGTAACATCGCAAGCTTCAACGGTATGCTTCTATTTCAATAATTCAATAGAGTGTGATGTACAAAACACTAAGTTCAAGCACACCATGACATATCAAAATAGCTATTTAGAAAGTGGTTATGAATATTAATAACCACATTTTAATTTATATATATATCCCATATAATTTTAAAATTAATCCTTTGTGATTATTAGACATAATATAAGGAAAAATTAATTTTTTCATATAAAAAAAGTATTCTTTTTTTAAAAAATGTAGTTTTCCACCTTTTAATAAAGAACCCATTCAAATTAAAATATTTGAAACTTAAATATATTCAATTTTATGAAATTATACTCTACTTTATAAGATGGAAATAAAAATTAATTTTGGATAAATTTTTGTTGTTTTTCTAATAAATTTCATATTTTGATAAAAAACGAAAGATTCTAAATTTTAATTGAAGACAAAAATTTCAGTCAAAGTAATTTATAGTGTTAAATTATACATTTGATTGGTTTTGATTTATAATTATATAATATTTTTTTTATTTAATCCAATTTTGGTCATTGGAAGTAATTTCACTTTTAAATCGGATATAAACACATATCAATATTTTCATAGTTTATACTTCTCAAAAGTCCCCTTTTTGGTTTTGAAAATAGGAATTAATTTTAAATTAATTAAGTAATCCTCATTGTTTTGAATTTGGTAAAATAGAAATAATTTTTGGATTCAAAGTATCAAAATTATCTCAGAGTGAATTTTTAATATTTTTCTTAAAAGATTAAATTTTTGATGAATAGTGAAAAACTATGCGTTATTGTTTAAAAACATACTTTTTATTTAAATATTTATTTATTTCATTTAAAATCTTTTTCATTAAAAATAGATACATAATACCTATATTATTTCAATGTAATTAATTGGAGTCATTATATATTAAAATTAGATGTATTAAATTTTATTGAATTTTTTAACGTCTTTTACCCACCTTCAAGAAACGTTAGCAAATTTTCACAAAATGTAATATTTCCACTTTTGTGAATTTAATTTCAAAAATCCACGATACATGGTTGACATCAGTAAATAAAATGTGGTTCAACAGGGAGAAAATATTGTTCGGTGAATTATAACTTTTGAATTTTATTTAACACAGTTAAAAGTAAATAGGGTAATTAAAGGTAAAAATAATATTATAATAACCCCAACACAAGTCATGATTCTGTTGGATAAGTGTATTTCGAACAAAATAAACCTTAAGAATAAACTACACCCCTTTTGGTTCATATAGATTAGATTAGGACATTTATTATTATTTTATTTATTGAAGAGTTAAAGGTTTTAAATTCAACATTTAAAAACTAAAACATTTTTTATATAGGCTTATATATAAGATAAAATCAACTATAAATATTCATTATAAATTTATAAATATTTCCTACATAATGTATTTTTATTTAGAAATATTAGACATTAAATAATTAGATTTTTTATGACATAATTATGATAAAGTAATTAACATATTAATGACTTATAAAAATAATTGTTATTATAAATATCCAAAAAAATGTCAATTTAAACATTTGATGAATTCCACGATTTCTTAGTTAATGATACATGTTAGGGTTTATTTAATGAATTTTTTCTATGTAATAATGTTGTTAGGACTTTAACAATAATCAAACAATAAATAGTTTCAAAATTGACATCAATGAATTTTTTAAAAAATACTATATTACTAATAGATATAAAATTACTAAAAATATAAGGTTCAGAAAAAGGACATTAATATGGTTATATATATCAATAATGAACCACTTGGGGTTCTATTGGATATTTATAGTATGTCTATTAACTAAAAAATATAAAAATACAAGAAGACATGGTAAATGTAAAACTATTTAACCAAGAGTAAAATCTAAAAGATAAGGTTAATATGGTGACCTAAAATTATAGAAAACATATTGGTTGAGAGATATTCGACCTATAACCACATTAACCTCTATATAAATCCTTTTTGATCAGTTAGATACTGAAAATGATTTTATTACAAAGTAATATTTCATGATTTTCTTAAAGTGACCCTCACCTCTCCTATAAAATGGAACTTCCTCTTCTCTAAAAATCCCACCTCCAATACAAATTGGCTTAGCCAAACCCTACCCAAATATCCTTCCAACATCCCTAAAAAAATACTAGTGTCCTTATGGTGATCCTAAATCCAGCATATGGAGCCCTTTTGATCAAATCAAATGGAATCACCTCAAGAAGAGGTAATTATTTCACCACCTCTTTCAAGTTCTATTATTCTTCACTTTCTCATTCCATGTTGGTTCTATAAAAAAATTCAGTACCTTATACATTATATGATGTTATTATAAATATGGTACAACCATATTTATCATTCTATCAATCTTATGAATGACAAGTCACCATACAAGCGTGCGTACGACTTACCGTTTCCACGTTGTGATGTAGTTTCTTATTCATACACATTATTATTTGGATGGGAATAATAATGAGTATTAAAAATGTGAATAATAAATATGACATGTTAAGGATTCTGTATATTTTATATACCTACCAATTACATATGATTTCACCATGAATAGAATGGTATTGTCTCTTGTGCGTACGTACAGATTACTGTCTCCACGAACGTGAGGAGATTCATTCCACATCGTAACCATTAATGAATAAATATTTTTTATGATTAAAAAAAATATAGTTTAAGAACATAATATCATTCTGGATACAAATTTAATATATCCTATCTATTATAAACAAGAGTTACATAACAAAACATATAATGAAAAATGAACCAGTTAACACCCAAAAAAATGATACTACTAAAATATTAATAACAAATCAATATTAAAAAAATCATATATGGTATCATATTTATGTATATAGTTCATGAATAATTTAATAAAAATTATTTCACTAATATAGAGGAGATTAACTAACCCTCATCTAAATAAAATTAAAACGTAATGGGTTTTCATCTCACCTTTATTCTCGTGATATTCTTGATATATTTTCCACTATTAACATTTGTGTGGTGTTTTTACTGCCCATGGTTGTATTATTTTTGTAATATTACTTAATTTATGTGTTTTTACATCTTTATAGTATTATCATTATTTCATGGTATGTATTTTTCGTATGTTGCCATATTGGTAATGGAATTTCTTATTTCAATTTCTACTCATTGGGTTTTACGGAAACTTCATTGATTATTTTACTCCATGATGATGGTTGAAATCACAATTTATTTATTTTTTAAAAAAATTACACACCTTTTTGTCTGGATATACTTTTTATACACATAATAACTCGATTGATAAATTCTAAATTCATCAACATGAACTTGATAAGAGTAGTCCTAACTCAATTTCGAATCAATAAGTTAATCATCCCAGTCATTGGTGTTTTTTACAATAATATATGTGAATGTATTATGATTTAATTACACTGAATATCCAATAATATTGAGATTATAAATATTTTTCAGACATATTTATGTCATTGATTTATCGTTAACATAAGGATACATTCTTTAAATGGTATTTAGTCTCAATTTACAATTCATTGATACTACATTGTTGTTATGCACCAATTAACTTTTATGTGGTGTATATAATATACTTTGATAAAGTATATCATATCTACATGTATTCTCAAGATATTATAATGTTTTAATTACCAAAATTATTTGTATTCAAGCATCTCTCATTTGGTTAGTAACTCTAACTAAAATATCATTTTAAATGTTTTAATGACTTAATCTTCTAAATCATTCTCATTAATTTATATGTTTTAAAAATGGTTTTTTGTATTAATTTATATGTAAATGAATGTTTTAAAATTTAAATTCTTTTTAATTGTTTCAAAGTGGTATATGACACATTGATTTAAATTTATAATTGTTAATAACGTCTTGATAAATAGTGAGACTTTTATAAATTTTCGTGAAAAGGGGATATTTCTCTCAAATAGTTTTATTGATTATTTTCATCTTTGTCAATATCCTTCAATACTATTGATTTGGGTTGATTTATACAATCTTCTATATTGAATTTAATGAGTTATGTTTGACAGTTGATGTGCTATTTTTATAAAATTCATAGTTTATGGCTAAATGTTTGACATTTAGTATGCTTTTTTTAATTACAATGCTTATATATTGCTTCAACCTTTTCATATGTGGAATGCATTGGTCTTAGTATGTGATGGGAGGATCCCGTTATAGATCCTTGATGCGTCTGTTGGTCTAATAGTATAATCTAGTGTATTAGCACAAGGCATTCACAAAAACTTATTTGTAGTCTTGGAATGACGCCTTGACAATGTGGAAATGATTTTAATTATTAAATGGAATTATATGACATAAATTCTCTATATCATGCAGAATTTCATGTTTAAAAGGCATGTGTTTTAGTCTTATACATTGCCTAAAATCCTTATTCTTATTTATGATAGATTCCACTATGTTTTTATCCTTACTGAGAATCTAAGCTCACCTTTTTCCTATGTTTTATTTTTTAGAGGATTCAATGAATTATATTACGATTAACCAGAATGAATATTTTAAGTGATATAAGAGTGTTCAAATGGTACATAATGTTTTTATTCATGATGTAATGAATAAAATATGTTTGAATCTAGTACATTTGAGGCTACTAAAATGATTAGTCGTTCCGGACATGATTCATTGTATCATGCCAACTTTTTTTAATAATGCACTGACTCTAGGTAAATCGAGTCAGGCCGTTACATGTGGGGTGAGTAATACATTGGTACACACTACCCTTTCAATCATATAAATGCTTTCTGCTCACCTCAATTATATGAGGACACTCATTCTCTATTAATCACACCTGGAATCCCATGTATCATCCAATACACACTCAAATAAATTCCCAAATTCTCTCCCCTAATACTATAATAATTATTTGGATATAAATCCTTACAATGAAGACTTTTTTGTGAAAACCTAAGGAGGATACCTGAAGAAGAAGAAATGTTCATTAAGGATAATTTTTATTTTATTTGTTTATTATTATCCTTATATTAATAATATTCCATGATGATATAATAAAATAAGTATATTATATATAATTATATATTTATAAATTAAATTCATTACCTATATCTATATTCAATTCCATAAAATGGGTTATAAAATCATCATTTTTTTGTACGTCGGACTACCGCCTCATGAGCTGATGAAATTCATTTTTACCTCCCAACCTCTCAGAGTTATGCATGATTATTGTTATGATGTATAAATATATATATCATATTTATAACATAATCATATAAAACTAGTGATTATATCATATTTACATTTTTTTCCTTTCCAATTCTTATGGGACATGATAACATCACTCATGTGTATGACATACTATCCCCTCGCACACCGATGTGAGGATTTTTCACCAACTCTTTACCTAAAATAAAATATAGATAGATATATGTGATATAAATAATATAATTATGATATTAATGAAATATTTATCATTATAAAAATATAATATAAAATTTTAATTCCCATATTTTCTCCAAATTAAAGAAGATAATTTTGTTCATGTACAGGTGGAGTACCACCTTCACGAAGCAATGTGACACTGTTTTCATCACAACACATGAATGATTTGTATATGTGTATTTTAAAAAATAAAAAATAATTTATGAAATTTTTATAATTTTATAAATAAAAATATTATTTATCTGTTATTTCATAATGATCATTGAATAATGGAAACATTACTAATGAGTATGTACGACGTACAATCTCTTTAATCGTAACAGACTTCATTTAACAAAACCATGTTCTGTGGTTGTTTTAAAAATATAAAAGATTTTTTATATGATAATTATATCATGATAAATATTATTTTTGTGATTTAATGATGATCAATGTAATATGACCATGAATAATAAATCAAATGATATACAAAAAAAGAGGTTATTCCCCAAATCAGGACATTAAAATGGAATTATTAATAAACTGGTAGTAAAATGACATAAGTAAATCCTATTTGTTAATATATATATATATATATTATTAATTAATATATTTATAATAAAATTATATTTATTATATAGGAGGTTCGAATGTGTTTGAAGGAACTTGAAAATTGTGATAAGATTTTTCTTATCTCACTTTTATTTCTATGAGATATACGCTATATTCACCACTTATTTTTGTTATATGGTGTATATTCTAGAAATTAATATATTATATATATCCTATCATTAAATATATGTGGAAGTTATAGTATATCCCTATCATGGGGTTATTGGATTCAATGATTCCAAAGTGATAACTTATTTTATTTTCTCAACATTCTTTATTCGAGACAAATATTAAGTTATGATGCTATCTTATATGATGATGTATATATACATCCCATTTGACATGTGATGTCATGAATTTATATTTCCTCATGATATTTTTTGTTTTAATTTATTTTATTTATTTATGTTCATATAATTCAATGTTACCAAATTTGTAAATATTTTTTTGTCAGGATCTCATTATTCATCGTGGTTATTTAGGATTATGTTTCCAATGATAAAATATTATAATCAATATCTCAAGATGATGTAAAATTATTATATTATAGTTATTCATTATATTTTAAAGATCTAGGTAAATATATATAAATCATGGTTCTTAATAGAATTGAGAAATTTTTTTTAAAAAAGATTACTTTATTTTATTCTTCCCACTGAAATCTGTTTTCTACCAAAACCATGATTTCTATAAAAAATTAAATATTGTCTTAAAACTATTATATGATTCAAAAAAAAACATATTGACCCATCATTCAATTTTTTTACCAATTACTGTTAAAGTAATCTTCATTTCCTTTTCCAATCAATTCCTTCTTGGATTTTACTGAGACTTTGGAAGGAGTTTTATTTTTAATAGGCATTGCATGAATGGAATTAGCCGACAACCTGAACAATAAATTGTTTTCATATTAATTTAAAATATTTCAATTAATTATAGAAGTAGTTTTTTTAAAAAAATTATTTTCGGTTTTTAAAATAGTTTTTATGGTGAAAATGTTATTTTCATATAGAATGTGTTCAAATAATATCTCAATATTATTTTCATTAAAAGATTATATCCATTGATTTTAAATAATAATTATTTGTCATAACACCCCAATATCTCATGGTATGTATCTTCTTAAATAAATTCACTTAATTTTATGTCTTACATTTCTGGAAACAACAATTATGAAAGTACCATGAAATACTATTAATTATTATCATGACCGCTAGAATAGTAATTTGGCCATTAGTAATTGTAATAAAAAAACAAAAATAATAACATCGAAAATGAAAGTATAAAAAAAATTTAGGTTTCTCATGAATGAAAATTTGATATATTTATATAATTGATTAAGTAAACAAATGTTCTAAAATAATAAATTAAGAGTTAGTATTTATGTTAAATGTAAATGTTTATTTAAAAATATATAATTAATGTAATGATTTAAAATAAAATTTAAATTTATAAAATATCTTCAAAAATTAATATTTTCAGCATTAAAATTATAATATAATCTTATGATACTATAAATAATTTTCAAATTCTTGTAAAATTTGTTATAATATTAAAATCATCATTTTTTTAATAAAATTATGATTTTCTTTTAGAAATTTAAATATCACATATTGGAAAAATTATTTTCATGAAATGGAGTCCACATTGGAAATCTAAATATTAAAATTTTGTGGGGTGGAATTTTTATATTTTCGTATAATAGTTGACTTTTTAATGAATAGTTAAATAATATAATTTACACATTTAAACATTATAAGTTAAATAAAGTAAATTTTGAGTCCTTTCTAATTTAAAAAACCCATTATTTCAAATTGAAAGGAATAATTTACTAAATATAAATTGAATAATAAACACTATTTATAGTATTGAGAGAAAATAAAAAATAAATGAATAAAATAGTTGAAAACACACCTCTCTTCCCATAGAAATACCACCTATCACCACCCATTATCCTCACACAATATAATAATTGATGCTTGTTTAAATTATTCCCAATTCCTTTACAAAACCACATACCAATGTATATGACCTTATTGTCTTACCAATAGTCCATATCTAACTTTCTTAAGGTATTTCCCATGGAGACGATATTCAAGAGGTATAATCCTCCCTCTTTCTCTTTTAATTTGTTTTCATTTCCTATCCACTCCACACCCCTATTAAAAGTGAAATGGTAACTAAATTATAATATATATATATATATATTCTATAATTTTATTTTTCTAATGTATTATGCATTATAAAATATCTTCTCTCCCTTTATTTTTAAAATTAAATCATCATTGGTGATGTTTCGATTCACAACCTTCTTGGTGGATGGGTTTTCATTTTTCACTATCGATTTCAATGATCGTAATAAGACAATTATTATGGTCTGAGAATATTTTAGTATACATATTATAAGTTATATAATGTTCTAAAAGAAATTTAAAAATATAATATTAAATTAAATGAAAATATATTGTGGTGGTCGTATGAATTTCTAAAATAAATTAAGGGATTTTTATCATCATTTTCTTCTATTGAATCAGCATCATACTATATAACCAAATGAAATGTCTTAAAATTTTAAAATATTTATGTTAAATAATAATAAATAATTTCACTTCTGGATAATTTATACCCATTTGACATGAAATCGCATATTTATACTCAAGGGAACCAACCATAAAACCACAAAACGAATGCTCCCAGTTAAACATAATTAAAAAATAAAAATCATATAAATTGACATAAATATTATTAATATAATTATAATAAATAAAATATATGTTGAATAGGTTATGAATTAAATAATTAAATAATTAATTAAATTTTCTTATCTAGGAAAATAAGTACATGTTCATAGTTCATTTAGACATAAGGTAATGGTTTCTCATATCACCTTTAAATATGTGTGATATAATACTTATTAAACCCTTACATATTTTGTCTGGTGTCAATAATAATATTTCATATTTCATATCATGAATCCAATTATATTAATTGCATTCAATGTTTCATTTGATTATAATTAATTTTATATGGAAAACAGTTTGAATAATTATAAAGTTGTAATGGAATTCATAACACAATTTTTATTCTATTTATTAAAATTATAATCCATTAATTATTTCATGATATTATTATGTTTGAAATGAATTATAATTATATTATTTTATATTTAAACTTTTTTATGTGGATTTTTATCAGATTCACATAATCAATTCATTTGTTTCCACTCACTGTTTCTTTTTAAAATACTCTTTTAAATATTTCTTTTTCATATATTTAAATGTATTCTTTAAACATATATCGAATGAGTGGATTTTAAGAATTTGTAGATTTCTTATTTACTAAGGAATATATTATATTTCTGAATTTTTATTTTCAATGAAAATTTTTTCTTTTATAATTTCACAACACTATAAAAAAATTATTTCAAAGAAATGTAGTATTTCTCTGAATAAATTCCCAATGATTTTATTAGAGTATTTTATTCTATGTGAAAACCATTTGTGGGATATTATTATTAATGGAAGATGATATCTTATGATAACATATTCCAATATTTATTTAATTTTGTGTGATCATTTTTAATATGAATATTCTATTTTTATAATATTCATCACTATATTATAGATGGATTATGATTATGATGATTATTTGGTAAAAATTTATTAATAATATATATACTAGTTTAATATGAATTTATATTTACATTATGTTTCAACCAATATATATGTGGAATACATTGTAATTATTAATTAATGAGCAGGGACAACAGAATCCCCTTGATGCATTGGTAGGACTTATGAGACAAAGTAGATTGGGTATTGGATTATGTTCTACCCAATTATGCATGGTGTATTTAGGTATTACCTAATGTTATGTTTATGATATACCTCATTATTCATTCTATCATTATGAGATTATTTATTGATAATACATGTGATTATTCATCTATTATAATATTCACGGTTATTTTTCATTCTCACGTGATTTTTATATGGGATAATTTGATCATCTTTTATTCCTGCAATAGTATACATAGGATTAATTTTTAATTTGATGTATTTTTAGTTATTCAACCTGAAATATTGTTTAGGTTTATTTATCATAACATTCATTGTAATCTTACCCATAATGATCATATGATCTCACCCGTTTCTATGGTTTTATTTTTCCCCTGGATGTGAAAATGTATATTATAATGGACATGTAGATTTAATCAATTAGAATATGGTTGTTTGTATTAGATTTAATTTGTTGTATTCCATTTTGTGGTGTAATGTTATTCTTATGTTCATACCTATTTTTTCAAAACCTACTAAACTATTTTGTCCTTTTTGTTTTGATCGGTTATATATAGTGACAAGGTAATATAGCTACCAACTAGTTTGTGCTAATTGGGATGGGTTGTTTATAGTTATTATTAGATAAAATATAGTAGAAAAATTGGAAAATAAATTTTGGAAAACATTGATTACTAAAATATAACCCAATAACTATCTTTGATAATACTCCCAAAGTATCCAACCATATGATTCTATGGTTAGACATACAAAATTTTAAGTTCTGTACTAGATTAATAATATCTTAATCTAATCTAGTGTATCCCATTGTTTAGAAATGATGCACAGTGGAAGGAATGAAAACCATATCAATGCACATAATCGATGTAGATATTTCCATCGTTTTAAAGGGAATCATGTTTAATATTTATCTAAAACTATAGCCAAAAAACTTATAACTATAACGAAATAACTATTTTTTGTTTTGATAAATATCTATTCCCACATGGTGTGACCTGATCATCAATACAGTGTAACAATATAAGACCTCTTCATGTGACACCGATGTAAATAATTCAATGGGTCTACAAACCCATTTTTTGTAAAGGAATGAAAATATTTTTTTAGAGAAAATATATCTTGATTTAGGAGCAACAAAAGTGTTATTGTTATCATTGGATATTATCATATCTCGAGAGATGATGAAAAATGGAGGAAATCAATTTAGAACACAATGGTGCATTATGATGTTGATAATATTGAATGAAAGGTTTTTTCGGATTTTTTTGGGAAATCATTTCTTCGCTCGAACACTAATTCGATATGGAGAGATAATTAATGAGTCTGACATAGAATGAGGATGAAAAATGTTCTACATATATAGTAAACATTAAAAGGTTATCAATAAATATTTCATACAGAAAACGTAACCAATGTTGAAATATTGAACATTTCATCGATGGTATATATCCAATTATATGAATTAATCTAATCATAGAAACGTTTTTATGTTGTGAGAATATAGTATCAAGTGCCATAATGATAAAGAAATAATTTTCCAAGACATATATCATTGAATGGATACAAGATAAAAAGAGGTTTGTTGAGAAATCTAGGAAAGGAAATAATGTAAAAGGGAAGAAGGGACGAATATAATTTACAACATGTAATATATATGGAATAAAACATCATAGAACATGCCTATTAGGAATGGGTGTTTGATATAAGTATTGAGAAAAAGGCCACTAGTCCCATGATTACATGGTTATGAAAAAACTCTATAATGTTAAATGATTCATCTATAATAAGATAGAACAATGTGCACATGATCATCCTAAACAGAAAGAAAAATTTCTCCCAAAGCAGCCAAGAAAACAACTCTATGATTTTACAGTATCAATAGTTGTGTTTGAAGTTCCTAATGATGTTTCGGTAGGTACATTAATCATCTCTTCAAATTTATTGAATGATTTTTTTGGATCATCACATTGTCTTATATCATCCTAGTTTTATATAAAAAATAAATATTTCCAATTCACCTTTATGAGGGCGTTTTCATTCAATACATATAGTGGAATACTTATTGTAACAATGATGTGTCATGTTTTCCTAATTACAACATGTAAACATTATCAAATTACTAATTTTATTATCCTACTTATGGTATATTTTGATATAATCCTTGGTATGCACTAGATTTAAAATTATAATTAAAATATTTATTTTAAAGGGAAGGAAAATGTGAATCATGATGATGATATTGATCTTATCATATTAAGAGGAGAGGCTTCACCATCTGATCCATATCTTGATCCACCTCTAATAGCTCATTTAAATTAAATTCATTGCGAAGAAGAGTTTATAAAACCACATGATGAAAATTTTTATCTTTAATTTGAGAATTTACATATTATACAGGAATACATTGATGTATTTCTAGTCGAATCACCTGGACGCCCTCCAACGAGGGATGTTGAGTTCTATTTCTATTTAACCCCTGATGAAATACCTATATCAATGTCTCCCTATAGGACTATAATGATGGAGTTAATATAGTTTAAAAAACCAGTGGAATTTAGTTTAAAGAGTTTTGTTCACCCTACTATTTCACCTTTGGGAGATCATATTCATTTAATTATGAATATAGATGGAACTATGAGGCTGTGCATTGACTATAGGCTGGTCAATCATATTAAAACAAAGAACATGTGTCATATTCCATAATTTTATGAATTATTTGACTAAATCACTCAAGTTAAATATTTTACAATGTTTGATATTCGCTCTGGATATCATCAATTGTGTATAACGAAGGATGATATTCTGAAGACAACATTTAGAGTAGTCTATGGATATTTTGAGTTTAAATAAATTCCATTTTTAGCAACTAATTCACCCTATATTTTTATAGATCTAATGAACAATTTATTCAAGGAATATCTTGTTAAATAAGACATGGTATTTATTGATGATATCTTAGTGTACTCTAAAATCAAGGAGGACAATGATATCTAGTTGTGGATTTCTCTAGGAACTATTAGAAGAAAATAGATATTTTGGATGTTTAAAAAGAGTAAAATCTATCTTCATATTGTTTCTTTTAGTGGCCAAATTTTCTCCAATGATGCAATCTCTATTGATCATGTGAAGACAAAGGCAATAATGGAATGGTCTACAATAGTAATTGTAACTGGGGAATGTAGTTTAATTGTTTTAGTATGATACTATTATTGTTTTGTTGATAATTTTTTACTAATTATCTAACTTGTTAACTAAGCTTACTCATATAGGGGTTATGTTTATTTCAAAAAACGAAACAAGATAATAATTTGATTAATTGAATATATGATTATTGAATGCTACGATATTGACTCTACAATCATGAAATGGATGATCTAGGATTTAATGTGATGCATTTAAGAAATTAATTCTTTTTGTCTTAGTTAATATATATAAATTTATTCTATTTGAAACAAGTTAGTTAAAAATAATCAATATAACTATCTGAATGTTGAACTAGAGTAATAATTTATAGTATTTTCTCAAAATATATACAGACAGTATCTCTATAGTGAAATAAATTAGATATAAAAAAATCAGAAGAGTTTGAAATAAAAAATATCCAAAAAAATTCAATATGAATCATATGAGATGGATTGAGGAACACAATGATTATAATTTTTCAACACACAACCACATAATAATAGTAACTAAGGCAGTAGATGCATTGAGTAAGATGGATAATACTGTTATGAAAAAAATGATGATCAATAGGGATCTTATACACATGGATATCCAAACTATGGATATGTGAATTATAATAGAAGGTGAAACATCACTACATTTTAAAATGGTATCCAAACCATAATTTATATAAAAGATAAAAACTTCCTAGTATAATGATGATAATTATCAAAATAAAATTATATATGTGAATTAAGGGAAAATGGACGACTTTGTATATAGAGATGGTGTTTTGAAATTTTTGAATAGGATTTATTTTCAATCTATAATCAAGTTAAAAATTAAATAATTGGATGATAATCATAGATTGAATTTCTCTATAAACCATAGTGGAAGTAATATGTGTATAGATTTTATGGAACATCTTTAGTGTGATAATAAAAAGATAGAAATTGATGATTATATATTAAGTGTTTTGTTTTTCAATAGGTGTAGGATGAATAAAATATCCTAGAGGAGTCATGAATCCTATAACCATTACTACATTTAAATGGGATGAAAATACTATGTACTGTTTCACTTGATTACCGAAGACTCTAATAAATAATAACGAAATATGGGTAATTGTTAATAGACTTTCCAAATATAAATACTTAATCAATATAATGAATTATTTTCCAATAGATCACCCCGTGCACCTTCCTATTAATGTTTTTATTAGAAATAATGGTGAACCTTTTTAGATATTGTTAGATCAAGATCCCCATTATACATAAAAATTATAGAAGTGTCTTTAGAAGGATTTAGATACAGAGATTTATTTTAGTATTTCTTATTTCCCTCAAAATGATGGAATATCTGAATGGACTGTTCAAACATTAGAAGAAATATTTTCTATATATTCACATGAATTTCTTGGTTTGTTGGATCATTATTTACCTTTGTTAGATCTCTCATACAATAATAGTTTCTATTCTAGTATTAAAATGGTTCTATATGAAGCATATTATGTTATGATATATAATAATCCAAATTGTTGGGGTAAATAGAGAGAAAGGAAACATATAGGCCCCAATCTTATTTAAGAGACAATGAAAAATGTAATTACTATTGAGGTGCATATTAATTTATCTCACAATAGTAAAAATAGTATTTTTCACAACTCTTGAATGTATTTGTATTTTCAAGTGGGATATCATGATTTTTTTTAAAGAATCTATATGGAAGGGTGTCATATGGCGTGTTTAGAAAGTTAAAATTCTCCCAAGGTACATTAGAGCCTTTCAAAATTTGGAAATAATTGGAATTCTTCCTTGTCATTTAGATATGCCATGTAGCCTTTATAAAGTACACTAATTGTTGCATAACGTTTTGTCATGGAAGTACATGCCATTCCCAACACATGCACTCTAAAATAATGAATTTGAATTGGAACCTAATTTGTATTAAATTGGTGATTCTATTGAAATTATTTAATCTATAGGTAAAATATTGAAAAATTAGATGACTCAACTGGAAATATTTCTTTAGAGACACTATAAAATGGAGGAAGAAACATGCGAACATAAATATTCTATGAAGAAGAACCACCCTTTATTGATTAGAAGGTAATAATGATGAAAATATTGAGGAAGAAATTATTTGATGGAGGTAAACATTTAACCACAAATTATTTTATAGTATTTTTCTTCATATCTAAAATCAATTTGTTTGATACCATATGTATCATGAAACATTGATCTTAGATAAACCCTAATATTCTATTAAATATCATCATGGCAGTTATAATAGTAATGAGACAGTTGGGAATAGTTTTTTCTCCATTAGAATAATAAAACATCTAGTGAATGTATAAATAAACACTATTTATCTTATAAATGAAAAAGAGACATATTTATATCATGGAATTACTAAATAAATGTTTTAAAAATGATAAATAAATTTCTGATATTTTTTGTAATCTAAATATTTATTTAAAATTTTTAAATAATATACTCATTAAAATGAATATTTATTTTCACAAAATTGTTTCATAAACTAATAATTTTTTGAATTATAAATAAAATACAGATTTATGAAATAATAATTTATTTTTCAATGTTTTGTAAAATTAGTTATGATATTAAAAAAATAATTTATAAATAAATAAGGATTTTATTTAAAAATTAAAATTATCATATATAGAAAAATTATATTTCATAAAATGGAGACCAATTATAAAATATATAAGTCAAAAAATGTTCTGGGTTTATTTTTGGGATTTTTTTATAATATTTAAATTTTTTAAGATTAGTGAAATATAATAATTTATGTTATTTAATATTATAAGTCAAATACATGAATTTTGTAGTAATTGTTTATGTAAGAACTTGTTATTTATAAATTAAATGCACTAGTTACTGTACATAGTCACAATAATCTACACTATTGATAGTCTTGATCCAAAATAATAAATAAAGGAATAAAATAATAAAAAAGACCCATCTCCTCCCTTATAAATAACAACCCTCACCATCCCACCTATTCAAACCTTATATGCTTTTAATCTAGTCTAAATTAAAAAATATATATTCATAATAATATTCCCCATTTATAAGTCCTTTTTTTCTTACCCAAAGACCAAATACATGTATCATAAGGAGGTTCCCAATGTGAAAATATTCAAATGGTAAAATCCTCCTTCATTCTATGTTAATTTCATTTATTTTCTTATCCTCTCCTCATATACCCTATAAAAAGTGACATTGTAACTCTATTAATAAATATATAATATAATATTATTTTCATAATATATTATCCATCAAAAATCCCAATTCTTCTAACCATTTTTTTAAAATTGAAAACATCACCTGTGATATGTTGATTCAATGACATCATGGATGAAGAGTATTCTTTATCCATTAACACATTGATGGATGGCCATAAAACCATTATTATTATTATATCAAATTTTAATATATATATTATACTTATATAATGTTATGGAACAAACATGTAAAACTAATGTTAAATAAAATGACACAAGTTCTTGATGGTCATAAAACCCTAAAAAGTTAATTAAGAAATTTTCATAATCATTTGGTATAATTAATCATTCTCATACCATATTAAAAAATTATAAGTGAGAAAATTTTTACCCTTTTATGTTTTATAAAAAAAGATAATGTTACTTAAGGAATCATTATTCCAATTTTACAATAAATACTATATTTATAATCAAGGAAACCAACTGTAAAATTGAGAAACAAACACTCCCAAAAATGAAATTGACCATTATAACTCATTTAAATGGCCATTAATTACTATAATAAAATTATATTAAATAAAATATTTGTTGAATATTATCTCAATAAATTAATAAAGGAATATAATTTTATTATCCCAGAAATTATGTACATGTGTAGAATGCTTTCAAACATAATTCAAGGGCTTCTTGTCTCACTTTTTCTTACGAGAGATATTTTTCTTATTCAACCCCTATTTCATTTGAGCAGTGTAAAAATACATTTCAATATATCTTATAATGAATATATTTTTATTCATGGAATTTATTTTTTTTTCATTTTATTATCATTAATTTTATGGTGAATATAGTTTGAGTGATTACAATGTGGTAAGTGAATTATTAACCCAATATAAAGTATTTGGGTGAATAATTTACTCTGTTGATATTTCACACTATAATTATGTGTGAAAAAATATTAATTATCAAATTTTGTATTAAAACTTATTTTTTTTATTTCTTATAAAAATTATATATTCATTTGGTGAAAGTTCACACATTCTTTTAAAAATACTCTTTTAAAAGATTCTTTTTTAAAACTTAAAAGGATGGTTTTTTAAACTTATATTTCATGAGTATATTTTCATGATTTTATGAATAATTAATGAATTCAACAATCCATTAAATGTTCACAATGTTATTTTCAATACAATTTTTATTTATAATTTTTTATCTTCTTAAAAACATTATTTCAATGTAATGTGTTTTCTCTCTCATGAATTTCTCAATGATTTTATTAGAGTATTTTTATATTTGAAAACACCCTTTTAGGGATCATTTGATTAATTGTGGTTGACCTCTTATGATACCATGTATCATATATTATTTAATCTTTATAATCATTTTGATTGTGACTTTTATATTTTTATAACATTCATCATATTGCACTAGATGGTTTATGGATATGTTTTTGGTTTGGGAAAGGTTATTAAAATTTAATATGTCAGTTTCAATATGATTTTATATGTTGATTATTTTTAGAAAATTCAATATTATGAATTATTAGTCTTATTAATTTATGTAATGGTCCTTATATGTCCCCACAATGCATTCATAGGTCTCAGGAGATAAACTAGTTTGGGTAATAGATGATGTCTTTCCTGAAAATGTATGGTGTCCTAGATGAAGCCTTAGTGGTATGTTTATGAACACATGAATTTTGAATTCCATCCATATGATATTAGTAATTGATAATACATGTCATTATTAGAATAGTATAATATCCATGGATAAGATTGATTATTATGTGATATATATATTGAATTATTTGATCAGCTATTATTCATACCATAATATGATCAAGATTATTCTTTAATGAGTTGCGTTATTACTTATTCACCTTTACTTATTGTTTAAAATAATTTTTTATATTTTCTATTGTATGTTTACTCATAATGAGAATATGAGATCACCCCTATGATATGTTTTATTTTTCCAAGGATGCTAAGATGTATATTATGATTGACATTCAAGGGTAAATATAGAAGAATAGCAGTGTTTCCAATGGAGGGAGTATATTGTATTGTATTTTAAGTTTTAATTTAATACATTTTGTATCTATTTTTACAAATCTATTATACTATTTGGTCACTTGGGATGTGATTACTTATAATTAGTACCAATTTAACAATGCAAACAAAACATTGGGTTGTTGGGAATGAGGTCTTTACACTGGGGATATGATCTAGGGATACCATTCATATTATTTATATTAATTAATTATGATTTAATGGAAATATTCTGATGAAACCCATCTCTATTTAATGAGTTATACCCTTAAGAAATTATTATTAAACTTCTTATATTCCTGGGTTATGCAATGATGGAATGATGAAAATATTATGAAAATTTTCAATTTTACATTGGTTATGATATGATATATTTTTTATTATTTCATTTTAATTTCATGGGTTCTGTTATGATGAATGGTTTTTATCTTTCCAGTCACATAGGTGTGATTTGTATTATGTGATAGGTGGGACCCATTTTTAAATTAATTAATTTGGTAATGTTTAATATTAATCAAGCATGAAGGGGACATGTGAGGTTATGCCTATAACATCCCAAGTAAGTAATTAATAATAGATATTTTTATAAATGTCTATTAGTTAATTAGATAGTGTTTTAGAGGCTTAAAATGAGAATAAATCCAATCTTAATCATGGAATACACTAATATTTTTAAAAGATTGTCTTTCTGCCTTTTGATGGAAAACCATTTTTAAATCTATCTTTTGACAATATTATAAGCTATGTTTGTCAAAATAAAATTATTCTTTATGATTGGGTCATCAAAATTTACTTTGTGTGAATTTTTGGTATTTATCCGATAAAGTTCATTTTTTAATGAATAGTGAAAAATGTTGTATTTTAATTCAAAACCTCTTTTTAATCTAATTTATTTATATGATTAGATTATTTTTTGAATTGGTTTTTAAGTTAAATTAGAATATATTTTTATCATTTAATACAATGGTGGTCATTGGAATCAATATCACTTTGAAATTGGACTTAAATCGGGGTTAATCTTTTGATACTTATTATTTCATAAAAATACGCTATTTGTCATGACAACAGGAATTAATTATTAAATTAATTAATTTAACTTATATGATTTGAATTTTGTAAAATATACATCATTTTTGAATTCATAATATAAAATATAGCTTAGGGTGATGTTTTGGTATTTTTCTGAAAAACATCAATTTTTGATGAATAGTGAAACCACTAAGTGGTAGTTAAGGAAACTGATTTTTCGTTTAAATGAAACATTTCCACTTCTATGATTTGATTTTAAAAAATCCGACATACATGGTTGTAATTAAGAAGTAAAATATGGTTCAATGAGATTAGAATAATTTTTTTGGTGAATAGTAACTTTTAAGATTTTAATCGCGATTAGAGGTAATTAGTGTAATTTATGGAACAAATAATGTTATAATAAAATGAAAATACCTATACACATGTCCTACCATTATTTGATGTGACATGGCTGACCAAGAAAAGCCATGGGTCAACTTGGGGACCCCATGGAGCCACTTTGGTATGAAAATGACATTAATATCTTTTTATTTAAGGTCAAAATTAAAATGACACAAACATGAGTTGTTTTACTAAAACAATTTTTAAATGGGGTTATACAGGACATAGTTTTAACTATAAATATTCATTAGAAATCTAAAAAGATTTCCTAAATCATGGTATTTTTATAAAATTTTTGACATTAAATAAATTAAATTGTTTATGACATGATGATGAAGCAGCAATTACATCATTAATAAAGGATTTAAATAAAATGAAAAGATAATGTAAAATCTATGACCTACACATGTCCAAAACCTATTAGATGGGTGGATTTCTAACCCTTATCACCTTACCCTATAATTAAATCAATGTGGGACCTTTTGAATCCGAAAACCATTTAAAATAAAGTAACATTTTTTTACTTTCTAAGAGTGCCCCTCCTCTCCTCTTATAAAAGGAGCCCACCTCTACCTCCATACCCACACTTCCAAAGAATTTGGCTCGGCCAAACCCTAACCATTTTGTCTCTCCACTTCCATATCTTACTCCTTGAAGCCTCAATTTGGGCATAAGTCTTCCCAAGGAAGCCTTTGAGCTCAAACCAAATAGAGTTACCCGATTTTAAGGTAATGTCTTCACTTGTGTTCTTTTGTATTATTTTGCTTCTCCAACCCCCTAAACTATTTTTATTCATTTATTTTGTAACAACACCAGTATCTTCCATATACTAGGATGTTTTTATAAGAAGGAATCCATCTACACTTAGACACACCTACATCTAATGGTTAAGGAATATACTGTTTCCGTGGATGGCGAATTTCTGCCTCCCGAAACGATGATTGTTCAACATTCTTTTAACACCTTCAAAGGTGGACATTAATATGACACTATATTCATATATTATATATAATATTTTTATGTTTTCCTTAATCTTATGTATTCATATATTATATATAATATGACACTTCCATTAAGGAAGTGCGGACTATCGCCCCTCAAAGTGATTTGATTCGTTAATACCATATGTAGGATGTATAAAGGATAGAGTTATGATATTATATATGATATTAAACTGGAATTATAATACAACTTTATATCATTATGATTCTATTTCATAAAATACGAAATAGAAATGGAAGCAGTGTCCATGCGTACGTACGGCTTACCGTCTCCATGAATGGTGTGTTTCATTTCTTACCTCTAAATGTTATGTAATAGTATAAATGCTTGCATGTACTAGATATATATGATATATATGATATCTACATCATTAATACCATTCTGGATATAATGGATACATGAAAAACTTGTTATTATAAAGGGTTTATTTTTAACTCAAGTACCCATGATCGTTAAAACGACCGTTATTAAGTTAAATAATTACATAGTGTTCGTGACATGGAAATAAGTGATATAAAGGGAATAATGAACATGAAAAAGGTTCTTAAACAAGTAGAAATTAACTCATGTTTATTATTCAGGAGATTAATGAATGACCAAGTCAAGTCGGACCCGAGGTATGGGACTTCGTCTCAATCTGCTTTCATTGAGGCATATTTTGTTTTATACACAACCTTCTTTTATATGGTGTATAAACCCCTTTGACTTTTACATTTATTCAAAAGGAATCTTTTTTATACGAAGCATTTACTAAACAAAAAAAGGGAATGTTTTTGTCGTACATATGTGGCAACAGTGAATTCTCCGCCGCCGTGACCATTATTTGAGTTTCGGCTTCCTCTACAAGCCATACATTTTATTTAAAAGAAAAATAAATACCATGATTTAATTTTCATTTATTTTGGTATTGAAAATTGTTTTCATAATGTTTTTTATATCAATGTTTTGTATTGATATCTTGTGATTGAAAGGTGGAAATGTTATGTTTTCTTTTATGCATGTTTTATGTGATACGATTATGTTGAGGTTCATGGGAATTATTATGAAGACGAGTGGTTCCTTGATAAACTAAGGGCGGGTGAGCCCGATATAGCTCTCCAATGAATTGGGTAACACAAAAGAGTGAAACGTTAAGGTTTCTTCAAAGAGATTTAGGTAATATAATGTGATGGGTATTCCAAATGTAACCAAGAGGGTTACTCCCTATGTAAGAATGTTATGAATGCCTCAAGTTACCTTTATGTCTTATGATTTCTATGATTTATTCATGATTTGATGAGGTATGTTAAAGTGCATATGTTTTATGGGTAAAGTATGATTTCATACTTATGTATATATGTACACATGTTTCCTTTCCATATTTTTATATCCCTTATTGAGATTTTAATGCTCATCCCACGTTTTTGAAATGTTTTTCACAGGTCAAGGGAAAGGTACATGAAATGATGATAGTGCCAAGGAAGTGTCAAGAAAGAATCCATGTTTTATTTTAAATATGTTTCCATTGATGGGAAAAATTAATACTATCTTTTATGTAACCACTTTGTTTAAATGTGGAATGTAATGCATGTTTAATGATCTAATTCTCTAAATCACTAATCCTGAAAAGATCCCCAAGGTGTAATTTTTTAATAACTCAAGATTAAGTAATGTTTAAGGTCAGAGCCTTATAGTTGGTATTAGAGGTCAGTTTAGATAACTTTAGGAGTTATAATCCTATTAAATGATTATCCAAAAATATTTTTTTTTGAAATGATATAGCATTTGAAGATTACCATGTTGCTTCATCTAGTGCATTTTTGTTCAGAATGGTTTTCCACAGAGGAAACAGGGAAGTAGTGGTAGGAAGGAATACAGATGGAAATAACCTTCCGAATCAGCATCCTAAGATGGTCGGAATTGGAACTGAAAAGTTTGTTGCAGTAAGGGTGAAATTCACACAAGCAAAAAATGGTGGTGGTATCCATGCACGAGATCAGCTAGATCAATCGCAGAGGAACATGTCAGTGGTGGAACATTTGATGAGGCAACCTCCCCCATCATTCAAAGGATCATCTGACCCTGTGTTAGATGAAGGGTGGATTAAAGAACTTGAGAAGATTTCTTATGTCATGGGGTGTTCAGAAAATCAAAAGGTTAGTCTTGCTATTTACTATTTAGAGGGTGAGGCAGATCAGTGGTGGTTGATGGTTAAAAATATCAGGGATGCTGATGAGATTGATGATCTTGACTAGGATGAATTCAAAGGTATGTTTCTTGAGAAGTATTTTCCTAATGTTGTTCAACTTAGGATGAAAAAACAATTCTTGGAATTGAGGAAATAGGAAGACTCAGTGGCTGCCTATGAAGAGAGGTTCACTCGATTGGCAAGGTATGCTCTAAATTTTATCCGAGGCCTTGATAGTAAAATCAATTGTTTTTACTCTAGATAAAAACCAAAATATCAAAGGGAATTAGCTTCTATTGAGTTTAAAAGTTATGAAATATTGTTCGATGTGCTGGGAATGTGGAAATGGAGTTTTCTAATGATCAAGTGTTCTATTAAAACTAGTAGAAGAAGAGACCGAGGTGGTAGGAGAAAGGAAAGAATTCTTCAAAAAATTCTTGTGGTAAGAAAACTAAGATTCTAGTTTGTGATAAATGTGATAAAATGCATGCTGGGGAATGTTTTCTGAATTATGGAAAGTGCTACCAATGTGGTAAGATGGGATATAAGGCTCAGTATTGCACTGAAAAAGATCAAGGTGATGGTAAGTCCAAATTTGATTTACAGTTAGTGAAATGTTTTAAGTGTAATGAGATGGGTCACTATGAAAATGAGTGTCCGACAAAGAGCTCGAGTGATGTGAAGAAGTTAGAATACAAGTAGAAAGGGGTGGTGAAATCCTTTGCAACTATTTCAACAGATGTCGGGCCATCAAATGAAGTTGTATCAGGTACTTTGTTTGTTTTTTCAGATTATTCCAGTGTGTAGTTTGATTCTGGGTCTACACATTCTTTCATTTCTGATACCTTTTCTAGTAAAATGGGAATACCATCTCATGAAATGACTCCTGAACTTGTGCTAAAAACACATGGGGAAAATGTTGAGGCAAAAAGAATTTATAAGAATATTCCAATCCTAATCTGTGGAAAGAACCTAGTTGCAAACATTATTTTTCTACCTCTAGTAGAGTTTGATGTTATCATGGGTATGGATTGGTTCTCTATTTACCATGCTATGATTTACTCTAGAGGTAAAGAAGTTTCTTTTCAGAAAGACTTTCAGTTTGTGTACAAGAATGAACCCGTACTGTTGATAACTTATCAAGAGGCCGAGAAACTTGTAAAAGATGGAAATGAATATTACCTTGCACATATTTTTGAAAACAAGGGAACTGTTCAGATTAATGATGTGCCAGTGGTAAATGAGTATCATGATTTTTTTCCTAATGAGTTTCTTGAAATAATACCAGATCGGGATGTTGAATTTACTATTGACTTAGTTCATGATACTAAGCCAATTTCAAACCCCCCTAATCGAATGGCTCAACTTGAACTATTAGAGTTAATGGAGAAATTGAAAGATTTATTAGAGAAAGTATTCATTCGACCTAGCACATCACCATGGGGTGATCCTGTTTTATTTGTTAAAAAGAAAGATGGTTCTATGCGACTTTGCATTGTTTATAGAGCCTTGAATAACATCACTATTAAGAACAAATATCCATTGCCTCATATCGATGATTTGTTTGATCAGCTCTAGGGAGATTAGTTTTTTTTCAATGATTGACCTTAGATCGGGGTACCATCAGCTGAAGGTAAAGGAGGCAGATGTTCTGAAGACTGCGCTTTGTACAAGCTATGGCCATTATGAATTTAAAGTAATGCCTTTTGGGCTAACCAATGCACCTGCTGTATTCATGGACTTAATGAAGAGAATTTTCCATGAGTTCTTAGATAAGTATGTGGTGGTTTTCATTGATGATATTTTGGTGTTTTCTAAAAGTAAAGGGGAGCATGAAAGAAATTTATGGGTTGTTTTGCAAACATTAAAAGAAAAGAAATTGTATGAGAAATTCAGAAAGTGTGAGTTTTGGTTGCAAAAAATTTCTTTCCTTGGTCACATTGTTTCTAAAGATGGGATAACCGTTGATCCTAGAAAAACAAAGGTTGTTGAAGAATGGCCAAGACCCACAAATGTAACAGAGATTCGTAGTTTCCTTGGTTTGGTAGGCTATTACCAAAGGTCTGTTAGAAATTTTTCACGGTTATCTAGTCCAACGACTAAGCTAACTCGGAAGGGTGTTATGTTTATCTGTACAAAAGAATGTGATGATTGTTTTCAGGAATTGAAAAGAAGATTGGTGAATGCTC
Organism: Viscum album; assembly: GCA_963277665.1. Classification (NCBI taxonomy): domain Eukaryota; kingdom Viridiplantae; phylum Streptophyta; class Magnoliopsida; order Santalales; family Viscaceae; genus Viscum; species Viscum album. The sequence goes on along the minus strand of OY728155.1, from coordinate 1,443,384,865 downwards.
TAGTTTTGGAACTACCTTACAGGAATGGAGAGTTTGTTATCTACAATGATGCTTCATTGAAAGGACTCGGTTGTGTCTTAATGCAGAATGATCAGGTAATTGCTTATGCTTCACGACAGTTGAAAAATCATGAGGTAAATTACCCTACACATGATTTGGAATTAGCTTCTGTTGTTTTCGCTTTAAAAATATGGAGGCATCATTTTTATGGAGTAGAGCGTGAAATATATACCGATCAAAATAGTTTAAAGTATATATTCACTCAGAAAGAATTGAACATGAGACAGAGGAGATGGATAGAATTAATCAAGGATTATGATTGTATAATTCATTACCATCCGGGAAAAGAAAATAAATTGGCTGATGCTTTGAGTCGAAAAAGTAATGCTTCATTAGAAATGTTGCGTTTGGAATGTGATTCTTTGGTTAATGATTTGATGAAAATTGGCATAGAAGTTGTTGGTGTAGGACGTTCTTCTATTTTTTTTCAGTTATCAGTGAAATATTCTCTATCATACAGAATCAAGCAAGCACAGAAGCAAGTTAGTGAGTTGTAGAAAAAGGTAGAGCTGGTTCAGAAAGGCAAGTTGCATGAATTCAACATTGATAATGATTGTGTTTTGAGGTTTGGAAAGAGATCACGTGTGCCTAGTGATTCACAATTGAATAATGAGTTGTTATGTGAGGCTCATAGTTCTCCATTTTCATTTCATCCTGGCAGTACTAAGATGTACAGAGATCTGCGGGAGTATTACAGGTGGGATGGAATGAAAAGAGATATTGTTGATTCTACTATGAATTGTTTGACTTGTCAACAGGTTAAAGCAGAGCGGCAGTTACCGAAAGGGATGCATCATCCTTTACCAGTGCCAGAGTGGAGATGGGATAATATATCCAGGGATTTGTTGTGGGATTACCGAAGACATCTTGAGGTAATAATGCAATCTGGGTTATTGTTGATCACTTGACTAAATATTCTCATTTCCTTACTATACTAGATACTTTTCCCTAGATAAACTTTCACGTTTGTATATTAAATAGATAGTAAGGTTACATGGAGTTCCCCTCTCCATTGTATCTGACCGTGATCCCAGGTTAGCTTCTAAATTTTGGAAAGGCCTTCAGAAGTTGTTGGGTTCTGAATTAAATTTTAGTACAACTTTTCATCCTCAGTCAGATGGACAGTCAGAACGAACGATCCAGACTTTGAAGGATATGCTACATGCTTGTTCGATGGATTATTAGGGAAGTTGGGACCAACATCTTTCTTTGGTTTAATTTTCTTATAATAACAGTTTTCATTCCAGTATACAGATGGCACCATTTGAGGCGTTATATGGGAAGTGGTGTCGAACTCCAGCTTTTTGGGATGAAGTGGGTGAATGAAAGCTGATGGGACCAGAATTCGAAGAAGAGTTGTCAGAAAAAGTTCAGCTAATATAGAAACACATGAGAACAGCTTAGAGCAGGTAGAAGAGTTATGCAGACAGCAGGAGGAAGGATCTATCTTTTGATGTAGGTGATCATGTTTTTTTCAAAGTCTCACCATGGAAAAGTGTGATGTGATTTGGTAATAAAGGAAATCTAAGTCAAAGGTTCATTGGACCATATGAAATTCTGGAGAGAGTTGGATCAGTTGCATACCGGGTGGCTTTACCTCCGAGTTTATCTCAGGTACACAATGTTTTTCATGTTTCGATGTTGAGAAAGTAAATGCCAGATCCATCTCATGTTTAGAGTCTAGAGGTAGTTCAGCTGGAAGAGAACCTTTCTTATGAGGAACAACCGGTCCAGATTCTTGACCACATAGAGCAATTGTTACAGAATAAAGTGATTAATCGGGTAAAGGTTTTGTGGAAAAACCACATGATTGAAGAGGCAACATGGGAATATGAAAATGCAATGAGGGATAAATACCCCAACTTATTCAATAAGTAAATAAATTGCGGGGATGCAATTTTCTAATGGGGGGAAGGATGTGACATCCCATGTAAATAATAAATAATAGATATTTTTATCTATGTCTATTAGTGAATTAGATAGTGTTTTAGAGGCTTAAAATGAGAATAAATCCAATCTTAAGCATGGAATACACTAATATTTTTAAAATATTGTTTTACTACCTTTTGATGGAAAACCATTTTTAATCTATCTATTGAAAATTTTATAAGCTATTTTTGTCAAAATAAACTTATTCTTTATGATTGGGACATCAAAATTTACTTTGTGTGAATTTTTGGTATTTTTCCGATAAAGTTCATTTTTTAATGAATAGTGAAAATGTTGTATTTTAATTAAAAACCATTTTTTAATATAATTTATTTATATGATTAGATTATCTTTTAGAATTGGTTTTGAAGTGAAATTATAATATATTTTTACCATTTAATCCAATGGTGGTCATTGGAATCAATTTCACTTTAAAATTGGACTTAAAATGGTGTCAATCTTTTGATACATATTGTTTCATAAAAACACACTATTTGTAATGACAATGGGAATTAAATATTAAATTAATTAATTTAACCTATATGATTTGAATTTTTTAAAATAGACAGCATTTTTGAATTCATAATATCAAATATATCTTAGGGTGAATTTTTGGTATTTTTATGAAAAAGTTCAATTTTTGATGAATAGTGAAACCACTAAGTGGTTGTTAAAGAAACTGATTTTTCGTTTAAATGAAACTTTGACACTTCTGTGATTTTATTTTCAAAAATCCGACATACATGGTTGTTATTAAGAAGTAAAATGTTGTTCAATGAGATTAAAATAAATTTTTGGTTAATAGTAACTTTTAATATTTTAATCGCGATTAGAGGTAATTAGTGTAATTTATGGTAAAAATAATGTTATAATAAAATGAATAGACATATACACATGTACTACCATTATTGTATGTGCCATGGCCGTCCAAGACAATCCATGGGTCAACTTGGGGACCCCATGGAGCCAATTATGTAGGAAAATGACATTAATATCTTTTTATTTAATGTTAAAATTAAAATGAGTCAAACATGAGTTGTTTTACTAAAACAATTTTTAAATGGGGTTATACAAGTCTGATTTTTGACTATAAATATTCATTAGAAATCTAAAAATATTTCCTACATCATTATATTTTTTATATAATTTTTAGACATTAAATAAATTAAATTATTTATGACATCATGATGATGGAGTGATTACCTCATTAATAAAGGATTTAAATAAAATGAAAAGATAATGTAAACTATATGACCTACACATGTACAAAACATATTAGATGGGTGAATTTAGAACCCTTATCACCATACCCTCAAATTATATCAATTTGGGACCTTTTGAATCCGAAAAGCATTTTAAAATAAAGTAACATTTCTTTACTTTCCATAAGTGCCCCTCCTCTCCTCTTATAAAAGGACCCCATCTCTACCTCCTTACCCACACATCCAAAGCCTTTGCCTCAGCCAATCCTTGCCCATTTTGTCTCTCCACTTCCCTATCTAACTCCTTGAAGCCTCACTTTTGGCAGAAGTCTTCCCAAGGAAGCCTTTGAGCTCAAACCAAAGGGAGTTACCCGATTTTAAGGTAATGTCTTCACTTATGTTCTTTTGTTCTTTTTGCTTCTCCAACCCCCTAAATTCTTTTTATTAATTTATTTTGTATCAAAACCAGTATCTTCCATATACTAAGATGTTTTTATATGAAGGATTCGAGCTACACTTACACACACCTACATCTAATGGTTAAAGAACATACTGTTTCCATGTATGGCGAATTTCTGTCTCCCGAAACGATGATTGTTCAACATTATTTTAACACCATCAAAGGTGTACATTAATATGACACTATATTTATATATTATATATAATATTTTTATGTTTTCCTTAAGCTTATGTATTTTTCATTTAGGGGATACCTTTATGGTTTCCATTATGGGTAAACGTGATATCTTCAGTTAAGGAAGTGCAGACTACCGCCTCCTCAAAGTTATTTGATTCGTTAATACAATATGTGGGACGTATAAAGGATGGAGTTATGCTATTATATATGATATTACACTGGAAATATAATATACCTTTATATCATTAAGATTCCATTTCATAAAATATGAAATAGAAATGGAAGCAGCGTTCATGTGTGCATACGGCTTACCATCTGCATAAACGGTTCATTTCATTTCTTACCTCTAAATGTTATGTAATATTATAAATGATTGAATGTACTGGATATATATGATATATATGATATCTACATCATGAATACCATTCTGGATATAATGGATACATGAACAAATTGTAATTATAAAGGGTTTATTTTTGACTCAAGTACCAATGATCGTTAAAACGGCCGTTATTAACATAAATAATTACATAGTGTTCATGACATGGAAATAAGTGATATAAGAGGAATAATGAACATGAAAAAGTTTCTTAAACAAAAATAAATTAAATCAAGTTTATTATTCATGAGATTAAAGAACTACCGAGTCAAGTCGGACCCGAGGAATGGGACTTCGTCTCAATCTCCTTTCATTGAGGCATATTTTGTTTTATACACAACCTTCTTTTATACGGTGTATAAACCCCATTGACTTTTACGTTTATTCAAAAGGAATATTTTTTATAAGAAGCATTTACTAAATGACAAAATGTAATGCCTTTGTTATACGTATGCAGCGACAACAACTTCTCCACTGCCGTGACCATTATTTGAGTTTCGGCTTCCTCTAAAAGCCATACCTTTTTAAAAAGAAAATTAAATACCATGTTTTACATTTATTTTATTTTTTTATTGCAAATGGTTTTCCTAATGTTATTATATCAATGTTTTGTATTGATATCTTGTGATTGAAAGTTGGAAATGTTATGTTTCCTTTATGCATGTTTTATGTGATACGATTATGTTGAGGTTTTTGGGAATTATTATGAAGACGGGTGGTTCCGTGATAAACTAAGGGCGGGTGATCCCGATATTTCTCTTCAATGCATTGGGTAACGCGAAGGAGTGAAAATCTAAGGTTTCTCTGAAGAGATTTAGGGAATATACTGTTATGGGTATTCCAAATGTAACCAAGAGGGTTACTCCCTACGTAAGAATGTTATGAATGCCTCAAGTTACCTTCATGTCTTATGATTTCTATGATTTATTCATGATTTGATGAGGTATATTAAAGTTATTATGTTTTTTGGGTAAAGTATGATTTCATTCTTATGTATATATGTACCCATGTTTCCTTTATATATTTTTATATCCCTTACTGAGATTTTTATGCTTATCCCAAGTTTTTGAAATGTTTTTCACAGGTCAAGGGAAAGGTACATGATATGATGATAGTGTCAAGGAAGAGTCAAGAAAGAATCCATGTCTTATTTTAAATATGTTTCCATTGATGGGAAAAATGAATACTATCTTTTATGTAACCACTTTGTTTAAATGTTGAATGTAATGCATGTTTAATGATCTAATTCTCTAAAACACTAAACCTGAAAAGATCCTCAAGGTGTAGTCTTGTAATAACTCAAGATTAAGTAATGTTTAAGGCCGGGAACTTATAATCCCTAGCCCTAAATAAGTTACATTGGATGTTATAAGAATCCCAAAGAAAGTACACTGGTGGTTAGCTGAATCCAAACATGTTATGAAGGTCTTCATTGCTATCATTGGAATAATATTTTATATTCATTTGTGTATTCTACAATTATTTGTCTTCTGTAAATGTTATTCTATCATTATTCATGTTTATTTATCTCCTTATGATTCATGTGATATAAATATCTAATATTTGATCCATGACTCAATATTATGATATTTGATATGAGGTATACGGTTTTTAAATTTAATACTCATGATTTCACACCCTTATTTTCATGTTATTATTTTTAATCTCCCATGTTTACCCTTACTGAGCACCTAATATAACTATTTATTATGTTATATTTCCCTAGGATATTATTAATGGATAATGTAGTGTTTTTTTATGAAAATTTATAAAGGAGATATTGATGATAATTTATTAATTATGAAGTCTTTGTTCCATGATTCCAAAGGATATAATCTATTTCAGTCCATTGGTCTGTACTTTGGTAGTGAATTTATTATTCATAAAAAAGAAAAAATATTTATAAATGAAAATCATTGGACACTATAGTTGGTATCATTGAAAAATTTTAGGTCGAATTTGGAATCTATGTTGAGAAAATATTATTGAAATCTATAGGGATGTTTGTAAGGACATGTCAAGGGATGTCTCTATGGATAATTCTATGGACGAGTTAAAATAAAGAAAAATGAGATGGAATTTTTCACAAAAATAGAACGAGTGGTTTCCATGAAATTAATCCATATGTCAATACTATAAGTGTATATGAATTTTAATAGAGGTAAATAGGAAAAATAATTATGAAAAGTTAACATTGAGATGGATTCAATTATTACCTAGTGCACGAAAATGAGCCTTTCAACACACATAGTTTTACAATCCAGTGGATATTCTTGGTAAAATACAAATCTATTTATGAAAAATTTATATGGATTAAAATAGGTGATGAATATGAATTTCGTAGGAAAAGAATAATAATTCATAGATTAATAATATAATTTAATTATATTGAAATCTTATAAGTGATTTAAAATATTTTATGGTTTCCGAGTATGATTAGAATTACTCACACTATGATTTTTTGTTTTAGTCAATGGTGGTAGCCTGATGAAACTCCGTTAGTATTGATTGTGATGGAGTATTTTATGATGATAAACCAAATGTAATGATGATTTGAGAAAAGGATGACGTAATTATTACTATTTTTTTCAAAGATCATGATTAACAACATATACCTCAACCAACTCTCAAACTTACCAACGAAACAACAAAATGACTTTGATGAGATTTTAGGAAGTGGAAACTATAGAGGAATGATTATATAGTTTACTATATATCTAGTATATGAGAAGAAACACCACACTGGATGTCTTAGATGGATAGGAAGACATTTTTATATTTGAAAAGATGAAAAAAAATAAAGTAACTTCAAAGGGAAATGTAATGTTTGGTTAACACAATGGATGTTAATAATGGCCTCCCTAAGATATAATTTTCTATTAAATGTTTTGAAGGTGAAATGAAGGGGAATTATGAAAACTAATGTCATAATGGGAAGGGACATGAAGAAAATAATAATTTTTTTAAGATGAAGGGTTATATTACTCATTATGAAGAGACTAAAAGTGACATATGAAAAGTAATAAGTATTAAGGAATTTGATGTTGAATTAAAGTTAATGGTCTGAGAAGGAAGTTGGATGAATTAATTATTTATTTCTTGGAAGTCAATGTTTATTTTAAACGAATAACAGAATTTATAACTACTATTCGGTATACATTTTTTATTTAGAATTTCGATTAATATGTTTAATGATGGATATGAAATTTAAAAGTTATATTATGTTAAGGTGATATTTTAAATATAACCCTTAATATATTATCAACGATGATATAATGTTGTTTGGATAAAGAGATGATTAATTTGGATAAAATAAATGGAATAGTACTAATTTCATTAGAACAAATTTATTAATTTCTTAAAAATTTATTTGTGATACCTGTGATGGAGTTTTCCACTTTTTTGGATTTGAGGAATATATCCAATAATAAATGTTTTTTATATAATGGGGAATCATGTGTGCATTATGGTATTTATAGTTTCAATAGAATTCATGATGAATGTATTAATATATTTGGTATTTGAAAATAAAGATCTAGTTCATGTATTCTGGGAGATTAAGGATATGCTGAATTTGAAAATTTAGCGAAATTCATTATAAATTCTTGGATTTTAATCTTTTTGAAGGGTTATAAGTGTAAAAATTTATTAAATTTTCTGAGATTAAAATTTAATGAGTCTTTATATATATTTTTTTATTATTTCACCATATAAATAATTATACATAACTTGTGCACACAATATTTTGTTGATGGTAAAAAATGATATACATAATGACTGGTCAATGAATTTATGGATTTTATGATCCATTAGTAAATTCAGTACAAAAAATTCACCTTCATTTCATGGAGGAAGAGACGATATTGAAATTTATCAAGGTAGAACCCAAGGGTGGGATTATAAATATGAAATGAAATTAAATCAAGTATGTATATATTTTTGTGAAATTTTTTAAACTTGAGTAAAATGATCTCGAAATATATTTTTGTCCAATTATTATAAATTTTTTGATGATATTGATGAATCTAAAAGTACTCTCCAAATCCTCTAGGTAGGGTTAATTTATAAATTCAAAATAACCCAGACCACACAAACTATAAATGTATAAAAAAGTAGAAGTACAAAGGAAATTCCATAGAAAGAGGGGAAAATAATGATGAAAACTATCAACAAAATAATAACGTCACAACTTTTTTAGGTTAGATTTATTTTAACTAATGAAATGAATTTAATAAAATAATTAATATAGAAAATGAGATGGGAGGGGAATCCATTTCTTTGGGTGTGTTTTTTAAAAGAAAATACTAAATACACATGAAAAACAATAATACCCCTTGAGCAAGAAATCGATCATGTCTAATCGAAATGATATATTTTAAAACCCTACCAATCTACCCTATAATATTAATTAATGGTGGTTTGAAAAATTAAAATAACCAGAGTGTATTAAGATCAGATTGCAATTGAAGTAGAGTAATAAAATTCAATATTCATGAATTATTTATCTTAATAATGTTGGGATTTTTACTCTATTTGACACAAATGGACTATGATTTTGTAGTAGATTTTATAAAAGTAAATAAAAAAATAACAATTGAATAAAATGATTTCGATAGTGGGGAATGAAATTAAACAAATTCTGACACAATCAATTTGGAAAAATCCACTTCCCCGTACATGTTTATTCAATTATCATCATGTGATTTCCCATGAATAATATAACCAAAACAACTGGGGGAAATCGAAAATGTTGAATTATGATAATATAAAATAAATAAACTCTAAATAATTTAATTTTACATTAAATAAGGTAAAATAATATTACAAGGGAACAAGTAAATCCTATCTATACAGAACTCTAGGTCAGAACCAAATGGAATCTTCCCAGTGGTTGAGCCCGATAATTGGAATGGAATGGCCAAAATCATGTTCATAACCCAAGTATATTGGCCTAGATATAATCAATGAGACACCCAAGGAAAAAAGATATGTTTACTACACATTAATGTAAATTTCATTGGGTTTCCATCAAAGAAAGGATGAAAATTAGTTTTTTAGGCTCATCGGACTCTTTTACATCATGTAAATATTTACAAGATGTCTAATACTCGGTCCTTCTCACCATATAAAATATAATCCCATATTTTAAATTTATTAGTTTTTTATTAATTAAATGACAAGTATCATCAAATGTTAACACATGGTGCTATGTTTCACCTTATATCATTCAATTTTTTTCCTTCAAAACCTTTCGTGATTATCTAACATAATAGTTAACCATCATTCAAAAGATTTATTAGTCTCTTTTTATTTAATAATCAATCATTTATTCAATACTTAACTTCATATTCTTTATCATTATCTATTTTTTACTAATTACTACTTCTTGGCATGGCGTGAAGTGTCATTATATTACCAAATTGAAAATTATACCTCTCTATTGTTCCAATTGTTCGTCCAATATCAAAATAAAAAAATACATTAATATCAGGCATGGATTTCATATTCTATAATTTAATATTAAATGAGTTCAAATATAAAAACACCTTAAAATATAGATATAAAATAGATATATGAGATATCAATAAACTTTCTCATGCCTCTTTGGTTAATGGTTTTTCAGTAATAATAATTCATTATATATCCCACATTCTAGTGATAATTGATATATGTCACTCTCTATAATTATTTATGCTTCTCTTCCATGTCCAAACATTGACTACCCACATATGTTCTAACATCTATAAACCTTTCTATAAGATACTTTATTTCCAATTTATTCATAAAACATTACATTATAATGTTATGTTTTATTATTAATTTGTACGATGTGGGTTTACATAAAGGAATTAAAAAATGTTAATCCTTTTATGGATGAGACGAATTTCGAAGGAAATATTAATTTTAAGGTGGTAAAATATAACACCCTGTTTTTTTGTGAAATATATATATTTGAAAATATTTAATCTTATCAATATTTTATGTTACCTGAAAAAATATTTTTTATTTAATTATAGAAAACACTAATTTGGTATTGTTTTACACACAATTCAAAGTTTATCTTGTGTTTCATGCAACATAGGGTTTAAATGAAATTTGACAACCTATTTAAGTATTATTAATTAATAAGATATTTATCACATAGGAAATTTAATAGAATGAATTAATATGATTAAAACATTTATGAAATTACAATTTATACATGTTTATATAATTAATTATTTGGTGACCAATTACATATAAGGGAAAAAATACGCTTTTGAAAAAAAGGAAATATTTTTTAGGAAAACTATTTTAGCCTCACAAGTGTGTATTAAAAATTTAAATGAAAAAATTCTTTTGGGGACTAATATTAATTAAATATATATATTATATTTTCAATATAATATATAAAATTCATATTATTTGTTTTCTAAACAATAAATAAGGTATAAATTTAATTTTACGGTTAAAGTTGTATTTTTCTAAAAATCAACCATTCTTCTATCATCCAAAAAATTTAAGGAACTTTTGGTTCGACCACGACCAACCCAAATAACTTCATATAATCTAACCTCTCATTATATAATATTTATTTAGATATAAATCCATACTATGATTTATTTTTTTGAAATCCAAAGGATGATACCTAAAGAAGATATTTCATTCATCAATGAGAATTTGTAGTTTATTTCATCCTCAATCTTCCAAAAATTATAGTTATAACATATTTATATTATATTTTAATAAATATAATAATATGTTTTTATTTAATTTTAATTACCTAAATAAAATTCCAAGTCCATCAAATAGGTCACAATATAAATTTTGTGTGTACATGGGATTAACCCTTGACAAACTGATATCATTATCTTTTCATTGCCACCACTAAAATTTGGTTATTATGAAAGATATAAGGTAAATATATTATATTTATGACATAATAAAACCTATTAATTAATTATATAATATATAACTTATTTCATTCCATTACATAGGGTATACGATTACTTTTCTCATCTGTACCACGTATCACTGCCTCGTATAGTGTATTGAATAATTTCCACCAACAGTTTTCCTGGAAAATAAAAAGGGAAAATATATGTGACATAAATGATATAATTATTATTATAATTACATATTTATTATTATTGAAATATATTTTACCATTTTATTTCTATTTTTTTCACTCATTTAAATATGATAACATATTTTGTGTACGTGTGGACTACCGCCTTCACAAAATGATGTGACTCTATTTTCATCACCACATCACATGGATGACATGTATAAGTATATTTAATGTAAAAATATATTTTTATGATAAGTTTTTCTATATATAAATATACACTATTACTTACCTATTTTAAATAACATTTTTTGAAAAATGGATACATTACTCATGTGTACATATGACATACCCTCTCCATGATCTTAATATACATAATTTCTCAAAACCATTTTCCATAATTCGATTCAAAATTGCAATTAATATATAATTTTATTATTTTTTAATTAGTATTATTATTTATGTGTTTTAACAATGATCAATTTAAAAGGAAAAAAAGTAAAAATCGAAACATAAATGAAAAAGACAATACAATAATTACCCAAATTGTGACATTAACATGGAATTTCTTATACATGAGTAATCAAAGAAAATATTTAAAAAATATATGGTATAATAAAAGTAATTATGATATTATAATAGATTTATAATAAAATTATTTTTATCATACAGTATTTTCATATTTTGTTGATTGAATTTGAGACTTACAATAAGTGTTTTCTTATCTCACTTTTATTTATGTAGGATATATGGTGCATTCCCCACTTAGTTTTTCTATGTTGTTTATATAATTTCCTTGATTGAATTATATTTAAATTATACTTATATTGATAAATATTTTCATACCTATTAGAGGATGGACAATTCATGGTTTTTATAGATTCAATGTCACCATTGTGGAAAGAGTTATTTTTCTAACTTTTCGTTTGTTTTGATATATTCGAATCTATGATCCTATATTTTTCTTATGAGGTTTATATATAACATATATTAAATGATATATCCTGAATTAATTTATCCAAATAATATTTAAATTATCATATTATTTTATTCCTTTATGGTGATTATGATTCAATGTTACCAAATTATCAGTTTATTTTAATACTATCATATAAATTTAAAAAAACAACCTTACCCATGTGTTAATTTTTTAAAAAATATTTTCAATGAAATATTAATTTTATTTTACAAATAATGTCCATTTATATTTTACTTAAAATCTGAAAAGAAAATTTTATTTAACATGTATGACATGTAAACATAATATGAAGTCATGATTAATAATATCACTAAATATTCAATTATAAAAATCCAATGTTCTTTTATAATAAAATGCTGTTAAAAAGGTTTTATGTTTTAAAAATATTTTTTAAAATAAAAAATTTATTTCCTCAGGAAATGTTTTAAATGATATTTGAAAATTTACATTCATTATAAGATGAAATAATTTGATGTTAAATATGTCTTAATGGGGATATTATCATGGTATACCATTCATTTTATTATTCTATATGGTTTTTGTTTCGATGATATGATGTTTCTGAAACCCATTTCTCTTACACATGTAACACTATGTGGAAATACTTATGAGTATTATTCTCTTAAATGGTAATATGATGAAGAAATCATTATTAAACATGTACTTTATCAATAGGTTATGATATGATTAAATTATTTCGAAACCATATTCATTTCATCTGTTATGATATGAGGAATTTTTATAATCTTAGTGCACACATAAATATAATATACATTATTTAAAGGGTGATACCTATATCATCCCCCAATTGACTAGGTAATGTCTAATTTAATGTGAGATAAAAGGATACATGAGAGGTCATCCCATGCCGAAAAGAGGGTACACATGATTTTATCCCATTACCAAAGTAGTTACACTATTGTTTAGAACATGTTTAACATGTTATGTTGGTTTCGGTGGGTAACATTAGAATACTATTTTCTATTATTTTGTGAAAGTCACAATTCCATGTCTTATGTCAATTTAATTACCTCATATATTTTTTTATTCTATTTTCTTATGATTAATGTCTTAGGAACATCCTATCTATATTCCATGCCTCAAAAATAATATCTTTTATATATAAGTAATGGTTTTAAAAATTTATACAATTTTTATCATATCCACATGATCATGTTATCCTTATTTATATCCATTTTTACCCTTATTAATCACCTGTGGTCACCCATACTTATGTTTCCTTTACGAAGTTACGAAGAAATGTTTTAAGTATGGAATCATTGTTTAAAGTAATAAATTGGAAGATATTTATGGCATCCATTCAAGATGATTAATGGATTAAGAATTTTATATCCCATGCTTCCGAAGGATCTAAAATATTATATTCTTCGGGTGCGTACATTTCTAATGAAATTAATATTCATCTAAAAATATTAAATATTTTTGTATGAACTACCTAGGTTTTATATTTGGGATCAAAGAAAATGATTATTTACCCATTTTAAACTAGATTGGGAAAACATTAGGTAAATACATAAATATATTTATTAGGATATGCCTTCAGCTATCTTGAGGGATAATTATGAGGATGAGTCGAAGTATATGAATATGTTCCAGAATTTTGGTCAATGATAGAGAAAGAAGTTTCTAATATGTAAAATCTCAAATTTAATATTAATGGTGGATGTGGATCTAGAATTGTGGTACCTAGTAGTAATACTTTGAAATGGGCGCATTGAGATGGACATGATTGTTACATAGTGTTTTATAATGGACCTTATTCTATTCTAGGATTTATTATCCTAGGGGTATTGATTTATAAATTTTCTAACTATTTGTGAAATATATTGATGGATTTGTATAGATGAATATTCTAAAATACTTGTGATCAAACTAATTTTTTATAGAGTAAAAATAATTTTTCATTATTTAGACATCCAATATGTGATTTTCATGATTATTAGGCATCCCATTATAATTTTCATTCTATCATTATTTTTTGAACTTATTCAATGGTTGGACCTATAAGGAACCTAGATAACATTTATAGTGATAGAGTTTTTTTATAATAATAAAAATATAAATATAACTAGAGAAAAGGGTATTATGATTATGACTAATCGTTTATCACAAACCAGTAGTAGCAACTCCCGGACTCACCAATGAATAGTATGAAATATTGTAATATGAGTTCAGTTAGTGGAGACCTAGAAGGAAAGAAGATTATGTTTCCTATATGTCATGAATGTGGGATGAAACACCCAATTGGATGTATTATATGAATGATAATATGTTTTCACTATGTAAAAGAAGGACAAAAAATCAAGTAACAGTAAATAAAAACTCCAATGATAATTATATAAAATAGATATGAATAATAGCCTCCAAAATATATCATTTACTATTTAATGCTTTAAATATAAGAATTATGGGAATTATATAGATCTATCTCTTAAAATGAAATCACTTGAAGAAAATAAACATGGTTTTATGATTAGTGGTTATATTGAGGATGATAATGAGACGACAAATGACATATTAAAGTAAAGATGTACTAAATAATAATTTATTGAATCAATGTTAATGGTTTGATAACTAAGTGGAATGAATGAATGAATTATTTATTATAATTAATTGATTATTTTATACGAATCATTATATTTATGTGTTTTGTTCAATATATTTTTTCATTATGGATTTTAATGAATATGTTCAATCATACTGATAGACTGGAAAAGTATTTTTTGGAAATGTGATATTTTAATTATAGTAATTAATATATTCCTCATTATGTGATAATAATTTGGTTAATAGATATAATTGATTTGGATAAATTAAATTGGATAGTACATATTTCCATTGTACTGATTAATGATTTGCTAAAATTTTAGCTTGTGCTATCATGGATGAAGTCTACCACATTTTTGGATTTAATTAATAAATCCAATGATAAACGTTTTATCTATGGAGTGAGTTAAAATATATGTTTCATTGTAATTATGGTTTCAATAGACAACATGTTGATGTTATTCAAATGTTCTGTATATAAAATTTTTGTGGTACTTCATTTTCTATGGGGGATTGATGATATGTTCATCTTGGAAATATAGTGTCCTTTTTATAATATTTTGTATATATTATATTGGAAGGGACATAATGCTTACAGTTAATGATATTTTTTACGATAAACTATGAATGATATTTGTAGATTAATTAATTATGTTCCAATTTGAATATATTCACATAAATTGTGCTACCCATTTTTTTGAGGATACATAAAGATATATGGATTGACTTATCATTATACTTATGATTATTATAATCTTTTAGCAATTTAGGTGTAAAAAATCACCATAAATTATTTGATTAATAGATGATTTATATATGCACCAAGGAACAACCTATGCTGGGATTGTTCCTCTAAAAAGGAATGAAATCAATTGAGTATATCATCTTTTGAAAATTCTTCAAATTTAGGAAAATGAACTTGAAATAAAATTTTGTTCTATTATATTCATTTTTATGATATAAATTACGTTTCTCATTACTATTTTCTTTATGGTTTTGTGGTAGTAAAATTTATCTAGATCACCTAATTTCTAGTGACCAATGATCTCTATCACTCTCTTTGAATTTATATTCTTCTATTGAATATCAAAATACTCACTCTCCACCTATTTTATCATATGTATGAATATTGACATATGTTGGATTTGGTAAGAGTTTTGTTTCTATCATTTTATTTTTAATGTGAATTTTATTATTCATATATAAGTTGTGGTTCTCTATAATTAAATTTTCAACTATTAAACCTCTCATGCGTGTGGCGAATTTTGAGGGTGTAATTCATTTTAAGGGGGTTAGAATGTAACATCTCGCGACATTGTGAAATAATTTTTTAAATATATTTAATGTGTTTATAATTTTTCATTATATGTAATGATGAGTTCAGATTACATTCAATGAAACTCTATGTCTTTTTTGGTTTATACACAATTCCATGGTTATCTTGTGTTATATGAAACATTTTGCTTAAATGAAATATGAGAAAATATTAAAATATTATTCATTAATGTGTTAGTTAACATAATTTAATTGGAATATATTAAATAAATATGATTTAACAAATTATTGAAATATTTTTTTAAAAATTTTATATAATTATTTATTTGGCTACCAATTTCGTAGAATACAATATAAAATTCTTCTGAAAATAAAATGTATTCATTTTCTGAGAATTGTTTTGTGTTTCGAGATTTTTTACTTAAATAAATTTTAAAAATAACCATAAATTACTTATATTAATTAAATTTATATATAAAATGTTAAATATAACTTTTAACTTTCATCGTATGTGTTTTATGTACAATATAATATTAAAAATCAAATTTTAAACTTAAAACAATATTTTTTAAAAAATAAGATTTAGATCCATTGGAAAATTATATTAAAAATCAAATATTACCACATTTAGAAAATTTATATGTAATATAAAATTATATTTAGAAATATTAATTTCATAATTATTGAAATGGTAATATTTTTTTTTTTGAAATGTTTTATTTTTTGATGAATAACGAAAAATATGAAATTTTAACAGATAATTTCCTATTGGAATAAATTATTTATAAAGAAATATTATTTCTTTAATCGGTAATAAAGTAAAATTATATCAATTATATATCAATTAGTTCAATTTTTTTTCATTGTATCTATTTTGGAAATTAATTTTTATATAAAAACAATGTAATATGTTTTACATTTTCTATTTAAAGACCCACTTAATCGTCTCATATCTGGGATTAATTTTATATTAAAAATTTCCAATTTTTTTAATATAATTTAGAAAAAAAATCCATATTTTTAGTAATAATAATTTATATTATCTAATATGTTCAAAAAAATATTTCACCAAAATTAAGAGTAAAAACAATAAGAACCAATTACCACAGTTATGGTGAAAATGGGTATCTAGGCGTTTAAAACTAAAAACAATTATGGTAAAAATGACATAAATGTTTTATAATATACTATATGGAAATATATAGACCATATCAATTCAATGGTTCGAATTTCAACCATTTTTCACCCTTTAGTAATGATAAACACATGGATAAACCTTTTTCTTTCAAAAAATTACATGTGTAACATACACCTCACTTTTAAAAGGCCACCCCATCTCTTCTCCAATTCAAATATTTAGACAACTTTTTTTATACAATCTCTACAGAAATATCTTCTAATAAACCTCCCTATCATCTTATAATCATTATTATGGATATAATTACAATTTAGGAAGGATTTGTGTGAAAACCTATGGAGGATACATGCATAAGAGTCATTGTTCATCAATGCAAGTTTTTATTTAATTTCTTCCTCCACCTCATTAAATTATTTTTATAAAAAATAATATAATGAAAAATATATTTAAATTATAATTTTATGTTTTTATGTTATGATCATTACTTACTATAATCTTCACTTCCTACAAAATGGGTTATAAAATCATTTTTCCTATGTATGACCAATTACTACCTTGAAAGACAATGTCATTCATTTTTAAATTACTACTAATCATGTGTTTGGTATGATGGTGAATAAAAAGTAAATATATGATATTTATAAGATAATTATACATATAGAGTCATTGTATCATATATAACTTTTTTATTTCATTTCATTAGGTTTTAAAACATTGTTGATTGTATATAAGACATACCACATCCTCACGCAAGGATGTGACTAGTTCTCTGTACCCCTTTAAATTTTTGATAATAAAGGTAAATATTTGTGATTAAAATGTTTTTTTAGAAATTAATAAAATATTTTTCATTTTTAAAAGATAACATAACGTTTTATTTCTTTCTTTTTTACTCATTTAAAGATGATAGTATTCTTCACATTTATATGGACTATAACCTTCATGAAGCTATGTGACTCGATTTTCATCACCCAAAAAAATGGATGATATAAATAACAATATTTAATGTAATAATATTTTATTTATTATATTATTATCATATTTAATGATAAAATATTTCTTTCCTATTTTCCATAATAATTGCTGAAAATGAAAACATAAATCTTGTGTATGTACGACCTACTATCTCTATGATTGTAACGTACATAATTTCTCAAAACTATATTTCATGAATATTTTTTATAGTGAAATATATGTATAATTTTATATTTATTTAATTATTTTTATTTTTTATGTTAAGGAACCATGATCAAGTTAAGAAGACAAAAAAATTAAAACCCAAATGAAAAACACATCGTTTATTACATGAATCATGTCATTAACATAATATTTTTAATTAATGGATAGTTAAAAGAAATATGTAAACCATATATGGTAGTATATATATAATTATGATCATTAATATATTTATAATAAAATTATATTTATTATATAGATTGTTCGAATGTGTAAATCTAAGATGAGACATACAGTAAGGATTTTCCCATCAGGATTTTCATTCTATGAGATATATTATACAGTCACCACTAATTTTTTAATGTGGTTTATATACTGAAAATTAATGTATTAAAATATTATTATGATTAAATTTATGTGAATTTACATTTCAAATATAGGATCTTCCTTTTATGGTGTTAATGGTTACAATGATACCAAAGTAGTAAGCAGTTATTGTCTCATTTTGTCTTATTTGAGACATATGTTAATATATGGAATTCTCATATCATATGAGGTATATATACATTTCATTTGAAAATTAATGTTATGAATTTATTTATCCTATTTATATTTTATTTTTATATATATGTGATTACATTATGGGTTTTATGATTTAATGTTACCAAAGTGGTAATGATTTTATGTTACAATCAGATAATTTAACAAGACTATTTATGATTATGTTTATGATGATGAAATATTATGATCCATATCTCATTAAAATAAGGAATAACATTATAATATAGTTATTATTATTATTTTAATGTAATAGTACAATTTATCATTCTTTGATACTTATTATAATAGAGAATTTTTTTAATGAAAATATGACATTATTTCTATCTTCAGTCAGAAGTATATTTTCTACCAAATTCAAGATTTCTATTTTTTCCAAATATTTTTACTCAAATAATATATGTTTTAAATGATATATTTACCTATCTTTTAATATTTTATATATTTTTTTAAATCGAATATTCATCCTATTTTATAAATAATCCCCATTTGGTTTTTACTAAAACTGTGGAATGAAATTTCATTTTAACAAGTTTGACATGAATATAATTATATAATTCCATGACTAATAATTAAATTGAAATAGATTTTATAATATAATAAAGTTATTTTTAATTAATACGCTTTGAAATTTTTTATGTTTTAAATGGTGTTTTCCAAAGTTTGAAGGATACATTCCTCATGAAATATTTTAAATGATTTCTCAAAGTAATTTTCCATCTAATATGACATTCATTGATGCTAAAACTTCCATACTAGGTAATTTATCAATGTTAAACATTTGTAATATTTTTTTTATTGGTTTATATTTTGATGGTATGATTTTTCTAAAACTCGTTTCACTTCTACAGGTGATACCACATTGAGATGCTTATGAAACCCACTAATTTTCATAGTTACTTTTGTGATGAAATGATTAAATGAATATAAAACATGTCTATTCTCCAAAATTTATGATAAGATGAAATTTATATGAAATACAATTCATATCATGTTATTATATATGATGATCATTATGATCTTGTGGCACAAATATGTATGATGTCAATTATGTTATTGGTGGGACATATACACCCCTTCTATTTATTTGGTAATGTTTAATGTATTGTGAGATCAAAGTGTATATGGGAGTTTCTTCAAATCCAAAATAGGAAAAAAATTGGTTATTCCAATCCTGATGATGATGTATTTGAGGTTATCCCATGTATAAATTGTTATGATGGTTTTTTTGTATCTTTGGAATAATAATTTCTTTGCTTATTTGTATTCCACAATTCAATGCCTTATTAAAATGTTATTCTCTCATAACTCATGTTATTTTATTACATTATGATTTATTTTTTACAAAATGAAAATATTTATTTTGTGACACAATATAATGATATTTCATATGAATGATATGGTTTTGAAATGATATACTCATGTTATCATACCCTTATACTCATGTTATGCTCATATATATCCCTTCTTCCCTTAATTAGCACCCGAGCTCAACCATTATTATGTTTCTATTCAATATGTTATGAAGAATTATTTTATATAGGGTATTATTTTGTGAAATGTACTATATGGTATGAAATTTAGGGGAGATATTAATTACAATTAATTAAATAAAAATCTATATTTCACATTTCCTAAAAAAAATCTATTACATTCCTCAGGTGCATTATCTTTCAAGGACATGAATATTTATCTAAAAAGAGGAAATATTTATGTGTGAAAATATTTATTTTTTATAATTAACCCCTTTTTATCAATTATCTGGGGTAAATATTTTTACAGGAAAGTAATTAATATCCATGCATCAAAAATGGATTGAAGGGGCGATTAATCCTCATCCTTACACACATATATAATTAGGCCATCACATGGGACATAGAGGGTGATCTCCCTCACAATATAGTCGATGCTGGATTTATATATTTATATATAATAAATTTCATAAATATCATCAAACTAAAATAAATTAAATAAGATGAGATTTTCAAAAAGATTATGTCCATAATCATTGACTGGAAAGGAGTTATAAACTTAAAGTTGCAACAATCGTTTAATTTTCTATTCACATAACTATATCAACCCTATGTTTGAGGTAGTTTTTTAATAGTTATAATGAAATTATAAGCTATTAAAAAATTCAGAGAATTAGAAACATGAAGTAAATTTACTATTATTTAATGAATATGTAGAGTTATAATCAAAATATAATATTCAAAATCTACCTCATCCTTAATGATAGCATATTCCCTCCCTTATTGTCATATTGTTTTTTTCACTAATTTTCTCACAAAACCCTTGGATTTGGTAAGTTGATTACATAATACCCTTATAAAATGTAGTTAAAAATATGTATATTATGATTAGTTGGGATCTAAACCTTCTTTTATTATTCCTTATTAGTGAGATTCTGTATTTTCCTACTACACTAATTGACTTGATTTCCTAATTTTACACACTTTAAGCATCATCATGTTCATTAATTCAGTTTTTAGGACGATTCTTCCAAAACAATGTAAACGTTAGAAATTGTTTTTTATTTCCCACATGGGATTAAACATTTTATGTTCATATAGGAAAATCATGTTTATGACCTATTTATCACTAATTTCACAAGATCACTAGAATTCACTAATTTTTATATCTAATTTAAGTGAACAACAAACCATCTCTTCATAGCTATCATTTTCTTTAACCACGAATAAATTTTTTTTACTCAAGATTTAACCACTAAGAATTTGTTTTACGTACATTTAGAGTTGATGAAATATTTACAAAAAAACATGTAAAAACCTTATAATTTTTTCACTCTATTCCCTAATAGTTTAATATTCATTTTTATATATACTATGGAACTCCCTCTCTATTAGAAGATGGAGAGTTCATGGGAAATATTTAGTTACAATTATTGTTTTCTATCCTCTTAATCAATGGAATATATATAATCATAGAAGTTTGCGTTATTGATCAATTTATACTACATATTATTAAGGCCCCAACATCTCATACATAAATATTACATATTAATAGGTTTATATTCATTATATATAAAAATAACACATTATAGAATCATTTATGTATAGTGTCTTTGGAAACATGGATACATAAAAACAATTATCAATAAGTGAGATACATCATCTCTCACCATGTTTTTCATAACTATGACCCATCTTATACATATCAAACATAATTCCTTTGATCATTAACATGGTAATAAAACATTAGAAAGTGTTAGATTATAAACCCAGTAAGGGTAATACAGAGTTATATCAACATATCAGGACAATAAGGGTATGTGACAATGAGAATAAACTTTGAAAATCAAATCCTAGTGATAATATATCATGAAAAATAAATAATGGTATGAATCATGATAGATCATAAGATATGAATCAAAATGGAATCCTTACACATAAGGTGTGAGATCATAACATTTGAACAAGGAATAGAATTATTTCATAGAAATAAATATATTAAGTCCTATCCTTAATAGTCTTGGATAATTCCTAAAAATTTCATTGTGTAATGGTGTTCTCCCACAAACCATCAATGTAGCTTGGGTTCACTTCCAAAATTTACCCAACAGAAATATTCCCCTATAGAAATTGGTTCACTCACTATTTCATCCTTATTTATATCAAGAGATATATATAGTCGCCCAATTAATTTCAGGATGATATAATTCCCACCAATAACATAATTCATATACTTTTTTCCCAATATTATAAAACATGCATCATTTTATAATACATGAAAAGAAATGTGTTTTATAAAAATTTCATTATAGCATAACATCTGGTAAAGAAAATGTTATGAAAAATATTTCTCCAAAATGAACATAAAAATATAGAGAAATAATATGAATGTTATCATTGGATCATATCCCTATTGATGAAAAATTAATTTAATAGTATTTTATCTTATATGGAAAATGATATTGAAAAATATACTTGAAATTTCATTACGAGAAAAATGAATTTTCAATTAAAATCAATTTTTTAAACAAAAAATTAATTTTTTGAGAAATTATTGTCTTTGAAATTGATATTTGATTCTTATAAATTAATTCTTAATAAACTTAGTTGTCATTATGGCGGGAAAATTCATACATGTTAAAAGATGACTCCTTTCACATTTTCCATGAATACCAAAGAGAATTGTTTTTAAAAACAACATGAAGAAATTTTTTAAAAAAATTAAAAAACATTCAAAAAAGGGAAAATTATCATAGAATCACAATCGAAACATTGATTTTTTTTAAATAATTTTTAGAATACATCTATATTGATGAATAAATGGATTTATTCTAAAGAGTGAACTAATGACCATTTTCCTAAAATACATTACATTTGTCATTTAAGTACACAAAGAGTGAAAAATGAATGGAAACCTAAATTTTAATGAAATAAATAAATGATAATTAAATTAATTAAGATCTTTTGATATGGATAATAATATTTCATCAACTGAAACCTGATCATTTACAATCCTCAAAATTTACGAGATTTTAACATATGACCCTTGCCACTTTGGTAACATAGAATCGTAAGCCCGAATGAAAGAAAAAAATTAATAAAACAAAAAATAGCATGAAAATTAATAAATATGTTATATTAAATGAATATATAGAAATATATACTCTATATAATAAAATATAGGTGTATAATAAAACAGATTTCTCAAACAAAGGCAACTATGACAAAAATACCTTACTTTAAGTGTCGAATTAATTCATGTCCCTTAAAAATACTTCATAATAAATAAAATTTTCTTATAAAAAATAGTTAATAATAGATATATGTATCATGAAATATAAAGTTTACTTATGACTTTACATTACACATTTATTAACAATTCCATGTTTAAATTATGTTTTAGGTAATAAATATTTCATTTTCACATATGTTTTGGTTTTGTATCCTTGACACTATTTCTATGATCATGGTTAAATAATATAAAAAAATTTAAACATGACATAAATATCATATTTATTCATTATATATGTATTTAATCTAATCCATAAATATTATTGATAGAAAATGAAATACAATGTTCATGGAGACGTTAGGTTGTATATACAAATGACCATTGTGTCCATTTCCACAATGGGTGAAATGAAAGAAATGACAATAATATGTTAATTTGAAATAATCATTTTTAATTAATATATATAACACATATAATTTAAAATTACACTTATTAACTTCCATACAATACATTAGTGAAAAACCAATCACATCACTTAGCGATGTAGTTGTCATCTATACTCATGAATGATGTCACTGTATTCTCTAAGTAATTGAAATTAAAAAGGTATATGTGAAATAATAAATTTAAAATTACATTCATGTCATTTATATCATATATATATATATCATATAAATCATCATACTCAACCATGAGTGGTGTTGATTGATACATGTCTCATCGGTTCGTGAGAAGGTAGTTTGGTATTCACATGAGTGATGCTATAATTTCCCATTTTCAGTAAGAGGAGCTAATTTTGGGACTTTGTGATAATAATAATAATAATTTACTATGTGGATTCTACTATGTTTATTATTTTATAATGGTTTAATAATATTTTAATAAGGTGGAGGAACAAAAAAATAACAGTCATTTAATAACCTTACATGTTCCCAAGGTAATCTCCTCTGGTTTTCACAGAAAGCCTTACTAAGATAGATTTATGATCAAAATAAGGCTTATTGGATGAGGGTTTATAATAATGAAATGTATTTGGGTTTCTATTGGGTAAACCATAATGACTTTTATGTGTTATTAGTAAATTAGAGTGGGTGAACTTTTATAAGGGGGGCGTGGCAAACACTTGTAATTTTGGGAAATTAAAATGTGTTACCACATTTTTCACATTCAAAAAGGACAAGAAATAGTAAATTATAGAATATTATAGATTATAGGGATGAAAAATGGAAAAAAATCAGTGATGGACATGTTTTAGGTCATTTTAATCCTTATATTCTTAGTTTAACCCCTAGTATATTCATTTTTTCCATAACCATGGTGATTTTTTTAAATTACAATTAATTATAGTTAAATATTATGTTGGCCATATTATATTATATAAAGTTTTTTATTCCAGATATTGAATAAATTTTTATGAAATTACCTTCTCTAAAGTGGAAATTTTTAATTTAAAACTCATCCTCGAGACATGACGAGAAAGTGGGTTTTTAATGCATTTTATTTTAATTACTAGAGAATATTTTCATATAATAGTTCACTATGAAATTGATTAGTATGAAATAAATTTATTTATGATTATATAATTAAATTAAATTTAGTTTTAAAACCATTATGAAAAAAATATTATTTTTACTGAAGTATTATATTGAAAGACCTTTCACAATAAAAAACTGTATCATTCGCAATTCACTGAAAATATATATTTTTAGAAAATTCCCAAAAATTTACTTCAATATAATATTTACATGTATATTTTGAAATCAAATTTTAAATTTTCAAAAATATTTCTATGATAAGTAAAAATTAATTTTATTATTTTTTCACAAAATGAAATAAATTTGTTTTTGGGAAATATTATTTTTGAAACATATAATGTCTTACAAAAATTATGTATTTGTTTTTCAACATGTTTTATCTATATAAAAAATATACTTAATATTTTAAAAGTTGTTATTACTATTTATATCACTGTAATTTATACCTATGATATAATTGTTTTTTCATCAATAATAATAACAATAATATAAAACAGTTTGTTAAAACTCAGTGTCATGTGTACCGCAAGCTAAACTCAGTGTTTTTTGTAACACAAGTTATAATTTTCCATTTCATGTAACAAATGTTATAATATAAATTTAATTCATTCATAAAAAATAATTCATAATAACATGGGGGGTTACATTCTATACTGATTAAAAATTAATTCCATCCTCATAATTCATCCTTTTGATACAAAAAATAAAGATAATTCTACATCATCATTTATTAGGTTCCCAAATAGTTTATTAAAAATGGGTTTTCAAACTAAATCATTATCCAATGGAATGGTTGTTTTTCAAAACAATATATCTCTATGATCATTAATCTCCACTAAATTCTCCTCATAAGAAAGATACAAATCTAGTTGTATGATCTCAATGTTTTGTACATACATTGTACACATCATAAACATTGGAGAGAATTGGTGGAATCACAAAATCATTATCTACCTCCCTGATATGACCACTAATCTCAAAAGGGATGATGTATCTAGGGATTGACTTTACCCTATTACAAAACCTAATTATCTTCTTCCATGGATATATATATTGGAATACCCTATCACCAACTTCAAATTCTGGATCACAACAGTGATTTTCATCATAACATTTCTGATGACTCATTCATACCATGATGTTATTTTGATTTGTTCTATAATTTTCATCCATTTATCAAATATCTTAGGTCCTAATAGCTTTCATTCTCAAACTTAATCCAAGTATATTGGAGTTCTATACTTCTATAAATAGAGGGATTCATTAGAAGATATTTAAATACTGATGTGAAATATATTATTGTATGAAGACTCAACTAATGGTATGGGTTAATTCCAACAACCATAAAAATCAATATAATACATTCTAAAAATATCCTTTTAGGTTTAAATTGTTTGATCAGAATTTCCATTTTTATGAGGATTATATGATGTGCTGAAAAAAATTCGTATTTATAGCATATTGAAGACTTAACTTGAACATAAAGGTAAAATTAGGATCCCTATAAGAGAAAATATAATTTGGTACTAAATATAATCTCATAAAATATATAATTTATGTCCTATATAAATGATTTAGGGCGAAATTTTTTCTAATAGGGATGATGTTTGATGAAATTTTACAGTGCTCGTAGAAAACCAGTATAAAATTAAATCCCATAGATGTTTTAGACAGTACGATAAAAAATCCATCATGATGCTTTACCAATTCCATTCTGGTATGGGTAATGGATTTATCAAAAGAATATAATTTTTCCTCTCAGCCATAACAATTGACATACCATGTTTTCATATACAAACTCAGTGACATCTCTCATCATGAAATCCTAACATAAGAACTATATAAAATATATATACACCGTGATACTAAAAAGATGAATAGTTAATAAATATAAATGAGATTCCTCTAAATATAACTTCTTTGGATTTGGTATGTAAAAAAACATAAATGATTCCTGAAACATACAATTCCACCATGGTAATTTTTATACTCAAGAACATTTTGAAATATCTTTTTTAGCTATACATATTTTTTCTATATATATTTAATCTCTAATTAGAGGGATAGTTGAATATTTAGTTGAGAAAGAAGTTATTTCACCCCTTTCATAATTATTCAAAGATATTTTAATTTCAAATAAAAAAATATTATATATATTTTCTTATAATGATGGATAACATATCATGGGTTTTTACCCTCAAATTATCATGCACCCTATTTGCCTA
Source organism: Viscum album (assembly GCA_963277665.1). Taxonomy (NCBI): domain Eukaryota; kingdom Viridiplantae; phylum Streptophyta; class Magnoliopsida; order Santalales; family Viscaceae; genus Viscum; species Viscum album. The sequence continues at coordinate 1,443,357,452 of OY728155.1, read as the reverse complement.
CCCATGGTGGTAATGTAGTGATAATTTATAATTTTTAATATGATCTAACCATAATATTGGGAACATATTCAACTCCATATTGGTAAATATATAGATTAATATTTTTTAATTGTATATATATAACACTTTTTAATATAATGATAATTCCTGGAAATATTTAATCAAAAAATTACTCTAGCTAACTCAAAATCAAGAGATGTGTAATTTTTATCAGTGACATTACATTTCCTTGAGGAAAAATCAATAACCAAGTAATAATGCATTATATTGTATGCTAATGTGTTCTTGGACACAACACTATAGATTATAAACACATATTTACTCTAGGGTATTTAAGCTGATGTGCGACGACTAATGTTTTCTTCTCATCCTGGAAATTTTCATCAAACTCATATTCCTAATGAAACTTGGTTCACTTATGAGTTAACATAATTATTGGAATATAAATTTAGGAGACATTAAATACAACCCATAAATAATATCTAGATAATCCAAAACAAACATGGATCTCAATCACCATAGTTGGTCTTGGCCAATATTAAACAACTTTCATCATTGAGGGATCTACTAATAAACACTCTATTGAGATTCTGTGACCAGAAATGAAACCTTTTATTTCCAAAATATAGAAAAATTAAATTATTTATATTTTTTCACCTTCCATATTGTATTTATTTCAATTAATAATTGATATTAATTATCTTCCTTTCCCATTGAATACATAAAAACATCATCTATAAATACTACAAAATACTAATAAATGTAAAATGTAAAGAATCTATTCATTAAAACCAAAAATATGTTAGGGGAATTGGTAAGATTAAATGACATCATAATATATTCATAGTGTCCATACCATTAAATTAATTTTATCTTGTGTATTTAGTCCAATATAAAACTCAATAAATGATATCCAAAATGAAGGATAATCATATAAATGTACTGATACCTACACAGTTAATCAAATTTGTCATCAATATCGGCCACATGATTACTTTTAATGATTGTGATCGTTTCCAACTCTTGATAATAAATATAGTGTCTCATAATTTGATATTTATTTATTAAAAAATAAAATTTACACCCCAAGGTGGAACACATGGTCGAATGAATCCCTTGTCATAGTTCTCAAGGAGTTATTTTTTCAATTCGTGTAACTCAATTGGGTCCATTATAAAGAGAGTCTTTGAAATCCTTGTTGAACAAGGTATGATCTCTTTTTAAAAATTAACTTCAAATTTTGTTCGATGTATAGGATACTCTTCAAAAAAAAATACATAAAAAACCTAAAAATAACAATATCATTGAATTTTAATTTCTCTCTAAGCATTTAAAGATAATTTTTATTCTATAATAGAAATAAAAACCCATGAAATTTAAGTGATTTCTCTCATCAGTTCATATTTTTTTATCGAAATGGTAAATTATAGAATGGTCTAGAATATCAAAACACACTTCCCATTATTTTTAATTAATGTGGTGTTCATGTAGATAAATCCAATCTATTCCCGAGATGACACAAAAGTTTACTATAAGAATAAAGAACTGATTTACAGGAAGCACATTCTTAAAAACATCAATTAGAGAGGAATCAAACACTTGAGATGATATCATCATACAATTAGAGGATTAAACTTATAATTATACATTTAATCATTTTTTTTATCTTAATAACCTTATAAAACAATTCAAATTTGAAATAATTTCTCGGTTCATACTCAAATAAGACATTAATAGATCTATAGTGAATGCTATGTGTCCATTTCACCATGTTGTTATTACAAACATCTTCAGAAAAAATGATCCCATGTGATTTAACTTTGACACTAAGTCTAATAGGTTGATAATATTGATCATAATTATTAAACATTGGATTTGGGTAATATTAAGTATAATGAATGTACTATTGGTTTATGAAAAACTATAGTGTGGTTGGTGCATTCTATGTACCATTCTCTCTATTTAGAAAATTAGTTTGATTCTTCCCATAACATTGGTAATAGATTATCAAATGAACTTTTCAACTAAACATAAAACATTTAGTAGTACCATTAAAACAATTTTCTATATGTTTCCTTCTATACTTTAGGCATCAAGGAAATTGCATCTTCTTTCACTATATCATTTTTATATTTTTCTTGGAACTCCATAATCCTTTTCATTTTAAAACAATGAGATTTATGGGTAACTCAAATCCCTAATTCCACTTTTATAGAACATTTAATGATATATTCATATATATTAATGTTACTTATGTTTAACACCCTTTAGATACATGGATTTGAGCCACTAAGGAATCAATAAAATTGTCATTCTTGTTGGATGATGTTTCTATACGAATATCTCACGAGTCTTCTAAAAATTTCATCAAAGGTACAAACATATTCATCCTCATTTTTCTTTAACTCAAAGAAATCTTACTCAATACAATTACATAGAATACATGTTATGTGTTTTTTGAAATATAATCTCTTTAACACATCCCAAGATATGGAGTAAATTTAATAATGTTACCAGGTAATGATATTATCTAACCATTTTAATCATTTACAACAAAAATATTTACAAAAAATACTTTTTCATTCTATGAATAGATCATAATGGATATATATAATATGTGGCGATGTTCTATTACACTAAAACTAACAGATCAATTAAACCACTGAAATAAGGATAATGTTTTCTTATAAAGGAATAAATAGAGCATTATTCCCGCTTTCCTTATTAGTAAATTAAATAAGACTCATGGATGGATGAATTTGTTTGATCATAGAAATGATTTTTTTTCATTCCATCTCCCATAATATTTGGTTACTCGGGAATAAAAAAAATGTAATCCATGTCACACTCAGAATTAACCTAGTTCATTTGGGTTCCAACAGTTGACTAAAACAAAAAATGCAAAGTGTCAATAAAAATAATCATATTGAGGAACCACATAATAATGAAAAATCACTTAAAGGAAGTATAAATATTGACACATAATTTTTAATCTAAGAGACCATAGGTTTATTCTATGTCTTTCATAGTCATCATCATTTTAAATACTTCATGATGGTTCGTAAAGTGTTTGTGAATTTAAAAAGCCTATCCCCTAAGCCTGTAAAACTAGCTGTGCAATAAATATTATTCTTATTTACCATGTTGTGATCTAGTCCAGATTGATGTTTACATTATGGATTTATTACCACAAGTCACTTCTATTTCAGAGCGACATTTACTTGTTGTTTCTAAACACAGATATAATTTCATGGAAACAACTCAATCCATCCTTTACCAATACTCTAGAAAAGTTTCCAATACATTGAATCATCCATAGAAAAATAATTTTAGATTTAATTCATGTTTTCTCATACTATTTTCGCAAGGATAAAAATCATTTCTATCATATCATATTTAAATTCCGAAACCTCTCATAAACTATTGTTATGTCATAATTAATGAAAATTCGTTATATAATATAATGATCCATGCCAGAATCATTAGTTATATTGACATTAGAAACCTAATTTTTCCCCATAAGTTAGATACATCATCTTTGACAATTTTATACATATGTACAACCATTATTAGACATATCATCTCTTATACAATTTATTATAACCTAGAGAAAAGAAACATAAGAAATGGTGTGATCATATTATCAGTGTGGGTAAATTTATGATATATCTTTATGACTTGAGAATAATGGTATGATAAAATGAGAATAAAATTTCATCATTATATCATAACATTGATATATGAATAACATAACATATGTCCCAATAAAGAAAAATTGAGATTAAGATACCCTACTGATTTGGTAAATCGTGAATCGTAAAACCCATCAAAGGGATATCTAAAAAATGATATGAAAATAAAATAATTTATGTATAACAATAATAAAATATATTATTGGTATTTTTATACAACACATGATATAAATTGGTTGTGAATATTGAATTTTTTTTCACATAATTAAAAAGTGAGACAAAAATCCATTACCATAAGACTTTAATTCATCCATACAAATTGAAAACTATAGTATAATAAACAAAGGATTATTATAAATATATTATGTAACCATAATAAAATGTATCAAACCATATATAATTTAATTATGAACTTTTATTACATTATTATATTCAATTTCATGTTAAAATCATGTTTCGGGTTATATATACAAAGTTATCCATGTATTTTTTGAGTCGTTATTTTCCTACTCTTAATTTTATTACAGATCCATAAAATCCATAACATTAGCCATGATATAACAATAATATATATTATTGATATATTCATTTTATGTAACCCATAAACTTATTGATAGAAAATTAAATACACTATTCATGTAGATAGTAGGACATACACACGAATGAAAAAAGTTTCCATATTCTTATAGGATGAATCGTAATAAAGGTAAATTAAAATGAGCTTTATAGAATAGTTTTTATATCATATATATAAGATATATTCATTTAACTAAACCACTTTACATTCCATGTAATGCATTAGTGAAAAAATAATAACATCACATTAAGAGGTGATAGAATTCCATACATAAAAAGGATGTTATAGTGACCCCAAAAAATATAATATAATATGTTATATGATATATAATAAATTAAAAAGTATAATAATTGTGATAATAATTTACATATTCATTTAATATATCTTTATTACCATCCTAATAAAAAAAGTAAGGACCCGACCCCAGTTGCGGAGAGCTGGGGCATTATATTATTTCATTGGAATATAAATAGGGGTTATTTTTCCTGAAGGGTGAGGTAGTTTAGTAGAATATGGAAACAAGATACACACATAAGTTCAACATTACAACTTGAAAAGAAAAACAATATAAAAGTTCCACATGGAAGAACCACTTATCTATGCTTATCCCTATAGATCAATATAAAGATACCACATTATGTCTTGGTAAAATTAAACATAATAAGGGTTGAGCTAAGATGATCAGTAAGGGAAAATTTTACAGTGTAAGATAAAATAAAAATAAAACATGTTTAATAATATAAAACACATTTTTTTTAAAAAACAAGAACATAATAAGACCATAATATTAGATGAGTAAGTATTTCAATAATAAAACATAATCATTGGTATTATACTAGTCAAATTACCACATGATCTTTCAATTTATAGATTCATAATGAGGTAAATTCATATTCTAGACATTATGAAACTTATCATTAAGACCTCATCCATGATGTCTAAAAATCATTAATGCCTTTGGCCAAAACCATATCTCAAAATGGGAAGGCATTAACCAAATCCATGTTTATTTCTATCATGAGACCTACCAATGCATCGAGGGGGTATAGAGGCCACCAAAAATCACATAATTATTCCAATTAATTCTTCATAGTAACCCAGATAATCCTAAACAACATATACATTCTTATTGAAACTAATATATGAATTTTAAATAACTTTCCCTAAACATTATGCTTCAACAATAACAATTCTGTGTTAATTGGTGAATGGATTTAGGATATCACATCAACATTCAAACTAATAATAATAAATTAAATTTAATATGGTTCATTATATCATAATATATTTTCCCCAATTCTAAAAAATAATCAACTGGAGTGTTTAAATAGAAGAAAATAATTTTATAAAAAATTCAAGTAATTGTTTCTATAAACAATCCTTTTATTTGAAAATCAGAGTTCATTTGGAAAAAAATCGTACAGATACAAAAGTTATGTAGGATAGTATTTTCAATATTGAATCATTGATTTTATAAAAATACTATTTTCTAAAAAACATTTTTTTTGAGTTTCATGTTTTTTATAGGAATGTTGATAATAATAGTGACTCAAATGGAGATGGAGGTTCGGGTAGGAAACCCTTACCTTATGTTTAAATGTCGTTATATTGGTACATTTGAATGGATTTTCATCAATAAAAGATTTAATTCTATATAATTTAGATTATATATTATTTATGAAAATATAAATGTGTTAACGTTTATATAAATAATTTTTAACGTGGTTAGAGTATGAATTATTTCATGAAATATTAATTACAATCACTTATTTTTTTGCGGTATTTTGATTTTTAATATCTAGGTTTTTCATATAGATTAATAATATATACATATAAATGTTCATTAAAATATTAATTAGGTTATAATAAATATATTATTTTCTTATTCAACCATCAAAATGGTTTCATGACCAGTAATGAAGGATAAACTGAAGAAAGAAATGTCATCATCCACAAAGGTTGTAAATCGGAAACTCACCGATGTTGATTTCATTTAAAAAAAAGAGAGGGAGGGAAAAAAGATTAATAATGGTTATTAAATTAATAGGGTATAATTATAGTATATAAATGATACTTGAGTTATAAGGATCAATTTGACGGTGTAGTTTAATATACAATAATAAAATGAGATAAATTGAAAAGAAACTAAATGAAAAAGAAATATGATTTACCTCTTGAGATAACCTCATTGAGAACCTTATATTGAGAAGGGTTTTTGGAAATTTTGACAGAAAAAGAGATCTTGGAAGTGGAGAGTTATTAGGAAATGGTGTTTGGGCTGAACTATGAGGTGATTCAAGGCTTAAGAGAGAACATAATACGGAGTAATGGGGGGTTATAATACATGAGAGGAGTGATTTGTGAATATATTATTCATTATTATTTTATTTCCATGAGGACAACCAACAGTTTTCATTAATGTGACAAATAATAGTAATTTTTTAATTTTATTTCTAACTAAGTGTTATTACATCATCCATGATTCTATGAATATATAATTTAACTGATAATGTATATATACAATAAATTCTCCATATTTTACTATTCATCAAAACTTTGAGTATTACAAGAAAAATCTATAAAATTCATGCTAAACATTTATAGACATATAGAATTAAAAAATGAACACCAATTTTTGAAAATAAGTTCATATATATTAATAAATCAATTTTTAAATAAAATCATATTTTATTGGAAACATAACTATTTCACAACTATAATTCATTTTATTTCACATTGAAAAATTAAAAAAGATATCATTATCATATAAAATTCTGAAATTAAAATAATAATAATATTTACTATTAATAAGCATCATATTACTATTCATAGTACTATTCACATGGATATGTTACTATTCACCAAAAATTATGTTTTCTTTATCAGGTTCAAAATATCTTACAAACCGTAACTCTGTATTTCAGTTTTTCAAATTTCAAATCAGTGTTATGGAAAAAATTATGTTTACTATTGTGGTTATAAAAAAGTGGTGTTCTATAAAGACTGAGTGTTTCATGCATTCAATATTTATTTTCCAAACCTTAGGATGATTCAAAAAATTAAATATACATGACATCATTTCTCATGATTGTAGCATGTCATAAACATGAGTAACAATATTTTTTTCAACAGTTTTATAGGAATGATGTTAACTATGGTATTGTAATTATTGAGTTATAATAATATTTTAAATATGATATATAAATATTAATTCCATAATTATATCTTATTTTGATAGTTTTTAATGGAAAAAGAATGACATTGGTTCCCATAGTGGTTGTACTCCATACACATGATTAAAAATTTCATTACCCATTTTATGGAATATGAGATGAATATATGTTATTAAATATACATAATCACATAGAAATATTTGTGATATATGTTTCTAATTATATCATAAAATTTGAAGAAACTTTTATGGAGTTAGACAAAGAATTAAAACCAAAACACATAATTAAAAAATTTACAAATTTTCGAGAAAAACTATTTTGGATTAACCAAAATCCTTCATATATTTTATTTATAATCTAAAAAAGTCCCTTGTTAAATGGGTAGAGAAAAAACAAGTAAATTTTTTAAGTTATTATATGAACAAATTAGTTTTGAATATATAAAGAGGGGATTAGTGTGGTCGATATTTTATATGTGAGGTGACTCTAACACTTATAAAATTTGAAAAGAAAAATTTGATCCCCAGTTATTCATATTACTAAATGAAAAAGAATAGACAATTATAGATAATTTTAATTTATTTTTTTGAAATATGTCCAAAAAATAGTTTTTACACCAGTTTTTTATTTCATTTTAACACTTATCTTCTTAGTTTAACTCATGGAAAATTAATTTTCACCATAATCATTGTAATTAAATTTTACATTATTTAATATTTATTATATTAAGAAATTAATTATACTATTTAATAAAAATTTATTTACTCTGATTATAAATATAGAATACATTTTTACAAATTCCATTAATAGAATTGTAAAAATTAAATTTAAAATTATACCCACAAACGTGATGAGAAAGTTATTTTCCAAACAGAAAATGTTCAAATAATTTAATATTCATGATATAAAAATACTATTTGAAATTAATAAACTTCACATAATATTTATTAGTATATATATAACTGAATTTTTTTTGATTTAATTCAATATTAAAATAATTTATAATTTTTGAAATTCATTAAAATAAATGAAAATTATTAATAAAAATATGTGCTTTTCACTAATTATTCACGAATATATCTACACAGAAAATTATATAAAATTCAAAATTAGGCAATTATTAAATTATAATTTAAATAAAATAGCATTATTTTTTAGATATTATTTTATTAATTATTCAAAAATTAATTTAAATACACCTTTTCAAAAGGAATCAAATTTATTTTTTATAAAAATTGTTTTTTCTGTGTAAAATAGGATTTATTCTTAACTCATGACTAGAGATAACATATATTTCATGTTAAAAAATTAATTATTATATAACATAAAAATTTCATTAAAATAATTCACATATAGTTATTTTATTACCTTTTTAAGAAAAAAAACATTTGTTAATATAAGAATAGATTTTTAGAAAAATATTTCCCTTATTTAATTTTTTTTATTTCGATTTATAAATAATTAGTCAATAGTTAATTCATTTTGTATTCGTGTGTAATTTTTATATTTTTATAATTTAGTTATACAAATTCATATCCACCATTATAACATCTTGAAGACAGAAATCATATTTAGAAATAATATTTTAGTAGTATGTTGTATTTCATTTTAAATATGGTGTTATATGTAAGGCATGTTTATATTAGTGTTGTGTGTATCACAATCTTGGCTCGTTGTTTCGTGAAATTTATTATATATAAAAAAAATATTTTTTTAAAAAAAATATTTCTTAAAATATATGGATGTTATATTATACAACCCTTAAAATAAATTTCAACCTATAAATTCCATAACATTGATTAAAAAAATGAGGATACATCTACCATATTATATCCTTAGGTTCTCATGTAGCTTCCCCAAGCTTGAGGTTTTTTCATAAATGACTAAATAGGTTAGTGGTCTTGTTTCACAATGCTTTCTATTTATATTCCATAGTTTCCCTTAGCTATTCCACATACAAAGGGTCCAACACTAGGGGTATGGACGTAGAGTTCTGTACAGGTTAATAATTATGATTGCACCTCCTCAAAAGAGATATGTGAAACACATTTTAGACAATAGAGTGGATCAATTGGAGTTCCATGTGATAAGATACAATCACAATAAGATCAATGATTTTAGAGTAACTGATATACCTAGTGATATTTTTTCCATCATTCTTTTATAGATAAATTCAAAGTAACGTCTTCTAACCAACATCAAATTATAGATCATGTTGATGATTTGTAACAAAAAACTTCAACCAACTTTGTGTTTCCATAATGTTTTTGGGAGTGGATGTAACCTTCTCTAACATTTAATCAGCTATCATAGGTACCAATAACCTTCTTTCAAAAAACAATTTCCTACAAAATGTATTTCAAGACATCATTCCAAAGAGGGCTTTATAAAGTTCCATTTGAATGATTTAGTGAACGAAATTTTTGAATAAAGACTCAATTTCTGAAAGGTGTAGAATTATACAACCTTTTAAATTCATACAACAAGATCTTATAATATGCTCTTGTTTTTGAATTTTTCATATGTAAGTACAATTTGTTGGAGGATGATACACAGTGATAAGAATCAACAATGTGTTATGATAGTGGTAAAGATATCACCAAATATTTTAGGCAGACCATGTATCCCAATCAGACATAATTGAATGTGGTACTTAATGAAACCTTACCCTTATGTAGTGTATATCTCAGAAATATGAACCCTAGTGAAATATTCTATAATGGTGAGGAATTTTTATTATATTTTATGGTTATATACTAGAACCCATTTAGCATTTATCCCTTTATATTATTTAGGGAGTCTAAAGACAAGATTCATGGTGACATTTTACCACATCCATTCCTATGGGAATAATGGTTTTAGTAATTTCTTACATTTTTCTCTATCAACATTAACATGTCAAAATACCATGTACTAAAAAACATAAATAGTAATATCTAACATCATGTTTTCTCAAAATTAATACTCATTCACATAGGCAAATATTTGGAATTGTAACCTTATATTTCATTAATTATGGTTTCAACCTCTTTGGAATTTATGAATATAAATTTTAGTCCCTCGAATTGAAAGTTATTATTTTTCCAACCCATTATTAATATGATTACTAAAACATTATGAAGTAGTAGTAGGAATTAATTAACATAATATAGTAGATAATATAAACCATAAAAGATTCTAATACCATTAATAATATTCCCAAAATAATTAATGTCATCCCTTATATAAAAAACATTTATACTAAAACATATACAAAACCAAATTGCAATATTTTTATAAATGTCATCAAAAATGACTTTAATCATGAAAAAACCCATCATATAAAACATCAAAAGGTGTCTAGTAATTTGAACATATGATCTACCTTAATCTCATAAACAAATTATTATATCCATAAATAATCATTTAGGATTATATGAAGACATATATTCTTAGAAATTTAACCTAATCCTTAGTTATTTCATTTTTCTTTAAACCCAAATATCATCAGTAAAATACTCTTATAACATAATCCCTATATTTCTATACATAAATAAATTTATCTTTACACCTCAATGATTGACATATTATAGATCCTTCCTTGGCCTATAAGTTAACCCCTAGAATAGAGAATTGAATTTGTTAATTCCCTTATTCCCTACACAAAATACATTAAACTCCTCAGTAATTTGTAACTTAATGAAATTCCATTCCACATAAAAAAAATCTGCCCCTCAATTTTATATATTCATATATGTAATTATTACCATCTTAATGACATGTATGATGCTAAATCTTTTTTCATATATATTCATTTCCATACAAACTTTCATAAATGTATATATTCCCATTATTTCACACTTCTTAAATCTCACTATGTTTTACATTTTTAGTAATATATCATGATAGATGATTAGGTATAGTCACAATATATTTCTCTTAAATAATAATAGAATTTGGTTTCACATAATAAATGAATTATCAATCAAATTCAGTGTTGTCATGATTCCTTCATATTCCATCCATGACTGAAACCATAAAACATATTGTGAGAAATAATAATCATAGGGGAAATCCATATTGTCATGAAAAATAACATATTCGATATCCAAATAATGAAAAATTATTTTTAAAATATTATACATCATAATTATCCTAGGTTATTCATGGCCGTAATATATTTAAATCATTTATGATGTTTTATATTGAGTTTGTGAATTTCCAAAGAATATCTCCTAGGAGTGTCAAATCTAATGTGCAGCATGATACATTTTCATGCACTAGTTGATGATCGAGTCCAGCTCAATAATCCTTTTTTATAGTTACTACATATATTTACCTTTGTTTCATAGCCTCGTCAACTTGTTATAAACTGAAAGAGATTTAATTTCATGGAAACTACTTCATATATCCTTCTCCTATATTCTATGATATTTTCATGCACCTAGATTTTTCATTAGAATCATCCTCAAATATATCCCAACATATGTACTTATACATATACCTTCATATCCAACTGAAGTATTCTCATCCTAGATTTTAAATGTTATCTTAACATTTCATTTGATACAAAAAACAATGAACCTTACTTCTTATTTTTAAATATAAATTTTTTAGATGTTTATATAATAAATGTCACAAAAAAGTCACTCGAGGACAATACATGTTTGGTGACATTCGAGAATTGTTAATAAAATATTTTTATTACATTATATATATTTAACATCACCAATAATGATCTTCCATCATAGTACTCCTCACACACATATCCTACCTAACAATTATATATATCCTGTGGAAAGGAAACTTTATAAAGTGTGGCCATAAATGCATAGTAAGGGTAAAACATGTAGATATCAAAATTTAATGAGTCTAATAGCGATAGAACGTAAAAAATCATTGAAAAACAAAACCCTACATATCATAGATAATATAAATGAGTCACAAAATAAATAATATTAGTGTATAAGACTTTAATTATAATATAATCAAGTATATAATCCATGAGAAGATAAATTTGGATTTAGAAATAGACCATGGAATATATATAAGAATAGAAAGTCATTACATTAATAGTCAATGATCATTTTTAAAATTATCATTATTGAATATGTTCACTCCCAAAACCATCGCAATAGCCAATGTTCACTACAATGACTATCATTGTGGAAAATACCCCTATTGATATGGGTTTGTTCCCACTCTGGTCTTGTTTTTCTCATGAGATATCTGTATTTACATAATTCATTAGAGGGATATGGTGGCCACACATGTCAAATAATGAAAATCATACATATGTGTTCCATAAGATCATTAAAGACTCATCATATAAGATCCTATGAAAATAATGGTTTTCATAAATATTATATAATAGATTATCAACTAGAAAAGAAACAAGTTTCATAATCATATTCTAATTTCATAAAATCATAACCCATGAAAAAATAGGAGGGTCTAATAAGTATTTTAAAATTATATAACTCATGGAAGATTAATGGTTTTAATAACGATATTTTTATTATAAACATAAATTATCCAAAGTGATATTAGAATTTTATCTGTGGATCATCTATCTATTAAATAATAAATAAATTTATTTATGCCTTTATAGATGGAAAATTATTTTGAAATATAACTTGGTATATTTCTCTAGAAAAAAAATTCTTTGAAAAATAATTTTCAAATATAACATTTCCTAAAATATTTTGAAATATTTTTTTGAAAATAAACATTAAAACACATAAAAGATGCTTTTAAAATCATATAAAAAGTTTATTAGGGAAATTTTCATTTTGAATTTGGAAAAAATATTTTTCATATAATAAATCATTTTAATAAAAAATTAAGTGAATAAAATAATTTTCAACATAAAAAGAAATCATAAAAACATTGATTTTTCATGATGGTGGGAAATTCCACAAACATTAAAATAATGATTGCTTTCAAATTTTTAGTAAAATTCAAACTATCCTTATTTTGAAAATAACATGAAGATTCCTTTTAAAATATTAGGTAAAATATAAAACAAGGGTAAAAAAATATGTAATAAATCATTTGTGGAATTTTAAAAAATATAATTTTTAAGAGAACTGGGATATGGAAGAAAAAAATATTTTCAACTGAAAATAGAAATAATGATGGTTTTAAATTATGATTTTTTTTTTAAATATTACATACATAAAAAAAGTTATGTGAATGGAAAACAAGTATTTTAGTTAGATAAGAATAAGATAATAATTGTTTTTAATTATAGATATATCCTTTTATTTCATCATCATTACCATAAATAAAATCAATCTTGATAAACTAAAGTATTATATTATAAAACCATTACAACCTAGGTGACATTAAATCATATGACCCATTAAAAAATATAATTAATTGAATCATATAAAATCATGTAAATAAGTAAATAAATTACATCAAATTGATTTTTTTTTCTATATATACTTTATAAATTAATATAGATGGAGAACATAAAATTTTTCTCAAAAAAGAAAAAGTGAGAAAAAATATCTAAAAGATTTTGTAACTTTGGAACTGTAAATCCTATATAATGGAGATCCTATATAGATAATTTAATCGTAATAACTTTCATTAAATGTATTAGAAAATAAATTAATGAGAAGAATATTCCCCATATAATAGAAATATGTGGTGAATACCGAATTTGTCTCACAAGAGTGAAAATTGACACATAAATCCATAAACCTTATTAATGAATTCATTCATAGATTTTTAGAAATAATATATGATAAATACAGGTTAATTATAAAAATATTAAAAACTGTAAATTATTTATCTTATCATATATTATTTACATGTGGCCTTTATTAACAATTTTTCAATAATTCCTTGTTAAAAGTAGGATTCTGGTTATAATTACTTTTTTTTTCAGGCATGTTTTGATTTTATATATTATGTCCTCTTACATTCATAAAAGTTAAATATTATTTATAATGTAATCCATTGAATAAATATCATATATATTCAATATATATATATATATATATATATATCAATCAATATAATTTATATGTAGACAATGAAATACACCGTTAATGGAGATGATAAGTTTTAAATACAAAAAATATCTATTTCTACTTTCTTAACTCATGAAATAATATAAATTTAAATAATATTTAACTTTCATAAAACATTTTAATATTATACATATCACCTATATTAATTAAATTTACCCAAATTACCTTTAACGCAATGCGTTTGTGAAAAAAACTCATATCGCTTCATGAGGTGGTAGTCAAATCCACTAAATAATGATGTTATCATATCCCAAATAGAATTTAAAGTAAGATGTTAGATGTGATATCGTAACAATAAATGTTTAATTATGTTAAAAATATCAAATATATCGATTTAATATGTCTTTATTACAATTAAAGTAAAATATAAATGAAAAATATATCACCTTGTATCGTGATGCGGAAGTCTTTCACACACATGAGCAACCATATTATTTCTTAAAGTGTTGGGAGTTATGGATGTATAATTTTTAATATAATTAAATAAGGATATTTATTTTATAAATTTAAAATATAATTATTCAATCAATAATTATATCTATAATTGATATGTGGTAATACAAAATTAATAACATCATCATATGATGCAGTAGTCTTTCATACACACTGCTGATGATTTTATATCATATTTGATGGAAAAGAAAAAGGGTAAATGTTATTTAATTTACATAAAAACATATCAGTATGTAATATATTTCTATTATTATATAATCATAATTTTATAATATTGTATATAGTTACAAAAATAAGTAAATATGAAATTCATAGTTAAAAATTTTACCTCTTCTTTGGAAAATCATATTAGGGTTAACCTAAATCCTTCATATATTGGATATATAATCCCAAAAGGCCTCTATTATATGGGTAGGGTAGTAGGGAATAAATTTTGATCAGTTTTGGATGAATTATATTGCTTTATTACTGTGGAAAGGGTAAGAAACTATATATTTTATATGATACACTTTATATCATATATTTTCTAGTTTATCTATTTTCACATGATATTTTACATTCACTAACAATGTAGTAGAAGAAATATTTTTTTATATATCTAGTATACCTACTAATTCTATTTAGAATATTAAACCATGTAAACCGTTAATCTTTTATGGTACAGACTATGATTATGAAAAATTCATATATGGATCTTTTTTATTAATAGTAGATTTGATCGTTATCAAATGATGAATGAAACTTACCAAATAAATAAGAAGGATATTTCTCTGCTTAATCCTAAAAAAAACTATATTATCAAGAGAATTATAATTTTTTAAATAAATGTATAGGATATATGATAAGTAAATATATGAAGTAGAAATTCATCATGAGATTCTATGACCGAATTTGGATGGAACACAAGATGACAAATTTTTAAAGTAGTATGGTTCTTAGTGATATAAGTGTTATTATTAGATTATATCATCATTAATTTGAATTTCCGGTAATATTTTAGTAACATAGATGCACCAATGATTCATGGACATTGTGAATACCTAAAAAACTATTAGTGAGATAATTTTATTGATAAAAACATGGTAAGGAAATTGTTTTCATTTATTAAAATCACATGATTAAAATTGAAAACTAATATTTAGCATGAATAACCTAATAAATATCGTATAGCATGATTTTTTGGAGACAATAAAGATATATAAAATGAATTTTAAAAAATATATGGATAATGGAAAGGGAATGTAAAATGAATTTTTTGAGTTACAACTACCAATAAATCATACTTCAAAGACATCCACTTTAATATTAGTTGTTTGGAAATTATTGAGGGGGATATTTCTCATTTTTCAGTGATGATTATCATATATATTAAAAATATGGACATCCATATTGATTATCATAGGATCAAAAAATATAAATATGGAAATAAGGATTTATTGGATGTTATATGTTATGAATGTAAGATGCTACTTCAAATTAGAAATGAATATCAAGAGTTGGATAAGAAAGATAAATTATATAAAAGAACATCATATAATAAAAATAGGAAAAAATTTAGAGATATAAGTGAAATATATATTGCAATTTGGGATCCATGTTTTAAGAAAATTAGTTATTTTAAATGTCATGATAGGTATTTGATAAATACTTTCTATGAAAAGGTTCTTATAAATGATCTATGATCCCTATAAATGGTATCCTTTGATTCAATTTCATAATTATCATTATTCGTTAATTTTTTTGTTACATTTTTTGATAGTGAAGATCATGATACGTTACATTAATAGATCGATATGAATATGAAAATCATGAATAAAATAAATAAATGCTTGGATAAATACTATAATCGCACAAAATAATGTCTTGTTATGTATGATGGCATATTTTATTAACTTAGTTTCATATTAGGTGAGAAATATATATCAATTCAATCTAATACTGATAGGAATGGGGTCATATGACTAATTTAAAAAGGTAGTAATTTAGGGAATATTTAATCTAATTTTACATCTTGTAGATAAATCATTGATAAAATCTTAATATAGAAAAATCATATCATACATATTTTGGAATTTATTTTATTTGTCTAATTTCATGTTTATAGTGTAATTATTTCATTTTTAAAAGTGAACCATTATCAATAATTGTCCACGGGGGTGAGGAAAATAATTAATTTTCATTGAATCAGATTAAAACCATTACAACTCGAAGGGATTATATTTTTAAATAAATGTTACTTTCCCTATAATATATAGTGGAAAAAAAATTTGATCCAAAATTAATTTTTAAAAATATAAATATTACTATTAATTATTTGGCACTATGATTTTAGTTTCCTTATTTCCCTTAAGATTGTATGATCACCCATTACTAAAACACATGGTAAATGAAAAATATTTGATCTAGGAATATGATATGGATCAAGTATAAAATCATTAACATATAAAATTTAAAGGGTATGCATGTGACATTTTGATACAATGATGTTGGAAAAATTATATGTATCGTTATTGTTTATTTTCCCACTATAAAAAATATTTTAAAAATTATTTATAATCATGGACTAAAAAACAAATCAAGATATTTAAATTATGTTATTTGGGTACTTCATGAACATTGGGAATAAAAAATGTACCATCACACGTTTATAAGGAGTTCACATTATTTATTCTCAGTAGGAATGAAAACATTTACAATATCAAACAAGAGGGCCTTTATTGATTTAACATACTTTTCCTAACTATAGTTGAGGAAAACCATTAATTTTTCAATGATTTTTAAGATACTATAATATTCAAGAACTAAGGTAAATCCTTTAACTAGGGATTATTAAAAGAACTCCAATAAAATAGATTCAATCCTTCCAAATATCATTACCCTTGACATTAAGGTAAGAATAATAAAATGATAATTAAATATATTGGTAATTTATCAACTTCCAAAGAATTATATATTTTTTATATATACCTATTTAGATGTATAAACATTATTAGAATGAATGGAAAATAAATTTTAAATATCATAGATTATGATAACATAACATATACTGATTTTTAACTTAGGCATAAATATGAAGAACTATTTATATTTAATATTTTATGATCCTTGTCATAGTTTGAAAAACAATATGTGGTCACTATATAATGTGATCATTGAGGAGAGTTTTTATGTTACACTTTTAAACATTTTATATTGATAAATTCCTTACTTATAATTTTCTAGTACTAAATACATCTAAATTGAATAAATTAATTTAATGTATAAATATAATTCTTGACGAAATTTTAAAGACTTTTTTATATGAATATTTCATTGGTAAATAGTTTTTTGGCTGAATATATACACAATTCTTATTATAATCTAAATCCAGTTTAAGTTCACTTGATTTTAAATAAATAACTTTGTGAATTGTAGAGTTAATTTAATAAATAAAATTATCATTATTTTTTTGGATGTAATATGTTCATATTGAAAACGAAAATTAATTTATTTATATTTATATTCAATTTTTTGAATGTATTTCTCTATTTTAGTCCATAATAGGCATGTAATATAGTGTTTTCAAAAAATGGATATATACCATTGATGAAAAAATACATGTCATATTTGATGAGGCTGATCCTTAAGTAAAGTTAAAACATCAATATTATTAAATTTATAGAGATTTTGTTTTTAAGAACCATTGTATTCTACTTTTTAAAGTTGAACCTCATTTATTAAATGTTTTCTTAACAAAATATATCCCAACAAACGAAAATAACCTAGTAAATGAAGACATATTTTCCTTCATTCCTTCAAACCAAATGATCTTATATAATTTTCCCATTTAAAATAATAGTATGTATATAGATAAAAATATGTAGAACGAATAATTCCTTATCAAAAGAATATATTCATATTGAGTTATCTCTGTTTTGACTTAAATAATTAGATGACACCATATGATATGATATTTCAAAAATTTCCGAGAGGAAATTTCTTAATTAGTTTTAGTGTACTATGGTTTGGAACATTTTTCATCTCTGTAATGATTATCCAATTACTATAGCCAAATGGGTCTTATGTAATATATGAGAGAAAAATAAAACTATTGTTTGAAATAATGATAGAGTAGTTACTAAGGGGTATAATAATGACGAGGGTGTAGATTATAGAGAATTATTTTTTCCCTTATATATAGATTAATGTCTATTCATCGTCTATTATCCATAAAATATCATATAAAAATTATTCTATTCCAAATATATGTAAAGGGTTCATTCCATAACAAATGTGTTTTGGAAAAAACACTATTGAAATAAAAAAATCAATGATTATGGTATTTTATATTTTTAATTTTCACAATTTAGAATCTTTTATAGTGAAAAAAAATCCAAAACATTTTTTCAAAATTATTTTTACAAATAATTTTGCTATATACATTTATGTATATTAAATATGTTTTGGTAAGACCCAAAAAAACATGAATTTTTTTTGTAAAATATTGAAAGTGAATTTGACATGAGTATAATGGGTATGCATTATTAGTTTTTTGGATTAAAATTATTCTTTAAATAAAGGATCCATTACAAAATTAAATAATTGAAATATAGGGTTATATAAATGATTTAGTTTTAATAATTCATCATGTATTAGTACTCTATTATGCACCACCGTTTAAAAACATCACAATGAATATGGAAAACCAATTGAAATTTTTTTAGATAAACTATAAAAATTTACATTTCATGAAGATATTTTTGTAGAATTTTATATACTCTATTTGATTATTCTCAATATTATATGAAAACCTAAAATAATCCCATCCTATGGAAGACAAGCATACTTTTAATTTTCAAAAATACGCATTAAAGAATTGAAATTTTTATTCTTCTATAATGATTTTTAATATAAAGAGTTAGTCATATACAAGATTTATTGGTTGTAGAATTGGCTTAAATAGTACCATTGGAACATTTCACTTTCAGGGTGAAGCAGTAGTCATATGATCCATAAAAAAGAATCATTTTGAATCATGTTCCACTAATTAATCCAAATATATGGTGTAAGGATGTTTTCAATCAATTACTATAGATACAACACAAACTAACAAAATATATTATTATTTTCTATAACAACCATGATCATTATTACACATTAATACATGGTTTATGAAATAAAATTATTCTGAATACAACCCAAATTATTGATATGTATAACATATTTTGGAATTATTTAGATAACATAACAACTTATAACATGGGATACGAAACCATATTGAACACTTTATTGACATGATCATAATATTTCAATGAACATACAATTGTATGGGTTATCCTTGGGAAAATCATAATAATAAGATGAGATATAAATCCTAGAAAAGGAATAAACAAGTCATGATACAATGAACAAGTTATATTTTATAAAATATTCATATCAACAGGGAATAACAAGATTAGTAATCAAAAACACGAATAGATAGATCTGGTATAAAAAGTTAATCATAATTTCCTGAAGAGAAATGTTAAAAAACATTAATCATTAGAAAATAAACATAGTTCAATGATAAATCATCCAAGAACTCATGGCGGAAAAATTCATATAAATGAATCAGGTTCAATCCTTATCCCAACATGATGTATCATGATACAAAACCTAACCCAATGTATTGAAGCACTATCTAGTCTCACCCATCATATTCATTTCATTCACATGCTTATGCGTTCCACATAAATCATATAACAAAGCTTCATTCATCATCATGATTTATTCCATGATTATGGAGTGTGGAATAAATATAATTAACTATCAAAGAAATAATTATATTTTCTTAATGGTTAATACACTTGATATAAAAATGGTTATAGTATTCGATATAATTTATTTTTTCATGTAAAATCATGGTGAACATTCAGCAGCATAATGGAATTAGAAAATAATTCAAAAAAATAATAATGAGATAGAAATGGGCATCCCATAATTAAATAAAAAATGATAAATTATAGTGAAATTTAAAGACATTTTCCAACATTAGTAAATGGAAATTGTAAGCATAATTTCATCAATAAACATTAATAAATAAGAGATGGTGATAATCCCTTACAGAATATCAACATAATAACAAATTAGGGAAGGGTCAAAATGGGCGTGGACAAATGATACCTCATTTAAATAACATAAAATTAACAGTAAATGAATGATTATAGGATAATTCAAATATAACCATGTGAAATTACAAGAACTAATTTCAAAGAAGATTCTTGAATTTGGAAGGAGGGGAAGAAGGTCCCTTACAAGAATGTGTTACTCCAAAGGATTGGGTTGGACTATTCGAGAGAATTAGGTAACCATCGAAGAACTCTAGATAGAGGAGGGATGTGTATGGGGGACCTATAAGGTGTATTATGGAAGAGTAATGGGACATGGGTGTGTTTATATAGGAAATTAGGGGGATTTATTTATTATTTTGGTTTTGGACTCTACATAATAAAATTTCCAAAACAACAATCAAACACATGGTTTTAACCATGTTTTTTTAAAAAGGGGAGTATTTAACATTATTATACACATTAAAGGTACAAATTTATTAATGATTTACCATTAGTGATGTGAAGGTCCGTCGCACTCTTAAAAATATTATTTTATGTCCTTAAAATACATATATGTTTTTAGATGATTCCAAAAGACATTACAAGATATATTAAATAATCCTAATATCTAATTATTAGAAAGGGAAAAATCATTTTTTCATTGATCCCTTTTATTGTAATTATTACGTCACTTTTGTGTCCTCATGATTTCATAAAACACAAAGTATATTTGTGCGACATATACTTTTTACCAAAAAATTCGATTATGTCTGAAAATTAAGAATCATTCACCCATGGATAATATAAACATATAGATTCGTAGAATAATATTCATTTTATCTGTATAATTTTCTCAATATGTGAATTTTACATTTTAATATAAAAATAATTTTTAAAGTTACAACAATGGGATGAAAATATATTCATTACTCTATAGAAAATAATGCATATACATATATTTATTGGGACTTGATAGATATCCCTTTAATATAACAACTTGCTCTAAAAGAGTAAGGTGCATAATGGTGGGACATTCTTGGGGCTGTTCAACGAACATAGTTTGTGGCATGATCTAGATGAGCTTAAACATCTCCTGTAAATGGTTTCTCTCATGATTAAGTTTTTGGATCTTAGCTTGGTACTGGTTGAGGTAAAATCTTAGAAATTATACCTCCCTTGTAATCTCTAATAAAGGGGCATCAAAGGGTATGATCGTATTGGTTGAGGCGATCACTTCTTTTTTCTACGACAATTGAATTTATTAGAACCATATATTTATAAAAATAATATGATCCCTATGCAACTGTTATAATATAAAAAATAATGATTCTTTACTACCAATTAAACACAATTGGATATAATAAAATACTAGATGTGTTTTTTAACGATATTTCATAATATGAAAATTAATTAAATCAAAATGAATATTTTATTTATATTCGTTTGAGTTGTTATAATCTCCCCCTTAAGATATTTCTCCCTTGAAATTTTCAATTCCCACAAAAAACTGATTGGGGGAATCTCTTCTTCATCACATCATCTGATTTCAATATCAATTATTCAAATAATTGGTTGTCAATTAATCTTTGACATGTTTTGTTATTTTATTTTTCTGAACTTTTTCCCTACTATATAAGAACTTCATCATCTTCACCTTATAGAAATGTTAATTATCCAATGGTTCCTTGTCTATATTTCGTTCAATTGTGGAATCTAGTATTTACTTCATCAAGAGGGATACACATGACTCATAAATTACTTGATATTGGTTCCGTGGGAGTGATAGTTGATAGACCACTACTATACTGTGATCAAGGATCTAAAAAGTATCTATGTACATTGGAATTAGGTTTACCTTATTCCAAATCTAATAAATTTCTTCAATAAAGGTATATATAGTAAACCCATTTATTTATTGTAAGAATCTTGGTCTCATTGATGATTATCAATGTATCAGTTTTTTCAATTTGACCAGCCTTGATTTGTTGCTGAATGGGCATAACCTTCTTTACATTGCGTTGAACATTTTAGGACCTAAATGTTTTTGTTCCCCAACATCATCCAAGTATAATGGTGTTACTCACTTCTTCCCATAAAGGACTTATAGGGATACATTTGTATTCTCAAGTAGAAATTATTGTTGTAAGATAACTCATCTGGAAGAAAATGTTTTTTCCATACTCCCATAATATCCATATAACATTCCCTCATCAAGTCTTCTAGTGTCTGAGTAATCTACTCAAAATGAAAATGTGTTTGTCTATGATAATCCCAACTAATGTTCAACATAGTTTTTAGAGAATGTTGGATAATTTTTTAAAAGATGTATTTCTTTCATTGATCCTGATTGGACATAATGGATATTGTATCTTCCATTAAACTAACCACTTATTTGATGCCTATCCATTTAAGAATATTGAGTCATAAATCACCTCGAATCACAAAAAATGTGAAACATTTTTAAGATGATCCACAACCGCCTAAAAAACAATACTTCATTTTTATGACAGTGAAAGTCTTGTGAAAAAGTCAATTCTGATGCTTCCCCATTTCCTTGTTGGTTTGGGTAATTTTTGCATCATTCCCATTGACTTCTTCCTTTAATGCTTCTATTTCTGAAATACATGACATATTGATGAGTTATGATCTCCTTCTTCATGATGTCCCACCAATAGTACTCTTGAATATTAAGATACAGCTTCTTGATTCCTATTTTTTTAGATAAGGACGAGTTATTTTCATCATCTAATAGTTCCATATTTAACTTATGTTTTTATGGAACTCATAGTCTTGACCCAAATCCCAAAATTCCTTCTTCATTAAAATTGAACATAGATGATTTCCCTTTGTTTATAGTTTTTAGTTTCTTAAATATTTCAACATCATATTTTTTATAATATTTTTAAATTTCCATAGGAGATGGATGAGAAATTATTTTTGAAAGGATTTTTCTTGTTCCTTCCATTATTATTCTAATATACATCCTTTCTAAATAGAATAAGATCACATCTCTCCTAATTCTCATCATTCATAAAATTTCCTAATCAAATCTATATAGAGAATATTCCACTTTGTTTGCATTACCATGATGGTAATGAAATGAGAAGTCATAGTAATTGATCATATCTAACCATATTTGTTGGTGTATATTTATCTATTTCAGTGTGAATAAATATTTGAGGTTTTTGTGATCAGTATATATATTACACTTATCCCCATAGAGATAATTTTTCTCAAATTTAAACAAAATGATCATATATAAAAACTCCAAATCATTCATGGGATAGTCCTTCTCATGAATTTTCAACTTTTTTAGGCATAGGATATCACTTTATCATTTTATATTAGTACACAACCTATTAAATTTGTTGGTGAATCGATGGATACCACAATGTGTTCCACACTTGTCGGTATTGTGGGCACTGGTGCAGAGATATGAATATTTTTGATCTCCATAAATGTTTCCTCACATTATTATGTCCTAGAAAACATCACTACCTTCGATTTTATCATGGTAAGAGGGTTTGAATATTACTAGAAATTTCTCACAAATCAATGTTAGTACCCAGCTAAACCAAGGAAACTATGGATGTCTATCACTGATGTTTGAATCAACCATCCTTAAATTTGTTTTTTCCGTGGAGGGTCCATAAATTTCAAATATCATGTGATGAAATTCCCTAAGAAAGATAATTCCTTCAATCAGAACCAACATTTTATGTACTTTTCATAAAGATTCTCCTTTCACAATATCTTTAGCAAAGTGTTTAGAAGCACCACATACTATTATTGGATTTGGATTGAATAATAAAATCATCTCTAAAGACTTCCATAAAATTTTCAAGGTAATATCTAGACACTCTATTAATCAATTTCATGAATATTGATGGATCATTAGTTTGCCCGAATTGAGTCACTATACACACATAGTGCCCCTTATTTTCCCGAATTGAGTGACTATGCACTCCACATAGCTAATCAAGAATTTCAATAATCAACGTAAAAGAAAAACGTTTCTTTTTTGTGATCTCATTGAGCTTATAATAACCAATTCAACGATTCATTGATCGATCATTATTCTTGATAAAGAGGAACGGTGAAACCTATGTTGAAGCACATGGATGTAGGAAGTAATTATCAATATTCTCCTTTAATTGTTTCTTCAGATCTTCAAGTTATAAAAAATCCATCATATATCGTTTCATGGATATTGGAAGTTCCCCAAGTGTGAGCATGATTTCAAATTCATCATATTGAAGGGGATTAAGACCGTGAAATTTCCAAGGAAACACATTAGTTTATTCCCTCACAATTGTAATGTCTTTGAGGATGATATGTTATTTATTCTCAATCAATTTAGTTAGAAACTCCTTCTCATTTGGAAATAATATCTATGATTGATATGGTGTTGTTAAAGAATATTCATTCTCCTCCTTTCACTTATACATGATCTGGGGTATATTATTCATTCATACAGTTATTTTCTTCTCACAACAATTTACGTTCAAAATATATATGAAAATTTAATCTAATCCCATAATTGATAATATTACTCAAAAGATATAATGATAGGGATCATTAAGATGTTCCTCCTTAAAATTGTAATAGGGAAGGAGTTACATTCTTGGGATGAAATAATATCCCCATTTTATTTTCACTGATAACTCGACTTCTATGATTTTTGGTGATTTTGAATAGATATACAAAACATTAGTTTTGTGAGAGAATGTATACAACCAGAGTCCAAGAGTATGTTCTCTATTATTGAATAAATAACTTTTGAACCTATTATCACCACATTGTTAGGATCTATATCTAATGAAGCAATGTAAAAATATTTCCCTTTCTTAATTGGATTTGGTTGGTTGCCTCTAAAAATCTATGGCTTTGAGAATAGGTTTGTAATGTGCCTTGGTCCCTTGTAATTAAATCAATGGACAATGAACTGATTTCTGAATAGAACAATCTTTTACTCCATCACATTAGTGTGTTTCAATTATTGTAAATTGTTGTGAAGACTCCCTTCCTTTAATAATGTAAACCATTTCTTCATCCTTCTGTGTCAATTTCTGGGTTTTCCTTCCAGAACCTTTGACAAGTGGGATGATGAAATATTATAGAATCATTATATTTCTCCATTATACCATAATAATTAAACACCACATTCTTTATCATATCCCTTTGATACACTTGGATTATTCCATCTTCATTTCTACTTTGAGGGAACATCTATTTTTTTCATTTCTATCAAAGTCACAGATCTCGAGGGATATTTGTAGACAACGTGTAGCCCATAAAAGATGAGGTTAAACATGGATTCGGGGGTAATGACAAAGAATGTGGTGTGTCATGTATGTCTTGTGATGTTTTCTTCATACTACCTAATATATTCATAATTTTTTTTTCTTAATATCAAGTAAATACCATTCCATTTTAAGATGGATAGTGCGAGGAATTTATTTATTTAAAAACAATTTATGGAATTCCTTCCACTCCATCGCATTGATATCTTCCTCAGGAATATTGTTTTCAAAAAAATTTCACCACTAACTAGATTCTCCCTCCATATGATAAATTATCCAATAGAAGTGTATCATTAATTGACTAATTAATGATGGATAATATCTTCTTAATGTAATTGATCCATTTTTATGTGAGTAAGGGATCAGATCATCCATTGAATATAGGAGGTCATTCTCTCATGAAAAACTCTATTGTATCATTTTCCATCCTAGGGTGGTTGTAGAGATCCTATTAATCATTGTTTCTATTTATAAACATATTCTTTTGAGAGAGTTTTGTAACAATGTTTTTGATTCCTGTACACAGCAGACAGGCCATCTGAGGTGGGGAGTCATCACTTTACCTATCACATTGATTGTTTACTAGATTTCTCATATTTCCAGCCATTTTATAGAATAAAATAAAAATTATGGATGATTATTTTAAATAATTAATGAAATAATGAAAAATCTTAGGACATTAAATGGTTAACATATAAAATTACATTTATCCCCTTACCTTATGAGTTTCATGATTTCATTACATTATAACCATGATATAATCCCCAACATCCATTATTATTGAAAAAAATTCCCTCTTAAATAATGTTGCATAATGAGCTTATTATTTTTCTAAAGTATATCCCCTTGGAGTGTGAAACTAGCTGCACTAGGAGGCCAATATTCAGGTACCTGGTTACCCTAAGTCAGGCTTGAAACAACGTATCAGAGTTACTACCCCTAGGTATATCAGTTCCAAAACCAATCCCACTTGTAGTATCCATAATTTGAAGTATTTTCTTGATAAACTAATTACTCTATACATTACAATGTTTTCATATGTTTCCATATAATTATTCTAATCTATGTGGATTTTTATAGAGTTCTCCAATCCCTATCCCAATCATTACTAAACATTTTATCTAATACCGACTATAGAAACCCATTCTTTAGTACACATTAATACCTCAATTATTACATAAAAGTACACTAAATATAACGAAAACGATCTATAAATAGTGTTTCTTTGGGAATAATACAAATTAACTAAAAAAATATAACATGGGATGAAAAAAAATTTAGAACACTTGATTGACATGATCATAATATTCCAATTAAAATAAAACTAAAAGGGATACCCTTACGAAAAATATTAGAAAGGGGTGGTCTTTAACTATTAGTAAGGGAATAAACAAAGAATAACATGTATAATATGAAACTAGTTGGGAAATATATAGGTTACATGTACTACATAATCACTAGAGGGCTATCACCCAACATTAATTTTTCCATTATTTATGATCAATCCAGGTTGACTACAATGATTATTTCCAATATCCAACGAATTGAATCATGGAATTAGAAAATTAATAATTTCACATTGAAGTAATAGAGAGTATCATCATATTTTGTTTATAATTAATTTAATTAAATCATAGTATTACCTCTAGGGACATTCTTTCTTCATTATTGCATTCAGACACAAATTTATAGCTGTACAATCACTGTGTTGTAGAGATCAAGGGTATATCTCTTCTAGCGTCTATCCACATGTGTTCCATGTATCTCCGGAGGTCTCAAAAGGATTATACGAGTGCTATAAAGGAAAATAATTGAACTCAAGATGTCCTCCATCAATCAATTTTAGAATCACTTCAAACAAATTATCCAAAATATAGTGGAAGAGTATCTCTCTCATTGATGAGAGTCTTCTTGGAGGGGGATGATCTCTCTAGGATTGAGAGATTTCTCTAATTTCTAAAAACTCAACCAAAATCATCCATTTTTTGCAATAGTTTGGTTAATAAAAGAATAAAATTACCGAGTATTTAATTCACTATGGTAATAGTAAAGAATTTACACGAGTTCTTTATTTATTTTTTTAATCCTAGTGAAACCACTATGTTAAATAATATGGGGAATAAAATTATTTCCTAACATGCACTTATCCTATGATTTATAATTAAATATTACTTAATAAAATAATATACTATGTTATCATTTATCACTAGACTATTAACTCAGTGTGGAAATCATCTATCCTATATATTGAGCCTTGAATAATTATTATTTATGTATTAAATAAATATCACTTCATTATTCTCTAATAAATAGATATATATTATATTTACTAAATGACAAATAAATATTTATTAATTATTACCCCACAATATATCCTCTCAAATAACTATAGTTGGAATAAATGTGATCTATCATGAATTAATATTTATTATACCACAACTAGGAATAACCAAAATTCAACATGTAAAATAATAAATAAAATATAGTATTTTACATAAATTATAGATACACTTTCTGTGTTACACTTTAGGCCTTTTTTCCAATGAAATTATGTGGATCTACCTATGGACCAAGGATAGAATCTAATAATACTCTAAGGAACTCTTAAAGAAACAATAAAATTACAAAAAAACATGTCACATCATATGAAATATTTCCATGTAATATAATCTATTTGTCCTGATATATCCCATCATATGGGTTTCATGAAGGTCCCGTCAACCCATTTGCTTAATTTATCATTCATTTACCTCCTAGAAATAGATCTTTATTATTGAAAACCATGTCCATCGACTTATTTAGGATATAGCATTCCCATCAATGGGGTCAGAATTTCAACTTCCATTATATATGAAGAATAGACAAATCATTTCTCATGTTATTCATTAATGGAGTATTACCTATGACACACCCAGTATATCCTACCTCCCTATGAATACATATCATCAAAATTTCACCATCACATCGATGTTCATGATTTATAATACCCATTAATAATATGATAAATGATAAGGCCCAGTACACAAGTCTATATATATTAATATCTAATGAAACATATAAATGTGGATTTCCTACTGTCAGGTCTTGTTCTCATTATATCTTATAGGGTATCACCTAGGGTGTACAAAATTAAAAGGTGTCCAAAAGTCCCATGAGTCTCCACCCCTGATAGCATGTATCATTTCTGTCCCTAAAATTATATCATCCATATATAGAACATATATCTATGAATAGTGTCATAGTACTTCCATGTTATCATCATTGTGGGGAAATACTGTGACATTTTAGGGAGAAAGATACTCATGGGACATTATCACATCCAGTATTACAAAGAAGAACCATAATGATGTGATCTGGTATTTATTGATATTCAAATTATATGAATATAATTCATCCTAGTGTACATTGATGTTGGTTCTAGGGAAAAAACTCCAATAGACACCCACTTGAAAAAGAGCGAGCTATTAAGAACCTTCATTCTACTAGCTCTCACAGGATACTCATGCTTATGCTAAGATTGTCCTTTAGTTAAGCGGTCTGACACTTTATCTTCATTGGATACTGTACTAACTAAAACATCACCCTTATGATAAATAACCCCCATGTGGTGTTACTTCCAGAGTATGTTCTTTTTTCCTTTGATATTACCCTGGCTCTTTTTCCAGAGCCACCTCTATAGTCTTTTCAGAATACTATGTGATAGGTTCATTAAAGCGCTGCACCACCTCATGATCTTTGAAAATTTTCTAAATCCAAATTCATTCCATGGATGCTTTAGAAGATTCTATATAATCAGACTCTAATATAGAATCAGTGACAACTATATGCTTTCAACTCCTCTAGCTCACAGCTCCTCCTTTGAGATAAAAAAAATATTCATATTTCCATTTCAGATCATTTTGATCTATCTACAAACCAAAATCGAATTACCCTCTGATGACATGCTTCTCATCTACTCTATATACAAGAAACATATCATAATTTATTCTCATATAATTAAGAGTATTATTAAAAGTAGTCCATTTTTGGTCCCATGGATCTTCTTTATATCATCCTTCCATGATGAGTTCATATGAAACATCAACCATAGTACATAACATGATATAAATGATTGATATTATTGAATATGATTATGTGATCTTACTCATTATTTCGTTCTCCAATTATTTTTGGGGACACATTTTCTCAGAAAGATGTAAACCATGTGACACCGGAACCAATTACCTCATGGATTATTCCATAATATATATGTTTAGTATCTGGTCAATATATATATATTGACTTCCTAAATGCAGCATGTTGAATCTATCACAAATGATTTTGATCCCTAGAATGCATTCAACTTCTCCTATGTACTTCATGGAGATGTACCTGTTCAACAAATAATTATCTTTTTGTATGCCTAGTATTTCATTTCCAATAAGTAAATTTTCATCAACATATACTACTAGGAGAACGAACACATCTTCTATAAACCCTTTTTAAACACATTAAAGAAATTAACTTATAATGAAACTGAATTATTTTATGGATTCATCAAATCAAATTTTCCAGGAACAAGATGCTTTATTCAATCCCTAAATAGATATTTGGAACATACAATTCCATTTGGAATCACCTGGGGTCACAAAATCTTCTAGTTGTGTCATATAGACATCATCATAAGGCTTCCTATTAATTAATTACAATTGAACATTTATCTTCCATATCTCATTATCATGATATGTTTCATTTGAAAATATGATTATGATGGATTTGAAAATGGAAACTACCGAAAAGGATTCATCACTGTCAATTCCATGATGATGTCTAAACAGTTTATCTGTTATCCTTGATTTATATTATTCAATGTGAATTAAATGGGAAATATGAAACAATAAATCCTTATACCATGTTTACCCTAAGAGATATTTCCATGATTATTTTCCTAGGGAATCGAACTCTTGAACACCTAGCCATCCAAGTAAGTGGTATTTTATCCCTATAATATCTCATATCATCAATAAATAGGCCTAAATTTGACTTTGGGTAATTTATTATGGTAATAAAATTATCAAAATAAATCTATAAACATATTTCCAAATACTATGAAAAACATGGATAGAGGTTATACCCCATTCAAATCATTATGATTTAGTTGTAGGTATCACTGATCATGTAGTGAGTTATCATATATTTTCTCACTTGAAAATATATTCTATAATAATTTCCCACTACTATCTCATAATTTAATAATATTTAATTCAACTTATTTTTTTATTCCTTACATATAATGCATAAATATGCTAGAAATTTCATTTTTTTAGTTATTTCCATGGAAAAATATTTGTTTTTTATTTTTTAAATAACATTCTCTACATTAAAATAAATTACAATTTTTTATATTTCATACTTATATTAATCCATTTAATTATATTATATCAAGTGTTGAATTAAACCATATGTGGCCTAAATGAAACATATAATGTAGAAAATATTTTCCTGGATATAATTGACCAAACATCATTAGAAGGGCTATAAATTTGGATATAAAAATACAAATGGACATATTTTATTTGAAAATGTAATAAGATTTTACATCCCATACCACAATAACATTTTGTGGAAATACTGAATCATTAAGGATTTCCTTTGATTAATTTATATAGAGGTAACTGAACTGTTTTCAATGAACATAAAAATTACTTTATTGATTCAGATTTTTAATTATTGATATATTTACCAAATATATAGAATCTTACTAATACAAATATAATACATATGTTATCTCATATTAGTTGATCTCATTTATAGATTTATACATCTAGTGGGTCACACAAACATTTAATTAAAATGATATAATTTGAGGGAAAATCATAGAATCCAGTTTCTAATAAAAATGATCTTCCATTTACATAAAATGATAAATAAAATTTTCAAACATAGGTATTATGACATAAATAAAAATGGGAAGTATAGAATATGATCAAGATGTATTATTTTTTATATATTCATCTTTATTATCACTATGTACATTTAATCTCTCATTATAATCAATATAGGGAGTATCATATGATGTAATTTTGACTAATGTATTTTTAATCATTAATAGATTTATAGATAATTTTGGTTTTTGTTATTTTTTTGTTATTTATTTTTCCTAGTATGAATAATAGGTAATTGAATGAATATAAATCCTTATTTTCAAATACATAAAATGGATTTTGTGAGGATTTGATTAACTTAGTCTCTTATATCATGTTATTTCTTATGAATGTTTCTAGAGTTTTCACAAATTTAGTAGATTTATAGTCTTCCATTCAAGTGAGTTTTAATATTTATAATCTAAAATTTTATTTATATATGCAGTACTCGAAAGAATATAAATATCATCATGTGTTTCTTTGATGAATTTATGTAATGGTATTGGAAAAATATATATTCGATCAATATGGTTATTGGGTAACATGATCATATTTCCAAATAAATCGTAGGATGTGTCCTATTACAGAGTTATTAATGATATTAGGTTCCACATAGTATATGTCAGCGAATCTATGATCTATCATACACCCATTTATATTTATTTTCGTGGATAATTATGTGAAGCTTCTACAAGTTCATTTCAATTTCATATATAGAATAAACATTTTTGTTCTATTAGTATAAATTCATGTCATCAAATCCAAACAACCATTTTTTTAAAAATATAACCTTTTCCTATTAATATGTTTTTTCTTAGTATCGGTATATGTGTATTGGTCAAGTTATAGCATAGTATTCTTGATTAAAATATAAATTATAGTTTATCATTAACAATATATTTTTAGGCATTCGACAAAATAAAAATATTATATGACAATTTTTTTGAAAAAAAATAAATCATATATATATATATATCTTTAATCCTCCCTCTTTTTCATCATTAATATTTTCTACTTTTATTGCATGATAATATCTTTACAATGAAAATTACTCCAAACTAACCTAGAAGTTGAAATTACATTAAACTAAATCATTATTATTCATGCGTATTCATATAAATAAATAATGAGGATCCCATTTTATATTATCCATTTCCCAAAAATAAATCTAAGTGTGAAAATAATGAAATAATTGAATGCTTGGATGGATATAATAAAATTACATTCCAATTATGATGTGGAAGACCCTGTAATATACATCTAATACCATGAAAAAGAGGGTACCATTGATCAGTGATCAGCCCTTATATTCATCCATCTAAATATCCATTGTATTTTTAACAAACCAGCATAGGTTTACCCAAACCACCACACAATCTGGCCCATCACACAACCTGAATTAAATTATCGATTATCAGGGTCATGTGACATGTTACAAGAATAACCAACAAAATCATTAGAATGGTTCCACACATTATAACCTAGAATGACTCCCATATAAAATGTTTTCAATACACAATTTACATTAGATTAAACAATACATACAATTCTATCCATAATATAAAAAAGGAAATAATATACCTCAGTAGAAGTATAGACCATGAAAAAAACATTCCATTTCTAGATATATATACATGATATCTCAAGTAAAAACCCAAAACACAAAATAATTGTAATATTTAAAAACAATGCCAATACATACATCATAATGAGCATTAAATATGAAAATGTATCCACAAGATCCTACTACATAAAAGAATGTCTCATCCACAAACCCACAGTTAATGATAATCAAGAAGAGCTTCTCAAGTACATGTTTCCATTACATTTACCTATGAAATATTAAATTATATATATAAATACAAGGGATATATATATGATTTTAGGTTGATTTTCTTGTAGGAAGCCATCGTGAATATATTTAAGGCCTTCAAAAATATAATATAATAATAATGTTTGATATCCATTTTCAAAACTAAATAATCTAAAAATAATAACATTTCTAATAATCCTTTGAAAACCATTTGATTTTATATTTAATAAAAACATGTTTTATAATGTAATACTCAGCATTTCAAAAATAACTAAACAATGAGAAAAAATATGACATTATCATCATACACAAAATATTCTAAAATGGGTGAGCATGAGATTAACAAAATATAACTATTGAATTGTAACTCTGCATAACATATCACATCACATCAAACCAGGAACTGATAAAATGAATAAATAATATGAATCAATACATCATTAGTAAGTGAATATAGATATTTAACTCCATGGTATTAATTTGTATATAATTAATATTTCTAGTTGGTTAAGCAAGTGGTATTCTACTAGGGTATTTCCTAGGGCCAACTATAAAAAATAATGTGGTATTTGAAAAATTGGAAGCTATAATTGCCCACCTTATAAAGGCTCTCAAAGTATCTAAAAATTAAATGGGTGCACCCACGGTCTTCCTTCCTGATGTCTGTCAAAGACCCATAGGCAAGCCCTCAATGACATCCCAATTAACCCATGTCATACTGCCTGAAAAAAGAATCACAAGTAAGTTCCCTACAAGAAAATAAAATTCAAAATCCAATTTCACAAGACAACATTCTCATTATATGTTAAAAACATATTACAAGGTAAAGCTATTTTTAAAACCATTTTAGACACCCATATAATACCATAAAAACTCTTTGAACCATTTCATCAAACACTTGGGGTGAAAACACACATCCCCAATTTAGAAAACATTTTTAGACACCCACTTTAAAAATCAATCAATCAAACTAAATATTCTTTGGATAAATATTGACCCCATATTATTCAATGGAAAATTGATAAAAACAAGACAATGTTGGTTCATAATTTTAATTCAAGTCTTGGAAAATGCTCTTAAATAGTGTCACCTACCTTAAACTCCATTTTAATCAAACCACATTTGATGAAAAATATCTAGAATAGGTCGACGATGGTTTTTAAAACCTAGTACACATGAATATAAAAACCCATCAAAATATCAGATTCTTCTAACACCCCTTATAGGGTTACACGTCTTCATGAAAATGGTAGAAAAATTAATAGAAGGGGTAAAGTAAGAAAAATACTCAATTAAAGGAGATTTATATTGGAACCAAGAGAGTCCATATATACTAGAGGATATAATATTGTGTTTATTTTCAATCTATACATCGTTGATCAATAATATTTCTAGAACAGTGATATTTCCATGTAGTTGGAATCAATTTTGTTGGTGGCATAGTTATCTAGTGTTTCCAAAATTATTATATCCATAAATCATGAGAAAAGGAAAATTTTCACAGAAGTGATGTTTTCTAAATATATAATGAGGATATGTGTCAAAATCAATTTTTTGGTAGAATTTTGAGTTCTATAAAATTTCATGTTTTTATCCCATGAAAGATATGTTGATTTTGGAGAATCAGAGGAGAAATGTTTTTTGTGAGTCATGGAGTTTTGAAAATTATATGAAGTTTTGTAAAAGACATGTAGTATCACGAAAGAATTGGAATTTCATGAAATTTTTATTTGCACCTATAATTAGGTCACTAATATTTATTTTATGGATTAATATTTTTAGGCGAGGTATTATTGCAATGAATTTATGAATTTCATACATAAAATTAATTATTTTTTGATTTATGATTTTATACGAACATAGTTTTCACAAAAATATTGGTTCAGAACTAATTGATTATAAGTAATTTCATCAATTTTGTATCTAGAAATATGGGAGTTTCATGAAATATATGAGTTTCATGAGGGATGATATCATTGTGAAGCTTTTTAGTTTCACAAAATCTGAAAAAAAAATTGAAATAAAAAGGGGCCTAGTGAAAAAGGGGAATTTCATTAAAAAGGTATTTCTTGAAAAGGGGAATTTCATGAATGATACTGAAAGTAATATACATGATCAGTGAAATTTTTTTCCGAATGTAATGAACCAAAATAATCTAACATCCATGATGAAAAAAATTATCTTCATGTGATTATATATAGATACAACCTTCAAATATATAAACTACAGGAGGCTTCACCCAATGTTGTGACTTTGGGGGAGTTGATGGAATTTTTCTAAGGGAGGCAATGTGTCACCCCTAAAATTTTATATAAAGGTAGTGTGAATATAATGTTGTGATAATAAATAAAAAAATTTAATCCAAAATATCTAGCAAGGATTTGTGGATTCAGGTCTGACCAACATAGTGTCAATGTATTGTCCTTATACCATCCCTTACTGGTTAATAAACTAAAATTGGAGTGTTTTTTCCATTTTAGTGTATTGGTGTTAGGTTAATGAATGATTTCATCCCAATTATTTAATATGATCCTACAAACGTGGAAAAAAGATCCAAATTGTTTAATGAATATTTTGAAACCCTAATTCACTCCTTTATTTTTTGGGTATTCCAAGGAATAATAAGTGGTATCATAAGAATCATGTTGTTGGTATTAAATATATATTCAAGTTTTATTGTGATGTAAAATTATATAAATTTAATTGGGGACCCATTGATTAATGAAATTAATTTACAAATTTAAAATAAAAAATTAGATATCATATTATATCATTTATGATGGATGCTCACAATTCCATACATTAAGGGATTCAATGTATTGAGTTCACATGAACAATTTATGATTAAAACAGATAGAAAAATCCACGTGTGATATACCAAATATAAAAATTCTATTACTACAGTACAATCAAATTAAACCTATTTGAAGGTTATGAGTTTCATTACAACCATGTTATTATGAGTGAAACAAGAAAATTTTTAGAAAATGATAGTGAAGTGTTATCCCACTTTACATGAATTGAAAATTTGCAAGAAAATATTAATTAAAGTGTTAATAAAACAATGATATTGTGAAATTATGGTTCCATAAATATTAAAGTTAGCGTAATCACAAAATTAGAAAATAAAGTGTAATGATAATGGATGTGCACCTTATGGGTGGATTGTGTCCAAATCACTTAGAATTGTTTGAACTCTATGACTGAGTAATAATAGTACCATTAAATTAGAATGCACATACCCTCCAATTAAATTTAGAAAACTCTCTCATGAAATTAAAGATAAAAGTTTTTAATTAATACTAGGTATATAGTAATGAAAATGTTTTTTCCTTAAAAATTGAAGAAGAACATAACTTATGTGACCATAGGTTAAGTCAAATTAATCAATATATAATTGTAAAACTATAAGGGATAAAGGATATTTTTTACATTATAAATATTATGAGTGATTTATAAAATACTTTTGAATATTTATTTATAGAAAATATGGTCTAAAATTCATATCATACTTGGAAAATGAGAATAAAATCAAACTATTATAGTCCACACTAATTTTTGTGGTCCAATGAATGTGAGTGTCACATATAAATATTTTTTATTCATTTATTTAATGATGAATATAGTGTAATGACATGTTTGATGTTTATATATAGTGAAAATGAAGTTATTGACTTCATGACGATATACCTTCGATGATATGAGAATTAAATTGGTCACAAAACTATGATATTATGGTATAAAAATGGAATATAATACACTTCTATTATGTTTGAATTTTTTTTTAAAAATGTGTAGTCATGAGTGATGTGTATTTAGTAAGAACACCAAAACAAAATGGGATTTTGGAATAAAAAAAATCAATTAATGATTAATATGGACATAACTCTGATGACAGAGACTAGTCATTCTAATGACTAGTAGAAATAAGTTGTTCGAGTTGCAGTGTATACTCAAAAGTGGATAAGACTGAGACATGGATTATAAAGGGTGTGGAATAAAATATAGAAAATAAGGAATACATAAATAAATTATTTCAATGTTTTTGGGATGTTAATGGTTCATATAAATCAAAAATTAAAGAATGGAATGTATATAGATTCTATAGATAAAGAAATATTCTATGAATAATCGGTGATAATTTACTTTTATAAATGATAACACAATCAACATATAAATATTGTGGAGACAAATGATTCCATGTTCATTGATTAAAAAATTATGAAGAACGTAGGGTGATCATATGTTTATTTTATAATTATTAAGATGCGAATAGAGGGGGAGTATATTCAGGTTCAAAACTGTAGAAGGATTCATAACATTCTGGTTTCACTAAACGATAAGGATTCAAGAGTAGAATCCTAAAAGGAAACCATAGATGAAGAAACTCAGTGGGAACCTCACAATATTAGGATTAGGGTATAATTTGATAAATCCAACATCATTGGGGATTGGACCACCCCTATACAGATATGGATAATGAGGACTGGAGTATATTTCTCTATCCTATCAGTTGAGGAGACATCCTCATCTATGGAAGTACTGTTGGGTGTATCCTTGTATTATTACATGAATAAATAACTTGATTAGATTTTAAAAAATAGACATAAGATATATTTAATGGTCAAGAAAATCACAATTCTTTTGAAAAAAATTCGATCTTCAAGAACAAATTTGTCGATCACAGTAATGATATTAGAGAAAATACATTCTTATTTTTTAATGTCTATACACATATTTTTGACGTTGTTGTTGTAGATACATTTTCTCCACCAAATCAAATAGATTCCATTTGGATATTAATTTCCATAGCAATCCAATTAGGGAAAAATATTATTAGATGGATGTCAAAATATTTTATGATATGGTGTTCTTGGAGAAGAAGTTTATATAAAAATATATATTCATGATTGAATATGATGAAATAATCATTTTTAGATAAAGGAATTTTCAATATGATTTAAATCAAGAACCAAGACCATAGAATTCCCGACTAGTTGATTATATAAAGAAACTACAGTTTAAAAGAGGTGGTGTTATCCATAATAGCACCCATTGGTGGAATAATTTACTAATCACATAACATTAATAGTTTAAATTTCAATAATTGGTGAACTCACATTCATTAAATTCATATATGGGATTCAAAAAAAATAGTACAACTTCTTTTATCAATAATGGTTTGAAAGGGAGGTTATAATGATGTTCATCATGCATGATTCTAAACAAATTTCATCTCTCATTGTATTGAAAATGAAACATTGGAATAATGGTGATGGTAAATATATGAATCCCACCCAATAGTGTTGTATAATTAGAATTATTATTTACTTGATAGAAACATACCCAGATATCATCATTTCAACATGTTTTGTTGATCACATCCAATATAATATAAAGGAATATTTCTTAAAAAAGTGTGAAAAAATCCCAGGGGTATAATTAAGGAACATTAAATTTTGTCATATACTTTGAAAAAGGAAAGGATAATTGATTGTTGAAATTTTATTATGTGGATTACGATAGAGATGTAGTATAAAAAAAATTCCACATGAGGGGGTGACTTGTTCTTTGGAAATAATTTTGTTGATATGAAAGAACAACCTTCAGTAAAAATGAAGCTAAGTATATTTCAATTACATAGGCACACACTCAACTATTGTGGATGAAATTGCAACTTGAAGATATTTGTGATATGGTGAAACAAATTATGGGGATTTTATATAGATACATGAGTGTGATATATCTCATGAAAAACCTAGTTCGAACTCTAATAAAAAATATTTTGAAATAAGATATCACGTTATCAAAGAGAATGTTAAATAGATTATGATTGAAATGGAGCATGTTAGGACTAATGATAATGTGTTGGATATTATATCTATATCATTGGAGGCTCCAATTATTTTGGAATATCATTTTAACCTTAGTGTTTAAGTTCCTCCTATTTCATAATGTGGTCTAATTTTACCCCTCTCGCAATTTTGTTAACTATTATTTTCAGTTTTTGGAAGTGGTGAATGTTTAATTTGGATATATTATCAAAGGGGTTTTTTCACAGGTACTAACAGAAAATATTGTTTCGATTGGTTAATTTTAAAATGAGTATAATGGTGAAAATAAGTGGAATAAGCTATAGATTATTTTTTCATGGATGGAAGGATAAAATATTTCTCCCAAAGGAGTAGTGTTTTGAATTGTTATTATGATAATAAATGTCTCATAGAGAATGAAATTATGCCCTATAACTCTAGTTCTCTACACTAATATTTTATCATATAGACTTAGATAAATGGATGAATTATTTAATTTTATGTTTTTTGCTTGAGGATTATTTTAATGTATTTCACATTATATTTACAATAAATCCAAAGGGTTATATTGTTGGAACCGATCTTACTGAAATATTGTAATAGAGAGAGTTTTGTTTTTTATTCAATCCATTATTGGTTGATCGTGGAGTGTTTATGTCAATGTAAAGTTTTGGGTATGTAACATTAGTATTGAAGGTGGCACCATTCATAATTATTTTCAAATTTTTTGGATCCCTAAATCCATTAAAAATTACATGTTTCCCAATATTAATTTTTTCATATTCAATGAAGAGGTTAAGTCTCAACGAATTTATTTCAGAAATGTTAGTAATTTTTCCAAATTCCATGGATCGCATGCTCAAGAAATATATGCCGAAATAATAGACATGGATGTGAAATGTTTTTACTCACATGATGGACTTTCAAAAAATTTGTGGAGTTTTGTGAAATATTTGAAATTTCATGAAAAACAGAGAGTTTAATGAATTTATTTTACCTATAAATATGATTATTCTCATCATTTTATGGACTATCATTTTCAGATGATTTTTTATCACCAAAATTTTAAGAATATCATCCAATAATTTAAATCTTAAATGAATTAGAAACATAATGAGAACATAAATTTCATGAATATTTTGTTGAGATGATTGATGTTATGTGCTATTAATTTAGTAGTTTTGAGAACATTGATATTTTTATTTATGTTGGTAGTTTCAAAAAATTGTATAGCTTCACAAATTTTGGGAGTTTCAATATTGATGATAGTATTTTGAAAAAAATGGGTTTCCTTAAAAATGATGTTTTTTAAAGGATACATAAATGAAATACTGTAAACTATGAAAAGAAATTAAAATGCATTTAATCATCATAATAAGGAATCCATTTTGAGGAAAATCTTCATCATTTTTTGAGATATGGAATAAAATTTCATTTTGATAAATTGAGGATAGATTCTCTCAAAGTATTGATCAAGGGGTATTCAATAATAGTTATATATTGAAGGTATTATGCCAACCCTAATATTTCATAGAAGGGTAGTGTGATTCGAATGGAGTAACCATGGACAAAAATTTACAAATATCAAATTGTTTCAGACATATTATAAAATGATTTTAAGCATAATAATCCATGAATTGCAAAATAATGATAAAACAGTAACATGTCTTTAAAATAATAGGTAAATAATTAGAAAATATGAAATAATAATAATAGTCCATTTTATTAATATACGTACTTATCTCCATACAAAACTTGACATGCTATACAGACATATACTGACTTTTATAATTCATAGAAAAAAGGGATGCGCTAAAATTCCCAGTAATAAAATTAACATGGAAGTAAAGCATTGAACATGAGTTAGATGGCATAAAATGAAAATGTAAAATGAATGTCTCATGAATAAAATTATTGAATCATAAAATATAGAACACTAAGTTATATGATCCTAGAAATATATGAAGGTGACACAACATAAAACATGACTTAAACACAAGTCATCACTAACTGCCAAGACTATATCACAAGCTTCAAAAATTCCTATAATGGATTAGATTTACTCCCTAATCTCATACATGATGTCTCTTGAGAATGAACCATTACCCAATTAATTATAGAACTATATTGGTGCACCCATCATCACAGATTCATTCATATGTCTTCAATATAAATAAACAATCATAATGAATAAATATATGGGTAACTCATGGAATGAAATAATAATTTTAATCATGTCATGTGGAATATCCAAAGGGTGTATAAAAAAGTTATCCAATAGGTAATGTATTTAAATAACACTTTTAAATTCATAAAGAAACAATTATCATATATAATTAAACATTTTGTCTAAATAATGTGAAAACAGGTAAAAATAGTGGTTATGTAACCATGGAAATGTGTCTCTTCAGTAGGGTATTATGAGAAGAGTTAATGTGTCTTTAAAAGTGATAAAATAATAATAATTTACATAAAACAATAAGTGAACTAAAATGATTTTAAAAATAAGTAATTTTTTAATAATATTATATGTTTTAAAAAAAATCATTTAGTGTTCCTTTATAAGTGGTAA
This sequence comes from Viscum album, assembly GCA_963277665.1. Lineage (NCBI taxonomy): Eukaryota > Viridiplantae > Streptophyta > Magnoliopsida > Santalales > Viscaceae > Viscum > Viscum album. The sequence continues at coordinate 1,443,315,063 of OY728155.1, read as the reverse complement.
TGAAATTATGGAATTTCCCATTAAGCTTTTTTTCAAAATGAATTAAGAATGAATCCTTTAACACATGTACATATCAATAGAGTAACGGTTAACAAAACATGTTATATATGATTCATAAATATATTAAGAAAATATAAGAATAATATTATAATAATTATGTGGTAAGGAGACGTATATATATAGAGAACATAACTAAAAGGAAATATTGATGTTCAGAAATATCCATTACAATATGTCTGAATGCGTTCTTCAATTGTAATTAATGTCCAGTATAATAAAATTTGATTCATTAATTTCGTAATTTAGATCCTATTTGAAATTAATTTTATTTATTATAATTTTAGTTATTACATTTATTTCCATTAAAATATGGTATAATGTCAATTTTTTCATTTTATGAGTATTTTTTCTTACTTGTTTTGTGGTCAGTCTACTAGTGTTTAATTATGGAATCTCCTGTACAATGGGAATAAAAATAAATAATTGAAAAAATATGGTACTAATTTACTTCAGTAATCTTAATTTTCCCCCATATATATTTTTATTTGAATAAGGATCATTTATTTGATAAAATATTAATGATAATTGTTTAGTTAATTTTTGGGGGGTTTTTTGACCCAAACAAACTCATCTTGTTTTACTGAATATTATGTTTATATATTATTTAAAAAATATGAAATAAGTCATATTATAAATACTAAAATATTATTTAGACATAATAATTGTTTTATGACCATAATTGAACTCTGTAATGAAAAATGAAAAATCATTGACCATAGAGATGGTAAACCTTCATAATCTGGACAACAATTTCATTTCATTGAACTATCAGATATGAGAAAATTTGGAGGAATTAATATTTTTCATTATAAATATTATATAAAAATATTTAAATATCATTATAATTATTATTCTTTTATAGATTATGGTAGTATGTAGAAGGTAGATGAAGAAATGTGATTAAACGAGATAGATTCATAAAGATACCTCTGGAATATCACCTAATTTATATACCCCTTAAGGAACATGGAATTAGTATATTTGAGAGACAAAATTATATTGGATGAATATAATTGTGTAGTTATAAATAATTTGTTATTACGTTATCTATGATTCAAAAATTCATTTATTTTTCATATAATGTCAAATAAGTTAAATTGTATTATCTCTCAATTCTCCAAAAATTCAACTATTTTAAGAGAATCCCAAAAATTCAACTTCAAATTTTTTCAATGTGATGATTTCATAAATATGGAATTCATTTTATGAGAATAATTTTCTAAATATGGGAATGTTATTTTTTAAATGAAACCATCATTTTTGTGCAATATTGTTCTTCATATTATAATTCATTTTTTGACACCTTGAAATATTTAACAAGGTCACATAAAATTATATTATAATTATAATACAAAATAATATTACCTTATGAATATATATTTGGATAGAAAATTGTATTTGATATTATATTATTAATTATAAATGTGTAAACAAACATTTATTTTTTATAGAAATACTAACACAAAATTTATCATTTCTAAATCATTTATTTAATTATACCATGATATATATATATATCATATTTTCTATTATAAGGTACCTAAATTTTATTTATACTATTATATGTGAGGATACTATTTTTAACGACCAGATTAGTATTCCTAAATTTTAGGATTAATATTTCAATGATTATGTCACTATTCACACGGTATATGTTCCTTAATTTCTATAAATACCTCACATTTCATTAATTATGAATTAAATTTTATTTTATCTGAAGGTTATATATACATTCATATTCTAAATTAACATTATATTATAATAATTATGTTTTATTTATAGTTCATTGTTTTAGAGTGTGGCCAATATAGTGGATTGAGTATATCAATATTTTCGCATTTTTATTAATTTATAGTCTATTTTTTATGTAACTATAATATTTAGAATTATAAGTATTTTATGTTCTAACTGATATATCATTATTTATTTATGATAATAATGTTTTTATTGGGTTCTCTATGTGATGTATGTATTTTAGGAAGAAACTATACATAGGGAAATTCTATTGATAAAATTCTTGGTCATTATATTCACCCTAATATGAAATTTTACTATTGAAATTTTCGTTTAGTAAATAATGTGAAATAAGTTGAGGGTATTTATCCTCCATTGGCTCATCTGTGTCCCACATTGTCTCATCATTTTTATGGTTTCCCAATATTAACATGTCCTCATGAGTGGTCTTATTACATAGAGAATTATCTCTACAGGTCCAAAATCTTATCCGACTATTCCTTATTAGAGATATCATTTTCTATCTATACCACATCAGAGTTCAATACATGTGAGAGATATCATTTTTACTTCCCCAATAGGGATACATCGTATAAATCATGTACGTGGGAAATTTGTTTTTTGTAAGATTCATGAGATAGTTCATATCTCTGACATAATCAAGAATCCTGAATGGGATGATGAACTTGGTACTTAGCTTTCATTTTTTCCCAAATTTCATGACCCTATTTGTAACAGCCCAAGATTTTATGAAAAATATTCTTTTTAATTTCACTAATGTCTTGTGTTATACGCTACACCAAAAGGAGCTTGCACAACACGCATTCTTGACTTGCCTTGCATTACACGCAATCGCAACCTTCCTCGATAGCGTGTGTGGTACGTAATCCTGAGTTTCACGAAACAATGATATGCTATTAAAATATTATTAAAACTAGCCGTTATGAATAGTAATAACCACTTTTTAAATTTTAGAAATTTTAACTCTCAAAATGGACTTCATTTTTGGATTCGGAGTATCGAATTTAGCCTAAGGTGAAATTTTGGTACTTTTCGGATAACTTTCATATTCTGATGAATAGTGAAAATTACTAAATTATAATTAAAAACAACTTTTTTAATCGAAATAATTAATAGTGATAAATCATTAATTTGAGTGGTTTTAAAGTATATTTAGAATATATTTTTACAATTTAATACAATGTTGGTCATTGGTTGTAATTTCACATTTAAACCAGACATAATCAAATGTCAATCTTTTGATAGATATTGTTTCTTAAAAACACGCTATTTGTTTTAACAGCGGGATTTAATTATAAAATTTATTAATGCAACTTATATGTTGGGAATTTTGTAAAATATAAATCATTTTTGAATTCGGAATATCAATTATAGCTTAGGGTGAAATTTTGGCATTTTTCAGAAAAACTTCAATTTTTGATGAATAGTGAAACCACTAAGTGGTAGGTTAAAAACTGAATTTTGCATAAAACTTAATTTTACCGCTTCTGTGAATAGAATTTCGAAAATCCGAGAGACACGGTTAATATCAAGGACTAAAATGTGGTTCAATGAGATGAAAATAAATTTTTGGTGAATAGTAACTTTTTACTTTTTTACCACGGTTAATAGTAAATAGGGTAACTAAGGGTAAATATGATATTAATATTACCCTAACACATGTCCTAATTCTATTGGACAAGTGTAATTCGACCAAAAACAAACTTAGGAATAAAATATGACCATTTAGGCCCACTTGGATTAGATTAGGACATTTATTATTAATTTATTTAAAGAAGGGTTAAAATAGTTAAAATCAAAGTTTAATAAGTAAATCATTTCTAATATGGGGTTATACATTAGATAAATTCGATTGTAAATATGAATTAGAAATATAAAAAGATTTACTACATTATGGTATTTTATTTGTAATTTTTAGACATCAAATAATTTAATTTATTTATGACACAAAGATGATGCAGTAATTATCTTGTTAATGAAATATTGACATAATTGATGTTATAAACACCAAAATAAATGTAATTTGAGACTTTTTATGAATTACAATAATTTTATAGGTTACTATGATATATTAGTTTTGATTTAATCAACTTGGTTCGAACATATAATTCTGTTATGACTTTCACAAAAATCATATATCAAATAGTGTCAAAATTGACACAAAATAGTTTTTAAATCAAATATTATATTATTAATTGTTATTTTATTCCTAAAAATCTAAGGTTCGGCCAAATGACTTAGATAAGGATATATGTATTAATAATATACAATTTGGGGTTCGTTTTGGCATGTTATAGTAAGTTTATTAACTATATAGTGAAAGAAAACAAAAAGACACGGTAAAAGTTAAATTATTTAACTTAGAGGTTAAATCTAATTGATAAGGTTAAAATAATACCCTAAACTTGTCTAAATCCTATTGGTTGATAGTATTTCGACCCATCCCCACTTTAGCTTCGAAATAAGACCCCTTTGGAACCATTATGAACCGATTTTGACTTTAATATAAAATAATATTTTGAGATATTCCTAAGGTGCCCCTCTCCTCCCCTATAAAAGGACACCTCCTCCCCCCTCCTCCTCACACCAATTTGAGCACTCATGCTCGGCCAACCCCTGCCAAAATCTCTTCTCCACTTCCCTAGAAACATCCTAGAGGCTCTGGTCTTCCTCAAAGACCAATTCTAGTGCCCCAAGAGGAGGTCTCAAAGAGGCACTTCAAAGAAGAGGTAATTACCGTTACCAATTCTTTCATCTTTATTTCTTCTTCCACTTCTTCTTCTTAGGTTGTTTCATTATGAAGTAATAACATCAGTATCACTCATATACTGATATGTTATTATAAGTATGAAACAACCCTATTTCACCATCTATCCATCCTACGGAAAAAGAAATCACCGTGCGTGCGTACGTACGGAATACCGTCTCCACGCCGTGGTGTAATCTATTTTCCACCACCACCTTACATGGATGGGTATAATGGTGTAAAGAATAACTATACAAAGTTATTAAAACATCATATTGATTCTGATATATTGTATAATCCACTCCAATTCAATTCAATATTTATAGAAATGATATCATCGCTCGTGCGTACGTACGGAATACCGTCTCCACGACGCGATGAGATTCATTCTCCATGTTAACCATTTAAGAATGATTATAATGTATATATAAGAAATAATAATGAAATATATGACATTATAAAGCTACTTGATTTATGTATATATATACATATGTATGTCATCTACTTACTTCCATTTCAAGACAATAAGGAAAGGAAAACAGCGTTCATGCGTACGTACGGACTACCGTCTCCATGAACGGTGTTTTTCATTTTATTATATATATATATACTGAATATATATGATATATAAATCATATTTTATATTCTGGAAGTAATTAAATCATTATATAAGTAATAATGATGTCAAGAACAACAAGTCAAAACACCTACGATAAATGAAACGATTTTACCCAAAACGCTTCTTTAACATGGAATTTACAAAAGAACGGGTAATATAATGTCATAAGTGAACCATATATGATATCATAACAATGAATATGATTCTGTAATAAGTCAATAACATTATTTAAACCATTATACAGGAGCTTCGGACACGAACAAAGCAAATCGGACCTAAGGTAAGGGAAATATCACAATCTCATTTTTATCCGAGATTGTTTATTCGTATTTACTGGGGTGTATTTTATCATCCACGTCCATGTTTACTCAATATGTAATATTATTTCCATCCACCTAAAATTGTTTAAATCCATTTTTACCCTTCACTGAGTTTTTAATAATACGTATGAAAGGAATCTTTTGTCATTTTTCGTACGAGGTACTTTTTGACTTTTCCGACAAAAGTACGAAGAATGTTTTTTTAACTTAAACGGAACGAACGGATTTTTATGGTTTTATAAAGCCTTTTTTTCATGAAGCTTCCTCCAAAAGATTTCATGACTATTTTTAATAAAATCTCTTTCTTTTAAAATTTGCATGATGTTTTGTGAAAAGAAATTGATTTTGAAGAAGAAAGGATATTTTCCTCAAGAATTCATTTCAAGTGTTTTATCAAAATTATTTTCCATCTAAGATAAGAAAGGGTTCTGTTTCTATCCATATTTTTACATTGATTTAACTATGTTGTGATGGAATTATGTTTATGAATTCCTTTATCTTATATGAATGGTTTTATGATGTCATGTTGTTTAAGAATCCCATTTTTATTACATGGGTTATGAAATGATGTATGATTTATGATTTTGTGGCACACATAAGAATGGTATCATTATGAGATGGGTGGGACCTATATCTCCCTCCAATGCATTGGGTAAAGATTTTATATCTCATGAGATAGACATGGCTGGAATGGTAGGTTATACCGGTTCAGTGAAACAGGACTGAAACGAGGGTTGCTCGATTCAGAAAGGGACTTTGTCCACTAAGATAGTCTTGGCAATGAGTCATGACTAACAAGAAATGATTCTCTATGATTATGTGTGTATGCCACAAAGTTCCATGTTTTAAGTTATGATTATTGTGATTACATTTCACTGCCATGATTTACCCCATGTTATGATATTATGATCTCTTTTGCAGGTTAAGATTTCCAAAAGCTATGTATATGATGTGATTGATTTTTTTCTTTTGTTTACCCTTACTGAGCATTTGAGCTCACCCTTTTATGTTTTCTTTTCCCCAGGATATAAAGAAAGGTTTTAGGTAGAAAAAAAGGATGACCTTTATGGGAGATATTGAAGAACTTTCACCACAATTAGAAGATTACGTTCCGAGTTTCCAAAGACACTAAACTATTACGATCCTTTAGTGTGTGTTTTTGTTATGTACTAAGTATTCCGCAAATGTAATGTAATGTCCATGTACGTCAAGCTTTGGGTCTCTACAGTTGGTATCAGAGGAAAGGTTTAGTCAACCTTTGGAAACTAGGATGCGAAAACGTTAGTGAGATACCTAGAGATATTTCTAAGGTATGTCTAGGGATGTCCCTAAGGATAAGTATACGTATAGGATATAGTTCTAGAACTATGGTAACGATATTAGATTAAACCAAAGATGATAGATATTTAAGTTACTCCCCCTTTATTACGATTTTTGCATCTAACACTATTCTGTTTGGGTTTTAGAAAATTGCTGGAAACAAGATGATTCACAATAATGGAGGATATGATGGACAATGGAATGATATTCTTCATGAGCAACCAAATGAAATGGGATTTGGATGTCCAAACATCATTATTATGCCGAATCAACAATCTCACAACATGATCAATAAAGTAAAATTTGGTAAGTTTCCTGACTCAACTAATAAGAGAAAGATGGAGTTCCATGATGATCATAGAGGAAAGAAAGTTCAATTTCCCCTATGTAAATCATGTGGGAAGAGGCATCAAGGAGAATGTTTCAAGGGAACTGGAAGATGCTTTGGGTGTGCAAAAGAAGGACACAAAGCAAGTAAGTGCAAAGGAAAAGGGTCGGTTAACACCATGGATGAGGATAATGGTATTGCTACGACATCAAAAATGGTTAAGTGTTTTAAATGTGGAATGTATGGTCATTATGCAAACAAATGCCCTAAGGGAAAGACTAATGAAGAGAATCAGTATGGTCATATGGGTAGTATTTATGTGGATGATGATGAAGAGACTACAAATGATATGTGAGATGAAAGAATTTTTGAAGCTCGGTCAATGGTTTGAGAATGTAGTGGCATGATTACACGTTTATCATGTGTAATTTTGGAATAAAGAGACATCTATGGATTGTTACACTGTTGTCTTTCCTTGTGTTTTGAAAGTATATGATTAATGTTACCAGTATCCATGGAGGTTATTCAGATATTTTTGGAATGTAGATGATATGCGCATAATGAAGGGATAAGGAGAAAATTAAATGTTTGATAGTATTCATGAGCTCATGATTGATATAAGGACTAAGTGATATCATGGTTTGAGTATATAGAATTTTGAGGATTTTGGTATGTGGAAAGTGTTAACTTTTAACTGCACTCATGTTTTCACTAAGGTATTCAAGAGAATACACGATTAAGGACTTTGAATGTTTGGAATGTGACCAACAAGACATATCTTATGATATGTGGGGATCAACGACAGTATTAAATCTCTGGTAATCGATGTCACTATATTATGAGAGTGAACTGCAGTATTATGTATAAGCCTAAAGATTAGACTGGATTATGTTGGACATAAGTTAGTATTGTTTAAGGATAGAAGATTATCGATATTATTGATGGGATGTTATAGAAACGTAGTTTTAGAAAAAGGGACAACCTGCAGGACGGGCGACAGCCCATCGCTTCGGACAAGGCTGTAGGAATCGAACCCACAACCGAAGTGCGACTGGCCTTTATCGCCTACCACTGGCCTACAGGAAGTCCCTGTTTAGTAGAAATTAGTTTTATTATATTAAGCAGTATGATATATGAAGTATAAGTCCATTTTAGGAACCATATATGATTAATCTTACTATAGAATGACTTATGTATATTTAATAACTTTTGCTAACCTTTGGTTTGAAACAGATCGAATGACCCGTCATTCTATCACATGATCTGCTAACACTTCACGAATAACAAATTCAACTTCATTTATTTAAGAGATGAAGTAGAAATTGTTCAAGGCACGGACAAAAGTGAGATTGTACCAAAATAAAGTAAGTATTTATTCTAAGCAAATTTTCAAATTTAGGGAAATGATCTTGAAAACCAAAAATGTTGTCCTAGTTCTCTTATACCTGATGAATCAGATGGTACCTTAGATCGTCACAAATTTATGGATTTGTGATTACTGGCTTTTCCATAGCCATGTTCTCTACCACTCTCCATCAGAACACGATGGTTAGATTTCTCTTCCATATCCATATTTTCACCTATGTGGAAACCCAGTGATTAGTTTATTTGGGTAATCGTTACATTTCATACTTTAGTTTTTAAAGCCAAGTTTTGGTATTCCCTTTTACGATGTGGGTTTCTATTAAAGAAACTTTCGAATAGTAAACCATTTATAACCCCGACGAATTTCGAGGGCGAAATTCATTTTAAGGGGGGTAGAATGTAACAGCCCAAGATTTTATGAAAAATATTCTTTTTAATTTCACTAATGTCTTGTGTTATACGCTACACCAAAAGGAGCTTGCACAACACGCATTCTTGACTTGCCTTGCATTACACGCAATCGCAACCTTCCTCGATAGCGTGTGTGGTACGTAATCCTGAGTTTCACGAAACAATGATATGCTATTAAAATATTATTAAAACTAGCCGTTATGAATAGTAATAACCACTTTTTAAATTTTAGAAATTTTAACTCTCAAAATGGACTTCATTTTTGGATTCGGAGTATCGAATTTAGCCTAAGGTGAAATTTTGGTACTTTTCGGATAACTTTCATATTCTGATGAATAGTGAAAATTACTAAATTATAATTAAAAACAACTTTTTTAATCGAAATAATTAATAGTGATAAATCATTAATTTGAGTGGTTTTAAAGTATATTTAGAATATATTTTTACAATTTAATACAATGTTGGTCATTGGTTGTAATTTCACATTTAAACCAGACATAATCAAATGTCAATCTTTTGATAGATATTGTTTCTTAAAAACACGCTATTTGTTTTAACAGCGGGATTTAATTATAAAATTTATTAATGCAACTTATATGTTGGGAATTTTGTAAAATAGAAATCATTTTTGAATTCGGAATATCAATTATAGCTTAGGGTGAAATTTTGGCATTTTTCAGAAAAACTTCAATTTTTGATGAATAGTGAAACCACTAAGTGGTAGGTTAAAAACTGAATTTTGCATAAAACTTAATTTTACCGCTTCTGTGAATGGAATTTCGAAAATCCGAGAGACACGGTTAATATCAAGGACTAAAATGTGGTTCAATGAGATGAAAATAAATTTTTGGTGAATAGTAACTTTTATTTTTTTACCACGGTTAATAGTAAATAGGGTAACTAAGGGTAAATATGATATTAATATTACCCTAACACATGTCCTAATTCTATTGGACAAGTGTAATTCGACCAAAAACAAACTTAGGAATAAAATATGACCATTTAGGCCCACTTGGATTAGATTAGGACATTTATTATTAATTTATTTAAAGAAGGGTTAAAATAGTTAAAATCAAAGTTTAATAAGTAAATCATTTCTAATATGGGGTTATACATAAGATAAATTCGATTGTAAATATGTATTAGAAAGATAAAAAGATTTACTACATGATGGTATTTTATTTGTAATTTTTAGACATCAAATAATTTAATTTATTTATGACACAAAGATGATGCAGTAATTATCTTGTTAATGAAATATTGACATAATTGATGTTATAAACACCAAAATAAATGTAATTTGAGACTTTTTATGAATTACACTAATTTTATAGGTTACTATGATATATTATTGTTGATTTAATCAACTTGGTTCGAACATATAATTCTGTTATGACTTTCACAAAAATCATATATCAAATAGTGTCAAAATTGACACAAAATAGTTTTTAAATCAAATATTATATTATTAATTGTTATTGTTTTCTTAAAAATCTAAGGTTCGGCCAAATGACTTAGATAAGGATATATGTATTAATAATATACAATTTGGGGTTCGTTTGGCATGTTATAGTAAGTTTATTAACCATATAGTGAAAGAAAACAAAAAGACACGGTAAAAGTTAAATTATTTAACTTAGAGTTAAATCTAATTGATAAGGTTAACATAATACCCTAAACTTGTCTAAATCCTATTGGTTGATAGTATTTCGACCCATCCCCACTTTAGCTTCTAAATAAGACCCTTTGGAACCATTATAAACCGATTTTGACTTTAATATAAAATAATATTTTGAGATATTCCTAAGGTGCCCCTCTCCTCCCCTATAAAAGGACACCTCCTCCCCCTCCTCCTCACACCAATTTGAGCACTCAAGCTCGGCCAACCCCTGCCAAAATCTCTTCTCCACTTCCCTAGCAACATCCTAGAGGCTCTGGTCTTCCTCAAAGACCAATTCTAGTTCCCTAAGAGGAGGTCTCAAAGAGGCACTTCAAAGAAGAGGTAATTACCGTTACCAATTCTTTCATCTTTATTTCTTCTTCCACTTATTCTTCTTAGGTTGTTTCATTATGAAGTAATAACATCAGTATCACTCATATACTGATATGTTATTATAAGTATGAAACAACCCTATTTCACCATCTATCCATCCTACGGAAAAAGAAATCACCGCGCGTGCGTACGTACGGAATACCGTCTCCACGCCGTGGTGTAATCTATTTTCCACCACCACCTTACATGGATGGGTATAATGGTGTAAAGAATAACTATACATAGTTATTAAAACATCATATTGATTCTGATATATTGTATAATCCACTCCAATTCAATTCAATATTTATAGAAATGATATCATCGCTCGTGCATACGTACGGAATACCGTCTCCACGACGCGATGAGATTCATTCTCCATGTTAACCATTTAAGAATGATTATAATGTATATATAAGAAATAATAATGAAATATATGACATTATAAAGCTACTAGATTTATGTATACATATACATATGTATGTCATCTACTTACTTCCATTTCAAGACAATAAGGAACGGAAAACAGCGTTCATGCGTACGTACGGACTACCGTCTCCATGAACGGTGTTTTTCATTTTGTTATATATATATATATACTGAATATATATGATATATAAATCATATTTTATATTCTGGAAGTAAGTAAATCATGATATAAGTAATAATGATGTCAAGAACAACAAGTCAAAACACCTACGATAAATGAAACGATTTTACCCAAAACGCTTCTTTAACATGGAATTTACAAAAGAACGGGTAATATAATGTCATAAGTGAACCATATATGATATCATAACAATGAATATGATTCTTTAATAATTCAATAACATTATTTAAACCATTATACAGGAGCTTCGGACACGAACAAAGAAAATCGGACCTAAGGTAAGGGAAATATCACAATCTCATTTTTATCCGAGATTGTTTATTCGTAAGTATTTACTGGGGTGTATTTTATCATCCACATCCATGTTTACTCAATATGTAATATTATTTCCATCCACCTAAAATTGTTTAAATCCATTTTTACCCTTCAGTGAGTTTTTAGTAATACGTATGAAAGGAATCTTTTGTCGTTTTTCGTACGAGGTACTTTTTGACTTTTCCGACAAAAGTACGAAGAATGTTTTTTAACTTAAACGGAACGAACGGATTTTTATGGTTTTATAAAGCCTTTTTTTCATGAAGCTTCCTCCAAAAGATTTCATGACTATTTTTAATAAAATCTCTTTCTTTTAAAATTTGCATGATGTTTTGTGAAAAGAAATTGATTTTGAAGAAGAAAGGATATTTTCCTCAAGAATTCATTTCAAGTGTTTTATCAAAATTATTTTCCATCTAAGATAATAAAGGGTTCTGTTTCTATCCATATTTTTACATTGATTTAACTATGTTGTGATGGAATTATGTTTATGAATTCCTTTATCTTATATGAATGGTTTTATGATGTCATGTTGTTTAAGAATCCCATTTTTATTACATGGGTTATGAAATGATGTATGATTTATGATTTTGTGGCACACATAAGAATGGTATCATTATGAGATGGGTGGGACCTATATCTCCCTCCAATGCATTGGGTAAAGATTTTATATCTCATGAGATAGACATGGCTGGAATGGTAGGTTATACCGGTTCAGTGAAACAGGACTGAAACGAGGGTTGCTCGATTCAGAAAGGGACTTTGTCCACTAAGATAGTCTTGGCAATGAGTCATGACTAACAAGAAATGATTCTCTATGATTATGTGTGTATGCCACAAAGTTCCATGTTTTAAGTTATGATTATTGTGATTACATTTCACTGCCATGATTTACCCCATGTTATGATATTATGAGCTCTTTTGCAGGTTAAGATTTCCAAAAGCTATGTATATGATGTGATTGATTTTTTTCTTTTGTTTACCCTTACTGAGAATTTGAGCTCACCCTTTTATGTTTTCTTTTCCCCAGGATATAAAGAAAGGTTTTAGGTAGAAAAAAAGGATGACCTTTATGGGAGATATTGAAGAACTTTCACCACAATTAGAAGATTACGTTCCGAGTTTCCAAAGACACTAAACTATTACGATCCTTTAGTGTGTGTTTTTGTTATGTACTAAGTATTCCGCAAATGTAATGTAATGTCCATGTACGTCAAGCTTCGGGTCTCTACACTATTCCATGGAGATAAGTATAGTAGAGACTTATTACCAACCTCAGACTCTAGGTCCCACCAATGATTATATGTATTTCTCTTCTATGGATATTGGGTATCCTGGATATTCTACTAGATGGTATTCATTGATTCTTCTATTTCTTTGACCATCTTAGGTCCAATCAACATATGTTTACTGGAGTCATCCTATCATGATGGTGTTATTAATATTTCTCATAAAGGGATTCATCTATATCCATATGGATACAAGAGGGAGACTATTTTATTATGAGAACTCGATATGTAGAACATGTTAATACCATCATCATTTGATGTCCACTGAGCATGACCTAAACATTTCTTCCTATGTTTGAATTGTCCACTTAGACTAACTCTCAGTGTTTTGGTGATAATCCATACTGGAGATTAACTCACAATTTAGAGAACTTTAGATACTTTTTTAGAACATGCACACAAATTTGAAATTATGAATTGATATAAATGATTATGAAACTCTATGATGTGTCATAAATTATAAGATTTATATTCATAAAAGTTGATCAAGATGGTAATTCTCTTGAATTTTAATAATGTGATTAATATATTTAAGTTGATCCATAGTGATCCATATATTAATATTTCATTTGGATGTATATGAATGTCTGGTGACATATTACATAGTAATGTTTTCCAATTTCTATTTATTTATTGTTAGTGGTTGCATCATTTGCTTTGACATTTTATATTCAACCTTCACTTGTTAACATACTAAACACATTGATTTATATTCATTGATATTCATATTAGTATTGTCACCCAAATAGTTATTGTGAAGATACTGATATATCATTGTTCTCCTTGGGAGAATAAATCATTTTTTAGTTAGATATCATTAAATATCTATTCTATAAATTTTGATTCGATGGTACACATAGTCAATACCCAAATATTAAAAGTCACACCTCATCAATTTTCTACTCAAAGGATTTATATTTTCTTATAGATTCCACATTTTTCTGAATTTTCACATCATTTAGTTGAACATTATTTATCTTATCTAAAACATATTGGTGGTAAATTATTTGTGAATGGAATGATTATGTTCCTTACATTATAATTCCAATGTTCATTCATTATAGGTCTAGATATATTGGATCCTTCTCCATTTTTACCATCGGTAAAGTTTTACAGTTCTTTCTACCTAGAGAATCATCCACCTTTATCATTACCAATATTGTAGTCTTTTGAGAAGTCATAATCCCTGATGAGATATAACTATATTAAATGGACAATATTATGTTTTTATATGTAATTAAACTTTTTAAACCATAAGGAGTTCTCCACTAGTTAGATATGTAAGTACTTGTGAAATAATAAGACTATATTTCAACTAACTGAATAAGTATTCACATATTTCGATCTAGAAAAAAATTATTAATTTTTTAGTTAGATTGGTAAGTGGTTTTTAAAATCATGAAAATTTCTTCAAAAATCATCCTTACTACCCTAGTATACCAAGAAAACTAATGATATCTATTAAAAATGTTGATATTGGTCACTCCTCAATTTTCTTTGTTTGGAAATGTCTATAGATATCCTCTTTCTAGTGATAAAATTACATGGGAATGATACTTAATCCATATGTAATTAAAATTACTATGCATGCCTATATTTTCTCCCTTTTCAACTTCTTTAGAGTTTTATTGAAATTCACCACATGTTCCTCCTTCTACTCTGGTTAGATCAAAATATCATCTAAAAAACCATAAATTTCTCAAGGTAGTAACTGAATACCCTATTCATTAATTGCATGAAAATATGTAGATAATAAGTTAGTCAAAAAGTTATCACTATGAACTCATAATGACCAAACCTCATTCAAATGGAAATCTATAGAATATATTCCATATTCAACATTAATTTGTGATTTCATAGATGAAGTTCCAACTTGGAGGAATATATGGCCCCAAATAATTGATCTGACATTTCATCTATATTTGTTAAGGGGTACTTGTTCTTATCTTTATTTTTCTGATTTTATTACAATAAATGTAGATTTCTATTTATCCATCCATCTTCTTGATGAAGGACACTAGAGAACCCCATGATTAAACACCTTATCATAGAATGCCATTCTCCAGATTCAATTTTATCTTATTGTTTAGTTCCACCTTGTCACAACCCGTCCTTGGGACCCGTGTCGTGACTACCCCAAGACTGCCTCCCATAGGTCAGGGGCTGGCGACTAGCACCAAGGCATAAATCCTGACAAAAGCAGAAGGCATTTCCTTTATAAAGTAACAAACACCACAGAGTAAGAAAGTAGAAGAAAACACTATGTAAAATTGGGTACAAAAGAAAGTGTTGAAAGGTCAATGGGCCAGAATAGAAACCCAACTGAAAAGAATAACTACAACTGAATGTAAATTAAAACTCAAAGAATAAAAGCTGAAAGGTTACAAGCCACTCCTGGATCGTCCTTCAGCTTCCTACCTGAATGGTAGGTACAAATATCCTCCTATGCACTCCACGTCTGTTCGTCTTTTACGGGTACCGAATCATCGTGAAGTCCACCACCTGGCACCGTCTCAACGTGATATCCACCTCTGGGCAGCGACTCATCGTGAGATCCTCCTCTGGGTACCGTCCAGCTCTATAGGCCTGAACCTCGATCAATGATGTCCATCGTCTGCATGTAACACAATGTAGTGCGAGTGAAGCCCGTGTAGGGGTGAGTATACGATTCTCAGTAGGGACCCTAAGACCCCGAAGGTCTCCCAGAATCCACATAGGATATTCCACAGAGGAAAGATACAATCACGATGTAACATCCAACACTACATAGGTATGTTCCCATACATATACATAAGTCATGAATTCCAGTTCGGCTCCAACACCCAAGCACAAGTTCGATCACGTCCACATAGGACAGTACAACCCAATCCACACATGAAAAACAACCAAATCCACATAGGAAATCAACTCAATCATATCTAAGATAATGATTGAAAGTCAAGACTCATCTCACACATGTTTACATCTTTTTTAAAGAAAAAGGAGATGATCAGATGTAGTTATTGATTCATCTAGCTGGGAACCACATATGATACAAGTAATGTAGTCGTCACCACTGAACCCATGGAGGATTCTAGTACGGTTGTCATTGTCGTCGAACCCACGGAGGATTCCAGTACGAAAGTCTTCACCACCGAACCCATAGCTGCTGGGAAACTCTTCCTCTATCGAGTACAGTGGGCCTATCACTACAACCAAGCGCTTCCCACTAACCTTGGACTTCTTTAGTACTCTACCTTTTGAGTATTGTGGGCCTGCTGCTACAACTAAGCACTTCCCACCATGGGTCTGCCACTACAACCAAGTGCTCCCCCTCATAGCCTACAGAAGTACTCCTTCTGTTGAGTACCGAGGGTATTCCGCTACAACCATGCTCTCAACCATCGTGTGTCTGCCGCTATAACCAAGCGCTCCCAACTGGGCTATCCAAAACACTCAGAGTCGATCGATCAGCAGTCGTCAAGTCTCAGCTAGCTCTAGGGTTTCCGCACACAGCACACTTGTTCTGGGAGGGTCTTCTCCACAAGCCAAGAGTTCGATACATCAAATGTCACGTAGACAAAATTTTATGTATCCTAGGGTTTCGTCTCATCGATAAGAACAAAATGTGACAGACGACGGGTCAATCGAACGCTCGGTCTGAGAGTTATTAATCTTTTTGTCCTAGGGGCCCGGTTGGTTTCATGTACAAACCAAACCGACCGTATCTCAAATGTACCCCAAACTCACATATGGTATACTCATAGGGATCGTTTCTCAATGTGATCACCAATGCCACTGGCGATTCGTCGAGCATACGTTCGGTCTGAAAGTTAACGGCTTTTCCATTCCAGGGCCCTGTTGAATTTCGTGTACAATCCAACCGGCCATAATCCAACTACGTCCAAACCTCAAGTGGAGTAAGACAAAATGTTTGTCTCACTAAGATGAATCCAACAATGTCAATGGCACAACAATTGAATGTCCAGAGCTCAAGTTATAGGCGTTTCCACTCCGAGGGCCTGGTTGGTCTCGTGTCCGAACCAACCCAGGCGTACACAATGTTCTCCTAACCCTTCAGTGTAATATACTGAAACGACCATCTCGATCCAAGGATTGCATCACAACTAATGGTGCGTCGATCGGAGGTTTGTATCCCATGTTACAGGCTTGTAAACGAACCTGTCCGGTTATAGGGGACCTGGCCCAAGACCCCCAGGGTAGGCCCGAACTGGGTCGACTCGACCCGGGTCAGGGTCCGGCCCATTAGGGCGAGCCCCGGCCCGGACGGCGCTGCCGGTTGGCCTGGCACGGGCTCGGCCCGTGCATCCAGTTATCCTAGCCAATTGGCCATGTGGGATACGGAGGGGGGAGGCGCAGCCCCTCCCCTTGATTGAGAACCCCCCCCCCCTCATGGGGGGGGGGACCCTTTGCCTGCCGGTGGATACCACCCCCGAATTTCATGGAAACTGGCCAGCCAGATTAGTCGGCCGGTGTACCACTGCGGGACACCCCTCGCGGGTCCCGCCCTCCTTGCTCCAGTGGCTGGGGGTTCCGACCGCCACTCCCCGCACCACCACGGCCTAAGGCCGTGGCCTTTCCTGACCGGCATGGCGCGAAGGTTCTGTTCCCCTCCGTCGTGGCCCCTCTCCATATGCTACCTCTTCATGGTTCTCTGGCGCATCACGACGGTGTCGCATCCCTTCTCCGCGACCCAACTCCCTTTGTGGCTTCGTTCGGCCTCAACGGCGCGGCGCGACGACGTCGCGCTTATTCACCACATTTCTACCTGTTCCTGCGCTGTGCAGATGCACTACGCTGCCTCTGTTCGAGCCACAACAAATTCAACAATAAGGGGGAAGGAGGGTCAGATGTGTTTGTAAGCTCCGACCTCCTCCAGTTATAGCGATATCAGGCGGCCCAAAGAAATTGATGATGAATGGCATGGAAAATTCACAAACAAATTCAAACCCCTACCTCAACAACAGTGACGGAGGTCGGTGTCGTGGATGAAGGCATCAGCGTACGTCCAAGGTGGATGGTGTCTCGCACCAACTACGAAGAGGAGAAGAATGGAACGTCAAGCACTCCTTGCGGTGACAGCCTTCTTCGTCGAGGACTTGACGTTCTTCACGTTCTCCAACAAAGAAGACAGGTTCTATCTCCTCCAATTTGTCACACAACCAACCCACCCCAAATAAAATCAGAATCTTCTTATTTTATTACCCAACCCATGCATTTCCAAAATTCAAAAGTTGAATTAACTTAACATTATTAATCTTGATCTTGTCAAAATTAAATGAAGTAAAGTTGGCATCATTAATGAGAGGGTGTGTCACATAATTAAAGTGGGGGTTTTTAGAGATGTTAGGGAATTTTAAGGGATGGGAATCATGTGGGACCCACCTCACTATTAACCTCACATGGTTGGTTAGTTCCACCTAACCACCATCCATAGGATTTAACCACTTTAATGAAATAAAATTATTAGCACAAATTTTATTTCTCGGTATTCTTTATCCAGAAAAATAAAACAACTCTTCCTGAGCAAACACAACTATAGAAAAGGGCTTTTTATGTAAATACCGTCACTACGGTTTCATAGATGCCCTCAGATTTTGATTCTGAGCACCGGTTCAAAAGATAAAAAATCCCGCTCGTTCGTTTACTGAACGTACCCGAGAAAAACTTCAGAAAATGATTCCGGGCACACCGGGCCTCGGAATCAGGTGCCATCAGAAATTGAGTACTCCTAAAATACCAAAGAAAATTAAGAAAAAAAATTCTCTTTAAATTTATGGGGCTTTGCATTACTAATACATCAGACCTTTATGTCCCCGTTAAGATACATCACAAACTAGGGAAACAAAAGAGGGTATTGAGCATGCATCTGAACCTCCCGCTCCCAAGTGCTCTATTGGAGGTCCTTGTGCTACCATATGATGCACACTAGTGGAATAAAACGCCCACGTAGGACCCATTCTTGTCAATCCTCGATCTCCACCGTGACCCCGACAAAAGTCGCCCCATCATCAATGATATGTGTTGGGTCATGAACGTATCTCCTCAGTTGAGATACGTGGAAAACGTCTTGCACCTGGTGTAACTGAGGTGGATGTGTCCAGTGGTAAAACACCTCTCCTACCATGTTGAGGACCTAGAAGGGTCCGATGAAGCGCAGAGATAACTTGCCGCCGTGGCTAAAACTCTGTAATCCACGTCATGGTGAGACCCGTAGGAAATCGTGGTCGCCATCCTCGAACTCCAGTGGTCTCCACCTCCTGTCTGCACAAGTCTTTTATCAGCTCATAGATATCCTCATTTTCTATTGGATGACCTGGACCTTCTCTAGTCCAACAAGAGCTGTTAATATTTCATCTTTGCCGAAAAGAGAAATCTGGTCTCATCCCCAAGATGAACCACATTTTTTCCTAATGCAATAAATCCCGACATGGATGATACTAATCCATACAAAGGATGACATCTTAAGGCCTCGATGATACTACCAAGAGATCCAATAAGTACTCTCACCTCTAAGGGTTGAGTCACACTATCGGCATCAGTGTGTGGTCACTGGTTCTCCTCTAGTATGTATCTCAAAAGTGAGATTCAAGTCAATGGTTTTTAAACCGGAACCTCTTAGTAACAACATAATGAGAGGGCAGGAAAGTAAATTCCACAATAAAAGGTGTCTTTTATTACTGATGATCAAAGTACAAAGACACAAAGTATCCACAAACAAGAATCAACCAAGTTATAAACAACATGAACAACAGTCTTCATGTCTAGAGACAGTCCCGCTCCTGTCCATCTACTCCTGGAGCTCCATGATCATAGGCCTCAGCTGCCTAACGCTAAGCTCTACCCTTTCCACCTATTACCTATGGTCAGGGTGGATCTCATGGTGGTGGTGGTGGAAACACCTCGAAGCGTCTTCCACCTCAAGCTGCACGGCCAAATCCCCCGCCTCAGTCTCCTGCTCCTTGAGATCCGCCCCGATCGAACCTCTTCCTCTGCCTGGGAGGTCCTTCGTTTATCCGCTGGTCATCTGTATGGAGGGTCGGATAGTAACGTGCCATGTGACCAACCCCGCCGTATGAGTAACACTGCCCGCTCATGGTAAGTCATTCTCCACCTCGGGTGCCTTTCACACACGATCTTATGTCATGCGATAGATCATCTGTAGGTCTGGTCCCCTTGGACCTCTGCGTCATCTGTCTACTTCCTGCTGCAAAAGACTCTTCCGCATGCCGGCTAGTGGTTGGTCATGCTGCTGGAGACTGATCAGCAAGGAAACTCTCCACTAAGAGGGATCACTCCAACATCCCTTTTTGTGACGTAATGCTGTGAGAAACAATTAATGCTATAATCTCTCGCCGGGCCCCGTCTCAAAGGATCGAGCAATAAAGAACGGGCCCCGTACCATATGTGTGGAGTAACGTGAGAGATCGCTGAACCTCACTGAATACTACGCCACTGTCATGCTACCCTGTTGAATATGAAGTAGCTCTTGTATGCGTACCGCTTGAAGGGTGGCTAGAACAAAATCTTCCCAGAATATGCTCTCATTGTCTGCCCACAGAAGGGATACCTCGGCGTGCACCTGGAGCATAAAGCTCCACCATCTCCCTGCGGCTGCATGCTGGAGGATCGCTGCAAGGATCACCATGATGTCAGCTGGGATCCCCACTAACCTGAAAACTCGTAAAACAGCCTCTTTCCAATCCTCGGCTGCCTATGGATTCATCTCCCCGTAGAACCTGGGCGGTCTCTAACGCTGAAACTCGTGCAGTGCACTAAGGCGATGTGCACTCTCAGTGGCTGGGTCTGGTGGCATCGGTGGCTCGAAAGGTAGAGGTATCGACGGTACCTCCACTGTAATGTGGACCTACATCGAGGCCTCATCACTCGGTGGGCTGCCGTCTCGCACAATGCTCCGAACCCTAGCTGGCTACCATCGTGGGGCCATTCTGGAAAGAGACATATGTTCCATTGTCAAAACAGTATACCTTGTGATCTGAAACAAAGTAATCATAAGGAAAACTTTTGAAACACACATGCAATCAGTGTTTTCATGCATTGAGTCAGAAATCAGAAGTCAGGGTCCTGTTATACGGATACGTTGGCCACCGCACCAACACTGGACTCCCTAGACTGATAACCACACTCAATACCCTTAACACAATGGCTTCACATATAAGAAATATCAGAGTCTTGAATTCTGCGGTAGAACCAAACCCCGTTGATACCAATTTTTCACAACTCGTCCTTGGGACCCATGTCTTGACTACCCCAAGCCCACCTCCCATAGGCCCGGGGCCGGCGACTATCACCAAGGCGTAAATCCTGACAAAAGGGGAAGTCATTGCCTTTATAATGTAACAAACACCATAGAGTAAGCAAACAGAAGAAAACAGTAACTAAAACTGGGTACAAAATAAAGTAGTAAAAGGTAAATGGGCCAGAATACAAATCCAACAAAAAAGTACAGCTACAACTGAACGTAATGTACAACTTGAAGAACAACCACTGAAAGGTGACATGCTGCTCCGGGATTGTCCTCTTGCTTCCTACCTGAAGGGTAGGTATAGATCTCCTTCTTAACACTCCATGTCCGTCCGTCTCCTTCGGGTACCGAATCGTCATGAAGTCAACCTCTGGGAACCGTCTTGACGTGATATCCACCTCCGGGCACTGACTCATCATGAGATCCTCCTCCGGGTTCTGTCCAACCCTACAAGCGTCATCCTCGATCAATGATTTCCGTCGTATGAAACCAACACAACGTAGTGCTGGTGAAGCCCGTGTAGGGGTGAGTATACGATACTCAGTAGGGACCCCGAGACCCCGATGGCCTCCTATAATCCACAAAGGATAATCCACAAAGGAAAGATACAATCACGAAGTAACATCCAACAATACATAGGTATATGCACATATATATACATAAGTAATTAATTCTAGTTCGGTTCCAACACCTGAGCCCAAGTTCGATCACGTCCACACAGGATAGTACAGCCCAATCCACACAGGAAATCACCACCCAATACAAATAGGAAATCAAGTCAATCATAACGAAGATAATGACTGAAAGTTAAGTCTCAGCTCACACAGGTTTACATATTTTGTAAAGCAAAAGGAGATGATCAGATGTAGTTACTGATTCATCTAGCTGACACCCACATAGGATACAAGTACTGCAGTCGTCACCACCGAACCCACAGAGGATTCCAGTATGGTTTTCGTTGTCTTCAAACCCACAAAGGATTCCAGTATAAAAGTCTTCACCATCGAACCCATAGCTGCTGGGGAACGCCTCCTCTCTCGAGTACAGTGGGCCTGCCACTACAACCATGTGCTTCCCACTAACCTTGGACTGTTGTAGTACTCCACATGTCGAGTACTATGGGCCAGCTGCAACAACCAAGCGCTTCCCACCATGGGTCTGCCGTTACAACCAAGCGCTCCCCCTCATATCCAACAAAGATACTCCTTCTTTTGTGTATCGTGGGTATGCCACTAGAACCATGTGCTCCTCCACCGTGGGTCTGCCGCTACAGCCATGCGCTCCCCACTGGTCTATCCGAAACACTCCGAGTCAACCGATCAGTAGTCGTCAAGTCTCATCCAGCTCTAGGGTTTCCGCACACATCACGCTCGTTTCGGGAGGGTCCGCTGCATGAGCCAAGAGTTCGAAACATCAACTATCAAATAGATCAGAGTTGATGTATCCCATGGTTCCTTCACGTTGATAGGAACATAACGCGATAGAAAACACGTCAATCGAACGCCCGGTCTGAGAGTTATTTGCCTTTTCGTCCTAGGGGCCCGGTTGGTTTTGTGCACGAACCAAACCGTCCGTATCTCAACTGTACCCAGAAATCACATAGGATATACTCATAGGGACCATTTCTCAATGTGATCACAAATTCCACTGACATTTCGTCAAGAGGATATCCGGTCTGAATATTAACGGCTTTTCTGTTCCAGGGGCCCGGTTGAATTTCGGGTATAGTCCAACCGTGCATACTCTAACTACATCCAAACCTCAAGAGGAGTATTCCAGAAGGTCCATATCACTAAGAGGAATCAAACAAAGTTGACGGGACATCAATCGGACATCTAAAGCTCATGTTATAGGTGTTTCCGCTCTGAGGGCCCGGTTGGTCTCCTGTCCGAACCAACTCGGCCGTACCCAAAGTTCTTTGAAACCTTCAGTGTAATATACTGAAACGGACATCTCGATCCAACGATGGCATCGCAACTGGCGGTGCGTCAATCATAGGTTCATAGACCATGTTACGGGAATTTAAATGAACCTTTCTGGTTTTAGGGGGTTTTGGGCCTGGGCCGACCCAGCCCAAGACCCCCAGGGTCAGCCCTAACCGGGTCGACCCGACCCGGGTCCAGGTCCAACCTCTTAGGGCGCGGCCTGACACTTCTAGAATGTCCAGTTGTCCTGGAAAGGGGACGACCCGCGCGTCCAGTCAGCTAGGCCAATTGGCCGAGCGTCATATGGAGGGGGGAGGCACATCCCCTCTCCTTGATTGCGAAAAGCCCCCCGCATGGGGGGCCCTCCCTTTTCCAACCAGGGGTTACGACCCCCGGATTTCTCGGAAACCGGCCAGCCGGTTTGGTCGGCCGGTGTGCCACCGTGAGACCCCCCTTCTTGGGTCCTTCCCTCCTTGCGCCGACGGCCGGCGGTTCTGGCCGCCGCTCCCCACACCACTACAGCCTTAGGCTGTGGCCTTGTCTGACCGACGCGGAATGACGGCATCGCGCCCCTCCGCCTTGGAACCGCTCCGGCTGCAGCCTCTTCCTTGTCCGACTGGCGTACTGCGACGGCACGACGCCCCTTCGCCGCGGCCCAACATCGGCCATGGGTTCATTCGGACTCAATGGCGCGATGCGACAACGCCACGCTTCTTCACCGCATTTCTCCTTGTTTCTGTGCAGTTTCGGTGCACCACACCTCCTTTGTTCGAGCCGCAACAAATTCAACAACAAGGGGGGAGGAGGGTCGGTCGTGTTCATGCAATCTGACCTCCTCCCGTTATAACGATATCAGGCGGCCCAAAGAAATTGATGATGAATGGAAAGGAAAATTCAAGAAAAAATTCAAAATCCTACTTCAACAATACTGACGGAGGTCGGCGTCGTGGTTGACGGCATTGGTATAAATCCAAGGTGGATGGTGTCTCACACCGGCTGTGGTGGGGAGAAGAATGGCACGTCAAGCACTCCTTGCGGTGACGACATTCTTCTTCAAGGTCTTGATGTTCTTCCTGTTCTCCAATGATGAAGATAGGTTCTATCTCCTCCAATTCCCCAGACAACCAACCCACCCCAAATAAAATAATACTCTTCTTTTTTTATTACCCAACCCATGAATTTCCAAAATTCAAAAGTTGAATAAACTTAACTTAATTAATAATGAGCTTGTAAAAATTAAATGAAGTAAAGTTGGCATCATTAATTAGAGGGTGTGTCAAATAATTAAAGTGGGGGGTGTTTAGAGATGTTAGGGAATTTGAAGGTATGGTGCTCATGTGGGCCCCACATCACTATTATCCTCACATGGGTGGTTATTTCCTTCCAACCTCCATCCTTAGGATTTATCCACTTTAAATAAATTTTATTAGCAGCACAAATTTTATTTCTCTGTAGTCCTAATCCACAAAAATTAATCAACTCTTCCCGAGAAAACACAACTATTGAAAAGGAATTTTTAATAAAATATCGGTGTTGCGGTTTCATTGGTGCCCTCAGATTTCGATTCCGAGCATCGGTTCAAAAGATATAAAATCTCGCTCATTCGTTCACTGAACATACCAGTGAAATACTTCGGAAAATGATTCAATACACACCGGGGCTCGGAATCAGGTTCCGTCAGAAACGTCGTACTCGTAAAATCCCAAAGAAAATTTAGAAAACAATTTCCCTTGAAATTTATGGGTCTTTACACACCAAATCAATGGAGGCTATCCTATAAAAAGTATTTGATATGAATTATGATCCATGTATAAAATTATTTTGTTACTCAACCTCTTATTCAAGAGTAAGACTATGCAATTTTTAATGGAATTCATTGGTGTAGTCCTTTATAATGGAAATGTCATTGAGCTTGATTTTATCCTTTTTAGTAATAAATTGATTTAGATGTTTTTATTTTATAGTGATAATATAAAAAATTGTAATAATGATTATAATGAAGATTTAACCTCCTCCTCACCCTTGAGAAAAATTGGGGATTTCCCATGGATGTGAATAGTGATCTCCCTTTCCCAAAAATAAATGTTAGATTTGTATAAAGATATCAAATATATGATAAATAAAACAAAAAAACACACTAAAATATGAAAGAAAGGATTTACTAAGAGGTTCAGTCAACAAAAATTAATCATGGAGGATCAACTTAGATTTGATTCAATTATTTCCCCATTTAGAATTCACACAGATTACACTAACATCATTTTTTATGTTCATGTTTGAATAGTGATGCTAAAATAGAATGATATGGATGAATACATAAAACAAGAATAAAATGTTAAATATTATATTCTAGAATGAATAACTATTTTACCTTTCACCACACTGTTCTGACAGTCCACCCTAGTAGTAGTTTTATCATACTCATTTACTTATTACCTTGGATGTTTTTATTATCGATTGAATCTGCCAACACATTTATTAGGATATTAGATCTTATAACTCCTAGGCTTCTAGATGTTGAAACACTGCACTACAAGATGCGATTCGATCTATACCTTCCTTTCTTCTTTCACATTAGTGAGATTCATCAAATCCCTTCAACAATAATTAGCATGATTCCCCTATCATATACATTTTATGCATATATTGTTTCCCATTAGACAATTCTTGGGATGCATCATCCCACACTTTTGACATATGGGATGTTATGTTTTCTTTCCTTCTTCTGATTTATCTATTGATCCTTCGAAATGAAATTCCATTTTTTTATTTTTATCTCAAATTAAAAGACTACCCTGATATTCATCTGTTACTATTTCTATCATTAGGGAATAATGAAAAATATCATTGTGTAATTCAATGTATCTAATATCTAATTCATTTCATAGACATGGATTTAAACTACTAATAAGTGATCCATATTTGATTTAGTGTTCACGAAAAATATGGTGGTGTTCCATGTATGAATTCTAATCTTTTCCTCAAATTCCCTGATAAGAATATCATCTATTTTCTCTCATCTAAGTAACTCCATATCCATTATACGAAAGATATTTTTAGGAAAATATTTATTGAATAATATTTTCTTGGATCCTTCAGAGTCAATGAAATAAATTTCTTATTTATAAATTTTTTTGATTAGTGTCCACCACTTATGATCTTCCCCATAAAAATCATAGTCTACCATTAAAAAGTTATCTACATCAATGAATTAGGGTACATAGAATTTCTTATCATTGGAGTTAATCCACTGTTCTGGGACAAGGGGATCCAATGATAAACTAAATATAGAAGGAATTTGTCATTTTACTCATTCAACCAATACTATGACTTTCCTATGATAAGGTTGATACTCCACATGATTCATGTTATTATTTATAATTTGAGCCAATTGAGCAAGTAATATATTGAAGTTATGATATCCCGCTCCCATAATATTTGGATTTAAATTAGTAAAATCATTACAATGCAAATCAAATATATCGGTAGCACACTTTATTCTATTTTAATCTATTATAAAAACACATATAAGTGAATTATTGAATACTTCTCTAATGATAATATAAAAATAAAACCATAATCATTGTGTGAATAACATATAAATTAAAATTTTATCCTATCTTATGATTTCCTATGTTGAAATATATGTTAATCTTGGTGATACAATAAAACCTAGGGTTCTAACAAAATATTTCTAGTCATAAACCCAAAAATAATCAGACCTATGATACTATCTCTAGTGAACCCAGACATCCACATTTATTATTACTCGATTTTTAGAAAAATTATCAATGAAATACAAACAATGTATTGAATATTCATGTTTCTATGGGAAACTAGGTACATAATTAGAAAAAATGAAAGAATAATAAAACATCATTTTATTAATCTATAAAAAAGAAATCATAACTCCCTTTTAGCACCTATAACATCTTCTGATAACTTGTGTAATACATAAACAAAATGGACGAGTTAAAATACAATAAGGGAATGTACTTGGGAATAAAGAGTAACAGATGAGTTAGAAGGTAGAACATGATTTACTAAAAGGAATGGTTCGAAAATACACATATGGATGAATAAAAAATAGAACATGGAATCTTATCATCATGTAAATATTGTAATGATTTATAATCATATAATATGACATATATATAACTCAAGGACAACTTCCAACACTATATCAAATGGTAGAAAAAGTACCATAATTGATTATGTTTACTCGCTAATCCAATACATGGGATATCACAAGAAAAAAGAATTTCCCAATAAATTGGAATGATATATTAGAGAACCCATCAAAACATGTTCATGCATATGTGTTCTATATAAAAAACCAGACATGAATAAACATATGGGATACCTTTGAGAATGAAACTATTTTTGTAATAATGTAATAGGAATAAACAAAGGACGTATTACAATGGTATCAATGAGATAATGCATGTAAATCATAATTAATAATTCATAAATAAGATATAATCACATATAATGACAAATTATATCCATCTTATATAAAAACATTTAAAAAGGGTGGTTAGGCAACATCAGAAATGTTTCTGTGTATGCGGGGTTTTAAGATTAGAGGTAAAGAGTTTCTAAAAAGGGAATTAGAGTAATAATTTACATAAAAATAATAGTTAAGTAAAATGGGTTTCAAAATAATATTGTGTGTTTTAATAAATCCTAAATGAATTAAAATCATTTTATTGAGTGGTATTTTAAAAGAGGCAACGAAAATAAGGAATTTTTTTATACTCGTCTTTTCAAAATGAATTAAGTATGAAGCCCTTAATAAATGTATATCAAAATACAATAAATAATAAATAAATATTGTATGTATGAGTGATAAATATATACATAACATATAATAATTATATAATAAAAAGTAATTGATAAATTAAGGTTGATAGTGATAGAATTTAACATAAAGGAAAAATTGAGGTTCAGAAAGATCCTTCACCATATGTCTGAATGAGTTATTAACATGTAAAAAATACCAAGATAATAAATTTTCGTTAATAAACCACTTAATTATGAACCAATTATATATGTATAGGAATTATTATAATTTTATTACGTTCTTTATAATCCATTTTGATGTGTTATAGTGTTCAATTTCATTGTTCATCGAGAGTTTGTTTTCATGGTTTGACGATATGTTTACTTGGGAATACCATGGATATTATTGTGAAATGAGAATAATTCACAAAAAATGAAATTAAATTTATTAATTTACATCTATAATTTTAAATGGTCCCACATATCATTTGGTTTTCTGTTATGATGATTATTTGTCTGATAAAATGTTAATGATAATTGTTTAGTTTAATTTTGGTGGTTTTTATGACCAGAAGGAATTAATTTCATTTTATATAATATCATGTTTATATACTAATTCTAGATAATTTAATAATTTATTATATATGTATTAAAATATTAGTGAAAAATAATAATGGTTTTATGGACGACCATGAAGGTGGTAACGAGAAATAAATAAACAATATCCACAGATATAGTAAAATACAATAGTTTTGAGAATTTATTCGTTTATTTGAATTAGAGGAGATGATATATGGGGTGGACTAAATAAATTAAATATAAATTTTAAATTCTAGTATATAAATTAAACCATATTTATTACTATGTTTTGAATGAATTAGGTTAGGAGAATGTTGAAGAAGATAATAAATTAAAAGAGATTATTTGACATACTTACCTATTGAGTATAACATCCTTGATGGCCCCTTAAGGAACATTGAATTGGTATTTTATTGAGTCTATAAACACATTTATGTGAGTAATATATTTTTTATAGAAATTATATAGAATAATAAAAATTTATAAAGAAAATAATGTTTAAGGAGAAGGGGTGGTGTGGGTGAAAATTGTAGTGGGAGGAGATGGGTGTTTATTATTATTATGTTCATTAGTTTATTATTTTCACTCATGACTATTAATATTTATTATTAATATAAATAAACACAATAAAGATTTTATGATTGTTTGAATAAATTATTGATTACCTTAGCTATTAATAAAAAAAATTGTATTCAACTTATAATGTTAAATACCATAAATTACTATATTACACTATTCATGAAAATAAATATATTTTAGAATAATACATTAAATTAAAACTAATAGTTTATCTAGGTTTAGAATCAATAAACGGAATAATTTTTTTGAAAATAATTTTACAGATTTGATATCTTGAATTTTTAAATAAAATCATCATTTATTTCAAAAAAATCAAATTTTAATATTATAATTGATTTTTTGACCCTTCAAAAATCTAATTTTGATCTAATAAAACTATCTTATAACTATGGATAAAATAATATTAACATAAAAATATATTTTATAAATATAATTTTTTAATGAATTATATAAATTATACAAATTTGAATAAACATTTACATTTTGTAAAAATACCAATAGTCAATTTAGCATTTTTTAAAAACTCATTTACTTATAACGTGATATAAATATATCACATTTTAATTTATAAGATACATAATTTTTATTTATACTTTCATAGGAGAGGTTACTTTTTTCATGGCCTTATTACCATTCTTAATGGTCATTTTACTATTCCGATAGACAGGATACTATTCCAATGATATAGGTTCTTTAATATTTATAAATAAAAAGTATTCCATTCATTACCAATTACCTAATATATTTTCTCAAGGTTATATATAATTTAATATTCCAATTGAAAATTATATTAATAAATATTATTATTTATTTATGTATATGTGTTTATGAGTGTGATCAATCGTGTGGATCAAGTAGGTCAAAATTTTCCATTTCTTATTATAATATTTTCCATTTATTTTCATGCTGTTTTATTTTGATTTCTTATTGGTTTATTTATTGGATAATGTGTTATTATTAATTTATGATTATTATGTTTTAATTGGTATCTCTTTGGTATGTATGTGTTTTATGATATAATTTGAATAATTTAAATTCCACTGATAAAATTATAGATCATTAAACAATTGCAATCCATAAAATTTAGTGTTGATTTGTGGATTTTGGTATCACCGACACACTGTTGGTGTATTCTCATTAGACCAAACCATAAAGGTGAACCAAGAAAAACTACTATGCTGTGTTTTTATTTCATCATTTTAGTTTTGGTAATTGTAGGATTCCATCATACATGTTCAACATGTAACAACCAACATGGGGAAAAGTCCTCTATTATAGAAAGAAAAACAAAACACCCTAATTTCCCTCTCCCCAATTTGGGTGTTTCAATGCATAACACTTAACATAGTCCAATCCAATAGGTATCCATAGATAATTCATCCCAAATGGATTGTGGGATCATTGAATCCAACGAGATGGGATAGACATGGAGGGTGGAGAAAATGAAGTCCAAAATACTTAAAAATAGAAATGGGAAAATGGTAAAAGTCCTAATTTATGAATAATGGAAATTACAAATAGTTTAGAAATGTGGCTATTAAAACCATGGACCAATCATATTGTATATACTATATCCCCAAAACAAAATCCCCATATTTACCCTTGTGAGTTTAACATCTTTACGAACCATGTCCGAACATTTAAAATTCCACTATCCAATCCTATAACTCCATTGCACGGTTGGATGCATGATTAGAAAAACAATATACTAAGTTTTCACCATGTTCCTATAAGCCTAACTACACATTTCTGACCCTCATCACCTAAAATATAAAAATCTAGAACATAAAACAAATAAAAAATAAAATTTGAGGTACTAATTACCTAGAAGGCATCAAAAACTCCCCACCATGCAAATTTATACCCCAAGAAGGTGTGCAGAATTTCTAAGAGGAAAACTTGTGAGGCCATTTGTCCATCACCAAATCCCCCAACTCATATCTAACATAGTTATCTTCAATATATTTCCAGAGTTCATGGAATTACCATATCAACTTATAATGGACAAACCACTTCTGAAAATCTATGATACAAACTGGATGCTCCTCAAAAGTGGCATCAAAATCAACTTTTTAATTTTTCCACTATAACACGTCAGATGGTTTTGGATTGTTTTTCCTTTCAAATGGTAAAAATTAAAAAATTCATGGATTGTTTTTATCTATTGTGGAATCTTCTATACAATTGTGTAGCCTTAAAATATTCTACACAACATAAAATAGACTGACATAATACAGTACCATCTTCCCATATCTTCTCATGTGATGGTGTCCTAGACAAATAAATAAACAATGGAACACCTGATCACAATATAAAAACCCCAATTTATTATTTTGATATCCAAAATATGGATTATAGTGAATCTTAACTATTGATATCCATTTCTAAATAAACTGAATAATTTCAATCATCTCCTATATGAGACCTAATCTTAGTAGGGAATTCTCTCCCACATTGGCCATGTACATTGATTATTGGGATGAATGATCATAAAACACCACAAAGTGGTCCATCTATAATAAGGACCTATAATTGTTATTATACATGTTCTCAAAAAAATAATTTTTCATTTTTCATAAACCTTAGAAACCAAGAACACTTTCCCACATAATATCCTCATGAGTCTATATGGTCTCATCAGATTGTCAATCCATCAGTAGTGAAATTTTGTATAGAATCTCATAGCATTTCCCAAAGCCTCCTAGAGTCCCTCAATAATGCGAGAATAAATATTGGTATCCCAATATAATACAATCACTGAGGGTACTCTATTGAAAAAATAATCTCTCGAACGTACATGTGTCAAAGGTCCTCGACCTTCATCGATGCCCTGATGTGTATAAAGTGGAATAACTTCAGAAAAATAATGATAACAAATATAAAAACATTACCACTTAAAGTATGATGTAAACCGATCACGAAATCCATAAATATCACATCCCACATCCATATTGGATAGGGATTTTTCTTCAATAATATGAAGGGAAACTAATGTTCTAATATGATTATTTGGAAAGTCAAGAATTTATAAATTATGGATTCTATTTCACATCTCATTAATGACCATGAATTCCATCCTCTCATAGTATAGAAAACATTTTTTCCTCAAAATGAAAAAACCAATTGGAATGATGAATCTAAAGAATAACCTTATATTCAAATATCAAATTTTCTACCAGCTACCTCCTAAAATAGAAAGAACGATTTTAATATTAATACCAATTACCTGAGATCCACTACAATTTAAGATGATACTAACCAAATGACACTTAGGGGTTTATACCTTCTCTAATTTAAGTCAACTAATGAGAGAGGTGTAACATGAACACTGAAATAGTACTAATTATGTCCTTACTCATACAAAACTAACATCATATTTGCAAAAAAACATAATATAGCCCACTAATCTTATGATTCTTGAATGTTCTACTCTAGAAAATTCATTTTTGAAGAGTTACAAAACACATTTTATTTAATGGTTGTGTTAGAGACACCAAAATCGATGGTCACAATATATTCTAATCAATGTATCTATTTATGTTTGGTGTCCCTCTTGGTATAAATATTCACTTCATGATTGTGTGATTAGATTTAACTATGAAACACTACCTAAATAGGTATTTTGGTCATGTCTTTTGTGCATACATAACTTATGCGAATTCCAGGTCAAGGGTGAGATAGTTTTTCTCATATAAGAATATATTCCATGAGCCACATATCACCACGTTGTTATTATGAATAAAAAATCCACATTAGAAGACTTATATATATATATATAATGTGATTTCCCATCCTCTAGAAGAATCAAAATTGGAGAATATGTCAAACAAGTCTGCTATTTTCCCAAAGGTGCACAAGAATATGTAATTACAATAAAACATAATTTATTTTCCTATCAAGGAAGTCAATGTAGAAGGTATTATATAGAATTAGTAAATTAAATGCTGATAATACACTGCCAATCTCAGAAATATACAGATCTTGAATGAATTATGTGGCATCCCCCAATACATTTTTACTAAAACATTCATTGGATCCACTAAAACTTTTACCTAATAAATCAAGTGGCTCAGAAACCTAACTACAAAGATCAAATAATGTCCCTAATACAACACAAAATATATATGTATAACTCTAAAATAACCAAAATTAAATCTATATTATTAACATTCTACTCAATAATCTTGAAATACTCCAAAATTTAATCAACAAGAATGACCAAAATGGAGCCCAAAATGTGATGGAAGATAGATTTAATTAATTTCATAAAGTATACGAGAGAAATGATGAGCCCAAATTTCATAACTTAAAACAAAACCAAAATCCAACCATCTTCTAAAGGCAATATTTGGAACATCGTATTCCTAAACTCTCTACTAAAATTACACAAATATATAGTCAATCAAAGAACACTGCCACTATCTTATGAGATGATCACGGAGATCATCAATTTTAGGTAACATGTATTTATTTATTAAGGTAACCTTGTTAATCCAATGATAGCTTATGAAAATCTAGAGTCTACCATAAAAATTAGTTACAAATATTACAAGATAATCATTTAGTGACATGTAAGGGAGGATTAATCTCTTTCTATTGATATCTGGTAAATAAAAAATTAGTTATTTCAGATCAGCTGATGTTATCCAGTAAGAGGGAATGTAGAATGGGTTGATCTCAGTGAGTAATTCAATATTAAACATGACCTATAATTGGGAAGACAATCAAAAAAATACCTATTGAAATTGATATGGATAGATTTCCATTACTAATGTATGTTTATTTACAAAAAATACAGTTAATAACATTAACAAACAACATCGAAAGCTAGATTTAAATGAAATCTGATTCTAAAGAAATAGGTCCTTCCCATATTGATCATTGATCCCACTAACCCTCAAATATGTGAGTGTCATTATTCAGTGTAAGAAACTAGATCATGTGGTAATATAATTCAAATTGAACAATAATATTGATCAACAGATCCATGCGAATGATGATGTCAAATATTTCCATGTCCAAAATATGGAAGTCCTAGATGAGTTCTACATCAGCTACCAAAGCATGATACCAAAGTAATATAAAAAGTTTCTCCTTATTCATACCTAGAAGGGTTTTAAAATCCATAAAATATTGAATTATCTCATCTTTCATACCCAAGTCATAGATTAGTTTTTATAAAATGAATTAATGGGACGTTCTAGTGTAAAATAAAATTGATTCCATGGAAGATGAAATAAACACCATACCACTCACGATAACTAGTCTATATTCTGAGAACTATTGTATAACATCTACTATATGTAGAAACCTTCTCTTAGTCCATACACTAATATTGTTCCCCTAGTGATATTGTCCCTTAATATGGGGGATAGATACTTCACTATTAGAATCCTCAAACTACACATGAGAGCCCTTTGAAAATGTGGAGCCACACTACTCCCTCTTGAATCTTTATGACAAAAAAAGTTGATTTTTACCTAGAAAACCACACTATTGGTACACTATTGTAGTATCTAGAATATAATACTTGTGATAAAAAACGTACTGAACAAGTAATATACTATAGAACTATTACCTATTGAATCCACATGAGCGTAGCCTAATGACTACTGGACACTCTTACTGCCATGATTAGACTGATCCTGCTTATTCTTCTTTCA
Organism: Viscum album; assembly: GCA_963277665.1. Classification (NCBI taxonomy): domain Eukaryota; kingdom Viridiplantae; phylum Streptophyta; class Magnoliopsida; order Santalales; family Viscaceae; genus Viscum; species Viscum album. Next base: position 1,443,280,099 of record OY728155.1, on the reverse strand, counting down.
TGATGAAAAAATAAGGCTATACCCTCTACAAGAAAACAATAGAGAACTCTTTTTATTTTCAAATCATCCATGATCATAGGTTAATTATCAATCAGTTTAGAATAAGATGGTATAAAATGAGAATATGTATAGAACTAATATATAGACTCAATGCCATCTCAAAACATCAAGAATTGAGGTAATAATTCACTAGGGGATTTAGAGATACATACACCAACATGGTTAATAGAGAGGCAAATTCCATCACAAAATTACCCCATGATCCAAAATTAAGAACTCATGGGCCTTCACTACCCTTTAGGTATTTAGGTAGAATATATGAATAAATTTTTTCTTGTATGTTTTCTATTTGAGGTTCTCATGACACCTCACTTAAAAAATTTTCTCCCACAACATCCAACACGGTATATCCAGAACACATGTCGAGAATCTCACATTTTATGTTTTAGGGATCTTCATGAACTCAATGATATGATTGATATTATCCAATCATAGCCCAAGCTTATCAGGTCCCTCTTAAACATTGAACACTTGTGGATTCTTCCTTGTAAACTTTTGATCATGTTCTTGTATCTCTGGTAGCTCTTTTACGCCAACCTAACACCACGATTAGATCATAAGAATTATCAAATCCACTAATGTTATCTCAATAGTTGGGTTTTCATGTAGGTATTCTTCATAGTACCATCTCTATTATGTAATGATATTATTTATGGAGTATCATCTAAAATATACAATAACATAAAATCTATCATGTATAAATCAATGTCTACCCATATAAAAAAACCCAAAGAGACTCTCATCATGAGTACCAAGAAATAATACTAACATCTAGAGAACCTCTAAATGAAAAAGGAGAAAACCCATTTAAAAATTCCAAGTATTCCCCTCTATGCATGATTTATCAAACTATTTATAATAACCATTTAATAACTGTGGAGGTTTCACTGGTGTTAATAGACAAAGTCGTACATTCAGTGAAAAATTACAAATAATTGTGTACTATAAGAAGGTACATCCTCTTGATCACCCCTTTCTACCTACAAAACATGACTTAACCACTGTGATCACCCCATGACTTAGAAACAAAATTGATGTTCCTAAAATTATTATTAAAAACCCTTACCCATGCTCAAATGATAACTAAAATTGTAGATCAACCATGAAAACACGAGGTTCAACATGACTTATTACTGTTCAAGCACTCCACTGTTCCATTCACCTGTGTCATGATTATCCTAACTCCAGTCTTCCACTAAATCAGAATTATCAACACATGTATTATAAAAAAAATTGACAACCCAAATTTCATTACATAGTGACCCAATAATTTTATATTTATTATTACATAATTTTAAAATAATATATATCTAGTTGTCCTAATATCAAATTTCACGAGACCTAGTGTGTTTAGAAGATTAGGTTCATATTACATCAACGAAACACAAAAAAGGAATCCTTAATATGTTTTCTATAATCTGAATTTAGGATCCATTTGAGATACTAATAATGCATGGGATCTCTTGGGGAATATATAATTAAATTAGTGTGCTAAAAATACCATTTAGGTGACAATCATGATAAGGAAACATAAAATGTGTGTTTAAGGTATTACATGACATCATAATATATTGGGATAAAAGATAATAACATTGAATAATAAGATAATGAAAATGGTATTATAAGATTATAGAATGACATGAAATGAAGAAAAAACATATAACATGGAATAAAAAAAGAGTCATTTCTAACTACCTAAACAATATTATGTTATGGAAAAATTACCATATTGGATTAGGATAACTCCCAAATCCCATTCAAGAAGAATCTTGAGACTTTATAATTACCCAATGTATTTGAGAGATATATAGGTGAACCATAATAAAATGTGCATAATATATGCGTGTTAATTAAAGGAATTAGTTTTAAGGTTCTACACAGGAATTACTCATGGAATGAAAATGAGTTTTATAATCTTTATTCATGACATAATCATTGAAAATTTCATAATGAAAGAATTTGTGAAATTATCATATGGAATTTATTACCCCATCAATGTAAGGGAGAATAAGCTTTTCATATATGTGATAGGATGATATATAGAATTTATAATCATTATATAACATCAATGATATTGTAAAAGTGAGTTATATAGAGAAAGTTCATAGCCCAAAGGAAAGGTTTGTTTGGAGGGATACCTTACCTCGAGCATGATTTATCATGTTATTTATTTATATTCATAAATAATAAATATTTTTTTTGTTATTTTGTATATTTTTAACATTAATTTAATTTTATTATTCTGATTATTTTATTTTTTTACCATGTCATGTTCAATTACATAACAAATTAATTTCACATCTAATTTATTAATGATACACATCTCATATAACCAAAATCACTTTGATAAGTTGAATGTGGTAAAATAGATTATTATTTTAACATATACGTAATGTTAATCAATATATAATTTTTATTATTATTCACAAATTATAATTTTGAAACTAAACTTGAACTATGGATATGAATAATGAACGACGTTATAATCTTATATAATATAGGATGTTCATACACATGAGTACCATTTCAATTTTTTGAAGATAATGATGTGAGGAAAGAAATTATTATTCTTTATTTCAAAGATGTAATTTATATCATAAAATTCATGTTATTTCCTTATCTATCATTACACATACCAACCATGTTATGTGGTAATAAAAATATAACCACGTCACATCCATTATTAGTACTCCTCTAAACACATGAACGACGTTATAACTTTTTCAGTGGATAGTTAGGTGAGAAATAATTGGATATATTAATTTTTCAAAATAATTATTACATCATTAATATCATACATAAAAATAAAATTAATCCTTATTACTTTCAATGCAATGTCTTTGTGAAAAAAGGAATCACATCAATTTTTGAGGTTGTAGTCTTGCATATATATGATCGATCTTATCATATTCCCCAAGGAATGGAATGTAAGAATAAGTATGATACATAATAATTATAGATAAATAATTATATGATAAATATAATATATAAACATTATATAAATAATTATATACGATAATAAAAATATGTGATGGAAAATGAATTATGTCCATTTGTCAGGCTGTAGTCTTCCATACACACGAACAACAACTGTATATTCCATTTGAGGGAGGAGGAGAGACATTAACGTAATTTAATTAATACAAATATATAAATATCTGTAATATAATTAAAATATTATATCAACATGTTTCAAGGTTATTGTAATGATTAATATGTAAAAATAAAATAAAATTATCGATTATGAACATTTCCTCTTATTCTGACCACCTTTTTATGATTATACCTAATGCCTTACCAGATTGGAATTATGATAAAAGAGAGTAATATATTATTATTGTATGTATATAATGAATGGATATGTGTAGTAATCTACCTATTTAATTGATTTTTTATGTGTTTAAATGAGATAATAGGGGTGTCCTTTTATAAGGGGGAGAGGACACATTTGTAAATTTTTTAAATAAAATTTTGGTAATGTTTTTTCTATTCCCAAAGCATAAAAATGGAAAATATTTTATATTTATGGGATATAAAGTAAAATATAACCATAAAATACTATTTATAATGATTTATGTCCTTTTATCTTTATTTATTTAGTTTAACACTACTATTGACAATTTTTTAAATTAACCATAGTAAATAATCATTTACTGTTTTAACAATTCGTTATAAAATAAAATTAAGATGAAGTTATTTGATAATATAAATTCTAATGAACAAAAATATAGAATAAATTTATATAAATTAAACTAACATAATTGGTATAATTTAATTTAATAATTATACTACATACATACTGGAAAACAACTTTTCTCAAGAAATGCATATTTTAGTAATAGGTGATCACAAATTAACTATATAAAAACAAATAACAATCAAATAAATTTAAATTATTATATATCTAGATAATAAATAAAATTTATTTATATAGTTTCACATTAGGTTTTATTTGAATTAATTTATATGGGGACACATTATATACTATAAAACAGTTTTATGAAAAAGTTGTTTTCAAGCCTAAAAATACACATATAATAACATTTTGAATTAAGATTATTTAAATGAAATTATTTATATTAAATGTTACTAAATATTAAATATGATAATTTTAATAAATTTAAAATAATAATGGAAAATAATTTATAAAAAATTGAGGAAATTTTATAGAAATATATATTTTTCAATATTTATGGAAAAATCAATATTTTCAAAAAAAAAACAAAACATTTATAAATAAGATAATATCTATATGATGATTTCAATATTTCCATTTAATAAAAAATCTTTTCTAAAATTTCTAATGAATATTGATTATATTTTCTAACAAAAATCTTTAATAATCATTTTTTAAATAAATTTTATTATTTTTTAAAATGATCACTTTTTCCAATGTGTTTAGAAATATATTAATATTTGGTAGTGACATTATATAAATTTCATTTAGTAGTTATTCATATTAATATAATCCAATTTAATTTCATGGTTGTAAGGATCTAATTTAAAAAATAATTGTTTTCTATGTTTCATATTTCGTGTTGTATATGCTATCAAACACAGTCATCCACTTGAAGATCATGGGGTGTTACATTATTACCCCATTTATAATTTAAACTGAAAAAATTAATATTACATACTAGTGTAAAAATTAGTGTGCGAAATTATTCTTCAATTCACCTTTCAGTTCCCATGTTTCTCCCCCAAACTTGTGGTTTTCCTGCAAAAATTTTATCATTTGAGTTGTTCTGTATTGCATAAATTTTTTACTATGATATAGGATATTCACCAACTGATCCTTGAACTAAAGGTAATTATCCAATGGAACCACCTCTATAATCAATAAATTTAAGGTTTTATATATTATTTTCTTCAAGAGGTATACAATGAAGACATTATTTACTTGAGATAGTTTGGGTTGGAGTGCTAGTCAGTAGGCCACTGGTCTAATGTGATCTTGGATATCAAAGTGGATGATATGTCTAAGAATAATATTTCAATTTTTTATGAACCTAAGGAATCTATTCCATGGTGATATAACCCATTATCTCCTAACATAAACTCTTCTTTTTGTTGGTGATTTTATTCATAGTACCTATATCGACATTGTGATGATTTCATGGGATGGAGAATGGTGTGTACCTTCTATATCATCGCATTGGCATGATCAGGTCCCAATATCTTCCACTTTCCAACATTAAAATAACGTGTTAGAGTCCTACAACGTTTACCATAAAAAGAATCATAAGGTTCAATTGGAATACTAGAGTTGAAACTATTAATTTCTAAAAACTATACTAGACGAAGGTGATGATACTAACGTCCTTTAAACTAATTAAATAACACATCATCTTATCCTCTAGAGTTTAGATTGTGAGTCATAGGATGAAATTCCCGGTCATGTTTTTCCATTTTAATACTGGTGTGGAAATCAATTTTATTATACTCCATTACTTCTATCGTTCAACCTTTACTATTTATCATACTGTGTATCGAGATATAAATTCACAATATCCATCTTCGTGAAATCTCATAAAAAGGTTTTCGTCGAATCTCTATACATATTAGTGCTTATTAGATTAAAATATAAGGATGATCTATGTATATCATATAGAAGCTCAACAAACTACACTATTTTTAATGGGACACAATCGAGGATCCAATCCTTGTAACTATATCTTCAGTAATGTTGAATTCTATTATATTCTATTCCATTTTTAATAAAACATTATCTTAATTATAAGACTCCTTTATCATCTAAGGAATGGATTGTTTATTAGAGTTTGATAAATATATAATAAATATCATTTTAATATTCTAATTTTGATACTTTTCAAGTCAAAGAATATTGGAATCTTCTCAATTCACATTACTGATAAATCATCTATATACATTCTACCTAGAGAATATTCAACCCTGTTTTCTTTCCCATGATGGTAATATATTGAGTAGTCACAGACTTTGGTAAGATAAAGCCATATCCACTGGAACCAGTTAAGCTCTATATTTGGAATATATATTTGGATTCTCTTATGACCCTTAAATGTTTCAAAAAACCCCCTATATAGATATTGTCTGATTATTTTAAAAGAGAATATCACATTACCCCACTCCAGGTTATGTGTAGGATAATTATTCTTTTGAAATATCAACTAACATGGGACATATGTTATGATTTTATGATTATTTATTAGTACATATATCACTCTCACATCATTAAAAATAGAAGTAATTTCCACACTAGAGGGAATCATATGTACTAGTATAGTAGTAAGCATATTTTGAATCTCCATAACACTCTACGTGTATTCCCTAGTCAATATAAATAGTTATCAATTTATTTTTATCATTGTTAATACTTTTTAAATAATTAAAAGTTCCAAAAAATCATTGTTAATATGAATATAGTCTATAAAAACTTTATATCTGTATCATATATACTGTTCAAGGACAGTCTGCGATTACATTATTCAAAAATGGGTTGAGAGGTATTACTTTTATGGGGAAAATATTACCCTATAACGATATGTATTTCATATATAACTCAAATTTATTGTATTCTTAAATTATATTATCCATTTTAAAATAATTTATCATAGCATTAATAAGCTTATCAGATGATTGTTTTCCATTAAGGTAAATCCAAATTTAACACTCTGACTAGGAAACCCAGAGCCAGTACATTATATTATTATATTGGTAGGATTATAATGAAATTTATCCTAATATACCAATCAGCTTAGAAGTCTGTAAAATTTAGATTAAATAAATAATAACCATAATAAATTGAAAAAATAGGAAATATAAAAATTATACATAATAAAATGAAATAAAATTCATCCTTGAACAAGTATTAAAATATTTCTTCTTCATAACTTAGGGAAATGATACATAATTAGGGTGAGCTCAAATGAGCATTAAAGGTAAATAAAGAGGAATAAATAATGAATAAATAGAAATAAATTAACATAAAATTGAAAATAACTAAAATAAATAAATTAAAATTACTGGATATGGAAATATAAATTTGTAAAGTAATGAAATTAAAACAAATTCTATAATGATAAATAATCTTAGAAAAAAATGAATCCATATATATGTCTATGAAAAATCTCATTAATGAATAATAACAGAATGTAAAGGAGAGAAATTATTAATTATTTGACTACATGTTTCAAAGGTATATGGTACATCTTCTGTCATGACCTTTCAAAAGATGGTTTGTAGCATATCGAGTAAAAACCCATCATATTTGGCCAAATCATTCATCTCATAAGACTACCGATGCAGCGAGGGGATATCACTAAACAAGACCAACCCATGTCATACTAGTCCAATGAATAACACTTATATCACATAAAAATATTTCCTATAAAATAACAATATTTAATAAACAATACATATTTTTCAATATTATATTATAGTATGGTATGTAAAAACAAGGGTTGTTGACATTAAAGCATTCTTGATGAAAAATAATATTTAAACATTCCAATGTTTCGCATACCATTATGAGAAATTTATATCATAATTACCATTGAATTAATGGAAACTTATAATATCATTTGATTCATTAAATTCATGATTTATCATGTTAAATGTAATTATATACACCAAATAAATGTAAATTAGCGCATAATGAAAATAAGACTTAATGGAATGCAAATCGAGATGAAATCCCTTACCTTTACCTTACATGTGTTATGTTATTTTTATTATCTTTTATAGTGGTTAAAAATTTGCAACGTAATTAAACCAAAATCATATTCATGTTTATTATATTATATAATATAATATTATTATATTTTATTTCCCGTTTTTTAACACTCTTTAATTAGTTTCAACATTTCGTGTTTTAATTGCCTTGTTTTCTCAAGTATATTTTTGAAATGTTAGTTTTTTTAAATAACAATATCATGATTTTTTCATTTACAGAATTTAAAAGTTGAATTAAATTTAATATATATTAAGTATACATGTATTTAGAATAATCTTGATTTTTTGGAGATAAAAAATGAAATGCAACGTTCATAGAGACAGCAGGTTATACGTACGCCTGAACGCTACATTCATTTAATTGTTGTATTAAAGGAGATAATATTTAATGATATATATATTTTATAATTACATTATAATATATATGTTATATATGTCACATAGTTCAATTAATACCATCCATTTTACATTCCCTTTACGGCATGATGGAGTCACATTGCTCTGAGGGTGAAATAGTCCACAGTTCCTCAAACAAAATTATCATATTTAAACAAGATGGAAAGTATAAAGGTATGCTGTATTTAAAAAATACAAAAGTATAAATACATTATAATTATCATATATATCATATAAAAATATATTATAGATCCTAATTTCCACCATGTTTTTTGGTAATGAAAAATTGAACAATCATTGTTTCGTGAGGCAGTAGTTCACGATACATAGAAACAATTCATTCATAACCAATTAGATGGCAGTGTGTGTATGTGTAGGTATAAATTCATACATAAAAACATATAATATTATTTAGGATACATTGTTTTGTTATTTATTCATTAAATAATAAGATTATTGGTAGTGGATAAGAAAATGAAAGAAATTAGATTATTGAATAAGGTTACCATAAAATTGGGTAACTTCATTTGGTTTATAACAAAAAGATTACTTGAAAGGTTTTAGCCATAAAATAGAGGATTAAAGGTATATGGGATTGAGTTTTGGAAGATCTTGTTTTAGAACATGGATGATACTAAGTTATTTAATGGGCGTCGGTAATGGGTATAGTGATTTACTTTTTATATTAGAGAGGGATTTGCACTCTTGTAAATACCCAAATATATTTATTAATGGGAGGTATGAATTACATAATGTTACTAAAAATAGAAATACAATGGATTAAAAGGTAATAATGGTAGATTAATACCTGCTATACAAAATAATGTGTGCATTTTAATAATTTGGATCTTTAACATCTATGATTCCAAAATTTTATCATTTCCATTTTTATTAATTCATATTGTTTTCCAACATGAGTAATTTCATCATTAAGAATACAATAATGTGATATTTATTATATAAATTTTATCCACTGTATTATAAATATCATATCTAATTTATAAAAATATTCCATGTTTTTTAAAATTAACTATATGACAAGTTCATGTGACGTACTAAAACACCGCATAATCTCGGACCATGTAATCAATGTTTTTACAATTTATGGATAAATATGTTAATTATGAAAGATAAAATTTTTTTAATATACAAAATTATAATATTTATTAACACTTAAAATAACTTATATTAATGTTGTATTTTTTTATATTTTAATTCAAATAATGAAGTATAATTTATTGTAAAATAACAACAATGTCAATTTAGAAAATATTAATTTAATTTTAATTTTATAACATTCAAACAATATTGGAATTAAAATAAATAAACTTTTAATATTTTTAACATGATATATTCATCTATAATAATAATTAAATACAGTAGTTAAATCAATATACTATACTTTTAATATTTATAGAATACATTATTTTAGATGGTTATTAAATAAATAATCACTACATTGGTGTTTTATAAGGATTATATGTTACTTAAGCATCTCAAAAAATTAAGGATTATTTATTATAATAATAATTAGTCATTTAAGATAAAAAATTATATATATAACCTAAAAATGATGTTTTGTACATATCTCAATGTTTTATAAATGTTAAAGGTAAATAAATTCTATTTTTATCTTTTTACACACTTAAAATTTTATATAAAGAAATTTAAATTTTAATATCCCAATAACCCATAAATTTATATCCAAGAAGGGTTAAGGTATAATTATTTTTATCCAACTGATTTTGATCCATTTTCTAGAATATTTTAATCTTTTAGATTATGTTTTAGTTTCATATTAAGCATAATCTTACCCTAATCACCATAATAAATATTAATCACATTAAAAAATATTTTTAGTAAAAAATTGTGTTGATCTAATTAGTCCAAAAAAATTTACTGATTATAACTATGTATTTCCATTTTTAAAAATTAAAATCCTTGAATTGGTAAAATTAATATTAAAGCTAATCCCACACACATAGAGTGAAAATGGGTTTTTAACGTTTCATGACCCCCTCCCACCAATGATGCCCCTCCTGAGCTGGCAATGGTGAATGAGAGATAATGACACCCGAGTCCCACCTCCAGTAGGCCCCGGGGTGGCGACTAGTACCATGGTTATGCGTTTTCACAAATATGGGAGGAATTACCCATTTTTTTATATTATTTAGGATCAGAAAATAGGACAAGTCAACAACCAAAAAGGAAAAGAAAAAGTGTATAGAAATAAACCCAAACCAAGCCCACATGCATGTTTAAACAATTTTATAACAAGGTACAAGTACAAGAAATCTCAAAGTACAATACCAAAAGAAAACAAAAGTACAACAACAAAAACAACTCCAACTGTCAGACTAGTAGGGTCCCACACGGCCCTGGTAGTCCTCTTGGAAACCTGAAAGTAAACATAGGGTGAGCATACAAGTATACTCAGTAGGGAAACCAAAATATCTCATGCACAATTGGGGATACATCCTAATGTCCCGTGATAACAACAAAAGAAACCTCACAAAGAATTCTATCCACCCAACCTCACCAGCCACACTCACCAAACACACAATCACAACAGGTAGTAGTATATAAGAACAAGAGTATTGGGTACCCCGCACCATTTTCCTTTACTCAGCTGCTCTTCCTAACATCGAACGTCCTGATTTTTCCACACTCTCCCCACCCACACACACCTAGGCCTCACTACCACGTATCCCGCCTGCACACACCTGGGCCTCACAACAATGTCTCCCGCCCGCACACACCTGGGTCTCACAACCACGTATCCCGTCCACACACACCTAGGCCTCACAACCACGTATCCCGCCTTCACACACCTGGGCCTCATCTCGAAGATTCTTGGGAAATAGTAGAACCTGCTCGTAGAGTCTTGGGCTAAAGCCACCCCAATCGAAACCTATCTGAAGAGTCTTAGGTGTAAGGTCGCCTCAAGCCATCACAGCCCAGGGGAGAGGGAGCAGGATGTAGCTAGTAACCATGGGAAAAACACCCTCTCCCATTAAATGGGAGTGTTTGGCACTAAGTACTCAACATGGGTGGGGTGCGATAAAACACAAAAGATTTAGATATATATACATACCGAACACACATCCCAAACTATGACTTCTAAACAGAGAAACTGAGCATGTGCCTCAGCACTGCTACTATGAAGCATGCATACAACAAACAACCCCAACCCCATTTCCGTTTTCACGTTTCAGCAGAAGTAGTTTATTTAGTTCCTTAACTATTGGGAAACTATCCAAAACCAACCACATCAATCATTCATAAAATATATCCCTACCATCCACCAATCAAGTTAGGAAAACACAAGCAACACAACCACATCCTTCTTATTAACCAACCAACCCCATTGATTATTAACTCTGTTTCATTACCATGCCCCACCGTTAATTAACTCTTTCACTTTTTTATTTATCATTCATAACCCAAAGTCCGTTCACATTCAACCCATCTCTGTAGCACCGCTGGCGACCACCATAATCACAATCATACTGATACCGTACATCATTATCCCTTTAATACAATTTATTGCAGCCCTGCTGCCCATCACTAACACAACATTCACACCAACCCACAACCAAGTCAACCACAGCTATGCTGCTCACCCTATCACATCAACCCACAAAACACCCCCATCACATGCCACATATCCAAGCCAACACCGACATGTTCATTATTCCATTTTGTTTAACCGGGGTGATCACAAAAGGGTTCTAGATTTTAGATGCCAACTTTACATGATTAACCAATCTCCATATTCCAGAAAGTTCAATCCACAACACGGTCTAGAAAGATAGGGAAACATTTAATTGCCCAAGAAAAGGCCCCTAACGACCGTGATTTTTAGTAGGCAGAAGCTCATTCAATTCACAATATAAGATCACAGGATATAAAGTAACAACAATCACAACCTTCCCAACACTGTTCATTAACTAGTTATTATCATCATTTGATCGGTTCAAATGTGTTCCAAGTAAACAAGAGGTCACCCACCTCATGTGATGCACAATTTAGAGAGACGAAGGTAAGATCCCTACCTCAACAGGTTCTGATCACAACGCTCCCCCGGTTCAATATTAGAAAATGTATGTTTGCATCCGTCACTTCCGTCAAGACCCGTATAAACCTCCTCGGGTAGAAGTCGGAAAGGAATGGCCGAAGGAAAGACAAAAATTCCAATCTCATAAGTTCTGCCTCGTCGTTACGATCCTGTGGCCACTGATAGATCATAAATCAAAGCTCGGATGATGAAGTTATGGAAGAAAAGGAACCTTCGAGTCTCTTGGGAGAGCTCTGCTCAGAGGAAAGGAGAGGAGAGGAGTGAATTGAAAAGGAGGATGGGAACCCTCCTTTTATAGGTGAGAAAAGAAAAAGTACACGGTGTGTACTTTATGGTACACGTTGTGTAATCAGTTATTTTTCATGGTCTCCATGTGGCGTCCAACACGGTTCTGCGACCATTGACTGGTCAACGCAAGGTTTGATGGTAACACATATGCAGGGAAGGACTACACGGCGTGTAGTTTAGACACACGGCATGTATCCATTTATTTCACATGGCAAGGATACAGCTCCAACAAGGAACATAGCCATTGACTAGTAACACATACGTGTGGAAGCACTACCCTGCGTGCAGTATTGGACACACGGCGTGCACCCATTATTCCATACAGCAAGGACACATCCTTCAACATGGGGTATACCCAGAAAGGTGGTACACGACGTGTAGTTACACTACCTGAAGTGTACTCATTTACTTCACACGGCGAGGACACAGCCTGCGACACGGGGTATACCCGGAAAGGTGGTACACAACGTGTACTCAAACTACACAGCGTGTAGTTTCAAAATTCTAGAAAGTGTGGGAAAAGTCCATTTTACCCTCCAGAACACTTTGTGGCCTTCTTTTTGACAAAGGAATGGGCGGAGTGGTCCACGACATTACATCAGATACCTCTTAAAAGATTCTTGTCCCCGAGAATTTAGAAACCATCCAAGAGGAACCCAACAAGATACCTCTTAGGGTTCTCGTTATAACAGGAACCCAACCAACAACCCTAATCATATGTGTTAGGAATTACTTCTCCTATGTCGAGATATTATCCTCTTTAGGCGGCACTGACTCGCCTGCATGGGTTTAGTCGCATCCTCATTAATGCATCTCGATTAGGAATTGGGTCTTCCCACTTTCATACATTAGGATTTTTCAACTCACACTACCCCCAACACCAAAAAACCAACACACTTCCTGAACACATGGTTTTGGGAAATTCTTTCTCCCATGTAGAGATATTATCTGCTTTAGGCAGCACTGACTCACCCGAAGGAGTTCAATCGCATCCTCATTAATGCGTTTTGATTAAGGGTCAGGTTTTTCCCTTTACCCACACATCGGGACATATAAAAAATTAACAGTGAATAAGGAAACAAAAGGTCTCACAACCAACAATCCAAGCATTCCATATATCAAAGGTACATAGTACAACATCAAAACAAAGCTCAAAAGAACAAGGGAAAACATAGGTAAAAAAACTCTGGGTACTGAGCGTGCATCTGGGCCTCTCTTTCCCAAGTGCTCTCCTCGAGGTTGTCATGCCTCCACAACACACGAACCAATAGGATGGTTCATCCACGGAGCACCTTCTCTTTATGATCCTCAATCCTGACTAGTCATTCCTCGAAGGTCGAGTCACCTCCCATATCTAACTCTCCCCAGTCAATGACGTGGGAGTCGTCGTGTAAGTACTGTATAAGCTGGGAGACATGGAAGACGTCATGAACCTTCTCCAACTTAGGTGGCAGGGCCAGGTGATATGCCACCTCACCGACTCGCCAAAGAACCTCAAAAGGTATGATGAACCTAGGTGAGATCTTGCTCCCTTTCCCAATCCTCCGCTACCCCCGTCGAGGGGAAACCTTCAAGAACACATGATCTCCCACCTCGAACTCCAAGGGCCTCCTCCGATGATCAGAATAAGACTTCTGTCGGTATTGAGCCGCTTTCATCCACTCACGTACAAGCTGTACTTTCTCTGTGGTGCTCTACACTACCTCTGGCCCAAGAGAACCTATCTCACCAACCTCTACCCATAAAATGGGTGAACGACATGGTCTTCCATACAAAGCCTTATATGGTGACATGCGAATAGTATAGTGGAAGCTATTGTTGTAGGAAAACTCTACTAAAGGCAAGTGTTGTACACATGATCCTCCAAAATACATAATGCATGCCCGCAACATGTCCTCCAACATATGGATAGTCTGCTCCGTCTGCCCATCAGTCTAGGGATGGAAAGCAGTGCTAAGGTGTAGCTGGGTGCCAAAAGCATGTTGTAACCCCCTACAGACTCATGAGGTAAACCAAGTATCCCGATATTAGATGATAGTCTTTGGGACTCCATGAAACTGTAAAAACCCATCTATGTACCTCTATGCTAAGGTACTTACTAGGCCTGACTCCTTATTTTCTATGAAGTGAGCTGATTTCGTCAGTAAATCCACAACTTCCCAGATAGCATCATAACCACCCTGAGCTCTAGGTAGTCCTGTGACGAATTCCATTGAGATGTCATCCCACTTCCACTCGGGGACATCTAAATAATGTAACAAACCACTATGAACACGGTGTTTAGCCTTCACATGTTGACAGACTATGAATTTAGCAACAATCTCTACCACTGCACGTTTTACCCCAGGCCACCAAAATTGTTCCCTCAGGCCTCGGTACATTTTTGAAACTCCTGGATGTACCGCCAAGGCTGACCTATGGAACTCATGGAGAACTCCCTCATGCATTGTCTCCAGGACAAACAACCTTCCATGGAAAAGCATCTGATGTCTGCTATCCTCTGACCATGCTTCTGGATAGTTCCCCGGATTGACACGATCACGCATCAATTCCACCTCGGAGTCCACCCACTCAGATTCTTCCACCTGCTGCAACAAAGAGGGCAGCAACGTCATCTGAAACAAACATCCTCTAACACCTTATACCATGGCATCCAAGTGCAAGGAATCCAACTCTCCCATTACCTTCCAAGCATCAGTGGATTCTTGAACTACTTCCGGATGCGACTTCCTACTCAGGGAATCAGCCACAACATTTCCCTTAACTTCCGTGTAAGAGATCTCAAAGTCATAGTCTTGGAAAAACTCAACCTATCTCCACTGTCGTAGGTTTAGATCACACTGGGAGAAGATATAACACAGGCTCATGTGATCTGAGAAGACCACAAAGAGCTCCCCAAAGAGGTAATGTCGCCACAACATCAGTACGAACACTACTGCTGCAGGATCTAGGTCATGGGTGGAATAGTTATGCTCGTGAGGGTGTAAATGCCTAGACGCATAACAGATCACTCCCTTCTTCTGCATTAACACGCACCCCAGACCAAGGCTAGAAGAATCAAAAAACACCTGATACATCAACCCTTTCTCTGGCAACCTGAGTACGAGAGCACTGACCAACTTCTCCTTCAGGTAGTCGAAATATTTCTAGCACTTCTCGCTTCATAAGAAGAACTGGTTCTTCCTAGTCAAAGCATTCAATGGAGCAGCAACTCGAGAGAAGTCCGAAACGAACCTCTGATAATAACCTGTTAACCCCATGAAACTATTAACTTCTTCCACGCTATTGGGTGATACCCAAGAAATAACTGCCTTCACCTTCAACGGGTCTACAGACACTCCATGTTGATATACTACATGCCCAAGGATGTGTACTTCTTGAGTCGATAACTTACACTTCGACAATTTCCCATAAAGCTGGTGGTGTCAAAGGACTTCCAAGACTGCCCTGAGATGTTCCACGTGATCCACCTATGACCTTGAGTAGATCAGGATGTCATCGATAAACACAACGACGAACCGGTTCAGAAACTCTCGGAAGACAAAGTTCATGAGTCCCATGAACACAGCCGGTGCATTCGTAACTCCAAACGGCATCACTAAAAACTCGAAGTGCCCATGCCTACACCTAAGAGCCGTCTTCGGGATGTCCTTGTCTATTACCCTCAGCTGATGATATCTAGATCGTAGATCAATCTTGGAAAAGCTACTTGCTCCCATCAGTTGGTCGAAGAGATCATCTATCCTTGGAAGGGGGTAATGGTTCTTGACTGTTACATGGTTCATCCTTCGGTAGTCTATGCATAGCCTGAGAACACCATCTGCCTTCTTTACGAAAAAACTGGAGCACCCCATGGTGATATGCTGGGTCGAACAAAACCATTCTCTATCAGATAATCAATCTGAATCCGCAACTCCCGCAACTCCGAAGGTGACATCCGATAAGGGGCCATCGAAATCGGATGGGCACCAGGCTGTAAGTATATCCTGAACTCAACGCAACGTCGGGGGGGGGGGGGTAGAGTCACAACTTCCTCAGGAAAAACATCGAGGAACTCCCCAACAACCTCCGAGACATCCTTTATCTCTGTATCAGCTGGAACCGCTAATAGCCCACCTAACAATGAAAGGAGAGGCTCCACACGCCGGCTTCCCACCTGATAGGTCCTCTGGCCAACAAAAGCTACACGTTGTCCGTCCACGTCAGAGAACACGACTCTTCTCCGGAAGCAGTCGATAACGGCACTAACTGAAAACAACCTGTCGATGCCTTGGATGACATAGTATGGCTGCATCTGTAATAGAAGAAAGTCCCCACTAGATCGATGTGGTCCCAACGTCAGCCCGTATCCTCGGAAAACACAAGATAGGCTGGTCTGGCCTCCTACTGGTGTACTCAGCACCAGTGCAATGGATATTCTCTCAACTTCTAGTAACAAAGCATGGGATATACTAGGTCCAACGAAAGAGTGTGAAGATCCTGAGTCGACAAAAGAAGAAAAAAGAGTGCTGAACAAACAAATCATACCTTGCACCACCTCTAGTCCTGCTAGAGCTGTCAACTCTACTGTGGGAAACTTTCCATGCCCAGCTCCTATGCATATCTGATGTCTTTCACCTCCCCGACCATGCCCTGGTCGAGGTCCCTGAGGAGCACCCTAAGGTCGGCCTCCTCCCGCAAAGTCTTCCCTCGGAGGAGCATGATCCTGCTGCTGCTAAAAGGTCATCGCCATAAAATCGTGCTGTTGAGGTGGGCGCTAAACCTGCCCACCTCCGCCATACAGAGCATGGGTCGGGCACCGACTCTGAACGTGCCTGAAACCTCCACATGAAAAACACTTTAGTCCTGGTCTCGTGAAAAAAGGGACGAGGACCTGAAGATCTGAACTGGAACTACTGGGGCCTATTCCCCAGAGGCCTGAACCTGGAAGGTCCCGTCGCAGGAGACCTACTACTGACTGCCTTCCCCTTCGATGAGCCTAGATTGTTCCCCTCTTGGGTTGCACCTCCCAGTGAGTGAATCCTCTCTACAACCTCTACCTTCTTCTGTACCACCATGTACGTTAGAAGGGTGAAGGGGGTGACAACATACTGGAGCGAAGGACCAAGCGCCTCCTCCAAACGTCTTGCCCAAGACTCCTCATCCAGAAAGTGATCCGGAGAAAAGCGCAAGAGATCCTTTAACTTGATCCCCATCTCTCGTACTGACATACTCCCCTACTGAAGGGAGAGTAACTCATGCCGCTTCTCTGCCTTGATCATTGATGAATGGAATTCCTCTCGGAATTCCTTCTCAAAGTCAGCCCATGGAACTTCTGCCTCTATCCACTCTCCGAGGTAGAGTGTCCACCACTGTCGCGCCGCACCTCTCAGCTAACTGACTACTAGGGAAACCCAGTACTCTCTCAGAGCACGGATCAAGGTAAAAGTGATTCCTAGCTACCCAAGCCACCCCTCCGTCTCCATATTCGAAGTACTACCCTCGTACTTCTTGAGGTTCTGCCCATGAAAAGAATGGAGAGTCTTCTTCCACTGGCTATATTCCTCCTCTCGGTCAATCCTCAACTGATCGACCGCATGAATCTACTAGGCCTCGGCTGTCTGCGCCACTCGAGGATGACTTCAAGGTGCCACAGCTGTACGGTAAACAAGGATTGCCTAATCCCAAATAGTAGTGAAAAATGAAGGTTTTATTTTATCATTTTATTTCAATTTCTTTCCCAGAACACGCAAATGAATTAAAACAAAATCATGATGATGCATGTAACTTCTTTAGTGTCTCTACCATGCAATAAATTTAGTCTTGCTTGGTCTTTCAGTAGGCTTAGAGTCCTTGCATTAGATCATGGGGGGCCCTAAAATGCCGTGTCCTAGCCGGTCTTCCCTGGACTATGTCACACACCATGATTAACTAACATTGTCGCCATACCATCCCATTCAATCCTCACTATGCCTAACTCCAGACTATATCCTATCTCTCAACCATTACCTCTGATACCATTCTGTCATGACCCCCTCCCAACAAAGATTCCCCTCCTGAGTTGGCAATGGTGAAAGGGAGATAATGACCCCCCGAGTCCCGCCTCCAGTAGGCCCAGGTGTGTGCGGGCGGGGAGAGTGTGGCAGCGTCAGGACGTTCGTTGTTAGGAAGAGTAGCTAACTAAAGGGAAATGGTGCAGGGTACCCAATACACTTTTTCTTATATACTACTAACTATTGTGATTGGGTTTATGGTGAGTGTGGTTGGTGAGGTTTGGTGGATAGATTTCCTTACTAGGTTTCTTCTGTTGTTCTCATGGGACATTAGGATGTCTCCCCACTTGTGAATGAGAGCCTTAGGTTTCCCTACTTAGTAAACTTGTATTCTCACCCTATGTTTACTTTCAGGTTTCCAGGAGGACTAACAGGGTCATGCGGGACCCTACTAGTCAGACAGTTGGAGTTGTTGTTGTTGCTGTACTTTTTTTTCTTTTGGTATTCTACATTGACATTTCTTGTACTTGTACCTTATTATAAAATTGTTTAAACATTCACGTGGGCTTGGTTTGGGTTTATTTCTATACACTTGTTCTTTTCATTTTTGGTGGTTGACTTGTCCTGTTTCCTGATCCTAAATAATATAAAAAGGGCTAACGCCTCCCATATTTGTGAAACTCATACCCTTGGTGCTAGTAACCATCCCGGGGCCTACTGCAGGCAGGACTCAGGGGGTCATTCTCTCCCGTTCACCATTTCCAGCTCAGGAGGGTCTTCTTTGGTGTGAGGGGGTCATGACATAATTTAGAAACGTTGAAATGTTCAATAACTTTTTATATCTAATTTCTATATAAAAAAGATTAAAATGACCTAAACTATATAAATATATGTATAAATGATGTATTTTGTCTATAAAAAATTAAGAATATTTTCTTAAATTAATAATTACTTAATCTAAATAATAGTTTTTTTCTAATATTTCTATTTTTCACTATTTATCAAAAAAGGATTCTTCATAGGAAAACACAAAAAATGTCACCCTATGAATATTTTGAAATTTCTAATTAAAAAATTAATTTTTTTAAAAAAATTATTATATATATTAAATTTAATTTTAAAATAGGGGCTCTATTAGATGGTCGTAAAACACAGTTTTGACAATAATAAAATTTAAATTAGTGTCGTGTGTAGCGTAAGATTAACATGGTGGTGCATATAAAGAGACAAAAATTAATATTTATTCTAACTTGAAAAAATTTCAATGCATTGGGGTGTTATAAAATATATAATCTATAGAGAATACAAAAAATTTTTATGGTAATCATTAAATAAACTATTCATGATGTCCATAAGGATTTCTTGAGAGTTTGTCTATCATAAAGGTATAACAATGAACTCATAGTTTCCAAACCCTATTCAAAAGGAATATTTAGGAATTTTATCCTTATTCACCCTTAAGATGTGATATATTGATCGATGTTCCATCTTAGAAAAGCATTGATACCCACATAGTTGATCGTACAATTACTCTATCCATGGAAGGGGTACTTATTATTTATCAAAATTTTGGTGAGTTGATGATAAACAATATAAAATAACATATACTAACAATACTTCTTGATTAAGATGACGAATTAAACCCATGGTGAAGCAATATAGAATATGAAACTCTATTCTAGTTTTTATTGTAACCACTTGTTCAGTTAATCTAAATCAACGGTGGACATTCTCTAAGGAGACATGGATATGGATAGAGATATAGGTATTTGATTTATTGAGGAATTAACCCCTTTCTTAGGATAATTCCAAAGATACTATTTAGATATTAACTCTCTATAATGTCTCATAATGGGATTGATTTGAATAATGATTCCCTCCTTTGTTTCAATCATTTAGGAAATATATTTTTACTCACAAATAAATAATATCATTGATTTAATAGAATAATCTATGTGAGATTCATCCTCAACCTTAAAATTTAATAAAATAATAGATCACTTAGAACCTATAGAGATATCTCACTCTCTCAATTGTTAATTTTGTCGGTATATAAGGATATCCCATCCATTCCCAAAGTACTATCAAAATTTACTAATGGAAATAGAATGAGGTTTTTGGAAGGATAATTCTCAAAAGATTGATTGGAAAAGATTTATATACTTGGGATACAACCATCTATTCATTTTATATTCATATATATATCTCAATATCTATATTTTAAGTAGTGGTTGAAAAGTTATAGAAAACATTTATGATATTAAATAATTCACAGAACTAGAATAATAAATTACATTCAATATTATTTATTCATTAACTAATGTACCTATCACCACAATTTTGATTAAATTAACCTCAGCCTTTTTATCATAATAAATCCTTCCTTACTATATTAGAGGTTTTTATAACTATGTGTCTTCAAATACCCCTGGTTTAGGTCATTTGATTGAAAAATGTTTGTGATAATTTTAATTAAAACATGTTATGGTCTCCATATGTGTTTTTGAATAATATTTCATTATTTATCATTACTGGTAATCTAAAATTCCCAAAAACATATATTAGCACGATTATACTATTTTAAACACATTAATCATAATCATAATCTCCTTATAGTGTTTCTGTGATGCTTTTTACACACTTTTAACAAGTGGGAAATTGTGTTTCCTCTCCCATATGTGATTTATCTATTGATGTTTCCAAATAAAGCACCAATTTTTTATTTTTTTCTCTAATGAAATAAGACCACTTTGATTCAACGATATCCAAATCAACATTTATAGAACAATGGAAAATATATTCATAGCTATTAATTTTCTTAATGGGTAATGTTTTTAAAAACTAAAATTTAACCCACTAAAGAAATTTTCTACCATGAAATTCGTATGAATTAATAAGTCATAGGTGTATGATGAAATACATTTGATGCTTCCCTCAAACCCCATAATAGACTCATCTTCCATTTTCATCAGATGGTGGAACTCCATCCATATATTATCATAGAGAGTTCATGTAATATATTTTTTTGAAAAATATTTTCATTAAATCCTTCCATTCCATTGAATAAATATCCTATTTTTAATTTTTTTTGTTGATTAATTTACACCATTTAATGTAAATATCCATTGCTCTCATATAGAATAATTATAACATTATAAAATAATATTAATTATATAACATAATTATCAATGTAATAATCCTTTAGTTCCAGTGCCTTTGTTAACATAGACATATATAAATTTTTCGATAAGTGAGCTATATCATAGACCACAATGTTCTTAAAATCTAAACTCCTTAATATCTGTATCATATATAATATATTTTATCATAAACATGGAAATAAAACATAATAAAGGGGAAGATATTTTGATTACTAATGGTAAACAAGGGATATATCATCCTATCATGGGAATACATATATGGGAATGCAAGAATAAAGCACGGAATTCATGCCATAAATATCTTAGATCTTCTAACATGATTCATGGAATAATTCTGGACAGTTCAAAAGACATGAAACATTATGTAATCAATGTACATAATACATGAGGTCATAAAATTTTGATAAGAAATAGATTACTAGAATACACATATGCATAGAAGGAAATCTCTATAGAAGACATGTATCACTCACAAAACTATCATAGATAAATGTGTTCACTCCCCAAAACATCTTAGTTGTCAAAGTTTTCTCCCATGAATATCATGAGTGAAAAATCTTCTTTATTGAACTGGGTTCACTCCCCATTCCTCTCTTTTTTATATCTTAATATAAAAATAATTACCCAATGTATTAGACGGAGATATCGACCCCAAAAACAATATAATAAATAATGTTTTTGGATTTACTATTAAAAAATATTAAAAATTTTAGAGCTCATGAAAATAAATGGTTCTCATAAGCATTTTATCATTGAATAACCAGTGGAAAAAAATATGTTTCATTAAAAAATTTTCCTCGCAAATCTAAGTCATCAGGAGAAATATTAAGAATGGCATCAATAGATCACACCCCTATCATAACATAATTAACATTATAGAATGTTTTCGTTGAGTAGAAATTAATTTGAAATGGTACAAAGAACATTTCTTGTGGAAAATAAAAAACATTTAAAATTTATTTTTTGAAAATTAAAATTTATAAAATACATTTTATATAATTTTATTTAAAAATAAAATTTAAAAAATGTAAAGGAATTTATAAAACATTGAGCTTCCATGACAATGATAAATTTCATACATGGTAAAAATGATTCTTTTCACATTTTCTGTAAAATCCAAAATATAATTGATTCATATATGAAATGAAGATTAATTTTTAACAATCATTAAAAAAAATATTATGTTAAAAATGACTTCAAACAATCCTACTAGAACGTTACAACATTTTTTGAAACAATTTATTAAAACATAGATATAGACCAAAAAATTATTTTCCACCAAAGTGACAAATATATTCAAGTTTAATTAATAAATTATTTTATTATGCTTGTATATAAAAAGAATAAAATGAAAGGAAAAAAATTAATTTTATTGAACTAACTATATGGGAATAAAATTCATGTATCTATTGTTATACAGATAACAATATATCATCATAAAAAAATACAATCATAAAAAATCATGAAAAATATTGATATTAAATTAATAATTTTTTACCACTATAGAAATAATCAATCATAAGCCCATGTGAAAGAATAAAAATAAATTAAACATAAAATATCATGATAATGAATACATTCAAGAAATTACATATCAATGGATCTATAAATACACCTTATAAAATAATATGGGTGTATTACATTACATATATATCAAAAAAGAAAATTTATGAAAAAAATCCCATTACATAAGTTTCAAATTCCTTAATACAAATTTTTAAATATTCTATAATAAATATATTTATTTTAAAAACCCATTACAATTCCATAATCATATATATCATACCGGATAATAATTAATTATTCCTTTTTATTTCCTTGTAAATATTAATTCATTGGTAAAATAACATTTCAGGTAATAACTACTATGTTTCCACTTATGTTTTGGTTTAGTATTCTCAGTAATCATACCATTATCATCATTCCATAATATTATTTTCATGATATATTACACAAAATATCATATATATTTAATATAATTTTATTTAGAATAATCCATAAAAATTAGATATTGAAAATGAAATACATCGTTCATTGAGATGGTAGGTTGTACGTATGAATATATATTGTTTCCATAAGCTAAAGGATGAAAATAAATAAAGGTATATAAAATATTACCTTCAGAGACTAATTTATATTTTACATATTTCACATATTTTCATTAAATTTATCCTTATTACATTCCATACTATGTGTTAGTGAGAATGAATCACATCAATTTGCATGCAGGTAGTCCACAGTACAGAAAAATGACATTATCATATTATCTATAGATGGGAATGTAAAAAGGTATATGTGAAATAATAATTATTAAATTGTATTAATGTTATGAACATAATATATATACATTATATGCATCATATTACAAAACATTGAGTGGGTTTATAGAAAAAGTGTCACTTCTGTTCGTGAGGTGGTAGTCCACTATACACATGAGTGACGTTATCATTCACCATTTGTGGGAATAAGAGATGGATCTAGGACTTGAAATTAGTGTAATATGATATTATTATAATTTAAATACTAGGTTCATAATATTATATTATATTAATAATATTATAAGGAGGTGGAGTAAAAAATCATCTAAAAATGCTAACTGAAGAACATTACCTGTCGTTCAGGTAACCTCCTTGGGATTACACCAAAATCCTTCATTGGTTAAATTTGAATTTGAAATTATTATTATTGTAGGATATTATGGTGTTAATGAATTTATTTTGATATTTATTGTATAAACAAACTGGTTTTCTATGTGTTAATTGTAGTGGAGAGGGTGTGGATATTTATATGTGGGATGAGTGGAAGAGACATATTTTTCACATAAAAAGGTGTAACCAAATTTTTCATAAAAACCCACCAAAATGGTATATATCTATATATATATGTATATTATAAGGTCAAAATTTTCCAAAATAATTAATTTTGGAAATCTTTTAAGTTATATTTACCCCCAATATTCATAGTTTAAACCCAAAATAAACCCATTTTTACCTTAATGAATCTAATTTATTTTTTCTATTTTTACTATTAATTAAATTCAAAATTTAATTTCAAATAAATACATAATATATTTTATGATGATAAAAAATTTGGAATCCTTTTCTATAAATTCCATTTATATAAGTGTAAATTTTAATTAAAAAATAATTTGGCATAAGCGACGAGAAAGCGAAATTTCAAAGAAAACATTTCTAATGATGATAATGATTTAATATCAAATTTCAATACTAAATTTTTCTCAAATGAAATAACATGGGTTAATCAATATTTAATTAAAATTATTTACCTTTTCAAACCATATTAAAGTAATTTTCATGTTTTAAAATTTTTTTAAATGAAATTAAATATATAAAAAAACCAATATATTTAATAATTAAAAGAATATTTTAACTTTAATTAAAATTACATCAAATTAAAATGAAAATAATTTTGACTTTTTAATTAAAAAAATGGCTGTTTTTAAATTATATTTTATAAACCCTGTAAAAACAAGCAATTTTAATGAAGTAATAAGTACCTTTATCTGGAAGACAGTTTTTTCAAAACATCTGAAGAAATTTTAACAAATTATTGACTTATTTATTTTAATTTTTATTAATTAATTAATTATACCTAATATTTTAAAAGTGTATATTACTATTCATATTTGTATGATTAATTGAAAGGTTATAAAAATAATGTTTCAATAATAATATTAATAATATATAGTGTTTTCGGAACAACTAGTGTCATGTCTAGCACAAGGTAAAATTTGTGTTTCTTATATTGAAATATAAAATTGGAGTTGCGTGTATCATAGGATTTTATATAATTCTAATTTATAAAAAAATATTGCATAAAAACTCAGGTTGTCACATTCTTACATGCCTAAAAATGACGTTGTTCCTCAAAATTCATAACTCTGATACAAAAATATGAGGATACATAAGGGTCATCATTTTCATGGGTTCCCATATAGATTCATGAAACATATATTATCACCCCAAAAACATTAACTAGTGGGGTGGATTAATTTCACAGGAATTTCTATCTATGAACCATAATATCCACTAGTTGTTCCTCTTTAGAAATTGCATAATCAAACCGTACAACCTATGAGTTCAGGGCCTATGAAGGATATGGTATGTGCATCCTCTGGAGATACACATGTAACGAATCATGATTGTTAGAGATGTTGGGTGGATGTTCTAAATGATAATATACATTTTTGATATGAAAAATAATCTCAAAAATAATTATGTAGCATAGGAATAAATTTCCATTTTTTCAAAACCGCATAATCTTCTTCCATTGAGATATTTATAGAAGTCACTTATTGCCAATGCAAAATTATAGAACACACTTGTGTATTTAAGCACATACGTTCTATTGAATCTGATACTCAATGATGTATTTATTAATATATCAACCATTATTCTCTAATTCTTCATCTATATAATTCCTTAATATCCTTGTTTCTCCAAAATCATTCTAGAATGTTGGAGGTAAACACTTACTTATGTAGAGGTATTTTTATGGAGCAATTTCAATAATTGTGTGAAATATATTTTTGAAATTGATCTCTACTAGAAGAATTTATTTATCCCAAACATATAAAAAATCTATAGAATAAGATTTCAAATTACCCCAGAGGATTGGAATTGTTTTCGAAGATTGATCATCTATAAAAGGATGGAATGCAGGGATTTAAAAACTCCATATCAAGATTCTATTTTATGATAACCATTAAAATCGAGGTAATCATCAGATCCTGATGAAATAATATATAATGCGGTACTTCATGTAATCTTACATCCCCATTAATTTTTAGTAGAGAAATATCATCCAGATATAAATCTACTCTGATAGAGATGATTTTTTATAAATAAGTAATTTAATTTAATAAATTTTATACATAATTATTCACTTTATATGTTTTTGGGCATCCGATGAAAAAATCCATGGTTATTTTTACCCTTTTCTATTCTAGTATGGGTAATGGATGTATCATCACCATATAAATTTTCCCCTCAATATTAACTTGTTGACATACCCCAAATTGAGTTACAAACTCTGTAATATCCATCTTCAGGCAATCACACCAGAATTACTAATTGGAATATCCATATATATTTGCATTTATTACTTCGTAAAATTATTTTTAAATGAATCATATTCATGATTCTTAAACCTTACAAATTTATCATGATCGATGATAAATTCAGGAACATTTCAAACATTATTAATTTAATCTACATCATCCTTCAGTACCTCTTCAATCAGCATTTCGTTTGATGATTGAAAATTCAATTGATCAAGATATTAATTCGCCCCATCCATTATGATTTCTAGATATATCCTATATAAATAAAAAATTATGGAATGTTTTATTATCCTCATCATGGATAAGCTAGTATGTTCTTTTATAATGAAACCAAAAAACCCATAGTTTTTAGTCCAAGGGTGGAAATGAATTGAGATATTGTAATATTTAATAAGATATAACAATATTTCTTAGTACATATTAAACTCCTTTATTAAAATTATATACAATAAACCAATCTAATAGGTATATATATCACAATTTTCACTGTAATTAAAATTCTTCTATATCAATAACGAAATAATTAATGTAGCTGACTCAAAATCAAGAGATGATAAAATTTTCTCATTAAGCATAAATTTTAATGACGCATAAGATATAATATTGTTATTATTTATAATATACCATCCCAATATCCTATTGGATAAATCAAAATAGACTAAAAACCTCCTCTACTAGAGGGTAATGTATGTTTATGTGTTCTTACTTATATTCAATTAAATTACTTGAAACCTTTGTCACACTCATATGCCTAGAGGAACTGGGATCCCTTCCCATTTAAAATAGATAGTGGATTGAATATATTCATGATAAAATATTAAAATACCATCAAAAATAAAAAAAACCATGAAAATATATCAATAATAGTCACCGTGGTTGGTCTGGGAAAATATTCAATAGCCTCTATGACTGAGATATCTACCGTTATACACTGTCTACAGAGTATATGTCTCAAAATTGAATCATTTTCTAGATAAAATTATAAATATTTATTTTTTTCATATATGTAATCCTTCTTTAGAGTCTTTAGTAAAATTGACATGTGAACATAATTTACATGCTTTATCATTGATTAGATAAGCATATCATATATAAAAACTACCCAATATAATAAATATAATCTCTAATGTCCTAATTCATTAAATACATAATGATTATAAGTCAATTAGTTAGACCTAATTGAATCACTAAAATTCAAAGTGTCCATTAGTATTATGGAATTCTATCATGGGTATATCGACCATCTTGATCATCAATTGATATTATCCAAAATGAATGTTATTCTTGGAAAATTTACAAGATTCATTTAGTTGATAAAATATGACATCAATATGTGGCATAAGACACTTTTTCTTGATAATGATGTTATTTTTATCCTGATAGTCAATATAGAGTAAATTTGATCCATATTAATTTTTAACAAAATGAACATGTGAACTCCCTGGGGACGCACATGGGTGAATGAATTCCCAGTTGAGGTTATCATGGAGTTTATTTTTCCAATTCATACAACTCAATCACGGAAATTAAATAGGGTTTTTTGAAATAGGTGTTCATCCAGGTATGAGCTCTATTGAGAACTCAACTTCACATTTTAGTGGAAGTCTATGAAAAACTTCTGGAAATAAAAAAATACACAATCACAATTGGAATATCATCATTGTTGAGTTTTTTCCCAACTATATAATATCCATTCCACTCTTTAATAGGTATACAATGTCATACAATGGATGTGATTTCTATTAGAATTCGTTATTTATTAGCACACTAATTAAAAATAAAATGATGAATTTTCATATCAATAGGGATTTCCAATTCTCAAAAATTAATATTGTATTTATGTAGAATAATACCATACATTATGAATAAACATAAAATTAAACCATAAAAAGAATTATGATATTTTCAAGAATAACACTCTAACAATCATCTACCAAAGAAAAATCATATCCACGAAATATGATTATCATACCATGAAGTCTGTTAACATATAATTACAAATCTAATAGTTGGGGAGGTATCTTGATACACTTATAAAATACATCATCTTTTAATGGATGGGTAAAAAAAGAGTCAAATAATACATTAATATTTTTGAGTGGTTGGTATGTGTACCTTTCAACATGTTTTCTAGAACCCACCGTCAGAAATACTGATCGTATTAAATTTTGCATTGACTGTCAAAATAAGAGGTTGCTGATATCAATCCTCATAACTAACATCCAAATTTGGGAACTAGTTAGTTTAATGCAAATAATACATTCATTTGAATCACTATAGTTTTGGGTGTATGGTCCTAGGATTTTTCTCTCTATTTGAACCATTATTTAGCTTTATTATATATTTTTGGTAATCAAATTGTCATTACAAATCCCATTCAAACATAAACATTTAACAGTAATATTATGAAATTTTCCCCATGCTTACTTCAACACATTGTTCATGAATAAAATGTCATATTGTTCTATACATGGATTTTAGAGTGTCTTTCAAACTACATATTCAATTTATTTTAAAAACAAGGTGATTAATGGGTAGTTATGTTGTCCATTTACACCTTTTGAGAACATGATATGATTTATTAATAGATAATTATTTACTATAAGGAAAAATAATTTTGTGATTTTTTTAATCCACTAAAGAATTTATCAACCTTAATTTTAGTATGGAAGATAATTCAAGAAGCATATGTCACTAGTTTCATAAACATTTCCTCAATTATAGCGATATGTTCATCATACTTATTAATTATATCAAGGAATAATTTCTCCATTTTTCTATCAATAATATTAGGGAAGTTTTGGTTGAATAATAATATCCTAATATTATCCCACTCTATTGAATCAATTTAATCATTTTAACATTAATTCATGATGATATCCAACTATTGATCCTCTTCTCAATCTAAATGATAGACAACCAAAATTACTTTTTCATGCATAGAACACTTTTGAATTGAAAAAACCTTCCCAAAGGAGCTGATCCATTATATTATAGCTCGAATAGTGGTAGATCCACTAAATGAAGGTATAAAAATCATTATGAGGGACTCAAACATATATTGGTCCATCATTTTATTTTTTGGAAGTTCAACATTATTTATGCGTTGAGAATGTTTTGTGAGGATAAGAATGAGATTTTTTATTCCCTATCATATAATAGTTCTCTACTCAACTGTACAATAATTTACTTTTATATCACTCTCATAATTAAAATGATTCCTTTGGGTTAAAATAGTTGACTAAAATCAAAAATTCATCTTGTAAGCAAAAATAATCACAGTGGAGAACTCAAAAATCATGAAAAATCATTTATGGAATTTCTAAATCATGAAACATTTTTTATAATATAGGACTCCTTAGGTTTATCCTAGGTAATTCTTAGTAACCATATATTTAAATCCTTTATGATATATCGTATAATGTTTTTGAACTTCCAAATTATATCCCCTTAGTATGTCAGACCAGGTGTCAGGCAAGTCCTTTTGGCATGCACGAGGCGACGATTGATTCTAGTTCTGTAACACCCAAATATTTATAAAATTTATTTTTTTCAAATGAAATTATTTTTTTCATTATTTTTTATTTAATGGATCACAAATTTAATATGGAATTACATGAAATACTATATTTTTTATGTGTTGCACAGAATTCCAGGTTTAGATTTGTTTACACCCAACACCGAGTTTTTAAAAAATATGACATACTATTAAAATATTTTTAGTTAAAATGATAGTAATAACCTAAGCTCTAGAATATATGGTATGAATATAATTAAATAAATTATTAAAATATACATTTCACATGAATATAGATTTATTTATTTTGCCAATTAATTAATGATTAAAATAAAATCCTTTCTAAAATAATGAGATTTTTTTTAAAAAACTATTTTTATACGCACTAGTGTTGTTTAAATCAATAAATTAGACAAAAAAATTGGTGAATTATATTATTAAAATTAATATATTATATAATCAATCGAATATGTAACATTAAACTTATGTGTTTTCTTGATAAAAAATATTATTCAATCATATTAACGCATAAAATAATATTTTTCTGAAATGTAGCTTTTTCTCATTTTAACAGTTCTATTAAAATTATTTTTTACCACTATTAGAATATTTATTCATAAAAATAATCTTCCTTATTAAAAAATATATTTTCAAAATTATATTAGTGTTATTTTTTGGGATTTTTCAAAAAAAGTTTATGTCTTCATGAAAAATGACTACATGAAAATCAATATTCTAATTTTGAAAATCAATTTACGGAAAAATGGATAAACTACATAATTTCATCCAAAACATCAAATACAATAATATAAATAAATCAACTAGGAAATAACTTTTTACCTTTTGAAACAATTCTCCCTATATAATTTGAAGTACAGAGTGTTTACCCGTGTTTCTAGATCATCCATTATGAAGTATTCAAAATCATAATCCATTTTTTCCCAAGATTAAATTTACTTCAATATATTGATATTCCCATCAATGAATCCTCTTATTATTTTAAGATATTTCTTATTAATCCATGCACATCACTCACTATTAGTATCCACCAGTATTTCCCTTTCCATCATCTTTTAAACCTCCTATAGTGTGTCATTAATGAAAAGAGCCTCCTAAAATATTAATTCTCGTGAATGAATAATATTATCCATTGGTTTAAAACTAATTTCATCCTCCACACCAATCTCCCACTACTAACTAGGAATGATTCAGATGAGGGTGATGTATTTTTTTGTCAAAACATCACCATTATCAGGAATGAATAATTAAGTGATCCCTAAAAATGATCAGTTTTTGTCAACGTGGAACCAAAATTCACGTGATCGTTGTAATGATCCATTTTATTTTCATACTATTGGTACACACTCTTATCCCACCCTCGCTGCTTACAAGATAGTGCAAAATCAATCTCATTTGGTATGCTTTTTAATGGATATGATATCTATTCACTTTCTTATATATGAGTAGTCAATACACCATTTTCTATTCTGACACATAGTAAAAATGAAACTACCAGAGACGTAATTTTTCTTCTACTAGTTATTTTTTCTCAAGTATTATGGGCCATTTCTATGTCGTCATCCTACAACATAATCTAAGAAATAATGGTGAAATTATTATTAAGACACATCCCCAAAAAGTCCATTCCCCTCAATGATGTTCTCTGCCTATTTGGAAAACCCCTAGTCTTAAGACCACCCCTTAGTTTCTAACCCTTTAAATCAGTAACTTATTTTGATATTCACCAAGTTTTTCCAATGGATTAGATGGATGGATCACATTATTTGACCCCCTAGATCCACTAGTGTTAACTTATTTGGAACTACATGTTCATATTCACAATATTTGTTTCCCTCACATTTCTCTTAAACCGCCACCTCTTGACCAGGATTGCTGCTAGGTCACCAAACCTATACATGTGATGATGTATTTAGACTTATCAAGGACATATCAACATAAACACTATAATACCCATTTAATAATATAATCCATAGGTTTCCATCCCATTATTGACTAAATCATCCTTCAAGTGATTGAGAATGAATAAAATTGGATCATTCAAAGGCCTTACCTCTTTATGTAAGAGATTATCATATTTATCACTATTACACCCCAACTGATTAACTGAATGATTAGAACAATCAAGTCTCCCGAGAAGTGGTTAGACCAACTAAATAATGACTATGTGGCCACAAGATGAAACCAGGTGACCAATATTTCTAAATAATTACCAATCTCAAACACATTATTTGAAGAAAATAAATTGTTTTCATTGAATTTACTCTCCAATAGCTATATAAACCCACACCACTGATGGATTTTTAAAATATTACACTATAAATATATCATTGTACGTCTTATGAAACACTTATTTCATTTTAATATTTTATCAAAAATACATTCCTAACAAATTCCCAACCATATTAATAAATTAGATATTGTGTAAAGGTAGATAGAGTTATGAAAATCTAACCCAAATTGCGATGGTGGGAGCATCTCATTTCATATAAAAACTTTATAAACATAAGGAAATGTAGAAGAAACATTCGTTTCAATTTGGAGGACCCCTAAACCCCAAACCAATTGTATATTTCATTGAGGGGAACTAAATAATATTATGAAGTTTCACAAGGAGACCACCAGTCACATGTTGTTATAACCCCATGTTCCAAATAAAAACATATCAAAATCTTTCATAGAAGGAATTTGGGGTCTAAATATATCCATAGATGTTAGATTCAAAATACATGATTCTTATGTGAACATTTTTGTCGATAGTGAGAGTTGAGACACACTATAATGTAAATCATCAACCTTTTGGGAATAATGAGATAGCTGGGTAATTAGGGAGAAATTCATGGTTTGAGTAATTGTGAAATTAGCGTGACCATGTAATCATAGAGGACATAGGTATGACACCCTCCCACTCCCTCTAACAATAAGTATGGGGACGTAACCTTATCCATATAATTCTATAGAATAAATAGAGATAGTGTGTGTAATGATAAGGAATATGTCCCGACCATGTTAGGGGGGTTAAAAACCCATAGAGCATAGGTACTATACCTGCTTTATAAGGGGCCTCATTGGCATTAATTCTCCCAATTCTATATCCATGAATCGTTACCCTGTATCCTTTGATAATTCAATACCCTAATTTCATGATTTTGTTTAGTGGATACTATCAAATCTCGATTTCATCTTCCGAGTTTATAGACGATTCATCACTTCTGGATCTGAAGCTGATTTCCTACTTTATACTTCAGTGTCCTTCAGTGGATCAGTTTGACATGATTGATTTTTGTGATTGGAATCATCAAAACCGAGCTACATTCAGATTAGTCGGTAATAGTCATATTATTGTGCATTTTTCTTTGAAGAGTGATTTGATCACTACCAAGTCCAAAGCCCCAGAGTCTACAATAGACGTCATTTCTTCCTCTTCCGGTGTTCATATGATTTCCTCATGAAGTGTGACTCTCCTTCTATAAAGATTTGGGTTCATCTACTAGTGCTTCCCCATCATTATCATAACCTATCAATAATCTAAATTGTATGTAATATTATTTGATGTTTTCCTTTCTCACATAAAAGAACCAATGCAATTTGTTATTCTATTTTGCCTCACATTTCTGTCAAAGTTGGTGTTTTGCAGAATCCCGTTTATTTCATTTGGATTGATTTAGAAGAAGAGTTGGGTTATATAATTCCAGTTGTTTTTGAATGGTGGGTACATTTCTATTCTCAATGTAAGCGGTTGGGGCATCGGTCGTCACTATGTCACTGAGGGTCTCATCGGATGGGGGTTGTGGTCCCAGAATCATTCCCTACTGAGTCCACATTTGACATCCCGAAGGTTTAAGTCATGTTGGATGATTTGAGGGACCACCATATAGGGGTTATTCATTCCACTCCCTCATGGGTACCTTCTCATCTATTATTTGATGAAGCTTGTGGAATGGTTTTCCATTCATCCTTGAACCCATCAGTTGCAGATGTTTTTGATAGACAAAATCATGATCAGGCTGGGAAGAAATTAGAGGGGAAACCCCCTTTTAGTTTAGAATACAATGAAGTGATTTTGGTCTAGAATGAAAAGCCTTCACCCAAATCATTGGGGGGATGTGGAAAGGATGGAAACATGTTTAAGAACTGGTAAGAGAAAGATGGTATCATTCCCCCATCTAATGCAGAATATGTACATTCTGATGTTGTGGATACTCAATCCCATCAGCCTTCTGAGGGTATCCCACCTACATATAATCATGGGCTTCACGTATAAAATTTTACCTAGGGGGATAGACTGAATCCAATGAGGAATCTTGGTTCATTAAAATGTGTTTCCACTATTGAAACTGGGAACCAGTTAGATTGATTGCATGATGAATTTTCTTCTGAAACATGGTCCTCATTGTCGAAACAAATGGAACGTGGCGGGGTATTATAATTGGTTCTCTTTAATTAAAGGTACAAATATTATTATTGATGTTGATGGGTTTATCCTGTATGATAAGAAGCCATGGAGATGGAAGGATTTCTCCAATTTACCTAGTCATCCAGTTAAATGATCACCATGTAAAGGAAATCCCCCTAAAAAGAGGTTCTCTAAAACATGAGACTCGCTTAAGTGAATGACCATGTTTCCTCAAAGCATGATTTGAAAACCTCACCTTGTTAGAAGACTATAGAATCTTATATAGTGTAATCTCGAGTCATTGAACTAGCAATCACTGATGTGGAGTTCCTCATAAACTCTAATGAAGAAACACTCAAAGATTCATTCATGATAAAAATCTTAGGGGATTATTCCCATAGAATCTATAAAAGACAGGTGCATGTTGATATGAATGATGAGCAAATATCCCAGATTGATAAATTGAATCATATTTTGATCTTAGGATTCAATGTGGTCAGAACCAGTCTAGATAAACATGTTAAAACATGGGATAATATGGATCTTTTCTTTAAGTTTCTCATCAATGAAAATCCTATCCATGACTGTCAGCTCCATGTAATGGTAAGTCTTCATGGTAAAAAAATCAAAATTCTTCAAATTTATTTCTAATTGGGTGATGATTCCATATGAGGATTGATTGTAGTGTACCTAGAACATAGATGGTTTCCCATATTTCCGTACAATTGATTTGTAATAAAACAAATAATTTGATAGGGTTAGATGAAACCATAGTTTCGAAAAAACATTTGTGAGTAATATATCTTCCTTGGTACTACAACAACATTATTCACAGATGGGCCTTTGGGTCAAATTTTTTGGCCAACGGGCCATGAAATAGGATTTCATTCCTTCTTGGCCAACATGCCATGTAATAGTCTTCATGAAAATAGGGAATACATTCCACATTTTAATAAATTATCTTTGATGGGTGGGCTATCCATTGGGAGATATGGTTTACCTTTCTGGTCTGTGTGTGAGGTGTGCGTGTCTAATAGTAATTATACCCAAATGATCCCAATATATATATATTACTATTAATTATAAAGATAATGTATATTATAATATAGTTTTAATTAATTTATTTAATTTATATATCAATTAACCGATTTTATATCAATTGAAAGATATTCATATCGGTTTAGGATATAAAAACATTGTAATCATTTGAACATTTTCTCATTAAAACCCAACATTATCATCAAATCAGTAGAAATAATTTTAAAAGAAATGATTTCCATGTATATGAATAGAATTTCGGAAAATGGATTCAATATTTGTAATCTAAATAATTTATATTATATAATATTATCAATTTAATTGATGACCAAAATGAGTTATAAGAATAGAAAAAAATATTTATTGTGGATATGAAAAAAATGGATTTACCTAGTGTTAAACTAAAATAAAAAGGGTGTTAATTAATTAAAAACAAGTATAAGACCCCTTGTAAGGAAATATTTTTTTTATACATTATACAATCATGTTCAGTTTATTTTTGGAGGAAGGTAGTTGGTATAAATGTGGGTATACCTAACTCTCTTAAACAAATTCAAATGTTCCACTCACCTCACTTATAAAAGGAAACACCTTATCTATATTTACCCACAACATTAAACAATTTTAGATCACTCAATACCTTCCCAAATCCCATCCCAACATCCATAATTTCATCCTATAAGAAATATTTTAGATATAAATCCATCTTAGGATGAATTTTAGTGAAATCGTAACTAGGATTCCCAAATAATAGTTAATGATCAACAAAAAGCATTTTTATTTTATGTCCACCTTCACCTCCATAAATTTTTATTATAACATGATGACATAATAACCTTAGATTCTTCCATATTCTAATATGTCTCTATGTTATGGTTATGACCTAGAACTGTCTTTATATCCATCAAATGGGTTATACAATCATCATCCGTGAGTACGGTGGACTATAGCCTTGTGAACCGATGTTATTATGTTTTCCATTACCATATCTCAAGGCTGGACACAATGAAGGATTTATTTTTTTATATGATATTTATAATATAATTCTTCAACTAAAATCTTTATATTACATGTTCATTTTTATACATTCCATTTCTTGAGGACATGATAATGTTGTTCATTTTTATGGTGTACTACCGCATCATAAAGCCACCTGATTTTGTTTCACCTATACAATATATATATGGTAATAAAGATAATATTAATGAAAATATATTATATATATGAAAGATGAATTATTATCTAATGGTAATATATTAGTTACCTTTCCTTATTTCAGACCGTTGAGATGATAGAAAGAATTTTTGTAATGTCCCGACCCGGGTGCCACACACTAGTGCCTTGAGCCCGTCCTCCACATGACCTCAGACGCACCTCCCCGTACGCCAGAGGATTCTGATTAGCTGAGAAGGTTTGGAAATCCAGTCATGGAGAAATTATACCCTATTTTATCATAGTAAACACTAACATATATAATAAAAAATAGCATAAGAATTTATAAAGACAAACAAAAACCAATATCTGACGATTATGAAGTAGAAAAATACAAAACCAAACTGAAATATTAAACATGTCATGTTGAAGTACATGTTTGGTGCCTAAAATGAAATCTAAAATTTAAGACATTGATGAAACTGAAGAGGATCCTAAACCATTTCTAGTCCCATAACCATGGTTCATCCCAAATCAACCATATATCTAAGAATCTTTTCCCTTAACCTGTCTAGAAAAAATATAGTGTACATGGGTACCGATTAGGCAGCTAGAGTAGGGAGTGAGTAAAACTCAGTAGGACACAACCAATGGATTCTAAAAGAAATCCAGTCAATAATAGTGTATGCGGTTTTATAAAAACAGTTAATAATGAAAATATTTTACATTTATTCAATTGTGCCTTATTTAACTGCATAAACATTTGATTTCCCATGGACTCCCGCTTCTCAATACCTGATTCGACCCACGCTGAAGTCTGAACTATTTTACATTATCAATTAACAATTCATTTAAACACACATTATTTAATTGTCCATTTCAATTCAATAAATATCACCTCTAATTGTAACTATCATCCAATTTCAATTAATGTTTGTAGAATGCCATGTCTGGCACACTCGTGAGAATTTGGAGCATCAGTCCATTTCTCAGAACCCATGGGTATTTAGAGAATCAGTCCCTATCCCATATAATAATATTTTCATGATTTTTAGGTGTATAAAGGCATGTCTATAACCCTATGAGTTATTGAATCATCAATCACTGTCTCACAAACCATATCTCTATCATGAACATATGTCACATATATCACGTTATTCATGATTATTCAACATTAATCATTTATCACAAAGTCACATGTCGTAGTTATAAAAACATCACTATAATTATTTAAAAAACTAATTAATCACAAAGTATAATCAATTAATTCAATACTTAATTAATTACATAGTCCCATTAATTAATTCGAAAATTAAATAATCATAATACCACATTAACTAATTCAAAAATTAATTAATTACAGTGTCCCATTAATTTATAATAATACCACTTTAATGATTTCAATAATTAAATAATTACATCATTATATTAATTAATTCAATAGATTATTACTCACATATTCCCATTAATTGATTTAATAATTAATTAATCACGTCATCACATTAATTATTTCAAAAAATAATTAATAAAATCTTCACATTTGTTAATATAATATTTAATTAATCAATATACACAACTCAAAATCTCATTATTAATTTTACAATTTATTATCTCATTCATAATATAAATATTGTATAATTATTTCAATAATTATTTGTCTCAAATCATCTATTTCAAAATCACATAATTAATTCAAAAATAAATTTTTAAACATAAAAATCTCATTGACTCTTAATTATTTCAAACATTAATTATCCAGATTTATCAATTCAATATCTCAACAATCCAAATTAATTAATTTACCAATTAATTAACACAATTCAGTCAATTTCACCTTCACAAAAAATCTCATTAATTAATTTACAAATTATCTAATCTAACCCATTAAATTATTTCAACACAGTAATCTACCTTAAATAATTCATCAATTAATTAATCTGACTCAGCCAAAATTTTAAAACAAAAAAATCCTCATTAATAAATTTTAAAATTAATTATCCTAACTCAATATATTGTATCAACCCATCAAATCCAATTAATTAGTTCTACAATTAATTAATGTAACTCATAAATCATAAATTTACATCTTGTTATTAATTTACCAATTAATTAATTATAATTATTCACAATAACTAATTCATCAATTAATCAATCGAACTCAATCCTTCAACTAATTCACCAATTAATTGTCCATGTCTTTTAATTATTTCACAATTAATTAATTCACATTCAACCCCCTCTTCAATTAAGCCACCAGTTACTTATTTTCATCAATTCCATTGTCATGTTTGACAATTTAATAATTACATTAGTTCAATTAATTTATTAATCAATAAATTATTTAAACCAACAAAATTAATTAATCATATCATTACTATTATTAAATTTCATAATTATTTAATCAATTCCACCATCAAAAAATCCTCATAATTATTCTATCAATTAATTATTTAATCCTACTAAATTAATTAATCACATCATTCCCATTAATGACTTTAAAAATTAATTAACCAAATTCACCATCACAAAATCATCATAATTATTCTATCTATTAATCATTTAATCCAACTAATTATATTCTAAATTTCACAATACCCCAAATTAATTAATTTACCCAATAAATATATATCATATTGTTAAACTCAATTGTTAATCATAACATAAAATTTCTATAATAGCATACACATAAATAAATTGAGACTATGATATTGGAATTTAGACCAACATCCTAAAATATTATGAACACGTGATATGAATATAACATAACTAACGATGCATTATTCCAATGATTATGAAAGGATAAATTAAATAAATAATCATATCCAGTTTAATAAATAACAGATCAAAATACATCATTTTATATGAAAAAAAAATTGAGATGCACAATCCTCTTACAAATATGAATCCAATTCCACCGATGACACGTCAATCTGATCAATTTAGAAAAGATATTGTTTGTTGATGTTTCGTTTGAGTGGAAATGAAGAATAGATGAACTTTCTAAAAAAGCATGTTATTGGGTGATAATATCTTACAATAACATCATATAAAATAATCTTGTAATAGTTCCATATTATTTATTTATAAATATATTTTATATTATTACATGAATAAAACAAAATGAAAATTCTTGAAAGATTATTTTTCCAAATCATACATTTTTTTAAAAAATATCATTTAAAAAGAAATCCTCATTTTTCCCAATTTTCAATCTATTTTTTCAAAAAATAATTATTATAAAAGGGTTGAAATAAATAGTTAATAAAAGAAATGAAAAATTTAAAATAAAACTAATACAAACTTGGTTGGAGCACCAGGTTTTGGCACACAACAACTTCATGGTGTAGCGCCCAAGGTTTTTGCAGAGGAAGAGGGGGAATCCAAGCCTACCAAAGTATGGTTGTTGGAAGAGTGATTCAAGTTTAAATGGATTCTATTATACTAATAATTCAATTGTAAATTAATGCCACACCTATTTATAAACCCCATGCACATGCCAACGATCAAGAAACAAAAGCCCTATTAATCTACTCTTTAGACTAAATCAATTAATTATGAGTGTTTAATTTCATATCATTAAGTCATTTCTATTTTTAAAACATAAAAATGATTGAAATTTAATAGTTTAGAATTCATACCATGTTAATAATGGGATAAATCCATTTAAAGTAGAAAATGAATAGTGTTTGTCAATATTAAATAAACTGAGAATTTAATTATTTAACATGAAAATCAAATAATCTCAATCATCCATTAAGCATAAAATTTATGCCCTGACTATGGTAAACACGACATTCTGGACCCAACGGTGGTCTCATATTTTTCAAATAACGAACCATTTGTGTTATATTAGTGAAGAAAATCTAAAAAATGGAATAAATAATTATTAAATATATATATATATTTTTGCGAGACATGCATTCAAATGCTCGTCACATACCAATGTTATATTAAATATAGGGTAAACACCCCATTCCCGAAACATTGGTTGTCTCAGATTTCATTTATGATACACTATTTGTGAGTTATTGATGATTTCATTTTTAAAAAATGAAATAAATAATTAATTTAAATACAAGGGTTGTTTCTTGCAGGTGAGGTGTCCAAAAGCATTACGCTTACAAATGTCATACCTTGTCTAGGGTTAACCTCTCATTTTGAACCCATATGTGGTCTCACAATTCCCTTAGGATGTACCGTTTGAGAGATATTTAATTAATTTTATGAAAATATTATATAAAATATTATTTAATATCATTATCTTATACGCGAGACATCCAAACTTCTAACACCAACATATGCCATACTATGCCTAGGGTAAACACTATATTTCAGATATAACATTTGTCTCATATTTATCATATGATGAACCATTTTAGAGTTATTCAATTATTTTGAATAAATTCTCCATGCATAATATAATATATTTAATATTTTTTCCCCTTTGTTGAGGCTTTATGGGTCTCAGAATCTCACATTATCCAATGTATGGCCCTGAAAACGTTCAAATAAAAAAATCAATGTCTTTACTGGGCATTATTTATCATTTAATAATTTGAACATTTATTATGTTTTTTATCAAATAAAATATTTTTTCCCATGTAAAGTATTTATAATCTATAAAAAGTGATTACTCAATTGTAAACATATTTGGTAAATGTATGTAATCTTATAATGTTTATGCGTACATATGGTCTACCGTCTCTAAGAGGAGGGTTCTCTTTTTTGATCTATAATTTAAATAAAACACTATAAATAATTATATAATGAATATAACTGGAATTTAAATAATTTTTAACATTGTATAAATTATTTAAACTTGATCCATGTAATATTAATAAATTTAATAAATTTAATCATCAACAAATAAACAATGCGGTTATTAGAAGAATGTCATTTTAAAAAGGGATGGTCAATAAATGGGTACTAAAAGAAAATAAGTAAATCATATAAGGTATGATATATATAATTGTGGTTTTCTAGCATATGTTTAATAACCTTATACTTATTATAAAGAGGGTTTGGAGGTTTAGGAAGTATGTAAAGACTTACAATATGATTTTTCTCATCTCATTATTATTTTTACAATATATTTAAAATATTAAGAATTTATTTCTGTTATGTGGTGTGTTAAATTATAATGAATTAATTATATAATTATTAAAATGAAATTTTCTTGTATTGATATACTAATTTTAACATTTCCCATTCAAAGGGGATATAATTTCAATGTTAACAACGATGTATGGTATCTTTTTTCTCACATTTCCATATTTGAGACATATGTTCTGTTATACACGAATAA
Source organism: Viscum album (assembly GCA_963277665.1). Classification (NCBI taxonomy): domain Eukaryota; kingdom Viridiplantae; phylum Streptophyta; class Magnoliopsida; order Santalales; family Viscaceae; genus Viscum; species Viscum album. The sequence continues at coordinate 1,443,237,922 of OY728155.1, read as the reverse complement.
TCCTTTATGATGTTAATATACCACCCCTATAACATGTTAGGTAATGAATATCAATATTTTCATGATAATAAAACTTTAATTTAAAGCTATTAATTTATAGGGATTATGAACCAACATGAGCAAAGTTTTTGGAGTTTTTAGTTACAATCCCATTGTTTATCGATATTATTTATAATTATGATACAAATGATTAAATGTTAAGATATATTGATATGTTTATTTCATTCATAATTTTTAGAACATTTTAACAAATTGAATTTTTTTTAATGAATATTCTTTTCAAACATTGGACAATTTAACTGGATTCTTTTTTGTGGCATGATAATTTTTTTTCATGAATAAATTTAAGAAATGTTTTGAAAAAAATACAATTCACTATGCATGTTTCCCTCATGACATGAATTTAAAATTTATATTATTATCATGGACCAATTATAATGGAAAAAAATTTAATCTAAATATAAATGATATCCAAAAGCAGAAAAATGAATTACAAGTCACAAATGACCATTACACGACATAAAGCTACATTTCATAGAGTTCCACACACTGTGAAACCAATTCATGAAATTTCAATTCGTGAAGCTATTACATGTTGTGGGTGAAATTTACATGTTATGAAAGGATTAAATGGTCAAAATTTTCTATGAGATCACCAAAATTATAAAATCACATAGACTACTTCAGATCAGGATTACACAACCTGTAGTCACATTACATGTCATGAAATGGGATAGGTAGAAACAATACTAAGGTTATAAATAGAGATATTGCTTACTACTGTGGGGGGGGTCGATCATAGATGAATATCAGTGTGAGAATCTATATTATTCATGACCATCCCTACATCATCTCTATTTTCATTATGAATATTTTTATTTTCTCCATCCCTTTAATCCTATAATCACTATGATTAGGGGGTAATCCTACCATGTTCTAGTGTGATGTAAATATAAGGGGGAATGTACTTTGAATTTCATTATTTTAATTAATCATGTACATGGTTTGTATAATTTATTCTTAAAATTCTAATCCATTTCTTTTAATTTTATCATTACTGTTGATAATTTAAATTAACAATACATTAAATTACTCTACTGATTAACCAAATGGATTCATGGACATTATCAATATTGGAGATTCATGGGATTATATATGGAATCGATAAAAACACGGTTAGAAAAAATCTTATATTACTAGAATAAGGTAACTAGGGGATTACCACATCATGCAGGGGATACCATGACCATTGGATCTTCCAAATATGTAATTCAATACCAACCATGAACTAATCAACCCATTTTATAAAACCCAATTTCACCTGAACACTAAAATTACATAAACACTAGAACACTTGCAAAATCTGAATCAAAACTAATCAATCTATTGTACTTTTCATTTCAATTTCCTTTTCCAAATCTGATAAAATTAATCTGTTATCATTTTTTCCCTTAAATTAATAAAATAAAATCAATTGAAAACCATACTATACTAATTTCAATATCTCTATGGGTTTGATCCTAAAAATTCTTAATGCTATACTTCAATTAATTGTGTATTACCATTTTTATTTTATAAATTTTGTTTTTTTCTATATAACCATAGGGAATTAATGATTCCCCATGGGGCTATCATATAAAAATTGTAAAACTCATGAATTTTCATAACCTATGGTTATGTCATGAAAATAAATTTTCCCATCTTTTTAAATCTATTTAGGCCACAATGATTTTAAAAAATAGGTTTAATAAAAAAACCACTTTTAAGTGGAAAAACCTTCCTATTCCCAAACCATTTTTTCTATTAAATCATTTAAAAATGTATAAATAATTATTAAGATTATTTATTACGCACATTTCACTCATGTTAGACATTTTATTTTTTTAATGGAATATTCATGTCGTTTTCATAGAAAAGACTTTTTGTATTTTATAAAAAATGTGAAAAGTGTTTTTAATTTCATCATGTATAACATAAATAGTTCTTCCCACTATCTTTAATATTAATTTTTTTGAAGCAATCTTTCTATTTTTTCAATTTTCATTTCAATTAATGTATTTTTCATACTCCTTGGACTTTTTTAAATTAAATCAATGATTTAAAAAAGGAAATATATTTTAAAAATGTATTATGATGTAATGAAATGAATATTAATAATTTTAATGGATATCTTCCTTTGAAAAAATTATAATTGATTTTTAAAACATTCCTTATAATTTTACAAGGTTAGTTTCAAATAATAGGATTTTAAAAACTTTTTACATTTTAAAAATTTATTTTTAATGAAATTATTATCACAAAAAAAATAATCAAAATTATCATTCATAAAACATTTTTGAATAATTTAACAAAACATTTTATAATTACATAGACTTTATAGGGTATATGAACCAATGATAATAATATTTTTTTTATGATTTATGTTTATAAAAAAATATTTCTGTTAAACTCATTCCTCTTCCCCTATTTATAAAACAATAGTATGCTAATTGAACCGAGTAATTTTATATGGGTTATTCTTTGATGAAATATTATAATTATTATGAAACATATTTATTTTCCACAGGTTTAGTGGTGATGTAATGTTTATATAAACTACTTAATTTCATAGGTTCTGATATGATCAATGATTTATGATCTTATTGAACAAATATGTATGATGTTCATTATGTGATAGATGTAATGTTATAAGAAAGTATTGTGGTTATGTTATAACAAAAGATAGAAGAAAAGTTATAACCAAAGATGGGTGGGACCTATATCTCAGTCTAATACATTCTATAGATATTGATATATCATTTGATATATATTACTATAAATGGTAGTGAACAAGGTTCCGTAAGTGACTTTTTCCAATATGATGTTCCGGGGAGTGAACCTTGACTATTAAAAATGTTTTTGGATTGTCCCCATTCTACAATGAAGAAAGGGATACAACTAGTGATAGTTGTATGTCTGTCCCAGAAAGTGACATTGTCCATAATGTACCATGATAAGTTGTGGAAATGAGCCTCAAGTACATGGAAAATATTTTTTGTGCTTGCATGTATGCCTTGATTTTATGTCTAATTGGAATATCATTTACTCACACCATATGTTATTGAATTGTAATATGATTCTTGAATTATGAACTTCTAATCCATATTCGTTGAATGTTGGTTATGATCTAAGATTTGTTGGTCATGATTTTCAAAATCCAGAATGACTTTTTCCAACCCTTAATATCATTTCATTCTTACATATCTCCTTTTCTACCATTACTAAGAATCATACCCCAACCATTTTTATGTTTACTTTCAATAGATTATGAAGAAAGGATTTATACAGGGTAATTTTGTTAAGAGTACTAATGTGAAAGATCATTATAGTATATGATATGATATTTCACTATATTAAAATATTATGTGTCCATGTTTAAAAAGGTACAATAACTAAAATATTATGTTGTGTATCTTTATATGTTGTAATGAATATTTATATTTTATGATGTAATATTCTGGAATGTGATGTTTTTTCTTTCACAAGATCAATGCTCCCTTTTTATATTTATCACCCCCATGTACCACTATGCTAGATCAACATCCACATGTAGTATCCACACATGGATTTAATTTCATTGAAACCAATCATTCAATCCATTATAAAAATTATATGATAATTTCATATACTTTTATATATCTTTAGACATGTCCTTGTATATCTCACTAATATTTTCTCATCAATGATTCCAAATATTGACAAAACATTTATATGATACCAAATATAAATATAACAACTTCTGAGGAATAAATATTACATATTAATATAAAAATACTCATTATATAATATAGTGATCCATGCTAAAATAATTTTTTTCTAATGCCCTTGGAATTCAAGACCCAAAAATAATTGGTCAGTAAGTGATCTACGTTATCTCCTGGTAGGTTCTTCTTAAATATAATCCTTCTTACACATATCATACATAAAAACATTCTTCATGACCTAGGTAAATAAATCCTAATATTTCATATGTTATGATTCTCAATAATGATTAAAGTGGGAGATGTCAATATATAATGAGAATATGGTTTTGATAATACAAGAATAAAATTTCAAAACAATGACCTATATAAATTATATCAAACAATTACGTCATGAAATAACTCATGGTAATTCTATATAGATGAATCATAATGAAATGAAATTATAAAATCCATGAGAGAATAACATTGGCATAAGATTAAGAGTTATGGAATATACATAATCATAGAAAGTTATTTACATACCATTTAATGATAATGTAAAAAACTATCATAGTGGTATGGGTTCCGTACCCAAACTATCATAGTAGCCGTGGTTCACTCTCAAGACTATCATAGTGGAAAATTCACTTACTTAAATAGTTTCACTCCCCATTATTGTCCTATTTATATCATGAGATTTGATAATTTACCAAATAAATTATAGGGATATATAGGTCAAACCCATTACATAATCCATAAATTTTTTAGACCATAATATAAGAAAGAAATCATAATATTAGAACCCCTGAAAAGATAGGGGTTTAAAAAACATTTCATCATAGAACAAATAGTTGTAAATAAATGGTATTAATATACATTATTTCATCACAAAAATAAACAATCAATACAATTACAATGAATAATATAATTGGAACATATCCCATTAATATAATTATTAACATAAAAGGATCATATCTTTTATAGAAAATGGTTTTTGAAAGTTAGTGGAACCATTTACTGATGAAAATATACTTTCATTAAAAATCACTCTTTGAAACTAAAATTCATAAAAAAATTAAAATTATTTCATTTCAAAATAAAATTTGAAGCTATTAACAGTATCATTAATGCATTGAATCATCATGATTGTGGAATTTATTTAACACATTAAAAAAATATTTATTTCATATATCTCTTAATATCCAAACGTGAATTTTTTTTAAAGGGACCTGAATATTACATTTAAAAATATTTGTAAAAAATAAAAACTGTAATATTAATTTAAACAATAAAATATGAATAAAAAAGACTGATTTTTTTTCTTCAAAACACAGATATGGATGAAAAAATGGGTTTTTACTGAATGGATAAATAAATTTGGTTTACCTAAAAACATTTTTTTTTGACTCTTTAGTAAATCATGAGATGAAAACGAATGTAAATCATGAATGTTCATTAAATAACTATTAGATATTAAAATAAATAATTCTGTAGAAATATGGATCATAAAATTTCATCATCGGAAATATAATCATAAAAAATCTCTAAAAGAAAAATGTTCTATCATAAAACCATTACTAATTTTATAACATTTAATCATATGCCCAAATGAATGAATAAAAATGAATGAAAGGAAAATATAATTATAATAAATAAATTCAATTCATTACACATTAATGGGGATGTGTATATACCATCTAAAATAATATATATCCATAAAATAACATATTTATCAAGGAATGAAAATTCAAAAGAACATATTACTTTTAGTTGTGAATTCCTTAGTAAATGATGATACATTATATATAATAAATAGAAGAATATTATAACACTATAAAGAAACAATAATCATATATATCATACAATATAATATTTTTTTATTAATTTTTATTTTCATTTTATTAACAATATCTTTTTAAATTTATGTTTTTGGTAATAAAATAATCATTTTTAAGTATTTTTTTGCTTTGTATTGTTAGTGTTATTAAATTTATCAAGGTTAAGTAATATCAATAATTTTAAAACTGATATAAATATAATAGTTTTTTATATATGAATTTATAGTAAGAAATACATTTGAGAGATTCAAAATGAAATACCCCATTCATGGAGACTATAGGCCGTATATACACGTGAATAATTTTTCCACTTTCTTGACAAATTAAATTGAAGAGTGTAAAAATTTATTAACATAATATAATAATTTCTAATTAATATATTCACATATTTGAATAAATTTTACCATTATTATATTACATAATAATTTCTTGATAAATACAAATCACTTCACTACCTGAGGCGGTAGTCTTCCACACACAGAATACGTTAACATATTCTCTTTTGATTAGAAGGTGTGAAGGTATTTGGGATACCCTAATTATAGAAGAATGTTTATGTTAAAAATATCATATATATTAACATTACATACATCATCATACCCAACCATAAGAAGTATTTGTGGAAAATGTTTAACATCGGTCCATGAGGTGGTAGCCTATCGTACAAATGAGTGATGTTATCGTTTTCCATTTGAGGAACGAATAGATGGATGTAGTTCATCCTCATAATTTAATATTATTTATGTATATATAAGGTTATAAGGTAATAAAATTAGCATTATTTAATAATTTTTTTATTATGTGGATGAATAAATTAAATAAAAACACTCATTGAAGATCATTACCTCTTTTTTAGGTAACGTCCTTCTGTTTTCACCAAATGACATAATAGGATTGATTTATGATAAATAATAGGATTATAAGATGATATTACGGAATTATGGATGGGATTTCGGTATTTCATGTTTATAAAAAATTCTTATGGAAGTGTGAAATAGATTTAAGAGTCGAAAACCTATTCTATGTTAGGTGAGTGGCACACTTTTTGTTTTTTCAATAACAAATATGTACCCACGTTTTTCAGAAGACACAAGGTTCCAAAATGGGTCATTTTCAAACATTAATTATTTTAGGATTGAAATATGTCTATAAAAAAGGTGTTTTATAAGATTTAGATCATTTTTACGATTATATTCTATGATTAACCCATGATAACCCCCTTTTTAACTTAACTTTGACAAATGATTTTTACTATTTTTTCTATTCATTATGGTAAAAAATAAAGAACAACTTATTAGAAAATATAAATTAACTAATTCAAAATATAGATTAAGAATTTTCAAATTATATATATTGATGTGGGTTTTTTTATAAAATTAATCCCATAGAGGTGATGATAATGTATGTCTTCGAAGAGAAACATAAAAAATTAGAGAAAGATTTAATATAAATATTCAATGTGAAATTGAGTCAAATGAACCAAATTGGACTAAAAAATACATTATTGAAATAATTTTTCTTTTAAAACATTGTTAAAACAATATCCATGAATTTAAAATATTATATAGAGAAAATATTTGATAATAAAAAACACATAATTATCTCTATTTATTGTTGAATTTATCTTTCCTTAAAAGTATCAAAAGAATCACTTTAAGATAATTTTGACATTTAAATTTAAAAAAATTATTTAGAAAATTAAAAATTCTAAAATTGGTAAAATTTACATTTATAATTTTTTTCATAAAATACAATAAAAATTTTTTTGGGGAAATATTATTTTTTAAATATTTAAATTATTTTATGAAATGTAAGAACTTTTTAATCAACATGTTTAATTTATCTAATTACATTATACATAATATTTTAAAATTATTTATTAATATTTCTATTTCTATTTTTAATTTCAATGTTTTAATGGGTGTATTTAAATAAAAATATTAATTATATGTCATGGTGTGTTAAAAAATATAATCATGTTTAGCAGAAGATAAAATTGTTATTATGTTTAAAAAATGTTAAACTTTGTGTTCAATACATTTAAATCTATAATATAAATTTGATTTATTCAAAAAAAATCCTAAAAACATGGGGTGGAACGCCGGATAGCATCCCCCACAATTTGATAACAATCTAATACAAATTGGTCTCAATCTATAATGTTATAGATACATAATATCTTCACTGTAGATTTAATTCATTTTTCATCAAGGAGGGGTTCCAAAAGTCCACTAAAGGGAGGGTCCTTTGTCACAAGAAATAATAAACTATTTCATTATCCTTATTAAGAGATGGATTGTGTTCTATATGATTCATGTTATTATTCATAACTCAATATAGTCTCACAAGTATTTCATTAATGTTCTCAGATCTTTCTCCCACAAAGATAGGTATATAATTTGGTAAATTGTTACATTTATAAACATTTTTTGTTGGAATGGTTTCACTTATTTCCCTCTATTAACTAGATGATATACAAAATGATAATACATTAAATAATAAAAATAAAAATAAAAAAATAAAAAAATGGGATTGTTAACTTATAAATGATATATACATACCAACTTTTGAGTATCTTGGTTTCAACATAGGTTATCCATAATAATTTTACTACTATGTTTTATATCCTAATAAATTTTTAATGTCCTTCATAATGGTCATAATGAGTTTGTGAATTACAAAAACATATAACTAGTTAGTGTCAAGATTGGTGAACTATAACGATCATTTTTAGGTAACAGTTATTCCTCGAGTAAATCTCAAAATTCCAATTTAAAATTGATTATCCCTAGGTAGACATGTTCACGAACCATGTCTAATTATACAATCTATAAAGGTATGTTATTACATGGAAACAAATAACTTTTACATAAATTTTATTCTATGATATTATCATATATATAATATTATCTATATAATAATGCCTATGATTCCTACTGATGTTATCCTATCTGTGTTGAAAATGTGAACTAATAATTCTCTCTAATATTAACTATTGCAACCTAGTCCTTTAAAACATATGATTACAAGAATTTAAAAAAATATCAAATATGTACAATATGAAAGATCATGTGTCCTAGTATCATTAGTATAATATGTTTATATTAAATTAAAGGAAAAAAAGATGGAATACTTATTTTATTTTCCATAATGTGATCCTAAAATCCCTTATTGGTCTTAAAATATTATATAATAACTCAAAGAATACATAAATAAATTTCTTATTTAAAAAGAAAAATAATTTAGTTAACATTTTAGGGAAACACAACATTTGAGTTAAGGGTATAACATGATATCCTAATAGAGAAGGGTTATGAGTAATCACGTGTAAGAATAAAATAATGAATATGCTATCATAAAATATTAAAATCTTTTGAAATGTGACATAAACATATAACATGACAAACTCCTATGTCAAGGATAATTACCTCTATAATATCATGCGGTGGATAAAGTTCCAAAAATGATTCTTCTTTCTACATATTCCCATTCATGACCCAACATAAGACAAAAGATATAGAAAATTCATTAGAGTGATATATAATAAAAACCGTTATAAAATATTCAAGATTAATGTGTTGCACATAAATGAATCAGTCATAAGTTACAACACATTAATTATCCTTGCATTTAAAATTTCTTTCATAATCTTGCTACATATCATAATTAATGGATAATTCAAAATGAAGAAATTTAAGAAATGATAATAAGGAATTTATTACCCCATCATTGTATGGGAAAATAATATAGATATATATGTCATAGGTATATATATATATAATTCAGAAGCATTCCATAACATTAAATAGATATATAAAGTGAGTTGGGGAGAGAAATTCCATAACTCGAAGGAATGAGTTATTTAGAGACATCCATTACATTAAGTCAATATTGTCATGGGCATTAAGTGACTTCAAGAATAATAATATTTTTATTATTTACTTGTTTAATAACCCTTTTATATTTTATTATTCATTTTTTACAATTTTATATTCAATTACATAACTAATTAATTTCACATCGGTTTTTTAGTTATAAAAAATCATATGTAAAAACATACCATTCTACGTTGAAAAAGTTTAAATTGATTCTTATATTATCATATAAATAATTTTAATAAAGAAAAAAATTATAATTTTTTTCCATAAAATAATATTTTTAAACCCACCACAAGATATGGTTATGAATAATAAATTATGTTACAATCATAGGGACTGCAGGAAGTACCTGAACATGACTAAAATTTCCATTTATCTACGATGATGATGGAAATATGGTAAGAGGTATTTTAACATTAAAATATGATAATTATATCCTAAATATAAATTTTTATCTCTAAATATAATTAGATGGACCATCCATTTCATGTGTTATTAAAAATAAATCACATTGCCTCACAAGGTGGAAGTCCACCATACACAAGAATAGAGTTATCATTCATTCAATGAATGGTAAGGTAAAAATATTTTAATATATTTTTGTAATATAATGATAATTAATTAATTAATATAATATATCAAAAAAATTTATCGTGATTACATTATATGTTTGAAATAATTAAAAAGTAAATCACATCACTTAGCGATGCGGTAGTCCACCGTACACAGAGCGATATTATAATGTTACATAGAAAATAAAATGTAATAAGGTTTAAGTTAGATGATAAATCTATAATAATAATAATAATAATAATAAACTCATAAATATAATATATAAAAATTAAATGCATAATTACATCCAGTCGTGATAGAAATTAATGGAAAATGAGTTATGTCGGTTCCTAAGCCTACAGTCCGCTGTACACATGATCAAAAGGTTTACATTCCATTTGAGAGAGTAGGAGACAGTTTTCTGTAATTAGCTTATGAAAAAATACCCGTTTTTAGGAGATAATAACATCAATATATAATCATTTTTTTTGAAATTTTATTGAGGTGGAATAATAAATGAAATAAAATTCTCGATTAAGAATGTTACCTTTTCTTTGGACAACCCTTTTTGGATAGTACCTAAAACCTTTCTAGATTAAATTTATCATAAACTAGGATTAGATAATATTATTACAGATGTAAGGGGTATTTTTTAGTGATTTAGTGGACCATTTTTTTGTATGATTGAAAAAGAGATTTGAGGGGGTGGCCCTTTATAAATGGGGGAGGTGACAAATTTTTAATTTTGAAATGATAGAATTCCACCAAAAATTTTCTCGTTCAAAATGTATCCAAAATTTATCATTTTAAAAAATTAAAATATATAATGTATATATATGGCCCCAAAATAATATTTAGAATGTTTTTGGTCATTTATTCACTCTTATCTATTTACTTTAACCCCCTTTTTAAACCTGTTTTTACATTAACTATGGAAAATAATTTTATTCCCTTTGAAATATTTATTATTTTCATAAATTAAGTTGACCATATTAAATAATTAATAAAATAAAAATTTAAAAAATTTAATCCATTTTTTCAAATTCAACTCATTACAGTTGAATAAATTAATTTAATATTAAACCCATTGACGTGTCAATAAAAATATGATGAAATGCATATTTTAAGGAAAAGATGTTTTCTGATTAACTATATGAAAATTAATTAATATTAAATGATTTTAAATTATTATTTATTGATATATTATATATACATTTAATTTAAATAATTACACAATTTTATAATATTTTAATTATTATAAATGGAGAAATATTATGGACATTAATAATGTTTCCAAAATAAAGTGTTATAAAGCGTAAGAAGAACCTTTTACTAAAATCTAGAGTATATGTTATTTATATTTAATTAATTATATTTAATATAAAAAATATAATAATTTTAAATAATATTTATATATTAATTAGTTTTAATTTAGGAAAAATAAATGTAAATTTTATATAAAATAATTACATTTCACTATTCACTAAAAATTCATTTTTTTCAGAAAAAAATCTAAAATAAGAACTGAATGTTATTATTGATATGATGATTTAAAATATTATTTCCATTTTAGGGAAAATAATTTCTACTTTTTTAAAAATTTATTATTATACATTTTAAAAAACACTATAAGAACCCTTTTGAAATTGATGTTTTTATTAAAAAATGAGATAATTTCTCAATGTTTTTAATAAAAAATTTATATTAGGTGGTTAATTTATATAAATTTCATGAAGTAGTAAATCTTATTCGTAACCTCTAATTTAACGGCTAGGTTATGAGAGGTTTATTTAAATCATGATGGTTCGTTTGTATTCAGTGTTTCCTATCATATATGATATTGAGAATATTTCTTTATTTGAAAATCATAGGTAGTTACAAGCCCATGATAATCATCACTCGAGTGATCCCATGTCATGGATCGAAGTGTGTTCGTAATTTCCTTGCTCTGGATATAAAAACATGGTATAAAAATAATTTTTTATGAAATTGTTCATCCATGGTAAATCGGAATGAACCATCCATAAAAGGGGACAATGATATCTATAACATAAGAGTAAAAAATTCATAACACAATATCTAGAGCATGAAAAAATATAATAATACACCACAAGTGGAAATATATATCATAATCAGAACATGACATAATAGGACATATATACCTGGAATCTACAACTAAAATCCCAACTCAAAATATTGAAAAAAATTCCAAAAAATGACCATACATACATCCCAATGGGTAAATTTTTTTTAAAATTATATCACACAATCCAATTCCCTGATACCACACCTCCTTCATCAACACATGGATGAATGAAATTTATATATGATTCTTATGTAAATGGTACCCCTGCCATTACCTCTGTCCTGCAAAATGAAATATATATATGTACAAATGAATATGTATTGTGTGGGGAAAAATCCTTGTAAATTACGACTATTAATCTATTTATGTATTCTACCCATGAATATAAATAAACATAATTGAAAACAATTTTACAAACTAAACTACATTGAAAATATTCCACTTACTTATATGGCTTTGAAATCCATTTTTTTTCCATTTAATATAATATATATTTTCCAAAATAATACTCAATATAAAAAAAATAAAGAAACAAGGGAAACTCACACAACATTCTCATCATATCAACCAATTCAAAACAGGAGTGATAAAAACATCAACATCATAGAACTATATTAATTGAAATAGTCATAACATATCTCATCACATCAAATATATAACTATAAAAGTTCATAAATCTCATTAGTCAATAATGTATGTTTTAGTTCAACTAGGGTATTATCCACATAGTCAAAATGTGAGAAATTTTAAATAATTATTCTAGATTTGTATTAAAGGTATAATGTCCCATAGTCTTTATCAAGCCAAAATTCTATGGGTCTTGAGGACTCTATGAAAATTAGTGGAAGATCTAATGTTATCCCTGCAAACGGATCTCATGGTCCCTTATAAATAAATTGTAATATCAAATGGTATTCCTTCATAAACTCTATCATACTCCCTTGTTAAACCCCTCAATAAAACCCTAATTATTCCATGTGTAATTGCATGATAACATAATTAAAATAAAGTTCCATACATAAACACCCATTTCACAAGACAATATCAAAATCCAACATAATAATTTTAAATTGAAAACATTTTAAAAATTAATTTTTTAGAAAAATTTTATAAATCCATATAAAACGATACAACCACGTTATGATATTCCATAAAACACTCAAAGTGCACACATGAATTCCCTTTTAGTAAAACTGTTTTAGTGTTCCCAATTGTCAAACCCATCCATCAAAAACAATAGTAATGACTTATATATAAACCATGGGTCATTCAATGAAAATTTTGTACACAAAAAAGGTGATTAATAACATAAAGGTAATCGGTGGAAAACACCCATAAATAGTGACACACACATCAAATATGGTTCCAAACATTTCACGTACGATGAAAACAACTAGAAATAGGTAGAAAAAGGCCTCACTCACTTAATACAGAGGAATACAAATAAAAACCCACATACCACACCATATATTGATCAAAAACACCTTCTAAGTATACACATCATCATGAAAATGGTAGATTAAGAAAAATTACGGGGAAATGACGTATAATCCTCAAGGAAAGGGTATTACCTAAATCTAAAACTCCTTGAATATGAAGGATAATGTCACCATTACAGAATGGATAGTGATATCGAACAAAGATGATGGATTATACAATATTGTAGAATAAAATAAGGGCCAATTTCATTAAAAAAAATTGAGGGAAAAATATAAAATTCTCCTTTAATATATTTGGGGATAGGCTGCATTGTTTTCTTGCTTTGTTAGGTAAACCATTCACTAACCACAAAGGATATACAATCTTCCCAAAACCGATTCACTAGTTAACCCTACATGCTACACAGTTTTACAAATCATTGTCATATAGTAGGGAATAAAAATCCTCATATATTATTATTTCAACTTTTATAGGATATTTTACAAAAAATAACATGAGGACTATAATGTTTAGTTTCACATGGGTACTAGATACCCAATTTTCTTATTCCATTAAATATCTTCAACATCACCCATCATTATCATCCCACATAGAAATCATCTAAGAAAATCCACACATAAACCCTTTTTTCATAACCTATGGAAATGAAACATATGAACGAGTGATCTTAGATGCCCAATATATATAAACAAAGTATATATCAATATATCAGGAGCATAAAAGTTTGATATCAAGAGAAAAACAATTTAAAACTATACATTTCATGTCATAGATCGTAAACAAGATTCATTCCATAAATCTATGTAGTTCATAATACATTTATTAAAATGGAATAAAAGTACAAGGCCATAGAACATAGAATTGGAATAAGATATATAATTGTTTTTGACCCAAAAAAATCATAAATAAATATTACATTTTATAATAAAATTATTCATTAAATAAGATAAAGACCCATTCAAATATCCTTAACATATATTGACATTATAAAAATGGACACACACTAATCCATAAGTGATCAACATCATCTCCCACTGTGTTTTTCATAACTATAACCCTTTAAAGTCATATCATACTTAATTATTTTTATGATAACATGTTTAAATAAAAAATAAGAAATCTTGAGCTCAAATGTTTAGTAAGGGAAAAAAATTGTTTTAAAAATTCATAAAATTAGCTCAATGGTATGAGAACATATAATTAAAATTTGATACCATATCAAATATATGAATGAAGATAATATTAATTCATGGAAAAATATTGACAGTTCATAAGACAAGAATCAATAGAAAATCAATGAACATGTTTTATGAGAGTATAAAATTTCCAGAAGACATAGAATTTTTGGCTAAAATGTAAGTATAAACAATCATTTCTATATTAGTTAAGGATCACTTCCAAGGGTATCATAAAAAAATGGGTTCACTACAAAAACTAACAGAGTGGTAAGGGCCCACTCCTAAGATCCTTATAGAGGAATACGTCCCTTAAAAAATCGGGTTCACACCCTATTCTAATCATGTCTATATCATGAGATATAAATCATTATCAAATGCATTTTAGGGAGGTATTGGTCTCAACCAACTCATAATGAAATCCATACATATGCATGTCACATGATCATAAAAAAATTATCATATCCTAAACCATGAAATTGAATTGGTATCATTAAAAAGTCATTATGATCATAAAAATTGTAAATGAGTCATGATTAATAATAATTTCATCATTTAATCATAGAATAGTATTTCAAAACAATCAGGTTCCATAAGAAATTCTTCAAGGTATAACCCATAGAAGGGAAAGAGATTTGGTAAAAATCATGAAATAAAAATATAACCCATTCAATGAAATAGTACGAATGGTATCCTTGGTTAAAATCCTCAACAATAAATATATAACATAAACATATTTATTCTTATATGGAACATAATCTTCAAGGATCATTTAAAAATTTTCCTAATTAAAATAGCATTTAAAAATTGATTTTTTTTACAAAAAAATAAAAAAATTAAAATGTACTTTTCATTGAAAATATAATTTGGAGACTATGAAGGAATATTAAATGAAATTATTGGTCATGATGTTAATGAATTTTTTTCATACAGTACATTTTAAATCAAATATTCCACTTTCATTATTAATAGAATCCAAAGAAGAATTATTTGGAAAATTAAATGATGCTTCTGTTAAATTTTTTTAAATTTATAAATTGGGTAAAGTTTTCTTTTAAGAAGAATTAAATAATATTTGAAAACATTTTCATGAAAACAATTTTTTAGAAGAAAACATATTTCTAACTAAAGAGAGATATTAAATATTATTTTTTAAAAAAATTTAACTATTTTAAGTACCAGTGAGGGAAAAAATTTTAATTATTACATTAAAAATTCATAGATAAGGATAGAATAAAAATATTAATTATCCTCTTAAGATATGGGTAAAAATATTTAATCATTTGAAAAATTATGATAAATAATCCCTATAAATAATGAGATTGTAAAATAAAATCATTTACAACATGGTGACTTCAAATCAGAAACCACTTAAAGGATTAAAATAATATGGATCATAAAATATTAAGAGTATAAATAAATTCAATATATTAAATATATTATTGTGCTCTTATAGACCTCATAAAATTATATATTTTTATAATTTAATATATATCTCAATGTCATTATATTGAGGCAAAATTCCACTACAGATTTTGTAACTTTGGAACCTAAAACATCATCAAAGATAAATAATAACATGGATATGTAAATCCAAAACGATTTAACTATTATAACTAAAAATAAAATGCATGATAGATATATAAAACAAAAAAAAAATTTGTTAGATATGGCATATGTCTAACAGAAGTATAAAAGTGACATGAAAATTCATTATCATAAGATTTGATGTATTTATTAGACATTCAGAAATCCCTTCTATAAAATATAAGTTTATTATAAATAATTTATGAAACCATAAATATATATATAATAGCATATATGATTCATTTATGAACATTTATTACATGTTTATTATCAATTTCATTTAAAAGTCACATTTCATGTAATAACAAATATTTTTTTCATTTATGATGTGTTTTTTAATATTTTTTATTTATTAAATTGATCATGATTTAACTATATAATGAATATTAACCATGATATAAATATAATATATATTCATTATATATTTATTTAGAGTATTCCATGAAATTTAGCGATAGGAAATTATATACACCATTTATGGAGAAGGTAGATAGTATGTATGTATAAACATTGTTTCTAATTTTTTTACGAATAGAAAGAAATAAAGGTAAATGAAATATATTCATTAAATATTTATTTTTATTTCTATATATCATATATGTTCATAAAATTCCTCATTTTTTACTTTCAAGGTAATGATTAAATGAATCATATTTTCTCTAGTGGTGGTTGTCCACCGTACACTCGAAGGATATAATTGTATCCCCAAAAAATGAAATTTATGATGTTATGTTTGATATAATGGTTATATAATCATAAAAAATGATAAATATAATATAAAAATAATAAATGTCACATAAATGAAAGTCATGATCTGTTTTAAGGGAAAAATCAATGACATCAGTTTGCAAGGCAGTAGTCTTCCATACACATAAGTGATGATTTTATATCCCATTTGATAAAGGTGGAGATGGTTTATGGTAATTAAATTAACATAGAATCAGATAATTATTTTTAATATGATGATGTCATTATTTCATCATGATAAAACAATCATTTATGTATTCAGAATAGGAAATTAAAAAAAGTCTTGTTTATGAACATTACCACTTTTTTAGGTTTCCTCTATATGTTTGAACAAAAAACCTTAATTGGTTTGATATACACTCAAAATATGAATTATTAGATGATATAAGAGGTATTAGGATGTTATATAGTGTGTATTTTCTTAAAAAAAATTTAAGCAATGATGATGAGAATAAAGGGGTGGTCTTTTTTAAGTTAGGTGAGTAGATCATGGGTAATTTTTTAATATAGGCTAGTTGTAACCATGTTTCTACCTACCAAAAGGATCATATAATAGACTAAAATCTAAATAAGATTTATTATGGTAGATATATATCCATATATTGGGATTTATAAAAGTTTAGTTATTTATTTATATCCTTTATCATTTCAGTTTAACCTATCTGTATTCTTATTTTTACATTAGCCATGGTAATTAATTTATTATGGGTTTCACTATTAATTTTGACAAAAAAATATGTTTTATATATCCGTGAATATAAATTAATATTATTGTAAATATGAAATCAATTTTTTTCAAATTCTATTCACATAATTGGAAAATAATAATTTTAAAGTAATCCCAGAGTCATGGTGAAAAGCATGTGTTTAAGGATAAAATATTCAAAATTTCACAAAGATTATATATCAATAATAAATATTAATTATATTCCAATGATATAAATTTGATTAATTTATATATAAATTATCATATTTATCATTATAATCAATTTAAAATTTTATTTATCATTTTAAATAAATGAAATTAAACATGCAGTTGTTAATTAAAATTATTTATTTTTCACAATTAATAAAAAAATTTAAGAAAAATCCACAAAATTCACAATTAAATAATTTATTAATTGTAATTTAACATTTATATTTTATTTTATAGATTTAATTAACTAATATATTGAAAAATTAATATTATTGATATTTAAAAACCCTAAAAATCATTTTTTTAGAAAATCGTATTTTCAAAACATATAAAGGCAATTATAAAAATTTATTACTTTTTATAAATTTATTTTCATTACATAAAACCATTATAATAAATAATTAAAAAAAATTTATTAATATTCATATTTCTAATTTTAATGATTTGGTAATTAAAATCTCATTTAAAAAATAAATATAATAATAATATATAGTAGTTTTGTTGAAACTCAGTATTGCCTATAGCACAGGATTAAAATATTGTTCCATGTATCATAAAATTATCTTAGTGTCCTGTGTAGCATAATATATCAAATAAATTTATATTATATAAAATAATTTATTAAAAAAATTGGATATTTAATTTTATATATTTAAAAAAATTATATATCGAAATTAATAACCCCGTTACAAAAAAATGGGCATACCTCTACCTCATAATATCCACATGTCCCTATAGATATTTTTAAAATTTGTGGTTTTTTTGAAAAAACATTGGGTATGTGAGCTACCTTGTTTCCTAGGTCTTTTTCTTTATGATCTAGAACCTCTTTAGGTTATTCATCATAAGAAATATCATTATCTTGAGATATAATCACTGAGTTCAGTACGTATTGTAACATCCCAAGAAACTATGTTTTGTGTAACGATATGTTTTATATTACTATGCCTTCCATTAATCGAACAAACTATTATCTTATAAAAAAAATTAAAATGAAATAGAGTAAACGAAAGGCTCTTTATTCAAATGAGGACACCATAGTAACTGCAAAGCACTGTGATCAAACCGGAAGCTTAACTAACCCAAGATACTAATTAAAAACTGGATTAAAATTAGATGAAGATTTCTCAAAACAAAGAGAATCCCAAGAAGGAGATAGAGGTCTGTTAAATCCATAAAAATGAACATAAGGATGGCCGAAGCCACCTCAGCCATACTGAGCACCAAAGGAATGACTTGAACCATCTTATCCTCTTTCTTCTTCAGTTACCTTGATTTTAGGACACCCTGAGACCAGGTTTTATAGAACACCAATACGACCATTAGGCACCCACATCTATAATTATAGCCATTTCCTCCATGTTGGTCCAATAACATTTAATGTTTTAGTTTCAAGTATAAACGTTGAAGTTATGAGTAGAATACCCAAAAGGTCCAAAATGGTTAATTATGTTATTTTCCTTAATGTTTAAATAATGAAAACAATAATAATGATAATATAACTAATTTATTGTTTGTTTTCCTAAAATAAGAATTATATAAGAATGCTATTATTATAATGCAAAAACAGTGGGAACTAATATTATTATTTTCCACTATTAATTATACAATCTTTTAACTTGAGAAAATAAATATTTATTTTTTCGAACACATGAATGAATATTTTGAAGGTAGTTGGGATTTACATTTTTAGTTTACGAAGATATATGTGTAAACTCAGGGGGAATGTATATATATATATGTTATGTCAAAATTGAAGAAAAATATATTATACTTACATTTAAATTAAATATAAGTAATGATATCACAATAATAATAATGTAAATTTCTTATAGTTTGATCTTATTATAATTAACTGTTTTGAAATTCTGTCAAATTATGGTGTTATTTATATTACAAATTATGTTTCATAATGTTTACCTAAATACTCTCTTATTTGTGAAATTTGAAAATAATTAGTAATTATATTAAATAATGAAATTTTAATAACAACATTAATGTATATAGATCTTTATATGTAATTAGTGATTAAGATAATGGGTTTATATAAGTCAATAAAGGAAAATTGTAATATAATATATATATATGGGTTAATGAATTAACGCGTATGGGTATTGATGACTTTTGACTTATTATAAAATAATAAAACTTGATTATTAATTGTATGTAAATAATAATAACGTAGTAAATAATTAAATAATGATAAAATAATTAAAGATAGAAAAAAGAGAAGAAAAAAATGAGGAAAAGTGAGGCCACATATTTTTAAGCACCACATCAATACAGACCATCTGATCCGGCACACCCCCCATCGCGAACGTCCGTGTTTTTATTATACAGCATTGCATCAGGTCGTCATATCGACCCCCATTCAATCATGTTCGTCCATTTTTTATAGATCTTCCTCCCTGCTGCATTCGTTTTCTTCACCTAGGTTGACGGAGGACCCGACTCTGCCCCTCCTTTCCACGGGTTTGGCACCACCTTGGCCCTCGGATGCCTCGTCAATATCACCGCGTAAGGAGGAGTTCCCTACTTTTAAGCCATGGTTTTCACCGAATAGAAGAGGGTTTTTATTCTTGTTTCTTGGACGTTCGACCACCACCTCGACATCTCCACCTACATATTCATCTTCTCCTCTCCAAGTGAAGGTAAGGGAAATTTTCTTGTCTTTTTTTCATTTTTTTGGTTAATATACACGGTTATATACACTTCACACACACACACAAAGAGATATATATATATAAGGCCTTAATAAATGTTTATACACACTTTCCTCTTTATTCATAGAGAATCAAACTAGGGTAAGGAAACAAGTTTTCCTTGCGATTCTTCAGCTTCGGTATATATATATACACTTTTTGTATATACATACATAAGGCCACAAGAACCATTACATACCTGTTTATCCCTTATTTCATGGAGAATAGAACACTGTGATTTGTTTCGTTAATTTTTTTTATTTTCTTTTTTCTCTGGTGGATATATACTCGTATACACTTTTCTTTTATATATGTATATAACCTTTATGTTCCTCGGCCAAAAGAAAATTTGAGGTTTCGGGTAATTTTATGGACATGTAAAATTATTATAGTTTATGAAGCATATATATATATATGTACATGTGATTATATAAATGTATATGTACATCTATGTGTGAACATAATGGATGACAATGATTATATGTTTTGAAATTCATCATGATAAAACATGATGATTTAATTTATAATTAACCCTTAAAAATTATTATTTCAAGTACGATATTAAAATTATGAAAGTATATACAATAGGTGAGGTTTAAAATTTGTTTCCAATAACTAATTAGTTTCCCCAAAGGAAAATTCTCATTTATTAGCATGTTTTTCAAATAAGTTTTTTTAGAAGGTGATTTTATCTGGGTATTGTGGAAACCATGTTGACATTTATTTTTCATGTGTAAGAACTCCACTAGGACCTACCAAACATTACTTATGTTTATATAATAACTGGAGAAAAATGACTGAGTATGGGTTAATTTGGTAAAACCAAAAATGTGTATTTATAAACAAAAATAAATATATAGGTGTATATAGCGTTGTATCATTATATTTTCCTCGAAATCTGGTTCATTAAAAAAATGTATTAAGATGGTTATAAGCTTTTCAATAGAAATATTTTATTATTTAGAATGAGAACGCATTTTTACATAACTATAATTATATATATATAGTTTTTATGAAAATATAGAAGACTTCCCAAGATAATCCTATTTGCACACCATGTACTCTTAACTGTATATATGTATATTCACACATATTTATGTAAACATCAACAACACTCATTAATCAGCATGTACTTTGAATATGAATTACCCTGTTTCTAACTCTGGATTGTGATGTTGAGGTGTTAATGTTTTTATATTCATCTTAAGGATTCCATTAAGCCCATGGTTTAAATTGTATATATCTAATGTGTTTGAAGTTTTATTACTTATGTCATAGTTTTATTAATGATTGTACTGTTCTTCTTTGACTATGAAAACACATGTAAAAAGGATTATTAGTAATGAATGTATGAATGAGACCCTATGAATGTAAGACCACGTCTAATATGTGAGGGATTCCTTGGACGTAAATGATTATGGATGGGTGCGCCCAGAATTATATAGCGCTCCAATGCATTGGGTAAAGGTTGAGTCTCATGAGACGTTTTGTGTGACGGTCTTGGCGGTTAGCCTTGGCTTGTGCTACTATAGAAACGGGGTGGTTGATTAGCCTTGACTAATATTAAGTTATCTTTTAAGGTCATGAAACAATTTCTTGACATGGTCTGGAATTATAAATTCCCTCCGCATGTGATAATAAATGTTCAACCAGGGGATAGTTCAATTAACAGGATATCCCCTAGTAAGAAATTTCCTTTGGCTATGAGAACGAGACTTTGAGATATGAACTTTAATACATGTGGTATGCTGTTATAGGAACATTATGTGCCAATGAATCATTATCTGAATGTTTTCCTTTCTTACACATAGTCTTTTAAAGCTGAAGTAATTTTTTTGTGAATTATGCATAATCTATTCTTCACAAGCATGTTCTCTCTGATTTATGTCTTCTTTGTGGTTTATTTTATGAATGTACTTCATTATTGTGTAAGTGGTTTTCAGTAATTTTGGAATTACATGTTTTATGAATAAGATAACTCTTTGTTTTTAATGAACTGTTTCATCGTTTTCAAAATGTCAGCCTTGAGAAAGAAATTACATTAGACATGTTAAAACCCCTTATTGGGCATATTTTTCTCACACTACGTTTTCATTTAAAAAATTTCAGGTATGGGTTTGTACTAAAGATGTTTTTCAAAACCAGCTGGTTTCCCAGAATCCTGAGCCTCATGATCCTCTATAAAATGGGACATGATGTAATATTGTAAATTTTTTTAATAAAAAGATTTGTACATCATGCCGCATGGGAACCCGGGAATCAGGGTCCTTATAGTTGGTGTCAGAGGATGAGTTCAGGCAACTCTAGAAAACCAGGTAGTATGAATATATAACTATGATTGACTAAGTAAATATGTGGTAACTTTCAGATGGATGATGGAAACGTATCTACCTATCTACTGTCACTTCTCACTGAGGCCAAAGAGACCATTGTGTCTCTAGCTAGCCTAGAGAACATTCTTAATTATTCCCATATTTTCATGTCATGAAAGCACCTGTATGATGTGTCAAACTCGCCTAGGATGCTTAGTCATCACTGAGGATTGGGAATAGATTATCTCCTAATGATGATGACCCAATTCCCCACTTATGCACATCAGGGAAGGTACAATGAGGGACTCTTTTGGGTGTTCACAGCAGGTGAAGAATTTGGTACGATTCTCGATAACACCTTTCAAGAAGATGAAATAGTAGGAGACCTCCGAATGTCCTGCCTTTGTTATATTTATCACTACTGATTTTGGGGCCAGTTGATGGACTTTGGGATGTTTGAAGATGATTCCACCCGTTTGCCTTATAGGAAATAGGTGTATAATGACATTTATCAACTTCATACCCCTCATAGTAAACTCATGAGTCATCATAGGTGTTCCCATAAGTTTATCCTCATATGTTCAGCATGTGTGTGGTTTGAAGAATTAGGGATATTTTCTTCTCTATGTGGTATTCGTTTAGTAAAATCAGGCTTTGCTATGTAAAATTTTGTGCAATTGAAAATTTCCTATTTCCTTTACTGTCTCTAACTTATCAGTACAATTAAGTGATTTATCTTGAATGTTTTAATCAGATGGATGGTCAAATGAACATCTCATCTCTACCTGATGAGTTAGTAGAGGTTATTTTGATCAGATCATGCATTGTGGACTATCCCTCATTTCTCTGCTTGCGAGGGTCTTTCCAACGCCTGCTTGACTTGTTGAACAGTCCTGAGATACTTCGTTTGTGTCAGGGGTATGACCATGATTTTCATCACATTTCCCCTAACCAACTGCCCTACCATATGTGAAGGGGGAGATACTACGAAGGCCACTTTCAATGATTTACTCTTCCACAATACTTTTCTGCCAGAGCATTATTCCTCATAGCTGCTCAAGATGGCCACCTCAAGGTAGCCTTTATGTTCCATGTCTTAAATCATAGTCTCCTCAATTGCATCATCCCCTCAAATACCTCGAGTGTGAAGTAGTTCAGAGGGTTATCATGGAATTTGTCCACATGGACATTCCTGAGTTTTTTACTACACCAACCTCCCTATGGAAGCATGTGTGTAGTAAACATGAGCTGGGATTCAAAACCTACTGCTCAAGCTGCATCTGGGCTAGAGAAATGGAGGAACTATGTACCAACTTGGGTATTCAGTTAACTGAGCCAAATCTCCCATTTTTGTAATGTTGTACGAATGGGGGTTTTCTCTTTTTACGAATAGAATTGTGAGGATGAAATTCATTGAAGGGGGAAATAGTGTAACATCCCAAGGAACTGTGTTTTATGTAATGATATGTTCTATATTACTATATCTTCCTTTAATAGAACAAACTATCCTCTTATAAAAAATAACAATGAAATATAGTAAACGCACCAAAATGAACGAAAGGCTCTTTATTCAAATGATGTATACCATAGTAACTACAAAGCAACGTGATCAAATGGTAAGCTTAGCTAACGAAAGATACCAATTTAAAACTAGATAAAATTTACAGGAAGACTGCTCAAAACAATGAGAACCCCGAGAATGAACTAGGGGTCTTTGGAATCCATCAAAATAAACATAAGGATACCCAAAGCCTCCACAGCTATACTGAGCACCAAAGGAGTGACTTGAACCATATTCTAGTCTTTCTTCTTTAGTTACCTAGAGTTTAGGACACCCTGACGCCAGGTTTTATAGAACACCTATCCGACTGTTAGGCACCAACAACTATAAATATAACTGTTGGCTCCCTGTTGATCCAATATCTTTTAATGTTTTACTTTTAAATAGAAATGTTGAAGTGAAGAGTTGAATACCCAGAAAGGTCCAAAATGGTTAATTATGATATTTTCCTTAATGTTTAAATAATGACAACAATAATAATTATAATATAACTAATTTATTGTTTGTTTTCCCAAAATAAGAATTATATGAGAATGCTATTATTATAATGAAAAACGGTGGGAGTCAATATTATTATTTTCCACAATTAATTATACACACTTTTAATTTGAGCAAATAAATATTTATTTTATCTAAAACATGAATGAATATTTTGAATCTGGTTGGGATTTAATTTTTTAGTTCATGAAGATATATGTGTAAACTCATGGGGCATATATATATATATATATATATGTTACGTAAAAAGTTATGTTAAATATATTATAGTTACCATTAAATTAAATATAAGTACTGATAGCACAATAATAATAAAGTAAATGTTTTATAATTTGATCTTATATTAATTAACAGTTTTGAAATTATGTATAATTATGGTTTTATTTAAATTACAAATTTTGTTTCATAATGTTTACATTAATACTCTCTTATTTGTGAAATTTGAAAATAATTAGTAATTATGTTTAATAATCAAATTGTAATAACGACATTAATGTATATAGACCTTTACATGTAAATAAAGATTAAGAAAATGGGTTTATATAAGTCAATAAAGGAAAATTATAATATAATATAGATAAGGGTTTATGGATTAACGCATAAGGGTAATGATGACTATTGACATACCATAAAATAATAAATGTTTATTAATAATTTTATGTTAATAATAATATCGTAGTAAAGAACTAAACAACGATAAAATTATTAAAGTTAAAGAAGGGAAGAAAAAAATGATGAAAGGTGAGGCCATGTTTTTTTAACCATCACGTCAATATATTCCATCTGATCCAGTGCACCGCCCATCACGACCATCCATTTTTTTTATGCTGCATCACATTAGTCCATCAGATCCACCCTCGTTCAATCTTGTCTTTCCGTTTGTTTACGGATCTTCCTCCCTGCCGCGTTCGTTTTCTTCTTCCTTGCACCAGGAACCAGTAGCTTAGGTTGCGTTTTCTTTACCTAGGCCAGCGGTGGAACTGACTTCGCCCCTCCTTTCCATGGTTTTGGCACCACCTCGGCCCTCAGATGCCCCGTTAACATCACCACGAAAGGAGGAGTTCCCTACCTGTAAGCCCCGATTTACACCAAAGAGTGGAGTGTTTTGCTTCTTGTTTCTTTGACCTTCGACCACCACCTCTACGTCGCCACCTACATCTTTTTCATATCCTCTCCAAGCGAAGGTAAGGGATATTTTCTTGTTTTTTTTTCATCAGTTTTGTTGAATATACACAGATATATACACTTTACATATATATATGTGAATAAGGCCTAAATAACCATTTATACCTTCTTTCCACTTTCATCATGGAGAATCAAAACAGGGTAGGGGAACATGTTTTCCTGGCGATTCTTCAGCTTCGATATATATATATATACACTTTGTGTATATATATATATATATATAAGGCCACAAGAACCGTTCCATACCTGTTCATCCCTTCTTGTATGGAGAATTGAACAACCATCATTGTTATGTTAAATTTTTTTATTTTCTTTTAGCTCTGGTGGATATATACATGTATACACTTTTCTTTTATATATGTATATAACCTTTCGGTGCCTCTACTTGAAGAAAATTTTAGGTTTCGGGTAATTTTATGAACATGTAAAATTATACCGGTGTATGAAGCATATAGATATATTTGTACATGTGATTATATAAATGAATTTGTATATCTATGTGAAAACATAAGGGACAAGAATTATTATATGTTTTGAAATTTATCAAGATATAACATGATGATTTAAGTTATAATTTACCCATAAAAATTATTATTTCAAGTATGATATTAAAATTATTAAAGTATATACAACATGTGAGGTTTAAAATGTGTTTCAAATAATGAATCATTTTCCCGAAAAGGCAATTCTCATTTATCAGCATGTTTTCAATCTTTTTTGAGAAGGTGATTTTATCTGGGTATTGTGGAAACCATATTGATGTTTATTTTTCATCTGTATGAACTCAACTCGGTCCTACAAAACATTAATTATGTTTATATCATAACTGGAGAAACATGATTAAGTATGGTTTAATTTTGTAAACCAAAACATGTGTATTTATACACTTATATACATATATAGGTGTATGTAACCTTGTATCATTATATTTTCCTTGAATTCAGGTTCATTAAAAAAAATGTCTTAAAATGGTTACAATCTTTTCAAAGGAAAGATTTTATTATTTAGAGTTTGAATGAGTTTTTACATAACTATAATTATATTTATATTGTTTGTATACAAATAAACATGACTTCTGAAGCTAAACCGATTTGCACCTGATGTACTCTAAATTGTATAAATATATGTATATTCACATAGTTTTAAGAAAACATCCACAACACTCATTAATCTTCATGTACATTGAATATGAATGACCATGTTATTAACATTGGATTGTGATGTTGATGTGTTAAGGTGTTTATGTTCATCTTAAGGTTACCATTACGCCCATGGTTCCAATTGTTTATATCTAATGTGTATGAATTTTTATTACTTATGTCTGAGTTTTAATAATGATTGTATTATTCTTCCTTTACTATAAAAATGCACGTTAAAAGGGATTATGAGTAATAAATGTAAAAATGAGACTGTATAAATATAAGACCACGTCAAATATGTGAGGGATGTATTGGACTTAAATGATTATGGATGAGTGCGCCCGGAATAATACAGCGCTCCAATGCATTGGTTAACGGTTGAGTCTCATGAGACGTTATGTGTGACGGTCTTGAGAGTTAGCCTTGGCGTGTGCTGCTATGGAAATGGGGTGGGTGGTTAGCCTTGACCAATATTAACTTATGTTTTAAGGTCATGACACAAGGTCTTTACAATGTCTGACTTTATACATTCCCTATGCATGTGATGATAAATGATCAACGAGGGGATAGTTCAATTAACAGGATATCCCCCAGTTAGAAATTTACTTTGACTATGAGAATGATACTTTGAGATATGACCTTTAATACATGTGGTATGCTGTTATAGAAACTTTATGTACCAATGAATCATGATATGAATTTTTTCCCTGCTTACACATAGTCTTTTAAAGCTGAAGTAATTTTGTTGTGAATTATACATCATCTATTATTTACATGCTTGAGCTCCCAGATTTCTGTCTTCCTTGAGTTTTATTTTACGAATGTACTCCTTTTCTCTGTATGTGGTTTTCATGAATCTAGGATTTACATGTTTTAAGAAAAAGATAATGCCTTGTTTTTAATGAAGTGTTTTATCATTTTCAAAATGTCGTCCTTGAGAAAGAAATTACTTCAGACGTTTTAAAACCCCCTACTGGGCATATTTTGCTAACCCTACATTTTCATTTTAAAAATTTCCAGGTATGGGTTTGTACTAAATTAGTTTTTCAGAAGTAGCTGGTTTTCCATAATCCAAAGCCTCACGATCCTCTGTAAAATGGGACATGATGTAATATTTAAATGTGTGTAATAAAAAGTATAGTATATCATGCCTCATGGGAACCCGAGAATTGGGGTCCTTACACGTATGATAGATATTGTATTTACGTCTATATGAGAGATACATGGAACCCATCATGAACTTTAGAGAGGCTTAGTGGAAGTGAAAACTAATATGTTATCTTCTTTATATGATAAAAAGTTTAAATGTGATAGAAATAACACGTTATTAGTTTCCCTTTCGCCATGAATCTCATAACATTCTTCCATGGTGAAATTATTCGATTAACCTTGTCACAATCTTAAAACTCTACATCACACCGGCAATTTATGAAATAACATTTCTACTGAATTTGATCTTCATTGATGTGTTTGTAAATAGTTTCATACCATCTGCACCATTTCATCAAATATGACAGGTCCTAATAGCATTTATTCTCCATCATCATTCAAGAACGTTGGAGCTCTACACATATTTCTATAGAGGGAATCATAAGGATCTATCTAAATAATTCAGTGAAAGATAATGTTTCATGAATAATATATATATATATAAAGGTGTTGATCCCAACATCCTTTTAAATCATGAGAATATGATCTCAACAAACAGATAGGGTTTTAATTATTATTTTTTAATTACCATCTATATTAGGATGATTCAATGTGGTTATAATAAACCCTATTTCAAGAGCTTGCTGAAGGAATCAATTAATCCTCAAGGTAAACATTAGATTCCATATAGACCCAATGCAATTTGGTACTCCAAGAAATATTTTCACTTCATTAATTTATATTCTAGAATGATGATCAACAGAGAAGTCTCATATTATAGTGATGAAGTGGGTTGGCATTGTAAGGTGATCGAATAAAACTAAATCAAAATTCTTCCCAATATATTTTTTGTTGAGTCCAGCAACAATATAAATGGGGATTTTTTCACATTTCTTTTAAGGTAGGGATAAAAAAACTAACATTGCCTAAAAATAAATTTTTCTTCTTTATGTTGCTGATATACCAAGAACTGAGAAAAAAAATATATTATATCTCCCTTCTTTCTATCTTATTAGTATTTTGTATGACTGTATAATTTCATTATTTTTTTGTAAAATTGAATAGATTACTTTGATATGAGTCACTGAGACGATATTTAATTCTGAGGCTCAGAGTGGACATAATATATTTCTAAAAAATTCATAAGGTTTATCAAATAAATGTGAATGTGGTTTTTTATATCATTTAAATCAGTCCCCGAATCAAAAATATGATGGCACCATTGAACTTAGAGAATAGACATTCATCCAGAAGGTGACTAGCTTTGACTGATGTGGTCCCAAAGTAGAAATAATGTTTTAAAAGTGAATAAAATAATTAATTAACAATTATATTAATTTCATATAATTTTAAATCTTATATGGTAACTCAGATTAGAAATATCAGAGTGTCATTATACTCTAGATGGTGTACTTCCCTTATGAAGAGCTTATCCTCAACCAACGTGGGTCGATGGTGATGGATAATATCCATAATTTTTATGAAAAATTAAAAATAAAATAAACAAGATTAGTATTTTTATCTTTTTAAATTGTGGTGGTGAAATGGAGTTGTAACATTTAAAATATAAAAAAATATCATAAATAAAATAGCATAATGGAACTGTAATGTTGAGTTATTGGAAAATTTTTCCTCTTTTAAGGATTTCACAGGGGTGCGTCCTGTAAATGTTGGGAGAAACACTTTGAATCCCAAGAGGATCGATATTAAATAACTACAAATGAAGATCACCAATGACATTGATCACCCCCCTTCTCTGAGAGATCCATTCCTTGATGATTGATTGAGGGCCTTCACAGACAAATTACCATTATTGATTAATTGTTCTTATGATTGAACTCCATCAAGGTAAGTGTTTAAATTCTTAAGAATTAGTTCTCCCCATTCTCCCCTTCAAAGAAAAGAATGTGGATCAACTCTCTATCATGTTGATCCACTAATGGATTTTCCTTGTGGGGATATGAAATATAATTTTTGGTTGACATGGGGATTAAATCTTAGTGGGTTATAATTAATATTTCGTGATTCTGTTAACATTAAAAATTCCAGACCAACACAAACAAAGTCCGATTTTTCATTTGAATATTCCTTGTGATTATCCCCGCCTATCTCTCCCTCATACATCATGGAGTAACAGACACCGAATCAATAGGTGTAGAGGCCCTCAGCCGTAGTGGATGCAAATGGTCATGGCGGTATGAGAGAGGTGGCACGCTAGTAGTGCGACACAATTTAAATTGGAGCCATCGATACAATGGGGAGATGGACCCTTGGTAGAGATGCAAGTCATGAGGATGGACATATCCTCGTGAGAAGACCTATGCTAGAGGATGTGGCTACTCGTTCTATGGGATGGAGGAGTGGCCCATAGTGGAAGGCTATTGTTGGAGCCGGAACACTGTCTGGGACCACGTGTAGAAGAGGAGGCCGACATCAGTTTTCTAGGTGTGGGGAGAACCGGACACTCCAAAGGAATCTGTGCAGGGGGGAACAAGAATGTTATGCAGCCCGACCAGTGGCACGAATCATGCCGCATGGTGGCCCAAGTGGTAAAAGAGTGGGCTCACCGATATGGGCCGAGTTGATGGGACACATTGGGCAGATGGAAATCCAATGACATAAAAGAACTGGCCCACCCATTGCACTAGGGTACAAATGAAACCAGGTGTTGGGAAATCTGACGTACAGTATCATGACCGAATCAGGTCATGTCCTGCAAGGCTCAATGGGCATAGCCTAGTGGCCTGGCCTGAGTAGGATGGAAGAGACACCACCGGGATGGGTCACAAAAAATTTGGTCGGGTCATTGGGGATCCCCAGGACTGGGTTTATCCAGTGGATATGACTATGTAAAACGGGGTCCGAATATAATCGGTCCCTATTTACAAAAATGTCAATATATTTGAGGCAGGACGTCCAATTGAAGCACCATCTTCAGAGTTGGGACCCTTGAGATGAAACAATCCTTTAGAAATAATCTATATGAGATTTTTTGGAATTTTAGATGACATTGATGCCTTGAAGATTATATTCTATTGGAATCAAGTGCATTATAAGCCAGAATTCTATGTCTGGTTGTGACACAAAGGATATAACAAGTGTGTCATAGTCATCATGCTGGACCAGAGTCATGTGAGTCTTAGTGATCCAATTGTCCTCAAGATGAATAGGTCATAGTGATCTAGATTTCTTATAGATGAGTGGGTCTTTGTGATCTAGAATACCTCGAGAAGAGCAGGTATAAGTGATCTAGATGGCCCAGAGAGGTGCAGGTGTAAGTGATCTAGTTGCCCCAAAGATGAGTGGGCCAATACAATTTAGTTGGCCTAAAGATTATTGGGTCTCAGTGTTCCAAGTATCCTATGTGATAAGCGGTCCCATATGTTGAATCCATCATAAATGTAAATTTCTATATTTACAATTGATAAATCTACTTTATATACCGTGGTTTGTACCTGGCGTGATATGTTTTGCATTGTGATCATGCTTTTTAGTTATGTTGTTTTTGTTTTAATGTGTTGATTCTTATCCCTACAGAGTATTGATTTACTCAAATCTATTTGGGCTATGACTTCACATATCATTTCATATGATGTTGATTGATTCTTAGACAGAGACCTCGGTGGTCCTAAACATGGTGGTTCTCCATGAGACAGGACATACATGAATAATTTTAATTCTTCCCACAGTTACTCTACACTTACCCACCAGGTGGCATATTTAGAGGATTAATTATTAGTGATCTTTTACTTTGTTATTTATGTTTTTTATAATGGGTTTGTATTCTGGCCCATTTAATTTCATTTTAAAGTGTAATCATAGATTTTGTCTTGTGATTGTTGTGGTTTACTTAGTGTTTACCTTTCCACAGTTTGTGTTGTGTGTGTGTGTACAACATTAAAGGAAGATCCACTCATTTTTTTGAATAGTCCTTTTTGGTGTTACTCTCTAGCCCCTGGCCTTTGTAAGGTTGTCTTTTGGTATTCATAGTTTGGGGACTAGAGGAAGGGTAATGAAAATGTTATATAAAATGAGGTATGTTCTACCAAAAAAACTATGAGTCTATAATTTTTATTGGTAAATTGTTTAAACTGATTCAAGTTTGGATATGAGGCCATAGAGTTGAGTGTTGTTGTAGAGGCTGGTATATCTATAAATTGGGATGCAAATTCTCTTTTCTGACATGGTATATGAAAACACGGGTTTAATGCATCATTGAGAGTTTTTCCAAGAACGTTTTGAGTCAGAGTTTGGTCACCATGCCTAATAAATTCACTACAGTTCATGTTGATCTCTTTCAAGATGACCCATCAAATACAACTATCCATTAATCTAGTGTGTGACCAAGAGTATTTACAACAATGAGATGAGGATTTGGTACATGTATTGTTTCTTGAAATGGAACCATCAGGAAATGTTTTAGTGATTCCACTTCTTATTGGTCAGCTGTCACTACAAACGCTACCAGTAGTGGATGGAAGTTGTCTTAGTTACGTTTATAAGGTCTACTAAAACAGACCTCCCATATTTAGGGGGATATATACCATTGGATAATTGAGTATTTGTTGGAGGTAGTGACTTGGTTTTTCTTCTTAGCGAAGACACTGCTTGACCATATTGTTGTTCTAGCAGCATGCCATCTCTAAGGATTTTTAGGGAGAATGTGGAGTTTTAAAATCCAAACTCATGAGGATACATCCTTCATCCGGTATGACATTTTGTGGATATTAATGAATGATTTCATGCCCTCGAAATTGTGCCTAGTGCTCATATAATAGCTTCTTCACTTATAGCATGGCATCCTGACAGTGGCTGAGTACTCTCTGAGGTTCAACTACCTCTCCCATTACACTACAAATATGGCGTGGGAACCTATCTTTAGGCCCCAGACCATTGATAAGTTACATAGATGAGAGATTAGGGCATATATTCTTTTTCTCATCATCCATACGCTGGCTGGAGTAAGAGAGGAAGGTTTAAT
Organism: Viscum album; assembly: GCA_963277665.1. Taxonomy (NCBI): domain Eukaryota; kingdom Viridiplantae; phylum Streptophyta; class Magnoliopsida; order Santalales; family Viscaceae; genus Viscum; species Viscum album. The sequence continues at coordinate 1,443,204,454 of OY728155.1, read as the reverse complement.
AGAATACAGTTTCTTCAAAGAGAAGGCACCAACCATGGGAGCTTCCATCGAGATATCGGTGTCCGAGTCATCAATGGAGGGAATATGATAGATGAACTATATTTAAATGTAAGATGAACATCTAGAGGAGGATCCCAAGACTTAGGGTCAGTGGTATGAGGCCATTGTGGATAAAGTTGTTAGCAGAGCACCTGGGTGTGCTACAAGAGCGGCAGGCAGGGACACATGGTCCGTGACTTTGAGAACCTCCACCAAATGATCAACGTATGGTCTAAGGGACCCAAGTTAGACACTGAGGTTCGATCTAGGTGGTCTTTAGGATGTTGTTCATGTCATGGTGGTAAACATAGTGGTAGGAGGTGGACAGAGGTTTGAAGTGCTACCACCACCACCCCAAGGTGTTCCACCATGGGCTTCAAGAGCCGGAGAACAGGGGCAAGGCTAGGCTCATGTTATGGTGGCCTATGACTGTGAAACTCCATAAATTATTATAGGTATGATTTTTATCATTGAAATATTTTTTATTGTTCTTATGGACATAGGTTACAGTCACTTATTCTTTTCCACAAACCTTGTTTAAATAATAGAGATTCCAGCAGAGCCGTTGGCTTGATCCTTATGGTTAGAGACTTCTAAGGGAGGGGATTCAATTATTTCACACTAGTTATGGAAATTTGAGATTAATCTTGGTGGTGAGAGATTCGATTAGGATCACCTTGTATTGACATTGTGGCCTTACAGTGACATCTTGGGTATGGAATGGTTATCAAATGTCCATGCCGAGATCTACTATTTTAGGTGCATAGAAAAGTGTGTATGTGGAGATGTGAATAGGTTTTCATTTATCAGTGAGAAGGAAAATGGAGTAGATCAAGATAAAATTGTGTATATTAGGGTATTTTAGATCACTCATTAGTTGGATAACATGAACCTCGGTGCAGTGGATGAGATGAGTCCACAGTTTTCTGTATTGGTGTACGAGTAAGCAGACGTCTTTCCGAATGATGTTCTAGTACTACCTGCTCAGAGATAGGTATAATTATACTGTGATATGTACCTCTATATGAAACCAATATCTACACCTGCATATCAGATGGTACTTCAGAGCACTGGGAGCTGATGGTACAGTTGGAGGACTTGCAGATGAAGGGTTTTGTGTGGCCCAGAATATCACCATGGGTATCCCAAGTATTACTTTCCATGATGGAAGACGAAAGCCAGTGGTTATACATGAAATTTCAGTTCCTGAACCTAGTGACCATTCATAACATGTACCATATACTGAGAATTGAAGACCTATTCAATATTCTTATGTGGGTGAGATGTTTCTCAATGATAAACCTTAGATCAGGTTATCACCAGATTTGAGTGAGAGATGAGGACATCTCAGAGAAGGATTTCCTATTTCTATATAGACACTATGAGTACTTAGTGATTCTGTTTTGCATGAAAAATTCCCTAGCTATGTTCATGGGACTCATGAGAAAGAACTTCTAGATTTATCTAGACTAGTTTGTCATGGTCTTCATTGATGAAATATTATTGTATTATGCATTAGATGAGGGGAACGTGATACACCTGAGGATTTTTCTAGACACACACTAAGAGAACCATCTTTATAGTAAGCTCTCAATGTGTGAGTTCTGTATACAAAATGTATATTTTCTGGGATATGTAAACTCAGAGCGTAGATTTGAGGTGGATCCAGTGATGAAAAGGAAGTTCTTTTGAGGAATCTCCCCAAGAGCATTAACGAGGTGCAGAGTTTCCTTGTGTTGGATGGGTAAAATAAGAGGTTTTTACCTAACGTTTACGAGGTGTAAACAACCATGGTGGAATTAATAAATAATGGAAAACCCTTCGTGTGGATAGAAGTATTTCAAAAAATATTTTAGCAGCTAAGGAAGAGCATGAAAAGTTCTCATATATTGAGGTTACCACAGGAGGGCACTGACAACGTGGTGTACTGTGATGTATCAGGAATAGGGCTTGGTTGTGTCCTGTTTTAGGGAAATCAATGATTTCTTATGGATCACAACACTTGATACCGCATGAGTATAATTATGTGACTCATGACCTTGATTTGGTAGCGGTAGTCTTCACATTGAAGATGTGGTGACACTACCGTATTGGTGAACAGTTCATCGTCTAATCTAGATAGAAGAGTCTGAAGTATATATTATCACATATTGATATGAATATGAGATATCATTATTGTCTAGAGCTCCAATGGTACTATGACTAATAGATATTTTATTCTCATGGAAAGGGGAATGTGGTGGATGATGCTCTTAATAATATATCGAGTTCAAAACTACTGAATGAGGTCTTAGAGTAGATGGACTTTCTACATATTTACTTTTTGGATAAATTTGTGGAAGCTTATATTAATTTTATGGTTGTTGGTGCTCCAACCTTACAACAAGGTAGGTTGGTGCAACATGAATATTCATTCTAGGTGAATAAATGATCACAGATGTCCATAGGCATTCCCCTATTGGATACTCAAAAGGTGGGGAGCACGTCATCCATTTAAGAAGACACACAATAGTACCAGCGGCGTTACTGGAGGATATGTTGAGGGAGTTCCATACATCACCTTTGGTTTTACATCTAGGTGTGGCGATGATGTACCAGGACCATTGACATTAGTACTAGGGGTCAGGGATGGAGTATGTAGTGGTAGAGTTTTACCTAGATGGATCACTTTTCAGTAGGGGAAGACCAAGCACCCAATTCCATTAGGTATGGAACAATACCCAGATGTACATGAGTAAAAGTGGGAGGGGATATAAGTATAATTATTCATGTGATTACCATGTACGTCTAGGGGTCACGATGCCATCTAGGTGATCGTAGACCGACTCAGCATGTATGCCCACATACTACCCATTCAAGAAATGGGTTCTGTAGAGATATTGGGATGCCTCTACATGAAGGATATAGTTCAACTCCATCATGTACAATCTACAATAGTCTCATATCATGATGCATGATTTACATATTGACTTTGTAAGGAATTACATGAGGATTTTGGGACTCAGCTGTCCTTATGAACAACCATTAACCTATAGACTAGTGGATTTATGGAGCAGAACATATAGACCATGGAGGACATGGTTCATTCTTACATATTCTATTTTGGTCGTTCTTGGGAGGGCCTACGACCATTGGTGATGTTTTTATACAAAAATAGTAACCACTCCACCATTGGAATGGATCCATTTGTGGCACTGTACAGATGACCATGAAGGTCACCATTATACTGGATAGACCCAGGAGAGCCAATGATCATGGGTCCAGATATGGAATAGGCTACCATTGGGATTGTGTAGGCCATCTGAGAGTGGATGAATACTGCACAGTGCCAAAACAATCCTATGCTTATAGATGAAGAAGAACCTCAGAGTTAGGGGAGGAGGGCCATGTATTTCTACGAGTCTCTCCTCAACGAGGGATATAGTTTTTTGTACGGGTTGGCATGTTATCTTTGAGGTTCATCAGGCCTTTCCCGATACCTCATATAGTGGCAAAGGAGGTGTACCCTAGGGATCAACCACCACTATTAGATAAGGTGCATGATGTCAGCCATGTATCCAAGATGATGTGATACGTGCACAAATCTTGTCACATCATCAACCATAGAGAGATGGATATTAATAATGGGGAGACATTCACTTAGTACTAGAAAAATATCGAGGATCAATAAGATATGATCCTTCGTGGATGTTAGATTACTATTATGTGGGTTTGTTATAAGTATAAGAATCTCCAAGAGATCATGTTGGTGTAAGAGGCTTAGATCTGTGCTCATTTCCCCCATTTTTTCATTATCCCTTGTTTGGGATTACAAGGATGTAAATCCCTAAAATAGAAAGTAATGTAATACCTTATAATTAAATTTTCTATTAAAAAATTAAATGGAATTATTTCAATACCATGCTCGGAGACGAAATTTAATTCTGAGGCCTAGAGTTTTCGGAACATATTCTTGTACTATTATTATGGTTCATTAAATAAATGTGTGCGGTGGTTTTATATCATTTAATCCAATTTCTAGATCAATCATTTGAGGGAACCATTGAACTCAGATCATCCAGATTCGCTTTGAATGGTCCTAGAATTGGACAATGCATGACAATAGTGGAAGGTAGTTTTGTCGATGAATAAAATAATTACGTGCCAATTATTTTATTTTCAAAAACTCATAACTCCTAGAATGTAACATGGATTGGATATCTAAGAGTACCATTGATATCATGATGATGTGTTTCCCTTAGGCAGAGCTAAACCCTAACTAGCATAGGCTGAAGGTGGAAAATAGATTTCATACTTTTTTTGAAAAATTAAAAATAAAATATACTTGATTATTTTATTTTTATTTTGAACTTTCAATATTTTTGTAGTGAATCAAAATTGTAACGCAACAAATGGGGATCATTTTCCGTGATGGATTCTTCCTGTGATAGATTTCCTACTAGGTTGGGGTTTAAATTCCTAGTGAATTGTATTTCAATATTCTCTACCTCTAAAAAACAACACAGATCAACTCTTTAACACGTTGATCGGTGGATGGATTTAACATTCAGGTTTGTCAAATATATTTTCATGTTGATATAAGGATTATATATTAGTGATTTAAAATTAATACTTCATGATATAGTAAACATGAAATAATCTGGACCAATAAAAATAAAGGATGGTTTTTCATTTTAGGGTTATTTTTAATTACCATAGTCTCTATCTCTATCTATGTTCTTTATGGTGAAATGTAAAGTAGAGCATAAAATATAAAGGAACCTAGATGTGGTGGAGGCCACCGACCACGACACCCAGTCCCCAGCGGTGAAGACAGACTGCGATACCTTGGCCATAGTGGAAGGCATGGGATGTTGGTAGTTGGATGTAGCTTCTTGGCTATGGCATAGGCTTATGCAACACAAAGTTGTGGTTTGAAGACCGCGACAGTGAGCTAGACCCACAGGTCATGTAGAAGGATCGGTCTGCGTGAGGATATCAGTGGTGGAGGGTCGCACCGCATTGGAAGATTGGGCTAGGGTAGTAGTTGGCCCATGGTCCTGGGATTTGTTTATTAAAGGAGGCCAGCCTTAGCCTGCCCTATTTGGAAGTAATTGTTTGCCCCATATGTGTCCGAGCTGGGGGGAAACACCCCGCAATGCTGGCAGGGCCACTGTCGTGAACCAGACTGTGTGGCTGCCAGGGTTAGAGAAGGGTTTATACACCATTGTGGTATAAGCCAATGGAAAAAACCAAGACACCAGGTAGACCCGTCTCGGAAAGAACCGGGCCTCCTAGTGTAGGATAGGCCTGATGAAACCGGTTTGCTAGGAGACCCGGTTGGCTGGACACACAACCCAACCAGACTTAGTCATGTAAAGCCTAAGGGGTCTGGCCCAACAGCCAGCCCTAGCTGGGCTTGCCCAAACCCCACTAGCTCGAGTCATGTTGGTAGTAGCGGGTCAGTTTATGCAGGACCACTGGGCCAGGTTTCTTGGGTTGGTAATCATTGTAAGGCCGGGCCTAGACAAAACTATCCCTTGTTTACTTAAAAAACAGTATCCTTTAGACCGTGAGTCTGATTGACGTGTCGTCTCTAGAATTGGGAACCTTGTGATGAAACATCCCTTAGGCATACTCTATGTTAGAGTTAATGGTAGTTGAAATGTGACCGATGGATTTAGGAATATATTCTCTATGTATAAATAAAACTACAAGCAGGAATCCTATGGTGGTAACAATGTGAATGATATAATGAGTAGTTTTTAGTGATCGGGCCGAAAAATTGAGGAACAGATATTTGTTATCCCAATAGACCAGAGAATAGCTGGACATACAAATCCAACTAACCCAGAGACGAGTGGGTCTACGTGATCTTAGTGGCGCAGATATGGGTGGGTCTAAGTGATCCTAATGGATGAGAGATGAGTGAGTCTATGTGATTCATCTGGCTGAGAAAGGATTTGGTCTCAGTGATCCAGCTGGCCCTAGGTACGATCTGGTGTAAGTGATCCAGTTGGCCTAGGAGATAAGTGGGACTAAATTATGAATCCTTCTATAGTATTAATTTTTAGCTTTACAACTAAATATTCTACATCCAATTCCTTGATTTGTACCTGGTGTGTGAATTATTTCATTTGGATCATGATTTGTGGACATGCATTGTGGTCTCTCCTCTATGGATTGTGGTACCTTATGAGTAATGGGTTACTCACCCCATCACAGGATTCAACCGCATGTCATGAGTATTTTGGTGGTGATTGATGATTAAATAGAGACCATGGTGGTCTACGGCCTGGTGGTGCTCAGTGAGATGGGGTGACGAGCATACATCAATGGAATCTGGTAGATACACCACACTTACCCCTCGGGTGGTGTTTTTCATCAGACATCTTGACAGTGATATTTAACTCCATATTGGTTGTAGTTATCATTTGTTTTCTATGTATTCTTTACAATTTAATTTTCTTTTTTATTTTACTCACTAGAGTAGTCTAGCAAGAGTTATTGTTTACGCAATGTTTACCTTTTTACAGTTTTTGTTGCGTGCATGTGTACATGTTTAAAAAATTCCTTCCTTTTATGGGAAATTCCTTTTCTATCCTAGTCCCTAACTCCTGTAGATATAAGGAGGGATTGGGTTATTCATAGAATAGGCCCTGGGGGATAGTTTTTGACAAAAAATTTAAAATCACCATACATAACTAAAATTCAAATCTCAATATAGAATGAATAACTATGAGGTTCCTTTATTAAATCCTTCCTCAAATCTAATAGGGATGGAATAATAACATGATTCTTGTACATTATTCTTCAATCATGTAGAAAGTTAAACTCGATAATATTTCTAAACCTCTTTTGCAGGTCAATATCTTCCATCATCCCCTATTTAATCCTCATATGGATTGATGTCTGAACATTCAATTAAGAAAGATATGATTATGCCACTTTCATAAGTATTTTCAGATATATCCTTTTAGAATCCAGAAATATCATATATTTTTACCCTTATAATTGATAATATAGATTGATCTTCTAGACTAAAATCATTGGTCATCGTGTTTTCTTCCCCATATTGTAAATGAATTGATTAGTCATAATATTTAATCAACTATAACTATTTTATCAAGCCCATGTTCAACTCTGTCTATGCGAATATATACTATATCATTTTTTATTGGATTATATATCACACATTTCCCTATAAAGATAACACCTCTTTATCATTAATGAATAAATTACCTTAGTTATTTAAAAATAACAAGTTGAATAATTTCATCCAAGAACCTTAAATTTTCATTCATAATAATCTATAATCAAGTTATTATATATAATAGCACATCCCGATCCCATCCAAGATACAAAAATATATTTTAAAATCCCTAATTCACTATATGGTAATGTAAACATAAGTGTGCCGACTAATCTTATCTTTAGTTTCGTGATGTTTTCATCAAGTTCATCCATCCATATTAAATTGGATCCCTTCCTAGTCAACTTGGTTAGTAGATTATATAGTCATTATAATTTCTCATCAAATGGCTGATAATATCAATCTACACTAATAAAATTATGGATCACACCCCCTATGGTTGTAATGTGGAATCATTAAAAAACAAAATTCATTGATGGATCTACCGATGTACCCTCTTTTGGGATTATAAGGCCAAAAAGTAAATCCATTTGAAGCCAACATTCAAAATTCTGAAAATTTTCATATAGTGTCTTCTTCCCTTGAGTGTTCAATACAATTCTCAAGTATACTTAATCTTATTTCTTAATATTTTATTAGATATGAATATCTTATACTATGACTACCACAAACTAATTAATGTAATCTCTAAACACTCTATTTAGTAAATTAATAACGATATCAGGGGAATTAAATAACCCAATGGCTTCACTACATATTCATAATGTCTATAGATTTCATGGAAGGATTTATAGGGTATATCCTCATACTCGACCCTCAATTAATAATATACATAATGATGTTTTATATTGGAAACATATTGAGATATGAATAGTTGATCAAAAATATAATTAATATGGGGTAAATGATACTTGTTATTATTTGTGAATGTGTTCAAATCTTGATAATAAATATAGATCCATCGTTATAATTCATTATTTTTAACAAAAAAATATGTGATGTCCAAGGGGAAACACATGGCTGGATGAATCACTTGTCAAAGAAATAATGGTGTTTCTTCATCAATTACTATAACCCAATTAGGGACTTTCCACATAGTGAATTTGAAATTAGTGTGACACTATATAAGATTCCTATTGAGAACTCCTATTCACATTTCAGTGGAAGACAAGAAAACTCTTCTGGAAAGACATCCACAAATTACCACATAGTAGGATTATCATTGTGGTCAACATTTCCCCCATCTATTTTAGATAAATACCTATAATTCATTAGAATTAATACTCATACAATGCATGTGATCTAAATAAGAAGTTTAATTTTATCATCTCACTAATAGATGATCATAGGTTGGTTTTTAATATCAAACATGAATTCCATTCCACAAAAATTTATGTTATATATTTCTAGAGTAATCTAATACATACCTAAGATGATATCAAATTGAACCTGAGGATGAAGGTTATGATTTAAATGAATAAATTTCCCACCAATGTCAACTAGAGATAAATCATATAATTGACATGAAAACATCATATTAATGGTTGTTTTCTGTGATAAATTTTTATCTAATAATTGAGGTGGATTCTTGTTGTAATTATAAAACGGATCATATAATAAAGACCTGGCTGATCCAGAATGAAATAATACATTAGTAATTCTATTGTGGATAGTATGTGTAACTTTAACAATGTGATATGACTCCAATAATTAAAAACAATTATCACATGAGAGTTCTCCTTTCCCCACAAATTTAAATGTTTCTATAATCTAACGTCGTCAATAAAATTTATATTTAGGAACTAGATAGTATAGTTCCCAAACTCCTTTAATTCAAACTCTAGAGTGTGGGTTTGTTATTTTAAGAAAAAGTATCCCTTTTTCATTTGTATCTTTCCTATTACCATTAATTCATTAATCAACATACCAATGAACTAAACTTAAAAACAAAACTTTTACTAGACCATTAATAAAATTACATCCATGATTCTTCCCATAATTTGTGAATAAAGTATAGATCAACTTCTTCAATATAGTGATTTTGAATTTTCTATTTTCCCCATATTTCTTTTTCTAACAAAACCATGAGATTGATACATAACTCTATCATCCATTTCCACCACAATATCATATCAAATGATTAGTTTATATATATTAATTTGTCTTATGGAAAATTACCTTTAGGGACCTGGTATGAAGCCAAAGATGTATCAATCATCCTTAATTTTATCTAGGCTGATAATAATAGTAGCATACCTCAGAAGTCTGGAAAATGTTTCCTCATTGGTACCAATGGATTCCTCATCAATTTTATTTATCTAAATGATATCATTATATATATTTAAATAATTATTTTAAGGAAATTACTTATTTTAAAATATTTCTTTGAACTAATTTGAATCCCTGGAGTCAATTTAATCTAGTTTCATTGTATCCTTGATGAGAGACAACCATTTATTCTCTTATGCTTCTAAACAGTAGAAAACCAAAATGACATTCTAATATTACAATGAATTTACAATGGACCAAATCATTTAATTTTAGATGATACATTGTTAAAAAACTATATGATAAGGATTTAGACTTAATATAGATGGTAGTTTCCTAATGAAGAAATCAATAGAATGTTTTCCCCTCCTTTTGTCGCTTCGATGTCCAACATGATTCATTTCTTGAGAACATTTTTTTATTATTTCTGTGAGATTTTCCAGACAAGATAACAAAAGTTTTAGCTACTAAAGAAGAATATAATTTCAATTTTCCTTAAATTTATCATTAAAATGGTTCCTTCATGTTCCAACAATTTCTTATAACCAAAAACTATTTTGTAAGTAACAATTATTAGTTTTAGAAAACCATTTAATCATGAAAAATATCTTATATAAATTCTAAACTATGAAATCTTGTTTTTTAAGCTACAGAACCTTATATTTAATATAGTTCAAACATGATCATCACTTTTTAAACTCGTTAATAATTCATTAAAAATAAAAAAAATTATCATCAGAATATCTCCAATGAGTTTCAAAATAGGTGTGCATCAAGGCCCATGTTTGTGCAGCATTTACCAATTACGTCTATCTCAATAAGTAGTTTTTACGATTTTTTACACAATGTAAATCAATAATAGTGCCAATTCCAATTTTAGTATCTAGAAATTTATTTATTGTTAGATAAACCACATAATTTTCTCAATAATTAAACCATAGGATTCCATCCTATAATCTAGATTTTCCTAAGGGATGTCACTGAATTTTTCACATACTAGTTTCCAAAGGTTAATTAAACATTTTGCTGATACCAATTAAATTGTCCCAAACCTCTCATAAATAAATATCACATATTTTTAATGAAATTACTCAATATAAAACATAGTTATCAACACTAGAATATTTTACTTATAGTTCCTTTTGGAATATTGAAACAGAAAAAATTGATCCATAAGTGAGCTGCATAATATCCCAATATATTCCTCATAATTAGAACTCTTCCTATACATATAATAAATAATTAAATTCTTCATATCATGGTGAATGAAAATAAAATAAAAGGTAAATTGAAATTCTCAATAAGTGTAAATAGAGGAGATACATAAGAAAAACATGAGCATAAGTGTATGAGAACATTAGAATATCTTTTGAAATCCATTCCACGCATATCAAAGATATTAATAATAAGTCATAGAATAATGAATGATCATTCATAATATATGAATCATTAAATAATCAACAAACATGGTCATTCAGAGGATAACATTATCATTAGAAATTTAATTTATGGAATACACATACGCATTGAAAATATTTTTCATATCAATCAAGAATCACTACAAAGGATATAACATTGGAATCAATTCACTACTGAAACCAAAACTATATCCATAGGTCAATTCACTGACCATGATTGTCGAAAACTGGTATTCTTGAATGGGGTTCCCTTACTATTACAGTCTTGTCTATCTCACGGTATATAAATCAATACCCAATGCATGGGAAAGAGATATTGGTATCACCTATATCAAAATGGTAATTATACTCATGTGTTCCACAAGATCATAAAAAATTAATCATATAATAAAATATTAAATGAAATGGGTAGATAAAATTTTCAATATATCATTTCCCTTATAAAAGAAACATGTTTCATAATCATTTCGTCATTTCATCATAGCATGACTTTTGAAATGATGTTGGTTTTATGAGAACTTATTCAGAATGTTTCTTGTTGAAGAGAAATAGGTTTCACAAACACGGTATAACAAAATCATTAAAGAATATTATAAAGAATATTAATGGTATCCTTGTATAGTATCCATATTATGGAATATATAACATAATAAAATGTCATATTTTATAGATAATAATTTTGAAAGATCATTTAAAATATTTCACTAAGAAAATACCATTTCTACTTTGAATAACAAATTTATAAAATAAAAAATATTAAAAATACATTTCTTTGAAAATAAACAAAGAATATTATGAAGTAATAACTAGGTAAATTATTTTTCATGAAATGATTTTTTTCTGTTCATTCCATAAATGTTAAATTTAGTATACATTATAAATTTTTGATAATTTAAATACATTAATTGTTTGGACATCACATATATATTCCATCGAAATGTTTTTAAAAGTCAAAAATGTGTAAAAATTTCATATATAAATCATTATATCATTTTTAATTTTATTTAGGAAACATGGTTTTGGATTAAAATTTATTTCTAAATGAAGAGAGAAATAATTACATAATTTTTAAAAAACATTTTTTTTAATTTTTTCTTGTACGAAAGAGTTGAAAATTTGTACATATTAAATGAAAATATCATAGAAAACCACATGTGAATAAAATTAATGATTTTTATTACAAATTTATCGAAATATATTATTATTTTAAATATAATGATAAATTATATTGATATATAATGGGATTGTAATGTAAAATCATTACCAATTTGGAAAAAAGGAATCAGAACCCCTATAAGGGATTAGAATAAATAAGAACATAAAATAACAAGAGGATAAATAATGTCATGGAATTAAAAAAAATGTGATGTGTACACACATCTTTAAATGAGATAGGTTCATTACATAAAATATGTCTAAAAGAAGGAAAATTTATTCAAAAATATGTTACTAAATTGTTAACATTTGAATACTAAACCCCAATGAAACGCTAAATAATAAAATGTATAATTAAAGAAATTTTTTTGGGGAATCATAAAATAAATTATTGGGAAGTATATATACAACATAAAATAAATAAATGGCGAATATCATATATGTCTCACTGAAGTAAAATGTGAGATGAAAATCCATTACATTATGTCTTAACTTCTGTTATACACTTTCACAATTATTATATATTAAATATATTATATTTATAAATATAATATATAACTATATATATATATATATTGACATATGATTCTTTTATGGCAATTTAATTCAATTTTTTACTGATTTCATGTTAATGTGACATGTTGGGCATCAATAAATGTGCCTTTCGTGTGTGCTTTGATTTATTATTTTGGACCCTATTACATAGATCATGGTTTCCTAAATTTTATACCTATTGAAATAAATATCATGTAAATTCCATACTTATTTATGAATATCATTATATTAAATTTAGTAATAGGAAATTAAATACCCCATTCATGGAATTAGAAGGTAGTACGTACACATGATCTTTGATTCCATTCTCTTTTTAGATTAGAAGAAAGAAATATAAATGGAATATTGTAATTCAAGAATAATATTTTATTTCGTATAGATATTATAATTTCATTAAATTTACCATTATTAAATTCCATGTAAAGCCTTAACAAATTACATCTCTTTAGGAGGAGGTAGTTCATCTTAAATAGAAATAAAATTATCGTATTCCAAAAAATGTAATGTATGAGTAAATTTGGGATATAATAAATAAATAACCAAAATAAACCATAAATATCATATGTAGTCAATAAATCCATCAAATTTATAACATTTAAAGGTTGTAATAGAGAATTAATAACACTTTTTTGTGAAGAGGTAGTACACCATACAAAAAAATAGTGATTCCGTAACACATTTGAGGAAAGAGGAGATGGTTGTATGTTATTAAATTAAAATAATAACGTCTCATTATATGGTAGATAATAATTCTATAATATCATATTGTTATAAAAAATATTTATGGAGTTGGAGGAAGAAATAATACAATAATATTCACTAATGAATGTTATATATTCTTTTTGTATCCTCTATAGGTTTTCACCAACCACATTCTTATGTATTATTTCAGTACAATATAAGGATTCTAAGATGATATAAGAAAATATTAGAAGTGGTTTGGAGAGGTATTTTTTTTAAAAAATAGTATTGATGGTGTGAAGAGGATATGATAGGGGGTTTGCTTTTATTAGTGAGTCTAGTGGCACAATTATAATTATTTTGAAATGAGTTAGGTGTACCCAGGTCGTTACATTCATATGTTTTCCAATAATGAACCAAACTAGAACCTAGATGGGTAAGGTCAAAATATTTTCCAAAAAAAGGTTTTTAAATTTTTGTTGGTTATTTATAACACATATCCTTTTAGTTTAACCCCCAGTAAACATATTATTAATGTAATCGTGGTAAATAATATTTTACTTTTTTCTAAATTCCTTTTTTCCATAAATAAATGAAATTATGAGAAAATATAAATATTTTTTATTAAAAATATGAAATATAATATTACAAAAACTATTAAAATATATGGAATAACTTATTTTAAAATTAATAATAAAAAATGTGGGAATGTCATGTTTTTAATGGAAAATGTTCAAATGTTCAAAAGATGTTATATCAAAAGTCGATAAGAAAATTATTCCAATGACCTGAATTGGATGACATGATATTTAAATTGGAATTTTTTTACTTTAAACCCAATTTAATATATAATTTAATATTATATATATGTTAAATGAAAATAATGTTTTCAATTTAAATTTAGAATTTTTCAAAAAAATTTAAAAAATGAAACTTTCATGAAAAATATAAAAAAATCACACTATGATAAATTTGAAATTTTTATTTAAAAATTTAAATTAATTTTTTGAAAACAATTTTCTAAATTTTAAAAAAAATATTAATATAATTATTATTCATAAAATACAAAAAAATCATTTCACTAAGGTAAAATTATTTTTGAAACACTTAAAGACTTTTAAAAATTAATTACTTTTCCTAAATTTGTCTTCATTATATAAATATATTATAATTAATATTTAAAATATTTTTATTAATATTCATATTGTTAATTTTATATGATATGTTATAATTTTTACATTTATTTAATAATAATAATAATAATATATCATGTTTTTTTTTTGAAATTCAATGTGGATCTTAACAAAAACTAACATGTCGTTGCATGAAACACATGCTTAACATGGAGTTTTTTGTAATGCAATATTTATTTTTATCTGTATGTAACAAAACATATAAAATAAATATAATTTATATAAAAATAATAATAATAATAAACTGTTTTACATTTGTGGAATACACATAAGTTCCAAAAATATTTTCTTTAGCAGTAAAGACTCAATGAAAAAATTGTCATAATTGAATGGGTTCAATCACCAAAAAAATATAGTATTAAAGGTTTACTTACAAGACATTTATAGTGGATTATATCCATTACTAAACAAGGTTAACTCCCCATTTCATTTATGTTTATTTCATGATATAAAAATTATTACCTAATGCACTAGAGCGATATATAGGTCCATTATGTAACATAATGAAAATATTACATACATGTGCCACAATATCAGAAAACATTCATCATATGAGAACCCATATAAATAAATGGGTTTCGTAAAAATTTCATCTTATTAGAACATAAGGAAAAAAATATTTATTACTAATCAAGTTATCACTACTTCAAAGTATAAACCATTGAAAAAGAATATGGTTACATGATAATATTATAACGTTATAACCCATTGTAGGGAAACTAGATAGATAAAAATATTATCATTATAAACATAAACCATATAGAGAGATAAAAATAATTTTATCCAATGATCATATCAATAATAAATAATAAGAAACAGTAATGATGTCATCTAAGTTGGAAAATTATTTTTAAAGATAAATTTCAATATTTATTAACAAAAATAACATTTCTCAGAAAATAAAAATTAAAAATGTTATTTTCATAAAATATTTTTTAAATTCATTACAATAAAAATTAACACAAAACATTATAAATAAATAATTTAAAATTATATAGACCAAATCATGGGGAGAATAACTTATCAACTTTGAAAAATACATTTTTAAAACACATAACACTTTCAAAAATATTTTATTTAAACATAAATTTTGAATCTTATAGTGGATTATTTAAATAATTTTGTGGTCATGATGGTGGAAAATACCATACACATTAATGAAAATATTAATTTCTCATTTTTTATAACCCATTTTAGGGAAACTAGATAGATAGAAATATTATCATTATAAACATAAAACATATAGAGAGATAAAAATATTTTTATCCAATGATCATATCAACAATAAATAATAAGAAACAGTAATGATGTCATCTAATTTGGAAAATCATATTTAAAGATAAATTTCAATATTTATTGACAAAAATAACATTTCTCAGAAAATAAAAATTAAAAAAGATATTTTCATAAAATATTTTTTAAATTCATTACATTGAAAATTAACACAAAAAATTATAAATAAATACTTTAAAATAATATAGACCAAATGTTGGGGAAAATAACTTTTCCACTTTGAAAAATACATTTTTAAAACACATAACACTTTCAAAAATATATTATTTCAACATAGATTTTAAATCTTATAGTGGATTATTTAAATCATTTTGTGGTCATGATGGTGGGAAATACCATACCCATTATTGAAAATATTACTTTCTCATTTTTTATAAAATATAGTCATTCCTTATTTTGAAATATAAATGAACATTAATTTTATTATATTTCATTAAAAGTAAAAAAATGGTAAAAATTAATTAATAAATCATTTGGGGAATGTTAAATAAATTTTGAAATTTTTATTAGAAAACACTTATTTAGATGAAAAGGGGTTTAAAAAAATGTAAATAAATATGATTTTCCAAAAAATTATTCTTTAATAATATTCATTACATGAAGAGATTAAAATTAATTGAAAAAATTAAATCTAACTAAATAAGTATATAAAAAGAAATGTCATTTGTTTCTTGAGAGATAGATCATAAGATTTCATAGTTGGAAGCATAAACACAAAAAATCTAGATAAATGATGATAATGAATAGTAAAACCCATAAAACTCTGAGGAAATTAAATTGTAAGAACAATTAAATAATAAAAATAAATAAAACATAATATATCACGAGATATACACCTCATAAAATAAGATAAGTACAGAGGATAATTTATATCCCAAAAAGACATATTGAGACGAAAATTTGTTAACAATTTGGTAACTTGTGAACTGTAAACCCAATTAAAGGGAGATCCAAAAATGTTTATATAAATAAAAATAATATGCATTATATCATTGTAAAATAAATTCATGTTAAATATATATGCCACATTAAATAAATAGATTTTGAACATGGCATGCGTCTCATATAAGTAAAAAAAGAGAAATGGAAATCCATTACCTTAAGTATCAAATCCAGTTATACGCATTCAAAAAACCTATATAATAAATATAGGATTAACATTAATATTTTTTAATAACGTAATCATAAATTTTATACCCTATATTACATAGTTTTTACCATTTACTTCATATTTATTAATAATTTATTATTAAAATCGTGTCTTGGGTATTCACAAATTTTCATTTCATTTAGGTTTTGATTTGTTTTTTATGGCCCAATTACTTTGATCTTAGTTGAATATTTTACAAAATTTTAACCACTATATAAATATAATAAATATTCCACATATAATTATTTATATTAACCCAAAACTTTTATAGATGTAGAATAAAATACACCATTCATGGAGAACATATATCCTTTGTACGCATGAACAATGTTTCAATTTTCCCAATTGAAAAAATTAAATAAATTTAACATATATATTATCATTATAGAATAATTTTTATTTAATATATGACAAATAAATTAAAAACATTTTCCAAAATTACCATCCATTCAATGTGTAGGTGATAAATTAAATACATCGCATTGCATAGAAATGGTCCATCGTACACACAAACGGGGTTATCGTATCCCTCATATAATATAAAGTAAGAAGGTATATGTGATATAATAAATATAATAGTTTAACTATTTTAATAATATATTATATATTAATTTAATATATCTCTATTACCATCCTTGTCAAACAATTATGAAAAATACATCACATCAGTTCGTGAGGCGGTAGACTTTCGTACACAAGTGCAATGTTATTGCTTTCCTACATTTTTATAGTTTAAATGGTAAAATTGTTATTGAAATACTTGAGGTTTAAAGATATAATAAAACTAATATATTAATAAAAATATACCATTATGTACTTCAATTATTGATGCTGATGGAAGAAGAATAACATTGGATCGTGAGGTGGTAGTCTGTCAAACAAATGAATGACAATTTAATTTCAAATATCATGGAAGATGATATGTATATAATTTATGAAATCAAATAAATAAAATATAAGAATATGTTTAATAATGATACATTATTTAATAATAATTTAATAATATTTTAGGGAGATGGTATAAAAATTATGAAACACATAGTAAAAAATATTACTACTTTTCTAGACAACCTATTTAGGTCTGAACTGAGTACTCCATTGATTGGATTAATATACTCACCAAGGCCAATATGTTGAGGATATAGAAATAATAAATATATTTTGGTGGGGATTATTTGGACTAAATAGTTTTTAATGTGTTCATATTTTATTAGATGGGGTTCTCTATTATATGTAATGAGTGTCACGAACATGTTATTATTGAAAAGAAAAATGTTTACCCATGTTGTTTCACAATACACATGGATCCAAAATGGACCATTTATGAATAATTCAAATTATATTGTAGAAATATAGATAAAAAATAAATGCACTTCAATATTTGATTTCATTTTAACATTATATTTTCAGTTTAACTTTGGTATATCCATTTTTATCTATCGACAACTAAATTTTAATATTTTTGTTTATCATTAATGTAAAAAATTAATTCTATCTTGATATATAATAATAATTATTATAATTAAAGATATGAAATAAGTTTTCCCAAATTATATTTGTATATGAGAAAAAATAATTTAATATTTAACCTGCAGAAGTGATGATAATGTTATTTTACAAAGATATAATGTTCCAAAAAAACCAGAATGTTCAATATTTATTGAAAAATATATCTATAATAAATATTCTCAAAAATTCAACAAATTATAATTTTTATGTTATTATTTCAAAAATTAACTTAATTTTTTTGATAAATTTACAAAATGTATCAAAAAATAATTTTAAATAAGTCCACAAAAGTTGACTAAACTAGTTTTAAAAAAAATACAATTTTAATAGAAAAACTGGTTGTATTATTTCCTCGGGATTAGACAACAAATATGATGCCTTTGAATCGATTTAATAATTATATAATATGTATTTCATTAAATTCATTCACTAAATTTTATTTCTTAATTTTATTAAAATAAAACATGTTTGTACATCTAAAAAATGTTTTTCAGAAAAATAATTTTAATTTTATAAAATGGGTTTTATTTTAATTTTATATTAATTAGTAACTAAATAACAATATTAATATTAATGTTTATACAATATATTTTCTTAATATAGTTAATCTAATTCATATTATCCAAAAAATGGAGAGGTGATAACTATCATATAAAATAATAATATTTTAGTAGTATGTAACATTTATATAAAACAAGGTATTGTGTGTAACACAAGATAAAATTATTATTTCATGTAATAGAAGTAAACTGAGTGTTTAATGTAATTACGGTTATCAATGTAAATTTATTGAAAAATAATATTTCAAAAAATTTAAATGTGTTACATTCTTCCCCACTTAAAAATAATTTCCCCCTCGAAACACTGCCACATTGATACAAACAACAGACGAAACTTATGAATAATTATATCCTTAGGATTCATGTATATTAATAATTCTAGTGGGGTTTTCACTACAATTTGACAAGATGGGTGATATTTTATCAAATAACATTCTCTTTACAATCCCATATCTCCCCTAGATATCCCTCATATGAAAAACACCACTCCTGTAGTACAAATTATGGGTTTTGAACATGCGATGTACCAATTATGTAATTCCATAGTAGTGATACATGTAATAAATCATATAATTGAGATAGGTAATTTGGATTCACCATGTGATAATATAAAATCCCAATACAATCAATAATTTCAATAGGGATGATATACTTAGGGACTAGTTTCCCCTTCTTTCAGCCATGGGAAAATTTGGTGAACCACCTTCTCAATAACATCAAATTATAGATCATGTTGATGATTTTGTACATAAATATTCTATGGGAATTTTTCCCCTTATGTGTTACTGGATGGATGTCACCTTCTCTTCTATTTCATCAACTAGATTTTGTATCATGATCCTTCTTTTGGGAACATCATTCCAGCACCATTGAGTTTTACCATTCTTTCCCTAGAGGGATTCATTAGGGTCCATCTAAATTATTTACTGGAAGATATTGTATACAAAAATTAATGTAGAGGAAGGTATTGACACCAAAAAATAATGAAATACATACAAAAGATATTATCATTTCATCTATGGGGGGAATTATTTTCTTCGATAGACCATCTATCTAAGGATAATACATATTGGTAAAACTCATTCTTATTCATAAATCCTACTAAAGACTTCAGTTGAACATTGAGTTAAACTCCAGATCCTGATCTAACACAATTACTTGTGGTACTCAATGAAAACATCAACACCCTTAATCGATATCTCAGAAAGATGATCCAGAGATAAATAAACTATGATAACGATGGATTGTGAATCATTTTTATGGTTATTGAAAATAACCCATGTATACTTTTACTATTTAGATATTTATCAGAGTCTAATGACATGATTAATTATGATGTTTTCCCATTTCTATTCTTGTATTGATAATCACTATAATATACTCTATGAATTGCTTCTCTTAACCTGGAATTGATGATTTACCTTGTACTGAGATAAATAATCATTAATATTTAACTTCATGTTGTCCAAACATAAATACTCTTCGATATAGTCTAGTTGTTGGTTTTATACTCTTTTTTTCAGTCAGTTGTGGGTTCATTCCTTGTGGATTTTCCATATATAAGATTTTCATTCCTAGATTATGAGTTAACCATTTTCCAAAATAATATTAATATTATTCATAAAAATATTATAAATTATTATATCCCACAAATAATTTAACATATAATTTATGATAAACACTAAAGGCTTTAAATACTTTTAATATTAATTCCCAAATATGTAATGTAAATCTTCATCAAATACATTTTTCAAATAAATCATATAAACAACCAAAATTTTCTATTTCAATTATTTTATTCCAAAAATTACATAATCGTGATAAGGGTATCTATTAATTTGAAGGTATGATTGACCTTAATCTCATAGTCCATAATGTTATCTATAAATCGTTAGTTAATATTATATATTGAAATATATTTTCTCAAAATTATCATAATCCTTAGTTGCATCATTATTCATAAAACAAAAATACTATTTTTAGAAATACTTATACAAAATAATCCTAGAATCCCAACATAAAAATATATCAATCATTTTGACTCAATGGTTCATATGGAATATTTCATTCCTTGGACTATATTCTAACACATGGATTAGGGATCTAACATGGACAAAGAACTTGTTATGTAAAATTATACATTAAACTCATCCATAATTCTTCACCAAATGACCATATTTCTCACACAAAATACATCTTACCTTGAAATTTGGATAAACATAATGATGCTCTTTCACAACTTATTGACATATAGAAAGGTGAATATTATTTCACCTATGTTAAATTACTCTTGAAAACACTTAAAATTTGATCATACTATTATTTAATGATTAGTAATGTCACTAATTTTCAAGTGGATAAACATATACTGTGATAAATGATTATATATTGTGAAAATATATTTATCTCTAGAAATAATACAATTTTGTTTCTCATTGTTACCTAATTTTCAATCATATTTAGAGTTAATAGGATTCATTCTAGTTTGATCCATTGATTAAAACAAATAATCCTCGTCTGTGAAACAATAGTCATAGTAGAATCCCACATTATCATAAAAATAACTTATATGATTTCTAGATAATGTCAACTATTAAATTTATTAAATGTCAGTTTTAGCCTAGATTATTCATACCCCACATATATTCAAATCCCTCATGACAGTTCATATAATGTAATTGAATTTCTGAAGCATGTCATTTAGGAGTGTCAAACCAAGTGTGCAGTATAGACGGTTATTTTTTCACAATGTGAGGATTATGTCAAACTCAATGAACTTTTTTCAGAGTTATTACAACTAGGTACCTCTATTCTAGAGCCATACACTCCTGTATTATCTAGAAAGGTATGCTATTTCTTGGAAGCATATTCCAATATCCTATTCCAAATTTTATGATATTTTCTTGAACCTAAAATTATCCTTAGAATTATCATTAATGATTTACCTAGACATATATATAGATTTATACCTTGGGTTCTCACTAATTTTTTCTTATCCTGATTTGTAATTGTTAACTAATCCTTTCCTTTAATTCCAACAGAAGATACATAGACTTCTCATTAATAAATATTAAATACAATTAGATTAATATTCAATACATTTCATGAATACTCTCTTGAGGACTATAAATATACAAAATATTTTTATTTATTGAACGAACATAAATATCACCCATAAAAATATTCATGTATAGTACTCCTCATAAGAATACCCTACTTAATACCATTAAATATATCATGGGGAAAGGAAAAATATGAAAGCTTGTAATAAAATTTTAATTAAGGGTAAATAAGTTATATATCAACATATCTTGAGCATAACGGTATGATAACCTGATAATAAATATTGAAAACCATACTGAATATATATTATATCATAAACTCGAGTAAAAAAATTAATCATAGTAGTTTATAGGCCATGAATCATAATGGAATTATACTACATTATATAAGAGAACATAACATTAGAATAAGTCATAGACCAGTGGCATACACATTGGTATAGAATATAATTTCCTTAGTCATTCCAAAATTATCATAGAGGAATGATTTCACTAAAAAACCATCATAGTAGTCATGTTTCACACCTAATATTGGAAAATTCTTTTACTAAACTTGATCAACTACCCATTATAGTTTTGTTCATATCATGAGATATAAATATTTACCCAATGCATTGGAGGGAGATATTAGTCCCACCCACCAAAAAATGAAAATCATACAAGGTTTCTACGCT
This sequence comes from Viscum album, assembly GCA_963277665.1. NCBI lineage: Eukaryota > Viridiplantae > Streptophyta > Magnoliopsida > Santalales > Viscaceae > Viscum > Viscum album. The sequence continues at coordinate 1,443,181,765 of OY728155.1, read as the reverse complement.
ACATCATAAATCACTCGTCATATCGGATCCCGTAAAAACAACCGGGTTTCATAAATTTTGAACCATAACATAACTTATGGAATAGAAATAGTTCTCATAATTATTTTATCACTACATAATTGCAAAATTCATGAAAAAATAAGTAGTTTTAAAAATGTTTTTATCCAGGTATAACCCATGGAAGAGAAAATAGGTTTTTTTAAAATGTTTCGCCATAAAAATGATATATAGAGATACTAATAATGGTATACTTGAATCATATCCCATGTTATCATAAATACCATTAATGATTTCATCTGATATAGTGAATGATTCAGGAATATCAGATGAAATATTTCTTGAGGACAATAATATTTAATTTTAAAAAATGTTTTTTAAAAAAATTACAATGTTTTTTTGAAATCATATTCATTGTAAATAAAATATTTAAATGATAAAAGAATATTTGAAATTAATTGAGAACATTTCTTGGGGAAAATAGTGATTACAATTTTTAAAAACGTTTTTGAAAATCATAAATCATTTTAAAAATACTTATCATTGAATATAATGATTTAAAAATACAAATGATTATTTAAAACATTCAATGGTCAGGGTGGTAGGAATTTACACCCATGTGAAAAACATATTTTTTCACATTTTAAGTAGAATTCATAGAGGGTTAATTTTAAAAAATTTATGGATTTTTATTTTTGAACATTTTTTTAAAACACAAATAGGGGTAAAATGTATTTATTAAATGTATTGATTAATTTTAAATCCTTTTGTTGTTTTTATAAAACATGGATATGGAAGTAACAAGGTCTTTCGACCTAAAAGAGAAAAAATGATTGTTTTCTTTAAAAATGTTGTTTTGGAATATTATATACATTAGTAAAGAAAATGAAGATAAAACATTAAATTTATTGGATATATCTAGAGGATAATTATAATCATGGGTTTATTGAGAGATTAATCATAATATTTCATCATTAGAATCATATATATAAACAATCCCAAAAAATGATGAGATTGTATCATAAAACCCATCTCACATTGGTGAGCTTGAATCATAATCCCCAGAAAAGAATAAAAGTAAACGAAACATAAAACATAATTATAATTAATATATTAACGATATTAAAATTTATAAGGGGTCATATATGCACATCATAAAATAATACAGGTGCATAACATGATGCATCTCTCAATGATGAAACTTAGAGACAAAATTCCCTTACAGAGTTTGTAGATTTTAAACAGTAAACCCCATCAAAGGGAAATCCAAAAATGAATATGTAAATCCAAACAATTATAAGTATAATAATTATAAAATATATTCTCCATAAAAATATACCCTACCTAATATAAATATGTGTTGAATGTGAAATGTGAATACACTAACTATAATGTGACAAATAAATCCCTTATCTAAAGTCTTGAAATCCATCATAAACATTAAAATACACTATATAATAAATATAAATTTATTATAAATCTGTTAAAAAACACAATTATATTTAACATACCAAATATTATTTACATATGAAATTTTATTACCTAAACTTGAACAATTCCGTGTTAAAATAACTTGTTAGGTTATAATTTCATTGTTTTCATGTACGTTATAATTTTCAATTCTCAATTTTCGTACATTGATTGTGTTTCCATATTATCAAGAAATTTTAATTTGATATAAATATAATAAATATTTATAAAATTTTTAATTCGATTAATAAATAAAATTAATATATAGAAAATGAAATACACTGTTCAAGGAGATGTTATTTGATACGTATGCATGAACGTTATTCCCATTATCTCGATGGATAAAATGAGAGAAACTGAAATAATAAATTAGATTTAGAAAGAATTTTTTATGTAATATATATCAAATATATTTATTATAATTGCACTTATAACCCTCCTTGTAAAGAGTTGCTGAAAAAATCACGTCACATTGTGAGGAAATAGTCCATCGTACACATGAACGTCATTATCTTATCTCACCTAGAATATAAATAAGATGTTATATGAGATATTATAATTCCAAATGTACAATTTATGATTCTAATAATATATATATATATATATATATTAATTTATTATTTCATTATTTCTATCCATGATAAGTAGAAATGAAAAACACATGGCATTGTTTCGGAAGGTTGTATTCTGCCGAACGCACAATCGACCTTATTATATTCAAATGGAATATGAGTAAAGAAGATAGATATGGTATTATAATAAATAGTTATAATAATATAATTAATATCATATATAAATATTAAATCCATAGTTATATCTAAATGTGAGAGTTGGTGATTGAAATTGAATAACATCTTCTCGTGAGCCGGTACCCCTCCGTATACATGATTTACAATTTCATTTCCCATGATGAAGATATAGATATAATTTTTTTCATTAAAATAATAATATATCAAGTATATGTAATATATTGGATTTATTATTTCATCATAACATAATAATATGTTAATACATTAGAATTATATGTAAAAAATGCATAGTAATAACGTTTACCTTTTCCCTGGACAACCTCACTAGGTTTGGCATAAAGCCTTCATATATTTGATTTATGATCTCAGAATGGCGTAAAAATTAATTGTTTTAATAAATAAAGATATTTTTCTAGTTTTTTATTAACCAAATGGTTTTAGATGTGTGAATAGTGTAGGATATGGGGTGGCCTTTTATAAGTTAGCTGAGTGGAACACTTGTAATATTTGAAATGAAAAAGGAATACCTATATTTGGGACTTGAGACAAAAAATAAAAATGGAGTTTTATAAATAATGATACATTATAAGGTCCAAATATGGATATTAATTATATTTAATTCATGTTTTTAAATCATTTTATCCCTTATAGTGTTTGTTTAGCCTCTTCATAAATCTATTTTTACCTTAACAATATAGAATAATTTCTTCTATTTTTACTATTTATTATGGGAAAAAATAATTTAACCATGTTAAATAATTTGAAATTTTAATATTCTAAAAATTAAATCCATTATTCTTAATTGAATTCATATATATAGAGATATGTTTTAAAAAATTAAACCCTCAGGCGTAACAAGAAAGCAAGTTTCCAAATAGAAAATGTTGAAAAGATTAAAAGGGTTATATATTAAAATTTAATATTTAATTTAATATAATGAAATAAATTGGATTAAAATATATATAATTGATATAATTTTACATTAAAAACAATCAGAAGATATTTATACAATTTTAAATAATGTATAATAAAAGATAATTCTAAAGAAAAACATCTATTTTTAGTATTCAATGATAAAATCCTCTACTCTGATTTTTCTAAAAAAATAATCATAATATGATTTTGATATATTCGTTTAAAAACTGAAATTTATTTTTGAAAATAAATTTCAAAAAATTATCAATAATTACATTAAAATAAGTACTCAAAATGTGGAACAATTTTCTTTTTAGGAAAATGTTGTTTTATGAATTAAATTTAAATTATTCTTATCTCATTACTATAAAACACAAAAGATGAATTTTGTAAATTTTATTCAATATATAATATATTAATTTATTTTATAAAAATGAAAAAAAAAATATAAAATTTTTGTTTTATATTCAAATGGTTTTATTTTCTTTTCCAATTAATTATTCTCTCGAAATTAATTTATATACTTGTGTAATCTCTATGTTTTTATAATTTAGTTAATCATATTCATACTATAAATCATAATGTCTTGGAGATAACTATAATAAAAAATACTAATATTTTGATATTATTTTCTATTTCATATAAAATTGGTATTTTCTGTAATGTAAAAAATAAGGTTGCATAAGACAATCCAGACTTGGTTTATTATGTAATTTAAAAGACTGAAATCATTAAATTCATTTCAAAAAATAATTACCAAATTCTCGGTGTGTTACAAACACAATTAAAACCCCACTATCCAAACCATTCACACTCACGAAAAATAATCTATATAGATATTAAAATCATACATTAACCATGTGCCTTGGTATTCCTTACCCAAAATCCCCATTTCAAACCCCCTACACCAAATAACTCCAAAACCAGAGAAGAAACAAAACGTACAAATTTTATATACTAATGACAGGGTGGTTATCACAGTCTTCTTATTGATAACCCAAAAAATTATCTAATACAACATTGGATACTGTGCACTTCCATACGGCCACATTATATGATTAAAACCTCATAATATTTAGGGATTTTCTATTTCCCTTCTGTGGTATATCGATTTATGGGTTATTCTATCATCTTACTATAATTAGAGGTATAAATGAACATAAATGCTTTTTTATAAAGATGTTTTTCCCAATATACTGAATTTCATCAACTAGAGATGTGATCCTAGGAAATAAGAATGCACATGTGGATTCATTTCCTGAATAATAAGAGGAATTTGGAAGTATTTTCTCTACATTCCCATCTACATATTTATGAAAAAAATTATAAATAAACACATATGTGAGAGGATTCTCCCAGTGGTTTGTGGAAAAATATATTTTATAGAATTTTGTTCTCTAGTAATGAAAAATTCAATCCATTATTCAATATATTATATCAATCAAGTATAAAAAATCATAACAATTTGAGGCATGAGTTATTAAAAAAACTTGGGGATCATTTAGTGTAAATAATTACCTATTAGGAAAAAAATTAGATAATAAACTAGTAGAAATTTATTCACTTTAAAGACAATTTGATCATGATCATGGTTATTCACATTCTTCAAATTTTCCATGCCATCATTTTATTTATTAAAATATAATACCTTACTATTATCAATGTTCTAAACTCTAGTATTCATATAAGTATTAGGTAGTAGTATTTCTTAGACAAATATTTCACTAAGAACCACAATTTAATTAATAATACTTTATGAAAAATCTGATCCTTAGGTAGTTATAAAAAACAAATTACCTACAATATAGAACTTATTTTACATTATACATAATTGGTATCAATAAGACCAAGGTCCACATTCATATTATGAATCAACATCATTTAATAACCCCCATCTCACAAAAAAAAGATGAACCTTTCCTTGTGAACATAGTGATATAAGTCGAATCCTATAACATATAGTTATAATAGACCACCCAATCAGAAATTTTACACTTATACACTCATGTAGGACAACATTAATAGAATAACTATAATATAATCATGAATGATTTTGGAAAATTATTTTCCCAATAAGGTTTAAATAATAAAAACAATGATAATCTATGTTTCATTACCATTGATATTTTTAAGGGACATCCATCCTCCTTCCAATGATTATAGAATAAACATATTTTTGGGAGTTATTCGAAGGTATTTTCTATTTATTTCCAATATTATGTTTGAGAATTTTTTTGATAAAATAATTAATTTTCTATACAGTTTAATAATATTTCCTAATATATATTATGAAAATTTTCTTGAGTATTTTATGAATAATTCCTTGAGTAGGTTATGAAAAATTCCTTAATCAGGTTAGGGAACATTCCTTGAGTACAGTAAGGAACATTACTTTAGAAGGTTAAGAAAATTTCTATAAGTAGGTTAAGAATAATTACACAGTAAACTTATGAAAATATCCTTGATATATTTTAAATTGTTATTCATTAAGTTAAAAACATTCCTTGAACTGGTTAATAAACTTCCCCAAAGCAGGTTAAGAATATTTCGTTATAATGTATAAGAAAGCGTCCTTATGAGTTTTTAATGAGGATAATAAAGTTCTCTTATGAATCCAAATGTTTTTATTTTGATAATAATGTCGCTAGAAATATAAAAGATCACATGATTATAGTTTAGTTTGTAAAAATTTATGAAATTTAATGTTTCTCATATGATGTGTGTGTTATTGATTTAAGAATATTAAACTCAACATGGTGAAGTTTCATCAATGATCATACATATAATTTTTAAGCCCAATGATGTGTTTATTTTGGATTTAGTAAATTAATATTTCAATACATAGAGTATTTTAAAAAGATGAATTTCAAAATATACAATTTTCACCATACATTGTTTATATTTTAAGTTGTACAGACATTATGTTACAATGTTTTTGTTGTATGCTTCACAACTTTCAGGTAAAATTATTTAATATTAATTATTTACAAATTTCATGTAAAAAAGTTTATATTTATGATAAATGAAATTTATTCTAAAATGTTTATATTCCATTGTATATAAAGTTCATATTATAATTTTTATGTTACAAACTATTCAGAGATATCGTAAAAATGCTTATTTAAAAATTTAATTCAATGTTCACGTAAAAATGATTATGTTGAAAGTCTAAAAAATATAATATAAAAATTTTATATTGAATATTGTTTAAAATTTAAACTGCAATTTTTTGATACAATGATAAAAACATTTTAGCTAATGAATTATATTTTGACTCCATTTTAAAGATCGTGTAATATTATTGAATTTTTAAATTGTACAAAGTTTGAGTTCATATGTTGAAAATTTAAATTATAAAATTCACAATTATATTAATTCATCGAGGTTTCCTCAATATTAAGGATACTATATTCATTCAAGTAAATGGAAGAGTTTATATAATGTTCCTGGGAAAGAGAAATATCAGGGTCACTGGAAAGAGGAATAGAACAGCTGATAGTGGTTCCCTTAATAATATCAATACATATAAATTCAAGAGATAGATTTTTGAGAATATGAAATATATATATATATATAAGGTTACAATGATGACACTTATCTTTTATGTTAGTGTTAAATTTATCTAGAGAGTTTGGGGAATTATAATGAAAGGTAGAGCTTTCAATGAATATCAAGAATGTTTTAGAATGTCTGAGAGGTACTCTAAGGAAGAATTGTTGAGTAGGGAAATTATAATTTGAACTCTCATAATGGAATTAATTATATTTGAAACATTACATTATAATGGTTTTGAAAATATAGTTTGACGTTATACTGTTCATGTGTAACAGAGAGTGTCTATGTACTGAAGACATAGTTTGAGGAATATAATGAGTTTCTAACTAATGAAATAGTAGTTTGAATAAGAGGTACCGGTAAAATATGTACTATATAGAGGTAATATATATATTTTACGGCACACTAGACAAATCCACACATGATTAGGAATGATATGTGACGTATGGTTTCATATCAGACCGATAGTGTAGTAGAAAAATATTTTTTGGGAAATGTCTTTGGTGATCTTTTTAAAAAATTATTATCTTTTTTTCTCTAAAAGTTAAAATAAACAATGAAATTTATTTTAGATAGAATAATTAAATTTAGAGATATATAAGGCGTATAAAATCAGTAAGCTAAATTCTATTTACTTCATATTATAGAGAATTTCCAGGGAACGACATGAGTCACTATAACATGGATAAAGTAACCCACACTGGTGATGTAGCTAGTAAATCTTGTGTGCTTTTTTTTCCTTTCTATATTTTAATATGATGTGTGGTTTATGTATATAAATATGAAAAGGATAAAAAAATTTAGAATATATATGTGTTTATTTGATGAAAAAAGATATTTTATAGGATAACCACTAAATCTACATTCCTATCATAGTGGTATTTTCATTAATATGAACATTATATTGTATTATTGAATACATATTCATTGTATAAGATTTTATTTTTCTTATCTTGAATAATATCAAAATATTTTATAGAAATGTTATTCCAATATTTTATGAAATATATTTAGATGGATGAAAACATATAATGATACTAAATATTCTATCAAATGGACTAGATGTACCTTCAAGGGAAATGTCAAATTGAAAGAATAAAAACAGAAAATATGGAGATGTATGTTCGTAGAAATTAGAATTTCAAAAAATGAATTTAATTATAAAAAATTTAATATACTTAATGATATTTTTAGAAACATATTAGTATTGAATTATCTATTGGAAGATTATACCACTATTAAGAAACCTATGGGGAACTTTCCAGACATGATTGGTCATAAAACCACAGATTTATAAGATAAATAGGATTTATTTCATGTATAACTTAATTCTATTACAATTTCATTTTAGATGAGGAAATACCAAACATTCATAAATTGTATTAAAAAATTTATTTTTTATCAATGAAGAAGCAATAAATTATTTATCATAAAAATATATGATTTACTTTTATGTATTTGAATATAAGAAATATTTTACTAAACCAAATGATATAAATATGTCCCTCATCTCTAAAATTTACTGAAAACATAGAGGAAATTACAATGTAAAACTCAAACATAAATATTTCATGTGTGGAGGTATTATTAATTTGTATATGAATTATATAGATAATTACGTTATTGAATATAAGTATGATTATGAATAAAATCCCCAATGGTTAATGTGGAACATAAAATGCAAGGAATATTAGCAGTCCAATAAAAATAATAAAAAGTATACAAGAAACAAAATATATATGTTATGTATGAATATTTATTTAAATAATTAAAAAATAAATCATTAGAAACTAAAGAATTATATATAATCATATATATCATTGTTAATGATTAAATTAAGAACTGTACATAAATGAATAAATAAAAAAATGTGGAGAAACCAAAAAAATATAAGTTTAGATAATAACATGTGGAATGTTCAGATAAACATAAAAACGTAAGAATGAATGTAAAATTTAGAAGAAGGAAATTGTAAATAAAAATGAACGAATGGAATAATTCTATATTAAATTAATATGAGTACATTGGTAAAATTAAAAACCTCAGAACAAAATATGAAAAACATGGATTTAAAGTGTAAAATCTTTTTAAGTGTCTTTTTCTAGGGAATAAAGTGTTGTTAAAAATGAATCAAGATACAGTGAGGCTAAATATAATTTGATGAATTTGATTGGGAATTTCAAAAAATATTATGAGGTAATGGTTGAAACATCTCAATCTACTGAAAAAAATAATCTCAAGAATTAGGTGAGACTATACCCACTATATATAACGATTCATCAAATTATTCTAACCATCATGTTTTAAGAAAAAATGGGGAATATTTTATTAAAAGATATTTGAAAAACACATCATATCATTGATATTTAAAAATAATCATTAAATATTTATTTATCAACACCATGGGATATCATATCCCAAATAATAAGTTCAATCATAATAAAAACATCAGAGGTAAAATCCATATATCAACAAAAAATGGTTCAACCTATATTGTTTCTGTTGTACTTTTCACCAGAACAGGGCATATAATTTTTTCACAATATGTTTCTACGTGGGAATATTAATTATATGAGGGGGGATAAATAATGCAATAAATGAGAGAAAATTTCATAATTTATAAATATAAATAAATGAAAAAAATACAACATGGTAAAAATTTCCAAATGAAAACCCATTGACTGATTAAATGATTTTCATTAAATGTGTTTTCTACCATGTTAGTCTATGAAAGAATATATGAAAATATTTTATGAATACATTATTATAAAATAAAATAAAAGGGATATGGGAAGAATAAAATGTAAGTGAAGAATTTATTGTTAAGACCAACATAAAAATAAAACTATAAGAATATTCTATGGATTATAAATTATGGATGTTCTTCATATATTATAGGTGATATAAAAAATATTTAAAATATTGAATTACATTGATGGTGTATAAGTTACCTTCAAAAATGAATTTTTTTTAAAAATAATTGGATTTACAATGTTATAGATTGATTTTCATATAATATAGTTGAGGGAAGTTCTATTTTATTATGGGAATAAAAAAATATATATAAAAAGTGTTTGATAAAATTGTGATAAGGGGGAAAATATATATTTATAAAATATTCCTGACTCATCTAATGTTTGAAAGATGTAAAAGTTGATACTAAGGGATAAAGAACCAATGAAAATATATATATATATAATGAATATCATGGTAACTCATGTTGCATAAGTGCAGAGATTTAAAATAATTTATATCATAGATGTCTTGGGAATCATGGTGAGAAAATTATAAGAACACTATCTAAAGGAGTGCTCTATATGAATATCTCAAAAACTCAATGTAACGATAATGTTGATTGAAAAGATTTCTTAAAAGGGATAATTGCTTATGGAAATCATTTGAAATATGAAATCCAATCTATCAGCCCCCAAAAAGTAATAGACTCTAATATTAAAGGGATGGTGAGACATAAATAAAATAATGGTTATTTTCTTTATTACATTCATTGATGACACCACACTTACATGAATAAAATGTTCAAGAAATATATGAAAAAAGCTAAAAATATGTTCATAATTAATACAAGGTATTTTGAAAATTATCTTGGTGTAGAGATATTGAATATTTTGATACACAATGAAAATGAGTACACAATTAACACTTTAATGTCTTATTTTTTAAAACATGGAATCACATATCAATATATTTCTCCCTATACTCTATAACAAAATGTAGTAGTAGAAAGGAAAAAAAGCATGGTTGATATTGGATGATTAATGATCATTGAATATAAATAAACCAAATTCTTTGGGAGTTATGTTGAATGTATAGCTACACATCTTCAAAATATATATTTTGGATATCACCTAAAACGAATCTATATGTGATATGGTATTATAAAAAAAATTAATAAATACATCAATGTTATTAAGAGTCCTTTTCAAATAAAAGTAAAAAAAATATGTTCTTGTAAACATTGATGAAAATTATGACTATTGAAATTTTGTAAGATATTTATCCAAAATTAAAGGTTCAAGTGTTGGAATAAAAGATTGAAAACAACTGTTGATTACTTATTGGTTAATATTATTGAAAAAGAGACACCATTAGAAATAATGTTCGAATATTCTCAGAAGGATATTATGAAATATATATTTGGGACATAAAAAAACATTATAAGAAGGAAGAAGATTGAGTTATTATTCTTGTACAACATGATTTAGATATGTCCAGTCATGAGGAAATTAATACCAAATTAATTTTTTATCTCTTTTTGAACCAAATGGAATAGGTTAAATTTGAAAATATTATCAAAAATAAAAAATCAACATTTCAAAAAATAATGAAATTGGGACACTACAATTATATTTCACTTATATTATCAATGTAAAAACATTATTTTTTAAGGATAGTTGAATTTATAAAAAATATTTTATGTGAATAATGAATATTTACGTCAAATTGATTAAAAATACACTTCTTATCTTGTTCCATGATCAGTAAGAAATAAAGTCATAGAAATAAAATGGGTGTTCTTAAATTATCTCAATGAACATGGATAAATTTTATGAATTAAATCATTGATTTTTTTCAAAGGTCATTATTTGGTGGTAGGTTTTGATTTTGATAAAACATTTAATCCAACATAATCTATACGAATTTTCATGATAGTTGATTCCAAATGAAAAAACAATTTTAATCAAACGGTTATTATGTCATCATTATTAATTATATTAATAAAGGAAGAAGTTTATATTGAGATACACAGTGGTTTATTAACTAGTAAATAAAGAACCATAGTTTTTAATCTATATTAATCATTATATAAGTCGAAACAATATCAACATTCTTGGAGTTACAATATTTATACTTTTATAAGATATTTTAACTTTTCTAAATAAAATGTTTATATACAAATGTATGAGAAGTAAATGAAAATAGGTACCCTAATTTTAATTAATTAGCTGAATGAAATAATAGTTACCGGTGATAAGGATAAATATTTTGAATTGATTCCTAGAAAAATGAAGAATAAAAATGAGATGTCAATACCTAAAGATATGAACATCTATATGGGGTTATAAGTTCATCGAAGGGAATATATATCATTCTCCAATAATAAAATTATTCAAATTAGGTACTAAAAAGTATTGAAATTGATAATTAAAAGAATTTTAATAAACATATATTTATTATCATGACAATTAGTAATGATGATAATAGGTAAAGTATCAATAAATAATATTTTCCAAAGATTATTGGGATCTTACTCAATCTCATTACTTCGAGACTAGATATTTCATATATTATAATATTATGTGTAGGATATCATATAAATTTGATGGAATATCATACACACGAATCAATGATAATATTCATGTATATAGAAGGAGCATAAAATCTTTTCATATGTATAGAATAAGTAATAAGATGACCTACTTTTGATTGACTTATTTATATTGGATGGAATAGTGTGATGATTGAAATTAAACCCTAGGAGGAACATTATTATTTGGTCAATTTTTTATTATATTCCATAATAAAAAAAGAATTAATGTTACTCATAGTAAAATGGAAGAATAATACGTTGTTTCAACCCCTGATTGTATGAAAATGATGTGGAAAATATTTAGTGGATGATTTTAGGGTGAGTGTTAGTAATTAACAAAAGGCAATATGAAATTATCAAATTTCAAATAATCTATCAAAAAAATACTATAAAACATAGAATAATATAAAAATTGTTATTAAATATCATTTCATTCAAGAGAATATTTTTAGTGGATATATTTTCCATGAATATATTTTTATGAAATATAAAATTATTCATATTTTAAAAAAATATGCTAATTGACTGATTGAATAATTGAGGATGAAACAAAATGATCTTCCTCCACCAATGACGTTATAACATACCTAATTAATGTAATGCCACTGTATTATAGATTCTATTATCATGGTGGGGAGGATATTTAAAATATTTAAGGAAAAAGTACAAATAAATCATATATGAATGTTAAGATTGTGATTTTTAAAAAGGATAGTAAATTATTATGGAGAATATAATCTTATAATTTCTATAAAATTTCCTATCCCTAATAGATGAAATTAACATTAAAAAATTACTATAAAAGTTAGTGTTTTGTTAAAAAATCCTTATAAGAGAGTATTTTTTTATGAATGTTCCTTAAAATGGTTTGTGGTTATGAATATTTCCAAAACATATAAATGGGTGATTGAAGATAATTTGGGATATTTTTAAAGGAGTTTTATATTTTTACCCTACATTTTTTTGGGAATGTTTTGGTGTTTTAGGTAAGAATATGATTCTCAAGTTGGTTATTAAAAATTCATTAATTATGTTTTGAAAAATTCCATGAGAATGTATATATACCTTCCTTGAGAATACTTAGAATTATTAATTGATCATGTTAGAAAATGATCATTGTGTAGGATAAGAAAAATTAATTGGATAGGTTAGGAAATATTCCTTGATATGGTTATGAAATATTCCTTGATAAGGTTAAGAAATATTTCGTAAGATGTTTATGAAACTATCATTGGGAATGTAAAGAAACTCTACAAATGAAACTTAAGAAAAATTCCGTATATAGGTTAAGAAACACTCTTTATGAGTTATTTATGGAGGATAAGAATCTTTCCTTCAAAATTCTGATGATTCTATAATGATATTAATGTTTCAATCATCATAATGATTCTCATTATTTATGAATAGGTCATACTTGTTTGTAAAAAGGTGTATTTGCCAATTTTTATTATGTGAATCTTGTGTTGTAGTTTCACCTGGTTGTAACTCATTGTGGTGATGTTCCAATAGTGATAATACATGCATTTTTGGACGATTATGACATGAATATACAAGATATAAGAATTTTAATTTTACCTAAAAATGTTATTCTAAATAGTCAAATTTATAATCTATATAAATATCAAGATAATATATTTATGTTGGAATATTTATAATGATTATGTAACAATTTCAATGTTGTAATCTATAAAACTTTTATGTAATTTTTTTTCTTGCAAGATGTACATATTACATATTAAATAGTATATTTGGAATGTTATACAATGTTCACCTAACAAATTTTATGTTGTAACTTGAAAAAAGATAAATTAATCATATTTAGGTATCAAGATATACAATGTTTAGAAAAAAATCATTATATTCAAAGCCATAAAATTCTACATATCAAAGATTGTGTTATAAACATCAAAATGTTCTTGTTAAAAAATATATGATTAAAGTTTTATAAGGTTTATTTAACAACATTTATATTGAATCACATACAATGTAATTGTAAGAATTTTGATGTTGTAAATTGTATATTGTTTGAATTAAAAATATTATATTTCAAAAGGTAATTTTTTGAATTATTGATATTATTGAGTGTTCGACTATATGATGGATAACAGATTGAAAACATCAAATGGAAGAGTTTATAATATTTTTACCTTTACTATAAATAAAAAAATCATTAGATAACGGAAATTTCCACCAAATATATGATTTATTATGAATTCATTTGATATAATTTCACTGGATGATGTCTTGATAAGCTTTATAAATAATTATAATGATAATATGAATGTTAAGGCTAATATATTGTTTTAATTTTACTTTTATTATTAGTGTTTAGGGAATTTTAAAGAATGTATGATATTTCATGAAACGTATAGAATATTTTATATGGTTAGAGTGGCACTCGAGAGAATTTTTTTTGTGTAGTAAAATTACAATTTTAATTATTAGAAGGCAAAAATTTATCTTAAGAAGAATAAATATAAAAGGGGGTGCACGAACATCACAAAAGTTCACAATTTATTCTTGTTGGAGAGTGGGATGAAGATATGAGGATTTTTTTGAGCTATAGAGTTAATTTTAATCAAAGAAAACATTTGGTTGAATTACTAGTATTAGAGAGGGGTACTGAACAATGTTGTATGATAGATAGATACCAGATGGATTTTGATGTGAACCAGATAGAACCACATTATATATATATTTAGATGTAGAAAATGAAGTCATACATGATGGATATTGTAGAAAATATATATTTTCTAATCAATGTTCAATGAGCCATTATAAAAAAAGTTATCATGTTTTGGCTCATAATATATGGAATAATTGTAACCGATTGGAGTTAGTATTATTACATTTTGTGAGACAGAAATCAACTAAAATTATTTTTATCAATATTATTTACAATATATCCTAGTGAATTTCTATTGACCGATGGTAGTATCCATGAAAATTATGTGGTCATCCACACTATGGAGGAACTTGTAAATAATTAATTGCTTGCTTAAATTTCCACCCTTTTCAGTTGATGCGTGATTGAGATATATAAAATAAAAAAGGATAGAGTCTATAAAATATTTGAGGTGCTTTTTCAAGATAAAAGTTATTTTAAAAGATCAACTCAGATTCATCATCATCTTAGTATTCCCCACATTTCTAGGAACATCATAGACCACTTATATAACCTATTTTAGAAAACACTATTTCTTAATCACAAAAAAATTAGGTGAAGGAAAACTATATAAAAATAGAATTGATATTTAAATGTATTGATTTTAATTTTTGGGATATTATTGATAATCTGTGTTGGGAATAAATATTGGGAGTGGATATTATTTTTTTTATTCAATTTTTTTCAATGTATAAATCATGTCTAAAATAATGTGTTTCAAATGACTTATTTAAGGTGATGTTAATTCCCTAGTTTTGTAATGATTTTTGGAATATAAATTTCTATTGAGATATTTTTACCTCACAACTTCTCTGTGATATATGAAAGTTCCATGGAAATTATCTAAGCATTCATAATTGAATGATACACTAGATATAAGAAATTTTTCTAGTTGTTTTAAATGATAATTTCACATGTTTAAAATAGAGATAATTTTTATTCTTGGGATAGCTGCCATGGTGCTTAAAATATCATGGTGAAGCATAAAAACATGACACCACATAGATTTGTTCATACACTGTGGATTTTTTGGGATGATATTGATGTAGTGTGGCTTTGAGAAATTTTTATGAATGATTAACAATTTGAATTCCATGTTGTAGTGAATAATGATTGAAAATTTATAATAGATTAAAAATATAATAGGATTACATGAAAGATGAATCATTTGGGAAATCAAAAAACAAATAGCTACATTAAATAACATAGGATATGGTGGAAGAAATTTCTACATGTGAGGAATGAACAATGAAAACTATGTCATAGATAACCATTAGTTTCTATTTTGATATATCCTCAAAGTTACCATATGATTTTTGAAAGGGTGATTCATACACCATAGTACTCCACATGGTCTAATAATATTTCACCTATCTGAATTAGTGACGGTAACTATTACAAGGAGATGAGTTTTTCTGGGCGGGTTTTAAGTGGTTTTGTGTTGTTGGACTTAATGAAAGCCCAACAGATGATGATTGAAGCTGTGGCTAGATGAATTACTCATGATTTGAATTGGTTATACAACATGGTGCAATTTATGGCTCCAAATCATCTCATACATTATTTTTGAATTCATTTATCCTTATAAAAATCAATTATAATATTTTATATGGTTAAACGTCATGAATTGTTATAGGAAAAGAAGGAATAATAGGTGAAAAGGTTGAATATTTGGGTTTTTATTATGAAATAAAATTCTATTCTATTGTAAATAAATAAGTAATTGATTTTTTAATAGAATGTGTATAGTGAATAAATGATTAAGAGAATAATTCATCAAATAATATTGATATGCACTAATTTTAGTTTATGATTTGATTATACAGTAACGGGAAAGAAATGAATAAGAAGTAAAGTGGTTTTTTGCATGTTCTGTAAAGACAATGTGTAGAAGTAAATTTCTCTTTAATAAGTAATAAAAGAAGAAAAAATTGATTATTTACAACTTTGATACATGTAATAGTAGTATAAGAATAATAAAACACACTCAACAACGTCTTGACATTCTATTGGTTGGGTATGTATTAGTTGTTACCAATATCTAATATCATTGTAATGTGTAGGATTCACATTGTTATAAGATACACCAAAATATAAATGGTTGATTTTAAATGTGACTTTAAGGATAAACAATGATCACTTGTAGAAATAGGATATATCTAGTAGGTATTTTGATCTTAGAGAAGGGTTTTAAATGATTATAATACCTCTATTTAAATAAAAAAATGATATAATCCCATATTTAAGGATCTCCATGCAAGAAATATTAGGATCATTTAAAATGTAAAATGAGAAAAAAAAAACTCTAATGGAATACCTTACACTAAATAATCTATTACACAACATTCAATGACCATTTAATATGATTGATAATGATCACATATGTGGGAAAAACTAGTCCACCTCTTCGGTGTTTCTATAGGATGAACAAATCATTTGATTCTCCGATGAGATAAATTTTACATAAACAATAATAAATTACTTAAAATTAAAACAAGATGAATAAATAGACTTTTGGGTAAATGGAGTTTCAACAAATCATAATATTAATTGACAATATATCTAATGTAAATTCCTTAGTCATATATGCATTAACTCGTGTGTTTATAATAGGTATCATAATGTCTCAACCAATTTATATATCAAATATATCAATTATTTTCACTCATATATCTTCATATAATTTTGAAATGATTTCATTTATTGATATCCAATGTGGGTGTATGGAAAAAAATTGTTGTTTTTTATATCGTATATTTAATTAAACTATATACTCTAATGTGAATTCTTATAATTATTTTCATTTAATAAAAAATGTCATATATATACATCATATATATATACATATCATATATATAATATATATATATATATATTTATAAAAACATAGAAAATGCTTTAGGGAATGTCACATTTTGTAAAAAACAATCACTAAATTCAAAAAGGGAGTATGTAGTATCACCCAATATTGTGTTGTATACAATAACTTGTGAGACAAAATCCAAATCTCATTTTCTATTTATTTTAAAAATATTATGGAATGTTACCATCAACATCACCTTTGTTCAAATCAAATGTAACAACTTTTGAAGACCCCTCCAAAACACATTTGGGTTGACTCTAAATAGCATTTAGTGTAGTTATCTATATCAACATTAGTCCCCATTCAGTCAAAATATAATGTGTAATCCCATAAACCATTAAATTATATACAACATATAATTTCCTATGTATTCATATATGTATGAAAAATAGATTCCTAAAAATTAAATTGTTATAAAACTATATAGGGATCTGTTGTGACATCCATCAAACACATATATCTGTATACATGAGTCCCCTAGTCCAAATCATTTAAAAATTTTAATTTTCATATTTCCACCTTCACTAAGACATAGAGTGACCAGGGGACATTAATATAGTCAATCCAATAAGCCCAATACATCTATTTTATATTCAAAGAGGGTTTACTGACCACATCGATTCATACATCAGGTGTCATTCGTCCTTATAGATATGAATATCAAATGTAGAGTATTTACATATAAATAAAATATCTATGTCTATCCACACACTACCACTATATATCATAATCGATGGTAATAAATAAATACTCATCATATAATTGGAAAAATCCATTCATGATTATGTTATACCCAATAAATTGATCAGAAACAGACCTAACCACCCCCCATATTAGTGAAGTCAATAAGTAGGCTTCCGTATGTCGGGTATAAAATTGTGAAGGTTATCATGATAGGGATATTTACAAAAACATGTAATAGTGACTAAAATATGATCTAGGTTAACCTAATAAACTAATGACATAGTATGAAACTCCATGTTGTATATTTAGTTGTCCATCCCATGCACACAAATTATTCTATTATCTATTTTGTGCCTCATGATGTTTTTTTATATCTCCAAACAAGAATCTTACATACTCAATCCTTATCATTTCATCATAACCTAGAATAATTCTTTATTATCATTTATTATCGATGAACTCAAAGTCATGTATTCGGAGGTCATTTATCATTGATCATTTTGAAATCTATATCTATATATTAATTAATGTAGACAATATTAATGAGTGATAAAATAGTAGTTTCCACTAATATGATACATTTTAATAATCATAATATATTTACAAATATTTAATAAATCCATTATAAAAATAGATTTAAAATATCATTATGTGAAATATCCAGACCATCCTCATGTTTTCTTCACTTGATTGGTTTTGTTAACAAATTACATCATAGGTAATTGATGTCACATCTTTATTATGCCATCTGATATGACCTTTTTACTGATATAATTATTGATAAAAAAAATATATTAAGAATGATAGTTTGAATATTGGTGAGACTTACAAATCATATTCCAAACTATTAATATTTATGAACATGTTTGAACATTATATTTTCATACTATCAAATGTTATGATGTCAATTTCTATTGTCTACATAGAACTCTTTATATGTTCATAATCATCATCCTTAAAATTCCATTCCATAAACATTTTTCCATGACATAATGTAACTAATAACATTATTTTTTACTAATATAACCAAACAATTAGAGTGTACTATTTACATTAAACCTAAGAAGATAAAATATTTTATTTTTATCATTGATATTCTATAAGGAAAAATATACTACCACAAGACTCTTATAAACTACACACTTTTGAAAATGTTTTTATAAGATTCTACACAAATTGCATTATTTTAGTAAATAATAGTTATTTAATTTTAGTAGGAAAATTTAACAAATAAATTATTGTTTTAAAATAAAATAAGGAATTCTATGTGTTTAGATCACATTATATTTAAAATGTAAATTAATTAGAATGTATTGCATTATTGGGTGGAAGAAAATCATTCCCATATATTTTATAGATATTTGTATAAAATTTTTATCCCGGATAAGATTATATAACCATGTATTCTTCTCCAAACACATTATTGAAACTGATAAATCATAAATAATGTGTAAAAATTATTCATAAAATAAAATCTTACTTATAGATTATATGATCTTATAATACAGTATAAATGAGAGGAAATACAATTCTATTTCTAAGGTTTAATTAATATTTAAAAAATCATTTAATTTCAAATTGTGGATGTAGAGACTTCTTACTTCATCTCATAAAGAAAAATCAATGATTATCATAATTTTGAACTCTAATATATTTGCAACACGTTAGATAATATAAATTCAGCATCCCATACCTTTGATAATAAATGAATTAATTTCTATAATACATATAATAAAACATGGAAATTAATGCGAGTTTGATTATATAAATTAATTATATCTTGTATAATCCAATCATATTTACATATTACTCCTCCTGCCTAATGAATCTAGGTTTGAATTACCATTATTCAACTCTTGGAGAATCATAATTGAACTGTTCAAACAAATTGTATTCTTTTAGTTTGAAAATTCACCTATGTGTACTATTTATACATTACGTTATATCCCCAAGAATATATTACTAGTCCATATATATTACAAACACATTGAAAATATTGGTTAAATTATCATTTAGTTCAAACATATTTTTTTTAATATTTTCATATATGAGAACACGATAAATTTTCAATCCATAATAATAAATTTCTATTTTCTAAATGTTTTTTAGAATTTAGACAGATCAAAAACCATATATATTAAAAAAACTCATCGAATTTCATTTAAAAAGTAATTGTTTTATTTCTCTTCTAAAACATAAATAAGTAAAAATACATATCTTATGCCAGGATTATCCAAGACTGAAATAAATTATTTATCAATGAAGCAACTTCATCGATCCATTATTTGAATGTAAACATAATTATTCAATTTTAATTGTGTGTTTTAACCTTCAATATATTTCAAATATATTACAATATTATATAGTTGATATCATATATGTATCCAAAAAAATATAATATATTTATATGACCAATAAATCATGAAGGAAATATTTAGTTACACTAATTCCTTTAACATAATCGATCATATTCAATGTCATTCATATAGCCAAAAATATTTATTATATGAGATTAAAATTCCTAAAATGAATGATATAATTAATGATATTTATTATGTGAGAGGAGACTAATATTCATTTGATAATTTTTCATTTAATGCACATTTAACCATAAATGAATAACTCTATACATATATAAGCATTGATATTAACATGTTGGAAAATATCAACAATAATTTATTTAGGATCTATTTTGACACATAAAATTTTCCATTATTAATATTTCTTAAATCAAAAATATTTCTTATGAATAACTATTAAGTAACTAATTATAAGAACTATTTAAATTTAAATTATATATAACAAGGATTGATCATTAATTTTTTCTTGATTATGATGATGATATTTTGTAGAATAGAAGATTTTATTAGTTTACTTTAATTCTTCATTAACTATTTAATAAGTTATTTTATTAAAGGTGTTCCCACTAAAATTGTAATGCCCTTTAAAATTCATCACAGTTATTATTGGAAAAGATCATTATTTCATTAATTGATGAGTCCTATAGGGTGTTTATCTCACCACATAACTATTAGTGTTGAATATCATCACTATTTTATTATATATGAATATAGGTTAGATGAGAAGAGAACTCTTCATCTAGTCCATCATATGTTTAAACCCTAATTTATTGATTAGGTATCATTGCTTTGTGGTTTACCAAAATGGTTTCACCGAATTAAAATACCAAGAGTAGATATAAAAGGGACAATCCATGTTCTCCCATCTGTGGTACCAAACTACTTCGAGATGTTCCAGTGGAACACATATATGATTTCCTTAAACAAAATAATATAGGGGCACCAAACTATGTCACAAAACTATGTGGCCCAATGAGTGAGGTATTGATAAGGGTCTCTATTGATGGAATTTGACACTTAGTGTTGGAAATTGATTTATTATCACAATATTATCAAATGTTATTCCCTTTTATATTGGAATGATTCTAGTAATTAACTATGTAATAATTTTTAGTATTGAAAATCAAGGATCCATCATAGATGAAATTTAAAATATAAATTATTTCATAAGAAACTAATAATATATAAAATTAATATTTATGAATAAAATATGGTTAATAACTAAATAACAGAATAATTAAAATATTTAAATATTAAATTAAAATTAATGAAAAAAACTGAAAAAAATAAGTTTATGAATTTTTATAATTTTATATTTACAATTTTTAATATATCATAAAATTGAATATAAATAAATTATATTCATTATAATATGAACTCTTTTATCATTATCATTAAATGGAATTTTAATTTGTGAATTATGATATTATATTAATTATAAATTATTTATATTCATATTTTAATTATGAAAACATATTTTATAATAAAACTATCATAAACATAATATTATATAAAACTTGACAATAACATACATAAAAAACGTTTGATATGGTTTAAATTATATCCAAATATGGCATAATTTTTATTTTGGAAAATCTCAAAATAACTTATTCCGGTCAATATATAAATTCAATATAATCAATTTATATTCTATAATTATTTTAAAATTTATATCCTTTTATAAATTCTTTCATATGATTTTTTAATAAATTTTTTTTTCTATATCATATTAATTTCCATATATATTGATTAAAATGTATTTCTATTTTTATAATTAAATATTTGTGAAAAAATAAAAATTCCAATAATATATACTGAAATAATTATAAACCATGTAAAATTAATTATAAATTCCGTATAAATTAAATAATTTGGAAATTCCATTTATAATGATTTTTAATTATTTTATCAATAATATATGTCATTTAAAATGTTAAAACATATTTTTTAATAGTTGTATTGATATTCAGATTACCCTTATGTAGAATCCATGTTCTGTAAAAGGGTAACCTCTTTCTACCCTTACATAAACATTATAATTAGATTTATATAACAACGACCTCTACATGTTAGCTTTTTTGTAAAGGTATAGTAATCATCATCCATATTTTAACTCCTTCACGGAAAGAGTAGTTTTTGTACAACTCTTATGTGACCTAACGAAATGTTTGGTTAATCTTATGATAACCCCTCACCTAATGATATGTTAAATTTATCCATTACATAACCACCCTAGTATAGATAATTATATATTTACAATTTTGTAATTTATATATTAAGGTTAATTATTTTGTTAACATTTCACAAAAAAATCTCCATAAAGGTAACACCTCAGTTACATTTATTTATCCTTGTTACATGATTACAATCCATTTTTAAAATTTTCTTAGAAAAATACAAAACAAATCACATATATTATTGTGATTTATTCTTCATTTAATCACAAGAGATCACATAACATAGACATTGATCCCTTTGATACCACATAAGGGTTTTAAATGAGTGTAAGGACATTTATTATAAGTATATGATATGATTTATTCCATTTTATGATGATATTAATCAAAGAAATATGAATCCTAAATAAAAATTGAAATAATGGAAAACTATACTAACATAACATAAATCAAAGTTGTTATTTTATGACCTTATAACACCATAGACAGTGAATATAAAGATTACATGACTAAAAAATAATAATTACACCTCCACTGTGTATCCATAAAATGATTGATTCATCCTAAATTTATATGACATCTATTTTACCTCCACAACATGTTAGTGTTTCAAAATTTGGAAAAATAATTCATCCTATTTTTTTTATTGATAAAGATTCATTTAAGCCTATGAAAAACCACACTTCCTACCATCATTCGAAACACCTTGATATAACACAAGGACATTCATTTTTGATACATGAAATAAATAATGAGCTTATAATGAACAAGTAAATATGTCCCATGATTCATTTATGATAAATATAATTTCTTTAAATTAATGTATAATTCATATAATTATGAAACTATTTCATTAAAGGGCATTTTACATGGAAGAAAAACAAAATAATAATTGTTTATCACTTTTTTCAATCACATATTAAATAAAATAATATACCCCTATATAGATGTAAAAAATTATTCTCATGAAATATAAAATTTCATATATATATATATATATATATATTAAATGATGTAGGTTATATGACCTTCCCTTAGAGGAAAAAATTTCACACTACGAATTTACATTCTTGTTTTGGTATAGGAACCTTTAAAATAACAATTTTACTTGTGCTGGCATGTGTTTGGTTATGTGTGTCTAAAAAAATTCAATCATCTTAATAGGTGGTGAATTTTTTTGAAATAATCCTAACATATTATTTAGATCTCTATTTCAACCCCTCTCATTTATCTCCCATATATTATATAGCTAGTAATTCAGGAGTTCAAAATTTTATAATTGAGTAACCTAATTTTCACCTTAAATTTTCCATTCCAATAATAATTTATCCCTAAATAGAAATTTTGAATATAAACTTAATAAATATATCATTAATAATATTAAAAATGTACGTGTTATTATTCCCCGCTTGGATTTAGATAAATAAATTCATTGAAATACCAAATATCTTGACGAGATTTCTACAAACACTTGGTGGGTGGTGAGAAATGAGTGAGTTATTTGATGAGTTCTTATTTTTCATAAATTTATTAAATTTTAATTGTTCATTTTAATATATATATATATATATTTGGAGACACCGAAAATTTAATCTATTATACTCATTATTCAGTATTAAGATTATTTGAATAAATGTTTTGAAATGGGTATGAATAGACCAAAAATCAAGTTTCAGAAGGTTCATCTTTTCATAAGAATTAATTGTATTTTATGTAAGAAATTAAATAGAGGGGAAGGTGGTAAATTACTAAAAAATGGAACAAAATCATCAATCCCTCCAAAAGGAGGAAAAATCAAATATCAGGGCCAAGAAGTTCCTATTGGCTACGCGTGACAACATGATGGTCATGCGGTTCGGGAAATCCCATTTGAATTTCATTACAGAATTAAATTATAATTATTGTGGGATTGATCACCGATATATTGGTGTCCTATTCACATGATTACAAGATGAGAGATTTACCAACACGATGATATATATAGGGACGATATGTGTCATTCATCCCCATTAGTCATATTTCATGTCTTAGATGCTTGGAAGTGTTAATTATTGAATAAAGGCATAACCACTGCATATTCAATGTGTTATACATGGAACTACTGAGTAATATGTAATTCTCAGGACAACATCATTTCACCAACGTTGTATGTTATTTTCCTCAAACACTCTCTCCAGTAATTTTGTGATTCAATCTAAGTCGATGCATCATAAAATCCTCTATTATGGAAGATGAAGAGAACATGGTCAAATCCCATGTCAAGTACCACTACACTAAAATGATGCATAGTTTGGCATTGGTGAAAATGGGATCACAAAATTAAGTAACACTTACTACATAATGGAATCACTATAATGCCAAATCAACTATTAGGAATAATGATAAGGATTGTGCCTATGAAATAATCAAAATCATTGCACTTTTTCATAATTACTGGATGATTATAATAAAGGGTTATCATTTTAGGTGTTTTACTACACCATATAGGTTACATTTTTTGGTAGAATATAGAGTTTGGGATAAAAGATAACAACATTATGGTCTAGCAGATACCCTAAATACATGTTAATTGAGTGAAGTAAATGAGTATATTATAGTGAAGTTGTTCCACTAGGACATGGAGTTCCCAAAATAGGTCATGGAATGATTTTGATATTTTGAGGATGTGACATAGTTATAAATAACTACACCATGTCCATAGATGTCCAAGAAATCCCTATTTGTCAGCCATTATACCCACATCATAGGGTAATTTCTTCTAAAAATTCAAATACCAATTTTTTCTCGTTAACAACATTTCATACAAGATGATTATTGAAAATATTGTGGAAAAAATCATGTGGGGGATTCACCTTCTTCAAATAATTTAGAGGTCTCCACCAATCAAGGAGGCCCTGAAGAACCAAATCTTATTAGAGGAATAATCATTGACGTCGCCCTGTTAAAACTAGGGAAAAGTAATAGATTGAATAATAAAAATAAAAAGGGATAAATTCAATGAGGAGAGAGGTAATTAAAATTGAAAAAGGTGATAGTCCTCTCTCAAGGAGAGTAAACCTTGTGGGGAGGATTCTTCATAAGTGTTTTTTTACCTTATTAGAAGATTATAGATATATGTTTCTGGTGTTGTGGTTGTGGATGACATCTACTATAGGGTACTTTCAATTTTCCATCCCTTCATTAATATAATGTATGGTAATATATATTTTTATACTCATAAATTTATCATGAATGGTAGTGTTCTCAGAAAAAAGATTTTATTATTTGATTAAAATTATATTGGGTGTCTACATTTAAATTATTTCATTTTAATTCTTACATATCTCCAATTGTGACCATTTTTGGAAAGTGATTGTTCATATTTTTAAAATATAAAAAATATTTTTCATTACCATTGTAATGACCTATGCATGAGTATGGGGTAATTATATTTAAACATACTTCTATAGAATTATCTATTTACTACGAGGTGAAATCATAGAGGAAAATGAGTTTTATGAAATAGATGGAATGTAATATTAGTGGAGTCTTAGTGGAATTTTAGTTCCAACACCACAATAAATAAAAACATCAAAAAATTTCTCCTACTATCTTTATAAACTAGAATATCAAAAAAAAATTGGTACATTATCTAAAAAATATCAAAATTAAAGAAATTAAATATTATGATTTTATCTATTTTTCTTTTCGTATAATCTTAATAGAATCTCTACACCATTCTATATATATAAACATCATTCACCAATATACTAAATTTTGAATTTTTTTTGAGATTAAATTTATATATTGATATTTCATATAAAATTTACTGACACTCTTGGGAGACATCAAATATTTAATCATATTGGGGATCAATGACTAGAATTGCTAATAGTTTTTAATAAATTTCCATGTTTTCTCTTTTTCAAAATTTTTCACTATTTATTCCTAATCACTTGTGTTAATAACCAATTCTTCACATGAAAATCCCACTACAAAAATATAGAATAATGGATATCCATTTTTTGATCCTGATATCAAAATGATTATAAGAAGGAAAAAAAACCAAATACACGCAAAGTGGAGAAAAAATTGGATAGAAGAGAACACTGACATGGTGTAAAACAATGAGTAATACCAAGAGTTTTATATAGACTATTGTTGTTTAATAAAGGATTTAACACATGGATGCAAGAAATTCATTACATTATAAGATCTTTAATAGTATGATTCCATCCAAAAATATTTTTAGATCCTATCACGACAAAATAATTCATGAATAATATAGATATTATTTAAATGATCCCATATTCCATACAATTCTATTGGCTACCAACAGATGACCACAATTCTCAAATTTAGAGTTTTATTTAACAATGTGATACATTCCATTTCAATAATGTGACAAGTAGAATAATGATATTATGCCTACTTAGATTCTCATTGGCGAAAAAGGAACAAGAATTGATCCAATTTCTAACTCCACACTCAATAAAACATGTAAAAAAGGTTGGAATTTTTCTAACATGTTTTTCAAATCTCAATGTCAATGGATTCACAGGATATTATTTTAAATTTTGAAAAATTATATGTATATTCTTATAATAGTTCATGGGAATGTTTTAAAAGTGTCATTAGATGATTCCCTCATCAGAGAATCGAAACATGGTTGCTAATTCAAATATTTTATAGAGGTTTAATAAACATAAATCAATCACTTATTAATGAATCCACTAGATTATCTGTAATGAATGAGTCACTAGAATATAGTTATGGGTTGATGGATTTTTTTTTGAAAATAGATTCCAATGGTAGACAGATCATGGCCATGTGAATGGAGATCACATTGTAGAAAATATATAGGTTTCTAACCAAATCAATTCCATATAAAAGAAACAAAATTGGGTGTTGGATAATCAAAAATTTCATGTCATTTATTGTGATGATATAAATTATTGAATTTAATAATCAATAATATGCATATTTATGGAGTCCATAATATCCTCCAAAATAATAATTATTGCATCAGGTACAAAGACAAGTATTCTGACACAGAAAAATTTATATCATCCCCAAAACCATGGTTGAATACTCATATTTTAGGTTAATTCACTATATGAGACCCCTCTAGGTTTCATGAAAACAAAAGGATATACACAAAATTAGTAGACAACCTATTTTATCGAACAATGAACATATATTAAAGAAATAATAGGTCACTCATGAAACCAAATAGTGGATTTGAGGAACATGGAAATCCAAATTGATTATATTTAAAACCAATTAAAATAATGTCCAATGGGAGTCTTACCTTGTTACATTGAAACATCAATTCATGGTGAAAATAAATCCATAACCATGATTGGTGTAAATAAAACACCCAAATAGAGAGAAAAGATAGAAAAATAATAAAAAATAAGTAGTATATGCAATAAAACCTTTTAAATAAAATACATAAAATTGAAAATATGTTGTGAAAATTTACTTAGAATGTGATACTCCACCATATCAAGTAGCAAAAATATTTCTAATGGGATTATGTTTATTAATTTTTGCTGAAAAATAGAAATGATATTGGTGATGCATGCAAAATGGAGAATCAAAATACCATTTTGAGGTTCTTTTTAACATGAATACCTAAAAATCATAATGAAGGAGTAAAAATTAAATGAAATCATAAGGATTTTTTATGATTTTTCATGATGGTGGAATGTAGAACCATAGAATAAGGAAGCCTTATTAAGAATAAAAGTGATAATGTTAGTTTCTGTCTTCCTATTAACATTAGTTCTATGGATTTATGAGGTTATTTGTGTGATTTTTGAAAAATAGGAAAAAATATATCATATTAATCATTTAAGAACCATATATTTAATCAATTTAAGTGAACCTATATTATGCTAAATGTGTAGGAGACAATATTGAGACAACCATGAGGACTACATGAACATGTGATCATCAAGATAGATAAGTTCTACTTTCTAATTTATTTTCTTTTGATTGAAATCGATAAAGATAATTCACTAATAATTTATTTATGACTATTTCATATAGTAAGAAGGTAATTTTAATATTTCTAATGTGTGGATGTATTCTTAAGAGTTGGTGGACAAGAAATTAAATTACGCATTTACTAGGTGATAGAAAAATTGGATTTTAAATGTGATGACATGAATGAGGGAAAATTTTTTGAATTTTTGTACATTAATATGAATCACAGAATGTGTAATTTAGTTGCAAAAAATTATATCATGATGTTGAAAATGACGGAAATAATGAAATTACATTACGGGAGAAATCTATAGATGGTAGAGACAATGTAATCCCTAAATAAACCAAGGAAATATATAATGATTTGGAATTCAGTGAGATTATATTCGGCTTCACAAAAGGTTCCAAAATCCACTTGTTGTCCCAAATATGATATAGATGATTTTTAAAAATAAATAGTAGAATTCCTGTTCAGATAATAAATATATACTATCTATACAAATGTATCCCAACATCAACATATTGTAGATCCAAACAAGTTATCATCCATCCTTCCCATATTCAATTTATGGTTAGTGGAAGGGTTGACCGTAAGGATTATAACAAATGTTAATTTGTGAGGAAAAAATATTTTTGTATTCATTACTATTTTCATTCTATGAATAAATAGTTTAGTAGTGTATCCCCTCAATTAATTTTGACTTTTGTTTAGAAATTTCTACACTTTAATTGTTTAACATTTATTTTGAAGATAATTTAGATTCAAGGTGTAATGAATCATAAAATAATGAAATTGTAATACAATAAAAGCTTAAAATGAATGTGGATTATGATTTAATTTCCAGTATTCACATAAAGATCCTCATATTTTCTAGAATCATTTGAGATTAAATGGAATATAAATGAATCCCACACATTGATTAGTTATTTTATTTTTGATACATGGTACTAATAATTTTTAAAACCCACATGATTACCAAATTTAATTTTAAAATTAATAGGAATTGAACATGTAAGAGGAGTAATACAATGGTTAGAATGAGACATAGTAACATTAAATCAATAAATAATGTTAGTCACTTACAAATAAAATACCATAATATCTTTCATGGTATAATTTTTATAATTTCATGTTGATTAATTTTTTATAATGATACCTTCCATGAGTGAGTTACTCAAATCATATACATACTTTCTCTAGAGGTTTATAGATCAGAACCCAATAATCATTAGTAGTAAATTTTGTAAGAGAACTTTACACATGTTACCTACTAGGTTATGTATTTGAACTTTTCATTATGATGATAATGTTATATTAAAATAAAAATGATTAAGGAAATACGATTTATTATTACATTATCCATGATAACTAAATATAATTAATTCTCATTCCATACCTTATAGACTATGAATGGCCTTTGATAATAATGGGAACATTTCAAGATATATTATCCATTTCTACGCATTATTTATGTTATTTTTATTATTTATTTTAGTTATTTTATTATTTTCCAGGAATATTATTTTATTTTATTTTATTATTTATTTTATTTATTTTATATTTCATTTTTTTCAATGTTCAATATTTGGGGGGGAGATATTTCATGGAATAGGTGATATGATTTATTGGAAAAATATATTTGTAATTTCAGGGGAATTGAATGAATTTACTTACTATATGTAATTTTATTTCATTTTCCCATGTTAACATAACTAAAAAATTGAAAAATGCGATGACCCAGACTCTCTTGGTTCTTCCCTTTGCCAAAATCTGAGTACTAAAGGACTGGCGTCTCGGTGAGACCGATCGGTGAGACTAACCGATGAGACCGATCGGCCAGACCGATCGGCATCACCAGGCCTTGTCAGGTTGTTCCTAGTAGCGCTCCTTTGCGCAAATAGGGTTTTTAAACCCTATTCTGACTTGTTAAACTTGTTTTAAGGACCTGTAATGTGCATAAGAGTTTTAATTAAATAATTAATCAATTCATGAGTCGGCTTAATCTACCGACCACCCCTTTTGTGACGAGTGGAGCCACGTAGTCAACCCACAACCCCGGCACCTTACGCGGTTCCGTGTTTTCACCCCAACCGTCCCCGACTCTTATAAACTGAGGGTTAGCCGTGGTTTCTCTTTTCCTAGATCGTGGCTTTTCACAGACAGCTTCTGGTGCATCGGGCGCATCGTTATCTGTAAAGTTCTGCGCCCGGCCTAAGTGTCAATCGTCGATCAAACAAGTAGGGAATTTCTCCTTTGTCACTCTCTTTTGTGTATCATGCGGGGTGGGCGTGCTTTTATTTCTGTAAAATTGGATAAACCAGACCTAATTAAAGATAACGAACAAATTCTATAAAGAAAGGGGGGGCTGTGATCGTTGATGCTATCTTATATTTTGATGTTGTTTCTTTTATGGCCATCCTGTTGAGTTGTGTTGGCATATGCCTTATGAAAATCGAGGCCGTTGGTGGTCGTTGTTTGTGCAGTAATGAACCCTACAGATGTTTTAAAAGGCTTGTTTGGGGTTGTATGCTTCTGCTGTGAAAAGTGAATTGGTTAATCACGTACATTCGGCTGAATAAATTGGAAGCACTAGGATCAACCATTCTATGGTAACTACCTGTTATAACACATGGTAATTTTAATCATGGAGTGTGTTAAGTCGTTTAAATATGAAAATACATGCAAGGCCCTGCTTGTGTCGGTGGTGGTAGTTGGTTGTTTTCCCTTCGGGCCGATTGCTGGAAATGTGGGAGGGGATGGGATCCCCTGTTCTTTTATACCCTCGGTGGTTGTGTGACTTTTTGGGGATGGGATATCATGTTGGTATGGATTCGGTGGTTGTGATTTTTAAATCCGGGTGGTTACTTGTTCATGTCACAAATTGGGGTGGAATCCTCTGTTGTTGAGAACCAGGCATGGATGTTTTGGTTGTTTCTTGATTGTTTACTTTTTCTGGACTTGTGCCTATGCCTACTAGTTTCCCAGTAGTGCTTAAACTAAAACATTATTACTGAACATGAAATGAGAATGGGATAATTGGTTTTGTTGGTCGGAGTCATGACTTGTGACTCGGATATAGTGGTGTTGTGTTCCATAGGCCAGTTAGAAAAACCTAGACATGGGTGAGTGCTTGTTACCTATATCTATACTTGTAGTTTTGTGATTCTTATTCGCGCCCCACCCAAGTTGATCACCTAGTGCCGAACACCCCCATTTCATGGGGGAGGGTTTTTTTTCCAACACTATCCTTAGTGGCTGGTTATTAGCTCCGTTTCTGCTCCCTTTCCTGGATAGCCCAAGTATCTTCGGGCAGGCTGTGATGGCCTGAGGTCCATTATTAGCCCAAGAACCTTCGGGCGTGGTGGTGTGGTGGTTGGCCATGTGTGTGCGGTAGGTGGTTTACCAAGTGTCTTCGGGATGAGGCCCAGGTGTTTTCATGTGTGGTGGTGGTTGTTCTGGCCTAAGTGTTTTCAGGCATGGTTATGTGTGACAGTTGTGGCCCAGGTGTGTGCGGGTGGGATTTCAGCAGTGGGACTGCGTGCGGTTGAGGCCCAGGTGTGTGCGGGTGGGATTTCGGCAGTGGGACTGCATGTGATTGTGGCCCAGGTGTGTGCGGGCGGGTGTGGCAGTGGGACTACGGTGAGAATGGCGGGATTGGTCCGATGCGTAGGATGTCTCAATGACCAGTTGGAAAGTGGCGTGGGGTACCCAAACATCGATGTGCTCTGATTATATATATTACTTGACTTGTGTTATTTGGGGAGTGTTCTTTGGTGAGGAATGGGGTGGATAGTTTACCTTGATAGGTGTTTGGTTTACTCTTTTTCTCACGGGACATTAGCACGTTCCCCCACTTGTGCGTGAGAGTCTTTGGTTTCCCCTACTGAGTGTACTTGTATGCTCACCCTACGTATATAAAACTGCTTTCAGGTTTCCAGGAGGACTACAGGGATCACGCAGGACCTTACAAGCTCGGACCTTTGGAGTAGTGCAGTTGTTGTTTCCTTTTCCTTTTTGGTACTTACTTTGTAGTCACCTCTTACACCTTATGGCTTTTACTTTTGGAACATGTATGTGGGAATGGTTTACATTTGCCTTTACTTTTCTTCTGCCTTGGTGTTGTTTGGTTTCCTTCTCCTTATCCCTCGATCCTATAAAATAAAAAGGGTAATGCCTTCCATTTGTGAGAAATTTCTCTACCCTTGGTGCAAGTCGCCACTCCGGGACCTATTGGAGGAGGGTTTCGGGGGTCATTATCTCTCCTTCAACTTAAAGAAGGAAGGTCCTGGCAATCTGCTAACCCTTCCCTCCTTTTGGTGAAGGCGGGTCATGACAGAATGTTATCAAAGGGTGGTTTAGAGATAGGATGGAGTCTGGAGTTAGGCACAGTGAGGACTGCATGGGATGGTAAGGCAACAGTGTTGGGTGATCTTGGCGCGTGAATTAGGCCAGGGAAGACCGGCTAGGACACGGGATTTTCGGGCCCCCCTTGATCTGATGAAAGGACTCTGGACCTACCGAACGACCAAGTGAGGCCACACTGATTGTAGGGTAGAGTCCCTTGGAGAGGTACATGCATCATAATGACTTGTGTTCTTGTGTTTCTGGGGTATCTTGGTAATTAAGAATAAATTAAATTTTAAGAAGTTTAAGAACGATATTTTGCACTACTTGGGATTAGGCATTCCTTGTTTACCTTACAACTATGGAACCTGGAAGGTGACC
Organism: Viscum album; assembly: GCA_963277665.1. Classification (NCBI taxonomy): domain Eukaryota; kingdom Viridiplantae; phylum Streptophyta; class Magnoliopsida; order Santalales; family Viscaceae; genus Viscum; species Viscum album. The sequence goes on along the minus strand of OY728155.1, from coordinate 1,443,148,305 downwards.
ACGTGTGGTACAGGCGATCGAGGCCCCAGAGACTACTTTGGCCTATCGGAAGAAAGCCGATCGAGAGGAAGAGGACGGCCAGTGGTAGAAGACTCTTCGAGCCTTCCAGCAACAGGCCCTCAAGAAGTATGAGGGCAGCACCTCCGATATGAAGATGAAAGGCTGGCTAGAGGAGCTAGTTGGCCTGATTCGGGCCCCGACCGAGTACTGGGTTCCTCTGGCCGTCAGCCAGATGAGGGGAGCGGCGCGTCAGTGGTGGACGCTTTACCTGGGGGAGAGGAGGGTGTCTGAGGTGGCTTGGGTGGACTTCGAGAGGGAGTTCCGGGGGGAATTCCTCTCCTCGACGATGAAGGAAGAAAAGAGGCAGGAACTACTCCCCCTCCAGCAGGGGAGTATGTCCGTGAGGGAGCTAGGGATCAAGTTCAAGGACCTCCTACATTTTTCTCCGGACCTCTTTCCCGATGAGGAGTCTCGGGCAAGACGTCTAGAGGAGGCGCTCCGACCCTCCCTCCAGTATGCTGTTACTCCCTTTACCCTGCAGACATACATGGAGGTCCAGAAGAAGGCCGATGTGGTGGAGAGGATGCATGCTCTAGGAGGAGTGTCGCGATAGGGGATCCAGTTGGGACCATTAAGGGGAAGGCCCTCAGCACCAGGCCTCAACCGTCAGGACCCTCCAGGTTCCAACCCGCGGGGAGCAGGCCGCAGCAGTTTCAGTTTCGATCCCCCGGCCCTCGCCCCTTTCCTACTGGCCTGGGACCGCGGTGCTTCATCTGTGGGAGCCCTGGGCATCTCCGGAGTCAGTGCCCGGACCGGGTGCAGTACAGCAGTGGTAGTCAGCCCCAGCACCCACCCCAGCAGCAGCTTCCAGCCAAACCATTCCAGCAGCAGCAGCAGGGACAGTGAGCTCCCGCTCCTTCGAGGGAAGACGTAGGAGGAGGCCGACCTCAGGGCAATCCACAGTGACCTCGACCAGGGCGTGTTCGGGGAGGTGGCTGATAGCCGAGGGGCATGGGAGTTGGGCGTGGACAGTTGCATGCCATAGAGGTAGCAGTTCCAAGAGGGCCAGAGGTTGTTCGAGGTACGATCGTTCTGTTTAGCACTCATGATTATGCTCTGTTCGATACTGGAGCTTCGCACTCCTTCGTTGCACCCAGTCTAGCTCGTGCCTTTGGTCTAGATTCCAAGAGACTTCCAATGCCCCTGGTGTTGAGCACACCAGTTGGGGGTCAGACTGACTTTTTTTTCGTTTTTCGGGGATGCAGAATAATGATAGGGCCCCATCAGCCGGTTAGGGATCTTCTTCTGCTACAGATTCAGCCATAGGATGTCATCCTAGGAATCGACTGGCTATTTTCTGTATGTGCCCTCATCAACTATTTCCGTAGAAGGGTGGTGTTCTTGGACTTGGACGACCGGTGTGTTACCTTCACCGGCGAGCGGAGCAGTCCGAAAGGAGACGGGAGAGAGGAACCTCTCCTCTCCTTGTTGACCAAGTTGATAGTGGAATCAGTTGATGCTGAAATGGTGGAAGTGCAAGAGATCATCCATGAGTTTATGGACATCTTGCCTGAGGAGGTGACAACTCTACCCCCTCGACGTGATATTGAGTTCGGGATAGACCTACGGCCTTGTGCTCGTCCAATCTCGATGGCTCTTTACTGGATGGCACCTTCAGAGCTACAGGAGTTGCAGATACAAATTGAAGAACTGAGAAAGAGGGGTTATGTTCGTCCGAGTGCATCACCGTGGGGTGCTCCGGTCTTGTTTGCCAAGAAGGAAGATTGTGGTCTAAGGTTGTTCATAGACTATAGGAGGCTGAATGAGGTGACAGTTAAGAATCTCTACCCTCTTACAAGGATAGATGATCTTTTTGACTAGCTGAAAGGGGTAGGATGGTTCTCAAAGATCGACCTACGGTCTGGGTACCACTAGCTGAGGGTAAAAGAGGGCGACGTCCTGAAGACAGCGTTCAGGTGTAGGTATGGACACTTCGAGTTTGTAGTCATGACCTTAGGTGTTACGAAAGCCCTAGCTGTGTTCATGGGGCTTATGAACTCCATCTTCCGGGAGTACCTGGATGGGTTCGTGGTTGTGTTCATCGTCGACATCTTGGTCTACTATAGATTAGAAGAGGACCATGCAGGGCACTTGAGGACAGTTTTGGAGGTCCTCCGACAAAACCAGCTCAATGGGAAGTTGTCAAAATGCAAGTTCTGGACATGAGATGTGCACTTCCACGGGCATGTACTGTATGAGCAGGGGGTATCAGTCGACCCATCAAAGTTTGAGGCAGTTGTTTCTTGGGCAGCACCCAAGAATGTGGCAGAAATCTGAAGTTTCCTTGGGCTGGCGGGTTACTATCGGAGGTTCATACCCAACTTCTCCCGAGTATCATCCCCTTTGACGGCCCTGACCAAGAAGGACCAGGCTTTCATATGGAGTAAGCAGTGCCAGTCAGCCTTCAGCTATCTGAAGGAGAAGTTGGTCAGTGCCCCAGTGCTGAGATTACCAGAAGAAGGGGCATCTTATGAGGTGTTCTATGATGCTCTAGGACAGGGCCTGGGGTGCGTGTTGATGCAACGACAAGGGATGATCTCTTATGGGTCCAGGAAGATGCGTTCCCATGAGCGTAATTATGCCACCCACGACCTAGAGCTTGCAGCAATCGTTTTTGCGCTAAAGTTATGGCGGCACTACCTCATCGGGGAACGCTTTGTGGTCTTCACGGACCACAAAATCTTGAGGTATATCTTCTCCCAGCGGGACTTAAACTGGAGACAACAGAGATGGGTGGAGTTCCACCAGGATTATGACTTCGAGATATCTTATACTGAGGGAAAAGGCAATGTGGTGGCTGATGCCTTGAGTAGGAGGATGCATAAGGATGCGGTCCGAGAGTCAGCAGACGCCTGGAAGGCAATGGAGGAGTTGGCCGCCTTGCACCTGGATGCGAAGATGGATAGTGGCAGAGGCTGCCTGTATCAGATGACATTGCAGTCATCCATGTTTCAGCAAGTGGAGGAGTCTCAGTGGGGAGACCTAGAGTGTGAAGTGATGCGTGACCAAGTTGACCAGAGAAATGCTCCGGAAGGATGGACAGAGGATGGTCAGAACCGGATGCCTTTCCAGAAAAAGTTGTTTGTTCCGGAGGTGATGCGCGGCAAGGTTCTCAGTGAGTTCCACATCTCACCCCTGGCGGTACACCCAAGAGTTTCCAAGATGTACCAGGGGTTGAAGTGGCAGTTTTGGTGGCTCAGAGTTAATAGAGTGGTGGCAGAGTTTGTGGCCAGGTGCTTAGTGTGTCAGCAAGTGAAGGCTGAACAATGACTTCCAGGTGGCCTACTTCGGCCTCTAGATGTCCCCGAGTGGAAGTGGGATGAAATCTCAATGGATTTCATCACGGGACTACCCAAGGTCCAACGAGGGTACAACGACATCTGGGTGGTAGTGGACATGTTGATGAAATCGGCCCACTTTCTGGCGATCAGGGAGTCGAGTGCTGTGGATGCTTTGGCACGAAAGTACGTGGAGGAGGTGGTGCGGTTGCATGGAGTCCCGAGGTCTATAGTCTCGGATAGGGATGCACGGTTTACCTCGTGAGTCTGGAGAGGATTTCAGCATGCGGTTGGCACCCAGTTACGCCTTAGCACTGCTTTCCATCCCCAGACGGATGGACAAATAGAGCACACCATCCAGACGTTGGAGGATATGCTGCGAGCATGTGTTCTGGACTCAAGAGGATCATGGGTGAAATACTTGCCTCTAGTAGAGTTTTCCTATAATAATAGTTACCACCCTACCATTGGCATGGCCCCATTTGAAGCCTTGAAAAGAAGGCCATGACGTTCGCCTGTGTGTTGGACCGATTTAAGAGAGGCAGTCATCCTTGGTCCGGAGGTGGTGCAGAGCACGACAGAGAAGGTTCACCTAATACGGGAAAGGATGAAAGTGGACCAGGACCGATAGAAGTCCTATGCGGATACCAGGAGGAGGCCCTTGGAGTTTGAGGTTGGAGACCACGTGTTCTTGAAGGTCTCACCTCGGCGTGGGAAGCGGAGGTTCGGTTAAGGGAAAAAACTCTCTCCCATGTTTATTGGACCCTTCGAAGTGTTGCGGCGGGTCGGGGAAGTGGCTTACCAGCTGGCATTTCCACTGCCGCTACAAAAGATACATGATGTCTTTTATGTGTCCCAGCTCTGTCGGTATGTGCACGATGATTCCCACATCCTTGATTGGGGCGATCTGGACATCGAGGAAGACAAGAGCTTTGTGGAGAGACCAGTGGTGATCGAGGATCACAAAGAAAAGTTGCTTCGTGGTCGAACCATCCCCTTGGTTCGTGTGTTGTGGAGACATGGTGGGCTTGAGGAGAGTACGTGGGAGAGGGAAGCATAGATGCGTACCCAGTACCCAAATATGTTTTGAGTTTTGTTCCTTGTTGTACCTGTTGTGGTGGAAGGTTTTGTCTTTTGGCTATGAAATGTGCTGGTTTTCTTTCATCTGTTTGTTTGTTAAAATCCCCGGCTTTGGGGAAGGAGATAACCCGACCCCTAATCAAGACGCATTAAGATGGATGCGATTAAACCCGTGCGGGCGAGTCAGTTCCTCCCAAAGCGGATAATATATTGACATGGGGGAGGAGACTCCCCAACCCACATGCCAGGGCAGTTTGGCATGGTATGTTGCTTGGGTCGTGACAGAATACCCATGAACATGGAAGGAAGTGTTCTTATATAACGATGAGGTTCGCTCTTGAGAGGTATCTTTCGGCGTGGTTGTTCGGACCCGCCCTCCTCTTTTGGGTTGTTTAAATTCTCGAGGACGAGAATAGTTTGAGAGGTATCTGATGTGATGACCCAGACTCTCTTGGTTCTTCCCTTTTCCAAAATCTGGGTACTAAAGGAGTGTCATCTCGGTGAGACCAATCGGTGAGACCGATCGATGAGACCGATCGGCCAGACCGATCGGTGAGACCGATCAGTGAGATCGATCAGCGTCACCCGGCCTTGTCAAGTTGTTCCCTGTAGAGCTCCTTTGCGCAAATAGGGTTTTTAATCCCTGTTCTGACTTGTTAAACCTGTTTTAAGGACTCGTAACATGCATAAGATTTTTAATTAAATACTTAATCAATTCATGAGTCGGCTTAAACTACTGACCCCCCCTTTTGTGACTAGTGGAACCGCGTAGTCAACCCACAACCCCCGCACCTTACGCGGTTTCTTGTTTTCACCCCAACTGTTCCCGGCTCTTATAATCCTAGGGTTAGTCGTGGTTTCTCTATTCCTGGATCGTGGATTTTCACAGAAAACTTCTGGTGCATTGGGCGCATCGTTATTCATAATGTTTCGCGCCCGGCCTAAGTGTCGATCGTCGATCAAACAAGTAGGGAATTTCTCATTTGTCTCTCTCTTTTGTGTATCATGCGGGGTGGGCGTGCATTTGTTTCTGTAAAATTGGATAAACCAGACCTAATAAAAGATAACGAACGTATTCTATAAAAAACAGGGGGGTTGTGATCATTGATGTTGTCTTATATTTTGATGTTGTTTCTTTTATGGACATCTTGTTGAGTTGTGCTAGCTTATGGCTTCTGAAAATCGAGGCTGTTGGTGGTCGTTGTTTGTGCACTATTGAACCCTGCTGATGTTTTAAAAGGCCTGTTTGTGGTTGAAGCTTCTGCTGTGAAAAGTGAATTGGTTAATCACGTACATTCAGCTGAATAAATTGGAAGCACCAGGATCAACCCTTCTGTGGTAACTCCCAGTTAGAACACACGGTAATTTGAATCATGGAGTGTGTTAAGTCGTTTAAATCTGAAAATACATGCAAGGCCCTGCTTGTGTTGGTGGTGGTAGTTTGTTGTTTTCCCTTCGGGCGGATTACTGGAGATGTGGGAGGGGATGGGATCCCCTGTTCTTTTATACCCTCGGTGGTTGTGTGACTTTTTGGGGATGGGATCACCTGTTGGTATGGATTCGGTGGTTGTGAGTTTTAAATCCAGGTGGTTACTTGTTCATGTCACAAATTGGGGTGGAATCCTCTGTTGTTGAGAACCAGGCGTGGATGTTTTGGTTGTTGCTTGATTGTTTACTTTTTATGGACTTGTGCCTATGCCTACTAGTTTCCCAATAGTGCTTAAACTCAAACATTATTACTGAACTTGAAATGAGAATGGGATGATTGGTTTTGTTGGTGGGAGTCATGACATGTGACTCGGATATAGTGGGGTTGTGTTCCGTAGGCCAGTTAGAAAAACCTAGACTTTGGTGAGTTCTTGTTACCTATATCTATACTTTTAGTTTTGGGTTTCTTATTCGCGCCCCACCCAAGTTGAGCACCTAGTGCCGAACACCCCCATTTCAGGGGGGAGGGTGTTTTTCCCAACACTATCCTTAGTGGTTGGTTATTAGCTCATTTTCTACTCCCTGTCTGGGATAGCCCATGTATCTTCGGGCAGGCTGTGATGGCCTGAGGTCCATTATTAGCCCAAGAACCTTCGGGCTTGGTGGTGTGGTGGTTGGACAAGTGTGTGCGGCAGGTGGTTTCCCAAGTGTCTTCAGGATGAGGCCCAGGTGTTTTCGGGCGTGGTGGTGGTTGTTCTGGCCTAGGTGTTTGCAGGCATGGTTACGAGTGACAGTTGTGGCCCAGGTGTGTGCGGGCGGGATTTCAACAGTGGGACTGCGTGAGGTTGAGGCCCAGTTGTGTGTGGGCAGGATTTCGGTAGTGGGACTATGTGTGGTTGTGGCACAGGTGTGTGCTTACAGGTGTGGCAGTGGGACTGCAGTGAGAATGGCGGGATTGGTCTGATGCGTAGGATGTCTCAATGACCAGTGGGAAAGTGGCGCGGGGTACCCAAACATCGATGTGCTCTGATTATATATATTACTTGACTTGCGTTATTTGGGGAGTGTGCCTTGGTGAGGCCTTGGTTGGATAGTTTACCTTGATAGGTGTTTGGTTTACTCTTTTTCTCACAGGACTTTAGCACTTTCCCCCACTTGTGCACTAGAGTCTTTGGTTTTCCCTACTGAGTGTACTTGTATGCTCACCCTACAAATATAAAACTGCTTTCAGGTTTCTAGGAGGACTACGGGGATCACACGGGAACTTACTAGCTTAGACCATTGGAGCAGTTGGAGTTGTTGTTTCCTTTTCCTTTTTGGTACTTACCTTGTAGTCACCTCTTGCACCTTGCAGCTTTTACTTTTGGAACTTGCATGTGGGAATGGTTTACTTTTGGCTTTACTTATCTTCTGCCGTGGTGTTGTTGGGTTTCCTTCTCCTTATCTCTCGATCCTATAAAATAAAAAGGGTAATGCCTTCCATTTGTGAGAAATTTTTCTACCCTTGGTGCTAGTCACCACTCCGGGACCTATTGGAGGCGGGTTTCGTGTTTCATTATCTCTCCTTCAACTTAAAGAAGGAAGGGCCTGGCAATCTGCTGACCCTTCCCTCCTTTTGGTGAAGTCAGGTCGTGACAAAAAATAAGTCTTCAGTTTTGGAGGGTCAAAACCAACATGACTAGAACAATGGTTTTTATCATCTCATGTTGGTAGGTGAATGTGAGACCTACACTAACGCAAATTTCCAAAAATTAGAAAATGTGTTTAAATAAGAAAAAAATATAGGGGGTAAGAATTTCATTATTTTTATTGTCCATATACTTACTTGGGGATTGGGGACGTGGAGAAGATATAATTTCTAAGAGAATAATTTCATTATGTTTAATTTGTTTATCATTCATAACACCGAGAGATAAACAAAATTTTAGAAATTAAATTTTAATAATCAATTTCCTACTCTAAATTAACCTCGTAATATTTTTTTTCAATGTTTTAATTCACTTTTTATATTTTATGATTTAATAATTTACTATATTAAAAAAATAAATTAATATATAATTCATAAATTTGGTTCATGTACTCAATTTACAAGAAAAAATTAACATTATTATATCTCCTTTAATGAGAATGAATAAAAAATTGGTCTGGTAGATCAAAACCTATAATGTTGAAAATTAAGAATTTGGAAGTCATACTGTAATATATGTGAAGTTCAATTATTTTCTAGGGAAAAGAAAATATATTTGGTTTAGTGAGTATTTGGAATAACCTAATTTTTTTTACATTCAAAAATTAATTCCCTTCCATTAATATTTTTTTGTTTTTATTAATTTTGAATTTTTACAATTCATAAAATGGGGGTGTTTCTATTTTAATTCTTAGTTGAGGTATACGATTGAGGGAAATCCTCATATATGTGTGGGAGATTTAATGAGTTAATATTTTGCATTCATTTTTCAAATTTTAATTACAAATTATTATTTGTTTATAATTTTTATGATCCTTGTTTTAATTGATAATATTCCTTCCTGTGTATTCAGATTTCTTTGATAGTATCTATAAAGAATGAATGAAAAGGTAAAATTTACAAGGTTTTCAATGCATTATACATTCTAGATATTAATAGTGTGTCACATAGAAAATGTAAATAAGGGGATGGGGAGAACATACTAAAAAAAGTAATAACCCATCAGACTATAACCATGTATGGAAAGACACATAGTAGGCATAAGTAGTGCCCAACTGCCAAGACCAACCTTGTGAAGGGTATGTTATTTGGGAGAGACTGTAAGTAGTTTGACACAAGTGTAGATGAGAATTTTTGTTGGAGTGCGCACAAGAATGAGGGGATTATTTCTAATGGGTGACGAGAGGGGAGCATCAGTGTCCTGAGGAGGTGTATTTTAGTGGTTTGAATCATCCACCACCACTCTCTATTCATTTTATAATATCATGGGAGTCTATTACATAATTTATGGAGGAATAACCTCAACATATTTTATGTGTTACGTAGGTAACTCTTGGGTATTTTACACAAAATAGGAATATGTTGTTTATCCACGGACAAAAGTTGACTTCCTTGAACTGTCCACTAATTCAATATATGTTGAAATTTGATATTATTTACTAAAAAATATATTGTAGAAGATTAATAAGAATTTAGTTTCCACCATCATGTTGAGAACCACTAGTTTGTAGGCCTCTCCCTTTTGGTGTGGTGATGAGCGATTATTGTTATGAATGAAAATGCATTGTGTCATGGCCTCACTTCTATTTTGTAGCTACTACTAGCCTGAATGAAAAGTAACGAGTCTATGAAATCAAAAAAGCACTACCAAATTAGTTAATTTGAATTATATAATGGAAATTATCTAAGATGTTGGTAATTATCTATGTCATTGAGAGTTTGTTTTGGGCAGAACCCAGAGTTTAGGAAAGATGGTGAATACATTGTGGACTACTAGATAATCATTATCCAATTAAACTAGTAGAAGTTAAAGATTTTGATATGGAACAGGTGTTCTAAAAAACCTTTTAGGTTCTAAAATTTGAATTGGTGATTTTTTTAAGGGAGAAGGAGGTTATTATGTTGTTATAAGAAGATTCACACTAGCATTGTATTCCCATGAATGGGTTATACCAAATCCCCACCTCTCATTCTGTAATGTGTTGTCTTATAGAAATTCCAAATCCTATTTTTATCAGGTTATCTCCATGTTATATCGGCACACATCATTAAATATTCAAAAATAAACACAGGAAGGGCCTCACTAACCTCCACAGTGTAATTTTCCACTAAACAAGGAAGGAATGACCAACAAAAAAATTATTAAAGGAATAATCATTGATTATTTAATGATAAAACCATAAAAAGAAATATGAGAAAGTAGAATAAACACAAAAAATAAAAAATCATATAGGAGGAATGAAATTTAATTTTCAAATGGAGAGATACCTTTCTAGTGGATAATAAAAGAGTAAAGGTGGATGCAATTCAAGGTTATGGCCATCATTCATGATAACTAGAGACAAATGATGATAGTGCTATGGATACATATTGATGATTATACAATTTATTTTTAGTTTTCAATCACCTCAATGTAAAAATATGTGTCGAAAAATAATTTTTCTATGAAAATTAAAATTTATGTGTGAGAATATAGTGAAGGGAATTAATTATTGATTAAAATATAAATGATGTGATTATATTTAATTCATTTAATTTTTATTCTTACCCTTTTACAATAAATTTTCATTTTTTTGAAAAAAGGAATTGGCTTTTTTAATGTATCAACAGGTGTACCATACCCATGGAATGACCAATAGATGAGTTTTTAGTCGCTATGTTTCAAAATGCTTCTAAACACATGAATATGAACTAACTGAAGATCTGAGAGGAAAAATTGTGGTTAATAAAAATGATAATGGTAACTTTGAGAGGAGTCTCACTATAAGTTTAGATTTCAAACCATATTATATAAAAACCACAACACATTTCCCCACTAACTGTAGAAAACAAATCAAACAAATTTGTGGTACATTCTTCTCTTCAATTTCAAAACCAGAAAAAAAAAATCATCTATTTTTAACCAATAATTGTTTCCATAATGTTTTATGAAAGAGAAGATAATGTATCACAACAATATTGATAATGATATCAAGTATAATTTAACAAATATTCCCATAAATATTTCTCTCTAGCATAATGTTAACAAAAAAAATCATAATACCAAATTATTGAAGTAATTTGTACCCATAGTCATTGTATGATGGGGAATGAGATAATTAACATATGTAAAAATGTATCAAACAATATACATCCATATATTCTCTGAAAATTAAATGATCTAAGCCCATAACTGATATCTCAAACCCAATGACATTCTTTATTTTTCAATTTGTTGGGGTTCTTTTATTAAAAGGATTCCATACAAAGTGTATACTTATTTATATGTTATAGAGATTCAACCAATGAGAATTTATATGCAACATTCCAAAAATATCATAAATTTATAAACTGAAATGACCAAGGATATTCTTATGAAGTGAGTAATATAATATTTTTATAAAATATCTATGTTACTGAGTTGGAAATAACAAAATACAAAGTAAATTCTCCTCACATACATTTGAATCAATTTCTTATAACATTAGAGACAATCATTAAAGGTCACAAAATGACATTATCTATGTATAATAAGGGTGAAAGTTGTGTTTTACCATTCAAAATGAAATGAAATAACTAAATGTGTAGAACAATGATCTTCCTATCTATTCCGTAGAATTTATCATCAATATCATACACACACAGTTGTTATCATTGAAGCACTTTAAAAATCTTAGTCTGGTAATTAAATATTTTATTCACTAATATATAATTTATTTTGTGACTGTTCTGTGGGTTTATAAATAAATTTTTATATTAATTAAATTTTTTTAAAATTTCTAGGTATCGATGTTAGTTGATGACTATGGGAATATTATTTACATTGATTTTCTATTTATTAGAAATAAATATAAATAAATAGATTGATTCATTGACCTCAATACCCCAAATCTATTTAATCAACCAAAAATCATTGGATATTTAATTAAAACCACTTCATTATAATTTAAAATATTTAAATCATGTAGTTATTGACTATTTTTCTATTATTATTACCAAAAAAGTTATTAAGAGAATAAATTCAAAATTATAGTTTTTTTAGGGAGTATAAAATCATTACTGCATGAACATTGGATTATATTACTAAGATTAACATATCAATTATTAAACATTAAAAAATTTAATATGATGTTGATAAAATAATATTGAAATCTCAATACTACTATACTCTATTCTCTATGAAGTTATTAAATTGATGTTAGAAAATTACATTCTATCAAGGAAATCTATCACGTATTTAATAGTAAATTTTTAAGATTAGATACAATTATTCCAAACCGTTTTAATAATAATAGTTTCAAGTTAAATGAATGAATTGTTTCAAAAAAATTTGGAAAAAATATAGTTATCCTATACTAACATCCATAAACTAAATAAATATACATCGAAGGACCACATTCATTTACCCTTACTGATCAAATGTTATAAATTTTGGTAGGTAAGTCCCATTATTGATTCAATGAAGGCTATTTGGGTGATTTAATAATTTATATATCCTTATAAGATATGAGAATATAGGATTTACTTTTTATTTGGCTAATTAACTTATAATGTTATGCATTAATGTCTAAAAAAATCTCTATATACCTTTTAGTATTCTATTTGGATTATATTTCCTATGCTAAATCACAATGGCATAGAATGTTTCATAGTTGATTTTATAGTTTATTGATCTTCCTTATATGAGTGTCTGGATGACCTATTTATTTTCTCATTTATATATTTGAAATTATATAATAAAAAATTAAGATAGTTTCAATTTTAATATATTTGGGGATAATACAAGGCCATGTAATTTATAGTGAGGTAATTACAGTTGATAAATAAACAATTAAAATAATTTTCATTATTCCATATAAAAAATGTGTTCATGGGGCTTGTTCATTCATTGATAATTTAACATTTTATTGAAATTTCATTTCACAAAATATCTGGAAATGACATACATTATCATAGTTATTAGAAAAATATTATGGGTATTTTATGATACAAATTTTGAGTATTAATTTAATTCTATAAAAAAGAGTCTCACATCAAATCCCATTATATAACCCCCATCATGTGATATCCCCTTGGATATCATGTTTGATGCCTCTAACATTTATATTTGTATGTTTTATCATAATGGGTTAAGATATATCTTTATCTCATTACCTACAGAACACTTGTCATAAAACCATCTTAAGAAAACAACAACACTACTGAAAAGGATATTTTTCCATCTCATTTTCATTATAAAAAATTAAGTAACTAATAATTGGATTAAAATTAATTATATTTTATGATCCAGAAACAATTTGGATCCAACTCAAGAATATTTAGGCTAATCCATGACTCATATGGTGAATTCTCCTCCTATGAAAATTTTTAAATAATTATTCATGATAATGATGGAGTGAAAAATGTTTCTCTAGATCACAAGAATACGATTTTATAAAAATTGAACCACCGTGATTATATATCCGTCAACATTATAGAGTTATTTGTTGATAATAAATTTGTTATTTAGATTACCTAAAACATTGATATATATATATATATTGTATATTTTTTCATAGGGTATAGAGTCCCCACTAATTTTAGTACTACATAATTTTAGAAACAAGAACATGTTTAACTAGTATTCCCTAGTATAAATTCTATTTTTTTGTCTATAATAACATCTCTTATTACAGAATGAAGGTGTTAATAAATGTTTTAGGGTGTATACTATTAGTTGTGGAAGAAAAAATTGATTATGTTGACGGAATTTACTAATATTATACTTGATGAACATTATTTGAAATATAAAATGTATGATATCTAATATGTAATGATTTTTTCTATTATTAATGTTAATTCATTACTAGTTCTATTAAGGTAAATTTAAATGACAAAATGTTATTTGTAATTCTTTTTAATGAAGAAAATTAAAGGTATTATTGACGATATAATTTATATAGAAATAATTTTTTGAAAAAAAATAAAGTGGGATTGATCATTCATAGTGCACCATGTATTTAAGATACATCATCAAGAAATGGAGACTTATTATTTGATTCTATGTGGTGATTAAGGATGGGTTTGATAATTTATTTTGTTTATATAACCTTCTATAATAATCACTAAGATGACCTTAGATGAGATGAATCTTATCTGAAATTGTAGTGTTGGAGTATAAGAAATAATTAAGAATAATAACATAAATTATATATATATATATATAAATTGATTGTTTTATATGATGTTTAAAATATGTAATAAGATTTTATAAAATAATAGATATTTCAAAAGTAAATTATTATATAGGCTTATGTGTATGATTTTTAAGGCACCACATATGATATTTACCTCTGTGTAAGATATTAATTAGTTGTGTAAGATATCTGCGTACGATATTCCAATCTAATTAATACATTCTTGGTGTAAATAAGATAATTCATGAATAATTTTAATAATGTTGTAAGATACATATAAAACAATTATCATAATATTTATTTCTCCCTTATATATTGATTTGATGAAATTTTAGAATAGAATATTTTGGATGATTAGAAGAATTGACTCAGATAATGTTGTTTCTATGATCGTAATTTAAAATAGTGATAAAAAAAGTTTAAAATTGTGGTTAATGTAATTTGAGTATGAATAATTACTCTAAATGTGATTTTGTGATGAATAGTTTCATGCTACATACCATATTAAAATAACACAATTCATGGGTACATGTGATTTTTTAGGGAGATTTAAATTTTATGATCTATTATAAATTTTGTGGGAGAATATACTATGAAATCAGAATATTTTATAATTTAATATCTCATGTCTAATGGATGAATTTAATTAGGACCTGGTCATATTTTTATTGTGATTAAAAGTGGAATAAATCTACAAATTTGAATAAGATAAAATTTTCTCTATAAAAATTGAATTATTTTCCATCATTCAAACATGAAAATAATATGTATGGTAACTATTTATATGTATATAAGGATAAAGATGATATTAAAAATAGATATATCATAGATTTTGATATTATTCTATTAGAGCACATAATATCAATGAATAAGAGTAACATGATTCTGTAAATTATTCAAGAGGGATGGAGAATTAATATTTTGGAGATATAATGAAACATGATTAATCGTGAAGTGCCAGGGTGTTTTCGGGATTGAGGAAGAGGATAAAATTTATACTTCTAAGTTTAATATAATGATAAATGTGAGTAGGAATAAAATATTACACAATTATATTCAAATATCATTTGAAATATTTTCTACATTAGACTAATATAAATTAAACATCTTGTATGCCTCTGCATCAAGACTAATAAGAGTGAGAATTCAAACTCAATACTTTAAAAGAGGATCCAATCCAATATTGTGTGAGATCATAAAAGAAATGGGAAGCAATGAATTATTTTGGGATTGTATAATAATAACATCATAGTAATCTATGAGGTGGGGATTCTATATATTCATAGTTTTAAAACATGATTATATAGTTTAATATTCATTATTATCTATAATAAACATTCATCGGAATTAATAGGATTTAATAGAAAAAAAATTTAAACATGATTCCCTAGTGCATTCAAATCCTACTATATTTGGGAGAGTATGTATATAAATAGAGTGATTTTATGGAGACTTTTACTTATCGTAATGGTTGAATTAAAAAAATATAATTCATAAAAAGAGTAGGGGTCACGGATTCACCCCACCCCCTTAGAGTGGTCTCATTAAACAAGTTCCCAAGAGCTGACATCATAGTTATTTGATCAATAAGATATACCTAGGATTTCCTATGGAGATAAAATATGAATTTTAAAAATACTTTGGGTGTTCCAATATTTATGAAAAGGTAATACCGCAGTTTGGAGGAATAGAATATTCCCATACATCTTATAACATGTAATGGAGGTAATTGATTCATTATTAAAGGGATATCCCCAACTTTTTAGGGTGATCCTATCCATTTTTCTAACATGGGAATCATTGATGTTTATGAATCGTCTCAAAATTCCATTTTAATGAAACTATTGGAGAATGTTTGCAAATAATTCATGGTCATAAATCTACACATGAAATCTAGGGTAAATTTAAGAGTACGCATAAAGGAAATATAATTTAAAGGAAGATAGAACATATGTTCAGAGGAGGTTGTTTTAGGGTATTAAAATAAATTTTGATTAGAATATTTTAAATTACATTTAAAAATTCTATTTTTTTTATTTCTAGGGATTTGGTGTGAAGATGAGATATTACAACATAAATAAAATGTTAATGAAAAACATCATATATAATTTTTCAATAAACAATTCAAACATAAAAAATAGAGAATAGATTTTATTAGATATCTAACATTATATTCTCATAGCATAAAAAATTTGAATGGTTTTATTTTTAAATAATAATTTTATTGATGAGATGGATTTTAATTCCCTTATAATTAATTACAAAAAAGATGAAAAAGAATATAAATAAATTTATTTAAATAATGTGAATGATGATAAAAATTCAATAAAATATCAACACTTTTATAATAGAATATCACTTAGAGAAATATGAATGGAAATGAAAAGAAACCACTAAGTTGATAAACTAATAATGACACTTGAAATTTTTTTATAAACTAATGAACAAAAATAATCATTGAATCTAAATTAGGTGAAGAGGATGATAAATCATATTAAATTTGTCTAAAATAAAAATAATCACCCTAATGGTAAAAAAATTGTTTTTTGCTTCAAAAGGATATATCTATATCCTCATCAACCAATGAGTAAAAATAAGAAGATAAATTTACATGTCATAATAATAATGAATTTGATACTTTAGTCATTGATGATGAAGATAGGGGAATTAAGTAGGTAAATAGGTTAATGTATATTTTTTATTCATTTATTGAAAAAACTCACTAATCTGGTCATAAAAGATAATGGTGATAAATGAACAGGGTAATAATTCTACACACTCCTCCATGATCGGGTCAATATGGTTAAGCATGCTCGGAGGGAAGGTAATTCTGTATTAGATTCTAAAGCGAGTAATGGGAATACTAAAGATCCCACCACCATTTAATTTGGTATTGTTTCCCAACATAATGAATATAATCTCATTATCCACAGGGATTCCCTCAGGATCCATATTTTCACCCACCTTAAAAGGTCTTATAATATTGTTCATAATATAAATAAAAAGAAAATTTTCAATGAAATAGTTTTATAAAAAGTAGAGTATGTTAAGAATGAATTAACATATATTAATAAAATCATGACAAAAAAACTGTACAAATATGAGTGAGGAAATTGGTAATATATCTTATGAACAAACTATTTATGAATGAAAAATATCTAAATGAGGAAAAGTTAATTTATATTGATGATTAATATTATTTGAAAAACACCATAGATTATTTCAAATTATTGGATGTGTTAGTGGATGAATCATCTCAAGATAGGGAAAAGAAGGGTCCTAACATGTTTTTAAAAGAATATTTTAACAACATTATTTTAAAATTGGACATTTCTTATAGTTTTAATTACATAAACTAGTCATAACAATGTTTTACCAGGATGAATGGTTTGAAATCCTATGATAATAAAATTTAATAGAGTAATATTTTATTAATACAACATCCCAAAATCAATGTGAGGATTAATTAGTTTTAAGAAAATAATAAAATTTTCTAGAGAGTCATATTATAAATATATATGACCAACGATTCAAGTTTTGTAATAGTTATATGTATTTTTTGGGTAAAAATTGTAGACATTCTAGTATGATATTCCTTTAAAAATAATTATTTATGAACTGAGGTGGAGCTATATTCATTAGGTGAGATGTAAATATCCATAACAGAAACATGTTACCATAAAATAATTAAATAATTTATCCACACATATAATAGGTTATTTAGAGGAAATATATAGAATATGTTATTAGTATGTTTACAAAAATGAGGATATCATGATAATATTACCTGATGATATTCCATATCATGTGAAGGGGAATGAAAATCAAAAGTAAAAGACAAAAAATTCATTTTCTTATATGACTAGAAATAGACCATGTGAAATATGTAACACAAATGATCCAGATAACAATAATTCATTAAGTAATTTATTTGATCAATTTAAAATTGAAAAAATGTATAAAGTATAAAATAAATTTATCATTGATGGGAAACGAGTTATTTAATATAATTAAAAATTTGAGTATCATGAGTGGATTTCTAAAGATGGAAAAATTTATTTATAATGAATCATATTTGGAATATGTGTATATTCCATAAATATTTTGAATAACTATATAAACATTGTAATAGATATAGAATATTAAATGAAAATGAATATACTAGAATTAGGAGATGAATTTTTTGTAATTACTTGGATGAAAAATATATATATGCATATTGAGATGACATAATAGAGTTAGATACCCATGTAACCCATAAAGTCTGATTTTAGGATTGTATGTAAGAGTAATTCTGATAATTTTGTTATTGGACGGGGGAAAGATCTTGGATGAAATAAAACTATTGGAATTGTTTTTATCACTAAGGAACTAAGAAGTCCCTAATTATTCCAATATATCTCTTTTATTTATTGGAACAAACATTGGATTGAAATAAATGTTTTATAAATGAGTTCTTGAGTAAAATAATCAATGTATTAAATATGAAATAAGTATCTACCATATTGTACTCTAAGTATATTCATTCATTAATAAGATATTGAATTAACCAATATAAGTTAATAAAAAATAAAATGGAGTTACTATTCCATCATTGTATGATGAATCTATAATTCATGTGTTGACCTAGATAATTTGGAGATTATGTATTTTAATCACATTTGATTCTAATTTTTGGTGAATAAAAATATTATTTTTAAAGGGAGAGTGATGGTTTTCATAAATTTCATGATAAAGTGGGTGTAAAATAATATTTTACATGTACTTTTTTATTATTTTTTTAAGATTAGTGAATGGTACAAATTTTTCAAATGAAATTTATCTAATGTGTGTTTGTTGAGTTGGTACCATGTTCATTGTTTTTTTGGAAGGGAATTTCATATCTTGTTTATTCACTCGATTTTTCTACACGAGGATAGCCGATTTTGACTACGTGTTGACTAATTAAAGGACAATTTCTAAGAATTTTTGTGTGACTATCCTTCCCAAAAACAAAATTAATATATTTTAATTAATAATATTAAATTGAAAAATAAGAAATTATTTTTTTAATCATGATATATGTTTTGAGATTATATAATAAGAAGTGAACTCACATTTATGCTATTAATAAGTGGGTATGATCATATGTTATTAATCTAACTTAATTAATGGGGAGAAAAACTAGACACACATATTGACAAAATATCATAATTAGTATTGATTGAATATATAATTGGGGAGATATAAGTGGACTATTATGAATTTAAATTGATTTCAATAGGTTGGTGAGGATATCCAACAATGATAAACAAAAAATATAACGTCATTTTGAATGAGTATACATTTAATCTCGCAATAATGGGGCCCCAAAATCTAATGGTTTAGTTACATGTGAGAATAGATACATAATAACCTAATTTTATAACCATTATTCAACATCTCTCATAAACATTTTTCACATATGGTACCAATTTAGACATATCATACATAATATTCTATTAAAAAACCAAAGGAGTTGAAACATAATAAAGGGAGATCATATATTATCAATAATTGAAAACATGAGTATCTATAATAGGAGATCAAAATAGATCATATGATAAACATTTAAGTTGGAAAACATAGTCAATTTACATGAAAATACCATAAAGAAATTATAATTATTTTATCATAAATCATAAAAAAGGACATATGTTTTTGATAATGACATAAAATGTAATTCGTCAGTCATTAACATATGATCATGATGGAGGCACAATTCACAAAACAATAATACATAATGAATATTGGAATAAATCTTAAATATTTATCAATTTAAACCATTATTACATTCATAATATAATGGACTGGGTTAAAGAGTTTTCAATAATGCAATATGCTTGAGGGAACTACCCCTGTAACTTATTTTAAATGAGTATAACACCCATATATTGTTATTGGATTTAAGATTAACACCCTTATATCTTTGTAATTGTGGTTACTGCCTATGTACCATTGGGATTAGGCTAACTACTCATTTAACATTTTATAGTCATGAATTATAATACATTAGAGAACACATTGGTGGGATATAACACATTCACTAGTTATATATTATTAAAATATGCCTATGTATTCCATACGAACATGGAATCATTCATAATTTTATTATGGAATAATTAATCCATTGGATAGAAAGGATTTTTTGGTAAACTTATAGAAAAACTTATAATAATAATTTTCTCAAAATAAAATTGATGGTTTCATTAGAGAATGACCCTATTAAAGTGTATAAAATTATAAAGGATGATTCACAAATAAAAAATAAATTTATAAGTGTGTTAGAGAATTTTTAGGAATGTAGAAAGACATATCCATTAACTATAAAATAAAATTATGTATAAAAATGGGAATAAAATATTAATTTTCGAATCCATAAATACTTGTAGAGTATATTTATAAAATAAATCTAACAAATGATTTTAAAAATAATTTTTATTATAAATGATAAAAATATATCTCTTTCAAACTTCTTTAACAAATTTTTTTGTCATTAGATAATGATGCAATTGGAAATAATTTAAAATATTCATTTAAAATATAATTAATGGAAGGTAAGAATAATTGGTAAATTCTTTAGGTAATATTAAATTATAAATAAACCCAATACATTGAATATGGACATAGAGGAGAAGTATTATTGAATGAAAAAAATGTGAGGTTAACCACACCTATATGAATTCATTCAGTTTCATATAAAACAAAAATAGTGTCAAATGGAAATAATTCATGTAATACAAAAAATAATAACAATGGAATAAATATATTTTATTTTGGAGAGAGTGAATATTCATTTATTTCATATGGTTACACAGTCATAAATAATCTATAAATCAATGTGATATTGGAATGAAAACCATTATGACATTTGTTATATTTGAATTAAAATCCCTTAATAAGATAACACTGGATGTATTTAAATATTCTCTTAATTTCATGAAATTTATTTCAAGATTCATCTCTAAGGTAGTATATACACCCCAAAAAATAGAATAAGTTGTTAATATGAGATATGTCTCAAAGAAAGAAAATATAGATGTAAAACCCTTATCTAATGTTATGAAACACTTAGTGCATGTGTTTAATCACACGAAAAATGAATATAATATTATTAAATAAATTTTTAAGAACCACGTATGGTATATTTTTTCATGTTCTATTTAGTATCATATGTTATCCATTTGTAGTATAGTTTTTCTCTCCAATCGTCATGTTGTGGTTGTTTGGTTAATTTATCTGAAACCGATTCAGTACGATGACCGTAGTCAAAGTGATTATAGAATAATATCATCATATGTTGAATTTTATAGCTAGTTTTTATAATTCACCTGTCAAAAAATTTATAAAATGAAATATTTTATTAAATATATATTCTAATTAAAAAATGTGTATATACATATTAATTTTAAGCAGTTACATTTATAATAAAAATTTATTGATAATATTATTTAGATAATGAAAATTTTAATATTTATTAATCTTAATAATATCATAAATATTATATTATTTCCTTAAAATAATTTATTTTAACCAAAATTTATGGTGGTATTAAAAAATTAAATATGTCATTTCATGGTTGAAGAAGACTTCACTTTACACTGGTGGCTATATTAATTTTCTATATAAAGGATCTGTAGATTGTAGATAATGATTATTAAATTAAGATAACAACACGTCATTATAATAATATTAATAATTTCTTCATATTGTGTTAGTTGTAATATTTTTAGGAGCTATAAGAAGAATAAAACTTGATATTACTCATTTAGAGAAACTACATATTCATTGGATATTGTTCATTGGATCATAAATTTTTCCTTCATTGATTGTTTTTTTGGAAGACAGAATCCAATAATACATGTGAGGTAGGGTTGGGGAGTAATTTTTGAATAGTTTTTTCATGTTATTATGGTCAAGTTGTGAGGATATGTGTGGAGGTGAATGGGGAATTTAATAGGTGAGAGTGGGGGACATTTTATTAAATATAAATATAAAATATTAAATGAGATGCAATATTCAATGAAATTAGACACAAAATTTATATTTAGAGAGGAAAACATATGTTAATGTCAACCAATCCATCATCCACCGTTTTAATGATTGGGTCTTAAGATACATCAGGCCCTTTCCCTTAAAAAATAATTTTTCACTTTATGTTTCCCTTACTGATGAATTGTTTTTACCATGTTAACTTCTTTTTTTCAAATATAACTAAACATATGAAAAAATTATAACATAATTATAAAAAATAGTAAATTTTTTCAATGAATTAAATTCCATAATATCATAAAGTATATATTATATGGGAAGAATATATATATATATATATAATTTTTTATCGTGGTATAATGTTTAAAATTTATATATTCTCAATCCAATTTTATAACAATTTTCAAATATATGAGTTTTAATATATTGATTATAAAATAATAAATAACATTATATTCATCATTTATATGTGATAAATTTAATTTTTTTGTAAAATCACACTAAAATAAATAATCATTTCTTAGAGAAAAATAATTTCTTATGAATAAATATTTTTAGAAAAATCCTATTAAAAATTAAAGGTTTACAAAGTGAGGTGAAATGAAAATATATATAGGTTTGGGAAGAGATGGCATAATAGAGTTTTAATTTTTTTTTAAAAAAATATTATATTCATAATGAATAGAATAAGTCGAATATTTGCAACGCCCAGACCCAATTAACATAGAGTCGTTTCATTATTACATAACATTAACATGATACAAGGAATCATGTCCCGAAAGACAGATCAGTTTAGTAGCCTTGTAAGTGCTATATATAAACATAATATTTACATTACATCATGAAAAAACATTGTGTCCCTTTTTAAAACACTTATATCCCTTTACCTATTTCTGCAGGTTTATCGTAATATAATTCATTACATCATGGAAAAAATTAAACATAAAAAATAGTTGAGCTTAGATTCTTAGTAAGGATAAAAATATTGTAGAAGCAATCATAAATAAGCATAATAATTTAAGGCTATGTATATGACTGAAACACAAGACTTTTAATCGTAAAAAAGAGCATAATATGGAAAAGATAAATCATATATTTCCATTTACTTATTAAAAGGGATATTCTACAAGTCGAATAATCAAATTTAATATCAATATCCAATTTCATAATGATAGAATTCATAATTTCTGTCATCATAACTACATAGTCAAGGCCTCGATCCATGACATAAAATAAGATTCTGTCAAGGAATTATACCAAGACACTAGTTTGTCTCATGAGACATACTGATGCATTGAGAAACTATAGAGGGCACCACCAGTCACATATAATGTCCAATGAATTCCTAAAATTAAAAGTTTGAAATATAATCTAAGTATTCTTGTTAAAACATGCAAACAAAATGTCATGATTTTACCCACAAACCACTAATAGTTAAAAAAATATCACATCCACAGTCAATTATAACAAATTAAATACAATATAAAAGATTTTATAAGTCAAACTTAATAATGAATAATGAAGGATATTGACATAGATGAAAATAATCAACAACACTATTTGAGAGAAATATTCCCTTTTTGTGAAAATATTTAAAAGTCTCACAATTTCTCAAGAAGCTGTTAAAATATTGATTTTTGAATCAAAGTGTCCCATTCCACTTTTAATGATTTAAAATTAATTTTAATTTTAAAACATTCATGTCAATATAAATGAATACATAAAACCATTTTTTGAACCTGGAAATTAATGAGAATGATTTAGAAGAATAAATCACTAAAACATGTAAAATGATATATTAGTTAGAGTTCACAACCAAATGAGAGACATTTCAATACAATCAATTGTGGTAATCAAAAAATTATAATATCATGAGAATAAAGAGTTTCGTTATATAATTTTTCAAAGTACAGTATATACACCATAATAAAGTGAAATGGTGCATAACAACAATGAAGTTTCAATGGAATGTAAATTGAGATGAAATCCCTTATAAAGAATGTATCCTTAGGTTTATGAAAAATAAATGACATAATTACGTGTGAAAAATATAATAACAGTCAATATTATTGGATATTTAGTGTAAATAAATTATAGGACATTCAAAAATATTCTTGTAAAAACAACACCAATGACATGGATGCTTAACTCAATGAATGGATATAGAGTTAAGATTAATCTTATCATGTTAATATCAATGTCATAAGAACTTATCAATGTAGTAATTATGTGTATCAATAGTATATCCATGAAAAGGGGAGAGGATGATTCTTCATAAAAAATTAAATAGTGTTTTCACCCATATTGGTGGAGAAAAATAATCAATGAGGTTTGCGTAAAACCCAATTAGTGGAAATTGAAAATAGAAATTTCGTTACCAACCTTGTACCATTTGTAATATACTTCCCATGAAATATGGTTAATACAATGAAGACGTAAATACCAATAATTAGTTTATATTACACAAATAACACCATCATGGGAAGTAAAAACACTACACAAAAGGACGTATTGGCAAATATAGTATGAATCTCACGCGAATAAAAGTGAGATGAAAACGTCATGCCTTGTTCGTTTTGTTTGTTGAGGGTATGTTAACCTCTGGTATAATGGTGAAATAATTGTTATTAAATTATAAATGATCCATATACATAAATATTATATCATATATGATCTTTTAATATTTCTTTGTTAATAATATTTTAGTATTATCATTATTTTGTGTGTTAACAGATTCATTTTTCTTTATATGTAATTTTATGTAAGTCATGTTTGTTATGTATAAG
The DNA here is from genome assembly GCA_963277665.1 of Viscum album. Taxonomy (NCBI): domain Eukaryota; kingdom Viridiplantae; phylum Streptophyta; class Magnoliopsida; order Santalales; family Viscaceae; genus Viscum; species Viscum album. Next base: position 1,443,123,821 of record OY728155.1, on the reverse strand, counting down.
ATGTATTTAATTTGTATACAAAATGATATTATTTTCTTAAAAATTATTTTGTAAATCATAAAATGATATTTATTCATTAATGGTTATGTTGGGGAATGAATCATATCGCGTTGATGGATAAGGTAATCCGTACATATGCACGAGCGACAAATACCATTCAATTGATGGTGAAATCATATGTAATTTGAAGGTATATCATATATACAGAATCCTTAACATATTATATGTCACGACCCTTCCCCCGGGGCCTGTGTCGTAACTACACCAAGCCTGCCTTCCATTGGCCAGGGGCTGGCGACTAGAACCAAAGGCGTAAATCCCGATAAAAGGGAAGGCATTGACTTTATAAAAGTAAAAAAACACCAATCAGAGTACAAGTGGAAGAAAACACTAAGTAAAACTAAAAACAAAATTAGTGTTGAAAGTAAAGGGTCTAGAAATACAAGCCCAACTATAAAGTACAAGGTAAAAGACAAAACAGCCATAAGGTGACATGCAGCTCCTGGATCGTCCACCACGGATCCTACCTGAATGGTAGGTATAGATAGCGTAGCTCCTAGATTGTCCACCTTGGATCCTAGCTGAAGGGTAGGTAAAGATATCCTCCTGAGTGTCCTCATCTGTCAACCTCCTTCGGGTACCGTCTCGTTGTGAGGTCCACCTCCGGGTACTGACTCATCGTGAGGTCCACCACCAGGTGTCGCCCAGTCCTCATACACTTGATCTCCGTCAGCGTTGTTCGTCGTCTGCATTCTACACAACGAGGTGCGGGAATAGCCCGTGCATAGGTGAGTATAACGATACTCATTAGGGACCCTGAGACCCTCAAGGTCACTCAAAATCCAACATAGATAACCACAAAGCAGAAACTCAACAGATAATCCTTTCTTAGGTATAAGCCCATAATTATAGCTATGTTTTCAAGTAAGCAATATCATTCATGGGGAAACACAACAGTTATGAAATCAACGGATAACCACTACTTAGATATATGCCCATATATATACCTAAGTTATCACGTGACCCATCTCAATCAGGAGGTAAACACAATGGTCAAAGTCTCAGCTCAAACCAGGATTTCCATTGTCGAAACTATAACTGCTGAAGAGCCCCGTCTCTGGAGAGTATAGTGATCCTGTCACATCTCCGAAGTACTGCTCACTAACCTAAGACTATTGAGGTAGTCCTCCTATCGAGTACCGCGGGTCAGCCACCCAAACACAGTAGTGCTTCCCACCAGGGTCTTCCACCCAAACACAGTAGTGCATCCCCCCTAATAGCCTGCAGAGGTACTATCTGGATGAGTACCATAGGTCTGCACCCAAACACTATAGTGCTCCATCCTCCATGGGTCTGCAGCCAAACAAAGAAGTGCTCCATCCACTGGGCAAGTCGACTCACTCCAAGTCGAGTCGGTCAAGCAGTCGTCAGGTCTCAGCCGACTACACGGTGTTCGTACTCCATACCCTCATCTCTGGGAGGGTCTGCTCCATGAGCTACAGTTTGATACTCCAAGTATCTCAAAGTCCCATGAAGAAGTATCTCAATGGACCGCCTAGTCATAGGGGTCTCAACGCAACAGACGGCGCGTTAATCGGACGCCCGGTCTGTGAGTTATCAGCCTTTTCGTCCGAGGGGCCCGGTTGGTTTCGTGTAAGAACCAACTCGGTTGTATCTCAAATATACCCCGAACTCTCATAGGGTATACTCATAGGGACCATTTCTCAATGTGATCACCAACGCCGTTGACGGTTCGTCAAACAGACGTTCGGCCTGAAAGATATCAGCTTTTCCGTTCTAGGGGCCCGGTTGGATTTCAGGTACAATCCAATCAGGCAATACTCAAACTGCGTCCAAACCTCAGGTGAAGTATTCCAAAAGTACTGTTTCATCCAAAGGAATCCAACAAAGTCGATGAAAAGTCAATTGGATGTTCGGAGCTCAAGTTATTATTGTTTCCGCTCCGAGGGCCCGGTTGGTTTCATGTTCGAGCCAACCCTGTTGTACCCAAAGTTCTCTAAAACTTTGAGTGTAATATACCAAACGACCATCTCGATCCAAGGATCACATCGCAGCTAACGGTTCGTCGATCAGAGCTATGTAGCCCATGTTATGGGAGTTTGAACGAAAACAGTCTGAAATGGGGGTTTTGGGACCGGACCGACCCGGCCCGAGACCCCCTGGGTCAGCCCGAACTACGTCGACCCGACCCATGTCTGGGTCCGGTCCGCTTGGGCGCATCCTGGACCAGCTCAGTGCGCTGGCGCGACCGGCGTCGTCCGCTGGCCAAATGGCTCGGCCGAAACGGACGAGCGGTTTTGGGGGGGAGGGGGAGGTGCGGCCCCCCCTGTTTCGTAACCGTGACCCCCATGTGGGGGCCGCTAATGTCTGGCCAGCCTGGGGTTACAAACTCGTAGCTTCTCCTCTGACCGGTCGGCTCGCTCCGGCCAGCCTGCTGGTGCACCACGGGACCAGCACTGGCCGGTCCCCCTGCTCCGACGCCGGCGGCCGGATGTTGGTCGCCGTTCCATGCTCCGTCGCGGACTAAAGCTGCGGCCTTGGTCCGTCCGGTGTGGCGCGACGGCGCCACGACCTTGTTTGACTTCATCGGCACGGCGCATTGGTGCCGCGCATCCTTGACCATTCCCACTGTTTCTGCGGGGTGCAACGGCGCCGCACCGCCTTTTCATGTGCCGCAATAATAATCAACAAACAAGGGGGAGGAGGGTCGGTTGTGTTCGTACGGTCCTAACTCCTATCATTATTTTGATATTAGGCAGTTCAAATTGAACTGAAGAATGGGGGCATAAGTAATCACGAATAAACAATTAAAATAATCCCCAACCTCGAGCATAGTTGAAAGAAGGCTCATCACGGTATTGCACGTCGTGGAAGGAGGCGTCGCGGAAGGAGGATCGTCGCGTCAGGGAGAAATGATATGTCGGCGTCACGTCATTGATCTCCAAGGATCCGGCGTTCTTGTCGACTTTCGAGGAAGGTGTCAATCGCCATCATCCGTCGTCGGAGGTCTGCGTTCTTCATCGGCGGTGGTGCGTTCTTCACGTTCTTGGCATTCTTCATCGAAGAAAAAGAACTTCAAGCCTTAGAGATTTTTCCCCAAGCCTCTCACAACCCAACAACTCTAATAAAATAAGAGTTTGTCTTATTCTATTTTTCAAGACAAGCGTTTTGAAATTCATAAACTAAAAAATCAATTAAATGAATTAATTGAAATGTTTAAATAGCCCAAATTAATAGAGGTGCTTCATAAAGAGAAAAACGCAAGGGTTGAATTCCACTTAATAGCGGTGTCAATGTGTTACCTTAATAAAGTAGGGGGGTGAAGAAAAGAAATGGTGGGGCTCGTGTGGGCCACACATCACAAATATCCTACTTAGTGGGTAGGATATTATGGGTCCCACTCCAATCACTTATCTTAGGTTAAACAACATTAAGTAAATAAAAATTGGTCACACCATTTTTATTTTACTCCTTTACTTAACCCAAAAAAATTAAAAACCACAACCTAGCAAACGCAACTCCCGAAAAGGTGTTTCTAAGAAGTTACTGGGGCTACGATTCCATCGGTGCCCTCAGAATTAGATTCCGAGCATCGGTTCAAATGTTTGAAAAACCCGCTTGTTCGTTCAGTGAACGTACCCAAGATAAACTTCAGAAAATGATTTCTGGCACACCGGGTCTTGGAATCAGGTGTCGTCAGTAACTGCATTCTTGTAAAATCCCAAAGAAAATTATGAAAAAATAATTTCCCTTTAATTTTATAGTTCTTTACATTACTCCCACCTCAGCGCTTTACGTCCCTGTAAAGATACATAAAAAATCAGGGAAACAAATGTGGGTACTGAGCACGCATCTAAGCCTCTCACTCCCAAGTGCTCTCCTGGAGGTTCCCGTGCTGCAATCTGAAAGCGCACCCAAGGAATCAACCGTCCTTGTAGGATCCACTCCTGTCTATCCTCAACCTCTACTGGAACCCCGCAAAAGTCACCCCATCGCCAATGTCCAGTTCCCCATGGTCGATAACATGCATCGGTTCAAGCACGTATCTCCTCAGTTGAGATACATGGAAGTCGAAATGCACCCGGTGCAACTGTGGTGGATGGGTCAAGTGGTAAACCACCTCACCTACCCAACCGAGGACCTGAAAAAGTCCTCTGATACCAATTTGTCATGACCCATCCCCCGGGGCCCCTGTCGTAACTACCCCATGCCCACCTTCCATAGGCCAGGGGATGGTGACTGGCATCAAAGGAATAAATCCCGATAAAATGGGAAGGAATTGCCTTTATAAAATTAAACAAACACCAATCAGAGTACAAGAAGAAGAAAACACTAAGTAAAACTGAAAACAAAAGTACTGCTAAAAGTAAATGGGCCAGAAATACAAGCCCAACTGTAAAGTATAATGTAAAAGGCAAAACAACCGGATGGTGACATGCAGCTCCTGGATCGTCCACCACGGATCCTACCTGAAGGGTAGGTGCAGATAGCACAGCTCCTAGATTTTCCGCCTTGGATCCTACCTGAAGGGTAGGTGCAGATAGCCTCCTCAGTGTCCTCTTTCATCAACCTCCTCTGGGTATCGTCTCGTCGTGAGGTCTACCTCCGGGTACTGACTCGTCATGAGCTCCACCACCAGGTGCCGTCTAGCCCTCATAGAGTTGATCTCCGTCAGCGTTGTCTATCGTCTTCATCCAACACAACGAGGTGCAGGAATAGCCCATGCAGGGGTCAGTATAATGATACTCAGTAGATACCCCAAGACCCTCAAGGTATCTTTAAATCCAACATGGATAACCAAAATGAAGAAACTCAGCAGATAATCCTTACATAGGTATAATCCCATACTTATAACTAAGTTTTCATGTAACCAATCTCATTAATGAGTAAACACAACAGTTATGAAATCAACGGATAACCACTACTTAGATATATGCCCATATATATACCTAAGTTATCAAGTGACCCATCTCAATCCTGAGGTAAACACAATGGTCATAGTCTCGGCTCAAACAAGGATTTTCATTTTTGAAACCGTTACTGGTGATGATCCCCGTCTCTAGAGAGTAGATTTATCATATCACGTCTTCGAGTTATTTCTCAATATCCTAACACTATTGATGTACTCCTCCTGTCGAGTACCGCGGGTCAGCCACCCAAACACAGTAGTGCTTCCCGCCAGGGTCTGCCCCCTAAACACAGTAGTGCATCCCCTCTAATAGCCTGCAGAGAAACTCTCCGGACGAGTACCACGGGTCAACAACCAAACATTGTAGTGCTCCGTCCACCATGGCTCTGCACCCAAACAAAGTAGTGCTCCGTCCTCTGGGCTAGTCGACTCACTCGAAGTCGAGTCGGTCATGCAGTCGTCAGGTCTTAGCCGGCTACACTGTCTCCATACTCCGTATTCTCGTCTCCGGAAGGGTCCGTTCCATGAGATACAGGTCGATACTCCAAGTATCTCAAAGTCCCATGAAGAAGTATCTCAAAGGACTGACTCTTCATAGGGGTCTCAATGCAATAGACAACACGTCAATCAGACGCCCGGTCTGTGAGTTATTAGCCTTTTCGTCCCAGGGGCCCAATTTGTTTCATGTACAAACCCTCCTGATCGTATCTCAAATGTACCCCAAACTCTCACAGGGTATACTCTTAGGGACTGTTTCTCAATGTGATCACTAATTTCTCTGACGGTTCCTCAAATGGATGTTCGGTCTGAAAGATATCAGCTTTTTCGTTCCAAGGGCCCGTTTGGATTTCGGGTACAATCCAATCCGGCCATACTCCAACTGCGTCCAAACCTCGGGAGAAGTATTCCAATAGTTCCATCTCATCAAGTGGAATCTATCAAAGTCAACGGCACGTCAATCGGACGTCCGGATCTCACGTTATAAGTGTTTCCGCTCTGAGGGCCCGGTTGGTATCGTGTTCGAACCAACCTGGTCGTTCCCAAAGTTCTTCTAAACCTTGAGTGTAATATTCCAAAACTACCGCATCGATCCAAGAATCTCATTGCAGCTGATGTTGCATCTATCGGAGGTCAGAAGCCCAATTTATGGTCGTTTGAAAGAAAACAGTCAGAAATGGGGGTTTTGGGCCCGGGCCAACCCAGCCCGAGACCCCCTGGGTCGGCCCGAACAGGGGTGACCCGACCCAGGTCTGGGTCCATCCCTCTTGGGCGTGGCCCGGACCAGCTGGTGCGGCCCAGCTTGGCCTGGGTGCGGCCCTGCCCGGCCTGGGCGTGGCCCGCCCCCGCGCGCTGGCGCGGCCAGCGCAATTCGCAGGCCAGAGGGCATGGCCCAAACGGCAGAGCGGTTTTGGGGGGGGGGGGGTGGCGGCGTTGCCCCCTGTTTTGTAACCACATCCCCCATGTGGGGGGCCGCTGCTGTCCGGCCAACTGGGGGTTACGTACCCCCGACTCCTCCTCTGACCGGTCGGCCGGCTGCTGCATCACGAGACCAACGCGGGCCGGTCCCCCTACTCCGACGCTGGCAGCCAGAAGTTGGTCTCCAGTCCCTACTCCGACGCGGCCTAAAGACACAGCCTTGGTCTGTCCGGCACGGCACGACAATTCCACGACCTTGTTCGAATTCATCGGCGCGGCCCAAAGGTGTCGCGCGTCCTTGCCCATTCCCATCGTTTCTGCGCGGTGCAACAACACCGCGCCGCCTTTGCATGTGCTGCAATGAAAATCAACAAACAAGGGGGATGAGGGTCGGCCGTGTTCGTACGGGCCGACCTCCTCTCGTTATTGTGTTATCAGGTGGCTCAAATTGAAATGAAGAATGTAGTCAGATGTAATCACGAATAAAAAATTAAAAAAATCCCCTGCCTCGAGCATAGTTGAAAGAATGCTCATCGCGGAATTGCACATCGCAGAAGGATGTGTCGTGGATGGAGGATAGTCACATTGCGGAGAAATGATTTTTCGGCATCGCGTCGTTGATATCCAAGGATCTGGCATTCTTGTCGACCTTCGAGGAAGGCGACTTTCACCATCGTCCGTCATCGGAGGTCGGCATTCTTTGTCGCCGGTGGTGTGTTCTTCACGTTCTCCGCGTTCTTCGTCGAAGAAGAAGAACATCAAGCCTTAGAGATTTTTCCCACAAGCCTCTCACAACCCAACAACTCTAATAAAATAAGAGTTTGTCTTATTTTATTTCTCAAGACAAGAATTTTGAAATTCAAAAATGAAACAATCAATTAAATGAATTAATTTCAACTTTTAAACAGCCCAAACTAATAGAGGCCTTTCATAAACAGAAGAACGAAAGGGTTGAATTCTACTTAATAGGGGTGCGGGTGCGTTACCTTAATAAAGGAGGGGGTGAAGAAAAGAAACGGTGGGGCTCGTGTGGGCCCCACCTCACAAATATCCTACCTAGTGGGTAGGATATTGTTGGGCCCACTCCAATAACTTAGCTTAGGTTAAACAACATTAAGTAAAATAAAAATTGGACGCACCATTTTTATTTTATTCTTTTACTTAACCCAAAAAAATTAAAAACCACGCCCGAGCAAACACAACTCCGGAAAAGGTGTTTCTAAGAAATTACAGGTGATGCGATTCAATTGGTGCCCTCGGAATTCAATTCCAAGCACCGGTAAAAAAGTTAGAAAAACCCGCTCGTTCGTTCACTGAACGTACCCGAGCTAAACATCGGAAAATGATTCCGGGCACACTGGGTCTCAGAATCAGGTGCCGTCAGAAACAACGTTGTTGTGAAATCTGAAAGAAAATTAAGAAAAAAAATTTCCGTTAATTTTATGGGTCTTTACATGATATTTATAATTTACATCTATTTAATTCATTATTATACCCATCAAAATAATCAAGTGTTTTATTAACGAACTAAAGCATGGGGTGGAGACGGTAAGCCGTACATACTCAGGTATGGTGACTTGTCATTCATAGGATAGATAAAATATTGAATATGGTTGTACATTATTTATAATAACATCAAAGTATGTATAAGGTACTATAATTATTATTTTTGTATGGAAACAACATATAAAGTTGAAGTGGTAGAAGAAAAGAATTTGAAAGTGGTGGTTAAATAATTACCTCTTATCCAGGTGTTTCTTTTTGATTTGATCAAAAGGGATCCTTAAGTAAGATTTATGATAAATGGAAGGAATATAGTATTAATTGAGGGTAGTTTTGAGGATATTAGGGCAGGGTTTGGCCTATCCAAATGGATTAGGTGGTGTGATTTTGAGGGAAGAGGATGTTCCCTTTTATAAGAGAGGTGAGGGTCACTTTAGGAAAAGCATGAAATACTATTTTATAATAAAATCATATTCAATTTATAAGTGATAAAAATGATTTATTTAGATTCTATGGTGGGTTTAGATCTACAATATCTCAACTAATATGTTTTATACAGGTTTATGCGCATATACTAACCTTATCTTTTAGATTTTACTATTAGTAAAATATTTTGGCATTTACCATATCTAATTTTATTTTAATATTATATGTTTAATAAACATTCTATAAACATCCATGAAAACCCCATGTTGTTCATTATTGATATACCTATCCTTATAAAAGTCATTTGGAATAACCATAGATTTTTAGGAATATTATATCAACTATTAATATAGTTTTTGTTTTTAATACTCATTTAAGTCAATTTTGACAGTATTTAGTACGTGATTTTCGATAAAGTCCTAAAACTTGACTACATTGAAAAATAATAATTTCATCAACCATAAAATATCATATTAACCTAAAATATTCCTTTAATATATCAAAAATAATAATTTAAATTTATTTGTATATTTACATTATGAATTATTTTTTCCTTTCATTAATAAGGTAAATACTTCATCATTATTGGGTGATAAATAAAATTAATTATTTAATGTAAAAAAATTATAAATAAAATACCATAATGTATAAAATATTTTTATATTTTTAATGAATATTTATTGTCAAATTTATCTTATGTATAACCCTATATTAAGAATTTTTAAGTTATTAAATTTTGAATATAACAGTTTTAACTCTTCTTTAAATAAAATAATTATAAATGTCTTAATGTAATAAAAGTGGATGAAAAGAATCATATTTTATTCCTAAGGTTTATTTTTGACGATGTAAACTTGTTCAATTGAATTATTACATGATTCAGGGTAATAATAAAAACATTTTTACTATTAATTACCCTATTTACTTTGAACCGTGGTAAAAGAAAATTAAAATTAACTATTCATAAAAAAATATTTTCACCTTATTGAACCAAATTTTACATACTAATTTAATCCTTGACTCTCAGATTTTTGAAATTTAATTTATAGAAATGGTAAAATTACGTTTTATGAAAGTTTTCTAATGTTCATGGATGGTGGGTAAAAGGCAGTAAAAAATTCAATATAATTTTACACTTCTAATTTTATTGTAAAATAAATCCAATGAATTTTATTTAACTAATATAGAAATTATGTATCTATTTTTAGTTAATAAATAAATTTAAATAAAATGAAAATTTATTCAAATAAAATGTCTATTTTTAGACAATAACGTAATGCTTTCATTACTCATCAAAAATTGAGGGTTTTTAGAAAATTAAAATAAAATTCACCCTATTGTAATTTTGATATTATGAGAAAATATGTTTTCTATTTTATCACATTCAAAACATAGAGGATTCATTAATTAATTTAAAATAAATTCCCATTGTAAAAACTAGAAAACGAGGTTTTGAGAAGTAAAAACTATCAAAAGATTGATATGTGTTTATGTTCGGTTTAAAAGTGAAATTACTTACAGTGACGGTAATTGGATTTAATGATAAATAAAAAATCTAATTATACTTACAATATAATTAAATTTAAAATGTAACACTATAATTTATTTTGATTTAATATTTTGTTTTCAATTAATATTTAGTATGTTTCACTAATCATTCAAATATAATATTTATAAAAAAAACTCAAAAAATATCCAAACTAAAATTTTTTGTCCCGGTTTAAAAGAAGAATTTAATTTCAACAAAACTAGATATATAAAAGTGAGAAATATTTGATTTAGAAAGGGTTCTCCATTAAAAGAGGAAAAAACAACATTTTTATAAAAGAAACTTTTTTTCTCTGAAAAATGAATTTGTCCTTATATTATGTCAATGAAACACAAAAGATGAATGATAAAATTATATTAAAATTATATAAAATTCAATATGTGGTTATTACTATTCATAACCTCTTTCCAAAAGGCCCATTTGATAGGATATGGTGCGCTTGAACTCGGTGTTGTGTAATTCTCATGCGGTTGTATTTTTCAAAGAGATGTCTATCTTGGAAGCTAGGGGTGTCACAATATTTCTAATGATGAAATATTTTTAGGATAATATAATATAGTCATCATTAGATAGTGTTTTGGAAATGAAAAATAAAGGATACCTTGATTTTTATGGTGGTTTGGTTTAACATGAACCTATGTTTATTATTTAATCTCATGTACTCAAAGAGACTGTTGATACCTACCAATAAAAACATTTACATTTATGAGAGTAATATTCCTTTAAAACATAATTACATTATAAGGAGTAAAGAAAAAACAATGAAATACTACTTGTATTTTTAATCAAGAGTTCCAAATCAAGATAGGTAAACATTTTTATTTAAATATATGACCATAATATTGCTTTATTTGGAGGAGTATGTAATTCACCAGCTATTTAAGTCTCACAAAAATATAAGATCATACAGTTTTGAAAAACTAGAAAAACTGAGGAACTACGAATTTTCATAAGTGAATAAGGTATCCTAATAACATTAAAAAAAATATTTCATTGAGTAATAATACTAATTATCAACATCATAGTATAATTGAGATCACAAAAGAAAAATAAAATTAGCATCCTTCTAAAGATATTGTGAATTTATCTCTTTCTTATTTCATTATACTCTTCTAGTTTCCTCAATTAATATTTAAAAACAGTCTTATAATGTCCATGACATGTTATCAATCTATTATCATGGAATGGTTGATTCTTAAAACCACTTCATATTTAGTAATAGTTGTTTAAAAATAAAATAACCTGTTACCTTTTTAATGACTATTTCAGGTAAAAAAATCTGTAGATTTATTTTTATATAAATTAAAAATAAAATATAATTCAGCAATAATAGTTATAATGTATATATTTTTTCGAATAAATATAACTAAAAAAATTATTGTAGATTAATTTAATGTAGAATAAAGAAATATGTAAATATTGTGCATCTAAAAGGTTGAAAAAGGTTGATTTATGTTTTATGTGTTTTTGGAATAGTTTTAATTTATAGGTAGAAAATATTATCCAAACTATGAATGAACAGATATTTGGGGGATTCGAAATTTTAGTTAAGATGAAAGGCAGAAGACCCCCTACCATTTTATTGCGAAAAAAAATAATCATAGTTTTTTATATATTTAAGTATTTTTATTATGTTTGGTTTTGTTTATATATATATATAATATTTTTTTCATAATTTATCTGGTATTTAATATTGAACCTTAATGTCATTACAACATTATGTAATTCTAACAGAAATCATCACCCAAGGCTTCCTTTTATAAGTGCACTTACTCTGGAAATCATTCTACACTTTCAATGTGGGATTCAAGTTCTCCTTTTACTAAGAATAATTACTAATATATTTTTATTAATCATTTTTAATTATTTAATTAGTAATATTAATATTTTTTATAATTATTATGGACGTGAGGGTTTTTGATAGGGGAAGCAAGATGTTCACTCCAAATTTTTTTAACGATCGCTATTATGTCAGTTCCTCTCCCATTAGTGGGGGGGACCTATGATGTCTATCATGGGAGTGGGATTCTCCTTTACCCATGTTCTAAACCTAATATCTATCCCCCTTTTCATCATGATTCACTGAGACCAAAATTCCATGATTTTGTTGATGGGATCCCTAACCTCCCTCTCTCTATTATAGAGATCAATGAAGCGTCGGTGCTTCTAAATAATACATAGAATGTATATTTAAAGTAGAAAAAACCCATCAGTTGATGATTTTGATATATATGCATGTAGATATTGGGACTTATAGAAGAGAGAGATAGTAGGATTGATTGAATGAAAAAATATTATGATAAGTTTCTCTTGAGAGGATGATTTAATCGGAGCCTAGTTGAGTTCACCCTAGAGCATCAATAGATTTTGTTTCTACATATTTAGATGTAACTACAACTTCCATATGAAGTGTGATTCTTCATCAGTGGTGATTTCGGTTAGTTTAACATATTTTCTTTAACCGTTTCAAAATCCCTCAATTTTTACGATGATTGAGAATTTAGAGGGTGGATTATTGTGTTCAAATAGATACATTGCATCTAATTTTCCATCCTATATACTCGAAAGTCTTCATGGAAGTAAATGTGTCAATATTACCATTCAATAATGTTTGGATCATAATAGGTGAAGATTTTTGGTAAGTGATTCATATAGAATGAAAATAATGGCTTGATATTTGTGATCTCTGTAAGGGTCTTGGACATTCTTGAAAAGCCAATTGATGAGGGTCTATGAACCCCACCATGTATATGGGTGTAGACAATAGATAGGAACCAGAGGCTAGTGGTGATGCAACCTTGTCTAGACAGATGTCGGTGGGAGTGAACATAGAGTCTAAATTAGTAATCAGTGTGAAGTGTGGATCACATGATGCGAATCCATTAGTGACTGATCTCCTCAGTAACATGATTAATGATTTTGGTGTTCACCAATACCCCTACACATATTCCCATAGAAAAATAGGTCCATGTTGTGTATGAGGTGCATCCTGATAGTGGACTAATTTTTATCAACACTCTCATAGAGGATGAAGGATGCTCCATGACTCCCATGGCTACTTCGTTCATCGAGTAAGTGCACTCATTGACTAGTACTGATGGAAATGGTCTTTCTAATGCCTCTAAGAAACCATGGCATGGTGACTCCTCTTTTAATAATGTGATACTACATCAGCACGTGGCTTCTATTATGCTGAGAATTATATTTGAAAGGTGGTTGAATGATAATCTGGTTCAGAATACTGAAATTGACAGGGTTAGGACTTCAAATCAATAGGGGGCCCCATTAGCATTTCTAGTTATGAGGCTTCTGAGAATTTTTTAGATGATATAGAAGATGAAATTAATGGTGATTGAATTTCATTCCACTAACAATGTAAGAGTCAGTTAGGTATTCAGAGTGAGATAAATGATTATCCATCCTTGAAACAACAAATTGAGACTAGATCTGTATAAAAATTGAATGGAATACTCATTGATAATGTCCCCCAACTCCCCCCCAAAGTTGATTCTAGTCATTAATGAGAGCATGGTGTTGTGAGTGATACTTATGTAAAGATTATTATGAACTTAGATGATTAAATGGTTGAATCCATTTTGACGATTAATGTTGCTAAATAAGATATTAATAATATTATGGGAAGACCATTAAAGGTGGTTACCAATGCGGAGCATAGTAAATAGATAGAAATTCATGATCTGATATTGAGCACGAGATTCAATGATGGTAAGATCAGTTAAGGGGATTACATATAGTCTTGGGACAATCTTGTGTATCTGTTTCAAGACCATCGGAAGGACGATCTAAATTCAAAGGTTATCACTATTTCTTGGAAATTATGTATGGATATCAAATCTGTTAGACTTAAATTTTCCATTAATGGTTCCATGATTTCCATTTTTCCTAGAACTATGGTTTCTCACTATTTCCTAAAAAATGTAATATAAATATAATTTTCAATCAAAAAAATTCTATTATTAGCGATTTTGAGATAGTTAATTCCTAATATAGTAATAAATTATAATTATTTATTATATATTAATAAATTAGTTAATAATTTCAAAAATGTTAATTATATAATAATTAATTAGTTAATTAGTAATAAAATTATTAATTATTAACTATTAATTATATAATAAATTAGTTAATTAGTAATAAATTATTTAAAAATATAATTATTAATTAGTAATATAATTTTTAATAATATATTTATAAATTAAGTAATAATAAATGAGATAATTATTAACATAATTATTAAATATATTATAATTAATTACTAATATAAATTTTAATTATATAATTAATAATTTTATAACAATCAATTATTAATTATTAAAATAATAATTTATTATATAATAATTACCTGAACGGCTCATAGAATTAGTTAATCCCCATGCTCCGTAAAATTAACGTGAAAAGTAAAATTCAGAAAAGGACACCAGAAAAATTAAAGGTGTCAACAAAAGAAATCAATCATCTATAAGTTAAAACAACATATCATGAACATTATGAGTCTCCTAATATGGAGTTGGGTCCTCCCTAAAATCAACAGTTCCCACTCTGACTCTGAGTTCTTACAGTTGAAAATTATGCAGTATTTTTCCATGAGATCTTCATGATCCAGTGTAAGATAGTGGCCACGTCCATGACCACGACCACATACACAACCCCTAGTGTATTACTCAGATGTATATATACCCCTCTCCCATGTTATTTCATCCTCCTTGTTATAATCCCATTGACCATGACCATGACATCTTCCATGGTTTTTTTGGATATCGTCCGCTTCTCTAAGTCTTAGATTGCGGCCAAGTTCGTTCATATTCATATTTCTTATCCTCTGATTATTATTTATCATCATGACATTTGGAGTCTCAAACTATTCGAGTGACTGCATAATTTTTGATACCTAGTCATACCTAGGTATATTAGAAGGAGTTTGTGAGCTTTTATCCACTATAGTAGTAATATCACCACCACGTCTCTCATATTCCTATTTCCATACATCATCAATGTGTAATTATATAATAATTAATTTGTTAATTGGTAATATATTAATTAATTATTAATTATATATTTATCAATTAGTTATGTAGTAATGTGATTATTAATTATTAATTATTAATTATTAATTATTTACGTAGTAAAACAATCATTAATTATAAAATAATTAATAAGTAAATTACAAATATAATTATTAATTATAATTATTAAATATTAATTATATAATAATGAAACTGTTAATTAGTGATATAATAATTAATTATATAATAATCCCTTTGTAAAATAATTATTAATTATTATATTTTTATTTATATTAAAACTAATAAGTTAATTAGTACAATAATAACTAATTATATTATAATTATATAGTAATATTATTATTAATTATATAATAATATACTTAATAATTATCTAATCATTAATTATATAATAATTAATTAGGTAATTAGAAATATTATTCTTAAATATAAATTTTAATTACTAATTATATAATATTTAAATAGTTAATTAGCAATATAATAATTAATTATATAATAATTAATTACTAATATAATTTCTAATTATATATTATCTAATTAATAATATAATTATTAATTAGATAACTAAGAAATATATTTTTTATTATTAAGAATAATTTTTATTAATTATATATTATATAATTTCCAATTAAATAAATCCTTTTATACATTATTATCTTTTTATAAATTTGTTATTTTTTTAATTATATTAATAAATAGTAGTTATTATTATTAAATAGTTGATTTTAAATTATTATTAATAATATATTAGTAATTATATGTAGTAAAATGTTAACAAGAATCCCACATCAAGAATGGAGAATGATTTACATGTTAAGCCCTCTTATAAAAAGAATCATCGAGTGAGGGTTTTTAGAAGAATTCCAAGAAGTAGTAATGATAGTAATGATGAATATTAAATATAATATAAATGCTAATATAAATGTCTGTTATATATATATATAAACAATAAATAAAAATTCAATAAAAATTTAAATTTTTAATATAAAAAATATATACTTAAAATAATAATAATAATTAATATTTTTGGACATAAAGGTGAAATTGGAACTGCAACCATTACACTTTTCGAAAGGAGGAAACCATGTGCCACTTTTCATTAATATATTTTTTAAAACAATTAACTTATTAAAATTTTTAATAAACCCATAAAACATATAACAAACTCTAAATAGTTAACATGATAATAAAATCTTAAATATATTTCCTTTAATATCTTATTTTAGTGATAGTTCCATATTTCTATCTTCCAATTACTATTTGAAACTATTTCAAGAATATTCATAAAATAACTATGTGAGAAAAAAATTGAGTAAAAGTAAAATTTCATAAAAATATAGTCACTACAACTCAGAAACCTTGGGGTCGATCATTGTTTTTTCTAGATATAGGATTGTGGTATATTATCATAGTTGCTTCTGTAATGGTTGATTTATTGTTTATGTTGGCAGATGATTATTCAAAAAATACGGGTCACCCCCTTTTTATTAAGAGAGGCATGTGGGTTTATGTTTTTTGTGTTTCCAACTCCATCAACCCATCTGTGGGAGGGTCAACGAGAGGGTTTAGAAGTATCCTATAAAAGGAAATAGAATCCCTTGTTTTCATCCCCTCATACATTTAATGTATTCTCCATTTAATTGTAGTATTTTGTTAGGTGCTTTGCCTATTATTTTGGGGAAATGTTTATGTGGTTTTTCTCATTATAATAGTAAGAGATTGTGTAACCAATTATACCCAATGTGATACTTTAATTTTCTCATGGTTATTTACCCCTACCATTGGGGGGGTCTATGTTAAATATGGTATCCTTTTATTTTGAGATTTTTTCACTTTGTTTTATCTCATGATTATTACATCACTGTTGGGACAAACATTTTTCTGTCCCAACACGTTGTATCAGAGTCATATTCTTGGGTAGCCTTGTTATCATATTCAGGTATTATAAAATCTCATAATTTTTTGTATGCTCGGGGATTGTTAATTTGGTCGATCATTCACATCAAAAAAATGTTATTGATATTATTAAAAAACACCAGTGAAATATATGTGTTTCTAAACTGACAATGTTTTTAGATAATGACGAAATTTGGGATTGAAAATTTCAATGGGAATAATTTATCATTTTGGAAAATGAATATGAAAGTAGTGCTTCAGAGGAATAATCGCTAACTAAAAATTGGTGAAATACTGGAAGATGTCACGATGTTCCCTAGTTATAGTGAGATCTAGAATCATGAATTAATTAAAATGAGGTGAGTTATACTTGAAATGGAGATATACTAGTTAGGGTAGCAGTGATGTCTTTTGGAAGCAGGAAGTATCTCATTAATGTGTCGATAATTGAATTAGGAGCAACATAGAACATGACGTCTCCAAAGGAATGGTTTGACTAGTATGAAATTATCTCAAAAGGGAATTTGTAGATGAGGAACGATCACACCCTAATTATTGTTAGAGTCGATACCATTGAATTTAATATTCATGATGGTATTCTTCAAAGTATCATAGGAATACGCCATGTGATTGGTCTAAAGAAGAACATATTGTCTTTAAGACAATTTGACAATATCATATTCAAGACTCACATTGAGAATGGATTGATGAGAATTATAAATTGTGAGCATGTTATAATTAAAACATCTAATATATCAAATATACTATATGATATTATGGGAGAAATGTTCTCAGAGGCAGATATTGTTATCGAATCAACTAGCTCAACAGATGAATTGATGATGTTATGGCATATAAAAATTGGTCATGTTTTAAAATGAGGCCAAAATATACATGAGAATTAGAATTTTCTGCCTCTTCTTACATAGGTATCCGTAATGGTTTTGCTAATTGTATTTTAAGAATGCAACATAGGTTAATGTTTGATACATCAATATTAATAATTCAAGAGTTCTTAGAAATTATACATTCTAATATTTGGAAAGTACCAATTCTAACCCTAGGAGGAGATTGGTACTTAGTATCATTATTTGGAGAATATTCTAGGAGATGTTTGGTTTAACCAATCAAAAGGATAGAAGATGTTATTAAATTCATAAAAACATTTAAATCCTAAATGGAACATTAATTTGGATAGAATATATAGTGTCTGTGGATTTACAATGGTGGAGAATATACTAGAGAATAGTTTGATACATTTTTTCAACAAGGAGAAATCAAGAGATAGTTCACAGTGGCATACACTGCTCATTATAATGGAGTGTCAGATTGAAATAATAGAACTCTATTAGATAGATCAAGGTAGATGCGAATGGGTATATGAATTATGGAAAAAAATTAGTAGAAGCATTGAATACCACTTCTTCTCTGATCAATATATCTCTATAAATGTTAATTGATTTAAGACACCAATAGAGACATGGAGTGGTAAACCCACTAACTATTATCATTTACATATTTTTGGTAATTAGGTATATGAAAATTTTAATGAAATGGGATTATTGATGTTTGATTCAAGATCAAAGAAATATATCTTCTTGGGGTACACCAATTGTGTGGAGGGGCATCATTTATGGGACCCCCTTTCTTATAAGCTTATCATTAGTAGAGATTTTATATTTTCAAAAGGAAATGTGAAAATTAAAATTGATCGAGACTTAGAGAAAGAGAAAATAGAAACTAAAATAGTCGATGTAGAGTAAAAATCCATAAAATAACTAGTTTCCTTTGAGTAATTAATAGAGTATGGTGTTCAAGAATCAGTTGAGTCTAGATCATGATGGTTAACTCCGGGGAAAAGAGATCCAACATAAAACTCAGACTATGTGACTAATATAAAAATTTCATACTACATATTAACATGGGATGGATAGCCATATTATTTTATAGAGGTGAGACAGAGTCAGATGTATCATCATGGATGGCATCAATATAGGAGGAACATGAATCCCTCCATAAGAAAATGAATAGTATCTAGTTCCATTCCCTCATATAAGAAACGATATCATGAAAAATGAGTCTTTATGATAAAATAATATGGAAAGGACCCAGTTGAAATATATCATGCATGACTAGTGGTTAATGAATGTTGTCATAATGAAGGTATTGATTTCAATAAAAATATTTTACACTATTTTATGATTGATAACTATTCAGTTTTTTGTGCGAGGTGTTCAATGTATACATTAAATCTAATGTAGCTGGCTGTGAATACATATTTTCCAAATAAAATTATGGATGGAGATATCTATATTATCCAACTTAACATTTTTTCAGAAGAACAAAAATAGAATATGGGTTGATGGTTGAAAAAATATAACTATAGTCTCAAGTAGGTGCAGAGTTGTTGGGAGATGATATTTTATTCCTATATCATGATCTTTGGATACAGTAGACATCATTCAGATCCTTGTGCATATTTCAGTGTTTATTTGGTAATAATTTAACTATTCTTTTATTGTTTGTGGATGAAATTTTTGTTGTAGTCTCCAAAAATATAAAATCCAAATCACATAGGGAATATTGGTACGGAGTTTGACATAATGGACTTTGGACTAGAAAAAAAGATTATGGGGATTTAAACTTACCATTGTATAAATACTGGAATGATTTGTATATCATAGAATAGTTAAATATGGAGAGTTTTGAAACGCATCAACATGATTGACTATAATCCAATATGCACCCAACAACCTATTAATTTCTAATTATCCTTACTGATGACTTCTAGTTTTAATCACAAGTGGATGGATATGTCTTGAGTATTGTACGCATTAGTAGTGGGTAGTCTGATGTTCAATATGGTTTGTACTGGACCAGACATTTCACATGAAGTTGGATCATTTAGACGGAATATGGGGAATCTTAGATGGGGGCATTGGATAACAGTGAAGAGGATCCCGAGATACATTAATGAGACCTTAAATTATGAATTGTGTAACAAAGGATAATATTTCACAATCAGAGGATATGTTGATTAAAATATTGAAGGTGATTCCGAATGGAGGAAATCCACAATATGTTATGTTTTTACCCTTTCAGGAAGAGCTGTGAAATAGAATTCAAAGTTATATTCATTTGTGAATTTATCCATGATATATACAAAGAACATGAAAACTACACTACCTTGAAAAGAGAATAATTGGATGGGAATATTGATGAAGGATATCCAGCACAGATAAGAGTGGATTCCATTTTATTATAGTCATGTTGCCATGCACATTTCATGTAATACATATTTTCATTCACGGATGAGGAAAATTTGGGTACAATTTCACTTTTTCAATGAATTGGTGGATGAAGGGTGTGTGGTAATGTATACAATTTATACTAATAAAAATATTCCAGATTTCTGTATGAAGGTGGTTAATAGTGATATGATCAAATGATTCAAATTCTGAAGTAGTCTTGTAGAGACCTGAGTAGCATGGTTTGGCAGATAGAATGCTTGTGTGGATATTTGTTTGGTTCTTAATCAAACATTAACGTGGGAGATGTTTTGGTATACGTTTATTCGATAGATGGTGGATTCCAACTTTTTTTCAAAGGTGATTGGATGATTGACGAGTGGTAGGGGGACAACCCCACCAACCCATTAGTATGAAAGGAAATAATAGGGGTTATTAGTAGACTATGAATGCAATGTTAATACCATACTTTTAACATCTCATCTAGTTCTTTTTTTGCCCATTTATTTTTTGTATTTCATTAAGTGGTTTCCCTATTACTTAAGAATGATTTTTATGACTTTTTTCTCCTTGTACTAGTGTGAGAGTGTGTACCCACTTTTACACAGAGTGATAATATTATATGCTTGTAGTTTTTTACCACTTCCATTTGGGGTTTTTTCCACATTACATCTAATGTGATTTTATTTCAACATTTATTTCTTTATTTTATCTCATGATTATTGTTTCACCAATGGAACAATCATTTTTTGGTCTCAATAGTTTTTTGATAGTGTTGATTATCATATTTTATTGACAATACACAATTTAGCATGATTATGGTTGATCAAGGACCATGGTATCTTCACTTTTATATCATTGTAACAGTTTTTCAACTCATAAATTCAATGAATCATGTCATAGATAATATGGAAATATCTTTGAAGGTCACTAGTGTTTTCAAACAGACGATACAAGTGAGGATGTTTAAGGGTAAACACTAAATTTGGCATGTTATAAAATGATAAAATTATACGTGGATAAAGGTAAAATAATTATTGATGTAAAGATAAACTTGAGTTCTCACATAAGAAGGCAAAATCTTTTATTTACATAATGGTAATGAGGTTTCTCATGTAAAGGGAAAACCCAATCATATATACTATCGTAATGGTAGAATATGTGCCTTTTAAAGGAATGTGTTATTCATTTAAATGTAAAACTAACCTCTTTTTCCTACATAATGGTAATATTGAAATAAAAACCATATAATTAACAAAATTACAAATAATGATGATTAAACCCATTTAAAAAGAAATAAAGTCTATTAAGATGTTTAATTTGACAAATAATAATATAAATAAATAATTGTGTTGTCTTTTATTTGAAAAAATATTATATATAATAAGAAAAAATTAAGACTCCTCAAATATCAACATCCAGTGTCCAAAAATTAACTATATCACTCTTTTTTATTAATTTTAAAAACACATATTTAATTAAACTAATAAAAAATTTCTCCCCGTTTTAAAATTTTTCCAAAACTGAAATAAAAAATTTTTATCAACAGTTTCAAACACATATCACCCCCTAATTTAACATACCCATGAAAATATAGTTACAATATGATAATACCACATAACATCTATATTTCATAATTGAAGGAAAATTAAGAAAAGAGAATATAAACATGTTTAAAACAAAATATTGTAGTAACAAGCTATTGTTAAAAAATATTTATAAAAGAATAACCCCATCCCACACAAATGTATAAATAATTTTATTGTAAAACTATATGATATAATATCTATAAGGCCCCAGCCTTAAACCTTACTTAATCTTGAGTTATTACAAGATTACACATTGAGGATCTTTTCAGGTTTAGAGTTCTAGAGAATTAGATCATAAAACTTAAATTACATTCCATGTTTAAACAATGTGGTTACATAAAATATAGTATTCATTTTTCCCGTCAATGGAAACATATGTAAAATAAAACATGGATTCTTTCTTGACAATTCCTTGACACTATCATCATATCATGTACCCTTCCCTTGACCTGTGAAAAACATTCCAAAAACATGGGATGAGCATACAAAGCTCGGTAAGGGATATAAAAATATGGAAAGGAAACATGAGTACATGTATACACAAGAATCAATGAAATCATACTCTACTCATAAAACATAAGATCATTAACATACCTCATCAAATCATGAATAAATCATAGAAATCATAATACATAAAGGTAACTTGAGGAATTCATAACATTTTTACGTAGGGAGTAACCCTCTTCGTTACGTTTGGAATACCAATCACAGTATATTCCCTAATTATTTTCAGAGAATCCTTAATGTTTAACTCCTTCACATTACCCAATGCATTGGAGAGCTATATCGGGATCACTCTCCCGTAGTTTATCAGGGAACCAACCATCTTCACAATAGTGCCCAAGAACCATAACATAATCGTTACACATAAACCAGGTATAAAGGAAACATAACATTTCCACTTTTCAATCACAAGATATCAATACAACACATTGATATAAAAACATTATGAAAAACATTTTCAATAACAAAATAAAATAAAAGTAAAAAATGGTATTTATTTTTCATTTAAAATAATTTATGGCTTGTAGAGGATGCCGAAACTCAAATAATGGTCACGATGGCTGAGAAGTCGTTGTCGCCGCATACATGCGACAAAAACATTACATTTTGTCGTTTAGTAAAAATCATCCTATTAAAAGATTTATTTTGGATAAACATAAATGTCAAAGGGTTTTATACACCATATAAATGTAGGTTGTGTATAAAAAATATGCCTCAATGAAAGGAGATTTAGACGAAGTCCCATACCTCGGGTCCGACATGACTTGATCATTATTTAACGTCCTGAATATTAAACATGAGTTAATTTATACTTTCTTAAGAACCTTTTTTCAAGGTAATTATTCCTTTAATATCACTTATTACCATTTTATGAACACTATGTAATTATTTATGTTAATAATGGTCGTTTTTTCGATCATTGGTACTTGAGTCAAAAATAAACACTTTATAATTACAAGTTGTTCATGGGGTAAAATATCCATTATATCCATAATTATATTCAAGATTTAGATATCATATATTTCATATATATCCAATATATACATGCGTTTATAATATTACATAACATTTAGAAGTAAGAAATGAAATCCACCGTTCATGGAGACGGTAAGTCGTACGCACACATGAACACTACTTCCATTTCTATTTCATATTTAATCGAATTAAAACATAATGATACATAATTGTATTATAATTACAGTATTGTATCATATATAATATCATTCAATCTATCCTTTATACATACAACATATGTTATTAACAAATCAAATCACATTGAGGGGGCGGTAGTCCGCACTTCCTAAAATAAAGATATCGTGTTTACCCATAATGGAAACCATAAAGGTATGTTGTAAAAGAAAAATACATAAGCTTAAGTAAAACATAAACATATTATATATAATATATAAATGTAGTGACATCTTAATGTCCACCTTTGAAGGTGTTATATGAGTGTTGAACAATCATCATTTCGTGAGGCAGAAAATCACCATCCACAGAAACAGTATGTTCTTTTACCATTAGATGTAGGTGTGTATAAGTGTAACTCAAATGAATCTTATAAAAACATCCTAGTATTTTTTATATACTGGATTTGATACAAAAGAAATGAACAAAAAATGTTTAGAGGGTTGGAGAAGCAAAATAAAAAATAAGAACACAAGAGAAAACACTACCTTTAAAATGGGTAACTTTTTTTTTGATTTGAGCTCAAAGGATTCCTTGGGAAGACTTCATCCCAATTTTTGGATTCAAGGAGTAAGAGAGGAATGTGGAGAGAAAAAATGGATAGGGGTTGGCTGATCCAAAGGCATGAGAGCTGTGGGTAAGGTGGTAGAGGTGGGGGCCTTTTATAAAAGGAGAGGATGGGCACTCTTGGAAAGTTATAAAAGGTTACTTTATTTTCAAATGAGTTTCGGATTTTAAAGGTCCCATATTTATGTATTTAGAGGATAAGGTGATAAGGGTTAGACATACAATCATACAATAGGTATTTGACAAGTGTAAGTCTTATATTTTACATTATATTTTCTTTTTATTTAAATCTTTTATTGATGAGGTAATCGTTGCCTCATCATGATGTCATAAATAATTTAATTTATTTAATGTCTAAATATTAAAAAAAATAATGATTTAGTAAATCATATTATTTTTCTAATGAATTTTTATAGTTAAAAATATGACTTGTATAACCCCATTTAAAAATTGTTTTAGTAAAACAACTCATGTTTTTGTCATTTTTATTTTAACATTAAATAAAAATATATTAATGTCATTTTCCTTCCAAAGTGGATCCATGGGGTCCCCAAGTTGACCCATGGATTGTCTTGGTCGGCCATGACATATCCAATAAGGGTAGGACATTTTTCAAGTTCATTTCATATTATTAAAACATTATTCTTACCTTAAATTACACTAATTACCTCGAATCGCGATTACTAAACTTAAAAGTTACTATTCACCAAAAAATTATTTTAATCTCATTGAACCACATTTTACTTCTTAATGAAAACCATGTATGTCGGATTTTTTTCATCAAAACATAGAGGTGGTAAAATTTCATTTAAATGGAAAATCAGTTTTTTATAAGTACCACTTAGTGGTTTCACTATTCATCAAAAATTGAAGTTATTCAGAAAAATACCGAAACATCACCATAAGATATATTTGATATTACGGATTAAAAAATGATGTCTATTTTACAAAATTCAAAACATATAAGTTACATTAATTAATTTAATAATTAATTCCCGCTGTCAGAGCAAATCGCGTGTTTTTATGAAACAATAAGTATCAAAATATTGACACTAGTTTAAGTCCAATTTCAAAGTGAAATTAATTCCAACAACCAATATTGGATTATATGGTAAAAATATATTATAATTGAACTTTAAAACCAATTCAAAAGATAATCTAATAATATAAATAAATTATATTACAAAGAGGTTTTGAATTAAAATACAACATTTTTCACTATTCATTAAAAATGAACTTTATCGGAAAAATACATAAAATTTATCCAATGTAAATTTCAATGTCCCAATCATAATGAATAAGTTTATTTCGACAAATAGAGATTATAAAATTTTCAAAAGTTTTATTTAAAAATGGTTTTCCATCAAAAGGTAGTAAAATAATCATTTAAAAATGTTAGTGTATTCCATGCTTAAGATTGGATTTATTCTCATTTTAAGCCTCTAAAACACTATCTAATGCATTAATAGACATAGATAAAATATCTATTATTCATTAATTACTTGGGATGTTACATCCTTCCCCCTTTAGAAAATTTCACCCCCCAATTTATTTACTTATCGAATAAGTGGGTGTATTTAGCCCTCATTGCCTTTTCAGATTCCCATGTTGCCTCTTCAATCATGTGGTTTTTTCACAAAACCATTACCTAATGAATCACCTTTTTCTGTGACACTTGCTCCCTGTGGTCAAGAATCTTGACTGGTTCTTCATCATAAGATAGGTTCTCTTCTAGCTGAACTACCTTTGAACTCAAAACATGAGATGAATCTGGCATGTACTTCCTTAACATTGAAACATGAAAAATATTTTGTACCTAAGATAAACTCGGAGGTAAAGCCAATTAGTATGCAACTGATCCAACTTTATCCAGAATTTCATAAGGTACAATGAACCTTGGTCTCTGCTTTCCTTTCTTACCAATTCACATCACACTTTTCCATGGTGAAACATTGAGAAAGACATGATCACCTACATCGAAAGATAGATCCTTCCTCTGGTTATCCGCACAACTCTTCTGCCTGCTCTGAGCTGTTCTCATGTGTTTCTGTATCAACAGAACTTTTTCTTTGAACTCTTCTACCAATTCTAGTCCCATCATCTTGCTTTCACCCACATCATCCCAGATAGCTAGAGTTCGACACTGCTTCTCATATAACTCCTCAAATAGTGCCATCTCATTACTGGAATGAAAACTGTTATTATATGAAAATTAAACCAAAGAAAGATGTTGGTCCCAACTTCCCTGATAATCCATCGAACAAGAACATATCATATCTTCCAAAGTCTGAATTTTTAGTTCTGATTTCCCATCTAATTGAGGATGAAAAGCTGTACTAAAATTTAATTCAATACCCAACGACTTCTGAAGGCATTTCCGTAAGTTAGAAGTGAACCTAGGATCACGGTCAGATACAATGGATAGAGGAACTCAATATAACCTAACTATCTCCTTAAGATACAAATGGGAAAGTTGATCTAGGGAATAATTATCTCGTATGGAAAAGGAAATGAGATGATTTAGTCAAGCGATCAACAATAACCCAGATTGCATTATTATCTCGAGGTGTCTTCGATAATCCCACAACGAAGTCTATGGATATATCCTCCCATTTACACTCTGGCACTAGTAAAGGCTGAAAAATCCCTTTAGGTAACTACCTCTCTGCTTTAACCTGTTGACAAGTCAAACACTTCACAGTAAAATCAGCAATATCCCTTTTCATTCCGTCCCACTAGTAATACTCTCGATGATCTCTATACATCTTAGTACTGCCAGGATGAACTTAAAACGGATAACTATGAGCATCACATAACAAATATCTTTTCAACTTCGAATCACACGGAACACACAATATCTTCCCAAAACTCAAAACAAAATCATTATCAATATTGAATTCAAGCAAATTACCCTTTTGAACCAGCCCTACCTTTTTCTGTAACTCCCTGTCTTGCTTCTATGCTTGCTTAATTCTGTCTGATAGAGAAGATTTCATTGATACCTAAACCAAAACAGAAGGACTTACAACACCAACAACTTATATGAAAAAGTTCATCAAATCAAAAACCAAAGGATCTCGTTCCAAATGTAGCATGGTTATTGAAGCATTACTTTTTCGACTCAAAGCATCAACCACTTTATTTTCTTTTCCCAGATGGTAATGAATTGTACAATCATAATCCTTGATTAATTCTAGCCATCTCCTCTATCTCATGTTCAATTTTTTCTTGAATGAATATATACTTTAAACTTTTGTGATCGGTATATATTTCACACTTTACTCCATACAAATGATTCCTCCAAATTTTTGGAGTGAAAACAACAGAAGCTAATTCCAAATCATGTGTAGGATAATTTTCCTCATGAGTTCTGAACTGACGTGAAGCATAAGAAATTACCTGATCATTCCACATTAGGAAGCAACCAAATCCATTCAATGAAACATCACTATAGATAACAAACTCACCATTCCTAAAAGGTAGTGCCAAAATTGGAGCATTCGCCAATCTTCTTTTCAATTCCTGAAAACAATCATCACATTCTTTGGTCCAGATAAACTTAACACCCTTCCGAGTTTGCTTAGTCATTGGACTAGATAACTGTGAAAAATTTCTAACAAACCTTCGGTAATATACTGCCAAACCAATGAATCTACGAATCTCAGTTACATTTTTGGGTCTTGGACATTCTTCAACAACCTTTGTTTTTGCAGGATAAATAGTTATCCCATCATTAGAAAATATACGACCAAGGAATGAAATTTGTTGCAACCAAAACTCACACTTGCTGAATTTCCCATACAATTTCTTTTCTATTAAGGTTTTCAAAATAACCGTTAAATGTATTCCATACTCCACTTTACATTTAGAATACACCAAAATATCAATAATGTAAACAACACAAACTTATCCAAGAACTCATTGAAAATTCTATTCATTAATTCAATGAATACAGAAGGTTCATTAGTTAGCCCAAAAGGCATTACTACAAATTCAAAATGGCCGTATCTTGTACGAAATGCGGTCTTTGGAATATCTTCTTCCTTTACCTTCAACTGATGGTACCCTGGTCTCAGGTCAATTATTGAAAAATACTGAGCTCCCTGGAGCTGATCAAACAAATCATCGATATGAGGCAAAGTATATTTGTTCCTAATAGTGATTTTATTCAAGGCTCTATAATCAATTCAAACTCTCATAGAACCATCTTTATTTTTAGAAAATAAAACAGGAGCACCCCATAGTGATATTCTAGGTCGAATGAAACCTTTCTCTAATAAATCTTGCAATTGCTCCTTGAACTCTCAAAGTTAAATTTGAGCCATTCGATAAGGGGGTTTTGAAATTAGCTTAGCATCAGGAACTATGTCTACAGTAAACTCAACTTCTCGATCTGGTATTATTCCAGGAAACTCATCATAAAAACATCAGGATACTCATTTACTGCTGGAACATCATTAATCTGAACAGTTACCTTGTTTTCAACAATATGTTCAAGGTAACATTGATTTCCCTCTTTTACAAGTTTCTCATCCTCTTGATACGTTATCAACAGTAAGGGTTCCTTCTTGTACACAAACTGAAAGCCTTTCTGAAAAGAAACTTCTTTTCCTCTACAGTCAATCTTAGCGTGGTAAATAGAGAGCCAATCCATACCCAGGATAACATCAAACTCTACTAGAGGTAAAACAATAAGGTTTGCAAGTAGGTTCTTTCCACAGATAAAGATATAAAGATTCTTATAAATTATTTTTTCCTCAACATTTCCCCCAGGTGATTTTACCAAAAGTTCAGGAGGCATTTCATGAGATTTTATTCCCATTTTACTGGAATGGTTTTCAAAGATGAAAGAATGTTTAGACCTCGAATCAAACAACACACTGGCATAATCTGAAAACACAAACAAAGTATCTGATACCACTTCATTTGATAGCCAAAAATCTGCTGAAGTAGTTGAAAAGGATTTCACCACCCCTTTCTTCTTGTATTCTAACTTCTTCCCATCACTCAAGCTCTTTTTCAGACACTCGTTTGCATAGTGACCCATCTCATTTCACTTAAAACATTTCACTAACTTTAAATCAAATTTGGTCTTACCATCACCCTGATCTTTTTCAGAGCAATCACGAGCCTTATGTCCCATCTTACCGCATCGGTAGCACTTTCCATAATTCAGAAGACATTCCCCAGTATGCCTTTTACAACATTTATCACAAACCGGAATCTTAGTTTTCTTACCGTCATACCTTTTTGAAGAATTATTTCCTTTCTCATGCTACCTCGGTCTGTTCTTATTCAGGTTGTTATAGAACACTTGATCATCGACAAACTCCATTTCCACCTTCTCATCACATCGATAAATCTTTTCATAACTTTTGAACACACGAGAATACAATGCCCTTCAATATTTTGGCTTTAATCCTGAGTAAAAATGATTGATTTTACAATCAAGGTCTGGGATAAAATTTGGATCATACCTTGCCAATCGATTGAAGCTCTCTTCATAGGCAGCCACTGAATCTTCCTCTTGTCTCAATTCCAAGAATTTTTTTTCCATCCTAAGTTGAATAGCCTTAGGAAAAAATTGCTCAAGAAACATACCGTTGAATTCATCCCAGTCGATAGCATCAATCTCATCGTCGTCCCTGATATTTTTAACCATCGAACACCACTGATCTGCCTCACCCTCCAAATGGTAAATATAAATACTAACCTTTTGATTGTCTAATCACCCCATGACATTGAAAATCTTCGCAAGTGATTTAATCCACCTTTCAGCTAGCATAGGGTCAGATGATCCTTTGAATGATGGGGGATGTTTCCTCATGATATGTTCCACAACTAACATGTTCCTCTGCAGTTGATCTGGTTGATCTCGTGCATGGATACCACCGCCATTTATCGCTTTAGTCAACTGCACCGTTACTGGAACAAAATTTTAAGTTGCAATTCCGTCCATCTCAGGATGCTGATTCAGAAGGTTATTTCCTTCATGTATGCCATCCTAGCACTACTTCCCTGTTTCCTCTTTGTAAAAGCATTCTGAACAAACATGTCTTAGATGAAGAAACATAGTAATCATCAAATGCTATATCATTTCAATTTGACCATAAATAAAATATTTTTGGATAATCATTTAATAGAATTAGAACTCCCAAAGTTATCTAAACCGACCTCTGATACCAACTATAAGGACCCAGCCTTAAACCTTACTTAATCTTGAGTTATTACAAGATTACACATTGAGTATCTTTTCAGGTTTAGAGTTTTAGATAATTAGATCATAAAACTTGCATTACATTCCACATTTAAAAAAGTGGTTACATAAAATATAGTATTCATTTTTCCCGTCAACGGAAACATATTTAAAATAAAACATGGATTCATTCTTGACACTTCCTTGACACTATCATCATATCATGTACCCTTCCCTTGACCTATGAAAAACATTTCAAAAACATGGGATGAGCATAAAAAGCTCTGTAAGGGATATAAAAATATGGAAAGGAAACATGAGTACATGTATACAAAATAATCAATGAAATCATACTCTACTCATAAAACAAATGAACTTTAACATACCTCATCAAATCATGAATAAATCATAGAAATCATAAGACATAAAGGTAACTTGAGGCATTCATAACATTCTTACGTAGAGAGTAACCCTCTTGGTTACGTTTGGAATACCCATCACAATATATTTCCTAAATCTCTTCAGAGAAACCTTAACATTTAACTCCTTTGCATTTCAAAATTCATTGGAGAGCTATATCGGGCTCACCCACACTTATTTTATCACGGAACCACTCGTCTTCATAATAATTCCCAAGAACCATAACATAATCGTAACACATAAAACATGCATAAAGGAAACATAACATTTCCACTTTTAAATCACAAGATATCAATACAAAACATTGATATAAAAACATTATGAAAACCATTTTCAATACCAAAGTAAAATAAAATTAAAACATGGTAATTATTTTTCATTTAAAAAGGTATGGCTTGTAGAGGAAGCCAAAACTCAGATAATGGTCACGGCGGCGGCGAAGTCGTTGTCACCACATACGTACGACAAAAACATTACCTTTTGTCATTTAGTGAAACACTTCATATAAAAATATTCCATTTGGATAAACGTAAAATTCAAAGGTGTTTATACACCATATAAAAGTAGGTTGTGTATAAAATAAAATCTCCCTCAATGAAATGATATTGAGACAAAGTCCCATAACTCAGGATTGACTTGAATCGATCATTTTTTAACGTCCTGAATAATAAACATGAGTTAATTTATAATTGCTTAAGAACCTTTTTCAAGTTCATTATTCATTTTATATCACTTATTACCATGTTATGAATACTATCTAATTATTTATGTTAATAATGGTCTTTTTGTCGATCATTGGTACTTGAGTCAAAAATAAACTCCTTATAATTACAAGTTGTTAATGAGGTAAAATATACATTATATCAAGAATTTTATTCAAGATTTAGATATCATATATTTCATATATATCTATAATATACATGCATTTATAATATTACATAACATTTGGAGGTAAGAAATGAAATGCACTGTTCGTGGAGACGGTAAGTCGTACGTACGCATGAACGCTACTTCCATTTCTATTTCATATTTAATGGAGTAAAAACATAATGATACATAATAGTTTTATAATTCCTGTATTTTATAAGATATAATATCATTAAATATATCCTTTATACGTACCACATATGGTATTAATGAATCAAATCATTTTCAGGGGGCGGTAGTCCACACTTCCTAAAATGATGATATCACGTTTACCCATAATGGAAAACATAAAGGTATGTCATAAATGAAAAATACAGAATCTTAAGTAAAACATAAAAATATTATATATCATATATAAATTTAGTGTCATCTTAATGTCCACCTTTGAAGTTGTTATATGAGCGTTAAACAATCATCGTTTCATGAGGCTGAAATTCGCCATCCACAGATACAGTATGTTCGTTAACCAATAGATGTAGGTGTGTGTAAGTGTATCTTGAATTATTATTATAAAAAAAACCTAGTATATTGATTATAATAGAGTTGTTACAAAATAAATGAACAAAAATAGTTTAGAGGGTTGGAGAACCAAAATAAAACATATGAACATAAGAGAAAACACTACCTTTAAAACAGGTAACTCTTTTTTGATTTGAGCTCAAAGGCTTCCTTGGGAAGTCTTCTGCCCAAAGTGAGGCTTTAAGGAGTAATAGAGGGATGTGGAGAGACAAAATGGACAGGGGTTTTCTGAGCCAAAGGCTTGAGATGTGTAGGTAAGGTTGTAGAGGTGGGGGCCTTTTATAAGAGGAGAGGAGGGGCACTTTTGGAAAGTTATAAAAGGATACTATATTTTCAAATGCGTTTCGGATTTTAAAGGTCCCAAATTGATTTATTTCAAGGATAAGGTGATAAGGGTTCGACATAAACTCATCTAATAGGTATTTGACAAATGTAAGTCTTAGATTTGACATTATATTTTCATTTTATTTAAATCGTTTATTAATGAGGTAATCGCTTCATCATCATGATGTGATTAATAATATAATTTATATAATGTATAAAAATTATAAAAAATTATCATGATGTAGGGAATATTTTTAGATTTGTAATGAATATTTATTGTTAAAAATATGACTTGTATATCCCCATATAAATATTGTTTTAGTAAGACAACTCATGTTTGTGACATTTTTATTTTAACATTAAATAAAAAGATATTAATGTAATTTTCCTTCAAAGGGGTCCCCAAGTTGACCCATGGATTGTATTGGTCGGAAATGACACATCCAATAAGTGTAGGACATGTTTCCAGTTCATTTAAAATTATTAAAACATTATTCTTACCTTAAATTACACTAATTACCTCTAATCGCGATTAATAAACATAAAAGTTACTATTCACCCAAAAATTATTTTAATCTCATTGAACCACATTTTAATTATTAATGAAAACCATTTATGTCAGATTATTTAAATCATAACATAGAGGTGGTAAAATTTCATTTAAACATAAAATCAGTTTTTTATAAGTACCACTTAGTGGTTTCACTATTCATCAAAAATTGTAGTTTTTTAGAAAAATACCAAAACATCACCCTAAGATATATTTGATATTCCGAAATCAAAAATGATTCTATTTTAAAAAATTCAAAACATATAAGTTACATTAATTAATTTAATAATTAATTCCCGATGTCAGAGCAAATAACGTGTTTTTATGAAACAATAAGCATCAAAATATTGACACTAGTTTAAGTCCAATTTCAAAGTAAAATTAATTCCAACGACCACTATTGGATTAAATGGTAAAAATATATTATAATTTAACTTTAAAACCAAATAAAAAGATAATATAATCATATAAATAAATTAGATTAAAAATTGTTTTTGAATTAAAATACAAACTTTTTCACTATTTATTAAAAAAATAACTTTATGGGAAAAATACCAAATATTTACCCAAAGTAAATTTAAATGTCCCAATCACAAAGAATAAGTTTATTTCGAAAAATAGAGCTTATAATATTGTCAAAATTTTGATTTAAAATTGGTTTTCCATCAAAAGGCAGTAAAACAATCTTTTAAAAATATTAGTGTATTCCATGCTAAAGATTGGATTTATTCTCATTTTAAGCCTCTAAAACACTATCTAATTCATTAATAGACATAGATAAAAATATATATTATTCATTACTTACTTGGGATGTTACAATATCACTCAAAAAGTTTATAAATTAAATTAAACAACATAAATTTCATTATGTAACCCATATACCATGATAAAAGTGTATTTTTTTAAATTTCAATGTATCTAAGGTGTTTTTAAGAATATCATACAAGTAATCATCAGTTGATATATACTATAGAATAATATTTCATTTATTCTCATGAAAACTAATAAACTTAAAAAATTATTTCTAAAGTACATTATTTGTTTTTTGAAATTAAACTAGTACTAGAATTATCCAAATAAATTGAAATTAAAAAAATATCAAAATCAAACTACATTAAATAAATATATATATATATATATTTATTTATTGAGCATAAAAATTAGTAGGTAGTATATAAATAGGATCCACATATGATAAATATATTTGTAATTTTATATTATAACCCTATGAAATAATTCATTTTATAAGAAAATTTAACACGCAGCATGTACCTTTTCGTTCAATCCCAAGACCTCTGTAATTTGAATAATAACAAAATAACAAATTGAAATAGTTATCATCAGAATAAAATTGACTAGTATCAATATATTAATTAATGTATCAAATTATCATTTTAACATCCATGAGATTCATTTCCATAGTTGTAGACTGAAATATAACATATTAGAAACTAAAAACACAATATCAAGGCTAGATGTAATCAAATAAAGTATACTCCCAATCATACCACTCTATAGAATGACATTAAATTTTATTAGATTAATCTTAACAATATATAAAATTAATACTCATAGGGTTTTAAAATGTTTTAGTATAATCTAATCTAATCCATTGGACATTTTTTAAGAATAATTAGATTTTATTTAAAATATACCATATTTTCTTAGATAAATTTTCATCCCAATAAAATATTCAATTCACCTCTATCAAGATGTTAGAGCTTTCTTATCTCAAAAAAAAATTTAAAAAAAATATTTTTAAATTTTATATTTTCAATTCCATGTTGTTAATAAAAAAATATATAATCAAAATTTACATGATTTTAAAAAATAAAATTTGACATTCTTTGGAAAAAATTAAATATTTTGATAATAAAAAATTTGAAAATATATGAATCACCTAAATTATAGTAACTAAAGAAAAATAATCATCAAACTATATTCATTTCTCTAGAGACTATCATTGAAAAAACAAATGTAGCTTCATTTTAAACAATATGACCATATTCATACAACTTATCTATTAAAATCAACATATTTTATATAATCTTGTTTTCATTAAGGGGTTCTATTAGAATCCAAAAAAATAAATTTTATTTATTTATTGATGAATATTTTCAATCTAGTCTAGTGTATAAATTTAAAAATAACGTTATGATTAAATACCAGATTCATATTTTCTAATTAAATTACCTAAACCGTAATCCATGAGAGTTATCATATTTGTAGATCCTGATTGAGTTGAAATACCCCCATCATCTAATGAAATATTATTAATATACTATTCTTCATGAAACATAAAAACTCAAGGTTCTTCATAAATATTTTCAAAATATTCAATTATATTATCATTATTTTGCTAATGATTAACATGCATAGATTATTCAACTAACATTGTTCATTTATTATATTCAAAATAATTCCGACTAATATTAGAATATATTTGGAAATTAATTTATTAATTTAATTATCAGTTTCTTCTATGATATATTTAGTGTCCAAGCTAAAAACATTAAACCCAAAAACTCTAAAGTAATCAATATTATCCTTTCCTTTATTAAATAGTTCATAAGAGGATTTCTTTTACAAGATTCAAATAAATATTACATTCATTATATAATAAGTAACGTAAGTAGAATCATTCTAATTAAATATAGGTTTATTATATTCATTAATAAATGTTCTATATATTACAAAAATATTTCTTATTTATCTGTTCAATAATACCAATTTATTATAGTATTTTAGGTGTAAAAGAATTAAAAAATACTCAATTTATAAAAAAAAATTCAAAAATCATATTAGAAAAATCACATCATTATTTCGTTTAAATTAAAATAATTAAATATAATTTTTTATTTATAACTACATTAAAAAAATAAACAAATTAAATAATTGTTAATGTGTATGATATTTAAAACAATTGCACATAATCATACTAAAATCATTACTAATTTTGAAAATTTAATTAATACCATAAAATTCGTTGTTTTCAGTGGTCTAAATAAATGATGATACAATAGTTTTGATTTCTTATAAGAAGTATAATTATTAATTGAGCAATATATTTCAAACATTCTTTGACTTCTTGACTTGAATCATATAAAAAGAAAATGATTTCCTATAACATTGGAAAATCCAAAACCTTTCCATGATTAGTCACATTTTGTTGCAACTAACATTGTGTATTCAAAGCCTTTTAAACCAATTAATATCAAATATATATATATTATTGATACAGATGCCATTTTTATCGATTAGTTTTTAGAAATTAATTATGTAAAAATTGTCTCTCAATTATTCCTAAACCATAATATATCTATCATTTAAAAAACATATATTATCTAAACAGTTAGAAATAATCCTATAATTATAATTATATGATATACTTACTATGCAATACATAAAATCATTAAAAAATAAAACCATTTAAATTATAGTAGACATAAATATAATTACATCATTATTGCCTATATTCCTACCGTTACTATTGTCTCCAAATATAATAGCCCTTTCATAAAATTGATTAAAATAAATAAATATTAATGGAACATCAGGAATATGGAATGAGTATTCATTTTCCATATACTACATATCATCAAGAATATTATGGCAAGGTAGATGAAAATCATATATATTATAATGTTGTTTAGGTACCTATGCGATCTTTAGTTTGATCCCATTCGTAAAAAAATTATAAATTTCCTATGTATTTTGAAGAAATCTATTATAAGGTAATCTATATGATATATTTTTAGAATAAAATGTTTTATGGTGACTTAATTTTATATTAGTCTTCAATGAGAGTTAATTATTGTAATATCCTTGTAGGTTACACTAATAAATTTAACAATATATGTTTTTTCCTTTAGTTAGTTTAATAGACATAGATTTATACATATTACAAAGTATTACATTATATGAATATAGTTCTATAATTTTTTAGTTTATGTAATTAAATCATTCTATATAATTGTTATTGGATTTAAAAAATACAGATGGAGTCTTCATCAAATCTAGCAATTTATTTTTCTATGATCCCATCTTTTTTCGTAGAAAGTTCCTTATTGAGTTTTCTCTTTTGGATTAAAGGGTTGGAAATAGTTTTCAATGTTTTGGAATGATTTAGAGGTGATTCAGATTATTAAGTATAAAATGGGATGAAAAATACAATATATATTATTTCCAATCTATGTACATGGTTCACACGATTTGTATTGTTCACTAGACACATTTTGTGAACAGTTGCACATAGTGAACTCGTTCTCAACATGAAAATATTACACACCATGTAATAATATTTCACACTGTATAATAATATTATAAGACAAGTAATAATATCACACACCGTGTAATAATATTACATAGAGTGTAATAATATTACAAAATCTGTAATAATTAATCCGGATAAGTACTGACCTATAGAGATAAATTTTTATGTATAACCCATTAAAAAGAATTACAAAACTTGTAAAATAAACGCACACCAAATAATTTCATGAGTAACATCTCTAATGTTGAAATAATGGTGTAATATCTTTCTTCATGCTTGTATTTTTCATCCTCTCAATATAGGATGAATTCAATGAAATATTTTGATGTCTTTCCTCTATTCGAAATGTCACATTTGTCCAATTTTCTGTAAGATCCTCACATTTCCTGTATATGTGTCAGTCTTGTTTAAATTTATTTATTATATTGTGTAGTGTAAATTATTTGATGGTTTCATTGTAATTTGTTTGGGTAACTATTGATAAAGTTGTACAGATGTGGGAAAATTCACAGTTGGCGCATGATTTTCTCAAACCAAGCACTCCATCCCAACAAACTGTAATAATCCAGGCAGAGGGGATTTTCAAGGAAGGTGCATGTTTTTTCAAACTATTCCCCTTAAAAGTATAAATTTCTCACCCATTATAAAACATACATAGTTAAGGTGAACATTTATAAAACGTTGTTCCTCTAGACGATAATCCTTATGCATGTTTTTAATTTACCATTAATTTAGTTTTAAAGTTACCTGAACCCCAAGACTCACTCAAATCCAATGTAATTAGGAACTACTCATTTTATCTCATTTTTTGAGGTTCCTATAGTAACTACCAGACATTTTTACCTATATTTTTTGTAGTTAAAAGTTTGGAATGAAGTTTTACACTCTTATTAGTAAGTGGATCTTATCCTGAGTGGTTTTCTTCATATCTCCCAACTTCATCTCATCTTTTAGAGGGAATATATCCTTTGAATTATTTTTTATAGTTCTATGATTTTTTTGATATAGATCTAGAATTTTGGGATATTAATATTTCAATCATGGATTAGGGGTTTAGATAAATATTACATTCAACGTCATTGTTCAACTCAAATTGGGGATTTCCATTATTGATCATTCTTCATCAATTCTTAGATATGTGTTTGATAATTAAAAACCCATTATATTGATTCTAATTATGTATGTGTAATTTCATATATCTGATTGGATGATTGAAATTTGACTCTCATTAATTGAATTAAATAATTGTGAAAAATAATTAATTATGGGATTTTGAAATTAGGAATATAATGATTATGAATATAACTAATTAATTAATTAATTAATTATAGAGTTATTGAAAATTTTGGACATGATTTGTTAATTGTTTAATTATTTAATGGGAATGGTTGGGATTATAAAAATTAATGATTTGAAATAATTAATTTTTGAATTAATTATATTTAGATTGTGATAATTGATATTGATCAATTAGTTTTTTAATTAATTACTGTTATATTGAAATTTTTGAATTACAATAATTAGTTTTGGAATTAATTATGGGAGAATTATGAGATTCTAAATTTTATTAGGATGATTAACTAATTATTTAATTAATTAATTTTTTTGATGCGATTAATTAATTTTTGAATTAATAAATGAAATTAATTTGAATAATTAAATATTGAACTAATTAATTTGAGGGATCTGAATATGAAAGTTTATAAATTGAATATTTAATTGGTGAATTTATTAATTTGATATTATGATATATGGAAATTAAAATGATAATATTTAAAAATGGAAACCATATATGAATTGAAATGATAAATTTTAATAGTTAAAATCATATGAAAATTGAAATTATGAATTATAGAAATGACATTAATATGTTATTTGAATTGTTGATATGTAACAATGGAATTCATATGATAACTAAAATGATGAATGTTAACAATTTCATTCACATATGAATTTAAATTATTAATGGTGACAATGAAATTATTATTTTTATTTAAACAATCATCGATAATAGTATCATTCACATGTTAAATGAAATCAAAAATAATAAAAGAGGAATTCATATGATATTTTTTATAATGACTAAAAATAATGGAATTCATATGTGACTTGAGACAACGAATGGTAAATAGAGAATTAATATATAAATTGACGAAATTAATTATAACAATGGAATTAACATGATAATTGAGATGATTAATGGTTATAATGGAATTAAGAGATATTATATCCCACTGGTATAGTTTATCCTCTTGAATGGGTTGAACTATGTTTTGGATGTTTAAAAGTCCTCAAGAACCCGTGTGTTTTGTAGTGAAATAAATAGTAATTGAATAATTGTAAATTATTATTTTTAATTGTTTTATGTATTATTTATCGTACTGCAACAACTTGTTAATGAATAGTTATTTTTCCAATTCCTATGGTGGTGACCTAATGAGTTTTACTCACACCCTAATCACACTTCCATATTGGTACATAAATATATATAATGATTTTAGGAAATAATAAGGGAAAAGGCTGTGTATTTGCTGGATGAGTCATTATAAAGCCTGGATGGGGGAACCATAACTGGTTCGGGACCTTCTTTGGGTTTAGTTAGTGAATTTACTATTGAGTTTCATTTTGACAGTTGACATGTGTTTTGGCGTAAAAGGTATTGTTTGGTTTTGATTTTATATCCAATTTTGGTCATCGTATTATATTTGAATAATTTTTATAAAGGTTGTATATTTGGTTATTGATCAATATTTTTTGTTAGTCTTTTACATAGACCAAGTGTGTATATTCTAGCCCTGATCGATATTAGACACACTCCATCTAGGGTGTATCCTTTGGCATATAGGGTGGGAAACATGAGGTCATGGGACCAACAATATTAGATAACCAATATGTGGAACCTGAGACTGGATTCTACAATGTTGAATCTAAGCCCGATTTCTTTATCCTTTATTTTCTCTTACTGGTTGGGGAATGGTAGAAATGATACTAGAAAGTGGTGGGTATCATTTATGAACTTTATCATGGTAGTATTTAACCCATGTATGGTGGGGAACCTGTGCACCTAGGGTGCGATTACTGTTATTGATGTTGGATGTTAAATTTGGATTTCAGTTAACCTTGGGTTACAAATTTATTTTATGATTTGATATTTTTATAAGACTTTAAATTTGTCCAATCATTTCATATGATATGCATGTTCATAACAAATGTATGAATTTGTTACTATTTTTTGACATGCATCATATTAGGCCCAGATGGGAAAATAGATTTTCAGTTCATTTTTGAACTTGACTTATTTTTCCATGACTGAGGAATTGAAATGAAAATGTTCCTATTGAGAATTTTGAAATGGTAACATGATTAAAGATGATATTAAAGGAGTTTATAATGATACAATTTAACAATGAGAATTATTTTACCTATTATTAACCATAAACTTGATATAAGATGGTTAAGGGAAGTGTTAGTGCCTCAATTTTCACCATTTGTTGGTGTTTGGGGAAAATTACATATTGTTCTGTATATTTTCCTCTTATGAAATCATGATAATGTTGTTTAATGTTTCTTAAGAAATTTGATTGGAATTTAATATGTATCCCTCAATAAATATGCTTGTTGATAAGAAGAAGAGAGGATATGGATGGAGAAGATCTACCACTAGTGGAACCACAGTCAATGATAGTTCCTTAGGAGAAATAATGAGGGTAGTTATGAGAGAACTATGGTCACTTCATGAAATTATTGTAAAGAGGACCATAGTGGGTTTTTAAGACCATTTGTTACAGTACATGGGATTTTCTGTTTTATATCCCAGATAATATTTCTAGGGATGGTGGACTTGATGGAGATGTGTTCTTGATCGAGACTATCTAGACTATACATGAAAAATCAGTGTATCCTACTTATAATAGGGTCAAATTGGATTCATATAAGCTATGGGTCTCATGAAGTACTAGTGGAATGTTCATGCTCGAACTAGATAAGGTGATGGTGGGTTATGGAAGGAATTCTTGGAGAAGATCCTGGAACACATATATCCAAAGAAACTGAGTCATGAGATAGGTATGAGTATGTATGTGATTGACTATGTGTGAGGATTTATAGATTTGTACTGCTTTTCTACATAATTGAAATAGAATGATACAGTTATATATATTCATTTCAAGGATGAACATAAATGTGAGATTAAGTCCCATGATAATCAATTTCAGTTATATATGTTTGGTGAGGTGGTGGATTAGGCTCTTATTGCTGAGGGGAACCCAAAAATGGATTATAGTAAAAAATAGGTGGTTGATGATGGATGATCATGAGTTATGACTTTTGTCAGGATGATGAATCACTATGAGAATATTATCTTGGGGGATAATGAGATGCATGTCAAGGGAGGTATTTCACACATAAACATAACTCAATTTTCCCAATTAGTGTGGAAGGAAATAAAATTATTACTAACATTTTCACTGACCAACATTAGATTTATGATCTTACGGGAAGATTGGAAAACTATATAATTTCATTATGAACCTATTAAATAAAGGTTGTGACGGAGGAGATAGATAGAACATAGATTTTTGAAGGGGATATTCAACCATTTGTTAGTATAAAAACATGAGTTATATTATCCATGTTGGTAATTGTAGTGAACAGAGTACTTCTAGGAAACATCGCCTATATCCTCATAGTGGTTCATATTAGCCTATCTAGACTACATCATACTGAATACATAAATTTTAGTTTCATGGAATTCTGCATATACATGTGTATAGATAGTTTGAAACATTTACTATTAGACGTATTATTTTATAGAGTCTGCACTATCTTGTGCCTTATTAGATATAGAAGCCTCTCATACCTTTATACCATCACCTCTTGAGAATGTTTTGTTCTTGGAAAATGAATTTCTAAGTAGGGTGTGGAGGATAGAAACTGCTTTAGGAGTTCATTTGATAATTGTTTTTACATAAGGTCACTTCTATCAAGGTTGAAGAGTATCGATTTATGTATAATTTTTATATTCTTAAAATTTTAGGTTTAACCTAATTATAGGTATGGAATGGTTATTAGCATACCAATATCACATAGACTATTACCATATGATTGTTACATTTAAATATTTTGAGGTTGACAAATATATTCCATGTGGAGAGTGCGATGACCATGAATGTCGTGCATTGGATATTCATCAGCAACTGGGTGTGGTTATCACACAGTTTTCTAGTCTATTACTAGATGGTGGAGGTATAACGAAGGATTCCTTTCCACCTATAGTGGAAATATTTCTATATTGGTTTCATGGATTTTATTATGGGTTTCCACTAGAGTGTGATGTCATATTTTCTATTGATCTCATTTCGAGAAATGAGCCAATTCCAATTCCACCTTATAGGTTGGAACTGACATAGCTTCAATATCTCAAAACATAACTAGAGGAGTTGAAGGATTATGGGATTTTCCGACCAAGTATGTCTTCATGGGGTTCACTATTATAGGGACCCGGCCTTTTCTTACATTACTATTACATCATTTCAGAGATAAAAAAACATAATAGTATTACATATGGAGGATACATAGGTTTAGTGTCTTGGGAAAACTAGGACTATACATAATAAGTACAACATCAAGCATAAACAAATTCATTTAATTTCTTCTTGTATAGCTTCTTAGTAGAACTTGTCCTCTCCTTAGTACATGTAGCCACCTGAGGATATACATCAAAAGGGGTGAGCTAAAATCCCAGTAAGAGGATAGATAAGAACAATATAGCATGAGGTGAGCATAATCATGACATAGGAAGAAGATCTTGAACATGAGAGGAGCATAAACAATAAACTTGAAATGTGGCAAAGCATAAAAATGAAACATCATGTCTTAGTGGTTAACTACCACACATAATTGTGAACAAAGCTAGCATCATGTTCACGCATAATTTCACATTTACTCATGAGATTCATCACTTTACCCAATGCATTGGAGCGCTATATAATTCCGGGCGCACCCGTCACATCATAACATTCATATTGCGCTATATAATTTCGGGCGCACCCGTCACATCATAACATTATCATTATCATGCTTGCCACATAGAACACATATCAAACATGTACATAAATAACACATGGAAAGTAATGGGTTTCATCTCATAATAACACATTCATAAGCTTTGGGTTCCCAAAATAAAGAGGGAACAACATACTTGATATAAGAACCATCAACCTTGAATGAGAGGCAAAATGTGAGATCTTGAAAGAAGAGTTCTTTTGGAAAACATTTTGATGGACATAAAAACTAGTGAAAAACATGTATATCCCAGAAAAGTAAAGGAAATGATGAACAAAAGACCTTTGAGGAGTAACCACATCAAAAATGGAGTGAAAGAGGGAGAACCTGAAGGAAGAAAATTGGGTTCGAGATTTCCCCTTACCTTGTACTCGAATGCCTCCTTCTCTTTAATGTCCTGTATAATGACATTATATTCATTAATTAGAAATTCCAGAACCTTTTATACATTAATAGGGTTCATTCTGGTTTTATTATTTCATATTATGTTCCTTTGGATGACTTATAGAGTTTAAAAAACATTGATCGGGGATGTTCGTTTTCATGGTTTTCTTGAGCGGTCCACTTGCATTCTTAATTTGATGTTTGGGTAGATTATGGGGAAACATCCAGAACTGATGTTACATGTAATTAATGATATTACAGAAGCTTGAATTATTTTATAATGAGTTATATTAGATTCATGTGGCCGAATTATTAGATAATAATTAAATGAAGATTATTTGGGCTAATTTGAGCGGTTTTTGGATCACAAACAACTCATTTTAATTTTTCACATAGTAGTATGGCCATAGATTATTTCCAGAACTTAAAATAGAACATCATACATAACAAACATTCTGGCTCAACCATAAAAATGGTTTCATGACCATATTGAAA
This sequence comes from Viscum album, assembly GCA_963277665.1. Lineage (NCBI taxonomy): Eukaryota > Viridiplantae > Streptophyta > Magnoliopsida > Santalales > Viscaceae > Viscum > Viscum album. Next base: position 1,443,079,812 of record OY728155.1, on the reverse strand, counting down.
GTATAAATGGAAGAAGAGAGCATGTTGTTTTTGAAGGTGATAAATTATCACCACATGAACAATGTTCTCTTTAATAAAAAAAAGGAAGTGGGAAAGGGTGGGGGGTGATATAATATAACATTAGAATTATAATATTACAGTATATATATAATACTGGAATTACAGAACAATTTGGATGATGATAGATAGAGGGAGATCAAGAAAGGAACTTGAACTTGAAAGGAAATTAAAGGATAAGAGGTAGAGAAATTACCTTTAGAATCCTCCTCTTGAGTTCCTCTTTAAGGAAGCTAGGCTTGGTCTTTTGATGAGACCAAAAGATTTTGGACGTGGGGGATGAGCTAGGGAAGGTGTTTGGGCAGAATTTGGTGAAGGCTTGGAGCTTGAGAGGTGTGAGGAAGAGAGGGAGTGAAGGGTGGCTTTTATAGTGGAGGGGAGAGGGGTTTTCTTAATATTAAATTGATTAGTTTATTAATTCCACCAAGGACAAGGAATAGTGAGTCTTGGATGACCAAGAATAGTAAATTTGACATGTGAATTCGGTATTTTGGTGCTTACATCACTTGTGATGTCAGGAATAGTGTGTTTTAATTAAAATGCATTTATATGATAAATTAATGTATTATACTATTCATCAAAAATTCAAGTATCTCAGAAAAATCCCAAAATTTTACCCCAACCATTTTTCGACGTGTAGAATCCAAAAATGGAGTCCATTTTTCAAAGATAATTTTCTAAATATTATTAATTTAATATTTAAACAAAAATCATAATTTACTTAAAAAACAGTTTTTAAAATTAAAACTGATTTTGCAATTCTTTCAAAAAATTACTTAGGGTCTTATAAAATTATCTAAAAACTATTAGAAATTGATTCAATAATTTATGAATATATTTCAGGAAAATAAATATTCTTTTAAATTAATTAATTAATTATAATTAATCATTTATGATTTATAAATTACCAAAAATGTTTACTAAGGTCAAATTATCACTTTCTATGATGGATAAATTTTATTTTATTTTTCATAGGTAATGTTACTCTTATTTACTATTCATAAGGTTCATATTACTATTCATAAGGGTAGGATACTATTCATAAGGGTAGGTTACTATTCACCAAAAATTATTTTTGTTTCATTAGACTCCAAAAACTATCTTGAGCACAACCGTGTATGCCGGATTTTTAAAATTCCAAACATAGGGTTGACAAAATTATGTTTAAAGGTCACTTATCACTTAGTAGTTCATTATTTTGTGTTGTTATGACATAGATATAAGAAGGGAATTTTCTATTGAAAAACTTTGGGTCGTTACATTCTTCCCCCCTTAAGAAATTTCGCCCACGAAATTTCACTTTACACAAACAGGTGAGGGTACTTCTCCTTCATTGCCTCTTCCGGTTCCCAAGTTGCTTCCTCAAACTTTTGGTTCCTCCACAACACTTTGACAAGGCGAGTTGTCTTGTTGCGTAGAACCTTATCACTTCGGTCCAGAATTTTTACCAGCTGCTCCACATATGAGAGATCATCATCCAACTGTACCACCTCTGAGTTTAGTACATGTGAGGGGTCTGGAATGTACTTCCTCAGTAGTGATACGTGAAACATGTCATGAACTTGAGCCATATTCGGTGGAAGTGCCAGTCGATAGGCCACAGCTCCTATACGATCAAGGATCTCAAAGGGGCCAATGTACCTTGGACTTAGCTTCCCTTTCTTCCCGAATCGTATGACTCTCTTCCATGGAGATATTCGAAGGAAGACTTTATCTCCAACGTCAAACTCCAAGTCCCTTCGACGATTGTCAGCATAGCTCTTTTGCCGACTTTGAGCAGCTTTGATATGTTTCTGGATGACTTGAACCTTCTCTGTCATCTCTTGAACAAGATCGGGACCAAGTATTTTTCATTCTCCAACTTCATCCCAATAGGTTGGAGTTCTACATCGCTTCCCATAAAGAGCTTCATACGGAGCCATCTGAATACTCGAGTGGAAGCTATTGTTGTATGAGAACTCAACCAATGGAAGGTGCTGATCTCATCCACCTTTGAATTCAAGAGAGCATGATCTTAGCATATCTTCAAGTGTCTGAATTGTCCTTTCAGACTGGCCATCAGTTTGGGGGTGATAGGTCGTGCTGAAGTTTAATTCAGTACTCAAAGCATGTTAAAGGCTCCTCCAAAATTTAGAAGTGAACCTTGGATCACGGTCAGAGACAATCGAGAGTGGAACTCCGTGCAACCTCACTACTTCCTTCACATATATCCTTGCAAGTTGTTCAAGTGAGAGGTCTTCTCGAATAGCGATAAAATGGGCAGTCTTGGTGAGTCGGTCAACCACAACCCATATCGCATTATTTCCTCTTGACGTTTTCGAGAGGCCCATGACAAAGTCCATAGTGACATTTTCCCATTTCCACATGGGTATAGGAAATGGCTGCATCATACCTTTGGACTTTTGCCGCTCAGCTTTAACTTGCTGACACACCAAGCACCTTGATACATATTCTGCAACCTCCTTCTTCATGTTATCCCACCAGAAGTGTTCTCGGAGATCACGATACATCTTGGTACTTCCAGGATGAATAGAGAAAGTTGAGCTATGTGCATTATCCAATAGCTCCTTCTTTATTCCGGGTGATGAAGGCACACAAAGCCGCGTTCCAAACAGAATCACACCATCATCGTCAATATGGAACTCTTGCAGCTTCCCTTCCTTTACTGCATTCAACCTCTTTTGTATCTCCACATCATCCCTTTGTGCTTCCTTAATCTTCTGTTGGATTGATGGTTGCGCAATCATTTGGGCAAGGTAGGATGTATCCCCTGCCCTTACGATTCCCAAATCCATCCTTTGCATATCCAAGAAGATAGGGTCTTTCTCAATCCTCAACATGGATAGAGTAGTAGGTTCTTTCCTGCTTAGAGCATCAGCTACCTTGTTCGCCTTTCCAGGATGATAGTGAATAGAGCAATCGTAATCCTTGATTAACTCTATCCATCTCCTTTGACGCATGTTGATCTCCTTTTGTGTGAATATATACTTTAGGCTCTTGTGGTCGGTGTATATGTCACACTTCTCACCATAAAGGTAGTGCCGCCAGATTTTCAAGGCAAAAATCACGGCTGCCAGCTCTAGATCATGTGTCGGGTAGTTCTGCTCATGGATCTTCAAATGTCGTGAGGCGTAGGCTATCACATTATCATTTTGCATGAGTACACAACCCAAGCCTTTCTTTGAAGAATCACTGTATATCACAAAACTTTCTCCACTTTTTGGTAGTGTGAGTACAGGTGGAGTGATCAGCCTTCTCTTTAGCTCCTTGAAGCTTCCCTCACATTCATCCTTCCAGACATACTTTACCCCTTTCCTTGTTAACTTAGTTAGTGGGTTTGACAATCGTGAGAAGTTTCTCACAAAACATCGATAGTAGCCAGCTAAACCAAGAAAACTACGGATTTCTATGACACTAGAGGGCCTGGGCCATTCCTCAATCGCCTTTGTCTTCGAAGGGTCCACAGAAATTTCCTCGCTTGTGATCACATGTCCCAAGAACGTGACTTGATTCATCCAAAAGTCACACTTTCTGAACTTGGCGTACAACTTCTCCTCTCTCAATGTCTCCAACACAAGTCTTAGATGTTCTTCATGTTCCTCCTTGCTCTTGGAGTATATGAGAATATCATCGATAAACACTACCAAAAATTTGTCGAGGTAATGTCTAAAGACTCTATTCATCAAATCCATGAAGATTGCAGGGGCATTAGTAAGTCCGAAGGGCATCACCAAAAACTCATAGTGCCCATACCTTGTATGGAAGGCAGTCTTCTGAATATCTTCCTTCTTCACCTTTACTTGATGATATCCAGAACGAAGGTCCACCTTTGAGAAGTATTGAGCTCCTCATAACTGGTCGAACAAGTCATCAATCCTTGGGAGAGGATACTTTTTCTTTATGGTGATCTTGTTGAGTTCCCGATAATCGATACACAGCCGCATGGTACCATCCTTCTTCTTCACAAAGAGCACTGGCGTACCCCAAGGTGATGCACTAGGGCGTATGAACCCTTTGTCCAGATGCTCTTGCAGCTGCTTCTTTAACTCCTCCAGTTCAATAGGAGCCATCCTATTGGGGCACTTTGAGATAGGAGTAGCTCCGGGTATGAGTTCAATTGAGAACTCTACCTCACGATCCGGAGGAATTCCGGGTAACTCTTCGGGAAATACATCGTTGTATTCCCTTACGATGGGCATTTCCTCAAGGTTGGAACTTTCCTTTGACTCAATCATTTGGGAGAGGTATGCTTCTTCATAGGGAATCCTCACCCACACCATTGAAGGATTTCTCAAAGGAGATTCATGATATTCCTTGCATTTGTAGAGGAGCATGGGATGGTTCAGAATACGAAAATATATTTCCTTTTCCCGACAGTTGATATGTGCTCTATATAACGAGAGCCAATCCATTCCCATTATAGCGTCGAATTCCACCAAGGGAAGTATTATGAGATTTGCCGGAAGAATCTTCCCACATACGTCAACAGGAGAAGAATCAAACACTTGGGTTGCAATGATTGCACTACTTTGTGTTTTTATAGATATCTCTACTTCAAGGTTTCGGGGCTTCGATTCTATAGTTCTAGCAAACTTGCAAGATATAAAGGAATGCGTAGAACCAGAATCAAATAAGACTTTTGCCATTCTTGAGTGAATAGGAAGTGTACCTTGTATGACTTCATTATCATGTTCCACCTCCGCAGTAGTGATGGCATAAGTCTTCCCTTGTTCCTTTGGCTTTGGTGGTTGTTGGCGCAGATTACCCTCGAAAGCTCGAGGTTTAGTGCACTGGTTTGAATAGTTCCCTAGCTCCTTACAGTTGTAGCATTGAACCACGAGTGGTTCTCTCCTTTCATCGGCTACATTACCCTTACTTTTCATGTCTCTTCGACACTCGTGAGATAGGTGTCCTTCTTTCCCACACTTGAAGCATTTCCCCGTCCCTTTGAGGCAGTTCCCACTGTGCAACTTCCCACATTTTTGGCAAGTGGGTCGTTGAGTTTTCTTCCCATCTTTATCACTAGATCCACCAGCTTGAAACTCCATCTTTCTTTTCTTATCACCATAGCCATGGGACCATTCTCCAAACTCCATCTCCACTTTGAGAGCACACCGAACAACTTCTTCATAACTCCCAAAGTCTCGAATTGCAAGAGCCTTTCGAAGATGTGGATTAATCCACTAAAGAATCTATCAATTTTGCTATCGTTTTTGATAACAAAACCCGAAGCATACCTTGAGAGCCTTGTGAAATTTGCTTCATAGGTTGTGACAGATTCTCCTTCTTTTTTCTTGAACTCTATGAATTCTCTCTCCATCTTCGTGTGAAGTGTTTGTGGGAAGTACTTATTAAGAAACATTATCTTAAAGTCTTCCCATTCCATCTCTTCAATTTCATCCCTTGGCTTGGTGTTCTTAATCAAAGCCCACCATTGATCAGCTTCTCCATCTAGACGATAAACGGCTAGAGTCACCTTCTCTGTCTCGGAACAGTGAAGAACAGAAAATATCTTCTCCATGGAGTTGACCCACTGTTCCGCAACTAGTGGATCAGAAGATCCACAAAACGTCGGTGGTCGTTGCCGCATAAAACTTTCGATAGCTAGCTGCTCCCTCTTTGGTGAAGGAGGACGTTCCCCATTATTATGGTTATTATTCATAACCCGGGATAATTGGGTAAGCATCGTCATGAAGTTTTGAACTCCACCTCCAAAATCATTGGGGATGTCATTCGGGAAATCGTTGCATTGGCCTTCACAAGAGTTGTTGGCCTGATTTCTCCTGGTTCCCACCATTTTCTAAAATAGAAAAGGTTAGAACAAAACATAAGTAAACAAGTCATGAATAACTTATCCTTTTAAACAAATATACCAAAAACATAACATATGGGATCCCTAGTTAAATATCCTTGTGTGCATATTTGTACTTAGTCTCATGCTAGAGGTTTTCTTTAGGGTTCACTAATCCTAATTCCCAAATTAACTAAACCTTTCCTCTGATACCAACTATAGCGACCCGGACTTTTCTTACATTACTATTACATCATTTCAGAGATAAAAAAACATAATAGTATTACATATGGAGGATACATAGGTTTAGTGTCTTGGGAAAACTAGAACTACACATAACAAGTACAACATCAAGCATAAACAAATTCATTTAATTTCTTCTTGTATAGCTTCTTAGTAGCACTTGTCCTCTCCTTAGTACATGTAGCCACCTGAGGATATACATCAAAAGGGGTGAGCTAAAAGCCCAGTAAGAGGATAGATAAGAACAATATAGTATGAGGTGATCATAATCATGACATAGGAAGAAGATCTTGAACACGAGAGGAGCATAAACAATAAACTTGAAATGTGGCAAAGCATAAAAATGAAACATCATGTCTTAGTGGTTAACTACCACACATAATTGTGAACAAATCTAGAATAATGTTCACGCATAATTTCACATTTACTCATGAGATTCATCACTTTACCCAATGAATTGGAGCGCTATATAATTCTGGGCGCACCCGTCACATCATAACATTAATATTGCGCTATATAATTCCGGGCGCACCCGTCACATCATAACATTATCATTATCATTCTTGCCACATAGAACACATATCAAACATGTACATAAATAACCCATGGAAAGGAATGGGTTTCATCTCATAATAACACATTCATAAGCTTTGGGTTCCCAAAAGAAAGAGGGAACAACATACTTGATATAAGAACCCTCAACCTTGAATGAGAGGCAAAATGTGAGATCTTGAAAGAAGAGTTCTTTTGGAAAACATTTTGATGGACATAAAAACTAGTGAAAAACATGTATATCCCAGAAAAGTAAAGGAAAAGATGAACAAAAGACCTTTGAGGAGTAACCACATCAAAAATGGAGTGAAAGAGGGAGAACCCGAAGGAAGAAAATTGGGTTCGAGATTTCCCCTTACCTTGTACTCGAATGCCTCCTTCTCTTTAATGTCCTGTATAATGACATTATATTCATTAATTAGAAATTCCAGAACCTTTTATACATTAATAGGGTTCATTCTGGTTTTATTATTTCATATTATGTTCCTTTGGATGACTTATAGAGTTTAAAAAACATTGATCGGGGATGTTCGTTTTCATGGTTTTCTTGAGCGGTCCACTTGCATTCTTAATTTGATGTTTGGGTAGATTATGGTGAAACATCCAGAACTGATGTTACATGTAATTAATGATATTACAGAAGCTTGAATGATTTTATAATGAGTTATATTAGATTCATGTGGCCGAATTATTAGATAATAATTAAATGAAGATTATTTGGGCTGATTTGAGCGGTTTTTGGATCACAACCAACTCATTTTAATTTTTCACTTAGTAGTATGGCCATAGATTATTTCCAGAACTTAAAATAGAACATCATACATAACAAACATTATGGTTCAACCATAAAAATGGTTTCATGACCAGATTGAAGGTATAAATGGAAGAAGAGAGCATGTTGTTTTTGAAGGTGATAAATTATCACCACATGAACAACGTTCTCTTTAATAAAAAAAAGGAAGGGGGAAAGGGTGGGGGTGATATAATATAACATTAGAATCATAATATTACAGTATATATATAATACTGGAATTACAGAACAATTTGGATGATGATAGATAGAGGGAGATCAAGAAAGGAACTTGAACTTGAAAGGAAATTAAAGGAGAAGAGGGAGAGAAATTACCTTTAGAATCCTCCTCTTGAGTTCCTCTTTAAGGAAGCTAGGCTTGGACTTTTGATGAGACCAGAAGATTTTGGACGTGGGGGATGAGCTAGGGAAGGTTTTTGGGCAGAATTTGGAGAAGGCTTGGAGCTTGAGAGGTGTGAGGAAGAGAGGGAGTGAAGGGTGGCTTTTATAGTGGAGGGGAGAGGGGTTTTCTTAATATTAAATTGATTAGTTTATTAATTCCACCAAGGACAAGGAATAGTGAGTCTTGGATGACCAAGAATAGTAAATTTGACTTGTGAATTCGGGATTTGGGTGCTTACATCACTTGTGATGTCAGGAATAGTGGGTTTTAATTAAAATGCATTTATATGATAAATTAATGTATTATACTATTCATCAAAAATTCAAGTATCTCAGAAAAATCCCAAAATTTTACCCCAACCATTTTTCGACGTGTAGAATCCAAAAATGAAGTCCATTTTTCAAAAATAATTTTCTACATATTATTAATTTAATATTTAATCAAAAATCATAATTTATTTAAAAAAATAGTTTTAAAAATTAAAACTGATTTTGCAATTCTTTCAAAAAATTACTTAGGGTCTTATAAAATTATCTAAAAACTATTAGACATTGATTAAATAATTTATGAATATATTTCAGGAAAATAAATATTCTTTTAAATTAATTAATTAATTATAATTAATCATTTATGATTTATAAAATACCAAAAATGTTTACTAAGGTCAAATTATCAGTTTCTATGATGGATAAATTTTATTTTATTATTAATAGGTAATGTTACTCTTATTTACTATTCATAAGGTTCATATTACTATTCATAAGGGTAGGTTACTATTCATAAGGGTAGGTTACTATTCACCAAAAATTATTTTTGTTTCATTAGACTCCAAAAACTATCTTGAGCACAACCGTGTATGCCGGATTTTTAAAATTCCAAACATAGGGTTGACAAAATTATGTTTAAAGGTCACTTATCACTTAGTAGTTCATTATTTTGTGTTTTTATGACATAGATATAAGAAGGGAATTTTCTATTGAAAAACTTTGGGTCGTTACAACTTTTTTTTTTCTAAGATGTTTGAAAAGACTTTACACTTGTGTTTTGATTAACAAAAGTTGAACAATATGATAGTGAAAAATCTGTATCCTATTTTTTTCAATGGAGATCTACATTAAATGTTCATAGGAGCTTGTGTTTCTCCATGATCATCTAGATATTAGCATATCATTAGTTGAGTGTTCATCTATCTAATATATTTAAGAATTCATTTAAAACCATAAATATCCTATATGAGATCATCATAGTGCAATTTGGGTCGGTAAATACACAAACATTGTTTATGGTCGTGATTGTTTGAATCTTCCATCTGCACCTAGATCAATTTGTGGTAGTTTTTTAGGATTAATTATTTGTGTACTCTAAGGATCATTAAGATCATTCCCAATATCATTAAATAACCCCATGTACACAAATATAGCATCAGATATATGACATGCTATCAAATTTTCAATTCTTGTATTGATCATGTACTCTTATAGGGTTAAATAATATCATAAAAGGGTATCTCAGTAGACCTAAAGAATCTTTTGGCAGTGGTTTCTTAAGTGAATTGGAATAAAAGTTTCATGATTTGTAGCATTTTGGGATTATCTAGATATTGGAAGAGGATCATTTAGGACTTTTCCACATTGGAAGCACCACTTTAGATATCGACCATGAAAGGGATAAAGTTAAAATGGTCAGAATAATGTTATAATTTCTTCCTAGAGTTGAAGAAGAGGATGTTATCACCACAAATATTTGTCCATCCAGATCTAGGTGAAGAGTATAAGGTGTTATATGATTCTTTTGGGAAAGGTATTGGAGCAATGTTGTTGCAAGAACATTGAGTTATGGAATATCGGTGTCGATTTTTTAGGCTCCATGAACGGAACCACTCTTCACATGACCTCTAGTTGTAATTACTTGTCTATGACTTGACATGTTGTCTTAATATTTGTTTGGAAAGAAGTTTACGATGTATACAGACCACATGATATTAATGTGTATCTTTTCACATTGATATTTGAATATCCAACAACAAATATGGGTTGAGTACATGTAGTCATTTTATTTTTATATAGAATAAATGATTGGGAAAAGTAACATTTTTGCTGGTGATTTGAGTAATAAAACTTAGAATCAAGTAGTTCTATAGTAAAGTGTCATGTGGAATATGATGAATTTACAAGCAGAAATGAATTTGGGGTTATGGATTGTAATGTGCATAAGAATCTCATATATATTTTTAGTATATTCTTTACATTAGAGATGGATCATATATAGAAAATAAGTAGATATACGGTGTTTAACATTGAGGGAAATCTTTCAAGGAGGGGAGTCACCTCCTAATTGGACAATTGATATGGATGATATCATCAATATTAGTAATCATGTTGTTGTGACTATAAGAATGTAGGAGGATTTGATGTGTGAGTTTAATTATTTGAAGTGTGAAATTCATATAGGTGTGTCCAAGATGTACCATGACCTATAAAAGTATTTTTTTTTTTGATTTTGGGAATGAAAACAGATACATCGTGGTTTCAGAAATGATGATACCCCTTCAAATAGGAGATGGATAAGAAACAATGACATGATAGATTACTAATGTCGTTACTAATTTGGAAATGAAATTGGGATGATGTTACTATGGACATTTTTATGGGTTTCCGGATGATTCTCTGGTATAATTATTGTATTTGGGTGATTGTGGACAGTTTGAAAAAAGTGGAACATTTCTTACTATTATAGGTTTTTTAGGGGAGTTGTTGCAAGAGTTATATGTTCGGTAGTCTAACTGTCTACATAGATTTCCACATAATACTGTTTCATAACATGAATCATTTTTTAATTTTCAATTATATAATAGATTACAAAAGGCACATTATGTTCATGTTTTATTGAGAATATATTTCCACCCACAGATATATTTTTAGTCAGATCATATTATATACGTTCTTGAGAATATGATATGAACGTCTATTCTAGATTTTTTGTATTGGGAGAATCATCTCAATATTTTGGAGTCTTCCAATATTAAATTTTAACAGGAAATTATTCAGACAGAACAATATGAGGGTCTCTATTCCTGGATGTTTAGATCACCTCTAAGCTGGATGGATACAGGTGAGTCATAGTTAATAGGGCTGAGTCTCCTGTAGTAGAAGTCATAGTTGTAACATCTAATTCAGATGTCTAGGTCCATGAAATTGTGTTGAAGGAATTCATATTGAGATAAATGTCAAGTACCCCTACATTTTATAGAGGGTGATCCAGCATTCTTTTGGCTTTCACTTAGATTGGGGTACCATAAGATACAGATGGCTAGAAATATAGTTCCCATGTTCATCAGACCATTTGAGGTTGTGGATAGAATAGAGAGGGTGGGGTACGTATTGGTTCTTCTATAAAAATTCAACAATTTTCAATATGTCTTCCATGTGTCACAACATTAGCAGTATTACCCCAAAACTTATCATGTGGTCTATATGTATCATTTTGGTCATGAGACATATATTATCTTTAAGGATAATCAGATACATGTGTTGTATCATAGTGAGAATGCTTTTTAGGGAATGATTGTTTCGATAACTAATTTATTTGGATTTGAGGGAATGTTTAGGAGAAAACATGGGAGTGAGAAAAAGATATGAGAGTTTAGTGGTGTGGCCTTCTTGACAAGGAATTTTAGAGATGCTTGGGTGTACTAATTGAGGAGAACATATTGTAAGGTGAGGAGAATACAAGATCCTGATTTTTTCTAGAGATTTCTAGGGCCTGTTTATAAGTACTTTTTCCCTTTTCTTGAGTAATTATTTTTGGGTTTACTATGGGGAGTTTCTAGGTTAATATTTATAATTCTGGAATTAAGTGGTAATGTTCATGGTTGGATCATAGTTTTGGAAAAATGTGTTCCCTAACCTAGAAAATCATGAAACCCTGGATAGAGGGAATTCACTGTGATGGTTCATGGTCCTTCAACCCATTCCCCCTAGAAGAGGCACACAATTAGTAAAATCATATTCCCCTACACAACAAACTGTGTGTGTAGTTTAAATTATCCTAAAATTAGTTTTATAATTACTCAAACCCAAAAAACTCACCCAAAGAGACCCAAACATAGACCAAATATCTTTATATCATATTTAGAGGTTTTTAGATGCATTACTATCATTATTGAACTATTATATTCATGATTCAATGTTTGTATTGTTGATTTTCACCCCTACTGGTTAATGGATCATATTTGTTGGGTTTTTCAACTTCTCTCTCATCTCTCCCACATCTTTTAGAAGTAATTAATCCTCTTTATTTTTGGATCTAGATAAATTATTTTTCTAACTATAACTAGAATTGTTATATCTTCATTTTTTCATCTTAAATATCGGTTTCATATCAAGATCTCATTCTACATCGTTTTTATACAAAAATTTCGTATTTTCATTAGTGAGCACTCTTCATCAATTTTTAGGTCACTAGTATATAATAAAAATCTTAATGTAATGATTTTAATTATATGTATCTGGTTTTATATTTTCTTTTTGATGATTAGAAATTTATTTTCCTAAATTAAATTAATTATTTTGGGAAATTAGTTGATTAAGGAATTTTGAAACATGGAAAATTGGGATTATAAATTGAAATAATTAATTATTGAATTAATTATGTAGTTATTGAGATTTTTGATATTGATTAATTATTTTTTAATTAATTATTTGGAAATCATAGGATGATTTAATTGAGTATTTTGAAATAATTAATTGTTGAATTTTCTTATTGTAAGATGGAGAATATTAAAATTGATTGATTTATTATTGAATTAATTAGTTTTATATTGATGTTGGTGAATTGGAATAATTTTATTTTGAATTATTTTTTTGATATTTTTATGGTTATGAAATTGATAGATATGATTAACTAATTTTTGAACTAATTAAATTAATTGATGTGATTTAAAAATTATTGAATTAATTAACAAAAGGATGTGAATAAAAAATTATTGAAATTGAATAATTTATTGGTGAAATAATTATTATGATATTGTGATATATGTGAATTGAAATAACGACTGGTTATAATGAAATTTATATGTGAATTGAAATAATAAATGGTTATAATGATATTTATATGTGAATTGAAATCACGAATGGTAATAATAGAATTCATATGTGAATTCAAATCATGAATTGTAACAATGAAAATCATTTTTGAATTGAAATGAAGAATGATCAATGTGGAATTCATATATTAATTGAATTAATGAATGTTAATAATGACATTAATATGTTAATTGAAATGGTGAATGATGACATTGAAATTCCTATGTGAATTGAAATAATGAATGGAAATAAGGGAATTAATAAGAGAATTGTGATAATGAATGTTAGAAATATAAATCATATGTCAATTTAAACAATAAGTGATAATAATTGATTTATATATGAATTGAGATAATGAATGGTAACAAATAAAATCATATTTGGATTGAGATGATGAATAGTAACAACATGAATTCTGAGAGGTTATATCCCTCAAGGATAGGTCCGAATCTAGCATTGTGTAATGTTGATATTGATATTTTAGGTTTCCTCGAGAATTATGTGGTTAAATAATGTGTAATTGAACAAGTGTAATCCATTTACTTGATTTATTCTATGTTTTTCTTTTTTCAAGTGTATATACCTGTTAATGACTAGATATTGTTTTAGACATAATTGGTGGGGGTCTAAAATGTTGTACACACACCCTACTCAGGAGTAATGATTGGTGCTTGAATAGTTTTCAAGTTTAATGGACAGAATAATGGAAAAGGCCTTGTGATTGGGGGCCAAGACGAGATGGAGAATGGATTTTTGAACCATATTTTTTTCAAGAACTTCTTTGGAGTTTCCAGTATCGTTACATTTGAGTCTCATATTGAAAAATGAAATGTATTTTTGCCTTCTATTTATTTATTGTTTTTGATATTGTATCTCATTTTGGTATTTATGTGATATTAGTATTTTCTGGTTAAGGTTACAAATTTGGAAATTTGTTGTTACTTTCTTCTGATTTTTTATAATGGAAAAGATGGTATAGTCAACAAATGATTATATTAAACCCTTTCAATTCCCCGGACACCTTTTTTGTATTGAGAGACATGCTTGATGTCATGTTAGCAACAATATCAGGGCCCCATGTGTGGTACCCTTGCTAGGATGTTACATAGACACCTAGTAAGCCTTTTTTCATTATTTTCCACCCATTCCTTAGTCTTCTGATGATCCAATGGATCAATTTGACCATTGTTGGTAATGGTAAATTATCTTATTCCAAGGTTATGTTCTATGATTTGTTTTTAAATTATAAATTCAACTATTTTAAATCAATTTATGATTTTTTGGGATAACATTTGTTTCTGATATTCTGGTAAGTGGTTTAATTAATAAAATCAAAAATAATGATAATAATTTCATATATATAATTGGGAAATAGATATTTTATCATTTTGAGATTTCTTCTCAAATTTAATTAATCAATTTATTAAACATATGATTATAAAATTTCAGAATTTTGGGATTATTTCATTGTTGAATAATGAGTTAAGGAAATTTTTTGATTAATGGAGATTTGAAATTGGTACCCATCCATGGGGAGTTTTAATAATATTAATATTATTGTTTATAATTCATAATTTCATTATAAACAAAATAGTGAAATGGATTGAATAATTAATTTGGTAATGGATGAAAAATTTGTGGAAATATGGAACCATGTGATGTGATGTATATGACTTTGTTGTTGTGTATGGACTGCTACGCCAAATTTCCATGGAGTGATATACTTCCACTATAGGCCCAAAATATATTTATGTATTATATGTGATCACTGAGTTGTGAAACATGGACTGCTACTCCCAATACCTATAGAAAGATTGACTACTTCATTAGGCCCCCATTATTTGAAGGTAAAATTGGAATCAATTTCTTATTAACTCTCATGATGAAATAAAATATGATATCCCTTTGATGATGATTCTAACTCTAGCACAAGACGCAAAAAGAATTGATGGTTTGGATTTGATCATGAACCCATATATTTATGTGGTTAGTTAATGAATAAATTAATTTAAAAACTATTTAATTTTACATTTACATATTATTATTTATACAAATTCATTCGCTGTTGTATAATTGTAATTGCTTTTGATGATGTTGTTAGCGTCCTACCAAGTTGTACTCACACCCTACTCAGGAATCCTAATTCGTACATGAATATACACAATGGATCCAGAACATGATAAGGGTAATATCACTTTGTTAGATGTTAGAGTCTAGATCGATCATGGATGAGGGAACTAGAAATGATGTGAGGGACTACCTGGGGTTTGTCAGTGTGTCCTTATTTTGGGTTTTCATTCAAAACATGAAACATATATGGCATGAAATAGTCAGTACATATGTTTGGATATCTTTTCTTATATTTTGGAATGTCATGTTATACTGGTCTGTATTGGTTACTGTATTATTCTATTTTTTTTTATTATCATTTGAATATTGGTTATATATTTCCAATATTCTACTGCTTTGATAAAGAGGATATAGTCCCACCATTATTAAAATTATACTATCATTTATAGTAGGATGACTCTGCAATATAGGCATGTTAGGATAATAAATTGTGGCCAACTATTTTAGGTAAATGACAGGTGGTACCAATGCCAGGATGTTAGAATTTTAAAATTTATCATTTTTCTCTCAAAAATATGTTATTTTATTTTTTTTCTTAATTATTTTAAACAAAAAATATTTAATCCTTTTATTTTATTATACACTTATTTATTATATATGTATGTTTGTATAAATATAAGTATTGTAACATGAAACATAATTTTTATAAATCACATTTTCATTAATCAGCATCTTATTTTCCTTTTTCATTTTATTATTTCTACTTTTTTGTTAGTTGTATAGCTTAACAAATATCTGCAACCTTTTACTTTATTTATTTTATTTATCATAACTTATACCTTCAAAATAAATTTCATACCCAAAGTATAATTATACGTAAAAATTAGATCATTTTCATTTGTATTCATTAACAATTCGTTTTCTGAATTCTTCTCCCTTTCAGAATAATCACTTTAGCTTGTATTCACAGTAAAAATTCACCTTCCATGATGACCATAAAGTTATATTTTTATTAAACATCTTTTATGGTAAATGTGTGAAACCATCATGTTCAACCAAAAGCATCAATGGTATAATAGATGATAGAATTGGTAATGAGAATGTTAAAAATATTAGATTCTTCTTCCCTAAATAATTCCAAATAAATTTATTTTACCTTTTTATAGGTGTCTTCATAGAATTTATTTGAAAATTGATCGATCACATTATCCCATACATTCAAGAGCTCTTCCACTATAATCATCTTAGCATTGAATCCCCTATCATCATTAAATGTTACTAAATGATCCAATATCCATATCCTTGTTTTTTTACACTTGCATCAGTCACTCATTCATCCTTTATATATCAAACCTAGATGAAATAATGATGATGACCTTCCCAAGCATATCTTCAATATAGTGCATAAGAGGGCTCCATGAATTACCCCTGGTCACTATATCTACAACTTGCTATATGCCTACCACTTTAACCAATGAAACATCACCAACAACATCCTCTATTCTTGATAGAACCTATGGAGTAGTTAGAGGGTCATCAAAAGACACCTCATCTTCCTGGATCTGGGACCATTCTTTCTCAGCCTCCTCCTCCATATTTATTACTTGGATAAACAACCTTCAATTTTCCACTTCCACTCACCAAATTCAATCTATCCTCCTCAACCTTCACTTTTACATATGAATTGACCTCCATTACATTAGCCCCAACATTTTTATCTTATCTTGCCTACATAGGTTTTGTATAGTATTATTAGTCCTTGTTGACTTTGTATTTTCTCCACATTCACACAATGTAGCAACCCGGGTCTTTATATTTTGTCTACCCCTTCTTCCTCCGTGCACTATAAAGCCTCAAACTAGATACTCTCTTTGCACTGTCTTCTGAAAGATGTCCATTGATCTGCATTTTGATCATCCTTCTTATGGTACTTATTGAGTTTCGTCTTTAAAATATTCAATTTCATCAGACTGTTATAATTATCTTTTTATATGTTATATATCACTTCATTCTCTGCATCATAATTCTCTAAATTATATTAGAAACATTAAATAGTTTTATTTTTATTTAATTATATATCATTCATTATTCATTAAATTATCTATCCATTCTATTCGACTCCAAATCATATTGAAATAGTGGTCTTTCCAGTTCAACCATATTATACTCAGTGAGATCATTTTTTCCTCTATTGTAATCTTATCTATGTGTCATTTTATAGGGATATCTCAAAGGAGTATCACAATAGTAACCATAATGATCCTCTATTACCCATGATAGATCACATTATTCACTATATTATTAAATCAATCATACATTTAGCTGAATTTTCCCAGATCAAAAAATTTGAATTCCTAGAAATTATCCATATGAATCCTTTGTTTGGATATCTAAAAATAATCAGTTCAATAATTAGTTATTGTTAATGTATTTCAAATATAGGATATATATATAATATAATATAATATGGATGTATATATTTCTACTCAATGTAGATAAAATTATTGTTTATAACTTTTTAGTTTAATAATCATTTTCAAAAAGATTACCAGTTAAAGTATATAAACAAATGTTATTTAATATGATTGTTTTGACATACATTTCTAATATCGTGGACCTATATTAATTATAAATACATGAACTATATATATTCAATGTCCACAATCACTAAAGCTGATGTGAGGTTCTCAAAAAGGATTTAAAAATACAATTTCATGAATTTTAATTTAAAAAAATATATCATTACTTATTGTGGTTGGTCTTTGAAAATGATAGCACATAAAATAATAAATTTAAACAAGAATATAACAAATCCAATGGAAGAAATCTATGAAATCAAATTCTGGTCTTGTGAGGTGACATGAAAATCTATTTAGAGGGGATGAATAAAAATTTAAATATTTTCACTAAAATAAAATTACCATAGTTAATTGCATGTGACTCTTAATTATAATAATTGAAATATTTTATTATAATACAATGTATGAATAAAAAGAATGTTAAATTGAAAAAAAGTAGAAGGGGAAACATGTAATTTAATAGTATTTTTTTCAATATGATCCCACACCTAATCATTAATCCCCTCTACTCCTTGAGAGGATCAGTACCCAATAACTGAGAGTATACATTTAAATAGAGTAACAAGACATTAAAAAAATTCTTTTATATGGGACATAACATTACCAAAATAATACAATGTATTTTATTTAATTTAGAGTAAAAAAAATATATATAAATTCCTTTTAATGTGAAGGTATAAAAAAATAACGATTACTTTTATAAGGAAAATCATAAATTGATTATTTAAGGAATATAAAAAAAATATAATTATATAATAAATTGTTGAAAATACAAGAAAACCGAAGAATAAAAAAATTTCATAAGTTGATGAAGAACGTTGGTCAATTTATCAAAATGAATAGTACAATGAAGTGTAATATAAGGAATCATACTTAAACGTTACATTAAAATTAATATGTTCTTCTATATTAAGGATATTTTTTGGTATATATTTTTAGATAATTAGTCCAAAAATCATACATTATAGCTCCATTAATATACAATGTGTAATCTTCAAAACAATATCCATTGTTTCTATGTATTGAAACATTTAAAATAAAGCATGATTCATATCATCAAAACTCTCCTTGATTATTCATTTATCCTCTATAAATCCATTACTCATCCTTAAATCCTATGAAAATAATTTTAAAATATAGGATTAGGATAAAAATATTATTAAGGGATAAAAAAATAGGTGAACCAATAGTGTATTTATTAATTGATAATTTTTACTCTTAAGAAGTGGTAATTAATTTAAATAGAAAATAAGATCATTTAATACATTTTTTAGTACAAATATTTCCATTATGATCATATAAATCATAGATAAAAAATATTTTTGTCTTGGGACAACATTGTAGTTATCACTATTATAAATGGAATAATCATGCGTCTGACTTCTGTACATGTCACTCTTAAAAATAGTATTTATATATGACCATTTACATACCGAATACATTGGAGGGTAATAATTTCATCACATTTCAATCGATTAACAAAGATCCACCCATCATTATTTTACCATGGAACTACCCATCATTTGATTGTCACGTAACCACCCATAAAATTTATAGGTACAAATGTATAATTATAAAAATTTAACAATTATATTTTTTAAAAAATTACTCATAATATTTAATTTTACGCCATAAAAAATTTCATGTTTTCAAAATAATTAATCCATTTTTGAAATCCATTTTCAATAATAGAATTCCCAAATAGGAAAAGTGGGGTTTTTTCATTTTAATAAAACATGAATCCTTTTAGAGGAAGGAAAATATCAAAACATACAGAAGGTTTCCTTTATAATCAATTGATATCCATATAAATAAATATTTAAAATAATATAAATAATATTGATATGGGGGAAAATAAAAATATTTTTAATTCAATGTTCCCCTTACAACTTTGAAATAAACATAATCATAATCCCCATTAAGGGATTACATTGAAAAAACATCAATCAACATGAAAATAAATAAATTAAATAAACGGTAATTCAATGGTTTTTTATATAATCATTATAATATAATTTGGGTGTATAACATGTTTGTATTCCTTAATGAAAGGATATTGAGACAAAATACATTACGTTCAGTTCGACTTGTCACGTGTGTATTTCTCATCCATGATAATAAAATTATTTCAATTATTTAATATTTTCAAACAAAATTTTTAATTTTGTTATTAATTTTATTTCAATTATTATTATGTTATAAATAAGTATTTAACAAAGTATGTTTAAATTGGGTGTTTGGACCATCCATGGTTTATGTTTCAATATTGACTATGGTGGGTGGAGTATGGTCAAATAGGTCATTATATAAAAATATAAAGAAAAATAATAATGAAATAATTAGAATATTTATGAATAAATTAATGTTTTAGAACAAATCATGAAATATTGTTATGAAAAAAGAAAAAACGTTACAATCATTGATATGGTAGGACGTACGTATGCAGGAGTAATGTTCTAATTATTCAATTAATAATTTGAAAATAAGTTAAGTAACAATTTTCTTAAAATAATAATAATAACATCATTTATACCATATTTTATAATCATGAATAATTATATATATAATTATTTTATTTAAAATAAATAACATTTAATTGAGGATGCAGTAGTCCTTATGTCCATGAATGATGTTATCACTTTTTTCAATGTCTGAAAAGGTAATAATGAAGAATATATGTTTTATTAAATGAATTTTAATTATTTCATGAAAATCATATATATTTAATTTATTTCCAATATTTTTATCTAAATCCATCCTTAATAAATTATATTTAATGTGTGAACAAATCTCATCACATTGAGGAGGTGGTAGTCGACTAGTCCAAAAATGATTATATCATATTCCCAACAAATGGAAAGATAAAATGTATGTGTAATATCTAAATTATATATGAAATAAGACAACGTAAATATATTATATATCAAATAAAAATATTATTTACATCATAATTTGAATCATGATATTTTTTTTGAACAAAACAATATCATTTTGTGATTTTCTATTCCACCATACACATGAACGGTAATTTCATTACCCATTTGATGGTAGTGTGTTACAGTATAGATCAAAAACCAAAAAAACAAAATATCATTATGTTATTGGTACTCATGTTTATTATAATAAAGAAATAATAATAACCAAAGGTGTGTAGATGGAAATAATATAGAAATGTGCATTGAATAACATTACCTCTTTTATTGGAAACTCCTTTTTGTTTTCATCAAATAGATTACTTTGTTTGATCTATTCCAAAGGTGAGATTTCTAGGATGATTGGAGAGATTTTGGGATTTTAAATTTTTAGGTTTTAGACCATCCAATGGTCTTTATAGGCAGGAATATCATTGTATGGTGAGAGTATATTTATAGGGGAGGAGAAATGGTATTCTTATAAATATAAAAAGGTAAACACATGTGTAAGGTATCCCATACAGTATTTAACAAAAATAATGATAAAAAGATTACAAAATAGTGTATATTGAGGAATAATGACTACTAAATATTTAATTACGTGTTTTTAGGTCATTTGGTCTCTTTAGATTAATTTTTAACAACTATATAATCATTTTTTCCTTTATCAATGTAATTAATTTAATTTTTATTTAATAAAAATTTTTGAAAAAAAACATTGATTTCCTTATTAAAAAATATAAATTATTTGGATTTTAAATATAGAACATATTTTCAGAATTCCATTTATATATTTTGATGAAATTAAGTTAAAATTAATCATTCTGACAAGAAGACAAAGAAGCTTTTTTAAGTCAATATGTTCAAAATATTGATAATCTTTTTATCTAAATTATATATAAATATGATACCAACTACAAAAATTGGATTAATATATTTACAAATAAAAAAAGTATACTTTATAAATAAATTCAATACATAATATATCTCTAAAAATAAATTAGATGAAAATTTAGTTTTTAATTAAAATTCACTATTTTACACTATTAATCACAAAATGAAACATCTGAGAAACATAAAAAAGAATCACCCAATGTAATTTTTTTATTTAAAAAATAAAGTATATTTTATCATATAAAAATTATAAAAGATTAAAATTTATTATTAAAATAGGTTCTCCATTTAATGGTTTAAAAACCTTTTTAAAAAAATACATCTTTTAATCATAAAAGAGGATTTATTCATATCTTATACATATAAAATTTAATTTATGAATGTAAAAACAATTTATGAAAATGTTTGAAAATAATATATATATTTCTATTAATTCTCACTAATACAATTGATAGTTGATATCATCCATATGTAAATAATAATATTTTTCATATATTATTGTACGGTATAACTCAGTCTTCCATGAAACACAAGATTTAAACAAAATTCAATGTTGCATATCATGTACAATGTTGGTCATAAAATCCCGCATATTGTCAAATTTATCTATAATTAATAAAATTAAATAAATATGATAAAGTCATTTAATATCATTACCTTTGATGTTACATCATCACCCCCTTTTGGAAACATTGTCCCGCAATATCATTCACTTATCAAATTGGTGGGTATATTTTTTCCACATAGAATTGTTAGACTCTCATATTTCCTCTTCAATCATATGTTATAACATAATTCATTAACCTGGTGAAATTACATAAACCAAAACTCTTCCTCTCTATGGTCAATAATGTTAACGAGTTCATCCTTATATGAAATATTCTCTTGAAGCTGAAAAACAACTATATTAATATCAAGAGATGAATATGGTGCATACTTACATAGCATTAAATCCTGAAATAAATTGAGTATCTGGGATAAAATCTAAAAAATTTAAACTGGATAAGAAACTCATCCAACATTCTCCAATATTTCATATAGTCTAAAGAGCGATGGACTCAACTTCCCCTTATTACTAAAATACATCACACATTTCCATATAATAAGTTTATATTCACACTATCCCAAATATATAAAGAAATATCATTAATCTTCTTATCCAATTAATTATTCTCCCTACTATGAGAAATACTCAATTTCACTGAGTGAACTAAAATTTCTCTGCCATTTCCATAAAAAACACTAACATGTTAACATCATTTCTCTTACATCATCCCAAAACCTAGGGGGTGACCAGACATTCCATATAATTCCCCAAATTTTTCCTTCAATATAATGGAATGAAAATAATTATCAAAAGAAGGATAAAAAGAAAAAAATATGTCATAAGAAATGTCCCTAGTAATCCTTTGAGTATGAACAAAACACATCATCCATGGTATAAATCATCCACTCAGACTATCCATCAGATTGAGAATGAAAAGATGTACTAAAATTTAATTCATTACCTAAAAACTTCTAAAGTCATGCATAATATTTTTATAAATTAAAAAACACCATACTAATCAATATTATAATCATGGAACTTACCCATATTAACATATTTCATCCTTTATCACAAATATTGATACACCTTGGGAGCTCTCTTAATTAATTATAACAAAGTAGATAGCACTAAAACTTGAATCAAAATATAGGATTTCCATGCATCCACAAAATCTAGGCCAAATTTCATTACATCATTATCCAAATATTACCAGTACAAATGTAATATAGTTAACGTATAATTACTTTTCTTAATCATTGAATCGAACAACATGATTTCATTCCCGATATGATAATAAATCGTGTTATCATAATGCATTATATATTTTGGAAATATTCATTGACATGTGTTCAACTCTTTCTGAGGGAATATAACCATTAATTTTTTTTGATCTATATATATTTCACAAATCAATTGATATAAATGATGAGTTTAAATTTTAATGGAAAATAAATAGCATATAATTCCAAATCATGTGAATTGTGATTTAACTCATGATTTTTCATCTAATGTGACCAGTATGAATTTATGTTCAATAGTGGAAAATGTATTTCCATGACACTTTTTCGTACATTTTGACATCCGTTTTTAACCAATATCTATATAAGTGATCTTAAAAATTGACTTTTTTAATGTTTTTTTTATATAATTATGTCTAAAAAGTATTAAATCCTATTTTTGTGCGTTTGGAGTGTTTATTTTTATTGAAACTTATGTGTAAACTCAGCCCTTGAGGGTATTTGGTGCTAATTTTCATATTAACCAACACTAAAAGTCCGGCCCCCGTGGTTATCGATGATGGTTTGGATAAAATCATACACCTAATGTATGGTTTCATCCATCATAAATGAAAATATTATAGAATAAAATTATGAAGTAAAATGAACATACGATAAAAATTTTATGGTCATCGTAAGTTGTCCCTCGTTATGTTTCTATAGATAAAACTCAATTTAAAGAAAACATGTCAAGAAGGAATAAAATATTTTACACCAAATGACCACCAAAAATAATAAACATAAATCACCAACAAAATTTTAATTATTCTTTTGGTTTCAATGGAAGAGATATGTTGTTTGTTATTATTTTCCTTATTTTTAAAGAAGAACTCATTATGTAATGAAAATGGTTATTGATAAATAATTTTGAACCTCAGTTGATGAATCTCATGAAATTATTTTATCTTTGTAACTATATTGGATGAATCTTCATCATTATAATAAAAATTATCATGTTTATTTAGTGATAAGTAAAATAATAATAATAAACTTAAATTTTGAGAATTTATACTATGTATAGATAATCAATTGAATAATTGATGATTTTTTTTTGGATTGAGGATAAAAAATCATTATAATGAAATTGAATGAGTATCAATATATTGTAAATTAATTTATTTATGGTGGTGATCTATTAATATTTACGTGGTATTTTTAAAATAGGTATTTACATTGTGAATAAATGGAAATACCAAAACCTTATATTTGAAAATTTACTTGTAACATTTATAAATGAATATAATATTTAAAAAAAATCATGGTAGAATTATAAGATATTCTATAGAAAAAAAAGACACTTTAACATGAAATTTAATTTCATTTATTTAAAATAAAATTCTAGAAACTATGTTTTAGTATCGGATAATAAAAAAACTAACATTAAAAGACATTAGTTACTATAGAAAATGACATTAAAAGTAATGTTTTATAATGTTCACCATCTGAAAACCATAAATTTTGATATATATATCAATTTTAGATTCATCATTAGTCAAATCGAAGATCACAAAATGATCAAGATGATATTTATTTTTTTGCCGATAGTTACTTGAAAATATGATGAAAATGTTCTTTTTAATGTCATTTACTAAAAAAATCAATGTCAAATGTCATGTCTTATAATTTAAAAAATATATCATCCATATCTTATGATCGATAAATCTATTTTATTACCAAAATCATTCTCATAAAATAATGGTAAATGAGTTTAAACTTTAAATTATTATTATTTTCATTTATTTGAAAACATGATACTAAAATTTCAATTTTTATGTCTGTTCCTGAATAAATAGATATTAAAAGTCGTGTATTATAATATTCAACGTCTTTCATCTCTCACGATTGATTTGTAAGTCCGTTTGAGCTCCAAAAATAGTCAAATATATTCATGGGAAATGATATTCGACTATTTAATTATTTATGGTTGCGGTTATTTGAAATAATAACACAAAAATGTGACTTTTAACATTGTTTAGTGAAAAAAATAATGTTAAATTTCATTAATAGGGACATTTAACATTGTTTTTTCTATAACCAAATCTAAAATATATATTTAATGGTCAGTTATAGAAATAACAAATTATAATGTTCATTTTGGAATACTTTTAACATTGGTCATAAAGAACAGATGTCATACTGTTGTTGTTGAAGACAATTTTTTACTAGTGCTTATCATTCTAAACTTGGACACATCTAAGTAATTTCATCACAAAATCATTATATATGATGAATTAACCATTTACAGAAGGGAGGGCCAATACCAGAGCATTGAATAAGATTCCTTTTAGTTCTTGATAATAATAATAAAAATAATATCCTTCCAATATGAACCTTAATCCCTTTAATGTTTACTTATTTAAGGATTTATATAATTGGGAAACATATTTTACAAAAGTTCAGTAATAATTCAGTGATCCAAAAGAACTGTGAATTTTAATGATGTTAGTTATACATGATCACTGTTCAAAAACTTTTATTTTATCAACGACAATAATTATGCCGTCATTAGAAGAAATATTTCAAAGGCATGCAATTTTTTCTCAGCCAAAATTCACCATTTCCAACATTCTATATATATTCTTTAATTTTATGTTTTTAAAAACAATATATAAGTTACATTAATATTATTCATGGATTTTAGAATATAAAAAAATATCATCTATAAAGAGAACCACATACAGATCAAAAAACTGATGGAAGACTGTATTCATAATATTCATAAATACATCAGGTTTTTTATATAACAATAAATAAATTAATACAAACTGCTGATTTCAATATGACATTTGTAATGAGACATTGGAAGGCCATCCCCCTTAACCTTTTTCTGAGGTAGATGGACCACAATTAGTCTTAAAAAATACTGAGATGTCTGATTCTAATAAAAAAATATTGATATGATGTAAAGGACACTTGTTCTTAATATTGATGTTATTCAACGCTCTATAATCCATATAAAGTCTCATGGAACCATCTTAATTTTCCAAATATAAAATCGATGGACCCCTTGGTGATATTCTATGTCAAATGAATCTTCTATCAATAACTTATTGAAATATGTTTTTCAATGCCACATATTCTACTAGTTATATTTGATATGTGTATTTCGAAATAGGATTAGCATCATATGCTATGTCAATATTAAATTAAACCTCCCGGTCAGGAACAACACTAGGAAAATCATCAGGAAACCAACCATAAATTGATTCACTATTTGGATGTCACTGATCAGAACTATTTCAGTATTTTAAAAAATATGATCTATATAGTTTTCACTACAATTTTGAATCAGTAAATAATTTTCATGGTATTTTATCAAATGATTGATTTAATTGAATACAATAGTTTTTTATTTTTGATTTATTCTCGAATTATAATGTAAAATCCAATCCATTCTTCAAATGATATCAAATTTCACTATGAGCAGTTTAATAAGATTTTTAGGAAAGACCAACCCAATAATGACTATGTGAATATTATTATAAATCATTTTATCTCTAATAATTCCACCCATATTTTTTTTACAAAAAGTGTTATCTTTCTACCATAAAATGATATTCCCAAATATTTAGTAAAATTCTCAGAAATGAAATAATTCAATGATATAGATTCAAAGAGGGTATTATAATAATTATAAAAAACCAATAACATACCTAGAACAACATACGTTTATTGTAAAACATCATCTAAATTAGAGAAAAATATTTTCCAATCCATTTTTATTTTGATCATTTGATATTGGAGGTTTCCAAAATAGGTAATCATATTTGAACACAGAGTGGAACAATTATCTAACCCCTATCTTTTAAAACATATTACCACTAGTTTATCATTTCGTCCCAGATCATCTTCCTTTAATTCATGATACATATAACCAATATTTCCACATTGGAATAACTTCCTAAACAATGAAAGGAATTATCTAGGATTTGTTTGACTACACTTCACAAAATTTGTGAGTTTTTTTCTTACCTCCACACATATTTGATTAATGATTTCATATTGTATGCTAACATTACCTATTATTTTTTTTTCAGGGATATATAATCACAAAAAATTTACATTTCTATCTTCTCAACACATATTTTTTTTATAAAAACTCCTAAACTCATTAAATACAATTCCCACCGATAACATTCCTTTAATACTAAATAAAATAGATTTTTCTTACTATCAATATCTCAGATAATATTTGTGATGTACATCACCAATAGAGTGATGTTTTATTCATATTTATCATCTCAATATTCCTTATTTTTTCCAAATATAAATAACTTTTTTCCCATCTATGTCAAACATACTTGATAAAATATTTATCCAATAATATGCTCATATATATTCTCCTTTCCAAGGAATCAAAATCTCCACTTTCTCTAATATTCCTATTCACTTACCACAACTACTTGGCTTTACCTTCAAAATGATTAATTTCATGAGATTTAATTTTTCATCTAAACATCCAATGAAATAAAATGCATTTTTAGGGATATGATATATCCCTCATCTAGAATATGGTTAGATGATCCTATGAAATATAAGGGGAGTTGTCTAATAAATTGATCCATTTTAATCATGTTCCACTATAGAAGATTTGGTTTCTCTCTTCTGTGGACACCACTCCTTTTAATAACCTATGTCAATTGATCCATAACTGTAACAAAATTCTTAGTTTCCATTAAGAACATCTCAAGATTCCTATTTGAAATGATATTTTATTCTTAGTGGCTTCCCACTTCCTCTTCTTTTTTTCCTATATGGAAAATCATTCTAAATAATCATACTATAGATTAAGAACCATGGTAATCCCAAAATTTGGTACCATTACAACATAAACATAATGTAAAATATTATAAGTGAAATATACTAATATTAACAAGAACTATAAATTTATCTAAACATTTTCCTTCATACCAACTATAAGGAACTGAAAACAAATATTACATAATCATGAGTTTTTGTCAACATACTGAATTCTTTCACGTTTAACATTTATTCAAGTTTAGAGTTTTATATATGTAGGACATAAATAAATCAGAAAACAAAATACATAAACAAAATTGACACATCTGATTAGTATAAATTTTTCCATAATATAAAAATTTTAAAATAAGAAATGATTTATTTTAGGGAATCACTTATCAACATTCAACTTGACAACATCCAATCCATTGAAAAATCATAAATCCTATGAAAGATAATAAAATTGTAACGCCCTGACCCTAGCTACCCAGAGTCGGTGCATTACTTCGTAACATTGGTATGATCACAAAAGATCAAGTCTCGAAAGACCGATTAGTTTAGTAGCCTTGGAAACACTAGATACATTCATAAGTGTTACATTACATCACAAAGTGAAAAACTATAATCACATAGTCTCCATAGTCCATACTTCTATCCTCTTCGGACTATCCCTGCAGGTCATTCATAAAATACTTCTTCACATCCTGGAAAATATTAAAACATTGAAAGGGTGAGCTCAGATGCTCAGTAAGGATAACAATATTACGGAAGCTTTCATAAATAAAAACTAACAATTAAGGCAATGTATAACTAAACAAATGCCTTATTAAACTTGAACTTCAGCATAATATGGCAAAAGTAAAATCAAATAATGCCACTTACTTACTCACATGGATATTCTACTAGACGAATAATCACATGAAATATCAATAACCACTTTCATAATGAGGGAATGTATAATGTCGGACATTCTGAAACATTTTGTCAAGGCCTCGACCAAGACGTCTAAAATGATTAAGTCCTTGGCCAAAACCATAAATCAAATTGGGAAAGGGTCTCGGCCAATTCCATGTCTAGTTGTCTCATGAGACCTACCGATGCATCGAGGAGCTATAGCAGGCTCCACCTGTCACTTATTAAGTCCAATACATTCCTCATATGAATAGATTTAAACATATCATAAACCATAACATAATCGTATCACATAAAACATTCATAAAGGAAACATAACATTTCCACATTTCAATCAAAAGATATCAATACAACACATTGATATAATAAAAACGCTTTCAAAACCATTTTCAATACCAAAATAAAAGAAAGTTAAAACTTTGTATTTATTTTTCATTAAAAAAATGATGGCTTGTAGAGGAAGCCGAAAATCAAATAATGGTCACGGCGGCGGAGAAGTCGTTGTCGCCGCATATGTACGGAAAGAAAAACATTCCCTTTTTGTCGTTTAGTAAAACGCT
Source organism: Viscum album (assembly GCA_963277665.1). NCBI lineage: Eukaryota > Viridiplantae > Streptophyta > Magnoliopsida > Santalales > Viscaceae > Viscum > Viscum album. The sequence goes on along the minus strand of OY728155.1, from coordinate 1,443,050,401 downwards.
TCGTATAAAAAGATTCCTTTTGAATAAATGTATAAAGTCAAAGGGGTTTATACACTGTACAAAAGAAATTTGTGTATAAAACAAAATATGCCTCAATGAATGGAGATTGAGACGAAGTCCCTTAAAAAGATCATTTTTAAGTAAAATATATCTATTATGTGTATTCACTATATGTACACATAAAGAAAGTATAAATACCATATACAACATAATAACATCATGACATAATTTGAAAGTAGGAGATTAACCCAAAGAATGGAAATTGGGTTAAGAAGTTCCCTTACCTCGTGTCTGACTTGACTCAACCATTATTTAACCTCCTGAATAATAAACTAGAGTTAATATATACCTTATTAAGAACCATTTTCAATTTCATTATCCTTATTATATCACTTATTACAATGATATGAACATTATGTAATTATTTAAGTTAATAACGGTTGTTTTGTCGATCTTTGGTACTTGAGTCAACAATAAACTTCTTATAATTACAAGTTGTTTATGTGGTAGAATATCAATTATCTCCAGAATTATATCCATGATTTATATGTCATATATATCTTATATATCCAGTATATACATTCATTTATAATATTACGTAACATTTAGAGGTAAGAAATGAAATGCACCGTTCATGAAGACGGTAAGTCATACGTACGCATGAACGCTACTTTCATTTCAATTTCATATTTAATGGAACAAAATCATAATGATATAAATGTATAATTTAATTCCAGTATAATATAGTGTATAATACCATTTACTACATCCTTTATACATCCCACATATGGCATTAACGATTCAAATCACTTTGAGGGGGCGGTAGTCCGCACTTCCTAAAATGAAATTATCGCGTTTTACCCATAATGGAAATCATAAAGTATACCATAAATGAGAAATACAGAATCATAAGTAAAACATAAACATATTATATATCATATATAAAAATAGTGACATCTTAATGGCCACCTTTTAAGGTGTTATATGAGTGTTGAACAATCATTGTTTCGTGAGGCAGAAATTCGCCATCCACAGAAACCGTATGTTCTTTAACCATTATATGTAGGTGTGTGTAAGTGTAGCTCGAATCCTTATTATAACAACATCCTAGTATATTTAGGATACTGGTGTTGTTACAAAAGAAATGAATAAAAAGAGTTTAGGGGCTTGGAGAAGAAAAATAAAACAAAACAACATTAGAAAAGACATTACCTCAAAATCAGGTAACTCTTTTTGATTTGATCCAAAGGCTTCCTTGGGAAGAGTTCTGCCCAATGTGAGGCTTCTAGGAGTAAGAGGGGGAAGTGGAGAGAGTATTTGGGCAGAGGGTGGCCGAGCCAAATGGCTTGAAAGTGTAAATGAGGTGGGAGAGGTGGGGGCCTTTTATAAGTGGAGAGGAGGGGCTCTTTTGGAAAGATTGAAATGTTACATTATTACACAATGATTTTCGGATTCTAAAGGTCCCACACTTATATAATTCGAGGCTAAGGTGATAAGGTTTCGAAATATCCTCATCCAAAAGGCTTTGTACAAGTGTAAGACTTGGATTTTGCATTATCTTCTAATTTTATTTAAATCGTTAAATAATGAGGTCATCGCTGCATCATAATGATGTCATAAATAATTTAATTTATTTAATGTCTAAAAAATTATAAAATAAATACTATGATGTAGTAAATATTTTTAGCTTTCTAATGAATATTTATATACAAAATTTGGACTTGTGTAACCCCACTTAAAAATTGTTTTAGTAAACAAACTTATGTTTGTGTCAATTTAATTTTAACATTAAATAAATATATATTAATGTCATTTTCCAACTAAAGTGGCTCCATGGGGTCCCCAAGTTGACCCATGGGTTGTCTTGGTCGTCCATGACTCATCCAATAGGAGTAGGACAAGTTTCAAGCTCATATCATATTATTAAAACATTATTTTTACCTTAAACTACACTAATTACCTCTAATCGCGATTAAGAAATTAAAAGTTACTATTCACCAAAAAATTATTTTAATCTCATTGAACCACATTTTACTTCTTAATGACAACCATGTATGTCGGATTTTTGAAAATCAAATCACAGAAGTGGTAATATTTCATTTAAACGAAAAATCAGTTATTTAACTACCACTTAGTGGTTTCACTATTCATCAAAAATTGAAGTTTTTCAGAACAATGCCAAAATTTCACCCTAAGCTATAATTGATATTCCGAATTCAAAAATGATGTCTATTTTACAAAATTCCAAACATATAAGTTGCATTAATTAATTTTATAATTAATTCCCGCTGTTACGACAAATAGCGTGTTTTTAAGAAACAATTTATATCAAAAGATTGGCAATTGTTTATGTCCAATTTCAATGTTAAAATTAATTCTAATGGCCACCATTGGATAAAATGGTAAAAATATATTCTAATTATACCTTAAAACCACTAAATATTATAACTTATCACTATAAATTATTTTGATTAAAAAAGTTGTTTTAAGTATTTTTCATTATTCATAAAAATTTGGAAGTTCTCAGAAAATTATAAAAAATTCAACATAGGCTAATTTCAATATTAGGAATACAAAAATGAAGTCAATTTTGAAATATAAAATTTCTATAAATTTAAAAGGTGTTTATTACTATTCATAACGGCTACTTTGATTCGTTGTGGTGTGTTAGAACTCGAACTTGCGTCCAATGCAAGCTATTGCATTATTGAAAGAGAGGCGTATCGTGGAAGCTCGGGGTGTTACATTCTCCCCTCCTTGAATAAATTGCGTCCTCGCAATTTGAAATTTTTCTTTGAAAATAAAAGGTTGAAAAGAGAAAATACCTTTGAGGAAAACCCACATCGGAAATAAGGTTAATAAATATATAACATTAAAAGAAAGAAGGATAAGTACAAAGGTCACCCGATATAGCCCATTCTAGGATTCTGTGAAAATATGGATATGGAAGAAAAACAAACCATCAAGGTCTGATGGAGAGTTACAGAAAACAGAATTAGGAGAAAGTTTAACCATAAGAAAATCACAAACTTGTGATTGGTTAAACGGTCATTGAATCCCCAGTTGGAAAAGTTAACCGACAACATTTTTGTTTTAAGTTACCTTTTATAATGTTGAGGAATTTATTTAGGAGATTTACTAAGAACGTAAGGGAATATACATACTTGTTATGTATACTTTCATTCGTTAATAAATTTTTACCACAAACCCAACTTTTACTCCAAATGGTAACGGAACTCAAAAATATTCTATTTATCCTAATTGTATAAGGTTCCAAATGTTAATACATACCATTTAGATTAGTAAAATTATTTTTTAATATCCAGGGACTTCCTGTAGGCTAGTGGTAGGAAATAAAGGCTTGTCGCACTATGGTTGTGGGTTCGATTCCTGCAGCTTTGTCCGACGCGATGGGTTATTCCCCACCCTGCAGGTTGTCCTTTTCCTAAAACTATAGTATTATAATATTCCAAAAATAATCTTCAGAAATTCTTTAACCTTAAACAATACTATCCATGGTTCAACTTAATCCACTCCAACCTTTATAGTTATCCAAAATATCTTCGTCCAGACTTTCTCTAAAAGGTCTCTAAATTCCAAAATCAATTGTAACATCAGATTCCCCAAACAAAGAAAAGTTTCTCTTATTGTCACATACTAAAAATATGATTACCTTAATCATATTAAAACCTTACTGAAATCAACAAGTACTGAAGTACAATCCATATATATATATCACATTATTCTTATAACCAGAATATAATCCTTGAGTCCAAAAGCACCAATACATTAATTATTCCTCTTCAACTGTAGTCACAGCATAAGATTGGCCTTGATCCCTTGGCCTTTTCTGAGGTAAGTTTCCTTGACGCTTAGGACATTCATTTTCATAATGCCCTGTTTCCCTACAATTGTAGCATTCAACTTTGATAGCCTCTTTCTTTCCCTTGCAATCACGAGCCTGGTGACCCTTTTCTCCACATTTATAACAAACTCCCATTCCTTTTAGGCACGTACCAGGGTGATTCTTCCCAAAACTATCACATAATGGAAAATCCTTCTTTCCCCTTTTCCCTTTATCTGTCTCTTGTTCCACCGTTCTCTTCTTCTCTTGCTTTACTTTGTTGTCATAAGACTTAGAGAATTCCTTTTCTGTCTTGATAGCACACGAGACAATATCTTCGTATGATGAGAAGGATTGTGATACTAAAGCTCGACGGAGAAATGGTTTTAACCCATCAAAGAAACAATCAATCTTACTCCTTGGGTTACGTATATAACGGCAGAATGCCTCGCTAACCTTGTAAAGTTAGCCTCATACTTTGCGACATTCTCATCCTCCTTCTGCCTCAGACTCAGAAATTGCCTTTCCATATCTGCTCAATGGTCACGAGGAAAGTATTTTTCTAATAAAATCTCTTTTAACTCCCTCCATTCCATATTTGATACGTCATCATCTTCCTTTGTGTTTTGAATCAGCGACCACCACTGATCGGCATCTCCAGTGAGGCGGTAAACTGCCATGACAACTTTCTCCCTTTCACTACTCCCCAAGGCATGGAATATTTTCTCTAAGGAATTTATCCATTGCTCAGCTACTATAGGATTTGTACTCCCAATGAAGGTTGGTGGTTGTTGCCTCATGAAACAGTCTAGCATTGATCCTCCACGTTGCGGATCAGGGTGCTCCATACTAGTAAGGTTATTATTCATAACCTGAGTGAGTTGTCCCAGTACGGTGAGAAGCTGATCAGCACTAGTTGTATCACTAGCTCCACCATAATTATCTTGATCAGGAGGGCAATCCCTACATGGAGTGCATGCATGGATACGGTTTCCATTTCTTCCACTTGGCGCCATTTCTAAACAATGGCATAAACTAGATTAGTTTATGAATCAAAATACATAATTCCATACTTTTAAAACACTTTACATAAATTGAGCTATTTATGGATATAATCCATAATCATAAAAATGTTTTCTTTGAGGAAGTATATACTCATAAACCCTTCATAATGATTTGTAAAGAAAATGAGAGTTATCCTAAGCATATCCCCTGGGAGTGTCGTAACCAAGAGTGCAGCAAGGCCCGTTGTCGTGCACCAGTTCCCGTTCGAGTCTAGCTCAAAGCGGTGTTTTCGGGTTTTACCCCTAGGTACATCTGTGCCAAAGCCGCCTCTACCTTCTCGTATCCAGACAGGGATGTATTGCTCGGAAAACTCACAAAATCTCTACAATACCATAATTCTAGGAATTTCTTTTATACTAATCCTCAAAGTTCATCTTAGGTCTACGTGCTCTAATCAGAGTTTATCTAAATCTAGCTTCCAAGGTTAGTACTAAACTGCCTCTGATACCAACTGTAACGCCCCGACCCCAGCTACCCAGAGTCGGTGCATTACTTCGTAACATTGGCATGATCACAAAAGATCAAGTCTCGAAAGACCGATTAGTTTAGTAGCCTTGGAAACACTAGATACATTCATAAGTGTTACATTACATCACAAAGTGAAAAACTATAATCACATAGTCTCCATAGTCCATACTTCTATCTTCTTCGGACTATCCCTGTAGGTCATTCATAAAATACTTCTTCACATCCTGGAAAATATTAAAACATTGAAAGGGGTGAGCTCAGATGCTTAGTAAGGATAACAATATTGCGGAAGCTTTCATAAATAAAAACTAACAATTAAGGCAATGTATAACTAAACAAAAGCCTTATTAAACTTGAACTTCAGCATAATATGGAAAAAGTAAAATCAAATAATGCCACTTACTTACTCACATGGATATTCTACTAGAAAAATAATCACATGAAATATCAATAACCACTTTCATAATGAGGGAATGTATAATTCCGGACATTCTGAAACATTTTGTCAAGGCCTCGACCAAGACGTCTAAAATGATTAAGGCCTTGGCCAAAACCATAAATCAAATTGGGAAAGGGCCTCGGCCAATTCCATGTCTAGTTGTCTCATGAGACCTACCGATGCATCGAGGAGCTATAGCGGGCTCCACCCGTCACTTATTAAGTCCAATACATTCCTCATATGAATAGGTTTAAACATATCATAAACCATAACATAATCGTATCACATAAAACATTCATAAAGGAAACATAACATTTCCACATTTCAATCACAAGATATCAATACAACACATTGATATAATAAAAATTCTTTCAAAACCATTTTCAATACCAAAATAAAAGAAAGTTAAAACTTTGTATTTATTTTTCATTAAAAAAAATGATGGCTTGTAGAGGAAGCCGAAACTCAAATAATGGTCACGGCGGCGGAGAAGTCGTTGTCGCCGCATATGTACGGAAAGAAAAACATTCCCTTTTTGTCGTTTAGTAAAACGCTTCGTATAAAAAGATTCCTTTTGAATAAATGTAAAAATTCAAAGGGGTTTATACACTGTACAAAAGAAATTTGTGTATAAAACAAAATATGCCTCAATGAATGGAGATTGAGACGAAGTCCCTTAAAAAGATCATTTTTAAATAAAATATATCTATTATGTGTATTCACTATATGTACACATAAAGAAAGTATAAATACCATATACAACATAATAACATCATGACATAATTTGAAAGTAGGAGATTAACCCAAAGAATGGAAATTGGGTTAAGAAGTTCCCTTACCTCGTGTCTGACTTGACTCAACCGTTCTTTAACCTCCTGAATAATAAACTAGAGTTAATATATACCTTATTAAGAACCATTTTCAATTTCATTATCCTTATTATATCACTTATTACAATGATATGAACATTATGTAATTATTTAAGTTAATAACGGTTGTTTTGTCGATCTTTGGTACTTGAGTCAACAATAAACTTCTTATAATTACAAGTTGTTTATGTGGTAGAATATCAATTATCTCCAGAATTATATCCATGATTTATATGTCATGTATATCTTATATATCCAGTATATACATTCATTTATAATATTACGTAACATTTAGAGGTAAGAAATGAAATGCACCGTTCATGGAGACGGTAAGTCGTACGTACGCATGAACGCTACTTTCATTTCAATTTCATATTTAATGGAACAAAATCATAATGATATAAATGTATAATTTAATTCCAGTATAATATAGTGTATAATACCATTTACTCCATCCTTTATACATCCCACATATGGCATTAACGATTCAAATCACTTTGAGGGGGCGGTAGTCCGCACTTCCTAAAATGAAATTATCGCGTTTTACCCATAATGGAAATCATAAAGTATACCATAAATGAGAAATACAGAATCATAAGTAAAACATAAACATATTATATATCATATATAAAAATATTGACATCTTAATGGCCACCTTTTAAGGTGTTATATGAGTGTTGAACAATCATCGTTTCGTGAGGCAGAAATTCGCCATCCACAGAAACCGTATGTTCTTTAACCATTAGATGTAGGTGTGTGTAAGTGTAGCTCGAATCCTTCTTATAACAACATCCTAGTATATTTAGGATACTGGTGTTGTTACAAAATAAATGAATAAAAAGAGTTTAGGGGGTTGGAGAAGAAAAATAAAACAAAACAACATTAGAAAAGAGATTACCTCAAAATCGGGTAACTCTTTTTGATTTGATCCAAAGGCTTCCTTGGGAAGAGTTCTGCCCAAAGTGAGGCTTCTAGGAGTAAGAGGGGGAAGTGGAGAGAGTATTTGGGCAGAATTTGGTCGAGCCAAATGGCTTGAAAGTGTAAATGAGGTGGGAGAGGTGGGGGCCTTTTATAAGTGGAGAGGAGGGGCTCTTTTGGAAAGATTGAAATGTTACATTATTACACAATGCTTTTCGGATTCTAAAGGTCCCACACTTATATAATTCTAGGCTAAGGTGATAAGGTTTCGAAATCTCCTCATGCAATAGTCTTTGGACAAGTGTAAGCCTTGGATTTTGCATTATCTTCTAATTTTATTTAAATCGTTAAATAATGAGGTCATCGCTGCATCATAATGATGTCATAAATAATTTAATTTATTTAATGTCTAAAAAATTATAAAATAAATAATATGATGTAGGAAATATTTTTAGCTTTCTAATGAATATTTATAGACAAAATTTGGACTTGTGTAACCCCACTTAAAAATTGTTTTAGTAAACTAACTTATGTTTGTGTCAATTTAATTTTAACATTAAATAAATATATATTAATGTCATTTTCCAACTAAAGTGGCTCCATGGGGTCCCCAAGTTGACCCATGGGTTGTCTTGGTCGGCCCTGACTCATCCAATAGGAGTAGGACAAGTGTCAAGCTCATCTCATATTATTAAAACATTATTTTTACCTTAAACTACACTAATTACCTCTAATCGCGATTAAGAACTTAAAAGTTACTATTCACCAAAAAATTATTTTAATCTCATTGAACCAAATTTTACTTCTTAATGACAACCATGTATGTCGGATTTTTGAAAATCAAATCAAAGAAGTGGTAATATTTCATTTAAACGAAAAATCAGTTATTTAACTACCACTTAATGGTTTCACTATTCATCAAAAATTGAAGTTTTTCAGAACAATGCCAAAATTTCACCCTAAGATATAATTGATATTCCGAATTCAAAAATGATGTCTATTTTACAAAATTCCAAACATATAAGTTTCATTAATTAATTTTATAATTAATTCCCGCTGTTACGACAAATAGCATGTTTTTAAGAAACAATTTATATCAAAAGATTAGCAATTGTTTATGTCCAATTTCAATGTTAAATTAATTCTAATGGCCACCATTGGATAAAATGGTAAAAATATATTCTAATTATACCTTAAAACCACTAAATATTATAACTTATCACTATAAATTATTTTGATTAAAAAAGTTGTTTTAAGTATTTTTCACTATTCATAAAAATTTGGAAGTTCTCAGAAAATTACAAAAAATTCAACATAGGCTAATTTCAATATTAGGAATACAAAAATGAAGTCCATTTTGAAATATAAAATTTCTATAAATTTAAAAGGTGTTTATTACTATTCATAACGGCTACTTTGATTCGTTGCGGTGTGTTAGAACTCGAACTTGCGTCCAATGCAAGCTATTGCATTATTGAAAGAGAGGCGTATCGTGGAAGCTCGGGGTGTTACAAAAATTGTGGGATGAGAATAAAATTATTAGTAAGAGATAAAAATAGGGAATTTGATAGTCTATTGATAATGTAATTATTTTCTCCCTTAAGAATTAATAAATACTTGCCTTTTAAAATAATCTAATTCCATACATTTTTTAAATCAAAATATTACAATAATGCCCATAGAAAATATAGAAAAAACATATAGGTATCCTAGGAAAAAATTATAATTATCACTCTTATAAATGGAACAATCATTTTGTCTACATCCATACATTTCACTCTTACAAATGGAATATTCATATAAGCAACTTCCTTATCCAATTCATTAGAGGGATATCATTGACCCACCCATTATTGATTTATCATAATACCACATGTTATAATTTTTTCACTAAAATACATGTTACTGGTTTATCATATAACTACCAATATAATTTAAAAGTACCATTATATAATAATAAATCATAAAATAATAAAATTTTAAACACATCATTATTAAAAATTTATTTTCACTCACATGAAAACATTTTAGGTTATTAAAATAATCAATTATTTTTAAAGACCCATTTTTAGTAACAAAATAACAATATTTGAAATGTGGGGATTCATTTTCTTTTAAAAAACATTAATACTTGTAGAGGAATCAAAATATTAAACGGGAAATAGTTATTTCTTAATAATCATTTTATACCCATATAAATTAATATGTGAACAAATATTAGGAATATTGACTTGGATGAAATGAAAGATACTCTTATATTAAACTATCTCATACCACATTGAATAAATTGAATCTGAAGCCCCATGAAAGTATAAAACTAAAGAAAATCACAAATTAAATTATAATAAAAAAAATTTAGGATGTGAAATGTCAAAGGGGAATATTATACACCTCCTAAAATATGTTGGGTGTATAACATCATGTTATGCCTTAATGAATGGAAATCAAGATGTAATCCCTTACCTCGAGATTGACATGTAATGTGTGTCGTTATCTTCATAAATATTAAATAAATTTAAATTATTTATTTATTTTAAAACCTTTATCATCTTTATTTTAACTTTTAATTAACTTATTACTATGTTATATAAATCCTCTTCATCAAATATGTTTATGTCACGTTCTTTGAACATATACAGTTTATGTGTGAACAATGACTATGTTTAGATGACTTTCCTCAATGAGGTCACTATATAAACATATATAGAAAAATAATAACAATTAGTAATCATATTTATAAACCAATTATAGAGTTATAAAAATTCTATAAATACGGTCATGATAAATGAATCAATGCTATCATCATGGAGATGGTAAGTCGTACGTAGAAATAAGTAATGTTTACATATTCAAATGATTATTATGGATAGATGGTAAGTAACATTTATATCTATATAAGGATAATTATATCATATATAACGTATTATTTAACCATATATAATTATATATATAATTCTTTTGTTGTAAAATGCATATCATCGCTTTTAAGAGGTGTTAGTCCATATGTCCATGAACAACTATATCAGTTATTCATTGTGTGAAAAGGTAACAAATAAAATGAAATATTTTATTTATAGAAATTTAATTTTTTAATATATATCATATATATGTAATTTTTGTTAATTGTTTTAATTATACTCATCATTAATATATTCCATCTAATGTGTGAACAAATCACATTGCTTTGAGGAGGTGGTTGTCCACACTCCCACAAATGATGTAATAGTATTCTGATAAAATAGAAATAATGAAGGTATGCGTTAAATAAAATTTAAATATGTATTAATAAATAATAATTAACATTTATATATCATAAAAAACCTTATCTCCGGCGTAATTCACATCAATGATAGTTGTTAATGGAAAAAAGAACGATATTTTTCCCTGAGGCAGTTGTCCACCGTACACATGAACGATCATTTAATTACACATGTTATGGATCTATGTGTAGTTGTAGGTAAAAATAATAACATAAAACAATATTAGAATATTTAGGATAGTTTTCATCAGGCCGACTCTAGATTTTCAGAATATCATGCTACTGGTGCACATTTCAAGCTCAAGCTTCCACACCCAAAGCTATGAGATCTCTCTGATCCAATCTTGAGCCTGTTAGAAGATAGATTTCCAGATCTTTTTATCAGTTATGTAGATGAGACTGGACATTTTGAAGCTGATGTCTGCTTCTGTCTTCACTTCGGTTTAAGAGTCCAGCTACTTCTAAAGACCCCTACCAGTGGAACCACACCTTGGGGCCCTGGAGCTTGCACGGTATCTGTACCTTTCCATTTCTATTGTCTTCAACAAGATGCTGAACTGCCTGCCTCCCATGGTTTTATGGCATACTTGCAGCAGGACTGAAATCTCAGTACATTTCAGCAAGGCTTCTCTTCAGCAAGGTTTTCTAACTACTTTTCTCTTTGGGTTTCATTGTATCTTTTTTTTTTGATTCTTTAACTTTCAGAGGGTGTAAGAGCATTACACCTCGAGATTTCCTTATACCCCTTGTTTCTTATTGAATAAATTTCTTCGACATGAACTGGGAAACCAGTTCACGTCGACCTTCTCTAAAAAAACATAATCATGTAATAATAATAAATTAAGGGGTTTATAATGAAATAAAACAAAAATTCATGTTGAAGAAGATCAACTATTTTTCAAGAAACTCATTTGTTTTTCTCCAAAGGGGTTCCTTGGTTATATATATTCCCAATGTGAGGCTTATATGTATAAGGTAGGGGTATTAGGATATTATATGGGTAGCCGTTTTATATCCAAAAGAAATTATATATTTGATTAAAGGGGGAGGGAGACTGAATTTTGATAGCGGATTAGGAGTTTCATTCTTGTTAATATAAAAAGGTAAAAATTATTGGTATGTCTTCCTTAAATCATGTGACTCCAATAATGATCCCAATTAGAAACAATATTGTATATTTCATTATTATTTATATAATATTGGTTTTGGACATGTTTCAAGTTCGTTTGGACTCTTAAGATTAAATTTTATCCACTAATTAATCAAATTTATTACATAATCACAATAATTGATTTTAATATATTTCAATACTGTTTATGTTCAAAAAATGATAAAAATATTAAAAATTATTAAAAATTATTATTATAAATATATAATCTTTTATTGGAATTCCAAACCTATAAGATGTAGAAATTAATTTAAAATAAATCCCACAGATGGGATCACAAAACAGGGGTTTAAACATGATATGCTCAAAAGAATTCATTGTTTTATATATAAATTAATTATGAAAATGAACCCATTGAAAGAAATAATATTATTATATATAAAATTTAAATAATTATAATTCTTAAATATCTAGAATCATTATTTAAATTAACAAATAAATTAGGCTAAAAATGTTTCTTTCAATTAAAATCTAGTATTTTTCACTATTTTTTACAAAATGAATCTTCTCAGAAAAATATTAAAAATAATACAATAGTAAAATTTGATATTATAACATGATGAAATAATTTTTTTTATTGAAACTATTAATGTTTCCGAATTTATTTTTAAAAGTTATGTGCCATTATGAATCATAATGTTTTTATAAAAAATAATACTTTTATGTGTAAGACTACATTTATTTTTATCGAATCCCTATAAATTAATTTTTTTTAACCAAATAAAATTTATAAAAATATTTAATCATATTTTATATTTACTTATTCATTGTTTTTGATATAATGACTATGTGATAAGTACCATATTAAAATAATATTATTAACAATATATTATTGTACTGTATAACATAGTCTTTAGTGAAACATTAGATTTTGAGGAAACTCATTATTGCGTGTTTTTTACTATATTAGACACATAAATCCATTTATTGTAAAATCACTATATAATTAAAAAATATTAGTAAATACATAAAATAAGAATTCTATCATTACCTGGTATGTTACACATAATGAAAATGACAATCACATGAGAACATTCTTGATAACTAATGAATGATCATTAGAATCCTTTGAATGATATAGTGAATATATCACATTCTTATTTCATTATACTATTCCTATTTCCCCAATCAGTATTATAAAACAATATTTTAATGATCATTCCATGTTCAAAAGTGATTATAATTACCCATGTGTTTCCTAAAATCAATTCAGATACAATAATTGTTTTTAAAATATATAAAATATAGAAATAAATCATTTCCCTATTGCATTAATATCATTAGTATAAAAAAAATACATTTTATTACCACATCAAAAAACTCAAAAACATTTCCACAATGATTTACATCTTGTATATGTGTTTTTTGGATCAATATAACCATCAAATAAAATAATAACATCTGGCATTAACAGAAGATAACAATAAAAAGAGAATAAAAAATATATACATATAGATAGTTTGATAGTCCAAATGTTGCTTGAATTCTATTAAGACATTATTTATTGACATTTTTTTATTTTACTTCCATATATCTATTTTAAGGTCTTTCCAGGATATTCATAACATCCTTATAAAGGATAAAACCTAATGTGGACTATCGTTTAAAATAAATATAGTTCTACTAAATAAAAAATCTTATGGTCAATCTAGGAATATAGTAAATTCATGATTATGGTTGTTCATAATAGTAGATTCAACCATATTTTGTTCATAGTTGACGTGATAAAATTTATTATCATGGTCAATTGATAATTCATGAAATTTAATTCTTGTAAGAACATTCTCGTGGTAGATTTTTATGATCAGTCTTGGATCATGGAATCTCTGACAACTGTTCGGTCATGTAGATGAGCAATTCACACAATCAATGCATAAATATGTCAATTTAGTTTTCTTGTATTTCACAATCTATTTAATTTTCATGTGGTTGATAAAAGATATTTCTTGTGGATTCATAACAGATAACACTGCATTACATAGATTACATAATGGTAATCTACAACAAAAAAATGGTTATTAAATCACTTACATGATGTAAAAGATGAATTCTTACTTGAGGATATGGATCTAACATATATTTACCAAACATTAATGCATGTTTATCATGTAATGTTGATAATTTTCATTATAACCCTTGTAAGGGGAAAATAAGTGTTTTTAAAGGTTTTATGTGTTCATGTAGAGGTAAAAATAACCTTTGTAGCATGAATGATGTAAATATAAAAAATAAAAAATAAAAATTCATATAATAGAAATAAACTATTATTTTTATTTTTATTAGACACATATATGGAAATAATAAATAATATGATAACTTATACACAACTAAATAAAAAACATACTAATTAAATATGATGATTTTAAAATAACAAATCATTAAAAACAAAAACTAATCGTTAAAAATTATTAGATTTTATCTTCTATTGTTGAATCACTATCATTAATTACTTATACTAAAAAAATTAATTCTATAAATAAATTTTTATTAAAATATTTCATTTAATTTTATAAATAAAACAAATAATATATTTTAATAAAAATTATAATATTATTATTGTTTTCAAATTCTAGAGATGGGGCACAATCTCGCGTTGGAATCTATATCCTTATATTTGTCATGTTCATTAGGTGATGCATCCCCACTTTTTAAAGGTGGGTGACCTTTACCACGATATCTGATGATGTTAACTCATTAAATGGAATAGGATAATTGGATGCTGCCTATTATATCTATTTATTTCTACATGGAGTTCATCACCAAATATTGTTCTCCAATACGGATCTAAAATAGATTTTGAATCTCATTTCTCCGAGTATTATCATTTGGAAACTAGATAATTAAATATCTTGGTACCGTCATAGGGAATCTACCTAGAGTTTGAACGGATATTGATATTGTGATTGTTAGTTATCTATAAAATTATTCATTATTTTGTGTTACAAGGGCATCTTATGTTCATTTCATTGGGAGTCTCAGTAGAGAACCCCAATGAATACCGATTTTTATCCTGAGAAAATGTAAATCATATGTGTAAGGAATCCAAGGATCATCACCACATGCGCCCAATTATTATTACACAATGTGTATCATGTTTTTATGTGATATAAATAACTCTAGTATCATGAGAAAACTATTTATAATTATATAAGGAATCGTGGTATCATCACCAATGGAATCCAGTTCTCATCACCCCATGTAAGAATTTAGGCTTATCAGCTTCGAAAATGGTAGACAGTTCCTTTGATCATCGCATACGTTAATCATATTCTAATCACAAAATTCATATCACTTGCATCACATGAGGCATTGTACTATGATTTTCCTTATGTGGTAAAATGAGAGATATTATTTTCATCACATGGGGTATTATTATACTCATAACATAAGGAATATCAGGATCCCTACATGAGGTAGATTCTCAGGCACAACACATGAGTGGGGATGAAGAGTTCTTATGATCATCATATAAAACTCAATGGATCTTCCCAAAAGAACCCTATTATTTTAATATAGGGATGAGTTAATGTTGTATTCGAAGAGGTCACATGTTTTTAGATAACTGAAGGCACTCTAAAGAACCCAGACCTTCTTTTTAGGTATGTGTTTCCTTTTTCTGGAGTTTTTGAGAGAACAGAAGTTTCTATAAATTTCTTAAGTACACGCCGTGTACATTTTGATTACACACTGTATAATCCCTTGTCGCGCGAGGCCTTGTGCTGGCCATGTGCAGGCCACACACATGGCCATGTAGGGGTAATCTAGAGGCCTCATAAAGAAGACTATGGAAAATACTAGTACACGTCTTGTACTCAAAAAGTACACACTGTGTACTTTATTTTTATCATCAAATGCCCCAGGCTCGCGTCTAATTTCCAGAGGTGTCTTCTTCTTGGTCTCGTTCGACTGAGAGACATTGTACAGCCGTGGAACTTTTCCAAACCCCCAATCATCTGTCCGTTCTCCGAATCGACCATCGTAGATTCTATTGGAACCGATGTGGTAAGATCTTCCTTCTTCTAGAGCATCGTTTTCCAATTCCACCTCATTTTCGAGTTATCATGGGTTGAACATTTTGTTTATTTTCATAGATCTATGACGTTATAAGGATATTCAAGCCTCGAGGTTCAAGTAAATCGATCTCTTAACATCATTGTAGGTGGTTTGTGCATTTTAGATCAATCTTATTGAGTATTATGGGAAAATTCCACCAATACCCTTGAATGGGGTATTGCGGGTTTACTATTTTTCACCTTCTGTTTTCCTTCCATGCTTCTATTCTTGTGTACATTTACATTGGTTATGTATAAGGATAATTTCTATTCTTGGATTTTTTTCCCATTCCATTTTCTGGTTAGGACCTTTTGGTCTTGTTCAGCCTTTGGCCATTATACATGTTTTCCATACCTTGTGACCATATGATGGAGTGTTGTTTTGTGACGTTCTTTAAATGTGTAGACTGGTTATCCAAGTAGCTCTATAGGTTTACTTGTCCATATATCATTTTTATGCATTGACTTGAATGGGGTCATGAGAACCAGGTGTTATAGACTATAGGGGATAGACAGAGTGAGCTTCCCAAAGAGTCTTGGATATTTTAGACTAAAGGAGGAAAAACTGAGTGAGCTTCCTTAGAGAGTCTTGAGATTTATATACTATAAGGGGATTAACCAAGTGAGCTTCCTTAGATAGTCATTGTTCTGTTTTAATTTTTTTAAACCATTCCAGGATAAAGGAGGAATTAACCGGGTGAGTTTCCTCAGAGAGTCTCTAGACATTGGGGATATATGGGGAATTGACCACATAATCTTCTTTAGAGAGTCCCTGACTACCATAGACTATAAGGGGAATTGATTGAGTGTGCATCCTCAGAGGGTCTTATAAATTCTTATAACCAAACTAGAGGGGTTAGGCTGAGTGTACTACCCATAGTTTTGTTAGTACTTCTTGGATAGGACCAAAGGGGATGGCTATGAGTACTCCCGTAGGGTTTCCTGTTTGTCGTTTACCGTTTGCTTCACTATTTCTTGTTTGATCTGCAGGATGTTTACTATTGCGTATTACTGTTTAATACTTATTGTTTTCTATATATTGTACTTTATCTTCCATATACTCACCGACTGTTAGGCACAAATCTTCGGGTGGTTGCCTACAGAGATCTATTCTCACACCCTATTGGGTCATGCTTTCGGGCCCAAACAGATTATATTATTGCAGGTAAAGATAAGGGCAAGATCCCTTCTACTTCAGGTACATGAAATTCATTGGAGGTGGAGAGAATGGGACCATGCTGAGGATTGTGATGCTAAGGAGTTGATTATCTATTCTTCTTTTGTAATTTGGTTTAGTAATTTATTCATCATTGTGACTTGGTTGGATGCTTTCAATGACATATATATCATGCATAATTTCATATATATGTGTGTGCTCCAGCTATATTATATTTAGTCTTCTGTTTTTTTCTATTTTTGGATATTTACTGCTTCTTCTATTTCATTTGTTGATTACTTCTGTTGTGTACTCTTCTAATGAAGGCATAGTTTCCCCACCATCACACCCAAGGCCCCCCGCTGCTAGTCAGCAACCTCTACATTCAGTTAAATGCGCTTGAGGACATCTGACCAACTGGGTATGGGGTGCCTCTGGGTGGCTTCTAGAACTAGGGAATTACAAATAGGTATTGGAGGAATTATTTCCTCTTGTATTACTATTTGGAGCCTATACCCAGGGATATGATGGAATAGGTACTTGGTAATAAGTTGTGCCCGGGAGTAGTTAACCCAAGTACAGAGAAAATCCAATCTACCTCATTTATTGAAATTTATTTAGGTTTTTCAATTTTTGCATTTGATATGATTTCACCTTGAGTGACTCACATGAATTGTGCTGTTACTATTGATATTATTGAGGTTCGATTTTTCTTGCAATTCGATGAGATGAGGGTGTGCCATCTCATGTATCATATAGGAACTTCCTTAAAAACACATTTCATGCATTTTTGTCATGCCATCTAGGATGCATTATTGATTACATGTTTTTGTGATAGATGATGTGTAAAAGATGCATGTTGTTGTGATAATTTCCTTGATAGAAATGCCTGATGTTTGATAGGGTAATGTTTGTGTAGAGATTTATTGAAATGAACACCGAATATTGATTCTTGAGGTGTTATGGACCCTCATGAATTGGAACATGGTGGATTATTGACTTCTTTCTTAGTATATGATATATAGGAGATGACAAGCTTTGATTCGTGGGGTGTATGGGCCCTCATTGATTGTAATTTGGCACCTTCATGCTAGTTTTTTGTGTTTTCTAGGCTTCAGAGCAGTTTCTGAGCTACTGCCCTAAAAAACCCAGAATACAGGATATGTAATTTAGAAATACATGCCATGTAGTTTATAAACAGTGTCACTGAATGGGTGGGATGAAAACGGGGTTGTGGAAAATCATCAGGAACACGTCGTGTATGGTAAGTACATGTCATGTTGTATTGACCGTGTGTCTACTCGTGTGACTAACAACACTATTGGATAAACATTTACTTTACACATCGTGTCTTTTTTTCACACACCGTGCCTTGTAACCTATGTACCTAGCCGTGTCACGAGCAACACGGGCCAGGGAATGTCTCAGTGTACACGTTGTGTTCCCATGGATCACGTCGTGTAGAGTGAGCCGTGTAGCCGGTTGTGTAACTAACAACACGAGTTATTTAAACCCTATCTAGTACATGTCATGTACTTAGTGAAAATGTCTTGTAGTCTAGGATTAAGAGGACCAATTGTGTTAGCTGTGTAAGAATACTCAGGGAGGGGAATAGTGTTCAATTACATGCCATGTGTAGGGACAACATGCCATGATGTTTGGGTGTTACACGACCAGTTGTGGAAGAAGTACACGCCCATGTGAATGACATAAAATTACATGCCATGTAGTTTTTATACATGCCATGTAGTCATATTTTGTAAACCATTAATGTTTAATTCTCTTGTTCCCCTCTTGTACACATGCATACTCAGTCATTGATAATCCTTATCTAAGGTGTGTTTTTGACCTTTCAGAGTTATGCCACTGAGACGTCCTCTGGTTTTGTGTCAGATTCCATACGGTGATCAAACACTGGATATGGCTGATCCGGTACCTCTTGCAGATCCTCCTATTGTGCCAGCCTTGGCATCCACAGTTATACCAGTTGCATGCGCTGATGAATAGTTTAGGGAAGATTTTATGAGGATGATTCAGACTTTATAGGGAGCTCCGCCTCCTGACCGGTCAATGGAAGAATTGAAAGGGGTTTTCTAGTAGCATAATCCTCTTACTTTCTCTGGGGAAGGAGGACCCCAGGATGCAGAGTCATGGAAAGAAGCCACGATGACAATTTTTGAGCATCTGGAGATACCTCCAGAGAAGAGGGTAAAGTTCACCACCTATATGCTCTAAGACTCCACCAAGAGGTGGTGGGAGGTGAACTCATAGTCAGGGCATGAGAAGAGCATGACATGGGATGAGTTTCAGTGCATCTTCTACGATTAATTCTACCCGGAGACCTTGAGGGCTGATCGAGTCCCGGATTTAATGAGTCTGAAGCAGGGTACTCTTTCTATAATGGAGTACTTATCTGGCTTTACTAAGCGGTATCATTTCACGCCTATTCAACGCGGCTATGAGTTGTTACTTGCTCATATGTTTGAGTATGGTCTAAGTCATGACATCTGATCATAGGTTAATATCTCTTGGATGACATTGATATCCTCTATTTTCAATCAGGTGCAGATCACTGAGTGCAATCTGAGGGATTCTGGAGTAGTGAGCCCGGGCGGATTGACATCTAGATCTAGTGTTCCTCCAACTGATTGAAGGAAGTGTCATAGGGGGTCTGCTCAAGGAGATCAGAGTAGGTGAAATGTATCTTCGGGAACCCAAGTAGTATGCTACCAATGCAGGAGGAGAAAGCATATCAGGCCTCCGTTCTAGAGAGACCCGATGGAGTGCCGATCTTTCGGCAAGATGGGTCAACTTCAGTGTTTCTGTCAGTTATTCTCACCTACAGCTAGTGGTAGGGGTTCTTTTATGACACTGTATTCAAGAGATGCATCACCAGTTTCTCACCAGTCTGGGAACTGGGGTACTTCTAGCCGTTTGGGCTGAGGTGGAGGTCACGACTATGGTAGTCAGTCACCAGGCTATCAACGACAGCAGAGTGGATCAACTCAGAGTGGATAGGAAGGGTCAAAGGTCCACGGTACAGAACATACCTTTTCTGTGGAGCATACCCATCAACATCAGGATCATGTCCCTTCTATAGTTCGAGGTACGTTCTTAGTAGCCTGAGTTTTATCTTCATCTTTTTTTGGTACTAGTGCTCCTCATAGTTTTATCTCTGTTTCTGTTGTGGAGAGCCTTGGGCTCTGCATCTTTTCCTTTGTCGATAAGTTGACTCTAGACACACCGTTGGGGACTAGAGTGGATAGAGTGTGCCAGTTCAGAGAGTTCCATCTTTAGGATTCAGGGTGTCACTTCATATGGGTCCTTTATGTCATATAGATGACGAGATATGATGTCATTCTCATAATGGAATGGTTAGTTCCCTTCCATGTAGTCGAAGACTGTTATCGCTGAAGAGTGAGCTGCGTATCACAAGAGGGTGGATCCATTCTTTATAGAGGTGAATGGGATGTCCAGGTGAGGAGAGCCGGTCTAGAGCATCATGGGTTGGGGGGAGTTACAACCTAGATTACAAGCCTTTATCTGGATGTCTAGGGGACTTCACAGTTAGACTTTCCTCCAGTGGTGGATTGTTTTATAGATATTGTTCCAGATGAATTTTCAGGGTTACCTCTGGAGCATGAGGTAGACTTCTCGATTGAGCTCGTGCTAGGAGTGACATCGGTGTCCATTCCTCCTTATAGGATGGCTACACCTGAGTTGTCGGAGCTCAAGAAGTAGTTGGAGGAGTTGCGGGTGAAGGGTTTCATTTGACCCAGTACTTCTCCTTGGGGTTCGCCTGCTCTGTTTGTGAAGAAGGTAGATGGTACCCTCAGGCTCTGTGTAGACTATCATAAGATTAACCAGTTGACGGTGAAGAAACAATATCTTATGATGATGATCAATGATCCCTTTCATCAGCTTCGAGGATCCTGGGTGTTCTCAATGATTGATTTGATAGCCGGTTATCATCAGTTGCACGTTAGACCATCTGATATACCTCTTATAGCCTTACAGACCAGGTATGGTCTACACGAGTATATGTTTATGCCATTCAATCTCAAAAACACGCCTTCGATTTTGATGGCACTGATGAACTGAGTGTTCCATCCATACTTGGATTCCTTCATGGTTGTTTTCATGGATGATATCTTAGTGTACTCTTACACTCAACATGACCATGTTACCCATCATGAGATCATTTTGAGTAAACTAATAGAGGATCATTTATATGCTACTCTATAAAAATTCCACTTTTGAATTAACCAGGTTCACTTCATGGGTCATGTTATCTCAGAGGCAGGAGTATCAATAGACCTAGAGATAGGGAGAGTTGTAGTTTCTTAGGACTAGTCGAAGAAAATTATTAAGGTGCGGAGTTTCCTAGGGCTAGCTAGATACTACTAATGTTTCATATAGGCCTTTTCATACTTATCATCAACACTGATAGGTTTGAAAAAGACATGGGAGATGTTCATATGGTCTTGTTCTTGTGAGTTACCCTTTTAGGAGCTGGAAATGAGCTTTACATCAGCACCGATACTAGTCTTTCATGATCCGGGAAAGATCTATACCGTTTACTATGACGCTCTAGGTATCAGTTTAATATCTATGCTTATGCAAGGAGATGGAGTCATAGATTATGGGTCTCAGTAGTTAAGGCCACATGAGATGAATTAACTAAGGCAAGATCTGGAGTTGGCAATTGTTGTTCAAGCATAACGATGTTAGATACATTAACTTCTGGGAGATCACATTATGGTCTTTACCGACCACAAGAGTCTCAAGTAAATCACCACTCGGCGTGATCTGAATATGAGACAACGAAGGTGGGTTGCATACCTTCAGTATTTCTAATTTGAGCATGCCAACATACCTGGGAAAGGCAATGTTGTGGCTGATACACTGAGGAGGAGGAGTGAGATACATGACGTTCAGGAGGCCAGTAGTGACAGAAAGCATATCACTCTGTTCTCTGAGATATATTTAAAGGTGTGCGACAGTCAGGTGAATACGTTTATTTCTTCGGTGGCTGTTACCTCTACTCTTCTTGATCGGATACGAATGAGGCAGCTATCAGATTCTGAAGTCCTCGTCCTACGAGAAAGCGTGTTAGGAGAGTACCCTGTTATTGGTTGGACCGTAGGTGAGGATGAGATCCTAAAATTCCAGGGACGCGAATGGGTGCCAATAAACATACAAGAGGAGCTGATGGGGGACATTCATGCCTCAGTTTGGGCATTTCATTCTGGTGTCAACAAGATGTATCGTGATCTACACCATCAGTATTTGTGGCTACGTAGGAAGAGGGACATTGCTACTTTCATCATGAGATGTTCTACTTTTCATTAGGTGAAGTCAGATCATCAGCGACCAGTAGGTATTTTAAAGAAGTTACCCATTCCCTAGTTGAAGTGGAACGACATAGAGATGGACATCATAACCGGTTTGCTGAGGTCTCCTCAAGGTAACGACGTAGTATGCGTTTTCATTGAAAGACTCAGGAAGGTTTCTCACTTCTTGTTGATCAAGGAGACCTTCATTGTTGATGAGATGGGGAATTTCTACATCCGAGAGATTGTACGACTTCATGGGGTTCTGCACTCCAATATTTCATACAGGGATGGTCGTTTCACTTCTCTGTTCTGGTAGGGGCTTCAGAAGGCTTTGGGTGCACAATTACTTTTGAGTACAACTCACCATCCCCAAAAGATGCCCAGTTCGAGAGCATGATTCAGGTGCTTGAGGAAATGCTCCGAGAATGAATTTTGGATTTTGGAGGTTCTTGGGAGAAGTATATACCTCTTGTAGAGTTTTCCTACAACAACAGCTTTCCGGCGACTATTCAGATGTCACCTTACCAGTCATTATATTGTAGGTCATGCTAATCACCTTTATGCTGGCTGGAGGTAGAAGGGGTAGCTCAACTAGGACCTCGTCTTGTTCAGGTGACCTCAGAGCAGATAGAGTTGATTCGGAAGAGAATGGCTGCAACACAGTCTTGACAGAAGACTTATGCTCATCAGCAGAGATGACCTCTGGAGTTCGAGGTCGGGGATATGTGTTGGGACCAGGTTGAATGAAGATGAAAGTTTGAAGAGTTAGCTTTTGCAGAGTGTTGTATTTTGTTTTCAAAGGCGATAAATCAATTCACTTTGTAGAAGGATCATAAATCAGACGATGCTTTGCTGGTATGTATTTCACACAAATCATGAGTTAGGAGAACTTGTGATGCAAGCCTTATGAAGGAAAGGGGGAGAAATGATGATGTCAGTCAGATAATGTTTTGATTGGAAGGAATGATGCTGCTGGAAGATAGTAAAGACTCAGTTCCCATTGCAACTCTGACGATGCTTAAGCTGGTCTATCAAAGGATAAATATCACGATAGTGGGATTCGTGATAAGAGCAGAAGAATAGATATGGGAAGCAGTAAAGAGATAAAATGGCAAAGCAATAGACAATCTGGGGATGGCAGAAAAGCACAGTTTAAGGTGGCGCCGTTTTCCAGTGTTTGCCAAATTTTAGGGCCTGAAAATCGGGAGATGAAGAAATGTGCTTGGCAATGGATGTTGCACATACGATTGAAGATGGTTTATACGTGCAAAAGAGTTAATCAAGGTCAGAACTATGAAAAATGACAAAGGGATGGATTGCGCGGAAATTTAGGCACGTTTCGCGCAAAAATAAAGTGGTGCGCGCAATATCTGCGGGATGCGCGAAATAGTAGCGGGTTGCGGGAAAAATCTGCGGGATGCGCGGAATATTGGCATGGTGCGCGAAATTGAGGAATGAAGTTTTCACGCAAATGATGGTTCGAGATCAGAAGATCGAAAATTGGCAAAGGCAGAAAATGCGCGAAATATTGGAGCAGTGCGCGAAATCTGATGTTGCAGGAAAGATTGGGTTTGCGCGCAATATGGAACGCAGTGCGGAATTTTGCGCGCAATTGGTGCTTCATGCTTAGAACGATGAAAGATGGCAAAGGCATGAGGTGCGCGGAATATTGAAGCATGGCGCGAAATACGAAGTTGCATAAAAGAGTTTTTACGCGCATGGAGGAGGTTTTACGCGCGGATTAGTGTTTTTTGCGCGGGGTCAAAAATGCCTATAAATATGAGGCCAACCCTTGTTAGTTGTTAATGCTCGACACTTAGAAGAAATCCCGAGCTCTGGTGTGCGTAAATTATACGCTAAGTGAGTTGCGCGAAAAGAGGAAAAGTTGCGCGTAAAAGGAAGGTTGCGCGAAAACGTTTTTTCGCGCCAAAAGGGAATTTTACGCGCAAGCCATTTGAATTGCGCGCAAGGCACCCTAAAGGCTGCGCGAAATATTTGGGGTCTTCGCACGTATTCAGTTGTGCACAAGAGAGTTCTTACCGGCTTCTGGGTAAGAAAGTGAAGATTTGTACTTCGGAGAATACATCTGTTTAATTGTAAAGAAGCACTGAAACATTGTGTTATCCTATTTGTTCCAAGAGGGAGCACACGCACTATTGGATTGTTTTCAAAGTGCTGCACGAGTGTAAGGGTATATCCTACTCATTGTATTTCACATCAAAGGATTGTTTTCTAGTGGATTGTGTGGTACTGGATTATTTCCGTACCATACCAAGGACGTAGCTACTCTTGTTGAGTAGTGAACCTTGTAAATCTTGTGTTCCTGTGGATGTGTGTGTTCAGCAGGGAAGAAACTCTTTAACAGGAGGCGAAGTTTGTTTCAAAAAGGGGAAACTTAAAAAGAAAAAGATATCACTGATTCACCCCCTCCCCCTCTCAGTGATACTTGGATCCTGATTGGGAACTTCAATTGGTATCAGAGGGAGGTTGACTTCGTTTACTCTTTGCTGAATTGTTTGAAGAGAAGTTGTGATGGAAAATCTAAATTGCGTGAACAGTAAGGGGATTCCAATCTTCGATGGAAAGAACTATCACATCTGGAAGGACAGAATGATTTCGTATCTTATGTCTCTTGGATATGAAGTTCTTGAAACTACAACAGATGGATTTCCTGATATTGATGACAAGGTCCCTCTTACTCCTGTCGATAAGAAGAATCTTGAGAATGATGGAAGAGCTAAAAATGCATTACTCTCATCACTTTCTGAGAGTGAGTTTTTGAGAGTGAAAGGTGTCACTACTGCTAAAGGCATCTGGGATAAGCTAATGAATATCTATGAAGGAAATACAAAAGTGAAGAAGGCAAAACTACAAATCTGGAGGCTGAAGTATGAAGACTTGAAAATGGGAGAATCTGAATCTGTTGGGGAATTCTTTACCAGAATTAATGACATTGTCAGTACAATCAGATGTCTTGGTGAAAAGTTAGAAGATGATACAGTTGTTGAAAAGATCCTGAGAATTCTGCCTGACAAATTTGATGCTAAAGTTTCTTCACTAGAAGACAGAGATCCGGAAACATTATCTCTTGATGATTTGCACAGTACTCTCATCACTTATGAGATGAGAAGAGAGAAGACCATGAAGAGCAAAGCAAAAACTGATAGAGAAATGTCTTTCAGGGCAGAAAAGAAAGAGAAGTCGAAGAAAATTCTTATTAATGAAGAAGCTGGTGAATCCAACTCTGAAAATGAGGTATGTAAAAATTTTGATGAAATTCTATCCTTGTTTTCTAAAAATGTTAAAAGAGGCACAGGGAAATACAAAGGGAAACTCCCTTTGAAATGTTTTGAATGTGGAGCAGTTGGCCACTTTGCGGCTAATTGCCCTCAAAAGGGGAAAGATGCCGACAGTGATGAAGAAGACAGAGGACCAAGAAGGTCATGGAAGAAACAGGATCGAAAAGATAAATATTCTGGTAGAAGTCAGAATAAAAAGTTCTTTAAATCAAAAAGAAGAAGCTTTTTGTCAAATGATAAGGAAGATGATGATAGCGAGACTGAATCAGAAAAATCTGCTACTGAAAAAACTAGAGAGAGTACCTTTTTTGCAACAGTGAATAATGATGATTATGAGAGTAGTAGTACTGAAGAAGAAGAGACTCAACTTGAACAGTATCTGAAAGAAGAGCTGAAGGAATGTTTGAGGAAGATCAGAAAACTGGAGAAAGAAAACAACAAGTTAGTAAAAGAAAATTCCACAGTAAACAATCAAGAAGGTTTTACAGATGATAAAATCATGATGAAAAAAGAGATTGATGATCTGAAAAATTCTCTTAAGAATACAAAGAATCGTAATGATCATCTTGAAGTGAAGTTGAAGGCAAAAGAAGAAGAGTTGGAACTTGTCCAACAAAAACTGCATAAAGCTAAAGAAATGAATATCAGTTCCAAAAATTCTATCTCAGAAGTAGGGGAATGTTCCAGTAAGAATGAACCAAAAAGGTATCTACAAAACTTACCTTCAAAGGTTGAAATGAAAGACAAAACTGGTTCTGATAAGAACAAGGCTGGAAAGACAAAGTATGTGGTCAAAATCAGCAATGCAGAAAAATCAGAAGTGCATAAAAATATTGAGTCAAGAAAAGCTTCTAATACTTCTGGTACTGCTGAATCTGAGCTGAAGAAGAGAGTTACAAATGAAAATATAATGGTTTTTGAGAAGCGTGTTCACAACTCCATTCAGTCTAAAAGTTTCAGAGGTAAATATTCTTTCTATGGATACTACTGGTATTGTGGTGGATTTGGACACATGGAAAGTATGTGCTGGTTTAACCAACAACATTACAACTATTCCAAAAGTTTTGAAGGACAAGGATTGAGGGGGAGCCAACGCTTTCAAAATAGAATATCTCCAAATAAGTTTCAGAAGAAATCTGAGAAGACTGGTGTGAAAGTTGGGAACAGATTCCAACCACTGGAAACTTATTGTGAAAGATGTGATCAACTTGGACATCTTGCTAAGGGCTGCCTTAGTGTGTTACCAGAGCAACAAAAGTTTGTTAATAATTCTCAGAAGAAAGAGTTTTTAAAATACAAAAGGGAAAAATATGATAACTCTGAAAAGAAAGAATGCATGGTTCTCTGGCCAGAACACATTGATTTGGCTAGGAAATTGGAAGAAGCAAAACAGAAAGTTGAGGAAAAGGAAGAACAAAAAGCACTTGTTGTTGAAACAGCTTTGAAGGCTACCAAAGGAGAACGTCCATGGATTCTTGATAGTGGATGTTCATCTCATATGACAGGAGACTTAAAGCTGTTGAAGAATGTGAAAGACTTTAAAGAAGGAACTGTGACATTTGGAAATGATGAATCTCTAAGGATCAAAGGTGTTGGATCAGCCATCATTGGAAAAGAAAAGATGAAATCCAGAAAAACACTATATGTTGATGGACTGAAACACAACCTGCTCAGTGTGTCACAACTCTGTGATGAGGGCAACAAAGTGATCTTCAGAAAAGATGGATTTGTTGTAAAAAGTGAAAATGATGGAAACATAGTTACAAGGGGCCAGCGTACAAGAGGGAATTTGTTCCAAGTTGGGGATGGACAGAACTCTTGTTACATGAGTGTGGTGGATGAAAATAAATTATGGCATAAAAGACTGGGTCATATGTGTCAGAGAAATATGTGCAAGTTGTCAAAGCGAGAAAGTGTTCGGGATATGCCTGATTTATCAAGAGAAAGAGATTGGTGATGCACTATTTGTGAGAAAGGGAAGATTGCTAATTCTATGCACAAGAGAGTTGAAATTCGCTCAAAAAGACCCTTAGAACTCATACACTCAGATATATGTGGGCCAATGAGCAAGCAATCTTCAAATGGAGATAAGTACTTCATTACTTTCATTGATGACTTTACTCGCATTACTTGTGTTATGTACATGAGACATAAGTCAGATGCTCTAACAATGTTTAAGAGTTTCAGAAGGAAAGCAGAGAAAGAATGTGAGTATTCAGTGAAGAAGTTGAGAACTGATAATGGTGGTGAGTATAAGAATGAAGAGTTTGAAAGTTATCTTGAGAAACATGGAATTTGGCATGAGTTTAGTTCGCCATACACACCTCAACAAAATGGGGTGGCTGAAAGAAATAATCGAAGTCTGGTGGAAATGGGGAGAACTATGTTACTTGAACATAGTCTCTCTCATTATTATTGGAGGCAAGCCATGAGCACTGCTGTGTATATTCAGAACCGGTGTTTCTATAGGCCAAACTCAGATATGACTCCATATGAAATGTTCTATGGAAAAACTCCAAGTCTGAAACACTTGAGAGTCTTTGGGAGTCCATGTATTATAAAGAAGAAAGGTGGAAATCTGGGAAAGTTCGAGCAAAGAGGAGATGACGGAATTTTTCTTGGCTATGCTCCAGAAGGAAGAGGATATAGATGTCTCAACAAAGAAACAGGAAGAATTATTGATTCTTCAGATGTAAAAGTTGTTGAAAGTGCTGAGAAAGAAAAGCAGTCATATGTTGATGTGGAAGTCGAGCGGGATAGAGAAGACTTTGTTAACAATTCTGATAATGCTTCAGAATTTGTTCATCCTACTCAAGAAGAGGAATTTGACTCAGAAATATCATGTGATGAGGATGAAGTTCAAACAACTCATCCTAGGTTGAGGAAACAAGTGGAGGCTCAGAACATCATTGGAGATAAAAATCAGAGGGTTCAAACAAGAAGAACAACAAATGCTATATCACATACTTCTCTTTATTCGAAAGTTGAACCGAATGATGTAAATGAAGCATTTGAGCATCCATAATGGGTTCATGCTATGAATGAAGAGCTTGATCAGATAGAGAAGAACAATACTTGGGAACTTGTGCCCAAGCCGGACAACAAGAACATTATTGGTACAAAGTGGGTTTTTCGAAACAAGATGAATGAAGAAGGTAATGTAATAAGAAACAAGGCAAGATTGGTCTGCAAAGGGTATTCACAAATTGAAGGCATTGACTTTGATGAAACCTTTGCTCCAGTAGCTCGATTAGAAACAATCAGAATATTTCTTGCCATTGCTGCACAACGAGGTTACAAAATCTTTCAAATGGATGTAAAATCTGCATTCTTGAATGGTGATCTTGACGAGGAAGTTTACATTGATCAACCATGTGGATTTGTTATTGGGAAAGATGAAAGCTATGTGTGCAGGTTGAAGAAGGCTCTGTATGGGCTAAAACAGGCTCCGAGAGCATGGTATTCTAAATTAGATACTTGCTTGAAGAAGATGAACTTTAGGAAAGGGAGAGTTGACAGCAATCTCTACATCAAGAAATGTCAGGAGTTTTCACTGATCGTTATTGTCTATGTCGATGATATTATATTTGCTGGAAATAATGAAAGATCATGTGAAAAATTTGATGAGGAGATGAAGAAGTTATTTGAGATGTCCATGCTAGGTGAAATGAAGTACTTTCTTGGGTTACAAATTTCACAGAAGAAGAATCATGTTTTTCTATCTCAAGAAAAGTATGCTAAGGAACTTCTGAAGAAGTTTGGCATGGAAAATTCGAAACCAGTTTCCACACCGATTTCAGTGGGAACCAAGTTGTCTAAAGACGGAGAAGGAAAGGAAGTTGATCAGAAAGAGTTTCGAAAACTGATTGGAAGTCTGCTATATTTGACTGCCTCAAGACCCGACATCGTCTATGCTGTTACATTATGTGCGAGATTTCAGAGTGCTCCTAAAGAATCACATTTGATTGCTGGAAAAAGAATTCTCAGATATATCAAAGGCACAACAAACTTTGGAATCCGGTATGATGGCTCTGAAAATATTGATCTATTTGGGTATTCTGATGCTGATTGGGCAGGAAATGTTGATGATCGAAGATCCACATCTGGTGGAGTATTCTTTCTAGGAAAAAGCTGTGTTAGTTGTCATACCAAGAAACAGAATTCAGTAACTCTTAGCACAGCTGAGGCTGAGTATGTTGCTGCTACTCAAGCTGCAACTCAACTAATGTGGATGAAGACTCAGCTGGAAGATCTACTTGTTGAAGTAAAGCTACCATTGCTCTTGGGTTGTGATAATCAGAGTGCAATCAATCTTACAAGAAATCCAGTACAACATTCTCGTTCAAAACACATTGATATAAAGTACCACTTCATCAAAGAGCAGGTTGAAAAGAATGAACTGAGGCTGGAGTATGTTCCTACATCTGAACAAATTGCTGATATATTTACAAAACCGTTACCGAAGGAACCATTTGCAAAGTTGAGGTTGAACATGGGTGTACAACCTCCTTCTCATCAAGGTTAAGGTACATGTTTCTGTCCCCTCTCTCGTCTTAGCTTTGGATAGTGTTGTCAAGGGGGAGAATTGTTTCATAAATCTATCCATAAGGAAGAATGTATTAAGGGAGAGTTGTGGGTAAGCTGTGAATTCAGCATGTATGTGAGTGAACTATTCTAACTATTTGTTGGAGTGGTTGTAGGAAACAAAGTTGTTTTACAGGAAAGTTGAAGAAGTGAAGAATGCTATTGCAAGATGTTCTGAAGAAGGATGAGGAGGTATGTTCATGAGATTTCACAGTCACTGCTTTTGGACAGCATGGTTTTGGCTGTCAATAAATCTTGTTTCCTACAATGAGTTAGCTCACGTAGGCTTAGAATTGTTGATAAGTAATCCATTGCAAAAGGTTTCAAAATTCAGTGATTTATGAATCATTGTTGACAACAAAATCCAAAGGGGGAGATTGTTGGGACCAGGTTGAATGAAGATGAAAGTTTGAAGAGTTAGCTTTTGCAGAGTGTTGTATTTTGTTGTCAAAGGCGATAAATCAATTCACTTTGTAGAAGGATCATAAATCAGACGATGCTTTGCTGGTATGTATTTCACACAAATCATGAGTTAGGAGAACTTGTGATGCAAGCCTTATGAAGGAAAGGGGGAGAAATGATGATGTCAGTCAGATAATGTTTTGATTGGAAGGAATGATGCTGCTGGAAGATAGGAAAGACTCAGTTCCCATTGCAACTCTGACGATGCTTAAGCTGGTCTATCAAAGGATAAATATCACGATAGTGGGATTCGTGATAAGAGCAGAAGAATAGATATGGGAAGCCGTAAAGAGATAAAATGGCAAAGCAATAGACAATCTGGGGATGGCAGAAAAGCACAGTTTAAGGTGGCGCCGTTTTCCAGTGTTTGCCAAATTTTAGGGCCTGAAAATCGGGAGATGAAGAAATGTGCTTGGCAATGGATGTTGCACATACGATTGAAGATGGTTTATACGTGCAAAAGAGTTAATCAAGGTTAGAACTATGAAAAATGACAAAGGGATGGATTGCGCGGAAATTTAGGCACGTTTCGCGCAAAAATAAAGTGGTGCGCGCAATATCTGCGGGATGCGCGAAATAGTAGCGGGTTGCGCGAAAAATCTGCGGGATGCGCGGAATATTGGCATGGTGCGCGAAATTGAGGAATGAAGTTTTCGCGCAAATGATGGTTCGAGATCAGAAGATCGAAAATTGGCAAAGGCAGAAAATGCGCGAAATATTGGAGCAGTGCGCGAAATCTGATGTTGCAGGAAAGATTGGGTTTGCGCGCAATATGGAACGCAGTGCGGAATTTTGCGCGCAATTGGTGCTTCATGCTTAGAACGATGAAAGATGGCAAAGGCATGAGGTGCGCGGAATATTGAAGCATGGCGCGAAATACGAAGTTGCATAAAAGAGTTTTTACGCGCATGGAGGAGGTTTTACGCGCGGATTAGTGTTTTTCGCGCGGGGTCAAAAATGCATATAAATATGAGGCCAACCCTTGTTAGTTGTTAATGCTCGACACTTAGAAGAAATCCCGAGCTCTGGTGCGCGTAAATTATACGCTAAGTGAGTTGCGCGAAAAGAGGAAAAGTTGCGCGTAAAAGGAAAGTTGCGCGAAAACGTTTTTTCGCACCAAAAGGAAATTTTACGCGCAAGCCATTTGAATTGCACGCAAGGCACCCTAAAGGCTGCGCGAAATATTTGGGGTCTTCGCACGTATTCAGTTGTGCACAAGAGAGTTCTTACCAGCTTCTGGGTAAGAAAGTGAAGATTTGTACTTCGGAGAATACATCTGTTTAATTGTAAAGAAGCACTGAAACATTGTGTTATCCTATTTGTGCCAAGAGGGAGCACACGCACTATTGGATTGTTTTCAAAGTGCTGCACGAGTGTAAGGGTATATCCTACTCGTTGTATTCCACATCAAAGGATTGTTTTCTAGTGGATTGTGTGGTACTGGATTATTTCCGTACCATACCAAGGACGTAGCTACTCTTGTTGAGTAGTGAACCTTGTAAATCTTGTGTTCCTGTGGATGTGTGTGTTCAGCAGGGAAGAAACTCTTTAACAGGAGGCGAAGTTTGTTTCAAAAAGGGGAAACTTAAAAAGAAAAAGATATCACTGATTCACCCCCTCCCCCTCTCAGTGATACTTGGATCCTGATTGGGAACTTCAATATGGTTTTCCTACATGTCATACGGAGGATGGGACAAAAGAGGATTTAGAGACAGGGTAAGGATTCACTAAGGCACATCATGCC
Organism: Viscum album; assembly: GCA_963277665.1. Taxonomy (NCBI): domain Eukaryota; kingdom Viridiplantae; phylum Streptophyta; class Magnoliopsida; order Santalales; family Viscaceae; genus Viscum; species Viscum album. Next base: position 1,443,017,738 of record OY728155.1, on the reverse strand, counting down.
ATTTGAGGTGTTCGAGAGAGTTGGGCCGGTTTCCTATCCGTTGCATTTAACTCAGAGGTATCGGGCTATGCAAAACTTCTTCCATGTTTCTCATCTTTGATGTTACTTTTCAGAACTGTCTCATGATTTTCAACCTGATGAGGTTGAGTTCGAAGAAGAGGCATCATTTGAGGAGAATCCCATATGTATTTTCTATCGCATTACGATGGTTATCTTTGGCCGGTTTGTTCCTCTTGTATGGGTGTTATGGCAGCACGAGTGAGTATAGGACGAGACTTGGGAGAGGGAGGCCGATGTACGATTGCAATGGCCAAAGCTGTTAGGGGATTCTTCTTCTTCACCTCACTAGGGAAATTCGTTGATGAATTTCTTTAAGGGGGGATGTTTGTAAAAACTTGGACCTTCTTTTCAGGCATGTTTTTCATTTTACAGGAGTTTTTGAGAAAAGTGCAGTTTCTGGAAATTTGTGAAGAACACGACTTGTACTATATGAGTACACATCGTGTACTCCCCTGTCGCGTGAGGCCATGTGGTGGCCATGTCCAGGACACACACACGGCCATGCAGGGTTGATGTGGAGGCTTAATAATGTGGAGTACGGAAAATCCTAGTACACACCGTGTAATCCAAAATTACATACCATGTACTTTTTTTCATTAAACAAATCGGGATTGCATCTAATCACTAGAGGTGTCTTCTTCTAGGTCTCATTCGAACATAGAGACACCGTACAACTGCAGAATTTCTCCAAGACCCCATGTCTCCATCCTTTCTCCAAATCGACCGACTTCGATTGCATTGGAACCATAATGGTATGTTCTTCCTTCTTCTAGATCATCGTTTTCCCATTCTTACTCTTTTGTATGTTATCATGGGTTGAATGTTTTGTGAGTTTTCATAGTTCTACAATGTTATAAGGAGATTAATTCCTTGTGGATCAATTATATATATCTCCTAACATCAAGGTAGGTGGTTGGTGCCTTTCCATTCAATGTTATTGGGTATTATGTGCAAATTCCAATAATACCATTGAACGGGGTATTGTGTGTTTACTGTTTCTCCCCTGTTGTTTTTATGCCTTGATTGTATTCTTGGGTAAAGGTAATTTGGTTATATATAATGATAATTACTATGATTGGATATTTTTTCCATGCCTTTTTCTGGTTATGACCTTTTGGTCTTGTTCATCCTTTTGCCGTTATACCAGTTTTCTATAACTTGTGACCATATGATAGACTGTTGTTTAATGGAATGCGTGAGATGTTGTATACTTGTTATCCAAGTAGCTCTGTTGGTTTACATGGACATAAAACATTATTATTCACTGATTAGAATAGTTCCATGATAGCCTAGTGTTATAGACTATATGGGATAGACCGATTGAGCTTCTCAGAGAGTCCTGGATATTATAGACTACAAGAGGATAAACCGAGGGAGCTTCCTCAGAGATTCTTGAGCTTTACAGACAATAACGGGATAGACTGAGTGAGCTTTCTCAAAGAGTATTTGTTTTGATTTAATTTCACTAAACCATTCTATGCTATAAGAGCATTCGACGGAGTGAGTTTCCTCAGATATTCTATGATAGACCTGAGGCTATAAGGGTAATTGACCGCGTGATCTTTCTTAGAGAGTCCCTAACTACCTTAGACTATATGGAGAATTGACTGAGTGTGCTTCCTCATAAAGTCTTATAAATTATTATGAACAAACCAGAGGGGTTAGGCTGAGTGTACATCCCAGAGGGTTGTTGGTACTTCTTGGATAGAACCAGATGGGATGGCTGTGAGTACTCCCAGAGGGTTTCCAGTTTGTGGTTAGTTGTTTGCTTCAATGTTGCTTGTTTGATCTGTGGGTTGTTTACTGTAGTGTATTTAGGTTTACTGCTTACTGTTTAATGTATACTATACTTTACCTACCATATACACACTGACTATTAGAGAAAAGATCTTCTTGGTGGTTGCCTATTGAGATTTACTCTCACACCCTATTTGTGTCATGATTTTTTTCCCAAACAAATTATATTGTTGTAGGTATCGATAAAGGAAATCTCCCTTCTACATCAGGTACTTTACTTGCAATGGAAAGGAGAGCACAGTACCAAGTCGAGGATTGAGATGCTGAAGAGTTGATTATCTATTTTTCTATTTTACTTTGGTTTAGTACTGTATTCAGCATTGTGACTTGTTTGGCTGCTTTCCTAGACATATGTATCATGCATCATTTCATATATATATATATATATATATATATGTCTGTGTGTTCTACGGTTGTTTCTTGTTTAGTCTTCCATTGATTGCTATTTTTGGATATTTACTGCTTCTGCTATTGCATCTATTGTTTACTTCTACTGTGTAGTCTGCCAATGAGGGAATAGTTTCCCCACCATCACACCCAAGGCCCATGCAGCTAGTCGGAAGCCTCTGCTATTCAGGGAAATGTGCTTCAGGCCATGTTACCAACCGGGTATGGGGTGACTCTGGGTGGCTTCCGGAACTGGGATGTTACACACTCATATATTCAAATTACAGTGGGGGGACTACCCAATAATCTCAACACATTCTAGTCGACGTAGAATTTTATAATTGTATGAGGGTTCATAATATCAAATTTCTATTGGGGGACACATCCAATATGTTCTATTCATGTATTAGGTCAAGAATAGGTTAGAGACCCATGATGATGCCAATGTCTAGGGGTAATTATTATTTGTTAGAGGATTAGTGTGCTCTAGAAATATGATCAGGATTCTTAGTTTCTAGAACTCTAGATTAAGGTGAGAAGAGATGGAGAATAATATTTTAGAGATGTTGAAGCCACCTTCAAATCACCACCCATGAATAAGAGATATTTTTTTTTGGATTTTAATTATTGTACCATAGATAGGTATCCAATAAATCATATCAGAAGATTGGTATGAAAACCCACATATTTTTATTTAACATTATAATGTTATTTGACCATACTATACCATATAATTTAACAACATGCATTAAGGACACTTGTATCATGGAAGGAAAAGAAATAGAGTGTGGTTTTTGCATTAATCGTGAAACTTTAGTGTAATATAATGGAATAACCACATAATCATCACAGAAGTTATCTGTTCACATCACATTATGAATATTTAGAATATCACACGGTGTATACCAGACTCATCAGATATGATAAGGCTATAGATTAGTGTCTTGAACCATGAATTATTTCATTCTATATGACATTATAAGAATAAGCCATTATTACTATATAGTTTGATGTATTGATTATCGAGAATTATTTGTGACAATTCTTAATGATACCCAATACTAGTATGGAGAGGTTTTAGACTTATATGAGAATCATGCATATGATATATAAGGGGGTTTTCTATTGTATTCCCTTGATGATGACCTGGTGGGAGAATATGTGCCTACTGAACAAATAATATTCCAGAGTAATATGAATTAATGATTCCAATTTGGGGAATAAATCATTGGAATTGATATATGGATACATATTCGTGGGAGAAAAATTTAACGATTCTTTTGAGCCAATTATTGGAATGAAGGGCTTGGGAAAGAGGGAATATGATATTGGTCATGCAGATATATTTTTTCATGAGAGAACCAAGTTCCAATAGGCGTGAGCCCCATTAGTACTCTAATATTGTCCCATTATGTTTTTTGGAAGAAGGAATCAAATCATTTCCCCAAGTTTTATTTAATGATACATAATAGTTTTTATGTCTTTGATCTATGATGAACAATTAAATCTTTTATAATGGTGGGGCATGGATTTTCATTGCATAGGTGTGCCTAAATTTTGGTGTTTTGTTTTCCAGGAGTTGTGTGAACAAATGAAATATTTCACAAAATATCATATTCATCAGTAAAAGTTACATGAAATAATCTCGGATATATTCTTATGTGATTTAGGAGTTTTGTGGGGGTTATCTTTCAAGTTCAATAACTATGAGAATCAATTGGAGGTTCTCGTTGCATGGAATTATGAAAAAGAGGTGTGTCATAGGAGGGATAACCTCCTCACCTTCTAGAGGGTCATCACCAAAAATGGGTGGGTAGTGTAATTCTTTATTTTTGGAAATTATGGACCATTGGTGGGCTATGATGTGAAACTTTTTACTTATCACAGATCATAAGATTTCCTCGTGCAAGATTGAGTCTCATTACTTATAAAATCCCTTGTATGTATAGAATAATACATTTTCATGTCTATTAATATTTTTTTTAATATGATATTAATTTTATTTTAAAGAGGGAACTATGTATGATAGCATACCTGAAATAGAACAATTGGTTTCTCTGAAATCTTATGATGCACACAACATTGAGTTATACAAAAAAATAATTCAAAAAATATATTATTGTTTTAAATAGTTGTTAATGCCTAAATTTTGTATTAGAGGGAAAGAACATAATTAATTATATTATAATTTTACATGTTTTCTAAATTTTTTAACTTTTATCCAATGATTTTTAATGGCTTAAAATGTGAACGAATCCAATTTTCTGATTAAATTACTCAAATATTTTTTAAAGGTTGTTATACCACCTTTTAATGGAAAACCCTTTTTAAAAATAGTTTTTTCACTTTTATTTTTTCAATTTTATAAAATAATTTTTTTTGTTTATAAGTGGGACTGAAAATTTATTTTGGTTGAAATTTTATATTTGTCTTATAAAATCCCCAATTGTATGTATTGTAAAAAATGCATTTTAATTAAAAACAACTCTTTCATTTATATATTTATTTGATAATTTTAATTAGTTTAAAATTGTAATTAAATTATATATTTATCAATTAATAGAATTATGGTTGTTTTATTTAATTAGACAATTAAATTGGTCATAAACTCATGTCAATATTTTGATAGTTTCTACTTCTTAAAAACTCATTTTCTTCTGTTGAAAATGGAAATTAATTTTAAATTAATTTTTGCTAATTTTCTCTTTTGAATTTGGAAAATTTTATTCCTTATTTGGAATCATAAGGTAAAATTTTTTCATATAGGTACTTTTTATACATTAATAATTGTATCCTCAGTTATTATTTTTTACCCTGGTTAAAGGGTAAATCTGGTAAATAAGGATAAAAAATAATATTATAATCACATAAAACTACCCTAACACATTTTAAAATCTTATTAGATGAGATATTTCCGACCAAGAGAATATTTTATCTAATTTGGGACCCCATGGAGCCACTTGTGTGTCATAATGACATTTTATAATATTTAATTTAAAGAAAAGGGACATATAACACAAATATGTATATACTAACTAAAGAAAATTTAATTCGGTATATATAAATTATATTTTAACTAGAAATATTAATTTGAAAAAGGAACATATTTAACACCACGTGTGATTTTATTTATAATTCTTATACATTAAATAAATATATATATTTAGGATAGAATGATGTGGTAGCGATTACCTTATTTAAGAAATATTCAAATAAATGTTATTTTAAATTTAAAAATAAATATAATTTGAACATATTTATGCCATAAAAACATTTTTTTGATTCCACTGACATGTGAGGGATGATTAAGTGCCTCTGGTTTATCGGAATCTAGTTTCTATGACTAAATAAATCAATTTCTAAATAGTGTAAAAATTGACCTGAATGAGTTTTTAATACAAATACTATATTATTAAAGGATATAATTTTCCTAGAAATAATAAATTTGTTCCAATGAATTATATAATTTTAAAAATATAATTAATAGTCCACATTTTTTTCAATAGTCATTTTATATTAACAATTGTATCCATATTTTATTAAAATACTAGTACACATGGTAAGAGTCATGGTATTTAACTAATGGTTAATGCTAAAAGAAAAGGTTTATTTTTGACATAAACATGTCTGAAACCTATTTTGTTAGAGTATTTTGTCCCATAATAATCTTATCACAAAAATATATAAATTTGGAACTATTATAATTCTAAAATATATTTATAATAATATAATATTTCAAGACATTCCCAATGTGCCACTCCCCCCTCTAATAAGAGGCCACCACCTATACCCACATACTCACACTTCAAATGCCCCATGTATCATACAAAATATCCTCAAATAATCTCTCATCCTCCCTACATTCCCCATATAATCATTACCTTGGGATGAATAAAACTCGATAAATCTTTTTTGATAAAATCATAAGGAGTTACCTGAATTGGAGGTAACATCTCCCCTCAAGATCCATTCAATTATTTTACTCATCCAACCCCAAAACCATTATTTAATGAATCCATTTATAAATAATACTATATTCTAAATATATTATTATGGTTGTATTCTTAGGGTTCTAACAAATCATACACAAACCTCCATCTAATGGATTTTGAACATGTTTTTTTTTGTACGACAAACTATTACCCAAGGAATTGTTGATTCCTCAATTTTCTCATACCACCTCTCATGGTATCCATTATGATGTAAATTTAGTTATATATGATATATATTATATTTCTATTGTATCTATTATTCTGTAATTTTTATTTACAACATACTTTTATGCTTTCCCAGGTGTTTAAGAATGTTAATTTCATTTGAGGAAGGGTGTACTATCGCCCACTCAAAGTGATATTACTCATTCATTCCATGAATGGACTATATAAAGGATGGAATTACATAACTTTATAACATATATAACATATATATTATACTTTATTTATAATATACTTATGTATCTTTTATTTTTTTTATTTCATTAAAATGAAAAAGAAATGAATGTAGTGTTCATTCATACGTACGACCTACCATCTCCATGACCATTGAATTTCCTTTATTATATCCCAATGTTATGTATTAGTAAAAAATACATATATACTGGATATATATGATATAAAAATTATGTATAATATTATTTAGATAATTAATTTTTATCACATAAAAAATTATTATCAAAACAAGTTCATTATTGACTCAAATACCGAACATCGAAAAAACATTCCATATGAAGTCAAATTATAAAAAAATTGATATAACATGGTATAAATTCATAAAAATGAATAATAACCTCTAAAAAGGTTCTATATAAATTATAAATTAATTGTATTTTATTATATAGGAAATTAAATAACAAACAAGACAAGTCAAACTCAAGGTAAGGGACTCCGTCTCAATATACTTTTATTGAGGAATTTCAAGATAATTTTCACCTTTATTATTTTTAGAGGTGTATATACATACAATATGAGATTTCATATACATTTTTTATATAAACTTATGATACTTTTTCTTTCATGGATATAAATATTTAAATGTTCAATGTGGTATGGGACAACCTAAAAATTTAATGATTTAATTATCAAATCTGTTACTTCCTAATATATAATTACATATTCATTTATATGTGTATAAAAGGAATATACAAGAAATATAATTCAAATAATTAATTTCTTTTTTTTATAAAATATTTTTATAGGAATAATTTTACATTATTTAAAAAATGAAAAAACTAATGATTTTTAACGTATGCAACGATAATGACTTCTCTGCCACCGTAGAAGTTATTTAGATTTTGGATTACTCTATAAAACTAAATTTCAATTAAAATGAAAATAAATAAATTTTTCCATTTTTTGTGTATCATGTTATTGAAAATGGTTTCGTAAATAATAATTGTATATTTATATGGAAATTTTTTTCATATGTAATTTTACGAAACATTAAAAAAATGTGTTTTGTGATGAATGTGCTTTAGTGATGAAATTGTACCTAAGAATTATATGAAATAGATGAGCCCTGTATACCTTATATGAAGGTTTGATCCCCATTATAGCTCATGAGTGAGCTGAAAAAATATATATAAAGGGTTGATCCCTGATATGTCTCAGGGGTGAGACAAATTTAACTTATACGAAGGGTGATACCCATTATAGGTCTATATTTTGGAAGTAAAACATATGGTTATTCTAATTACAAGATGATTTAATGGGTTTTATATTCATGATTCTCGAAGTCACCTAATGGAGATTTAATTTATTGATTTTGGTTTTAACATTTTTCATTTATCAAAATGTTTGATTTTTATTCATGATAAAAAGATTTTTTTTCATCCTCTCAAAGAGCATAGAATGGGTTATCAGGTTCTAACTAGTATAATGGTTTTATTTTTATTTTTATGCCTTGTACGGATCAGTTTTTGATAATCCCAAGGTTTTGAATTTTTTCATAGGATTTAAGGGATAATAGATTCAATGATAGAATTAAGGAAAAGATATGATGATTATGTATGAAAATAAACCATGTTTCATCTAAAAGGATTTTAGTTTTTGAATAAATCATAATGTTGGGCATGTCCAATTATTATTTCTAGGTTTTTATAATGCAATATTTATGGACTAACTCTCTAAATATCTAATACTAAAAAAATACACTATTTAAATTCATGACTAAACTCACGAATATATGAAATTGAATTTCAAGGCCTTATATATTGTATTATAAGACCGTTAAGATAATTTTAGGGGTTAGTATGGTGTTAATTTCATCTGTATAGATGTATTTAATTAATGGTTATGTTTAAATAATATAGAATTTTATGATTAACTTGTTGCTATATCTATGATATGTATGTTCAGAATTTTATTCCACATAATAAAAAATAAATATATAATGGGAAGGCATCGAGATGAAAAACTACAATTTAATTCAACAAAGTGAGGTGGTGAGAATTGGAATGGAACAGTTTGTTATAGTGATGGAGCAGCTGAATCAAGCTATAAATGGTGGTGGTATCCATTCACAATATCATCCTCATCAACCAAAAAATAACATGTTGGCAATGGAACATATTAATAAGCAACATCACCTATCATTCAATTGATCATCTTCCCTAGTTGTAACTAAAGGATAGATTAATACCCTGGATATGATATTTGAAGCCATTTTATGTTCGGAATGTCAAACATTAGATCTTTCCATCTTTCATTTTGAAGGTAAAGCTAATCAATGGTGGTCATTAGTTATGAATACTAGAGGGAAAATGTTATTGGTTCCATGTAATGAGAAGAATATAAGGATATGTTTCCTTTATAGTTTTTTCCCAAAGGTTGTTCGACTTAGGATGAAGAAATAAATCTTGGAAATAAATAAAAAGGATTATGATTTAGTTTCCGCATATTAAGAAAACATCAAAGTATATTCCATGAAAGTTCCTGATTTTATTCAATACATTGATAGTAAAATTAAAAAAATTTATTCAGGATTGAAACTAGGGCTATGAAGAGAATTGGCCTCCTAGCAATTTAAACGTTTTGAAAAAATGGTTCGCCATGTTGAGAAAGTTGAAATGGTGTTTCCCAAAACTTATGTTCCATAAGATGTTTTGTGTATGAAATGGTCATGGTTCTAGGAAATGAAAAGGAAACCAATAATAATTCTGGAGTTATACCCAAAATGTGTTCTATGTTTGGTAAAGTGAATTTTGGGGAATATATGTCAATATCTCAAAAATTTTACCAATTTGATAAGTCTGGTCACAATGTTTGTGACTGAAAAAAAGGGTCTTGAATATTCCAATAATAAATAATAGATAGATCATCTAACGTAACATGAATTATCTGTACTATGTTGGGAAATTATTAAAATATGTCTTTAAAGTTAATTACAGAAGGAGGAAATTAGGATGATCTGAAACAAAATGGTTTGGGAAAATCTTTTCCTACTACTACAGTTGATGTTGATTCATCTGTTGAAGTGATGGAAACTCCTTAGATTCCAATATTTTTCGGAGGATAAAAATATGTTCAAGGTTTTTGACACATCGTCATAGGTTTTATGTGATGTGATAATAAGTTATTAAAGGCCATTCTTATTGATTTTTTATGGGGTTATGTTCATTTATGGATTTTTCTAATGTTTATGTATGCCATTAATTTTGGGCCTCAGATTTGAGATAATGATATACATTATGGTTTTTTGAACATTTATACATAATGATATTATTAGGATGTACATATTATTAAATGAAATATTATAAGGATGAAATTATGCTTATAAAATAGAAATAAATAATTTAATTTTTATTCATAGTGTTCTTATTTTAGGAAGTCAATTAATTCCTCAACTCCATCAAAATGATTTTAAAACAGTACTATAATTCATTTGGATTTATCAAATAGTGTTTTAAATGTAACGCCCTGACCCCAGCTACCCAGAGTTGGTGCATTATTTTGTAACATTGGCATGATCACAAAAGATCAAGTCTCGAAAGACCGATTAGTTTAGTAGCCTTGGAAACACTAGATACATTAATAAAAGTTACATTACATTATAAAGTGAAAAACTAATAACAAAGTCTTCATAGTACACACTCATATCCTCTTCTGACTATCCCTGTAGGTCATTCATAAAATACTTCTTCACATCCTGGAAATATTAAAACATTTAAAGGGGTGAGCTCAGATGCTCAGTAAGGATAACAATATAGCGGATGATTTCATCAATAAACATAAACATTTATAGAAATGTATAACTAAAACAAAATCCTTTTAAACTTGAACTTCAACATAATATGGAAAAAGTAAAATGAGATAATTCCATTTACTTCTTCACATGGATATTCTACTGGTCGAATAATCACATGCAATATCAATAACCACTTTCATAATGATGGAATCCATAATGCCAGGCTATCATAACCATGTATCCAAGGCCTCATGCCAAGACCACAAATAAGATTTTGTGAAGGCCTCGTGCCAAGACACTTGTTTGTCTCATGAGACCTACCAATGCATCGAGGAGCTATAGCGGGCTCCACCCGTCACTTATTAAGTCCAATTCATTCCTCATATGAATAGGTTTAAACATATCATAAACCATAACATAATCGTATCACATAAAACTTGCATAAAAGAAACATAAAATGTCCACATTTCAATCACAAGATATCAATACAACACATTTATATAATAAAAACACTTTCAAAACAATTTTCAATACCAAAATAAAAGAAAATTAAAACTTTGTATTTATTTTTCATTTAAAAAAAAGGGTGTGGCATGTACAGGAAGCCGAAACTCAAATAATGGTCACGGTGGCAGAGAAGTTATTGTCTCCGCATACAAATGACCAGAAACAAATTCCTTTTTTCGTTTAGTAAAATGCTTCATATAAAAATATTTCTTTTGAATAAACGTAAAAGTTAAACGGGTTTATACACCGTATAAAAGAAATTTGTATATAAAACAAAATATTCCTCAATGAATTGAGATTGAGAAAATGTACCTTTTAAAGATCATTTTTAAATAGAATAGATATATTATGTGTATTCACTATATGTACACATAAAGAAAGTATAAATACAAGATAATATCAAGACATAATTTTAAAGTAGGAGATTAACCCAAAGAATGGAAATTGGGTTAAGAAATTCCCTTACCTTGTGTCCTGTCTTGACTCGACCGTTCATTAACCTCCTGAATAATAAACTAGAGTTACATTATAATTTCTTATGAACCTTTTTCAAGTTTTTTATTTCTTTTATATCACTTATTACCATGATATGAACATTATGTAATTATTTAAGTTAATAATGGTCCTTTGTCGATCTTTGGTACTTCAGTCAAAAATAAACTTCTTATAATTACAAGTTGTTCATGTGGTGAAATATCCATTATATCCATAATTATATTCATGATGTAGATATCATATATATCATATATATCCTGTATATACATTCATTCATAATATTACGTAACATTTATAGGTAATAAATGAAATGCACCGTTCATGGAGACGGTAAGCCGTACGTACACATGAATGCTACTTTCATTTCTATTTCGTATTTAATGGAATGTAATCATAATGATATAAATGTATAATATAATTCCTGTATAATGTATCATATAATACTATTTAATCCATCCTTTATACATCCCACATATGGTATTAACGATTCAAATCACTTTGAGGGGGCGGTAGTCCGCACTTCCTAAAATGAAAATATCATGTTTACCCATAATGCAAACCAGAAAGGTATTCCATAAATGAAAAATAAAAAATAATAAGGAAAACAAATACATAATATATATCATATATAAAAATATTTTCATCATAATGGCCACCATTAGAGGTGTACTATGAGTGTTTAACAATCATCGTTTCGTGAGGCAAAAATTCACCATCCAAAGAAATAGTATGTTCTTTAACCATTAGATATAGGTGTGTGTAAGTGTAGCTAGATTCCTTATTATAACAACATCCATGTATATTGAGTATACCGGTTTTGTTAAAAAAGAAATGAATAAAAAGTGTTTAGGGGGTTGGAGAAGAAAAATAAAACAAAACAACATTAGAGAAGACATTACCTTAAAATCGGGTAACTCTTTTTTATTTGATCCAAAGGCTTCCTTGGGAAGAGTTCTGCCCAATGTGAGGCTTCTAGGAGTAATAGGGGGATGTTGGGAGAGTATTTGGGCAGAGGTTGGCCGAGCCAAATGGCTTGAAAGTGTGAATGAGGTGGTAGAGTTGGGGGCCTTTTATAAGAGGAGGGGAGAGGTACTCTTGGAAAGTAATGAAATATTACTTTATTATACAATGGTTTTCGGATTCTAAAGGTCCCACACATATATAATTCTAGGATAAGGTGATAAGGGTTCTAAATATTCTCATCCAACAGGATTTAGACAAGTGTAATTATTATATTTTACATTATCCTTCCATTTTATTAAAATCGTTAATTAATGAGGTAATCGCTGCATCATCATGGTGTCATAAATAATTTAATTTATATAATGTCTAAAAATTATTTAAAAACTATTATTATGTATGAAATCTTTATATCTTTCTAATGAATATTTATAGTAAAAAATATGACTTGTATTACCCCATTTAAAAATTGTTTTAGCAAAACAACTCTTGTTTGTGACATTTTTATTTTAACATTAAATAAAAAGTTTTTAATGTCATTTTCCTACCAAAGTGGAACCATGGGGTACCCAAGTTGACCCATGGATTTTCTTGGTCTTCCATGACTCATCCAATAGTTTTATGATAGGTGTAAGGGTCATTTCATATTTTTATAATACAATTTTTACCTTAAATTTCACTAATTACCTTTAATCGCGATTAATTAAACTTAAAAGTTACTATTCACCAAAAAATTATTTTAATCCCATTGAACCACATTTTACTTCATAATTACAACCATGTATGTAGGATTTTTGAAAATCAAATCACAGAAGTGGTAATATTTCATTTAAATGAAAAATCAGTTATTTAACTACCACTTAGTGGTTTCACTATTCATCAAAAATTGATGTTTTTCAGAACAATGCCAAAATTTCACCCTAAGCTATAATTGATATTCCGAATTCAAAATTGATGTCTATTTTATGAAATTCCAATCATATATGTTGCATTAATTAATTTTATAATTAATTCCCGTTGTCACAACAAATTGCGTGTTTTTTAGAAACAATATATATCAAAGATTGACAATTATTTATGTCCAATTTCAAAGTGAAATTAATTCTAATGACCACCATTGAATATAATGGTAAAAATATATTCTAATTATAAATTAAAAACACTCAATATTATAATTGATCACTAAAAATTATTTTGATTAAAAAAGTTGATTTTAAGTATTTTTCACTATTCATAAAAATTTGGAAGTTCTCATAAAATTACAAAAAATTCGACACAGGCTAATTTCAACATTCCGAATCCAAAAATGAAGTCCATTTTGAAATATAAAATATATATAATTTCAAAAAGTGGGTATTACTATTCATAATGGCTATTTTGATTAGTCGTAGTGTGTTAGAATCTCGAACTTGCGTACAATGCAAGCTATTGCATTATTGAAAGAGAAGCGTATCGTGGAAGCTAGAGGTGTTACATTCTCCCCTCCTTTAATAAATTGCGTCCTCGCAATTTGAAATTTTTCTTTGAAAATAGAAAATACCTTTGTGGAAAACCCACATCGGAAATCAGGTGAATAAAATTTAGCCTTAATAAGAGGGAAAGGGAAATGAAAAAGTCACCACGCAATTATGATATCTATTAGGAGAAAATTGGTGTCAATTAGAGACATATAATTAGAGGAAAAACATAAATATTTGTAGGGAGTTATTGAGGTCATCAATCACAAACAAGTGTCAAATTGAGGGCCTCAAATCCTTCAATCTTTGTTGATTTAAAATATCATCAGTTCAACAAGACATAAGGTATTAGGATAACACATTTTTTTGTTTCAATATCACTTTACTAAATATTAAGAATTAATTTATTCATAGAATAAGATATAGGTATATATATATATTTATGCTTGACAGGTATAGTTTCAACCTTCAACTAATTTCTACCACAAAGTCATCTTTCACTCAAAAATATAATAGAACTCAAAAATATTATATTTATCCTAATCGTACAAGGTTCAAAATATTAACACATACCATTTAGATTACGAAAACTATTTTTTAATAACCAGGGACTTCCTGTATACTATTTGTAGGTCATAAAGGCCTGTCGCAATATGGTTGTGGGTTCGATTCCTATAGCTTTGTCCGAAGCGACGGGTTATTTCCCAACCTGAAGGTTGTCCTTTTTATAAAACTATTATAATATTCCAAAAATAATATTCAGAAATGTTTTAACCTTAAACATTACTATCCAAGGTTCAACAAAATCCATTCCAACCTTTATAGTTATCCAAAATACTTTTTTCCAACTCACAGTACAAATTTTATGAGGAAGGTAAACATAATGAAGATCCCCTTTTTTCCGTGTAACAACACGTGAACACCTTCATCATGTATTCTTTTAAAACACTGCAACATCCTGAATTACCGTGATCCCTTATTTTTTATAGAATACTAGATATACTCCTCCTGTCCAAAAATGTATACAAATCATCAATCAGTTTCAAGGAAAGAATATTGAATATAATTTATCCAAATCAATCATGTCTTATTCCAAAATCACTATCTCGGTATCAGAACCATATTATGGTTTATCTTTCTCTCAACCATATATTTTTAAAAAATTTAACCTACTGTGGAGTCAATTTTCTTGGTTCCACACAATCTCAAGTCCTTGATGAAATAGTACTACAGTACAATCCTTATATACTCCATAATTATTATAACCAGTACATCATTGATAAAACACTCAAATTACAAAATTCTTTAATAACAACATAAGAACTCTAATCATTCCTCCTCATCTGTGGTAGTATCATAACTTTATTATTATCTAATAACATCATTTGGGACACTCTCTGGTGATTTGGACATTGGTTTGTGTAGTGTCCCCACTCCTTTCAGATGAAGCATTGTACATTTGAAAACTTTTTCTTACCCTTGTAGTCACGCACTTGGTGTCCTTTTTCTCCACACTTATAACAAACTCCCATTACCTTCAGGCAAGTTCCAAGGTTTTTCTTCACACAGTTATCACATATTGGATAATTCTTTTTTCCCACGTCCCTTTTTCCATCATTCTCTCTTCCATCCTTTTCTTCTCTTTCTTCCCTTCAAAGCCATAAGACTCAGAGAATTCTTTACTTATCTTATTAACACATGATAATATTTATTCATATGTTTAGAACACATGGTATATTATTTCCCTTCTAAATGTTGTCTTAATACCGTGAAAGATATGATCCTTCTTATGCTTTGGATCATATGTATTAATGGAGTTCACATTCCTTCCACTGGGAACCATTTCTATACAATGGAATAAACAGGGTTAGTTTATGAATTGTAATGAATAATTACAAACTTGTAAAATACTTAATGTAAATTGAACGGTTTATGGATATAATCCATAATCATAAAAATGTTTTCTTTGAGAAAGTATATACATATAACTTTTCATAGTGGTTTGTAAAGAAAACGAGAATTATCCTAAGCATATCCCCCGGGAGTGTCGTAGCCAAGAGTGCGGCATGGCCCGTTGTCGTGCACCAGTTCCCGTTCGAGTCTAGTTGAAAGTGGTGTTTTCGGGTATTACCCCTAGGTACATCTGTCCCAGATCCGCCTCTACCTGCTCATATCCAGACATGGATGTATTGCTCGAAAAACTCACAAAATCTCTATAATACCAAAATTCTAGGAAGTTCATCTATACTAATCATCAAGTTCGATCTTTGGGCTATGTGCTCTACTCAGAGTTTATCTAAATCTAGCTTCCAATGTTAGTACTAACCTCCCTCTGATACCAACTGTAACGCCCCGACCCCAGCTACCTCGAGTTGGTGCATTATTTCATAACATTGGCATGATCACAAAAGATCAAGTCTCGAAAGACCGATTAGTTTAGTAGCCTTGAAAACACTAGATACATTCATAAACGTTACATTACATTATAAAGTGAAAAACTAATAACAAAGTCTTCATAGTCCAGACTCATATCGTCTTCTGACTATCCATGCAGGTCATTCATAAAATACTTCTTCACATCCTGGAAAATATTAAAACATTGAAAGGGGTGAACTTAGATGCTCAGTAAGGATAACAATATAGAAGAAGATTTCAACAATAAACATAAAAATGTAAGGCAATGTATAACTAAAACAAAAGCCTATTAAACTTGAACTTCAACATAATATGGCAAAAGTAAAATGAGATAATGCCATCTACTTCTTCACATGGATATTCTACTGGTCGAATAATCACTTGCAATATCAATAACCACTTTCATAATTATTGAATGCATAATGTCAGACTATCATAACCACGTAGCCAAGGCCCCGTTCCAAGACCACAAATATGATTTTGTCAAGGCCTCGTGCCAAGACACTAGTTTGTCTCATGAGACCTACCGATGCATCGAGGAGCTATAGCAGGCTCCACCTGTCACTTATTAAGTCCAATGCATTCCTCATATGAATAGGTTTAAACATATCATAAACCATAACATAATTGTATCGCATTAAACTTGCATAAAGGAAACATAAAATGTCCACATTTCAATCACAATATATCAATACAACACATTGATATATTTAAAACACTTTCAAAAGCATTTTCAATACAAAAATAAAAGAAAATTAAAACATTGTATTTATTTTTCATTTAAAAAAAGGGTGTGGCTTGTAGAGGAAGTCGAAACTCAAATAATGGTCACGGCGGTGTAGAATTCATTGTCACCGCATAAATATGACCAAAAAAACATTCATTTTTGTCCTTTAGTAAAATGAATTGTATAAAAATATTCCTTTTGAATATACGTAAAAGTTAACGTGGTTTATACACCATATAAAAGAAATTTATGTATAAAACAAAATATGCCTCAATGAATAGAGATTGAGACAATGTACCTTTCCAAGATAATTTTTAAATAGAATAGATATATTATGTGTATTCACTATATGTACACATAAAGAAAGTATAAATACAAGATAATATCATGACATAATTTTAAATTAGGAGATTAACCCAAAGAATGGAAATTGGGTTAAGAAATTCCCTTACCTTGCGTCCTGTCTTGACTCGACCATTCATTAACCTCCTAAATAATAAACTAGAGTAAATTTATAATTTATTAATAACCTTTTTCAAGTTTTTTACTCCTTTTCTATCACTTATTACAATTTTATGAACATTATGTAATTATTTAAGTTAATAACGGTCGTTTTGTCGATCTTTGGTACTTGAGTCAAAAATAAACTTCTTATAATTACAAGTTGTTCATGTGGTGAAATATCCATTATATCCAGAATAATATTCATGATTTAGATATCATATATATCATATATATCCAGTATATACATTCATTCATAATATTACGTAACATTTAGAGTTAAGAAATGAAATGCACCGTTCATTGAGACGGTAAACCGTACGTACGCATGAACGCTACATTCATTTCTAATTTGTATTTAATGGAATGAAATCATAATAATATAAATGTATAATATATTTCCAGTGTAATATAGCATATAATACCATTTACTCTATCCTTTATACATCCCACATAGGGTATTAACGATTCAAATCACTTTGAGGGGCGGTAGTCCGCACTTCCTAAAATGAAAATATAGCGTTTGCCCATAATGGAAACAATAAAGGTATTCCATAAATGAAAAATAAAAAATCATAAGGAAAACAAAAAGATAATATATATCATATAAAAAAATAGTTTCATCATAATGGCCACCATTAGAGGTGTTATATGAGTGTTGAACAATCATCGTTTCGTGAGGCAAAAATTCTACATCCACAGAAACAGTATGTTATTTAACCATTAGATGTATGTGTGTGTAAGTGTAGCTCGAATCATTCTTATAAAAACATACTAGTATATTGAGTATAATATTTTTGTTACAAAATAAATGAATAAAAAGTGTTTAGTGGGTTGGAGAAGAAAAATAAAACAAAACAACATTAGAGAAGACATTACCTTAAAATCGGGTAACTCTTTTTGATTTGAGCCAAAGGCTTCCTTGGGAAGATTTCTGCCCAAAGTGAGGCTTCTAAGAGTAATAGAGGGATTTTGGGAGAGTATTTGGGCAGAGGTTTGCCGATCCAAATGGCTTGAAAGTGTGAATGAGTTGGTAGAGGTGGGGGCTTTTTATAAGAGGAGAGGAGGGGTACTCTTGGGATGTAATGAAATGTTACATTATTATACAATGTTTTTCGGATTCTAAAGGTCCCACACTTATATAATTATAGTATAAGGTGATAAGGGTTCGAAATATTCTCATACAATAGTCTTTTGACAAGTTTAATGCTTAGATTTTACATTGTCCTTCCATTTTATTAAAATCGTTAATTAATGAGGTAATCGTTGCATCATCATGGTGTCATAAATAATTTAATTTATTTCATGTATAAAAATTATAAACAAATTATCATTATGTAGTAAATCTTTTTATCTTTATAATTAATACTTATAGTCAAAACAATGACTTGTATTACCCCATTTAAATTTTTTTTAGTAAAACAACTTTTGTTTGTGACATTTTTATTTTAACATTAAATAAAAAGTTTTTAATGTCATTTTCCTACCAAAGTGGCACCATGGGGTCCCCAAGTTGACCCATGGATTTTCTTGGTCGGACATGACTCATCCAATAGTGGTAGGACAAGTTTAAGGTTCCTTTAATATTTTTATTATACAACTTTTACCTTAAATCTCACTAATTACCTTTAATCGCGATTAATTAAACTTAAAGGTTAATATTCACCAAAAAATTATTTCAATCCCATTGAACCAAATTTTAATTCCTAATGACAACCATGTATGTATGATTTTTTAAAATCAAATCACAGAAGTGGTAATATTTCATTTAAATGAAAAATCAGTTATTTAACTACCATAAAGTGGTGTCACTATTCATCAAAAATTGAAGTTTTTCAGAACAATGCCAAAATTTCACCCTAAGCTATAATTGATATTCCGAATTCAAAAATGATTTCTATTTTACAAAATTCCAAACATATATGTTTCATTAATTAATTTTATAATTAATTCCCACTGTCACAACAAATAGCGTGTTTTCTAGAAACAATATATATCAAAAGTTTGACAATGGTTTTTGTCCAATTTCAAAGTGAAATTAATTCTAATGACCACCATTGGATATAATGGTAAAAATATATTCTAATTATACTTTAAAACCACTCAATAGTATAATTTATCACTATAAATTATTTTGATTAAAAAAGTTGTATTTAAGTATTTTTCACTATTTATAAAAATTTGGAAGTTCTCAGAAAATTACAAAAAAATCGACATAGGATAATTTAGACATTCAGAATCCAAAAATGAAGTCCATTTTGAAATATAAAATATATATAATTTCAAAAATTCGGTATTAATATTCATAATGGCTATTTTGATTTTTTGCGGTGTGTTAGAATCTCGAACATGCGTACAATGCAAGCTATTGCATTATTGAAAGTGAAGCATATCAAGGAAGCTCGGGGTGTTACATTAAACCATAAAATAATTATGGTGTTTTGATGGATAACCTCCCAATTACCATGTTCTCTATCACTCTCTATTAGTCATTGAGAGTACATTTTTACCTCCCATTTACCATGTCCATGTTTTACTTCAGGGAACCCAATAATTTGATTTCTCATGTGACCATTGTGCTTATATTTCATTTTATGTTATTTTTTGTTGAAATATTTTCTGATGAGGTATTTTCAATAAACATTCCAAGCATAAATTTAAAATTGTGAGGATAGAATTTCCAAAAGGGGGAAAGATGTAAAATCTCAGGTATTTACAGTAAAATAAATATTAATATCATTTCATATTTTTTTATTCAATATTAATTTCATTTTAAAGGGGATACTATGTATGATATCATACCTGACAACCAATAATAGGTTTCCTAATAATCTTTTGTTTCACAACACAATGTGTTATATGAAAAAAAATATAAAAATAATATTATTGATTTAAAAGGTAGTTAACACCTAGTTGTTGAATTGGCTGGAATGAATGGAATTTATTATATTGTGAGTTTACATATTTTTTAAATGTTTTTACATTTATCCATTGAATTTTATAGGCTCAAAATGAGAATTAATCATTTTTAAGCATAAAATACTATAATATTTTTTTGAATAGTTTTTTTACCGCCTTTTGACGTCGAGGAATTTATAAATATTTTTTTGTCGGTTTAATGTGTTCTAATATATAAATTAAATTTCATCGTTGTAATCTGAACATCAATATTTAAATTGATAAAATTATAGTATTTTGCGGATAAAATCAGTTTTTGTATGAATAGTAAAAAATACGGCATTTTAATTCAAAACTCCATTTTCATATAATTTATTTATATAGATATATTTTCCTTAAAATTTGTTTTAAATTGTAATTTGATTAGATTTTATCATTTAATAAAAGTATGTTCATTTGTTGTAATTTCAAATTTAAATTGGGAATCAACACATGTCAATCTTTTGATAGTTTTCACTTACTAAAACACCATTTTACAGTCTTAACAAAAAAATTAATTTATAATTAATTTATTACAATTTCTTGTTTTGAATATGTAAAGTGGATTATGTATTTGGACTATTTAGTCCTAAATTAGGTACAAAGGTACATTTAATTTTTTTTATATTCTGAATGGTAATTCATTAATTATTTTTATTTACCATGGTTGAAGAGTAAATCAGGAAAATAATGGTTAACAATAATATTATAATAATATAAAACTACCCTAACATATTTCCTAATACTATATAATGAGATATTTACAACCATGAATATCCTTGGGTTGAATTCCGGACCCCATGGATCTACATGGGAGTGATAATGACATTTTATAATATTTAATTTATAAAAAGGTAAATATAACATAAACATGTATCTCCTAACTAAATCAATTATTAATTTGGTTTATATTTGAAGTGCCCAGATCAGTGTGAATCACTGAGAGGGGGAGGGGGTGAATCAGTGATCCCTTAAAACTTTTTACTAATTGATTCTTATCAATTAAACCTCTATGGCTGGTTAAAGCCTCGATCCACTCTTCTTGTATCTCTCAACCTTTCCCGAATGATGCAGTAATGAAAAGGCACAGGACACAAGGATTTACAAGGTTCGGCACCAAAGGCCTACATCCTTGCCATGCTCTCCCAGCATGGATTCTCCCATTATAACTTGTTAGAATTACAATGGTCGATAAAGAGTCCCACTGTATCTCTCCTGAGTCCCACAGGAGGATCTTTATACTGCGTCCCACAGTGTTACCAGAGTCCCACTGGCCTGCTCCAGAATCCCACTGAAGACTTCTTCTCCCTGAGTCCCACAGGGTCTTCTCCTGGCTCCTCGAGTCGCACGAGTAGCTCTTCTTCACTTTAAGTTCTTCAAGTATCCTCAGCAGTCTGGGATAAAGACTGCTGGCCTTGCTCTGTACCTCTGATCACTTGTGATGATCAGGTCTTCTCGTCTTGCTCGGGCTTTATCACCTTCTTCTAAGGATGACCCGGCTTCTCTCCAACTACTGAATACTCAGAAAAATAATATCTTTAACTTCAGTCTGGTCCAGTCTCAGTTCACATCAACTTCATGCACTGAGTGCATGGAATCTCTTCATCCTCATGCACTGATAGCATGGCCTTCTCAATTCTTCAAGAACCTCCTGGTCTTGGACTCCTCAAATGCACACCACTGATTTAGCACTGTTCACGTGTGCACGTGCATGCATGCATGCATGCACTCCCCTTCTTCTCTTCTTGGTGCAGTAAACCCTCAGAGGGTGTAGTCACTTTAAGCACACACCTTCTCACTTGAACTTCACACTTTGTTCAATGTGTTTACACACTTAAATGTGTGTTATACTTTGTGTGAGTCTTCTTCTTCTTCTAAGTGTGTTCACTCCACTTAGAGCACACACATAGGTTCGGCCACTTCACTTTGTTGTTTTGCACACACAACTTTGTTCTTTGCTTTGCACACACACAATGAGTGTATTTGGCCTCCACTATTTTTGCACACCCCAAGCTATGCCTCGGCCTTCTTTTCAAATGCACACACACACAAAGTGTGGTGGTCTTCACTTTACCCACTTGCACATACCCAAGCCAAGGTCTCGGGTTCTTCCTTGTTCTTTTAATCTTCTTCAAAGTGTGCACTTCACTTATGCACACACTTGGTTCTCCATTTTGTACACACAAGGGCTACGGCCTCTTTGTTTTCTTTTTGCACACAAAGGCACAAAGGCCTCGGCCTTCCTTCTTCACCTCTCACACACACAAAGTGTGGTATACTTGGCCTCAACTCTTTTGCACACACTCAACCCGTAGGTTCTTCACTTGGCACTTGTGCACACACTTCGGTTCTTCTTTATTTGTACACCTACTGCCCGTAGGGCCTTCACTTACTTGGCACACACACACTATGGATGTGGTGGCCACACTCCTTTTGCTTCAAACTTGCCCACGGCCTTCTTGTTCTTTTTCACTTAGCATGTACACACAAAATGTGTGATCTTCACGTTGCACACAAGAGATTCAAGTCTCGGCCTTCACTTGAATTGCACACACACAAATAGTGTGGTCTTCTTGTTTCACACACACGGGCAAGGCCTCGGCCTTCTTTGGCACACACACACAATGTGTGTAGAACACAAGGCAAACAAGCCTCGGGTCTTCACCTAGCCTTCGGGCGCGCAAGGTGCACGGCACAGGGGCGCGCAAGACCTCCTACCCGCGGGGCGCGCAAGTGCAACACCCGCGGGGACTTCCTCCTGCCGCGCAAGGGTGCGGGCAGAGAGGGAACAAGCCTCGGGCGCGCAAAATGTTGCGGCCACGAGCTCTTCCTGCCGCGCAGAGTGCGCGCAAGGGACCTTACCGCGCAAGTGTGCGCGGGGCTTTGTCTTCGCGAGGCAGAGGTGCACTCACGGTTCTACGGATCTTCAACAAAGGATCAGCACATCAGCAGCAATCAGAGAGCCTCGGGTGCTCCTTTTATAGGCAGAGGCTGCCTCGCATCATCCGCGTGGTTTAAACTTCAAAATCCCGAAGATTTCGGATCTTCAAAAATATTTCCAAATCTTGTTTTTAATTCTCGGTTCAACGCGGGCTCATTATTTTTTATTCCACTACGTGCATGCGACTTAGAACGCATGCACGGCCTTCTTCTGATCCAAAACATGCACGCATAAACACCCCACGTCCTTCAGCAGCTTTGCTTGCCTCGGCCTCGACCGAAATTCCTCATTTGTTGCATGCAAGTCTATTTTTGTGCATGGTTGTGTTCAGCGTGGCCAGACGAGCCGAATGGAGGTCTCGGTTTCGAAAATGGTGGCTGGGAACTCGAAATAGGTCGTCGGGGAGGCTCTGGTTCAGCGGCTGCTCGCGGGTGGCTTCGGCTCGAGCTCGAGGTGGAAGATAAGCCGGGAGCCGTCGGATCAGATCTTCAACGGCCTGGATCAAATCATCTCGCCGCGGATTAGATGAGCGGCTCGGATCGGGCGCGCGATGAGACGGACGGCCAGGATTCGCTCCGGGTGAAAAATGCGCGTCCCACATCGAAACCTTCCGCGGATTTTCCGTGGTTTATTACCCTGCCGCTGCCCGCAACTCCTCAGTTGCATCTTCTCCCTCCACGGTGCTGCCCCGCACCGTGTTCTCCCTGCGGGCGCGCTCATGCGCCCACTATGCTCCCTGCGGGCGCGCTTCTAGCGCCCACCATGCTCCTCCGGTGCGCGGATTTCACCACCGCGTGCCCTCGGGGGCATACACACGGCCCCCTATCGCGCTCCCCCGGGCGTGCCCCAGCGCCTCTGTGGTGTCTGCGGGTGCGCCCCTGCCGCCCTGAGCTCGCCCCACGGGTTCCCCCTTGGGCGTGGCGCCTTAGGCCCACATGAGCCTTGGGGTTGAACCCACAAGGTGCTCACGGGCTGGCCATATTTTTTTTGCAAAGTATAGAATAAGACTTTGTCAAAAACAAAGTCCTCCATGAGTATAAGCCAAATGCCAAGCCACTCCATTCTTCTTCTCCATTTCTTCCCTTCTCTACTTCTTAAGAATTCCTTAATCCTCCTCAACATATAATCTTCACTTAGTATATGGAATTCAAAAGGTTTCTTCTTAATCTTCTTCATCTCCTCTTCCATATGTGTTCAATACTTAGGAGGGACTTCTTCAACTGAATCTCATAAATCACACATGTTCTTCAACATTCTTCATTGATCAAATCAGAGATCAATTGGATCTTCTTCTGATTCACATGCACTAAGAGTTAGTACATGGACTCCTTTAATCCACTTCATCCACTTAGAAGTTATGGAGGGATCATCTTGCAACTCCTCATGCATTGTTAAGAGACAATGCATGGTCTTCAATCAATGTTGTGACATTGTATCATCAGGATACAAGTTCTTTGAACTTAAAGAGCAGCTCAACAATCGTTTGATTTCCATGGAGAATGTTTCAACCACAATTTCCAATACCACTTAGTGAATCTCCTAAGTGACATGCATCTTAGTACCATGGCCATTCTCCTTCATCACCATCACCATCACAACCTTTGTCATTCACCTCTTGACATTCCTTGACTTCCATTCATTCCAAGACAACTTCATGCCTCATTGACAACAAATGAAACACAATGCACTTCAATCTCCCCCTTTGTATTTGTTGTCAATACACTCCTTCATTACATATGAATGGGTCAATATGTGTGCCAATATTTTCTCCCCCTTATTGGCAATCAAATGCAAAGGTGTGGTGTGGTTCTCTTTCAAAAATCTCTTCCTCCCTATGAAAAGTATTTTCTTGAAAAACACTGAGAGAGGGATGATGTCACATGTTCTCTTTAGCAAAGAACCTTTAGTAAATCAGCTCTAAGTCTACTTGGGATAACCCGGTGTAGAAAACAAGAGTGATGTAACCAAGGTACTCAATACTGTCCAACATTCACTATACATGTGAGATCATGCTTAGGGGTTTGAAATTTTTCAGATATAACAATGAATTTGCTAAATCCTGCACAACTTCACAAAACTCATTAGAAAGTTCAGTGCAATGATAAAGCTCCCCCTTTCATCCATTTGTCTTCAATCCATACTCCCCCTTAATTGACAAGATAGCTTCAATTAAGAAATAAGGGATGAATGTATGATTGGAATACCTTCTCTTTTCTCAAGATGGTATTAATCTCAGAATCCCATCTTCTTCAGATTGGCTCCCCCTCAAGGGGTGCACTCCATTCTGTCCAAACCATCCTCCTAGTTGAGAATGATCATCATCTTCAATTCCCTGCAATGTTAGCACATGTATATACCAAGAGTATAAGGGAATAAGATGGAACCTCCTTGGTTCATCAATGTGAACAACAAGGTTGAGAAGATTCTCTCAACCGAGATGTCCCATTTTCACCAGTCTTCACACTTGTACATTTGATCTTCATTGATGATTGTGCTGGTGTGGTTCTCAAAACATCTTCATGTGAAATTTTCTTCTTCCCTTTAGCTTTAGCAAATGCCAGAACTTTATCTTCAGCTATTTTCAGATCTTTGGCAAGTTGCAACTGATTTGGCCATATGACCAGTAAGTCACTTGGAAGTGTGGCCTCAGTTATGGATATTCCACATGGTTCCTTTGATTCTGTCAGGCTACCTCTCTTAGGCAACTTGTTTTCAATCAATCCCTTCTGCTTCTTCTGGATTGATTGTCTTTTTGAGTCCAGTCTGCTTCTATTTAATTTCATGGCTTCTTTACAAAGATCCATGATGTGTCCTTTCTTTCCACAGTAGAAGCATGTCTTCTTGGTGGTCCTCCTAGATAACTCACCCTTCTTGGATTTAGACTCCAAGGAATTCTCTTCCTTTTTCAATATCTTCTTGGGAGCATTGTCACCTTTCTTCTGTTTCCTTCCCAAGGTTTCCATTTTAGCCAGGTTCAGTGATCTTTTCTTCTTTTGAGCTCTGGATACAGTTGGAGATTGACATGTATCTTTTTGATCACTTATGCAATCATCCCAGATGTTGTCAAGTAATCCAAATCTATTTGCAGTAAACAGATGTCTCTGGACCTGTGAATGTTGCTTCCTTCCTTCTGGCTTGCTCCCCCTTGGCATGGGCTTCCTCTGTGCTTTGGCATTCAGTGGATTGTTCCAACAATCTTTTGCACAATGCCCATACTTATTACAACACCAACATTGACCCACAAATCTTGACTTTTTGATTCCTTCTGATTGTAGGGTACTTGTCTTGAATTGTTGTGCTGCTTCAGGAGAGCTTTCTTTCTTCATTGTCTTCATCCATACTTGCTTGGAATTGTTCTTCCATCCTACACTTTTAGTAGAAACACTTTTAGAAGCATGAGTACAAGATGGTATGGATGGTACCTTCTTTTTAGAAGATGTTGCCCTTTCATTAGAGGATGTCTTTCTTTTAGAATCATCCTTCTCAAAGCATACTTGAGTAGCAACATTTCTTCTTCCAGCTGTCTGGGAGGCTTTGGATTTGGGTGATTGCTGATTTGTCAATATCACCTCTAGTTCTAAGCATTTCATGTTAAGGGAGTTCTTCTCATCCTCAACAGTTCTTAGCCTTCCTTCCCAATTCTCCACCAGTTGTTTCATCTGGTCTTCATGCACCTTCTTCAATTCTTGCAATGAATTGTCCAGCTCCTTCACCAATTTTACTTTGTCTTCAAGTTGAGCATCTCTGACATTCATTGAAACTTTGTGCCTCTTCTCCAGTGCATGGTAAACATCTTTGATTATTACTTTAAAGATTTCTTTCTCATAAAGACTTCTTTGCAATTCTTCAGTAGTGTCTTCATATCTTTCATTGCAAAGAGATACTGTTTCATCTTTGGCATTTACCAGCTTTCTGAGAGTGTTGGTTATGCCAACCCTTTTAGCCAATTGGACTTCCAGAGAATTGGCTTCATCTTCTAGCTGTAATTTTTCTTCTTGAAGATCAAGGAGGCATGTAGCTATACACATTGCAACTTTCTTAGGGACTCTCTTCTGAAGATATTTGATTGCATTTAGAAGATCATTGTTTCTTCCATCTTCATCACAGCTAGAGCAGGCTTCATCAGAAGAATGATAAAAGGAATTGTCATCTAATGTGACTTTCACATTTCTTTCCATAGAAGGAGTTTCTCTGATTGCACCAACCTTCTTCCTCATCTTCTTTGCCTGTTTCTTCATTCTATTTTTCAGAGTCTTGGCAGATATCTCCATTTGAGGTTGTTCTTTCATTTCCTCAAATCTGCACTCCATATAGACTCTCTTGGATCTTTTAGAGGCAACCTCCCTCTGATACCAATTGAAGTGCCCAGATCAGTGTGAATCACTGAGAGGGGGAGGGGGTGAATCAGTGATCCCTTAAAACTTTTTACTAATTGATTCTTATCAATTAAACCTCTATGGCTGGTTAAAGCCTCGATCCACTCTTCTTGTATCTCTCAACCTTTCCCGAATGATGCAGTAATGAAAAGGCACAGGACACAAGGATTTACAAGGTTCGGCACCAAAGGCCTACATCCTTGCCATGCTCTCCCAGCATGGATTCTCCCATTATAACTTGTTAGAATTACAATGGTCGATACAGAGTCCCACTGTATCTCTCCTGAGTCCCACAGGAGGATATTTATACTGCATCCCACAGTGTTACCAGAGTCCCACTGGCCTGCTCCAGAATCCCACTGAAGACTTCTTCTCCCTGAGTCCCACAGGGTCTTCTCCTGGCTCCTCGAGTCGCACGAGTAGCTCTTCTTCACTTTAAGTTCTTCAAGTATCCTCAGCAGTCTGGGATAAAGACTGTTGGCCTTGATCTGTACCTCTGATCACTTGTGATGATCAGGTCTTCTCGTCTTGCTCGGGCTTTATCACCTTCTTCTAAGGATGACCCGGCTTCTCTCCAACTACTGAATACTCAGACAAATAATATCTTTAACTTCAGTCTGGTCCAGTCTCAGTTCACATCAACTTCATGCACTGAGTGCATGGAAGCTCTTCATCCTCATGCACTGATAGCATGGCCTTCTCAATTCTTCAAGAACCTCCTGGTCTTGGACTCCTCAAATGCACACCACTGATTTAGCACTGTTCACGTGTTCACGTGAATGCATGCATGCATGCACTCCCCTTCTTCTCTTCTTGGTGCAGTAAACCCTCAGAGGGTGTAGTCACTTTAAGCACACACCTTCTCACTTGAACTTCACACTTTGTTCAATGTGTTTACACACTTAAATGTGTGTTATACTTTGTGTGAGTCTTCTTCTTCTTCTAAGTGTGTTCACTCCACTTAGAGCACACACATAGGTTCGGCCACTTCACTTTGTTGTTTTGCACACACAACTTTGTTCTTTGCTTTGCACACACACAATGAGTGTATTTGGCCTCCACTATTTTTGCACACCCCAAGCTATGCCTCGGCCTTCTTTTCAAATGCACACACACACAAAGTGTGGTGGTCTTCACTTTACCCACTTGCACATACCCAAGCCAAGGTCTCGGGTTCTTCCTTGTTCTTTTAATCTTCTTCAAAGTGTGCACTTCACTTATGCACACACTTGGTTCTCCATTTTGTACACACAAGGGCTACGGCCTCTTTGTTTTCTTTTTGCACACAAAGGCACAAAGGCCTCGGCCTTCCTTCTTCACCTCTCACACACACAAAGTGTGGTATACTTGGCCTCAACTCTTTTGCACACACTCAACCCGTAGGTTCTTCACTTGGCACTTGTGCACACACTTCGGTTCTCCTTTATTTGTACACCTACTGCCCGTAGGGCCTTCACTTACTTGGCACACACACACTATGGATGTGGTGGCCACACTCCTTTTGCTTCAAACTTGCCCACGGCCTTCTTGTTCTTTTTCACTTAGCATGTACACACAAAATGTGTGATCTTCACGTTGCACACAAGAGATGCAAGTCTCGGCCTTCACTTGAATTGCACACACACAAATAGTGTGGTCTTCTTGTTTCACACACACGGGCAAGGCCTCGGCCTTCTTTGGCACACACACACAATGTGTGTAGAACACAAGGCAAACAAGCCTTGGGTCTTCACCTAGCCTTCGGGCGCGCAAGGTGCACGGCACAGGGGTGCGCAAGACCTCCTACCCGCGGGGCGCGCAAGTGCAACACCCGCGGGGTCTTCCTCCTGCCGCGCAAGGGTGCGGGCAGAGAGGGAACAAGCCTCGGGCGCGCAAAATGTTGCGGCCATGAGCTCTTCCTTCCGCGCAGAGTGCGCGCAAGGGACCTTACCGCGCAAGTGTGCGCAGGGCTTTGTCTTCGTGAGGCAGAGGTGCACTCACGGTTCTCCGGATCTTCAACAAAGGATCAGCACATCAGCAGCAATCAGAGAGACTCGGGTGCTCCTTTTATAGGCAGAGGCTGCCTCGCATCATCCGCGTGGTTTAAACTTCAAAATCCCGAAGATTTCGGATCTTCAAAAATATTTCCAAATCTTGTTTTTAATTCTCGGTTCAACGCGGGCTCAT
This sequence comes from Viscum album, assembly GCA_963277665.1. NCBI lineage: Eukaryota > Viridiplantae > Streptophyta > Magnoliopsida > Santalales > Viscaceae > Viscum > Viscum album. The sequence continues at coordinate 1,442,987,831 of OY728155.1, read as the reverse complement.
TGTTTTTTATTCCACTACGTGCATGCGACTTAGAACGCATGCACGGCCTTCTTCTGATCCAAAACATGCACGCATAAACACCCCACGGCCTTTGGCAGCTTTGCTTGCCTCGGCCTCGACCGAAATTCCTCATTTGTTTCATGCAAGTCTATTTTTGTGCATGGTTGTGTTCAGTGTGGCCAGACGAGCCAAATGGAGGTCTCGGTTTCGAAAATGGTGGCCGAGAACTCGAAATAGGTCGTCGGGGAGGCTCTGGTTCAGCGGCTGCTCGCGGGTGGCTTCGGCTCGAGCTCGAGGTGGAAGATAATCCGGGAGCCGTCGGATCAGATCTTCAACGGCCTGGATCAAATCATCTCACCGCGGATTAGATGAGCGGCTCGGATCGGGCGCGCGATGAGACGGACGGCCAGGATTCGCTCCGGGTGAAAAATGCGCGTCCCACATCGAAACCTTCCGCGGATTTTCCGTGGTTTATTACCCTGCCGCTGCCCGCAACTCCTCAGTTGCATCTTCTCCCTCCACGGTGCCGCCCCGCACCGTGTTCTCCCTGCGGGCGCGCTCCTGCGCCCACTATGCTCCCTGCGGGCGCGCTTCTAGCGCCCACCATGCTCCTCCGGTGCGCGGATTTCACCACCGCGTGCCCTCGGGGGCTTACACACGGCCCCCTATCGCGCTCCCCCGGGCGTGCCCCAGCGCCTCTGTGGTGTCTGCGGGTGCGCCCCTGCCGCCCTGAGCTCGCCCCACGGGTTCCCCCTTGGGCGTGGCGCCTTAGGCCCACATGAGCCTTGGGGTTGAACCCACAAGGTGCTCACGGGCTGGCCATATTTTTTTGCAAAGTATAGAATAAGACTTTGTCAAAAACAAAGTCCTCCATGAGTATAAGCCAAATGCCAAGCCACTCCATTCTTCTTCTCCATTTCTTCCCTTCTCTACTTCTTAAGAATTCCTTAATCCTCCTCAACATATAATCTTCACTTAGTATATGGAATTCAAAAGGTTTCTTCTTAATCTTCTTCATCTCCTCTTCCATATGTGTTCAATACTTAGGAGGGACTTCTTCAACTGAATCTCATAAATCACACATGTTCTTCAACATTCTTCATTGATCAAATCAGAGATCAATTGGATCTTCTTCTGATTCACATGCACTAAGAGTTAGTACATGGACTCCTTTAATCCACTTCATCCACTTAGAAGTTGTGGAGGGATCATCTTGCAACTCCTCATGCATTGTGAAGAGACAATGCATGGTCTTCAATCAATGTTGTGACATTGTATCATCAGGATACAAGTTCTTTGAACTTAAAGAGCAGCTCAACAATCGTCTGATTTCCATGGAGAATGTTTCAACCACAATTTCCAATACCACTTAGTGAATCTCCTAAGTGACATGCATCTCAGTACCATGGCCATTCTCCTTCATCACCATCACCATCACAACCTTTTTCATTCACCTCTTGACATTCCTTGACTTCCATTCATTCCAAGACAACTTCATGCCTCATTGACAACAAATGCAACACAATGCACTTCAATATTAATCGTCTATCCAACTATAAATAGTAATTATATAGATAATATAATTAAATACATCATCATATTTTATTTATAATTTTTATACATTATATAAATAAATTTATTATTACATTATGATGATTCAGTGAATTACACATTAATGCAATATTCAAATAAATTATATTGTAAATATTAAAATATATATAGGTTGATCATTTTTTTCCATAAAATAATTTTTGGAGAAATTTCAAAAAATTTATGGGTTAATGGATTTTATATGGAATCTATTTGTTATGAATTTATGAAAAAAAACAATTTCTTAATAGATTCAAAATTGATATAAATTAGTTTTGAAAATAATTAATTATTTATTAAATGATTTCATAGTCCAAAAAATATAATATTTGGTAAAATTACTTATTTTTTTAAAAAGAATTTCAATAATTACCCACTTGTGGTTCTACTATCATTTTATAGTAACTATAGTAACTAGATATTTTGAAAATACAGGAATAAATAGTTAGAATAAAATTTTTTATCTACCAGTTTATGCTATAAGATAAGGATAATTTTGTGGCCTAAACTAGTATGAAAATTATTGTATGAGATTATGTAGACCCATACTCATCTTATCCTTTAAATATATCTCTTTTTATCTATTATAATTCAAAAATACTATTATATTAATATATTATTTCAAGACTTTCCTAAAGTGCCTCTCCTCCCTCTTATAAAGTACAACAAAATATACCCATGTACACACACTTATCAATCCCTGTCGAATGTCCAAATTAGGATCCAATAAGCTTCAAATATCCCTCTATTCCTCCTATAAGCCTTACCTTGGGCAGAAGTCAATTCCGAATGCCTTTTGCCTAAAATCAAAAGATGGTACCCTTATTTGAGGTAACGTCTTCCCTCAAGCTCTGTTCATTTATTTTCCTCAACCGACCCCAAAACTATCTTTATGAAATTACTTCCTGAAAAAATCATCATCTTCAATCTTATAGGATATATTTATTCTATGTGTTCAACCAACACATACACTCACCTCCATCAAATGGATATAGATCACACTGAATCTGTGAACGATGAACTACTACCTCACGAAATGATGATTGTTAATTTTTAACATGCCACCTATCATGGTGGACATTATGACAAAAATATATTTATATATGCTATATATTATATTTATATTTTATATATTATTCTTTAATTATGGTTTACAACATACATTTATTCTTTCCATAATGTATAAATTAGATAATTTCATTTCAGGAACTGTAGACTACCGCCCCCTCAAAGTGTCACGACTCGTTAACGCTACAAATGGAACATATCAAGGATGGATTAAATTAACATATGTAAAATATATAACATATTTATTATACAATAATTATAATATTCCTGTGTATATTTAATTTTTTATTTATTTCATATGACAAATAAATTGAAGTTGCATTCATGCGTGCGTATGTCCTACTATCACCATGAATGGTGAATTTCATTTATTTTCTCAGAATTTTATTTAATATTATAAATACAAATATACTGGATATAAGCGATATTTATATCATGAATAATATTCTGGAGATAATGTACTTATGAAAACATCCAGAAGTTTCATTAAAAGAAGTCCATTTTTTACTCAAATACCAATCATCGAAAAAACGTACGATAAGAACTCAAATAAAGAACTAATGTCTATAACATTGTATTATGTGATATAAAATGAATAATAAATTAAAAAAAATTCTATCGATATGAGAAATTAACATAATTTTATTATTCAGGAAATTAAATAACGAACTAGACAAGCCTGACTCAATGTAAGGGACTTCGTCTCAATCTTCTTTCATTGAGCCATTTCATGATAATAAGCTCCTTTATTCTTTTATAAGGTTTTAGTATATACAATATGAAAATTTATATGCATATATTAACTATAGTAATGTTATTTATTAAATTATGTATATTAATTTCTAATTGTCAAAAGTGGTATGGGACACCTTGAACGTTTAATGATTTAATTATCATATTGTTTTCTTTCGAATATTAAATTACATATTTAGTTATATTGTTATAAAAATAATATACATGAAATTTTATGTAAATGTTGAATTTAATTCAAAATTATCAAAAGGAATATTTTTATAGGAATCATTTTACATTCTTTACAAAATGAAAAAAATAAATTTTTTAATGGTAATGGAGACAACGACTTCTTCGCTTCCATAACCATTATTTGATATTTGGCTTCCAATATAATCATTAATTTATTTTATATTGAAAATAAATCATCTATTCCATTAGTTGGGTATATTGGTAAAGAATATGTGTTATGAAATTAAAATCGTATTTTTAGTTGAATATTTATTTCACATTGGATTAGAAGAAGCTTTCTAAAAATGTGTTTCAGATGAACGTGATTCATTCATGAAATGATACATTAGAATTATCTGAAATGGTTGAAAAAAAATATATCTTATACGAAGGTTTTTCCCCATTATATCTCATGGGTGATTCTTAAATTGATTATAAATAGGTTTAAACCCCATTATAGCTCATAGGTTTGCCCAATATAGCTTATACGAAGGGTATCCCCATTATAAGTCTCCAATTTTGATGTCAACCATATTGTTATTCCAATATAATGATGATTGAATGGGTTAAATGTTTATGATGCTCTGAGTCACCTAAAGGGATTTAAATGGCATTCTATTGGATTTAGTTTTTTACATTTATCAAACATATGTGTTCTATTGATGTGAAAATGTTTTGTTTCATCTTCTCAATGAACATTGAGTGGTTTATCATGTTTTAACAAGGCCAATGGGTTTTCATTATTTTTATGTCCCTTACTGATATTTTTCTGCTCATCCCACTTTTTTAATTTTTTTTATAGTATTTAATTGATTATACTTTCAATTATTGAATCAATGAAAAGGTATGATTATTAAAAATAAAAATAAACCATGTTTCTTTTTAAAATATTTTATTTTATGGAAGAAACTAATACTATTGGAAGTGTCCATATTGTATTTCTATGTTTTTTCATAACTATTATGGCCTAATTCTCTAAATCTCTAACCTGAAAATATCCTCAATGTGAATTCTAAAAATAACTCAATGTTATGTAATGTTTATGGTTGGGTCCTTATATAGATGTTCTGAGCTAGTGTAGTAAAACCTCGAGGTTCTTGTGACAATTATTCTTTGATCTTTTCTGGCCTCATGAAACACCTACCGAACTCTACCATTTCACATCATTTATCTCAATTAACATAAAAAATTTTGAAGTTTCACATATAATAGGAATGTTTTATACAACCACAAAACTTCATTTTTTGAGGGCCTTCTTAAAATCCCTGTAACTTCATGCATTGGGAATGACATTTTCACACACATGTGATTTGTGTAAAAATTTTATATATTTTTTAAACATAATAAATATTGTGTGCAATTGATTCAATGGTTTATCATTGAAACCCAAGGCTTTAATTCTAGTCAATTGATGAGAGTTCATGAATTTTGAAGCTGAATATGTAATTTTCATCACCAAAAAAGCATCCCTTTATAATTGGATATATATGGGAAGTCAACGGTAAAATAATAAAGAAAAAAAATGAGTCCCAGGTTTCTTCCCACTCATTAATACTACTTTTTCCATGGGTTTGAAACTCATTTTTTCATGTTGCATAACCTATGAGGTCCCTATCATAAAAATAGGGAGAGTGGACTGTATATGGACACCAACCTTTCATGCTTAACAACTTACATCCCAGGAGTAGAATCTATAATTTTCATGATCTACTGATGTGTTGAGATATGAATGTTATAGAAAAATCCATTTATGTGACAATTATTTAGAGATCTGTCAAGAATAATCCGGTGTTTTTCTTTTCAGCAATAAAACATTTCTATAGTTAGGGTTATGTTTCATGAAACCTATTGAATTTCATGAGGTATGATTTAATTTCATAAAACATAGTTTTTTTTCAATATAAATAATTTTTAAATCTATGATTATATATATAAATATACTCGTAATACCACCACACTCTCCATCTCAATTATGAAAGAGGATATATGTAAGAATCATAAGATTCTACAGGTTAGGGCTGTTAGTTCGGAGAACATTGTGTTATTAGAACAAAAAATGATGAATATAGAGGATATCTACTCAGAAACATATTACTACTACACAAGTTTGTTATTCCAGATGATTTTGATATCCATGTTGTAGAGTTAAAGAAATTTAGGAAATATTTCTCACTCCAATACATGCACCAATTGTAGAACATAATCTTACGTACCCATTCACAGATGAAATATAATGTTGTAACTATTTATACACCCGTTATTAAATCTATAAAACCCATAAGAGAGTTTTTAATGAATGCATCTTTAAAATTTCATTATGCTAAAATCATGAAATTCCACATTTATTAAAATCATGTGGGAAATTATGAAGGTTTTTATTTTCAATTAAGAGGAAACATCGCCATTGAATGGGCATTGTCATATTTTGTGTATTCGACTTGTAATAAATAATGAGATTATATGTACCGCACCAATCTATTTGAGGATGTTTGGAAATCACAATTCTATGTTTACTATCACCAAGTGTTATTGATGGACCTCCTAATTAAATTGATTCTAGATACAATAACCATTTGTCATCATCACAAGGAGGTAGGTAGTAGTCTATAACATAGAGGTGTATATGGTGTTAGCCCTCACATTTAATTCTTTATGCATAGAAACATTTGTCGAGGTGGTGGGAATGTATGATGTGGTGGACAATGTGGTGAAAAAATTATTTCATTCAAGAGTGCACATCACATGTGTAATTATACAATGATTTTTTTTTAACATGGCCATTATCAAATATTGTTTTAATGGATTATTTGATTCTACAATAATGTATGAGTAATAATCCACTCAAAGGGCTAGATATCCAAAAATTTACATGGGTTTTGATGCTTTCCCTAGTGGATGGGATAGGCTCCAAGGGGTTAGTTGCGTGGGGAACCCACACCAGTCTGAAAAGAAAATATCAACTAATAAGAATATGATAATGTCGTAATGGTGGAGACACTAATTGGTGAAGAAGTTTTTTCTTGGAAGGGCTCCAATAAGGTTGAACCTCATCTCAACATGGATCCCAACCCATTGAATAATATGTCCACGAATGATTCCTCTATAGAGGTTATAATGTATTCCCATAAGTACAAACCCACACAACATAGAGATATTGAGGATTTTGGGTTAGACACATCTGAAGAGAACAAGGTGGTTTGATACAGGTCATAAAAGAGAATAAAATTATTTACCATAAAAACCTTGGGGAATGACTTTGTAGAATAAATGTGGTATATTCAATAATTATTGGTGTATATAGGGACTATTAATGTGGACTACCACACCAGCCACATGTTGGACCGGGACTTCATAAATGATAGGATGCATGTGAAATGGAAAGAGTTCATTGAAACTCAGAATAAGAACCATTCTATGGGAATAAAGGAAATATAGGTGGATGAAAATGAGAACAACCTCCTTCAAGATAAAACACACCAGTACGATTCCATATTCACCACAATGGAGGAAACAATATTCCAACGAACGGAACAACTAATTTTAGATGTGGATGAGGTGGAAAGTAAATAATATTTAGTAGTGGATTGAAGGACCAAACATGTCCAGGTGAAATAAAGGTTCTTCATGGTTCACCATAATACTAAGGAGTATATGATGGAGCTATCCAGATGACAATTGGTTAAGGAGGAGACCTGATAGAGGGCGAAAGATCTGAAGTTGTATCTCATATTGGACCAACAATAACCATATTTTTTTGGAATAAGGAAAGTATAAAACATTTAGATAAACTTCCTCATTGATACATTTCTTAAGAACATAAAATTAGCAATTTTTTAGTTTCTTATTATTAGAATTCACACCTCTATTGTTCTAGCAAGAAAACTAACTACCAATCTATAATCCTATAATAGTTATTTTTAGTTTCTTAAATAAGAGTGTAATAAATTATTTATAATTTATGTGAATCTACTAGATAAACGAAGAATGGTTAATATGAAAATGTATTCCTGATTAGATTTGGGACCCATGGGGCATAAGAACTAAACCAATATGATTTTTTGGGTTATATATATGCCCCATATATGTTTAGGGATACTACAAGTGGGGAAAAGAAGATTTAGAATTCCACATGTGTTTGGGAATTTTTTGGGAATGAAAATTGTGACCTTATGAGTCTATTTTGATAAATGGTGGAGGCATGATGGTTGAGAATAACATTTGAAAATGGTAGAAACACTGAACCTATGATCATTTTTTATAGGGGTATCATCTGGAATTTGTTCTCTAGATGTTATATGAACCTATTTTATCCACACCCCGTTTCATTAGGGGATTCTACTCAAAAATAGTAAAGATAGAACATCAATGGTGGGTTTTGTAAATGGGATGTTATCCTTATGCACCATCACATAAAGGGTTCCCATTTGGATAGGATAAATTAAATTCAATTAAAATAAAGAAGATGAAAAGTGTTATTATGAATGATAAAGATGATAAATTATATTTTAATAACTACTAGTGTTATAAATTCCTGAGTTATGCTTATTGATGGGGGCATACCAAACTGATAAAAAGTGAACATGATAGTAGGGAAAAGTAAAACACCAACTAGGTGGATGATGTGATATAATGACATGATTGTGATCATGATGAGACTATTTGAGTTCTACATTGTTTATTAACGTAATAACATATTGATTTTTGGATACGTTTATTCCTTTTATAAACATGTACAAAATAATATGGAGGGTATGAGATAGTTTCCCCATCTAGAAAAAATGTAATAATGTAAACTAAGACCTCAGGGAACAATAAGTTGTGAAAAAGTATCAAATTTGGGGAAGAATTTTATCATAGTCCAGAGATGTGGGATATATGTTCTACTATATATCTTGTTGAAATCGGAATCAATCCACACATACTTCTTGATGAGTTATGGTAGATGACTAATAGAAAATATGAAATATTAATAAGTTCTAACACGATACATGTGATTCCCTATCAAGTGGGGAAAATGGTATCCAACATTTTTAATTTAGGAAATGAGGATGTACCATTATGTCTTATTTATTGAGGTAATGATGCTGGGAATAAATTTTAACATAATATCAATTGGATCAGAAAGGGGAAAGGGGGGAATGTTTTTTCTATAAATTATGGCTGATGTAACACATTTTCTTGCAAAAGTATATTTTTTGGGTTCCAATGATGAGTCATTGGACTATTCAATATTTTCTTATTGTTCCTTTACATTTTAACATGAAATAGTGTTTAATTAAAGAGTGAATGGTAGAAATTTTATCATGATTTACTCTATTTGTTTCCAGTCCGATGGGGTTTTGTGAATCATGAGTTATGTTATTTATAGTCATACCATGTGGACTGATAGGTACTAGAGTTTATTTATATAATATTGAGCATGATGTTCTACTGGGTTAATGTCAGGTAAAATGGACTGGGTTGTTCCCCTTCTTTATTCTCATCAAGTTCAAACCAATATATATGGGTAAATTAATTTTTTTGGATAGGGTAAAAAAACACAACCTGACCAGTATACATTGTCATACCAACACATGTTTCATTCTATTTAAGGGAATGATTTATAGATCATGGTTGGATCCTAGTTTTATGTTATGGAGTGCATAAAAAGTTGAGGTACATAATGCATCAGTTGGTAATGTGAACGTGACATGATGGCCGAGAGGAAAATGATGATAACAAAATAATTTCTTAAGAATGAGGGGGGTGAGATGTATTTTCCATAGTGTATATGAACAAACATGAATAGGGATTTCAGTTTAAGATCATATTTTTTTGGAATTGGGAAGAATTTGTATTCTCTTTCTAGCTAAAGTATAGAGAGTGATGTGAATGAAGGACTGAATGAGGTCCACCAAGCTTGGTGTTAGCACTGGAAAACGAATGTATAAGATATTACAAATGGTTCAATGCATGGTTCCAGAGTGTATCCCATTTTTAAATATTTGATTGGAATATTCATAGAGCCTGAACAGAGTTACAGATTTGAACTTATGGGCATTCGTAGATGGGATGAAAAAATGGTCCATGGAGCCCATCCACGGAGCTCCCTCCATGATCATGGAGTAGCATGATGGATGCCTCATTGAGTCCATGTAACATTATTGGATCACAGTTGAGTTATATAAACGTTTTTAGTCAATCCTCTTTGAGTATGGGGAACTTGAATAGTGCATCTACGTGGGAAGTAAATCCTGTAATGATAGCCTCTTTGAGTCCATGAAAATTGGTGAACATGATGGATCTGCCTACAATTAAGAAGCGCCATTTTCTATGAGATGCACTTATGAGCAGTGAAAGACACCAAATTCCCATAAACACCCTTAAATACTATCATTTTAGGGGGATATGTCACTAGGTCTCACCATTGTGCTCCCTATTCACGGATCTCATGTGTTCCGTGAACACCCTGTTCCATAGAGCCCTCATGCTTTGTGAATTCTCATTCCATATTTCCATTGGTGCCTCAAAACCAAATCGAGAATCCCATTTTGATTTCCTACATCCATAACAATGTATTAAGTCCCTATTATGTACTTGATTCTATGTGAAGCATTCATCCTTTTCAATGCACCCCCCTATGAATCAGGGCATGCGTTGCAAGACTGTGAGCTATTCAAAGAACAATGCTCCCAGAAACTATGATTTGCGAGACCGGATCTCTGTGAAGCCCATTCTCTATGAGACCCCCATATCCATGAACATACTTCATAAAGAACCTTACTTTTATTCCATCGGTCCATACAAAAGGGGTCCCACCACCCCAATAGGGATTATTATAGGGATTCTGTCTCAGCCCTTCGAATAGGTCCCTTCACTACTGTCACTAACCCCCTTGACAAAATGGAGTGTCACACCTTGAACATTTTAATCCGACATACCAAAATTTTTCACTTCTCTTTTATACGCACCCACCATCCACCTACAAAATACCATGATTCAAGATACTCATCCACACTCCATGAAATTCCTGGAGTCGACATATTATTGTTGGTCACCCTCACATTTTTGAGTTCAAATTATCATCTACAATTATCTGTGTACCTCGAGTCGAACAATTCCTTAAGAAACTCCTCCAAAGCCAGTCACCTAGCTCTAATGCTGGGTTTGACAAGAATGGGATGCTCTTACATATGTTACACACCATCTACTACATGGTGAGTTATGCGTATAAGTAATTTTTACAAGACAATAAATGGTAGTACACCATATACATCAAACATATAATTCCTCTTGTTCCATATAAGAGATGTCATATGTGTCAATCATAAGATGAAAATAGTCCTCTCTATATGACTGTAAAGTATTGTACACCCTATAAAAAACAAAGGATGCCTCTTGTTACAAATAAGAGATTCCTTATTCGCGAGGAATGAGATGCCAATAGTGCTTTCAACATGACTATGCATTATAATACACATTATATGAAAAATATTGCTTCCCTATTGTTCCATATAAGAGATTCTTTGTGTGCCAAGAATAATATTCCAACAATACTTCTCTACATGACTATAAACGATAGTACAATATATGCAATCAACATATGTTGCCTCTCGTTGTGAATAAGAGATTACTTATGTGCTAATCATAATATGTCAATATTCCTGTCTATATGACTATTAAATGTAGTGCACCCTATACGAAAAACATAAGATTCCTCTTTATATAAATAATCAATTCCTTATGTGCCAAGCATAATAATCAAATAGTCCTCTCTACATGACTATAAGTTGTAGCACACCCTGTACATCAAACACATGATGCATCTCATTATAAATAAGATATTCCTCATGTGCCAAGAATATGATGCCAATAGTCTTTTCCACATGACTATAAACTATTTTAAACCCTATACAAAAACATATGATACCTCTTGTTCTGAATAAGATATTCATTATGCACCACGTGTAAGATTCCAACAGACTTCTCTACATGAATATAAAATTTAATACATCTTATACAAAAAATATAGGAGGCCATTTGTTCTAAATAACATATTCCTTATGTGTTGAGCATAATATTCCAATTGTCCTCTCTACATGACTATAAACTGTAGAACATCCAATATAAAATACATAGGATTCCTATCATTCTTAATAAAAGATGCCTTATGCTCCATGCATAAGATGCCAATAGTCGTCACTAGAAAACATTAAATTATATCATTCCCTATCACTCAATAATAGGATTCCACTTCTTCTAAATAAGAGATTCCTTACATGAATTGTATAAGATGCCTCTGGCCATGATTAAAATGTCATAATTTCAAGAGAGTTGGAAACCATTCAAGTGTTCCATCACTCTACCTCATGCTTCATGTGTCTGTCATTTGGATATTCATTCTATTTTATGTATAAAGGTACTCCCTAATGGTTTGCTCTCATGCCACATCAGCTCATCTATCATTCTGGTCCAACACAATAGATGAAATTGGAATACATTTTGAGTTCCACCCCGTGTTTCGAATATATTCAGTGGTTGTAATTCCATTTTTTAATCCATCTCAGGCATCTGCGGTGTGGATTATTCATTTGATATATCATTAATAGTTGTCTCCCATCATCCTACATCCATTATTATGTTATGAATATTGGTCATACAATTCAGACTTTTCATCTCCCCATGTTCAGACTAATTCCAACGCCCTAGGTGTTATACATAGTATGCAATTGTAGATAGTGGTAGGCCCCAATTATATCCCACAACCCACTAGAGAGTTGGGATTCCCTCATGTCCTGGGAAGATGATGACAATATGAGAATCTTCAATGCATATGCCTCATACAACATTGTCACTTATTAGCAGCACCTGGGATGATTACATGCAGTGAAAAAAGCATGATGTATATATTCATTACATTTACTTTGTGGAATACATAATGCATGAAATAAATAAATTCCCATAGACTGTATTATTTTTGTGTCTTTGGAATCTCAGAACTTCATCTTCTATTCATGGTGGAAGATCATCAACATATCCAAAAAAGATATTTATGATTTTTTACAACCAAAAACCATTCTTTATATCTAGGAGAAAATAAAACATAGAAAGGGTGAGCTCAAATGTTTAGTAAGGTTAAACAGGGAGAACATAAGAAATCATAAACATTTAAACATAAAAACATGAACATAAATTTTTTTTAAAAAAAATTGAGCAATAAAATAAATCATGGAAATACATATGGAATGGATCATAAAATAACATTAAAAATGATAGAATATCATTGGAATAAAACATGTAATTGTGGAAAACTAATAATCACGTATTATGATTTCCATAGTAGCCAAGGCATTGCATCCAATACCATCATAGTATAAAAATTCCATTATTGAACCAAGTTTTTATGGCATTCCAGCCTTGTATTACTAAACCAAATCTACATATCATTCGAGTCATGTTTTTATCATGAGATGTATATCTTTACCCAATGCATTTTAGGGAGATATTGGTCTCACCCGTCTCATAAATAATCCATTCATTCATGATTCAAATAACATTATTCCTTCATCATAGTATAACCCATGTTATAAAATGTTTTTCTTAAACATCATCTCATCATAACATAAAACCTATAAGATAAATGGACTACATTAATATAATTTCATCATAAAAAATAGAATAATATTAATACTACGGAAGGAAACATAAACCTATTTCATCTTCTATAGAAATTAATTTTGATAAAAAACCTGAACATAATTCCTGAGGAATATATCATTTCATGTTAAAAATGTTATTTTTTCTAAATGATATGTAGTTTTAAAAGAATATAATTTAATTGATATTGAAAATTCAATCATGTAGGAGAATCATCATTTAAATAATGTGTTATAACAATTTAAAATTATTTTCATTTCATATTAGTTAAAAAACATTCTTCTCGTACTTTTACTGGAAAATTCAAAATGTACCTCATTTTGTAAATTACATTAAGATTCCTTGCATACCATGTATTAAAACAATGTTTAAAAATGAATTTAAACACACATATGTGAATATTAATAAATTTATTAAAACATTTCAACAAATCGTGTATATGGATGATATATATATACCCACAAAATTCTAAAGTATATACAATCTCATATAAAATGGGATTGAAAAATTATCTCTTACCTTAGGTCCAATATCTTCCATTCATTTCCGAAAATCCTATATTGTAGGTTTACACATACAATTAACTTTTAAAAAACCATAAAAATATTTTTGATATCATATATGATTCACTGAATACTTTATATTAACCGTTCATTTGTCAATTTCATTTTAATGTTACGTTTTGAGATATAATCATTTCATTTATCGCACGTGTTTTGAATTGTTATTCATGATATTATTACTTATATCATGATTTAATTTCTTACAAAATGTGAAAAATTATTTTTATATATTATATATATATTATTATTATATATATATAACAGATACATAAAATAAATTGAATACACTATTCACGGAGACAACAGACTGTACGTACACATGAACGTTGTTATTGTTTCCTTATTAAATGTAATGGATGTAAGTAAATGACACAAACATATATATACATAAATAAAGTATAATTATTAGGTCATATATTTCATGATTATTTATTATATATACATTATAATCATTCTTGAGTGGATAACATGGAGATCGAATCTCATCGAGTCGTGGAGACGGTAAGTCGTACGTACGTACGATGAATGATATTGTTCCCATAGTTATTGAAAAATATTAAATAAGATGGTGTATAATATCTCATAATTATTAAAAAATTATAATAATCATATATAGTTATTATTTCCACCATTGCTACCATCCAAGTAAGGTAGTGGTGAAGAATAGATCACACCATGGCATGGAGATGGTAGTCCTTGCGAACACAGGTGCAATGATTTTGTTTTTCGTAGCATGGATAGAAGATGAAATAGGGTTGTTTAATTTTTATAATAACATATAAGTATATTATTGATACCGATGTTTTTATTTTATTATGAAACAACAAAATAAGAAGATGTTGAAGAATAATATTTTTTAATGAATCGGTAGAAGAGATTACCTCTTCCTCGACGTGCCTCCTTTAAATTTCATCTATTTACACTAGATTTGGAATTTTGAGAAAAAATTCACTTATATAATTTTAATAGGGATGTTTATAAGAGAAATGGATAGGGTTTGGATAATATTTAACTATCAAAATGGTGTGTAGATGAGAGGGAGCATGCACCATTTTATAAGAGAGTAGAACTTCCTTTTATGAATGTTCCAAAAAAAATAATTTATTATATGTTAAAATTCAATATAATATGGTCAATAACATATTTAATTATGCAATAAGATTATTTTGGGTCTAATAAAATTCATACAATAATGTTTTTACTAGTTTTGAATATTTTTTTAACCTTATCTTTTTAGGTTTTCCCTTATTTTCATCTTTTTAATCTGACCTTGATATCATGTTATTTACACATTTTGGGTTAATTTAATTAACATATAATATAAAACCACCCAGAAAAAGATATTTATGAGATATTCTTACTTATATTATCAATTTTGACGAATATTAGATTTGGTGAAATTTAATTCCATTTAATAAACTATTTTATGTTTTAAGATAGGAATTGTGTCAATTTTTAACACCATTCATACTATATTTTTAAAGAAATTCATAACAACTTTATACCTTAAAAAACATTGCTTTAAATAAAATATAATATTTCAATATCATCCATAAAATTATTGGATGATATAAAAATAACCAAATTACATTTTTTAAATATTTATAAATTCATTTATTTGAATCATTCATTAATTAGATAATCACTACATCATAATTGTGTCACACATAAATATATTTTTATATTGTATAACAATATTGAATAAAATACCATGATGTAGGAAATATTTTTATATTTTTAATTAATATTTATAAACATAGTTATTGGTTATATAACACTATATTAAAATTGATTTTTTAAAAGATATATGTTTAGGTTATAATTATCATTACATTAAAACGATTCTTATAAAATGTCATTTTCACATCCAAGTGAATCTATTGGTACCCAAAATAAACCCAAGGATCCCATGGTCAGAAATATCTCATCAAATAGTACTATAACATGTGTTAAGTTAGTTTAATATTATTATAAAATTATTTGTTACGCTTGGTTAACATATTTACCCTTTAACCACAGTAAATAAAATAATTACTGAAGTTACTATTCATAATTTCTAAAAAATAAACGGTACCTATTTACATAGTTTGAAACGTTTGATTCCAAATATGGAATCAATTTTATCAAATTTAATACACATAAGTTTCATAAATTAATTTAAAATTAATTCTCATTGTTAAAACCAAAAGGCGTGTTATTAAGAAGTAATGAATATCAATGAATTGACATGTTTTTATATCCAATTTAAAAGTGAAATTACATCCAATGCCCAAATTTGTATTAAATTATAAAAATATCATCCAATTAAAAATTAAATTAAATATAAATTTTAATCTAAATATATAAATAAATTATATGAAAGGATAGTTTTAAATTAAAATGCAGTATTTTTCACTACTCATTAAAAATAGAATTTTATCCGAAAAGTACCAAAGATTAAACAAAATTAATTTTTATGCCCCTATTCAAAATAATCATTTAATATTGTTAAATATTACGTATAAAATTATCAAAAACTATATCTCAAATTTGAGTTCCATTAAAAGGTGTAAAAATTAAATTTTTTTAAAAAATACATCTTTTAGCCGAAAAATTGATTTTTGATCTCATAACGTGATCTAGAAAATGTGTCAGAAGAATTATAATGTTATATAATTTCAAATTGTGGGTAATAATATTTATAATGGCTATTTTATATCCCATTAATTAATAAAATTTTAATAATATATCATTGTTTAGTAAAACTCGATATCGCGTACTACAGAAGCTATCAAGGAATGTCGCTCTTGCATGTAACGCAAGCCAAGTAAGTAACATGTGTAGTAAATGCTTACATGAGTGTTGTGTTTAACATAATCCCAACATGGTTCTTTTATAAATTGACAAAGGACTATAATCAGTGTTTCATGAAATGAATTCTATCAAAACAACATAAAATTGTGTGCAACACAAGAGAAGAATAGTGGTGCATATACTGCAAACTAATACAGTTTTGAGTATAACACAGGATAATAATGTTGTGGAATAAAAAAACAAGACATAGAAGAAATTAAAAATAATCTATCTCATAAAATATCAGGGTATTATATTCTACCCCATTCAAAATTAATTTCTCCCTTGAAAATTTTCGGGGTTTAAAATGGGTTTCTATATGAAATTTTCTTTCATAGAAAGCCACATCATAAAAAGGATTACTAATAAATAATTTTAAAAGGGAATGATAGAATAATAAATATTACCCAATGTTTCCAAATAGGATATGATATGTGGTAAGAGAAAACATGGATATTTAAGAAAAATATAACCATTATGTTCTGATGGATAGTGATAGAGAATAAGGATTGGAGGATGTTAGCTACCACAAGGCCATAAATATGAGAAGATTAATGGGACCATATGATTCATTAAATAAGAAAATACTTGGATAATTTTTATTTTTTTTCAAGATCCTTTTACTAAATATGAAGAACATTAGAAGAAAAACTCACTTGATTTCAGTAAAATATTATCACTGTTCCTTCCTTGAACAATTACCAATTCATCTCTAATTTAATGAAATGATTTGGAATTTTTCATATGTAATGTGTAAGAAGATCATGCAATAGAATGATAGGTAATTCCATATATCTCAATAAATAAGATATAAAAGGTAATAAAATATTCATAATTCCACCTATAGTGAGATAATACATTAATCTAACAAACATAAAAATGAAATCAACTTATACTATCCATAAATTGATAAAATTTAAATCCTTCCCAAAACAAAAAAAAATATAAAACATTAAAAAGTTTTGAACAAAATCAACATAACATTTTTCTCCCATAACTCAGTTGGTTGTTCTTATTTGTCACATTCCAAACATGTGAATACCTTAATCAGGTATTCTCTTTAAAAAAATTTAATATTATGAATTACGATAAAACCTCTGTGAAAAAATGAATTCCATCAAAATTATGTCTCTACACACCCCCAAAAATACCTCAAATTATATATACTCAAACCATGATTTCACTTTTACCTTTTATCATTAATGAGATTATTAACACTATCAAACATATCATTATATCCTTATCCCTTCATTATGTTCATATCATGTGCTTTACAAAAAAAAAATCAACCACTTTTCATGGTTACCAGAACCATATAATTTTTGAAAACTGCAATTACCAAATTCATAGATATTCCAATATTCCATCTTACTATAAATGAAAATCCATAACAATATTTTTTAATCCCATTACACAAACACTTAATCATTCTTCCACTTCGTTGTCATACTCAAAATCACCAATAGTGAATTCATGTGAATTCCATTTTTCTTTTTCCTTAGGTGGTTGATGAAATTTATCATCATTAACCCTTAGATTAGGACCTTTGATATTATAATGTCCCAATTCTTTACACCTATAGCAATGAAGTGTTGGTGTTTTGTTCTCTATATTGTATTCTCTATTCAAATAATTATCAATATTTTTCCCATTACATCATAACTCAACTACTTGATGACCTTATTTTAAAAACTTAAAAATTTTATAGTTCCTTTAAGACAATATCCACTATGATTCTTTCGCCACTTTGAAAATAAGGAAACATTCAAATTCCATTCACCATAATTTTAATATTTTCCCTTCAAATCCATTTATCATTTCTTTTCAAAATCATAATATGTATTTGTGACATAAACATCTAGTTCTACCTTAATAGAGCAATGCATAATCTCTTCCTATATATTGGACTCACTTATAGTTAGTTCCCATTGAAGACTTGGTTTCAATCCACTGAAGAATTTATCAACACTACATTCAGTTTGGATGACAAAGCCGAAGCATACAATGCATTCCTTGAAAAATTAACCTCGTATGTACCAACAAATTAATCATACTTTTTCTTAAGCTCAATAAACTCCTTTTCCATCTTTGTTTGAAGAATATTAGAAATGTACTTATTGAAAAATAAGCTCTTGAACTCATCACATTCCATGGATTCAATTTCATCTTGAAACATTGTTGTTCCAATCATCGATGTATTGAAAATATCTTTTCAATGATGCTGATACAATGTTCAGCAACAAGTGGATCAGAAGACCCACTGAACGAAGGTTGACGTTGCCTCATAATGGGATAAATAGAATATTGGTCTCTTCTCTGCTCATTTGGATGTCAAGAATGATTAATATCTTATGTAAGTATAAAAATATGATTTTTCAGTTCATCTCCCATATCATTTTTTGTTCATGGGGACAATCCTTTCTTTGACCATTGCATTTATCATTAACACAGTTCCTTCAGGTTCCATCTATTTTCTAAAATCCCAAATAAAATTGTTAGAGGAAAAACTCATACTAGGAAAAACATATTCAAGGGGGGGTACTTTCAATCTCTAACATATTAATATTAATCATAAGTTATTCATTATTGTTATCATAATTTTATGATAGTAACCTATACTTATATATAACCTTAGGGATATCCCTATACATTCCTTAGAAATATCATTGGGGATTTCACTAATTTTTTTGTGTCCTTGTTTTCTATGGATGATGTCATAAACCAACCCAAGTCGTCCCTGAACTGGTCACCCAAGCCGGCCCGCGAAATGAACCGAGAGGCGTCCCCGATACTCTCGGGCTGGAGACAAGCACCAGGGCATCAATAGAGGATGTGGGAACGATTTTGCCCAATATAAATAAATAACGCAACAAAAACTAATGCAGGGCAGCACAGAATAAAAAAACCAAATAATGCGACAAAACAAGAACAAAAGGAAATAAAACTGACCAAACACAACGCCCGAACTAACTCCAGGTGACCCCGCGGATCACTCTCCAACTCAATGGTCAAGCATCGCCCAAGGTGAGCACACTCAAACTGTAGCCTACACATCACTAAAAACAGAAAATAATTATAAGCGTGAGTATAAAAACTTAGTAGGGTAGCCCGATATCTATTCCCGATGCACAACCTTTA
The DNA here is from genome assembly GCA_963277665.1 of Viscum album. Lineage (NCBI taxonomy): Eukaryota > Viridiplantae > Streptophyta > Magnoliopsida > Santalales > Viscaceae > Viscum > Viscum album. The sequence goes on along the minus strand of OY728155.1, from coordinate 1,442,968,041 downwards.
AAATAAAAGAAATGACATTTCATGTTTGAACTACAATTCATAAAAGTAAGGGTTTCTACACGTTACACAAAAACAAAGTACGAGTCATTGTCCTTATTCATTTCTCAAAAACCCAAGTCAATTCATTTTGTGAGACGTTAGAATTTTCAATGGGAAAGTGATGTTTATTTTTTCAACGTTGTACAAAGAGGCTTAAATACATTAATTTGAAAACCCTTTTTTTAAACCAAGTCAGAAAAAGTTTACCACTTTCCAAGAAAAACGATGCACAAAGTAAGTACACAACAATGGAAATGTAGAAATACATACAAGTACCAAAACATCACTGTAAATAACTGAAAACCAACAGACATAGGTGAACCGAGGTGATCCTGAACAATCCAGAACATACCATACATGTGACTCATCCTAAAGGAATTCCCTAACATGATGATATCATGATGCCCTAATGCTCAGCATAGCCCTACATGGCCTAACCGAGGGGCCCAATCCCCATAGCAGCAATAACATAGTATTCCCCTGCTATGGGGCCACCAGCCAGTGCGTAATCTAACTAGTTTAGCAATCGTTCTCATAAAATTCACTCAATATGCCAGATTCCCATGTCTCAAGTATTTAAAAAGGGGGGGTAAGCCAATAGATGTCAGCCGAGTATCCAATCACTTACATATATATAATAATAATAATAATGCACAACAGACATCACCATGACCCACTCCCTGGGACAACCTCTTTTCTTTAGACTACTCGAGCACCTGAGAGCCTCTAAGCATGCCTCCCAAATAATCAGTTCCAACCAAGGAAGCAGAGTTACCGTAGGCGGGTTTTTTTCAAAATATATTCATTGTTTTCCATAATGTTTCAAACCAGCATTAAACACATTTCGCAATCACCATTTTAAAAAGAACCAAAATGCTTGTTCATGCCTCAGAAGAGATCCGTTATCATTAAAACCAAAACCACATTTTAAATTCTGTGAATTAGTTTTAAATTACAAACGGACATTCTTTCAATTCTTGGTGTCCGTTCGTCATGAAAATATTTCAAGTGTCATGTATAAAATAAACGAAACTTTTTTACAAAACTAAACCAAACCATTTTTTTTTCAAATAAACCGTAAGAGCCAACCGGGAATTTCATTGAACACGAGGTGTGTAATATTTAATAAGAAATCCATATTTATCACATAACAAGGTATAAAACACCACTTTTCATACCAGACAGTTAATCCACGGATCATACATCAATAGTTATTAACTAAATGAGGTGAAAAAAGAAAGAAATGTGTGAATCTTTAATTAAAAAGGGATGTAAAAAGTGGAACTCCTACCTTGAGGCCAAGGCGCGACGATGGTGCAAGATTGAAAAGAAGGCGCGGTGATGGCGCTCACTCAGAAACGCCCCGCGTGGGTCCTAAAAGTCAAACCGACCCAAAGTAATATTTAATTAAAAAAAGCTCTCATCGTCCCAATGTAATATATATATATATATTTATATTTATATCCAATAAATATATCAATAAAGAATAAATAAAAATAGATATACCAACAGGGGGTGACGGGGTTCAGGACAGCGCCTGGGCTACTGTTGCGATGAGGGCTGAGTCCAGGGGAGGTCGCTAGGTGTGGGTGAGCTGGACAGAAGGTCGGCCGGCAGAAGGGACTGCAGCACAGTAGTGGACAGATGGTGTCGGGGCGCCGACTGCTGGAGAAGGAGGGATAGAGCGGGTGTAGCATGCAGGACAGGGGGTGCCAGGGTGGGTGGAGCACGCAGGGCTGGCAGCAGGTGGATGCTAGTAGTCCTGCGCTGAAGGAGAGGGTGGTCGGGCGGTTCTACTGGGTGCGGTGACGGACAGGAAGTGAGCTGGGGGTCCGGCTGTGCAGGTGGAGGAGAGGAGGCAGGGCGGCGCTGGTTGTGGGAGGAGCCGGAGCAGGCTGGACTGCGCGCACTAGTGCAGGCCGAAGGCAGTAGGGGGGGTGCGAGGTGCTGGGGCTTCGCAGGTTGCAGCGACGGACAACACTGCTAAGGGACGGATTGCCGGGTCTGTTGGGGCGTGCGCATGAAGGGGAGGAGCTGGCTGCTGGAGGAGTGGAGAACCGGGTCTGTTGGAGAGTGCACATGCAGGGGTGGAGCCGGCTACTGGATGAGAGGAGAATCAGGCATGCAGATTGTTGTCATGCTGCGCAGCAGCGAATAGAGAAGGGAGCGGGGGTCGTGTAGCTACAGTGCTACACAGCAAGAAAGAGGTCCGCCAACTGTTGGAGGAGACCGGGAGGCCGAGTCACACCGAGTGCAGAAGAAAGGGCCAAAGATGCGTGAAGAAGGGAGAAAAAACGGTTCAAGGAGCATCCGCGTGGAAGAAGAACAAAATGAGGGAATAAAATAAAGAAGAGAAGAAAATAAGTAGAGAAAGAAATGAAAATATTAATAATAATAATATTAAAATAACAATAATAAAAATAATAATCTTCAAAATGATAAAATTAATAATAATAATAATAATCTGAAAAATAATAATATCTATTAATAATAAAATAAAAAATAATAATAATAATTGGACTCCTTTCATTTCAATAATAATAACAAAAATTATAAAAACGCCACGCATTTGCAAGGGCGAAGCCGCGCGGTGTCGCGCTCTGCCCGTGTGTCCAACGACGTCACCCAAAATGTGCATTTTTTAATCAAAAGCCCAGAAACATCATCAGGGACTCACTCCGGGCCTTGGAAAAATATTCAAAAGTAAAAAAATAATTAAATTAAATTAATATATAAGGGTCAGGGTGTGACAATTCTCCCCACCATAACACTTTCTGTCCTCGGAAAGCCACGATACTATCCAGCTGGTTGATCAACACTTAGGGATTCCACATGACACAATCCAACCTCTTAACACATGGATGTTTCATCATCCACCAAACAGACTTAAACCTATTGCCCGAATCAAAACAACATCAGTGGGGAGGCCTGAACGGACTCCCCACCATAAGAATTCAACTAGTACTTGGACCAGGTCTTACTCAGGCTGAAAGAAACACACCAAGAACACTTAAACCGGTCAGTTATGCCTGAAAGGATTAGGATATGAACTTAAAAATCCGTAAGAACCCACAAAGGCACAAACAGTGGAATTGCGCGAGGGATAATTCCATCAGGATCATGTTTCAAGATGAGAATTAAACGACCAAGAATCCACAACAGACATGCTTAAAATTGTCTCACCGCAATGATAGAGGCACAACCTTAACGATGATTCTTAGAATTCCCCCGGGGTTCCTGACTACGCACCGGCCTCACATCGTGGCCATTTGGCTGGAGCTCTAATGGGTTAAGCATCTACTGCCATGCAATCAGGTTCTGGTAATCCCTATAAGGAATATACATCTTTTAATTTGACAAAGGAAAAGGCAAATTTTTTGAAATGAAAAACCACGCTAACATTGAAAACCAGATTTTCATCAAACCCCACAACATTCCCAATGATTTCAAACCCAAAACAACACCCGTACAACAGCCATGACAAAAGATCCATTACACTGGAAGGAAACATACATAAGAAACTGTAAACAAAAACCCCACATTACATCACTTCTGAGAACATCCTATGCGACTCTTTCTAGTAATACATTGATAGAATCGCTGTAAATGACCCACACCTCCGCAAACATGATAGGGCTTCGGAACACTTGGGCATGATGACCTCTTGTGACCCAACTTGACACACTGGTAACACACGAAGGTCTCCTGCTCCAAAGAGGGTGATGAAAGATACCGAGGTCTTTTGATTCCACGACCTTCTTCATCGAATTTCAATCGCTTACTCATCATCTTGTTGGAAGTTTCCCCACTACTCCCGAGAATTGACGAAGGAAGGACCACTTCGAGCACTCCTGTCATCATGGCTTCGACATGAAAAGCTTGTCTCGCCACATCGGCAAATGAAGTTTAATTGGACGCTAGCACATTCGATTGTAAATCAGGGCGGAGACCCACCTCGAAGCGTTGAGCCTTCATGGAGTCATCTATAGCATACCCTGAATCATAAGGGACTAGCTCCACAAAGCGCTGGAAATATTCTTACACGGATCTATCACGCTACTGTAAACAACACATCCCCATCCTTTTCCTCACTCTTTCTTCTTCAGAGATAAACTGACAAATAAATGAAGCCTTGAACAACTCCCTTATAAGCCCTTGATGGGGCTTGTTCTGAGACACCGACATCCACCACGCCCATGGCGAACCTTCAAGCATGAAGGTCGCAAACATGTCCTTCAACGACTCAGGCAACTCAACGAGGTCAAAGTCCCTTTCAATATTCCTCATCTACTCCTCTACTACATAAGGGTCTGCTTTCCCATAAAAGAGAGGTGGATATAACTTCCGAAACTCAAGCAAAAAATCCTTAGGTTGATCAACCGCACGACGATCAGCCATCAAAGTTTCAAGTGATAACCACTAGACAAGAAAGCCAAAAACGCAATCAAGGCCTACTCAATAAATGAAAATTCACAAAATAAAACACCACATAGGTAAAATTCTATAAAAACAGAGAAACATGCTATCATAACATCAAAACATTTCTTTTTGAAAACATTTTTAATTTAAAACAAGTATAGTGGGTTAGACCATCGCCCTTGGTATTCTTTAGAGTCTCACTCACATGCATGTCTCTATGCCACCCCAGGCATCCATCTGCCATACCAGACATCCGTCCACATTTCCGCATATCACTATGCATGTGAGCATCCTTATGAACACCAAGGCCAAAAACAAAAAAAAAACATTTTTTTCCAAAACAAATCATTCATCCCATTTTAAAAAATAACCATTTTTCTCAAAACCTACTTTTTTATTCTAAATTTTCAAAAGTCTAGAGAAACCCAAAATAACTCAATAGGGAACTAGTGTCAGTGAGTGACTTGACCACAAGGTTTGCGGCCATATGCCAATCATGTCACCGACATAGAGAGTATTTTTGGACCATGATCCTAGCTCCACGTGGCATGCCAGACCGTGCAACTTAGGAGGACTATTAGCCCAACTCTCTTTGTCGTATCCCAATAACAAAACACTCTATAAAAACCCAAAAAAATAATTAAATTAGACTTCCCATGGAATCCAGAGGATCAGAACAAGCAAGAGTTCGCAACGCTCATCCTGCACTTACCCCTCGAGTCCCAACAATCCTACTTCATCTTCCTTGACATCCCAAATAACATAGGGTGCTCTGAAAAGCGAGGTTCGCTAAGAGATGACCTCCTCTGATACCATTTTTTCACAAACCAACCCAGGTCGACCCTGAACCGGTCTCTCGAGCCGGTCCGCAACATGACCCAAGAGGCATTCTGGATCCTCCCTTGCTGGCGAAAAGCACAAGGGAATCAATAGAGGTTGTGGGAATGATTTTGCCCAATACAAATAAATAAACCAGCAAAAAAATAATGTAGAGGAATGCAGAATAAACAAACCAAAAAAATTGAATAAAAAAGAACAAAAAAAAAATAAAACATTCCAAACACGACGCCCAAACTAAATCCGTGTGACCCAGCGGGTCACTCTCCAACTCAACGGTCAAGCCTCTCTCAAGGGGAGCACACTCAAGCTGTATCCTGCACAATACTAAAAACCGAAAAGAACTATAGGATTGAGTATTAAAACATAGTAGGCTAGCTCAATATCTATTCCTAATGCACTACCTTTAAAATATAAGAAACATCATTTCATGTTTGAACTACAATTCATAAATGTAAGGTTTTTTAAACGTTACTCAAAAAAAAGTATGAGTCATTGCCCTTATTAATTTCTAAAAAACCCAAGTCAATTAATTTAGTGAGACCTTAGAATTTTCAAAGGGAAAGTGATGTTTATATTTTCAAAGTTGTACAAAGAGGATTAAATAATTTCATTTGAAAAATCTTTTTTTTTAAACAATGTCAAAACCAGTTTACCACATTCCAAGAAAAACGATGCACAATAGTAAGTAAACAACAAGGGTAATGTAGAAATACATACAAATACCAAAACATCACTAAAAAAAACTTAAAACCAACAAACATGGGTGAACATATGAGATCATTAACAATCCAGAACATGCCATACATGTGACTCATCCTGAAGGCATGCCCTAACTTGATGATATCATGACGCCCTAATGCTCAACATAGCCCTACATTGCCTAACAGAGGGGGCTAATCCTCATAGCAGCAATAACATGAATTCCTCTGCTATGGGGCCACTAGACAGTGTGTAATCTATCTAGTGTAGCAATCATTCTCAGAAAATTTTCTCAATATGTCAGATTCCCATGTCTCAAGTATTTAGAAAAGGGGGGTGAGCCAACTGAGGCCATCCGAGCATCCAATCACATACATATATATAATAATAATAATAATGCACAGCAACCATAACCCCGAGCAACTCCCTGGGACATCTTCTTTCCTTTAGACTACTCGAGCACCCGAGAGCCTCTAAGAATGGCCTCCCAAATAATCAGTTGCAACCAAGGTAGTAGAGTTACCCTAGGAGGGTTTTCATCAAAATATTTTCACTATTTTTCATAGAGATCCAAACGAGCATTAAACACATTTCACAATCACGACATTAAAAAGAACCAAAACGCTTTTTCATGCTTTAGAAGAGATCCTTTATCATTAAAACCAAAACCACATTTGAAATTCTGTGAATTAATTTTAATGGCCAAACTGGCATTCTATCAATACTAGGTGTCTGTTCGTCAAGAAAATGTATCAACTGTCATGTATAAAATAAACAACACTTTCTTACAAAACCAAACCATCCATTTTATTTTCCAAATAATTCGTAAGAGACAACCGGGCATTTAATTGAACATGAGGTGTGAAATATATAACAAGAAACCCCTATTTATCACATAACGAGGTACAAAACACCACTTTTCACACCAGACAGTTAAGCCAAGGATCATGCATCAATAGTTATTATTTAAAAGAGGTGCGAAAAGCATGAAATACGTGAATCATTAATTAAAAATTCAAGTGAAAAGGGTAACTCCTTCCTCAAGTCCAAAGCGCGACGACGGCGCTAGCTCGAAATGAAGGCGCAGTGATGGCACTCACTTAGAAATGCCCCGCGCGGGTCCTAAAAGTCAAACCGACCCAATGTAATATTTAATTAATATAAAAACTCATCATCCCAATGTAATATATATATATATATATATATATTTATTTATTTATATCCAATAAAAATATCATACGATCCTAAATAAAAAGAGATATACCAACAGGGTGGAGACGGGGCTCAATACAGCGCCTGGGCTGCTGTTGTGAGGAGGGCTGAGTCCGGGGGAGGCCGCTGGGCGTAGGTGAGCTGGACAGAAGGTCGGAAGGAGGAAGGGACTTCTGTGTGACAGCGGACAGAGGGTGTCGGGGCACCAACTTCTGGAGAAGGGGGACTGGAGCGGGTGGAGAACGCATGGAAGGGGGCACCGGAGTGGGTGGAGCATGTATGGATGGCATTAGGCGGATTCTGGGAGTCCTACGCTGAAGGAGAGGGTGGTCGGGAGGTTCTGTTGGGTGCGACGATGGACAGGAAGGGAGATGGGGATCCGCCTGTGCAGGTGGAGGAGAGGAGCCGGAGCAGTGCTGGCTATGGGAGGAGCCGGAGCAGGCTGGACTGCGTGCACTAGTACAGGCCGAAGGCGGTAGGGGGAGGTGCGAGGTGTTGGGGCTTCTTGGGTTGTAGCGGCGGACATCGCTGCTAAGGGAAGGAGAGACAGGTCTGTTGGGGAATGCACTTGTAGGGGAGGATCCAACTACTGGAGGAGAGGAGAACCGGGTCTGTTGGCGCATGCGCATGTAGGGGAGGAGCCGACTGCTGGAGGAGAGGAGAACCGGGCGTGCGGGTTGTTGTGCTGCTACGTGTCAGTGAATAGAGAAGGGAGAGGGGGTCATGTAGCTACGCTGCTACGCAGCTATGAGGAGGTGTGCCAACTGCTGGAGGAGACCGGGAGGCTGAGTCACAGCATGTACAGAAAAAAGGGTTAAAGCTGCATGAAGAAGGGATAAAAAAAGGTGCAAGGAGCATCCCCATGGAAGAAGAACAAAATGAGGGAATAAAAAATAAAAAATAAAATGCAGAGAAATAAATGAAAATAAAAATAATAATCATAATACTAAACTAATAATAATAATCATCATCATCTTCAAAATGATACAATCAATAATAATAATAATAATCTTAATAATAATAATAACTATTAATAATAAAATACAAATAATAATAATAATTGGACTCCTTTAATTTCAATAAAAATAATAAAAGTAATGAAAATTCCACACAATTGCAAGGGCGAAGCCGCGCGACGTTGCGCTCCGCCCGTGCATCCAACGACATCACCCAAAATGCTCATTTTTTAATCAAAAGCCCATAAACCACATTCGGGACTCACTCCGAACCTTAGAAAAATATTAAAAAAAAAATAAATTAAATTAAATTAATATATAAGGTTCAGGGTGTGACATACGACTAATCCTTCAATCTGATACAATCCATAGACACCCTTTCTTGATGTACATTGACATCACATATCCATTTCGGAATACAAAATAAATGAAATAGATGAATTCAAGAATACAATATTATTTTATTTCCATTGGATTTTCAGAACTCAATCTTTCAATCAATGTGAACGATCTTCAACATCTCCCATAATGATCTTACACTTTTGTTTTCCAACCCAAATCCTTTCTTTATATCATCAGGAAAAGAAAACATATAAAAGGTGATCTCAAATGCTCAGTAAGAGTGAACATGGAGAACATAAAATAAACCATAAACACTTGAACATAAAAACATAATCTTAAGGTTTAAATATCAAAATTTTGAGCAATGACATAAATCGTGGATGTACACATGGAATGGATCAAAAAATAACATTAACCATGATAGAATAGAATTTTTATAAAACATGTAATTGTGGGAAACTAGTAAGGACATATTTTAATTTCCATAGTAGCAAAGGCATTGCTACCATGACCATCATAGTGGACGATTTCCATTATTGAACCGAGTTAACTTGATGTTCTATCTATGTATTACAGAAGCATATTTAATTACCATTCACATCATGTATAATTAATGAGATATAAATCCATACCCAATATATTATATGGAAATATAGGTTCCACCAATATTATAACAAAACCATTCTTATGTTTTCCAAAAAAACATAAATCTTTCATCATATCATAACCGAAGTAATAAAATTGGATTCTTAAACATCATGCCAACATAACATAATCCATATAAAATAAATTGACATCATAAAAATAATTCGATCATAAAAATAATAAAATAAAATTAATACTAATGATAGAATCATAACCCTATGTCATATTAGATGGAAAATAATTTTTATAAAACAGAAGAACATTATTCTTGAGGAAAATACCCATTCTTCTTAAAATCGTTTTATTTTCACAAAATATCGTAAAATTATAAAAGAAAACAATTGAACAAAAATTTATCAGAAATCGTGTTGGGGAAACATCATTGAAATAAATTGATATTAAGATGTACAAATCTGTTAATGTCGTATTGGTTAAAAACATTTTCCTTGTACTTTAACAAAAAATGTCAAAAAGGACCTATTGTGGAAAATTAATATAAGATTCCATCAAAAAATGGTAGTAAAAGTAAAAAATAGATTAAACTGACATTAAAAATACAGATAATAATAGTAAATATTTTATTAAAATAGTTCTATAAATAATAGTAATTGATAATAAATATATCCCCAATAAATACTTACATATAAATAATCTCATATAGTAAAGAAAAAGAAATATTATCCATTACCATACGTCCAATTTCATATGTATGTGTCTGATCCTCTTATATAGTGGGTTTCAAAGTATTATTAACTTGTAACAGAACCATTAAAATATTTATGATATCAGTTTTGATTCAATTATGACTTTATATTACCCATTCATTTGTCAATTGCATGTTAATGCAACGTTTTGTGCAATAATCCTTTTATTTATCGTACGTGTTCTGAATTGTTATTCATCATATTATAAATTATATCATTATATTACTACTTATATAATTTAAATAATGATTTATATGTTATATATATTCATTATATAAATATATAGGTAATATATATATAAAAAAATGGAATACATCTTTCATGGAGACACTAAACCGTACATACACATGAATGATGTTTTTATTTCCTTATTAAATTGAATGGAAGTATGTAAATGAAAAAAATATATAAATAAATATGGTATAATTATTATTTCATATAGGAAATTATTATTTATTATATATACATTATATTCATTCATTAATGGGTAACTTGGATAATTAATCTCATCGCATCGTGGAGATGGTAAATCATACATACGCACGAGCAACAATATCGTTACCATAGTTGTTGAAAGGTATTTAAGTGGATGGAGTATAATATCTCAGAACTATTTCCATATAATAATAACAAAATATAGTTAATATTTTCACCATTATACCAATCCATTAAAGTGGTGGTGAAAAACAGATCATAGCACAGCGTGGAGACGTTAATCCACATGTTTGCACGCGTAGTGATATTTTTTAATTGGATGGAACGAAGGAGAAATAGGGTTATTTCATATTTATAATAATAAATAATTATATGACAGATAATGATTTTATTGTGTTATAATGAAACAAAAAATGATGATTAAGTATAAGAATAAATAAATTTGAAATAATCGGTAGAAGAGATTACCTCTTCCTTGACATGCCTCCATTAAATTTCCTCTCAGAGAACTAGAGATGGTATTTTGAGAAGAAAAATACATATAGAATGTAACTATTTAAGTTGACTAGGGAAATGGGATGGTCTTGGATAATAATTAAAACTCAAAATGGCGTTCTGAGGAGAGAGAAGATGTTCCCTTTTATAATAGAGGAGAGGGGCACTTTAGGAATGTTCAAAAATATTATTTTTTTCTCAGCTCAATTTCGATTAAAAATGGTACATAACATATTTAATTTAAATATAATATAATGTCGGTTCTAATACCCATCACACAATTGTTTTTATAGGTTTTGAATTTTTTATCCTTATCTTTTTGGTTTTACCCTTAGTTTTACCATTTTAATCTTACCGTGATATCATGTTATTTACACATTATGGGATAATATAATTTCTATATCATTTTAAATGACCCAAAAAATTATCTTTGACATATTTGGATATATATTAGCCATTTGGTCGAATACAATATTTTTTTGGAATTTAATATCATTTAATAAGTTAATTTCTATTTTATGTTATTAATTGTGTCAAATTTTGTCACTATTCATACTTTACTTTTTTTTAAAAATCATAAAAACATGATTCATTCCAAAACATGGCTTTAAATAAAATTAAATATTTCAATATCATCAATAAAATTCAGATATGATCTTAAAAATAGAATTGTTTTAGATTTTATAATTTCATATATTTGAATCTTTTATTAATGAGGTAATCACTACATCAAAATTGTGTCATAAATAAATATATTTATCTATTGAATAATAATTATAAATAAAATCCACGACGAAGGATATTTTTTCAAATTTATAATGACTATTTATAGACATAGGTAATATTTCTATAATCATATATTAAAATCTATTTAGTGAAAGATATATGTTTTGGTTATAATTATCTTCAATTTAAATTAATTCTTATAAAATGTCATTTTCACATCCATGTGAATCCATGGGGTCCCAAAATTGGACCAAGGTTTACCATGGTGAAAAATATCTCATCCAATAGTATTAATACTTATGTTAGTGTAGTTTAATATAATTATAATATTATTTTTTACCCTTATTTTTAACAGATTTACCCTTTCACCATGGTCAATAAAATAATTACTAAAGATACTAATCAAATTGTCCAATAATAAAAGGTACCTATTTAACATTATGAACCTATTTATTTTAAATGTGGAATTTATTTTACCAATTTAAAAACACATAAAATACAGTAATTAATTAAAAATTATTTCTCTTTGTCAAAACCCAATAGCGGGTTTTTGAGAAGTAATAACTATCAAAAGATTTAAATGTGTTTATGAAAATTTAAAATTGAAATAACATAAAATGACCAAAATATTGATTAAATGATAAAAATAAAATACAATTAAACATTAAAACAATTTAAACAAATAATCTATCAATATAAAAAAATTATTTTAAAATGATGTTTTGAATTAAAATGTATTATTTTTCACTAATCATTAAAATTTGAATTATATCATAAAATTTAAAAAAACATAAAAAGTAATTCCTTATGTCCTGATTCCAAAGATGTGCTTTATGTTTTAAAATTTAACTTACAAAATTGTCAAAATCTAGATTTAAAATTGGTGATCCATTAAAAGGACGAAAAACAAATTTTTTTAAGAAAAACTTATTTTATCCAAAGAAATAAATTTTGGTTCTCATACAATGTTATATAAAATGATTAAGATGAATTATAATGTTATATAAAATTTAAAAATGTGGTTATTAGAATTAATAATGTCTAGTTTAGATCACATTAAATAATAATATTTTAATTTTATATTGTTGATCAGTGAAACTCAGCATCACATACAATGCAAGCTATCAAGGAAGGTCACTCTTGCATGTAACGCTAGCCAAGTCGTTATTGCATGCTGTGAATGTTTACATTGGTGATTCTTATAACATAATCCAAAATATGGTATATTTACACATTGAAAAAAATTCTATAATCACTATTTCATGAAATGGATTATATCAAAAGAATGTTAAATTGTGTGCAACACAAGACACAAATAGTGTTGTGTATACTGCAAGATAATAATTTGTTTCATATAGAGAAATTTAATATTGGTGTAGGGTAAAACAAAAGACATAAATGAAATTTATAATAATATTTCTCATAAAATCATGGCGTGTTACATTCCATGCATATAACCTATCCTCCATCGCCACTCCTTAGTGACACCTAGGCAGTGTCAATGCATAAGCCCGATGGACAATTTCCACTCATTAGCAGCTCCTGGAAATCTTCCATGCATGAGACCCATCCACCATTTCTTCTCAATAAAAGCACCCCAGTGAAATCTATACAAAAGTTCATTTCACCATTTTTGGTTCATTGAAACACCTGGACAACTCCCTTTTATAAGCCACATCAATAATTGCCACTACTTTGTAGCAACTAGGCTACTAACCACACATCAGCCCCATAACCCACTATGAAAAAATACGTGAACATTGATCCATGCCCTTTACAAGAAAGGTATAGAGGGAGCCTCTATGAGGATCAAAACCATCAACCATTGGTCCTGAACAATTCATGTCAGCTCACCCTTGCACCGCATGATGTTAAACTGTATTCCCCTTTCATCCTGCATGATGCTAAACTATATGATATTAAACAATGTGGGTTTTGATCCTTGTCTCAGAGACATGGAACTTAGGAAGCCTCCCTGAGGTTCAACCCCAAACACTTGTAAACATTTATGTACACTTTGTTGGAACCCAAATATTTGCACCGCCTTTAATATTGTTAGAAAAGTTCCTAATCCATATCAATGCTTAATCCCCACACGCATACCATACCCATCTATCCAATAGTGTCCCTCGTGTGATGGGCCGCTAAGCACACATAATCCCCAACATGTATCTGGGTCATTTTCAATTGTGTATAACTCTTTTCTTTTCCCTATCCTAAACAACATAGACTTTGATTCCCAACCATGGGGATACAAAAGAAACCTCTTGGATGTTCTATACCGTCACCCATGTATCCTCATGATCTCAACCATGTGCCTCTATGTTTGGGAAAGATCATGCCCCAAACTGGAGGATCATTATCTTTCATGTCCATCTCCATGCACTCCATTCTCACGGGACACAACCTCAATTGTCCCATCTCTCCACCAAACTACATGGACTTTGATCCAATCCTTCCAGGAAGGGTATGTAGGAAGTATCCCTGGGGATCCATCCCCACAATATTGTTACCTTCATGATGGTTCCATATCACACATCATCCACATCATTAATTCATCCAATATTCATCCTGATTATTACCAAATCCACCAAATCATGGTGAGATCATTCCATTCATCAATATGAATTCCCCACCTAGCATCACCCAAGCCATATCTTTTCCAAATCCCCATTAATCTATAATATTTCTTCTCTTAGTATCACTTGAGCCATCTTAGTGTGAAATCCATAAATAACACATTCAAAAAATGTTTATTTTAATCCCTATATTCTAAATAAGTTACATAGGACACCTCAAGAAGGTTCAACACTATCCAATGGAAAACCATTATGTCCCCCACCTTGGGGTCCACCACCATGAACTTCACTCAATAGCGTTTAGATCACCCTTCATCGATTGACATCTTCCCTTGTTGGAACACACCACCGTGGGACCAAATTGATTAGTAATTCTGATAAATCCATATAATATCCCCCATTATAGGGTGAACTCTCCTTTATTCTCCTTTAGTGTTGTTCAGATTTTCCTTTATTGTGTGTAATCATCGCTTTTTTGGGACACACCACCCTGGATCTGGCCTCATTGGGAATTCTAATCCATCAATCTTACAACCACCATTCTAGGTTTAACATCCCCTAATCCTGATTATGTGGTGTCTACATCAGACTTCATAGTGTGATATATATGCTTTATGGGACACATCAACCTAGTTTATCTCTTATTGGGCATTCGGATCCATCAACCCTGTAAACACTCTATATTGTCTCTCATAGGGATGTACCAATTTTATTCGCCTCCATGGGGCATTTGGATCACACTAATTCTAGAAATACAAGATATTATACTCATGGAATACCCCATGTAAATGATGGGATGCTGAGGAAATCCTCGGACACATTCCTATAACATAGAAAATCCCATGATCGACATTAGATGCGTCTATTTCTGTTCCCCTGAGATTCCCTCTTATGAGGAAGTATACAATTTACCAAATTCCCTTGCATCCAGATATTCCTAGGGAATCTTGATGTTTTCATCTACTAAAATGATAGAATGATTCCTTTACTAGACCCCATGTTATTTCACGATATAATTAGCATTATTATCTAGAATCTATGAATTGATGACATTGTGAATGATATGCATGACAAAATTCTAAAATAACTAATTTAAACCATTATTAGGAAATGAATTTCAAGGAGAAATACCCAAAAAAGGTGTTGACATACCAACATTGATTTTTGATCATGGAGAAAACATATTGGAATTGGTGATGGATGTAACCCACCTTTCATAATGCGAATGAGGGGAAACAGATGTGTTTCCTCTATATACAGATGTGCACCCCGATGAAAGCATCAAAAACACAATTTTTTTGAATAGGTTATCCCATGAAAAGGATATATATATATATATTAATGTTTTATTACATATAACATGGAATTATATGTAATATAATGTCATGTCCCTTAGACTGTGAAGGGTTCCTCGTTTGTAAATATAGGAAACTAAATTATGGGGTGAAATATTTCAATCAGGATTTTAATCCCATGTGATGCACTGACCAATTCAAGAATCCCAATCAGAGGGAGGTTCATCATGATGAGACACTTCCAGGCCTACATTGATTACTAAAATACATTAATGAAAGATCAATGGAATGTTGTGGGTGATGGATTGAAATTGAAAAATGTGGAAGAGGAGGTTGTAAATCGAGATATGGAAAACATTTAATTCAAAGGGGGATGATATTATTGATGGGTATGAACACTATCCATGGATGAAACATTGGTTTCATTATAATCTTATAAATCACTTGGATAGAAAAATAAGGGTTGAACGCTGACCTTTTTTTAGAACCAGAATCTTGAGAAATAGTTATTATAAATCTATTTGTGTGTTTGTTGGTTGGGATATAATATTTTTTGTCAAACTATGTCACTACATGGGAGAATGCTCAAACAGAAGGATAATGGGGATCCATGGTGAGAAATTTCTAAATTATGAGGAAGAATTGGGGGACCATTCAAGTGGAGTTACACAATTTATTAATTTCACTGCTGAGAATATTTATTCATTGAAGGGTGATATAATCATAACAAAGGGCCTAACCCATCACTATAGGGACCCTCAACTTATTTTTCACGTGAAAATAAGGAAATCGATAGAGGGGAATTGAGAATCATTAGGATATATGTATGATGAGATATAAATGGAAATGAAGTTCATTGATAGAATTGTTATGTGATATCCGGTCGGAAATATATATTCCATTGGGATGAGAATTAATATAATCATAGTTATTAGTATTCCGATATAAAGGACTACTGCTTAATGGAGGGGGAGGTGGTCTTCTTTGGTGAGGAAAATTATCTAATTATATATCTTAAAATAGAATATAAAAATAAACTAGATATTAATTTTATAGTAATTCATACATGTGTAACACCCCATGCTTCCACAGTACAGTTCAGTTTGAATAATACAGTAGTGTGTGTTGTACGCAACTTCGAGTTCTAACACACACCACAACCAATCAAACTAGCTGTTATGAATCGTAATACCAAATTTTTTAAATTGTATAAATTTTATCATTCAAAATGGAATTCATTTTTGGATTCTGAATATTGAAATTATCTTAGGGTAAATTTTTGGTACTTTTTAGCTAACTTTCATAATATGATGATTAGTGAAAATTACTAAATTTTTATCAAAAACAACTTTTTTAATCGAAATAATTATTATAGATAATTTATGAATTTGAGTTATTTTTGTATATAATTAGATTATATTTTTACCATTTAATCCAATGTTGGTCATTGGTCATAATTTCACATTTAAACTGAACATAAGCAAGTTCTAATCTTTTGATAGTTATTATCTCTTAAAACATGCCTTTTGTTTTAACAACAGGAATTAATTTCAAATTAATTTCTGCCAATTCTGTGTTCTGAATTTAGAAAAATGGATTCTATATTTAGAATCAGGAGGTAAAAATTTTATAAATAGTTATCTTTTATTTTTAGATATTTTGAATAATTACTTCGGTAAATATTTTATTTACCATGGTTAAAGGGTATATCCGGTAAATAAGGGTAAAAAATAATATTATAATAATAATAATTTACCCTAAAACATGTCCTAACTATATTGGTTGATACATGTCCTACAATGGACATATTTGGGTAGATTTGTAGACCCCATGGATCCACTTTTTCGGGATAATGACACTTTATATTAATTAAGTTAATGTAAATACAACAATGGCCTAAGAAAATATCTTTTAGCAAAACAATTTATTACATAGGGTTATATTAGTTATATTTTTGAAAATAAATATTCATTCGAAAGATAGAAATATTTCCTAAATAAATTTATTTTGTTTATAATTTTTAGACATGGAATAAATAAATTTATTTATGACACAATAATGATGCAATATTTTACTTATTAATGAATGAATCAAATAATTAGTATTATAAATTTCAAAATAAATATAATATGAAAGTTTTGATGACATAAAAAAAATTTATTTGTTAAAATGAAATGTTAGGATTTATGAAAATAATTTGTTTTGAATTAATAAAGTTGTTAAGACTTTAACAAAAATCAATTATTAAACAGTGTCAAAATTGACATAAGAGAGTTTTTAAAACAAATATTATATTGTTATTTGATATTCTAATCCTAAAAATCTAATGTTAGGACAATGGACTTATTTAATGATTGGTGTATCATTGATGTACCACTTGGGGGTCGGTTGGAAGTTTATAGTTTGTTTATTAACAATATGATATAAATATACAAAGAGACATGGAAAATGTCAAACTAGTTAACTAATAGTTAAATCTAAAAGATAAAGTTAATATAGTGACCCAAACCTATATAAAACCTATTGGTTGAGTGGTTTTCGACCTATCCCCACCTTATCCTTTAAATAATCCACTTTTGAGCCAGTATAAAATGAAAATTAATTTATTATAAAATAATACTTCAAACTTTTCCTAAGGTGCCCCTCACCCCTCTTATAAAAGGGCACACCGCCTTCCCACTAATTCACACCATCAAAGCCTTTTTGCTCGGCCAACCCCTGCCCAAATATTCACTCAACTTCCATCAATTCAACCTAGATGCCTTATTTTTATCATAAATCCAACCTACGGATCCATTTTGATCAAATCAAAAGGAAGAAAACGAAGAAGAGGTAATGTTTTCAACGCCCTCTTTAAAGTTCCTTTCTTCTACAACTTCATCTTTATTTGTTATTTCCAACCTAAAATAACAACTTGAGTATCTTCTGTGTAATTTGATGTTATTATAAATATGGTAAAAATATATTCAGTATTCTATCCATCATTTGAATGACATGTCACCATAGATGTGTACGTACGGCTTACCGTCTCCACGTCGTGGTGTAATTGTTATTCAAAATATTATTATTTGGATGGGTGTAATAATGATGTGTAATTGAACTAAATAATAAATATAACATGATAATTATTATTTATATATAATATAACATCCAATTATATATTATTTTAATATTAAAGAATGATATTGTCGCATGTGAGTGCGTACGGACGACCGTCTCCACGAACGTGATGAGATTCATTACCCATTGTATCCATTCAAGTCTAATTGTCATTTTATTATTGAAACTAATTATTAAGGACTTTATATCACTAGTTATATGAATAATATACAACCAATCCATAACAAACATGACTTATGTTAAAAAAACATTTAATAGAAAATGAGTATGTTAACACCCGAAACGATGATAATACTAAGTTATTATTAACAAAGAAATGTTAGAAGATCATATATGATATCATATTAATGTATATGAATATTGTATAATTATTAAAAATTAATTATCCATTATACAGGAGGCTATCCTACCCTCAACCAATGAAAAGTACAAGGTAAGGGTTTTTTTCACAATCTCTTCATTATTTGAGGTTGTTTATACGTAATTATCTTCTAGGACCTCTTTATCCTCCACATCCATGTTTCTTAAAAATGTATTTCAAATCATTCTTACTATTTTACAGACTATTGGTTGAATGAATTAATACCGTTTTCTGAATTTTTATAAGATTTTTATAAAGGAATATTTCCGTCGTTTTCCAAACAAGGTCCTTTTTATCCTTTTCGACAAAATTAAGGTAATGATGTTTTTTTAAAATATACAGCGGGTGCAGTTATTTTAATCCATTATAAAATCTTCGAAGCCTACCTTACAAGATTATAAGAATATTTTCAATGTAAACCTTTTATTTTATAATTATGTGACATTTAAATGATTTCAAAAAAAGAGATAATTCTCTCAAATAGTTTTGATTTCATCTATGTCAACATCCATTGATGGATATTAAGCTTATTTTATGTTGATTTATTATGACATAAAACCTCCATATTGTATTGAAGGTTTTGTGATATGTTTGACTGTGGATGTGTTATTTTTATACCATTCATGGTTTATGGATAAAGTATTGACATTTTGTATGCTAGTTTTAATACAAATTTTTATGTTATGTTTAAACCTGTTTATATGAGGAATGCATTGGACATAATAAGTGACGGGTGGAGCCCGCTATAGCTCCTCGATTCATCGGTAGGTCTCATGAGACAAACTAGTGACTTGGTATAAGGACATGACAAAATATTATTTGTAGTCTTGGCACAACACCTTGACTATGTGGTTATGCTAGTCTGGCATTATGCATTCCATCATTATGAAAGTGGTTATTGATATTGCATGTGATTAGTTGACTTGAATAATATCCATGTTAATACGTAAATGGAATTATTTCATTTTATTTCTTCCATATTGTACTGAAGTTTTTGTTTAAAATCCTTTTGTTTTAGTTACACATTTTTCTAAATGTTTATGCTTATTTATGAATGTTTTCGCTATATTGTTATCCTTACTGGGCATTTGATTTCACCCCATTCTATGTTTTATTTTTCCTAGGATGTGAAGAAGTATTTTATGAATGACCCGCAGGGGTAGTATAAGGGGATATGAGTGTGGAGACAAAATGTCATTTTAGTTTTCAATTTATGATATAATGTAATCTTTATGAATGTATCTAGTGATTCCAAGGCTACTAAACTAATCGGTCTTTTAGGACTTGATCTTTTGGGATCATACCAATCTTATGTAATAACGCTCTGACTCTGGGTAACTGGGGTCAGGGCGTTACAGTTGGAATCAGATGAAGTTTAGTATAATCCTTGGAAGCTATATTTAGAAAAACTCTGAATAGAGCACATAGTCCTAAGATAGAATTTGAGGATTAGTATTGAAGAGCTTCCAAAATTTTGGTATCGTAGATATTTTGTGAGTTTTCCAAGCAGTACATCCCTTTCTGGATACGAGCAGGTAGAGGTGGCTCTAGCATAGATGTAACTAGGGGTAAAACCCGAAAACACCACTTTGAGCTGGACACGAATGGGTACTAGTGCAAGACAACATGCCTCGCTGCACTCTTGGTTACGACACTCATGGGTGATATGCTTAGGATAATTCTCATTTTCCTTACTAACCATTATAAAGGGTTTATGAGTATATACTTCATCAAAGAAAACAATTTTATTATTATGGATTATATTCATAAGTTGTTCAATTTATGTTAGATATTTTACAAGATTGGAATTATTCATTGCAATTCATAAACTAACCTAGTGTATGCCATTTTATAGAAATGGCTCCCAGAAGAAGGAACCTGGACTCCATCAATACATATGATCCCAATAGAAAGAACGATCATATCTTCCACGGTATTAAGCCAACATTTAGAATGGAAATAGTCTCTCATGTTTTCTCAACATATGAATATATAGTATCATGTGTTAATAAGATAAGAAAATAATTCTATGAGTCCTATGGATTTGAAGGGAATAAAGAGAAGAAAAGGCTGGAAGAGAGAAAGATGGATAAAGGGAAGAGGGAAAAGAAGAATTTTCCCATGTGTGATAACTTTGGAAAAAACACCCTGGAACATTTTTGAAGCGAATGGGAGTTTGTTAAGTGTTGAGAAAAAGGACACCAAGTACGTAATTGGAAGGGTACGAAAAAGTTTTCAAATGTACAATGCTTCATCTGTAAGGAGTGGGGACACTACGCGAACCAATGTCAAAATCATCAGAGTATGCCCCAAATGATGCTATTGGATAATAATCAAGTTATGATACTACCACAGATGAAGAATAATGAATAGTTTTATTATGTTGATATTATAAGATTATATCATTTGAGTGTTGTATCAACAATATACTGGTTATATGAATTATGGAGATAAATAAGGATTGTACTATAGTACTATTTTATAAAGGATTTTAGATTATATGGTTCTAAGAAAACAAACTTTATAGTGAGCTACACTTTTGGTAAAATACATTGTTGAAGGAAAGGTAATCCTTAATATGGTCCCGATAATGAGGTAGTGATTTTTGAATAAGATATGGTTGATTTGAATAAATTATATTGGATATTCCTAACTACCTTGAAACTGATTAATAATTCTTCATTTTTGGAGTTTATTACATTTTAGGATAGAAGGATTATATCCATTATTCTATAAAGAATAAGGGAGCATGAATGTAATCAATAATTTTTTATGGTAATTCGGGATATTACCATGTTTTAAAATAATACATGATGAAAGTGTTCACAAGTTATTACAAGAAAAAAATGATCTTCATTTTGTTTAAATTCATTATAAATTTTTGGAATGTGATTTTTGATAATAGTATTTTGGATAAATCTAGTTTGTGATTATTTTTGGATTTCCATAAAAGGACAATTCGGAGGTCGTCTGGGAACCCATCACATCTGGTAGGGCTGCGAGACTTGAACTCGCAACCGAAGGGTGACAAGGGTGTATCACCTACCACTGGCCCATGTGATGTCCTGGATTGAATAATGAAGTTTTTTAAAAGGTCTGGTAGATGAATTATAAATTCATTTTTTTGGAACCCTATATGAATAAGTTAAATGGAATATTTTTTTATGTTCTACTATATTTTTGAGTTAAAGATGAGTTTTTGGTAGAATTTAGTGAAAGGATGGAACTATACATGTCAAGTTTATATATATATATATATATATATTATTTTATTTTATTAAGAAATTATTTCTTAATCATTAGGTAAGGGATCTTAAAACAAATAATGTGTTATCCTAATAAATTATGTTTTGTTGAACAAATGATATTTTAACTTATCATAGATTGATGGCATTGAGGCCCTCAATTCTACAATTGTTTTTGACTGATGACCAAAATCACACCCTATAAATATTTATGTTTATCCTGAAATTATGTGCCTCTAATTTCCACCAATTTTCTCAAAATTGAGGTCATAATTTGGTGTTGATCCTTTCAGTTATCTTTTCCTCTTATTAAGACAAAATTTCATTAACCCAATTTCAGATGTGAGTTTTCCCACATAGATATATTCTATTTTCAACCTTTTATTTTCGATGAACAATATAAAATTGAGAGGACTCGATTTATTAAAGGAGGGGAGAATGTAACACCCCAATATTTCACGGTACATATCTCTTTCTATAACATAGTAGCATGTGTTGTATGCAACTCGAGTTCCTTACACTCACCACAACCAATCAAACTAGCCGTTATGAATAGTAATACTCACTTTTTGAAATTTTATAAATTTTAACATTCAAAATTGACTTCTGTTTTGGATTCCGAAAATTGAAATTAGATTAGGGTGAATTTTTGGTACTTTTCGGATAACTGTCATATTTTGATGAATAGTGGAAATTACTAAATTTTAATCAAAAACAACATTTTTAATCGAAATAATTAATAGTGATAAATTATGTATTTGAGAGATTTTAGAATATAATTAGATTTTATTTTTTACCATTTAATCCAATGTTGGTCATTTGACATAATTTTACATTTAAACTAGACATAAGAAAGTGCCAATCTTTTGATAGTTATTATCTCTTAAAAACATTCTTTTTGTTTTAACAAAAAAAATTAATTTTAAATTAATTTCTACCACTTATGTGTTTTGAATTTAAAAAAATGGATTCAAAATTTAGAATCATGAGTATTAAATTGTATAAATTGGTAACTTTTATATTTAGTCATTTTGAAAAATTTCATTGGTAAATATTTTATTTACCATGGTTAAAGGGTAAATCCTGTAAATATGAGTAAAAAATAATATTATTATAATAATAAATTACCTTAAAACGTGTCCTAACCCTATTGGTTGATACATGTACGACCATTGGCATCTTGTGGTAAATTTTGGGACAACATGGATCCATTTGTTAGTGATAATGACACTTTATATTAATTAAGTTAAAATATATACAAAAATGGCATAAGCATATATCATTTAACAAAACAAATTTTTACATAGGGTTATATATGTTATATTTTCGACTATAAATATTATTTAGAGAGATAAAACTATTTCCTACATAATGGTATTTTGTTTATAATTTTTAGACATTGAATAATTAAATTTATTTAGGACACAATAATGATAGATTATTTTCTTTATTAATGAATGAATGAAATAATTAGTATTCTAAATGTTAAAATAAATATAATTTAAAGTTTTGATGACTTAAAAAACATTTATTAGTTAATATGACATGTTATAATTGCTTAAATAATTTTTTTTCGAGTTAATAAAGTTTTTAAGACATTAGAAAAAATCAATTATTAAATAGTGTGAAAATTGACATAAAGGTGTTTCTAAACCAAATATTATATTATTAATAGATATTCTATTCCTAAAAACATAAGGTTCAGACAAAAGACTTATATATTGATATTTGTATCATTAATAGACCCCTAGGGGGTCTCTTGAATTTTTATAGTAAGTTTATTACCTATATAATATAAATATACAAAGAGACAAGATAATGTAAAAGTATTTAACTAATAGTTAAATAAAAAAGATAAAGGTAATATAGTGACCCAAACCAATATAAAACCTGTTGGTAGAGTGTTTTTCAACCTATAACCACATTATACTTTAAATAATCTACTTTTTGGCCATTATAAACGAAATATAAATTTATTATAAAATAATATTTCTAGCTTTTTCTAAGGTGCCCCTCACCCCTCTTTTCAAAAGGCACACCCCCTTCCCTCTAATTCACATCTTCAATGGCTTTTGTCTCGTCCAAACCCTGCCAAAATATCCACTAAACTCTCCTCCCTTTATCCTAGGGGCCTTATAATGATCATAAATCCAACCTATGGAGCCCTTTTGATAAAATCTAAAGGAAGAACCCGAAGAAGAGGTAATGTTTTAACCACCATGTTTCAAGTTCCTTTCTTCTTCAACTTCTTCATTATTTGTTATTTACATTATAAAATAATAAATCCATCATATTCTATATACTGTGATGTTATTATAAATATGGTACAACCATTTTCAGTATTCTATCTATCCTTTGAAAGACATGTCACCATACATGTGTACGTACTGCTTACCGTCTCCACGTCATGGGGTAATTGTTATTCAAAACATTATTATTTGGATGGGTATAATAATGATCTGTCATTAAAGTAAATAATAAATATATCATTATAATGATTCTGTATATATGATATACCATCCAATTATATATTATTTTAATATCAATATAATGATATTGTCGCTCGTGAGTACGTACGGACTACCATCTCCACGAACGTGATGAGATTCATACCCAATTGTATCCATTCAAGTGTAATTGTCTCTTGATTATTAAAACTAATTTTTAGGTACTTGATATCATTCTTTATATTAATAATATAAAACCTATCCATAAAAAACACGACTTATGTAAGTAATCATATAAAATAAAATGATTAAGTTAACACCCAAAACGATGATGATACTTAGATATTATTAACAAAGCAATGTTAAAAGTTCATATATGATATCATATTAATTTATATGATTATTGTATAATTTAATAACAATTATTTAACCATTATATAGGAGGTTAACCTAACATTGACCAATGAAATGTACAAGGTAATGGTTTATTTCACAATCTCTTCATTATCTGAGATTATTTATATGTAATTATCTACTGGGACCTCTTTATCATCCACATCCATCTTTTTTAAAAATGTATTTAAAATCATTCCTAATATTTTACAGACTATGGGTTAATGTCATTTAAAACCTTTTTTGATTTTTTATAAGATTTTTATAAAGGAATCCTTCTGTCATTTTCCAAACGAGGTCCTTTTCAACCTTTTCGACAAAATAATGGTAAGAATGTTTTTCTAACTTATACAGCAGGTGCAGCTATTTTCTGCCATTATAAAATCGCCGAAGCTTACCCTGAAAGATTATAAAAATATTTTCAAAGTAAATGTTTTCTTTTATAATTATTTGACTTATAAATGATTTCAAAAAAAGAGATATTTCTCTCAAATAGTTTTGATTTCATCTATGTCAACATCCTTTGATGGATTTTAAGCTTATTTGAAGTTGATTTATTATGATAAAA
Source organism: Viscum album (assembly GCA_963277665.1). Lineage (NCBI taxonomy): Eukaryota > Viridiplantae > Streptophyta > Magnoliopsida > Santalales > Viscaceae > Viscum > Viscum album. The sequence continues at coordinate 1,442,942,521 of OY728155.1, read as the reverse complement.
AACTTCCATATTATATTGAATTTTTTGTGACATGTTTGACTATGGATGTGTTAATTTTATACCATTCATGGTTTATAGAGAATGCATTGAAATTTCGTATGCTAGTTTTAATATGAATGTTTATGTTATATTTTAACCTGTTCATATGAGGAATGCATTGAACATAATAAGTGATAGGTGGAGCCCGCTATAGCTCCTTAATGCATCTGTAGGTCTCAGGAGGCAAACTAGTGTCTTGAAGAAGGCCTTGAAAAAATCTTATTTGTAGTCTTGGCACAAGTCCTTGACTATGTGGTTATGATAGTCTAGCATTATGCATTTCATTATTATGATAGTGGTTATTGATATTGAATGTGATTATTCGACTAGTATAATATCCAGGTGAATATGAAAATTGAATTATTTCATTTTATTTCTGCCATGTTATGCTGAAGTTCACGTTTAAAAGGATTTTTTAGTTGTACATTTCCTAAAATGTTTATGCTTATTTATTAATGTTTCGGCAATATTGTTATCCTTACTAGGAAATTAAGCTCACCCCTTTCTATGTTTTATTTTTACCAGGATGTGAAGAAGTATTTTATGAATGACCTTCAGGGATATTATAACGGGATATGAGTGTGGAGACAACATTTTGTTTTAGTTTTTAATTTTTTATGTAATGTAAACTTTATGAATGTTTCTAGTTAATCCAAGGCTACAAAACTAATCGGTTTTCGAGACTTGATCTTTTGTGATCATGAAAATGCATTGTAATAATGCACCGACTCTGGGTAACTGGGGTCGGGTAGATAAAATATGACTACTGTTTGGAATAATTTTATCATCCTAAAATTTACATATTGATCATTATATTTACCATCATAAGATAAGGATGAGAACATTGAAATTCAACATCTTCTAGTAAGAATAAATGACATATTATAAGGGTGTTCCCCAATAGTATTGATTCATGTGATTAGGATAGTTGTGAACTATAATTAATTTTATTCTTCATGTCACTGGGAATGAATGCATTAATGTAGAACATATATAATAGTTCCTCATAGAGTTAACCAGGATTGGGAAAAGGGGTGAAGGATATACTCTAATTTTTTCCTCGAACAGTGGGTTATACAAGACCAAATGAGCATTTTGTATTTTAAATTTATAAACCATTCATGGATTACATCGTTCCAATTTACACTCTAAAATTTATACAGTTTATAAAAGGATGGATTTACAAGTACTGTTATGAATTTTTATAGGGAGTCCCATAATGATTTGTGCTCCTTGTAATTTTTTTTGCCACTTACCAAGTGTAGTCAAGAATCATTCACATTGGACCACTAAAAGGGGGTACACCTATTTAAGGTCATATAAAATTTTCCATGAGTTAGGTAGTATTTATCATGACATGGGAATTACACACCTAAAAATAATTGAATATCCAATTTCATGATTTCAAAAAATATGAAGGAGTAGTTCATGTAGTAAGAAATCATAATTTATGGATTTTGAGTTATGGAAAATTTTGGTCAACAACATTGGCAACATATGGTTCTGGCTCAAGGTCACATAAAATAGATATAAATGGTGGGTGAGATAATGGATATAGAATGGGAAAATAGAATACCGATGTGAATAGAGGGCCTAATACTAATACAAAATGCCCTGGAAAATGAAGGGAGTTAAATTCATATTCATGATGATTGGACTATCACACATAATTTAAGGACTTATGTCTTAGACCGATGACATCTACAGTACTCCAGTTTTCATGGAGGCACCATGTTTTGACAATGGGCCATGAAGTCCACAATGATGGGATATATAGAGAATTTATAGCTCGCCTTTAGATAGGGGATCTAGGCATGGCTAGGTACCTCATGTAATATGAATCAAAACCCATATCGTTCTATATAAATGTTTTGTAGGAGACCAATGATGAAAATGGGTGTATCAAATTAGATCGAAACTAGGATATAATATAGTTTAATGCCACATTATATGAAATAGAAGCACAAATGTTTGGGTTTTGATTCATAGACAAGGGTAATGTTTCTTGTATATGGTCTTAGAAATTATACCAAAGGGATGAGATAATCTATTTATCTATATAATATTCAAAAAAAATTGAATGAATGGATGTGGAGCATACTAATATTTTTTATTAGATAGTTAATCACACAGAAGAAGGGAAATACATTTTGGGTCATTGTTCTCGGAACATTTCATATAGTTTAAGATCATACAACTTGGTCTAAAGGTGTTTTATACTAGTTTGATGTTGTGAAGCAAGGAATGTAGAGCTACATCCAGTTTATTTTCATAGAAAATGGACCATGGAGAGAATTATAGAGATTTTAATAGGTAGTAAAAAATGTAGGAGTGATGGAAAACATGTGGTTTAACATGACATGATGTTCCAAATAAGGTCGAAGAGATGGGGAAACTATGGTTTTACATTATATATGGGATCCAAGAATCCCTATGGATATAAATAAATTTGTATCAAGACACCTGTAGTAATTTAAGGTGCTATGGTTGGAGACCAATTCTATAAAGCGTGAATCCTCTAAGTAGAGGATCCAATGGTAACACATAGTTTAATTCCTGGGGATATATACTAGATGTGGATTATTTATGTTCATGATAATTGTACCAATGGTATTTTCCTCTATTAAGATCATTAAACATGGATAAAACTGGTGGAATGGTCTATTTAGCTTGATATGATCTTACCGGATGTGACATGAGGTTTTAGGGAACCAAAAAACTCATTGATCTGATGGCTCATCATATAGAAGTAGTGTAGAACATTTAATGTAATGATGCATGGACCATTTCACATAATTTATGATTGAATGGCATTGAAAAAAGTGGTTTACTAAACATTTAGGTCATGGAGCTTTGAAGGTAGTGTTACATCCAATATGAATTCATGGATCTTGGAATATGAAGGTAATTCCAGATAAGATTACCTAGAATAAAAAAGATCCAAAATACAACATGAATGGAATGAAGAGGTTGAATTACCCTTTAAAAGCATAATTATAATGGATTCCACACCATTTAAGGATGCGATTATTTGACTATCACACATTGTTTATGAGTTTATGGATTTAAAAATTGAGGGACACACACACCCAGTCTGCAAGGAGGACCCAAATTCAATAATTGGATATGATGTTTCATGAAAAGGAATGATTTATGTTTAATAAACATTTAGTTTTTTTATATGAAATCAAATAATCAATATGTATCCTTGGAAATGAGAATCATGCAATATGTAGTTCTAGACGGTATTATTCTGGGTGGACTATGCCTGAAAGTGGGGAATCCATTCTAATGATAATCATATTAGAAGGAGTTGTTTAAAGCCTTGTTATATAGAATATATTCACACAATCAGAATCTATAATTCATTGAATATGGGAATTTTTTCAATTTCTATTAATTGAAACAAGACTAAAGTGTTCGTATATTATATTCTGGATCAGTAGATCATATATGATGTTAGTGGAGGTTTCATGGTCACAAGAATATCATTTATAAGATAGTTCATCACATGGAAGTAGGGTCACATATTTTATGGTCATGATGTTATTTCCATTACATATAGTTCATGGTATTACAAATTGAAAAAACGTGTTTTCTACACATTTTAGGCCATAGAGTTTTACCCATAATGTTTATTCTAGAATTAGTTAATTGAACATGGAATATAGAGGTAGTTCTAGAGAATATTTCATTGTATGGAAAGGTGTATAAACCAAAAAATGAAAGTACGACCAAGGATTAATTTCTCTATAAATGCTTCTTTGGAATTCGATGCACACATTTTAAGGTCCTGAATTTAGGACCACCAAGGTTCCCTTAGGGGGAACAATTGTGTGCCTTGATCATGAAGGGATGGAACCACTGATATTCTTAAAACCACTTCAGTCATTCTCAATGTGGGAACTAGATGTTGTGGGAGTCTAACCATGTCACATTATAGTGTTTAATATGAGAAGATAAAAAAAATTAGAAGGATAATGTGATATGATCTTACATAGAAAAATATAACAGCTCCATAATAGGGTGAAATAAGAGGTGCTAAAAATCCATAAATATATAATAATGTAGATACAAATTAATTCATTAATCTCAACATTTGAACCATTAGTAGAGTAAAAAATTAGTGAGGTATGAATATGAACCTTGAATTTGAACACATTATCCACCACTACACTATGAATAATAGAGAGGAGTTTTTTTGGATCAGTCATTGAATATAAAAAAAAATGGAATCAACATTTGTGATAAGAAATCATTTAGGGTATGTGCTCTGGATAGGAAGATAGAATATTTTGGGTGTGCACAACAACCATAGTGTATCCTATACAAACATAAATGATGTTGAGTATAAAAATATTAGCATGCTCAATGTGTGGATTCAGACCTAATGGGGATTTATGGAAGTGTTTAGTACTCTCTGTGTCGTGCCATAGTGAAATTTAGAAAATAAATGGAATGTAAAAGTGAAGAAGATCTTCACTGATACTCAATGGGAATCAAAATAATTTTTCTTTTCCAAGGTCAAAATTGATATATCTATGAATCTCTAAATATATAAGAAAAATTTATGTAAGATACACATACATTAAGAATTCAATGTGGTAGGATACCATCACTAGAAAGGGGGAATCCTCATGAGTGAGGTCCAATGAATGATACAATTTACTGTCTTACAATGATGATGTTGATAACATAGATTAACTTCATATGGAGGGGATTTAAACTATGATGTTTAATATCTTTTGGATAGGATATTGGTTACATAATTTAATGACATATTGTGATAATGAATATCATACAATATAACATCTATTTTCTGTGATGTAAAGGATACACATTATAAGGTATTATAGTTAATATGTCAGGGAAAAATGCTATATCATGTGAGTAAGATGTTTCATTATAGTTTAATATCATTCAAATTTGAGGATTGGATGTGAAGGTAATGAATATAACAATTTATGGAACTCTTCATTAGTGTCATGCATTATATTTTCCTTATATATGATGATTAATGAGTATTCACCGTAGGAATAAACCAAAATTATAATGAAAGGACCCTCCAAATTGGGATCCAAATTTGGATTCATAAATATGGTTATCATTGGTGTCAATAATTTCAATATCATGTACTCTTGATTGAATGAGTGGAGGTTAATCTTTTATAATGAATGCTCATGCTACTATCTTATGATGTACATTAATATTGTGCAACACATGGAGCTTCCTCTAATCAAGGGATTCCAAATTTCCACAGTGAAAATCAATTATATTTCCCATATTATTTTGATAAAAAACTATTCTAGGGTTATAATAACTAGAACTAAATTGTTAATAATTAATTTTTACCATATACCATGGGGTACATGGTATCATGGGATGAATTTTGGGTCATCATATGATATGCCCATTGGGATTTTGAAATCTTATCAAACTGAATCTTATTGTTTTGAAACACCAAATTTTGAATGATTTTATAGATTGTTTTATAAAATGTATGAATCTTAAAATTCACCCATTCATGGTATAGGGAGGTATAATTGTAACATATTCTCTTCTTACCAAATAGATTCATTATCTCAGCTACTTAAATGATAGTACCCTTATCAATGAAAATTGTGCAAGAATCATAAATTGTTGAATAAAATGGGATTTTTTGAATTCAATAATAGAAGGAATCCTGACTTCTCTAAGGATGTGGCAGAATGAATCCTTCTTTGAGAATAACTATGTAGCAGTATGAATAAACCGTTACTATCAAGTTGTAGTCAGTGGAGTGGTGCCCAATACATCATATCTATTTGCGTTAATAGTCTTGGATCACATGGTCAGATAATGAAGATATGGCGGTTAGTACATTGATTCTAAATAGATCTGGCAAGAATGTAACTTCTTAGTGAATTAGATATAGTCAAATACTATGGTAGGCAAAAAATACCACAATAATCAGATCCAATGAGACAGAAACAATCATTCATGATATGAAGAACATTTCTAGGTGTAGACATTTTCAATAACCTATAAAACCGCCTTACCTTAGATTTAAAATATAATATTTATATTAAAGACCTTCCTATAAAGAGAATACTATATGTTGTACTACCATTGTTGGAAAATTCACCATGCATAGAAATGTTTCCTCATGATCATCTCGATCTAACAAGTGTGTTCCATCTTTGAGGAACTCAAGGAGAGGGATCATCTACTCTAGTGCTTCTTTTTTCATTGTGTAACTCAATTAATCTTCTGAGTAATTGATAGTGAACAATATTTTCACAAGATATTCTTCTTATTTTAATGTGATTAGTGAAATGTCTCTTTGAAACATCACATGAATGGAAAATTATTTCAATTTGGCAATATAAGGGATGAAAATGGAATTCCCATGTATATTATTAGTCATTCTAGGATTTTGGAAAATGAGTCACAATCATCTTGAATGGTAATGGGGACACACAATCACTAGTTCACTTCAAAGAAGGAATAAGGTCTTGTTTTCTAATAATGTAGGAACAATGTATTTCTGTTATGACCGGATCTCTGTCACCCTTCACCTGAAATAGTTGAAGCTCAAGGAATGTTATAAGAGAATGATACCCTCCTTCATTTTTGGTACAAGTTTCCTATAAAATCAATGTGTAATACATGAGGGAATATGAGGAAGTGATGAATATAATCCAAATGTCAACACTATTGAGTTTATGGTTTTTGAGACTTCTCTCGATAGTGATTTGGAAGGCACTATCAATGTTTATCTTCTATCATTCGACAATCTAATAGATAAAGTCGATGTATTCATCTAGGAATTTAGTTTCCAACGGTGGATCCCCACATTTGTTTATGTGAATAAGAAATACCCCAATCATTTTCCCTTGATATCATTCTAGGGATAAAACTAATTTCTAACTACTAAAGGATTACAATTCACCATGACAAACATATAGTTAGTAATTGTTGTGTATGTACCTTAGTTAGTCAATATATTATACCCACTATATCTCATGGTGATTAAGGTTGTGTCATAGTTTCTAACTAGAGAATACTAATTTGGGGAAAATATTAATAATGGGGTGCATATATAGACTTTCTGTTAAACAGAATGTGACTGAGATAGTGCATATTATTTTACTTACCATTGTCTTCATTATAAGATAAGAGGGAGTTGAGGAATAATTCTAGATTAGCCACATTAAGGGTGAATGTATTTCCTATGATTGTGACATCAAAACATAGGGTATTTCAAATATGAATTGATGTCATTGAAAGCAGTTTTAATTTACAAATCCAATGATAATCAGAATATTTCATTATGATCTTATATAAGGTCTTACATTTTCCAACAATTTGGTGAATATAATTTCTGTAGGCTAGATGGCAATGGAAACCCCTAAACTATGAGATATTTCACTTTGGATGCATTCAACTAGTATCCTTGATCTTTTATAGGTCAAACTCAATTCCTATAAACATGAAAATAATTCTTTGATACTTCACAAACGTAACCCCATATGAAACCCACAAGGTCATTTGTTTATACAATTTTTTTTAATTAATCTCTATATGCATTATTTGAGATTATATGTACTGATGGTTAAAACTGGGATTTTTTTCAAATAACAACCAAGGTGCCAGATTGGTGTATAGTTTTCCTAACTATGTGTCTAATCATGTGAGGGTGATTCAGTTTGGGATAGTGGTGTTTTTCATTCGTTGAAAATTGGTTTTCAATGAATGAAATGTCGTATAGAAAACTTGGTGGCCAATTTTTGTGGATAGTGGAAGATTCAAGGTTTGAACATGGTTTTCGTAACTATGGGGCCAAACCATTCTTCCATTTTTATATCAATTAAAAATTATCTTGTTAATAAAACAACCCAATATGAGTTTTATGGTTTTTGGGTCATTTCCCTCATCCATCATTTACAACCCATATCCCTTTTTTGGTTCATCTCTCCTTCACATTCTTTGTTTGTTTTTTTAGGTGGGTTTTGTTAAGGTAATTTATTTTCATTGTATTTCCTTCTTCCACCACTCCTCATTATCATTTTTCATAATCATTCAAGGAGGTTTGTAACCCTACTATGGGGTATTTGAGAATCATGGGAATGTATTGGGGCATATTTAATCTTTGTTATATTTTATGTGGATACGAATTTGTTATACCATAGTTAGCTTTCATCAAGGGATAAGATATTCGGACCAAATATGAAGTATTTGTCTCTTTATAATGCCATTTTCTATTGCATACCACCTTTTTATTACATAACATTTCAATAAATTTTACAAACAAATGATCATTAAAGGCTAGTGTCTTGGAAATTAGAAACATAAAATAGGAAAACATAAAGCATTATTCTAATTCACTTGTAGGGATTCAACATATGTTCATACAAAGTAAAACTATTTCATCTCATAACCTGGAGACAAACATCAATGAAACGGGTGTGTAGAAGGAAAATTAAGGGTGAAAATCATAATAGTTTACTTGTGATATCAATAAGAACATGATGATTTACATAGAGACATGAGTGACGGAAAAAGTGAAATATGATAATAAAAATGACCATGAATCAAAACTTGAATATGTGGCTACAACATTTAATTTATACATTCATGAACATATGACCAAGGTATATCCAGAAGGTGTTAAAAAAATTACCTAGGTTATTCACCATGGTATTGAAAAAATTGTCATCTCTAGAGATTAAATTTTTACCCAATTCATTGGAGTGATATCAAGGAACACCCATAATATGTATTTATTTTCATTTTGGCCACATATATAGTAATCAATCATTTCAAAAAATATCCCATAGAGATTAAAAGAAATGGGTTTCATTTCAAAATGCTGACATTTTAAAAGTGCTTAAAAACATGATTGTTATGCCTTTTATAACCCATAAAAAATTATGAGGGATATATATATGTCAAAACAAGAAGGAAATATACCATTTTTATGTCTTGATTAATTCCCACCAAAATAAAATAGGTTTGGGTATTGAAATAAATAAAATAATTTAACTTCTTGACGGAAAGAGAGAGAAATTTTGAGTCAAAATTTCTACAACATAACAAATATATAACATGGTTTTCAAAAATAACAAAAATAGAGGGTAAAAGGGTCTCCCATCCCTAGATTAATCATTATACAGTATAGGAAGAAATTAATATAGAAACATGATCATGGTGTGGAAATTTTAATTACATACCAAATGAAAAGGAAATATGAAAGAAAAGGGAAAATGGGATTTCTTTTACAAAAATTCTGTAGACTAATAGCAACACTTGAAATTAATAAAATCACTTGAGGAGAGTGGAAAGGGTCTATCATCATTTCTACTTAAAATTTAAATTAATAAGGATATATAAGAACATACCCTAACATAATAAAATTTAAACTAAAAGACAGAACATAAAGGAAGTCATGACATAAAAGAGGAGGGACAAATGTTCCCATACCTAGAAAAGTAACTTCTAAAGAATGATGGTTGTGACCTTGGAGAGCTTGAGTAAACCATGGGAGGATTCATTGGGTGGTAAATAGTCTAGAGCTTATTTTTTGAGGAATTATTAATGAATGTAATGAAGTAATATATTTGTATTTATAGAAAACGTGATGGAATATTTTATTAATTTCCAATGGAAAACTCATCATTGGTATTTGATAAACCATGGGCATGCCCAGGGTATTTTCCCATGTAATTCACCACTTGGGACACATCATAACATATATAACTATTAAAAAGTCTATCAGATTTATTACATCATGATTACCTCATTAATGATGTCATTAAACACACTATAACTCAAAGCTTTATTTTCACTATTCACTGAAAAGAAAAACATTTTATAAAAATATCATAAATTCACTCTAACCTATATCAATTCTCTGAATTCAAAAATTAACCTCGTTTTATGAAAATACTTTTCTAAATATTTTTTGTTTAATTTTTAAAAAAATAATTATTTATTAAAAAAATACATCTCTAAAACTATAACTTGTTTTGTAACACATTGAAAAAGTAATAAAGGTCCCATAAAATTATTGTATAACCTTATGACATTAATATAAACATTTACTATTACATTTAATGGAAATAGATTTCCATTACAAATCATTAAATTAATTATAAAATTTTAAATTAAATATTGATGACAAAAAAATACTAAAACTAATACTATCATCATTTTTTTAGTTTTAAGATGACTATATTTAATTTATACATTCATTGGTGATGTTTTAATTTTTTGGAAAATTTACTTTTCTTTTCTATTCCTTACAATTCATAAGGTTGTGTTACTATTCACCAAAATTTTATTTTTACCTTATTTGACCATATTTTTCATCTTGATTACAACTATGTATAACCAGTTTTTGAAAATCATTTCACCCAAAAAGTTATTTAATAATAAAATGTTTTTATACAATTTAAAAACACTAATCAGAAAACATTATTCATCAAATTGAAACTTAGAAAAATTTCAAAAAATTCAGCCATGGTTAATTTTGACATTTAAAATTCAAAAATGATTTTTATTTAACAATAATAATTCTCCACATATGACAAGTCTTTGAAAAGTACAATTTTTATGTCTAAAATAAATTTATCAAATTTATCTCAATAAAATATATAATTTATTGTGAAAATCTATTACAAAAATAGGAATGATGAAATAAAAATTTTATTTATACCAAAGGATTACACAAAGTAACTAAATGCCTCGTTACATAGCCTATTATAACACCTGCATATGACCTAATTGTATGGTGTGCTCTGGTGATGTAATCTTGGGGTGGCTCATAAATCATTCCTAAGTGGTGATTTCCCTCATTTTGAAATTCTCCTTTAAGCGATTCAATTAAATATTCACATTTGGATGCTCAGATTACGCTTGGCCCAGAGCAATGCCTAGTGATGCAACCTCATTCCCAAGCACTGACATATCATCATTGTATGGCGCAAGTCTACTGGATGATACCATCAAATTTTGTTTCAGTATTAATCAACCAAGATCACATGTATTTATAACCAATAATTCTAATTTTATGAGTTTAGTTTCCTGTGGTCATATTGGACAACGATCATATAACTGTTAAAACCCAATGGTATCAATTCATTAATTAAAGGATATTGTTTTTTAGAGTATAAAATAACCCACAAAATTAGGAAACAAATATTATTCAAATGTTCAGGTCATTACATTTTTTCCCCTTAAGAAATTTAATCCCCAAAATATTTACTTGTAGCCTCAAAAGAGGAAAGGTGTGGGTACCTCTGCCTCATAGACTCCTATGGTTCCCATGTGGCTTCTTCACATTTGTTGTTCCTCAATGACACCTTAACAAGGTTGGTAGTCTTGTTGGATTGATCCTTGTCTCTAAGATCCATGATCTCCATTGACTGCTCCTCATAAGAGAAGACATGTTCGAGTTGTACCACCACAGGATTTAGTACATGTGAAGGGTCAAGTATGTACATCATCAGTATAGATACATGGAAGACATCATGATCTTGTGATAGATTTGGAGGATGTACAATCTGATATGCAACTCCTCCCACATTATCAAGAATTTTTTGTCATCACTTGCACAATATTTGGCCCAAGAAGCTTTCTCTCACCGACATCATCCCCAAAAGTAAGAGTTCTACATCACTTCCCATATAGAGCTTCATTGGTATCCATTTGAATGTTCGAGTAGGATCTGTTGTTGTAATATAACTCAACTAAAGGTAGTTGTTGAACCCATCAACCTTTAAATTCTATTGAGCAAGTTATTAATAAGTCCTCAAGTGTTTGAAGATTCCTTTTAAATTTTCCATTAGTTTGGGGGTTATATGCCATACTAAAATTCAATTTAGTGCTCAGATCATGTTGAAGACTTCTCCAAAAATTTGATGTGAACCATGGATCGTGATCAAATATGGTATAAAGTGGAACTCCATAGAGCCTTACCACATCCTTCATGTAAATCCTGGAATGTCTATTAATAGAAAAATATTCCCGAATAGAGATAAAATGGGAAGTCTTGGTGATATGGTCCACAATAACCCATATCGCATTGTTTCCTTTGGAATTTCAGGAGACCAGTGAAAAAGTCCATTTTTATATTGTACCACTTCCATGTTGGTACGAGTTGTAGTTATAACACACCTTTTTGAAGTTGTCACACTACCTTTACTTTTTAACATACCATGAACCTTGTATTGTAGTCAACAATCTCCATTTTCATATTATCCTACCAATAATGATCCCGAAGGTCTCTATACATTTTTGTACACTCGGGTTGTATAAAGAATGTAATTCTATGAGCTTCATCTATATTCTCCTTCTTAATTTCATGAATAGATGGAACACACAGTCTTGTTTGAAATTTATGTACATCTTCATGATCAATATTAAACTCATGAAACTTCACATCCTTCACACCCTCAAACTTCTTTTGTAACAAAGGATCTTCGTTCTGAGATTTCAAGATATTCTTTATTATTGGATGTTGATAATTGATTGGGGTTATGGTGTATGATGTCCTTTCCTTTATAATTCCCAAGTCTATCATTACTAGTTCATTAATAAAATGATCTCATTGAATCCTCATCATAGCAATAACAACTAGGTTTTCCCTTCTTAAAGCATCAATGACCTAGTTTTCTCTTCCAGGATGATAGTTAATTGAACAGTCATAGCCTTTTTGAAGTTCCAACCATCTCCTATGTCTCATTTTCAATTTAATTTGTGTGAAAATATACCTCAAACATTGATTGTCTGTGTATATATCACATTTCTCCCCATTACGATAGCTCCTCCACATCATCAGAGAAAAAATGACCGCAAACAACTCCAAATCTTGTGTAGGATAATTCTGATCATGTGCCTTAAACTATCACGATGCATAAGAAATGATTTTTTCATTTTTCATGAGGAAACACCCAATCCCGTTAATAGATGCATCACTAAAAACAAAGAATTATACTCTACATGAGGGTATAGTTAGAATTGGTGAGGTTACTAATCTGTTCCTCATCTCTTGGGCACTTTCCTCACACTACATTGTCCAGATGAACATGACCCATTTTTTAGTTAACTTTGTTAATGGAATAGAATGTTATGAAAAAATTTTCAGAAACCTCTTATATATCCCAATAATCCAGGGAAACTATGAATCTCAGTTATTTTGGTAGGCTGCGGAAACTCCTCTAAAACATTGCCCTTTTCCGGGTCAAATATGAATCCTTCATTGGAAAAAATGTGCCCCAAAAAACCAACTTGTGGTAACCCGAATTCAAATTTTCTGAACATTCCAAAATGACTCTGCTTCTGTAGATTTTGAAAAATAACCCATATATGATCCTCATAATCTACACGACATTTAGAATATATGAGAATATCATAAATAAAAACTACTATAAAGTTATAAAAGTAGAACTTAATGACTCTATTCATCAAATCCATAAAAATAAAAGGTGCATTAGTCAGTATGAAGTTCTTAAAAACAAACTCTTAATGGACATATCTTGATTAGACGTCATTTTTCAGGATATCTTCTTTCTTCACCATCAATTGATGACAACCACTACTAAGATCAATTATAAAGAATATTTGATCCCCCCAAAGTTGGTAAAATATGTCATCAACTCTTGGAAGAGGGTATTTATTATTCTATGTGATCCCATTTTGTTCTCTATAATCAATGCATAGTCGCATTGATCCATCCATATTCATCAAAAATAGAATATGTGCTCCCCAAGGAGACACACTCAGTCAGATGAAACCCTCCACAAAAAGTTCCTGGAGTTAAATTTTTAATTCCTCCAGCTCCAAATTTTCCATCCTATACGGGGTCTTTGATATCAGATGGGATCCAGTATGAGTTCAATGGAGAACACTTCCTCTCTTTTTGGGGGAGGGCTTGTTATCTCCATAGGAAATACGTTAATTCATTCCTGGAAGATTGGGAAATTTTCTCTCCTTAAACACCCATTTCCATATTTTTCTTCACTGACCAACTCCATAAATATGTATATAGGTTATTATTCATTAAAAATATCAGGTTGATATATCTCTCCTTGGAATATAACTATTAATTTCCCATTTAAGACTATTGATATTTTCTTACTTGTGCATATGATATTTGCATTATAATTTGAGTTCTAGTCAATCCCTAGTAAAATTTCGAATTCCAACATGGGAATGACTACTATATTTGCGATAATATTATGCTCATTAAAGTAAATACTAGAGTTTCTAAATTGTTAAGATTCTTGGATAATCCAACCAGGGGTCTTGACTAATAACTATACTTTATTAAAATCGGGGGATTATTCTAAATTCGTTGAAAACTTGGAGGAAATGAAGGAATGTGTAGAACAAGAACCAAAAAAGTACGTGCTATCATTGAGAGAAAAACATGAGTACCTTCTACCACATAAATGGGTGCTTCAACTTTAGCCGTACTAATTGCAAAAGTACAACATTGTTCCCTTGGCCGTTGTTTAGGCTAATAGTGATTAAACTCCACTACCCTCAGATATGGACAATGATTGACAAAGTGCCAATTTTTACACACTAATAGCATTTAACATCAGGTAGGGCCTGAATCATCTTCCCCATGTCATTATTGTTAGGATGTTGAGGCATCACCTCACTATGAAATTTTTTCACAATATGGACATCTCTTCCACACTTTTAGAACTTCGCACTCCCGAGCAAGCAGTTCCCTAAATGCTTCTTCCCACAATTACCACATGTGGGACATTGAAATTTATTTACTCCTCTTCAATGATCAAAAGTCCACACAAAGGTTGGATATATCAATATTTTCTTTTCATTGGAGTTCTAACACCGTTAGGTCTCACAAATCTTCTGTTCGACTTTCATCGCACATCGCACGATCTCCTCATAGAAATCATAATCTTGTTTGGATAGATTCATCCACAAATGTGGTATCAGTATACAAAAGAATCTTTCAACCTTTACATTTGAATCCCTGAATAAGAAATAGGTGTAACGTTAAATATATTTGATGTTCATCTCGTAGCATCCCATAGATTCTTTCTCCTTCTTCTTCATCTCTACAAACTCATTCTCCATTCTTGTTCACACGAAATAATGGAAATATGTACTAAAGAAGATTACTTTGACCTCTTACCACTCAATAAATTTCACCTCCTCACTTGGCCATCTGTTTTTAATTAGTTCCCATCAATGATTATCTTCTCTATCTAAGACGTAAAAATCCAAGGTTAACTTCTCTTATTTCAAATAGTGGATCACATAAAAATCTTCCCATTAGCATGGATCCACTGTTTAGAAATCAATGGGTCGGTAGATACACTTAAGGATTCTGGTTATTGATACATAAAGGAATCAATATAATGTTGTTCCCATTGTGGTTAGATTGGTCTCTCATCTTGATTCATGTTATTTCCAATAACTTGAGTCATTTGGTTCATTATTCTCATGAATGATTCCATTACGGCTTCCATCTGAGGGTCGTAAGTGCATGGTCCACTAAAGTCACCATTTTCATAGCTCCTCCTATTTCCCACCAATTTATAAGCGAATAAAAACATATTGAGAAGATTATTTCATTTATTAATCATTTAACTATAAAGGATTATATGGCATAAAAATTCATGGTTAAATAGTTACATTTCACGACAAATCCTTCACACTGATTTATAAAAAGCATATGATTTACCAAAATTATCCCCCAGGAGTGTCAAACTAGGAGTGCATCAAGGCCCATTCTCTTGTACCAGAATACCATGAGTGAAGCCCGAAACTCCTTTTCAGAGTTTTCACTCATAGTTAAATCTGTGCCAGAGCCACATTTACTTGTTCATATCAAGAAAAGGATTTGTTAGTTCAGAAACCACTTACATAATATTTATCAAAATACAAGGAATTTTTCTTATATTTTAACTTTTCTACAGGTTTCTTCCTAATTATTTCATATCCTAATTTCCATAAATAACTAAACTATCCTATGATACAAACTATGGAATCCCTCCATTTTATTACATAACTTTTCAATACATTTTACAAACATTTGATCTTTAAAGTCTAGTGTCTTGGAAATTAGTGACAAAAAAATGATGAAAAACATTATTCTAATACACTTGTAGGGTTTAGTCAGAAGTTCTTTCTATGTACAATTATTACATCTCATAACCTGGAGACATACATCAAAGGAAAGGTTGAGCATAAGGACCAGAAGAGGTAAACAAGGGTAACTGTTTACTTGAGATATCAATAAGAACATGATGATTTATATAAATACATGAGCAATGTAAAAATAGGAATATCATAATAAAATATATCATGAATCAAAACGTGAATATGTGTCTAAATAATCTAATATAGACTTTAAAGAAAATATCACCAAGTTATATCACCAAGGTGTCATAAAAATTACCATGGTTATTCACAAAGGTATCGTACAATATGGAAAATCTATATAGAAAATTCACTACCCAATGAATTGGATAATTATAAGGTTACACCACTAAAATGTTATTATTTTATTGTGAGATAATAGAACATAATATAACATTTCATAAATCACCAATAGAGGATAAAATAAATGGGTTTTATTTCAAAATCATGACCTTTCAAAAGTTCTTAAACATTGATCAGTATGCCATTTGTAATCCATAGAAAAGGTATTACGGTTATATTTATGTCAACACCATACCAAAATATACCATTTTTATGTCTTGATGAATACCCACTTAAATAATAAAATTTGGGTATTCACCAAAAAATAATTGAATATCTTGAGAGAATGTAAATCATCCTTCATACACTGGTTTCATTTATATTCAATTAAAAACAAAATTAAATTTATTTTTATAAGCCTTCAAATCCGGACTATTCCCAATAATCCCCTGTATTAAATTAAGATCACCAAATACCTCATAAGGCTATCTAATCATGTATAAGATATGGCAGAATCCTTGATTCTTCTTTGGATTTGTAGACCCATTATAATTAACACAAATATTTAAATATTAATTTATTCCATCTTTGAATTTCTAAATCTAGAATTTAAGTATCATTAAAGGTGCCAATCTAAAAACACCCTACAAGCATATCCTAGTGAACCTCCCAAGGACCTGGTATCACACTAGGTGTGGTATAAGTCCCTATCAACATAGACTAGCCATGGTAGTCTTGTAGGGAGCCCCATGTATCAATAAATATATATAGAGGCATATCGATCTAATTCATGGCATCCTATATTATCCATAATTCACATCGAATTTGGTAGACACCCTTTATGAGATAGTCCATAGAGTCCATGGTTAACTTGTGGACTAACATTAATTAATAAACAAATTTATCTCCTCTATGGAATCCCAGAGAATCCAAGGTTCCCTCAAGGTACCAAGTTAAAATAGACATAGAAGTACATCCATCAAATTCCTACAGAATCCATGATTCACCTAATGATATTGACCATTAATCCATAACTATATCATGTTAATAATTCAATAACATGATGGGATCAAAACAATAAGAATTTTATAACTCACAACCAAGGGTGACACAATCAGGGACCAAACCCTAAGTCTTGGTCTATCATTCTGTCCATGGGAATCATTTTCCTAATAAGAAACACATTACAAACAACTTTTACATGTATTAAATTGTTGTTTATATCATGTGGTAAAGTTTAAAGTTGGTGAAAAACACCCAAACATGCTTAAAGAGGAATAATGTTAAACATGGGTCAATGGGAATGTTATCTCTCCCATATGGTTGGACAATTATAATACATTCTAAAAACATGGAAACATAATTCAATAATAAGATTCATTTTCATCAACCAAAAAATGTCACTTGAGGCATACCTCATAGGTACCCAAGGCCAAAAAATCATTATATAGTAAAATCAGGCACTCTTGCAAGGGGAGGCCTTTATTTTAGGGAAACATCGTATCACATGATTTGTAACACCTATGAAATTACCTAAATGATAATAGTTAGAAACTTTATTGACTTATAAATCAAGGTGACATCTTAATAATGGGTTTGTGGTGCTCCAATATATATTAACCTCTATACATTTTGAAAAAATCACGAGACCACCTACCATAGAACTGTGCTTCATATATATCACCTAGTATAAAGCTCTGATATACCCTAGTTTGGGAGAAAAATGAAGTGAAGGTGAATATTGGTATGTTAAGGCATATGTTCCTAAATACCAATAGAGTAATCAAGAACCAGAAGATTTAAGTATGCTGAAAATGGAATTGAGGCATTGCTATTGTGGATCTTTAGAGACAAATAGTAGTCAATTCAGATGTCGAACGGAGTAGGGGTCTTACAATGGAGAATAGGAACCAAAGAGTCTCTCCCATGGTTCCCCTATATTGGTCAATGAATGAAGTGAAGAAATCTTGTGTTTATATAATAAAAATGGAAAATAGTAATTGTACCCAAAACATATGGGTCACACTGTTTTTTGTGCACGATATTCCTAAGCATGAGAGAACTTTTGTAACCATGGGGAATAATGTATTGTTACCCCCAGATCGTTTTTCTACCATTGTAGAAGCCTCATTCAAAGGTGTTCAACTTTTTCATAATATCGTATGGTCATGCGGCCGCTCCCGCATGGTCATGCGGCCACTCCAGTGTAGTTTCAAAAAACCACACACATGATACTCACTAGCTTCTCATGGTTTCTTGAACCATGTGGTTGTACCTACACAAATTTTCATAGTAGTGCAGAAGGCCCAAAACACTCCAAGAGTTGGTTTTTGGCTTCCAATGATCCCCAAACACCCCCCGATACTTCCACAACCTCAACGAGAATTGCTATTGGGTAATATATTAAAAATTAGATGAGGAATAGATGTAAAACTCATGATCTATACCTCAATATAGAACTGAGTTCTAACAATCTTCCTTCTATAATGTTATTAGTCCCTGAATTTCCCTTCCAGGGGTGGTGGAGAAGTATTTGAGAACAACTATTGCCACTGTAATTGAATGATGACCTCCCTCTCCAAGGTCTCATTCTACACTAAACTATGCTTCCTTAAAACCTATACTAAATGAAAAGACTAGCCATAGTGAACCAGTATGCTTCAATCCATAATACGAAGAAGGACCCTCAAAGAATGAATCTACATGTAACTCTACCTCCATGGGCTGAAAAGCATGATATGGTTACAAATAGTATCATTGCAACAAAGAAACATGAAGGACATCACACATATCCTGGTACATATCAGGTAAATTCAATTGATAGGTGACTGACCCGAACCTCTCTAGAATATCAACTAGTCTGATATATATATTCAATAGTCTAACTTGTCACTTGAACCTCTACTTTCCCAGCCTTAATGTGTCACAAAGAAAAACATGATCCCCAACCTCAAACTCCAGAGCTCATCTGAGGTAATTTTTGTATGATTTCTGATGAGAATAAATAGATTAAAATGGATTCTGAATCAACCAGAATATTTCAGTGTTCTCGTAAACAAGACGAGGTCCCAACAATGATTCATATCCTACCACTAGCCAACAATAGGGTGATATATATGACATACCTTCTAAAGCCTCATTTATTGTCATCTGAATGATTTCATGAAAGCTATTATTATAGGAGAACTCAACCAGGGCTATGTGTTTCTACATAGAACCCCCGAAATCTAGTATGAATGCCTTAGGTATGTCATCCAGCACCTGAATTGCATGTTATGATGGGACATCTATTTGGGGATGGTTTTTTTAATTAGAAGTACATGTGTACCCAATGCCCTGTGTGGTCCATTCCAGAAATGAAAAGTAAACTGGGAATCACTATATAAAATTATAGACTACAAAACCCAATGTAAATACAGAATCCTGAAGTGGTAAAACCTCCCCATATCATCAACACTAAATGATTCCTTCATAGGTATAAAATGCACAACCATTGTGAGCAGAAGAACGATAACCTAAATGGCATCGTTACCTACAATTTACCTAAGTAAATACATCATGAAATCCATTGAAACATCATTCCTATTCGACTAAATAATGGGTATCTGTGGTAAAATTCTAGTTGGATAATGTTACTCTACCTTCACCTACTGACAGGTAGAACACCACTTGAAAAAACTAGCTACATCAATTTTCAAATCTAGAAACCAATACTGACAATGTAAATCCCTATATATCTTGGTGACACTAGGATGAAATGCCCATACAGATGCATGATGATCTTATATGATCTCATCATTCATGTTTGTTGAAGCACCAAAACAACCGCAAAAATGAAAAACCTCATCTTCAACTCTTTCTCCACCCATGGGAGGGTACTCACCTGACATACTCTCCCATGGAACTAGGACTTCGAAAACCAATAGCTACCTCACACTAAATATGTTTGATAGGGTGGAGGTAACAGCTAAGGATGAAATAAATGTCAATCCTGGACAATAATGCACCTCCAAATTAATCATAGAGATCCATACCATAAGATTCCACTAACTACTAGCTTGTTGCACTGCCTGCAAACAAGTCCTCTTACTCAATACATCTGTCACTGCATTGCCTTTACATGGTGTTTTGGAAAGAAAGAATTCAAAAGGATGAAGGTATTCCTCCTACCATAATTGTCTCAAATTTATCTCATGCTAGGTAAATATGAACATTATTCTTTTATGGTCTATGTAAACCACATAATGATATCCTAGTAATTAATGTCTCCAAGTCATAATGAATGGCCAATAGTAGCCAACTCGAGATCTTTATTTGGGTAATTCCTCTCATGTGGACACAATATCCAAGACCTGTATGCGACGACTCAATCCCACTGTAGGAGATCTGCTCCTAGACTTATACCCGATGAATTGAAGTAAACAGTTTAACTCCTTCTTGGCTCTATAAAAATCAATATCGGTGCCAAAATTAATCACTCATTAAGCTCTTGAAAGGTCGTCTCATAGGAAACTATCCATACATACCTCACACTCATTTTAGTTAGGCTAGTCAATGGAGATGATAAACATTACATGTTCAATATGAAGCACTTGTAGTAACTATCCATCCCTAGAAATCTCCTTTATTTAAAGACGTTCTTTGGATTTTCCCTTGAAACAACCTCTCTCACCTTTTCTTGGTCCACTGATACTCTTATCTCTGAGATTATTTGAACTATGAAGTTAATCTGATCCATCCAGAAGTGGCACCTGGTGAGATTAGTATATAACTGATTCTACCTCATTGTACTAAAAATAATCTCAATATTTTTGGAATGGTCATGTCTATTATGAAAATACACCAACATACTATCCATGAAAACAAAAAAAAACTATTCATGATGAGGATGGAACACTCTGTTCATCAATTCAATGAAAACTATTGGGACATTCAAGAGATGGAATGGTATGACCATGTTCTCAAATATACCATAACTTCTCTAAATGGTTCTGTATGGTATGTATGATGATCTATGTTGCACTTGATGATAATCAGTTCTCAGGTCAATTATTGAGAAAATACCTGCATCTCAAAGAAGGTTAAAGAGATCAACTATTATTGGAAGTGGATACTGGTTCTTTACCATAATCTAGTTCAGTTTCCAATAATATACACATAGCATGATGGTATTATCCACCATTTTCGCAAGAATAATTAGCAAAGCCCACAGTGAAGTACTGCTTTAGATAAAACTATTAGCCTTTAAATGCAACAACTTCCTTTATATATCTTCCTACTCAATAGTATCAATCCTGTAATGAGGAATGGAAATCCATGCAAATCCAAGTACAAGATCGATAGAAAACTCTAGAATTATCAACTGAGATAAACCTAAAATTTCATTCATGAATACATCCTTGAAATGATCAACCATTAGTGTGAAATATATCTAATGTTTTCCCTACTCATTAAGATTCAAACTTGCAATATGGGTTGTCATTAAACCCAACCCATGATGATTGGGTCCATATCGGTTTGGTTGAACATCACACTCACCTTTATATAGAAAAAATCTGCCCTTTGGTGATGTGTAACTCACCCTAAGATGATAGAAATCGAAAAAGGACTGAAAGGAAACAAGCTAGTCCATCTTGATAATGACATCAAAACCAATCATTTCCATGACATAGAGATCCTATGAGAAGTAAAACTCACCATCCTCTAGGGGCACCCATTCAGTAAAGCACACTTTACATTTTAATCCGTAATGGGGTGTCTAATGCAATGAAATAATCATAAGAAAAAAGAAACCAAGGATCTCCATGATGGTCACAAATATAATGCCATGGGAATCCCCTATATCAAAAATTGTAGAAACTACAACAGAGGATACTAGAATAGTACCACTAATATTAGAATGTTTGGAATCATTCTTTTACATGGACTGTTGCACTACAATCCTCTAGAATGTTCCATGTCCTTGAAACACTACCGAAAAACCTAAACTGATCCGCCTAAATGTTTATGTTAATCTGGGGTTTGGCTACCCCGGCTACGACCACTACCTTGGCCTGAACTGCTCGATCCATTTTTGTTCCCCGACTGGTGAAAAGATGCAGACCCTGCTCATGAATATGGAGATGGTGCATACCCACCATCACTATCCAAGAATGGAAAAATTCTACAAAAGAACTGATTATGTCCCATATTTCAGCATGATTGTCACTCAACTAGGTCCTCCGAACATGACATCCACATATTACTCATCCTACCACACTGGTAACAACTCACATTAGATATTTAAATACATGTTATAATGACTCACATCACTATGAAGAAACATCAAATGATTCTTCCTTTTTCCGGTTGAGACAGTACTAGATCCAAGTGCTTAGCCTCCCTACATCACACGTATTGGTTCCATTAGGTTACACACAGTGATCAGTGTATGATTTACAATAGAATAAATTTTAGTCAACTAAAAAATTCTTAACATTAATAAGATATCAAACCTAAGACCATCTTAAAACCTCCTAGACTTTAATAAATCATCACCCATCAGAATAGGTGTGAAACACTAGAACTTAATAAAATAGGACGAGTAGTCTATCAATAATAATATCTCCCTAATACTGATTCATAGACTCATAGGATTTTTTATCCCAGATAATATCATGATAGTAATAATCATAGGAAACTATAAAAATGTATCCCTATGTCATATCCTGATGATTCCCTAATAGAGTAATCACATCCCACCATCTATTTGCAGAATCACATAGCATATACATAACGGGCTTTACCCTTCTCTCAGGAGGAGTCTCTAAATGCTCAATGATCAAAATCAAGGCCTCCATACCTAAATGTACAACTTTTGTACTTCCATTCCCCAAAAACATAGGAGGATATGGCTACTCGAACACCTATTTATCCTCAACTGTATACAAGGTAGGATGTGGCCCTCCCTGAATTGTTTTCATAAACCTTTTCAAGACTTAATTGAACCATGCATCAACAACTATGTCTAGTATTGCATCTGGTACCACAACTAGAATGAATTTTGGATCTAGTGATAGACCATGGCCTACCACCTCTGGGGTATTATTGTCACCACCCTCATGGTGTACTGATGGAGTATGATGTTGTTTTATGACTCTACATTTCCAAGAATAGACCAAAGTTCTTGATCCTGACAATGTTGTAGCTCAAGAGAATACAACAAACATGAGAGGTCAAAATCCATATTCAAAACACAAACCCATTTGTCTTCCCCATGTGATAGGTCTACACATAATACAAGAAAAAACACCTATAGGGATTCTACTAATAAGGTCATGTTTGTTCATGTCCTCTATCAAATTCATCATTTGTAAACATTCTTATAACATTTCTTCCATGTTTCAAGCTGATTCTATATTAAAAACAATAATTGGAACTCATTTCAAGCCTATCAACATCCTTTCTCAATGGTTAACCAATGTAATTCCAAATTAATACATACTAAGGCCCATACACCCCACGAATCAATTCTTGGAATGAAATTATAAAATATTGTAGCATAGTTAAATATGAGGCCAAAATATAATCAAACTAATTCTAAACCATGAAGATCATACACCTCAGGAACAAAATCTTGGCATCCATCAAATTTGAACAATATCACATACAAATACACCGATCCCAATGACATTCATATCATTCATGATACCTATCACAACAACATGCAATCATTAATTCTCTTAAATTGAATGACAAGAATGTAGGGTTATTGAATTAAAATAAATGTCTATATGATGTATGAGACGAAATACACTCATCTCAGGGGTTTGTAACATAATATAACCCTAAATAGTATCAATAATAGTATAAAAATATGAGTGTTTCACCCAATGGTGAAAAATAATCAACTATAGTAGATCAAAATCCCTAAATCACAATTCAATTCATGGAAATATTGATTTTCCCTAGACGTCTGGTAGCTATTTCTAGGCACAACTTATTACAAAATTCAAATTCCCATCTATCACAGTCTATCAGCGCCAAAAATTAATGAGTCCTATAAAAACCCCTCATAAGATACTACTTTGTAACATCCCAGGTTCATATTCCCCCTAATAGTGCACTATGTATGGTTGGACACATGTCCTTAAGCTCATCTCCCAAAATGTTAGTAGATATTGACTAGTAGTTTGAGAAAATTAGATTATAGTGTGGATATTATACCATCATTGGAAAATGATAACACAATGTAAATACCATATATATATAATAAGCATTAATTATATAAAATATATGTAAATAGAGAAATATTGATAATACAAATAACCATGTGCCATATCATTTAAAAAATTATGCATATCACGTGTCTCTAAGAAAACTTTCAAAAAAACCCACAAGGATATAATATAAATTACAAGATCCAACAGATACAAAAAGAACAAAAATATCCCAAAAGGCAAGAAACCCTCGGATTGGTTCCATGTTCTCCTTATCCTAGGAAACATATTTGAAACCTGGTGGAGGGTTCTTTCCCTGGTCAATTCTCACTACTGTATAATCTATTTGGGACCATAGCATGCCCTAAATGGTGTGTGAGACTAAATCCCTATAGGAGACCACCCACGTTCTATTCCAATCTATCAATGACTCTATTTAATATGTAGTATATAATAGTGCATGTAGTAACTTAGGTAGTACTCAGAAGTAAACAATCTTAGATTTAATATTTTTCATTTATATTCAACTAACAACTCAATTACATTGATTATTATTTAGATAAAGATATTGACTAAGAAAGAAGATCCCCATTATACTAGTAAGAATAAAAGATATATTTGAAGGTTTCCTAAACCTGTTTAAATGAATACTAAATCCAAGGATTTTATTTTCCATGGAAGACCCATCATAAGTAGTTTCAATATTAGATTATAACATGAGACCTTAAATGACATTACAAAGCTAGTATTCTAGTATCACTTCTAGTTCCAATCTACCGAAACCCTACAAAAATATTCCAGAGAACCTCTCAGGGACCAAGTATCTCTCTAGGTGTGGTATAAGTCCATTTCAACTGATTTGGTCCTGGTTGGCTCGATTGGAATCCCCATGTATCACTCATGACATATTCATGCCCCTCGATCCCATTAATGTCATCATATATGATCCATGATTCAATCTTCATTTAGTACAATGACTCTATGATCCCATCCATAGTTTCCATGATTCACTCATGTCCTAACAATAATTAATAAACACAATGAGATTATCTAAGGTATTCTAGGGAATCCAAGGTTCACTTAAGGGACCATGTTAAAACATAAATATAATCTCGTCAATGGAATTCCAGTATAATCACTGATTCACCTTATTTTATTTTCTATTGAACCATTACATGTTCAAGTTAATAATTCAATAACATGTTGCGGTCAAAACAATAAGCATTTCAAAACTTACCACTATGTGTGTCACAATCTAGGACTAACCACTAGAGCTTGGTCTATCATTCCTTGTATGTGAATCATTCAAATAACAATAAACATAGGAAAGATAAATATTACATGTCTTAAAATATTATTTAACTCATGTGGGTAGGTTCACAGTGGGGAAAAACATCCAAACATGCATAAAATTGTATATGCTCAGACATGGTTCAAGGGGAAAGTCATATATACATACCCTTGGAAAATTATAATACCATATAACAACATTGAATATTTATAAAATAATCAAAATCATTTTAAAGAATAGAAAAATGTGACTAAAGGAATACCTAATTGGTACCCTTGGACAAAAGGCTATAATTCGGTCACATTGGGAACTCAACAATAGAGTGACCATTAAATCAGGAAAACAAACTATCACATGCATTTTAACACCTATTCAATTTCATAAATTACAAGTGATAAAAACTTTTTCTATTTATAAATATAGGTGACATCCCAAAAATAGGCATCCAACACTACAACATGTACAAAAAACTCACCATTTAGTGAAAAACATGAGACCACCTACATTAGAGTCATGTTAGATGACTTGTCCAGTATCAGCTACGATTCTCCATAGTTTGGGGGAAAATATGAAGAAATTACGGAGAACATGATATGAGGTAATATGATACTAAATCCAAATAGAACAATCTATAAAGGAATGAAATGAATATGGATGAAAATGAATTGAGGCATTATTATTGCGGATCTTTAGAATTGAATGGTGGTCAATTCAGAGGTAAGATAAATCAGGGAATTGAATAGGGAGAATAATATCTAGGAATGATCTCCCATGGTTCCACTTTTCTATGAAATTAAGGAGGAGAAGAAACATTATGTAAAAAAATGAGATTGGGAAAATGTTCATTTTACCCAAAACATCCTGGGTAGAATGGTTTCTGAAGTGCCCAGATCAGTGTGAATCACTGAGAGGGGGAGGGGGTGAATCAGTGATCCCTTAAAACTTTTTTACTAATTGATTCCTTATCAATTAAACCTTTATGGCTGGTTAAAGCCTCGATCCACTCTTCTTGTATCTATCAACTTTCCACGAATGATGCAGTAAATGTAAAGGCACTGAACACAAGGATTTACAAGGTTCGACACCAAAGGCCTACATCCTTGCCATGCTCTCCCAGCATGGATTCTCCATTATAATCTGTTAAAATTACAATGGTCGATACAGAGTCCCATTGTATCTCTCCTGAGTCCCACAGGAGGGTCTTTATACTGCGTCCCACAGTGTTACCAGAGTCCCACTGGCCTGCTCCAGAATCCCACTGAAGACTTCTTCTCCCTGAGTCCCACAGGGTCTTCTCCTGGCTCCTCGAGTCACACGAGTAGCTCTTCTTTACTTTAAGTTCTTCAAGTAACTTCAGCTGCCTGGGATAAAGGCTGCTGGCCTTGCTCTTCTCTTCTGATCACTTGTGGTTGATCAGGGCTTCTCGTCTAGCTCAGGCTTTATCTCCTTCTCCAGGATGACCTGGCTTCTCTCTCCAACTACTGAATACTCAGACAACTGATATCTTTAACTTTGGTCTGGTCCAGTCTCACTTCAAAACAACTTCATGCACTGAGTGCATGACAGCTCTTCTTCATCCTCATGCACTGATAGCATGGCCTTCTCAATTCTTCAAGAACCTCCTGGTCTTGGACAACTCAAATGCACACCACTGATTTGGCTCTGTTCACGTGTGCATGTGCATGCATGCATGCATGCACTCCCCTTCTTCTTCTTAGTGTGATAAACACTCAATGAGTGCAATTGC
The DNA here is from genome assembly GCA_963277665.1 of Viscum album. Lineage (NCBI taxonomy): Eukaryota > Viridiplantae > Streptophyta > Magnoliopsida > Santalales > Viscaceae > Viscum > Viscum album. Next base: position 1,442,914,803 of record OY728155.1, on the reverse strand, counting down.
TTTAAGCACACACACTTCTTCCTTCTTCACACTTTGTTCTTTTTTTTACACACTCACAAGTGTGTTGTACTTTAGTGTGAGGGTCTCCTCTTTCTTCCTTCTTCTAAGTGTGTTCACTTCACTTAGTGCACACACACTAAATTCGGCCTCCTTATCTCATTGCACACAAAACTTCTTCACTTTGGCAAACACTTGAGCTTGGCCTACTTCACTTGCAAAGCACACACACTTCCTTGTTCTTTTAATTTCCTTCAAAGTGTGCACTCCTCTTATGCACCCACTTGGTACTCCATTTTGCACACACAAGGGCTACGGCCTCCACTTGTATTTTTCTTTTGCACAAACTTCCTCTCGGCCTTCAACTATTACTTTGCACACACAAGAGGCAAAGCCTCAGCTCTTCTTGCTTTGCACACCTACTGCGCGTAGGGTGTTCTTCCTTCACTTTTCACACAAGCACAAGGCTCGGCCTTCTCTTGCTCACACCCGAACACCAACCCAAAGAAGCGCGCAAGTGGTGCAGCCCTCCTCTTCTTTCCCACTATCGCGCAAGTCCTCAAGCACTTGAGTGCAAGGAGGCTCGGGTGCGCAAGTGCCACTGCCACAAGGGCGTGCAAGTGTGCACTGGCCGCGGGTCGCGCAAGCCACAGGTGCAAAATACCGCAGGCGTGCAAGTGTGTCAAGGACACCTTGGCCGCGCTAGTGCAAACCGCACAGGAGGCACGGTGCACAGAGGGAGCGCACAACTTTGTGCTGCCCAACCTCCACTTCTTGTCGCGCAAAGGGGTTGCGCGCAAGGGACTCCAGCCACGCAAGGTACTTGCGTGGGGCTTCTACTTCGCGAGGCAGAGGCTTCGCGGGGCACAAATCTTCAACAAGAACTTCAGTAACCCTCCTCGAGGGCTCAGCCTCTCTTTATATAGGCAGAGGCGGTGCGGTTCATCCGCGTGATAAATCTCAAACTCCTGAGATCTTCGGATCTTTAAAAATCGTTTCAAATCTTGATTTTTATCCTCTATTTCACGCGGGCTTCTTATATTTTCTCCTCCTCCTCGTGCATGCACATGAAACCGCTTGCATGGCCTCTGTTTGGCCCATCCCATGCAAAACATGAACACCGTGTGGCCTCGGCACTTCGTTTGCCTTCGGCCTTCTTCGAAATTTTCCATACGTCGCATGCAAGCCCATTTTTAAGCATGGTTCGATTTGGTGTGGAGAGACGATCACGAGGGACACCTCAGCTTCGAAAATGGTGGCCGTAATCTCGAAAACATCTTGCAGTGGCACCACTGGTTCAGGCGGGGGACGTCAGGTGGCACGGGATGTCCTCGTCTCAAGCTCGAGGAAGGAGATGCCTCGGAGCCGTCGGATCTGGCGTTTGATTGACATCGGACGGCCGTGATCAGAAGATCTCTCCGCGGATCAGATGTGCGGCCGAGATCTGGCACGCGATCGATCGTGCGGCCAGGATCGCTCCCGCGGCAAAAATGCACGTCCCACATCGAAACCTCTCGCGGTTTTCACGCGGCTTATCAATATGCCGCTGCCTTAACACGGCAATTGAATCTCCTCCCTCCACGGTGCCGCCCCGCACCGTGTTCTCCCTGCGGGCGCGCTCTGCGCCCACTCTTCTACCTGCGGGTGCGCTCCTAGCACCCACTATGCACACTCACGGGCGCGCTCCTCGCGCTCACGCTGCGCGGGCTTCATCACCATGTGGCCTCGGGGCTTATATACGGCCCCTGCCTTGCCTCAGGGAGCGCCTTGGCCTTGAGGGTTCCCCATGGGCGTGGCGCCTTAGGCCCATATGTGCCTTGGGTGATCCCTCGGCTGGCCTCCTTGGTGGCACATTTTTTTGGCTAAGTCTTGAATAAGTCTTTGTCAAAAAAACAAAGTCCTCCATGAAAAATACCAATTCTAAATGCCAAATGCCTCCTCCTATATTCTTCTTATCTTCTCTTCTTCATCTTAAGAATTCCTCCATTTCTTCTCCTCACATGATCTTCACTTAGGATATGGAATTCAAAAGGTTCATCTTCATCAATCGAACTACTGAATCACTTAACATCTTCAATGGGCTTCGTTGATCAAATCAGAGATCAATTGGATCTTCTTCTGATTCTCATGCACTAAGTGATAGTGCATGGACTTCTTTAATGCACATCATCCACTTAGTAGTTGTGGATGGAACTCCTTTCAACTCCTCATGCATTGTGAAGACAATACATGGTCTTCAATCAATGTTGTGACATTGTATCATCAGGATACAAGTTCTTTGAACTTAAAGACCAGTTCAACAATCGTCAGATATTCATGGAGAATGTTTCAACCATATTCTCCAATGCCACTTAGTGAATCTCCTAAGTGACATTCCTCTAAGTTCCATGGCCATTCTCTATTATTTACCAACACCATCACAACCTTTTTCATTCACATCTTGACATTCCTTGACTTCCATTCATTCCAAGACAACTTCATGCCTCATTGACAACAAATGCAACACAATGCACTTCAATCTCCCCCTTTGTATTTGTTGTCAATACACTCCTTCAACACATATGAATGGGTCATTATGTGTGCCAATATTTTCTCCCCCTTATTGGAAATCAAATGCAAAGGTGTGGTGTGGTTCTCTTTAAAAAAAAAAAAATCTCTTCCTCCCTTCGAATATCATCTTCTTTAAAAATCACTAAGAGAGGGATGATGTCACATGTTCACTTGAGCAATGAACCTTTAGTAAATCAGCTCTAAGTCTACTTGGGCTAACCCGGTGTAGAAAACAAGAGTGATGTAACCAAGGTACTCAATGCTTGTCCAACATTCACAATACATGTGAGATCATGCTTAGGGGTTGAATTTTTTCAGATATTCAATGAATTGCTGAATCCTGCACATACTTCACAAAACACATTAGAATGTTCAGGTGCAAAGATAAAGCTCCCCCTTTCATCAATTTGTCTTCAATCTATACTCCCCCTTAATTGACAAGATAAGCTCAATTAAGAAACAAGGGATGAAAGTATGATTGGAATACCTTCATCTTTTCTCAAGATGGTATTAATCTCAGAATCCCATCTTCTTCAGATTGGATCCCCCTCAAGGGGTGCACTCCATTCTGTCCAAGCCACTCTCCATATGAGAATGATCATCATCTTCAATTCCCTGCAATATTAGCACATGTAAATACAAGTGTAAGGGAATAAGATGGAACCTCCCTGGTTCATCAATGTGAACAACAAGGTTGAGAAGATTCTCTCAACCGAGATGTCCCATTTTCACCATTCTTCACACTTGCACATTTGATCTTCAATGATGTTTGTGATGGTGTGGATCTCAATACATCTTCATGTGAAATATTTTTCTTCCCTTTTGCCTTAGCAATTGACAGAACTTCATCTTCAGCTCTTTGCAGATCTTTGGCAAGTTGCAACTGATTTGGCCATATGACTAGTAAATCATTTGGAAGTGTGGCATCAGTTCTGGAAGTTCCACATGGTTCTTTTGATGCTTTCAAGCTACCTTTCTTAGGCAACTTGTTTTCAATCAATCCCTTCTGCTTCTTTTGGATTGATCGTCTGTTTGAGTCCAGTCTGCCTCTATTGAATTTCATGGCTTCTTTACAAAGATCCATGATATGTCATTTCTTTCCACAGTAGAAGCATGTCTTCTTGGTGGGCCTTCTAGATGACTCACCCTTCTTGGATTTAGACTCCAATGACTTCTCTTACTTTTTCAACATCTTCTTGGGATCTTTTTCAGCTTTCTTCTTCTTGCTTCCCAAGGATTCCTTTTTAGCCAGGTTCAGTGATCTTCTCTTCTTTTCATCTTTGGATACAGTTGGAGATTGACATGTATCATTTTGACCACTTTTGCAAACATCCCAGATGTTGTCAAGTAATCCAAATCTATTTGCAATAAACAGATGTCTCTGGACCTGTGGATATTGCTTCCTTCCTTCTGGATTGCTCCCCCTTGGCATGGGCTTCCTCTGTGCTTTGGCATTCAGTGGATTGTACCAACAATCCTTTGAACAATGCCCATACTTGTTACAACACCAGCATTGTCCCATGAATCATGACCTCTTCAGTCCTTCTGATTGTAGGGTACTTTTCTTGACCTGTTGTTCTATTTCAGGAGAGCTCTACTTCTTCATTTTCTTCATCCATACTTGTTTGGAATTATTTTTCCATCCTGCACTTTTTGTGGAAACACAATTAGAAGCATCAGTACAAGATGGTATGGATGGTACCTTCTTTCTAGAAGATGTTGCACTTTTATTAGAGGATGTCTTTCTCCTAGAATCATCCTGCTCAAAGCATACTTGAGTAGCAACATGTCTTCTTCCAGCTGACTGGGAGGATTCAGCTTTAGGTGATTGCAGATGTTTCAATATCACCTCCAGTTCTAAGTATTTCATGTTGAGGGAGTTCTTCTCATCCTCAACAGTTCTTAGCTTTCCTTCCCAATTCTCCACCAGTTGTTTCATCTGGTCTTCATGCACCTTCTTCAATTCTTGCAATGAATTGTCCAGCTCCTTCACCAATTTGACTTTTTCTTCAAGTTGAGCATCTTTGACATTCATTGAAACTTTGTGCCTCTTTTCCAGTGCATGGACAACATCTTTGACTATTATCATAAAGAATTCTTTCTCAGAAAGGCTTCTTTGCAATTCTTCAGCAGTGTCTTCATATCTTTCATTGCAAAGAGATACTGTTTCATCTTTGGCATTTACCAGCTTTCTGAGAGTGTTGGATATACCAACCCTTTTAGCCAGCTGATCTTCCATAGCATTGGCTTCTTCTTCTAACTGTGATTTTTCTTCATGAAGATCATGGATGCCTGTAGCTATACACTTTGCCACTTCCATGGGAACTGTCTTTTGAAGATATTTGAGTGCACTCTGAATATCATTCATTATTTCAACTTCATCACATCTAGGACAGGCTTTCTTCATCTTCTTGGCCTGTTTCTTCTTTCTATTTTTCTGAGTCTTGGCAGATATCTCCATTTGAGGCTGGTCGCTCATTTCCTCAAATCTGCACTTCATAAAGACTCCCTTGGATCTTTTAGAGGTAACCTCCCTCTGATACCAATTGAAGTGCCCAGATCAGTGTGAATCACTGAGAGGGGGAGGGGGTGAATCAGTGATCCCTTAAAACTTTTTTACTAATTGATTCCTTATCAATTAAACCTCTATGGCTGGTTAAAGCCTCGATACACTCTTCTTGTATCTATCACCTTTCCACGAATGATGCAGTAAATGTAAAGGCACTGGACACAAGGATTTACAAGGTTCGGCACCAAAGGCCTACATCCTTGCCATGCTCTCCCAGCATGGATTCTCCATTATAATCTGTTAAAATTACAATGGTCGATACAGAGTCCCATTGTATCTCTCCTGAGTCCCACAGGAGGGTCTTTATACTGCGTCCCACAGTGTTACCAGAGTCCCACTGGCCTGCTCCAGAATCCCACTGAAGACTTATTCTCCCTGAGTCCCACAGGGTCTTCTCCTGGCTCCTCGAGTCACACGAGTAGCTCTTCTTCACTTTAAGTTCTTCAAGTAACTTCAGCAGCCTGGGATAAAGGCTGCTGGCCTTGCTCTTCTCTTCTGATCACTTGTGGTTGATCATGGCTTCTCGTCTAGCTCAGGCTTTATATCCTTCTCCAGGATGACCTGGCTTCTCTCTCCAACTACTGAATACTCAGACAACTGATATCTTTATCTTTGGTCTGGTCCAGTCTCACTTCAAAACAACTTCATGCACTGAGTGCATGGCAGATCTTCTTCATCCTCATGCACTGATAGCATGGCCTTCTCAATTCTTCAAGAACCTCCTGGTCTTGGACAACTCAAATGCACACCACTGATTTGGCTCTGTTCACGTGTGCATGTGCATGCATGCATGTATGCACTCCCCTTCTTCTTCTTAGTGTGATAAACACTCAATGAGTGCAATTGCTTTAAGCACACAGACTTCTTCCTTCTTCACACTTTGTTCTTTTTTTTACACACTCACAAGTGTGTTGTACTTTAGTGTGAGGGTCTCCTCTTTCTTCCTTCTTCTAAGTGTGTTCACTTCACTTAGTGCACACACACTAGGTTCGGCCTCCTTATCTCATTGCACACAAAACTTCTTCACTTTGGCAAACACTTGAGCTTGGCCTACTTCACTTGCAAAGAACACACACTTCCTTGTTCTTTTAATTTCCTTCAAAGTGTGCACTCCTCTTATGCACCCACTTGGTACTCCATTTTGCACACACAAGGGCTACGACCTCCACTTGTATTTTTCTTTTGCACAAACTTCCTCTCGGCCTTCAACTATTACTTTGCACACACAAGAGGCAAAGCCTCAGCTCTTCTTGCTTTGCACACCTACTGCCCGTAGGGTGTTCTTCCTTCACTTTGCACACAAGCACAAGGCTCGGCCTTTTCTTGCTCACACCCGAACACCAACCCAAAGAAGCGCGCAAGTGGTGCAGCCCTCCTCTTCTTTCCCACTATCGCGCAAGTCCTCAAGCACTTGAGTGCAAGGAGGCTCGGGTGCGCAAGTGCCACTGCCACAAGGGCGTGCAAGTGTGCACTGGCTGCGGGTCGCGCAAGCCACAGGTGCAAAATACCGCAGGCGTGCAAGTGTGTCAAGGACACCTTGGCCGCGCTAGTGCAAACCGCGCAGGAGGCACGGTGCACAGAGAGAGCGCACAACTTTGTGCTGCCCAACCTCCACTTCTTGTCGCGCAAAGGGGTTGCGCGCAAGGGACTCCAGCCACGCAAGGTACTTGCGTGGGGCTTCTACTTCGCGAGGCAGAGGCTTCGCGGGGCACAAATCTTCAACAAGAACTTCAGCAACCCTCCTCGAGGGCTCGACCTCTCTTTATATAGGCAGAGGCGGTGCGGTTCATCCGCGTGATAAATCTCAAACTCCCGAGATCTTCGGATCTTTAAAAATCGTTTCAAATCTTGATTTTTATCCTCTATTTCACACGGGCTTCTTATATTTTCTCCTCCTCCTCGTGCATGCACATGAAACCGCATGCATGGCCTCTGTTTGGCCCATCCCATGCAAAACATGAACACCGTGTGGCCTCGGCACTTCGTTTGCCTTCGGCCTTCTTCGAAATTTTCCATACGTCGCATGCAAGCCCATTTTTAAGCATGGTTCGGTTCGGTGTGGAGAGACGATCACGAGGGATACCTCAGCTTCGAAAATGGTGGCCGCAATCTCGAAAACATCTTGCAGAGGCGCCACTGGTTCAGGCGGGGGACGTCAGGTGGCACGGGATGTCCTCGGCTCACGCTCGAGGAAGGAGATGCCTCGGAGCCGTCGGATCTGGCCTTTGATTGACATCGGACGGCCGTGATCAGAAGATCTCGCCGCGGATCAGATGTGCGGCCAAGATCTGGCACGCGATCGATCGTGCGGCCAGGATCGCTCCCGCGGCAAAAATGCGCGTCCCACATCGAAACCTCTCGCGGTTTTCACGCGGCTTATCAATATGCCGCTACCTCAACACGGCAATTGAATCTCCTCCCTCCACGGTGCCGCCCCGCACCGTGTTCTCCCTGTGGGCGCGCTCTGCGCCCACTCTTCTACCTGCGGGCCCGCTCCTAGAACCCACTATGCACACTCACGGGCGCGCTCCTCGCGCTCACGCTGCGCGGGCTTCATCACCGTGTGGCCTCGGGGCTTATATACGGCCCCTGCCTTGCCTCAGGGAGCGCCTTGGCCTTGAGGGTTCCCCATGGGCGTGGCGCCTTAGGCCCATATGTGCCTTGGGTGATCCCTCGGCTGGCCTCCTTGGTGGCACATTTTTTGGCTAAGTCTTGAATAAGACTTTGTCAAAAAAACAAAGTCCTCCATGAAAAATACCAATTCTAAATGCCAAATGCCTCCTCCTCTATTCTTCTTATCTTCTCTTCTTCATCTTAAGAATTCCTCCATTTCTTCTCCTCACATGATCTTCACTTAGGATATGGAATTCAAAAGGTTCATCTTCATCAATCGAACTCCTGAATCACTTAACATCTTCAATGGGCTTCGTTGATCAAATCAGAGATCAATTGGATCTTCTTCTAATTCTCATGCACTAAGTGATAGTGCATGGACTTCTTTAATGCACATCATCCACTTAGTAGTTGTGTATGGAACTCCTTTCAACTCCTCATGCATTGTGAAGACAATGCATGGTCTTCAATCAATGTTGTGACATTGTATCATCAGGATACAAGTTCTTTGAACTTAAAGACCAGTTCAACAATCGTCAGATATTCATGGAGAATGTTTCAACCATATTCTCCAATGCCACTTAGTGAATCTCCTAAGTGACATTCCTCTAAGTTCCATGGCCATTCTCCATTCTTTACCAACACCATAACAACCTTTGTCATTCACATCTTGACATTCCTTGACTTCCATTCATTCCAAGACAACTTCATGCCTCATTGACAACAAATGCAACACAGTGCACTTCAGTTTCTATGGATAGTTTTTCTATCCCTGATTAAACCATGTGATACCTTCTATAACCATGGGTCATAACGCCTGGTTACCCTTCATTGATTGGCTAACTATGATGTAACCTTGCGGAATCCACATTAAATGTTTTTCAACTTTTTCATACATACCACACATCTATGTGGAAACTACCGCATGGTTTCCCAAAACCATGAAAACGTTATTGCCAAACATCACACTGTGTCTTAAATCATAAAGCCCGACCCACAAGGTTTCTCCTAAAAATATAGCATTCCCAAAAATCTCCAAGAGTAGTTTTGTTGTCTTTTAAAAATCCCCACAGACCCCAATTCCATCCACAACCACAACAGTAGTCACCATTAGGTCATTTTTCATCATTTAAACGAATACTAGATGGAAAAACCACGATACATGCCTCAAATAAGAACTAGGTTCTTACATAAGGTACACACATAGTAATGGAAAAATTAAATACTAATGGTATTTGGCTTATGTTAAGAACATTTACATTGATACTCATGCATTTCTCAGGACTCGTCAAGATCATGTGGCATGAATTAAGAATTTTCTATTAAGTGATCCCCCCCAAATTTCCATTTGAATCAGGAAATGAGATTTGGGAATGTTCGAGAGACTCATAGAGCCCCCATCCATGCTGATTAATTCTAAAAAATCCCTTTTGATTCAACATCTAGATATTGTGGTTTCCTCAGATATGCCACCCAAATTTTTTGGTGACACTAATGTATGTCATATAGGTCTCCTGAAGACCTTTATGTTAACCAGTCAGATGTCATGACACCATCCAAGAATGTCATATAGCTTTCAAGATGGCACTAGGATAGTTTATCCAGATCATGTGTACCCATCCATTCATTTTACCCAAGATCATGTGTTATAATCAAGGAATAGTCATCCAGGTCTTGAAATGTCTTTTTGACCAGTTATTATTGGTCATGTGAGGGCCTTTAGATATTCAAATAATATTATGCAACATCCTTCAAAAAATTCAAATAAAACATGTGATTTTATTTTTACATGTCCACAATACAACCAAACATGTCCATATATCCTCTTGTATGATGGATGAAAATAACTGCTTTTAAGGAAGATAGTCTGGAAGGCTAGGTAGACAATCAAGTCAGTCTGGAAAACAACTAGGCTAGGATATGAAGGAGTCACAACACTTGATATCCTTTTTATCCTCCATGTCAATGGATCCATAGTGTGTAATCCTCGATATGTGGAATAATTAAACATTACCCACATATATGGTAAATCCTAACGTGTATGCCCCAATAAGAGGTATAATAAGATATGTCCCACAGTCTAGGGAACCCCCAGTGTGTAAGCCCTAATCAGTGACATAATATGATATGTAGCATGTAAAATGGTGTCCCCTGTGTGTAATTCCCAATCAAATAAACTTTTATAACATTCATTCCTACCTCAATTGTGATACATCAGATGCATTCCAAATTTCAAAGCTACATATTTAAAATTGAATGATCTCTCCTATTAGGTAATACATGCATTCTTGTGCAAAGAGTCTAGTTACATTCTATATCATGTTTCTCATACCATGCATGGTTCACATGTGATTATAGAGTTTCAATTGTCATATCATTATCATTATGAATCTAAACCAATATGGGAAACCCCATGATGTAATCCCTAGTCACCATTATCATATTACTACCCCATACAAGGGTTTCCTCCACGGATTAAATCCCAAGGTCTTCATAAAACCACGATGGCTCTGATTTCTTATATATCTAGGATATGTATGACCCCTAATTTTTTCTTGATCTCAAATACCCAAGGCATATGTTACGACATTTATTTAATTTCTTTATCATGTTAAAATATAAAGGATTAAAAAACTACATGGCCTTGGATTCTGTTAATAAATTGGATATGTTGGAAACTAGATAATGGAATATTCCCATCCTCAACATATTAAAATCTTATATATATGGAAGAAAATTCAAAATTACTAAGATATACCTCTTCTATATATAAGAATGTACACATTATGAAAAATTTATGATGAACATCAGATACATACAGATGGACTCACTAGGATACACCCCTTAACATAAAAAATATTTAATATATATTTATTATGTTGGAGTAATAAATTTTGTATCAACATTATTATGAGATTCAAGAACATATATTATATATATAAGAGGGTCTTGGAGTAGGAAACAATTCCCAGTAAAATGGTGTGATTATACTGACCTCTCACCCTCTCCAACAATGTGAGTCCCTATCTTCCGATATGGATAAAACCTCAACTGAAATCATGCCTGTGGAAAGATCTTATATACCCATTTACAAATGTGGAAACTATTGGAAGTTTCAATTATTAACAGTATTGGTTACCCGATGTAAATGATTTTGAAACCCAATAAACCCACAAACAATTAAATGTTTGACTAAAATGAATGGAACTCAGTTTTTTCTTCTCTAACTATAAAATGGTAAACTGAGTTACAAATCAATTAACCACAACATCTCCTCTAAATTATTGAAATGATAGACATACCAATTCTCAACAGTCCATTTTTTCCCTGTCATAATAGTTCCCATTTTTTATATTTTCTGAAGAAAAAAATGAAACTGATGTGAATCAAAAAAACACAAAAATGATATTTGGATGATGCATCAATCCATTTTGTTTTTATATCATATGAAAAAAATTGTGACCCTAATGTGAATTTTGAAACAATATAATCATCATTTTACCTTGGTTTGAGAAATTTTTTTTTCATATCCTTCTTTAACATGATAAATGGGACATGAATATTTTAGATGCTCCTCTGTAGTTGAGGTTATTATTAATATTTTCCATCCCAGCATAGACAATCCCATGTAAGAATAATGAATGTAACTAGAATAATAGGATAATTTATCAGGTCTAGTTTAGTGCATATCATTCAAAAAATGATGCATTGATCATCGAACATGTTCTGTGTTGGCTTCGTGAAGGAAGATATTGGTCTCCCAAACAACACAATGATCCAACATGTCTTCATCTGGTGATCATTCTAGTAATTTAGAAACAACTGTATCACTTGGGGCTTCAATATGACCTCAACCACCCATCATATTTAAGGTAGGATGGAGAATGAAATGTACTGGGTATACCAACAACATGGTACAACCTATATCCCAGAGTCGTCTTGATAGGGTCATCATGTGATCAAACTGACAAGTTCGTTTCATCTAAAGAAAGAAATAGTAAATCCATTGACACACATTCCCACATCCAAAAAAATTATAAGATTATCCCTGGAACATGAAAATAACCAAAATATGTATATAATAAAGGTGAAACAATTATTAAACTATAGGTCCCTTCAGGTTCAAGGTCCACCAATAGAGGGTTCCAATCAACTACTGTTGTTCGTTCTATCCTACTAGTGTCGCCTGCTCAGTGTACCAACCAAAACACTTCCATCATTGATACCTATTAATGTGAAACAATGATGACATATCATGAATATAATTATATGTATAATCAAGAGTGGCCACATATCCCCACTCCAATTAATGATGTATCTCATCATATTCTGGTAGATACCATTATGAATGCTTATATCCCATCTCACTTGGATCATGTCTACGAGCAAATTCCTATAGTATAAATGTGAGTGGAATAAATTCCTACACCATTCAATATGAACATCATAATATTCTAGTTGTATAAGGATGATATAAGTGGTATTATATTCCTAATTAATTTGAATATATATTCTAGTATATAATCGAGATAGAAAATGTGTAGGATTATATTCATGTGAACACATTTCTAAATTTCCATTACATCTTAAAAAATTTGATGAAATAATTTGGGATAATCCAAAACAAGTAAAAATTCAGGGAAAGACACAAATTTGTATCCCTGTAGCTAGGGCTATACAACACTCTAAACAGTATAAACAAATTTTTTCATGGGAGCTAATGCACATTCTTCATTCCAATAGGATGGATTATCAGAAAATTCTATTAAAGAAAAATTTATAGGACCATGAAAAAATTATGATTCCAAATAGGGAACATGATGATAGAGTGGTACATTATTTAGGAAAGGGAAACATTCTTACCGAAAAAATAATGCCATATCCCAAAGGCCAAAGATCTAAATAATTTCTTTATTCAGTCTAAGTATCACAATGTGAGAGTAGAACATGATATGGGATATATTCATATTCTTATCCAAGATGATTGATGACATTATCAAAATCCTCACTATTTGGATCATATCTATATTCTGGTCCAATCTCACATTGTGATGGTAGCACATGCCTCATGGTTGGATTAAATTCTTAACAATTAATCTACCTAGAATTTTCTGATAGAGACTAGAATCCAAGGTGATATCCCAACATTCGCTAATGAATGACTACACCAATTTCCTTATAAGGATATATATGAGGAGGCTCATATTAATTATCCCATTATAGAGGTCCATTAGTAAATTATGATGGTTAATTCATGTTTGGAATTGGATCTTTTTTTCTCTCCACTTGGGTATCCCATGTGAGATAGAAACATGCCTTGGTACATTCACATTTTATTATTCAATAAATCCACTGGAATATATCAATGTACGAGGATCATGATCATATGAATTTTCTGACCAAGGCTGATCATGTGAGAGAAGCATATGACTTAAGGAATTCCTATATTCCATCTAATAATGAGTACGAACACATATATATTCAATAAGATTCTATGTAGTGGGATCATATTTCCATATCTCTAGATGGTTATCAATAATTATGACATTCGTTATACAGTGGGATCATATCCCTGCACGATTTTGAATGTAGGTTGGAAAATTATGGAATGAATTCAGAATGCAGTTCACATCCTCAATATGCTCAATTCAAGATTTCTTGTAGTTATTTGAGAAACAATCTTGACACCCCAAGGGGTTTTCAACTCATCATCTGATGTAGAATGAAATCATTACCACGATAGTACTTCTCATGGTTGTGTGGAGATGGATCACATGGATTCTACTCTTAACAACTTCCTTGGTTAGCCTCTCTAGGGTGGTATTTCTAATGGAAAAAATAAATACTCCCCTTTCCCAAAAACCTTTTAATAAAGAAATATTGAAAAATAAAATACCTCCATATAGAGATGTGCTCAAAAAATTAGGGTCAACTGTAAATAGTTATCAATTAACATAGAGAAACACTCCACTTCAGTCTGTAGGAGAACCATAGAATCACATTATATGGTCTGAATTGATGGAAGCATGAGTGTATGATGTATATGAGTATTTCATTTATATTCAATCATATTTATCTACAAAAATCCTCTGAACTATGTTTTCCACCCTTTCCACATCATACTATGACTTCCTAGATTAGATAGAAAGGTGTACATTCCATATCTATGCCAAAATACATGGGAAACTCATTAGTAACAGAAGGATAAAAACTATCTTATTGAGGGAACAATGGTCACATACAAACCATCAGTATACATTGTTTTCAACTAGATAGGGATTCTTTATCTCTACCTCATTATCAAAAACTGAAAAATCAGTAATCCAATATAAATGATATTTTCCACCATTTAATCACAACTCTTTGATAATAGATATCTCAATTAATTTAATGCATAATTATTTGATTGAGGGGAATGCATAATTATTTGATTATGGGGATAGGTAACATGAGATCCAATTTGTAACTATTTCATAATCCCCCCTCATTAATGGGGGTAAGAAATCATGAAGATAAGGTGAGTATATCATGAAATTATTTTATATAGGCCACTCAAAATAATTAGAATTCTTTTCAGAAATTTAAGTTGATGTTGTGACCAACTCAAAAACATATAGTAGAGACGAAATCTCATCATGTAATGACAATACAACCACATTTTACATGAGCATAAATCTTTCCAATAAAATAGTTCATAGTAACAATTTTAATAATAGTTTCCTTGGATTGAACCTAGACCACCATGCATATGGAATTTCTACCACTACCTCCAACATATAGAACATTAATTATTTATAGGATTTAGGAAATATCATTGGCTGATGAAAAAAATCCAATCCCACTAGGATGATGGAATTTTTATCTTAATTTTTATCAACATGATTGTCATCAACTCAGAGGGTCCTAGGGAAATCAAAAGTCATTCTAGATCAACCATATCTCTCTTGTCTGGGGGAATTCATTTCTCATTTTCTATCCTAGGAACCATTAAATACTTGATAATAATCACTGAAACGGAAATAAAAGGATTGATCAATGCCAATTATGTCCCCAGATATTCCCCATCCTACATTTATGGGGAAATTTTAATCATTATAATCATAAAATATGGAATTAGTTTTCTTCAGGATGGGAGGTGAATATCTATGGTAATTTTCCTATCTATTTTTCCTTCAATATGAGTAACCAATCCTATTTGGGGAAAATTTAGAAATCAAGACCAGAATCTCCATCAGGATAACTACTCATATGCATAGATTGGAGGAGAATACAATTAAAGAAATCAAACCGAGTTATATTCATAAGCCAAAAGGTCTAATATGTCCAAGGGTTAGATAAATGACCCTAATAAAGTAAGTAAAGAATAATCCTATTACAGTGAAATTAATGGGTCAAACACCATTGCAAGATATATCTAGGTAAATGGAGTCACTAAAAAATTTGATAAGTTATATCAATATGAAGTTTTATGGGGGTCACGGTATAGAAAATGTACTCTGAGAGGATGATCTATATGCACCCATTGAGGCTACAAGTAACCAGAACCAATGGGGTGTCCAAAACATGGAACCTCTAAATGTTGTTTTACCACCACTATGGAAGAAAAATAATAAGTATACAACAAATTTTTTGGCTACATCCCAATAATTTCACTAGAGAACAAAAAATCATTATATAGAGGGAAATCTTTCATGACATGAGAATGATATGCCAACTCCTAGATTACAAAATGAAGAGATACATTAGGAAACAAATTCCCAAAAGGTATCAAATTCAGGAAGAGGATAATTTTAATAAACCCATAACTCTACCTAAAATAGTTTCATCATAAAATCAAAATGGATCCAAATATAATAATAATGTCTACATAAATGAGGAATTTTAAAATTATAGTATCATTCATCCATTATGGACACTGCATCTCCCTCACCCGGGTAATATTTTTTTCTTCTCACCAATTGAGAATGACTATGAAATGAAAAAGGACAACCTCATCAGCCCATTCCTTGTCCCTATAGATGGGAGGCACCTAGAAAATTAGTAAAATATGAATTTATCAATCCCGTTGAGTCCCTAACTACTTCGATAGAATCCATTGGTGGGAGAAACACAGCTATGTATCCTGAGAGGAATTTATATCTCCAATGATATGATGGCACATTTCCTCCACCAAATTTCAAAAATCATACCAAATCCCCCTTTAACTATGTGGGGTACCCCATATCTTGATGCAGTTTGATGATGGGACCATATGATCATTAGGAGGTAACTTAATGAGATGTTGTTTACATTCATTGATAGGGCCATCAATTATTTGGTATTATAGCATTATATCAGGATCCATTACATGATTGGAAGAACATGGATTTAAATTACTCACCCATTTTATCTTGACACTCAGGAATGAATCTATCATTGACATAAATAAATAAAAGAAATGATTAAATGATAGGATGTCTGACTTCATTGAAAAATGTAAAGGCTTCACCTATTCAATAAACATCCCTCTATCATAGGACCAATTTGATGAACTGTATGTGGAAAACCAATAGGATCAGTTGTAGATTCCTCTGATCATAATAAAACGTCAATGTGGATTTTTTAATTACATAGAAATGGAAAAATATATAGAATAATATATTAAACAAAACATTGATAAATTTCAAATCATATCCTCATCCGAGTGAAAAATGGAAGGCAAGGAAAAAGATTCCCATGTCACTCTAGAACCATTAGAATTTACCATATGATGGCCTGTTATGTTCTTGAACCACCCAGTTCCTTCAATCTAATTTTAGGAACAAAATAATTCCCTCATTCAGATGAAAAAAGATATTAAGGTCACACAAGATTTGAGGAATGGATGAATGAAACACACCCCTAATAAAATGATCAAGAGCCTATTTAATTAATTGAATTTATAGAAAACAACCTAATAAATATAAAACAACCCATGAAGCCCAATGAGGCCAACCTCAATGATCGTACCGACTATTGTGATTCCTATATAAGGCTAGGTCACAAAATCCAATATTTATTGATATTCAAAGACATACTCCTAAGCGTATTAAATTCCAAAATGATGATGTTGGATAACCCCCAGTGTAGTTGACTGACATAACCACCTACCAGTTAAAATAATAATGTTTTTAGTTGATTGTTTTAGCCAGGAATGCAAAAAATTTCAACAACTGGTGAATCAAAAGATAGTTTACTAAGAACATGCCAGCTAGAGATCACATCTTTGAATACTCACAAAAATGTAATCATGGAAATGTCTAAAGAAGGTGTATGTGGCCATCATAAATAAAAATATATAATAGAGGAAGGTTCATATTGTTCTTCGATGATAGATCTGAATATTTCATATTTCTTCCCTAAAACAATTGATGTATGAGCACCGCCCCTCAAAAAGGAACCCTTGTTAAATGATGATCTAATATTCAGTTTTGGACATGATATAGTTGAAATACCCCTTCTACAATGATGAATAAGCCTCTGAGTATGAGTTCCCCTCACATAACCGAGGAACAAGAGTCCTCATGATCAGGAATAGAGGATACAAGAGAAAATATGGGCATGTTCAAACCCATTATAATTTTACACACCCATATAGATGATATTTATATAGATAATACCTATGTTAAATCAAACTAGAAAGACCAACATATACATTTAGGTTTTCCAGATCCCTACATCAGTCATCTATACCAATTCATCATACATGAAAAACTAGAGGGGGTGCAATTTTCTAATCGTCCAAGAAAATTAGGATGATATAAACGAATTGTGCCACTAGTATCAGATAATCCCCCAACATCTTTAGAATCACCATGACCATCTTACTCAAATCATACATCCTATGAGTCACGTAATGGGGTGAAACTACACCTTAAAATGTGTCAACCTTTGGTACTAAAGTAAAACATTTTGAAATATTTGGCAGTTGTCCCATTCATTCTCTCAATCCTTGATATTCTTTATATTTCGAAAGAACAAAGGTAGAAACTCCTTTAATCACTTCAGATCCAATAGTAGTTTAAAATAGAAGACCCTACAACTGATTTAAATTGTGTGTAGAACATGCTAGTAGAATACAATCTAACTATATCATTCACAGATCAAGATCATGATGAGGTCATCAAGGTACACATAAGACCCCTATAAGTTTCACATAGACTTTATAAT
Organism: Viscum album; assembly: GCA_963277665.1. Lineage (NCBI taxonomy): Eukaryota > Viridiplantae > Streptophyta > Magnoliopsida > Santalales > Viscaceae > Viscum > Viscum album. The sequence continues at coordinate 1,442,896,886 of OY728155.1, read as the reverse complement.
GTCTAAATATGAAGGGATAAAATTTAGAAAGTTTCTTCAATCAACATCTTCCAAATATGAACCCTCTAAAATTTTAAGCATTACATAGGATGTTTTTCTCTCATTAAGATTATTATTCAAGTGTATGATAAGAAAGAACAAAGTCCTATTAAGAATATCATGACCAATGATCAATTTTGGGATCTCTCATGCATAAATGTGTCTATGGTTAACCAACAAGTCACAAATTACAATGACCTTATTAGATGGACTTTTCTCCACATCCACATAGAGGTACCCTCAATATTCTCTTATTGTTTGAAATATCCCATCGATGGAAATGTAGGCATTATACATGGAGAAACAACCTTATTTGAGTGTTTTTAAGCCACTTATGGTAAAACATGACTTAATAAAAGGTAAATAAATAATCCAATGATTAATTTTGATATACAGGTTTCAGGTACCAATGGAACATAGGCCACCCATTAAAGTACCAAGAGAATTATTGACAGTGACTTTGTGCTGCCCATATATCTATTTGAGTAAATAAAAATGATCCCGGATTTCCAAGCCCCTTATGTCCCCAATAACTATTTAAATGAAATTTAGCCCAGGAATATCTCTGCAAAAAATCTGGAATTAATGGATTATAATTCCTTTTCTTCTAGCCACTATCACCTCGAAAGTGATAGAGATTCACCAAGATAGAAAAAATTATCTGAAAATGACTTCACAAATTCAGAGGTGGAAGATTACGAAGATTAACTCAGGAACACCCCACCAATATATAATTAAAGAATCTCCACCAAGATTTATGATCATAGGAAGGTAAATCTAGAAACATGAAAAGATCCAAAACCTATACAAAGCAGTTCAACCCTACTTCTCATGGAGCAAGAGATATGAATTACATTTCTAAAGAACCCCTAAAAATTGTTCACATAAAATTATAATGAAATTAATTAACTAAATATTCATTTGGATACACACCATCTTAGATTAATCGATTACCGTTGAGGTTTCATTTAGAAGACAGGAGGATGCACCCCTCCCATGCTATAAATATAGAGTCATAAGTTAATGAATTGATGAAATATATATTTTTCCAAGAAGTGAAAATCATTTTCAAGAAAATGAATGGGAAAATTAGGGACTTCATTGAATTTATAGATCTTATTTGACATATCCTAAAAGAATACTTCCCATACTAATCAATAAACACTTGATCAGGGAAACTCACAGAATCCAAGACCTTTCTTATATGGATCAGTACTCTGGGTACAATCAAATTAAGATGACCCCTAAATATAAGGATTCCACTACATTTACAGTACCTTAAGAAACATTTTCCAATCAGGATATTCCGTTCAGATGAATGAAAACTGGAGATATTTATTAACATACCATGCATCATATCTTTAGAGAACTATTATAATGAACTGTTCAATGTTATATTGATGACCCAATGGTAAAAATTTTAATTTGACGTTATCACATCAAAGATATTCAAATAGTCATTGATAATTTTAGAAAACATAGTCAAAGGTTGAATCCACTAAAATGAACATTCAAGGTAACGCTACGAAAATTCCTTGGGATTGTGGTCTACCTTGGTGGCATCGAGGTTGACCCTAAAGAAGTACATCAAAATCATGGAAATTTGACCACATTAGAATCTCAAATAACCAAGGGGTCTTTTATGTCACCTCACATACATTTTGTGTTTCATAGTTATATTGGAAAACAAATATCTCCCAATCAGCAAGATAATGAAGATGGTAATAATCATTAAATTGGATTGAGGCATCCATGAAATAATTGAGTCTCTCAATAACTACATGTTGTTGCCATTAGTCCAGATCCTAATGGTGGAATGAAAGTGACTCATATTTTTATTGTGGATTCGATGGAATGATCACTTGGTGATATCTTCACAAAAATAAACAATGCATCAAATGAAAATAGTCTATAATACCTCATCCAAATCATTATAGGTACTAAGACTCAATACTATGTTGTCAAGAAGAACATCCTCATACTCATCTTTATGGTGAAGATTCTAAGGAACTAATTATAGAACCAAAATGTCAGTCTTATATCTTGTATTGATCCTCTTAAGTATATTATATCATTTATAAACAAACCAACATTATTTTCATTTCATAGATGTTGGTGAAAGGGAAATACATTGCTATTTTTATCACGAAACTTCCAACCATAGAAATCACACTAGTGGGAACTAACATTCAAGATGAAGAGATTTTATATGCCCATGAAACCGGCAGACATGGGAGATTTATTTGGATTGTGCCACTTGAAGTCCTATTAGTAAGAAAATGGAAAACCAAATATTCAGTCATTCCATCTTAAGGATTATATTTTTTCACCTTATAATGTAATTTTTTCATAATCTTTTTTCACAATATGAAGGATTCATGAATAATGAGTCTGAATATTGAGTCTCCATCACTGGGTTGGAAGTATCCCTACAGCTGCAAATGGCCCATCTAAGAATCAAGTGTGATTAAAAACTAGCACTACTAGATAAATCAGCTTCTGCTCATGGGGAAACAGGCAACCACCATTGGAGTTCGCAATTGACATTATTAGTGACCGGCATTAGCTGATGCTAATGTGGAAAAAAATTAGAGGAATTATTACCACCCTCACCACTGTCTTCCCCGAAAACCACCACTATAACTGTTGTTGTCACCCCCGCCGATGTCCAACCACCATCTTTCACCGCAATCACCACCTTGCATGGCCTCACATCACTTCTACCAGACTCACTGCTGAACCCGATGCCCCCAATGTTCGACTTACTACCGTGCTACCATCTATGTCGCACCTGCCCCACCCACCGGCCGCCGTAAATCCACCATGGCCGGTGACTAACCTTCGATGGTCTTCCTCACCATACAACCAATCCCCCTACATCCATCTTGCACCCCATTCCATGTCCTGGGAACATGATACATGGAATATTTTATATAATCAACAGTGACCGCCATTGGCAGTCGCTGATAGTATTTACCGATGAAGAAATTTCTGCCGCCAAAAGTGGTCGAATGGGGGTCACTAAATTCCATTAGTGACCGCTTTTAGCCGTTTCTAAAGGTCTTTATTGTAGTAGTGTAGTGATAAAGAAAATAAATGATAATGTTACAATCAATAAGGAATAATTTCATCCTATCATTTACTTTGCTAGTTGACTAATATAAATGTTCCCTTTTAATCCCATGTTGAATTATTTTCCCAAATAAAAGAATGATCATTCTGACAGACTAGCAAATGAATCCATAATATTGGCCCTCCTTGATTAGGAAGAAGCAATAATTCTCATCACACGTAGAAGAATGGTCTCAATATTAATCATCAGTGATATGGAAGAAATCAAACAACCTAGAACTTCCCTAGATCACAATGATCATATGTCCACTCCTATATGGACGGGACAATTAATTTGTCATCTTAAAATGGGATCCTTCATATAAAGTGAGATGAAATACATTAGACGTGGAACTGAGAATCAAAATTTATCAATGTGGGATTTCCAAAATGAGTATAAATCCATCTATAATAATGTCTTTAATTGAATCCTTCTAATAAATATAAAATAAAGAGATATTATATCTATTATTAATGATTTCCATGCATGCTCATATTAGGATCATCAATCTGGGACTATAATCTCTTACAAAAATAGAAGGTTGTGTTATTGGAGGGAAAATAAGATATACGACTCTGTGGAATTCACCAGGAAATGTCATGCATTCACAATCCTTGTAAACATCCACCATAAACCAGTAGATTTTCTAAACAAAGCTAAATATTCCCAGCCATTTTTTATATTGTAAATCATTTTGGGGGGAAAGATCCCCCATTTAAAAATATAAAATTCAAGTATATCATTACTACTACCAATTTATATGAATGTGATAAGGAAATACCCATAAGAGAAGTCAGGATGAAGAAAAAAAAAGTTCCTAGAGTCCTATATCACCACCAGGTTCAAATTCCCTTAACATGATACTTACAGAAAACAACACCAAATTTTCTTCAAAACATTTGAATAATCTATACTATAAATAATACCATGGGCCCAATCAGTCATCTCGAAATCATGAAATGTAAAATGTAATGATAAGGGTGTTCAATAAGACTCTACAAAATATTATACAGACTATTCTGAATATGGGAATTATGTCATAGATATACAAGCTTATCCATACATTGTGGGACGACCATACCACCACAGGACTAAAGTAGTGTTACCCATAAAAGATGATATTCCTTTACATTAAATAGTAATTTCCAGAAAACTTTTGAATGATGAGAAACCCTAAATTTTTTTCAACAATCTAGAGAGGCATGATGAGAATAGTTTCCATTCATTTAATATCCTTGATGATCATTAGAATCTGTTCAAATAATCCATTAATGAAAATATTCACCTCCATTCATACCTCTATGGAGAATAGGTGTGGAATCTCATAATTCCAATGATACTAATGATGAATTCTCCATAGATGGAACCCAAAGGGGAAGGGACTTATATCATACATATGGTCTATCATAATTGATCTTACTAACTATTTACAATGGATAGGTAAAATCCCATGCACCCCACTAATGAAATAGTTTTTTGTGAATACATTTAATATATACCATCATCATTTATTTCCATGGTAGAATGTAATAAAAATACAGGAAATCATCCATCCAGATAACATGAAATTATATTTTTATGGAATATGTCCCCACTGCATAATTCAAACCTACATGGAAATTATCGTCTCACTAAAAATTCAATGGACACAATCTAGATCTATGTGATAGAAAGATGAAATTACTTATTCACTATTTTAGATTTAGATTCTCATATTTAATCAAATAATACAATAACTATGTGTGGGCTTATTCCTATCACAAACATATATGAGGTGATTCACATGCCTCTATTATTGGTCCCAATGACAATATTACTTTCTTTCCATGTAAGGTGACTCACATCCTTAGAACACAATATTAAACTGGACGACTGATATCCTTGGTATACAAAACTAAACTACACATGATTCTAGAACTAAATACAAATAGAATCTTATTTTAATGATATTAATATGAATAGCTAAATCCTATACCATAGAACAATCACTACATGGTATAAAATGATCATGTGCATCCTCAAATTCCTTCTATGTCATAACGAACTGTTTCCATTCCCCATGTCTCACACCGAGCATAACTCATGTAAGGTTAGAAACATTGGTATAGGCTCTACTAATGTAACTAAGACATAATATTTATCAACAAGGATTCCATATTAGTAAACGTAAGACCTTAAAAGGGTAATCTAGGTGTCTTCACCGCATAACATTGCACAGTATGACTAATGTCCTTCAAATGACCCTAAAATTGTCATTACTATTGACCTCACATGTGGAGAAGTACCCCTTTAGTGTTGCCTCTTAATAAACCTTTATTCAAGAACTATGTGTTTTTTGATTCTATAATCGCATGATATGTAGTGAAATCCGTATATCCAATCCTAATCCCAACTATTATAATCAAAGAGAAAAAATATCCCCTTTTCATTTGGGCCAAATCTGCATAGAATTTTCCCCATTCAACAACTATGTGTGTCTTGATTCCAATGATAAGAGGATACATATTGAAACTAGGATATCTGGTCCTGAGTGTCGCCTAAATATTCCCTTTTAATGTCAAGGAGCCAATATCCTCACCACACATAATTAAAACATACGGTCTCCAAAGAACTGTGTGTAGATTGATTCTTATTATAACATGATATCAACTAAAAAAAATCTATAATACGGATTTGTGCTGCCATAATAAATGGGAACAATTCCTCCCTTTTCATATGGTTCGGCCTACGTAGTATGTTCCCCATTTAATAACTATGTCTGGATTTATTCATATCATCACATGAAGCATAGTGACACCCATATATCCAATTCCTAGGTCAAAATCAATAAAAAATTATTACTCCATCACAATTTATGGGTCACACATACGCATGGAACATCCATACATGAAATATGTATGGTTTGATTAATACAATGAGATTATATGTAGAGACACTGAACTCCTGGATCATGGGTTCAGCCGCAACATATGAGATGTTAATAATGCGCCCCTAACTATATATGAGCCAGACCAATAATGAAAACATCTATAAATCCTAATATTTAACTGAAATGAAATCAATTTCCTTACTCGAATACATTAAACAAAAAAATGTCCCATTCAAATGAAATTAAAATATAACGAAAATTGTGACCCAACTAAACGATGTAAAAAGGTACTGGAAAACACCCATAATTATCCATTATCAATTAACCATAATAATCTCACCCAATTAAAATAGAAAATATATTTATTATATTTTATTTTATTTCCCTCTTCCCATTAATAAAATGTTATTTTTTGACTGCCTTGGGTTTCAAAAAACCTATTATGTAACTTGTAAAATGGTACCCATATTGGTGGAACCCTTCATTTTGATTTTCTTGAATTACATTTCCTCCTACATAAGAACATATATTAATAAAACAAATACATTATTTCCTTAAGAAATTAATTTATGTTCCTTTTGTTCCTGATATCAATGTGGATGAACCCAAAACTTGAGGGTGCTTGAGGTTATTCGTTGAATGATTGACCCATATAATTAATAATAACTCTAGAACCTCAAGACACAATTAACAACTCTTTCCTCTCCCTATTAGAAAAATATTGGAAAACTCTTGACCCAAGGTATGCTATTTGGGATATTGTGTAACATTCTCTATTCAATCGTTCCACATGCATCATGAATTTAAACTATATACATTTTCTTCAAACTTGTACGACCTTAAACTATTGCATTTGATTGTCCCAATATAAATACCTTATATTTCTAGTGAGAGAGTCACATAACATGTCATGTTGAAAACCCACTATGGGAGGCCGTAGAAAATTTAACTTCTTCACTCACTAAACTCTTCATATACAGTGTTTTGGGGAAAATTATAGGGAAAATAAATGTTCCATAAATCACATAATGTCTACTTTTTGGACCTAGTAAAATTTGAATTATGATTTCTTGAATCCTGATCCAGGAAAAATCATGAGTAATGGTTTTTCTCATCTCCCCTCTATGATATCATGTCCACTAGGTGGAAACTTTTTTTGGGTCTTATAACCATCCATCGATCAAACATTTTACATTAATAAAACAACATGATTTGAGTGCCTCAGCTTTCCGCAAAAATTACATATCCTTTAGAAAAAGTTACAATGATTTAATGGGCCATTGGTTTGACTATGCATGAATGCCTATGACTCTTTAATATGCACCTATGGTCATCAAAACTGTGTGTCACTTTGAGAAAATGGATTTCAAATACTTGTGAACCCTGACATCACCATGGAATAACTCAATAACTTATTGTGATCTTGGACATTCACATCATTAATATCTTACACCAACCTCATAACATAAACACATTGGATCATAAACTTATATCCCCAGGACTCTTATATTCAATAATATTTGACATTCCCAATGTTACGTCACTATATTTTCCTTCTTTCACAAATAGAAATCCGACACTCCATTCCCAAACCATACGATGTCCCACATATTCTGATTTGAATCTACTGGGTAGAGGGATTGATCTTTATATAATACCTAAACTACTCTAGGGTTCCATAAACGTTCTCATATATCCCATCATGGAATACACTACCTAATAATTTGTACATTTTAGTCTTTTATAATATCTTGTTGCCCTAGGAAAGGGGTGGAATTTATATTTTCATGATCATGATATCGATGAATAAGGGATGTCACCTACAAACTAAGTGAATATCATCTTTGTAGGAATGAAACCCCCTTCCATATGAGACTTGGTATAACTGTGGTAGAAATCGACACCTTAGGGTGTCATGGTTCATTCTCGGCGTTTCCACCCCATGACATATTCATTGAATAAAACATTAAGGTTGTGGATTACATCACAACTGTCAAATTTTCCTTGTAGAAATGGATTCCCTATTTTGTGTTACCTCAACAAATACTTCACACATAAATATTTCATGGCCCTTATAAATAAGTGGAGAAAACATTATTTTATAATGGTAATTAATTATAAGGGCATTTACCCACCAACCATAAGAATCCCCTTTTTGTAGTGAAGGAACTCTAATACATGTGAGCCACAATGAAACCATAGTGGAACTCAAAATCCAAGGTTTTTTTTGGTTCATGCATTGAATTTATTCCCCATACTCAATAATTATTTATCATGTATTGGAAACAATAATTTAAATTTTATGACATCCATGGGTTTATGATAAAATACCATAAACTAAAACAATAATAGGTCCTAGATAAAATATCATAAAAAATAGTGATATAAAGGAAGAGATAAAAGACCCTAAACTAAAATAATTGAAGTTATAGTATAAAAGAACATAAACTAAAACTATAGCAGGTTTAAGATAAATGACCCTAAAAAACACAACAATTATCTAGGTTTCATGATCTGAAAAAAGAAAAGAAAAAAACATGCCTAGTTGAAATCTTGATAAGCGAATTATAGAAAAATGAAACCAAGACTAATATGTCTTCCATAATATTAATCATATGAAATAAAAACGGAAATATATATAGAAATATAAAAATATTATGGGCCCCACTATATAGGCATATATAAAATCAATATATGCTCACTGGGTCTAAAATATTGGGAAAAAACCAATGAAACCTCTCTCTAGGAGCCACACACTCTCAGATTTAATCATCATTAAAATATATGGTAATATGACCAATATTTACCTTATAATCTTATTATTTTCAATCCAAATGAATCCAATTATAAGGGGTCATTTTTTAGACACCGGTAAACTAGTGCAAGGCATTTTTATGTGGATGGAAAAATGTGATGATTGATGAGCTTATCAAACATGTGATAATGATGCTTAAACTATGTACATTTTGAAAACAATTGTTTTAGTGTTATTATTATTATTATTATGTTTTATCAAATAATAATAATGATACTAAATAATATAAAATAATTCAATTACAACTGTTATGTTCTTGAAATAGGTGCATATCATGTGATGAGTAAATTAAATAACACATTATCTTCTTCAAACTCAAGGTACCAAATCTTTTGTCCACAAGTTTCACATGGGATCAATATTTTTGACTATAAGACCCTCAATCACACACCTTTTGTGCTTGAAGTTGATATCACACCCAGAAAAATAAGTGAGAGAATAAACATTCTTCCAATAAGACTTCTATAAATGACACTATCATGTGAAGAACACATGTCTAGTATTACGTTGAATGAATTGATGAAGTTGCATATATCATGAAAAGAATTGTGGAAGCATGTAATCATTCCAGCACGTGATATTTATTTTATTACGACTCTTTGTTCATTTGGAAAGGATCAGAATGAGACACATATCATATGTGATGATTATCGAGAATTCCCTGACCATGTATGAGTCTACATCATATAGAGTAGGTAAGAGACATGTCTACATTCATTATCCATTTAATGTTTTAATTAATCTCCTACATGTTGTGATATGGGATGTTCTATGTATACAACTTCAATGATGATATTCCAAAAAATATTGTATGCATACGAGTGTCTCATTGATACCATGAGACGAGTCCATGGGTTTGGTTCGAATGATGTCTCCACACAATGATATCTAGTATCACACAATGTAGCCTAGAACATGGGTTTCACCATCAAAGAAGAATGGTCCAATGACAATAATTCAGTAAGTCTCATCTATTTAATGGTTTGAGAATTACATGAGATTCGATTCTTTGAATTCATATATCGACTCAAAAGTAACATAAAATAAATGGCTAAGTAAGTCAACATGATGAATGTCCGAACATGATAATCATTCATGCCAAATTTTTCAGATGTAGAAAATAAGTGTGATAACTCTCTAATAAATATAGATGGTAGATCTAGGATTTGAGGGAATTTTTATTCATAATAAGAGAACTATTATTATTATACGTAAAGTAGATCATCATGAGCTAGCATATGGGTTATATGAAAAATATGATGTGAAACCTCAATCTATAATTCATGTGAAGAATATGAGGCGCCGCCAAATATATTACATGGAGGGATGCAGAATTTCATAACCTATCGGGTGAAGTGGTTTCTATAATGAATGGAGCACTCTAATTTCAAAAAACGACAATATGTCACAAACCTATAAGTGTTTGATGAAGAAGGTCATGTGAGTCTCATGGTTTCATTCATATGAAATTTCGATCCACAGTATAACCAATTTGTTGTAACATTGTGGCATCAAATAACCCATTAGATGAATGGTTGGCATCCTATAACCTATCATTTGAACGAGTAGACTTAACATCTTGAAAAGATAATAACTCATGTATCTCAAATATACATCAATGGAAGAACAAGGAGGATAGTTAATATCATGATATTACCCTCATAGAGAGGGATATTGAATTACATTACGAATTGTTATGAGCGGAATTGTGGACAACAACCCGATAAATGATTAAGCAATAAATGTAATATTGGATGTTCCATGAAACCCAAGCCTAAATAACATTCTGGAATTGATGATTATTATCAGTCTAATGGATGTCTATGCTACCTGCTTTCAATAGTCTTATGCACAGAGATGTTCCATTCCACACATTATACAATCTTATAAAGATAATATATATTCCATTCATTATTGTTATGGGAATGATAAGTAAACATTGTGAGAGACTCTACCAGATAAGCCCTATTAAGAGATCGTACCATATTTTAAATGTCATGTGATTTCATCATGGGAACCCCTATATGCTTCAAACCATTAAGAATAATGGGTTATTTGATATTCATGTAAAATCTTGAAACAACATCTGTGAACCTTTTGGAATGTGGCATTGGCATGAAAAGACCCTTGGTCACAATATGGTTTCATATAGCTAAGAACATGTGCTGTATCAAATTAATGCAATGATACTATAAATGAAATTTTTTGACTATCATCATAATATCCATCGTTGAACATTGATGCATCAGAGGCAAGGAAATTGAATGTCCTTAATTGTGTCTTCATTCCATTGTGAGGTGCAACACTGATCACGTGACACATGACATATAAATATAAGGGTTAGCCGTGCAAGTGATTGTACATCTTCACCGGACCCATTTTAGGTCACACAATGTATGATTGGTGGGGAAAGTGACAATCTTTAACAATACTAATACAAACTCCTGAAATACCTAGACCTAGTAAAATAAGTATGGAAATAAAAGGGGGAAATGATAGGATATTATTGATAAATGTGATACATTGATCATAAATTGAATGTTGTTATGAACTAATAGAAAACACCACTTATCTCATGGTGACCCCTCGACATGTCAGCACAATCCCATGAAATTCCATGACTATCAACATTTTTCTTACAAAAAATCCTTGAATAGTCGTCTCAGGTCACCCGAAATCCTTTCAATAGGAATCTTGATCCTATGAAGGCCCTTGTAAATCTGGGAATGACCTTATCAAAGCTCCATGTTATGTCCACGTGATAAATAAATACCACATTTATTTTATAAAATATAATAAAGGATTCTTTGAAGGGATGGCCTTATGGTCCCTCAAGATCATGTGATTCCCATGAAATAAAGCATCGATGGATCAAACAAAATAGGTGACACCAAGGACCACCATTGACTCGGTTTCAAATCTATTAGATACATTCTACACAAGGTGGTGTGTAATTAGGGTGGTGAGCCCTATAGATCACCCTTCCAACAAAAAAACCCCATCTTTGTATCATCACACCATCACACAGAAAATTTGATGAGGACATCTCAATGTGGCTGATATCATAATGCTAATTTTTTACCATCAAGTAAAATTTATGGAAAAATCCAATGTATCAAGAGTAATGCATGTGAACTGTAATGAACTGATCTATTATTAATGAAAATTCATATTTATTTAATTAAATATCTTATAATGTAGAATGTATATATATAAAATATGCACATCCATTGTTTTAGGTTTTTGTATTTCAAAACATTGTTATGAATTGCTACCATTACAAAAATAGTTGTTGAACAATTATCAATTGATTATTATAAATATAGGTCTTTAACAAATCCAATTTACTAAGATAAAAGGAAGTGATTTCCTCATCTAGTAGAATTTATCCTTACGATGCCCATTTTTTCGATCTCATTATAGAAGTGTCATCACTGGGATTCACTCATGACTATTCCCATGCCGAGCTTCAACACGTTAAGCTATATAGAATCTACCTACAAGAGAAGTGCAAGTTGATAGATATTACCTTTCGAGTAATGTAATCTGTGCCTCCCCAAGATTATGTCAGCATCACACACCTTACCCTTAGGTATTATGCGGGTGTTACAAGGGGATATGTAACAACACCCTAGCACTATGATTATGTGAATTTGTATTGTATAGAAGAAATAATATACATTAATTTTATTATTGTTACTTTGTAAATGGGTTTTCAATCAAAGATAATATTTTTAGTTAATATTAAATTAATAAATATATTTTTAAGAAAAAATGTATTTTTTAATTAAATAATATTTTATTAAAATAATATTAATAATTTAATTTTTAATAAATATAAAATATCTTATAAATTTAATGAATAAAATTTTAATAGTTTTATGGCTTGAAATTCATTTCTTCCAAAACCCATGAATTTTCATTAATTGTTTTTTTTAAAATTTAGAAGTAATAATTACCATATATATAGAAATATTTGGATAAAATTAATATTATTTTTTTAATCGGGATGTCGAAAATATCCTATGGTGATTTTTTTTAATTTTCAAAGACAGTCAATAGTTTGGGTAAAAATAAAATACAATCAAAATATATAATGTGTTTATGACATCATAATGTCCCAATAATGATGTAATAAAATACAATAAATGATTTTTTTGGACAATATATATTTTATCTATAAAATAATGTGTTTTTAGATTTATTTGATCAATTGTTTGGTGTCGTAGTGGACCCTCCAACACTTATAAAACATTTTTTATCTTTTTAAATCGAGTTCATTGAGATTGTGACTCCCCTTCAAATAAGAGATACTAATATTTTAAGAAATATTTCCATGGAATTATAAAATAATTTCTTCCACTCCCCTTTCAAAAAATAATGGTAAAAAAAATAGGTGGGTTTGTGGTTTTGGTTAGTTTAATGTGTGGTGTCCAAAACCTAAATAATTATGAATTACACCAATTTTCCTATATAAAACCACACAATATACCACCTAAATTCATTCCATACCCTTGGATCACGTCCCTACTCTACCCTCCACCCTCTAGTATCCTCCCTAGGTGACCCAATCTCCCCATAATCCTACATCAATCCTCATTCATGCCATTGGATCAAACATTCAAGTAAGGGATTTCTTTCTTTCCCATTTTTTCCATGTTTACATATATTTCTATACCCTTGTATTTTCAATATAAAATTATGTGGTATGATTTCAAATTCCCATATACTTCCCTCCTAATATTTTAATGATGATAGATCCATTTATCTCTTATAAATTCCACCCTTGTACACAACATAACATGTCAAAATTCCGTAAGGTATTTCTCTCTCATCGTTTACATTCAAGATATTTTTTATATTAGGATTCTAAATTACATTAAATACATTGGTACATATATATATATATGAACCCCTTAATATACATTTCATGTACATATGATGACACATCCCTTTATCTCTCATCAACCATGTTTATGAATTCTTATGTCACGATGTTATGATACCGAAATTACACCTCAATTTTTGAAACCAAAGTCATTGGGTAGTGAATACCATGCTCATTTATCTATCAAGGTTATTCACCACTATAAACATGTATTTATTGATTATAGATTTCAGGTATAAATTCCACAATCCTTTATCGTGTAATAAATGATTATTTTTAATGAATCTTTGTTATGTGATCAATGTGGGAAACTTATTCTTGAAATGAAATGATTATGAAGGGTGTGCCCAAATATCACTCCACTAAATTAGTAAGGATTAGTATCATAATAAATCATGTTCAATAAGTGATTACTAATTCTAATTCATGTGAAATGATGGTTTACTAAATCTCCATGTGCAATGAGCCTTGGATCATGCTAATATCAAGTCAAATGTTATTGAAAAATTGCCATGTGATGATAATCATGAAATATCATTCCTTTAAGTTCATCTTTCAATTATCTCTCAGTGTTATGCCTATATCCTAAAATGTACTATATTCTTCATGTTATTCCTTTTTTACTCCCTTACATGGCTTCATAGATCTCCCTTTTCTTATGCATGTTCTCAGGTTATCCCATGAAATGCTAAGTATGAAGGAATGTGTATGGTCATTTAAAAGAAGATTTTCATAAAGTTGTGAATTTAAGGTTTTATGTTGTTATGTAATGTTCCAAAATCCAAATACACCAGATATCTTGATCATATATGTTTAATAAAGTGAAGAGTTTATTTAATAAATTATTTTTATGTGTGAAATAAATAGAAGTTTTGTTTTCATTGGTATCAGAGAACAGGTTTAGTTATTTTTGGGATTAGTTTTAGAAAAGCATAGTTAATGTTATAAGGATAATACGAAGTATAATAAAAAATTCCCATAATTTTTTTGGGTATTGATTATTTTTTTTATCAATAAAATATATCCTTGAATGGATATTAGCATGTATAAGCGTCTCTCACACATATGTATATATGGGTAAAACTCGAAATAATCGCTTTGAGATAGACACAAATAGAAACTATTTCATGAAAATATGCCTTTTTTTACTCTTGGTTATGACACTCCTAGAAGATATGATTTGGTAAATTCATAAGATTATTATGACACATTATTAAGGTTATTAAAAAAATTCCCCTAATAATATATGTAGGGAACTGAATCATAGATAATATAGATTGAGGCCTATAAATTCATAAGTTAATGAAATTAATGTAATTTATAATTCATATATTTTTGTATTTTTATTATACTTTATGTGTTAACTTTAACATTCCTTTTATTCCAGAAAATGTCTCATAATAGGAGTACTTGAGATAACAACCGATGTGAAGATCAATCGGATGATTGTTAAAATGATAAGTCCAATCCCACCGGAACTGGAATCATGAACATTTTAAAAATACACTCTCATTTCAATCAGGTTTTAAAAATAAACATGGGTCAAGAGGAATGTTCAACCCCCCACAGAAAGAATAGGTCGCAATCGAGAGCTTCATGAGACAAAGGCCTCCTACTTTTAATGGATTGTCAGATCCCTCAATTTCCAAACAATGGATCAAATCCATTGAAATAATCTTGTGCATCCTTCAATGTTATAGAACTAGATATGGTTCTTCTAGGTGAATATCATATTGAGGGTGATGCTGATCAATGATGTACATTGATCAAAAATATGAATCATGAGGTGTAAATCGAGGCATTGTAATTGAATTATTTTGGGAAAATGTTTTTTGAAATTTTTTTTCTACACACTCCTTGACCTAAAATAGAAAGGAACTTCCTTTCCCTAAAAAATAAATCCATCGGAGTGTATGAAGAAAACATCACAATTCTTGCATGATATGCCTCTAACTTTGTCGTTACCCCTGAATACAAGGTTGACTTCTTATTTGATGGGATAAAACCCAGCGTAGAGATTGTCTTAACAATACATGATTTCCAGAGATATGAGGAAATTTTCTAATTTTCCCTTAGTGTATAAATGGATATTGGTGAATCTCTGGGTATCATGGGGATAATAATTGTAAGGTGGACTTTAATTTCGGAAGTCTGATGGATAAATGCAATGGTGCTGAGAAAATCAGGCAAACCACTTTCCAATGGTTTGGATAGAAGATCCCTAGAAATTGCATAAAGGGGATGATGAAATGATTTAGGAGTGGAAGAGAAGGGCCCCTGAACATTAATTTCCGGCAAGAAAAACCTTCTACTATGACATAGTAGAGGAATTATACATTCAACCCTCAACGAGTTATTAATTGCTAGAACTACAAATAACCATGTCACTTCAAAAACCATTTCCCTAAGATAAGGGTTTTCAAAGGAAACCAACAACCTCCAAGGTATCAAGGGAAATATTTTTCCATCACTATCACTAAAGTGATCCACGACAATGAAGTGGTGATAGGTACGGTATTTATTCATTCAAGAATAGTGAACATAATTTTTTATTCTGGTTACATGAATTCTTTTATTACCCAAATGTTTATTAGAACTAACCAATCACAAACAAAAATGTTGGAAGAAAATATGTCGGTGAGAAAGGAAAAATGGTATATCATTGCATCCCCTAAATATAACTCCTCCCCTATTATAATTTGTGGTCTGAACATCCCAGAGAACCTCGTCATACTCCCTCTAGTGTAATTTGATAAAAATATTGGAATGGATTGTAATTACCTATATTGTGCCAACATGAATTTTTGTAAGCGGGAATTCACTCTCCATATGGATGATTGACCCCCAACTCTGAACAAGTTCAAGTTGGAGGATAAATCTTCTTTGGAACCATAATATCAAGCATGGATATCAATACCCTATGAGCATGCATATCGTGCTCAGATGGTTGATTCTAAGGAAGAAACCATCCTTGAAGACATGATTATTGTGAGGGAATTCACTGAAGATATTCACAAGGAATTTCTTGGTCTTCTTCCTAGAATAAATGTTAAATTGTCAATTGATATTATACATTTTGTGTTTCTAATATCCATGAAATTTTACAAAATGGATGTTATCGAGCTTGAGGAGATGAAGAAAAAACTACAAGATAATCTGAAAAAAATGATTATACACCCAAGTGCTTCTCCAATGGGTGCACCGGTCCTCTTCATCATGAATAAGGATGGGTCAACGTTCATTTGCATTGATTTTAGCGAGCTCTACAATACCATGACAAAGAACAAGTTTCCTCTGACATGAATTGATGACGTTTCGATCAGATTAATAGAGCACAATACTTATCCAAGGTGTATCTTTGGTCGAGATATTATAATGTAATGGAGAAGAAGGAAGATATCCCCAAGACTACTCTTCATATAAGTAAAATGCACTATTATTTCATATTAATGCCTTTTAGAGTTAATAATGCTCCAGAAATCATCATGGAATTGATGAATTGGGTCTTCATATATTACCCGGAAAATTTTGTGGTAGTCTTTATAGACGACATCCTATTATACTCCAAAACCACGAAGGTGCATGAGGAGCATCTATGAACTGTACTAATGACCATGAGAGAGGAGAAGATATATTAAAAGTACATAAAGTGTGAGTTAGGATTGAAGGAAATCTCATCCATTGGTCATATCATCATTAGCCATTGGATATTTGTGGGTCCCTCCAAGACAGTTGCAATTTATTGATGGTCAAGGGAATCATCAGAAACATATATCTGTAGCATCAAGGGGCTAGCTGGATATTATCATTGATTTGTGAGATATTTCTTGTGATATTCCAACCATCTTACCAAAATAACTTGGCATGCAGTAACATTTTCAAGGGGTGACGAATTTGAAGAGAGAATGAAGGGGTCGACATGGAGGCTTATCAACGTGCCCTTGCTCACACTACCCACATGTGGGGATATTTTTGTGGTATTTAGTGATGCTTCAAAGAAGTCTCTAGGCTATGTGTTGATGAAAAATGAAAAATTAATTTCTTATGCTTCAAGAAAAATGAATTTTCATGAGAAAGACTATAAAACACTTGATCTGAAGTTGGTTGTAGTAATCCTTACATTGATAAGAAGGTGACATTACCTCATTGGGGAGAATTGTGAAATATACACAGATCACAAAATCCTAAAGTATATATTCACAGAGAAAGAGTTGAATATGTGCCCATGATGATGGATAAAGCTGATCAAACTATATGACTCCTCAATCCATTACCACCATAGGAAAAAGAACTTGGTGGTAGATGATCTATTTATAAAGGAACCAATAATTCAATCATTGATGAAAATTGAAATGGATCCAATATTCTCATATTTACGGAATATGGACATGGGAATCATAAATAATGTAACATCATGAATACTTTCACAATTTAGTGTTCAAACACTTATTTTGAAAGGGTTATAGGATTCCAAAAAGGATGAAGTGGGAATTTAGAAGAAAGGGAAAACAATCGGAATATGGGAATATTCAGAGATGGAGTTTAATGAAGAAATAATTGGGAGATTTGGGTCTAGACTATGAATTCCACCAAATCTAGTGTTAAAGATCAATTTTTTTTTATGATTAACATATTTCTAGCTTCTCCATTCATCTAGAAATAACAAAGAGGAAAAGAGATATATGAAAGCATTATTAATGGAAAAACATGAAGAAAGAGATCACTGAGTACACTTCAATTTTCCTGGTATATCGGAAAGTGAGAGATGAGAGGTATATGTCTAAGAAGACGATTCAACCATTACCCATACCATCATGTAAATGGGAAAACATCACCATGAAATTTTTCTATTATCTTCCGAAAACATCCAAAAGAAATAATGATATTTGGGTTATTGTGGATCATCTTAACAAGAATGCACACCTCATTACAATTTGGGAGGATTTATCATTGGATCGAATGGAATGGACATATATCAGAGAATTGGTAAGGTTTCATGGAGCACCACCATCTATTGTATATGATAGAGATCCAAGATTCACCTCTATGATTTGGAAGAGACTTCAACATGCTCTGAATAAAGATCTTGACTTTAGTACAGATTATCAGCCTCATACTGATGGATAATCTAATAGTACTATCCAAACAATTGAGTACATATAGAGGGCATGCTCAATGGACTTCAATGAAAAATGGGATCAACATCTTCATCAATTTTTGTACCCTTAAAAAAGTTTCCACTCATGTATCGAAAGGGCTCCTTATAAAACTCATTATGATAAGAGGTGCAGAACACTAACATATAGGGATGAAGTTGGGGGGAATAATCTTCTTTGTCCAGAAATGGTCATTGAAATGGTTGAGGAGGTTATATCTATCTAACAAAACATTAATGCTTCTAGGATTTGAAAAAATTTCTATGATAATAATTGTCGATTAGATGTAGAGTTTGATGTTGGAGACATGGTATTCCTCTATATAACATATTGGAAGAGTGTTATGTTATTTTGGAATATGGGAAAGCCTAGTCCAATGTACAAAGGACCTTTTGAGATCATTGATCACATTGGAGAAATGGAATATCAACTAGAACTACCACCAAACCATTCTAAAGTACATGAGTTATTCCATGTATCACTCTTGAAGAAGTACATACCTAACCCATCGCATGTACTCAAACTAGATGTGGTACCATTGGAGAATGGACCCTCTTGTGAAAATAAGCTGGTGAAGATCTCAGATCGTAGGGAATGAGTTCTTTGAAATAAGTCAATGCCCCACATCAAGGTGTGGTGGTGAAACCACAATTTTGAAGAAGCTATGTGAGAATCAGAGGAAGTGAAGATGGGAAGTTATCCTTATCTGTTTTAGTGTATAAAAAGTAATATTCTAGGGATAAATTTCTGGTGGGGGGAATATTGTCATGACCCAATATTTTATTAATGATAATTTCTCTTGATCAAATTAAATGTATTAGTATGTAAAATGGATATATAAAATATTAGCATCCTTGGTTTTATGTTTTTTTATTTCAAAATACGATTATGAATCTTTACCATTGCGAATATAGATGTTGAATAGTGATCAATGGATTAGTATAAATATTGGGCATTAAAAAATTCAATGTACCTAGATAAAAGAAATAGGTGACCTCATCAAATAGAATCTCATCGTACAAATCCCATTTTTGGGAGCATGGAAAGGATGGAGCATCACTGGTCATTTCTCTTTGACAAAATCCATGTCTAGCTTCAACACATTAAGCTCTAATAGAACTGCATACTGGAGAAGTGGGAGATGATAAAGATTACCACCCGATCGATGTTATCTAAGCCTCCCCATGTGTCTATCATCATCACATACCTTACCCTTAGGTCTTATGTGGCTGTTATAATGGGTTATGTAACAATTCCCTAGAAATATGATTTTGTTCATTATTTTTGTATACAATAATGAATACGCATTCTTTTCGTTATTGTTACTTTGCAAATGGTTTATAAAGAAAAAATTGTATTATTAATAAAAATTCAATTAAGAAATATATTTTGATGAATTAATGGAGATTTTAATTAAAAAATATTTTAATCAAATGTTATTAATAAATAATATTTTATTAAATATAAATGATTATATAGTTATGAAGAGTACAATTGTAATATTTATTACAGGTTGAAAGTGGTTTTTTAAACCCCATGAATTTGCGATAAATGTCAGTTATTATTTTGAAAGAAAAAGTCCACATATTTAGAAAATTATTTAAATAAAATTAAAACTAAATTTGGAATCCGTTTGTCGAAATTACCCAATGGTTATTTTTTCATAATATTCGGATACAATCAAATTTTTGGGTAAAAATTAAAGACTGTTGAAATATATAATGTATTTTATGACATAATAAAGACCCAATAGTGACGTAATAAAATAAAATAATTGAACCTTTCAGCCAATATATTTTTTATAATTAAATTAATGTGATTTTAGATTTTTTTTTAAATTTTTTGGTGCCATAGTGGACCCTCTGAGAGATATAAAACATTTTAATTTTTCATATTTATTTATTTTAGAGTGTGATTTACCTCCACAAAATAAAGCCTTGTATTTTATGAAGTTAAGCCATTTGACATATAAAATAATTTTTTGAAATCCAATTTGTAAAAATCATGGTAAAAACCATTGCTTGGATTTTGGTTTTGATTAGTTTAATGTGTTGTGTCCAAAACCTAAATAATAATTAATTTTCTCCACATTCCTATA
Organism: Viscum album; assembly: GCA_963277665.1. Taxonomy (NCBI): domain Eukaryota; kingdom Viridiplantae; phylum Streptophyta; class Magnoliopsida; order Santalales; family Viscaceae; genus Viscum; species Viscum album. Next base: position 1,442,875,909 of record OY728155.1, on the reverse strand, counting down.
TAAACACACACATGGTACCACTTATCATCCCTAAAAAAACCTTGTAAAACGTCCATAATCTTCAGTTCTATCTCTAGTATCCAAAAAGGTTCCCATAGATCCCAAGAAGCCTCTATCAAGCCTCTCCCAAGCCATTGAATCACACTTCCAAGTGAGGAATTTCATTCATTCTCACTTTTCCCATATTTTATTATGTTGTTATTCCCTATTTATTTCAATTAAACATAATTGGCTACGATTTCAAACATCCCCAATATTCCCCTATTATGTTTTAATGATTATATACCCCATTCTCTTTCATTAATGCCTCTCATGTACACGTGTTACCGTGCCAAAATTCCGTAACGGATTTCTCTCTGATCATTTAAATTCAAGAAATTCTTTTATATTATAAACCATAAGTATGTTACATACATTGTGGCATAAAACAATATTCCCCATGACTATTCATTTCATTTACATATGACAATAAACCACATTCACTCTCTTCAACCATTTTTATGAATACTTATGTTAGGCCATTATGCTGTCAAAATTGCTCTGAGATTTTCACACCAGTGTCATTGTGCAGTGAATACCAAATTGATTTCTATATTAGGGTTATTTACCTTTATACACATTTAATTATTAATTATAGAGTTTAATTTATGATTCCATATTCCATTATCATGGAATAAAGGATGATGTTTAATGAATCCATGTTATAAGATCCATGTGGCACACTAATTCATGATATGAAATGATTAATAAGGGTGTGCCCTGATAAAAATACAATGAAAGTAAAAAAAAATTATTATGATAAATAATGTTAAATGAGAGATTAGTCATGCTAAATCAAGTTCAATTATGGTTTAATCATGCTCCATGTGCAATTATCCTTAGACCATGTACTATATTCTTCATGTTATGCCTTCTTTACTCCCTTACTAGTCTTTATAGCTCACCATTTTCTTATGCAAGCCCTCAGGATATCCCATACTATAATAAGTACTAAGGATTGTGTATGGTCATATAAAATAATTTTTCAATAAAGATGTTTATTTCATATTTATTGTTTTATGTAATGTTCTTATGATCCAAATATAGTAGACCTATCGATATTCTATGTTGAATCAAGTGAATAGTTTATAGAATAATATTTTTAAGTGTGAAATATAGAGCATGGTTGTTATAATTGGTATTAGAAGATAGGTTTTGTTATTTTGTGATTAATATTATAAAACCCTAGTAAAAACCTTTGGGGTAATACATAGTATAATAAAATCATCCATAAATACGGGTGAGTATTGATTAAGTGGTTTATCAATAAAATGCATCCCGGTCTGGATACGAGTATATAGAGGTGTCTTTTGAACAGATGTACCTATGGGTAAAACATGAAATCACCACATTGATCTAGACTCTAATAGGAACTACTACAAGACAACATGCCTTTTTGCACTCTTGGTAACGAATCTCATGAGGGAAATGCTTTTGGAAATTAGTAATTTTTGTATGAACCATTAATTAGGAAATTAAAAAAATTCCCTTATGAAAATATGGTGGGATGTAGATCAAGGATAACATCGATCAAAGCCTATAAATTCCACAGTTAAGTAAATAAAAATAATTTATAAGTCTTCTGTTATTGAATTTGGATTACCCATTATGTGTTAGCACTAAAATTCCTTTTATTCCAACTAATGGTTGGTAATAGGAGGAATCAAGATAAGAACCGATGAAATTATCAATGTGTTGTTAATTCTAAAGACATTCCCAATCTGATTGGAGTGGAAATTGGGAAATTTGTCTAAATAATCTATTAGCTAACTCTTGATTTGAATAGAAACATGGGTCAAGAGGAACATTCACCCCCCATAATGAAAGAACGAGTCACAATCGATGGCTTCATGAGACAATGACCTCCTACATAAAATGGAACATTTGATACCTTAATTTCAAAACAATGGATCAACTACATTGAAATGATCTTATCTATCCTTAAATGTTTCAAAGAAGAGATGGTTCTTCTGGTTGAATGATGTATGGAAATCCATGCTGATCAATTGTGGACATTGATAAAAAATACTCATCCCTAGGAAGAGATTGATGCTTTGGAATGGAAGAATTTTCAGAACTTTTTTTTATATATATTTTCCTTGAACCCTTCAACATAAGATAAAATGTGACTTCCTTAACCTAGAAAAATATGATGAATCAATCATAGCTTATGAGGAAAATATGAAATTTCTTGCATGATATGCCTCTATATTTATCATTACCATCAAATACTAGGTTGACTGCTTCTTTGGTGGGCTAAAATCTATCCCACATAAAGCCCTAGCAATCCGTGACTTTGAGAGTAGTGAGTATATTTTCTGATGTGCAATCAAAGTCGAAATGGAGATCGTAGAGTCTCAAGGGTATCATGGGGACAAGAAGTTCAAGTTTGAATTTAATTCTGGTAGTCCGATGAAAAAATCCTATATTGATAATAAAATAAAGAACCCCACTTGCCAAATGTGTCGAAAGAATAAACCCAGAAATTGCATTATGGGAATGATGAAATGCTTTTGGTGTGGAAGATAAGGGAACATGGAAGTTAAATTTCATCACAGGGAACCTGCGACTGTGAGAGAGGATTGGAATGCTCCATTTTAACCTCAATGAGTTGTTTATTACTACAACTTAAAATGAATTGGGGCACTTTGAAAAGTAGTTCCCTAAGAAAAGGGTTTTTAGAGGCAACCAAAAACCTCTAAGCCAGAAAGGGTGAACCTTTTCCATCACTTCCGATAGAGTTATCCTAAAAAACAAAGTAGTGAGAGGTATTCTCATTATTCATTCAATAATAGTGAAAATATTATTTTGATTTTGGTTCTACACATTCTTTTATATCTTGAATGTTTAGTATATCAATCCCAACACCACCAAACATCATGGAAGTAAAGATGTCAGTGAGAATGAAAAATGGGAAAATCATTGCATCCCATGAATATAAATCCTCCCCTATAATAATTTGTTTACTAAACATCCTAGAGAACATCATCATACTCCCTCGGGTGGAATTGAGGAAATTCAGGGAATGTATTGACTTTACCAATGTATATCCAACATAAATTTATATGATAGGGAAATCAATCCCCATATAGAGAATAGACCCTCGATTCTGTTCAAGTGCATGTAAGAGGTTGAATCTTATTTGGAACCATAATATCAAGTTTAGATATTAATTACATGTGAGAGCATGTATCTTTCTCGGATGATTGTGTCTAAGGAAACAACCATGATTGAATACATGCCTATTTTAAGGGAATTCACATAAGTTTTTTCAAGAGAATTTCCTGGTCTTCCTTCTATATGAGATGCTGAGTTTTTAATTGATATTATACTTGGGTAATTTTCAATATCCAAGACTCCATATATAATGAATGTTGTAGATCTTTACGAGTTGAAGAAACAACAATTGGAGAATCTGGATAATGGGATTATATGCCCAAGCACTTCAAAATGGGTGAACCTATCTTCTTCTTCAAGAAGAAGGATAGGTAAATGTGCATTTGTATTGATTATCATGGGCTCAAAAAATCACGATAAAGAAATAGTATCCTCAAACATGAATTGGTGAATTTTTTGATCAGCTATATGGAGAAAAATACTACTCTTAGGTGGATCCGTGGTCTAGATTTAATCAAGTAATGGTGAAGAAGGGGGATAACTCTAAGACATCTTTTCGTACAAGTTACAGGAACAATAAATTCATAGTACAACATTTCAGACTCACTAATTCTATAAAATTCTTCATTTAATTGTTGAATATAATCATTATATATTACCCCAACAAATTAGGGGTATTCATTATAGAGGTTATTATAATATACTATAAAACCATGTAAGAGAATGAATAGAATCTAAGTATTATACTAGAGACCATGTGAAAGGAGAATATCTATTCAAATTAGAGAAAGTGTGAGTTCGAGTTAATGGAGGTCCTATTCCTGGGTAGTGGATCTCTCTAAGACAACTACAATTGATGGATGGTCACCGACAAAATCAGTAATGGATATTTGTAGCTTCCCAGGGTTAGATAAATATTATTTATGTTTTTTGAGAAATTTATCCTAATTTTTCCAACCCTCAAACCAAGATAACATATAAGGAAGTAAATTTTTCTTGGATTGATGAATGTGAAGAGATTTTCAAGGAGTTGAAAAGTAAGCTTATCACTATATTCATTCTCACACTACCCATAAGTGGAGAACGTTTTTTGTTATGTAGTGAATCATTGAAGAAGGGTTTGGGATGTGTGTTGATAAAAAATGAAAAAGTCATTGCCTATGATTCAAGGAAATTTAATTATCATTGGAAAAAATATCCATCACAGGATTTGGAGCTGGCTGGAGTAATCTCTACATTGAAAATGAGGTGCACTACCTCATTGAGGATAAGTGTGAAATATACATGGATAAGAAAAGGCAAAAGTATATATTCACATAGAAATATTTGAATATGCGCCAATGAAGATGGCTAGATCTGATCATATACAATGAATACTCAATCCATTACCACACTAGGAAAGATAACATGGTGGTTCATGCTCTATGTAGAAATAAATTAGATATTTTATCATTGATGAGAATTGAAAAGGATCCAAAATTATTATATTTTATGAATAAGGACATGGGAATCATAAAAAATGGAACATTATCTATCCTTTCACAAATTACTTATCAACCTTCTCTTTTTGAAATGTTAATGGATTCTAAAATGGATGATGTGGGAATTCGAAAAAATGTTGAAACTATCAGAAAAGAGAAATCCCCAGAGTTAAATGTTAATGGAGAAGGAATTGTGAGATTTTGGTTATGAAAATGTGTTCCATCATATTCAGAGTTAAATGCAGAACTTTTGGATAATGCACATAGTTTAAATTTTTCCATTAACCCAACTAACAAAAAGATGTATCCATATCTCTAATAGCATTATTTTTGGGATTACATGAATATGGAGATTTCAGAGTATACCTCAAATGACGGGTATGTTATCATGTAATGATTGAGTGGAATAATTCTAATGGGATGATGCAACCATTACCAAACCCAACATGTAAATGGGAAAACATCACTGTGGACATTGTCACTGGACAACTGAAGACATCCAATGGAAACGACACTATCTAGGTTATTGTGGGTTGTCTTAAAAATACCACACAATTCATTTTAATTTTGGTGGATTTCTCATTGGACCAACTAGTACAAATATATATTAGACAAGTGGTAAATCAGCATGGAGTTCCACAATCTATTTTATCCGATTGAGATCAACGATTCAAATATATGTTTTTGAAAATTCGTCAACATTCTCTAAATAATGATATGAACATTAGTACGGCTTATAATCCTCAAAATGATGACCAATCTAAGAGGTTGATTCAAAAACATGATGACATATTGAGATAATTCTCAATAAACATGAAAATAGTATCGGAACAACATATTCCTCTAGTTGATTGCTCTTATAACAATAGTTTACACTAATGTATCCAAATGGATCCTTATATAGACCTTTATGGGAAGCGGTGTAGAACACCAAAATGTTTGAATGAACTGGGAAGTGAAATCTCCTAGGACCATATATGGTCGGAGAAATGGTGGAGAAGGTTAAGACAATCCAATAGAACTTTAAAGCTAATCATAGTCGACAAAAGAGAAAAGATGTTATTCGTCGAGGAGAACTAGAGTTTGATGTTGGAGACATGTTATTCCTCCACATATCAGTGTGGAAGAGAGTTATGTGATTTGGGAAGAAGGGAAAGCTCATTCTATGGTATATTAGCCCTTTTGAGATCCTTAATTTCATTATAGTAGTGGCCTATCGACTAAAACTCCGACTAAACCTATCTCAAGTAAATGATGTTTTCCATGTATCACTCTTGAGGAAGTACATACCAGACCCATTGCATGAACTCAATATTGAAGTGGTACCATTAGATAGTGACCTCTCTTATTAAGAGAATCTGTTGAAGATATTATATTGTAGGGAAAATGTTCTAAGAAATAAGACAATTCCCCTCGTCAAGGTGTTGTAGTGAAACCAAAAGTTTGAAGAAGAAACATGGTAATCATATTAAGTGATGAAGCATAGGTACCATATATTTTACTATAGAATAAAGAAAATTCAAGGGTGAAATTTTGTAACGGGGGAATATTTTAACGACCTAATCTTTTTTTAATGAAAATTTTACTTGATCTAATTAAATGAATTACTTTCAAAATATTATTTATAAATTATGAACATAAATGGATTTGTGTTTCTGGATTTCAAAATCCCATTATTAATTTTTATTGTAGATAGTATTTCAATTGAATAGTGATCAATTGATTAGTATAAATATAGGGATTTAACAAATACAATTTTCTCAGAGAAAGGAAACAACGACCTCATCTAGTAGAATTTCTCCATACAAAACCGATTTGTTAGATCTCAGAAAGGAGGTAGGGTCACTGGGATTTGATATTGACCAAGCCCAAGTAGAGCATTAACACATTATTCATGAAGGGATTTCCTTTGAGAGAAGTGGAATTTGATAGAGATTATCACTCGATCGATGTTATATGAGCCTCCCATAGAGTTTGTCACTATAGCACCCCTTGTCCTTAGGGCGTATGTGGGTGTTATAAGGGGTTATGTAACAATACCCTAGAACTATGATTATGTGAATAATTTTTGTATAGGATAATAATATACATTCATTCTATTAGTATTAAATTGTAATTGTTTTTTAAAGCCCATATATATTTTTTAGTTAATATTAAATTATGAAATATTTTTTGATGAATTAAGGGATTTTTGAAATAAATAATAATGTAATAAAATTTTATTAGTATATTATGTTTTATTAATGATAAATTATAATTTATTTTTTATAAATAGAATTGTTATTTTTATTAAGGTTTGAAAGAATTTTTTTGTCAAAAACCATGTATTTTCTAATATAGAAGAAATTTTGGATTAAAATTAAATACTATTGAAAAATATAATGTTTTTTATGACATCATAATGACCAAATAGTGTTTAAATAAAATAAAATGAATGATTTTTTTGGCCAATATATTCATAATATTTAATTTAATGTTATATTAGATTTGATTGATTAATTTTATGGTGCCTTAGTGGACCCTCCGAGACAAATAAACCATCATTACTTTTAAAATTTATTTCTCTGAGATTGTGACTCAAATCCAAACAAGAAATCCCAATAATTTAATAAGTTCATCGATTTTCAAAATAAAATAATATTTTCCAACCCCCATTGGAATGAACAAAGGAAAAAACCCGTAGTTGATTTGTGGGTTTTATTTGTTTAATGTGTGGTGTCCAAAACCTAAATAATAATGAATTCTCGATATTTTCATATATATACCCACCCCAAATCCCTCTTCTCTTCACTCAAACCCCATGGATCACATCCCTATTCTTCCTTCCTATCTCCAATATCATCTAATGGCACCTCAATCTTCCATGAATCCTCTCTCATGCCTCTCCTAATCATTTGGATCACACTTCCATGTAAGGAATTTCTTCCTCTCTCATTTTTGTCCAAGTTTCATTATGTTTCTATATCATTTTCTATTAAATTGAAAATTACTGGGAATGATTTATTAACACTAATATAAATCCCGCCTTTTGTATTAATTATTAGATAACCCTTTCTCTCTCATTAATTCCTCCCATGTAAACCTATTACCATGCCAAAATTCTGTAACCGATTTCTTTTTCTTAATTTACATTCAAGATATTATTTTTTATTATGAATCTAAATTCCATTACTTACATTGTGACATGTATCTATATGACCCCCTTTACATTCCAATTCATCCACATATGATGAGAAACCCCTTTCCCTCTCCTCAATAATTTTTATGAAATATTATGTCACATCGTTATGCGGCCAAGATTGCTCCGTGATTTTCCAATCCAAAGTCATTGTGTAGTGAATACAATGATAATTTCTCTATCAAGGGTATTCAATTTTATGAACATTTACTTATTTATTATATCATTTCATTTATTAATTAAAAATTCTTTTATTGTGGAATAAATGATGAATTTTAATGAATCATTGTTATATGATCCATGTGGTAAACTTATGCATGAAATGAAATGATTAAGAAGGGTACATCCTGATAGTCCTCCAATGCATTGGATAATGATTAGTATCATGATCTGTAAATTGAAATTAAGGTATAATCATTTTTATTCATGTTTAATGAGGGTTTACTTGTGATCCATGTGCAATGAGCCTTGAGTCATGCTAGTATCTTGTTAAATGTTGTTTCTACATTTCCATGTGATGATAGTCATGCGATATCATTCCTTAATGTTATGTTTTCTCTTATGATCCATTGATAGGACTATTTCCTCACAATTACTATATTATTCATGTTATTCCTCGTTTACTCCCTTTTTGGGAATTATATCTCACCCTTTTCTTAATAATGTCCTTAGGTTATCCCGTTAAATGATAAGTACTAATGAATATGTATGTTCAGGTAATACATGTTTTCCATAAAGATTTGTATTTCATGTTTTAAATTGTTATTTAATGTTTTTAAGGCCCAAATACACTAGGTATTTCGATCTTATATGTTGAATCTAGTGAATATTTTTTGTCATAATTTTGGTTTAAGTGTGAAATAAATAGTATAGTTATTATAGGAACATCACATGATCATTGGAGATCATGCACAAGACTTATATGGTTTCATAAAATTTTTGTGAAGGATGTCCCACATATCTTCTAAATAACATGAATCTTAAATAATAAAACACTAAACAAGTCTATGTCACATGTGAAAAAATATATAATATATAATAAAATAAGGGGACCTATGTGATGAACATTTATTCAGATCCTCATTCATTTATCATGGCCCACCCAGATCACAAGAAAACCATTAGGACATGTTGCTAAAGTCATGCCCCCAACATTCCATTTTATCAAGAAAATCCCATCGAGAATGTAAGAAAAATTCATGTACACCCCCTCCCGCGTGGCATGCTGATAGAGTTTAATGTAGTGCCCCAGTCTCCCAATCAAGATAATATGGTGTCCTCAGATTTATCATCCAAATTATGAAGTGACACTAGTGTATGTCAGCTAGGTCTCATGAAGCCCATCGGCCTTACCATCCCATCATTGAACCCTCCAAACATGTTACACTAATTTCATGATTAAACTAGGAAAGGTCATCCAGATCATGCAACAGACTACAATAATGTTAGAAAAGAACATGTGGTGGCCTCTGGGATAAGTCAATTAGGTATCACAATATTATTAAGATAAGTTATCCATATTCAAGAAATATCCTTTAGAAATCCCATCAAGATTATGTGACATCCATCAGACAAGTTAACTAGAACACACGACTATCTTTCGACTTGTCCTATATACATCCTTTCATGTATAGAAATCATTCAACATGTCAAGAATAAAATCAGGGTGTATAAGATATTCAATCAAGAAGGTCATGAAAATAATATAGAAGGTTAGGAAGACAATCAAGGAAGCTCAATCAAGTGTCCCATGACTTGGAGACCATAAATTGCCTCAATATTTGGGAAACCCCAGTGTGTATTCCCATTTTTTTGAATAATATCATATGTACTACATACTCATGAAACCATACTCGGTAATATGTAATTAGTGAAATAATATTATATATACAAAATTCTAAGGAAACTCCAGTGTGTAATCCCCAATCAGAATTATAATATGAGATGTCCCACATACTAGAACCACCTCAGTGTGGAACCCCCAATCAATAAAACAATGATAAATCTTATTTCATACAAAACTAGGATATGTAGGATTTGGTCCCAAGTCCTAGGCTACATATTCATCATCCAATGGTTTATCCTAACATACATTTATTTCATCTATATTCAATGATACTGATCCCTTGATTTCCCTTATTTATCTCCCCAATAATCGATCATATGGGCATTGGGATTTTTAATGGGTATATATTTCATATTATGGATCTCCACCAACAATGTAAACCCCTGTATGTAAACATTGATTAGTAGTATGATTTTACTACCTCATACTAGTGTATCCAACAATGTGTCAGTCCCAATGGCATGATAAAACTACGATGACTCTGATTCCTATGATGATTAGGGTATGTCAGATACATTCCATATGATCAAGCTCAAATAAATGAGGCCTATGTTCCCATAAGTATTTCCTTTCTAGATGATATTATATTAAATGGGTTTAATGAACTACATGGTTTTTTATTTCCACTATTAAAAGTAAATGTAGATTTCCTCATAATGAATCAATCACATCCTCAAACTATTAAAATCCTCCCTCCATAGAAGAAACTTTTAAAGCTCATGGATATATGTTTTCAACATATAAGATGGCAACCATCAGGGGAATCAAATGAAGAACCTAAAACACAAACAAATGGACTCACTATGAAATCACCATCACTTATAAAAGATATTTAAATGATGTTAATTTTTTAGGAAAACCAATTCTATATCGGTATTTGGAAGATATTCATGATCAATTCATAAATCTATAATTGATTCCCAAATTAAATAACAATTCACCCTAAAAGGGTGTTATGAGACCAACCTCCCATCCTCTTGAACTGGAACCTCCCTGACCCAGAAGCCACTAAACCAGTGCCCCGAGCTGGGTGGTTACATGACCTTAAGCATACCTCCCCATATGCCAAAGGCTATCGACTAGCAGTGGGGGTCTATGGAGTCCAGTGGGGAGACTATACCCCCATTTTATCATAGTAAGCCACAAATTAAATAAACCAAATAGTGGAAACAATAACCAATAATCAACGAACATGTATAACAATCATTTCAAACAATAAACATGAAATCTACTACTACAAGTGCAAAAGTAATCAAAACCCAAATTTAAGACAATGACCAAAATATGAAAAATGGTCCCGACTCCTAGTCCGGATCCTCCACCAACTACTACCAATGTCCACTCAACTATCTAGAAAGGAACCTTTCACTTTTACTTACCTTCAATCATGAAGTCTTCTAGGGTACCCAATGGCAGCCCGAGAAGTGTGTGAGTACAACTCAGTAGGACACCACAAAAAATGTCTACAAAATATCCAGTATGAATAAGTATTTCATGCAAAAGTAATATGAATGATAATTTCCAAGTAATTATTTTAGGTTCTATGAAAATGTTTAGAGACAAATCCATTTCTATTTACATTACCATTCATTTATTTCCAATTATCATCACATACCATTTCATCTAATTTCCATGGGTTAATCACATACATCATGTTATATGGGACTAAGGCCAACAATCACATGCAAGAGGGTATACCCATTATTATACTATATCACTAGGACTAACTCCCTCATATGAATCATATCCTCACCTTGAACCCTCAGTCTGGGTGGATGCAACTGTTAGGAGAAATGATCCTCAGTCCCATTTCCTAACCTGTGCGTTTAGGGTGGAGTTTAGAACATCAGTATTCACTCGACCCATGGGTGTAGATACTCATGTCAAACCCCACTCTATGAAGACATGTTCACATGCTTATATATAAGTAACCATAAACCACAATACCATTTCCCTTAGGCAAACACAATTCACAAAAAACCACATAGGAATTCACATTCTTCCATAACCCATTAACACATTACCATTTCAAATCATTTAACAATTCACCAAATTACCATGTTTTATGCTTATCTCACTATGAATTAAACACTATACACATAATCCATACCATTATGGTCTTTAAATAAATTTAGATATTATCCCATTTAACCCATTCATCATTCCCATGAATCAACCATTCATCCCATTCTATATAACATTCAAGTTATTACCAAGTCTAGGTGCATCACCTAACTTCTATTATATGTTCAACCAAACATTCCAACATATTCATCATGGACTCTACCCTTTTTTTGAACAAGGTCACATGCTCAATCACATTCCTTAGGTCGAGGAAAAGACGGCACAACCCATGGATGGACCTAAATTAGGTCAAGTCAATCCCAACACCTCCCACAGGGATCGTGAGGGTTCCCATTTTCCATTTTAAAAATAATTATTACCAAACATTTTATGGTTATTCAAAACATAACCAAGGGAAAACAAGAACACAATTAAACATGCACAAATAACCAAATAACCATGAGATATCACTTGTAGACCACAAACCTCAAAACCACAGTTGAACAACCCCTCAATTGAGTCCTTAGACCTCTATCCGACCAACCTTTGGAGCTTCAACCTAAAACTCACCAAAAATATATGGGTTTGGAGCATTAGAACTAGAGGGAGAGAAGTTACAAACCCTAAAACAAAAATAGAAGCAAAGATGGTATTAGCTTTACCCAGAGCTTTGATCCGCAACAAACAGCACCAAAAACACTTTAGAAACGTGGGAGATCGATCTATTTGAGCTCTTTGGCGATTTGGTTTGATCTTAGGGTGAAAAGGGAGGAATGGATAGGAAATCCTGAGTTGGAGTTTAAATGCTCAGAGTGGAAAACAAGTAATTTTTCCCAACATTAAGAGGCCGCATAGTTTAGCCACACTATATAAAAAACCGTGTGCAAACCTTGAGCATGCTAATGTTTGGAGGATAAGGGTTGCACCGTTTACATCGGGAGGCCGCATGGTTTACCCTATCCGTGCGCAGGCCGTGCGCCCTTGCTTGTCTTGCCCAGTTTTCCTTTCTTCCATGTCCCGAGCCTTTGAAACACCCCCAAGTCATCTAATACTTTCAATAGACATCCCTTAAAGCCCAAAACAAGGTATTCAACCAAAAAACAACAAAAATATACCATTCCAAAATCTGTGATCTTATATCCTCCCCCACCTTATAACTGCTCGTCCTCAAGCCGAGTTCCCAAGACTCATTGCTCCCCCGAAGAGAAGAGTTTGGGCCATTGAGCACGCATATCCGATTTCGGATCCCATGTTTCTTCCTGAAATTTCCCATGCTGCCACAGTACTCGCACTAATGGAATAAATTTGCCTCGCAAGACTTTATCACTATGGTCAACCACACGAACCAGATGTTCCCTAAAGGATGCATCAGCCTCATGCTCTATATCCTCAACAACAATGATGTGAGATGGGTTAGGGTGATACCATCGAAGCTGCGACACATGAAACACATAATGCATCCCACTATACTGCTGTGAAAGAACCAATCGGTAAGGCACTGCTTTGATCCTCTCCACAATCTCAAAAGGTCCCACATACCTGGGTTCCAACTTACCCTGCATTCGAATCTAATGGTTACCCAATATTGGAGAAACTTGAAGGAAAACTATATCACCCAAAAAAAACTCAAGAGGTATATGCCTCTGATCTACATACGACTTATTCCTACTCTGAGCAATAAGCATCCACTTCCAAATCAACTTAACTTTCTACGAAGTCTCCTCCACGAGACCTGGCCCTAACAACTCAGATTCAACAGCCTCTAGCCAACTCAACAAAGATCTACATGGCCTCCCATAATGTGCCTCAAATGGTGTCATCTGAATCGTAGCATGAAAAATATTTTTGTAGGAAAACTCAACAACCGATAGGTGCCTCTCCCAAGAACCACCAATGTACAACACACAAGCTCTTACCGTGTATTCCACACACATGGATCATACGCTCCGAATGCCCGTCCGTCTACGGGTGGATAGTCGTACACAAAAACACCTATGTTCCAAGAACCATATGTATCCCTTTCCAGAAACACAATGTGAAACACAGATCTCGGTCCGAAACTACGGTTCGTGGAACACCATGCAACCGCACTATCTCCCGAACACACAACTCACCCAAATGGTCGACTGTAAAGGTCTCAGGAATCAGTATGAAATGAGCCACATTAGATAACCAATCCAAAACCTCCCAGATTGCATCATTCTTCTATGGAATCCGCGAAAGTCCCATGAAAAATTCCATAGTCACATCATCCCACATCTATTACGGAATGGGGAATTGATGCAACAAACCACCTGGGCGTTAATGATAGGACTTCACCTGCTGATAGGTAAGGCAACATGCCACAAAGTCCTCAACATCCTTCTTAATTTCGGGCCTCCAAAACTACCTTCGTAGATCACAGTACATCTTGGTCAAACAAGGATGCACTGCCCAATTTAATGCATGGAGCTCACACATCAACTCTTCCCGCACACACTTTGGCACAACCACATGATCATGAACACGAACAACACCATCCACACAGACAACCCTGCAAGAAGGTAGCTCCCCACCTTTATGCTTTTACATCATGATCAATCACTCTGGATCATCAATATGTCCTTCTTTAACTCGACTAAAAATCATTGAATCCATCGTTACGGAAGAAAGAGTGACCTGACCCCTGTCCTCCTGCACCTCCAGGTGCATCTCTGTATACAAAGCCAACACCTTCCACTCGGTGTTGTACTCCTGAACCACCTGATTCTGAACCTTCCTTCTCAAAGCATTAGCAACACTGTTTCCCTTTACTGGAATGTACACCACCTCAATGATAAATACTAGAGATATTCAACCCATATTCTCTGCCGAAGATTCAGATCCCTTTCCGAGAAGATGTTCTTTAAAGTATTATATTCGGTAAACACGGTAAACCGTTCTCCTAATAGATAGTGCCTCCAACACTTCAAGGAATACACTACTGCAGCCAACTCAAGATCAAGAGTGGGATAGTTCCGCTCATGGGGTCTCAACAGCCTTGACCCATTAGGCACAACCCTCTCATCCTACACCAACACAACCTCATGTTCAACTTCAGATGCATCACAAAACACGATGTACTTCTTACCCAGCTCAGGTAAGATCAAGATAGGTGCGGTCATTAATAGCTTCTTCAACTCTTGGACGGCGTTCTCATAAGACAAAGAACAATCGAACTTGATTCCCTTATTTTTCATGATTGAGAGTGGTGCTGCCAAGCGAGAGAAATCCTGAAGGAACATTCAGTAATACCCGGAAAAAACCAGAAAACTCCAAACACCGGAGACACTCTTGGGCTGCTCCCAACATACAACTGCCTGCACTTTCCCTAGATCCACTGACACACCTTCTCCGAGATTATGTGACCTAGAAATTGGACCTCACTTATCCAGAATTGAAACTTTGATAGCTTGGCATACAGTTGATTCTCTATTAGCATACCCAAGATGATGTTAATATGTTGGGCATGATCATCATGAGTTTTTGAGTACACTAATATTTCATCAACAAAGAAAACAACAAACCGATATAAATAAGGATGAAATAATCGGTTCATAAAATCCATAAACTCCACTGGCGCATTTGACAAGCCGAAAGGCATTACGATGAACTCAAACAACCTATTCCGACTTCGGAAACCTGTCCGCAATACGTCAGAAGACCTCAACATCATCTGGTGATAACCCGACCTAAGATAAATCATGGAAAACACTGATTCACCCCTCAACTGATCAAACATGTCCTCAATTCTAGGAAGAGGGTACCAATTTTTCATCGTCATTAGATTCAACATCCCATAGTCAACACACAGCCTCAATGACCCATCGGCCTTCTTTGAAAATAGCATGGGAGATCCCCAAGGAGAATTACTAGGAAGGATAAAACCCTTATCCTCCAACTCCTCAAGATGAACCTTTAGTTCTTGGATTTCTTAATGTTCCATTCAGTATGGCGGCATAGAAACTAGTTTCGCTTCCAGCAACAAATCGATCGTAAGCTCGACATCTCTCTCAGGTGGTAACCTCAAGAAATACTCAGGAAACACATCCTGAAACTGATCCACCACGGGAGGAAAATTAGATTGTTCTCCTCCCTCATAATCATAAAGCTTGATACATGACACTTGAGACCTTATTCCACACATTTTTTTACAAAACGGCCACACACGCTCTCCTCGAACATCCCACTCACCACGGTGGATGTAAGCGTCACCCAAAAGCGACCGGAATGATACTCTGCGATGATAACAGTCTATGTGTGCTCGACACTACAACAACCAATCCATTCCCAAGATTAGGTCAAACCTTGACATCTCGAGAATGAACATGTCCCACAGAAAACGATACCCACCAACATCCAAGGAACATCACGTGCACTGCTTGATATCCTCAACCCGCACTCCCAATAGGGTGTTAATTAACAAAAATCCACACAACCCCTCCATAGGCAAACCGAACAATACCACAAGTTGAGAAGAAACAATAGAGTTTGTGGCACTTGTTTCAAAAAACACACTAGAAAATGTTTAAGGTACAAGGTTTGTACCTCAAACCATTGATTGTCGAGCTTCACCATCACTAGGTGAAAACTGAACGGCCTGAAGCTGACCTACCCCTCTACCCTAGGCCCCAGCCTAAACACCCTACGCCACACTACCGTGCTGGTGTTAGCGATCTGGCCCTGAATTTCCACATCCACCGCCCCTGCCAGTACGGACCGTGGAGCTCCAACTGCCTTCCTGATACGAGGAAGCTTATCCCCTTCCCATATATGGTGCCTATGTTTTCTCATTATGCTCACCCGTATACCGAGGTTTCCTGAAGAACCTCTGAACATTCCCCCTTCTGCTGCATGAACGACACTCAACGGGAGGTCGAGGACACTGACCATGCATATGACCAGGCCTACCGCACTGATAATAGAACATCCGGTTCCCACCCTGAGAGGCAGACCCGCTCTTTTGACCACTTTGCTGGAAACATTATAAACGACGCTTCCGATCTTCAGAAGATGGACCACTTTTCCACCCAGCTGTCATAAAATCCCACCACATAAATCTCCCTTCAGGTTCCCTTCAGAGATGAGTGTCTGATCCACCAACTCAGTGAACTTCTTCATGAGAAATATATTTACTTGATACCTGATCTCATGTCTCAACCCATCCTGGAAATGCCTTTCTATCACTACCTCATCCCCGGTTAACACTTGGACGAAGCGTCACAAATCATTGAAGCGACTAGCATAGTCCATCACCTCTAGCGACCCCTGAGTCAGGCTCATAAACTTAGCAGCCCGCCCCTACCTCCATATCTTTGGGTAAAAATTTTCCAGAAACTTCTCCTGGAAAACGTTCCATGACATCCCCTCAACATGCTCGGTCTGAGCCTGAATGTCCTACCAAGGCCTTTCCTGGACCCGAAATATAAAAATGGCCAGCTTTATTCTCTTATCAAAAGGGGTCTCCAGATGATCCTGTATCATCTGGATAGACTCTAACCAGAACTCTGCTACCTCCAGCCCACCCTCTCCGTTGAAAGTAAGAGGCTGTTGTAGGTGGAACTCCCTGGTCTTCTCAAACATACTCGGTGCAAACCGCCATGGATCACGATCCATCATCGGCATAAGGCGAGCCATGTTCTCTCGGAACTGGTCTTCTCTACCTTAATTGATCACCACATATTCGTGCTCTTCTACTGGAGGGGTGTTCTATGAAACATCCTCTCGTTGGCCTACTGGAAATCGACGTCATGGTGGCATCTCTCTATAGTTGAAAGCAGAAGATTTAACACAGATTCCATAAAACATTCACGACATCATCAAAAAGTTATTTACTAGTTACAACAACCCATTTTTATATGCTAATTCATCAACATTAGAACCTCAAATTTACTGCCCCAACCATCACTACCATGGGCCATGGTCCACATGGGGTAAACAACCATGCACTACCACCAAACTCACACAACATTTTACAAAACATTTTCCACTTCATTTCAAACCCTTATGTTTCATTAATCATCATTTACCAACTTGTTTAATTTCATTCTTATCATTATTTATTGGTTTTATGAAATGAATGATGCATCCTACATTCCTACCTCACACACCCATATTGTGCATGTTCCTAACATGATTCATGCCACCTATCTCCCTTGGTGACTACAATGATGCATGAATGTAAATCCTCATGCCGTTATGTCCACAAGCCAAATATCATAAAATAGTCACATAAAACAACATGTTTATCACACAACGGTGAAATATCATCAACTGTAACAACACAATACCCAGATCAACATTTCCCACCTAGGGTGACATGGGTTTTCCCTCGTACATGAGTTAGCTACTCCCATGCACGAGCTCATTACCAAGGCCTGACACATCTTAACCCTTGGCAACCTATCCCAAATAACAAGACCTCAGAGAACGGGAAGAAATACCTTCTCTAATACCACTTTGGAACGTCCCTGACTGGAATCCACTAAACTGGTGCCCTGAGCCGGGTGATTACATGACCTTATGCGCGCCTCCTTGTGTGCCAAAGGCTGTCGACTAGCAGTGGGGGTCTATAGAGTCATGTGGGGAGATTATACCCCCTTTTTACCAGAGTAAGACACAACAGAAATAAACTCAATAGCAAAAACAATAACTAATAAACAAGGAACATGTATAAGAATCATTTCTAACAATAAACATACCATTTCCTATTACAAGTGCATAAATAATCAAAAGCCCAAAATGTAGACAATGGACCAAATCCCCAAAATGGTCCTGACACCAAGTCCAGATCCTCCACCATGTGCTACCCATGTCCACCCACCTATATTGAAATGACCATTTCCATTCTCAGGACCTACAAACATGAAGCCTTCTTGGGTACCCAATGACAGCCCAAGCAGGGTGTGAGTAAAACTCTGTAAGCCACCACTAATAGTGTCTACAATATATCCAGTATGAACAGGTAGTGCATGAAAATTGAATATGAATGAAAATTTCCAAGTAAATATTTAAGGTTCCATTAATATGTTCAGACCCAATGCCATTTTAATTTTCATTACCATTAATTGGTTACCAATTACCATCACTTACCATTTCATCACATTTCCTTGGGTTAATCACATAAATCAAGTTACATGGGTCCAAGTCCAACAATCACATGAAAGAGGGTATACACATTGTTATCCTATCTCACTAAAACTTACTACCTCATAGAAACCATATCATCACATCGAAGCCTCAGTCCGGGTGGATGCAACCGTTTTGAGAAAAGATCTTCAGTCCCCTTTTCTTACTTGTGCATTTAGGGCGGAGTTTAGAACATCAGTCTTTACTCGACCTGTGTGCGTAGATCCTCAAGTCATTCCCCACTATACAAATCCATGTGCACCTGCTTATATAAATATATATATATATATATATGTAACCATAAATAGCTATACCATTTCCCTTAGGCAAACACCATTTACAACAAACCACATGCAAATTCCCATTATGCCTTAACCCATTAACATATTACCATTTCACATCATTTAACCATTCACCCTATTCCCATGTGTTATGATTATAACACTATGAATTCAACAATAGACTCATAATCCATCCCATTATGGTCTTTAAATCAGTTTACACATTAACCTATTTAACCCGTTTATCATTCCTATGAATCAACCATTCAACCCATTCCATATAACCCTCAGGGTATTACCAAGTCAGGGTGCATCACCTAACTTCTATTCCAAGTTCAACCAAACATTCCAACATATTCATCAAGGTCTCTACCCTTTATTACAACACAATCACTTGTTCAATAACATTCCCAAAGCCATGGAAACCCCAGTGCATCCCATGGATGGCCCTAAATTAGGTCAAGTCAATCACAACACATCCCATGGGGATCGTGAGGGTTCTCGTTATCCATTTTAGACACCATTTTTACCGAACATTACATGGATATTCAAAACATAACCATGGGAAAACAAGAACACAATTTAACATGAACAAATACCCAAATAACCATGGGATAACACTTGTAGAGCACCTACCTCGAAATCACAGTTGAACACACTCTCAATCGAGTCCTTAGACCTCGATCTGACCAACCTTTAGAGCTTCAACCTAATACTCACCCAAAAGATAGAGTTTTATATCTTCGGAACTAGAGGCAGAGAAGATACAAACCCTAATCAAAAAAGAGAAGTAAATATGGGATTAGCCTTACCTGGAGCTTCGATCTGAAACCATATGCACCAAAAACGCCTTAGATACGAGGGAGATCGACCTCTTAGAGCACTTGGGTGATTTGGTTCGCTCCTAGGGTGAAGATGGAGGAATGGAGAGGAAATCCTGAGATGGGTTTAAAAGACTAGAGTGTAAAAATTGTAATTTTTCCCTACATTAAGAGGCCACATGGTTTAGCCGCACGGTTTAACAATCAGTGTGCATACAGTGTGCATGATACTGCCTAGAGGAGAAGGGTTGCATAGTTTACCTAAGTAGACCACACGGTTTACCCTGGTCGTGTGCATGCCATGCGCCCTGGCCTGTCTTGTCTAGTTTTCCTTTCATCTATGCTCTGAGCGCCTGAAACACCCCAAGGCCTATCATACGTTCATAAGACATCCCTTAAAGCCCGAGGCAAGGGATTCATCCAAAACACAACAAAAATATACCTTTCCAAAAACCGGGATCTTACACGAACACTATGAATACTAAAGTTCCATTAGGTTTGAATCCTCAACAACCTTCCATCATTTTAAAATCTTGTATGTAACCAATTATAGATTTGGGAACTATTGTCAGTTTCTATTAAGAACCATAATGCGTACATTACATAAATCATAGTGAAATACATTCAACCCCACCAAATCAACAATTAATCTAAATTCAATGCACATCAAATATATCTTATATGATGAAATATGAAATGTTGATCTTAGAGACAACTCATTTAACGATGATATATTTTTTACAAGATATAAAGGATGAAAATCACACATATAATCATGAAATTTTCATCCTTCTGTGTGGTTACCTAGGATGCATATATTCCGACAAAACAATCAGACATGGTCGAATGAATAACATATCAAGGATCTCCTATAGTTTATTTTTAGTACCCACGACACAATCAATGAAATTTTATTGGGTTTCTGTAAAATTGGAAAGGAACTAGTTATGAGATCTATCGTGAACTCAACTTTACATTTTTGGTGGATCTAAAAAAAACTGTTCTAGAAATACATCAACAAAATCTCATAGATTTAGAGTATCATTGATGTTGAGTTCTTTTATAACTATCAGAGATAAACACCCCTCTTGAATATGAATCAAATCCCATACAATGGTTTTAATTTCCATTAAAACTTCATATTTATAATTACACTAATAGATGATCGTATATTGGTTTGGAAATAAAATGTGACATCCCTTTCTTGAAATTATTGTGTAATTTTTTTGAAATAATTACTTTTGATTCAAATTTTAGGATGATTTTGTATTTTTAAAGGGTTTGATATATTTTACAATATTTGTTTGTCAATGTTTTCTTGAATATTTAGTGTGAATGTACGAAATTATCATGTGTAGTGAGAATATCTATAAATTATCACATGGAGCCTAAATATCATAATTAATCCCACAGAGTGTACATTTTTGAATTGATCACATAAAGTATGAATATCTAAACTAATCATGTGTAGCATGAATATTAGAATTTATTATGTGGATTTTGAATTTAATAACCAATCTTGTGGAGTGAAAATGAGAAAAATGGTCTTGTAGAGTGTGAATATCAGAAATGACCCTGTCAAAAAGCCACAAGAGGCACTACATGGGATTTAAAAGATCTCTTTATTGGATTATGGGAATCACACATGATTCTCATTTGATCTCATAAAGAGATCACATGAAGTGGATGAAGTCAAAATGATGGAAATTATTTATTATTCTTGTGGACATTAAAAATCATGTCAATTTATGATTGTCGTTGGATCTCATTAAGGGATAAATTGAATTTCTTGAAGACAATTTTGATGTCCACATTATTATTTTTGGATCTCTTGATGGGATCACATAAAAAATTCAATGTTTTTAGTTGATTGTGTGAAGGGATCATGCGACTCTAATAAAGGGAATGAAGGTTATCAATTTAAGGTATTGAAAACTACTTCAGATGATCATGATAAGTGTTCAATCCACATTATTTAGGTGTTGGAATAGAATACTAACTATGGTTTGTGGAGTTAAGGAAGTGAATTTATGCATAAAAATATCCCAAACACATACATAAGATGTATAGAAATTTGATCAACTAGTTTGATACAATGAAATGTATTTCATATAAGACAAAGTATTCCCTACACCAATGTCACATGATTTTCTCAATCAGATGTTTGTCTAATGAATGAGTTTCATTGAGAGGTCTCAAAAATAAATCATGAGATATGAGGTCAATAATGGTGTTTTTGATTAAATGAAGACCAATTGTTATCACACAATCTGCATAACCATAAAAATATCTCACTCTAGAGTCACATGATCCTCATGGACAAAATAATGTCCTGTTATCCACTTGTATAGAATAATTTCATGAAATCTATGTGAGTTGAATAATGCCTTGCAATTTTTGTGATTAATATATGGTCACATGTAGGTGTCTCATGGAGGGATCTCACGGTGGAATCTCACACAGTAGTGTTGCAAAGGGTTCATTCACAAGTATCACATACTCCCAGAATAAAAATAATGTGCAACATTTGTTTTCATATCAACGATGAATCATGATAATAATGGCACTCAAAACTGTCAATAAACACTAAACTAGTTTTCAGATGATTCTACTCAAGGATAAGTGCCTTCACATCATATAATAAAGTAGTGATATTTCAAATTATAAATGTTCCTAAACAAATATAGACATTGATTAAAATTTAATATATTTTTCGAGGATTCATCCACCTCTAAGTGTATATGACCAAGTTAGACTAATAATTAGTCTTAGAAGAAATAATTAGAATTAGTCTCTCTCTCTTTGTGACTTTAATGGAGGCCATTAACAACAAAATAATTTTATGTGTCAAAGGGAAATGTTTTCAGTTATGGAATAATGATATGAATCACTATGTTTGATCATTATGAATGAATTTATTTACAACCACAATGGTTTATATTTCAACTATTATGGACAATATAATTTTATCAGAAGAAGTCTCAAGAGAATTAAGTGGCGATGAAAAAAAAATAAACACCTTATGGTGATCTTCATCTAACACAAAATATATGAAGGAGATATCATGTTGTTCAAAAAATCCCTTGTTAGAAATGTTTTTGAATATTGATGAAGTTTATTCAAAATTAAAATAATGAAAATTATAGGTTTTGTATAAAAAATTATAGGACCTTAGTATTCACCCCGTTGATTTTGTTGATGAATTATTTTATTGGGTGAAGTTTGTTTCCCATGAAACCTATTTTCTAAAAAAAATTAAATTATTTTTTGGATTTACAATTTTTTGTTAAGAATACTTACACCTCATATCATCCCGAAATATTATATTGTAGAATATATATATTTAATGGAGTTCATGTTTGTTACCTTTCACAGTAATATTGTTACATACAATATTAAAATTTAGAATAATTATTCTATGTAAAACGGGAATTATAATTAGGTGGAAGTAAAATCCTTGAATAAGCTCACTATTCTATAAAATTAAAAAGAATATGTTGTGTTCAAGGTTATGTAATTTCATTCCATAAGGCAATAAATAGGAAAATGAATGTATAAAGGGAAACTTCCTCTTTAATAATTTCATTGTATAAAGGTTGGACATCATACAAAAATGGGTCCCAAGATATTTCAATATGGTGATGGGTATGATGATTAAACTAGCAATAATATGTATTCATCTAATATAATTGTAAATAAAAATAATACGAAAAGTTTTTTTAGAAAGAAGAATATGTTTTCACAAGAAAATGATAGATCAGAAAAATCTGTGGGAGACGAAATGGATGTGTGAAAGGGACATGGAGAAGTTGTTATGATTGAAATTGTGGTTAATTCATATTCATGTGAATAATGTGATAATGATAAAGGATGGGTGAAAATAAGGGTCATTCTTCTGGTTTAATTATATGTTATTATTGTGGATATAGATTTCCAGTGATCCACACAATGAAATCTGATAGAGTGGTTCATAATGAAAAAGTATATATGTAGTTGTTGGAAGTAGATAAGTATAAGATGAATGCTAATATTAAAATTCCAATATATCAAAATATAGAAAAATATATCAAATAGTTGTGTTCAAACACACGATTAAAGAATAAGGAAATGTTTTTGATAGTCTGACTGACATAATAAAACATCCAATCAAACATATCAAATAACTTGATGATGATGTTGTATGCCTATAATTAAAGGTCATTGATAATGATAAACCATTGAATCCTAAAATTATTTTTTTGGAAATAATGTTTCATAGGTGAAATATAAATTGAAATTAGAATTTTCAGGTCCAGATAAATAGTCAAATGAATGTCTGGAGAATAATTTGACACATAAAAACAAAACAACATTTATGGTAGTTGACTGTAAGCCAAAATAAGTAATGTTTTAGGTAAATCCACAAGTTCCCACAATACGCATGATGATTTATTTTGGGGTTTATTAAGAATTATATGATTAAAATAATTCAAGGAATAATCAGCGGTGTTGAAATCATTCTCATAAATACACCTCTTATCATGTGTTATTTCATTAGAAATATAAGACATTATAAAACTATCATTTCAGAAGAAAAGATGTATCAAAAAGATTACGTAAAATAGGCATTTCCATATATTGTTTAGTATTATATTAATTTCAATGAATGTCATTTTTTTTGTTGTGGATGACCCGGTCACATGGAATAAAATATGTCATCAACAATTTAATGAAAAACACTAAGACATTCCCAATGTTGTTTCATACAAAAGCCCAAAGGATCGTCCAATGAGATGAAAATGAAATATTTATTTTTATATATTCAATATCAGATTATAACATCATAATATATGGAATATAAACAATATTAGTCATCATCATGTTGGAAAAAAGGTCCATGGATCATAAAAATAATATTTGAGTAAGAAGAGGTTGTAGAGATTTTTTTGAAATCATTAGATTTCCTTGGAATATTGATTATTGAAAGTGGTTGAACCACCCATATGATAGAAATTAAGAATATGGTGACTAAATATATTTTCAATAAGAAGGGTTTTTTATGATTTTGAAAATGATGAAAACCTTATTGTTATTGTTTTTGTAAAATCCCATTATGGGGGTAAATACATGAGAGATGCATACATATTGAATTGTTGATGATCTGAGAAAAAAATTTATTAGTGTATGTAAACCGGGTGACTTACAACATCCGATATGATTATCCAAGATTATTTATATATTAATTGGAAACCATTGTGCCATCCTTTTTTAGGGAAATATCTTGATGTAGAATCTCTATATTGTTCATAGAGAAGATGAAATGTGATTTCTCTCCAGGAAGAATAGAATAGGTTGTGGAATAAAAATATTCATAATCAGAGACAATAATCCTTATATGATTTGGTACAATGTGATGTTGATTGATATATTCTTACGTTATCATGTGATTATAGTCATATTTTTTATTATTTCTAACAAGAAGTGTTTACTTGAAATACAATTAAGGAAAAAACACAAATGGATAAAAAGAGTTCTTGAAAATATGAATATTAATGTACTCAGACCTATTCCAGAAAGATATGTTAATATTAAAAGATATTATGTCATTTGCATTAATTTTTTTAGAAGAATGGAATACTTTTAAATTGTCACTAAAATTTATATGGTGTTCAGTTTCATAACACATTATCAAAGAGAAGTAGAATTGATTTGAGATAAAAAAATGCATGTTTTTTTAAGAAATTAATGGAATTGAGTTGACACATAAAAATGTGATGGATTATATAAAGTCACATTGGATATGGAACAATGTTTCTGATGTATGAAATCCAAATTAAAATAGAGTGGGTTAGAGGAGAAACAAAATTATCAGTAATATGGCTAGATTGATTCTTATCAAAAAAGACCATCTAGAATTTTTTTTGAATGAAACAATGTCGACATTGTTCTACATTTCTAAAAAATACATACTATTCACATTTGAGGAGAAAACCACATATTTGTTTTGTTATGGAATGAAGGATACATTTATGTACATTCATCCCATTAGATGAATTTTTTTTATTCCTAGTATGTAAATATACAGAATGTTTGAATCCCATAGAGATGAAGGGACATTTTTTTGTTATATGGGAATACGAAAATCATATAAATGACTCAATATGTATTTGGCATTAGTAATTGAGAGAAATAATGTTGTTGTATTAGGGGATTGGAAGACAGATTGAGAAATTAATGAATAATATCAAGTTGATTGTGATAAAGGGTTGACTTGCTTAGGGGGAGTGATAATACTTGAGGTAGACTAAGAAAATGACCTAGATGATTAGAAGAAAAAACCTCTATATAAACTAATCAACCTAGTAGAATTAAATAGGCACAATATCATCATGGAGAAGACCACACTAGTATAGAAATGGAGGATAAATATTATATAATAAGAATACTTATTATCTTAGGTAGAGAAAAAATGTTTTTAACAATACTTATTTAATGATAATTTGGTTCAATAGATGAATGAATACCTTTAAGAAATTGAAAAAATAAAAAAATTTGGATATTTTTATGTGATCAACAAACAATATTGGAAGTATGAATAAATGAATTATCTATAACAATATGAACATAGATGGTATAATAATTTTAATAAATGAATTTATTTTTTGTTGTGATACTACTATATTGATGGTATTAATTTCTATGAAACATTTGAACCTGTTTTATGGGTGGGATCTATAAAACTATTCATTTCCACAACAGTTCAATGAATGATCAATGTTTTTATAGGGAAATCTAGTCAGCATTTTTGAATGGTGTTATACAATAATAAGTTCATATTGAACAAAAAGAAAATTTTATTATCCATTAACATGAGAGTAATGATTTTTGGTTAAATAATACAATATATGGGTTGAACTAGGAACCAAGACATTGGTATTGAAGACATGATAGATATTTTAATAAGCATATTTTCAGTGTGTTAGAGTTGATTATAATTTCTATTTTAATAATGAAATTAATGCAATGAAGATGGTACTAGTTTATGTTTATTACATAATATTTAGTGTATAAAATGAATGCAAATGCAAATAGTTTTCAAAATTAATGAAATGTGAGTTCGAAATGTTAATGATTGGTGAGATAATATTTTCCCTTGGTTAACTAGTGACCCAAGGAAGATATGAAAAAGTATCTCCTTAATTAAAATATTACATGGCAGTTATGAGAATATTGGGTGTGGGGAATTACTATAAAATAACAACTCTTGTAGCAATGTTGATGAAATTTTCATGGGATGATGAAACCAAATTAGTCAATGAAATAAAATAACGACATATCATTGGAACAATTTTTTACATTAAAAAACATGACCCAATATAGGATTTAGCCACATTTTAGGAGGCACAACATCAATTTAATCCTTAAGAAAGAATCATATCTTAAGTGAATGGAATGCATTGAAATACCAAATGAACCTGTGATTATTAATTACTTTACAAAAAATATCAGCAATATATATTAGGTTTTACAACTGCAAAATTTGTCTGATTTAGAAGATAATTGAAATTCAATATCTGGTGGTGCATTCTATCATGTTGGTGTATGTATTTATTATATGATAATGAAACAAATATTCCCTTTTATTGAGACTCTAGAAATATGAATACATCATAGCTACACAAGTATTCAGGGATTTTCTATAAAAGAAGTAGTTGCTTCAAGCTAAGGGAGTTAAAATGATGTCTTAGATCATAATTCATTGAAACAATTCATGTGTAAAAAATATTAGAGAAAATATATTCAATCAATCAATCATAATGAACATTGAAATAAAATATCACATTATCAAAGATAAAGTGTAGCATGGCCTTGTGAAGCATGGTATGTGCCTACTAAATTACATGTTGCATACATCCTAATTATGTCCTTATAGAGATACCCATTTGAATAATATTGAATAGATCTTAGAGAACATCCAAATCCCAACACCAACATAAAGTGGATGTTGGACTCCGTTATCACAAATTTATGGTGTGTTTCCTCTTATTTACTTAGAACACCGCAAAGATTTACAAATAAATATAATATGTCATTTAATAGACACAACAATGAATCTCAATGAAAAAACACTTTGATATTATATTTCTTTAAAAAACATAGTTTGAACCTATCCAATAAACATAATTTTGTCACTTTTATGAATTGAATTTTAAAAAATAGGTATACATAGTTGTGATTAGTATTGTATTAGTGTTAGATAGGATCAAATTTCTTTTGGTAAATAGTAACATGACCCTTTTGAATAGTACTGTTACCCTTATGAAGAGTAATATGACCATTATGAATAATAAATTGGTCAATTGAATATTAACCTCATTCATGAAAGTGTAAATAAAATTTAGTCATCTTTTAAATGAAATTATCATATAATTTTTTCAATGTACATATAAATAAATGTTTTAGAAATTATTAATTAAGTATTAGTATTTTTATAAATCATAAATGATTATATAGTACATTATAATTTATATAATGATTATAAATAAAATTTATTTAAATATAAATGACTAATAATTTATATTTTTCATATCTTATGATTATAAGATAATTTTATGAGACCATAGTTAATTTATTAATTTGATCATAAAATAGGTTATATTTTAAAATTAGTATTTTGTTGAGTAAATGATGATATTAATTAGAAATTAAATTTCTTAAATAACGAAACTATTGTAATAAAATTTATTTAATTTGTAATTCTACACATCTAGAAATTATTAAGATGATATTTTGAGAATTTGTTATAAGAAAAAGTATTTATTAGTGGATAATAAAAAATATTATATTTTTTAGAACATCATGAACTAATTATTATGATATGAATTATTTTAAATTTATTGAATAAATAAATTATGTTTTTAGGATAGTGATATTTTACAGAAATAATACATAACATTGATGTAAAAATTTATTTCATGATAGATATAAAAGAATTATTGTCTGTATCAATGTAGTTTATACACAACATAAACAATTTCAACTTTTCTTCCATATAAATAATAATTTTGTGCTGAAAATTATTTTAATGACTCTTATTAATTATTATGTATTATTTAATTTTTTATATGGTAATGTTGATTTTTATAGGTATATAATACTAATCTTATCCAAATTCATGTACAATGCTTGTGTAGGGAAAGAAAAGAAAAAATTTAACATTTAAGAAGTTGTATTAAAATGTATAAGAGTGAATGTGCCTAGTACGAGGAACACCGATATGTGTCATGCGACGATTATTTTCATTCACTCTTTTCCACTGCATCTCTTGATATGGGTGTCATTTCCTACATTGAATAAAAAATCAAAGTTATTAGAAATATAAAACTAATGTGTAAACCAAAAAAGAAAACATAGAAAATACATTAGGATAAAAAACATAAAAAAATATAAGATTTATGGTGGTTTGAAGGTAAGTATGAGGATACACACTATGAATGATGTTGGTGTGACATGTAGGTGAGAACATGACTTTATGATTTTATATATTTCGAAACACAACTTTGGGTTCATAATCAAGTCTGAAAATTGGGCTATCGGAGTCCTCATATAAAATAAAACAGATTGCTTCCTATTGTAGTATGGATAATGTCAACTTCATCATCACCATCATCTAAAACATGAATTGTATTTAATTCAATAATTACTCCGAATTTAGGTTGAAGGTGATCTTTGACATAAAAATCTTATTCCACCATTGATGCCAATACATATGGTTTATCCATGGAAATAGTGTGAGTCCTTCAATAAGTCAAAATCCACAATCAACAATAAAGGTGCCTTGTCTGGTCATTGAATAACACCATTGAAATTTCATCATTGTGACTCGACCATGCGCGTAATAATCCATAATTTTTATTTTCTCCCCGACTCCATAATAAGATTCATTTTCCGAACAAGGTCTATTATATGATTAACAGACATAACAGTATGTTGTGGCAGTTAGCATAACACCAGCATTTTGTGTTCTAATGTTTCTCGCACGTTCATTGATAATAAATTTGTATCCATTGATCTCAAGTGATTTACAAGCACAAACCTTGTTATTAGGACAAAAAGCGAAAGATCATATTTCCATAGATATAGAGTTTGCAGTAAAACTCAATTCTTGAAATATAAAAAAATAGCAATCATAATTTAATATTATTTTTAGTTTGTTATTACAAAAATATTTTTACGTTCATTTTCAACCAAGAATAAAACCCTTTGATATTCAAATTCTCTTTCCTTCTCATTGAAAAAGAACGAAGATTTCTATATATCAATTCTTTATGTTCCATGTAGATTAAAATAATAATAGTTTCAAAAATATTTAAAATTACAAGAGATAAGATAAGAGATACATGTACAATATACATACTTGATATACTCATCGAACAAATCAATATTGAACAAAATTTTGTGATGTGCCATCTCTCACTCTTCCAGGCTTAATTTCCTCAATGTATATGATCTTGGAATTCTTCCTATCTGAGGAAGTGATGGAAAACTAGTTTCAATTTTCTCATATGGTTCTTCTTCATTTCTCATTAGTCAGTTTATTCTCATAGTATGATCAGAAAAATACATTGAGTAGTAATCCATACATTCTTGAGCCAATTAACTGTTCACAATAGAACCTTTGAGATAATTAATGTTCCGACTATATGATTTCAATGAGTACATGTTTCTTCCAATTGGATACATCCAACAGAATATAATGGGTCCTCCAAGAAGTATCTTGGTCGGACGATGGACTATTATATGCAACATGCATGTAAAAAACTGGCAGAGGGAATATTTTCTCTAACTTGCACAAAATTAATGGTGTCTTTGCTAACATTATAATCAAGAAGGAATTGGACAAATTCATAGCACAAAGATCTTTAAATAAATAGAAAAATCAAATAACTAAGACTCTTACATTATTGGTTAATAGATGACAGATTGCAATTGGAATCTACTAATGAAAAAGGACATGATAATCATGAGTCTTTAAAGATTTTAGGTTCAAATATTTTCTATTGACCCCTTTCGATATAATTCATGAATATCCATCAGGAACCTTAATAATTTCTAGCACTTCTAAAAAGTAATTTTTATTTAACAGGTGTCATCACATAAGAAGCACATAGAACTTGCCATTTATATTCACTTATACAGATTGGATGCAATTCTAGTCTGATCCCCCAATCTACCATATCATGGTGAGATCATAAATCATCTTTTATCTACCCCTTGACATTTAGAATAATCAAAAGCAATATTTCAAAAATATTCTTTTCAATTTGAATTACGTCTAAGAAATGACATAACAAGCTGGTTGACCAATACAACAACTCAATGAATATTCCATTATTCATCCAATTGTAACAGGTATCATTGGAAACATTTTTCATCTTTCTAGATTTTATTACACACTCCCCAAATAAATAACTGAAATCTTTCAAGTCATTTTGCTCATCAGTTACTGACATACGCTAAAGTGGATCGTCATTTTCCATGGTATTGTCAAATATTCGATGATTGTTTCTATAAGGATGGTTCATTGGAAAGAATTGACATTGTCCCATAAAACTGAAACAACGAAGATATTTTAGTCTTCTTGATCGAGTATTTTTCATACAAATAGGTCATAACAATTTTCCATTTGTGCCCCATTAATGCATCATTACATAAGAAGGAAAATCATTGATCGTCCACATAAGAACATCACACATATGATATATGTCTTTCGAACTTGCATTGCATGTGGGCACACCCACATCCCAAAGAGGTTTCAAATATTTTATTAAAGGTTTCATGTATATATATATATCATTTCCAGGATCAGTAGGGCTAGATATCAGTATACTCAATAATGTGTAAGGATTTTTCATACACAACCATGGGGGATGGTTATAAATGTATGTTAAAACTAGCCAAGTGCTGTGCGAAGTAAGAATCTCCCAAAATGGATTAAAACCATCACATGAAAGACCCATTCTCACATTATAAACGTTGGCTGAAAATTTAGGATATAGAGCATAAAATCTCTTCCATGAAAATAAATCTGTAGGGTGAACCATCTCTTAATTATTTTTTTCCCTCAGTGTCATACCATCACATTTTTACGGATATTACATCAGACATGAAAAGGTTCTGTAATCTGGGGATCAATGGAAAGTTTTAAATTAATTTTTTTTTCATACGGGATGGTGTTTCAAAATATTTGGGTTCTATAGGGAGGTTCCAAATTTGGTATAATCATTTCATTCGGCATTTTCATCCCAAAATAAGCTTCAATCATTCGCGCACAAATAGTTTTTTTAGATTCCAAGTTCATCAAATAACATTCATGCCATATCGTGGTTTCAGGGAATATCTACATCATCTTGAATTATATCCTTCAAGAATGTAAGAATTTAATAAATTGAAGTATTTGAAATCCCATACATTGTTTTCCCATGAAACAATCAGATTAAAAATCCATCTTTTTCATTTTACCACAATGCAGATATACTGGAGTTGTGGAATATCATTAAATTTTATCACCCTTTCAACAACATCATTTTCATTAGATGCATCATGTGTGCTTGTATCGAAATATTGTTGGCTGGACATCCTTTCATTCTCATAATGCCGAATAAATGAAAACCGATCATATATCAAACTCTCAAAATTTTTCCTATCATTTGGATAAACATTATTTTGATATTCCATTTTCTCTCCATTGTGATCTAACACATAATAGTTTTTTTGGAAACCATATTTGGTTATATGATAACTGAGTACTTCACGACTCAACTAATGTCTTAAAACATAATATGAACATGGGAAATGTATGAAACCACTATCTGAAGCCTTGTCAAATGAAAAATCTATATATATGTTCAAATTATTTTGAAAATCGGTTGACATCGAATCAGTTTCATTCATCCAGCTTTGATCGAATCTTTAAAAAAATTTCAACATGTCATTTAAAATAAATTAAATAATATTGATGTTCAATCAAAATAATATTTTGGTAAATGAAAATTGTTTACTTCATATAAAATCAAAACTGACACATTACCCTATATGAGAATCATATTAAGAAACACAAAAAAATAAAGTGTATATAAGAAAATAAGATACAAAATAACTAATTACTATATTAAGGTATTTCCGAGCAAGATATTGTGTGTGGATCAAGGAATACATAATATTTAAGGGTCTTGTTGGGAGTACATGAGTTATATACTTTATCTTTTTCAGGGTGATTAGGATGAGGAGTAGGATGAAGATCACATCAAATGTAGTTATGGCCTCATCATGTTTCTCCTTAACCATGGATTAAAGGATCCTAGGATTGGGGCCATATGTTATAGGTTGGTCGGGTGTATTCATTGAATCAGTTCCCAATTGATTTTGGAGAGGGACCTTCAATGGTTATAGGTATAGAATAGATTAGAAACACCTATAAAAAGGATATCTAGGAATTGTGACGTCCCAAACCCGGATACCACCCATTAGGGACCCGGATCTAGATGGCCACTCATTGGAGAGGGACCTCCATGTTCCATTGTATTTTACCTCAAATACGAATAATGATTTTTGGATGTAAAATATAGTGGATCATTAGATTTGTGTTCACAAAAAGGAATAAAAAACAACTTCATTTCTGTGAACAATAATAATCCCACGGTCTTGTTGATATTTGAACCATGCAGTCATGATTTTCGAGATAAACTTGTATCAATGAAACCATATGAGAATCACAATTCAATACTTTTGTTTTTTTGATTTGCCCAGGCATTTTGAGGAACCCGAAATGATTGAAAATTTGTACTGTGATTTAAAAAGATAATTGAATAACTCATGTATGATGTTGCAGGTAGAATAATTAATGGTTATATTATGAAAACTAATATTCATTAATATTGCGAATTTGACATTTTATTAACTAGTTTCATGAATAAGGAAGACATACTACATGGGAGAATAAGAGGTCCCACCAAGATTTCCCTTTGATGATATTTTATTCATAAAGAACATTGGATTGTACTATTATGTATTTATTATTTCTTCTGAGATGAATAATTAGAGACCACATACTATTTTTCAAAGTTGAAGAAGATACTCCATATGTTATATTGTGCAATGGATAAGTGTAGATTCTTTCATTTTACATATATAAAGATTCTGATAGAAAAATGATACATACTTGTTATGTAACACACATTGTGTACAAAAATGAAGATGAATAAGATCTTCCTTATTGACATGATCTTAATGAAATGAGTTTTTTTATAAAATACTATGATTAAATATTAGAAACATTTTAGTATGAGTTCTTATAAATGAAGCTGTAATATTTAGAGCATTGAGAATAAAAAAAGAACTATGCTTCTTTAAAATTAGAACACAATAAAGAGACCATTACCTTATAAATGTATATGTGTAATGAAAACGTTAATTGAACAATGTGTACATTGATGTAGTGATTTGATTACACAATTCGTGAAGGGAGAAGTGAATCATATAATGTTCAAAATCCATAGAAATAGGGGAAAATGACATGATCAATCAAAGTAGTGAAATAAATAGAGAAATGATGAGAATATATAGATATCTATAGACTATATGTGAAGAGGTTGAAGAAGTCTAACCTGAATAGGGGAGTTGCGAAAGATCGGTTTAAAGGGTTTTACCTGGGCGGGCGCATCTGGGAGGGGAATCTGTTTCGTGAAATCATGTGCTGGGAGTCTGGAAATCAGGTGCTGGTAGTATGGGGAATGGTTCTGTTTAAGTGAATTTGGGGGAAGGGGGGATTTCCCAATGGTTATTAAAAACTGTTGGGAAATATTTCCCTAAAAACACTTTTACCAATGTTTTATTAAAAGAGTTGTAAAGTGAAACATTTTCCGACGGTTCTCTTGAAACATAGGTATAAAAGCATTAGGAATGCTAGCCATTCTAGTAGTGGCTTATATGATTGGGGATTTAAACAAGGTATTAAAGGATTATTAAAAGCATCCCTGATTAACAGATTTTGAAAACATACATTTTATAACATGACCCTAAAATAGTATTTGTGGATAACTATAGAAGAACAACTAAGAATTTTGGAAATGTAGATATAATGTTGGTCTTCTTAGAAATACAATCGTGTATAGATACTAAAAGTGGAGATGGTTTTACCTAGATTTTTCTAGGGGTAACAACATCGACAAGGTACCTCATGCCTAACTCAAGGTTACTGGTATATGTCTACGAGCCATACTATTTACATTATTTGACAGTCCTTAGGGATATTCATTACGCTATTCACATTGTCTTTACAAATTTTTTTTGGAGGAATTAAATTAAAACATGTCCTTTTATAAAAAACGTTTATGATTATGAGATTTACTGCATATAAATTCTTCAATTTACTATATGTATTTGTCTAGTATTGGGATTATACATTAGGTTTCATAATTTCATGAATTAATGAATTGATATAAAATATTTGGAAATTTATCCTACCAAATGGAATGGATAATACATATATGTACATAATCCAAAGAGTAAGAATGATAATTTATTTGATGGGCTTAGGATAGTATTTTGAAGGGATATAGATTCTCAAAAATTATCATTGTACAGAGAGATACTATCATGTCTTAACAAGATGGAGGTATATTTTTCTATGTATTATGGAATTAGAAGGAAGACAAAGAAGGAGAGGAAAACATGGAGAAATATATATAAAGGGAAGAAGGTAAAGAAGTATTTTCCCCCAAGTGATAATTATCGAAGGAACAACATTGTATATGCTTAAAAGGAATGTGATCTTCGTACATTTTGGTCATGAAAAGTTGGAATTCTTATGATTTCAATGTTGAGATAAAGTTTTCCAATGTATAATTCTTCATATAAAAGGAGATTAGACACCACAGAAATGATTTTCCCATTCATCAAAGCAATATACAATGATATATGAAAATAGATAATGGCCAAGATTATGATCTACCAAGTACGAAGAGGAATGATTAATATTATTATGTTCGGATTCAAAAATTATTTCAATGATGTACTAGTTATAATAATTTTAGAGTATATAAGGATAAAACTGTATTACTATTTAATTATGGATTCAAAGTCATATGATGAATGATACCAACGAAAAGAGACTTAGTAAAAATCTAAAATTTTGGAAAATATATGGTTCATGGAAAGAAAACCCTTAATATATTCCTCATACAGAGATATCGATTTAAAAATAATGAGATGATTGATTTTTATAATATAAATTAGGTTGAACTTATTATCTTGGATCAAAATATTGGACTGTTGAAAAAGTGTTAGAGTCTTCAAAAATTTCCAAAATAAGGAATATATCCAAATTCCTATGTTTTACTTTAGAAATAGGGATGCATTAATATAATCAATAAGGTCTTATAGTGATTACAATGATTCAAGAGAACACAAGGAAATAGTACTCAAATTTTTGTATGTGATGATTAAGATACCCTTCATGCAATTTAATTAGTTCATTATGGAAATTTAGTTATATTATTTCTAAAGTGTTGGATCATGATATTTTTTAAAAGATAACCATATATGAAATGGTTGAATATTTTATTGGAATAATGTTTTAGAGATTATTTTACCCTAGGATAAAACATGTTCGTGAAATAATGTAGGAATAGTTAAATGGACAACAGAAGGATAAAATTGTGGTTATTGAAATGTACTCAGTACTCACATATATTTTCAATATTATAGATTGAAATAATTTCTCAACATTTCTGAATTTATTTTGAAACAAAAAAATGTTTTGTCCTCATAATTTAATTTTTGATGTGGGTTTTCAATGAATGTATTTTCATGGATACTTTTTTTTTCTATTATGAGGTGAAATTTTAAATTATGGGGATGCAATTTATTAAAGGATGGGAGAATGTACCACCCTATGGATTTTAAAATAAATTTTATATAGAGTCCAATTCATACAGTACTATATCTTAGCGAAACAAAACATTTTTATTATAATTTTATTTAAAAATATAGTTATAACCTATCCATTAACATATAATTTTCTACTTTTGTCAATTGAATTTAAAAAAACTGACATAAATGGTTGAGATTAGTTACATATTTAGTGTCAGATAGGATCAAAATATTATTTGGTGAATACTAACTTAATCATTTTGTAGAGTAATGTTACCCTTATTAATGGTAATATAACCCTTATTAATATTACACCATCTCAATTAATAGTAACGTCACCCACAAATGTATAAATAAAATATTATAATCTTATAAATTAACATATGATATAATTATATCATATTATAAGTAAATATTTGTTTTTTAAATTATTAATTATGTATAATTATTTCTAAAAAACATAAATTTTCATTTAAAAATTCATAATTAATAATATTATTCAGAAGAATATTTATGTTCATAAAATAGAATCAGGAGTTAATATTTTGTTGTCTGACGATTAAAAAATAATGTAATGAGACCATAAATAAATATTCAAAGTGTTATAAAATCAGTTATAATTTTAAAATTTGTATTTTATGAGTAAATGATGATTTTAATTAAAAATTAAATTTCTCATGTTAATAAATTTAATTCCATAAAATAGTGTTCATTTTTTAATTATAAATGTTGGAAAATGGTAAGGATAAATTTTTTATAATATCATGAAAAAGAATAATTTATGGTGAATAGTAAAAAATAAGGTATTCTTTGGAAATATCGAAGACATAATTCAGAGGTAAAATTTATTAAATTTTCTAAATACCTATGTTGTTATTTTATAAGAGTAATATTGTACATAAATAATTCTGAACATGTATGTTATATTTTATTTCATGATAGGTATAAAAAATTATTGTCATTGTCGATGTAGAGCCTACGCTGTAATGAAAAGGTCAAATTTAGTTCCTTATAAATAAAAATTTACTTTTCAAAATTAATATTATAATTTTTTTAAATATTATATTCTATTGAATTTTTTATATGTAAAATTAGAATTTTATAGTTATATAATATTAATAGTATCCCTATTCGTGTACAATGCTTGTGCAGAGAGAGAAATGTAAAAATAACAAATTTAATAAGTTTTCCTGACTTGTATATGATTGAATATAAATAATGAATGAATATAAAACATTAGATTTGACCTAATTAATTTATTTTTTTAATATTTATTTATTTTTTGTTTTTATATATTAAATAAACAACATTATCTCTTATACAATGCCAACACTTGTGAAAGCATAAGAAAAATAAATAAAATGTGATCAATTAAAATTATTATAATTATTAAATGAAACATATTTTGGCTAAAAAAAATTATAAAATCAAGTTTCAACAATTATATTGTCTTTATTAGAATTTGGGACATTTAGAACCCACATGAATCTCTTTAAAGACATTAGAGTATTTTATTTCAAAAGGAAGTAATGATTTCATATTATAGTTTGTAATAAGTATAAAATTTTAAAATGATGTTTTACAGATGATTTATTAAAAAACATTCAGTATTTTGAATGATAATAAAATTAGCATTCTAATATTATTTTATTTTCATTTTTTAGACATAATATAAACCCCATAATGGATTTTACATAGTTGATGCATTGTTGATTTAATTAATGAATAAATCAAATAAAAAAAATTAAGAAATCAATGTAAATTGATAATTTTAAAAAACAGATCAAATTAAATAGATTTATAGGATAAATCTAAGATATAATAAAGATTATTTGATTTTGAGACCATTTTTATTACATGAAATTTAATATTTATTACTAGTGATTAATTTTAAAAAATCAATTTTCATGAATATATTTTAAATTAAAATATTTTCAATTCAAAAATTTATTAAAAAACCACAATTATTATAATTATTCAAAAATATGCTATTATATACCTTTTATACATTTATAAATTTTGAAACCCTAAAATATATTTATTATATTTTCGTAATTATAGTAATTCCAATGTTAACTGTCACCAAAATTATAAATGAAGGCTATTTCCTTTAGAAACACTAATAACTATGAGCACTCTCACTTGACTATACTCTTCCAAATTAACTTACTCTAATCTCTCCATACATTCTAGTGAATCTAGTGTCATAAAAAGGCCACTTATAAGAACATAAATAGGTTCTAATAGAGAAAATATACAAGAGGCAAGACTCATTTTCCATCCCCTTTAAATTCATTTTCACTTCAACCTTGTCCTCACCACCAATACAATGATTCAGGATAAAAATAATATAATATATATATATATATAGACACTTGAATGTTTTTTATGTTATTTTCATCATAAAATCTCTTATTTCCTTATTTAATTCATAAATAATGAAATCATAGTATATATTGTGTCAATTCACTACCACTGTGGATGATGGGTTTCAGTTTCGCTATTTTAAAATCACAGGAAGTTTTAATTCACAATTCATTGTATAAAATGAGCAAAATGTATATATTTTATCAATTCATTATTATTATTTCTTTTTTTATAGGAATTATCTAATAAACTATCACTGGATACCATGAAATTAACGGATCTATAACAATGTGAATAAGAAAATATTATTAATAAGTGGGTGAAAACTTTTATTGGAGGATTATGTATGGTATTATAAACATGAGTTTAGTTGTTCAATAAATTAATAACAATATTCAATCCATTTCATATATGTTTTGAAAAAAATTTAAGGAAGTCAAACATGAGGTAACAAATTACTTAACTCAATTTTCATTCATTGATTTGAACATCTATGTAAATTGTTTTTTTTCAAGAATATGTATAAAGGACATATTATTAATTTATACCGTATATCTATTTATATTTTTTGGATTTATATTTTTCATAAATATTATTTAATTTAAACTTCCTCACTATAATGATAAGACCTTTTTAAGGGTTAATTTTATAATCTCATTATTACTCGAGATTGTTTATACATAAGTATTTATTGTGACATTTTTATCATCCAAGCCCATGTTTTTTTAAATTTTTTTCAAAATTTTCTTATATTTATATGTAATGAAACTTTAACTGAAACATTATTTTAAACGTAATGATTATTTATTATTTTAAATCATTTTCTTTTGTTTCACTATTTTCAAAATGGGGTTATGGAATTATTTATAAAGGACATCGATATTTTGAATTTTTAATTTTTCTCAATATTTTAAAAGTTCTCTGTGAAAAAATGAATTTTAAAAAAAAATTAAATGTCTTATTTTATTTATGTGTGGATTCTAAATAATTTATTTCTATATAAAAACGTATTTTTTATTAATAAATATTAATTATTATATTAGTTTATTTTTATATGTGTCAACAGTCATTATTGGATCTTATGACTTATTGAGGATTATATCTTATTATATCATTTTCCATATTTAATTTTACTAATTCATATTTTTTTACATTGTATGTGATGTTTTGATTACATTCATGGTTTAAGTTTAATTTATTAATAGTTTATTTAATAATTTTAATATGAATGTTTGATTTGTTTAGGCTATACCATATTCATATGAGGAATAAATTTAAATTAATATGTGAATCATCTGGGACTGGTTAATGAAATCAAAATGGGTTGGTAATTTGTTAATGAATGCCATATGGTTTGGGGAATTTTTAATGAAACCCCCTGGATGCATCAAAAGTTATTATAACAAAAACATGTTTTTATTTTTTACCAATTATATATAGTCATGGCACAAATCCTTGAAAATATAGAAATGATGTCCAGCATTATGAATTCCCTCATTATAAATCATGGATTTGATAGTTAATGTGATTATACAACAATTATAATTTCCATGGTTATGTTTTATTATAGAATTAATTCTTGAGATTTTAGTCCTACCATATTATTCTCAAAATTATGTTCTAATGGAATTTGTTCTTTAGTTATTCACCATATTATTTATTCATCCATTGTATTAATTATCTTTACTGGGCATATTGTCTTATCCCTTTATTATTTTTCCTTTCACCATGTTATGAAGAAGAGAAAATTGATAATCTTTAAAGGATGCGGTTTATTTAATTCTATATTTAATCATGTTTTATTTTGTTTTATCAATGTATTATGGGGTTCATGAGTGTAATATGGTATGCAAAGAGTGTTAAGTGGATCGTTACTTCAATACAAATACTCATTATTTGTATTCCAATGCCATAAAAAATGCTTTGGCTATAGGCTTCTAGTTTTGTGGATTTATAATTATGATATGTATTCTTTACCATGTTACATACAACAATGGGGTGATCATTGGGTTCATTAAAAATGGGTGAAAAGTTGTTTATCATGATCATGGGAGAATCTGATATAGGGAGCAACAAAACATGTAAGGTTTTTAAATTTAACAATGTTAAAACTGGAATATCAATTAAGAATAATCATGAAAAAGAGGTTCATTGGGTTTAAAATGCAATAACTAGACATGTGTGGATTAAGAAGTGATCTTGACGAGTGAATGTTCTCTACTTTTTCCATTGTGAAGATTTACAGTAGTAGGTATGAAAATGAAGTTATTCATTGATGAAAAATCTGTGATATTATTGGTACACATGATGAAAATGACTCATGTGGGCATAATGGACTTATTAAGTATGTCATTGATCACTATCTAGCATTACTTAAGGAAAATGGTTTCCCACGTTCAGGACTTGTCAATAATTTGGTTATTAATGATTAATATAGTTTTCAACTCGAAAAGGGAAGTTTTTTTAAAAACCATTGTTTATGGTTTATTTTTATGATTGATTTTGTTGAAAGGGGTTGGTATATTTGAAAAAGGATATTTTTTAAAGGATTTGTGATTTGTTTGTACAGATTTTAAAACTGATCACATGGACAATGAATATAATAACAGATCTTTCAGAGCATGAATATGAGAACTAATCACATGGAGGGTGAATTTTAAAAATCATCACATGGGGAAAAAATTTCATAAGTGATCATGTGGAGTGTGAAAGTTAGAAATGATCACATAAACAAAAAAAATTCAGAAACAGTCATGTGGGGTGTGAATATCATAATTGTTCACGTAAATCATGAAAGGTAGAGATGAGATTGTGGAGTATGAATTATAGAACTGATCATGCAGAGAAGTCACATGAATCACAAATTAATTATCAATTGATCTTTTTTTGATATCATGAAGATAACACATGATTGACAAACAATATCATTTCGAGACCACCTAAAAAGTCTGAATACAAATAAATAGGAATGATAGAGTCTTCTTGTGGAAATTCAATTTCATACTACCACATGACAGAATTTGGATGTAATGATGGTATAATGAATATTTTTAGAAGAAAATGTTGACCTCTGCATGATTTTAACTGAATATCACAATTGGATCACATTAAACAAGCTTGATTTCCAATTAATCACATGATGGGGTCACAAAAGTCACTCAAAGAATGTGAAGATGATCAATTGACCCTCTCGATACCTATAACAAGTTATCATGTGATGTGATTTCAGGATGCATGTACGACTGATTTTTAAGGAGTTAGAATAGGCGGAAAACCATGATTTGTTGAGTTAATGTAGTGTTTTTATTAATATAATTATCACCAAATCAATTAATAATAATAATAGAATATTTATAATGTGGTTTTATATAATTAAATTTATTTCACATGATCTAAAAAAGACATCTACTGAATTTTCATGATCTGTATAATCAAATGAATGTATCACAAATGAGTATTTTGGAGAGATCTCATGAAGGAATCTATAAAAGTGATGTCTTTATAGGGTGTTTAATTCATAATTTGACCCATTCCTGAAACATTATCCACGAAGGAATATCAAGGTCTCACTATAGAGTCACAAGATCCACATGAATATAACTAAGTATTATGAACCACGCGAACAAAGAATTATTATGATCCACATGAACAGAATAATTCCTCCCAAATCATGTGAATTGGACAGGGTTTTGTAGATGATTCTCAGGGTGGGATCTCATCGAGGAGTCTCATGCTAGATTCTTATGGAGGGATCTAATGGAGGAAACTTATGGATGTGTTTTGTGAAGGATAATTTCACTAGAATTATATGAGGCTAGAGTAAAAGTGTTTCACAATTTTTTTCATCTTGATAATAAATCAATATAATAAAGATACATAGAAGTTTAAATCAACTCCAAATTATTTTTTAGTAAATTATAATGGAGGATAGGTATGTTCACATTAGTAGATAGATAAACAGGATATTTAAATTATTGAATTTTTTAATACATTATGTACAATTAGTCTAATAAAAACAATATAATAGCAGTCCACTCTATTTAATTTGGATAGTGGGAACATTTTTTTCTTCCTCCTTGTATGTCTTACAGTTAAGGTAAACCAAGTAAAATTGCTATTTTCGATGCATTTTCTTCTTTATATTTATTCTGTTATATGGGTAGGAGAGGGAAGATTGTTTTTTTAATTATGAAATATGATCAAGATGGGATAGTTATTTTAAAATTTCATACACTTACTCACCACCCAATATAATGGTATTTAATCTTATTTGTGTAAAATAATTATATAGAGAAATGAAATGAAATCATATGATAATATAAAATTTATATAAATGAGGAATGAATAGATTTGTAGTACACATTCACACAAACATCAATTGAATAGTAATCATATTCTTGAGATGTAATTATTTCACCATTAGGGGGTTTCAATACTAATTATACATCTAATCATCTGTGTGAAATTTTGATACCCCTATAAAATTCATCAAATATTGATGAATTGGTAGATACAAATTCAAATAAGACATTAGAAGTTATAGATTGGTTGCTAAGTGTACTTATCACAATGAAATTATCATACCCCCTTCAAAAACAGTGATCACATGATATTTCCATTTGTGTCTTGGATTAAGTGGTTTCGAATGTTAATAATAATCATTAACCTTCATATATGGTCACTACATTACAAAATACTAAAACTACATGAATTTGCATTATTGGAGGTTGTGTTGATCATTTTATGGATCATT
This sequence comes from Viscum album, assembly GCA_963277665.1. Taxonomy (NCBI): domain Eukaryota; kingdom Viridiplantae; phylum Streptophyta; class Magnoliopsida; order Santalales; family Viscaceae; genus Viscum; species Viscum album. Next base: position 1,442,831,905 of record OY728155.1, on the reverse strand, counting down.
CCATCTATTAGAATAAATAAATGAGTTATTCTCATCACATCAGTATTATATATGCTGATGAACTTCCCTATCACAATTAAAACATTTACCATTCCCCTTAAGTCGATTATCTCAATGAATCATTCTTCATTTTTTCCTGAAAGAAATATCATCTTGTCCAGAATGTCATATAGATGGGTAACACTAATCTCTATATCCACCATAAGAGTACAAAAATAATTTATTCTTCCCAATGGTTTCCCTAAAATTTAGAACCATACAGATACATGGTATTAAAAAATGATAAATTGATAAAATTTATATTTAGGTTAGATGTTAATGCTAGATTCATACTAGAAATGGATTGTAAAATTTTGCATATATGTAAAAAAAACTTATCTTCATTCTTGTATTTCTCAAAAAAAAAATTCTCAGTTTTTTATGAATAATATGATGGACGTACATATTAAAAATTAATCTCCTAAACATATTACACTCCATTAAGCCAATCTCATCATCGCCGTATGTATTCTTTATGTGATTTTTTTATTTATCTACCTAGCCATCCAAACAATAGACAACCAAAATTGATGTTTCATGTTAGGACCACTAGTGTTTATAAAATATATTTTCATGGGTTCCAACATATTTTACAACACCTATAGGATATAAAATAACTAAAGGTGTATGTTTTCTCATTAAGGTATCAAAAAACATTGTTCCCCCATATGCTCATTTGGATATTTAGTAGGATTCAAGACTTGAGAATTTTATATGAGAATAATAATTATATTTTTATTATATATCCAATAACTTTAGGTTCCTTGGTGGAAAATAAATTTTATTTCCATCACACTCAAAACTAACACGGTTTTGTTATTTTCAATCCATTAAATAATACCAAATTATCATTTTTTATGCAATAATAATATAACACAGCAACCTTAAACATTACATAATCTTGAGTTATTACAAGATTACACATTGAGGATCTTTTTAGACTTAGAGTATTAGAGAATTAGATCATAAATCAGGCATTACATTCTACATTTAAACAAAGTGGCTACATTAAAGATAGTACTCATTTATCCCATCATCAGAAACATATTTAAAATAAAACATGGATTCGTTCATGACACTTCCTTGACCCCATCATCACATCATGTACCTTTCCCTTGACCTCCGAAAAACATTTCAAACACATGGGAGGAGCATAAAAATCTCAGTAAGGGATATAAAAGTTTGAAATGAAAACATTAGTCCATGTATGAAATCATACATTAGTCATAAAACATAATCATTTTAACATACCTTATCCAATCATAAATAAATCATAGAAATCATATGACGTAAAGGTAACTTGAGGCATTCATAACATTCTTACGTAGGGAGTAACCCTCATGGTTACGTTTGGAATACCCATCACAGTATATTCCCCAAATCTCTTTAGAGAAACCTTAACATTTAACCCCTTCGATTTATCCAATGATTTGGAGATCTATATCGTGCTCACCCGCCCTTAGTTTATCACGGAACCACCCGTCTTCATAACAATTTCCAGGAACCATAACCTAATCGTATCACATAAAACATGCATAAAGGAAACATAACATTTCCACATTTCAATCACAACGTATTAATAACACATTGATATAATAAAATCATTATCAAAACCATTTTCAATACCAAATTCAAGTAAAAGTAAAACATGGTAATTATTTTTCAATTAATAAAAAGTTCTGGCTTGTAGAGGAAGCCGAAGCTCAAATAATGGTCATGGCGGCAGAGATGTCGTTGTCACCGCATACATACGACAAAGAAAACATTCCCTTTTTTCATTTAGTAAACACTTCGTATAAAAATATACCTTTTGAATAAACATAAAAGTCAAAGGGTTTTATACACCGTATAATATAATGATGTGTATAAATCATAATATGCCTCAGTGAAAGGAGATTAAGACAAAGTCCCATACCTCAGGTCTGACTTGACTCGATCATTCTTTAACATCTTGAATAATAAACTTGAGTTAATTTCTACTTGCTTAAGAACCTTTTTCAAGTTCATTTTTCCTTTTATATCACTTATTACAATGTTATGAACACTATGTAATTATTTATGTTAATAATGGTCGTTTTTTCGATCATTGGTACTTGAGTCAAAAATAAACTATTTATAATTACAAGTTGTTCATGTGGTAAAATATCCATTATATCCAGAATTATATTCATGATGCAGATATCATATATATCATATATATCGAGTATATAAATGCATATATAATATCACATAACATTTAGATGTAATAAATGAAATGCACCTTTCATAGAGACAGTAAGCGGTATGCACTCATAAACGCTACTTTCATTTCTATTTCGTATTTTATGGAATAGAATCATAATTATATAAGGGTATATTATAATTCCTGTATAATATCATATATAATATCATTAATTCCATTATTTATTCGTCCCACATATGGCATTAACGAATCAAATCACTTTGAGGGGGCGGTAGTCCGCACTTCCTAAAACTAAGATATCGCGTATACCCATAATGAAAGCCATAAAGGTATGCCATAAATAAAAAATACAGAAGATTAAGGAAAAAATAAACATATAATATATCATATATAAATATAGTTACATATTAATGTCCACCTTTGAAGGTGTTATAAGAATATTGAACAATCATCGTTTCATGAGGCCGAAATTCGCCATCCACAGAAACAATATGTTCTTTAACCATTAGATGTAGGTGTGTGTAATTGTAGCTCGAATAATTATTATAAAAACATCCTAGTATATTTAACATAATGGTGTTGTTACAAAAGAAATTAATAAAATGAGTTTAGGGTGTTTTAGAAGAAAAATAAAACACAGGAACACAAGTGAAGACATTACTTTTTAATCGGGTAACTACTCTTGGTTTGAACCAAAAGGGTATCTTGAAGAGATTTATGACTAAGTTAAGGCATCTAGGATAAAGATAGGGATTTGGAGAGATAAAATGAGTAGATATTTTCTGATCCAATGTCTTGAGAAGTGTGGGTAAGGAGGCAGAGGTGGGGGCCTTTTATAATAGGAGAGGAGGGGCACTCTTGGAAAGGTATAAAATGTTACTTCATTTTCAAATGAGTTTTGGATTTTAAAGGTCCCACATTGATGTATTTTATGGATAAGGTGGTAATGGTTCTCAATATACTCATCCAGTAGGTCTTGTAAAAGTATAAGTATTAGATTTTACATTATATTTTCATTCTATTTAAATTGTTCATTAATGAGGTAATCCCTTCATCATCATGATGTCATAAATAATTTTATTTATTTAATGTCCAAAAACAATAAAAAGAATACTCTGATGTAGGAAATATTTTTATATTTCCAATTACTATTTATAGTGCAAATAAAAATTTATTAAGACAAAATTAGAAATGTTTTACATAGGTGATACATTCTTTGTTATAATTAACTATCTTTAAAAATAAAAAGACAAAAAGTCATTATCATAGAAAGTGATTCTATGAGGTCACCAAGTTTTGGTAAAAGGCATCCCATGGTCGGCCATGATAAAACCAGTAGCATTAGGACACATGTTGAGGTAATTTTTTGTAATTATGATATTATTTTATTATCCATAACTTCCACATTACTAATTAATCGAGATAATTAAAGATAATTACCTTCATTACTATTCATAATGTCAAAAAACAAAAGAGTCTTGATTAAATAATTTGGACCATCTGATTCCAAATATGTAATCCATTTTACCAAATTCCAAACACATTAATTGAAATAATTAATTCAAAAATAATTACTGTTTTCAAAACAAATATCGAGTTTTTTAGAAACAATATCTATGAAAAGGATGGCACATGTTTATGCCCAATTCCAAAGTGAAATTAATCCAAATGACCACAATTGGATTAAATGGTAAAAACATATTCTAATTACACTTTATGACCAATTCAAAATATAATCTATCTATATAATTAAATTAGATAAAAAAATCAGTTTTGATGTAAAATGCAGTATTTTTCAACTATTCATTAAAAAATGAACATTGCCAGAAAAATACCAAAAAAGTATCCAATGTAAATTTGAATGTCCCAATCATAAAGAATATGATTATTTTGACAAATAGAGCTTATAAATTTGTCAAAAGTTTGATTTAAAAATGGTTTTCCATCAAAAGGCAGTAAAATAATCTTTTAAAAATATTAGTGTATTCCATGATTAAGATTGGATTTATTCTCAATTTAAGCCTCTAAAACACTATCTAATTTATAAATAGACATAGATAAAAATATCTATAATTCATTAATTACTTGGGATGTTATATCCTTCACCCTTTAGAAAATTTCATCCCCGCAATTTATTTACTTAACGAATAAGTGGGGGTATTTATCCCTCACTGCATTTTCAGATTCCCATGTTGCCTCTTCAATCATGTGGTTTTTTGACAAAACCTTTACATGATGAATCACATTATTCTACAACACTTGGTCCCTGTGGTTAAGAATATGGAAAGATTGTTCCGAATTAGATATATTTTCTTCCAGCTGAACTACCTCTATACTTAAAACATGAGATGTATCTGGCATGTACATCCTTAACATTGAAACATGAAAAACACTGTGTACCTGAGATAAAATCGGAGGTAATTCCACTCAGTATGCAACTGATCCAAAACTCTCCAGAATTTCATATGGTCCAATGAACCTTGGACTCATCTTTACTTTCTTACCAAATCGTATCACACTTTTCCATGGTGATACTTTGGGAGAAACCTGATCACCTACCTCAAAAGAGAGATCCTTACTCCCGTTGTCTGCATAACTCTTATGCCTAATCTGAGTTGTTCTCATGTGTTTCTATAACAGTTGAACCTTTTCTACCAACTCTTATACCAATTCTGGTCTCATCAACTTTCTTTCACATTCTTCATCCCAAAAAGCTGGAGTTCAACACCACTTCCCATATAATTCCTCAAATGGTGCAATCTGTATACTGGAATGAAAACTATTATTATAAGAAAACTCAACCAAAGAAAGATGTTGGTCCCAAATTCCCTAATAATCCATCGAACAAGCACATATCATATTCTCCAATGCCTGAATTTTTCGTTCTGACTGCCCATCTGATTGATAATGAAAAGCTATACTAAAATTTAATTCGGTTCCCAAAGACTTCTGAAGGCCTTTCCAAAAGTTATAAGTGAACCTGGGATCACGGTCAGATATAATGGAGAGAGGAACTCCATGTAACCTGATTATCTCTTTAAGATACAAACGAGAATGTTGATTTAGGAAAAAATTATCTCATATAGCAAGGAAATGAGAATATTTAGTCAAGGGATCAACTATAACACATATTTCATTATTTCCTCGAGGTGTCTTCAGAAATCCTACAACGAAGTCCATCGATATATTATCCCATTTCCACTCTGGAACTGGTAAAGGTTGAAGCATCCCTTTCGGTAACTACTGCTCTGCTTTAACGTATTGACATGTCAAACACTTCACAGTAAAATAAGCAATATCTTTTTTAATTCTGTCCCACCAGTAATACTCCCGAAGATCTCTATACATATTAGTACTGCCTGGATGAACTGAAAACGGAGAACTATGAGCTTTACATAACAACTCTCTCTTCAACTGTTAATCACACGACACACACAATTTCTTCCCAAATCTCAAAACACAATCATTATAAATGTTGAATTCAGGAAACTTTGTAACAGCCCGAGATTTTATGAAAAATATTCTTTTTAATTTTATTAATGTCTTGTGTTGTACGCTACACCAAAAGGATCTTGCACAACACGCATCCTTGACTTGCCTTGCATTACACGCAATCGCAACCTTCCTTGATAGCGTGTGTAGTACGCAATACTGAGTTTCACGAAACAACGATATGCTATTAAAATATTATTAAAACTAGCCGTTATGAATAGTAATAACCACTTTTTAAAATTCTGTAAATCTTATTTTTCAAAATGAACTTCATTCTTGGATTTGGAGTATCGAATTTAGCCTAAAGTGAAATTTTGGTACTTTTCGGATAACTTTCATATTCTGATTAATAGTGAAAATTACTAAATTATAATTAAAAACAACTTTTTTAATCGAAATAATTAATAGTGATAAATTATTAATTTGAGTGGTTTTAAAGTATATTTAGAATATATTTTTACAATTTAATACAATGTTGGTCATTGGTTGTAATTTCACATTTAATCCAGACATAATCAAGTGTCAATCTTTTGATATATATTGTTTCCTAAAAACACGCTATTTATTTTAACAGCAGGATTTAATTATAAAATTAATTAATGCAACTTCTATGTTATGAATTTGGTAAAATAGATTTCAGTTTTGAATTTGGAATATGAAATATAGCTTAGGATGAAATTTTGGCATTGTTCTGAAAAACATCAATTTTTGATGAATCGTGAAACTACTAAGTGGTAGTTAAAAAAAAACTGAATTTTTCATAAAACTTAATTTTGCCGCTTCTGTGAATGGAATTTCGAAAATCCGAGAGACACGGTTAATATCAAGGACTAAAATGTGGTTCAATGAGATGAAAATAATTTTTTGGTGAATAGTAACTTTTTACTTTTTTTTACCGCGGTTAATAGTAAATAGGGTAACTAAGGGTAAATATGATATTACTATTACCCTAACACATGTCATAATTCTATTGAACAAGTGTAATTCGACCAAAAACAACCTTATGAGTATAATATGACCATTTAGGCCCACTTGGATTAGATTAGGACATTTATTATTAATTTATTTAAAGAAAGGTTAAAATAGTTAAAATCAAAGTTTAATAAGTAAATCATTTTTAATATGAGGTTATACATAAGATAAATTCGACTATAAATATTCATTAGAAAGCTAAAAAGAGTTCCTACATAATGATATTTTATTTGTAATTTTTAGACTTTAAATAATTCAATTTATTTATGACACAATGATGATGCAGTAATTATCTTATTAATGAAATATTGACATAATTGATGTTATAAACACCAAAATAAATGTAATTTGAGACTTTTTATGAATTCCACTAATTTTCTAGGTTACTATGATATATTAGTGTTGATTTAATCAACTTGTTTCGAACATATAATTCTGTTATGACTTTCACAAAAATCATATATCAAATAGTGTCAAAATTGACACAAAATAGTTTTTAAATCAAATATTATATTATTAATTGTTATTGTATTCCTAAAAATCTAAGGTTCGGCCAAATGACTTATATAAGGATATATATATTAATAATAAACAATTTGGGGTTCGTTTGGCATGTTATAGTAAGTGTATTAACCATATAGTGAAAGAAAACAAAAAGACATGGTAAAAGTTAAATTATTTAACTTAGAGTTAAATCAAATTGATAAGGTTAAAATAATACCCTAAACTTGTCTAAATCTTATTTGTTGATAGGATTTCGACCCGTCCCCACTTTAGCTTCGAAATAAGACCATTTGGAACCATTATAAACCGATTTTGACTTTAATATAAAATAATATTTTGAGATATTCCTAAGGTGCCCCTCTCCTCCCCTAAAAAGGACACCTCCTCCCCCTCCTCCTCACACCAATTTGAGCACTCAAGCTCGGCCAACCTCTGCCAAAATCCATTCTCCACTTCCCTAGAATAATCCTAGAGGTTCTGGTCTTCTTCAAAGACCAATCTTAGTTCCCTAAGTGAAGGATTCAAAGAGGCGTTTCAAAGAAGAGGTAATATCCATTACCGATCTTTTCAATTTCTTTCTTCTTCAACTTCTTCTTCTTTAGTTGTTTCATAACAAAGTAATAACATCAGTATAACTCATATACTGATATGTTATTTTAAGTATGAAACAACCCTATTTCACCATCTATCCATCCTACGGAAAAAGAAATCACCACGCGTGCGTACGTACGGAATACCGTCTCCACGCCGTGGTGTAATCTATTTTCCACCACCACCTTACATGGATGGGTATAATGGTGTAAAGAATAAATATACATAGTTATTACAACATCATATTGATTCTGATATATTTTATAATCCACTCCAATTCAATTCAATATTTATAGAAATGATATCATCGCTCGTGCGTACGTACGGACTACCGTCTCCACGACGCGATGAGATTCATTCTCCATGTTAACCATTTAAGAATGATTATAAAGTATATATAAGAAATAATAAGGAAATATATGACATTATAAAGCTACTGTATTTATGTATATATATACATATGTATGTCATCTACTTACTTCCATTTCAAGACAATAAGGAAAGGAAAACAGCGTTCATGCGTACGTACGGACTACCGTCTCCATGAACGGTGTTTTTCATTTTATTTATCTACCTATTATATATATATATATACTGAATATATATGATATATAAATCATATTTTATAATCTGGAAGTAAGTAAATCATGATATAAGTAATAATGATGTCAAGAACAACAAGTCAAAACACCTACGATAAATGAAACGATTTTACCCAAAACGCTTCTTTAACATGGAATTTACAAAAGAACGGGTAATATAATGTCATAAGTGAACCATATATGATATCATAACAATGAATATGATTCTGTAATAAGTCAATAACTTGATTTAAATCATTATACAGGAGGTTCGAACACTTACAAAGCAAGTCGGACCTAAGGTAAGGGAAATATCACAATCTCATTTTTATCCGAGATTGTTTATTCATAAGTAATTACTGGGGTGTATTTTATCATCCACATCCATGTTCCCTCAATATTTAATATTGTTTCCATCCACTTACAATAGTTTAAATCCAATTTTACCCTTCGGTGAGTTTTTAGTAAAGAATATGAAAGGAATCTTTTATCGTTTTTTTCGTACGAGGTACTTTTTGACTTTTCCGACAAAAGTACGAAGAATGTTTTTTTTAACTTATATGGAAAGAATGGATTTTTAAAACAGTATTTCCAAGAAGCTTACTTTAAATGTTTTCAAGTTTATTTTTAATCAACTTCTTTTAGTTTAAAATTTTATGACATGTTAAGAAAGGAAAAGTATTTTTAAAGTAGAAAGGATATTTTCCTCAAGAATGAAGTTCAAGTATTTTATCAAAATTATTTTCCATCTAAGATAATAAAAGGGTTCTGTTTTTATCCCTATTATTACATGTATTTGATTATGTTGTGATGGAAACATTTTTATGAATTCCTTTATATGAATTGTTTTATGATGTCATGTTGTTTAAGAATCCCATTTTTATTACATGGGTTATGCGATGAATTATGATTTATGATTATGTGGAACACATAAGAAAGGATTCATTATAAGATGGGTGGGACCTATATCTCCCTCCAATGCATTGGGTAAAGATTTTATATCTCATGAGATAGACATGGCTGGAATGGTAGGTTATACCGGTTCAGTGAAACAGGACTGAAATGAGGGTTACTCGATTCAGAAAGGGACTTTGTCCACTAAGATAGTCTTGGCAATGAGTCATGACTAACAAGAAATGATTTTCCATGATTATGTGTGCATGCCACAAAGTTTCAAGTTTCATGTTATGATTATGGTGATCTTATTTTCACTTCTATGATTTGTTCCATGTTAAGATATTATGATCTCTTTTGCAGGTTATGATTTTCAAAAAGATATGATATGATTTTTATTTCTTTTGTATACCCTTACTGAGCATTTGAGCTCACCCTTTTATGTTTTATTTTCCCCAGGATATAATGAAAGGTTTTAGGTAAAAAAAGGGATGACCTTTATGGGAGATATTAATGAACTTTCACCACGATTAGAAGATTACGTTCCGAGTTTCCAAAGACACTAAACTATTACGATCCTTGTGTGTGTGTGTTTTTGTTATGTACTAAGTATTCCGCAAATGTAATGTAATGTCCATGTATGTCAGGCTACGGGTCTCTACAGTTGGTATCAGAGGAAAGGTTTAGTCAACCTTTGGAAACTAGGATGCGAAAACGTTAGTGAGATCCCTAGAGATATTTATAAGGTATGTCTAGGGATGTCCCTAGGGATAAGTATACGTATAGGTTATAGTAATAGAATTACGCTAACGATCATAGAATTAAACCTAAGATGTTGGATATTGAAGGTACTCCCCCTTTATTATGTTGTTTTCCCTAGCAGGATTTTTGCCTCTCACACTATTCTTTTGGGGTTTTAGACGATGGCTGGAACCCGAAGGAACCGTGTTGATCAATGCAATGGACAATGCAATGATTGTCCCCCTGAGCAACCAAACGATATGGGAGCTGGAATGCAAAATCTTGTAGCCATGCTCACACAACTTTCTCAAGCTATGAATCATGCAGGACTTCCAAACGAGCAAAGGAAGGAGAAACATTCTGTTGAATCCTTCATGAGGCAGCGTCCGCCTTCTTTCAGTGGGTCTACTGATCCATTAGTTGCTGAACAATGGATTAGTACTACTGAATAGATATTTTCAGTTCTTCAATGTTCTGAACATGATAAAGTCATCTTAGCAGTATATCATTTGGAAGGTGAAGCTGATCAATGGTGGAATCTTATCAAGAATACGAGGCAAAGAGATGAAATTGATTCCATGGAATGAGATGAGTTCAAAAACTTGTTTTTCAGTAAGTACTTCCCTCGTATTCTTCGAACGAAGATGGAGAAGGATTTTCTTGAACTAAAGCAAAAGGATGATGAATCTGTTGGTATATACGAAGCGAATTTTACAAGACTTGCAAGGTATGCATCTGGCATTATCATCCAACCTGAAAGTAAAGTTGATCGATTTTTCAGTGGCTTAAAACCAAGTCTTCGAAGGGCATTAGCTATAAGAGACTTCAGTAGCTATGAAGAAATTGTGCGTTGTGCTATCAAGGTAGAAATGGAAGTTGGTGTGACATATCCATCTCATGGTTTTGACAAGAAACGAAAGATGGAGTTCAAGGAGAAATCTCATAATAATGGTGAAAAGAAGATGAATGTTTCCTTATGCACAAAGTGTGGAAAGAAGCATGGTGGAGATTGTCTTAAAGGAACTAGAAAATGTTTTAAGTGTGGAAAAGAAGGTCATCGAGCAGCTGAGTGTCGAAGTAATGGAAAAAGGGTTTCTAATGATGTGAATAAAGAAAACACTGCAGAGAACGCACCACCAACACTTCAATGCTTCAAGTGCAAGGAAATGGGGCATTATGCTAATAATTGTCCTAATCCAAGGGTTAGTGATGATCAACATGAGAAACCACTGAAGGCAAAGGACAAAGGGAAGTCACATGCGATCACTATTGGCGATGTTGAATATGATAACGATGTGGTGGAATGATTAAGCATTTATGTAATGGGATTCCAAAATAATGTTGTATCATTGAGTATTGCAATATTTATTGATGTGGTATTCAAAGTGATTGAGATATTTTTTTTGGAAATAAGATGATATGCGCATAATGAAGACGAGAAAATGAAATGTTTAACAGTATTCATGAGCTCATGATTGATATAAGGACCAAGTGATATAATGGTTTGAGTATATAGAATTTTGAGGATTTTGGTATGTGGAAAGTGTTAACTTTTAACTGCATTCAAGTTTTCACTAAGGTTCAATGGGTATTCAAGAGAGTACAAGATTAAGGCCTTTGAATGTTTGGAATGTGTCCAACAAGATATATCTTATGATATATGGGGATCAACGATGGTACTAAATCTCTGGTAATCGTTTTCACTATGTTATGAGAATGGACTGCAGTATTATGGATATGACTAAAGATTGGAATGGATTATGTTGGACATAAGTTAGTATTGTTTAAGGATAGAAGTTTTTTGATATTATGGGATGTTATAGTAATATAGTTTTAGAAAAAGGACAACCTGCAGGACGGGCGACAACTCATCGCTTCGGACAAGGCTGTGGGAATCGAACCCACAACCGAAGTGCGACTGGCCTTTATCGCCTACCACTGACCTACAGGAAGTCCCTGTTTAGTAGAAACTAGTTTTATTATATTAAGCAGTATGATATATGAAGTATAAGTCCATTTTAGGAACCATATATGATTAATTTCACTATAGATCGATTTATGCATATAATTTTTGCTAACCTTTTGTTTGAGACAGATGGAATGACCCGTCATTCTATCACATGATCTGCTAACACTTCACGAATAACAAATTCAACTTCATTTATTTAAGAGATGAAGTGGAAATTGTTCAAGGCACGAACAACAGTGAGATTGTACCAAAATAAAGTAAGTATTTATTCTAATTCAAATTTTCAACTTTAGGGGAAATGATCTTGAAAACCAAAAATGTTGTCCTAGTGATCTTATACCTGATGAATCAGATGGTACCTTATATCATCACAAATCTATGGATTTGTGATTACTGGCTTTTCCATAGACATGTTCTCTACCACTCTCCATCAGAACATGATGGTTAGATTTCTCTTCCATATCCATATTTTCACCTATGTGGAAACCCAATGATTAGTTTATTTGGGTAACCGTTACGTTTCATACTTTTGTTTTTAAAGATTGGTTTTGATATTCCTTTTTACGATGTGGGTTTCTATTAAAGAAACTTTCGAATAGTAAACCATTTATAACCCCGACGAATTTCAAGGGCGAAATTCATTTTAAGGGGGGTAGAATGTAACAGCCCGAGATTTTATGAAAAATATTCTTTTTAATTTTATTAATGTCTTGTGTTGTACGCTACACCAAAAGGAGCTTGCACAACACGCATCCTTGACTTGCCTTGCATTACACGCAATCACAACCTTCCTCGATAGCGTGTGTAGTACGCAATACTGAGTTTCACGAAACAACGATATGCTATTAAAATATTATTAAAACTAGCCGTTATGAATAGTAATAACCACTTTTTAAAATTCTGTAAAGCTTATTTTTCAAAATGAACTTCATTCTTGGATTCGGAGTATCGAATTTAGCCTAAAGTGAAATTTTGGTACTTTTCGGATAACTTTCATATTCTGATGAATAGTGAAAATTACTAAATTATAATTAAAAACAACTTTTTTAATCGAAATAATTAATAGTGATAAATTATTAGTTTGAGTGGTTTTAAAGTATATTTAGAATATATTTTTACAATTTAATACAATGTTGGTCATTGGTTGTAATTTCACATTTAAACCAGACATAATCAAGTGTCAATCTTTTGATATATATTGTTTCCTAAAAACACGCTATTTATTTTAACAGCAGGATTTAATTATAAAATTAATTAATGAAACTTCTATGTTATGAATTTGGTAAAATAGATTTCAGTTTTGAATTCGGAATATGAAATATAGCTTAGGATGAAATTTTGGCATTGTTCTGAAAAACATCAATTTTTGATGAATAGTGAAACTACTAAGTGGTAGTTAAAAAAAAACTGAATTTTTCATAAAACTTAATTTTGCCGCTTCTGTGAATGGAATTTCGAAAATCCGAGAGACACGGTTAATATCAAGGACTAAAATGTGGTTCAATGAGATGAAAATAATTTTTTGGTGAATAGTAACTTTTTACTTTTTTTTACCGCGGTTAATAGTAAATAGGGTAACTAAGGGTAAATATGATATTACTATTACCCTAACACATGTCATAATTCTATGGGACAAGTGTAATTCGACCAAAAACAACCTTATGAGTATAATATGACCATTTAGGCCCACTTGGATTAGATTAGGACATTTATTATTAATTTATTTAAAGAAAGGTTAAAATAGTTAAAATCAAAGATTAATAAGTAAATCATTTTTAATATGGGGTTATACATAAGATAAATTCGACTATAAATATTCATTAGAAAGATAAAAAGATTTCCTACATAATGATATTTTTTTTGTAATTTTTAGACTTTAAATAAGTCAATTTATTTATGACACAATGATGATGCAGTAATTATCTTATTAATGAAATATTGACATAATTGATGTTATAAACACCAAAATAAATGTAATTTGAGACTTTTTATGAATTCCACTAATTTTATAGGTTACTATGATATATTAGTGTTGATTTAATCAACTTGGTTCGAACATATAATTCTGTTATGACTTTCACAAAAATCATATATCAAATAGTGTCAAAATTGACACAAAATTGTTTTTAAATCAAATATTATATTATTAATTGTTATTGTATTCCTAAAAATCTAAGGTTCGGCCAAATGACTTAGATAAGGATATATATATTAATAATAAACAATTTGGGGTTCGTTTGGCATGTTATAGTAAGTGTATTAACCATATAGTGAAAGAAAACAAAAAGACATGGTAAAAGTTAAATTATTTAACTTAGAGTTAAATCAAATTGATAAGGTTAACATAATACCCTAAACTTGTCTAAATCTTATTTGTTGATAGGATTTCGACCCATCCCCACTTTAGCTTCGAAATAAGACCATTTGGAACCATTATAAACCTATTTTGACTTTAATATAAAATAATATTTTGAGATATTCCTAAGGTGCCCCTCTCCTCCCCTAAAAAGGACACCTCCTCCCCCTCCTTCTCACACCAATTTGAGCACTCAAGCTCGACCAACCTCTGCCAAAATACCTTCTACACTTCCCTAGAATAATCCTAGAGGTTCTGGTCTTCTTCAAAGACCAATCTTAGTTCCCTAAGTGAAGGATTCAAAGAGGCGTTTCAAAGAAGAGGTAATATCCATTACCGATCTTTTCAATTTCTTTCTTCTTCAACTTCTTCTTCTTTAGTTGTTTCATAAAAAAGTAATATCATCAGTATAACTCATATACTGATATGTTATTTTAAGTATGAAACAACCCTATTTCACCATCTATCCATCCTACGGAAAAAGAAATCACCACGCGTGCGTACGTACGGAATACCGTCTCCACGCCGTGGTGTAATCTATTTTCCACCACCACCTTACATGGATGGGTATAATGGTGTAAAGAATAAATATACATAGTTATTACAACATCATATTGATTTTGATATATTGTATAATCCACTCCAATTCAATTCAATATTTATAGAAATGATATCATCGCTCGTGCGTACGTACGGACTACCGTCTCCACGACGCGATGAGATTCATTCTCCATGTTAACCATTTAAGAATGATTATAAAGTATATATAAGAAATAATAAGGAAATATATGACATTATAAAGCTACTGGATTTATGTATATATATACATATGTATGTCATCTACTTACTTCCATTTCAAGACAATAAGGAAAGGAAAACAGCGTTCATGCGTACGTACGGACTACCGTCTCCATGAACGGTGTTTTTCATTTTATTTATCTACCTATTATATATATATATATACTGAATATATATGATATATAAATCATATTTTATATTCTGGAAGTAAGTAAATCATGATATAAGTAATAATGATGTCAAGAACAACAAGTCAAAACACCTACGATAAATGAAACGATTTTACCCAAAACGCTTCTTTAACATGGAATTTACAAAAGAACGGGTAATATAATGTCATAAGTGAACCATATATGATATCATAACAATGAATATGATTCTGTAATAAGTCAATAACATGATTTAAATCATTATACAGGAGGTTCTAACACTTACAAAGCAAGTCAGACCTAAGGTAAGGGAAATATCACAATCTCATTTTTATCCGAGATTGTTTATTCATAAGTAATTACTGGGGTGTATTTTATCATCCACATCCATGTTCCCTCAATATTTAATATTGTTTCCATCCACTTACAATAGTTTAAATCCAATTTTACCCTTTGGTGAGTTTTTAGTAAAGAATATGAAAGGAATCTTTTATCGTTTTTTTTCGTACGAGGTACTTTTTGACTTTTCTGACAAAAGTACGAAGAATGTTTTTTTAACTTATATGGAAAGAATGGATTTTTAAAACAGTATTTCCAAGAAGCTTACTTTAAATGTTTTCAAGTTTATTTTTAATCAACTTCTTTTAGTTTAAAATTGTATGACATGTTAAGAAAGGAAAAGTATTTTTAAAGTAGAAAGGATATTTTCCTCAAGAATGAAGTTCAAGTATTTTATCAAAATTATTTTCCATCTAAGATAATAAAAGGGTTCTGTTTTTATCCCTATTATTACATGTATTTGATTATGTTGTGATGGAAACATTTTTATGAATTTCTTTATATGAATTGTTTTATGATGTCATGTTGTTTAAGAATCCCATTTTTATTACATGGGTTATGCGATGAATTATGATTTATGATTATGTGGCACACATAAGAAAGGATTCATTATAAGATGGGTGGGACCTATATCTCCCTCCAATGCTTTGGGTAATGATTTTATATCTCATGAGATAGACATGGCTGGAATGGTAGGTTATACCGGTTCAGTGAAACAGGACTGAAACGAGGGTTACTCGATTCAGAAAGGGACTTTGTCCACTAAGATAGTCTTGGCAATGAGTCATGACTAACAAGAAATGATTTTCCATGATTATGTGTGCATGCCACAAAGTTTCAAGTTTCATGTTATGATTATGGTGATCTTATTTTCACTTCTATGATTTGTTCCATGTTAAGATATTATGATCTCTTTTACAGGTTATGATTTTCATAAAGATATGATATGATTTTTATTTCTTTTGTATACCCTTACTGAGCATTTGAGCTCACCCTTTTATGTTTTCTTTTCCCCAGGATATAATGAAAGGTTTTAGGTAAAAAAAAGGGATGACCTTTATGGGAGATATTGAAGAACTTTCACCACGATTAGAAGATTACGTTCAGAGTTTCCAAAGACACTAAACTATTACGATCCTTGTGTGTGTGTGTTTTTGTTATGTACTAAGTATTCCGCAAATGTAATGTAATGTCCATGTACGTCAGGCTACGAGTCTCTACAAACTTACCCTTCTGAACCAGCTCTAACTTTTTCTACAACTTGTTGTCTTGCTTCTATGCTTGCTTAATTCTATCTGAAATAGAATATTTCACTGATACCTGGAACAAAACAGTAGAAAATCCTGCGCCAACAACTTCTATGACAATGTTCATCAAATCCATAACCAAAGGATCATGTTCCAAACACAACATTGTTAATGTAGAATTACGTTTTCGACTCAAAGCATCAGCCACATTATTTGATTTTCCTTGATGGTAATGAGTTGTACAGTCATAATCCTCGATTAATTCTATCTCATGTTCAATTCATTTTGAGTGAATATATACTTTAAACTTTTGTGATGGTATATATTTCACACTTTACTCCATACAAATGATGCCTCAAAAATTTTAAAGCAAAAACAACAACAGCTACTTCCAAATCAAGTGTAGGGTAATTTACCTAATGAGTTTTCAACTATCGTAAAGAATAAGAAATTACCTGATCATTCTGCATTAGGACACAACCATGTCCATTCAATGAATCGTCACTGTAGATAACAAACTCACCATTCCTGGAAGGTAGTGCCAAAATAGGAGCATTCACCAATCTTCTTTTCAATTCATGAAAACAATCATCACATTCTTTTGTCCAGATAAACTTAACACCCTTATGAGTTAGCTTAGTCATTGGACTAGATAACCGTGAAAAGTTTATAACAAACCTTCAAAAATAGCCTTCCAAACCACGGAAGCTAGGAATCTCAGTTACAATTGTGGGTCTTGGTCATTCTTCAATAACCATTATTTTTGCAGGATCAACAGTTATCCCATCTTTAGAAACAATGTAACCAAGGAAAGAAATTTGATGCAACCAAAACTCCCACATTCTGAATTTCCCATAAAATTTATTTTCTTTCATGGGTTGAAAAAAACCCCTTAAATGTCTTTCGTCCTCCTCTTTACTTTTAGAAAACACCAAAATATCATCAATTAAAACAACCACAAACTTATCCTAGAACTCATGGAAAATTCTATTCATAAGGTCCATGAATAAAACAAGTGGTTTGGTTAGCCCAAAAGCATTACTAAAAATTCATAATGGCCATATCTTGTACAAAACATAGTCTTAGGAATATTTACTTCCTTTATCATAAACTGAGGGTACCCCGATCTCAGGTCAATCTTTGAAAAAAACTGAGCTCCCTAGAGATAATCAAACAAATCATTGATATGTGGAAAAGGATATTTATTCTTTACAGTGATTTTATTCAAGGCTCTATAATCAATGAAAAGTCTCATTGAACCATATTTCTTTTTAACAAATAAAACATGATCACCCCATGGTGATGTGCTAGGTCAAATGAAACCTTTCTCTAATAAATCTTGCAATTTCTCCTTCAACTATAAAAGTTCAATTTGAGCCATCTGATAAGGGGGTTTTGAAATAGGCTTAGCATCAGGAACTAAGACAATAGTAAATTCAACTTCCCGATCTGGTATTATTCTAGGAAACTCATCAAGAAAAACATTAGGATACTCATTTACCACTGGCACATCATAAATCTGAACAGTTCCCTTGTTTTCAATGACTTGTGCAAGGTAACATTCATTTCCATCTTTTTCAAGTTTCTCGGCCTCTTAATATGTTATCAACATTAAGGGTTCATTCTTGTACATAAACCGAATGTCTTATTGAAAAGAAACTTCTTTAGCTCTGCAGTCAATCTTAGCATGGTAAATAGAGAGCTAATCTATACCCAGGATAACATCATACTCTACAAGAGGTAAAACAATAAGATTTTCAAGTAGGTTCTTTCCACAGATAAGGATAGGAAGATTCTTATAAATTATTTTTGCCTCAACATTTCCCCCATGTGTTTTTACCACATGTTCAGGAGTCATTTCTTGAGATGTTATTCCCATTTTACTAGAAATGTTTTCAGATATGAAAGAATGTGTAGACCCCGAATCAAACAACACACTGGAATAATCTGAAAAAAACAAACAATGTACCTTATACAACTTCATTTGATGGCCTGACATATTCTAAAGGAGTTGGAAAGGATTTCACCACCCCTTTCTACTTGTAGTCTAACTGATTCCCATCACTTGAGCTCTTTGTTGGACACTCGTTTGCATAGTGACCCATCTCATTGCACATAAAACATTTCACTAACTGTAAATCAAATTTGGTCTTACCATCACCCTGATCTTTTTTAGTGCAATCACGAGCCTTATGTCCCATATTACCACATCGGTAGCACTTTCCAGAATTCAGAAGACATTCCCCATCATGCCTTTTACCACATTTGTCACAAACTGGAAACATAGTTTTCTTACCGTCAGACCTTTTTGAAGAATTATTTCCTTTCTCCTGCCACCTCGGTCTCTTCTTCTTGTTGTTTTTATATAACACTTGATCATCGTCAAACTCCATTTCCACCTTCTCAGCACATAGAACAATCCTTTCATAACTCTTGAACTCTTGATAAGCTAAACCCCTTCGATATTTTGGCTTTAATTCTAAGTAAGAACTACTGATTTTACTATCAATGTTTCAGATACAATTTGGAGCATACCTTGAAAATCGAGTGAACCCTTCTTCGTAGGCAGCCATCGAGTCTTCCTCTTGCCTCAATTCTAGGAATTGTTTTTCCATCGTAAGTCGAACAGCCTTAGGAAAATACTTCTCAAGAAACATACCTTTGAATTCATCCTAGTCGAGAATATCAATCTCATCAGCGTCCCTGATATTTTTAACCATCGACTACCACTTATCTTCTTCACCCTCCAAATGGTAAATTGAATGACTAACCTTTTGATTGTATGAACACACCATGACATCAAAAATCTTCTCCAGTTCATTAATACACCCTTCCGCTAGCACAGGGTCAGATGATCCTCTTAATGATGGGGATGTTCCCTCATGAAATGTTCCACCACTGACATGTTCCCCTGCGGTTGATTTGGCTGATCTCATGCATGGATACCACGACCATTTATCGCTTGAGTCAACTGTGCCATTACTGCAACAAACTATTCAGTTCCAATTACGACCATCTCAGGATGCTGATTCGAAAGGCCATTTCCTTCTGTATGCCTTCCTAGCACTGCTTCCCTATTTCCTCGGTGGAAAACCATTTCGAACAAACATGTCTTACTTAAAGGAACATGGTAATGTTCAAATGCAATATCATTTCAATTTGACCATAAAAAAATATTTTTGGATAATAATTTAATATAATTCTAACTTCTAATGTTATCTAAACTGACCTTTGATACCAACTATACGGCCCCGACCTTAAACATTACTAAATCCTGAGTTATTACAAGATTACACATTGAAGTTCTTTTCAGGCATAGAGTTTTAGAGAATTAGATCATAAATCATGCATTACATTCCACATTTAAACAAAGTGGTTACATAAAAGATAGTAATCATTTCCCCATCAATGAAAACATATTTTAAATAAAACATGGATTCATTCATGACACTTCCTTGACCCTATCATCACATCATGTACCTTTCCCTTGATCTGTGAAAAACATTTCAAAAACATGGGATGAGCATAAAAAGCTCAGTAAGGGATATAAAAGTACGAAATGAAAACATTAGTCCATGTATGAAATCATACTTTATTCATAACAATCAAGCATTTTAACATACCTCATCAAATCATGAATAAATCATAGAAATCATAAGATGTAAAGGTAACTTGAGGCATTCATTACATTCTTACGTAGGGAGTAACCTTCATGGTTATGTTTGGAATACCCATCATAGTATATTCCCTAAATCTCTTCGGAGAAACCTTAACATTTAACTCATTCGCATTACCTAATGCATTGGAGAGATATATCGGGCTCACCTTCCCTTAGTTTATCATGGAAGCACCCGTCTTTATAACAATTCACAAGAACCATAACATAATTGTATCATATAAAACATGCATAAAGGAAACATAACATTTCCACATTTCAATCATAAGGTACCATTAACACATTGACATAATAAAAACATTATCAAAACCAATTTCCATACCATATTAAAGTAAAAGTAAAACATGGTATTTATTTTTCATTTAAAAATATGTTATGTCTTGTAGAGGAAGCCGATGCTCAGATAATGGTCATGGTGGCGGAGAAGTCGTTGTCGCCGCATACGTACGACAAAAAAACATTCCCTTTTGTCGTTTAGTAAACTCTTCATATAAAATAGACTCCTTTTGAATAAATGTAATAGTAAAAGGGGTTTATACACCGTATAAGATAATGTTGTGTATAAAACATAATATTCCTTAATGAATGGAGATTGAGATGAAGTCCCATACCTCGGTTCCGACTTGACTCGATGGTTCTTTAACATCCTGAATAATAAACTTGAGTTAATTTCTAATTGCTTAAGCACCTTTTTCAAGTTCATTATTTATTTTATATCTCTTATTACCGTGTTATGAACACTATGTAATTATTTATGTTAATAATGGTCCTTTTGTCGATCATTGGTACTTGAGTAAAAAATAAACTCTTTATAATTACAAGTTGTTCATGTGGTAAAATATCCATTATATCCAGAATTTTATTCATGATGCATATATCATATATATCATATATATCCACTATATACATGCAATTATAATATTACATAACATTTATATATAAGAAATGAAATTCACCGTTCATGGATACGGTATGCCGTACGTACCCATGAACGCTACATTTATTTCTATTTCGTATTTTATGGAATGTAATCATAATGATATAAGGGTATATTATAATTCCAGTATAATATCATATATAATATCATGAATTCCATCCTTTATACATCCCACATATGTCATTAACGAATCAAATCACTTTGAGGGGGCAGTAGTCTGCACTTCCTAAAATGAAGATATCACGTATACCCATAATGGAAGCCATAAAGGTATGCCGTAAATGAAAAATAAAGAAGATTAAGGAAATCATGATCATATTATATATCATATATAAATATAGTGACTTCTTAATGGACACATTTTAAGGTGTTATAAAAATATTGAACAATCGTCGTTTCGTGAGGCAGAAATTCGCCATCCACAGAAATAGTATGTTCTTTAACCATTACATGTAAGTGTGTGTATGTGTAGCTCAAATAATTCTTATAAAAACATCCTCGTATATTTAAAATACTGGTTTTGTTACAAAATAAAGGAATAAAAAGATTTTAGGGGATTGGAGATGCAAAATAAAACATGAGAACACAAGTGAAGACATTGCCTTTAAATCGGGTAACTCCTCTTGGTTTTATCCAAAAGGGTTTCTTGATGAGCATTCTGCCTAAGGTAAGGCTTCTAGGATGAATAGTGGGATGTGGTGAGATAAAATGAGCAGAGATTTTCCGAGCCAATGGCTTGAGAAGTGTGGGTATGGAGGTAGAGGTGGGGGATTTTTATAAGAGGAGAGGAGGGGCACTCTTGGAAAGGTATAAAATGTTACTTTATTTTCAAATGAGTTTCGGATTTTAAAGTTCCCACATTTATGTATTTTGAGGATAAGGTGATAAGGGTTCTACATATACTCATCCAAAAGGTCTATTAAAAGTGTATGTCTTGGATTTTACATTATCGTTTCATTTTATTTAAATCATTCATTAATGTAGTAATAACTGCATCATCATGATGTCATTAATAATTTAATTTATTTAATGTATAAAAATATAAAAAATACTCTGATGTAGGAAATCTATTTAGCTTTCCAATGAATTTTTATAGTCCAAATTATCATTTATGTAGACAAAATTAATTGTTTTTACTCAGGTGATACATTCATTGTTATATTTAACTTTTTTAAAAATAAACACAAAAGTGATTCCATGGGGTCCCCAAGATTTGAAAAAGGCATCCTATGGTCGTACATGAAACAACCAGTAGCATTGAGACACATGTTGGGGTCATTTGTTATTATTATGATATTATTTTATTACCCTTAACTACCTGATTACTAATTAATCATGATAATTAAAGATAATTACCTTCATTAATATTCATAATGTCCAAAAAAAGAGTCTTGATTACATAATTTGTACCTTCTGATTCCAAATATGTAATCCATTTTACGAAATTCCAAACAAATAAATTGAAATAATTAATTTTAAAATAATTCTCGTTGACAAAACAAATAAGGGGTTTTTTGAAACAATATCTATGAAAAGATTGGCACATGTTTATGCCCAATTCCAAATTAAAAATAATCATAATGAACACAATTGGATTAAATGTTAAAAAAATATTCTAATTACACTTTATGTCCAATTATGAAGATAATCTAACTATATAATTAAATTAGATGAAAAAACTGTTTTGATGTAAAATGCAGTATTTTTCACTATTCATTAAAAAATGAACATTGTCAGAAAAATACAAAAAAATTATCCAATGTAAATTTAAATGTCCCAATCATAAAAAATATGTTTATTTTGACAAATGTTGATTATAAAATTGTCAAAAGTTTGATTTAAAAATGGTTTTCCATTGAAAGGAAGTAAAATAATATTTTAAAAATATTTGTGTATTCCATGCTTAAGATTGGATTTATTCTCATTTTAAGCCTCTAAAGCACTATCTAATTCATATATAGACATAGATAAAAATATCTATTATTCATTACATACTTGGGATGTTACAAATAATCCTAGTGAAAACCATTAATAATTAAAAATCAATTATCATATATCTATTTAATGAAACCTTATTTTTAATATACCACACCTTAGTTTTATCCTAGGTCAATCATATTCCTCACTTATTTAAATCCTTATTGATGGTTCACAAATTGTTTCTAAATTCCCAGAACATATCCCATGGGAGCATCAGGACATGGGTTCTATTAGGACAACTATAATGCTTATGGTCATGAATGAGTCTGGCTAAATGAACCTATTTTAGAGTTATTTACCATAGGAACCTTTGTGCATGGTCCACATCCACATGTAATATTTATACATAGATGTCATTTCTTGGAAAACAATACAAATATCCTTGGCCAATATTTCAAGACAATTTCCAATTTTTGACTCATTAATAAAAATATCCTTTGGGATCTCACTAACTCTTTACAATCCTAGTTTACAAAGGTATAATAAACATTACATTGATTCCAACTATAAAGACACAAACTTCTCATAAAAAATATTACAACATCATAGTTTAATATTAATTAAATAACATAATAATCCACACCAGAATAATTAATGTCTAATGCTTTTAGAAACCTAGAAACCTAAATAATTGGTCCATACGTGAGGTACATCATCTCCCACAATGTAATTAGTAACAAAAAAACCTATAAAAAAATTCATTCGTAATACATTTCATCATAATAAGGGGAAATGAAACATACTAAATTGTGAGATAAAATTATAGGGGAAAATAAGTTATTTAATAACATATTATGTGAATTAGGGCATGGTAACATGATAATAACATTTTAAAACTATACCCTACAAATCATAGTTAATAATCCTGAGTCTTGAAGCAAATATTGGTAGTTCGTAACACATGAATCATAATGTAATAAAATTGAATAATCCATGATATCATAACATTGTCATAATAAATTTATTTGGGGAATATTTATAATAATATAATTCTTTACTCAGTAGTCATGGATAATCTACAAAATAATCACATTGGAATGGTTTTACCATCCAAACCATAATATAATTCAAGGTTCACACCCAAGAAAATCATAATTTAAAATGTACCTTATTAAATTGGGTTCACATCACATTCTATTTCTGTATATCTCAATAGATATTACTATTTATTTAATTTATTGGGGGGGGGAGATATAGGTACCCTATATAACATCATGAAAATAATAAATATATATACAACAATATCATTAAACAATCATCATATCAGAACTGATGTAATGATATGGGTTCCACGTGCATTACATCATTGCATAACATGTGGATAAGAAATTGTATCCATATACATTCCATCAATTAATCATAGAATAACCTATGTACAAATATGTGGGTTTCATAAGACTTTTATCATGGTATAACTCCAAATTATATAATTGGGATTCATTATCATTTTGTTACCATAAAGATAAACCATTAAGAGAATAAATAAGAAGGGTTTCCTTGGAATAATTATCTTTAATGTATATAAAATATCAATTTAATTCATCATAGATGGAGAAATATTTTTAAACATCACTTGTAAGTTTTCTTAAGAAAAATACCCTTTTCACATTGAATATAAATGTGTAAAAAAATCATATAATACTGTTTAAATAATTTCCATTGAAAATAATTTCAGGAAATTACAAGTGAATCATTAAATCATAAGTTAGTCATAGCTATAGAGAATGACATATATTTCATATATGTAAGAAAATATTTATTTTTATATTTATCGTAAATATAAAATAGGAGTTTCTTAAAAAAATATAATAATAAATCAGTTTAGTATTTTTTTAAAAATCCAATAAATTTAAATATGTATTTAATAAATAAATTTTTTCTATGTAAGAACATTTTTGAAATAATTTTATAGAAAAAATCTATATATAAGAAAAAAACATTTTACCGAAGTGAGAAATAACGTGGGTTCACATTAAAAACATTATTTTTCTAAAAATTGATTATATAAATTGAGGATAATGAAGGTAATAAATACTATAAATAATGATTCATATTATAAGAAAATTTATGTTGTTTTCGAAATGTGGATTATAATATTTCATCATCAGAGACATAATGATAAAGAATTCCCATGAATGATGATATTTTTTCAAAAAACTCATACCACGTTAGAGATATTAAATCATATGCCCCAAAGAATGAATATAAATAAATATAACATACAATATCATGTGAATAAATAAATTCATGATATTTCATGTAAATTGGTTTGTATATGAACCTCTCAAATGAAGATAGTTTAATAACATAACATATATCTTAAAGAATGTATATTGACAGAAAAATCTCTTAAGTTATGTCTTGATTTCCATTAGACATGTTAAAGTAAATTTTAAATTAATATATGTTTGTTATAAAAAATTTATAAATAAATAATCATATTTATAAAAACATACTATATTTACTTATGAATTTTAATTACCAATTTATTAACAATTCATAATTAAAATTATGTTTTTTGTGATTACTGCTTTGTTTTTATTTCCTGTTTTGGTTAGGTATATTTAGTCTTATTAATTTTATCATGGATACATAATATCTAGAATATTAAATGTGATATATATATATATATATAATATTTTTTTAGTTTATATTTAGTTTTAGTATTCCATAAAATTTAGATATTGAAAATGGAGTATGACCTCTATGGAGATGGATAGCCAAATGTAGAAATGAATAATATTATGATTTTCATGATAGATGAATTGAAAAAATGTTAATTAATATATTAAATTTGTATAATACTTTTTATGACATATATATTTTATATATTACTTAAATTTCCAATTTTACCTTACATGAAAAGTTTTTGTGAAAAATGAATCACATTGCATCAAGAAGAGGTAGTACACCATACAAATGACCAAGGATATCATATTCACTACTGAATAAAAAAAGATTTTATATATGTTATAATTATTATTCAAGCATATTTACATTAAAAATATCATATACGTATACATTATATCTATCATAATACCCTACCAAAAAGTTGTTTTTGTAAAAAGTGGCTCATTAGTTAGTGATGAGAAAATCCACTATACTCATGATTGACAATATCATTTCAAAATATAGGGAAGATTAAATTATTATAGGTAAAAAAAAACTAGTATAAAGACATATAATTACAGGTATGATAACATGGTTCTTATATTCTCATATTTTAATAATATTTAAAGGAGGTGAACCAAGAAATAAAATAATGATCATTGAAGAAAATTACCATTTCATTTGGTAACCTCCATTAGTTTTCAAAAAATTCTCTAATAGGTTGTATTTATTATAAAAATTAGTATTAAATTATTAGAAGATTTAAATATTTTATTTAATTTGGTAGGTATTAAATGAACCAATGGGTTTTTTAGTGTAATGAGAAAATAGTGTCAGAAGCTTTTATAAATCTGCTTAGTATCACACTAGAAATCTTTAAAATGAAAGTGGAATAATAGGATTTTCCAAATGAAAAAATGGGTTCTTAAAGAATCATAGATATTATATGGTTTGAATATGTCGATGAAATTATTATTGGACATGTTTTATCTCATTTTAACACTTATATTATTAGTTTAACCCTTGTTAAATCCATTTTTAACATAACTTTGGATACTAATTTTTACTATTTAGACTATTACATTAGGTCAAAAATTAGATGGATATTTTTAAATAACATAAACTATACTTATTCTAAATAATAATCAATTTTTATAAATTCTATAAAATGGATTATTAAAATTTAATTTAAAATTAATCCTAGGTACACAATAGGAAGGTCCATGTTCAGAGATAAAATTTCCCCAAGTAGAGAAAGTTATAATGTTAGAATTAAATTTGAAATTAAATACAATAACCTAAATTGTATTAAAAAATAAATAATTTTATAATATTTAAAATTATATCCATGTGATGAGAAATCTTAGGTCTTTGAAATTTGTAAACTAAAATGCAATTCTTAATAATTTATAGTATTATTCACTATACAATGAAAAATTTGCCTTCCTTAAAAATTATAAAAACATCATTAAAAAATAATTTTAGTATTTATATTTAAAAAATCATGTTAATTTTAGTAAATAAATTTTATATTTTTTAACATTACTTTTATTATCTTTTCAAAAAATCCAATAAAAACATTTTTTTAGAAAATATAATTTTCGAATGATCTAATGAATTATCGAATTATTAAGTAAATTTTATCAATATATTTTATATCATTTCAATTAATAATTAAATGTTATTTTTTACAAGTCCTATCAATAAATTTAATTGTTAGTTTATAAGGGTGCTTTTTAAATAATAATATTAATAACATATCACGTTTTCTTAAATCTGAGTGTCACTTGTAGTAAAATCCAATCTCAATTTCGTTTGTAACACTGGATATAGAATAAATTATTTTAATAAAAAAATAATAATTTATAGAGAATTTATGTATTATGGGGAACTGTCTTCAGGATGTATAGTGGGCCTAATCGAGTGATAATTTGGTACAATCCTGTTTTGTTTTTACTCCCTAATTTCACACTTCAAGGGTGCCCATCTTCAGTAGATAAGAAGAGATCATGTACAAATAATTATAAGGATAATTGAATTATTTTAGGGGTTTGTACCATATGAAAACTAAATATTTCAACAAAACATTCCACCAACATTATGAGGATTGTCATGAAGATGTGGTTAATGGAACGTTGAAATGTGGTGGTAATATTCATCAAAAAAGGGAATCACCCTGTAAGAGAATGTTCATGGGGATGACTTCAAAGTAGTGAATTATTCATATTTTGGAATTATCTAGGATTTATTATAGCAAAATTAATAATCCATAAATTATAGGTTCCAAAAGATATAATTTTCTTTAATCATCAGTTTTTTCCCAACAATGGTGAACTCACCCTTTAAGAAGTGGAAATTGAGGTCTGAGAAGTCGATGTGGAATCTAATCTATCAATTAATCTGTTCGATTGGGATTATGTTGATCAATAATATGGGGTATTGTACATCACTAATGAATCTAGTCTTGATAATATTCTTATCTTATTCCTCAACCTTGAAAAATATGGTGGGATAAAAATTCCAGCTATCCAGTAAAATCTTATGTTTCCCAATGGGAAGGCTAAGGAAGTGGAAATAAATATTGTGATTAGGCCCCAAAATATCATTTTAGTTCAAAGAGAAAATTACAAGGTGTTTATTTAGTAACTATATATATTTCATCTAATTATTTTAATACATGACTTGACTAGTCATTTTTTTCTTCTGATCTTCTAGAGTGATGAGATTCTCAAGTTTCAATTAATTAATTCTGGTGGAGAAAAAATATTCAAAGGTAGGGGGGTTTTAATAAAAATCCTATTTACCATTGTGAGCATAAGGATTATGTGAAGTGGATGAATCTCCTGGAACCAGATACTTTGAGGTAATATTGATTTCTACTTTGATAGGGGATGAAATTTTTTTAATGAGTTCCTATCCCTTTGTCTTCATAAATCCATGGAATCAGATGTTGACAAATCCATTCGATGTTGTTTCAAATGTCAAAATCCACCTTTTATGTTAAAAAATACTAATTGGTTGAATTACACTGATTCAATACCGACAATAAAAAAACATGATGTTATTATCAGCTACTGACCAGGGGATGTATCTTTCAATATGAAACATGAGTGGGTCATTTGGGATTTATTTGAACATTCCATTTGTTGGAATATTAGGTGATTTTTAACATTACTTTTTCTGAGGGAAAATGAAATGTTTTTCATGGTTTCATCACATTTATTCTAACCCATGGATTTTTAGGATAATGTTATCATTAATTCTACCCAAGGATGTTCTGAGGTGGTTTTCAATTATTTTGGGATTATAGAAATGATCCACCTGGATGATATGAAGCTTCTTCCCCACCATTTTACTATACCAAAAATCCAAATATCATGACACATAATATTTGGATATAAAACCATCACAATTGGTTTCACCTACCCGGATAAGGAATGATTATTTGAGGAACTAATAATATAAAAAAGTTAGTTCCACATATAGGTGAAATAAAAGCCTTACTAGATTGGCATTGTTGGTATCATAATATGAGAAAAATATAAATTTTTTTGAATACTGCAGAGTCACCAAACATGAAATCCCACTAATAGTTTCCACTTGTATTCCATTCATACTTGACATATCCTGATTTATGAGGTTGAATGGGGTCATATATTCCATATTTCGTCCCTATCTAATGAGTGTTTTAAGCAAGATATAATTGATCCTCAATATGGTTCCTACTATAAAATAATGGATTGTAACAGCAATGGAATAGACTGAGGCATTGAGTGGGTGTATGTGCACCTAAATAATGAAACCCTATTCCTCTTCTTAGATTGATAAGACGGACTGGTACTCTTCATATTTGGATTCCTCTACATAATAGCCCATAGAAATATCTACCTTATTTTAAACTGGAGAGCTATCTTCAAGGCATTGATGAGGGCTTAACTTATCTCCATTGATAGGAATATCACATCCATGATTTAGATTAAAATAATAATACCACAATGATATTCAATAAAATTAAAATTTAGAACATGCATAATGTTCTATCTTTTTAATGAAAACTCCAAACTAAATAATCATGGTGGAATTAGATGGATGATGAATTGGGGAATGATATTTTCATTCAACATTTCTCTAATTTTTATGTAGTTTATTCTTAGATCAAGGTGGTTGATGTTAGATAGTGTATGTCTACAGCTGATCTTTAGATTGTTTTTATAGATCCATACAATTAAGCATTCCAATATATCATGTAGGTATTTATGATGTTGTGAACTATTTAGAATTATACTTGATGATCCCTAAATTATGTTTTCTACTTGGTTTGAGTATCAAGGACCATAAGTTTTATGGTATCACTTATATCATCCAATTTTCTAGAATAATTATTTTCATTCCCTTAATGTTGTCAACCATCGGTAGCCGAGGGATATGAGTGTTGTTCTTCATCACCAAGTTCGGAAAAATGATCCATTGTTTTAATTGTAGTCACCCAAACCACTATAATAAAATATTATATCTTAATTGTCTAATATTCATTATATAGCATAATGATATATAATAAAATCCTTTATGTATAGTTATGATATAAACTAGGACACAAAATCTTCTAATTTGGTGAATTATATTTAACATCTCACAAAAATATTATATCACATAGTACTCCTCTTATGAATACACTACCTGAAACAATATTCATAACCTGTGGTAATTAATCATAATTAAGTGTGAGATCAGATCTTCATTAATAATAAAAATGGAGATTTGTAAGCATAACATTAGGATAATGTTTTGAGAACATGATAATAATATTTAAACACCATACCCATATTATCAAAGATTATAAATTTGAGTCATTATAAACATCTATATAGCTCATAATAAATTAATACTAATGAAATCAAAGAACATGATAATGAACATAGTATAAGAAAAAAAATCTGTTTTTTGAGAGTTGGATCATAATATTTTATCATTAAGAAAAAATTCATAAAAATTCACCGTAAATGATGGCATTGGAACATAAAATTACTGTCAGTTTGATAATATTTGATCATAAGAAATGTGAAAAAATTTCTATAAACGAAACATAAAATATCTTGATAATAAATAAATTAATGACATTTTACTATAAAGGGGTTGTATATACACCTCATTAATCAAGATATATGTATAACATAACATGTTTCTAAATGAAGGAAAATTGAGAAAAAAATAATTTAGTACTTTGGTAACATTGAATTAATAAACTAATCAATAGTGATATCATAATGTTCATATATAACTCCCAATAATTTTCATTATAATAATAATGATATCAATTCATTGGAATTATATACACCACATAGAAGAAGAACATGGTGAATAATGCATGAGTCTCATAGAAGTTAAAAGTGAGACAGGAATCCCTTAATGATTTAGTAATATTTGGATTTATATGTCCCAATAAATAATTACATAAAATAAAACATTAAATATCATTAAAATAAGAAGATTTATTGTATAAAATGTCAAATGGGATGTATATACACTACACAAATTAAATGATTGGTGGGTTGGCATATATCTAATAGAAATTAAAGTGATAATGGATGTCATGAAACACAAATATTGACTTCCATAGTACATTTTAAAAACACAAGTATAATAAATAATATTTTTTTTAAAATTTTTATATAATAATAATTATATATATCATACCATATATGATTATCTTATGAACTTTTATTACCCTTTTAATAATAATTATTTATTAAAGTCATGTTTTATGAAATAAATTCATTGTTTTCACATATATTTTGACATGTTATTTATTTGTACCTATAAATTTTATAAAGGTATTATAATATCCAGAATTTAAACCACGGTCAAAAAAACATATAAAATCATTTTAAATATATTATGAGTAATTCAAAAAATTTAGTGATATGATATGAAATACACCATTCATGATGATAGAAGGTCGTACAGACACAAGAATATTGTTTCTATTTTCTAGAATGATTGAAAATATTAAATGAGAATGATATATTATCATTACATATTCATTTTAATTTCATATAAAACCCTTATGATAATTAATATCATCTTTTTTACCATCAATTCATAGCATGAATGAATGACATCACTTCACAAGGTGGTAGTCCACCATACACACAAATGTCCTTATCATATTTCAATAGAATAGAATGTATGATGGAACATTTGATATCATGACTAAAAAAGAATATTAATATATTAAATATCATATATGAACAGTAAATCAATCATTAATTCCATCATTTATATTTATTAACGGGTAAATGAATTAAATAAGTTCCGGAGGTGATAGTCCACCATACACACAAATGATAATTTCATATACCAATAAATGGATGTTTATAAACTTTTAGGCCATTATATAACAAAAAATATTATAATATGGATTTTACATTATTTATTGCATCATCATGGAGTAATAATAATTAAATAAGATGACGGAATAAATAATTTAACAACATTCATTGATGAATATTGCATCTTATTTGGGTTTTTTTGATAAGATTCAATAAAAATACTACCAAAGTAGGAATTGTGTAAAAACTATGTGTTCTAGGTACAAATTATGAATGTTAAGAAGTGATTTTGGTATAAATTGGCTGATAAAAATAGTTTGACTTTGTGACGAAGAGAGAGGAAGGTGTAAACTATTGTAAATGAGATGAGTGGAACACGTGGAATGTTGTGAATGAAAAATGAGTACACATGTTTTAAAACTGAAAAAATGATCAAAGATATATTATTTTTAATAATTATAAATGATAGTGTCTCAATTGATCTATAAAATAGATTTTGTAAAATCGTTGATGTTATTTTAACACTTCTATTTTTAGCTTAACCCAAGGTAAACCCATTTTTACCATAATCACAATAATTAATTTTTACTGTTTTCAAAATTAATATTGTTTAAAAAGTAATATTAAATTATTAGATAATATGAATTTTTCTGTATCTAAAAATTGAAACCATTTTTCCAAATTTCATTAATAGAGGTATAAATATATAATTTAAATTTATCATGCTGACGTGATGAGAAATATCAGTTTAAAAGAGAAAATGTTCCAAAGATAAAAATAATTTTATATAAAAATTAAATATGAAAAAAGAATTAAATTATGTAATATATATATATATATATATATAAGTGAGTTAATTTTTTGTGAAATCTTATTTGAAAATTTATTTAAACAAAAAATATACCTTTCAATTAAAATTCATCATTATCCACAATTTATTGAAAGTAGATTCCTTTAATAAAAATACTAATAATGTAAACCTAAAAGAATTTTTAATCGCTAATTTCATAAATTATTTATATTATTTCAATCAAATTTTCTAAAACTATGAAAAACAGAATTTATAATAATTTCACTATATGATTTATAATCTAGTTTTTGGAATAATAATGTTCCAAATGTAAAATTGGGTTTATTTTTATCCATTGACTAGAAAAAATAAGATTAATTATTAATATTAAAATTAATAAATAATTTTTAAGATTAATTAATATAGTTCAATAGAAATATTTT
This sequence comes from Viscum album, assembly GCA_963277665.1. Taxonomy (NCBI): domain Eukaryota; kingdom Viridiplantae; phylum Streptophyta; class Magnoliopsida; order Santalales; family Viscaceae; genus Viscum; species Viscum album. The sequence continues at coordinate 1,442,798,286 of OY728155.1, read as the reverse complement.
TTAATTTTTTAATGTAAAAGACACCGGTGCACATAAAAATTATTTTTTTAAAAAATATTTCATTTTGTTTTCAAAAGGGTTTTTTATTTCTAATTAATTATTCACCAAAAAAATAATTATGTATACATGTGTAAAAATTAATTCATAATTATTTTATATTATTTATACCTAATTCTTTGACATCAAGTTTATAATTATCATTTTAAATAATAATATTTTAGTGGTATGTCATTTTTTGTTTAAATTCGGTGTTGGGTATGAATTAAGATAAAGTATGAATTTTAATTAAAAAAAGACTAATATTTTTTATCTAATAAATAAATATAGTATAATAGATGTTTGTAACCTAAAAAATAAAAAAATGAAATATATTGGAAAATAACAGTTCATAAAATATTGCGGTGTTACATTCTACCCCTTTTAAAATTAATTTTTCCATAGAAAGTCATCACAATGCTATTAAAGACACTTGATACTTATACCTTATCATTTCCTTAGGTTCCCATGTATGTTTTTCAATCTGTTTTTTAACCAGAATAACATCAGCCATGTGATTGGTATTTTTCTCGAGAAATTTCTCTGTATGATTCTGAATCTCCACTGGCCTATCCACATAGAATGTATAATTTTATATAGAGAGGATCTTTGAGTTTATTAAATGTATAGTATAAAATATAAATTTTCTCAAGATAGATACATGGAATATGTCATCAAATTATGAGAGGTTTGGTGGTGGCACTATGTTTAATGCTACGGTCCTAATATGCTCCAAATTTTAGAAGGGGATCATATACCATGGGCATGGATTTCCATTGAATTGTAAGAATAATTCCTACCATAGGTATTACTTAAATCAATTTAAAAATCAAATGTTACTACATGTAATGAATATGAATTTTTTTCCTAAATAACTAGTAGATGAATATATCCATAATATAATGATAATTCATTCATTTTGTCTCCATCTATAACAAAATGGTTTGTGTTGGTTATCCAATATAGATATACATCATATAGTAAAGTAATACATTAATATCTAAACCATTTTACAATGTTCAACATAAAACAATTCATAAATGATTAACCTTTTGACCACTATAAAATATTAAAATAAAAAACATTATAATTAGTGTCCTTAAATTTCACAAACGAACTTATCATTAATTCCACAAACGACATAGAATATCACTTGTTTTCAAAATACCAATCATGTGAATAACTTAATTATGAATAATAATGAAACATGGTAACAACAGGATCTTCCATAAAACCTCAATGAATACATACATACTTTTTCATTACTTAACTAAAATGATAGATTATAGAATATATTGTATAAATCCAATAATTTTGTAAACTACATAAAAGATAGCAGAAACCACATTGTCAAAAACATCATTAACAAGTTCCATGGTAATTATTACTTTACAATTAACATTATCCATATTAATCACCTATTATACCAACATCATTATCACAATACCAGTAACATATTTTGCATTACATTTCACTTAATAATTAATATTTCTTGAAATATAACCTTTCCATTAAAGAAATTTTCTAGGTCACCAACATCATAGAACACATTCCTATATATACTTAATGAAATAATTAAATTATTATATCCTTATATGTTTCATCACTCATGTAACCCAACTATAAAATTCCCAAACATAAAAATTTAAATTATCCCACCATATGCTTAATACATTAACATGGTTTCATCATATGACTCTTTATACTGCCTTCCCATTACATGAATTCCATTGTATATTCTTATTCAACTATATAATCATTACCCATTCATAAATTTCGATTATCATCATGTGCATTCCCCTAATGAAATCTATTAGAATAATTCCCATTCATTCATAATCTAAAATAATCAATAGTTGGTGATACCTCAGGGAGACCATTACTCTTATATGTTGCATTAACCAAACTATTTAGTTTTTCCTCTATAATCACATATTAATTTTTTTTATTCCACACATAAAATATATATCCATTCATTTGGAAAATTACCATGAGTTCTTCCTCCCATATTCTCAACATTTTTGAAAATTAATGGTTTTTCTTACATTGTTTCTAAAACATGAAATCATTGTGGACTCTGTCTGTCTCTTAATCAATAAGTATAAGTTGTGGATAAGTATTATATTGTAAATAATGTTCTGCGATGACTAATTATCCATAATCATGTCATCCTTCACTCTTCTCCTATTCCAATTTGGATACTCATTAGAAATGTTTCAATCACATTAAATTTTCTTCCAATTTCTTCAAGGTCCCTCCATTGATTAATACCAAAAATTCGGATGTAATTAAAAAAATCATAATATGGAACAACATAATCCTAAAAAATAAAATATATGATGTATAAATCATGACATAATATTTTTAATCTATGAATATTTAATTTTTACCTAAGACATTATTATTTTTAATATATTTAAATCCTTTATGATGGTTTGTAAAGTGTTTTTGAATATACAGAGCATGTCCCTTAATAGTGTCAAACAACATGTGTAGCAAGGAATGGGTTCATGCAAAAGATGACGATCAAGTCCATATTAGTGAATCCCTTTCACAGATAATACACCGTCACGCAACTATTATATTTTTAAATGTAATTGTAATTCTCATACATTGATTTAATTTCATGGATACCACTCACTCTATCCTTTAAAAAATACCTAGACATCTTCAATTACATTGAATAACCTTTTGACCTATCTTATGATAAATACATTTAACTATCCATCTATATTTTTGTAGTTATCTGACTAAATATTTATTATACTAGTGTTTCATGTTTTCTAAACTATTATCTGATACCATATATATTTACACCCAAACTTCTCAAAACTAAATTTTATATCTTAGTAGACTAAAATTAAAAACAAATTATAATAATACACACTATAGTTATTTTCTTCTAGTTCATTTGGAAACATTGGCACAAAAACATCTAATTTGTTTGGAGGTCATAAACCTCTCTGAAAAAGATCATCTCATGTAATACTCCTATCAAGAATAACCTACCTAAAACATTCATCATAACATGGGGGAATGAAACATAATAAAGGGTAAGATCATATGCTCAGTAGGGGTAAATAATAGAGATATGTATGACTAATGTTCTCGTATGGGTATTAGATCTTGATAATAAAATTTTAAATCCTTAACATTCATATCATTGATTACAAAAAAGTATTAGGACAAAAATATTACAAATTCAAAAGAAATTTATCATAAATAAATTAGAAAATAGGATCCGTGAAAGAATAAAATAGGCATAATACATGTAATTGCAGCATACAACTGAGTATAGAAAATCTTATTTAAAGGATACCCACTAAGACATTCATAAAATTTGGTTGGTGATAAACACCCATGTACCTAGTTTGGGCTTTAGATAACATCCCATTTACCCTATTTTAAAAATAGTATAACCTCTCATGAACCCTCTTTTAGGCTTGATATAACCATTCATGTACCATTTGATATCACATAACATAAAACACTACCTATTCATTATAGGGAGATAAAGGTTCCACCCAAATAGAAGGACCTAGCCTTAAACATTACATAATCTTCAATTAAATGAATAATTCACATTAGGGATCTTTTCAGGTTTAGAGTTTTAGAGAATTAGGCCATAATAATTACATAACAACTTGAATATTACAAGTAGACACTACTAATCAGTATCCATTTTTTAGATAAAATAAAAACCCTTAAAAAGACACATGTCTAGTTCCATGTTTTATACAGAATGACTTTTCTTTGATCCCATCGTTGAACATTTTCATCATTAAGACCTATGGAAATCATTTCAAAAAACATGGGATGAGCATAAAAACCTCAGTAAAGGTTATAAAATAAGGAAGGAAAACATTAACCCAAAAATAAATACACATATATGAAACCATACTTTTCAATCATTACATACCTTATGAAATCATAATATTTATGAATAACACACAAAAATCATAAACAATAAAGGTTACTTATGGAATCTATATTAAACTTACATTGTATCTATAACAGCAACATAGGGAGTTAAATTTGGAATACCCATCATGGTATGTTTCTTAAATCTCTTAGGAGAAACATCACGTTTACATCTGTCACATTACCCATTGCATCAGAGAGCTATCATAGGCTCACCCGCCCTAGGTTTATCACAGAACCACCCATACATAAACAATGCCCAATAACCATAAAATAATCATAACACTGAACACATGTATAAAGGAATGACTACATTTCCATATTCTGATATATCGAATCAAGATATTGAAATAAACAATGCTTTATCAAATCATTTTTCAAAACCATTTAAAAAGAAACTTTTTAATCAAAGTGTCCCATACCACATTGAAGATTTTAAATGAATTAAAATTTGAAAACATTAAAGTCTATATAAGTAACTCCTAAATCCCATTTTTAAAACATTTAAATTAATGATAAATATTTAAATGAATTAATCTTTAAAACATTTAAAACTATATTTTAGTTAAAGTGTTTTTACACAAAAAGGGAGACACATTAATACAAATAAACGAGGAATAAAAATTAATCAGAACTTTATAATATCATGAGAATAAAGTTATTCATGATATAATATGTCAAAGTACATTATATACAACATATAAGAGGGAATTGGTTCATAACAACAATGAATTCTCAATAAAAATGTAAATTGAGATGAAATCCCTTATAAAGATGGTGTCTTTAAATTAAGGATAAATCAATCACATAATTATGTGTGAAAAATATAAATACACCCAATATAAGTGGATATTAAGTGTAAAACAATTATAGGTAATTCACACATATTCATAGGATGAAGTATTCAATAAGTACAAGTTAAACCCGAATAATTGCAATTGGGTTAAGAGTTTCCCTTGTACAAATTCGATAGCCGAACGGTGTCACTTTAAAATTCAGAAAATGAGTTGATGAGATAAAAAAGGGAATCTCATCACCTGGATAAAAAGTTTACATTAATAAGGATATAGTATAACATATCCTAACATAATAAGATGTAAATTAAAATACATAACAAAAATAAGTCTTTTATAATGAGGAGGGTGAATGGTTCCCTTACCAATATGGTAATTTACAAAACATACTCCACATGAAAGAAGGATCATAAAATGAAGATGTAAATACTCATAAATGAAATTATATTACATAAAGGGTACAAACATTGGAAGTACATACACCACACAAAAGGAAATAGTGGAAAATATAGCATGAATCTCACGGGAATAAAAATTGAGATGAAAACCCTTTACCACGTTGTAATCAACTAAGTCATTTGACAAAAAGTTAATAACCACCAAATGAATCACAGAATACCATGAATATAATGAGAATAATGATAATATATATCAAATGGATGTACACAATACACCACATGCAATGAATAAGTGGCCAACAATGGAAAATCTCATGGAATTAAAAGTGAGATAAGAAAATCCCTTACCTTGTGACCGATATGACCAGTTCATTCATTAATATCGTGAATAATAAACTAAAGTTAATTTTAACTTTATTAATAACCTTTTTCATGTTATTATTCCTTTTATATCACTTTTTACCATGTTATCAACATTATGGAATCATTTAAGTTAATAATGTTTGTTTTGTCGATATTTGGTACATGAGTCAAAAATGGTATTCTTATAATTACATGTTGTTCATGCTGTCAAAGGTTCATTTTATCTAGAAACATATTCATGATTTGGATATAATATATATCATATATATTCAGCGTATACATGTATTTATAATAGTACATAACATTTAGCGGTATGAAATGAAATGCACCGTTCATGGAGATGGTAATCCGTACGTACGCATGAATGCTACTTCCATTTCTATTTCATATTAAATGAATTAAAACATAATGATACATAGTACTATTATAATTCCAGTATTTTATCATATATAATATCATTAAATCTCTCCTTTATACGTACCACATATGGTATGAATGAGTCATATAACTTTGAGGGGGTAGTAGTCTGCACTTCATTTAAAGAGATTATCGCGTTTACCCATAATGGAAACCATAAAGGCATCCTTTAAAAGAAAATTACAGATGAATAAAGAAAACATAAAAATAATATATATCATATATAACCAAATTTACATCATAATGGCTTCCATGAGAGGAGGAAGTAGTTAATCGAATAATCATCGTTTCGTGAGGCGTTAGTTTTCCATCCATAAAAACATTATGATCTTCATCCATTAGATGGAGGTGTGTGTAAGACTAGTTCGAATAATTCTCATAACAACATCCTACTATATTGAGGATTATTGTGTTGTTAAAAAATAAAGTAATAAAAAGAGGATAGGGGTTGGATAAGTAAAATAAAAGAAAACAATTTAAGAGAAACAATTACCTTTACTTTGGGTAACTCCCATTTGGTTTGAACCAAATGACTTCTTGAAGTGCCTTCTTCCTAAGATAAGGCTTATAGGTGGAGGATATGGATGTAGGGGGCCTAAATGGGAAGGGTTTGGTTAAGAAAAATGGCTGAGAGGTATGAGTAATTGGATAGAAATGGTCTCCTTTTATAAGGGAGAGGAGGGGATCTTTTAGAAAGTGTGAAAACATTATTTTATTTTATAATGAAATTTGGTTTCTAATAGTCCCGAAATCATTAATGTATAATATAAGATGACTCATATTATAAATAAAATCATCCAACCATAATTGGTCATGTTTTTTATAATAATTTATTCATTATATTCTTATTTATTTAAATCATTCATTAATGAGGTAAATACTACATCATTATTGTGTCATAAATAATTTCATTTATTCGATGTCTATAAATTATAAAAAAATACTATCATGAAGGAAATATTTTTAAATTTCCAAATAATATTTATAGTAAAAAATATGACTTTTATAACACCATATAAAAATTAATTACTAAATGATTTTTGTTAATGTTAATTTTGTCTTCACATTAAATTAATTAATATAAATTGCAATTATCACACCCATGTGGCTCCATGGGGTCCCAAAATCTTCCAAAAGATGCCCATGGTCGTAAATGTCTAAAAAAATAAGGTTTGGAAAAGTGTTAAGGTAATTATAAATTATTATAATATTCTTTTTACATTAAATTACCTTATTTACCTCTAACCGCGGTAAATAAAAGTTAAAAGGTACTATTTACCAAAAATTATTTTCATCTTATTGAACCAAATTTTACTTTTTGATAACAACCAAGTATGTAGGATTTTTGATATTCATTTCACAGAAGTGGTGAAATTTCATTTAAATGCGAAATTCAGTTTTTTTAACTACCACTAAGTGGTTTCACTATTCATCAAAAACTGTTGTTTTTCATAAAAATACCAAAAATTCAACCTAATACATATTTAATATTCTGAATTTAAAAATGATGTCTAATTTTCCAAATTCAAAACATAGAAGTGGGATTAATTAATTTGAAAATTAGTTCCCATTATAAAAAAACATGTTTTTAAGAAACAATAACTTCCAAAAGATTGATACTTGTTTATGTCCAATTACAAAGTGAAATAAATTACAATGACCAACATTGGATTAAATGGTAAAAATATATTTTCATTTCACTTTAAAACCAATTAAAAATAAAATCTAAACATAAAAATAAATTATATTAAAAGGCACTTTTGAATTAAAATACAATAATTTTCACTTCATTAAAAATGAACTTTATCCGAAAAATTCCAAAAATTTACACAAGGTAAATTTTGATGTCCCCATTCTAAAAAAGGTTTTTATTTGGTCATATAAAATTTATTAATGTTTCCAAAACTAGATTTAAAAAGGGTTCGCCATAAAAAGTCGATTAATCGGCCTTTTAATGTAAATTATGCTTAAAATTAGATTCATTCACATTTTAAGCCTCTAACTTTTATTGGATAAATGTAAATACATTTAACAATCATCTATAATCATATTTTAGTTAGTTTCATTCATTCATTCCAATACAACTACTAAGAGTTAACTACCATTTAAAAAATAATATATTATTAGTGTGTAACATAAGATTTCAAAGAAACCTATTGTTGCATATCGGGTACACTATCGAAAATAGAAAACCTTTTAACGTAAAATTAATATTTAATTCAAAAATAAATATATATGAAAAATAAATATTCGTTATTTACCTGGGATGTTACAACATTCTCCCCTTTAGAATTTCATCCTCACAATTTTAAAATTTGGGCTCGAAAACATTATTGAAATCCCTATAACGGAAAACAGAGTCAGTAAAACTATCACTTTAAAAGAAGGAAAGGGAAGAGAAATGGTCACCCGAGTTAACCCATACTATGATTCCATGGAAACATGGATATAGAGAGAAAACCATGGGTCAATATATGATGTAGAGTGATAGGAATCATGATTAGTAGAATGTTAACCATAAGAAAATCACAAATTTATGATGCATGTAAACGGTCATTGATTACCTAGTAGGAAAAATAAACCAACAACATTTTTTTATGTTCCTTTTCATAATTTTGAGGAATTAATATTCTACATAGAATAAAAACATAAGGAAATATAATCACCTTCAAGTAGAGTTTCATCTTTTACTATGTTTCTACCAAAACTAATCATTTCTCTAAACGATGAGCATTCAAAAAGACTTGGTCACATCAAAAAAACAAGAATCATCTTTTAGAGAATCACATTATCCAAAAATGGAGAACTATATATTTCCCTTGTATTTATACATCAACTAAAACCAAAAATTTTTGTACAATATCAGATAACCACAAAATGTAAAATAATTTATAAAAATAAATACTACTCTTTATCTCCAAAAAATCAACAAAAATAACCCAATGATCAAGAAAGACCATTAAATAAACAGTTATCCTTAAAATTCTTCAATGTAATCCAAACTGAGATTGAAACTGAAACCTATGACGGATTTAATCACATATTCTACTAAGGTAAATCTTAACATTTATCTCCAAATAACATCAGTTACTCTTGAAGTCTCATAATGAAAAGTAATTAAACTAATCACATATCCTCCATGATAGGTTAATCATTTCCATGGATAACGCAAAATCAACTTATTCCTGATTCATAAGATCATATAACTAAATATAATTAGTCATACTATCCGGGGACTTTATTTAGTCCAGTGTTAGGTGATAAATACAAGTCGTACTTTCGTTGTGGGTTCGATTCCCAGAGCGCCGTTCGACGTGATGGGTTGCCACATGGTTTTTGTGATATCCCTTTTAAAAAAAAACATAATTTTATAACATTCCCAAAGGAGATAAATTCATCAAAAATAACCATAACATATTTTAACCACAAATCATATCTAATAACATTATTTTTGCCTCCCAAAATGTATTAATTGGTAATTGCCTAAAATTCAAGGATCATATAAACCCAAATGATTCCTTATAACTATATCCATAAAAGAGAAGATAATTATTCCTTGAATAAAATTTTCATATATCAAACACCATAATTACACATACTATAAAGTGTCTTCTAATGTAATCCCATCATCAGAAAAGCTTTAATACTTTTAAGCATTTCACCATCCTAAATTCAACCATAACTCTTGAATCCCTTATATGCTGACTTATTAATCATTCAACATTTTTCATGATCCATTAACCAATCCTTTCCAACTTATTCTGATATAATTATTTCCTAAAAATATAATCATGAATCATATCATATGATTTCAATAATAGGAAAACATATGTTAAGAAATAATCCATAGTTTTCATTGGTCATTGTCAGTTTCTTCATCCTCAATCGGAATCGCATTAGTTATTGGTAAATGAATATTTGTATGATCTCGGTGATCCCATTCCCAATACTTCTTCATAGGACATGTGTTTTCATAATGCCCATGAGCACCACATTTAAAACATTCAATTGATACATCTTAATGGACTTATTTCCCTTTCTTAGAGTCAACTAGATGCTTCTTTTTTCCATGGAAGGTTCTTGATTTATGACCTTCATTTCCACATCTATAGAATCTTTCTGTCCCTTTGAAACATTTTTCTAGGTGATTATTTCCACATAATTAACACATATGTTTTTTTAACATTCACACCTTTATGATTATTACCTTAACTTCCATGGGGATTTGTTTTTCCCATATATAATGCCCTATAGAAATTACCAAGGTTCAGGTGGTAAATCACACTCCAGATAGTTGGTTGAGAATAACCACAAGATTTCTCATTGAAGATCCCATTTCATTAAATTTCACATTTAGAAAACCATCATAGTTTTCTTCACATCCATTGATACATTTATGCCTACTAGATCCAACCATTGACTAAAACCAGAATGGTAAGTGTGAGTATATCAGTAAAATCATCATATAATATATTATGAGGAGGGTAAATACTAAGATATAATTATTCATGTTATCTTAAACTCATTAACCTTATCTAAAAAATCTATGACTTTTTCTTAAATCCTAACCATTATGGTAATGTCACTTATGCTCAAAGAATTCCATAACCTCTAAAGTTATCTAAACTGACCTCTGGTACCAACTATAAGGACCTAGCTTTAAAAATTACATAATCTTTTTTTTAAATGAATAATTCACACTGTGGATAAATTCATGTTTATTGTGTTATAGAATTAGGCCATAACTATTACATAACAACATGAATATTACAAGTAGAAAATACTACTCAGTATCCATTTTTTCATAAAATAAAAACTCTTAAAAAGACACATGTCTAGTTCTATCTTTCAGACAACATGACTTTTCCTTGATCCCGTCCTTGAACCAATTCATCTTTAAGTCCCATGAAAAACATTTCAAAAAACTTAGGATGAGCATAAAAATATCAGTAAGGGTTATAATATAGGGAAGGAAAACATTATCCCAACAATAAATACAAATCCATCAAACCATACTTTTCAATCATAACATACATTATGAAATCATAAGATTTATGAATAACACACAAAAATCATAAATCATAAATGTTACTTATGGAATCCATATCAAATTTACATTGCTGCTATGACATTTACATAAGGAGTTACATTTTGAACACCCATCATGGTATATTCCCTAAATCTTTTAGGAGAAACATCATGTTTACATCCGTCACATTACCCAATTCATCGGAGAGAAATATTGGGATCACCCGCCCTAGGTTTATCAAGGAACCACCCGTATATAGAAAAATGCCCAATAAACATAAAATAATCATAACACATAACACATGTATAAAGGAATGATATCATTACCACATTCCAATATATCAAATCAATATATTGATATAATCAATGCTTTAACAAATCATTTTTCATAACCATTTAAAAAGATATTTTTGAATTAAAGTGTCCCATACCACTTTCAAGCTTTTAAATGAATTATGATTTGGAAATATTAACTTCCATATAAGTAAATCCTAAAACCCATTTTGAAAAAATGGACATTAATGATAAATATTTAGAAGAATAAATCTTTAAAACATTTCAAACTATATTTTAGTTAAAGAGTTTTTTTAAAAATTAGTGACACTTGAATACAAATAATTGAGGAATAAAATTTAATCATAACATTATAATATAATGAGAATAAAGGGATACATGATATAATATGTCAAAGTATAGTATATACACCATATAAAAGTGAATTGGTGCGTAACAACAATGAAGTCTCAATGGAAATGTAAATTGAGATGAAATCCCTTATAAAGTTGGTATTCTTAAATTAAGGATAAATAAATCACTTAATTATGTTTGAAAAATATAAATACACCCAATATAATTTGATAGTAATTTTAAAAAATAATAGGTCATTCAAACATATTCATAGGATGACATATTCAAGAAGTACAAGTAGAACCCGAATAATTGAAATTGGGTTAAGAGGTTCCGTTGTAAAAATTCAACAGCCTAACAGTGTAACTTTAAAATTCATAAAATGAGTTGATGAGATAAAAAAGGTAATATAATCACCTGGATATAAGGATTACATAAATAAGGATATATTAGAACATATCCTAACATAATAATATGCAAATTAAAAGACATAACGCAACGAAGTCTTTAATAAAGCGGAGGGTGAATGGTTCCCTTACAGATTTGGTAATTTACAAAACATACACCCCATGAATGAAGGATCATAAAATTAATACGTAAATACTCATAAATTAATGTATATTATATAAAGAGTACAATCATGGGTAGTACATACACCATATAAAAGGAAATAGTGGAAAATATAGCATGAATGTCATGGGAATAAAAAGTGAGACGAAAACCCATTACCACGATGTAATCAATTGAGTCGTATGAACAAAAGCTAATAACCACCAAATTAATCACATAATACCATGAATATACTGAGAATAATGATAATATATATAAAATGGCAGTACACAATACACCATAATCAATGAATAAGTGGTGAACAATGGTAATCTCAGGGAATTAAAATTGAGATAAGAACATCCCTTACCTAGTGTCTGACTTGAGCCGTTCGTTCTTTAATATCCTGAATAATAAACTAAAGTTAATTTTAATTGCTTTAGAACATTTTTCAAGTTTATTATTCCTTTTATATCACTTATTACCATGTTATAAACATTATGTAATCATTTAAGTTAATAATGTTCAATTTTTCGATATTTGGTACTTGAGTAAAAAATGGACATCTTATAATTACATGTTGTTCATGAGGTCAAAGGATAACTATATCCAGAATCATATTAATGATTTGGATATCATATATATTATATATATCCATCATATACCTGTATTTATAATAGTACATAACATTTAGAGTTATGAAATGAAATGCACTATTCATGGAGACGGTAACCCATACGTAAGCATGAACGCTACTTCCATTTCTATTACATATTTAATGGAATTAAAACATAATGATACATAGTATTATTATAGTTCCAGTGTTTTATAATATATAATATCATTAAAGATAAACTTTATATGTACCACATATGGTATGAACGTGTCATATCACTTTGAGGGGGCGGTTGTCCGCACTTCCTCTATTGAGATTATCGCGTTTAACCATAATGGCAACCATAAAGGCGTGATTTAAAAGAAAATTACAGAAGCATAATGAAAAAATAAATATAATAAATATAATATATAAATACTGGGCCATCATAATGGTCACAATGAGAGGTGGTAGGAGATAATCGAATAATCATTGTTTCGTGAGGCACTAGTTTTCCATCCACAGAAACATTATGTTCTTCATCCATTAGATGGAGGTGTGTGTAGGTGTAGTTATAATCCTTCTCATAAAAACGTCCTAGTATATTGAGGATACTAGTGTTGTTACAAAAATAATGTAATAAAAATATTTTAGAGGTTTGAGATTTAAAATAAAAGAAAACAATTTAAGGGAAACTCGTACCTTGAATTTGGGTAACTCCTATTTGATTGAACCAAATGGCTTCTTGAAGTTCCTCTTGCCTAGGGTAAGGCTTCTAGGAATGGGATTGGGATGTAGGGGGGTTAATTGGGAAGATTTTGGACGAGCCCAATGGCTTGAGAGGTGTAAGTAATTGGATAGAAATGGTCTCCTTTATAAGGGAGAGGAGGGGATCTTTTTGAAAGTTTGAAAACAATATTTTATTAAATAATGACATTCAGTTTCTAATGATCGAAAAGTAATTATGGTCAAAGATAAGATGACTAATATTCGAAATAAAATCATCCAATCAGAATTGGACATGTTTTATATAATAATTTAATCATTATTTGATTATTTATTTAAATCATTTGTCAATGAGGTAAATACTGCATTAATATTGTGTCATATATAATTTAATTGATTCAATATCTAAATATTACAAAAAAATACTATAATGTAGAAAAAAGTTTTATATTTACAAATAATATTTATAGTCTAAAATAGACATATATAACACCATATAAAAATTAATTACTAAACGATTTTTGTTAATGTCAATTTTGTCTTCACATTAAATCAGTTAATCGAAATTGTAATTATCACTCCCAAGTGGCTCAATGGGTTCCCAAAATCGACACAAAAAATACCATGGTCGAAAATGACTCAATAAATAAGGGTTGTAATTGTTTTAAGGTAATTTTAAATTATTATAATATTCTTTTTACATTGAATTACATTATTTACCTTTAACCATGATAAATCAATGTCAAAAGTCACAATTCACCAAAAATTATTTTCATCTTATTGAACCACATTTTACTTCTTTAAAACAACCATATATGTCGGATTTTCAAAATTAAATTCAAAAAATTTATAATTTTTTATTTAAATGAAAAATTTCAGTTTTTTAACTACCACCAAGTGGTTTCACTATTCATCAAAAATTGTTGTTTTTCAAAAAAATACCAAAATTTCAGCCTAAGATATATTTGATATTACGAATTCAAAATTGATGTCTATTTTTCAGAATTCATTAAATATAAGTGGAATTAATTAATTTTAAAATTAATTCCCATTATCAAAACCAATAGCATGTTTTTATTAAAAAATAACTATCAAAAGAATGACACTTGTTTTTGTCCAATTTCAAAGTGAAATTTATTACAATGACCATCATTGGCTTAAATAGTAAAAATATATTTAAATTTCACTTTAAAACCAATTAAAAAGATAATATATGAATATAAATAAAATATATTAAAAGGAACTTTTGAATTAAAATAAAATATTTTTCAGTATTCATTAAAAAATCAACTTTATCGGAAAAATTCCTAAAATTTACACAAAGTAAATTTTGATGTCCCCATTATAAAGAAGGATTTTATATGGTCATATAGAATGTATTAATGTTACCAAAACTAGATTTAAAAAGGGTTCTCCATTAAATGGTGATAAACTGACCTTTTATTGTAAATTAAGCATAAAATTAGATTCATTCACAATTTAAGCCTCTAACATTTATTGGATAAATGTAAATATATTTAACAAACATGTAGAATCATATTGTAGTTAGTTTCATTCATTCACTCCAATTAAATAGCTAGGAGTTAACTACCATTTAAAATAATAAAATATTATTAGTGTGCAATGTAATATTTCAAAGAAACCCGTTGTTGCATATTGGGTATGCTATCGAACATAGAAACCCTTTTAAAGTAAAATTAATATTTACTTCAAAAATTAATAAATATGATAAAGGCATATTCTTTATTTACTTAGGATGTTACATAAAACATAATGAAAATCATACATATATGTGTGACAAGATAATAACCATTAATTAAATAATAACAACTAAAATTAAATTTACATCATAATCATTTCATATTTTCATTACCTAGGTAAAAAAGGAATGTTTCATTGTAATTTTATGATATAATTACCTCCAAAAAAGAACAGGGTTCATATGCTTCTTATCATAGTATAAACTATTGATGAATATTTGGTTTCATAAACATCCTATTGGCATAAGC
This sequence comes from Viscum album, assembly GCA_963277665.1. NCBI lineage: Eukaryota > Viridiplantae > Streptophyta > Magnoliopsida > Santalales > Viscaceae > Viscum > Viscum album. Next base: position 1,442,782,823 of record OY728155.1, on the reverse strand, counting down.
CATTAATATAATGAATAAAAATGGATTCCTTAGATTAAATAGATTGTAAGGTAAAATTATCCAAAAAATAATGTTATATTATATAGAAAGTGATTTTTAAATATCATTTAAAACATTTACTATGTAAAATAACAATTATATAGGAAAAAATAACATTTTAAAATATATTTTTTAAAATGCCTTATCATTGAATTTAAAATTTTCAAATAATAAAAAATCTTAATGTAAATTATTGATCATGATATTGGAGAGTTTCTTCCTGCATAAAATGTTAAATGAAATATTCCTTTCATATTATTTGGAAAATTCATTCGAGAATAGTTTGGATAATGACATGATTATTCCATTAAAAATATATATAAAATGTAGCCCATGGATGAAAATTTCATTTATAAACCATTTTAAAAATATTTATAACATTTTTTAGTTTTTTAAGAAATCTTGGTTGTGTATGAAATATGGGTGTTCGACTAAAGATAAAAATTAAGAATATTTTTCTTAAAAACATTTTATCAATTATATTAAGTGACAAAGAATGAGAAAATGGTACTTATCAGATGAAAAAACAATGAGAACCCATATGGGAAAAAATTAATGAGATTATTGAGATATAGATCATAATATTTTATCATAAAAAACATGATATAAACAATCCGTATAAATTATGAGATTGTAGAATAAAATATTTACAACATTTTTAACATTGAATATTAATAACGATAAAAGAATAATATTAATTGAAACCTAAAATATACTTAGGAGTAATAAATTCATGATATAACATGTAAAATAAGATGTATATAGACCTCATAAAATAAATTAGGTGCATAACATTACACAAGTCTCAAGGAAGGAAAATTGGGACGATGATTCTTTAATTATTTGGTAATTTGAATCAATAAACATTATTATAGAGATATAATTAGGTATATATGTAAATAAAAATATTTTTTTTGGATTTGAGTCAAAAATATACATTGAAGGTAAATGTATAAACCATATAAATGAAATTGGTAGTGAATAAGCTATGTGTCTCAAAAAGTAATAAGTGAGACGAAAAATCATTAACAATTTCCTATTATTTTGAATCATAAGAAAATATAAAAAATAACATCAAATGGATAATTAAACATAATAAAAAGGATAATATTCATTATATTACATGTAAAATTGGAATTATATACCCCAAATAAATTAAATTATTGGTGAATTGAAATATGTATCAATGAAATTAAAGAGAGTGTAGAAATTCATTACATAATGTATTTAATTAAGTTGTACATGTTCAGAACTCAAATATAAAAAATATGAATATATTATAAATATATCAAATAATCCTAATTATATATATAATACCATATATTATTTTCTAAGGACTTTTTATTTCCCATTTATTAAGCGTTCAAAGTATTTCGAGCCATAACAACTTTGTCTATTATATATGTTTTGACTTATTAATTTTTTATAAACATAATTTGTCAATATTTTAATAATATACCATATTTATAAATGGAAATAATATAATCTACCTTAATTATATTTTTATTTAGATTAATTCATATGATTCAGTGATAGAAATGAAAAACATCGTTAATAGAGATTGTCTGTTATACATATGCATGAATGATGTTACCATTTCATTGATGGATTGAAAAAATAAAGAGAAATTATGTATTATCATTTAAAATCCCCATAATTTCATAAATATTACATATGTTAATTAAACCCATCAATATTACCATTCATATAAATCATGAGTCAATCAAATCGTTTTGTCAGCTAGTTGTCCATCACACAAAATAACGTCGTTATCTTATTCATACAAAATAAATCATGTAGGATTATGTTATATAATTATTATAGAAGAATAATAGTATAATAAATATCAAATTTAAACAATAAATCCTTAATTTTTCATAGAATTTATATATGTTAATTGAGAATTAATGGCATCTCTTCACAAAGAGGTACTCCGTCAAACACATGAATGATGATTTCATAACCCATTATATATTATTTTATATAATTGTTAGAAATTATGTTAACCTAAGAATATTTAATTATATAAATTTTAATTATTTTATTATATAAAACATTTATAATAAAAATTGAATTTGGTGTAGTGATAAATAAAATAAAAATTCTCATTTATAAACATTCTATATTTTTCAAGCATCCAATTTATGGTTTCCGCAAAGTCCTTTTAATGTTGGATTTATATAAAAGAAACTCTTTTTAGTATTATATTATGTAATTTTGAAAGTGAATAAAACAAAAAGGGTTTTAGGGATTGAAGAATAGATGGGAATGGGTGGAATTTTACAGGTGAGGTGAGTGGTGAAATTTTATAGTTTTTAAAGGAAACATTTTTCAACATTTTTCAAGTTAGAGAAGGTCTAAAAATAGTGTATTATGGATCCTTAATTTTTATATGTTCTAAATATATACATAAAATACATTTGAAGAACATTTCAATGTAATTTTATTGTTTATTTTTTGTGTTAAACTCCCCGATAAACCCAATTTCACATTAACCACGATAATTAATTTTTTTCTTTCACTATTAATTTTCATCATAAATTATGTTTAAATTTTCATATTATACAAATTATTCTGACTCAAATTATTGGATCCATTTTAAAAAATTCTATTCATATAATTGGAAGAATTTAATTTTAAATTAATCATACACATGTGATGAGAAAAGAGGATATTAATTATAAAATGTTCAAAAGTTTACAATGTTTTTATTTCCAAATTAAAAAGGATGAAATGGGAAAATAGTATATATATTAAAAATAGATTCAAAATTTAACTAATTTCACATTGAAACATATTTAAAATAGAATCTATATTTATAAATAATTTCAACTGAAAAACAATTTTCAATTATTTTTTTGTATTTTCAATATTCATCAAAAAATGTATCTTTTTGTAAAAGTACCAAAAATAAATGTAATATAATTTTATATTTATGATTTAAAAGTAAATTTTTTCCATAATATGTTTTTAAAACCCATAAAATCTAATTTTAATATATGTTCTTCAAAAGAGATTAAACTAATTTTTTGAAAAATATTTTTTTAATAAAAATATGGATTTATTTTTATAATTGGACTATAAATCACAAAAAGTTAATGTTAAATATTATATTGAATATATGATATTTATATTTCATTAATATAATTACAAAAGGAATTTTTTTTTATGATTTATAGATTTAAAATAGATCTGTACACACAAAAATATTTTTTTCATGAAAATTATATTTTTTATTTTTTAAAAAAAGATTTAATTTTCATCCCGAATTAACTAGACACAATATATATATATATATATATTTCATATTTTAGAGAATTTTATTTGTACCGTCCATTCCAATATCTATTTTTTTACAATCATATTAAATAATAATATTTTAATATAATGGTACAGTTCGTTTAAACATATTATAGCATGAAATTCATGATAAAAATGAAAAATTGTGTGGGACATGCCAAACATTAGTTTTTACAGTAATTAATGATAATGTAAATGTTTCATGTAATGTAAAATATCAAAGACATTAAATATAGTTGAAAATATCAAGTAAGAAAATCTTATGGAGTTACACTAATGATGTTTCCATAAGCATAATCCTAAACCTCATTAGTGTTGTATTCATGGACTAGATAGACTTTGGGGCCTTCTCCCAAATCAAGATGAATAAAATCCATCAGTAAAAAATGGCATTGGAAGTAGTGGTGTATTTTTTTTCCATGAAACTATCGATGATAGTTTGTTCAAGAAGTAGATGGTTGTGATGTCAATGGGATAACTAATGAAAATATTGAAATAAATGTAGATTTTGATTAGATTAACAGAGCAAGAATAATTCCATATTTATAGTAAACATACTTGTGGGATATCTAATTAAAAATATTCTGTTTACCTCAACCCAAACCATTATTCTATTAAAAAAATCATTGTGATATCATTAGTAAATTTTAGAGATATTTATTCACATGAATTTTAATTAATCCCATTTAAACAGATTCTTATTTTCTTATGGTTTCAATATAGTGAGCCCCTAGGGTCGATATCATAAGGAGTAAAATCACAAAAACTATTGTTTTGTAACCATGTTAATTTTGAAATATACAATAATTAAAATAGTTTTCTATAAAATTTATATTCATTATTTAAATATCATCAAAATTAAAAATATAAATTCAAATTAATTAAGAAATAAAGGAAAATGATATTAAGAAGAGAGTTGTTTTCTTGGAGTTCATGATGATTCTATTATAGTTTTACAAAGAATAATTTTTAATATTTTATCCAATGTTGAGATCAACCCAATCACTAAAAAAAATTCCATTTTTATTAATATAATCCTTTACTAAACCTATACATGTGGTATAATCTCCCTCCCATCACCACAATGATGCAACACCAACAATATCTAAGAATAATTATGATAATTAATGAGTTTAATAACAATGCACGAGAAGAATATCATAATATTATAGAATGTGTTGAAAACCCAAGACCAAATATGGTTTCAGTACTATTTATATTCATTGAATATAATAAAAGATATGTTAATTCACAACAATATCAAATCATAATCTACTCCCACCCCCACCCCCTAAAAATTTTATGAAGATAGTTGTCCCCTTTCAAAGAGTTGAGAAGGGGAATCGCGTGTGAAACAAATAATGAAAGCATCAAAATAAAATAAGAAAAGGTGAGACTAATATAAAAGTAAAATAACTAAAAATGTTACATTGAAAAAATCATAAAAAATTCCAAAAATATGTCATCAACCTATTTTCAACATTTAATGGGTGAGTAATTACATAATTATAGGTAATAGAGATGGATATTTTTTTTAATTCCATATTCTAATAAGTAAACATTATTAGAAAAATAAATATCCTAATATATATATATATGTTGAATTCATGAATGTTTTTTTCAAAGATATCATTTTTCATCCCTCAAATCATCATCATTTTTTCCCATGTACTTATGATATAATTATAGCATCATTAAAGAAAACATTTGTATTCTACAAGACTATATAGATTCAATGAATGAAATTTAATCATTTTTTTTGTATTTTAATGGATATAAATTAGATTATAGTCATCTAAAACAACATTCCCCAATGAATTTATCATCATCCAAAACAATTTTATCCTCTTTAATGACCTATTAAATAATTTCTTGTCTAATAATTGAGGATAATATTTCGATCATTGCAGTTTCGTTGAATAGTTATTCCTTGAATTCTCACGCATCTCTGACCATAATAAATTGTGGACCACAATTTATCTAGAGTCATTAAATATTACAAATAATATATTCTAAACTGGGTTCAAATTTAATTAATTTCCATTTATGTGGTGTAAATTTTATTGTTGAATTGTTATGGTGGGACACATCCATTTCGATCCACATTAGCATTGACTTCGGAGTCGCTTTTCATAGCTAACCTAGAGAATCCATATTTTATTATCCCAGTGAAAAATGTAAATATTTTATTGAATAATGTTCCAAAAATATCTGAATGAATAATTATTCAAAAACATATTTAATGAAATAATAGAAGAGTTGTCATAAAATAGTATGAAATTATTTTCCAAGAAAGATTCAACTCCATGAAAAAAATTTATTTTTAATATATATTTTAGTAAATCATAATAATGTAATATTTAACAAAAAATTAATATATTATTTTAATTTATTTATCAACCCACTCACACATCCACATTTGTCACTCCAAGGAAAAAATTATATGATATTCAAATTAAATTCACTGAAAAATCAATAGTGTGGAAATTTCCATGATATTTATCAATATAATATTGATAATGTCTCCTTTAATAAAAATAATTCCCTTAATTTTCTTATTTAATATTTAAATTTCTAAACCTCAACAATCCATCCTTGGCACAATCACAAAAACCTAAATTTGAAATTCATGTCATGCTTCACTCAGAAGAAATTAAACCCTATCTTATAATCAATCCTAGAAAGTGAATTTTTTACAATAGGATTTTGAAACTACCCAACACTCAAAAAAATGAGATATAAAAATTATAGCAATTATGGAGGATTTCATAAGGACAGTTCTATGTATAGGGGTTGGTGGGTAATAATAATTAAATGTTTTTGGATAAAAACTGGTGGTTAAACTCAAAATTACTAATTCATGAATATTCTAGTGAAACACAAAAATGATACTTCACTAAATTCACTATAAATGTTAAATAGAACATTCTATTCTAATATAACTGGGCTCATGAGTAAATTAATAAATACAATTAATTAAATTATCATAATTATCAATTTTTATTTTTAATTAATTTTTAAAAAGTTTTTTAATTTTTATCAATATTTTTATTGTGTTCTAAATTTTCACTTAGAATAAATACCACACCCATCACCTAATCTCATATGATAGTAAGAAAATTAGTTTGAAAATGGTTATTTTTTATGTACCTAAGAAGAAACCCATATGTTTGTTTTTTTATTTTAGTTTATTTTTTTTGAGAATGAGATGAAACAAATGAATTATAATGAATATTTACTCACACCCTTATCATTCTCTCTCTCCAAAAATAAAAATAATGAAACATACCCTACAGACAAATTTTTTTTTCATTCCATATAAAACACACAAAAGAACCTTCCCCAACATTCAAACATTAAATATATCTATGAAAAAATTAAAATAGACATGGTAGGTAATGAAAAATTAGATTGTAATGTGGCATAAACCAATAATTCAATTCACAAATTCTGAGGGATGAAAATTGATTGATATTAAAGGTATGTATTATGTTAAAATATAGTTTTCCATAAATATTCCTCCACCAATTTAATAAAAATTTATGAACATAAAATCATTTGAATAATACTTATTAAAATATTTAGAATGCAGACATATTCAATTTTCACTCAATAAAACATGGTTATTTTGAAGAATGAATCTAAAGGATTAAGAATACATCACAGGATAGGTAAAAATATTTTGAGATAGTGTTTCATGTACATGGTTTTTAAAAATAATTTAATATTATAAAAATGGTGGAATGTAAAAAACTTATAAAATTATCCACATCATAATTAATTTTAAATATATTTTATCCAAAATTTAAAAATCTCTATACATTTAAATTCAGCAGAGAAAAATAAAAATTATTATTCAGTAAAGAAAAAATTCATATAATAGTTAAAAATATAAAATTAAAATACATTGAGACTCTTTAGTATGTTGAACCCCCCCATATACATATAACTACAATTCATTAATTATTAATGAAATAGTGTAAGAAAAAATACCATTATGTGGAAATATACCACTAAAATATATTTATTTTAAATAGTAGTCTTGATTTTAGATCCATACTAATATGACATAAAATCTAAAAGTATGTAGAAAAAAATAATATAAATTTTTTATATAATCTAAAATCAATAAAACTATATATAACAAGAAACATGAAAACGGTTAGAACATGGTATATACTCCCAAGAGGGTGCTAGTTTTTGACAGCCTCATGTTAGATGTAAATGTAGTCACCAAAAATTAGTTTTTATATGTGGATTTTTCTTATTTAAAAAACCCAATTTCTTCATTCTATGTAAACTCTTTCACACATTGTTTAGAGACTCTATTGATAGTGTAAAACAATTTCTTCCCCTTGGAAATGTAGTAAAACTAGTATGGTGGGTAAAAACCTATTAATGGGTCCTCCCCATTTACATTCATCACTACTTCTACAAAATATTAAAAATCATATAGGTTTGGTATGAAAAGTGATGATTCAATATGAAATTCAAATGTATAATCATTTAACAGTTCAATTTGATAAATATTAAAATTTGAATAATTCAAATCCTCATGTTACTTTTGATTATAATAGAAATCCATGATATATTTAACATCCAAAGGAACATATTCATCACTTAATTATAAAACCATATTCTCCTAAATTATGTCATAATTATCCTTATAATCATCACTATCTTTGGAATGAATAGTTATTAAAACAAATAAAAAAAATTCTTGTTGTGAATTGGCTTGATAATAACAAAAAATAAAAAATTGGGGAATTGTATATGAGCCTCACACCCTTTAACTGAATATCATTAGGTGTTTGTTCCACTTGGATGGACAAATGTAGGATTGAAGAAATTTTTAATGAAATTATTTATGTATTTCAGTTTATAAATCCATTATATAATATTCAAATATTTTAGGGATAATCTTTTTTTATTCCTGGAACTTCTCTTGAGAGAATTCATGAGAATATTATAATAACTCATCAAAATACATGGAATGACTTTTAAAATTTTATGAATAATGACTTAATTGAGGTCCCAAATAAACTATTTTAACTCTTCTTCCCTATAGGTTTAATTTTAAAACCATATTTCCCATTTTAATCAAAATTTAACTGTTTTATTTAATAAATTGAAGGCTTCATCATCATTGAATTTCATTTAGATGATATTTTTTGAAAATAATGATGTCTATATTTATTTAAAAAAAATATTGTATTCATAAGATGCTCCTCTCAGGATATGAGAAAATTTGGTGTATGAGAATTGGAATCAATCCCATATCAAAATTTTTTATTTTCACAAGGATTCAATAATGTGATACAATAGGTTTTATCTTTCAAGGAAACTACTGACATAGATTATTTATTCAATTGCCATGATTATATTGAAATATATATTATTAAAATATTATTTTTTATAAAATATTCATGATATATGTAAAAATTATTACAAATAAAATAATAGATGCACAAAAATTGAAATAATAAGAGATAAATTTATTAATAATAAAGGGTTTTCTATTAAGAGGTCACAATTATATTATCTATGTTTTAAAAATAATAATAGTTTTCAATATTATATTTAGTATTGAGAACATCCCTATAACTTGAAACCCTACTACATAGATTATTATTACCCGTCACTGAAACTCTTCATGTCGGATAATCACCCCCAGATCTCCACTATAATGATAAACCGACCCTATACATTAAAAATTATGATAATTAAGGGGAGGTGAAATGATGGATGGGAAAAAAGAAAACAATTTTAATGAATCTGGGGAGAAACTTACACAAAATCTAGTTTCATTTCTTATAGATGTTTCTAACGATAATAATAACATATTTGGAAGGGAAATGAAACTAATGAATCCCTTCTTCCCCCTAAGATAATATTTTTGTCTATTTATCTATTAAAATTGATTTTATATGGATTATTTTAAGGGATTCAAAACAGAGATAATTAAATGAAAATAAGAAGTTAAATAGTGAAAATAATATAAATATGAAATAAAAAGAACATTTAAGTTATAAAAAACATAAAAACCCAAATAATACATAAATACCAATTTTCTCTATTAAATTTTTGAGGAAGTACCTATTAATAGTCTAGGGAGGTGGATAATCTTCCTCTAATTTTATCCTCTAAAATTATACTAGTTTTCAGACCAAAAAATAGATGAATATAGACATGTTGTCTTTAAAAAAATTATTCTTCTACAACTATTATTTTCCCACACAATGTTTCAGATTATTTTTAAATTTATTTATGTTATTTGGATAAATAATTAAAGGAAATAATATTTTTATAATATAATTTATAAATTCAATATATCTAATATCCATAAAATTTTAGATATTTTAATGGTAGAATAGGGTAATTTATTCTTCTTTGAACGTTTTTCCTAATGTGTTGTGCATATAAAATATCAAATTAATTCGTCTTTAACATTTTTTAAAGGAGTTTTTAAAATAAATGAGGATAATATATACAAGATGTTATATTCCATGAATTTGGTTGAATTATATAAAAACACATTTTTGACCATGATAGCCATCGAACTAGAAGAATATATAGTTTAATGATATTTTTTGAATAATTTTTTCTAGCTTCTGTCAACATTTCAGGCAAATCAACATATGGGGTAAAAATTATATCGATGATTTCTAATAGTGGGACCTATCCAATTGGATCAACATCTACATTGATTTTATGAAAACTTGTTACACCTTAAATGATGGATTAAAATTTTATTATCCTAATAAAAAATATAGATATATTTGTGAAAAATATTCACGTAATATTTCATGGAATAATTCACAATAGATTATATCTTACAATAAGAATACATTAGCTCTATTACACATGTAAAATATTATTTCCCATTAATATTTATACCTCTTAATGAAATTATATTTTATTTATAAAAAAATAAAATAAAGAACAATGAAGTATAATTTAATGAATTATTGTAATAAAATATTCAATTAAATGATGGTTAATTAGACATAGGTCACTTGTTATGTGGAATCATGAAACTCAAACAATCCAATGTCTACTTGTTCGTAAATTCAATCTATGAAAAATATTTACTTTCTTGTTGTTACCATGGATTCAGTTGATGGGAAAATGGTTTTTATAATTCATCATCAATTCTTCTAGTCTGTGATATTTTGAAAAATCATTTCTACTAATTATATGGAGGGTAACATATGAATTAACATACATGAAATATTAGACCATGTTATTTCATTATTCAATGGGAATATAGGCGTCCTAGCCCTGACATCATCCTTAGGAAGTGTTCTAAAACATAGGATGTTCTTTGTGAGGCCGGATTCAAAGAGGATTCTTGAATTGCATTGGCTGAGGGGCCTGCGATTGAAGATTGGTAGCCATATTTTCTCTAACTAGATTATGAAATGGAGATGAATGATGTAACATGGAAGAAAACTTATAAGTGTACTACATGGATTTATATAAAAAATTATCTTGCTTAGTTAATTTCAAAAATTATCCAAGACAATTTAGGGATATAAGGGTTGGAACCATCTCATCTCAAAATATTTTTGTGGACATCCCTAATAACTGTTCTTAAACATGTTTCACATCATGAGAATAAATCAATATCTTCAATTGGAAAATAAATTTAGATAAATGCACATTATACCATTTCAGTCTATTAAATAGGTTGTTGAAACTTGTTTGGGGAATGGTGGAACTAAACTGGTAGAGAAAACTCTCTTATAGAGCTGTCTATTTGTGGATGGAACTTGAGGCCATATAACTGTAATAGAAATGGTATGTTCCTCTATGTTTGAGGGAAAACAATAAAATATAAAAAAATTTGGAGTTTCTAGACTCATTGAAAAATATGAGAAAGGGAAATACAGAAGTTTATTGGGATCACCATTACCATTCAAGTATGTCAATCTCCAGTTTAGAAAGTATAGGTTTAGAGGAGTATGTTTGAACACATCATACATGGATTCTTTTTAAGCTGGGATGGGGTTTATTGCATATTTATTACCTCAAGATTAGTACTATGAGCACTTATCACATCGATGTGGTTTGATGTTGTGCATCTACCCCCAGATTGTCTTGATAGCTCACGTTATAAAAATATCATGGATTCGAGGTGGGAATTCATGTTTGTCAACAATGAAATGAGTAATTCAAAAGATCATGATTTTACTAGGTTGGTAAGATTTACCTGCCTCTATCCTAATTAGATGGGTGGGACCTCCTTCATCAACTATTGATAGTAGACAAAAAAAATTGATTCTAGGTCCCCATTGGGGGAAAGGTTGGATCATCCTATATATCATTCAAATCTAGTAACATTTTACTATGATGATCAATAGATATCCTCGAATAGTTATCAGGATCTATATTTAATGATCCCATTATATCATGTGATTATATTTCTAGAACGATCTTAGAGGGATCAATGAGTTCATTTTCTCATTTACCTATTTCACAAGGTCGATGGATTAAAAAAATCAACATTGTTAGACATCAAAGACCAAAAATATTTATCTTAAGATGAGTGATAGTGACTAAAAAATGGTCTACCAGATACTATGGTTCCCATCATTTTAGATTTTTTATCCATGGTATTGAAAACCCATTTCTATCGACCACGAACCGGTCACCCGAGGTAGTCCTAGACAAGTCCTAAGAGGCATTGTTAATCTACCTGGGAAGGTTACAAGAGCTATGGGATTTAATAGAATGCATCAATGGAATAATTTCTACAAATAACAAAATATAATCTAAACAACATCATGTTGTGCATGAAATTTATCATATAACTGAAACTGAACCGACTGTGATTTTTCAAAACATTATATCATTTACACTTGTAATAAAAAGAGACTAAAAACTGAATTATAAGAAAAACCAAAATAGCCACACTGAACCTGACACCAAATATCACATTCATGTGACCCCGAGGGCCACTCCCTATCCCACCACCAATCATCCCCTAAGGCGACCAAAAGAAATCTAGAACCTACATAAGAATCTAAAAATAAAACTAAATAAATTAATGATTATAAAACTCAATAGGTAGGCCCGAGTAAGTATATCCCAAAATCATATCCTTTATATAAACAATCTTTTATTTTTAGGATTTAAATACAATATAAAAACATATATTTCTCAATATTTTTCATTTTAAAATACCAAGTCACCACACCTTTACCTCACTTTTCAATCATTTCTCATCATGGAGGTTATGTTGTGTTCAAAGTGGAGAAGGAAAGAAAATAAATCAAATGGGAAACATTCGTTTTTAATTTTGATGCTAAATATTAAAAAACAATTGTTCATACACAAAGACCTTATTGTAACATTTTTAAGGAAACCACTCATCATCTATTTCAAAAATAACTCAAAAATCCAAGAAAAAATGATGTAGTCAGATAACGAGGGAAATGGATAATGATAAAAGTGTCTTGTCCACACAGAAATTCCCCAGATCTAAGAGTTGAACCAGAACATACTATAAATGTGACTCATCTTGAAAGAAGTCCCAACTCAATGACGTCATAATTCCCTAATTCATGAGCGCCTCCCTACCCGGCCTAGTCGAGGGGTATAATCCCATAGAAACAATCCCAATTACAAATCGCTATGGGGCCCTAGATAGTACAATAAATTATACTAGTGGAACAAATTTTCACATAAATCCTCTTTGATATACTAGTTTCTCCAGATATATTAGTAACAGGTGTTCCAAAAAAATCAAGAAACAAGTCACACATGTATAGTATCACATGATTCCCTAACAGGCACCACCCATGCCTCCTCAAGGAGAATCATCATCTGTTAACAATACAATCTTGGGTGGAGTCCAAAGGTGAGGAAACTCCTACCTTCATAATATCTAACAATGCAAATGATCCCTACAAGATAGATTTTCCAATGTAACCAAATCATGGTTCTAAATAATCCTTACCACATTTCCTCATATCAAAATATTTTTCAAATATAACCCACACACAAATTAAACCACCAAACATGCCTTTCATGTTAAAACACATTTATAAGGTACAAAGGGGAACATCCTCAAGAACGTAATGGTAGAAACCCATTAAAAACTCTAATTTCCATTTTCATCATCACTAATGTATTTATAAAAAACCATGAAAATATAAATCATTAATCACATTAAATATCCAAGAGGGGAATTTCAAAAAAAAATGGCCTCAAAAATCATTCCATACAATTTGAATTTTTTTTAAAAAAAAATGGAAACTGACTTATATCACATGTTATTTTTATTAAACAATAACATATTCTTATTTATCAATTAAAGGGTGTGATTAAATTAATAAATCATTGTAAACCTAACAATAATGGAAATGAAATGGGGTCCTACCTCAATCAATGAAGAAGCTGTGACTCCTTGAGATTTTATGAGATAGATTATTTTTAATTTATTTGATGTCATATGTTTTACACAGCACCATGATTAGCTTGTGTTATACAAAACACCATATTAGCTTGTAGTTTACGCAACACTATTCTTTTCTTGTGTTACATCGAATTTCATGTTATTTTGATAGAACTCATTTCACGCAACACTGTGTAATGATTTTGTTGAATGTATAAAAGAAATATGTTCAGATCCTGTTCTATGAAAAACCGTTCAATTCATTAAATATACATAACAATTACTTGGATTAAATTACACATTAAACCTTCCTTGATATCTTGAATTGTATATAATACCATGTTTCACTAATCATTAATATATTAGTTAAATATTAATAATTGTTGGAATATAAACATGAAATTATGAAAAGTATTATTCACATTTTTTATTTTATAAAACATTAAAATTCAACTTATATATTTTATAGAATATGATATAATAACACAATCAATTTTTTTGGTAAAATAATAACTTTTTCCAAAAAAATGTTGTTTTCCTTTTTTTGATGGAACAATCATTTTAAATATAGTTTTTACCACTTTTATGTACTCTATTTGAAAAAATTAATGATTACCTTGAAATTGAACATAAAAATTAACTTTTGATGAATTATTGGTATTATTCTGATACAATTATTATTTTAATGAATTGTGAAAAATACAACATTTTAATTCAAAACCACATTTTAATCTAATTTATTTTTAAAGTTAAATTTTTATTTTAATTTGTCTTAAAGTGTAATAGGATTATTATTTTATCATTTAGTCCTTATTTTATCATTGTAATTAATTTATAATTTAAATTGGACAAAAACATCTGTCAATCTGTTGATAGGTTTATTACTCTTTTAAAACCCACTTTTCAGTTTTTAACAACATGAATTAATTTTAAATTAATATCATACAATTATTAGTTTTGATTTATGAAAAATGGATTCCATATATGGAATAAGTGGGTACCAATTATGTTAATTATTGAAATTTATTTTTTTGGGATAATATAAAGAGTAACTATGGTAAATTTGTATATTTAACACTGTTTAAGGTAAATTGGGTAAATTATTGTGAAGAAAAGTATGATATAGAGAATAAACTGGTCCAAAAACCTATCAAAATACTTAGATGAATTAAATTCTACCTTAGACATCTTAGGATCTAAACATAGTCATTTAAGGGAAACTTCGCAATGAAAATGACATACATATTAATAAAATCAATGAATGTGACAAAATGCCAAACTCACATTTCTTATAATTATAATAATATTAGTAAATGGATAAACAGGTTATATCTTCGTACATAAATAGTTCATGGAAATAAAATTGAGTTACCTACATCCTGAGAATTTATTATTAATTTTTAAGAAATTAATAATAACATAAATGTTCTATACATAGATGATGTAAAAAATAATAAATTGATGAGAAATCCATAAAAAAGGTTTTATTAAAATACTAATAACCATAAGAGGCCTAAACACATGAAAAAATAATATTGGTAATGTATATCTAGACCATAATCATCACTGTTCTGAAAAAGTGACCATCTGGATCATTATTGAAGAGATTGTGATAATTATTTTATTTTATTTAACGTTATGTTAATGTTTCCACATTCATACTTTAATAAGTATACAATATTTAAGGATAGATTTTTTCAAAAAAATAAATTCAACTAAATAAATTCATATTAAATATAGTAAATTTATGTTCATTATAGTATTTTATTTAAAATTTGAATTCTTAAATAATTATAATAAATAATTTCACAATATTATTGTAGTGATTATTTTAAGAATAAAGATCTCAAATAAATGTTAATTAAAATACTATTCTAAATATAATTTGTTCTAATTATTTTGTCCAATTAATTTTATAGAATGCCTTGTCCCATTATGGATATAATAAAATATATTTCATTTAAGGATGAAAAATCATCATGATATTTCTAAAAATCCATGAAATGTATATTGTCAAAATTGCCACAATAGATATTTGGTTAATATAATGTTTTATAAAAATATATAAAAATACTAAAAAAATTTAAAAATATATAAATTTTTTTTATAATTTCTTAAATGGTATAAATATTCATTTATTGTATAATTGATACTAAATAGGTAAATATTTTACCCTTTTAATATTGAGAAATTTGTTATGTTAACAAAAATTAAAAAGATTAACTAATTATCAGTTAAAATTATGATGTTTAAATGGACATAAAAACATATCTAACTTTTAGTAGATGATAAAATTTTAATAATATACTATCCTAAATTCTAATATATATCATTTTGGAGGTATTTGGTTTGATCTTTAGAAATATAATATAGTAATATTATTTGGGATTCCAAAAGTGCCCATCGCCTCAATTATAAAATTTAACTTCCTCTCTAAACATTACACTTCATTTTGATCAAAAGAGATAAAAAATAACAATTTAATTTCCCTTATAAACATCCCCCAAAATATTATATGGTTACTGGACTTCTTCAAAGACCAAATCCATTTATCTAAGATTAGATTTAGAGGACGCCCATCGAAGAAGATGTAATATCATTTACCAATTAGTTCGAACTTATTTCTTCACCTACATTTTCCACATGTGTTGATTAATTATAAATTAATAAAAATAGTAATAATTATATAATGAGATGTTATTATGTTTCTTAAACAACCATATTCCATATTTTACCCATCCTATGAAAAATGAAATCACCACACGTGCTTATATACGACTCAACCTCTCCACATCGTGGTATAATCCATTTCCACAACCCCCTTACATGGACGGGTATAATGATGTAATTAATATATATATATATATATTTATGATTAATATAAAATTATAGTTATTTTTAGATATTATAAACCATCCACTTCAATACCATTCAATAATTATGGAAATGATATCGTCGCTCGTGCATGCGTATGGCTTACCATCTCCAAGGTGCGTTATAATCTGTTCTAAATAATATTCAACAATTAATGATTATATATATTTATTGAATGATTAAATATGATATGTATTATAATAACACCATTATTTAAATGATATAAGAATAATTGAAAATGAGGAATATGAATTTAACCGAAAAAACATACATGATAACATAAAGTTGTTAATACCTGTATAACGAGTATCAACGAATTATTACTAACAAAATGATGATAATATTATCATAAATACTATCACAAAATTATTATGACTCTGGAATAAATCAGTAACATTAATTAAATCAGTAAACATGATTTTCTGATCTATACGAATTATATTGGAACTAAGGTAAGGGATAATTTTGCATTCTCATTTTTATCCCAGTTTGTTTATACGTATGTATTTAGATGGGGTAAAATTATCATCTAGGTCCATATATTATAAAAATGTTTTCATAAAATGTTTACTATTATTATATTATTGTTTAAAGTCATTTTTACCCATTTAAGACTTTTACTACATGGTTTGGAAAGAATATTTCTTTCATTTACTATACTTGATACTTTTCGACATTTTTGGAAAAAATACATGGAGAATGTTTTTTAACATATACAAACATAATGGATTTTTTTATAGTTTCATGAAACATTCTAATAATGAAGGTTACTCTAGACCCATTTCATGTTTATTTTAAACTAAATTATTTTCTTTTAAAATTTAATTACAAAATGAGAAAAGAATTTTTTTTGAAGAAGAAAGGAAATTTTCCACTAGAATTATGATCCTGTGTTTTATCAAAATTATTTTCCTTCTAATTTTATTATATTTAAATAATTATTTGTTTCTATCACTATTATTACAATGATTTCATTGTGTTAATAATGGAATTATCTTTTATATGGATTATGCTATGATGGAATGATGTTTAAGAATACCATTTTATTTCTTCGGTTTTGCTATGATGAATGATTTATGTTTTTGTCGAACATTTAAGAATGATTTCATTATAAGATTGGTGGGACATATAAATCCATAAAATGCATTGTGTAATGATTTATATCTCATGAGATAAACATTTATAGAATGTGAATTAAATTTAGTTAAGTAATATATGAATATAATATTGTGTGATCTTAGTTTAGTAATGGAATCTGTACAATATGATGGTATTTGCAGCAATGCATCAGAAACTATGTAAATCATATTATATATCTAATTTTTAAAATTCATTTTTTATATCTATAATATGATATTATGGTCATTCTCATTTATGAATTATGGATTAAAAAATGAAAAAAATATATTTCATGCCTCATGATTTTGATAGTAAATCTTGGTGGTCATGTTTTTACGTTATATTGTTTATGGTTTGTTTTATGTTCACAATTTTACACTTACAGAGATTTTAAGCTCAAACTTTTTATATTTTCTTTCTTCCCAAGATATAAATAATGTTTTTAGTTAGGAAAACTATTGGTGAATATCGTTATGGTATATGTTGAGGATCATTCACAAATCTAGATGAATGGGTTCTGAGCTTCCAAAGAAACTTAACTAATACAGTCTTCGAGAATCTATTTGTGTAGTGTATTAATTATGCTGTAAATGAAATTTAATTTCCTTTTACCTCATACTAGGTCTCTATATTTGGTATCACAGTGAATTTTATGTTAACCTTTTAAAACTATGGTGAAAAAAGTTTAATGATATCCATAGGGAAATTTATATAGTATGTATAGGGATGTCCCTTAGGGTAAGTATAATAATAGGTTATAGTACTATAATTATGGTAACCATCATGAATAACCTAGCGTTAAACCTAATATATTATAATATTTAAAGTACTCCCCCTTGATAAGGTTGTTTTACTAGTATGATTATTTCCTCTCACACTATACTTTTTTGGGTGCTAGGAAATCACTAGATCCCGAAAGAACCATGTTAATGAACAATGCATTGGGAAATGCAGTCATTGTCCTCCTAAACAATGAAATGTTATGGGTGATAGATCAGAAAAACTTATTACAATACTTACACAAGTTGTGAATCATTCTATAAATCCAAGTTATTAGATAAGAGAACAACATTCTACCGTGTCTTTCATGATGCAACACCCACCATCATTCTATTGGTATTCAGATAATTGTGTTCCTGAACAATAGATCATTACAATTGAAAAGATATTTTCTATCCTTCACTATTCAGAACATGAAAAATTTATTTTGGATGTTTATCATTTATAAGGTGAAGAAGTCCATTTATGTACTCTAATTAAGAGCTCAAGGTTTCATGTTGAAATTTAATCCATTTAATGGAATGATATCAAGAAATTGGTTTTTAATAAGTACATCCATCTTATGATTTGAACAAAGATGGAAAATGAGTTCCTTAATCTAATGAAAAAGAATTATGAATTTATTGGAAGATAATCGGTGAATTTTAAAAGACTTGAAAGTTATGCATCAATTTTTATCATCCAACCTGACAATAATATTTATTTATTATTCAGTGGATTAAAATAATGTCTTCGATGGTAATTAGCTATAAGAGACATTAATAGCTATAAATAGATTATAGATTGTGATATCGAGTTATAACTAAAATTTTGTGTTACATATCAATATCATGCTTTTTATATGAAATGAAAGATAGTGTTTGAGGGAAAATCTCGAAACAATGGTGAAACGATGATGAATGTTTCTTTTTTTCTCAGAGTGTGGAATGATGCATGGTGGAGATTGTCTTAAAGGCACTAGAAAATGTTTCAATTTTGTAAAATAAGGTCATAAATAAGTTTAGTGCCAATGTAATGGGAAAAAAGTTTCTTATGATGTGAATAGAGAAAATACTATAGAGAACTCACCACCAACACATCAATGTACAAGTGAAATGAAATGGGTTATTATTCTATCCAATGCCCAGATCTAATGGTTAATGATGATGATCGACATGAAAAACCTATTAATGAAAAATAAAAAGTAAAATCACATGCGATCAATATAGGATATTCTTTGTTTGGCAAAGAAGTAGTGGAATGATTATGTGTTTATGTAAGGGGACTCCAAAATAGTTTTATAGAATATCTTTAATAATATTAGGGAATATTTGAAAATCTATGTATTGGTCCATTATGATTTCCCATAATTATATTGTACTAGTTTCCATAAAAAGTGATTAAAATATTGTTGGAATGCACAATATATGTGCACAATGAAGGGATGAAGAGATAATGATATTTATGATAGTTTTAATGACCTCATTAATAATATAAGGACATGGTGATATCATGGTTTGATAATATATATTTTATGGTATTTTTCTATTTGGAATGATTTAATTATGACATAATTCATGTTTTCACTATGATGTTGAGGTAATTCATGTTATTTTCATATTTTAATAGAATAAATGATTAAGGTATTCACATGTTTGGACTATAGTAACCAGGAAATGGTTACAAAGATATATGAGACAGATGTTATGTTGATTTAGATCACCTCTTTCTAATGCTTAATATTTTATGTTTTTAATGGATTGTAATGTTATCCATTTATATATTGTGTATGTTATTTTACAGTTGTTGTTTGTTAGATTAATGTATTATATCACTATAGGTGGACATTTACATATTTGATAACATGTTTTAACCTTTTTTTCGAGACATATGGAATGACCTATCATTCTATCACATTATCTGATAACACTTCAAGATTGAAAAATCCAAATTTATTTCTTTAAATATAAAATGATGTGGAAATTATTCAGTGAACGTCCAACAATGATATTGTTCTAAAATAAAGTAATTATTTCTCTTCATGAAAAAAATAATAAACATTAGAATAATGATCATAAAACTGATAATTTTATCAAGATACCTAATTATATAATAAATTAGATGGTCCCATAAATCATCGGTGATTTATTTATTTATGGTAGATAACTTTCCCCAAACCATACTCTCTATCACTATCCCTCGATATATGATGGTTAGATTTCTCTTTCGTATCCATGTTTTCATTTCCCACTTATGTTTTCCTATATAGAAATTTAGTGATGAGTTACATTGGGTAACCATTATGTTTATAATTTCTTTTTTAAAATTAGGTTTTAGTATCCATTTTTTACGATGTGGGTTTCCATGAATGAAGCTTTCATGTAGTAATCCATTTATAAGCCCGATAAATTTTGAGGGAGAAAATAAATTTAGGGGTGTAAGAATGGGAAACCCTGATATTTTATGAGATATATTATTTTTAATTTCTTTTATGGCTTGTGTTTTATGTTACACAATGATTATATTATGCTACTTACAATACGGTATTAGCTTGATGTCTATTCAACACTATTTATTGATTGTGTTACACACAATTTCAAGTTCTATTGATTGAATTCATTTCACACAAAATGAAGTATAGATTTTTTTTCAATGTATAAAATAACTATGTTTGGATTATGTTATACACAACAACAATGAAAGATTTCACTATACAAAACAATAACTTGGATTTCATTACACGCAAGTGTGACCTTCCTTGATAGCTTGTGTTGTATGCAATACCGAGTTTCACTAAACCATAATATATCATTAAAATATTAATATTTAATGTGAAATAAACAAGCTTTAATAAATTTTATCAATTTTTTTTAATTTTATATTGCATTATAATTCATCTTATATATTATCTAGAACATGATATAAGAATAAAAACAATATTTCGGATAAATAAGTACTTTTTTAAAAAATATTGTTTCTCTGCCTTTTGATAGTGCATCCATTTTAAAAATATTTTTAAACATTTTATGTATTATATATGACAAAATTATATAATTTTTATAATTATAAAATAAAATTTTACATTTTATTAATTTTTTGTAATTTTATGATAAAATTCATATTTTAATGAATAGTGAAAATACTACCTTTAAATTCCAAAGTACCGTTTCATCTAATTTAATTATATAGTTAGATTATCCATTTAATTAGATTTAAAGTGTAATTGGATTATGGTATTTTCATTTAATCTATTTTTGTATGATATAAGTAATATCACATTTTAATTGGACAAAAACACCTGATAAACTTTTGATAAGTTTTTACTTCTTCAAAAACATGTTTTTTAGTTTTTTACAATGGGAATTAATTTTAAATTAATTTCTTCCAATTATGTGTTTCGAATTATGAAAAATGGATTCCATATTTGGAATCATTGGATCCAAATAAGGTTAATAGATTACTTTTTATGATTTTAGAAATTATGAATAATAATTACGAAATTTGTTTTTAATTTAACGTGCTTAAAGGTAAATCTGGTATATTAGTGTGACAAATAATATGATATGGATAATAAAATGATCCTAAAACCAACCAAAGTAATTTATAATGATTCAAATTATACCAATGAAATATTTGGTTCTAAACGTATTCATTTAAGGTGAACATGACAGGAAAAATGATATAGATAATAAATAAACCAATGAAAGTGAAAAAATTCCAAACTCATAATTCTTATAAGAATACTAATTTTAATATAGGTATAATCAGGTGACATATTCGAACATAAATATTACATGTAAATATATGATATTTTACTACATCATGGAAATTTATTTTTTATTTTTACTAAAATAAAAATTACATTAAAGCCTTATACATTCATGATATAAAAATTAATTAATTGGTGATAAATCTATAAAAAACATTTATTAGAATACGATTAACCAAAAAAAATGAATCAAAAATTTAAAAATCATATTTGATAAGTATACCTAGACCATAAGAATCCAATTTCTGATAATATGACCATTTTGAGCTTTTTAATGTGGTTATCATATTCAATTTGTTGAATTTAAAGTTATGTAAAATTTGTCACATTCATACTTTAATATGCATATCATTTATAATTTTTAATTTTCCAGAATATAAATTCGACAAAATATAGTATTTTGAAAGATAGTAAATATATGTCCATTATAGTAGTTTATTTCAAATTTTATTGTATAAATATTTATATTAAATAATTACAAAATAATGTATTGAATATTTTAATAATGAAGATATAAATTAAATTTTATTATAAATACTTAAATAAATATAATTTGGGATAATTAATTTTTAAAATTAAATTTTATATATGACCATAACCCATTACTGATATAATTAAATATTAATATGAGGATGACACCTTATATTTATTTTTTTACAAACAATGAAATGAATAGTTTCAAAATTGACATAATTGATATTTTGTTAAAATAATGTTTATAAAATAATTGAAAAATAATTAACCCATTTTAAAAGTATAGAAGAATTATTATAAGGTATAATTATTCATAATTATTAATTTATATTATAATTGAAATCAAATAAGTAAATGGTTTAATTTATTTATTTTGATTCGTTTTTGTCACAATTAAAATTATATAGAATAATTACTGTCAATTCAACTAAAAATGATTAAAATTAAATCAAAACGTGTCTAAATTTTTTTGGATGATGAGATTTAAATCTTATAATATTTTAGAGTCAAATATATATCAATTTTCTCTTATTTGGTGTTATTATTCAATTTTTCATTAATTATTATTTTTGAGGTATCCAAAGGGGCCTCACCCACCATTTATAGAAGGGAACTTCCTCCCTTAACACTTCAATTAATATTGAGCCTTCAATATTGACCATACCCTAAAATATTCTCTTATAAAACTCTTTATAAACAATATATAGGTATTTTTCTTCTTTAATGACCAACTCTAGTTCTCTAATAAGAGATTTATAGGAGGAACATTGAAGAGGAAGTAATATCATTTACGAATTCCTTCAAACTACGTTCTTCTTCTACTTACACCTCATGAGTTATTTCATTATAAATTAATAAAACTAGTAGTTATTATATAATTAGAGGCCATTATTATTATTTAATCACCACCCTACAATTTCTACACAACCTATGATAAATTAAATCACAATGCCTTTGTACGAACAACATACCATATCTAAGTCATGGTATAATCTGTTTTTCACCACCACCTTACATGGATGGGTATAATGATTGAATTAATAAATATATATGATTAATGTGAAATTATATAGATAATATGATACTATACACTATCCAATTCAATACCATTCTATAATTATGGAAATTATATCATCCATCGTTGTACGTACAACTTACCATCTCCACTGTGTGATGTGATTTATTATACATAATCTTCATTGAAGAATGATTATATAAATTATTTTAATGAATAAATATGATATATATTATACTAATACTAGTCTCTCAATGATATAACTAAAACCAAAAAATAGGAAGATGAACTTATCTGACAAAATATGCATGAGAATAGAAAGCAATTAATACTAAAATAAGATGTAACAATGAACCGTTACAAACAAACAGATAAAAATATGATAATAAATATTATCATAAAAATAATGATGATTTTGTATTAAATGATTAAAATTATTTCAATAATTATAAAGGATGTTATGAAATATAAAAATCATATCAGAACTAAGATAAGGGATAGTTATTCTAACTCATTTTTTCCGAGATTGTTTATATGTAAGTTTTTACTAGGGGTATATTTATAATCAATGTCCATGTCTTCTAGAAATGTATTTATAAATGGTTTACTAATCAAATATGTATTTTTATAGTCATTTTTACTCATTTTTTACTTGTACTACTTGGTTGGGATGGAATCATCATTTTTTTACCATATGAGTTACTTTTTTCTTTTTCTAGACAAAGTAAAAGGATATTTTGTTTTAAATTATACAGAATGTATAGATTTTTTTATAGTTTTCTAATTCCATCATTACATTAAACATCGTCTACAAAATTTCAAGTTTATTTTCAACTAAATTATTTTCTTTTAAAATTTTAGGGAATTTTTTGAAAATAAAACTTTTTTAAGGAAGAATGTATATTTTCCACAAGAATTATGTTCATGAATTTTATCAAACTTATTTTCTATCTAAAATGATGCTATTTATAAATAATTATGATTCTATACCAATTATTAAAAGGATTTGATTGTGTTAATGATGGAATAAGATTTTATATGGATTATAGTATGATTGAATGATGTTTAATAATCCCATTTTATTTCATGGGTTATGTTATGATGAATTGTTTTTTTTGTCAAAAATTTATGAATGATAGCATTATGAGATGGGTGGTACCTATATCCCCCTCCAATGCATTGGGTGGTTATTTATATAACATATGATAATCATGTATATAAGGGAATGTAAATCTAGTTTAGTAATACATTATTAGAATGACATGTAAACCCATTTCGGTAAAGGGATTTATCCACTATGATGGTCTTCGCAGCAATTCTTTGGCTACTGTAGAAATCATATTATGTGCATATTTGTTTTCAACAATTACATTATTTATTTAAATGTTATGTTATCATGGTTGTATTCATTTATGATTAATTTTTTTATGAAATGTGAAGATTTATTTCAAAAATATATATTTATATATTTAAACATCATGTTCAAGTTTTTATATTCTAATTTTTATGGTTTGTTTTATGTTCTCAATTTTTACCCTTGCTGAGCATTTGAGGTCATCCTTATTTGTTTTCCTTTCACTAGGATATAAAGAAATGATTTTTGTTGGAAAAAAAATTTGGAAGATATTTCTGGGATATATTGAAGATCTTTCACCATACTAGATGAATGTGTTCCAATTTAACCAAAAAATAAACTATTATGGTCATTGGGAATCTATTTGGTTATTGTATTATGTATTCTGCAAAAGAAATTTAATTTCTATGAATATCATGTCTAGGTCTCTAGATAACCTCCCAGAATTGGTGATAAACACTGATCCCAGCTCAATACCACCTGCATAAGCTGAAACCAACTTAAATCAATAAGGGTTAAAATAAAATTTTAAGATCAAACCCATAAAAATCCAAAACCTCACCATGGGAGAACCTCATACCTAGAGGAAGAAGTAATTACCGAAAGAGAAGAAGCTGTCAGATAAATGGGACGTTAGCGAGGTCATGGAACCCAGTGAGGACGCATGATAGAAGGGGTTTAGGCCAGAGAGAGGCACACACCAGAATGGTAAGCCGTGAGATAGATTAGTTGGCATTGGTTTCACATAGAGAAGTGGTCACATGGGCTAGGTGTTGAGCGCCTGAGAGGGGGAATCATGCTGGAGGATCCATTTAGTGAAGAGAATGGGGAACTAGAGCTATGGATGCACATCAGGTGGGGGGGGGGGATTGTGCACTGCACGGTGAGGTAGGGTAGGAGGTTACAGAAGGAAGGGTGGGTAATGAAGAAGAAGGTAAAGGAAAAAACCCCTACAAAATATAATAACCACCCTAATAACATAATTATAATAACATATCTTAATAATAATAATAATATAATAAAATAATGTTAAAATTATTAATATCATTTATTTCATTTTTAATAAAAATAGTATTAATAACAATTTTTTATAATAAATGGGAAAATATTAATTTAAAATCAAAAATGTTAATAATAATAAGAATAATAATTTAATTTTAATTAAAATAAAAATACGAATAATAATAATATTTTATTTACAATAACAAAATTATTATTATTTTGATTCAAATATTTATTTTTGATCAATTTTAATTATTATCTCATTTTCATTATTTTGTTTTAATAGATTTGAATATGGGAACCACTTGGTCTGTGCGTGGCTAAAGAGACCATGTGCGAATAGTGAAATAACTTTTGTCTGATGTCGAGGCTTCCGCATGGGTACCTGAGATATCTGTATAGTCTATACTAACAATGAGATTTATACACACTATCCTACAACCCACAAAAAATTCCCATTAATAATGATAAATAATACTAATAATTTTAATACACATAATAATAAAAATATTATATAATAATAATAATAATTCCAATAATAACAATATCATTACTATTATTATAAAAAATAGTTAATTATATTTAATTTTTCTTATCTTATTTTTACATTAATTTAATTTCATAGAGTTTTATATTAAACTTTTAATTTATTTTTTACATCATAAAAGTTTCACGATGACTAGGGCATAACATCACAGTCTCCAGAGCTTGCTATGCCCATGTGCGAGATGCAACCAAACCAAAAGGAACATTTTTCAATAAAACAAAAAATCGAAATCAAAACTCATCCCAAAACCCCTAATTTCATATCCAATTCCTGATAAATTATAAAATGATTAATTTATAAAAGTCAGTGAGTTCTAATTCCCCTCACCATAACACATTCCAGCCACAGAAATTCACAACATGGTGTAAACCAAAAAACAACACCCCTTCATAGATCAAAGAGATTTTCAAAGAATGATAAATTATGTGATCTCAAAACCATCATCAATGTGAGAGATTAAGGCGAATAATATAATTTTGGGAGACTGAAACAGACCTCCCATTAAGAGCCACCCGCCACCAAAATCATAGACACCAACATTTGATTGATCCAAAAATTCACAGAACATTCACGATGATAAATACATCTCTTAAATACATAATATTTATACCTCATCAAACAAAACTCAAATATTTACCCAGAACAATCATGATAATTCATACCACATATACAGAAAAACATTATAACCACACTCTTACAAAACCATTTGGTACACACATGTCCGAAAATTTATAAAAAAGATGAACCTTGAATTATTTTCATATGAATAAGACCCCCCACCACCAAACTGGTACTAAAAAATGAAACTATAATACTAATATTGAGAGGATTGAATAGACTCCCCCAACATTTTATACAATATATCACCTGCGACGAAACCAGATTACAAACATGTGGAGGCCCAAATGGACTCCCAACCATATGAAATATGCAAACACTAAATTCATTGACACCTAAAATGGGTCTCCACACCATATGAACATCCCAGATTCATTAAATTTGGGACAACACCACACTAAAAAAAACACCCTCACAATGGAGGGGCGAGGATGGGCCTAATTAAAGGACTAATAAAACAAAACATAAACATTCCAAAAAATAAACACACAGAAAAAGAATACAAACCAAGACACAATAAATTCTCAAAAATAGGTCACCCAAGGCCCCCCTATATTTTAGTTATACACTCATTGAAACACTAACACCGTAAATTTAAAAATAAAAGTTAATTGAACATCCTCATAAACAAATAAAAATCATACAGAGGTCATAATTTGGAAATAAGGTTCCAAACCCTCATTCTAGCAAATAGAACCAATTAAAATATAACTGATTCACTAGAGGCCTAACAGTCTCAATCTCCCAATCCAATAATATAAATCATAACAAAGGCATCTCACACTTATGGGGTTCAACTGAACACATGCTAGCTTCACATTGTGACCTATTATTTGAGAATTGATGATTGAAACATCTCATTCCACATAATTAGGATTTCAAAACCCCCAAATAAAAGAACATATCAAAATTTCACAAAATATAATTACATAGAAATAGTAGTTCAAACTGTGTTTGAAAAAAACCATTCATACAACTTAAGGAAAAGATACACCAAAAAAATCCACCATACATGACAATTACGTACAAAGACTCTTAAATTGAGAAATACCAAAAATAGTTCCCAATCATTTCCCTACTATTGAAAACAAGATATAGAGACTTTTGAAGAGTTTGTTATGGCTTCATAGCGATTATTGGAAACACCCCAAAAAATTGATTCATGTTCCCCAGGTTTCCACATGTTTGGCATGTCTTTGGAGATCATGCTCACGAAAACCTCTTATGACTCTAGTTACCAAACTAATGATAGATCAAAAAAATATGATTTGAAGATAATGTATATAGGATCTAAGGCCTCTTAATTCTTCTACCACAACCAAAATCATTAGGCCTCTTCCCATTATTCTTACCGACATACTCTTTGTCACTTCCAATGACCATTGTAGGATTCATTATCCCATGTCCTCCTACATACTTAGCTTTATCATAAAATTATTATGTCACCATGTTAGAGAATGTGTTAAGGATGAGCTCCACCACCTTCAACTGTAGTTCTATATGGAGTCCAAAATCAAATTGTTGGGCTTTAACGAGGTTATATGAAAAATACCCTTAATCCTACGAAACTAAATCAAAAAGGTATTTATATAATTCCAAAATTGATCCAATACACTACAGAAGTATGAATATATTCATCTTCTTTCTATGAGTTTTTTTCATAGAGATATACAATTGGATGAACAATGACCTGAAGAACCCCCATGTAAGATATTCCAAAGGAATTCTTCAAGACATAGACTACTACTATTTTATGATTGACCTTTGAGCATAAATGTAGGTAACATTACCTTTAATTTCTTCTGTAGAACAAGGAATCTGATTTGAATTTAAATCCTCTACATCCACTCTTCAGCTTTGATAGGATCCTCTTGAACATAAATGAGATGAGGGTTCATTTTTTTTATCTCATGGATGTAGTCTCTGGTCTGATCGACAAGAGTGTTTTCTAATGGTGAACCACCTGAAGTTGTACCTTGATAATCCATCAGATCTTTTTGGGCACAGATACTAAGAACAAAGAAATAATAAAACCAATCATAATAGATTCATTACTATATTAAATTATACCATCCAAAATACAACACATGACTTTTCAAAACTATTTTATATGATTATGCAAACCCCAAAAAAATTTACAAGTGGAATCTAGAGTTGATGGGTGACTTTTCCATATGGTTGGTGGTAGTATTCCAATTGCACCGCCATCATGAGTAACTATTTAGGACTATTTACTAGATCCACATTTATTTCTAGGACCTATGAGTTCACAGATACAACTATTCCAACTCCATTTTCCTTTCCCAACACTAGTAAATCCACAAGAACAATAAGAAACAAACAAACCCATATATCCCCTGGTAAACCAAGGTTAAAAATGAGAACGAGTTCTTGATATCCTTCATATTACTAAACATCTAGACCTGAAAATCCCACTCCTTCTGTCATGAAATACCTATGTTTGAATGGACTCTCTATAAAGCAAGGTCCACATATGAACCAACCTATTCTATCACCATTTTTTCACGAACCAACCTGACTTGACCCTCAAATTGTCACCCTAGGTGGTCTATGACAAGGACCAATATGCATTCTTGATACTCCTAGGACGATGACATGTTCCATGAGATTAAATAGAGTAAAACAAGGGAATGATTTCTCCAAATAAAAAATACCAAAAATTTAACATAATGATTCCAACCATGTTTTACATATAATAGAAACTGGTCATAATGTTATTTTTGAAAACATTACATCATCTACACATTCAATAAAAAGAGATGGAAAAAATGAATAATTTGAAAAACCAGAACAACAAATGTGAACTTGAGTGAAAACAACCCCTCTATGTGACCCTTTGGGTCACTCTCCAACCCAACAAAAAACATCACTCGAGCTGACCAAAACAATGCCAGAACCTCTATGAGAATCTACAAACATGAAAAAACAATAGGCATGTGTATTAAAAACATGTAGGTTGGACCATCTAATTCTAACCCCTATAAATATCTTCTAAATAAAGCATCATTGATATTAAGGATTGAAATAAATTCTATACAGTTATTTTCTTCTCTAAATATCATTTGAAAATAATGAATAAAAAACCATTTCCATCACATTTTAAAACAAGGCACATCATGGAGGTTGGGTTGAGTTCACTGTAGATATGTAAATAAAATCATTCAACAATGAAACATTCATTTTTCATTATAAAGGTAAATAAGGAAAAATCCTTGTTCATTCACCAAATATTTCTTGAATCCATTTTATATAAAAGACACATCTACCATTTTGAAATAGAACACCTATACACAATAACAAGAAATGTAGTCTTATAACAAGGGAATTGGATAAAAATAAATGATTCGGGTCAAAACAAGAATGCATAGGAACTGAGTGGATAACCATTACATAATATACATGTGACTCATCCTAAAGGAATTCCCTACTCAATTACATCATATCACCCTAACCCCCGAACGTTTCCTTACCTGGCCTTGTTGAGGGGCCTGATCACATACCAGTAAACCCATGTACCACCTAATATAGTCCACAGGCTAGTAAAATAACATTTAATAGTGTGGAAAATATTATAAGAATTATTCCTTGCTATGCTAGGATCCCAAGATATGTTTATATGTGGGTATTTTAAACAATGTTATAAAAAGTCCGACAAATATAATGTCACATTATTCCATAACATGCACAACCCCATCCCCCTCATAGAGTATCTCCTATCATAAACCATAATAACAAGGTTGGATTCCCATGATGAGGACACTGCCCCATTCTTATAAAAAAACCAGGAAAAGACTTCCCTCTATAGGGATTTTCCAATGAAACAAAATCATGGTTCCAAATGAACCTTAATACATTTTTACAAAATGATATATTTTTCAAATATCATACAAAGGCAAATTCAACAAAAAAACACACACTTCATGTGAAGACACATTTACAAGTGATAAGTGGGAAAATCCTCAAGCACTTAGTATTAATTAACCAAGTAAAATCCAATCTCCATTTTCAACATCACCAACATAATTATGAAAAATACAAACCATGCCGCTATAATTAATTAGTCATTTTAAAAATCCATCTGGGTCATTTTATAAAAAAAATGGTATAGAAATATCCTTCCATATCATTCCAATACATTTAAAAACAATAAAAAACTCAATAAATTTAAATTTTTTTACTTATTATAAAAACAATAGATGTTTATATAGTAATTAAAGGGTGTAAAAAAATGGAATAAATCAATATAAACCTAAAAATAAATGAAATATTCAATGGGGTACTAAAACAATCGATGAAGAACCTTGCTAATTTTGTGAAAAACACTGGTAACACCTTAATCAAACCCATGGGAAGAAAAAACCATCATAAGAAAAAAATTATTGAACACACAATTTTAAAATTAAATCCCATGAAATAAAAACTATAACCATGGGAGAACCTCAAACCAAGGAGAGGAAGAAATTACCGAAGGGGAAGCTACCACTAGAGGAAAGGGACATCAGAGAGGACATGGATACCAGAGAATATGTTGATTGATAGGGGATAAAATCGAATAGAGGTGCGCACCAGAAGAGGAAAATGATAGAGAGATATGTCATCTAGGGTTGTGTTTGGGGATGGAGTCATGAGGTATTGGTTTTGCATGCCAGATATGGGGATTCACGCTGCAGGACACGACCATAGAAGAGAGTGGGGTGTTGGAGCTAGGGTTGAACACTAGGTGGGAAGGTTATGTGCTATATAGGGATGTAGGTGAGGGTGGAGAAAAAACAAATGGGGGAGTGTATGGAATAAAGAAACATATAAAATAAAAAAAAACGAAACCCTTACATGAAAAATAAACACTAACAAAATTAATTAATTATTAAAAAAATATCTTAGAAGTATTAATTATAGTACAATAACATACTGTTAAATATAATTTAAAAATTTATTCCATTTTAAGAAAAATATTATTAATAAAATGTTTTTATAATAAAAGTGGAAATAACAGTTTAATTAAAAATAATGGTAAAAATAAAAAAATTATTTTTCATATTAATAAATATTTGAAAATTATTATTATTATTATTAACAATAACAATAATAATATTATTACAATTGAAAAATATAGTTTTTCTCAATTTTTATTCTTATATCATTTGCCTCTTTTTATCCCAATATATTTGAATACTGCAACTATGCAGTCCACACACGACTCAAGACATATTATGTGAACCATGTGGCATCTACTATTATCTATAGAGTCTGTTGTATGGGTACCCTGGTAGTTTTCAGAGTTTTCGCTAATCGTTCAGTGCCCGCACACTAGCCTAATACCCACCACAACATCTGATTAATAATAATAATTAATTTTAATAATATTAATAAACACAATAAAAACTATAAAAACATATTTCTAATAATAATAATAAACAAAATAATAATAATATTATTAATATTAAAAATTATTTTACTAATAATAATATTTCCATCAATAAATTATCATTACTATTATTATCAAAACAAAACATTTAATTCCATTTTACTTTATATGATTTTATTTTTACTTTAATTTTAATTCATTTTGTATTAAATTTTAATTTGAATTTATTTTTGATAACAAGAAAGCTAAATAGTGACTAGGGTGTAGCTGCACGGTCGTCAGATCGTGATCTTCTCATGCGCCAGATGCAGCCAAGCCCAAAACGTGTATTTTTCAATAAAACTCAAAAATTCAAATAATGACTTATCTCGAACCTTGAAAAAGTTATCCAAATCCAGGTAAATTATAAAATATAGAATTTATATAATTCAGGGTGTGATAATGTTCCCTACCATTGGGATCAAGTTTCGAGTCTTCTGAAGGAATGACCGTGATGACATTTACATTGGTGCGGTTTGATGAGAGAAATCCACCATCAACAGATGGGTTGTCTTGTGGGACCTACTATTAAATTGATATAGGAACGAATTGGGGGTAATCATACTACCTAAATCTCCTGCATTTAACATGAGTTGAATCCATTTCTATGATCTAGTGGAGAATAATTAGTCAGCTGTTATGGGCCTTACAAATCTCTATTGGTACCTATAAGAATCAAGGTGTTGATTCCCTAAGAATGAAATAAAGTCCAAATTTTAGAACTATTAACCAAGATACTAATGGTGTTATTAAGTTCTTAAATACACCATGATATATTTTTAAAAGTAGTTAAACATTGTAAATTTGATTTTTTGGATGCATGATACATGATTCCCAATAAGTATCTTGTGGATGGTAAAGCGTACGATTACATGGGACTAGAACACAATCAGTTAATGGTCGGTGGACTAAATCCCATATTAGATTTCCACCTTGTGTTTTTTTATGGGATGGTAGGGATAATAATTTTCACATAAATAATTTATATATTACATTTATGATGTTATAATGGGATGCAATAAACATCACTTATTTAACAAATTTTCATACAAAGGTGGCATTCAACGAGCTAATATTCCCTGGAATGAGGTAGTTCTCTAAGGATGTGAAAAAATCATCATGAACATGTACATGTAAGATAAGGTAACCATAAACTCTTTTTGGTTGTTACATTCATCAAATTCATGTAGATCAATGTGGTTATCTACATTATTTGATATTGAAAAACAATATCCTCATGACTTGACTATTTCCAGTGTGGAGGGGGAGATGAACTGAGAAGATTGTTGCAGGTATGGGTTAATGGAGGCTCTATAAAAAGAAAATAATTCTTATTCTATAGTATTGTAATGGTTGAGAGATTTTTTAATATTGTTTACCACATCATCGGGTATATTTACCATAAAAAGTCACGATTCATCCCAAAACATGGTTGTAGAGGTTATGGAATTTCCATTGAGTTTTTGTCCACTATAGACCCATAAAAATTATGTATTACATTGTGGTGATATCATTGTACATATCTATATAGATGATTTGTTATCTCTTGTAGTTCGATCCTCTATGGGTAATAGTGGTTTTAGATGTTCATGTTACGATAGATGTCATGGTTTGTGGTCCTATGATAGATAGATTCTTTTATCTTCTAGGATGTTCCATCAGGGTATTGGATGAATTTAATAAATGGAGGACATAAATTTTATATTTTTACATCTTGGGGGAGGGTAATCCGTGAAATAATTAAATAATATATGACGTGCCACCTTGAGAATTACTAATGGTTCCCACAACTTGGATAGTCGACCCAA
Organism: Viscum album; assembly: GCA_963277665.1. Lineage (NCBI taxonomy): Eukaryota > Viridiplantae > Streptophyta > Magnoliopsida > Santalales > Viscaceae > Viscum > Viscum album. Next base: position 1,442,748,321 of record OY728155.1, on the reverse strand, counting down.
CCAACCCATTGGGAACCTGGGGCCTCAATCCCAACAAATATTATTTTTCCCATTCTCATTGGTAGAGATGTAATGTGATAAATTTTTTGAATTATAGGACACAAGGGATATTTACAAATTATATTATTGTGTTGGGATAGGGGCATCCCCCTCCACACACTGCCATCATGGGCACCGTATATTCTAGAATAGGGTTTTCGGATCTGGGATTGCATCAAACTTTTCAGTATCTTGTGAGTCTAACTGATGTTTTAGGTGAAGCTGGATTGTGGGATCCCTCATAGAATACTCTTAGGTGGTGTTTAAAGAAGGTGAAACAAACACATTATCTACCGCCTAAGCGTAGCAGATATAACATTCAGATCGCAATGGGGAAATATTGTTTACATCATATTCCATGTAAATATGGGGTATTTACCCTACATGATACATGTTGAAGATGATGATTTTGTGGTATTTAAGTCTCTATTTATTCACAATTCATCACATGAGTGTGGATGACTCATTTCATCCAATTCCAACAGACTAGTGTCATGGTAATCCAGACATGATTGATCTCAAATAGAAGATGAGACGAGGAAACCCATGAGCATGGGTAGATGTGGTCATCAAATTAGTAGTTGCATTTTATAAGAACATCAGATGATTTTATCTTCATCAACCATGCCTTTAGTGGAAGGTTTTCATGAATATCTCGAAGTGGTTTCCATTATTAAATATAATGAAATTTTCCAATTCATTTCTAGTTATGGTGATGTCTAATATGCCCAAAAATAAACATCCTCTATCCAAAGATAGTGAATGGATTCATTTCAATTATTCCAAAAAAATGTTATAAATAGTTCTCAGGCTCTCCATGTTTGAGGATAAGAGATTCACATATTTTTAAAAAAGTAAATAAAATTCACTAGGTTTCTCTCATTATAGAAAATCTATGTTTATAGGATAATCGTGATCATTATTCCCCATACTTGTGGCTTCCAATGGTCGGTAACCATCACCACCATGGATGATAATGTTATATACATGATTAGAAATGAATAATATATTATCACCCTCCTATCCATGGATTCCTCATGGGAGTTAATGACCTAGTTTTGGTCTTTATTATAGAACTAATACATGTTATTGAATCTCGTTTATGACACCATCGTCTAGTGGGAACTGGTTAATTTATTTACTTGATGTTGTAAGAGTATATATAACAGGGTTTGGATGTATTGAGGAAATCAGGACTATTTGGAATATATTATTCATTGAGTTTCATGAGGAAATCTTATATTCCTAATATAAGGTGTCTTAGATTATTAACCTGGGGAAACCCATAACTGTAATGGGGAAACATAAATATATGGCATAAGGAATCCATGTCTTATTACTCCAGTATTCTTATGATATTCACAAAAGGATAATATTGTTTTTTATCATAGAAAACATACGCACTTCACACTTGAAAACTTATGATCATTACAGAATGAGTCTAAGGATTAACTCATATTGAATCTAGTACTCATCAAACCAGGTATGATATTTTTCTCACAAGATATGGAATGTTTTAATAAATATTATTTCAATTATATATAGCCTTGTTATTCTCATAATTTAAGTAATATCATTCTTTTCATTTGTGGTAGTGTCATGTGATTGTTACAAAGGATAGAAATGAGGGATCCCATGATCATAAAAAGGGTCTTATTATAATTTTAAGGAAATGAATCTCATTATAATCACCTTAGGTAGAAAATCACGATGTTTAATTTACTGGGGGAAATGATTTCTTAATCTCATCACATAGGATTCATAGGATTTTCACATAAGGCACCCCATGATCACCACCTAGGATGGGATTTTTGAAGCTTCATGAATGGTCATATGTTTATATTTGAGTGATGGTTCTCATAGAATCATAGATCAATTGGTGGACACTCCCATAAAGGGTAAAACATACAAGTATAATCATTAGATTATTATAGATTTAGGGTTCCCATGGTTTAAACTTTAGTAGGGGACATTCCCAATATTTTCACATCAAATATTGGTCAAAGCATTGGTCAAAGTAATGGGGGGATTACTATTTCATAACTAGAAAATTAGACTATCACCAAAGTTTAAAACTATAGAAATAGAGCCCAAATTTGTGGACAAATTCTTCATCCTTGATTTTTGAAATCCCTATCCACTATCGTCATGGCAGTGTGGCCCAACTTATTGACACTCTTTAAACCGGAGAAATAGGTTGACTGTTTCCACAAATCGTCAAACTATTGAAATATGCCCCATAATTATCCAACATGGTAGATGATATTGGGACATAATTTAAACCATGTATATATACCAAAAATAATATGTCACCACGCGGATTCAATCTCTATACCTCGTCTATTGAATTCATCCACCTAAACACTTCACCACCCCAAGATTCTGGTTTATCAAAATAAAAAATGTTATATATATTATTAATAACTATGGTGGTAGCCTAGAAACTATGGAAATTGATATTTCGGTAATATTTTAGGTATTTATTGATTTATCCCTCTCTAGGGAAGGAGACCTATAGCCACAGTTTTGAAAATTGTGTCTATATCCCACAAAAAAAGTCGTATTACCATTATTGTGGAAACCATTTCTATTTTTACAATGTAATAGCATAATGTTCTACTTCTGTTTCCAAGGGTAATTTTGATTTATGGGACATTTTGTGTTATCTAGAAAGATTATTAGTCTTAAATGTTTTTAACCACCAATGGGGTGATATGTGAATGATATTATAATTTCAGTGAAGTCAAAACCACCTCTAACTCCATTCCCGCCAATGGGACTTGTGTTTATTGGGATATTGGGATTTCAAGATTATACATAGAAAATAATACTATCTCTCTATAATGATACATTGATAAAAACATATATCTTCTTATTGCATATTTTATTGTCACACAATATTATCATACTACTTAGTTTCACATCCATAGGTATGGATTCTTGTTTCATGGAAGGGGGAAAAAGTTATAGTAGCATCATTATATATGAAATATACCTAGATGAATTGGATATCATCTAATTCTCATCACATTAGGCAAATCATACTCATCAAATGAGGAATCATATTCTCTTCATATAGGGTGTCACATTCTCATCACATAGAATATTTCTAATGTTTAAATACTTGCGTCGGGGATGTTTTTATATATTTTAACATGTTGTGAATTGGATATTGGTTCAATAAATTTTCGTTTCCTAAAACACATGCATAGTTGGGGACATCACCTAAAGATTCACCAATCCAATTAGTATTGGTGGAGAGAAGGATAAGGGGATCCTTATTTTACATAATTATGGTGATGATGGCTATCATTTCTTATTGATTCTCTAGGGGGGATTTCATGCTCTGAGTATAAATTCTCTTAGGGATAATGTAGTATGAAAAGAAATATTTGTGGTAGCGTGAATAAATCATAATTTTAATATACCTATTATTAATAGAATATTTAAATTGGGAAAATTGGCATATTAACTTATATAACAGAGTGTGAATTATGGACCATTATACTGGTAGTGTGCATGGAGTTTTCATGAGTCATCCTGGTTTCAATGGGAGAAGGTCTTATGACTACTCAACTGGAATATAACTCTGTTTCGTAGAAAGAGGATGAAATTTTTTTTCCTAGAAACTATTTTTTGAAACATTTAATTTTCAAAAATCTCTACATTAATGTGAATCATGGGATTTAGCATAAGTGTGGGGAATAGATTTACAAGCCATAGTTGTGTTAAACATATGTAGTTGTTTGAAGCATGAATTTTCATAAAGGAATGATATCTTGTGTGGAAAAACCTATTCATCAAATGGAGTTTCATAAAATTATATCTAACATAAGTAATTGTTATTTAGGTTTAATGAAATTGTTTTCATGGTGGTTCACTACTAGTGATAATTAGTGTGAGGCTCTTATTACACAATATTGTGGGAAAATATGTGCAAGATAAGTGTTTACCTCTTTAGATTCCAAATTTTCAACTCAAAAAATAAGGATTGATACTTATTTTATAGAATATTTTTTCCGGAATTGATTCTAGGACATTCACAATAAATTATTTTATACTAAAATAGATTTTATTATGCGTGATTGATGATTGGCGCTACTCTGATCCCATCCCACACAACTATTATTATGTGAGAAACTCGTTCCTTTTTAGGAAGGCCAAATGGGACATCTGTTCAACTCTTCAATTTTACAATTCATTTATTATGATACATTAAACAATATATAGTTTCTATCAAGAACTAGGTCATTTTTACCCGGAACCCATTACCTATGTTGATTCTTGGTGTGGCCTAATGGGTGTTCATGATACACATAGTCCGGAAAGTAGTTCTGGGCATCAATAGAGTACAAAAAATAGAACAATTTTTCCCAATAAATAATAAATAAACAAATAGTGGAATAAAACCAAATAGACAAATATTTAAAATGCAATTGAACAAGACAACATTTATAAATGAATCTGAAAATACAAAAAAATAGCACAACAAGAACAACCGAACCTAACAACCACACTATCTCAATGTGTCCTCGTCGGTCACTCATCAAAAAAATTTCTCCTATCACCAAAGGTGAAGAAACTCAATATGGAACCTATATAATAGTTTAAAATAAAAAAAAACTATATTTATGAGTTATGAAACTAAATTGGCTTTCCCAATAATCTATTCCCATTGCACATCCATTAAAATAAAATAATAATAAATTTAAAATTTGATGTAAAATATATCAAAGTATTATTTTTCACAAAATTTACTTAAAATAACTTAGAAACACATTTCCCTTTTTCATTTCTATATCTAGGTTCAATTTATTAGTGCAACATTGTTATTTTCAAGTGTAAAGTGGTGTGTTAAAAATTATGATTATACGAGGGATAGTGAAACAAATTTATTTCGAAAAAAATTTCGAAACCTTATTAAATTAAACATGTAACTTTATAAGAATTAAATTACACAAGAAGGAACTTTATTAATCACAGAATATGGGTAATGAAAATAATCAGAAATGTATCACATTTATCACTGCAGGAAACTAAGATCCAATAGACATGGGTAAACCTATGATATGATGAATAATATAGAAGATATGAATACATGAGACCCTAGTCTTGGTAGCATTCCACACATGAGGAAATCAAAACTCTAAATTTTCTTAGCCACCATAACTCCATACAGGATGAGGGAAAATCCCATACCAATAAATGCAAATATAACCACCTACTCTGGGCCACTATTCAGTATGAAAACTACCAATGAAACTATCAATATTAAAAAATTCATTCAATATGATAGTTTCCCATGTATCATGCATATAATAGTGGTGAGCCAACTGATTCCCACTATGTATCCAATCATAAGTATATATAAATAAATCAACCATAGTTATCACCTCGATCTGGCCCAAGGGACAATCTCATGCCATTCAAATAGTAGAACAAATAATGTCTAAAATAAGGAACTCTAATTATTAAACTCAGGGATTCCATTGCAATAATATCCCATCAATTATACACAAAAAAAGTCATGAGAAAAATATATTGTCTATTTTCATAATAAACACTATCATCATTTTCACAGTGTTACCCAACACGCCTTTAAGAATTTCAACACACTAACTTAAATAAATATTATGAAATAAACTATTAATAAAAATGTGTAAAAACAAGAGTGTTACAATTAAAACATTTAAATTAGTTCCTAAAATCATTCGAGTAACACATTCAGAGAACCACCATTTTTATAAAAATGCCAAATTATCCGTTCACCGGTAGCGCATACCAAAACTATTTAAAAATCGACACAAATTTATTTATTAAACAAATACCACATTGGAAACCATATGAGGACACCACCATATCATTTCACATGCATCCAACATGTTAATAAATCCAAAAAATATATTTTATAACACACTCAATCAATTAAAGAAAATCAGGAAACAAATAGCACATTGGACAAGAAGTATTTAAAAAAAAATCAATTTGACATCAAACGAGGAATAACACACCAATTTTGTGAACTAATTTTATTCATGATTCTGATTTTTTTATAATTTATAAACAATGTAAATAAGCTAATAAATCATTTTATCAAACAAGGGGTGTGACCATTAATAATGAAAGAATGCTATTTTTTAGAAAACTAGGAATAAAGTACAATTTTGCATGTAAAAAATGTAAACTAGAGGTTTTAAAACAAAACATATCATATATATATGATTTATATAGATTGAAAAAGATGAATCATAAATTAAAAAGGCATGTTAATTGGAAAAACTACCACAAATCCATAGAGAACCAGAAATGGACTCTTGAATTTATCCTTTATGGGTTCCAAAACCCTAAATCTATGATGAAAAACCCTAAACAACCAAGAAACAATAACATTCATGGTAAAATCCAAATCCAAGGTCTACCATGAAAAATTATGAAGGGAACCCATGAAAACATTAAACAAATTGAATAGTGGGGATTAAGATGAAGGATATTACCTTGAAAATCAAGACCCACCTTGAGGGTTTCTTATATCTATATCACAGAAGCAAGAGGAGAGGCTTGGTGGTCTTGGGAGATGACTCCCTAGGTCAATAAGATCCCAGATAAGGTGTTTTGGGAAGATGTCTAAATATCTTGAGGGTGAAAATTTGGAAATTTAGAAATTTTAATTGTTGGCAGACTCAAATAGTTAGGTTGCCCAGTTTATTAAGTCATGTGAAAAACCATGTGGTAGACTCATGTGTGATATATTGGTTAAACATACATGAACACACATCAATGTGACAACATTGTGTTATTTTTTATACCTACAATACATCTACTTGGTTTTGGCTACAAGGATAATAAATCCCTGCACCCAACCATGCGCATGCCCTTTCTAATCCCAATTTTATAGATTTCTCCTAAAAATCTCAAATGAATTAAAGATAAACCATATCAGAAAGAATAGAAAAATAAAAAACCTCCAAAATCAACACATTTCACACCAAAAACCTTAGAAAAAACTAGAATTCCAAACGAGCCAAATCATAATCGAAGACATGAAAAAATCTGTGTCACAATTTCATTCCCAATTGGAATGATGTGTTTAAAAACTCACATTTTTTTGTGTATTCCTGGAATCAATGTATATTTCATCACATGACATTTCCATTCTCCCAAAATTGGATTTTTGAGAACAATTTAGGTTTCAAAAACACTTTTAATGATAAGTGTAGTGTCTTATTTGGTTATGGAGTCATCCATGAGGTTTTGTTTCCACACTCCTTCATGAGGTCACACATTTCAAGGACCATGATGTTATTTTGGATGCCAAAAAATATGTAATTAATAAATATATGTATTTTTGTAATAAAAAATTTGAAATAAACATTATAATTATTTCATTATTTATTATTGTGATTTTTTTTCAAATACACTACATAGTCGTTGGATATAAATAGAAAAATAATATCCAATGAATTTATATCCAACATCCATATTCCTAATGATCATATATAAGACTAACATATTTTATACTTATATATATTACTACAGAACTTATTAATATAGTTTAAAATATTTAGTTTCCTCTCATAATGTCTATTATAATTATTATATTTTCCCTCAGTCCTATAGTTGAAATAGGGGTTATGATTATAATTGAAAAACATAAGGGTAATGATTTCAGATTCAAGGTATTTTTTATTAATTAATTTATTCCAATATTATTTTTCTAAATGAACATTCAAATTATTTTTTCTTATTTTATTCATTATTTTCTTGAATTTTAATTTTTTAATGTAAATAAATGAGAAATGTTACTTTTTGTTCAATGATTGGTGTGAAACAATCAATTCATATGAGAATTTGATGAAATGGGAAAAATGTGAAATCATTGGGAATTTGAGTGAGGTTATTATTTTAGAAATTATGTCTCAATATATAATGCATGAAGTATAATTTGGGATGGGGAATACACTATTTCATAATTTAATAGAATGTACTACTGCTATAATTGACTAACTAAACATGATAGATTATAGGAAGAAACGTATGGGGTAATTCTAAGCTATTCATTATGGGAATAATTGTCAAGTTCTATTATAAGGAGAGGCACATTATACAGGATTTTAATTCTATAATTGATGAAAAAGTAATTGAATGAAAGAGACAGATGGATAGAAAATCAATTAATCATCAAGCATATTAGCTAATCTATCAAGAGGTTTCTACCTTTTTAATGATTATTTGTGGTGTTTAAGATTTATTTGGATGATATATTTTTCTGATTAGATGTGATTGAATAGTAAGTGAGGTGATTTTAGGTGAAAAGATTTTATTTTGGAATTGTAGTAAAAAAATGATGAAAATATATATGTATAATATCATAAACATTGGAAATAAGATATTTGAAAGTTATATTAGTTGATTAATGCATTTAATAATTATTTAAAGGTGTATATGAAATTTCCAAATCAAAATTTCTGATGTACATTGATATTTATGCTATTTAAGGAAGAATTCATACTATTTGTTTCTAAATTTGATGTTTACAAAATGCGTACCATTTTTTGAACTGATATTCTAGTTCAATGAAGTATTCTGACATATGATAAATTATAACTATGAATTACTATATATATGATTTAATTTAAGAGTTCTTTCACCATTAAATATCTGTTTTATGAGATTTTCATAATGGATAATTCATTAAAATTTCGTGATTTAATTTAGATGATTTTTTGTGAGATATTTTCATTGAAGTAAGAATCAAAATTAAACTATAAATTTATATTCTTGTTACATGAGTATGAATAATCAAACAATATGTGATACAAATGATGAAGAGTGTCATGTAATGATCTATTGTTTGACATCACAATTCACGAGTCCATACACACATGAATGGATATTGAAAATTTTTGTACTAAAATATAGTTTAATTCATAAGATGTTTCTATATTTTAATATCACATGATGGTGGATCCAAATTATAGAGTGAGAATAAAATAAAAAAATTTACATGGATTCTATGCGAATGACACCAAAATAATTAGAATTCATTGAAAATGAGAAATCATATTAGCTTCCATAATTTAATTATGGAAATAATATTCATGATAATCTTGGGAATATGAATAAGGAATAATATGGTGAAGAAGAAAGATACATTCAATGATGATATTACTCTAGAGGAAAATATCCAGTCCAATGAAAAGAAGAACCTAATACATTGTACCTTCAAGGATAGAGGAATAAAACCAATGCTGAGATATCTAAGGAAGAAAGAGAGGTATTGTAATTCCTTTTTTAGGGATCTAATAGAATCTAACTATGTTACTGCAATTTTTATGCTCATATAGGAGGAATGAAGTAAATTCACTATCCGGAACCATGATATTTATGTAATGTAGGATATTTCATTAAAATTATTTTAAGAATAAGGACATTGTCAATATGTATCCACACTAGTAAGTATGATTAATCATTTTAATACTAAATTGTTTTGATCAAGATTCATTCTCGAACTGTGTAAAGTAGAGCATGTAGTGGGAAGACATCGATCGTAGTGAAACATTGTATCCTGAAAATTATTCGACACTATATTAATGGGTTTAAGAAGACCCCTAGAGTAATATCATTAATTTTTAGTGGTGAAAATATATGGAATCTCAAAAATCAAGACATAGAGTTGTATTTTAATGTAATCCCCTTTAAATATGGTTGTTTCAAGGTTTTATTTTTATTTTAATACTCAAGAGAGGCTGAGTAATTCAAGACTGAGTGGATTATTACATTAATTGGTATGAGAGATTTTATTAGAATGATGAGTTTATAAACATAAAAGGTCTCAGAAATTCACCCCTCCCTTTCTTAGTCATCTCATGAGACCTAGATACTATAGTCGTAATTGTGCAATTAATATGTGCCATGATTTTTGATGGTATTTAGTTACCATGTTATTTGTCATCATGTTCATGAACATCATTCAAACCAATTATGATAATTTTTAATCTCTAGATTATTGGACAATTTTGGATCGCAAAATAAAACTAATAATGTCATTGACTCAAAATAGTTTTTGAATTTTTTTATAAATATTCACATTACTTTAGTAAATTATGTTTATGATGTCAATTCAGTGTTAATATATCTATGATTAAATTAATGATCAATAAAACCATGTTATTTAATGGGATACTTTCTTCTAAGGGAATTGAATTCATGTGGAATTCATATATTACCTTGGATTCATGTACATCACCTTGGATTATGATTATTCCTTTAAATAGGTGAAATAAAAGTAAAATAGGAATGATAACTCTTAAGGGTTTTTTGAATTTGTGTGATCATATATTTTGTTATATATTTGGGTTTCCCAATTTTATTATTAATTATTAGGGTTCTTATTTTTTTATTTGAATAATGAAAATATTTATCTATAAATAAGTGGTTTTACATAATGTATACTATTCATATGACCTCAAAACTAATAGAAAATTTTAAATTTAAAATAAGGAATTTAATAATATCTTGGAGAAGATAGTATAATTTAAAACGAATGATTTTATATTTCTCATAGATTATAAATTTTTTTTGTACCATATATATTTTGGAAACTCTATCAAAATGTCACCTTACACAGTTCTCTTTGGAATTGAGTGTCAGCTCCTTATTGAGGTCGATCATAGTGTAAATGGGTTGTTAAAAGTGTAATATGAATATCTCAAATAACAACGAGCACGAGAAATTGTCGATTAATGATATAGATGAAATTCAACGTGATCCATTGGAAAACTCATAGATCTACCAAGAGAAGAAAAAGAATATCCATGAAAATTAGATTCATCTGTGGAAGTTATCTACTGTGGATAACATCCTCATGCATAAATCTATGTTAAATATAGTGCTAGGTAAGCATAATTACTAAAGGATATGTGAATATATTGTTCATAATTCATATCATTTTGGAGAAATATATGTCTTTCAATATCATAATAGATGAATGATTAATGTTAATGGGAAACTAATTAAATATTTCAATAAAATTTTCTAAATAATCGGTTGATGGAACTCTATTTGACTAATGCCTTCATTGATAACAACAAAATCATCGCCCATATCCTAAATTATATTAACACTTATGATTATTTAAATTAAATAGATTTAAAAAAGTAAATTTTAGGAGTGAGGTGGTGGGACATTATATATTTATCATTTTAATTCATAAAAAAATTTAAAAAATTCATAAGAAATCATTTCTTGTGTTTCTATATTTTTTAATTTTTGATGTTTAAATGAAATATACAATATAATTATTATTATTGGGTAAATGTTAATAGAAATTATGTGGTTTTTGAGGAAAGTGGTTTCATATATGTGTTGATATGGAATATTTTTGTTGTATTTGGATTTTAAAAACATCATTAAATGTTATAAGGATTTTTGAAACCCATGACTCATTTATAAGTGTCTAATATTATTTTCCACCAATCGGGGAGACAATCTAAAAATTACCATATTATTCCCTGTAACTCCCCCACCCCAATTACCCAGAGTCAATGCATTATAACATAACATTGTCATGGTCACAAAAGAAAAAGTCTCGAAAGACCGATTAGTTTAGTAGGCTTGGAATCACTAGATACATTCATAAAGTTTACATTACATCATAAAGTGAAAACTACAACAACATAGTATCCATAGTCCACACTCATATCTACTCATACTATCCCTGCAGGTCAGTCATGAAATACTTCTTCACATCCTGGGAAAAATAAAACATATAAAGGGGTGAGCTCAGATTCTATGTAAGGAAAACAATATAGTGGAATCATTAATACATAAGAATAATCATTTAAGAAATTTAATATCTAAAACAAAATCCTTTTAAACAATAACATCAACATAATATAGAAAAGATAAATGAAAAAATTTCATATACTTATTCACATGGATATTCTACTTGTCAAATAATCAAAGGCAATATCAATAACCACATTCATAATGATGGAATACATAATGCCAGACTACCATAACTACATATAAAGGCCTTGTGCCAAGACGAAAAATAATATTTTTTCAAGGCCTTATGCCAAGAAACTAGTTTGTCACATGACACTTACCGATGCATCAAGGGGAAATAGCGGGCTCCACCCATCACTTATTATATCCAATGCATTCCTCATATGAAATGGTTTAAACATAACATAAAAAATCGTATTAAAACTAGCATACGAAATGTAAATACTTTCTTTATAAACCATAAATGGTATAAAAATAACACATCCACATTCAAAAATTCCGCAAAACCTTCAATACAATATGGATGTTTTGTATCAAAATAAATAAATTTCAAATAAGCTTAAAATCCATCAAAGGATTTTGACATATATGAAATAAAAACTAGTTGAGAGAAATATGATTTTTTTAAATAATTTAATATTTACAAAATTATAAAAGAAAACATTTATTTTGAAAATATTATTATAATCTTTAAATGGAAACTTCATCGATTTTATAATGGCGGAAAATAGCTTCACCCACAGTATAAGTTAAAAAATAAATTCTTACCTTAATTCTGTCGAAAAGGTTAAAGGGGACCTTGTTTGGAAAATGACAGAAATATTCCTTTATAAAAAACTTATAAAAAGTCAATAAGGGTATAAATTACATTAAACCATAGTATATAAAATAGTAATAGTGATTTGAAAAACATTTTTAAGAAACATGGATTTTGATGATAAAAATGTCCCAGTAGATAATTACGTATAAACAACCTCAGATAATGAAGAGATTGTGAAATAAACCCTTACCTTTTACTTTTCCTTGGTTGAGGGTAGGTTAAAATCCTTTATAATGGTTAAATAATTGTTATTATATTATAAAATAGTCATATACATTAATATGATATCATATATGATCTTTTAACATTGATTTGTAAATAATACCTTAGTATTATCATCATTTCGGGTGTTAACAAATTCGTTTTCCTTTATATTCTTTGTTATGTGAGCCATATTTGTTATGGATGGGATGTATATGATTTATATGCATAATGATATCATGTATCTAAAAATTATTTTTAATCATAAAATGAATTTTAGTCTTGAATGGATATGATATGGAATTAATCTCATCGCGTTCATGGAGACGGTAATCCGTACGTACGCACGAGCGACAATATCATTATTTTGATATTAAAATAATATATAATTAGATGGTATATCATATATACATAATAATTATAATTTATTATTTATTATTTACATTAATTAAAAATCATTATTATACCCATCCAATCAATAATGTATTTAATAACAATTACACCACAACGTGGAGACGGTAGGCCATATGTACGCATGTATGGTGACATTTCATTCAAAGGATGGATATAATAGTGAATATTGTTGTACCATATTTATAATAACATTGCAATATATAAAAGATACTGGATTTATTATTTTCAAATGTAAATAACAAATAAACAAGATGTTGAAGAAGAAATGAACTTGGAAGAGGGTGGTGAAAATATTACCTTCTCTTCGGGTTATTCCTTTTGATTTGACCAAAAAGGCTCTTTAGGTTGGATTTATGAATAAACTAATCCCTATAGGTTGAATTTAGGAATGTTGATAGAATATTTGAGAAGGGTTATTCCGAACCAAAAGGCTTTGAAGGTGTGAGGAATTGGTTAGAAGTGGTGTCCTTTTATAAGTGGGAGGAGGGGATCTTTAGGAAAAACATAATGTATTAATTTTTAATAAATTCAGAATCGGTTTATAATAGCTCAAAAGTGTATTATTAAAAGTATAAGGTGGGTATAGTTCGAAAAAACTCAACCAATTGGTTTTATATAGGGTTGGGTCACTTAATTAACCCAATAATTTAGTGTTAACTCTTAGTTAATTAGTTTGACACTTACCATGTCACTTTGTATTTTTATATTATATAGTTAATAAACATACTATAAACTTTTAATAGACCCACAAGTGGTCCATTAATAATACACCTATCATTATATAAGTATTTTGGGCAAACCATATATTTTTAGGAAAACAATAACAATTAATAATATAATATTTTTTTAAAAAACTCATTTATGTTAATTTTGACACTATTTAATAATTTATTTTTGTTAAAGTAATAAAAACATTATTAATTCCAAAAAAATTAATTTAAGAAATCTTAAAATGTCATATTAACCAATTAAATTCGTGTATATCATCAATACTTTCACATTATATTTATTTTATACTTTATAATACTTATTATTTGATTCTTTCATTAATAAAGAAAATACTGCATCATTTTTGTGTCATATATAAATATAATTATTCAATGTATAAAAATTATAAATAAAACAACATTATATTGGAAATAGTTTTAGATTTATATTAAATATTAATAGTAGAAACTATAACATATATAACCCTCTGTTAAAATTTTATTGCTAAAGGATATATACTTTGTCATTTTTGTATTTACTTTAACTTAATTAATATAAAGTGTCATTATCAATTACAAGTGGATCCATGGGGTCCCAAAATCGAACCAAAGATGCACATGGTCAGAAATGTATCAACCAATTGGCTTATGACACGTTTTAGGATAATTTTATATTATTATAATATTATTTTTTACCCTTATTTACCAGATTTACCCTTTAACCATGGTAAATAAAATATTTACCAAAATAATTATTCAAAATGCATAAAAATAAAAGCTACCTATTTATAAAATTTGGACCTCCTTATTAAAAATATGGAATCCATTTTTCTAAATTTAAAAAAAATTAGTGCCAGAAAGTAATTTAAAATTAATCTCCGCTGTCAAAACAAAAAGCGTGTTTTTAAGAGATAATAACTATCAAGAGATTAACATTTGTTTATATCCGGTTTAAATGTGAAATTATGTCCAATTACGAAAATTGTGTTAATTGGTAACAATATATTCTAAATATAATTTAAAACCACTCAAATTCATAATTTATCACAATTAAATATTTCAATTAAAAAAGTTGTTTTTAATTAAAATTTAGTGATTTCACTATCCATCAAAAATTGAAAGTTTTCAGAAAAATACCAAAAATTCACCCTATGATAATTTTTATATTTTTAATATGGAAATTTGGTCCATTTTGAATGATAAAATGTATAAAATTTCCAAAAGTGGGTATTACTATTTATAACATCTAGTTTGATTTTTTTTTGTGTGTTAGAACACGAAATTGCGTACAACACACTCTACTGTATTATTCAAAGAGAAGCGTACCATGGAGGATTTGGGTGTTACATTATCCCATCCATCAATAAATTTTTTCCTTGTAATTTGAAATTAGTTTTCGAAATTAAAAGGTTCAAAATAGAAAATACCTTTGGGAAAACCCACATTGGAAATTAGGTTAATAAAATTTAGTCTTAATAATAGGAAAAGATAAATGAAAGGGTAACCACCAAATTATGATCTCGATTTTGAGAACATTTATGGAAATTAGAGAAATATAATTGGTGGAAAATTATAAATATTTATAGGTAGTTATTGTGGTCATCAATCACAAACAAGTGTAAAATTTAGCGCCATAAATTAATCAATATATGATGAATTAAAATATGATCGGTTCAAAAAAACCTAAGCTATTGGGATAACACATTTTTGGTTTTAAGATCCCTTAAATAAAGTATAAGAATTAATTTCTTTATAAAATAGGAGAAGAAGAAATATATATACTTGACAAGTAGAGTTCCATCCTTTAACTAACTTCTACCACAAACTCATATTTCACTCTAAAAGATAATAGAACATAAAAAAATATATTCTATTTATCCTATTCGTTTCCGGTTAAGAAAATAATTTTTAATTCATATACCAGTCCTTAAAAAATACATTATTTAATCTTTGACATCACATGGGCCAGTGGTAGGTGATTCACCCTTGTCTCTCTTCGGTTGCGTGTTCAAGTCTTGCAGCCTTTCTGGTCACGATAGGTTGCCACCCGACCTCTAGGTTGTCCTTTATGGCAATAAAAAATAATCTTAGACGAGAGTTATAAAAATACATCACAGTCCAAATTTTGTAAGGAAGGTAAACACAATAAGGAACCCTTTTCCCACGTAATAACATGTGAACACCTTCATCATGTATTCTTTTAAAACACTACACATCAGGAATTACCACAATACATTATTGATTACATTAATGCTCTATTATTCCTTATAGATTACTAGATATACTACTTCTATCTAAATATTTTGTAAACTCCAACAATTATGGGATATAGAATTAATTAATCAATTTCAAGGTAGTTAGGAATACCCTATATATTTTATTCAAATAAACCATCTCTAATTCCAAAATCACTACCTCATTGTTGGGACCATATTAAGGATTACCTTTCCATCAACAATGTATTTTAAAAAAAGTGTAAATTACAATTAATTCACATTTCATAGAACCACATAATAACAAATCCTCATGAAAATAATATTTTAGTAAGTCCCTATATATGTCACATTATTCTTATAACCAGAATATAGTTCTTGAATCCAAAAATACAAATAAAATAATTATTCAACTTCAACTGTAGTAAAAGCATATGCATGTCCTTAATCCCTTGTCCTTTTCTAAGGTAATTTTCCTTGATGCTTTGGACATTAATTTTCATATTGTCCCATTTCTCTACAATTATAGCATTCAATGTTGACAGAAACTTTCATTCCCTTGACATCATGTGCTTGGTGTCCTTTTTCACCACATTTGTAACAGAATCCCATTCCTTTTAGCCAAGTATCTGGGTGTTTCTTCCCACAATTATCACATAATGGAAAATACTTTTTCCCCTTTTTCCCATTACCTGTCTCTTTCTCTTCTATTCTCTTTTTATCATCCTTTACTTTATTGTCATAAGATTTAGATAATTCTTTTTCGGTATTGATATCACACAAGACAATATCATCATATGACTAGAAGGATTGTGATACTAAATAAAAACAAAGAAATGGATTTAACCCATTAAATAAATGATCAATCATACTTCTTGGGTTACGTATATAATCTATTTCATGCCTCGCTAACCTTGTAACGATAGCGTCATACTTTGAGACATTCTCATCAACTTTTTCTCTCAAACTCAGAAATTTCCTTTCCATATCTACTCGATGGTCAGAAGGATGTATTTTTATAAGAATATTTCTTTGAAATTTTTCTATTCTATATTTTATACTTCATCATCTTCCTTTGTGTTTTGAATCAATGACAACCATTGGTCAGCTTCTCTAGTGAGGCGATAAACTGTCATGATAACTTTTTCCCTTTCACTACTCCCCATGGAATGAAATATTTTCTATAAAAAATTTATCCACTGCTCATCTACTAGTGGATTTGTACTCCCATTTAATGTTGGTGGTTGTTGCCTCATTAAGCTATCAGACATTAATCCTCCATGTTGGGGATATGGGTGCTCCATACAGGTAAGGTTATTATTCATAACCTAAGTGACTTGTCCCAGTATAGTGATTAGGTGATTAGGAACAGTTTCATCACCAGCTCCATTAAAATTATCTTGAGTTGGAGGGAAATACCTACATTGAGGGCATTCATTGATAGGGTTTCCATTTCTTCCACTAGGCTCTATTTCTAAACAATTTCATACACTAGATTAGTTTATGAATCACAATACATAAATCCAAACCTAAAAAACACTTAACATAAATTGAACAGATTATGGATATAATGCATAATCAAAAAAATGTTTTCTTTGAGGAACTATATACTAATAAACCCTTCATAATGGGTTGTATCTAAAATGGGAATTTTCTTAAGAATATCCCCCAGGTGTTTCATAACCTAGAGTGCAGTAAGGCCAATTGTCATGCACCAGTTCCCGTTCGAGTATAGCTCAAAGAGGTGTTTTCAGGTTTTACCCCTTGGTATATCTCTGCCAGAGCTGCATCTACCTGCTCGTATCTAGATAGGGATGTATTTCTCAGAAAACTTACAAAATTTCTAAAATAACTAAATTCTAGTAAGTTCTTCTATACTAATCCTAAGAGTCCATCTTAGGTCTATATGCTCTAATCAGAGTTTATCTAAATCCAGCACCCATGGTTTGTACCAAACATTCTCTGATACCAACTGTAACGCCCCAAACCTAGTTACCCAGAGTTGGTTCATTATTACATAACATTGTCAATATCACAAAAGTTCAAATCTCGAAATAGAAATTAGATTAGTAGCCTTGTAATCACTAGATACATGCATAAAGTTTACATTACATCATAAAATGAAAACTACAAAAATATAGTCTCCATAGTCCGCAATCATATCTCCTCAGACTATCCCTACAGGTCATTCATAAAATACTTCTTTACATCCTGGGAAAAATAAAACATAGAAAGGGGTGTGCTCAGATGCACAGTATGGAAAACAATATTGCAGAAAATTCCATAAATAAGCATAAACAATTAAGGCAATGTATAACTAAAAAAAAGCATTTTAAACTTGAAATTCATCATAATATGGAAGAAATAAATTGAAATAATTCCATTTACTTATTCACATGGATATTCTACTAGTCAAATAATCACCTGCAATATCAATAACCACTTTTATAATGATGGAATGCATAATGCCATACTATCATAACCACATAGTCAAAGACTTATGCCAATACTACAAATAAGATATTGTCAAGGCCTTGTGCCAAGACACTATTTTGTGTCATGAGACCTATCGATGCATCAATGAGTTATAGAAGGCTCCACCCGTCACTTATTAAGTCTAATGTATTCCTCTTATTAATATGTTTAATCATAATATAATCATTTTTATTAAAACTATGATACGAAATGTTAATACTTTAATCATAAACCATGAATGGTATAACAACAGCAGATCCATAATCAAACATGTCACAAAACATTCAATACAATATGGATGTTTTGTATCATTATAAATACACATCAAATAATCTTAAAATCCTTCAATGGATGTTGACATAGATGAAATCAAAACTATTTGAGAGAAATATATACTTTTTTAAATCATTTAAAAGTCACATAATTATAAAATAAAACATTTACTTTGAAGGTATTATTATAAGCTTTTATGGTGAACTTCATCGATTTTATAATGGCATAAAATAGTTGCACCCGCCGTATAAGTTAAAAAAGTCATTCTTACCTTAATTCCGTCGAAAAGGTTAAAAAGGACCTTATTTGGAAAACGATGGAAATATTCCTTTATAAACATAATATAAAAAGTTATCAAGGGTATAAATGACTTTATCACATATTCTATAAAATATTTAGAGTGATTTGAAATAAATTTTTAAGAAACATGGATGTCGATGACCAATATGTCCCAATAGATAATTACATATAAAAAACTTGGATAATGATGAGATTGTGAAATAATACCTTACCATGTACTTTTCCTTGTTTTGGGTAGGATAAAATTATTTATATTATGTTATAAAATAATCATATATATTAATATGATAACATATATGATATTTTAACATTCATTTGTTAATAATTTCATAGTATTATTATCGTTTCGGGTGATAAAAGATTTGTTTTCCTTTATATTATTTTTTAAGTGAGACATATTTGTTATGTATAGGATGTATATTATTCATATCCAGAATGATTTCATGTCTGTAAACATTATTTTTATTCACAAAATGAAATTTAGTCTTGAATGGATACGATGGGGGATAAATATCATCGCGTTCGTGGAGACGGTAATTCGTACTTACGCATGAGTGACAATATCATTCTTTTGATATTAAAGTAATATATAATTGGATGGTATATAATATATTGAGAATAATTATCATGTTATATTTATTATTTACATGAATTACATGTCATTATTATACCCATTCAAATAATAATGTATTGAATAACAATTACAACACGACGTGGAGATGGTAGGCCGTACGTACGCACATATGATGAAATGTCATTAAAAGGATGGATAGAATACTGAATATGGTTGTACCATATTTATAATAAAAACATACTATATAAAAGATACTAGATTTATTATTTGATAATGGAAATCACAATTAAAGATGAAGTTGAAGAATAAAGGAACTTGAAAGAGGGTGGTGAAAACATTACCTCTTCTTCGGGTTCTTCCTTTTGATATGATCAAAAGGGATCCATAGGATGCCTTTATGATCAAACTAAGGCCTCTAAGTTGAATTTAGGGATTTTGAGTGAATATTGTGGCTGGGTTTGGCTGAACCAAAAGGCTTTGAAGGTGTGAATAATTGGTTATAAATTGTGTCCTTTTATAAGGAGGAGGATGAGATTTTTAGGAAAAAATGAACGTATTAATTTATAATAAGTTAATATTCGGTTTATAATTGCTCAAATTGGATAATTAAAAGTATAGTGTGGGTATAGGTATTAAATAACTCCACCAATAGGTTTTAGATAGGTTTGGGTCATTTTATTAGCCTTATCATTTTGTTTTAACTCTTAGTTAATTAGTTTGACACATTACATGTCACTTTATATTTTTATATTATATAGTTAATAAAATTACTATAAACTACATGATACCCCCCAAGTGGTCCATATATAATACACCTACAATTATATAAGTCCTTTTTCCAAGCCTTAGATTTTTAGGAATATAATATCAATTAATAATTTAATATTTGTTTTAAAATTCCAGTTATGTCAATTTTGACACTATTTAATAATTGATTTTTGTTAAAGTTATAATAACATTATTAATTCGTAAAAAATTCATTTAAGTAATAATAACATGTCATATTAACCAATAAAATTCTTGTATTTCAACAAGACTTTCAAATTGTATTTATTTTAACATTTGAAATACTAATTATTTTATTCGTTCATTAATAAGGTAAATACTGCATCATTTTTCTATCATATGTAAATATAATTATTCAAGGTCGATAAATTATAAATAAAATACCATTATGTATGAAATATTATTTTCTTTCTAATGAATATTTATAGTCGAAAATATAATATATATAACACGATGTTAAAATTGTTTTTCTAAAAAATATATGCTTGTGTTAGTTTTGTATTTACATTAACTTAATTAATATAATGTGTCATTATCACAAACAAGTGGATCCATGGGGTCCCAAAATAGAACCAATTATGACCATGGCTGGACATGTATCAACTAATAGGTTAAGGACACGTTTTAGGGTAATTTAATATTATTAGAATATTATTTTTTTACCCTTATTTACCAGATTTACCCTTTAACAATGGTAAATAAAATATTTATCCAATTAATTATTCAAAATGTCTAAAAATAAAAGTTACCTATTTATAAAATTTTTACCTCTTGATTCTAAATATGGATTCCATTTTTCTATGTGGAAGAAATTAATTTAAAATTAATTCCCGCTTTCAAAACAAAAAGCCTGTTTTTAAGAAATAATAACTATCAAAAGATTAACACTTGTTTATGTCCGGTTTAAATGTGAAATTATTTCCACTGGAAAACATTGTATTAAATGTTAAAAATATATTCTAAATATACATTAAAACAAATCATATTCATAATTTATCACTATTAATTATTTCAATTAAATAAGTTTTTAATTAAAATTTTGTGATTTTCACTATTCATCAAAAAATGAATGTTTTCAAAAAAATAGAAAAAATTCACCCTAAGATAATTTTGATATTCAGAATCTGAAAATGAAGTATATTTTGAAAGATAAAATGTATAAAGTTTAAAAAATTGGGTATTACTATTCATAACAGCTTTTTTGATTAGTTATGGTGTGTGTTAGAACTCGAAGTTGCATATAACACGCGCTACTGTATTATTCAAAGAAAAGTGTACCGTGGAATCTTGGGGTGTTACATTCACAATACCCTATATTATAAAGAGTAATTAGTTTTTTAATTATCAAAATAAACATAATCTTATCCATTGTATAATGTTCTTGAGTTTAAAGTAATGGGTTAGTATTATTATGATACTTCTTTAGCACAACCAAATAGTTTATTTTCTCTCGGAGATTTACCTTAAAATTATCCATTATTATTCAACTAGTATCTATTTATGACCATAAATTTTATGCATATGATTTCATCATTTTACCAACCTAACATATCTTTTGATTACATCATAAGATTATTTTTTTTAAAATATGTTATGGGGGACCATGTTTCTTCATGTGATATCATGGTGTTGAGTTATATTATATGGGATTGTGGGACGTACCTCTTCACTTGATTGGAGGGAATAAAGTAATACTTTTAATAAAAAAATGAATTGTATCATCTTAAAAAAATAAAAAAGAAGTGTGTATAATAGTTTTCGGGAATTGTAAATGAATCATTCAATATAAAAATTTTATGAAATGTAACATTAATTGAATGAAAAATGGGAATATTCAATTTTCATTAAATGTAATCAATTTTCATCAAATTATCTATGAGAAATTTAAAAGTAAATATTTTTTTTAAAAACTAAAATAATAAATATTCTATTATCCTTTATTTTATATAACGTGTGGGAAAATTATGTGAGGGTAATTGTGATGGGTGATATATTTGGGTACTTTTAGTGATAAATATTAGATTTTTTAATGATTGATTATTATTTTTATTCAAAGATAAAATCATCATCTCTACATAATTAATTATTAAAATCTTACCCTCTATACCTAAGCCTCAATGATCACCCTTAGATATCCTTATGATTTGAACATGATTTATTGTTTCTTTTATATAGTGTCTCGTTTTTAATCAAGATAGTGGTTTGATTTTCATGATTTTATCCTGTATAACTTCTCTCATATTTAATATTTTAGATAAGAGTGATATAAAATAATTATGAGTTATGATGTGACATATTACCTGATTGAATCAATGATGGAAATAATTTTTTTTAGAAAATAAAAATGAATGGAAATTTTATTTTATTAAGGATAAATGGTGGGATTAATTTTTAAAAGGATCATAAAAGTTTTGTCACTATTGGACTATGTATATATTTTAAATTATATATATGATTTTTTATAGGAGTGAAAATGATTAGTTGTGGGGGTGTGATCACATAATAATTAAGCCTAAATATTCATACATTCAAATATATTCAAATATTGTTATGTTTCATATACCTTCATTTACTAATTTTGATTCAACTATCATTCAATATTAAATATATAAAAATACATAAATGATAGAAAATATACATTAATTTATAGTTTCATTGTAAAATATATGTTCTCAATTCCAAAAACAAAAGTATCTATACTAATTAAAATTTATTTTTAAATATCATTTTATGGTTATTAGGATTCATTTCATTAAACTGGACTTAGTACTAAATCCAAACATATGAGGCCCCATATAAACATGTAAACATAGATATATTTTGGGATAAAATAAACAAACTTTATTAATTGTGTTATAAATTCTGATAACTAAATCTATGTAGGACTATACTAGTTTAATATAAATCATATCCAATAGGACATGTCCCATTAAATACTAATAGAATATTATATCAATATGGTTGTGGGTTGATTTTTGAAAATAGTGGAAACTGAACAATCTATCAATAATTGGTAGTTTTAATTTAGTAATTTGGTTGTAAAATCATAAAAATATATCTATTATACTTAATTTTTATGGAAACATATAATAAATATCCAAATTGTTTCATAATTTCTCATCATTTGAGATTCTACCATCCTTGGAGTCAAACATTATTCAGACCACGATAGATAAAATCTGAGGAAAAACCTTCCACACATCATGCTTATAAAGAGGTACCTCAACATCAGTTCAATGGGTTATGAATTTTCAAAAACAGGGGTTATGGTTAGTCATATCAAAGGTACTAAAATTCAGATATCTTTTTTTTCTTTAACAATTATCCTCTTCTTCCAACAATGTAATTAAATGAATACTTTTGATAAATCATGGTATAAATTCACGATGTGATCTATAGATTTTTGTTTTTAATATTTAATTGGTTAATAAAAAATCCATGGTTTGGTTCATGTATTATTTATTTTTTTCATTTAATTCATTTTTTAGTGTTTTTATTAAATAATAATAAAATAACTAAAATACTTACGCTTCCAAGCATAAAATAGATTGAGTAATTATTTTATACTTTATTTATATTTTCCAAAAAATATGTATTATAAGTGTTCATTTGGGTTCGATCAATGAAATAAATTCATATGATACCACCCATGAAAGTGCATGTTTTTAAATGAGAATATTTTATTAATCATGTCAAACCTAGACAACACATCAATTTCATTGTTTTATGACATGGTGAGTTTAGGTAATGTAATTTCATAGAAACCATTGTATATATCATGATTATAGGTGAATAAAATTATGTTAACATGTAAATATTATGAGTAATCATATCATAATATCATTTATCTTATTGGTACCAACATATTATAAGTCATGTAATCTATGATCTATCTAAGAAGACAATATTTTTATGCATTTTATTTTGAGATTAAATTATTTCAATTTCACAATTATAGAAATATCTTGAATTAATGTAGGATTATTTGGATTTTAAATAATCCATGAGTTTTGTAGATAAATATATCATGATTATTATTTTATCTTTTTGAATTTTCACAATAACACATACACTTAGTATTTGGTGGTTGATTATAATATACATATATTTTCTAGTATTTCAATGACATTTTATAAATTAAGTGAAATATATAATTTAGTGAATGAAATAAAACATCAAAAATTTAAAGGATTTTATAATTTACTATGAAATAAAAACCATAAGTAGTCAATAGACCACGAAACTCAACTGAATTCACTTTCTTTATTCATATGGTCAATTAATCTATTGTGGAATGGAATATAATCAATATTGGGAAGATAATAACAAAAACAAAAAAAAATTAAATCTATTAAAGGATACCTAACTACTGTGTGACAATATATAATATAAAATAACATTGAAGTAAAGGAATTAACATACTAAAAGATGAATACCCAAGAATCAAAATATTGACATCATGTGACTATTGAATTATAATTGACCCAAAGAAGGAGAATCAAGTTGATCATGACCATTATTATGTGACTGCACAAGCATACAATTAAAACTATTATGTACCTTGTACGTGGTTTATTTTCAATCATATGATCTATCTATTTAGTTTATACCTCACTTTTGATCCAACAGATTAATGAAAATAAAATTTTTAAAATATGACAAATGTTATATGAATTCTTTAAGAAATTCATCACGACATTAAACTAAACACATGGGTTACCATATCAGTACTAATGTATCCATTCATAGGATTTCACATGGATATTTTTTAAAAAATATTATCACCACACAAATAAGAAATGTAGAGGGATTTCTATAAAAATTTATGTTATGAAAGATGGATTATATTCGAAAAAATGAATAGATTATTGATTTAAAAAATGATAAGATAAAAAATGACTGATCCTCCCTAGTATAAATGGATTTAAATACATGGGAGAAAGAACAAATATATATAAATAATAATGATATAAAACATTACATGGGTATTATATAATGATAATCTATGAAGGACCTAGTATTTATTTCATACTTTAATGACAATTTATTTTTTCCATTAGTTTGTAACGAAATCCCTTTCCCCTTTATGCTCTAGTGACCCTTAAAATGAGGGTAAATTACAATGTTATCGTTAAATAGAATGAACTCCATTTTAATTAATGAGACATAATAAGTTGTTAAATAAAACTATTTTATTTTCTGACTAATTATAGTTTTTAGTGGTTGTTTAAAAGTTATAATTAAATTTTGTTTAGTCTTTAAAATGTTCCCACTGTTATTACTCAACTTAATAATCAATAGTCTCTTTCATACCTATGCAGTTTGTCTCAAATGAGATTTTTTCATTAGTTGGTGAGAATATAAAAATTTATAGCATCTTTTTAAGGTTATTTAGTTGTCATTGGATTTATCTCAATCATTAATACCGAACTCATTTTTTTCAATGAAATTGATGAGGGGCATGATGAATTTTTAGACACACATGAAGGGAGGTTAACCAATCTATAATACATGTTACGTTAATGTCCACATTTACATTCTGAATAAGTTGTTTAGATAAGTACCTATAAGAATCTTATTGTAATAAATAAATGAAGGAAAAATATAAAATAATCATAGAATTGTAGTTACTATATTTGTAGTGATTTTTCAAGTACACTGTTGTTTCCTTTTATAACATTAGTGTTTTTGAGTTATGTTTTTTGGGATGTACTGTGTAATTTATAAATGGTTTGGGAAGGTTTTAATTGATTTTAAAAGGGTTGAATGATTTGAATGTAGTTGAGGAAGACTATATAGATCTCCCTTGGAAACCATGAGGCTCTTTGGAATGGGAAAATATGTAGCACATGGATGAAACATAGTTACATAGAACCATGTGAAATTATCTACTAAATCATTTGTCTTAGGATATATGATTAAATCATTTTTAGTGCATGGTATTCCAAAATATAAGGGTCCCTATAGGATGATTTTAGGCTCATATGTTGGTGGACAATTTAGTAAACTATTTAACCAAACTGTTATAAAATTTAATTAATATGAAAACTGGTATTTTAAATTGAATCCTCGTTAAAACTGTTAATTTTTTCTCAATCTCATAATGATATAAAACATGGAGTCTCTAGATTGAATTCATGGTTATTCCACTCCCTATAAAAATCAATTTCATGGATTTAGGGGATTAGGATCATGTGAATACCTGCTAAGAATTCATTATTCCTCTATTACTAACTTACCTTCAAGATAACCTATCATCTTCATGGAAGGAATCATAGATATAGGATGTAAGGAATATATATATTATTTATTTTTTGATCTATTAATTGATTCTCATTTTATCAAAGTATTGGAAACTAAATCAAGATATTTTTTTACATTACTTTATAGAATTAAGTTTTATAAATTTTGATAATTGTCCTTGTGGATGTCTAATAAAATTCAAGACCTTATCAAAATATTTTTTTGTAATCCTGATTCAAGGTTCCATTATGAGATAAATTGAAATGTTTAATATGTAATTTCAATTATAAGCTTGATACAGGCTGTGATTGTTGACATTAGGAATAAACACTATTAAAGTATGAAGTCCTTATCATTTTATAGTCTATATATATAAATTTTATAGTATGAAATTCTTGTGTGTGTGTCTGTGGTTGCGAGTCCAAAGCATGGTATGATTTTTGTCTGTGTGTGAAGGTGAGTAACACCATTATGATTTGAAGGTTTTGATTTCAGCTTCATATATGACATTTAGAATGTTTCCTCCCACATATAAGGATATTGGGTCAATATATTTGAATGTGTATTTTTCAAAATCATTGAACTGGTTCGAGATGTGTAAAAATTGAGTTTCCTTAAAATAAGGCATGATGTTTTTCATTTAATGAGTAATGTAGATAAATATAGTTGCATGAATTTATTAGGCTGACATATAGATAAATTCACATGATCATAGTGATAAAACTATAACATTGACCATCCCCATTACTTTGTAGTTAATAATGTAGAGCTATGATTCATGGTAACGTGGTAAACACATGATGAATCGACACATCATTGGTTATTAATGAACATATTTTATTATCATTGAGTGAAATTATTCTTATTGTCTGAATTATGTAAAGGACACATTAGTTGTTTCCTACTTCTTTTATACTCACAACATATATTGGTTTCTTAATGTGTGTGAATATTTCATGGTCAGGTGTCCATATAAGGTTAAGGGCCAACCATCAGGGAGTTGAAAAGGTTCATCTTAGATGAAGAAGAGAATTCCAATATTAAAACCAAATTAATTACATTGTTCATTAACTTATTATTTAATGGTTTTTATAATTTTTTTCCGACTATATTGGTGGGCTTTTGGTTCTTATTATATAACATGCATTCCATTTTTTTAATACATGCTGATTTTATTTTAGTATCTATTATATTATTATATCCTTTTTATTATTCCGTGTTATGATTATTGTATGTTGATATTGAAACCAAGAATCTAGTCTACCCATGAAACTTTTTATACCATATTTACTATTTGGTAGCCTCCATCATTTGTGGATATGCACATGACATCATGTGATATTCTAGAATAAACTGGATAATTCAATTCAGGGTGTCTCATGTTGGTATTAATGGAGGTTTTCTTATTATACATTCATTTTAATTTCATCTTTATTATTTTTATGAAAATGTTTTAAGGGTTAGACTATGTGGAACATAGTTAGGTGATTCACACATATTCTTGGATGCCTTATTTTTAATAGATCTCTGAGATATTGGTGATGGGATTTTTGAAATTATTTTTTATTTTACTATTAATCTATTTATTCATGAGTGATACACATGATTTTTATATTACAATTTATGGAATTTTCAGTGTGTTCTTATATCATAACTAGGCACATAGTTTAAAATTTCATGCATATGTTTTATTATTATTTATATTAATTTAATTAACTTAATGTATTGGCTAATCTATGATCAATGAATCTATGACATATATTTATTAGAAATCAAATTAATTTAAATTATCATGGTATATATTATATATATTCATGAATTTGAATAACTTATAGGTACTAGAGTCTTGGATTAGGCATTAGCTGATGCAATGGTGTTTGTACATTATATCTCATGGTGGACTACTAGATAGGAATTCCTATTGACATTATATGTGTGTGATTTTTAATTTCATGATTTTTTTACCTTATGTGAACTATTATAGGCTTTTCTAGGCGTTCATTTAGAATCTTAGATAATTCCTCCTTGATATATTCTATCTAGAACACCTAGGGACATAGGAAATCATCATCTTGTATGGGAGATATCTCCTGTAGCTCCTCTAGTCATGCATGAGGTTGTAGACGAGCATGATATAATTTCCACTAGAATGGTTGAGGTGATAGAACTACATAGGTCCAGAGACTTTTGAATAACTCATATTAATGGTACATGATCCCATATAATTATAGTATAATATTATTTATGCTTCCAACTTCAACATCCCCCATCCATTGAGTAAACTAGAGGACCCTAGATTGTAGAATAGTGAATCAATATCATTGAAGGGATATTTTAATTTTAGAGACTCTAGGGGATTCAAAAATTAATATGGATTACTTAATCCTTTTAGTTCCTTCTTAGAGATAGAGAGGTGTCATTAAAAAGGCATGTACACATGAGGGATTGACTTGAGATACAATGGAAATTTTCTTTTTTGATGAGTATCTCTTGGACATACTAATGTTGGACTAAGCTCATGGGTTTGATAAATTTTATTATGGTTGGATTATAATTTATAACTATTTAGTTAATGTCATGTATTTTTATTACATCAATCATTTTTCTCGGGGAATTCGGTATAAAATTCCCATAAAATCAATATTGTACTTTAACCAAAGACAAGATGTTGTGTCAGTATTGAGATCCTTTAAAAATACTCTGAGGATCATTACAAATATATCACTATTGTGAATATATAAGATGATAATAATAAAAATAATCTTCGATATAGTATTACACCAGGGAGTTGAAGAAAAACTTGTTTTATGGGTTCCATATCCAATAATAGTAATAGGAATCATATGACATGCACTATGGTGGAGAGAAATATATAGATAGGAATAATGGTTTTTAACTCCCTCTATGAGAGGAAGTTTTGTAGGCTGTTATAATTATGAAAAAATGGGAATTATCTCATATATTGTCTCGATCCATTTACAAATTTAACCGATGTGGTTTCATGAGTAAAAAAATGAATGTTTGAAAAGGAATAATGGTTGAATTTAGTTATATCAATCCATGGGGTGGTATCAAGGCTTTTTTAATAGAATAACATTTGATATAATTCGATAGACTAGTGAATCATTGAGTTATAAGGATGGTCATTGAACCAAAGAATCCATGGTTTATATGGGTAATATAGTTCTAGATTAAGGTGGATATGACTCTTTGACAATTCGTTATATAGTCTGGATTACCTATACTTTATCCACTATATTTTTTATTAAATGATCTTCCCATTTATTTACATATGATCTAGTCATTGCTATGTTGGAAATTTCAATTAAATTATCTCTCAGTTCTCATTATCTTGATACATCATTGGGTAGGAAGGTAGAGTGTCTATAGAGTGTATCTATGAGCCTGGTAATAGTTCATAATCACATACATTTATTGTATTTTGTGATCCTAGAGTTTACTAGACTCGATGTTTTTTTATCATGGATGGGATGGCACTTTATATGGTAGAGATCAACAACTACCTGTGATGAGTATCCTTTATAATGAAAAAGGGGAAAAAGTTTGTATTAATTTATCAATAGGATATTAGATTATGTAGTATAGGACCAGACCTGAGTTATTTTAGAGTTATTATAATATAGTTCGTAAGAATGGTTTATATGATATTCAAAAAATAGGACCCTCCTCATTTCCTGTTATATTGGAAAATCAATATGATGAGTTTCTAGTAAATTTTTTAGGACTTCCTCTTGATAGAAGAATTGATTTCTATATATAACGCATACCAAGAAAGAAAATCATATGAATTAATACATGTGACATGTCACTATATGAATTATTGTAACTCAACATATATGATGAGGATTTATAGGAGAAGAGATTTATAATATTGAGCACTTCTCCTTGGGATACACTGAATTTTTTAAATAGGGTAAGGGACCTTCATTTATGTGCGGAATACAATAATCTGATGCATTTTATAATTAAGATGATATTCCAATTGTTTAGAATAAATTATTTTCATATCAGTTAAGGGGTTCATCATTGTTCTCTATGATTTAATTCTGACTAGGATACTAGCGGCTTTGGGTCATTGAAGAGGATATACATTATACAACATTTAAGATAATTGAAAGGATTTATAAGAATCTTGTCATTCCGTTCATGTAAATAAATATACCAATAGTTTTCATGGATATTATGAATAATATTTTCCATCCAAAACACATTTATTTTATTTTAATATTAATTGATGATATCTTGATATAATCACAGACCATAGAGATTCATGTTATATGCATCGTGACCATGTTGAGTTAACATTGAGTGGAAAAGATTTTTTAAAATATTTCAATGTTTCACATCATGATCTAAGATTCTCACTTTCATAATCATTTTATTTTTACAGAAATATTAAATTTTTGATATGGATAATGTTAAAGAGATGGTGTCTTGGGAACATCAAATGAATTTGTTCAAGATTATGAGTTTTCTAGGCTCTGTGAGGTACTAAATGAGTTAATTGAAAAGTTATCCCATTTGGTTGAACCTATGACTGGCTTTAACATGAATTAGGTAATTTTTCCGTGGATATAATTCTGTAAAGATTCTTTTCTAGAGTTGGAGAGAATATTTACCTCATTTTATAATTTAAACTACTCAATCCTATGGTCGTATGTGTGGATTTATGAGATTCCTCATGTGTTATTTTATGAGTTTTTTTGTATATAGATCAAGAAGTGTCTTATTGGTATTATCATATATGTAAAAAGGAGTATAACTACCAATTACATGATTTGAAGTTATATTTAGTGTTTTATAGGTAGAATTATTTGTGAAATTATATCTCTATTGAAATTTCATTCATCTACATTGACCGAAATATCATGTGGCATATTTTCTCCATGTATGACATGAATCTCTAATAGAGGCATCTGGATGATTATCTATATACTATTGAAACTGTTTTGGATTTATCTCATAGAATGGGTAATGATGTTGTAGTTGCAGATGATCTTATTAGGAAGACATAGACTCATATAGTGTAGAATTTAGAGGAGGAATAACGATTGATGTGATTATTGGTAGAATGGTCATTAGGTGCATTTGAGGATGATGGGAAAATTACATATTCACCCTTATTAGTCACATCTACCTTTTTGATTGGATGATATCCATCCATGATTCAGATTTTGAGTGCATAGTTATGTCTGGACAAGTGAAGGGGAATTACTTGTTCCCCAATGATTCATAGAATGAGATGATGTGATCTACACACATTGATGAGTTTTTTATTCAACTTCAACATAGGGGAGATGATAAATAACACTTATTATTCATCATGGTGTGTGAACCGATGATTGATGAAGATGCATCCTGAAATAATATAGTGTTTCTGGGGGTCGAGTATAAATTTTAATATTGCTGGATTAAGATTTAATATGTTCTTTCCATCAGAGGCTTAATATAAAGCATTATAAACATCCTTATTTTTACTCAATGTATTCATGTTAATGTGTGGAAGAGGATTCAGAAGATGATATGATTTGTAAGGAATTTGTGTATGACTCTAAGAGGAAGAGATGCTATGGGGTTGTAGTTGATTTGATGATGATAGTGGAATATTTAATTCTGATACAATTGACTAATTTCAAGGATTAGTTAGCAAAAATAAAAGTCTAATTTTTTTGGATGCATTGGATTCCATTGAAGATTTCATTAGACAATATTTTTTTATTTCATGTTTTTGGAAAGTCTTATAGACACCGATGGGGACAATATGGAATCTGAGTGTGGAGTGTAATCTATAGAATTATCGGTATATAGAAAAGGTGATCCTTATTTTTGAGTATATTCTTCAATCATGCCTCGTTGATTTTAGTGGAACATGGGATTACCATGTTTCATTATTTTAGTTTTCATAAAATAATTGTTACCAATATTTTGTTATGATAGTATCATTCATGAATCATTATGGTTATCCATGTGATTCACAACATTGTTTGTATAAAACTACTGCGGAATCCAATATCTATCCAAGTATGATGGTGGAGACAACTAATCAGTTCGAGTTGTTTCAAATTCTGTTAGTGAAGACTAAATAAATAAAGTCAACATATATTAATAATAGGTGATGATTCGTGCAGTTCAATATGGGTGGTGAGTTTTTTTTAATGGGCTCACATGAGTAAGATCACTTTGGGGTTCTAAAATAGGTAAAATAAGAACTATGTTTTATAGGACCATTTGAGACTAACAAACATATGAAAATAGTGGACTTATAACTTTAAAACCATCCAAATTACCATGGTGTGCATAAAGTGTTATATGTGTCTCATCCTCTAAATTAAAATTTTAATATTGAGAATGTGATTGACATCAACTATTTTGATTATGAACATGATTCATTATTTGTTGACCGATCAGTATATATCGATTACAAAATTGAGAATGTATTAAGGGGGGATATGGTACCAATTGTTTGAGTTTTTGTGCAACAATGGAAGAATCCAAGAGGAGACATGGGGGTATTAATTTTATGTACTAGATCAATGGACCATTTTTTTTGAGCATGAACTACTGAGACACGTCTCATGGAGGTGAAGTACATAGAGCGGGATGATGTAGTATCTCCAACTTTATAGATACATTACACCTTGAACTCAACCCTTATTTAATAATTTTTTTATCCCATTCATGGGGGATGTATTATGTAACCTTTCAATAGATTTTATGGATTTATGAACTTTTATTTTGGTGAATAATATGTTCCTAGTTTGGGAAATCACCATGGAACACCAATATAATTGGGTGGATTATTAAAGAAGTAAAATTGGTGGCACATAATTAGATATAATAGTTAATAATTCTCAATGTGACTATGTTTCTTATGATAGAGGTAAAATGAACATTTTTCTCAAGGTTATCCATACTGTGAATCCAAAAAATGGGATCCTATAAGAGGTGGTATTTTATGGCCCACAATTTGTATACATAAGTGATACATCTTTTTAGATGAATATTATATTTAATTCCAAAACACAAACATGAATAATTTAATGGTTAAGTGTCATTGAAGATGTGATAAAAGTATTATTATCACATGAATGATAGTCAAAATCTCCTAATAAGACCTTAATATTGGTTAATATTTACAATACCATTTATCGTTTCATAAGGTATGCCTTGATTTTGTCTTAGAGTACCATTTTTTGATGATTTTTCTACTGAATGTAGGTATTTTCTTTTTCATATTGTATTTTACATTTCACGTAATTGGATTACACATCATATAATATCTTCCATGAAGAATCCATGAACTGGATACACATCATGAAATGTTTATACACCATATATTGTGTTAAAATAATGTAAATGAAAAAATAGTGTTTTATAAAATGATGAAATTTGTTTTATCATATACACCCATCAATGATTTAACACTACGTAATTGGAATACATGACATTTAAATCCTACGCCTTGTATGTTATAGGAATGTTTTTGATTTTTTTTCATTTTTACTATATCCTTACACTCTTGATCTTGATTAATCCTTAAGAAGATTTTATAAATTTTTTATCCTTTCAAATAATTTGTTTGAGGAGTGATCACCGTTGTTGTTTTGATACATTTATCTTGGAAGTGGATCTTCTCTCATGTGTTTTCTTCCAAACTCTCTTTCACACATATATAATAATTGATAGATCATTATGTAATTGATGGCTCTAAACTCTGAATGATTGGATCTTGATTCTATTTTTTTTTATATATCATTAGTGCCTCCATATTTCATTGGAGATTCCTATTGAAGGTGTCAATTTATAAGATAAAAGGTAAACAGTTCCATATGAAATTTTCCATGTAATTTTAAACATGATTTTATTTACTTGTTTCAAATAAAATTAAATTTATCTATAAAACTGTGATTTTCAATGATTTGATAATGACATTCTAATCCGCATCGATGTTTTTTTTATCACCCCCAATTCCAATAGAATTTGAATTAATTGAAGAGTTATGAAAAATTACGAATTGACTGAGAAATAATTTTCATGAAAATATATGATATTTGTTTTGAGAAAATAAAATAAATTTATATTATGAAAAACTATTATTGGTTTTGGATTGGAAATGCATGAAATTATGAAAATCAAATGTTCTGGTTTTGGAACGAAATATAAATATTGAAACTCAAAAAATGAGGATATTAAATTATAAATTATTATTGAAATGAAATGAGAGGATTTTAACAATATTAAATTATTGATTGAGAATTTGAGAGGTTGACTGGTATTTATGTTATTTGGGAAATTCATGTTAGGATTTTGATCCCCATATAATTGATTGATGATTAATACTACAACCGAATCCTAGTTTGAAATGACTAAAAAAATGGGATATTGATGAATCATATTATTCATGATCCTAAGGGATATGTGCACTCATGTATAGTCATGAAAATAGGTTTTAGAAGTGTGAGAATCAGATATCCAGAAGCTATCATACATCAGAGAAGATGACCATGGTTCATGTTGATATATTTGATTTGATTATATATTTGATTTATTACAAAATTGGTATACTCATGAAAAATGATTTATATTACTTATTTTAGAAAAAATGATTATTTTTTTGATGTTTGAAATTTGTTCCTTATTGTTGAAATGAATTCATGTTTTATTTAAAATATGAAACTATATTTTCATTCCTTGTTTTAGGTAAAATAAATTTTTTACATGTTTATTATATGTAATATATTATGGAAAAGTTTGTGAGACCTTAATAGGCTCTATAGATCCAAAATTACCTTTTCAATCATGAATTTGATGATTCCATTATTATAGGTCTGAGAAAAGAGAATGTGCCACTTGGAGGTGTAATATGTTCTAACACTTTTCTCTTGGAGGGATGGTGGTGACCAGTTGAGATGTGATCTACATGTTTCATTGGAATTTTGAGTTTCATCTTGCCACCTTTTTATTTCATAGCTGTTGTTTTGCACAGTTTTTTGTTATACCTATTTCATTTAAGATGGATTCTTATTTTTTTAGTATTCATCATATTGAATTTTATGTTTATTCAACCACTGATTTGTTGGAAACATGATCCCTATTGATGTTGCATGATTCCATGTTCTACTCTCCCACATTTGGGGATCAATAAAACCATTAAGATCATGTTATATAAATCTTTGGTATAATATTACCATGGAAACCTAGTTATTTTGGGACAATTTGATCTCTAAGACTAGGTTGGGAATTATTAATTAATGAAAATATGTTGTTTGGGATTAAATTGATGGGAATTAGGATGTAATAGTATATGATTACCAAGTTAGTTATCACCTTAATGATCCTAAAATAATTATGGGTGTTGGGGGAAAGGTGACTTGATATATTTCTTGATATGCTTTTTTCCTTTTCCATGATTTTTAATTGGGTTTCTTGAAATCCAAATCATGAAATCTTATCTGATGGTTTTGATATTCCTTTTTTCAATTATTTAAATTATTGATAGCTCTATCACTTATAGTGCCATAAATGTTTTCTACCTATGTTTTTTAATGTCATGAAGATGATAAGAAGTGTAAATAAGACCTAGGGTATAGTTTTTGGAGAACCAGTGAAAGAAAATAATCATATGGGCATGAATCTTGTGTAGGATGTTGTGCATGTTGTATGTGCTTAGGGATAAGATAAACCACCATTTCAAATTTATGATATTTTTTTCGAAATCATATAGATAAATCATGGAATCCTAATCTAGAGATTATTGATCAGAATCTCCCAGTTTTCTGAGGCTCTCATGATCCTAAAGAGTAAGAGGATTAGTTGAGATAAATAGAGATTCTTTTTGGACTTCTTGTAAATGCCTAACACAAATAATTTAAAATTTTCCACCAATAATCTAGAATTGTATTATCATATCATGGAGGTATTCTATGTAATTTTTGAAAAATAAATAGGTGTTTGAGTGTAAGGTATTAAGAGGTATTTTCATTGAATATTTCTATCAATAATATAGGGTTTTAGCAAAGCCAAAAGAGTTGTTTAGCCTCTGGTGGGATGATAAAATCATGATCGAGTATCAAAACATCCTTATCAAGTTATTGTAGTTTTCAAATATGATTTTATATAATATGATTACAAATACACAATGGTTCATTATGGTTATTAAAAATGATATTGAATATGATGTTTTCTTACGGAATCCTTTTTTAAATATTGACGCATTGGATAGTTAATTGTTGGTTGATCATGATGTGGATATTAAGATATTAATGATGGGAGATAATTTTCCTTATAGTGGAATTTCTATGAGTTATATTAGAGGATTGAGTAACTGTGATGAGTCTTTTTTTGGTTCTTGATAATAGGAATATTCCAAAACTCTTGTAGTTCCAAGAATATTCCCTTTGATTTGCATCCATATTAGAAAGGATGGGAATTTGATATGGATTTTCACTGAGGCACCCTTGAGATGTAGTTCCCATAGACTCTAAGGACACATTAAAAGGTTATGTTTTTTTATTTTATTCCCCTTATAGATTTAATAGATTATTGTAACCTATTAATACATTATTTCAATAAGATTCTTCAAGAACAAAGGTGTATTATCATCATGCATCTGGAATGAATATTTTGCACATAGTGGAAGAGTTTCTAGAGGATGTTGATATCTGAATAGAGATAGTGATTGGAACCACCACTATAGATTCATATTTATTTACATCTTTATTTGATACTAGTATTTTTCACTAATTTTTATCAACTGATATTTTTAACCTTTAATCCTTCTTATAATGATTTTTTCTTATTTGATGGATATTTCTAAAACCCAAGGGACAATGACTGTGAAGAGTCTCCATTATCCCACTTGTTAATACTTTTTTATCTGAGATTTATCATACATATGAATTTATGTTTCTCGACATGAATATTATTAAAATCATTCTCGAAATCGATTATCTCATTTCAAATAAGGCATGGATGTACGATTTTATATTCTGAGTCTTGTTTACATCAAATGATGTGGTGTGTTTTGTCTTTTTGGAAGAATGAGAAACAATGATGATTAGTGATGGATGTTCTTATCTAGAGTTGGGAAAAGTAATACCAATGCTTTATTTTGACCTAGATTGGGATCATTTTTGTAATGAACTCTTAAAATTCTTCACTATGTTTTATGACATTTTTCGTTTTGATTTCTCTGGTATAATAATGGAAATGTTGAATTCTCCATTAATTTAATACAAGGGACATATATTTTATCTATTACTTAATACAAAATGGAACTAGATAATATGAATGTGTTAATGAATTAGTTTTATGATATTTTAGGGTAATTATTTATTCACCCAACTATTCCTCCTTGGGCGGTGCCTGTTAAATTTTATAAGAAAGAGGGTGGATTATTTAACCAATGTATTGAATTTCAAAACATCAATCGAGTTATGGTAAATAAAGAGTATCTATTTCCATATATTTATTATCTGTTTGACCACTTTAAATTAATGAAGTAGTTATCAATGATTGATCATCAATGTTGTTTTCACCTATTCAGATTAAAAGAATTTGTCATTCATAATCCTACCATAAAGGGATGGTATGGAAATTTTGAGTATGTACTTATACTTGGGCTTACCCAATTATCCTATGACAATTATGGATTTGAAAAAAATGTATTTTCCTGATGTTTCATGAAATTTTCACTGTATTATTTTTCAATGACATCTCAGTTTACTCTATGTCCAATGAAGATCATGTAATTTATCTAAGGTAACTTCTGGAAATTTTGAGGAATTACTGAATGTATACAAAGTTATCAAAATTTGATTTTTTTTCAATTGTTAATTTATTTGTATTTTGAAACATGGTAAAATAAAAAGGGATTTTAGTTAAGAATGAGACGGTCAAAGTTGTTTTGACCTGGGAAAAACATGTAATGCTTTATAAATTTGGACCTTTTGGGTCTACCAAGATGTTATCACCGTTAGATTAAGGATTTATGCAAGATGTATTATCTGATGACTTTTCACACTCATAAGGGAGTAATTTATGTCTGGGAGAGGGAAATGATTGAATTATTTTTTAGAGTTGAATCAAATTTTGACTTAAAAACCATGGTTGAATCTTTTATAGGCTATACAGTGCTATGTGATCCCTAGTGACACATAATGTTGAATGTTGTGTGGTATTCTTATGCATTGTGATCATGGGGTATCATTTGGTTATTTACATATTTGGTCATAGTTGAATAATTACATGACCCATGACCTTGGACTCATATCTGTGATGCATGCACCTATGAGTTGGACGTAGTACCTTTTCAATGAAAGGCATACACCATTTTATCTGATAATAAATTATTGACTAATATATTCCCAAAAAACATTTTAATCTCCACCAGTGTTGATGGTTGGATTTCCATTAATCATTTGAATTTGACATTTCATAAAAACTTTGGAATGTAAATTTCAATTCTTATGATCATACCCAGAATATTTATACCCATGTTGTTAATGAATCACAATAAGTGTTGAACATCATGGATCTCTTTTACAGTTTCATTAAGGCATCTTATAGGATTGTACCAAGGATTATATTATAATTTTTCAATTGAAACATCTATTATAAATATAATTCACTTGGAACCAGATCTCAATGATGATTTCCATCGAATGAGGGACTATCTTTAGGTAGGGGAGGACATTTATGAATGGCCATTCGCTTCTGAAGGTATTATATGTTTCTAGAATGTGTTTTATGTTCTTTATTCTATTAAAATGGGTGTGATGATTTATTTGTATAATTCCCAATAGGTGGTGAAACCAAGAAAAACA
This sequence comes from Viscum album, assembly GCA_963277665.1. Lineage (NCBI taxonomy): Eukaryota > Viridiplantae > Streptophyta > Magnoliopsida > Santalales > Viscaceae > Viscum > Viscum album. The sequence continues at coordinate 1,442,708,644 of OY728155.1, read as the reverse complement.
ATATGTTTTATGAAAGGAAATGATGTTTTTGGGGCCCACATATGATATTAGACATCATTAAATTATTATAACATTATTAAACCTCTCAGTATTTTAAGGTTAGCCACCAAATACCTTTAAAAGTTCTTCATCCACCTCTAATGCCGACAAGGATGTGTGATGGGAAATCAATAGACTTTATGGCTGGGTTTCCACATACCATTCAATAAAAAGATTGTTATATGGGTTATTATCAATTTCCTGAAACATGTATATATCTTTAGTCCAATTTATTATAAACAAAATGTTGAAGTGTTTTCATATCTCTGTGTTAATAGATTATTTGATTTCACAAAGTTATAACTACTATAATGACTAACAGAGATCAATGTTTTACCTCTTTTTTTGTGTCCTTCATATGGTGTTGAGATATGAGGTTTTCTTGAGTAGGACATAACCTTTGAAAATATTTTGGACGATCGAGAGGGATATAGATTATCTTAATAACCTGTTATGTCTTGTGTTATCTACATTGATTGAGGTTTGGATATCCACTTAGGACTAGTTGTGTTTTCTAATACCAATAGTTACATGTCTTCAATTAGAATGGATGATTTTGTGCCCTCATATAAATGTACTTGAAAAATTGATAGTGTTGTTTGGTGTTTTCTGAAGCTTCCTTAGTTAGATCATGTTTTTTCCGAGAGATGATAACAAATAATCAATTTATTTTTACGAGAATGTTAATGATATAGAGCTGATACAAATCATTTGATGAATGCCATAGATGACTATTGTAGTTTTCTGTTGGAAACCTAGTGTTCTTGGTTGTTTCTCCCTAGTTGGGACACTAAAAACTTGGAGAAGAAAGAGAAGATTTATACTCATTGTTTGGGACCTATTGAGTAGGTCGAGAACATGGGAAATGTGCTATACTATTTAACACTCCTATCATAGTTGATGTTGATACATAATTTGATTATTGTATATTACCTTATAAAGTATCTTTATTACCTCTATTGTGTTTAGATATGGGTGGATATTGAGGTTGAGACATTTTTTTCTATGACTAAGCATCCATTCAGGATTTTTGATTCTGAGTCAAAGGTTCTCCATGGGTAGATGATACCATTAGACCATGTGTTATGGAAGTATGTATATGATTCTCATGAGACATTAGAGCCTGAGGCATAGAGTAAAGGGATGTGTCCATATCTATTTGATATCAAATATTACGTATAGGTTTTTCAGGGATTGATATTGTTTAAAATGAAAAGGTTATAAAAGATTATTACCTTTTATATGGTATTCATTGAGTATAATTTTTCTTCCCTTTTTTGATTGTATTTTTCAACAGATATATAATATTTTTTCTATATTTTAAAAATTTACACATCTTGTAATGTGATTACACATCATTAAAATTCCTCTAGTAGGAACCCATGAACTCGATACATAGTGTGAAATAGTTATATTTCATGTACTTGGTTCAAATCTTGCAAATGTTAAAAACTGGGCTTTTTTAAAATGGTGATGCATTTTACAACGTATAAAGCCTTCCATGATTTCAAACACTATAAAGGGACTACATGTTGTATAAATACGACAACCTTTAGTTTTTAGTCATTTTCTACAATAAACCATTATTATAATTCAAATATATTGATTAATTCTGATGAATATTCCTTATATTAAAAAACACACTCTGGAGGAACCTACTAATTTAATTATTTTAGAATCATGGTAATTTAGTCTTATAACTTCGTGAAATATCATCAACATACCCTTTATAGATCATACAATATAATACTATATAGAAACTTACCCAACTAAAAAAATTATAAAAAACATGGGAAATGGAGACATTAGAATGGGAATGATCGGTAACTCAGTAAGGGAAAACAAGGGATATTCACAATCCAAACACGAAGGTAAGTATACAAGAAAATGAGCATAACATTTCAAAACCCAAAATGCATATATACGATCTTAGTTATAAGTCATTTCGTATATATTGGTATTCATAAGTCATCATTCATACGGAAATAAAAAACCGGACTTATGAAAGAACAACATTGATATATGAAATTATTTTATAGAATACAAATAAGTATTGAAAATATTATATCAATTCTATCTACAAATAAGATCAAGACATGTTAGTATTTGTCTGACCACCCATTTTTTGACCACCAGCATACCCTCATCTTCATGCTTGGGATGACCACCCACATACCTTCATCATTGGGATTGGGAAAAGCACTCGTGTACGCTCATTTAAGGGAACATGATTAACACATGTGTACCATCTATGTTCATATTTAATTTCTTACTACCAAATTAATTAGAGTGTTATGTATGATGACACATGATGTATGCTATAATGGGCTCACATGAAGTTATCTGAATCTCCAAAAATAATATGTTGTAACGAGTATACTATGTGATATTTGGCTCGTACAATCGTATAAGGTTAAATGTGATTACTCAAAACTATCTAGGATTCCCCATAATATAATTACTATATGGAATACTCGACATTATCATGGTAACCCCACCATATATTCTATGTCTATGAACCACAACATGAATAAATTAAAATTGAAATTCAATATCATCATAAAATTTAAAAAAAAAATTCAGTGTTCTTTCAAAACCTGATTAAACAATGGAAATGAAATAGGATTCTTGTGATCATATTTGAAATGTGATTATCCTATGGAAAATATATTATTTTCATAATAATCAATTTGGAACATGATTAACCCTTGGACAGGAAATGGGTTCCATAAACAACAATCCTTAAAATTATACACCATTCTAGGAAATAAAATGAAATGTACCCATGGATCATATTACAAGTAAGGAATTGGTAACACCAATATATTTCATCGTTGATTAAATTTTTCTTAAAGGATCATTTAAAAAGATTCTAGAGGAAAATATATATTCCAATTTTTTTTAATAAATCAAAAAATATTTTTGAAAATATTTTTCATCCAAAATATCCCTAAAAACATATATTGAATCATTGAAATTGTCTAAAAAACATTTTAAGAGAGAAAACATTTAATTCTTTTAAAATTATATTAAAATATAAATTGTTAAAAAATAAAATATTTTAAGAAAATAGTTTTTTGTGGAGAGTAAATATTTTAGCTGGAGGGAGAAATAAAGTCATGTTTAAAAAAATTCTTAATTATTTTACGTTCCAAGGGTTAAAATAATGGTTCCATCAAATTAATATATCATTAGTATCTATAAGAGAAGAAATTTCTTGAGAATTATTCCACGTTAGATCATGATATTTCAAAATTTTAGATTTAATCAAAAAATATTGAAAATATAGTGAGATTGTATTCTAAAACACTTACTACTTTTCTAACGATAATCCTACGCTCTACAACGGAATGACATAAAATGAAACCTATAATTTCATGAGGATTATTAATTTCATCATATTAATTTAATAATAGGATTTATATAAGCCTCAAGAAAAAAATATATGTCCACAAAATAATGTAACTCCCAAAGAATTAAAATTGAGACAAAAATCCCTAAATGATTTATTATAATTGGAACCATAAAACCCATTAATGAGAGATCCTCAAATGGATATGTAAACAAAAATAGTTTTTAAATTTAGGATCATTATATTATTTAAAGGGATATATATATATATACACCACATAATATAATTATATGATGAAAATGAAATTTTGTTTAATGGAATTTAAAAGTGATATGGAAATAACTTACCATAACTCTTGACTTTCTTCTTACTCGTTCAATATCATGATATTCGAGTAATCTCCTTTGGATTTCAATAATGACCATCTCGGTTGTCCTTATACCCAAAATATGGATTGTACGATTAGGATTGTTAATTTGGATGTTATTTTTGTTGGGTTTGTCTTAGACAAATGCTTTGAAAGGTGTCAATAAGTGGGGAGTGAGTGAACTTTTATAGTTGAAGATGAGTGTAATTATGGTAAATATTAAAAATTAGTCACTCTTTTGTGGTTTCTATAGATGCCGAAAAGTGCGTAAGTGCTGAAAAAAATTTCGAAATGAAAAAGCGATGTTATATTCAGACCCGGAGGCCTGGTCCAGAGGCCTCGGAGATGTTGTGTGAAAAAAAGAGAAGTGCGCTGAAAAAATACATCTCGCGGGAAAGGTACCGAGATTCGCGCAAAGGCCCCTGTGCCGGCACACAAAAATTTCACACCCGCGCCCCACACGATTGATATTTCATGCCGCTGCATTTGTCGAGCAATCATTTCACGCAACCCTGGAATTCCACGACGCCGGTTTCCTATAAATAGAATGCGACCCTCTTCATTTGAGGGGCTAAATAATTCGAAGTGCCTATGGTGCACGTAATTGGCATTCTGCACGCACAATACGGCCTTCAGGTGGGGTTCCATTTCGCGCAAAGTCACCCCAGTATCTGCCTTTGTGCAAGATCCCCCTGGATTAGACTAAACTCCAACCCCTCATCGTCTAATCCCTTATATTCAATTCCTTCTATTGTGTACAAGTCCGTTAGTTTCATGCAATATTTGGGCGCCCCCTGTCCTTACGTGCGGCCCTTGCCGCCTGCACATAATTATGCCCCTTGCGTGAAATCCCTTCAAGTCGCTCAAAGCCTCATCCCCCTTTGTCTCACACAAGAAACACCAATTTTGCGCCAACCTGGGGCTTCCTATGCCAGGATCCCCTTATTTCGCGCACCCCAAGGGCTGCGCGTAATCCTTCAGTGCCCTTCATATTGGCGCCCCCGGGCACCACTGTGCTTGAATACCCGATGCCCTCCTTCTGGGTGCCATTTGTAGGTGTTCTGTGCACCATGGGCATTCATATCATGTATGGTTTTCCCATACATCCTTCTCAGCTCGTACGAAGTAACTTCAAAGTACCTTGGACAATCCATCTCATTGTGTTGCATCGCCTAATGCTTCTTTTCATAGGCACACTAACATTTATTGATTCTTCACATAACCACGCTAACATGGACCCCTCGATGGTTTACCCCATGACACCCCCTCAGTATGGACTTGTCGATGCCTTCTCTTCCACAAGGGGCAGAGGGCACCAGTCATGTATGTCCTTGGGGTGTGGAGCCAACCCACCTCGTTCGAGGTGTAGGACGTTAAACTGCCAAGCACCTCGTCTTGAACACATGATGTTAAACTATGACATGGACTCTTTCCATGCTCGTAGGGTCGCCCCTCCTCAGACATTCTCCATGCCCGCTCGTATCCACAGGGATGATGGGGTCAACCCTCACAGGGGGTGATCTATTAGAGTGGCGTTTTTTCGCGGGGAAGGGCAACCCCCATAGTGTAATCCCCTAGCCTTTTTATAATGTAGCACCCATGCATCTTTGTACTTCCCCAGTGCCAATGACCAAGAGGGGATTTGAACACAAGTGTTCTCGTTTCCCATTCCCTCTCCGGCTGGGCTTTGTCACCATCAGGCCTCCATCCTAGAGTAAGTCCTAGCACCATGGGCCATCTCAGAGCATAATACATGTCCATAACAAAGTACATGGTCATTGATATGTTCTTAGGCATGGTATTTAATAAGTCTCCATGTGGTTTAAGACCCACCACCATGGGTCTTCTTAGAGCGTAAGCCTCATTTATCCCGAACTATGTGGACTTTGATCAGTGTTAAGGCATGCTACGTAGGAAGCCTCCACAAGGTTCCAGCCCTAACTATATGGGATATCTCAGAGTGTACGCCACATCTATCCTGAACTACATGGAATTTGATCCATGTCAAGTAATGGTACGTAGGAAGGCTCCACGAGGTTCAAGCCCCAACTACACGGTCTGTCTCAGAGCGTAAACCCCATCCATCTCGAACTATGGGGGATTTGATCCATGTCAAGGCGTGGTAAGTAGGAAGCCTACACGAGTTTCATGCCCCACCACCATGGGAAATATTAGAGCATAATCCCCATTCCATCATGAACTACGGAGAATTTGATCCATGTCAAAACATGGTACGTAAGAAGCCTCCACAAGGTTAAATCCCAAAAAACTACTATCCCTGACCATCTCCGTGTCAGTGTACCAAGCCCCCTTTACCACCTTGGGCCGCCACATAGCATAAGCCCAAATATATTTGGCCCCCAGGTCCCTCTTCATGTCAGTTCATTGAATCCATATCCTTGGGCTTCTCCCGAGCATATGCCCCAAACTCCACTATCCCCAATGACGTTAAACTGCATTTCATTGAACTACATGGTATTTGATTCCCTACAACGAGGATACGTAGGAAATCTCTTTGAGACCAAATCCCAAAGCCATCATTCATCCTAATACATACCCGGGTTTCCACATCCCGGTGGGATCATTCCACTTTATTCTTCATTCCCCTCCATATCATTCAGAAATCCACCCATGTGCTGGCCCCAACAGCGGTGTTCCCATTAGGGGTTCTTCAATCTGAACAACTCTAGCTAGTGTTCTGATCAGTCCAATCCATCTCTGCTAGAAATTAAACTTGCGGCATACCCTGTGTTAAACATGGGAAGGTGAGGAAAACCTTAGATACATGCCTATGGAATAAAATTCCCCATGTTTGATGTGGGATGCTGAGGGCTCCCACGCCCTCGAGATTCCATATGATAAAGGATAGAAGATGGACATGTCAATTCCCCAGTGTTAAGTCATGCCAATGATTCCCCAACCTGACTACTCTCATAACCGAAGGTTTCTGCCCTGACCGGACTTCTTAGAAGGTCCCGAAAGAAGTAGCATAATTAAATTGTGTTAATGAAGATATGGCATTAGAAAGAGCTTCACAAACCATGACTTAATCTATAATGGAGACCCAGACTAGGTTATTAGCTCCGAGGAGGAATACATGGAATGAAGAACTGACATCTCATCATCCTGGTTTCGATAAAATAGTGGACATCCCCAAATAAGGAACGGATGTCGCTCGCCTTTAGAAAGAGGGAATGAGGGAAACTACAATACATCCTCTGTGTGACGGATTCACGTGTCCCTGATGAAAGAGTCTGAAATAGAAAAATGGTTAACCTGATGTGAAGCTCATCTCATAAACATTAAGGATATTAGTGTTCATGACATTAGGGTATAAGCATGTAATCTGACCTTGTCACCTGATACCAAGTCCCACGAAGCAGGCCTGCCATGAAACTCGCCAGAATTTGGGACAGTCAGGATGTTGGGCATTCAATTCTGTGACATTGTCAGTGTGGATCCCTCTTGCCAACTGTGGAAGACGGAACGGTGCTGGGGCACTGGTTGTTGATTCCTTTTCCTAGCAGTATTAATGATTTCTTCTCCCTCCTTCAGGAATCAGGTCATTGCCTCAAGAGCTCGATCACCTTCCCGCCAACGCAGGGGAAGGAGAAATACCAATGTGGCTTCCTCACATGCTTCGACCTCTTCAACGACGGCTACAACCGCCATGACTGCTAGGCGCCCACCCACCCTCTCGCCATCAGAGATCATCTAGTGTAGGGTAATCAATGACCCTGTATGCTTGTACGAGGAAGAGGGGGTCATCCCCACCAGTGATACGGCCCTCCAAGACCTTGGGGAATCTGTGCCTCACCATCCACGCCACCCATGATGGCCACACAGGGAGCCGCTGCTCCCCACCCCAATGATCAATTGCTTTGATAGCTTGTCCTTACAGTGCCTCAAAAGCTCCATCCCCTATGCCGATGAAGAGGGAGGTATCCGGGTATGCCCTATCGGAGTCCCGCTTCAGGGGATCCTGGAAAGGGCCCCCACCAGGCTGCGTCAATGTATCCGCCCGATTCCCTGGGCTGAGAAGCAGGTAGTCCACACGCCTGCACCACCAGCTCTAGTCCACCTAACCCGACATAAACATTAGGTTAAAAGGGAAGAATATTCTCTATTTGGGGCGTCAACATCCACAAGAAGTGTGGACCGAGCCATCGTGGACTCATACGTCCACCCCCGCCCCCCCACATACAATGGGCAGGGGCAGCTGTACGCCCAACCTAAATCGAGGCCCCAACTGCCCCGCGTGCAGGTTTGGTCGACTCTCCCGGTTGGCGGCACCAGTGATGGACGCTGCAAACCAATCCACCCCTATGAAGCCCAGCGTGCATGCTCACTCCACGCCACCCCCATAGAAGGTGTGGTTCCTCCTCGAATCCACTCTCTGTTTGGAGGTCTGCCCCATGCCACCTTCATCCAAGGTGATGGTGTCCCCCGTGACAGCAACACCCCATGTGGGGGTCTCTCCCGCGCTCACTACATTGGGTACAAAGTCACTCCCCCTGCCTCAAATAAAGAGCATGGAAGCATTGCATGTTCGTTCTCTCGCTAACATGGAGGTCCTCCCCGTGTAACTTTCGACATTTGTCCCGGTGCCCCTCGTACCCCAACCTCCTTGGGTAGGAACTTTCTCCGCCCGTGCATTGGTACAACCGAGGGAGCCCATGTCAGATGTCAACCCTACCCTGAAGAACCATCCAGGGGCAGGAGAGCAGGTCACTGTCACCGCAAGAGGAATCATGGGGAAGGCCGGATGGGAATCAGGTTGGTCTACATCTCAGACACTTAGGTGGAGTACGATTCGGCACTAGAGACCTCCTCTCAATCCTCTAAGTGAAGGGCTAAGGCAGGAATGAGGCACATAAGCCTCATGCTCCCGGAATTTGATTCTTTCTAGATCCCGGCTTCCCTACGATGGTATATCCAGGAGGATGAAACCATGGGATGATTCTAGGGCCGACCGCGTAGTCTCCATTGTCATCTCCAGAAGAACCCTCCATCTCGGTGCTATTTTAGGGGTTGGTGACAAAAGATCAAGGACGTAACCCACCCATGGAAAGAACTGTTACTGCGCCATTGGTTCTGGACACTGTTCCATCATACCGTGACATGGCGTCCAGGTCGCTGCAATACACAGGGGGACAACTCAAAATTCTGAGTCCAATAAACTCGTTCGCTGTATTCTCCACCGGCCAGCCTGCCATCCAAGCGGTCTGCCTTATTGCCACTGTGTGTTACCCAACCACCCTTAGTTGATGAGTGGGGAAACCAAAGGCCAGTCAATGGATCTATGTCGGGGAACATCTGGACTATCCTCATATTGGGCCACTTCCCTGAAAGTTTTTGGCCGATCGTAGGATAAAATTTTTGTATTCCATAATCGCTCACCCTATAGGACTTTTAATTTTTCTGCCAGACCCTCTAGTCGACTCACCTCCATCTTCACCATCGACAGGTGACTCACCCTGGGATCCAAGAGCACATCGAAGGAATCAGCCAACAATGCCTTCAGGTTGACCTAGCCACATTCCCTGCGGTCCAACACCCCGAGTCACCTGTCCACCACAGGGCCCTCCAACAACAGTGCATTCTGTGTTTTCATGTAGTCCACAAGGTTGTTAGGAAGGCTACCCCCACATGCAAGTGTGTGGATGGGGGCAGTATGTTGACCTCCTCTTTAGTGTGATTTTCTAGCAGCCGGAATCACTAGGTGGTATTGAGAGCATGCCCCCAGGAATAGTGGCGGTCAACATGACCGACCCGACAGGAGAGTCGAACGAGCTTGGGCACCCCGATGGTGGCATCCCCCCTGAGGACGTGCTACCACCAGACCCATCAGGAAGGATTAATTATAGTAGAGGAACCTCATAGGTCTCTCTGCACCCACCAAGTCACTAGTATTCAGCCGGAATGTCAGTAAAGGAAAAGAGCATTTTGGATCTGTCATACACTCCAACCCATTGGCCTCATTCCAGAATATGGAAGAGGACCCTGAGATGGCCGCGTTGTGATAGGATCTTGCCAATCAAGAGTTGTTAGTTGAAGATCTTCTGGCTAAACACTTTGCAGAATAGTAACCCAACTATGGCGATCCTAGGCTGGTGCAGTAGGGGCATTAACAACTCCCCTGCAGCGATATGCCTCCCAGAAACCTTGATCATGTTGTATTCACTGACAGAGCGGATGTTGAAACCCATGGAAAAGGGTATGATATGTTCAGACAAACCCTCCTGAACAACACAACCACCTGGGGAACCTCATCCGGGCTCCTCCAGCCACAACAAGGGTTGCCCTACCAGCCGCTCCTTATGCCGCTGAGCTTGGATACCACATTTAAGTGCTCAAAAATGTGCTTGTGGTTATGGATCCTCATCAAGATAGGGACCAGAGCCCAAGATGATCCGATGGTGGTGCTCAAATCCCACCTGTATTCTTTTTAAAAGCGGCAGGTGGCCATCCCAACTGATGGAAAGCTGTACCCGGTATCGGTGGATGACATGCCGGCACCCACAAGATTTGGAAATCCCACAGTCTACCCCTTTATTGGGATGGGGGACCCACAGCATCACCTGTCCCACATTAACTCAAGGTGTGGTCCAATGTTAGGGACCCACTACAGAAGGAGGCCTCCAAGCCTCGTTGCTTTTGTTCAGACGCTGGAGGGAATAACATTCGTTTGGTACAACCAGCTCCCTATGGGATCTATGACTAACTGGGAGGACCTTAGTAGGTAGTTACTTTACCAGTTCAGCCCTACACCCGAGAAGACAAACATCACAGTCCTCTTCAGTTTCAAGCAAAGAACTGATGAGTGATTCATAGACTTTATCACCCTGTGGAAGAGACTCACATACTCCCCTGACATGCCACTAACTCATGATCAATTACTAATGATTTTGTGGGGAATGTCAAGACAGAATTGGTTCCCTCCCTGATCACTCATAAATAACCCGGAGGGTTCCAAGACTTCTCGGATAAGGCCCAATTCCTCGATGAAGCTCTACAATAGGCTGGATAGGAACACCTTCTGCCTCATACAATTCCAACAAGGAGAGATGCCCGAGCCAAGCCCACCGTCATGGCCCAGATAGAGACCACTAGGCAGCTAGAGTTGCTACCAATGGAGCCAGCCTTGCAGAATCACCGAGGCCCTCCCCCATGGGCCCAATTTCTATCCCAATAGCGCCTGCCCCAGAATCGGTAGGAGCCTCTGCATAACACGCTGCCTCCACCTAGAAGAGATAATCAGGTTCCGCCACCTCGGAAGGATCATCCAGCACCCCGTCAGGGTCAGGCACAAAGATCCCACTTTTTGGAAAGAAGGAATCAGACCTACTCATTCGATGAGGCTCAGGTTCCTGATTACTTCTATAGCACCTTAGAGTAGTGAATCGTGTGACTGCCCAAGTGTCCGATGCCAGACGAGGCACATATCACTGATCACCCCCACTACTGTCATTATCACTGGATCCTGGGGAACACCATCAAGAAATGCAATGTGTTCCAGGATTGGATCCCAGACTAGATTAACAAAAACATATTCTGGTTGGGCCCTGCCCCGAGACAAGTGGTGGGAGTCTTCGTGAGATCAGATAGTAGTAGCGACGACAGAGGCATGTGGCAGTAGGTTCCGGACTGCGGTTCCCAGAAGTATAATGACTGGATGGATCACAGGATGGTCTCCCATATCCATGGAACTATCCGAGAATGCCTGAATCAGCAAGAGCCTTCAAATGCTGTGGTCGCCACTTCTGTGTCCTCATCTCAGCCGACCTCTTCCTCGAAGAGCAAACATCGTGGTCGCAAGAAGAAGTAGCACACCCTGCCAATGTCATCATCGTCCTAAACTATCGGCGACTTCATGCATCCAGAGATGGTCATCTTGTCCAGAATCTGCTAAGTGGTGGATTATTCTCGAGTGACAGTCAAGAGTATGCTTCAGTTAGCAACATCTATTTGATAAATCCCAATATGAATCCTGACAAGGGCGAGCACCAGACGAACCTCCCCAATGTCCCCAGCCGATGGAAATGTTGGCGGAACCACGAACATATGGGTCACCGGGGCACGTCAGTTGTCATGTCCAGCCAGGCTGTGGACTCCGCGGAGACTAGACATCAGGTCCAGTGCAGAACTCATCACCCACAACCTCTTCATCCGGTGTCAACGAGCCCTACTCCGCCTCCATTTGTGCTACTGGTTCAGGCAGATCCACTTTAGCCGTACCATGACCATCTTAACCAGGATACAGGCCGATCTCACTAACCCAGTACTCATCTGGTAGTTTCCCTTCGATCCTCGAATAGCGAGCAGCAAGATCCCCCAGTACCATTCAGCCGCCGGTCCAGCCGGCAGGGTCTGCTATGCCTCCAGTCGCAGAGGGGCCTCCTGTAACAAAAAATGTGCACCCTGCGGGAAAGTATGATGTTTTGAAGCACCTCAACAGTATCCCAGCAAGGCTATCTATCCTTGAATCCCTTCACATGTCGCTAGATATGCGTGAAGCACTTGCTGAGGCCTTATGAAGCCCCCTTTAGTTTGAGACGGAGGTAGTAGCTGCAGAAGACTTTTATGCTGAAGCAGTTGGGAATGCCACATGACAGGCCATCATCTCGTTCTCTGTTGAAGATGAAGACCCTCCTATACAATGTAATATCCACGTGTTGTATATCACTGGCCAGATCAATGGCGTGGAGGTTCGCCGCTGTCTCTTTGACAATGTCTCCATGATCAACTTTATCTTGACACAGACGCTGCGGAAGCTAGACCTATCCAAGGGTGATCTGAATCCCTCTGATTCAATGATCTAGGGATATGACAGGATAGAATAGAACCCGGTTGGAAAGATCCACATGAAGAAACATTTTTGTGGCCTAGTTGATTGTACTGAATTCATGGTTGTCTCCCAAGACACTGCGTATAATACATTGATGGGTAGGCCAAGGATCCATCTGCACGCGTCCTTCCCCTCATCATATCATCAATGCCTCATGTACTCCCTTAATGGTCGAGTAGGAATACTCCAGGGTGATGCATCTCCTTTCGTCTCCTGCGAAGCCTGCTACTTGGATGCCGAGTATTACAAGAGCAATGATAACCATGTCCATGCAAGTGAGGTTGAGCCCATTGCCACTAAGACTCACCCTTTGATAGACCTGAATGGTACCTATGTCTTTATGATCCATCGATTGGGGGCCACAATCCCTGATATAGGGTAATTTTTTTGTCATTTATAGGACTAGAGGGTACCATAATCCAAAATTCAAGCGGTGTTAGAGGATCATTTTGCATTCTTATACAAACTAGGATCTAGTGATCCCAGAGCCTCCTACCCCCTCACGGTATCAAGACGTCCGAATCATGTGACTATAGTACATTATACTGTTCTGTTTCACCAGGCTATGATAAGTCAGCTTCGGAAGATGTGCCACTACTACTTTGATATTATCAAGCTTGGCCCCTTGGGCTAAAGACCAGATGTGATTGGGTCGATAGCCTTCATATCCATGGTTTCAGTGTTGCCAGAGTGCCCCGACACAATGACCATGGCCGCACAAGTGGGTAGTAGCCACCCATCAGGGTTTAATAGCTCAGAAACATATCCCCCTACGGATGAACCCTCCATGATTGGAGAGAAAGTTATGGAGGATGCTCCTCCTATCTTTGATGAAGGTGACTCAGCCACAGACGATGAGTTGGTACATGTGAATCTCGGATGTGAGGATGATTCGAGACCCACATTGATCAATGTCGATATGTCCATAGAGGAGCTGCAGCGGTATGTGGAATTTCTCAAACAGCAGCATGATGTGTTTTCAAGCAGTTACGATGAGATGCGAGGACTAGATCCTAATGTAGCTGTCCATCACTTCGGTCTCCCTACAAATCATCGTGGGTTCAAGAAACCCCCCATAATGATGCATCCGTCACATGGTGCCATGGTCATGGAAAAGGTTGTCAAGATTATCATAGCCAACTTCATCAATGAGGTTCAGTACCCAAAGGTGTTAGCAAACATTGTCCCAGTCAGGAAGAAGTATGGGAAGATCAGAGTATGTTTTGACTTCCGCGATCTCAACCACCCCTGTCTAAATGATGATTTTACCCTTTCACTGACATAATTTTTGATTGATGCTATGGCGGGATTCCAGGCCCTCTCCTTCATGGATGGTTACTCTGGATATAATAAGATCTGGATGGAGATGATGATCAACCACTTTCAGGGTGCCCCAATGTACTTTCTGTTACCAGGTCATTCCATTCATCTTGAGGAATGTAGGTGCCACCTATCAATGGTCCATGCATCACATATTTAATCCAATCCTCGAGACATTGTTGGAATGCTATGTGGACGACCTGGTGGTCAAATATAACCAGCGCCAAAACCATCTCAAGGATGCGAAGAAAGTATTCGGCTTCTTCCTTTCCCGCCACTTGAAGAATAACCCATTGAAGTGTGCTTTTGGGGTCACCTCCGGGAAATTTCATGGCTTTGTTTTATGATACCTAGGCATCATGACCGATCTAAAGAAGATCAAGGAAATCATCCAGATAGCTCCCCCGAGCAATATTCGGGAGCTTTGTGGTCTTCAATGCAACTTACCTATATATGCCGATTCATTGCGAATTAGGCCAGAAAGTGTAAGTCCTTTTATTGGCTCATGAAGAAGGGAAACACTTATGAGTGGGATGAGGAGTGCCAGACTGAACTTGAAGAAATTAAGCAATATTTGATCCAACATCCGGTCTTGATGCCACCCGTCTCCGGGAAGCCAATGATTCTCTATGTCACCTCCCTAGAATGATCCCTTGGTGCCCTTCTCGCCCATAAGAACAATGAGGGCACATAGAATAGCCTCTACTACCACAACCGCATACTCATCGATACAAAGACCAGATACTCCCCCATAGAGAAAAGCTTCATTGCACTCGTATACTCTTTGCAGAAGTAGCAGCATTTCCTCCAGCACTATGAAGGTCAATTAGTCTCTCGAGTAGACCCGCTGAAGTACATTCATAGTCGTTCCACATTTACTGGACGATTAGCGTGGTGGGTGGTGATCCTAAAAGTGTTTGACATCATGTTCATACCTCATAAGGCTATCAAAGGGTAAGCATTGATAGGAATTCTAGCTATCCAACCAACCACTTTGTACCAGTCACTGGATCTAGATTTTATAATGAGTATTTCATGTCAGTCTATTAAGCCATCCCATGTTTGCAGATGCACTTTGACGGTGCCTCCAGTAGCCCCACCGGTAGGAGAATCAAGGATCCCAGGCTCAACAGAGTGGGCATAGGTGTCGTATGTTTCTCCCTGTAGCGAGATGTTCTTCCTTACTCATTCCTGTTGTCAGAAGGCTGCACAAACAATGAGGCAATATATCAGTCCCCCATCGCGGGTCTCGAGCTGACCCTTGAGATCAACATGCCCCATTTTCATGTGAAAGGGGATTCTGAGCTAGTCATCAAGCATGTCAATGGAGTCTATGTTTGTTAGGAAGCCAGATATCATACCGTAGATTCGGCCACTCTTCTGCTAATGGCCTAGTTCCCTTATTGGCCATAGGTTATCCATGTACCTCATTCATAGAATGGTCGTGCAGACTCTATGGCCATCCTGGTTGCATAACATGTGGAGCCGGAACAAGATGATCTGATTATCCATATGGGGCATCGAATATTCATTGCTTCTGTTACCCTAGAGGGTGATGATGACCCATAGATAAACCATCTTACTTCTAGTGCCCCTACGTCCGGAACCCTGGGTTCTTCAGATGCAGTGATCAAAGTAGTCACTGATTGGATGACACCTTTGGTCGAATACCTCCAACATGGTAATCTCTTCTCAGACTGGGCCGAGCATGAGTGAATCTGATGCCTTTCATTGTTGTTTACCCTTCAGAGTGGTCCAAGCCTTGAGAAGATCCTCTATAAATGCAGATTTGATGGTGTTCTCCTCCATTTCCATCAAGGAGTCAAGATTCCACAGGTCATGAAAGAGGTTCATGTCGGTTCCTATAGTTCCCATCAAGATGGGTCAAACTGTCTCACCAGATTTAGAGACTAGGTTATTTTTGGGCCTCCATGATCCATGACTTCATCGAGTTTTCCAAGAGGTTCCATGCATGCCATGATCACCATAACATTGTGCATTGACCACCGGAGCCTCTCCATACTACCATGTTCTATTGGCCCATTGCGGTCTGGGGACTAGATGTCGTGGGGCCACAACCATCGACAATGACTCCCCAATACCGGTTTATCCTATCTGGTATAAACATTTTTTCCAAATCAGTGTAGGTGATTCCGCTCAATGATGTCAAGGCCCATTCTATTGTCGACTTCGTGAGTTCCAATATCATCTATCAATATGGTGTACCTCGCGCTATCCTCACTGATAACAACACCATCTTCCGATCAGCTGAGCTGATGGAATTTTATGCCATCAACAACATTTGCTATAACCATACCTCCTGCTATCATGTGCAAGAAAATGGAGATATTGAGGCATTTAATAAAACACACTCTAACATTCTGAATAAAATGGTTGGTTAGAACAAGAAAAGTTGGCCGGATAAGATCCCCAACACCGTCTAGGCTTCTCAGATGACGACCCGTAATTCCTCCCATGTGACCCCATATAACCTGGTGTATGGAACGGAGGCCATCCTTCCCATTGAGATCCAATTTGCTTCATTGCGCACAGTGGTCTATAACCAGCAAGCACTGGATACGGTGGATGAAATCCGTATAACAGAATTGGAATCACTAGACGAGAATAGGTTTTGTGCCTTGCACAACATAGAGAGGCATCAGAGCAGGATGGATTAAGAATTCAACAAGAAGGTTCCCCTCCCCACTTTCATGTAAGGCAACTTGGTATTGGCCCTCAGAGCGTTAATCATCCCTGACCGGAAGCCACCCAGGTTAGAGCCAAAATGGGAATGACCATTCATTGTTCATAAAGATTATTCCAATGGAGCACACTCCCTGGTGAACATGGATGAAGACTGTATAACTCCTACCACCAATGCCAAGTTACTAAAGAAGTACTATTCCTGATCAATGGTCTCGCATGACCCTAAACTGCATCTGGACCCACATGACCCTAAACTGCATCTGGTCCCGCATGACCCTAAACTACATCGGGTCCTGTATGACCCTAAACAAATTTTTTTCATGCATTACCTTAAAATGTTTTCCGTCCTACATTCAGGCCCCTATGGTCCCGTACGACCATAAACTACGCACTCGTCCCATATGATGTTAAACTGAATGTTGGTCAGGCCTTCCTGGACAAGGCCCTTTGGTCTTCTCGGGCTCTAGCCCTAGTCCTCTCCGTATTGTATGGTGTGGTGTGGGATTATATCATTATTCATGTCGGACTGCTCACCACGCTAAACACAAACCCGCATGAGATGCCTCGCATCGTCCTAAATGACATGAAACTGTGCTTTTAGAACTACGTGTTGCTTGATTACCATCTTTATGGGATATGTAGGACCACCTGAACACCTAGATTTTAGGTCCAGCCCTATCTCTTTAAGGATCCCACGATCTCCCGGTCATGTCGATCTCATGGCATGTCCTTCTCCATGAGGGGGATATATATGTGTGTGGTACACGGTTTTTGGCGCCATGCCCCCATTCTCCCAGGAATCCTCCACCATTTTCCTGCACTCAAATTGTGCCCTCGACCCTTTTTAGTGGTCTACAAATGTGTTCAGAGTACTCTAGTCTAGGGCCTAG
Source organism: Viscum album (assembly GCA_963277665.1). Taxonomy (NCBI): domain Eukaryota; kingdom Viridiplantae; phylum Streptophyta; class Magnoliopsida; order Santalales; family Viscaceae; genus Viscum; species Viscum album. The sequence continues at coordinate 1,442,691,122 of OY728155.1, read as the reverse complement.
AGTGTCATATTCAACTTAGTCATGTTCCGTCCACTAGTCATGCTCTGTGTTCTCCTTCATTTGGGCCCCCGTTATCATTCACACCTGGGGGGACCCCCAAAAATGGCCTGGATACAACGCCTAAAGTCTCTTCTACAGTTACAGGACAATTCCCCTAAGGGTCTCAGACAACAAATTGATACAAATCCTATATTGCGAACATGGTCAGCGGTCGATGCTCATTTGTGTGACCACATTTCAGGCTAACATGATAGGATGTTGTGTTGAGAACATGGTCAGTAGTAATCCTCTGTGATCACGCCAGCCCCTTCATGCCCTAAATGTTGGTTTCATGATTCACATTATGTTGCACCCCATCGCATCTAGGTTCTATCCCAACACTCTTTTCCCTAAACCTTAGAGTACCTCCACACGTCAGGAAGAAAGAGCTACAATACTACATCTCTCGGGGCTCCTACGATACGAGCGCTAAGACTATAAGATTGGATCTTCTATAAGAGACATGCGCAGATTGACCATAATCCGCATGGGATATGTGGGGTCACCCGAACATTTCATTTCGGTCCCATCTCAGTTGGATGCTAGCATCTCCTGCTACGTATCCTCTAACACTCGCAGGACCCTTGGCCCAAGGCTCCACTCTCGGAATCGCGTACGTTGATGGTGTGGGATTATATACCCATTCACGTTAGTTATGCCTTATCCCATCGCATGCATTCCCCTAGGTCCAATCCATATGACCTTAAATTGTACTATTTGGTCCATCCAAATTACCCTAAACTGTGACGATGTCGTCCTGGCCGCATGACAGAAAATGACACTGCATTGTGATGACCTCTCCAAAGAGAACATCACGTTGGGTCTCGTTCATTTACCATACCATTTTTCAATGCCGGTATAAGGATTAGTTATTGTGGCGATTCCAGGAGTTTCAACCCTTGGTCGGTCACTCCGCAAAAGAATAACCATTCAACTTAAAGGACAAACAAGATACATCAAATGCCGCTTCTTTTTGTGTGAGGGCTAGACCCGCATTCCACTTTCATCCTTTACACTGCTACATTAACATGCCATGCCACCCTCTACGAAATACGTATGGATTGATTCCCATATTTATGGAATATATAGGAGCACCTGGGTACTTCCCCATGGGACAAGCCTAACATTCGTGTTTGGTCCTTTGACTGGAACACTTCCCCAGGGAACACATGGTATGTAAGGCTTACAACCTCATTCACTTCAGGATTCGTAACCACATTGACGTATGTCTCCTACTGTCCTTACTCGTCCCTAGTCAGAGTTACAATACCTTAAATTAAGACCCTTTCCATAACTACGTGCGTCTTGATTCCCATCCTTATGGGATACGTTGGAATTCCGAGACATTTCATCTCGGGTCCAGCCCTGGAAATCACAAATCCCTCCCTCCCTCACTATCAGCTCTTTGGACTGACATCTCAGGGAGTTGTTTCACTGCAACATTTGACCCGAATAATTTCAGGATTCCCCATTATGACATTGGGAATTGATAGTTCCCTCACTAGAGAAGTTCTGCCTAAAAGTTGGGATGATCCATGAATAGATTCATCCTCTTTCACATTTGATGGGACCCCCCTAATAATATGGATTCTCAGCATATGTTCCTCCTAATGTTTGGGGACAATGTTCCAGAATACTGGTCATTTCTGGAGGGACCCCTAAATAGTATGGATGCTCAACCTATGGTCCTCCTGCTATCCTAGGCCATCTTTCTGGAAGACTGATTGAAAATATTTGAGTGAGGCCCCGTGTTTCGAACATGGTCAGCTATCGGCCATCATTTGTTGTCCCCATTTTAGTCTAATGCGATATGGATGAGGTGTTTCTTCCATGGTCAATAGCTATTCTCCATCACCATGACCCTCTTATAGTTTTTTTGAATTTGGGTAATGTGATTCACCTTTTTCATCTCCAAAAGATCGGATTGATTCCAATGCCCCTGGCATTGACCTGCTCATGCACTAGAGCACGTTGAGAAGACGATACATTGACTGGTATGAGGTCCTATGCCTTTAGTTGGCCTTCCCTCATCTCCTCAGGAATCCGTGTTTGGATTTCGAATGCCCGAACCCTAGTTGATGCTCCCACAATCGAACGAAGTGATAGTACGAGGCTCCTTTGTTTTTCACGGCCCACATGATCTTAGTGATGGAATGATATTTATTTCAGGATAATGGGTGAGCATGTTAATCCAGAGGGACAGGTATGTTATACAAAGGGGAATATAAGTAAATTTTTCCAAACATGCAATTTTGTAAAACAATATAAAGCAGTAGAGTGGGACAACTGTAGGGGTTTGGCCAAAACAGTCCCCTAAGGCTCGGATTCTTAGATAGATTTCTCCAATGATTCCACCTTTTCACTGGTGGCCTCCAGGACTGCCTCCCATCCCCTGAGAGCTCTTTCTTCATTAGCAGCTATGGATCACAGCTCGCCGAACCTAGCCTGTGCCCATGCATGTTCAGCCTGGAGCTTGGTTATTTGAAGACTCAAATCAATTAGTTGATCTTGAGCATCCTCCTATAAGGCGCCCTGCTGCTCCACAAGCTCAGATCAGTTTTCATTGAACACCTCTTTCTCCTCCGCCTATTCCTAGAGGCTTCAGACCTCCTGCTCCACCCACAGAAATGAAAATGTACTGCCTGACTCCTCCTAGTACTGAATGACTCTGGCACACTGACTGCTCTCCTGTATCTTCAAAGCCATGTAATCACAGACCGTCAGATGAAGACATTGATCATCTGCCCCTCCAGCACACATGAAGACCAGCCATGTGTGGAGTGACCCCATCCGCTTAAGCCATTTTTCATGGGGCTGATTGAAGAATTGTCAGATGTACTTTCATCCCTCCATTCCAATGGAACCAACATCAACTTCTGGCCATGCCCTGATGGAAGCACCGCTGATGTCTACCGCTCCCTTCCCACTGATTTCTGGAGCCAACTATGTTTGGGAAGCATGTCCAGTATGGGGCGGCACGTTTTCCATCGGCATGCTAACTGATGGCCCAATCTTAGTAGCCTGACGAGCCTCCAGCGTTGTGATCACTATACAGAAAAGGACGACACTGATCAGTTGAGTCCTCCAATAGTGAGAACCAGTGTCTAAGAAAGGAACTTATAGGAACCCAGGGCATCGTCCTCTATAGCTCCAGTTTCAATGGGAGCTGTCATGGTGGGGGATCCCTCAGCTCTTGTCAGCTTGATAACTAGCATCGGTGCCCCGCCCTATTGATGCCTCCTCCCCTCTTTCGGCCAGAGAAGCTTGGTTAGAACTAATGTTCTCATGAGTAAGAAGAGGAAAATGGGTTAAGGATTGCAATGTAAAGAGAATATATGAGAATAAGGGTAAGGGTCAGAGCCTACCTCGAGCAGTTCTTTCACATCCATGTTGGAGCCCACGATCTCGCTGCTTTCTCGGTTACCACTTGGTGGGATGCCCCTTACGATCCTTCACCTTCAGACTCCCCTTCTCCATCTCCTACACCTTCCACTTCCCCATAGGTCAACTCTCATATTTCATCACTGTAATCTTCCCCCGACGGCTTCCTCTTCGGATCACGCTCCAAGCCGAGAAGCACCTAAACCAAGAGAGGTGGCTCTGCACGCTGACCTCGTTGATGTGCATATGTGTACTTGGTCATCAGGTATGCTTGCTGTTGGTTGAAGTCCACTCTATCGATGACCCGAACAGTCCCAAATTCCGGTAGGTGGATCTCATCTCGCATTATCTTCTAATATAGGGATTCAACACTCAATGACTGCCGCAAGGTTATCTAAGCCGACCAAAGTGCAGGGAAGATGACATCTTGGTAATGTTGAAGAAAGAATTTTATTTTCATCCTAGGAAGATCTATGACCGCTCTGTGGGCCCCTCCTCTTGCAGGCAACAATGGTGTGACCGCGCCATGTGACACCCCCACCTTTGAAGTCCCAACTTGTGCAGGAACCATTTCCTGAGGCGTTGCTGGTCCTCCTCTCCTAGCAGCACCCCACCTACCCTCTCACCACCGAGGTTCTGCACTAAATACCTTGAGATTTTGGGCACACTTCCATAGAAGCCCCTCAGGGTATTCTATGCTACAATATTTAGAAAACTCAGTTGAGAGGCCCGCGTCGACTCCGGTGGGTGGAAAAGAGATGATGTCACCAGAGCCGTATGTTGTGAACATCATCCATAGCTGGAGATGAACACATGGATTCCTCTCCTCTCATACATCTTTGTATACCCTCTACGGCATCCTCTAGAGGCATCTTATCTGCCTATCGAACTGGGATGGCACATAAGGCTCATTTAAAATCATCCCATCAATCCGGGCCATGAGAACCCCAGCTATGATTCTTTGGACGTATTCTTTCTGATACAGCAAGCCTTGACTGTCATCTATCAGCAGACTGGTTGGGTTAGGGAATGGGATGAAGGTGATGTTGGAGTGGTTACTGATTCGGATCCATATCCCCTCCTCATTTAGCGTTAGTGGCACGACCACATCAATATTCAGCAATGTGGGTCGCATGCCATCGCCCGTGGGATGAATGGCATTTAGGAAGTTGGAGCCACCACAATAAGCCGCTACCCAGCCCTGGAAGATCTAGAAGGGGCCATATACTCTCTGAGGTTATCCCCCTGTCGAGATGCATCCCAAGATGGCATACATCCGATCCAGTGTGGGGACACCGAGGTAGATCCTCGTGTTGGAATCCATGATGTATGCCATCACAAGAGTCACTGGGTGGACTCCCATCCTAGCTTCCCGTACCGGCAAGAGACACTCTCTTAGGAATGTGTCTAGGAATCCAGCGTACCAGAAATTCAGGTCTCGGACTTCAATAATGCTATAGAACCAGGATTGGTATTTCCCCGCCTCTAAGATCCTCCAGTAGGATCCTCTATTGCTCCTCTGAACCATGGTTGGACACCGCTTTTCCCACCCTTGAATCTTGACATTCGGGTCCTTCTCCAAGAACAGTCTGAACCAATCCTCGTAGGCGAGGTTCTTAAGGAAGTCCTTGACCTTCAGCCTCTCCTTGGACAAATCCAGTAGGTGCCACGTCAGTATGGGGGTTCGAGACCTATCACCCCAGATATTCATCGGCAGGAGGAAATCGTCATATTGATGTCCCTCCAATGGGATGCCTCCGATTAAGTGGGTGTCAAAGAAACTAATGCCGACATCCCCGTGGTGAAGATTGAATGTGTTGGTGTCAGGGGACCACTTAGTAAACCGCTCTAGTCCATGCTCAGGCAGCCAGTTGAAGTGGAACTACGATGTCCACATCGCCTCGAACAGACCAATATGCCGCATCTCGGCCCCGAATTGGTCGCATGTGTGGAAAACCCAGTACGCCAAGGCCCACTCACTGGTAAAGATGACTCTGGACCGCAAAAACCTAGTCCTGCTGCCAGCCCTTGGCCTTGTCAGTGATTCTCTGAAAGAAATTACTCGCATAGTGGGCCAGGGAGCTTTCATGAATAGAATTACCCCCGAAAATGGTCCTGGTCCTGGGATTCATGACATACACATCCATGTGCCTATTTTCTCTACTAGGACGACCGTTTTTAGTAATTTTGTATCAAGGAAGATCATATTTACAGGTCACCCATGATCATGGTGTATCGACCTCAAAGCCTGATAGGGGATCCTCCTCCAGAATGCCGATGTTCAACAATAGAAGATTATCTGATAAAGCATAATCTTTCTAGGCAGGAGTTAGCATGTTGAAGAGCATGTGGCTATTAGAGACCACCCCATTTGTGTCATTATCCTCTGGGTACGAAGCCATTTCGGCACTGTGTGCAGTGGCCTCCCCCTCATCAACCTCGTTTGCAGCCATCTTCTTCAAGCTAAATGTTCAGAAGTGGTGTGCGAAATCTAGGACTTTGGTGTGGAATCTAGGAGTCTGGTGCGTAAAAGCAGTGGATCGTATGCAATCTCAGAGAGTTCCATATAAAATACCAGGTTTTCAAATAAATGGAACTAAATCTCAGCGGTATTACGCACATCCAAGTGGTTTTCGCAGAAGAACTAAAGAAATTTCACGCACGAGAACTCAATGCTTATCGCGCGAGAAATTACGTTTTGTGCATGGGACCCCAGGGGGAATTTATAGGCTAATTCTGGGTTCTATGCCCGCGTGTGAAGATGATTCAGCACCTGACCGGGGTTTTTCATGCCGCTCAATCTTTTTGTGTTCCACCGGCCCACAAACTTTGCATTTTGGTGTTTCCTTCAGAATCTGATCGTTGCGTCCCCTCAACGATCTAATTCCGAGGGGGGGGGGGATATGCAGACGCGGAAAAGTGCATAAGTGTTGTAGAACGTTTCGAAATGAAAATTTGATTTCATATTCATACATGGAGGGCCAGTCCGAAGGGACCAGAGATGTTGTGTGAAAAAAAGAGAAGTGCATGGAAAAAATATGTCCCGCGCGGAAGGTACCGGAATTCGCACTAAGAACCCGGCACTGATGTGCAATAATTTCTCAACCACGCTCCACGCAGTTGATATTTCACGCCACTGCATCGGTCATGCAATCATTTCATGCAACCTTGGTATTATGCACCGCAGGTTTCCAATAAATAGAAGGTGACCCCCTTCTTTTGAGGGGCTGAAGACTTCAAACAGCCTCTCGTGCACAAAATTTCCATTCCACGTGCGTGCAATATGGTCTTCAGTTAGGGTTCTATTTCGCGCCAAGACGCCCCAAGATCCACCTTCGCACGAGATCCCCCTGGCATAGACTAAACTCCAACCCATCGAGGTCTCCCCCCAAGCGTGCAATTCCTTCTATTGTGCGCAGGTCCGTCAGATGCATGTAATATTTGCATTCCCCCTGTCTTTAAGTGTGGCCCTTACTGCCTGCGCGTAAGTCCTCCCCTTGTGTGCAATCCCTTAATGTTGTGCAAAGCCTCAACCCCCCTTTTCTCACATAGGAAACACATATTTGGCGCCATTAAGGGGATTCCCGTGCTAGGATCCCCTTATTTCCCACACCCCCAGGGCTGCACCTAATCCATTAGTGCCCTTCATATTGGTTCCCCCCTGGGCACTCCCTGTATGCGAATACCCAATTCCCTCTTTCCGAGTGCCATTTGCAGGTGTCCAATGCCCCCCGGGCATTCGTATCATGTATGTTTTTCCCATACGGATTTCTTGGATCGTACCAAGTAACATCAAAGTCCCTTGGAAAATCCTTCCCACTGCGTTGCTTCACATAATTCTTCTTCGTATAGGCACACTAATAGATATTGCTTCTTCGCATTTCCACACTAACGTGGAACCCTCGATGGTTCGCACCGCGACACCCCCAGAGTACGGCCCTGCCAATGCCTTCCCTTCCACAAGGGAGAGATGGAACCAGTTATGTATGTCCTAGGGGTGTGGAGTCACCCCACCTCGTCCGAGCTATAGGACATTAAACTGCCAAGCACCTCATCCACAAAACATGACGTTAAACTGTGACATAGCACCGTGCCACACACACAACATCCCAAATCCTCAGAAATTCTCCACACCTGCTCGTCTCCCCATGGATGATTGGGCCACCCCTCACAGTCGGGTGATCTAATGGAGTGGTGTTTGTCTACGGGGAAGGGTAGCCTCCTTGGTGTAATCCCCTAGCCTTTGTAGGAGGTAAAACCCATGCACCTCCATACATCCCTAGTTTCAAGGACCCAGAGGGGATATGAAGAAAAGGGTTCTCGTTACCATTTCCCTCCCCTACTGGCCTTTGTCATCGTCGGGCCTCCATCCGAAAGTATGTCCCGACACCATGGGTCGTCTCATAGTGTAAGCCCCATCCGTCCCGAACTACGGGAACATTGATATGTGCTAAGGCATGGTATGTAGGAAGCCTTCACAAGGTTCAAGCCCCACCGCCATGGGCCACCTCAGAGTGTAAGACCCATCTATCCCAAACTACGGGGACTTTGATCCGCGATAAGGCCTGGTACGTTGGAAGTGTCCATGAGGTTCAATTCCCAACTCTATGGGCTGTCTCAGAGTGTAAGCCCCATCTATCCCAAACTATGGCGATATTGATACTTATAAAGGCATGATATGTAGGATGCCTCCACGAGGTTCAAGCCCCAACTCCATGGGCCTTCTCAAAGCGGAAGCCCCATCCATCCCGAACTATGGTGACTTTGATCCATGCCAAGGCATGGTACGTGGGAAGCCTCCACGAAGTTCAAGCCCCACCACAATGGGCCGTCTTAGAGAATAAGCCCCATTCCATCCTGAACTACACGGACATTGATCTATTTCAAGGCATGATATGTAGGAAGCCTCCATGAGGATCAAGTCTAACAAACCATCGGCCTCGATCGTCTCCGTGTCAGTGTACCAAGACCCCATTACCAACTTGGGCCACCTTAGAGAGTAAGCCCCAATCCATCTGGACCCCAGATACCTCTTCACATTGTTTCACCAACTCCATATCCTTTTGCTTCCCCAGAGCGTATGCCCCAAATTCCCCCATCCCGCATGACGTTAAAATGTATTCCATCAAACTACACGAACTTTGACTCCCTCCAATGAGGATACATAGGAAGTCTCTTCAAAACCCAAGACCAAATCCATCATTCACCCTGATTCTTACCTGGGCTGCCACATCCTAGTTGGATCATGCCACATCATTCTTCAATTTCCATCCACATCATTCGGAATGCCTCCCTCGTGCTAGCCCCAACATAAGTGTTCCCTCCAGGGGTTCATCAAAATGATCTACTCTAGCTAGTAATCTAATCAGTCTGATCCATCTCCGCTACACATTAAACATGTGGAATACCCTCTGTTAAACATGGGAAGCTGAGGAAACCCTTAGATACATTATTATTGAATAAAATTCCACGTAGTCGATGTGGGATGCCTTGGGCTTCCAAACCCTCGAGAAGCCTATGATAAGGGACAGAAGACAGACATTCCAATTCCCCACCATCAAGACATGCCAATGTTGCCCTGACGTGACTACTCTCCTAACAAAAGGTTTATTTCCGGACCAGACCCCTTGTAAGGTCCCGACAGAAGTGGCGTAATTAACAGATGTTCATAAAGATATAGCTCTAGGAAGAGCTTCATGAATCACAACTTAATCTATAAGGGAGACCCAGAATAGGTGACGAGATCTGAGGAGGAATCCACACAAGGAAGAACCAACATCCCATCATACCTGTTTCGATCAAGGAGCAGACGTCCCCGAATAAGGAATAGATGTCACCAACCTTTGGAAAGCAGGAATACGGGGCAACAAAATTGCGTCCTCTGCATGACGGATGCACGCGTCCCCGACGAAAGCGTTAGAAACAGTTTCAATTACATTTAATTCCAGAAAAAAAAATTATAATTGAGTTCATTATTGATTTGGTTGGAAAACACCTTTACAATGAAAAAATAAAATCATTCATCTCATTTTTTCCTTAGAGAATAATTATACTCAATTTTATCATATTTGTTTTTACCATTGTAACTAGATTTTAAATAGAAGTAATAAATCATTTAGTAATAAATTATATCAATAAATATTAAATAATTTATACCCACTGATTCTAAATATTATATCTTATTTATAAAATATAAAATCTAATGTGTGTGGGAACATATTATTAATATAAGTAGATGTAACACACAAAAATACTACATTAACCCTAACAACACTAAGAAAGTTATAATATTTTGGTGAGAATATATTAATTATAAAAACTAAATTGGTATATTATGGGATCATATTTTAAATTTATTAATATTTAGAAATAACATGTAATAATATAGGTTTTTTAGAAATCTTAAATCAGTTAAGAATATTTAATTTATTATAGGATATCAATAATGAAAATTTTTCCATTACTTATTTAATTTAATTTTTAAAATCAATTTACAATGGTGAATTTTGAATATATTATGTTCACAAATATACAAAATGATATATTAATATACAGAATTTATTGAAAACTATAAATACATCAATTTACCGCACTTTAAAAAAATTGTATGATTTATTTTAGTTAATTATTAACCAAATAATTCAAGTGTTTGAATATTGTATGTATTAAAATTTATTATTCTATCACTAAACAATTAAAATAAATTATCATAATAAAAAAAATACATTTAAAAATTATATTTATAACTGACGATATGTTTTTTCTCTATCCCAAAAAATTATAAATATTAAATGCGATTATTATAATTTAATATCTTTTTCATTATGTAAAATATTATATTGGTAAATCTCATTGAATAATATACACAAGACTCATAAAAATCATTAGTAAAAATATATCCAGGTAATAGTTTGTGGACATGATGGTATGTTATTTTAAAACTTATATTTATGTATAACATCTATGTAAAATCATTCTAACCCTAATCAATACATTTAATTTTAATTGCTTCTACTATTTATATTTGGTCAAAATATATGTTGCTATAATATTAAATTATTAAATATTGAGATTTAAATAATTTAATCCATTTTTTACAATTTAATTCATATAAGTGGGAGAATTTATTTGAAAATTATTACCCTAGATGTGACGAGAAGTGGGTTTTTAAAGTGAAAAATATTAAAAGTTTACAGGTTTTTGAAATATAAATTTAATATGAAAACGAGTAAAATATCTTAAATTTCATTAATAAATTTATTATTTTAAAATTTTGATCTTTAAAAAAAATAAAAATACATTTTATGATTATTATTTATTTAAAAAGGTAGTTTTCAATTAAAATTTATTATTTTCCAGTAGTAATAAAAAAATGTAAATTCATAAAAAAATAAAAAAAATCACACTAAGATGTTTTTTATATTAATTTTTCAAAATTGAAGTTATTTTTTTCAAAATAAATTTATAAAAGTGGTAAATATTAATTTCAAATTATGTGAACAAAGTACGATTCAATAGCCTTCTCTAAAATATGATGTTTTTGAGAATTGTTTTCTATTAAATGATTATTATTTTTTTCTAATAAATTGATATCAAATAAAAATATGAATAATAATTATTTTATAATATTTTATTTCTATTCATTCATGTGGTTCAAACCACTAGCTTCTAAATATCACATCAGATAATATATTACTAATATATTGTCATTTGTTGAAACTCATTCTTGTGTGTAACAAACATTATTGAACGAACATGATATTGTGTATGGCCTACGAAAAATCTAGTGTTTACTATTACAGAAGATAATATTAGTTTTCCATGTACCTCTCTATTATCCCAGATATGAATATAAGGTAATATTATCATTTATGTATCATAAAATGAAATCCACAAAATTGTTATAATTTATTTCAAATAAAAATATTAATAATTCTTAAAAACTAAGGGTGTTATATTCTAAAAAAATTTAAATGATTTTTTCCATCAAAATCATGTTGGGTCATCAAAGGATTAATATATGAATGTTCATTACATTGAAACCCACATCGTAATAATGAATACTAAAACATCATTTTTAATGGAAGGTTGTAAACATAATAGTTTACTAATGTAATTCATAAATAAGGTTACACATAGGAGATCATAGGTCTCATGTGAAGATATTGACATAGAAGAAAATAATAAATAATCATAGAGAGTGATTTAGTTCATTGATCACAAGGACGTGAGTGATAAGTGGAATGTTAGGGCGTCAAAACCAAACTTTTGTGATGATTGAAGGGGAAATAGGTTCATCAGAAATGAAGGTTCTATGATGACATATTACTTTAATATCCCTTTCCTAAATTTAAATAATTTGAATGATAAAATATAATTAATTAATTAAAAAATTTTAGTAAGAACATTCTCACCCTATGTTTTGGCCTTGATATTTTTCCTCTTCATCTATTACTCCATTTAATAAAGGTTAATTTTTTATTCCTTAAGCTATAACATATAATGATATCCATAAATAGAATTATAAATTTTTACATCTGTCTTTATTTTTCATCATAGAAAAATTGTTGGAATATGTAATTCAAAATGCAGAAATCCTCATATGGTGAGATAATACATTAATATCCAAAAACCTCAACTGATGTTCTACATAATCAATTTTATTTATTGTTATCCTTTTACCCATTACAACATTAAAAATATTTAACAAAATATGATTCTATTTCTAAAAAACAATTTAGCATTACTCTTCCATATATCATAAATCATCTAGTAATTTTTAAATTCAAAACATCTGAACAACATTGTCATTTATTATATAGAAAACTATCAATAACCTAAACTACCATAAATAAATATATAAAAAATACATTATTCTTAATTCAGTACACATAACATAAATTTATGGACATATTAAATAAATCCAAAATATGCTACAAACTACATCAGGTATAGAATAATCCACTTTGTCAAAAAATCATTAATCTATTCCTTTGAAATTAGTACTATCCAATTAACTCTGTAATGATCCAATATCTATTTATCCAAATTAAAATATATTTTTCTCAAAAATCGTAATATATTATTCATACCTTCCCAAAATCAAAACATCACATTTCTAATAAATCACTTTTTCATTCCAGTAGCAGCATTCAATATATTCAATCATATCATTAATTAAAACTTATAGAAAAAAATGCATATGTAATTCTAAATTCATAATCCATGAATCCAAATCCATAAGCACATAAATTCTTCAACTTCAATAATTATCATGGAATATATACTTCCTCGGTCTAGAAATAAATTCAAGGGTCATAGTATTGAGTTTTGTAATGAACCTATTATCCATAGATAATAAATTGAACTCCTCAACAATTTAACACTCTATGATCCCTTTTCTACATAGATAACATATTCCACTCTATATTAGATATTCCACCAGATTTCTCTTCTATAATTACATACAAGATGGAATTTGAGTCTTCATTCCTCTATTCTCATTCCCATATTAACTTTAATAAAATATAATCTTCCCATTATTTAATGTTTTATGAATATAATTGATTATCATGTTGTCAATCATATATCATGATAGATGATATGTCAAAATTAAAATATCATTATTTTATGTCATTATCCAATTTTTTTATCGTTATTCATTAAATTTTCAATCATATTCAATGTTGAAATTATTCATTCTAGTTCCACCCATTTTCTTAAATAAAAAAAAATGTAAGAAACAAAAATCATAGTGGGAAGACACTTATTCATGGAAAATAACTTATATGATGTCTATATCATAATACATACGTTTTAATCTATGATACATTATGTTAATACAAGGTTATTAATAGTCATATTATATTTCATTCCATTATGATGGATCATAAATACTTTTTTAGTTGCCATAGAATATCCCCCGGGAGTGTAAAAATATTTTTGCACCAGGGCTTGTTGTCATGAGCCAGTTCCCAATTGAGTTTTACTCAATATAGTGTTCTCAGGTTAGTTCCCCTAGGTAGATCTATTTCACAGACACATCCAATAATTGTGTCTAGAAAAATATGTATTTCCTTGAAACCACCCACCATATATATTTGTAGAGAACCAAAGCATGACGTACATAGATATTACATTACTTTTGCAGAATATATAACATATAACAAAAATAAACACTCACAAACCGTAATATTTTAGTGTCTTTGGAAACATGGAACGTAATCTTCTAATCATGGTGAAAGATCATCAACATCTCCCATAAAGATCTTCCCCTTTTTGTTTCCTTACCTAAAACCATTATTTATTTCCTGGGGAAAATAAAACATAAAAAGGGTGATCTCAAATGCTCAGTAAGGGAAAACATAGAGAACATAAAACAATCCATAAACATTTGAATGAAAAAACTTGAACATGAAATATAAAGCTTAAAACCTCAAACAATGACATAAATATTTGAAGTAAGTAAGGAATTTATCATAAAGGAACATCAATCAAAATAAAATAGAATGGGAATAGAACATGTAATTGTGGAAACTATTCATCACTTGTTATGATTTCCATAGTAGCCAAGGCATTGCTGCCAAGACCATCTTAGTGGACAAAGTCCCTTTTTGAATCGAGTTCACACCTTGATCCAATCATGTATCACTGAACCAGATTAACTTACCGTTTCAGCAATTTCCATTTCACGAGATATATAATCTTTACCCAATGCATTGGAGGGAGATATAGGTCCCTCCCATCTCATAATGAAATCATTCTTACTTGTGCCACAAAATAATCATACATCATTCATAATAATCCATTGAATAAAATGGGTGTCATAAACATCATCCCATCATCACATAATCCATATAAAATAAATGGATATGATTTCATAATAAGAAAAGTAAAACCATTTAAATCATAGAGACATTATACTTGAGACATACACCTGTGAAATAATGTAATCTCAGATAAAAATGGTTTTGATAAAACACTTGAAATGGATTCTTGAAGAAAATATCATTTTTTTTCTTAAAAATCAATTTCTTTTCACAAAATGTCATGCAATTTTAAAAGAAAAATATTTTGTTGAAAATATTCATGAAATATTTTGGAGTAAGCTTTATGAAAATAAGGCTTTATAAAACCTAAAAATTCCTTTCATGCTGTATACGTTAAAAAAAACATTCTTCTCGTACTTTTGTCAGAAAAGTCAAAAAGTACCTTATAGGGTAAATAAGAGAAAGATTTCTTCCATACCATGGGGTAAAAGTCAAATGGGTCAAAAGGAATTTATACATACATGAATAAACTTATATAAAACATGGACATGGATGATATAAATAACCCTAGTAAATACTTACGAATAAGCAATCTCAGACAAAAATGAGATTTGCACAATTATCCCTTACCTTAGGTCCGATATGATTCACACGTAACCGAACCTCCTGTATAATGATTTAAATAATGTCATTGAATTATTACAGAATCATATTCATTGTTATGATATCATATATGGTTCAACTATGACTTTATATTACCCATTCTTTTGTAAATTCCATGTTAAATAGCATTTTGGGTAAAATCGTTTCATTTGTAGTCCGTGTTTTGACTTGTAATTATTCATATGATTACATAGATCATGATTAATTAATTATAGAATATAAAACATGATTTATATATAATATATATTCAGAATATACATATATATAATAGATCGATAAATGGAATGAAATACACCGTTCATGGATATGGTAGGTCGTACATACGCATAAACTTTGTTTTCGTTTCCTCATTGAATTGAATGAGATTAATTGGATGACATACATATATATACATAAATCCAGTATCATTATTATTTCATATATTTCATGATTACTTATTATATATACTTTATAATCATTCATCAATGGTTAATCATTGAGAATGAACCTCATCGCGTCGTGGAGACGGTATTCCGTACGTACGCACGAGCGATGATATCGTTCCCATGATCGTGGAATTTTATTGTAGTGTCTATATACTATTACAGAATCAATATCACTTTACAATAATCATATATAGTTATTATTTACACCATTATACCCATCCTAGTAAGGTGGTGGTTGAAAATAGATTACACCACGGCGTGGAGACGGTATTCCGTACGTATGCATGCGTGGTGATTTCGTTTTCCGTTGGATAGATAGATGGTGAAATAGGGTTGTTTAATATGTATAATAACATATAATTATATGAGTGATTCTGATTTTATTACTTCATAATGAAACAATCTAAGAAGATGATTTGGAAGAAGAAATAAAATTGAATGAATCGGTAATGGACATTACCTCTTTTTTGAAGGGACTCTTTGAGACCTCCTCTTATGGCACTAAAATTTGACATTGAAGAAGAACATGACCTCTAGGATGTTTCTAATGAAGTGGAGGAGAGAATTTGGCAGGGTTTGGCCGAGTTTGAAGGCTCAAAGTGGTGTGAGGAAGAGAGGGAGAAGGATCCCTTTTATAAGGGAGGAGAGGGGCACCTTTGGAATAACAAAAAATATTATTTTATTATAAAGTCATATTCGGTTTTTAATAGCTCCAAATTGATATATTTATAAGATAAGGTGGGGATGGTCTAAATACTCTCATCCAATAGAATTTAGACAAGTTTACGTCATTATATTAACATTATGTTTTAGTCTTAACTCATAGTTAATTAGATTGACATTTACCATGTCACTTTGTATTTTTATATTATATAGTTAATAAACATACCATATACATCCAAGAGATCCCCAAGTGGTACATTAATGATAAAACTATCATGATATAAGTATCGTGGCTGGAATTTATATTCTTAGGAATATAAGAACAATTAATAATATAATATTTGTTTTAAAAACAATTTTATGTCAATTTTGACACTATTTGGTAATCGATTTTTGTGAAAATTATAAAAGAATTATTAGTTAGAAAAAAGTTAATTAAATCAATACTAACATGTCATATAAACAACTAAAATTATCGGAATTTATAAAAAGTCTCAAATTACATTTATTTGGGTATTTATAACATCAATTATGTCAATATTTTATCAAAAATATAATTACTGTACCATCATTGGGTCATAAATAAATTAAATAATTTTAAGTCTAAAAATTAAAAATAAAATACCATTACATAGTAAATATTTTTAGCTTTCTAGTGAATATTTATAGTAGAATTTATCTTATGTATAACCCTATATTAAAAATGATTTAGTTATTAAACATTGATTTTATCTATTTTAACCCTTCTTTAAATAAATTAATAATAATTGTCCTAATCTAATCCATGTGGGCATAAATGGTCATATTTTATTCCAAATGTTGTTTTTGGTCGAATTACACTTATCCAATAGAATCAGGGCACGTGTTATTGTAATAATAATAATAAAACTTTTACCCTTAATTACCCTATTTACTTTTAACCGTGGTAAAAAAGGTAAAAAGTCACTATTCCCAAAAACTTATTTTCATCTCATTGAACCACATTTTTGTACTTGATATTAACCGTGTCTCTTGGATTTTCAAAATTCCACTCACAGAAGCGGTAAAATTATGTTTTATGAAAAATTCAGTTTTTTAACTACCACTTACTGGTTTCACTATTCATCAAAAAATTAATGTTTCCAGCAAAATATCAAAAATTAGTCCTAAGCTATTTTTCATATTATGAATTCAAAAATAATGTCTATTTAACCAAATTCAAAACATATCAGTTGCATTAATTAATTTAAAAATTAATTCCCGTCATCAAAACAAATAGCATGTTCTTAAGAGATAATAACTATTAAAAGATTGACACTTGTTTATGTCTGGTTTAAATGTGAAATTATAACCAATGACCAACATTGTATTATATTGTAAAACTATATTATAAATATACTTGAAAACCACTCAAAATAATAATTTATCACTATTAATTATTTCGATTAAAAAAGTTGTTTTTAATTAAAATTTAGTAATTTTCACTATTCATCAGAATATGAAAGTTATCTGAAAAGTACCAAAATTTCACCCTAAGCTAATTTAGATATCACGAACCAAAAAATGAAGTCCATTTTGAAAGATAAAATTTATAAAATTTCAAAAAGTTGGAATTTCTATTCATAATGGCTAGTTCATAATAATATTATAATAATATCTCGTTTAGTGAAACTTGGTATTGCGTAGTACACACGCTATCGAGGAAGGTCGTGATTGTGTGTAATGAAAGGTAAGTCAGGGATGCGTGTCATGCAAGATCCTTTTTTGTGTAGTGTACACCACTAGACATAAATGAATTAAAAAGAATATTTTTCCTAAAATCTCGGGGTGTTACATTCTACCTCCATTAAAATGAATTTCGCCCTCAAAATTCGTCGGGGTTATAAATGGTTTACTAAGGGAAAGTTTCTTTAATAAAAACCCACATCATAAAAAGGAATGAATATACATGGCTTTAAAAACTAAAGTATGAAATGTAACGGTTACCGAAATTAACTCATCACTGGGTTTCCACGTAGGAGAACATATGTGAAAATATGGATATGGAAGAAAAATCTAACCATCATGTTCTAATGGAGAGTGGTAGAGAACATGGATATGAAAAATCCAACAATCACAAAGCCATAAATTTGTGACGATCTATGGTACCATCTGATTCATCAGATATAAGAGCACTAGGACAACATTTTTGGTTTTCAAGATCATTTCCCTAAAGTTGATGAAATTGGAATTAGACGAAATACTTTCATGATTTTGGTATAGTCTCACCGCTGTTCGTTCAATGGACAATTTCCACTTTATCTCTTAAAGAAATGAAGTTGAATTTGTCATTCGTGAATTGTTAGCAGACCATGTGATAGAATTATGGGTCCTTCCATCTGTCTCAAACAAAAGGATATAAATGTTATCAAAAATACATAAGTCCATATATAGTGAGATTAATCATACATGGTTCTAAAATGGACTTATACTTCATTTATCATACTTATTAATATAATAAAACTAGTTTCTACTAAACAAGGACTTCTTGTAGGCCAGTGGTAGGCGATAAAGGCTAGTCGCACTTCAGTTGTGGGTTCGATTCCCACAGCCTTGTCCGATGCAATGGGATGTCTCCCATCCTGCAGGTTGTCCTTTTTCTAAAACTACATTACTAAAACATCCCATAAATAATATCGAAAAAAATTCTATCCTTAGACAATACTAACTTATGTCCCACATTATCCATTCCAATATTTAGGCATGTCCATAATATTGTAGTCCACTCTCATATTATCATGAAAATGATTACCAAAGATTTCATATAACAAGAATGTTAATACCATCATTGATCCCCATATATAATAAGATATGTCTTGTTAGTCACATTAAAAACATTCGAAGGCCTTAATCATGTATTCTCTTGAAAAATGAGTACCCATTGAATCTTAGTGAGAACATGAGTGGTGTCAAAAGTTAACTCTTTCCACATACCAAAACCCCAAAATTCTATATACTCAAACCATCTTATAACTATTTCTTAATATCAGTCTTGAGCTCATGAATACTGTCAAACATTTCATTTTCTCCTTATCCCGTCATTATGTGCATATCATCTTCTTTACAAAAATATCTCAATCACATTCCATGGTTACCGGTACCATTAAATTATTGAAAACAACAATAGTCTAATAAAAAAATATTCTAATACAGCATAAAATTACCTCAACAACATTATTATTGAATACCAATACATAAAAACTTTAATCCATCCTCTTCAATGATTGTCCTGAAATATGTCCTTCCTTTATTTAGAAGTAACTTTTTAGGTCAGGGCATTGAGTTGGGTAATGGCCATGTTCTCCACAAATTAGACTTTGAACTCCATAACAGTCTGTCACTCTATGACCCTTTTCTCCATAGAGATAACATCTTCCCATCCATTTTAGGTATTCCTCAAGGTTCTTCTTCCCTTCTTTAGAAATATCAATCTTCATTTCTTTATGCTCCTCAACATGTAAACATGCATAAAAGTCTACCTTCCTCTTATTTGATGAATTAGAAATACCACTAAATTTCACCTTGTTAATCATATATCGCGATGACTGATTCCGCATAATCAAAATATTTTTCTCTATAGGAATTACACAATTTTGTTTCTCATAGTCACCAATTTGTCCATTGGATTCAATGTTAATCGAATTCCTTCTGGTTCACTACATTGACAAAAATAAAAAAAAAATCTGTGAGAGGAAAAAATCATGAAAGGGAAAACAACATAATAAAGTTGGAGTAACTTAAATATCTAACATATTAGGTTTAATTATAATATCGTTACCGAAATAATAGGACTATAACCTATACATATACTTAACCGTGGGGACATCCCTAGACATACCTTAGAAATATCTCTAGTGATCTCACTATTGTTCTTGCATCCTATTTTCCAAAGGTTGACCAAACCTTTTTCTCTGATACAAACTGTAGAGACCCGAAGCATGACGTACATATATATTACATTACTTTTTCAGAATACATAATACATAATAAAAACAGACACACAAGGAACATAATAGTTTAGTGTCTTTGGAAACTTGGAATGTAATATTCTAATCGTGGTGAAAGATCTTCAACATATCCCATAAAGATCTTCCACTTTTTGTTTCCTTACCTAAAACCCCTATTTATTTCCTGGGGAAAATAAAACATAAAAGGGTGATCTCAAATTCTCAGTAAGGGAAAACATATAGAACATAAAATAATCCATAAACATTAGAAAGTAAAAACATGAACTTGAAATCTAAACCTTAAAACCTCGAGCAAAGACATAAATCTTGGAAGTAAGTAAGGAATTTATCATAATGGAACATCAATCAAGATAAAATAGCATGGGAATAAAACATGTAATTGTGGCAACCATTTAGCACTTGTTATAATTTCTATAGTAGCCAATGCATTGGTGCCAAGACCATCTTAGTGGACGAAGACCCTTTTTGAATTGAGTTCACTCCTCGATCCAGTCCTGCATCACTGAACCAGATTAACTTACCATTTCATCCATGTGTATCTCATTAGATATATAATATTTACCCAATTCATTGGAGGGAGATATAGTTCCCACCCATCTAATAATGAAATCATTCTTACTTGTGCCACAAAATAAACATACATCACTCATAATAACCCAACGAATAAAATGGGTTTCATAAACAACATCCCATCATCACATAATCCATATAAAAGAAATGGATATCATTTCATAATAAGAAAAGTAAAACCATGTAAATCATAGAGACATTATACTTGAAACATACACCAGTGAAATAATGTCATCTTAGATGAAAATGGTTTTGATAAAACACTTGAAATGGATTCTTGAGGAAAATATCCTTTTTTCTTCAAAATAATTTTCTATTCACAAAATGTCATGAAATTATAAAAGAAAAGGATTTTGTTGAAAATATCCATGAAATATTTTGGAGTAAGATTCATGAAAAGAAGGCTTTATAAAACCGTAAAATCCTTTCATGTCGTATACGTTAAAAAACATTCTTCTCATACTTTTGTCAGAAAAGTCAAAAAGTACCTTATAGGATAAATAAAAGAAAGATTCCTTCCATACCATGGGGTAAAAGTCAAATGGGTAAAAAGGACATCAAACATACATGAATACACTTTTATAAAAAATTGACATGGATGATAGCAATAACCCCAGTAAATACTTACGAATAAGCAATCTCAGATAAAAATGAGATTTGCAAAATTATCCCCTACTTAGGACCGATATGCTTCGTACGTATCCGATCCTCATGTATAATGATTTAAATAATTTCATTGAATTATTAAAGAATCATATTCATTTTTATGATATCATATATGGTTCAATTATGACTTTATATTACCAGTTCCTTTGTAAATTCAATGTTAAAGAGCGTTTTGGGTAAAATCGTTTCATTTGTCATCCATGTTTTAACTTGAAATTATTCATATGATTACTTAGATCATGATTACTTAATTCCAGAATATAATACATGATTTATATATAAGATATATTCAGAATATACATATATATAATAGATCAATAAATGGAAAGAAATACACCGTTCATGGAGATAGTAGGCCGTACGTACGCATGAACGTTGTTTTCATTTCCTAATTGAATTGAATGAGATTAATTGGAGGACATAAATATATATATATATACATAAATCTAGTATAATTATTATGTCATATATTTCATGATTACTTATTATATATACTTTATAATCATTCATTAATGGTTAATCATTGAGAATATATCTCATCGCGTCGTGGAGACGGTATTCCGTATGTACGCACGAGCGATGATATCATTCCCATGATCATGGAATTTTATTGGAGTGTATGTATACTATTACAGAATAAATATTACATTACAATAATCATATATAGTTATTATTTACACCATTATACCCATCCAAGTAAGGTGGTGGTGGAAAAAATATTACACCACGGCGTGGAGACGGTATTCCGTACGTACGCACGCGTGGTGATTTCATTTTCTGTAGGATGGATAGATTGTGAAATAGGGTTTTTTAATACTTATAATAACATATCAGTATATGAGTGATACTGATGTTATTACTTCATAATGAAAAAACCTATGTAGAAGAAGTGGATGAAGAAATAATGTTGAAAGAATCAGTAACAGACATTACCGCTTCTTTGAAGCGCCTCTTTGAGACCTACTCTTAGGGAACTAAAATTGGACTTTGAAGAAGACCAGGACCTCTAGGATGTTTCTAGGGAATTGGAGGATATAATTCTGTAGGGTTTGGCCGATCATGAAGGCTCAAAGTGGTGTGAGGAAGAGAGGGAGGAGGTGCCCTTTTATAAGGGAGGTGAGGGGCACCGTTGGAATAACTAAAAAGATTATTTTATTATAAAGTCATATTGGGTTTCTAATAGCTCAAAATTGATATATTTCGATGATAAGGTGTGTAGGGGTCTAAATACTCTCATAAAATATAATTTAGACTAGTTTAGGTCATTATATAAACCTTAACTTTTAGTTTTAACTCTTAGTTAATTAGATTGACATTTACCATGTCACTTTGTATTTTTATATTATATAGTTAATAAACATACCATATACATCCAAGATACCCCCAAGTGGCCCTTTAATGGTACACCTATCATGATATACGTATCTTGTCCGAACCGTAGATTTTAGGAAGATAATAACAATTAATTATATAATATTTGTTTTAAAAACTATTTATGTCAATTTTTACACTATTTAGTAATTGATTTTTGTGAAAAACATAACAGAAGGATTAGTTCGAAAAATGTAAATTAAATCACAACTAACATATCATATTAACATAGAAATTATTGGAATTCATAAAAAGTCTCAAATTACATTTATTTGGGTATTTATAACATCAATTATGTCAATATTTCATTAATAAGATAATTATTGCATAATCATTCTTTCATAAATAAGTTAAATTATTCTAATTATAACAATTAAAAATAAAATAGAATTATGTAGGAAGTCGATTTTTCTTTCTAATGAATATTTATAGTCGAATTTATCTTATGTATAACCCTATATTAAAAATGATTTAGTTATTAAACATTGATTTTAACTATTTTAACCCTTCTTTAAATAAATTAATAATAAATGTCCTAATCTAATCCATGTGGGCCAAAATGGTCATATTTTCTTACTAAGGTTGTTTTTGGTCGAATTACACTTATCAAATAGAATTAGTACATGTGTTAGGGTAATAATAATAACACTTTTACCCTTAATTACCCTATTTACTTTTAACCGTGGTAAAAAAAAGAAAAAAGTTACTATTCACCAAAAATTATTTTTATCTCATTGAACCACATTTTAGTCCTTGATATTAACCGTGTCTCTCGGATTTTTGAAATTCTACTCACAAAAGCGATAAAATTACGTTTTATGAAAATTTAGTTTTTTAACTACCACTTAGTGGTTTCACTATTAATCAAAAAATGAAACTTTCCAGAAAAATACAAAAAATTAGGCCTACGCTATATTTGATATTATGAATTCAAAATTTATGTCTATTTTACAAAATTCAAAACATATCAGTTGCATTAATTAATTTAAAAATTAATTCCCGTCGTCAAAACAAATAGCGTGTTCTTAAGATATAGTAACTATCAAAATATTGACACTTATTTATGTCTGGTTTAAATGTGAAATTACATCCAATGTCAAACATAGTATTAAATTGTAAAAATATATTCTAAATATACTTTAAAACAAATCAAGTTAATAAATTATTACTATTAATTATTTCGATTAAAAAAGTTTTTTTAAATTAAAATTTAGTAATTTTCACTATTCATCAGAATATGAATGTTATCTGAAAAGTACCAAAATTTCACCCTATTCTAATTTCGATATTCCGAATCCAAAAATGAAGTCCATTTTGAAAGATAAAATTTATAAAATTTCAAAAAGTGGGTGTTTCTATTCATAACGGCTAGTTCATAATAATATTATAATGATATCTCGTTTAGTGAAACTTGGTATTGCGTACTACACACGCTATCAAGGAAGGTCGTGATTGCATGTAATGAAAGGCAAGTTAGGGATACGTGTTGTGCAAGCTTCTTTTGATGTAGCATACAACAAAAGACATTAATAAAATTAAATAGAATATTTTTCATAAAATCTCGGGGTGTTACAATTTTACTGTAATTCTAGGAATTCATCCAATACTTTGACTCATCCTTAGACTCAATGATAGAGACATCCATAGACATATCCTTTTAATAATCTGCAGGGATCCCACTAAAGATTTATCAACCATGTTTCCCATATTTTACAAAACCATTCCATTGATGAAAACTATAGTGAAAAAATATTTTCATTCATGTATGTTACATCATTTTGATTATTATTAATTAAATTACACAATAACCTAACTGAAAACCATAACAGTTTAGCTCCTTTAGAAACATGGAAACCTAATCTTCTAATTAGGTTAACAAAGTTAATCATCTACCTTAAATATCACTATATTTGAAAATATTCAAATACAAATCCTACTGAAAATATGTATTCATAACCTAGGTAATGGAAAATTAAGAATTACAATTCTTATGTTCACTGTAAGGGTAATAATGGGAGATATATATGCATTAAATGAACATAAGGGAATGAAAAAATGAGTCTAACATTTGAAAACCATACCCTATATAGCATTTAAAATAATTCTGATTCATGTAATGAATATTGGAATTTCATAAGGCATTATTCATAACATAATCAAGATCATGATTCATGATAACAGAACAATAGCATAAGACATAAATTTTTGGAATACATATAAGCATAGAAGATCATGTATCCTAGAATGCCACCAAGATGTTGATAACATGTTAGGGTTGGGTTATCTACCCATACACCTAATTTGGGATTGTGTTGACCACCAATGTAAACTCCTTTTCAGGAGTGGGCTAAGAACCAATGTACCCTCAACTTTTGGATTGGGTTGACCACTCATGTACCCACAGAATTGGGTATGGAAAAATAACATGTGTACTCTAACCATATAGATTTAGATTAACCCCTTGTACCATCGATGATTATATATAATTTATCATTACCCTATGCTTTGGAGTGCCATCTGGATGTACCCATCATACAAGCTATAATGGGTTCAACAAAAACTATCTGGGACATTCTATCATATAACCTGTAATGGGATTACCCGACACTATCTAGTCTAAACTATCATATAAACTGCAATGGGTCGATCCAGAACTATTTGGTCCACCCCATCAAAATGTATATAGTGGGCTTACTCGACACTACATCAGACATCATAACATATTAATTATTTCCAAGAACCAAAAAATGAATAATGAATAAATATCCTTAAAAACAAAATTAAAACCCATCAATTCAATAATTAATATTCCATACCCAGATTATCCCATGGAAAATAAATGTGATTCATGTGATTCTAATGGAAACACGATTGGCCTGTAGAAAAAGAAACGATTTTAATAACACCATATTTG
The DNA here is from genome assembly GCA_963277665.1 of Viscum album. Taxonomy (NCBI): domain Eukaryota; kingdom Viridiplantae; phylum Streptophyta; class Magnoliopsida; order Santalales; family Viscaceae; genus Viscum; species Viscum album. The sequence continues at coordinate 1,442,665,675 of OY728155.1, read as the reverse complement.
GAACATTATTGACCCATGGAAAAGAATTGAGTTAAAAATTCATCAGGTCATTATAACATAAACCATTAAGACAAAGAATTTGAATGGTATCCTTGGACTATATCCCAAATAATGCATATTAAAAAACAATAGATGACATCATAGATGAAAAATATTTTTAAAGAATCACATAAATCATTTATTTAGAAAAATTTGAAATCCTATTTGAATAATAAAACAATTTGAAAATATTTTTCATTTAAATTATACTAGAAAACCCATAATGGATTATTTTATTGTCATTAAATTTTAAAAAAAATAAAAAATAAAATACATTATTCAAATAATATCAAAATATAATTTGAAAACATTTTTGACATCAATTTTAGAAATCATTTTTTTGCATGAAAAAATAATTCTGACTATAGAGGGAAATATATTCATATTATCGTAATAACATATTATAAATTATAATAAGTAACAAATAGTGGAAAATTTTACCATCACAAAAAGATATAACAATTTAACATGTGGATAAAAAAATTCATTGAAATTATTGAGAGTTAGATCTTCAAATTTCAATATTATAGACTTAATTATAATCAATCTTGATAAATGGTGAGATTAGAACATAAAACACTTACCACTTTTGTAACCTTTAATCATAAGCCAAATTAATTAATAACATAAAATGAAACCAAAAATTATCTTTAGGATAAATAAATTCATGATTTTAAATTTCAAATGGTATATACATGCACGTTGATGAAAAATACAGCTCCATAACATAACGTACATATAAGTAGATCCTAATTGAGACAAAACCCCTTACCGATTAGTTAACATTTGAACAGTAAACCCCATGAAAGAGAGATACTCAGTTGGATAAGTAAAAAATAATATTTTTTAGGAGAAGAAGAATATTTTGAAATAATTGGAAGTAATTAAACCCTATAAAATAAATAACTGGTTAAAATTTCATTTGTCTCATAGAAGTATAAAGTGAGATGAAAATCCATTACCTTATGTCATGGATTTCGTCATACTCGTTCAATATCCTCTTCTTTGAGTATGAACATTATAATAGAACTTAAACCATTCAGGGGGTTTTATGATAAAATTTAGGATTTTAGGATGAGGGTATGTAATTTTGGAGATGATTTTAGCAAGTATTTATTAATCTAAATTGTATGAGAGTAGTGAATATAGGGGAATGATGAGTGAAAATTTATAGTTGAGGAGATGTGTAGTTATATTATTTACTCAATAGTTTTCTATATTTGGATGTATCAATAACTTTATGTTCAAAAAATAATTAATAATAATGTTCAGAAGTATTTAATTTTTTATACACACCTTACCCACCAAAACTAAAATCATTTTTATCATTTTGTTCCCTATTCTTAATGTTTAATCAATTTTAACCTTATTGGTTTTACAATGGTAAATAGTCTTATAATTTATCTAATTTAAACTTTTAGAATAAATTAATTGGATAATTTTTAGTAAATTTATGCCCACTTATTATAAATATTATATGTAATTAATAAAAAAACCCCCTTTTGTTGGAAATTAATATTTTACAGAAGGCATGTAACCTGAAATAATTGGTCATTAAACCAAATCATGCTAACAAAAAATTTACAATTTAGGGGTCGATATATTAATTTAAAAAGATAAATAATTCCATGAATTGAAATTATTTTATATTTATTAGAATTTAGTATTCACATGGAAGAATATATTTTTTACAAATATTACAATCATATCTTAAAATATCAATTTTTTTTTAAAATATCTTTAATTTCAATATTGATATTATTTATTTAATTTAAATTAAAAAATATGAATTAAATTAATTAATTTAAATATATTAAGATATTAACTACATAATATGTTATATAAATCTTTAAAATTAATGGTAGAACATAATTTATTCATATTTCGTCACATTTATATTTTTAGTATAATTTTTTTAATAAATAAATAACAACAAAATTCATGTGTTGTTGTTTTTTAAGAATTAGAAGTAATTATTTTTTCTCTAAAATATAAAAATAAATCATAATGATAAAATACTCTTCTCTTATTCAAAATAATATTGATAACAGAACATATTATTTTTCATCCACATCCAATATATTAAACAATATTAATGGCATGGAAGGATCTTTATTTGTATTCTTCTTTGCATACTTTTAATATAGGTTTCCATTATGTAATTATATCCCATTAACCCATAAAAATTCTTAATAATGTGTTAAGGGTAGAAATATTTATAGAAAATGGTTTTTGGTCATGTTAGCAGGTCATTTTAGACCACATATTTTGTGTTTAGACATCATGTAAACTAATTTTTCAATAATCACTATAATTAATTTTAACAATTCTCACAAATATCATAGGATAAAAATTATGGTTTCCTTATTATAAATTATAAATTATTAATATTAAAAATATGAAATATATTTTTTAAAAACCAATTCACAGAATCTAAATATTCTAATTTAAAATTAATATTGTGAACGTAAGGAGAAAGCATGGTTTTAAACTGAATAACTTTTAAGTATTATAGTTTTTATATATATAAATTATATATAAAAGTGAGTAAAATAACCATAATTTTTTTATTATATTTATAAATTAAATACTATTAATTTAAACACAATTTAAAATAGAGATTAAAAATATAAATTAATAAAAATAAAGGTCGATTTTAAATTAAAATTACCTATCATTAACTATTCATAAAAAAATGAATTATTTTAGATGAATAAAAAAATTCACCGTATGATAATTTAGATAGTACTTTTTCAAAAAAGATTTTTTTTATGAAATAAGTTTATTAAAATTGGTAAATTTTAATTTGGAATTATGTGTGATGAACATGATTAAACAATATTTTAGAAAAGGTTGATTTTTTACAAAAACAAATCTTTATTGGATTAATTGAATTTTATATTATTCATAATAAATAGATAACTAATAAAAATGTAAAAATATTAATTTTAATGATATACATAATACTATTCATTCTAACCATTCCAACACCAATGCATTAACTACCATATTAAAGAATAATATTAATAGTATATTTCAGCTCGGTAAAATTTATCATGCATAAAAACAATCTACCGAATAAACTATGAATTTTGTGTGACATAATAAGAATATATTTTGTAGTTTAATTCATGATAAAATCAGTGTTGTTTATAGGTAAATGTAATCAATTTTTTGTGTATAAATCAAGCTTAACTTTGTGTAGCATACAACACAAGCCATAAAATAATTTAAATTCATTCAAACGAAAAAAATAAATCAAAAATGATCGGGGTGTTACATGGTTAGATGATTTTGATTTTATTTGAAATGAATCCTTACTCGCCAAACCTAAAGCCTTTCATAGGATGTTTTTGAGATCTCTTATCCTTTTGAGTCATTTTTTCGGTGAATGCTAATCGTTTTTGTTGTGTTTGATTATTTAGTGGAAGTGGATATTCTCTCGTGAGGTTTATTCCAGCCTCTATTTATATTATAATTATTATTTTCTTAGATCATAAGTTAATTGAAATATTTTAACTCTATTCTGTTTGATTTTTATTATAGGGATCATTCATAGATCCTTTTTACCTTATTCTACCACTGGCGAGTCCCATCGATCGTGTTGACTTCTGTGATAAAAATTAGGCGGTTCCATTTGAGATTTTCCATGTAATTGAAAATAGGGTTTTCATGATTCTTTTTTTTTAAATACGTTTCAATTGATTTACGGAGATTATATTTTGAATTATTTCTTTATTTAATTCGAAATTGAATGCATTTTTGTAAATATATCCTAATTATAATAAATATTTTTATTGGGGGATGAGTTAGAAAAAATAATGGATTTAGTTATAAATAGTTTAGATAAATTATTTGAGATTTTTTTTTAGAAATTTGATAAAATTAAAATGATGAAAAACAATGATTTATTTTTTATTGAAAATTAATGCAATGATAAAAACCCAATTTTTCGGTTATCATGTTGAATAGTCAAATTTAAGATAGAAAAAGCATACAAAGGAATTATCAATAAATATATATTTAAATGCATATTATATTTTTATAATTGATTTATGGAATGATAAAATATGAGTCTATGTATTTTGTGGGTTATTTGGGAATGGAATTCCATTATATTTATAAAATTTTAATAGAATGGTAATAAAAACACTAAATAAAGTAGTTCAACAAGATTATCCTGAATAGGATATTGATGTGTCATATTTGACCTACTCCTCATGGATATATGTATAAATTTATTGCTATGATAACTGATTAGAAAATTTTGGGGATCTTATATTCATAATATAACATACATATGGGTAGATGAACATGGTTTTGATGGATATATTTGATATGAATATATATTCTACCGACTATAGATATGTTTTAGTCATTCCAAATTAATAATATAAATTTTTTACATAAATTATTTATTTAATTCCTATTGGAACTTGTTTTAATCATTTAAAAGTGTAAGCTTGTTTTTTTGAATATTAAAATGTATTTCAATTACTTTTTAATTTAAATTGAACTTATGATTTGTTTTTTTGTTAGGGAATCTATTCTGGAACACATGGTGAGATCATAATGGGTTATAGAACTCAAATCCTACCTTTTCCTTTATACATTTTATAGATTTTATTATTCTATGTTGAAGGAAAAGGGAAGAAACAATTTGAGGTGGTGGATGATTTTCCCCATTGGGATTGGAGGGATGTAGGTGACCGATATTTAATTGATCTACATATTTCATGGGAATTTTATGTTTTATCTTTTATGTTTTTTATTATAATAATATTGAACTATGTTTGGTTTTGTTATAATTATTATGTTTAGGGTACTATATCATTTTTATAGTGTTGATAAATCTAAATCATATCTTTATACATCTTCTTATTTGTAGAAAACTTGTACCCCCTGGATATTTTATGATTCTAGGTAATAGTGGACAACACATGGGGATTGAGATTTCCCTATTGTACATGTCAGAGTTGACTTAGGTATCATCGTACCTGGGTATCCTGGCTAGTTCTTGACAATGTTCCTATAAAAACCTTATTAAAAGATATTCTTTATAACATAGGAAAATTAAAAAAAATAAATGATGATATTAGATGATCATTAAGGTTAATCATGGGTGAAATAAATCAATGATCATTTCAAATCACAATATATGAAAAATTATGTGGGAATATTAGCATTACATACCAAGAACATACACAACCCTTCACAAGGCATTATCACGAGTCATAGAATAATGAATTATAATTTTAGAATACATGGTTCATAAGAGTGAGAAAACAAAACAAATGAATAATGATCCACAAGTCAATTTCATACATGGTTGGTGTTGTAATAGGAACAAAACCCATTTCACATGTCAAGGTTTACATGCAAGACCAAAAAATCACAACGGATTTGGACACAAAATCTGTTTGACATAGTGGATCAAGCACACCATCTTGTTTCACAAAAAGGATCAATCATATCATCTAATTTTACATAATGTATGAACAATATTTACATGTTTCCCATATTTCATCAAGAACATAGACATGCTTCCCATAGATATCTCATTATTTATAATGAATTACTTGATGCATTGGAGGGAACTATAATTACATGACCACCCATTACAAAACCAAAAACAAACATACACATTCCCCAATATTATAAAACACGCACCATATCAGCATATGACAATCCATGAAAATGAAATGTGTTTTATTAACATTTCAAAATATTATAGAAGCATTACCAAAGGAAAATAAATGAGTTTTTACAAATCTCATTATAATAATAATAAACCATAAATATAAAAAATAAGGATTATAAAATTGGATTATATCCCTAGTAAAATATATATAACATAAAATGATGTTATTATTGATGAATAAATACTTTATCTGATCATGTGAAGGATTATTTAGTAAAATAACTTTATCACTTTGAAATAACATTTTTGGAACAGAAAAATATCAATACTATATTAAAAAAATTCATTGAAAAAAACTACGCATAATTGTAATTGTTGATTTAAATAATATTATAGTAATTATGGTGAGAAATAATATTCATAAAATATAATTTTAAAATAAAATATCCATTTTATGATTTTATAGAAAAATAAAAAATGTATATTATTCAGAAAATGAAAAAATATCCCTATTAGGAAATTTTATAAAAAAAGCAAATCATGGGAAATGATAATAAAAATCCATCATAAAATAATATTTAAAACACTATTAAAAATATTGTGAGAGAATATGGAAATGGAATAAAATGGTGTTTTTGACCAAAGAGTGAAATAATGTCGGTTTTCAGCAAAACCATATTTTCAACCCCATTAGTATTTATACTAATGAAAATGAAAGTAATCATTTTTTCTCAAGAAATTAACAAAGGAGAATATAAATAGATGGATTTTAGTATTTACAGATCATATAATTTCCACAATATAAATCATAGCATAAAAATCCCAATTATAATAGGATTGAAACATAATTCACATTCTACATTCAAAATATTTGAATCCTATATCATATGGTAGAAATAAATATATATGATAATTGAATCCCCTTAAAATTAATAAAATGAAATAAAAAATATATTCATTGTAGTGTATAAGAGAAATAAAATAAAAAATTTAGGAATATGGCATGTTTCTCACATAATTAAAATTTATATATGCAAAATTCCTTACCTAGAAATTGATTTGTTAAGAAATTTATTTAACATCTCGTACAATATATTGATAATTTTGATACATATATAAAATAATAAATTAAATTTTTACAATACCATATATATTTAATATATATATATATATGTGTGAGTGTGTGTGTTTTTATATTCATCAGTAATGGTAGAGAAAGAAAAATTAATCATCCCGTTCTTGGTGACTATAGGTTGTACACACACATGAAAGCAATTTTTATTTTTCATCAAATGGAATGAAATATAAAAAAAATAGTTAAATTTTATATAATAATTATTCTAAATGAATAGTTATATAAATTTTTTCAATCCATCCTTAAAAATCCTTTCTATTATGTAGAAAAAAATGAATCATATCCTTTTGTGAAGGAGGTATTCCATCCGTATACATGAGTGATGTTATCATTTTCAATCATTTTTGATGGTAAGATGTTAGATATGATGATATAATTATATAATATTTATTTTTTCATAAATATCATATATAATATTGAGTCCCATAAAAATAAACATCGATAAATTATTGTAATGAAAAATGAATTATATTGCTATGTGGAGACGGTTAGCCATACATGCTCACAAATAATAATTTTAACTCCCATTTTATGGTGAAATAATGTTGGTATAAAAATCATAATAACATTTAAGTATACTTATTTTATGTATGTTATTATTTAATGCATAATATATCATATTTAGAGGAGTTAAATGATGAATTTAAATTGTATTGATCAGTTATGGTAACATCCACTCTTTTTTAAAAAATCATTTAGATATCTTATTAAAGATAATATGATTTTCTTTTATAGAAGAAAACAACATATAAAATTTTTATAAGTTATATGTGAATGGATTTATGTAGGGATTGTTCAATTTATAGTTCTTAAAGATGTTTTATTAAGAGAATGGGTGGGTGGCCATTTATAATTGAGGAGAGGGGAACTCTTCGAATATCAAAAATGATTAAAATATAATTTATTCATTATTAGGTAACATTACTCTTAAATGACAGTTAATTTAATAAAAGATAATATCAGTTTTAAATAACATCACCAATGAAATTTCGGAATATTTATTTGATTTTTTCAAAACATATCATTTTTAACAATAATCGTAGTAATGAATTTTTCCACATTTAATGGGTAATAAGTTTTTATATAAATTAAAAAATAGGGAGTAAATGTAAAATTGATCAAATTTTCAACCATATGTCATCCAAATTTCATACATTAAATATTTTTTATATTTTAAAATAGTTTATTCAAATATGTTTTTTGTTAAAATATCATTAATGTCAATTTTAATATTATTTAATTAATTAATATTTAAAATACCTTAATAAAAAGATAAAATTTATATATTATCCTATTATAAAAAACTAATATTTTATATTTATATATAAATTTCAAAAAACAGTGTATATCAAAAAAATTTCATTACTTTTAATTATTTTAAATTCTACTATTTATTTTCTCTTGTAATTGAATAAATATGGTATTGGGGTTATATATGTATTTAATGTAGTTATAAAATGACATAAAATTAGAAATAAATTTCCATAATGAATATAATTTCATTATTCAAAAAATATAGATTGATATTGATTATTATTTTTCTTTTACTATGTAAATATATAATAGATACTAATATCTTACATTGTGACATTTCATAAAATTTTTTATTTTAAATATCATATCTATCTTTTTCATGAAAATGTTTTCATTAACTAAATAAATTTTTATCTTGAGGTGATAATTTACATGTTAAATTTATCCAAATATAATTTGGATAAAAATTTATGGGATTATAACTTATTTTTATCCTGGATTTATAATATTTATCCTTTACTAAAGTGATAAATTTTACCATAGTTATTATTAAGATTTACCAAAACTAAAATGGGACTATTTACCAAATTTTTAACTCATGATTATAAATATGGAAATCATTTATCTAATTAAATACCAATATGTGGGATAATTTAATATCAAAATTAGAATGAAAAATGTAATTGAAAATACTTTTTATGAAAATAAATTTTAAGAAAAAAATGATTTTTTCTATTGTCCCATGAATAGAAAAAAATATCTATTGAATTTTAAGACATTTAATTAAAAATAATATATATATATATAATATAATATTTAAATTATTATATAGTAGTAATTAATATTATTTATTAGAATATAAACTCATTCCATATATAAAAATACGTTTTTTGAAAAATGGATTTTTATGTTCAAATAATGAATTTATTCAAAATTTAATCATAAACAATATTCAAATGACCATAAATGAAAATTTAAAGATATAACACAAATTATTTACTTTTATACCATTTAAAAAATGGATCACTCTATATTCTCATAAATATATTTTTTTAAAAATCATTTATCACTATTCACATAAAAATATATCATTTTGAAAAACTGTATAAATTCTCCTTAAAAAATATTTATATGTTTTATTTAAAAAGAATATAATTTTATAAAATAAAATTTCAAATATTGTACCAAATATAATAATTTATCATACAAATAAATAAAAATCATATTTGATGGAACTCCGTTTTTATATGTAATATATCTTTTCTAAAAAATCAAATGCTTATTTCTTATGAATTAATAAATTACCTTATATGTATCATTATATGTATATATATTTCTTAAATAAAATAATACTATTCATACTAACTAATTTAATGTCTAATTTAGAACATTCATATTGTAAGAATAATATTTCATGATACATTTACGTTCGGCATTATATGTCATATACACAATTTAATCTCATGTTCTTCTTTTAAAAAAATTTGGTGTTACATTTTCCAACCTTTAATAGAGTTTTTCCTCAACATTTAATCTTATGGTTGTTAAAAAAGGATCTGATATTTGAAAATTTTGTTACTGTAAAATCAAATCATAAAAATGGGAAATATAAAATTCTCTAGAAATGTGGGATAGAGAAATATGATGGTTATAAAGAACAACATATATCTCAGTTTTGAAATTATAGAACATTACAATAAGTTTAAGATATGATCTTGTTGGTGAAAATAAATTCTCATTGATTAATGGAGAGTGATAGATAACATGATTAAGATAATGATAATGTCCAACACAAATCAATTTTTATGGGTTAAAAGACAATTCACTTAGTGAAAATGAAGTAAGAATTATGAGAATTTATTTTAAGATCATTTTTTTAATATTAAGGTATTATTTTACTATCATGATAGTGAATATAAGAAAATATATTTTCTTGATTTCTTTTCATGTCATGTGAAAATTTTCATTATTTTTTTATACGTAAATGAATTTTCAATTCATTTTTTTCTCAAATAATGGAATATCTAAGATAAATTTTTTATTAATAATGAACTAATATTAACATTTATTGAATCAAAATATCTTTTAATTTTTGATAATTACTTCATTTTATTACTAAATATTTACCAAAACCAAAAAGAAATTATTACATGTTATCCTATATAATACACTAATCTATAAAACTAAAATGTAGCACCTAAAAATAAACAAAATATTTATCCTTAAAATAATTTATCTAAAGATAATATAATATTACAGAGTACATCATTTGGGTTAGTGTTCGGTGATTACCATTTTCCCATCGGTTGTCGATTCACGCCCCACAGAATTTCATGACATGAAAGATTATCCCCCAATATTGGGGTTGTACACATTTATATAACCATATTTATTGAATTCATATATAATTCATAAAGAAAGATGAACATACCCAAAAGTAACATTAATCATCATATAATGTTTTTACCACTATTGTTTTCTATAAATCTTATTTATTTTACAAAAAATTCGATTAATATTAATTCACTATTACTACCACGATAAAAATTATCACACATACCATAAATATTATCAAATACTTTAAAATTATGAAATTATAATTCTTCTTCAGATAATAGGTCATGTCAAATCTTTGAGTTACATGTACGAAAAACAAACACAAAAACTCCAAAATTATCTTTGGTCACTTAAAAATACCATCACATAAAATCCTATAAAGGGTGTCTAAGACTTTAAACTTCTAATCATGATTTACTCAAAAACCCATGATGGTATACATAAATCATAATTTAATATTATATAATGAAATATATTATTAAAAAAATATCACAATTCTTATACATTTCATCATTATTTAACCGAAATATCATTAATTTTACACTTAGACAACATAATTTTAAAACCCCAATAGATAAAATCTTCAAACATTCCAATTATTTCTCAAACCATTGAAATTGAATCATCATATTTTTCCTCAAATCCACATTCTATAAAATAAAATATGAATCAATTAATAATATTCATGATCCTTAATTTAATCATTCTTCATTCAATTTACATAAAAAATTCTATTAAAATATTCCATAAATTTTTTATTTCATTTGTAATATAAAATTCATAAATACTAAAACTATAAATCTTATAAAATTCTTGATTATATTCTTTATATTTCCTGCTAAAACACAAAATATTATAATTTCCAATAATTCAACAACTAAAAAATTCAATTATCAACAATATCATAGGGAAACAATTATTCTCATATTCGGTGTTAACCAAAAATATCATTTATCTGTGTAAATTAATTTTTAATTCTCATTATTTTTCACACTCAAAATATCATCCCATTCTATTAAGACATTAAATTGTGTGATTATTCCCATATTCGTGAGATATTTAAAGTGTAATATTAATTTTTTCATGGTGTCCATGCTACTCTATCTTTCTATAATGAGTGGTGTCATCAAAATCACCATAGATGATATTGTTAATCATATAATGATATAAATTTTTAGGCATAATCCCAAGGTTTAATATCATGGTAAAATTAAGACAGTAAATAAATTTTAAATATTAAATATTTTATTTTATTTTATTTTTTATTCTATAGATTATTAGTGGACATTTAGTTCTCCTAATTAATAGTTATCACCTGAGGATATATATCAAAGAATGTGTGTGATAAAATTCTTCTAAGATAATAAATAAGAACAAGAATCAATAAAACATGGCTGAGATTAATAATTATCCTCATAAAAAATAATGGTATCCTTTTCATTATCATTATCCGAATCATTCCATAATTTAGTGAAATGTGGTAATAAATAAAAATGAAACATCATGTATTAGTGGTCAAATATCACACATAATTGTGAACAATTCCGGTTTCATGCTTAAGAAACAAATTTGGGAATAACAATAATATAATCATTTTGAAAAAAGATATAATAATTTTCATGAATAATGAACATTATATGGTGCATTAAATCACATTATCCAACACATTGGAGCACTATATAATTCTGTTCTCACCCATCACATCATAACAGTTACTTAATCTTGCATGGTATAGAGAACACATAACAATCTTTGTCATAATGTCTCCCCTCGAAAGGAAACGGGTTTCATCAAAATTTCATGATGTCTAATTTAATGAATAAAATTGGGGTTACAAAAATTAAAAGATAATCTCCTAATTGCTACAAGAATCATCAATCTTGATTGAAGAAGAAACAATATCAAGAGAAGTAAAATATGTGTTTTTTTACAGAAGAGTTATTTTGGAAAAATATTAGAATTTATCACAAAATAAAAAATAATATTAAGAGAAAAGATATCACAAAATAAAAGAGTTCAGGAAATTAAATAATATTTTACTCATATTAAAAAAACATCAACATTGAAATTTGGCATGAAAAAGGTATAACTCAATGAAATGAAATTAGTTTTGAGAATCCCCTTACATTGTGTCTGAATGATTTATTCACACTGATATCCTATATAATTAACCTATATTAATTATTTAATAAATTTTTAACCTATTATACTATTGAATATTTCATTAATGTTTTATTATGTTTTTTATATCCATTATGATGAGTTATAGGGGACAATTTCATCACTATAGAGTGTTCATTTTCTTGGTTCTCATGATTGGTTCACTTGAATACATGTATGAAGAAATGTGTAAAATGGGGGTAATTATACATAAATAAATTTTTATGTTAAAAATGAAAATGAAAATTTTTAAATGTTCCTATATATATTGTTTTTATATATTAGGATGATTCATTATATAAAATGTTAATGATTATCATTTAGTTTAATTTTGCGATTTTTGATCACACGGAAATTGTTTTGTTTTATAATTTAGTATTATTTATATATCATATCTCTATAAAATTATTATTTTATAATATACATTTTAAAATAATTTTGAACCATTATAATGGTGTCAAGAACAACCTTGAAGGAGTTAATGGAGAATGAAAACTTTTCATCCTCAAATGTGATTAATCACACCTCACAGGCGACATTTTCATTTTTGAATTACAAGATAAGGAATAAAAGGTTTTATAATGGATTATTGCATCACCGTAATAAAAAATCCAGTATGTAAATGATACTAGATTCATTATTACAGATGGATGAGGGTAGGAGGAGAGGTAATAATGGAAAAAAAGAATTTAACGAAATTAAAATGAAATAGAAAATTGATTTTTACTTTTTAATTCTCTTCCTAGAGAACCCACAGAGGGAAATTGTTTTTAGTATTTTGGTGAGACTAGAGTCTCATGAACCTTAGAAAGATTCTTGGTAAGATTCTTGGGATGAATTTTGATAAGGCTAAAAGCTATTAAGGTGTCAGTAGAATAGGTGGCGAGGGTGTTATTTATAGCGGAGGAGAGGGTTTTTTTTCATCATTTTATTTAATAGTTTATTATTTGGGATCTAAAATAAGAATATATTATAAAATATAAATAATTTATATAGAAATAATTAATTATTGATTGATATTATAAGCTTACATCACCTATATATATCATTTTTGACTCAAAAACTCATGTATTTTTTAAATTCTGTAAATTACAATATTCCACTTTTCACTTAAAATTATACTATTTTTTAAAAATCCCTAAGATAAATGCTATTTTTTTAAGTGTGTGTATTTCAAAAATTAACTCCATTTTATGAAAATAATTTTAAAAATATGAGAAAAATAATTTTTTAAAAAAAAATCAACATTGACATGAAAAATCAAAAATATTTCAATTATAACAGATTTGATAACACTTTCGAAAAGTAATTAATATTTAATAAAATTATCTTCAAATAATAAGTTAAAAATATATTAATTTATGAATATATTTTATTAAAATAACAATAATTTTAAATTACTATATTAACTATAATATTGGAACTATATATTTATGACATTAAAAAATCACAACACTTAATTAGTCATTTTTAATGACATTATTTACTTATTACATGAAATAAATATACCATATTTTCATTCTTAATGTTATGTCCAAAAGGGGGATATATACCTTGAGAGGGGGTGAATCACTGTGTTATATAGATTTTTAAATTCTTCCTACCCCACTAGATCATGGCCACTTTATTATAAGGTTCAGTTTGGTTTCACCATAGTGTTTACATTTCTCATATATTTTACAACATTATCTAAAGATCTTGAATATAATGTAAAAATTGAAACCAAACATGGGGACACATATTTTTACATTTTTCATCATCACTAGGATACATCCAAGAAGCATAGAAGGCAAATGTGATGATGTACAAAAACCACCAAGGCTCTCCGCCAAAAAAATGTTGTTTACCCTATATCATTGTTATTCCCATGCTTACTAACATTAAATAGTTTTGCTCATCTCACTTCTTTCCCAAGTTTCACCCAGAGTGCCTCATTCTCTAGCTGACTATTAGTGGAAAGAATCTCCATATTCCTCTTTCTTTTTACAATACACTATAAGGGATTCACATACAGTTTATGGAGGTATATGTCGCTTCATTTTCATGAATGAAAACATCCCCAATTGTAGGTAGATTCTATAATGATATCTCAATTTTCTACATTATTTTTCTAATTTAAATTGATTTCATGAATAATTTCAGTCCCTCTATAAACTATCCAATATCCTATGTGAACATCCTTGTATCCTCAACATGATATGTTTCACTATGAGGCATGAGTGCATTATACATGCCTTTTTCTTCTGAGGACCACCCATAGTGATTCTCTGATATAATGAAATTAAATCTCTTTAATTATATAAATGTAGTTTCTTTTATAGTCAAATAGATCAGAACCCACCTGTAATAATATTATGCAGAAATTTTGATGTGGAACCACATTAACCATGTTCTATTATACGTCCTGCATAACACCTTAATGTGATGGGAATGATGATGTATTCCATGGATTAAAACCCATTATAGCTCCATAAATCAGTACCTCTATTCTAAAAATAATCTGCATCCTATATACAATCATCCTCCCAAGAACTATAAATATCATTAAAACTTATTTCACTACACGGTACACATAGAACACTTCATGGTTCGTATAGGGATTCTATATAGAAACATTAATTTATTTTTATTTTCTATCATCATTTTGCATCCATCCTTTTGTAGTCTGTAAATTCTTCATGGTGTCCCATGAACTTTGAACACATTTTCGAAACAAATTCTATTTTTAAAAACTAACTCCTAATTCGGTGCGTAAAATTTTGGAGAAAAATGGAAAACAACGCCACCAAAATAATTTTCTTTATCAATAAGAACCATACTGATTCCCTATCAACTAGATTTTTCAACTATCAAAATCACATAAAAACACTAAGAGGAAACATTGAGGGATTTTTTCCTTCAAATATGATATCAAAATTTTATTTATTCTTTCAAAGGGGAGGTTACTATTCTATTAGCTAGACTACTATTTCTAAGGGCCATATTTCTATTTCAATGATCATGTACCTATTTCATTGATATAGGATCCTTAACTTCAAGAAATAAATCTCATTTAAATCATTATTCATTTTTAATGATTGTATTGTGTTCTAAATGTTATTTTATCTGGTTCGTACTATATGAAATCTTTATAAGAATGTAATTTCTAGTGATTAAATTATTTTATTTTTATAAAGCATCACAATATACATTAACAATTACATCGACATGAATCCATTTACTAGAGAAAAACAGTTTCAGAAAAAATAATCTTAATGGAAAACCACATAATCAGAAAAAAAATTATAAAATTTATAAATCAGGACACATTATTTTCAATCTATGGAACCATAGGTTTTACCAGGTTCAATTATGATCAATATAGTATTCTATTATGATGGTTAAAAAAGATTTTATGAACATATAAAAAATTTCCCTTGGAATTTTCATATTATCTGTACAATAATGACTGTTTTCAACAACCCTTTAATGAACGAATAAAATACCAACAGTCTATTTTATGATTTATTAATCATAATTATAATAATACAAGATTCATATCACCTTGTAGAGTCTAGACATGGATATAATTACGAATACAATACTCTCCCTATCATTCCCCAAAATTAAGAAGTATTTCCCCAAACATATAAAAATACTTAGAATAATATATTTTGACCACAATAATGTTTTTTCATCCTACTTCTAATGTAAAATATAATTGTCCCTTGATAAAAAATAGAATCACAATCCTTCGATACATAAATATTATAAATTTTTAGATGAGTATTATATATATTAATGAACCTCTATCATGAAAACTGTACATTTTTTGATTCTTTAGAGACTATAAAAACAATATTCTCCACAAATTAAATATATTAAACTTTTCCACAAAAATTCATTCCAATTTAGCAATATCAATAGACAAACCACACATAAAATATTTTTTCATAACCTAGGGAATGTAATCATATGTAAGGGTGAGATAATATGATTTTTAACAGAAATCTTAAGAGATATCAATCGATGATCATATGAAATTATATGATATGAATAATTATATGAGATAATGAACATATCTTACAATATTCATACTAAATCTGTCAATGACCATTAACCTATGTCATGGGATAAATCATTATAATTTTAGAAGACATGATTCAAAGGAGTGGGGAAACAATATTAATAAACAAATAAACTATATGTTAATTTCATAGATGTATGGAAACATCATAGGTATATTAATTGTTTAATATGTCAAGGTTTACTAGAATGACCACCAAATCACAACATATCAGAACTCAATACATTTTTTCGTATTTGAACAAATCATTTACTTGTTTCCTATAATAGATATAGCACATAATCTATTTTATATAATGAATCAAGAAAATGTAATTGTTTCCTATAATAGATGTAGAACATTGAATTATTTCCCATAATTAAATAATGATACATAATTGCTTCTAATAGTTATCTTACTAGATATAAACGAGTTCCCAATGCATTGGAGGTACATGAACATTTATTCCCACCCATAAAATAATAAAAACCATATATATGTGTTCCATAAAATCATAATTTGTTTTCATATCATCACATCATATCCCATGTATAGAAAATTTACATCCTAAACATTTCATACTATCCTCATATCAAATACCATAGAAAATAAAAGGGGTTTAAAATCACATTAACAAAATCATAAAACATATATATAAATCGAAATTATGGTATTATTTTACTACTTCCCAAATAAAACATTAGAAACATCAAAGGAGGTCATCATTGATGATGGAAACATTTAAAGGATAATTAAAAATCTTCTCATGGACACTAACATTTTCCTAAGGAAATAATATTTTTAAAATATAAATATTTAATAAATGATATTGAAAAATTTTTATTTGAAAATTAACTTGGAAACATGTAAAGGAATATTCAAATAAATGGTCGGTAATGAAAGAATAAATCCCATTCATTCCATATATGTTTATATAAAAACTTTATTTCACACATTTATAGAAAAAGTAAAAAGCTCATTTGTTTATAAAATCACTAGATGATAACACATTAAAAGTTTTGAAAAAAATTTACAAAATGATTAAAAGTTACTTTAAATATTCATAGTATAATATTAAAAAATTTTATTAAAAATTTATTAAAATCATGGATATCAAAGAAAGTGTTATTTTAATCAATGATAAAAATAAATTAGATTTTCTTTAAACAATTATAGAATCTTGAGTACAAAAGATGAGAAAAATGAAATGAAAACATTTATTCTCAAGAAATAACCCTAGTATAAGGAAGATGTTTTTTTGGAAATTTATTATAAACTTTTGTCACCCTAAATTAAATAATTATCAATCCTGATAAAAATACAATTTAAAGTGAAGTCTCTTACCACTTTCACAACATTCGAATCGTAATCCCCATGAATGAAATAACTTAATATTTATATATAAATCCTTATAAATTTTATATGATTAATCATTAAATAAAATCATTAGTGGTACATACCAAACATGAAATAATAAATCAGAGAATATGAAATGTGTCTCAGTGAAATAAAAGTGGGAGGAAAATACCTTACCTTGAGATATACTTTCTTCGAATATTATCAAATATACATTATAATAAATTAAAATTTATCATATCTATATATTAGAATCATGCAAAAATATTATTATATAATATATATATATATATATATATGATTGGAGTAATCTATGAAGGTAAAAAATAAAAACTAAATCATATTTTTTCACAGAGATGGTAGTCTACACATATTCATGAGTGATGTTATCAATTTTTAATGATTTTGAAGGTAGGATATATATATTTTATTATCATTCCAGAAACATTAGTAGTTTATAAATATATTATATAAAATTAATACCAATATTTATACTGATTCTTAATATCTTGTAATGAAAAATGAATTTTACAACTATGTGGTGATGCTAAGTCATAAGTATGCAAGGGCGATAATATTAATTTCAATTTGATGGTGAAATATTCGTGGTTTCATAATCAGAATAGTTTTTTTGAATATTTAGGTTAAAAAATGTAATATTCAATAAATAAAATAATATATTTGTATGAGTTCTAAGAAAAGATAAAAATGAATTGATTGGTTATTGAAATTACCCCTTTCTTAAAATAAACTCTTTCTGATCTACCCATAAGGTTCATGTTGTTGTTGTTTAGGGAAAAAAGAACCTCTATATTCTCGATATGAATGTATATAAGAGATTTTGGAATGTTTTGGTCTAGCTATAATTCTCAAGGTGGTGTTAATAAGGGAATGGATAGGTTTACTATTATAATTTATAGGAAGTTCACTCTAGAGATATATTAAAAGAATAAAATATAACAACATAATTATCTCACCCAAATGCCTCAAAAAATGAATGGCATTTCAATATAACATATTATCGTGTTAAAATGGTATCAAATAATTAAATTTGGATAATTAAATGTGTTTTTTCAGAAAATATCCTTTAATTTAACACCTTAGTTATAATATTTTAATAATAATCATGGTAACAACATTTTCAAACATGAAGGGTTATAATTATATATATAAGCTATAATTTGATCATAATTGAAAAAGTATAAAAATTTTAGACTATATATTAAAAACATTGCCTTATTTCTATATTTTTATTATTGAATTATATTTTTATAAAATATTATTTTGATAAAATATCATTAATAGATCTTTTAACACTAGTTAATTAACATGAATCTAAATACATAAATACATGTTTTTATTCAAATATAATCCCCATTCATATATCAAATATGTTATTTTTCAATCAAAAAATTTGCAGAATACTCAAATTAAATAAAATTACATTACATTTAAATTTTTGAATTCATTTATTTTATTTTATTCATAATTTTATAGAGACAATATTTGATTCGAAGAAGGATTTTTGGAGTCAATTTACCCACAAAAAATTTGTGATTAATCATTATAATGATGAAAATTTCATTCTCAATAATTTAAATATATATATATTTTTTCAACTACATTTAGTACAATTTTGAACACTAAATCGGAATTTAAAAATAAAAGTGTGACATATGTAACATTATTTTTTTAACTATTATATTGGTGAATTTTATGGATAATTTTCCTTTAAACTACTCAATATCAAGGGTACGATGATAAGGTTTTAGTTTTACTCACCCAATAATTATTAGTATGTAAAATTATTACCTTATCATTTATATTTTACCTATATTTACCTACCATACCCTTAATCATGGTGATAAATTTTAGCATGTTTAATATTCATATTGCCAAAAAAATAATAGGGGTCTATATACAAAATTTTAAACATAATATTACAAATATTGGATCCATTATACTACATTCCATACCATTTTGTGAATAAATTTATTTAATAATAAGCGTTCAAGATTAAAAAATAATCATTTTTAGAAAAATAAATTTTAATATATAATAGTTTCTCAGTTCTATTCCTGTGACTAGAAAAAAATATAAAAAAATATAAAATTATTTTTTTATTAAAAAATTAATATATTAATTATAGTCATTCATTAATAGTTATTAATATTTTTATTAAGATAAAACCATATATTTTCATAAAAATATTTTCTGAAAAATGCCTTTTATGTATAAAAAATATTTTTTACACCAAATGAAAATATTAAATAGATATTTTTGAAAGTAATTTTAATATTTATTTTATTACAGAACTAATTTAATTTGAAACAATATAAATGAATAAATGGATCTTTTTCAAGATTGAAACAAAATATAGGTTTTGATGAAAAGTAGTATTTTCCAGTATTCACAAGAAAATGACCTTTTTTAGAAATAATATCCAAATTTTCCTATAGAAAATAATGATAGCATAATTTAAAAAATTAGTTACTTTTATGAAATGAATGATCATAATGTTTAAAAAATATAATATTTTTTAATTAAAATAATTAAAAATTATTTTTAATAGAAATATATGTTTATGTATAATATAAATTTGTTAAAAAAATAAATTATTATTAATAAGACTTAATCTATACATTAATGAATATTGTGATATATATATATTAACGAATTTAGTCACATTCATACATGTTAATTTGTTAGCTATGTTAAAATGGTTACATTTAAATAAAAATATTTCATCATTCATTAACATGGGGTGATTCTTGTCCTATACACAATCAAATAGAATGTTCTTAATTATAAAATCTTGTATTGTTACTATGAAATCATTAAATATTTAGTGCACAATTTAGTTAATCATTGCTCTGTACCATGAATGATAATTTAATCAATAAAAAAGTTAGTTTTTAATAGAAACGTCCCGAAAATGCTTCACTATTATTCTTATTTCTGGTGAAATAAATTATTTGGATTAT
This sequence comes from Viscum album, assembly GCA_963277665.1. Classification (NCBI taxonomy): domain Eukaryota; kingdom Viridiplantae; phylum Streptophyta; class Magnoliopsida; order Santalales; family Viscaceae; genus Viscum; species Viscum album. Next base: position 1,442,644,724 of record OY728155.1, on the reverse strand, counting down.
AGTTGTTGGGATTATTGATTTATATCCCTATGTACTCCAATTCTAGTGAATCAAGAGTATGTTTTTCATTATAATTAAAGTTACTAGGTCATTCATTCAATGTTGGTAAGGATTGTTTTACATCTCCTCACGTATTGTTATATTTAAATATAGAATAAATCTTTTATATTATCAAATATTAAGGGATTATTTCTTTTATAAATGGATAGAAATCAATATCTATATAATTACATTCCTCCCGTGAAATATTTTTATCTATTGGTGGATGGGATTTTTATTGGATAATATTAATTGATGTTAAGACCTTATCATTTTATTCTTATTGATTATTGAATATCAAATCCCAAATATGGTGAATTAGGATTTTTTCCTGGAATTCAGTAGGTTTCATTGATATGAGTAGTGTTTTATACTCTTGGGATAGGTAGGATGTTTTTCAATTTTCATTTCCCCTATATATTAATTCTATAATAATAATTTTTTATGTGTGTATGTTTGGATATGAAACCCAAGCATGACCTGATTCACATGTTGGTATGCTTGTTTCTATGAGTCCCTTTCATGTTGTGTGATGTATGTGGCTATGTGTATATCCATTTAGAAAATTATTTGTATAACATTGATATTATTATTACCTTTGATATTATGGATTTATTTTATATGGATATATAGTTCCTTTATTATTAGATTTAGGTTTCATGGTTTTTCTAACTCAAATATGTGAACCCCTAGAGGGGGAGTTCCTAAATTATGATTAAAACAATTTAAATTTACCTTCATAGATGATGTTTTAAATTTTGATTTCCAAAATTATGGATACTAGGTTGACATATTTAAATGTGTATTTTACAGAATCTATATATTTGGTCAACATGTGAGAATGTATCTTACACAATATTAGAAAAATTAAATGATATTTAGGCACAATGAATTTCCCTTAATGGCTAGCTTGTAATTTTTCATTTACGGGGTAAAATGAATACATGAAATTTGGTTAATTTTTATATGTTATATATAGATAACATGACATGATTTTCAAGTTGAAACCAATAATTTATACATCCTTCTAGATTTGTGTGAATGGAGGTAGAAATGGGGTTAATGGATGTTCAGTTAGCACATAATGACACAACTCATTGTTGATTAATTATACATTTAATTTATTATCTTAGAATAAATTTATTAATTTTTCATAAATTATTCAATGAATGAATTAGATTTTTATTCTTATTTTATACTCACAAAATGCATGAGAATATCTATACACATGTAGATTTCATGATCGGGGATCCATTTATGATTAATGACCCAACATCAGGGAGCTGATTAGGTTTATATTATAGGATAATGGAATTACTAAGATGGACTCCAGATTATTACTGATGTATTTTTTGGTGATATGTTAGTGGAACATCCACATTTGGGGAATGTGGGATCTTATTGTACGACCTAGATGTTATATTTTAGGACATTTTTACTTTCTCAATATTTCTGTTGTGTTATTACAGAATTTTTTATATTCCATTTCTTGATTCTGTTGTAAGGATATTGTTTCCAATCATACCATCCACCATTGTACCATTTTATCCCTCACCAATAGTTTGAAACCTCTTACTTGTGTAGATATTTGCATGAGTTCATATGAAATTATGGCCATGACCAGGTAATTTGGGATAGGGAGTTCCAATAATAGTGGATGATAAAATCTAACCGTGACCCAATCACACATCATATAAGATTTTTTAAATCCTATTTTTCAAATACATTATTTTTTTAAAATAAAAAACCTTAACCAAACCATTTACATTAAAAAATTAATAAGTGAAGACGAATTTTGAGTGTACTCAATCATGCGAGACTACCTATGTTTCTACTGTAACAACATTAATCTTAATAGATAATATATTTTTCACAGGAAATAACCAGTTGTCGAAAAAACATAGTACATTATATGGGGAGGTAGTTCACATTAAAATTTGATTAATATTACCTTTCATGGCCTTTTACCCTAACAACCCATTTGGAATATTTGTTCATGAAATTAAATAATTTTTTCATACATAATATTTTAACATGAATTTAAAAATATAATTTAAGTAGGTTACTCTTTTAAACATGGGTTAAGATTCTCCTGTTTACACTAGTCTACAGAATATTTCTTCAATCCTAACCAGACCATAATAAATAATTAAGTACCATAAATTTTAATTACTAATAATCAATTATCAATGAAATAATTAAAAAACTACCTAGACATGAAAAAATTATTAATCCAACAAAATAATAAATTACATTGTTTAGAAGGATAGGTACCATAAAACGCACTAAATATTTTTCATATTCATGCACCCTTTCAGACACTCTGCGTTTGTTGATGTATAGGTATGGAGGAATGAATTTCCAATTTCACAGGAAGTTGTATCCATATAATAGATATTCAACTAAAAATCAAGAGTAGTTAATATATTTGATGACATTATACACTACTTTATTTTTTTGTTACTACACAAATCTAGGAAGAAAACAGTGAAAAATTTACATTTTCCATAAGACATGGTTTGTAGAGACTCTCTATTAGTATTGAGAGAGGTTCAAGAAACCATGAAAGGTGTACCCACCATTAAAAAACCTGGAGGAATAAATCTATATATTATTCATCCATGGAATACTTTATAAATAAGAATACCTTTTTGATAAATTTTATGGAGGATCATTGATTGACAGGTCGCTAGTAGATGTCTGGGGGGATGACTAAGAGGATTTTACAGAACTCGTGAAAATTCAACACGAGTGGTACATTCATTTTATTTATTGATGATATTAGAACATATAATTCATCATAGTTACATGAAAATAAAATTAATGAGAAAATAATCCCGTTGAGAAAAATCTCCTTGAAAAAGGTTATTAAATAACAAGAACCAATTGTGGTTTTTCATTTATTCTCATTGCATAGCCATTTCACAAACTTTTGTGTTGAATTGTGTATCATGGAAAGTTATGAAGAAGCCTTTTAGTAAAGGTTATTTAATATAAAAACAATGTATGGGGTTACCCAACATGTTCTAATATGGATTTTAGATTATTAAAAATTAGATGAAATATTAATGAACACCCCACCATAATAATTATTTAAAAATTTCCCAAATTTAGAAAAACCAATAACTTCAGAATACTCAATGCATCCAAAATTCCATTATATAGAATATTTACTAAACCACCTACCATAAAATTCATTTCTACTAAATATATTATTTGATAATATATCAAAATTTTGATAACAATTTAATAAAAAATAATTGGTTGTAGTAATAAAAAAGCTCAAGACTGACTTGGAGGAGCTGATGAATCAATTTTGTAGTTTGATGAGGTATATGTATAAGTAATTAGGCAATATAGCATCACAAAATATACATAACATAAGTCAAACTATGTACATGAAAACCACCATAGGTTTATTAGTGATTCAGCCCCTGATCTCCCCAAAATTAATGAAATGATAATATAATAGTTAGACAAAAAAGCATAAAATCCTAATGCTAAACAATCTCAACGACACCACTACTCCAAGAAGGGGTTGATCTATCTTCTTCAAGGATGTTGTCTTACGTGGAATGGCAAGGATGATTGATGGTGATGATTTTTCCACTAATCCTGAAAGGGGAGAACTTGTAAGGACTATTCCAATCTTCTGAATATCATGTATAATAGAACATTTTTAATGTTGTAAAAAATATGGTTGCAATTATTCCAAAAAGTTTTATTTTGGAGAAGTATCAATTGAAGTGAGAGTAATTTAATAACTATGATTATGGTAATGATATGTCTTATTATGATTATTAAACTATTTATTGAGGTAAATCCTATTTTTAATTACCACTTTCACAACTTTTATGTATCTTTTTTGATTAATAAATGGTCAGAGACATTTCTTATGTCTAGTCTACTTAAAAAATAACATTTTTATAAGTACATGTCAGAAAATAGTGACATAAAATGTGGAATAATAATAATAATATAACTAATATTTTGAGGATATCTACCAAGGAAATAATAACATTTTATATTTTCAAAGGCCACCCATGTTCATTCTTTGGGATTGGGATAACTAATCATGTTCTCTATTTTGGTATTGGGATAACCTCTTGTTTATCAAACATTTTCCTTGGGATAATATATCATCCCAGGAAAATAAAGAATAATACATTTTCATATTTATTAATATTTTTGAACTAATTATTAATGTTACTTTAAAGGGGTTTCTATGTTCGATAGTGTAACCGATATAGTACAACAAGATTCTTTGAAATCATAAGTTGCACACCAATAATATAATAATATTATTTTAAATGGTTGTTAACACGTAGTCATTAAATTGGCAGGAATGAATATAAATAACTAAAAAATGATTATATATGTTTGTTAAATGTTTTTAGATTTATCAAAGAAAAGATAATGGATTATAATAAGAAAAGAAGTCAATTTTAGGCATAGATACTCTAATATTCACTAAACGGTCGATTTATTTCCTTTTAATGGAGAACCCTCCTTAATAATTGTTTTGGTTACTCATATACATTGTATTGGACCAAATAAAATCCTTATTTAGAATCGGGACATCTAAATTTACTTTGTGTTTGTTTTTCATATTTTTGCAATAAAGTTCAATTTTTTTATTGAATAGTGAATAATGTTGTATTTTAATTCAAAACCTCATTTTAGTATAATTTATATATATTGCTAGATTATCATTATATTTGGTTTTAAATTACCATTGGAATATATTTTTATCATTTAATCCAATAGTGTCCATTGGAATTAATTTCACATTGAATTTGTACATAAACAAGTGTCAATCTTTTGATATATATTGTTTCTTAAAAACATGCTATTTGTTTTGACAATTGAAATTAATTATTAAATTAAATAATTAAACTTATATGTTTTTAATTTTTTAAAATATAAATCATTTATTAATTCATAATATCGGATATATCTTAGGGTGAATTTTTGGTATTTTTTTGAAAAACATCAATTTTTGATGAATAGTGAAACCTTTAAGTGGTAGTTAAAAAATTGATTTTTCATTTATATAAAAAAATACCACTTATGTGAATTGAATTCCAAAAATCTGAGATACATGGTTCTAATTATTATGTAAAATTTTGTTCAATGGGAGGAAAATAATGTTTTGGTGAATAGTAACTTTTATGTTTTATTAATCGCGATTAAGTGTGATTAGTATAATTTAAGGTAAATATAATGTTATAATTATATGTTATAACCTTGAAAAGTGTCCTAAACCTATTGGATGAGTCATGTCCGACCATGAAAATCAATGGGTCCATTTATGTGACCCCATGGAGCCACTTGGGTATGAAAAGGACATTAATAACTTTTAATTTAATGTAAAAATAAAAATGTAACAAACATGTATTGTTTTAATAACAAAATTTTTTCATGGGGTTATATAATTGATATATTTTACTATAAATATTCATTAGGAATATAAAAATAATTTCTACATCATGATAAGTTTTTTTATAATTTTTATACACTATAAATAAATTATTTATGACACAATGATGATGCAATGTTTTCGTCATTAATGAATGATTTAAATAAATAAGAAGATAATGTTTAAAATAATATCCAAAACTTGTCAAATTCTTATTGGATGATTTTATTTCGTGCATGGGAAACCTTATCTCTTACTTTAATAATATTTGGACGTTTAGAAACCAAAAATCATTATATAAAAAAATAATAGTTTCATGGTTTCCAAAAGTCTCTCTCCTCTCCCATATAAAAAGACCCCACTTCCTACCCATTTCTCATACTTATCAAGCAATTTTGATCTTCCAACCTCTATAAAAATAATCTCACAATATCCCTATATTTATCCTAGAATCCTTACCTTAGGTAGAAATCTCTCCAAGAAACCCTTTTGGTTCAAACCAAAGGCAGTTACCCGATTTAAAGGTAATGTCTTATCTTATGTTCTTTTGTTTTATTTTTCTTCTTAAACCCCCTAAACTATTGTAATTACTTTATTTTGTAACAACAATGGTGTCTTAAATATACTAGGATGTTTTTATGAGAGGAATTCGAGCTACACATACACACACCTCTGTCTAATGGTTAAAGAACATACTCTTTCTTTGGATGGAGAATTTCTGCCTCACGAAACGATGATTGTTCAATATTCTCTTAACATCTTACAAGGTGGCCATTAGGATGTCAACGTATTTATATATGATATATATTATGTTTATTTTTTCTTTATTCTTTGTATTTTTCATTTATGGCATACCTTTATGGTTTCCATAATGGATAAACGCGATAATTTCATTATTGGATGTGCGGTCTACCTCCCCCTCAAAGTGATTTGAAACGTTAACAACATATGTGGGATGTGTAAAGGAAGGAGTTAATAAGTTTATATATGGTATTATAATGGAATTATAATGCACCTATATATCATTGGGATTTGATTCCATTAAATACAAAATAGAAATGAAAGTAATGTTCATCCGTACATACGGCTTACCGTCTCCTTGAATGGTGCATTTCATTTCTTATCTCTAAATGTTATGCACTATAATTAATACATGTATATGAAGGATATATATGATATATATTTTATCCAAATCATGAAAATCATTCTGGATATAATGATTCTTTGACCACATGAACAACATTTAATTGTAAGAAGTCCATTTTTGAATTAAGTACCAAATATCTACAAAACTAAAATTATTAACGTAAATGATTACATAATGTTTATAACATAGAAATAAGTGATATAAAAGGAATAATAAACTTTAAAAGAGTTCTTAAGCATGTAAAAATTATGTTTAGTTTACTATTCAGGATTATAAAGAGCAATCAAGTCATGTCGGACAAGAGGTAAGAGACTTCTTCTCAATCTTTTTTCATTGAGCATATTTTGTTTTAATACAAGAATTTATTTTATACTCCATATAAAACCATTTGAATTTTCAGTTAATTCAAAGGAAATATTTTTCTATGATGTGTTTTACTAAATGAAAAAAAGGAATGTTTCTTTTAACGTATTCGATGACAACGACTTTTCTGCCGCCATGAGTATTACTTGATCTTTTGCTTCCTTAACAAGATTTAATGTTTCTAAAAGGAAAAATAAATACAATATAATCTATTATGTATTTTGGTATTGAAAATGGTTTTGATAATGGATTTGTTATGTCAATATATTTAAGTGATATATTGTGGTTGAAATGTGGAAATTTTTTCCTTCCCTTATATTTGTTTTATGTGTTATGATTTTATAAAGGAACATGGACATTTGATGGGTGGATATGTGATAAACCAAATGATGGGTGGTTACGTGATAAACTAGGATGGGTGGTTATGTTATAACTTCCAATTCATTAGGTATGGAATTCCGCCGTATGGCTATTCCGTTTAGTGATATGTGTGGAAGTCAACCGTATGGTTATTCCATTTAAGTATGTTTATGTCCCATGTTCTCTTTATATGTTATGTGTTGTTTAAAAGGGTATTATAGTAATATTTTGGTTACAAAAGAGTAAGTAATGGTCTTAGTCATGCAAGAGTATTTACTACTTCATAAAGGTGATAATAATTACTTATAATAAAGTATTCATGGCTTACTTTTTGTTTTGAAAACCAAAAAATATTCATTCTTTGTGTATCCCTTACTGAGATTTTTATGCTCACCCCAAGTTTTTGAAATGTTTTTCACATGACATAATTTGGAATAGGGTCAAGTATGGGATCAAGTAAAAGTCATGTTGTCCTAAACATGGAACTAGACATGACTCTTTTATATCAAGAGTTCATTTTTGGTAAAAAATCGAAACTGTATAGAAGTATCTACATTGTAATCTTTTATGAAGTAATAGTTATTTCCTAATTCTCTAAATCTATAAACCTGAAAATATACTCAATGTGAATTATTCATATAATTCAAGAATAATCAATGTTTTAATGCTGGGTCCTTATAGTTGGTATCAGAGGTCAGTTTAGACAACTTTAGGAGTTAGAAAATTGTTAAATTCAAGTATGTAAATTAATTTATGGTATGATTGAAATGATATAGAATTTAAAGATCACCATGTTGCATCGACTAAGATATTTCTATTATCATAATGGTTTTCCATAGAGGAAACAAGGATGATATATTGGGATGACATTGGGATGAAGACAACGTTCCAAATCAGCTACCTGAGATGGTCGGAATCGGAACTGAACAATTTGTTGCAGTGATGGAATAGTTGACTAAGGCGATAAATGGTGCTGGTATCCATGCATGAGATCATCCAAATCAACTGTAGAGGAACATGTTAGTTGTTGGTCATTTAATGAGACAACATACCCCATCATTCAGAGGATCATCTGACCCTGTGCTAGCAGATGGGTGTATTAAAGCACTGGAGATCATTTTTGATGTCATGGGGTTTTCATAACATCAAAAGGTTAGTCTTTCTATTTACCGTTTTGAAGGTGAAGCTGATCAGTGGTGGTCAATAGTGAAAAATATTATGGATAGTGATGAGATTGATGATCTTCACTGGGATGAATTCAAATGTATGTTTCTTGATAAATATTTTCGTATGGTTGATCGTCTTAGGATGGAAAAAAATTTCCTAGAATTGAAGTAGGAGGATGACTCAGTGGCTGCTTTTGAAGAAAAGTTCACTCGACTTGCAATGTATGCTTCAAATTTCATACGAGATCTTGATAGTAAAATCAATCGTTTTTACTCAGGGTTAAAGACAAAGTATGGAAGGGCTTTATCTTCTTATGAGTTCAATAGTTATTAAAAACTTATTCAATCTGCAGAGAAGGTGGAAATGGATTTTTCTGATGATCAGGTGTTCTTTGACAAATAACATAATTAGTGGTCTCGTTGGCAGGCAAAGGGAATGAATTCATCAAAGAAGCTAGGTGGTAAGAAAACCAAATATCCATCCTGTTAGAAGTGTGGTAAAATGCATCATGGAGAATGTTTATCCAAGTCTGGAATGTGCTTTCAGTGTGGTAAGTCTGGAAATATTGCTAGTAACTGTAAGGAAGATCCTCAAGAAGGCAATGAAATGCCAGCGGTAAGATTTTTTAAGTGTAATGAAATGGATAATTATACAAATGAGTGTCTAATGAAGAACTCCACTGAGTGAAAGCATCCATACTACAAGAAGAAAGGGGTGGTGAAATCCTTTGAAACTACTTCAGCAGATGTTGGGCCATTGAATTAAGTAGTATCAGGTAAACTGTTTGTTTGTTCAGATTATGCCAATGTGTTGTTTGATTCATGGTCTACAGATTATTTCATTTCTGAGAAGTTTTCCAGTAAATTGGGAATTCTATTTGAAGATCTGAATCTTGATCTTATTCTAAAAAAACCTGGAGGAAACGTTGAGATAAAAAAAGAAATTATAATAACCTTCCTATCCTTTTTTGCAGAAATAATCTACCGGAAAACCTTATTGTTTTTCCTCTAATAGAGTTTGATGTTATTTTGGGTATGGATTGGATTTATTTTTATTATTCTAAGATTGAATGCATAGATAAAGAGGTTTCTTTTCAGAAATATTTGTAGTTCCTGTACAATAATGAACCCTTTATTTTGATAACATATCAGGAATTTGAGAAACTAGTAAAAGATGGAAATGAATGTTACCTTGCACATATTGTTGAAAAAAAGTGAACTATTCAGAATAATGATGTGCTAGTGGTAAATGAGTATCTTGATGTTTTCATGACGAGTTTCCTGGTATTATTCCTGATAGGGATGTTGAATTTACTATTGACTTAGTTCCTGATTCTACGAAAATTGCAAAACCCCCATATCGAATGGCTCAAGATGAACTTTCAGATTTAAAGAAGAAATTGCATGATTTATTTGATAAATATTTCATTTGACCTAGTACATCACCTTGGGGTGCCCCTGTCTTTTTTTTTAAAAAGAAAGATGGTTCAATGAGACATTACATTGATTATAGAGCATTTAATATCATCACTTTTAAGAACAAGTGTCATTTGCCTCATATCGTTGATTTGTTTGATCAGCTCTAGGGAGCTCAGTATTTTTCAAAGATTGACATGAGGTCAGGGTACCCTCAGTTGAATGTAAAAGAAGCATATGTTCTGAAGACTACGTTTCTTACTTGATATAGCCATTAGGAATTTGTAGTTATGCATTTTAGGTTAACCAATTCACCTTCTATATTCATGGATATAATGAATAGAATATTCCATGAGTTCTTGGATAAGTTTGTGGTTGTGTTCATTGATGATATTTTGTAGTTTTAAAAAAGTAAAGAGGAACATGAAATTCATTTATGGGTGATCTTCCAATCCTTAAAAGAAAATAAACTGTATGGAAAATTCATGAAGTGTGAGTTTTGGATACAAAATATTTCTTTCCATGGTCACATTGTTTCAAAAAATGTCCTAACTGTTGATCCTACTAAAACAAAGGTTTTTAAAGAATGGTCAAGTCCCACAAATATAACTGAGACCCATAGTTTTCTTGGTTTGGAAGGTTATTACCAGAGGTTTGTTGAAATTTTTTCACAGTTATCTAGTCCAATGACTAAGTTAACTCTAAATGGTGTTAAGTTAATCAGGACAAAACAATGTGATCATTGTTTTCAGGAGTTGAAAAGAAGATAGGTGAATGCTCTGGTTTTGTCACTTCCTTGCAAAAATGGTGAGTTTATTATCTACAATGATGCTTCGTTAAAAGGACCCGATTGTGTCCATATGAATAATGATCAGGTAATTGATTATGATTCACGTTAGTTCATAACTCATGGGTTAAATTTCCCTACACATGATTTGGAATTAGTTGCTGTTGTTTTTGCTCTAAAAATTTGGGGGCTTCATTTTTATGGAGTAAAGTGTGAAATATATACAAATCACAAAATTTTTATGAATTTATTTACTTATAAATAATTGAACTTGATACAGAGGGGATGGACGGAATTAATCAAGGATTACAATTATAAAATTCATTACCATCCGGGAAAAATAAACAAAGTGGCTGATGCTTTGATTAGAAAATGTAATGCTTCATTAACCATGCTACGTTTGGAATGAGATCCTTCGGTGTATGATTTGATAAACTTTGGAATAGATGTTTTTGGTGTGGGAAGTTCTTCAATTTTTTTCCTGTGTCAGTGAGATCATCTCAATCAGACTGAATTAAGCAAGCACAGAAAAGAGACAGTGAGTTGTAGAAAAAGGTAGAGTTGGTTCAGAAGGGTAAGTTTCCGGAACATAACATTGAAAATGATTGTGTTTTGGGGTTTGGGAAGAGGTTATGTGTGCCCTATGATTCACATTTGAATAATGAGTTGTTATGTGAGGCTCATAGTTCTCTGTTTTTAGTTCATCCTAGCAGTACTAAGATTTATAGAGATCTGCGGGTGTATTACTAGTGGGCTGGAATGAAAAGAGATATTGTTGATCTTACTGTGAAGTGTTTGACTTGCGAGTAGGTTAAAGAAGAGAAGCAGTTACCGAATGGGATGCTTCATTCATTACCAGTTCTAGAGTGGAAATGGGAGAATATATCCCTGGACTTCATTGTGGGATTACCAAAGACATATCACGGTAATAATACAATATGGGATATTGTTGATCACTTGACTAAATCTACTAATTTATTTCCTATTCGAGATACAATCACAGTAGATCAACATTCTCGATTGTATCATAAATAGATTGTCAAGTGACACGGAGTTACCCTATCCATTGTATCTGATAGTGATTCCAGGTTTACTTCTATCTTTTGGAAAATCCTTCAAAAGTAGTTGGGTACAGAATTAAATTTTAGTACCACTTTTCATCTGCAATCATATGGACAATAATTACGAACAATTTAGACCTTGGAGGATATCTTACGTGCATGTACGATGGATTACCAGTGATGTTAGGACCAACATCTTTCTTTGGTTGAATTTTCTTATAATAACAGTTTTCATTCTAGAATACAGATGGCTTCGTTTGAGGCATTATATGGTAAATGATGTCTAACTCTGGATTTTGGGATGAAGTAGGGGAAAAGAAGCTGATGGGACATGAATTGGTAGAAGAGATGGCAGAAAAAGTTCAATTGATTCAGAAGCACAAAAGAACAGCTCAGAGCAGACAGAAAAGTTATGCAGATAACTGGAGAAAGGATCTTTGTTTCTAGGTAGGTGATCATATTTTTCACAATGTTTCTCCATTGAAATGTGTGCTGGGTTTTGGCAAGAAAAGAAAGTGGAGTATGAGGTTCATTGGACCTTATGAAATCCTGGAGAAAGTTTGATCAGTTACATATAGAGTGGCTTTACCTCCTTGTTTATCCTAGGTACACAATGTTTTTCTTGTTTCAATGATGAGAAAGTATATGCCAGATCTATCTCATGTTTTGACCCCAGAGGTAGTTCAGTTGGAAGAGAATAACGTTTATGAAAAAAAACTAGTCCATATTAATTAGTGAAGAGAGAAAGTGTTGCGAAATAAGGTAATTTATCTGGTAATGGTTTTATGAAAAAACTATATGGTTGAAGAGACAACGTGGGAATCTGAAAATGCTATGAGGGATAAATACCCCCACTTATTTTGATAAGTGAATAAAATTATAAGGACACAATTCCCAGAAGTGGGGAAGGATGTAACATCCCAAGTAAATAAATAATAAGACATTTTAATATTTATTAAAATTTGTGAATTAGATATTAATTTTACTTTAAAAGGGATTATATGTTCGATAGCGTACCTGATACGCAACAACGAGTTTCATTGAAAACTTACGTTGCACACCAATAATATAATAATATTATTTTAAATGGTAGTTAACAGGTAGTTGCTGTATTGGCGGGAATGAATATAAATAACTAAAATATGATTATATATGTTTTTTAAATGTTTTTACATTTATCCAATAAAGGATAAAATCTTAAAATAAGAATAGAATTCAATTTTAGGCATAGAGACTCTAATAATCACTAAAAGGTTGATTTATCACCTTTTGATGGCGAACCCTCCATAAAAATTGTTTTGGTCACTATTATTAATTATATTGGACAAAATAAAATCCTTCTTTGTAATTGGGACATCAAAATTTACTCTGTGTATATTTTTTGGTATTTTTTCAATAAAGTTCATTTTTTAAAAGAATAGTGAAAAATGTAGTATTTTATTTCAAAACCTCAATTTAGTATAATTTTTCATATGGTTATATTATCATTTTAATTGGGTTTAAAGTTCAATTCTAATATATTTTTACCATCCAATCCAATGGTGGTCATTGAAATTTATTTCACATTAAAATTGGACTTAAACAAGTGTCAACATTTTGATATATATAGTTTGTCAAAAACACGGTATTTGTTTTGACAATAGAAATTAATTATTAAATTAACTAATGAAAATTATATGTTTTGAATTTTATAAAATAGATATAAATTTTTAATTTGGAATATCAAATATATCTTAGGGTGTATTTTTGGTATTTTTCTGAAAAACGTCAATTTTTGATGAATAGTGAAACCACTAAGTGGTTGTTAAAAAACTGATTTTCAATTAAATGAAACATTACCACTTCTGTGAATTGAATTTTAAAAATCATACATACAAGGTTTTCATTATTAAGTAAAATTATGTTCAATGGGATGGAAATAATTTTTTGGTGAATAGTATCTTATATGTTTTATTAAGACTGATTAAAGGTAATTAGTGTTATTTAAGGTTAATATAATGTTATAATTATATAAAACCACTTTTAAAAGTGTCCTCCAATTATTGGATGAGTCATGTATGGCCAAGACAATCCGTGGGTCAATTTACAGGTCCCTATGGAGCCATATGGTTAAGAAAATGACATTAATAACATTTTATTTAAAGTAAAAATAAATATGTCACAAACATGTATTATTTTCCTAAAATGATTTTTACATGGGGTTATATAAATGATATATTTGACTATAAATATTAATTAGAAATATAAAATGATTTCCTACATCATGGTAATTTTTTAATAATTTTTAGACATCAAATAAATAAAATTATTTATGACACAATGATGATGTAGTGTTTACGTCATTAATGAATGATTTAAATAAATAAGAAGATAATGTTTAAAATAAAATCCAATACATGTCCAATTCTAATTGTATGTTTTTATTTCGAACATGGGAGACCTTATCTTCGAAATTAATAATTTTTGGACCTTTAAAACCGAAAAAATTATATAATAAAATAATAGTTTCATGCTTTCCAAAAGCTCCCTTCCTCTCCATTATAAAAAGACACCACTTCTAACCCATTTCTCACACTTCTCAAGACCTTTGGATCATCCAAAATCTACTCAAATAAGCTCCCAATATCCATATCTTCATCCTAGAAGCCTTACCTTGGGCATAAATCTCTTCAAGAAACACTTTTGGTTCAATGAAAAGAGAGTTACCAAATTTAAAGGTAATGTCTTCTCTTATGTTCGTTTGTATTATTTTGCTTCTCCAACCCAATAAAATCTTGTTATTACTTTATTCTGTAACAACGCCAATATCTTAAATTTTATATGATGTTTTTATGAGAATTATTAGATCTATAATTACACTCACCTCCATCTAATGGTTAAAGAACACACTTTTTCTGTGGATGGAGAATTACAGCCTCACGAAACGATGATTGTTTGATCATATCTTAACACCTCTCATGGTGGACATTAAGATGTCACTATGTTTATATATGATATATATTATGTTTATGATTTCTTTATTCTTCTTTATATTTCATTTATGACACACCTTTATGGTTTCCATGATGGATAAATGAGATAATTTCATTTTTGGATGTGTATACTACCGCCCCTCAAAGTGATTTGAATCTTTAATGTCATCCATGGGACATGTAAAGTATGGAGTTAATAATATTATATTATATATTATATTGGAATTATAATTTACCTTTATATATTTGTTTTTTCATTCCATTAATTATGAAATAGAAATAAATGTAGCGTTCATGCGTACGTACGGCATACCGACTCCTTGAACGATGCATTTCATTTCTTACCTCTAAATGTTATGTACTTTTATAAATACATGTATATGCTGGATATATATTTTATATATTATATCCAAATCATGAATATCTTCATGTATATAATTAACCTTTGACCACATGAACAACAAGTAATTGTAAGAAGTCCATTTTTGACTTATGTACAAAATATCGGCAAAACAAGAACTATTATCTTAAATGATTAAATAATGTTTATAACAAGGAAATAATTGATATAAAATGAATAATAAACTTCAAAAAGGTTATTAATCAAGTATAAATTAACTTTAGATTAATATTCACGAGATTAAATAGATATCTAGTCACGTCGGACACGAGGTATGGGACTTCGTCTCAATCTACTTTCGTTGAGGCATATTTTGGTTTAATACAAGACATTATTTTATACGATGTATAAACACCTTTGACTATTCATTTCATTCAAAGGGAATATTTTTCAATGAAGTGATTTACTAAATGATAAAAAAAATGTTTCTTTTAATGCATGCGGTGACAACGACATTTCTGCCGTCGTGAGTATTACTTAATCCTTGGCTTCCTTAATTTGCCGTAATGTTTTTAAAAGGGAAAATACCATATAATCTATTATGTATTTTGGTATTTAAAATGGTTTTGATAATGTATTTGTTATGTCAATATCTTTAACTGATATATTGTGATTAAATGTGGAAATGTTTTCTTTCCTTTATATTTGTTGTATATGTTATGATTTCATAATGGTACTTGGACATTTGAAGGGTGGTTACGTGATAAATCAAAAGACGAGTGGTTCCATGATAAACTAGGATGGGTGTTTACGTTATAACCTCCAATGCCTTGTGTAAGGAATTCAACTATATGGCTATTCCATTTAGTGATATGTGTGGATGACGACTGTATGGTTCTTCCATTTAAGTATGTTTATGTCCCATGTAACCTTTATTTATTATGTGTTCTTTACATGGGTTTTATGCTATTATTTTTGTTACAAAAGGGTAAGTAATGTTATTTTATTTAGTGAACAGTATTTACTACTTCATAAAGGTGAAAAGAGTTACTTATGTTAATGTATTAATGGTTTTCATGTTGTTTTATGAAACTAACCGTTTTCATTCTTTGTATATGCCTTATTGAGCTTTTTATGCTAACCCCACGTTTTTGAAATTTTTTTCACAGGACATAATGTGGAATATGGTCAAGGATGGGATGAAAGAAATGTCATGATGTCATATACATGGAAATAGACATTACTATTTTTTTCTCAAGAGTTCTTTTTTTGTAAAAAAATGGAAACTGTGTAGAAGTGTCCACTTTGTAATCTTTTGAGATATAATAGTTATATACTAATTCTCTAAAAATCTAAACATGAAAATATCCTCAATGTGAATTTATCATTTAATTAACGATTAAGTAATGTTTTAAGGCTAGGTCCTTATAGATAACTTCTTCTGTACCCTCTTTGGGGATTGAGATAACATCTCATGATCCATTTGAGCTAATAAAAAATTAATATTTTCCCATTAAATTAGAGTGACATAGTGAATCCCCCATCACATAATCAAAATTCATTAATATTTATTCTACATATCATTAAACAAATATCTTTTATTTATATCAAAACCAATGGAAAATAATATGGGTTTCATCAACATTTATTCATCACTATTGATAATCTTTTAGATAAAGAATAAGTATTGTTACATCAGATCATGTCCCAAGTAGGGATTAAAAACACAAAAGGATGTTTTTATAGTTGCAAATAAAATAAAAATATTACCAGAATATTTCTTCATGAAAATTAATTTTTCATTATAAAACCAATTATTTAATTTCTAAAAATTTATAGAATAAAAAGAAATGAATATTCTTGGAAACGAACAACAGAAAAATCTAATGTCATCGTAAAATATAACATATTTCATTATGGTGAGAAAATATATTCATATTGCATATATAAAAACAAATATTATATTCCCCCAATTATTTAAAAGTGCCTCGGTTGGAAAATATAATGAATATTACATTAATACGATATTATAAATAGTTGAACAAGGGTTAAAATGATTATTGAAATAATATTATAATGGTAAAAATATTCTTGATATCATTTTGAAGAACATATTAATGTGTGCTAAAAATATTCTCGACTAAATATATAAAAGTCAGCATTTTATAAAAATAATAATTTATATTTTTGAGGAATATAGTAGAGTTAAATTTAAAAGAAATATAATTTATATAAAAAGAAATATTATAGTAAAATATAAAATATTTTTTTCTGTAATTTCATATAATTTAATCATCATGAATTTATTTTTAATAATACATAAAAAACCGATAAGGTAACGTAAAACCCTTACGGATTTGGTAAACTTTGAATCATAACGTGCATGAAATAGAAAACATAAAATGAAGTATTAAATATAATAAAAATAAATATAATCATGACACAACATTTCAAATGGATATTAGTTACAACTTAATAAACTAGAGATATGTATAATATAAAACATGTCCCAAAGAACAATGATTTTAGAAGATAAGCCACTGTGAATTTGGTAAACAATGAATAAAAACACCGTTGATAAAATAATTTAATATTTTTTAAAATAAAAAAAATAAATAAGGGTACATGATTTATAATTTCAAATGGTAAGTATATACATTAAATAATCATTAACATTCGTATAACTTCAAACACAATTCAATGAAATAATATTGAGATGAAGAATACTTAATTAATATATGATGTGATTTATATGAAATCTAAGGTTATTAATAATAAATTTAAATTAATTTTAAATCTATAAAAAACTATTTACATAAATATTCAATCATAAATGATCAACTTATAAGATTTTAACACCCATTTATTAGTAAATAATTATTAAAATCCTCATTTTCTTATGAAAACTAATTCATTTTCATCTATGATTATATTAAAAAATAATGTAATTTTCATTTTGATCATGGTTCAAAAAATAAAATAATTTTAATAATGATATAATTATCATATATATAAAATTTATAAAATTTTAGAACCATCTATAAAAATTATAGATATAAAAATAAATTACATTCATCATAGAAATGGTAGTCATTATGTACAAATGGACGATGTATAAAGTTTGTTATGAAGATAATAAAAGAAATATAAATATTACCATAACATTATTGAATATTAAATAGATCACAAATTTAAATTTTTTTATTATATAATTCATTATATTAATAAATTTTATGTTGTTACAGGAAAATATAATTCTATCTCTAAGTGGAGGATATAGTCTATAAGTACACATGAGTGATAATTTCATTTTTCATTTAATTGAAAGGAGGTGGTAAATATGGTTAGTTCACAATAATAAAATAATCATATATTTATGATAATATATTCATCGTTTTACTATTTAAAAAATATTTTTTTAGAATGTGGAATGATGAATAAAATTGAAAAGTATCAATTTTGGTTTTTACCACATCATTAACAGGTTTCCTTTGGAAAAATGGATTAGAATTAAAATGGTTGTCTTATGAGAATACCATATGATCTAGGATGATGGAAATTAATATATGATGTTTTTTATTCATTTTATTATATATGGGGATCATATTTTTTGAATTAGGGATGATAATTGGTTCCATTTTATAAGTGAGAGGAAAGACACATATCAAAATAATTTAATGATTTTAATAATTTTAGGTTAATTTTATGTACTAGTGATAAATGAAAAATAAATCTTAAAAAATATAATATATTGTTTAAATACCTTAACAAATAATATACAATGATGTTTATGTATACATTTCACCCCTATATTTATGTTTAACCTCAATAATAAACTCGTCTTAACACTAACCTTGATAACAATTTTTTAATGTTTTTACTCTTCATTATAAAAAATGAAAGGGTATTCATTTTAAAATATATAAATAATTATTCCAAATTTAGAGTAAAATTTAATAAATTATATTTTATTTATGTTTTTGATTTTTTATAAATTACACACAAAATGCAGTGAAACCCCTTTTTTCAAAAAATTGATTTTTTTCATAAAACCAAATTTACATTAATTAGATGACTTGTAAATATGATAAAATTAATATTAAAATAATATATTTAATATTTAATGTATAAATTAAGTTAAAAATATATATATTATATAATCTTATATTTAATTTTTCATTAAACACATTTCAGTCATAAACTTTAATTTTTGGTAAAATGTTTTGTAAAGCCCAAAAAAAGTTATACAATAATAAACTATAATGATAATTAATAATTAATTAACAATATCATTTAAAATTAAAAAATATTTATATTAATATAATTTAAAATTCCCAGTGTATTTATACTTTTAAATTACATTATTTAATGAAAAAAATAATTTTAAAATATTTGTATTTCCACTATTCACATAAAAATATATTTTTTGAAAACTCACACAACATCACTCTAAGGTAATATTTACTAGATGTATTCAAAATTAATATTAAAATAATTAAATAAAACATTAAAATATGTTTAAATTTAATTATAATATCCCCACAAAAAAACACCATGAAACACATATTTTAAAAAATATAATTTTGTATCATTAAATGTCTTTTCAAAAAAATAATTAGCAATTTTTTATGAATTAAACAAAAAATTTTAATTATATAATAATTTTATAAATATTTTTAATGTGGATATCTTTATTCAAATATCCAATTAAATGTCCTGGTTGTAAGTCTAATATTTATGTTATAGTAATTTTATATTATATTTGAGTTCACCTAATGTTTTGTATTGCATATTAAGCAAGCTATCTAGCCTAGTATTCATTTAAAATATTTTTTGGCAATGTTACATTTCCCCAGAATAAATATTTTAACTACTCTCTATTTATTTTACATTAGTTAGGGGTTTAAAATTTGAAAACATATTTATTGAAAAAACCACATAATACATTGGTATAATATTAATTACTTTTAAAATAGGAAGAGTGAAACATAAAGGATGTCATAAATAATAGAAAATCATGATCCTATATAAGGATAAAATTAATATGATGTGAAAATATGAACATGTATGAGAATGATAATGTTAAAATAACATCAAATAGTGATAGATAACATGGTCATGAGAATGTTAATGATCTCAATATTAAAAATCAATTAGAGGTGAAATTAACAATAAATTTTAAAAAATAAATGTAAAAAATGAAAACACCTAAATTCTCCATATCATATTCCATTTATTATTGGAATATAGTTTTCTGTAAAATATTAGATAAAATTCTAAATTTTATTTTTGTAAAACTATAAATGTAATTTCATTTTTTTTAATGTGATTCAATTTGTTTCCACCTATTTTAATTCCATGGTCAAAAGGTGAATGAAAAATATAATATTTTCATTCTTAAAGCACAATAATAAACAAAAACTATATCATAATTTCTATAAATGGATGACATGATATTCTACTTGTATATATTTATTTATTGAATAAAATGGATACTACATTGTAAGATAATAAATTTTAGTAATCCTTATTTAGAATGGTTTACATCCATGATTTCAATAACAATTCCCAATTTCTATTTTGAAAAATTACATCATAAAATTTTAGAAATCAATTTTAACTTTAATCCA
Source organism: Viscum album (assembly GCA_963277665.1). Classification (NCBI taxonomy): domain Eukaryota; kingdom Viridiplantae; phylum Streptophyta; class Magnoliopsida; order Santalales; family Viscaceae; genus Viscum; species Viscum album. Next base: position 1,442,624,024 of record OY728155.1, on the reverse strand, counting down.
AGAAAAACATTATGTATATCATAATATCATACACAAAAAACATATATATATATATATATCAATTATTCCCCTAAAACATTATATTAAACTGTATCTCAATAAAACCTCCATGAAAATATATGTTCTTTCAATAATTAACAATGCCCTTGTTCTTTAAATAAAGTCATAAAAAATTACAATATATTTCATAAATCGAAAACTCATATAATCGTTATCAGAGATAACATAAATCACTCATTAATATAATCTCTGTTTAATTTCATTTCCACTAATATTATCCAATTTTAATTATCCACCACAATACCACTTTATCAAATTTAAAAATTACTATATCAACATCAGGAACATATATAATGTTACATATCAAACAATCAAATGTTTTTCAAACATATCACCTCACCACAATATCCCCTACCTATATTATTAATACAATTAGAAATGTTTTTAAAAATACATAAATGAAAATTATTTGATAAAAATTTATATATTATTCATTTTTCATATAATAGGAATATCATTGACATAACAAATTTGAAACATAATTCTAAAATACAAATACATAAACACATAAATATTTCAATTTTAATGTTTAGAATTACATGATACCTTAATTTGTAAATAATTTAGTCTTAGGATAAGGTTTTTTACTTGATCAATTCCAATTTTTCCTATATATATGTCATTAATAAAAAAATGGTACCTAAATATGGTCTTTATTTACTCCATTAGACATTTAAATTTTCCATAGCAATTGGTTTCTTTATTCAATTGTTTTACACATATAAAACAACTTCCCATTACATTGATACATTTATCGAGTTGATTCTTTCAATATTATATACATTTATGAATTTGAATGCTCAATCTTATATAGTATTAAGGTAACTTTGTATTTCTCTTACTTAGATCATTGAATACTCAAATATGATTAGGTTTTTAAGTATATATTGACACATCGGGTTAGGAATTAGCGTAATATTTAATATTACATCTCCCATTACATTTGTTTTCAATTAAAAATAATCAATTCATCATCCCTCACATTCATAATTAACATCATTCGTCCTGCTTCCCTCATTTGACTTAAACCAGAAATCATACTATGACCATTAATAACTAGAATGAGGAATTAAATTATCATGAAAATATATTATAGGTTATATAAATCATGAAACCTAATTTAAATCTATAACACCTTATGTTTATTATAGTTCTTCTGTCTTAATTACCCATTCTAATCCTTCATAATGGTTCATAAACAAAAAATCCATTTAACCCATGTATATCCCCTGATAGAGTCCATCTCAGTTTTTGGTCTTAGTCATGTTTATCATTCATCGATGATGATCATGTAAATAAAAACATTATGACAGTTAGAGGTGTTAACCGTAGGTACATATGTTCCACAACCCCACACACTTTATAGTATCGATATATGGATTCATTTTTTTATGAAAATCAAGATTATTTCTTTACTATAGCATTAGAATTTCTATTATACATATTATTATGCTCTGAGATTTCCCTAAATACTCCCCATACTAGTATAAAATATCAAATAAACCATCCTTTGATACCATATATTTTATGAGAAATATTATGAATAAAAATACTCTAACTTATTAGATTAATAAAAAATACATATCATCCAAAAATAATGATAATGTTATTGTTTCATAAGAAACACATAAACATAAATAACATTTATATAAATTATATATATATTCTAACCCTATAATATTGAAAAAGATCACTCTTATTATATATATCATACATAAAACCGTTCATTATATCATATGGAAAAAGAATAATGATAATGGGTGAGCTCAGATGATCAATAATTGTAAACAATTGGTAATTTTTTATAATAACATTAGAACATGTTATGAGAAAATATTTTTAAAATTTATATATCAGACCAAAAAATGAATAGATTATATTTATGAGTAATGAACTAAATCAAGTTAGTTCGTAAAAAATGTTTCAAATAGGAATCAATAAACATGAGTCATTAAAGTATAATATTGAAAGAAGAAAATGTTATAAATATTGGAATTAACTATGTATAATAAATAATAAAATAAATCATTTATTAAATATTAAAACCAATACATTCATTATATGTTAGTATATGTCTAAACAACCCTATAATAACATTGTGATTGGGATAACCTCTTAAGAGTCCTATTTTTTTCATTGGATAACCTACAATGTAAATAATTTTCTAATTGTGATAACATCTCATGTACCCTTAAAGCATAAAAACATTAATAATTACCAAATTAATTGGAGGGATAAAATCTAACCACATATCACATACTGAGGATCCATTCATATGTATTCCATAAGGTTAAAAATACATTTACCATTTCGTTGTAGCATAAACAGTGGAAAAGAAAATTAGTTTTATCAATACTTTTTATCATGATTGATAATAAAATTTAAGAAAAATAAATACCACATCATTGGATCGTATATTTGTTAAATCATAATAAACACCAAATGATGTTATTATAAATGAAAATTACTTTATAAGGACACTAGAACATTTATTGGGGATAATATAATTTTTTTAGGAAAATACTAACTAAAATTATATAATATCATAAAATATTATAAATAATGTATTTGAAAATAATAATAGAAAATTTTTAAGGAAGATTAAATGTGAAAACTATTAATGATGGTTAGAAAATTCCATTTTGAAGTATACATTAAAACAAATATTACATTGACACCCATGGTGTAAATTACCATGTTTAGAAAATAAAAAGAAGTTTTCTGGTAAACTATTTTTTAAATGGTAAATTAAATTATAATATGGATTCAAAAATCACTATATAGTGGTTATATTATCATTGAAAACATTTTAAATATAACATGGACATTGAATAAAATGACTCCTGACCGAATATAAAATAAAATATTTTTCATAAAACATTATATCTAAATATTGAGTTCATAGTGAAATGAAAATGAAAGAAATATAATTTATATTAAAAATTTTAAGAGAATAAAGGAAATAAAAATTCAAAGAGGTTGATTATATTATTTTATTATAGTAAATTTATTCAAAAACAGTCATAGTAAAGATGATATTTCAATATAAAACTATTAGAGCTTTTGGAGATTTTGAATCATAGCTCTCACGGAAGAAATATCATCCAATGAAACCTTAAATAAAACCAATATAATAATATTAATTCTATAAAATATTACATGGGAATTATATATAACTCATCATAGAATATATATGCATAGTATAATATATGTCTAAAAGAAGACTATTTAACATGATAAACCATTGTAAATTTGGTTACATTCAAATCAAGAACATAGGGATGATATAATCCGAATTTATGCTCTAAATAAAATGAATTATGAAATATACATGATATAGAATTTCAAAATATAACTATATAATCCTCATTACTGTAAATAAGCTCAACACATCAAACATATCTTAATATAAAAATATTATCATAATAAAATTATACATTATGTCTACATTGATTAAAACATCCTCCATCCTAAAAACTAATAAATATAGATTAAATATTATTAAATAAAATAACAATTTAAATACATATAATATCATATATTTATCAATTATATCATTTGTACATTTGTTTCATAATTATTCTCTTTTGAAATCATCGTTTCTGGGTGTTAACTATTTCAATTTTCATGTATGTTTCAATTCATCAGTTATAAGAATTCCATATTTATGATTATCCTATAGACTATAAAATATTTATAATGATATAATTATAATATATATTCATTATATTCAAATTAAAAACCATAAAAATAATATTGTGAGATAAAAATGAATTACACTATTCATAGAGATGGTAATATGTAGTTTTTCACGAACACTATTTCTATTTTATAAAAATAATAATGAAATGATGAGATGAAATATTGTATTATAAAAAATGATAATTACATCATAAATATCACTTATATCTATTTAATATTTCATTATATCCATAAAGTTTTGTTGAAGATAGAAATATTAATTGTATAATAATGTAGATGTAATACTCTACACACACACACACACACGCATGAGTGATATTTTCTTTCTCTATTTGGTGGAAATTAAATTTAAAATGGAATTTAAATCATAATAAAAATATATAATTTTATTTGTGGTACTATATAAATCATGTTATTATGTATAATTCAGGATTAGAGAAGGTTTATGGTGAGGTACACTTGAAAATTATTAGATAAAATTAACATATATTCATTAATAGACTGCTTTTGAATTACACTTTAGGCCTTAGAAGATTGATATTAAGGGAATACCAAGGGATATAGGAATAATGATAGGAATATAAAAATGTTTTGGATAAGGTATTGGATTATGTATAGGGTTAATATTTTGTGAATAATAGAGGATAAGTGGTTCTATGTTATAAGTTAGGGGATGGACACACATGGAATTACATAAAAGATTGCAGCAAAAAATCCTCGCATACATGTTATATTAGAAACAATGGCCCAAAAATTAAAAAGATAAAAATAAAAGCCTAAAATATATAAAAACTACAATTTTTTTATTCTTATGAGGATCTAATAACTTTTCTCTTTATTTAATCCTTACAAAAACCAATTTTATCCCAATCACTGATAATTTTTTTATTATTTTTAATATTTATTAAGAAAAAAATGGAAGTGGACTCATTAAAAATTTTATTTATTAATGTGTAATACTTATTATTAAAATAAATTTATATAATTAAAATAAATCAATTATAAATTTAGTGCACTAAGAAAATGTATAATCATTTTTAGAAAAATAGATTTTTACAAAATATTGAATTTATATTAATTACATTATTGGTAAAAACTATAAAATTAAGGTTAAAATATTTTTATGATTATATTATGTACAACTGTAGTTAATACGAATAATAAATACTGATAAATTTAATTTATTATGATAAAAAACATTGAATATCTAAAAATACTTTAATGAAAAATGTCTTTAAGTGAAAAAATAAAATTATACGAAAATAAATATTTATATGAATTTATATGTAATTAATTACAATATTTCATAATAAAAGAAAAAATATTTTAAATTATGATAAAATGAAAAAAATATTAAATTAGTTAATTTAAGGAAAAGAAATGATAGTTTTACCGAAATTGGTAGTTTTCATAATTCAATAAAAAATAAATCATTTTGGAAAAATAAAAAACATTAACGGTAAGATAATATTTATATGAGGATTTCAAAAAATATTAATCATTTACATAAATAAAATTTCTATTTTTTTCAAAATTAATTAATTTTTTTTTGCAAATAATGCAACAAAACCAAAATTTGAAGAAAATATATTTTAGATGGACAAAATGACATTAGAGAAAAGTAAGTACTCAATTATTATTAATTAATGAGTACATTATAATTACATAAAAATTATACTTATTTTTAATGTGTTATTTCTTATTTTATCGACAATTCTAATTTATAGATATCATGGTCATTTTAAAATAATTACTTTCATATAATATATCATAGTTCTCCTAAAACTCAATGTTACCTGTTAGGAAAACTATCAAATATATTATTATTTTTAATTAAATTATAAACTTTTTAATATACATTATTCGATATTAAATTCCCTAAGAATAGATCAGAGGTTCATGGTATGTATATTCTTTTACATTTTTGAGGAATTCCTAGGGGTATCTAATTTCACTAGTTTTCATAATTTTTCTGATCATTTTTTTAGTAAATCCGTCTTATTTTTTGAAAACATTAATTTAATCAAATATTATTATATATTTTGAGAATTTTCACTCCATGGTGAAAAGAGAAATGATCCTTTTTTATATCATAAAAAGGCATTGATGTGGAAATATTAAAAATTGAAATAAGAACTTAATTTCCAAAACCCACATATGGGAAGTGTGTATGTAATTTTTAAACACATACATGAATATACAATAGTTTTATTAAATAATTTGGTAAATTTGACTCCCAATTACATGATTAATTTTGAAAGATGATATTTTATATTTAAATTTTTAATGTGGGGGATCATTTTATTAACTAAACATGTGGTTAATCACTCCACCAGTAAAGCCAACCTATGGCCCTAAGGCCTTCAATTTTTATTGATTTTGATAATATACCTTCCAAGGAGTGAGGTGGAATCCATACATGGACTGTAGGTGTATGATTTACATGGCTCATAGGCCATAGAGTAATTAATTACTCGTATGCTTTCAAACATTACGTACAACCCCGACTAACTACTTGGAACTACTCCTCCCCAGCATCTTCATTGTGAAATCATCTATCCACCTTATCTTGGGTGTTCGGCTAGAAATTCATGTGCATGCAGAGGGTTTTCTCGATGGCTGGTTCCATACCCACTAATTCCTGCGTTATATTTAGCTTTTGATGTGGTGAAATATCCTTTGCTAATCCTCCTTGTAGTGCTTGTTCCTTGTTGGTTGTCTGGTTTGCATCTCAACTTATGGTGGCCCGAAGGCCATGAGGTTCCTCAAAGGCCTTGAGGTGGCCTGAAGGCCTTACTGTCCCAAAGGTCTGGGTGGCCCGAAGGCCTTAATGAACTCGGTGACCAAATCGGTGGCCCAAAGGCCCAAACAGGGGCATATTCCTGGCTGTTACAAAACCTTCAACAGTACCAACTACAGTAACCCAAAAATTCATCCTCTGCCTGGATTTAATCCTGGATCGCTTGGATGCACTTACAGTGTCCATACCAACTGTGATAAAGCACATGTGCCGCCACCAGAGTTGCATCCACCATGATTAGAGATCATTTTTTAGCTTCTTTATGATGCATCGAACCAATATATTCAGGTTGTCCCTTTATAAATAATTGAAATAAACCAAAAATTCATTGATTATATATTTATGAAATTTTATTATACCTAGATATGAAAAAATAATTCTAAAAAATAATTCTTGTCAAATATAGTTTCTTTAGATAAAATCATATTGTATTAACTTGGAACAAAAGAGATTGTGTTTTCTGACTATGAAACAATCAGATAATTAATGAATCATTTTTAATAAATGATTAGGATATATTAATAGATCCTATATATTATATAATACAACATGTAATTTATGTTTAGGGAGTACACTAAAATTAATGTAGTCTATCATCTAAGTTGATTACTAAACATCATTGAGGTAAATATTCCAAATATGTAGCCACTGAATTACCTCCTTCTCAAAGAACAATTAAACATGGTAGAAAGATATATACAATGATATGATTAAAATTTAAATTATTTTGAGGCCTCTTAAGTCTCATATCATTTAAATGACCAAGAAAATTGAAAAAATAAACTTTTAAATCAAATATTAAATATAAGAGGATCCCATTATTAGAAAATTAACAATGATTAAGTAATTAGAATACATTTCCTAATAGTGAAATCAATCATGTTTTTTTATGTATTAATACTGTTTAATACATAAGAAACAAATAAAATCGAAGAAATATAAATAAATTTTTGTGTTATGTATTTTATGTAAAAAATGTGAAAAATATGAAAATTAAAATTTATTGAAAATATTTCAATGTGAATGGAAATTCCATAGAAACTCACCATATTTTGTGAGATTTTTATTATATTAATAACAATATTTTTAAACCATTTACCATGTATTTTGTTAATTATTACATAATTATTCTTATTGATAATGTCTCAAAATTGGAGTAATCCAAAGTAATTAAAACTAGTGCTCCCTAGGTTTTCAGTTATTTTGTAACATTTAATATATTTTTATGTTTAGATTGTAGAGGTACATCATTATTAATCATGGGGAAAAAATTCAATCGGATAAAGAATAAATTATTATAAAAAAAGGGTGTACATCATAAAACATTCAAACTCTTCCATTCACAAAAAAATTGGAATGTTAAAGTGTCTAGAATGAATAAGGCATACCATTTAAATTATTTTTAAATTTAAAAGTTATGAATTTTTTATAAGGATGGAATATATATTATTGTGTTTAAGGAGTGACTAAAAGACAAAAAAATAATGATAACCTATTTATTAGTCTATATAAAAAGTTTCTCCTATATGTGGAGTTGGAAAAAATTCATATAGGGAAATTATTGAGGAAAATATAGATGTGGATAAAGTAAGAAAATAGAGAAAATTATATATATAATAGATATATAAAATTTTATTATTATTCACTAATAATGTAAGAAATTATAAAAAATGAAGTTTAGTGTCTTAGGAAATGATTATCGAACACATAGTCATCTATCTAGGAGAACAAGTTCAGTTATTAATTTCTAGACTAATTTTAATGATTGGTAATCATTTATCTAGATGGAAATGTACTATAATAATTACTAATGTATAATCTTATGGTTTTGTGAAGGAATTTACATATGGAAATCATATCCTATTAACTATAATTAAAAATAACCTAAAAAAGTATGATGAGATTCTATCATAATAATTCCAGGATGAGATCTAAATCACCAACCTCATATATCAATTAAATCGCACTAGGTTTTACCACTCTTTAAAAATTTACATTATATTACTATTATATGAAATTTTTTACTAATTTATTACTTAGTATTAATGAATTTAGGAAAAAATATAATATATTTGTTGGGGAGAGAATCTTTCACTTTTGGATAATCCAATTACCAAGTTTTTTTTTCATATTTTAGTGTCTTTAAATTTTTTTGTGTATTTTCCTTTTCAATGTTAGAGTGTTTTGAAACCAATTAGATCAACTAAAATAATATTGAAAAAATTGTTACCATTCACATGATATGTAACTTATTTTACCCATAAAATTACTTTTGAAAAATTGTAAAATTATGTTCACATTATAAGTCATGGAATTTCATGTAAAAGCCAACTATTTTCAAAACTCATTCCCTGAAATACTATCAAATATAATTTATTACATAACACTGTAGATTATATAAAATTTATTAAAATTTCTATAAAAATTACATATTTACTAAGACAAAAAATACCATATTTAATGAATTGAATTTACTGAGCAATCAAATAAAATTTTTTAGAATTCAATGAAATAATGATTAAATAAATGATTTTGTTTTTTAATTTTTAACCCCTTTATAAAATAAAAACAATTTTCAAGACAATATTTACCTAAATAATTATAGAACATATATTTTTTTAACGAATTTTAACGTAAGAATAATTCTAATAAAAATATCACTGTATAATTATTTATTTGGAATTTAATTTTGGAAGATGGGGAAAAGGTGACTATTAAAAATGTTTGAAAGATCAATTATAATTTTGGGATGAATTTTCTAAAACATTTAAGATTCTATTTTGCGAGAAAATTTATGATGATATGAATACAAAATTCAAATTAATTTCATCCATGTTTCTTCATGAATGTACCCCAAAATTTTGAAATGAAATGCCTATCTATTTCCCTAAAATATTAATTCTAAGAGATATAAAGATCTCAGAATTTTAAAACAATTATATTAGAAAAAAATAATTGGAAAATTGGATTAGGAAATAGAATTTATAAATGGGATTTCTAGTATAATAATCTACGACAGTATTTTTAATTATAATGGTTTCCTAGCATACTCACCCATGGATATTGGAGGATCTTGTGAAGGTTTGGTTTTAAAGGGGCCATAAATGCATATAGAAGAAGGGGGAATAATTTATAATACGGAGATAGGTGAAACTCGGACAACTAATAAGAAACTAAAAATCCACCTCTACATTAAAAACTATAAAAAAAGAATAAATGAATTAAACTTATTGAAGTAGTCCATTGAAGGTAATGTTACTAATCATTATTTTTAAAGGGTTTGGGAGATCCTTGGAGGATATGAAAAAGTGTTGTAGAAATGATGAAGAGAATGTTTTGGATGAATCCCTTCATTTATGCTACTGAATTCATGTGTGAGGTATCATTTTTGAGAAAATACCCTCATAAATATTTTTTATATTATATAGAAAAATTTCTGACTTAGAGGTCACTCTCAACAAAGAAATGTCAAATACTGAGGTGGAATTTTCCAAACATTTTTTTTGTTTTTTTAAAATATAAATATAAATAAACATTTATGGAAAAAACATATGGGAGATATAAAAAATTTAATTAATACAATAATCATATTGGAAGAAAAAACGTGAAGAATATGAAGATAAATAAGGACAAAGAATAATATTAAAAAAACAATGCTAGATCTATGTTGATCTAGCCTCAATTCTCATTAAAAAATAAATTAGAGAAATAACCCAAAAAATATCTTCCTTACATGGTGTATGGTATATGGATTGGTAAAAAGTCCACTCTTTCCCAAACCATTGATTAATCATGCACAAAATTTCTTACATCTTGTGATAACTTTCCTAAATTGAAGAAATATCAAAACAAGATCACTCCATCCAAGAATTTATATAGGAATAATGTCATCATCAAAAGGATAAAAGTCACACAAACTCTCTGATCCACAAGATCAAGAATGAAATGAGAATAAAGTGAAAATGATAACTGCAACGAGAGAGATCGATGGATCTAGTGAAATAATGTCCTCTCACACAAAAAAAATCACCTTCACAATCTCCTCACATTGATGAATATAAAATGATGATCATGATGATTATAGGATCTCCATGTTGGGTGTGGTTTCATGACTTTAATTATGACCCATGAATTAGGTCATGATTTATGGATATTCAAGATAATAATATGAAGAGAAACGAACTAACATCACAATTATTAATACAAAATACCGAAAACATAATGAGATATTATCAAGGATCAAAAAAACAACGAACTTGAAAATGAATGCTGTGAAGGGTTCCCATATCCATGATTTGGAGGAATTTCCCAACGGATAGGGAATTTCAGTTCCATGATAAAGGATTATATCTTCTTATTCGTAAAAAAATATAATAAAATTAAATGAAGTTTTAACATGGTATAAAACCATGTGCCATTCCATGACACACGCATCACTAACTCTAGAGTGAAATTACAATGAGTGGAATCAATATATTATTATAATCTCCACTTTCCATCACATGATTTATTCCATTACCTATGAAGATCAGATCCCATCCCATATAGAAAAAATAGAGAAATATTACAGTTTAACATAACATAAAATTGAAATAGAAAACTATAAATATATATTACTTAATTGTATTAAAAAAGTATTTACTATAAATATATAAATAGACATACACATATATAAATATTTTATTGTTGTTAATATTACAATTTTTTATATAACACATATTATATTTATTTATTTATGTTATCTAATATAATTATTACTTATATAATCATATATATAAATGTGTTTGATATATATATAATATAAATATTCGTTTCAATTTTTTTTTAAAATTTTAAATATTATATAATATTAATTATATTAATTATATATTATTATTATTATTATTATGTATTATATTATTTTAATATATTATATAAAATAATGAAAGAGAAGAAAAGAGGGATGGGTGTGTACGATGTAGAATAGGCGAACATGGGGTATCAGTTCTTCAAAATTGGTGGGGATGAAGGGGGTCACACTTGGGTTGATGGCCAAAATGAACCAGTGAGGGATTAGTGACTGCGCTTTGATCAGTGGAGGATGATGTTTTGGTCTGGTGATGAGTGGAAGGAATTCAAGGATTTGTGGTGGTTCAGGTGGCACTTCCTTTGGAGCGGCAGTTTGGTCTCTGATAAGGGGTGGCTTCAGTTTAAATGTATTGAGGATTTTATGTCTGATTACATATTTTCGATATGTTGTCAGTGGTATAATAATGGGTTCATATCTGTAATAATTTTTTCTTCAACTCTATTTGTTATTTGATTTTTGTGACTTCTACTTTTTATATAATTGATATTTTTTGTTTTCTTCTTTTATCATCTGTTTTGACTATTGATTTTTCTAGGATTTCGTCGATTTGGTTTTAATTTACTACCATTGAGTTTTATTCCATAGAATTTGTTTATTGAAGGTCATTTTTTTGGTTACCTCGTATGGATGTGTTGAGACATGAGGCAGAGAGTGAGGAGTCCCCATTGGCGTTACCAAAGGTAGGTGTTGTGGTAGTGGGTTGTTGTGGAAGGGTGCTGACATTGTGTATGATGATGGAAGAGTGAGTGGGGGGAGAAATTTTTACTTCTGAGTCACCATTGGGTCAGGGGTATCAGTTGGTTGAATTTAAATAGTTGTTTGAGGAAGGTATTTTCATTGTTTTATGTGATGCAAATAGCGGGAAAATAGACAATAGGTTAATGGTGCATGGTTCACCATTAGAAGATGATATTGGTGGTTCAGTGAGTTCTTGTCATTATCTTCCAGGAGTGGGAAAGTCAATGGAGGTGGGTTAGTGGAGAGATGGAAGCGAATCAATGGAGTCACAACTCTTATATTTTCTCCCACTAGTCCGGTGGAAACACTTGAAAACCTAATCAAACACATAAATTTAAAAAACAAAACGATTTTAATTTTTTTTTAAATTAATACAGAAATTTTATTTAACTAAGATTTATTCAATTGAAAAAATTGATATAGGCAAAAAAATTGAAACATTAAAATTCACATTTTAAATTATAAAATCTCAAATTATTTAAATTTTATTTTATTCAATAATTAAATTTCTATGATATTAAAAATTATTTCATATAAATTAACATTTAAATAATAAATTAATGTGTTCGAATTATTAAACTAATAAATCATAACTTTAATTAATAAAATAAAATAATTAAAAAATAATTAAATATAACAAACAATAAAAATATTTAAATAATATAATTTTATTATAATTAATAATTAAATTATTTAATGATGAAAAAATTAATATTTATTTTTTTTGAAAAATAAAAATGTTGAATTCATTAAATTAATGAATAAATCTAAATGAAATTGAAAAAAAAGGAAAAACTAATTAAATAGACAATAAAATAATTAATAATCATTAAAAAAACAAAAAAACTGTGGGTTAAAATAGAATAATGTATTTTAAATTTAATTTTTTTAAATTGACTAAATTAATCACCAACTTTATATTTTAACAAAAAAAATTATATTTTATAAATTGAACATAAAAATATAGAAATTGAAAATTATTAATTAAAATACTTTATTTTAATAATAAAAAGAGAATAAAAGGTGGCAAAGTGAAAACCAAATAATCCATATAAAAATCCCCCACAATTATATATTTTTTCCATTAAAAAATATTATTATTTATTTTTTGAATATATAAAATGATAAGTAAATTCCAGTTCAAATAAATCATGTCATGTTTTTTAAAGAATAGGTTCATGAAATCAACATTTGATCAGGTTTTTTAATAATTTGATCAAAAGTGGTACATCATAATCTATGATTCCCATTGGAAATAAAGGAAAAATATATTCATTCATTATCAACAATGCCATGCCTCTTATATGAAAACATATACTTCTGAACATCAAATCCAGTTAATATTCAAATTTTAATAGAAAAAACAAGATAGATTAAGTTGAAATGAAATAATAAAAAAACGCAACATCGATTTTCACTTTCTCTTAGGTAACAATTTTTATATCACTTTATTTATATAGCTCAAAGGATATTTATATATGTCAATTGTCTTCTTATTCATATCGGTTCAAAATTATCCTTACCTCAATGATGTCATTTTTTACCACTAGACACATTATTTATTTATTTTATTTTACTTAGCCATGTAAGTGATTATAACAGTATGAAACAAAACAAATTACTATGTATAGAGGTCTAAAACATAAATTAGGTGCCTGTAGTCTCATATTTTTACTATAGGACCCCATTTACCCATTTTACTTCGATTTCAAGGGACTTATAAGATTACAATTTGAATTTTCTCTCGACAATGATTATTTATTTTTCAATATATGAGACCCGTAATTTAGTGTTCTAATATATGTTTTCTTAAATTTAGGATAATAATCCCACCAAAATATATCATATGTCACACTCTTCCTCATATACTAAAGATAAAATCAATAAGAGTCATGTACTACTCCACTCAGTAATCATACATCCCTAAATTTTTTTTGACTAAGTGCAACCCTTAATAACAAAAGAAATATTTATATACATGATGGGAAAAAATTTCAGTTAAAATTAAAGCTAAAGAGCCATAAATTTATGAAATAATTTTAATTATTAAAAATTAATTTGATATTTTTTTGAAAATATTTCTTTTTTTTTGACAAATAATGAAGAAGGAAACGATGTGTCCTTAATTTAATCACAACATTTCCCAACAAATACACTATACCCACACATATAACTCAACATTGTCCACGATAGTAAATCATAAAGATGGTGACATCAATTTTAAAATCAAATGGAAATTCTATTTTAAATGGATTGCTAAGGGGTAGTAAAAAATTTCAGAAGATTATTTTCCAAACCAAAAAAAAACAGAAAACATATTCAAAAGAAACCACCCTAAACACCACTATCATTTCAATAACAATTTTCTTTTTTTAAAAAGTACATTCTATATGATGTTGTTAATAGAAAAAATATTGTTCATTGGATTTCAAAAATTATCTTGATAAAGAATGTTGTACAGTAGTATTTGAATGAAAAAAACTAGTGGGTGAAACCATGTTTCACAATGCAGTTCAATATAATTTTTAAATAACTAGATTCTTGTATTCTAAAACTCAGAAAGAACATAAAATCACTAGTTTAAAAAATCAAGGTATAATTCCCCAAATAATTAATTTCTAGTATTAGGAAATTAATTTCCATATTTAAAATTTGGAAAAAATAAAAATAACATTTCTCGGAGTGTGGATGGTTTTTTTAATGAGAAATCATTACATTTTCCTTTGGCAGGAAATCTGTATTCTCTATTAATGTTCCTAAAACTTGTAAAATAATTCATAATAGTCTACAAAATTTAATTTTCAAATTAAAATAAAACTAATTATTGAGTTAGAGAGTGTTATCCGTTAATCTAATATTCTTCTCCCATTGGTTTAAATGACTTCCATGTGTAACAAACATCATGATTATTTACAAACTATGAAAAGAACAAAAATTAAAATAGAAATTACTAGAAACATAAACAAGAAAGGAAAAAAATAATAATATATGGACAACCGCCCAAGGAGTATTATTTTTTAATTGTCCAATATTGGACATTTAGTGGATCTACCCCAGTTTCATGGGGGGTGTGTCTTATTTATAATAAACCACAAAATTTGATTTTCCCAATCCCAAAGTCATTCCACTATTGTAGAACCCCATATGCAGCTTCAATGTTGTCCCCTCTATGGCAGTGATGTACCTATTGTGATGCGATAGAGGACAGAACAAAAAGTATGGATAATTATCTCCATAAAATGGAGTGTTCTAGTTTATTAGTTTTAAATTTTTATCCCTTGGGTGATAATTATCCGCTTTTTTTGTAATATCTTCTTATTCTTCTTTCAAAAAAATAACAATTAATTATCCACTTCTGATCATATATACAACTCAAAATACTCATCTTCAATAGTTGTGAATTCATTATTATCCAACTCAAGGACATGGTTGATTATTTCAAGGATGTGTAAGAATTCAAAAATAAATTTTATTATTCAATATATAAACAAGGATAATCAAAAATACAATTAGCATGAAAAATATTAGTATTAAAATGTTTTAAAACTCTATGTAGAATATTCTAATCTCTATCTATATTCTTAGTTTGTTCTTATCCAAGAGTAATTAAGTCGCCAGGGATTATGTGAATAGAAAGAGTTAGGTTGTCAACCTCCTCTGAAATCTATTAAAAACACCCCCACCATTGGTGTAGTGTCCTCCGAGGAAACCGATACATTGTTTTATGCTAGTGTAACCTCTTGAGTTATGAAAAAAGAAATAAAAGGCTAGTGAAACAAAAAAACATCAAATGAGGAGATTGAAATAAATTGATCATCTATATTATGCCTAGATTATTAAATTTATTCATTTCTAATCTCCTTCAAGAAACTGATTTATTTATATATGCGTTGATAGTGAATTTAATTTAGAAAATTAGCGGATAATTATTATAAATAATATATAGTTTGAAATTTTTATTTCATCTTATTTTCTCAGTTATCCTATGTTTTTAAAAAAAAATGTAAAAACATAGTGTGTTGTGAGAGTATTTACATTATCTATGGGACCTATGAAACATGGTATGTTGGTCCTAGGATGTTTTTTAATCATTTTTTAGAAAAAAAAATTTCTTAGTTTGCTCATTTCAATCTTGACCCTTTTTGATTTGATAGAATCTCTATGAATATGGCTTTTTTGTTTGATGTGTTCCAGCCACTGTATAATATAATAGCTCTTGATATGGTATATTTTTTTACAAAAAATTGGAACAATGGAGTATCCTTGTATAGTGATTTCAAATCGGAGAAATCAAGCATATAATCAACTAAATAAAATTCAGTAACCATTTCGGTTCTCTTTTTTTATTTTTTTTTTATTTTTTATTTAGTTTTTGTTTTAAATCAAAAATGGAAAACAATAAAGGAAAACTTTAATTCCCTATAAATTTCCAAAAAAATATGATTTAATACATTCCATGAAGATAGTAAAAATATTCAATATTATGACTCATGATATATCACAATGGATAGCCTCAAGGACACACTCAATGAAGATGTGTCAAATGCCTATGTGGTGTTTTCAAAAAGTATTTTATTTTATTATATTTTGAAAACAATAAACAAACCAAAAAAGTTCAATATCATATACGAAAGAGATGAACTATTTAATGAACAGAATATGTATGAATGAAGAAAAACAACATGAATAAAATTAATAGATAGAAAGAAAAATATGATTTAAATCTAGAAAAGGTCGAATCTTGGTTGATCTACCCTCAAATCACATTCATAAACCAACAAAAAAGTTTAACAAAAAAATATCATCCTCAGTCATTATATGATGATTATATTAATAATCAGATAAATCTCACCCAAAACATTGTCAACTCATGCACATAATTACTCCAATCACACATGGACTCTCCCAAAGTGGAGAAATAAATAAATTAGATCACTAGAACAAAGAATTTATCCCTAACTAAAGTGATAATCGAAGGATATAAATTAATATGACATATATTATCCACATGATCAAAAAACATTATTTATGAATGTAAAAATAGAAAATGTGAGAGAGAAACATATCTATCTAGTTTAAGAACAATCTCTCGCACACCCCAATTCACCGTCATAATCTATTTATAATGATAAAAAGAAAATGATGATTACAATAATCCTCAAATCTATAGTCAATATCAGGTTTCATAACCAGAATCAGGTCTCATGAATTATTTCCCAAATTATAAGGATTTATTACAACCAAACATAAATGAGGAGAAGAACAAAAATCTTAATTCTTATTAACAAACATTGAAAGACCAGTGAAATATTTAAAAGGAATAAAAAATTAATACAATGAATCCAACGATATAGGAGGATAGAAGTTCCCATCATAGTGAATAAGAGACGTTTTCTTGGGTCTAGGGAATTATGGTTCTTATATAAAGGAGGAATAACACATATTATTCTAAAATTTAAAAAAAAAATTAAATTAAAAAAACAAATTAAAATCCAAATAAGAAGAAAACCTATGTGGCATCCATTGATGTCTGTGACACCAACTCTTAAATGAAATATCAATGAGTGAAATAAACCACTTTCAATGACCCCCTTATCCACTCGCAAGAGTGATACCTTGTATCTTGATGAAAAAATCCATGACTTGCTATAAAAATAGATAGAGAAATATGGTGTCACACATTATAAAATTAAAACAGAAAAATTATAAATATATATTAATTTATGGTATTAAATAACAATTTACTATAATTTTTTAAATTTACAAACACATATATAAATTAGTTATTAGATCAATTTTATTACTATTATATATATAACACTTATTATATTTATTAAATTATTTTAACTAATATGAATATTACTTTTAATTTCATATACATAAATGAATCCGAGAGATATATAATATAATTAATATAATTAAATTAGTTTTAATATTATTATTATATGTTGCTTATATGAATTATATCTATGTTATTATTATTATGTATTATTTAATTATTAAATATAATTATACAAAATAATAAAATAGAAGAAAATGGGGATGGTAGTGTGCTCGAGAAAGAGTGGGGGAATAGTGGTTGTTGGGTCTTCAGTAAAAGAGGGAAGAAGGTGGCCACACTAGTGGTTAAAAAAAATAGTGCAACATTGAATGCATAATGACTGGTATTTGACAAACATCAATTGGAGGTGTGGTTTAGGGAGGATTAGCATCATTTAATGGTTTTATAGAGCCTTAGGTGGAATTTCAATTTCAGCAGTGATCTGGGATGCGGTGAGGGGGCACCAAGCTTGATTAGTTGAGGGTTTCATTTCTGATTATGAATTATTTTAATGTTGGAAGTATTTATTCATTTACTTTGGACTTATATTTAGTTCATATATATCTTGTTTGGGTATTTAATTTTGGGATCATCTGATTTTTATAATATAGTTGACTTATTTTTTCACCAATTTAATCTTCTATTTTTTCAAACGATATATTTTTTTCTATAGCTAAATTGATTTGTATGTGATTCTATTGATTTTACTACAGATAGAGGTGATAGAGGTGGTACACTGTTTGATGGTGGTGTCTTAGGGAAATGGTCAAACTGATGGTAGAGGGAGAATATTCAATTTTCGATTTTCTAATGATAGGATTTGTGGTAGTGGGTTGTTGTGGAGGAGTGCGGAAAATGGGTATAAAGATGCAATGTTGATTTGGGGGTAGGGGTGTGGTGGGGGAGAAATATTGACTTTTGAGTCACCATTGGGTTCGGGTCAGTAGTTGGTTGAAGGAAAATTGTGTATTAAGGATGGTGTTAGTTATTAGTGAAGTGCTTATGATGATGGGTGAATTTAATGGTTGGTGAATGGTGATGTAGTCACCATTGGTAGTTTTAAATGCCGGGTGGATGTGTCACATTGGAAGAAGGCAACAATGAGTAAGGTGCTAGTTGTGGGTATGTGTAGATATAGAATTGACTCATTATATTCACCACCCTCTATGTTTCTACTACTATAGTCAGATGGCGTCTCTTGAAAAAAATAATCAAACAAAATTCAATAAGTAATTAAAATGAATAAAAAAATAATGATTTTATTATTTTATATAATAACTAACGATAAAAATGTAAAATTGAGAAAAAAATTGAATCATTAAAATTCATATTTAATTTATTTAATAAAAAATTGTCTAAATTATAATTTATTTAACTAATAAATTTAATCAATCATAAAAATTGTATCATTCGAATTGAAATTTGAATAAAAAAATTAGTATGGTTAAATTAATTAACTAATAAATGATAATAGTAGTCAATAAAATAAAATAATATAATTATAATTGAATATTACTTGGGATAATTTTTTTAAAAAATAGTATTACTTTTTTATAATTAATTAATTTATTTAAAAAATATAAAATTAATTTTTTATAAAAAATTAATATATATGAATTAATTAAATTACTGAATATATATAATACTAATGAAAATAAAAATAAATAAATAAATTTTCACAGACTAAGTAGATATGACATCCAAACTGACATCTAACTTCGTCCAAGATAAGGTCCAATGATTGTTTCCAAACACCACAGACAAAAAACTAGCACCTGGTATCAAAGTAATCACCTTGGGAATAATTGTTTTCCAATTAAATATGATTAATAAAGAAAATGAACAAGTGGATGAACCAAAAATAACTGAATCTCAATGAAATACAGAAACTTCTCAAGATTCTAAAACTGCTGATCAAAAAAGAAAAATTTATTTCAAAATTGAGAGCCAACATGACACTTGATCTCTACGTGGCCTCTTTTCCACAACCAACAACATGAAAAACCTACTCCAATGGTGATAACATTAATGAAAAACATGAACATGAAAAAAAAATTGGTTCTACTGATGATTATTGGCCAATGTAGGGAGTGATCTTAAAAAGATCCATATCCAATAATCATAGAGACCATTCATTTTTGTTCCCAAATAAGTATACAAACCCTAGTTTGAAATACCTATGTAAAATAATATTTTAATCATTTCAGAAAAATATTTCATTTACACACAAATTCACTTATTAAAATAACTGACACTTATTTCCTCTTCAAAAATGATTCACTTTTTACAACCCATTTCAGAAAATAGAACCCAAATACAACTCCAAACCAAATAACAAAATAGGTTAGTGCATAAAATAAAGGAAACCAAACAAAATGGAAACAATATAATGGAAACAATACACCATCCAAAATAAATAAGTATAAAATTTTGATTGTAGATCATAAGAATTTTATGAACATCACCAGAGTGATCCATGAATGTTCTTAGATAAGACTCACATGCAAGCACATAGTGTATCCCTATAGTCAATAACCAACTAGCTTCTCTCAACTACCCAATCTAGTGGTAGATGCCACCTTACACTATGAGTTCAATGGCATTCATCCTAACTAATCAGGTTAACATGTAATCAACCCTCAGAACTCTAATTGAAGACCATGAATCCACAATAATAATAAAAATATTATGTATAATGTGGTTTAGAAACCACAACCAATAGAGTTATCATACACAATCCATTATATGGGATCCCATCACAATGTCTAATTGACTCAATACAAGAATTTTTACATGCACGAGCCACCAGATGTGTACGTATCCCAAAGATTTTTTTTCCAAACATATTCTAAGAATCACAACACACATGAAAATAAATGTTTTCCTCAATTTTCTTCCCATAATTAATTCTCATAATATAATCATCATTTTATGAAATCTAAACCACTATAAAACCATTATAATATACCAATTAGGACTTCATTCTAACAACTCTTCCAATTCAATTTTCAAAAACATGACATGGTTCCCATTAGTTCCATACATCACATATGTTCCAAAAAATCAAAAAATTTCATTTGTAACATCTCATCACTTCAAATAAATCAAATTTCCAATGAAAATAAATGGTTCTGACCTAGCCTTCACAATATAAGGGTTCTAAATAATTCCTCCAAGAAAATCAGTACCAATCATGGAATATATTTCCAATACCAAATCAAAATCAATTAAATTCCACTTCTTTGCCACTTCCAAAGTCAACATAAAACAACACTTCATAATAAAATTTCCAATTTGATTTTTTTTTTCAAATCTATAACTCTTTCAGAGCCAAGTAAAAAATGTTAAAACAAAAGGATTAACAAAGGACCTTATATAATTCTAGGCACCCACCACATTATGAAATAAAAAAATAGTACAAGAATCCAGATACAAAATTGAAACTACTTTTAAAGTCATAATGAGTATCAACTAAAAATTTAAAAATTAGGGATACATTTTGAGTGATTGGGGATCAATTTTTAGTGTCATTATCATTAGAATTTCCTTCTATTTTTGCACCCAAGCACCCTTAGATGTGATAAAACCATTAAAATACTACAAGTATCAATGAAATCATCCCATAAACCATTTTTGAGAAAAATCATTTTTCTTTAAACCAACAAAACAAGTCATCCAATGATGAGATCACCATGATGCGTTTAAAAACTAAAAAACAATCAAAAAAACATTTTAAAAAATTTACCAAGACCTAAGAGGCATCTGAAACACAAATAATGGAAAATTTATCATTTTAAAAAGCTATTAGAATGAAAAAAACCCCTTAAGTACTCACTTTCACCATTGGAAATCGATAATCATTTCATCAAACACACAATATTTATTTAAATATGCCACAATTAATGAAAATTGTTGGAAAACAATTTCGCACCCATTTACCATCAAAAAATAACCAATGAAATTCATACTATAAGATCACTATAATGATCATAACATTTTCATGTCATTAAAGGAATGCTCAAGAATTAAAAGAATGTTCCTAAAAAGAAATGTATTCAAACACTTACCTAAAAAATGTGAGAACAAAACTGAACATCAGCAGACAAATAATCCAAGCCTGAGACAGAATCCGCACACCCTAACATCCATTAAATAGAACAACACATCATCCCTTACCTATATGGTACATCAAAGAGAGATCCCTCACAATGAAAATATTTTAAACTAAGAGAGAGGTGGTGGAAGATGGGGAAGTCAATAAAATTCAAATTAAACTTACCTTGGAAACTTCAAATTGATTTAAAAATAGAAGGTGGTTATGACATGAGGATCTTGAAGGATTCCATGGATCTACTAGTCTGATAAAGATGGGTAAATCTTGAAATATGGTAAAAATGATATATAGTCAAAGAGGTAAATTTATAATTTTTATGAAATTTCCAAACCACAAGGTATTTCAACATAGTTTTCCTAATAATGCTCATACCATATTGTTGACACATTAAAAATGGACAAAAAATATCACATGGTTGGTGTATAGTTTCCAAATAAGTATTCCACCCAAGTTCATTACTAATGGATCCAAAATAAATCATCATGGTTACATGGGCAATGCTGCACGGTTTCTCCTAACCGTGCGCTACGCATTCGCCTATTGCTACTAAGGCACAAACATCCATTTTATTAATAAAAACTAAAAATATTAAATTGGGACTCAACATGAACCTAAACCAATGGATACAAATCCAATAGATGAATAAAATAATGGATTTTGTAGTTGGGGTTTTTAAAATTATCCCTACCACAAAAATGTTTAGACTCTAGATATTCAACCACCCTAAATATAAAATGAATATTGACTCCTAGCCCAGTAAAAACCAAAAGAAACCAAGAACCTCGAGATAACCATTCAAAATACATGTAACACCCAACCATTCTTGAGGAAACCAAAACATGAAAAATAATGAGAGGACATGAGTGGGTTATGACCACAATAAAAATTCCACTAACAATCTGACACATATCGACATTGGGACAACATGGGAACTTGCAACAAAACCACCATCGGTGGGGGGGATTTTTTCGAACTAACACAGTCCTCTAAAATAATTATGTAACACTCCCAGCACAACCAATAAATCCTAAATCAAACTAAAAATATACTATAGAAGCAAAAAAACCTAACATAATGGGGAGACACATTAAATGAGACCAAACCAAACAATGAACCTGAGAACAAGATAGAATTATTAATTTCCACACCAAAGAATATCTCTAAACTAGCACAACTAAAAACTAAAATATATTTATGATAGGATAACCCTTTTATGGAACCAAAACCACATTACAAAATAGGCTTAAAAAACCATATCACTAAACCACATAAAAGGACAAGAGAAAATCACAATAGGAATGAAACTATAATAATAAATTAAATATTATCCACTTCAACACTAGATACAATTTATGCCAAGGTATCTCACACCCCAAAAAAAAATTTTGCGCTCAAGAATAACATCAAGAATTCTGATAGGAGACCTGACACAGGATGTTTTTTTCTGAATAATAGTTAAGGTCCAATATTCTACATATTATACTTTTTTGGGAAATTCATTCTACAAAATTTTTCTAAATGGAGAAAATGGAGGATACTATTGCATGTCTTTATAGGATTATGATAGGATTAATTTGAATTCCAAAACCAATAATACTGAAAACCCACAAGTTAATTTTTCGATGAATGAGAATCTATAACCAATGAAAGATGTTTCTCAAGAGAATTTTCCTTCGGAATACACACCTCTCTAGATGGGGTAACCCATTGAGAACTAAGAAACAATCAATCCCAAACCACCACCAACTTCTCCTGAAGAGAAAAATTATCTAAGAATGCCCCATCCACTAATCATTGGAATTGAACTTCAATATATGAGAGGACACATTCTATCATCCCAAGGTGAAGACCACAAATGATAGGATTACAATTCATCTGATTATGTGACATTATATCATTATAGAAAGAATCCAGTTCAATGAAGTCATCTACATAATCCATTACTGACAGCTTCCCTTGCTGAGTACTCAAGAGCTTTTCCACATTCCTTATCTTCTACTTCTATGGTATGAACCAGTGGATGAAATTGGAAATAAAAACCTCCCAGGTCATCCAACTAAGAATGTATGTAAGAGAAATCACCTTTGAGTGGTCAATTTCTAGACCCAAAAACAAAATCATGATATCATGATGTCTTAGAACTTCCGGATTTATGATGATCTTAAGACACATTCCTCATTGTCATGCCCTTCCACTTCATCTAATAGACTTTGATCACAATGAATTGAAGGTAAAATCTACAAAGAACTATAATTTAGGAAACAATAAATAGAAAAATTGGGTACCCATGAGGGCAGTTTATTATAAACAACATAAGGTACAAAAAACCAAATTCAACATCAAATCGAGAGACAATCTGAAGCAATACCTCAATCCAAAAAATACAGGAGATAACCCCAAACATTACAAACACAAAAAATGATACAATTGTTAAAAATCAATATCTCATTTCATTTTTAATACACTCTTATATTGATTACACTATTCAAATAAGTAATTTTTTTTTCACAAAAATGATTAATCTTTCCAAAGAAAATACAACCCCAAAACATTCTGACTTCAAAAACTCACCCAAGGAATCATAAGGATTGATGAATATGCGTTCATTCCACATACACTATTATTATCTATGAACACATTTCAATATGATACATACATACATACCAATAATATGTGATAATCCATAAGGAATATTGAAGGTCACAAAAACCATTCCATACTGAGACCCATGCATTCATCCAAATTTTAAACCCAAATAACATTATCTTTTCAAAACTAATTCTTTCCAATTCCAAAACCACTTGATAGAAATATTTCCTATTTAAATAACAATTATTTTAAAAAAACCCACTGATACCAACTGAAACCAATGAAAAATATAAATCACACCAAAATAATAGAATGAGGAACTAGTGGCCTTGAATAACCTATTGACATGGTTAGTGGGTCATGCCATATGTAAGCATTAACAACTAATTGGGCCTTGAACCTTGTAATAGGATTCCAAATTGGTCACTACTTCATGTGATATCACAACCTAATATTATCTTACTTCCATTTTCATTCGTCATCCAAAAAATCCATTAAACAGGAAAATATTCAACCTCAAACTACCCTTAGAAACCCAAGGATCATAATGAGGAATGGTTAATGACATCTTTAATGTACCTACATCTGGAGTCTCAATAATAATAATATATGATCTACCTGACATCCAAAATAATAAGGGAATGCTCTAATACCAATTCATGAACCAAGTCAAGATGACATCAAAACTGATATCTAACCTAGTTTGAGACACATATTTAAGTGTATTCTCGATCCCCATGGTCTAGAAAAAAGACACGTGTAACACCCAGATATTTTTATGAATTCTGTTCTGTAATTAATTTTTATTCTTCTATAGCATGAATTTCATGAAATCATGAGATTATACAAATTAAGATATGTATTAAGTATAGAACGTTCATTTTAACCTAGAAGTTAGGTTAGTATAAATAAATATAAATAACTTATGAAAATGTATGGATAAGTCATTAGATACCAATTATATATGAAAAATATATATCCATTATATTTCAGTATTTTTTTATCAAAAAAAGCTGTGAATTAAAATTAGTATTTGAAATTAATGAAATATATATTTTATATAATTAGTAAAATATTTTTGATATTCATCCATTAGATATTTTTTAAATACATTATAAATAAACCTTATTTGATGTAAAAAATTTACATTTTTCAAAATGGTAACTTTATGCCTCTTAACGGAGAACCAATTTTTAATTAATATTTTGACACATTAATAATTTTTATATGAAAACATAAACATGGTATATAGAATCTTGATATAAAAATATACTTTTGAGGCGTTCCAAAAAAAAATTCTGATAACTTTCAAATGTTGATGACTAGAAAAAATATACAAAAAAATAATTCAAAACAACTTTTTCGTAGAAATAATTTATATGATTAAATTATAATATTTAAATGTATTAGAGTATAAATATAATATTTTTTAGTATTAAATATAATGTATGTCGTTATAATAACTTTACATCTAATTCAGATGTATAAACGTGTCAATATTTTGCATTGTAATAACATTTAAAACATGTTATCTCCTTCCAATAATTAGATTAATTTAAAATTAATTATTGAAATTTTTTTAAATTATAGAATAATTATTAAATATTTTGAATAAGTACAACCAAATTATGTAAATAGATTTAATTTTTATTTGTGAATTATGACTAGAAACATTAGTATTTTTTATTAATATAGTAAAAGGGTAAGTCTAGAATTTAAGACTGTAAATAATATTATTACATTACCATAACACTTTTCATAAAAAAATGGATGATATTTTAAAACCTAAATCATCCTTGGATTTAAATGGTGTCTTTTGGAGGCCACTTGGAATATATTAGGACATTTAATTTATTTTATTTAAATAAAAATTAAATATTTCTTACTATAATTTTAATAACAATATCATGTTAACATAAGGTTATAGAGAAGATAAATTCGATTATAAAGTATAGTTTTAATTATAATTTTTTTTATTTATAAAGATAATTTTTCTTAATTTTTAAAAAATAAATAATTACCTAAATGAAGTATACCTTGATGATATTAAAATTAATTAAATGATGAGAAATCAGTAAAATAATGTTTATTAAAATTTTAATAACCACAAAAAGTCCAAAAAACTGGACCAAATATTATTATTCGATTATATCACTACCCTAACCGTCCAAGAGATGAGTTAGTGACCATTTGACACCTTAATAAAGAGGTAGGGTAACTTATATTATTATATTTAATGTGTCCATAGAGTTGTAAAATTCATAATTTATTAATTATCCTATTTTAAATGTTTTATATTTCAAAATAAAAATTCTAATAAAAATAATATTCTAAAATTTAGTATAATTATCTTAGTTATATAATTTAAATTTAAAGATATTTTCAAAAAACAATTATATTAAATAAATATATATAATTGTTTTATAAATTGTTTTATTAATATAGATAAAATTTTTTTTATTAAAAATATTTAAATAAATATAATTTGTGATAATTAATATGTATAATGAATTTTATAGATGACCGTTTCTTATTATGAATATAATTATATTTTTTCTATTAACATGATATCAAAATATTTTAAAAATCAATGAATTGAATAGTGTAAAAATTTACACTACTGAATGTTTATCAAAATAATTTGTTATTAAATTATTTAAAAATCATAAAACATTTTAAATTTTATAAAATAATTGTGATATATTCTATAATGTTATAAGATATTTATTTAGGGTATAATTGTCCTCAAATAAGTAAATATTTAACCTTATAAATTTTGAAATATTTTTATCCACACTTAAAAATAAAAAAATAACTTAGTGTTAATTAAACTTATAGGGGTTAAATTGGAAACAAAATATGTCTAAAATATTTTGTATGATTATCATAAAACCCTATATAATCTCATATTATAAATTGGGACTTTTTGGTTGTTTTTGAAAGGATTTTTATGTTATCATAAATTAATATTTTTTGAGATTCCTAAGTGCCACACACATAAATTATAAAAGGGAACCTCATCCCCCACCCATTCACTTAACATTGAGATTTAATGCACAACCATCCCAAAACCTTGTCCCTTATCAACATCCCAAGTTACTTTATATAGGTTCTGGTATTCTTCAAAAACCAACACTAGTGCTCTAAGATAAGATTTTGAGGATGCACGTCGAAGACGAGGTAATTTCCACTACTGATTCATTCAAACTTTTCTTCCTTCTAGATCCGATTCTTGAGTTGTTTCATAATTAAATAAAAATTATAATAAAAATTATATAAATATATTTAATTATGAATATGTAAAAAAACTATTCAGACTTCTATCTATCCAATGAAATAAAAAATCACTATGTCAGAATTCATACGACTTATCTTCTCCACGTCATGGTGTAATCTGTTTTCCACCACCACCTTACGTGGATGGGAATTATGAAGTAAATAATAAATTTATATTATTATTATAATATTATATTTATTTTTAAGTATTATAAACCATTCACTTTAATACCATTCCTCAATTATGTGAATGATACAATCGCTCGTGTATACGTACGATACACCACCTCCACGAAGTAATGTGATTCATTCTACATGATCATCATTAATTAATTATTAAAGAAATGTACAAAATGAATAAATATTATCTATATATTACGTTCATACAATTTTTAATAATATAAATATATCCTAAGAATGAGAACCAGAACATTATTGACAAAACAGACAGAAGAAAATAAAGCAGTTAAAACCCAAATGATGAGTAATAATGACATGTTACTAAAAACAGATGATTATATGATCCTATATGATATAATAAAAATGACTATTATTCTAAAATAAGTTAATGAAACAATTTGAATCAATATATATATAGTTCGTATATATATATATGAAGGATATATGACCTATGGTGAGGGATGAATTACAAATATCATTATTTTAAGATATTATTAAAATGTAAGTATTTACTGGGATATATTTATCATCCTCATACATGATTACTAAATATGTAATGTTAATTATATTATTATACATGTTTTTAATGTAAATTTATCCTATTGTTCTTTTTTATTAATTTTTTTAAAAGGATTACTTTGTTGTTATTAAATACGAAGAACTTTTTGACTTTTTCCAGCAAAAGTATGAAGAGAAGGTTCTTTTAATTTATACAACATGAATATTTTTTTACATATTTATAAATATTTATTTCCATGAATATTCCACTATAATTTTTCACGTTGATCTTTAAATAAGTTTTTTCTATTTAATATTGTGTGGATATTTGAGAAAAAAGTTATTTTTGAACATAAAATGATATTATATTTAAAAATTAATTTGAATTGTTATGTCAAAATTATTTTCCATATAAGTTAATGTTATTTATTAGGTTTATGTTTCATGATTAATATCATTTTTTATTATTATTTTATTGTGCTTATAATGTAATTTTATTTATGGAATTAATTTTTTTTATATAGATTATGATATGGTGCAATGATGTTTAAAAACTCCCATTTTATTCCTTGGGATATGATGAATGATTTAGGTTTTTGTCAAACAAATTAGAATGATTTCATTATGAGATGGGGGAGACCTATATGTTCCTCTAATTTATTGGGTGATGATTTATATTTAATGTGATAGACAAAGCCGTAATGGAAAATGATCTCGGTTCAGTAATATAGGGTTAGAATGAGGACGAAACGCAGTTCAGTAATGGACTTTTCATTCTAGGATGGTCTTGAAATTGATAATTGAGTAATATGAACTGATTTTATATGATTATGTGTATGAGAAAAAAATTCACGACTTCTGTTATTACTCATGGGATTACTTTCAATGATTCTTATGACCATTAAGGATTTATCCAATGGAATGATATCATGATCATTCATATGTAGGATAATATGTTCAAATGTTATCTTAATATATATTATGATTATGATATGATTGATACCTACATTCTTTACACTTACTATGAATCTGTGAACATCCTTCCATATGTTTCTTTTCCCTAGGTCCTGACGAATGTTATTATTTATGATATGTCAAAAAGGTGTATTGTTATGATGATATAAGAGGGATACAATGATGATGTCTCATGAACATGTTATTTATGTTTCTCAGATTCTAAAGACAATACACATATAAGATACTGTTGTGGTTTGGTTATATTATTTAAACAATATTCTTATACATTGAATTGATGTCAATTTATGTAATTTATGGGTCGTTGTATTTAGTATTATGGGAAAGGTATAATTAACGGTTCAGGTCTAGGATGAAAAAAGAAAAGAAATAACCCAAAGGATATGTTGAGTTATATGGTACAATCACAAGGTTTTAGAAATGATCATTAACAACCTAATATGAAACGAAATGTGTTTTAAATTGAAATTTTATTCTAGATTATTTGGTTATCACATTATGATTAGTGTTACTCACACTACGATTAATAGTTTTTATCATTGGCTGGAACCCTTGGAACCATATTAATGTTGAATGTGACAAAGAATACAATGATTTTACTCTTGAGAAACCAAATGTTATGGGGGATGGAATGGAAAATCTTATAGCTATTCTCACAAAACATTCTCAATATATAAATTTTACAGTAATTCCAAATGATCCAAGATGGGAACAAAATTTTGATGATTCATTCATGAGGAAATTTCAAACTTCTTTCAGTGGATCATATAATCCATTAGTAGTTGAAAATGGATGGGTACTTCTGAAAAGATATTTTCAATTATATAATGTTCAAAACATGATAAAGTAATCTTCGGAGTCTATTATTTAAAAGTTAAAGGTGATAAATGGTGGAACCTTATCTATAATACAATGAAAATAAATTAAATTGAATATATGTAATGGGACGGGTAGAGACCCAAATAATTACATAAATGGACATTAAATTACTTTTACAGAATACATAATACATAACAAAACCCAACACTCAAGGATCGTAATAGTTAGTGTCTTTGGAATATCAGAATAGATTCTTCTAATCATGGTGAAAGATCTTCAACATCTCCAATAAAGATATTCACATTATTGTTTTCTTACCTAAGAAAATTATTTAAATCCTAGGGAAATGAAAACATATAAAGTATGAGATCAAATTATCACTAAGTGTAAGAATATATAAAATAATACAAATCATATACATTTGAATTTTAAAAAATGAACATAATGTTTAAACCTCAAAATCTTGAGTTGTAAAATAAATCATGGCTGTATGTAAGCTATAAATCATAAAGGAACATTAATCATGATAAAATATAATGGGAATAAAATATTTAATTTTTGAAAACCGTTAATCAAATGTTATTAGTTCAATATTATCCAATTAATTGTTGCCAAGACCATCATAGTGGAAAAAGTCAATTACTGTGCTGGGTTTACTTGTCATTCCAACCCTATATTACTGAACATGATTCACTTTTCATTCCAGCCATTTCTATCTCATGATAAATAGATATTTACCCAATGCATTGGAGGGAGATATAGGTTCCACCCATCTCATAATGAAATCATTCTTACTTGTTCCACAAAATAAACATAAATCATTCAACATATCCCTAAGAATAAAATGGGTTTTATAAAAATAATCCCATCTAAACGTAATCCTTATAAAACAAATGGATATCATTTCATCATACGAATAATCAAACCATGTAAAAAATAAATAAATTATACTTGAAACATAATCATACTAAATAATTTCATCTAATATAGAAAAAAGTTTTGACAAAACACTTGAAATTAATTCTTGAGGAAAATGTCCCTTCTTCTTCAAAATCATTTTCTTTTATCTAAATGACTTGCAATTTTAAAAGAATTTTTTTGTTGAAAATAATAATTAAATATTATAGAATAATCTTAATATAAATAACGTGTTATGAAACCATAAAAATCTCTTCATGTCGTATAAGTTAAAAAAAATTATCATTGTGATTTTTCTAGAAAACATAAAAAGTATCTCATATGGTAAACAAAAGAAACATTCTTTAAATAAAACAGTGTAAAAGTCAAAGAGGGGTAAACATGAATTTAAACATTCATGGAAAAATATTATACACTTTATGAAAAACATTTTTATGGAAATGGATGAAAAATATACCACGGTATAGATAAGCAATCTTGGATAAAAATGTGATTGCAAAATTATCCCTTACCTTAGGTCCAATTTCTTACGTACCTGTCTGAAACTGCAATATAGTGCGTTTAAAAATATTATTAACTTGTAACGGAAGCATAATAATATTTATTATATCATATATGATTCACTTAGGATATTATATTACCCATTCTTTTGTAAATACCATGTTAAATCAGGGTTTTGGGTAAAATCGTTTCATTTATCATACGTATTTCGACTTGTTGTTCTTGATATTATTAATTATATCTTTATTTAATTAATTAAATAATGTAAAAAATGATTTATATATAATATATATTCAGAATATAAATATATTTATATGATTGATCAATACATGGAATGAAATACAGCGTTCATGGAAACGGTATGTCGTACATACGCAAGAATGTTGTTTTCATTTCCTTATTTAATTTGAATGTAATTAAGTAAATAAAACATGTATGTACATAAATAAAGTATCATTATTATGTAATATATTCCATGATTAATTAATATGTATACTTTATAATCATACTTGAATGGTTAATCATAGAGAATGAGTCACATCACGTTTATGGAGACGGTAGTCCGTACCTATGCACGAGTGACAATATCATTTTTTATATTAAAATCATATATAATTGGATGGAATATCATATATACATAATCTTTATAATGTTATACTTATTATTTATATCATTTATACTCATTATTATACCCATAAAAATGATGAATTGTTTGTATAACAAACTACACCACGACATGGAGACGGTAAACTGTACGTACGCACGAGTGGTGAATTTTTCATTCATAGGATGGATAAAATAAATAATATGTTTGTTAAATATATAATAAGATAAAATTATATAGATTATACTGGATTTATTATTTTAGAATGGAAAAAAAAGAAAGAGGAAGTGGATGATGAAAGGAACTTGAAATAGGTGGTGAGACTTTTACCTCTTCTTCGAGATCTTTCATATTCTTTGATTAAAAGGGATAATTATGATAGATTTATGACTAAAATAATGCCCCTAAGATGAATTTATGACGGTTTAAAGGGTATTTAGGCAGGGGTTGGCCGATCAAAATGGCTTTGGAGGTATGAATTAGAGAGAAGGGGAATTCCCTTTTATAAGAGGGGTTAAAGGCACCTTAGGAAAAACATTAAATATTATTTTATAATAAATTCATATTCAGTTTATAATGGCTCACAAGTGACTTATTTCGATGATAGGGTGAGTATGGGTCTAAATACTCTTATAAAATAGGTTTTAAAAAAGTTAAGGTTACCATTTTCACCTTATTATTTAGATTTAACTCTAAGTTAAATAATTTATCTTTTAATGTGTCTTCTTGTATTCTTACACTATATGGTTACTAAACATAATATAAACTACCAATAGAATCCCAATTGGTTAATTAATGTAATATATATTATTATTTATTTATTTTGGATGATCCTTATATTTTTAGGACCATTTTATAAATTAATAATAAAATATATGTTTTAAAAACTCTTTTATGTCATTTTTGACACTATTTGATATTCTATTTTTTCTAAATTCATAACAACATTATTACTTCCAAAACAATTCTTATAACCAACTATAATATGATATGTTAACCTATATAATTATTTTAATTCATAAAATATCTCATATTACACTTATTTGGGTATTTATAATATCAATTATGTTAATATTTCATTAATAAAGTAATTTCTGCATGATCATTTTGTCATAAATAAATTAAATTATTTAATGTCAAAAAAATATAAATGAAATACCATTATATTGGAAATATTTTTATATTTATAACTAATATTTATAGCCGAATTTAGCTTATGTATATCCCTATATTATTTTTTATTAAACATTGATTTTAACTATATTAACTATTCATTAAATTAATCAATAATAAATGTCCTAATCTAATCCATGTGAACCTAAAGGGTCATATTTTATTACAAAGGTTGTTTTTGGTCGAATAAAACTTTTCC
Organism: Viscum album; assembly: GCA_963277665.1. Classification (NCBI taxonomy): domain Eukaryota; kingdom Viridiplantae; phylum Streptophyta; class Magnoliopsida; order Santalales; family Viscaceae; genus Viscum; species Viscum album. The sequence continues at coordinate 1,442,590,208 of OY728155.1, read as the reverse complement.
AATAGAATTAGTAAATGTTTTAGGGTAATAATAATATCATTTTTACCCTTAATTACCCTATTTACTTTTAACCGTTGAAAATAATAGTAAAAAGTTACGATTCACTAAAAATTATTTTTATCTTATTGAAACACATTTTTATTATTGATATCAATCGTGTCTCTCGGATTTTCTAAATTTCACTCACAGATGCAGTAATATTAATTTTTAGGTAAATTTTCAAATTTTCCTAGGAGGTGTGTAAAATATAGTAAAAAGTTCAATAATTTTTTTATAAATATAAAATTATTTTAAATTTACTCCAATTAATTAAATTTAACTTATATAGGTATTATGTATCTATTTCTATCTAAAATAAATTTAAATAAAATAAATAATTATTTAAATAAAAATTCAGTTTTAAACTATAACTCCTTGTTTATTACTCTTCATCAAAAAATGAAAGTTTTCAGAAAAATAGCCAAAATTCACCCTAGGAAAGTTTTTATATTCTTAATCCAAAAATGAAGTTCATTTTGAATGATAAAATATATAAAATTTCAAAAAGTTGTTATTACAATTCATAATGTCTAAATTAAATAATATTTTAATAACATATTGTTGTTTTGTGAAACTCGATATTGCGTAGAACACAAGCTATCAGGGAAGGTGGATCTTTCATTAATGCAAGCCAAGAATAGTGTGGAATATACTACACACTAATATAGTTTTTCTTATAGTGAAATAAAATCTTGGTGTAGTGTACAACACAATACATCAAAGAAAATAATATTTCTCATAAAATCTCGGGGTGTTACATTCTACCCCCCTTAAAATGAATTTCGCCCTCGAAATTCATCGGGGTTATAAATAGTTTACTACTTGAAAGTTTAATTCATAGAAACCCACACTGTAAAAATGAATAATAAAACATAATTATAAAAAAGAAACGTAACGGTTACCCAAATAAACTCATCATTGGGTTTCCACATAGAAGAACATATGTGAAAATAGGGATATGGAAGAGAAATCTAACCATAATGTTCTAATGGAGAGTGGTAGAGAACACGGCTATGAAAAATCCAACAATCACAGAGCCATAAATTTGTGATGATCAATGGTACCATTTGATTCATCATATATGAGGTAAATTGGACATCATTTTTTGGTTTTCGAGATCATTTCTGTAAAGTTGTTAAAATATGAATTAAGAAAATAATTTTTGATTTTGTTACAATCGCACCGTTGGATGTTACTTGAACTATTTTGACTTCACCTCTTAATGAAATGAAGTTGAATTTGTCATTCGTGATGTGTTAGCAAATCATGGGATATAATGATAGGTAATTCCATCTATTTCAATCAAAAGTTTTGCAACAGTTATTAAATATACATAAGTCCATCGATGGTGAGATTAATAGTATATGGTTCCTAAAATGAAATTTTACTTTATATATCTTACCACTTAATAAATTAAAACTGATTTATTCTAACATGGGACTTCTTGTAGGCTAGTGGTATGTGATAAAGTCCTGTTTCACTTCGGTTATGGGTACGATTCTCACATCCCTGTCTGACACAACAGGTTCTTTCTCGTCCTACAAGTTTTCCTTTTTAAAACTATACAATCATATCAAAAAGATATATCCTTAAACAATAGTATCTGATGCCCAACTTAATCCATTCCAATATTTATGATTATCCAAAATACTTCTGTCCAATATCATAGTATAAAGAAGATGATCACTACAGAGGTCATCTACCAAGAATGTTAATACCATCATTTATCCCCCATATATCATATGTTTTATATTGTTGTTGGTCACATTGCAAACATGTGAATTCCTTAATCATTTATTCTCTATAAAAATAAATACCCATTGAACATTAGTGAAAACATGAATGCTGTCAATGTTAACTCTTTCCACATACCAAAAATCCAAAAAAATTATATACTCAAACCATGATATCACATTGTCCTTATATATCTCATGAGCTCATTAATACTATCAAACATATTTTTTTCTCCTTATCACTTCATTATGCGCATATCATCTTCTTTCCCAAAATATTTCAATCACATTTCATGGTTACCGGTACCATAAAATTATTGAAAACTAATACATAGATATTCAAAAATTTCATTATACTATAAATGAGATTCCATTATACTGTTTTGAAATCACATTACCTAAACACTTAATCATTCAAAAAAATCATTATAATACTCAACATCAAAAATAGTGGTCGCATGTGACTTCCCTTTGTCCTTTTACATAAGTGGGTTTTCACGTCGATCATCATTAACCCCTAGATTAGGGCATTGATAAAAATATTTCCCCATTTCCTTGCACTTGATGCATTGATGTGTTGGTGGAGCATTCCCTGTTGTATTTTCCATATCAACATCATTAGAAACTTTTTCCCATTTATATCTCCACTCAGCATCTCAATGAACTTCTTTCCCACACATGAAAAATTTTATAGTTCCATTTAAACAATCTCCACCATGCTTCTTTCCACACATTGAGCATAAAGAAACATTCATCTTATTTTCACCATTGTTCTAAGATTTCTCCTTGAACTCCATCTTTCATTTCTTGTCAAAACCATGAGATAGATATTTAACACCAACATATGGATCTACCTTGATAGAAAAACACACAATTTCTTCATATCTATTTAATTCACTTAGAGCTAATGTCCATCGATGTCTTGGTATTATGCCACTAAAGAATAAATCAACTTTACTTTCAGGTTAGATGTTAAAGCCAGATTCATACCTTGCTAGCCTTGTAAAATTCACGTGTATATACCAACAGATTCATCATCCTTTTTCTTAAGCTAAAGGAATTCCTTTTCCATCTTTTTTCGAATAATACGAGGGAAATAAATATTCAAAAAAAGTTCTTTAACTCATCCAATATCATGGATTCAATTTCATCTTGGGGCCTTGTATTCTTAATTAGAGTCCACCACTGGTCTGCTTCACCTTCTTAATGGTAAATAGCTAGAATGTCTTTTTCATGTTCCGAGCATCGATGTATGGAAAATATCGCTTCAATGGTACTGATCCATTATTCGGCAAAAAGTCGGTCAGAAGTCCCATTGAAAGTAGGTCAACGTTGCCTCTTGATGAACTCAACAGTATATTGTTCCCTTATTAGCTCATTTGGAACTCTAGAATGATTCATAGATTGTGTAATTATAGAAATAATATTTTTCACTCCATCTCCCATAACATTGGTCTTTTCAGGAGGATAATCCATAAATCATCCATTACATTGATCAAAATGGGTCCTTCAGGTTCCAGCCATCGTCTAAAACCCAGAAATAATTGTGTGAGAGGGAAAAATCATTCTAGGAATAGAACATAATAAAGGGAGAGTACCTTCAATATGTAACATCTTGGATGTAATTATAATATTGTTACCATAATTCAAGGACTATAACCAATACTTATACTTAAGCTTAGGTATATCCCTAGACATACCATAGAAATATCTCTAGGGATCTCACTAAAGATTTCACATCCCAGTTTTAAAAGATTAACTAAACCATTGCTCTGATAACAACTATAGAGACCAAAATCTTGACGTACATGAACATTACATTAATTTTTCAGAATCATTAGTACAAAAATAAAACCAACACTCAAGGATCGTAATAGTTTAGTGTCTTTGTAAACTCGTAACATAATCTTCTAATCATGGTGATTTATCTTCAACATCTCCCATAATGATCTTCCTCATTTAGTTTTCTTAACTAAGAACTTTCTTTAAATACTGGGAAAAATAAAAAATATAAAGGGTGAGCTTAAATGATCAGTAAGGGTATGAATAGTTAAAATAAAACAAATCATATACATTTTAATTTAAAAACATGAACAAAATTTTTAATCATCAAAATCTTGAGTTGTGAAATAAATCTTGGTAGTACGTAAGGAATAGATCAAAAAGAAACATTTATCATGATAAAATAGCATGGGAATAAAACATGTAATTGTGGAAAACAACTAATCACATATTATGATTTCTATATTACCCAAGGCATTTTTTCCAAGAGCATATTAGTGGACAAAGTCTATTACTGAACCGGGATTACTTGTCATTCCAGCCCTGTATTACTGAACCGGATTCACTTTTCGTTCTAGCCATGTCTATCTAATGAGATATAAATCATTACCAAATGAATTGGAGTGAGATACATTTCCCACCCATCTCATAATGAAATCATTTTTACTTATTCCACAAAATAAACATAAATCATTCATCACGATCCAAAGAATAAAATTTGTTTCATAAATATCATCCCATCTAAATGTAATCCGTATAAAACAAATGGATATCATTTAATCATAAGAAGATTAAAACCATGTAAATAATAGAGAAATTATAATTGAAACATAATCATACTAAATAATTTCAAATTAGATTGAAAATAGTTTTGACAAAACATAGGAAATGAAATCTTGAGGAAAATTTTCATTTCTTCTTCAAAATAATTTTCTTTTCATGATGTGTCGAGAAATTTTAAAATAAAAGAATATTGTTGAAAATAATCATTAAATATTTTTTAATAAGAATCATGTAAATATTTTGTTATGAAAACTTAAAAATCAATTCACGCGATAAGTTAAAAAAACATTCTCCTCGTACTTTTGCTAGAAAGGTGAAAAAGTTCCTTATATGTTAAATAAAGGAAAGATTATATGAATAACACAATCTAAAAGTCAAAGAGGGTAAAAATGACTTTAAAAATACATTTAAAAATATTAAATACATTATTAAAAACATTTTTACGGACATGGATGAAAAATATACCCCAGTAAATACTTACGTATATGCAATATCAGATAAAAATGAGATTGGAAAATTATCTCGTACCTCAGGTTCAATTTCATTCGAATGTGTCTGAAACTACTTTATAGTGGGTTTAAAAATATTATTACCTTGTAATAGAACCATATTAATATTTATGATATCATATATAATTCACATAGAACATTATATTATCTATTCTTTTGTAAATTCCTCGTTAAAGTATTGTTTTGGTTAAAATCGTTTCATTTATCGTACATGTTTTGACTTGTTGTTCTTGATATTATTAATTATATCATTATTTATATAAATACATAATGTAAAATATGATTTATATATAATATATATTCAATATATATATATATATATATGATAGATTGATTCATGGAATGAAATACACCATTCGTGGAGACGATAGGCCGTACGTACGCATGAACGTTGTTTTCGTTTCCTTATCGAATTGAATGTAATTATGTAAATGAAAAATATATGTACATAAATACAATATCATTATTATGTAATATATTTCATTATTATTTATTATATATACTATATAATTATACTTGAATGGTTAATCATAGAGAATGAAATCATCGCGTTCGTGGAGGCGGTAGTTCGTACGTACGCACAAGCGACAATATCATTTTATTGATATTAAAATCTTAAATAATTGGATGATATATCATATATAAAAAATCTTAATAATGTTATATTTATTATTTATATCATTTATACTTATTATTATACCCTTCCAAATGATGAATGTTTGAATAACAAACTACACCACGATGTGGAGACGGTAAGCCGTACGTACGCACGTGTGGTGACTTTTTCATTCATAAGATAGATAAAATAACTAAAATGGTTGTACCATTTATAATAAAATCAAAGTATATATAATATAATAGATTTTTTATTTTATAATGGAAACAAATAAGAAGGAGGAAGTGGATGAAGAATGGAACTTGAAATTGGTGGTGAGACATTAACCTCTTATTCCGGTTCTTCATTTTCATTTTTACAAAAGGTCTCCATAGGATGGATTTATGACAAAAAATGACACTATTATGAGGGGAGTAAAGTTGAGAGGTTATTTGGGAAGGGTTTGTACAGGCCAAATTACTTTTTAGTTGTAAATTAGAGAGAAGGGTGAGTTCCCTTTTATAAGAGGGGTGACGGCACCATAGGAAAAACATAAAATATTATTTTATAATAAATTAATATTCGGTTTATAATGGCTCCAATGTAGCTTATTTAGAGTCTAGGGTGGGGATGGGTCGAAATTATCTCAGCCAATAGGTTTTAGTCAAGTTTAGTTTACCATTTTCACCTTATCAATTAGATTTAACTCTATGTTAAATAATTTAACTTTTACCTTGTCTTCTTGTATTCTTATACTATATTGTTAATAAAGTAACTATAAACAACCAATAGAACTAAAATTGGTTCATTAATGTCATATATATTATTATATATGAATTTTGTCCGATCCTTAGATTTTTAGGACTATTATATTGATAAATAATATAATATTTATTTTAAATACTCTTTTATGTCAATTTTGACTGTATTTGGTATTTTGTTTTTTCTAAATTTATAACAGAATTATTACTTAGAAAAAAAGTCATCTATCCAACCCTAATATGTTATATTAACCTAATAAATTAGATTAATTTATAAAAATTATCATATAACATTTATTTTGGTATTTATAATATCATATATTTTAATATTTCATTAATAAGGTAATTACTCCATCATCATTGTGTCATTAAAAAAGTGAAATTATATAATGTCTAAAAAATATAAATAAAATACCATTTTCTATGATATATTTTTATCTTTCTAATAAATATTTATAGTCAAATTTATCTTCTATATTACCCTATATTAAAAATTTATTAGTTATAAATCATTGATTTTAACTATTTTAACTCTTCTTTAAATTAAATAATGATAAATGTCATATTCTAATCCATGTGGACCAAAAGGGTAATATTTTGTTCCTAAGGTGGTTTTTGGTCACATGAAACTTATAAATAGAATTTGGAAATTTTTTAGGCTAACAATTATATCATTTTACACTTAATTACCCAATATACTTTTAACATTGGTAATAAAAGTAAAAAGTTACTATTCACAAAAAAATCATTTTTATCTTATTGATCCACATTTTACTTACTAATATCAACCGTGTCACTCGGATTTTTGAAATTCCACACACATAAGCTGTAAAATAATGATTTATGTAAATTTACAAATTCTCATAGGAGGTGGGTAAAATACAGTAAAAAGATCAATTAAATTATGTATATATAAAAAATTATAATAAAATGACTCCAATGAATTAAACTGAAGTTATATAGGTATTATGTATCTATTATATCCGTAAATAAAGTTATATAAAATAAATAATTATTTAAATACAAATTCGGTTTTAAACTATAATTTAGTGTTTTTCACTATTCATCAAAAATTGAATGTTTTCAGAAAAATACCAAAAATCTACCCTAGGATAATTTCAATATTCTGAATCCAAAAATGAAGTCAATTTTGAATGATAAAATATATAAAATTTCAAAAAGTGGGTATTCATATTCATAACAGTTAGTTTACATAATATTTTAATAACATATTTTTGTTTAGTAAAACTCGTTATTGAGTACACCACAAGCTATCGAGGAAGGTTGATTTTGTGTGTAACGCAAGACAAGAACATTGTTGTGTATACTACAAGATAATACAGTATTGCGTATTTCCTAATATAAACTTGGTGTAGCGTATGACACAAGACATAAAAGAAAATAATATTTCTTATAAAATCTCGGCGTGTTACAGGACGAGTTTAATAACATATTTTTCAATATATAATTTCCTCGTATTCATTAAAAATAAGAATAAGGATTTCCTTGAACATAAGAAAAATTATGATGAATCTGTTGGTACCTTCAATGAAAATTTTACAAGACATGCAATGTATGCTTCTGGAATTATTATCCAACAAGAGTGTGAAATTTATCAAATCATAAGTGACATAAAACCATGTCTCCAAATTGTATTATCCATAAGGGACATCAATAGCTTCTATGAAATTGATCATTGTGATCTCAAGATTTAGATTAATATTGTTGACATTTATCAGTCCAATTGGTTTGATAATAATATATAGATAGAATTTGAGGGAAATTCTGAAGACCACATTGAATTTAGGATGGGTTTTACCATATGCTCATATTTTGGAAAGAAACATGGAGTACATTTTCATAAAGAGAATAATAAATTTTTTAGGTGTGGAAATGGAGGTCATCATGTAATTTAATGTCACAGTGATTGGTAAAACATGCCTAATTATGCTAATAGATAAAAGGCTACATAGAAAGCACCTCCTACACATCAATGATAAATGAACATGGAAATGGTTCATTATTAAAATAAATACCCAAATACAAGGGTTATTTATTATAATAAACGTTAGAAAACTACTAAGGCCAAAGAAAAAAAATTAACATATGATCACTATCAGCGATGTAGATTATAATAATTATGTGGTGAAAGGTAAACATGCCATCTAATCTAATGTAGAATATGTTATATTTGATTATACATCGACAAACTCTTTTATTTACAAAAAAACATACTAATGGTATCATAGTATTTCCTTAGTAATTATATGTAGAGTTAGCTGTTAGAACTCCTAATAAAACAATAGTCAAATCAAATGTTTATAATTCTTCTTCGATTGGTGTTTTTTTGGTAATGTTTTTCCAAAAACACTTATGATCCTTCTTGTAATTAGATTATATTTGACTCTTTGCATGGATTGTATTTCTCTATATGGATATTATATCAATTTCCAAGGCAGGGAAGTCAGATTTTATATTCATGATCAATCTATAATCATCTATCGATGCAAGGATGCTTATAAACATTTAGTATAAATTTAATCTTTTATATGTGTATTTGTCCTTATAAATTAAATTTATCTATCTCAACTGTTTGTGGAGAAACTCATAATAATGTACACACCCATTTTAAGTGAATGTGATGATGTCATTCAAGATGAATCACCATGTTTTCCAACATATCAAGATGAAGTGTTTTTAATAGATCTCATTTTGGGTTCCATTTCTACCTGCAAAACATGTTATAGAATGGCCACAATTGAGTTGTTGAAATTGAAGATAAAACTCCCAGAAAATCTGGAAAATGGATTCGAATGCCCTAGTGCATCACTTTTGGTAGCACATGTTCTATTTATTATTATGAAAGATGAATCAATGAGACTCTGCATCGATTATAGAGAACATAACATGATCACTATTAAAAAAATATAACCTTCCCACATTGATGATGTATTTGACCAACTATACAGAGCTCAATACTTCCCCAAGATTTTTCATTATTAAGGATACCATCAATTAAGGTTCAAGAAGGAGGATATACTAAATAAAGCATTGTGTGCAAGGTATGGACACATTGAATTTATTATTATTTCTTTTGGACTCATGGATTCCCTCTTTATCATCATGGATCTAATGAATTTAATATTTAAAGACAATATTTATCAATTTTTGGTACTTTTTATAGACGATATTCTTGTTTATTCTATAACCAATGAAGAGTAGGAAGAAATCATTAGAATTTTACTAAAGATTATTATAAAGTATAATCATTGTGATAAATTTACCAAGTGTAAATTTTGGTTTTAGAAAGTCTCATTTTTTGGCAACATAATTCCAAGATAGGGGTTATATGTGGATCCGTCAAAAATATTTTTTATTCAATGTTGTTTGATTCCAAAAAGAGTAATTGATATCTGATTGTTTCTTGGTTTGGTTGTATATTATTGATGGTTTGTGAAGGATTTTTCATGATTATCTAATCCACTCACAATATTGATTTGAAAAGGAATTAATTTTTCATGGAAGGAGGAATGTGAAGGGAATTTCAAAGGGATAATAATATGGTTAACCAGTGCACCAGTGCTCACATTGCCTTGTAGTGGATAACGTTTTGTGATCTACAGTGATGCATCCATGATAGGTTTGGGTTTTTTTCTCATGAAAAATGAGATGGTGATAGCATATGCCTCACATGAGTTGAAAATCAATGAGAAAAATTTCCTAACTCGTGATTCAGATTAAGATGTGGTAATATTTTCACTAAAGGTATGGAGGAATTATCTTTATGCTGAAAGATCTGATATTTATACTTATCTTAATAGTATAAGGTATACTTTAACACAAAATTAGTTTAATATTCCCAATGAAGGTGGTGGGAGTTGATTATATTTTATTACTACTCAATACATTACAACCCTATGAAAATGAAGATGTTAGCAGATTCATTGAGTTAAAAGGACCATGCTATCCTATCACTAGTTAGGATCACAAAATATCCTATATTAATTTATATTAATAGTATGGATCTTGAAATTTTACAGGGGAGAAATTGTGTCAATCTCAAATTAATGTTTAAAACCCTTACAAGTGAGGATTAAGGAGGTATGAAAGGAAGATTTAGAGCTACAAAATAGTATGATAAATTATCCAGAATTCAACCATGATTATTAGTAAATAAATAGGATTGGTAATCATGATTCCTATTCCTTCCATAATAAAATGAAATAATATGTTATTGGATGAGTTTCATAGTTATTAATTCTATATTTATCCTATAATCATAATTATGTTAACGGATTGGAAAAATTATTTCTGGTGAAATTGAAAGAAAAGTGATGTTGCCAAATATGTGTCTAAATTTTTAGTTTTTAATCATGATATGGTTGAGAAAAATAAGTATATGGGGATGTACCACCCATTACACATACCAAAATGGAAATGGAAAAATATATATGTGGACATTATCATTGGACATTCAAAAACATCAAAAAAAAAATTCCAAATAGTTTATATTTTATTTCCTTAGAAAGTTATCACACATCATTACTATTATAGAGAATTCCATTCATAATCAGCATGCCATGATATAAGTAATGGATGCGGTACCATTTAATAGTGTACCAATTTCCATAATGTTTCATCAAGAACTAAGGCTTACATTATTTTCAGGAAAAGTATTCATCATGATTTGGTTATATAGTTATGGTTCATTAGTACATATCATCCTCATACTGATGGCCAATATGAGAGAAAGATTCAATATTGTGAAGGTATCTTAAGAGCTTGATCTATGGATTTCAATGGTTATTGGGATCGACACCTCCTTTGGTGGAAATGTTTTACAACAATAACATTCACTACATTATTAATATGGATACCTATAAAGCCCTCTAAAAAAGAAGTGAAGGCCTCCATCTTTATGGGATGATGTTGGGGAAGTAAATCTATTAGAACCCAATCTTTTTGATGAGATGGATTGAAATGTCATATCTATTCAACAACACATTACAAAATCTCATTTTATACAAATAGTTATGATAAAAAATTATTAAAAGAAAATGATTTTGAAGTGAGTGACAATGTTTTTCTAAGAATATCTCCCTAGAAGAGTTTAATGAGATTTAGAAGTAATGGAATATTGATCTCTAGGTATAACGGTTTAGATGAATGTATGGATCATGTCAGGAAGGTACCTTATCAAATAGTGAATCCACCGTATCTCGATCAAGTTCATTATGTTTTCATTATATATCTCACTAGAGAGTGAATTTCTGATTCTTCACATGTACTAAATGTATAATTCATACCGCTAGACAAAGATCATTCCTATGATGAGAAACCGATTGAGACCATGGATCGTAAGAAAAATGTTCTATGAAACAAGACCACTTGCCTGGATACTATTTAGTGATAGAACCAGAAATTTAAAGAAGAAACGTGTTAACTTGAGGATATGATGATGGAAGGATATCCTCATTTATTTTTATTCAATTGAATGATTTTGAGGGGAAAATTCAGTTTTTGTGTTGTAGAGTGCAACACCCACATGTTTTATGAAATATTTTTTCTAACTAATTTTAATTATTAAATAGCTTTCATTTCATGAAATATGAGTTTAACCAATCTCTCACATGACATTATTCATAAATTACCATTTTAACCTAACCATAAGTATATTAGGAATAAATATAACTAACTAGTGAAAATATATGGTGAAGTGATTCACGACCAATTATTTTTGAAAAATATAAATCAATGATATTTTTGTATTTCGGAATACATAAACATAGGGAATTACTATTATTAAATGAGATTTAATGAAATATATATGTTATATACATAATAATGTATTTTTTTATTTATCCAATAGATTATTTTGACATAGAGTATGAATAAACGGTTTATGATGTATAAAAACCTACATTTTTTAAAAGGGTAATTTTTCGCCTTTTAGTGGAGAAACACTTTTAAATTAATAATTTGACACATTAATAATTTCTATATGACATCATAAATATGTTATACGGATTAGGGATATAAAAATTTACATTAGATGTATTTTTTATATTTTTTGATAAATTTTATATTATGATTATTAGGAAATATGAACTAAATATTAATTTAATACGATTTTTTTGACTGAAATAATTTATATAGTTAAATAATAATATTGAATGGTTCTATAGTATAAATATGATATATTTTTATAAATCAATATAATTTATGTAATTATCGTCAATTTTACATGGAATTCATATTTAAAAACAAGTCAATCTTTTGCATTGTTTTAGCTTTTAAAATTCATTCTCTATTTAAAAAAACATGAATAATTTTAAATTAATTACTACAAATTTTTAGTTTTTAATTTTTATAATGTATTCCATATTGTGAATAATTCTATCCAAATTATATAAATTTAATTTTTTTAGGGAATTATGTATACTGAGTTCAATAATTTTTATTTATACGGTAAAAGGGTAAATCGGGTAATTTAGGGTACAAATATGATTTTAATGTTACCATAACACTTGTATTATAATAATTGGACATGTTTTTTTGAGATAAATAATTGTTTGGTTGACTGGAAGCCACATTAAAGAGATTTGGAAATTGATTTTATACTATTTAAAGAGTAATTAAATATATCTTACTCAAATTTTAAGAACTACATCATTTTTATATAATGTTATAGAAAAGATAAATTATATTATAAGAAATCATTATAAATCTAGAATTATTTTATTTATATTAATAATTTATTTTATTTTCGATGATGTAAATAATTACATTAAAACCATATACTTTGATGGTGTAAAAATTAATTAATTGATCAGAAATCAATAATTTTTTTTAATACTAATAATCATCCAATGACCCAAAGAAATGAAATAATATTATTGGTCGATTATATGAAGAACATAACCATCAAAGAGTCTAGTTAGTGACTATTTTTAGCCTTATATATTTGATTATGACACATATAATATTTTATTTTATGTGATCGCAAAGTTGTCACATTCATAATTTAATAGGTATAACATTTTAAATGATGGATTTTTTAACTGATAAATTAAACTAAAAATATTATTCATAAATATAGTACACTTGTACTTTCACATTATTTTATTATTAATTTTTATATAAATAAATGTATATTAAATAATTATTCAAAATTGAGATAGTAATTATTTTATTAAAAGATATAGTAAATAAATGTTATTACAAATGTTAAAATAAAAATAATTTAATGTATTTAATATGTATAATTAATTTTCAATATGACCATGACCTATTAGGAAAATAATAATATAGTTGGTTAGAAGTTAACTTGTTATCATAATATTTTTAAAAATCAATGAATTGAAAAGTTTCAAAATTAATATTATTGATTTATATAAAAATAGTGTCTGATTAAATTATTTAAAACTAATAATCATTTTTAAAAATCAATACTTTTTATTATATGGTTTTAAATGTTCTAATTTATTTACTTATGTTAAATTTTACCTCAAATAAGTTAATATTTCACCCTTTTAATATTTAGATATTTGTTACCCTAGTTAAAAATTAAATAGAAGAACTATGTGTTTATTAAACTAATTTGCATTAAATTGATAGAAAACATGCCTAAAATATACTTTATATTGGATGATAATACTATATCATATTATCAATAATATTGGGACATGTTTGAATATTTTTTGGATGGGTTTTTATTTCATTATTGATTAATATTTTTATAGATCTCAAAAGTGCCCCTCACCTCAATTATAACATGGAACCTCCTCTCTCACCTATTCACTATAATTTGAGCCTTAAATCTTAGAAATACCCTACCATTTTTCCTTATCATGTTCCCTTATAAAATTCTAGAGGTTCTAGTATCCCTCGAAGATGAACTTTATTGCACTAATATGAGATGTAGAAGAATCACGTCGAAAAAGAGTTAATTTCCTCTACCAATTATTTCAAACTTCATTCTTCTTCTACTTACTCTTCATGAGTTTTTTCATTATAATGAAATAACTATAATATCACTTATAAACTGATATTATATTATTATCATGTAATAATAATATTAAACTTTATATCCATCGTAGGAAAAACAAAATCACCATGGGTTTGTACATATGGTTTTCTAACTACACACCGTAGTGAAATCAATTCCCCCCACCTTAAATGAATGGGTATAATTACTTATATAATAAGTATATATAATTATTATAACATTTTATTTATTCTTAAATATTACACATCATTCTTTTTAATACCATTCCACAATTATGGGAATGATATCGTCAATTGGGTGTATATACGACCACCCATCTCCCTGATTTGATGAGTTTCATTCTCCAAGATCATAATTACAAAATGATTATATTAATATAAATAATTAATAAATATGATATATATCATAATTATATAATTATGAATTATATATATATATATATATATAACCTAATTTGGTTAACCATAACTTATTCGAAAAAATAGGCATAAGTAAATGTAGCAGTTAGTACCCGAATATCTAGTAATAATAAAATTTTATTAAAAATAAGATTCAAATATGATCAAATATGATACCATAAAAATGAATATGATTCTGAAATAATTAAATGAAATAGTTAAATTAATTTTATATCATCTTTGTATATATACGAAGGATATCGAACCTGATATAGGGGTGAATTTTTAAATGTCAATATTTTTTATGATTGTTTATACATAAGTATATAACATGGTATATTTATCATCCATATTAGTTTTGAAAAAATATGTAATATTATTTCAGTTATTATAAAAGAAAATTAATACAATTTTAACCATTTCTGAATTTTTATTAAAATTTCTTAATTGAATCTATTTTCATAATTTGATATGATTTAATTTTTGAATATTCTGTTAAAGTATAAGGAGAATGTTTTTTATCTTATACTAAATGAATATATTTTTATGTATTTATAAAACCATCTAAAATAAATAATCCACTAAAAAATAAATTTTATTTTCAAATTAATTCCTTTAATTAAAAATTTCATGGAATTGTGAGAAAATAAAACGTTATTGAAGAAGAATGGATACCTTCCTCAAGAATTGATTTCAAGTGTTATATCAGAATAATTTTCCATATAAGTTGTAATTCATTGATAGGGATGGGATTCAAGTATACTATCATTATCATTAATACGATTTTATTGTCTTTATGATTGATTTATTTTTATTAAATACATTTTTCTTCATGGATATTATTTTGGTGGAATGATGTTTAAATAAACCCATTTTATTTCTTGGGATATGATGAATGGTTTATGTTATTGTGTAACAGATAAGAATGATTTCATTATCAGATGGGTGGGACCTATATCTAAATTATATTAATTGGGTAATGATATATATATATATATATAATTATATAGACATGGCCAGAAATTGAAATTATATTAGTTCAGTATTATAGGGTTGGAATGAGAAGTGAACTCAGACCAGTAAAAGACTTTGTTAGCTATGATGGTCTTGTAAACGATCCTTGACTAATATGAATTATTTCAAAAGCTTATGATTATTCCAAAAATCATAATTTCTTATTTTATGACAAATGGGATGATGTTTATTTATTTTTATGAACATTCATGACTTATCCCAGGGAATGATATCATGATATTTCATATACAGGATAAGATTTCCAAATATTATGTTTTCTGTCTTATTATTATGATATTGTTACTATATCCCATGTTTTCTCTTAATGATAATATATACTCACTCTTTCATATGTCTATTTTCCCCATGTCATGATGATTGGTATTAAGTAAGATATGTCAATAAGGGGTCTAGTTATGATGAAATGAGTGGGATAAAATGAAAATGTCTTAGGAACCAGTTTTTTATGTTTTCAAATTTCTAAAGACACTACTCCTCTATAGTCTTATTGTAAATTTGTTATATTTTATAATCAATATTTTTGAACATTGAATTAATATCAATGCATGTTATGTATGGGTTATTATATATTTAGCATAAAATAATCAATGCAAGAATGATTTTTCACTAATAAACTAGGTTCAATAATTTAAATTAACAATCAAAAGAAACAATAATAATTTAATCTCAAAAAAATATAAAACTTCTCATGATAAAAAAAGATATGAACAAAAATCCAAATAATCAATGAGACTGAACATAAAACATGATCTCCCTGAAACTTATTGGTCACCATCAACCACAGGACCAACATGTTCAAAAGGATATCAAACGAACTAGAAACCTAAAACTAAAAATGATCTCAGGTCTACTAACATTGGCTGGCACAAATAGTGTGTGAGAAAAAATTGATAACTAGGTAATCACCATAGATTCCATGAATTTTCATTCCCAGATGATAAAAAAATACTAGTTTGAAATACATTTATAAAATAGGGGTTTAGTCATATTAATGAACCAATTATAATTTTAGACAAATCCCACATTCATGTTATCATCCATAATAATCCTTTTCAAAACAGATTCAATTTCTCCCACACATTTCAAAAACCAAAATCCAAACACAAGTCAAACCCAAATAACCAAACAGGGATGTAAAAAAAATAATGTAAACCAATCAAGTAGGAAAATCTAATAGAAATAATATCCATCATGAAACAGAAATAAGTAGAGCTTATATATAGTAGATCATGTCCATTTATTGAACATAACTAGTGTGATCCCTATACATAATCATGTTGGACTCACCTATCGATATATGGTGTAGATTCATTGTTTAAAACAAAAAAACTATACTCAACTGGACAATACAAGGGAACTTAAAACCTACCCATATCATGTTATGGGGGGGGTACCAACCCATCTAATTGGGGATGAAACTAAATCATCACTCAGCCCCCAAAATGATGCCCAATAATCCCATGAAAAAAGAGTAATACATGGAACAATGTGTTATACAAACCTCATCCATCTTTTTTTCTCATACCTATGATATTATATGGGATCCTAGAAATTTTTTAACAGAATTTATACCACAATGTTATCATGATCAATTTACTGTAGGGCTACACATCTCATGTTTTAGTGGTTTTTCCAATACTGAGAAATATATCACAACATAAATTATAATAAGTTTCATTCAAATGAATTTTATTCTAACAAATAATTCACAATCATATATAATAATTTTACAGAATAAAAACCTGTTTAGAAATATTATAGTATACTAAACAAGAATTAACACAACTCAAACATTAAATACAATTTTAAAAACAGGTTCCAAGGTGACCATTGGGACAATTCATCACATAATTCCCAAAACATCACAAAGCACTATTCATGTCATCTCCATACTTCACATCAAACCAATTTTCAATGGCAGTATAAGGTGCCAACTGGGCTTTCACATCCTAACTGTTTAAAATCAAAAAAATAATATAATCAAGAAACAATTTCTAAAACCATTTCCAAAAAATTACAATTTTACATCATCAAAATTTCTAAAGTAAACATAAAACACCACTTTACATGAAACATTACAATCTGACCATTATATTTAAAATCTGAAACTCTTTGAAAATAACATGAGAAAATCCAAACCGTACATTATATTATTTTAGAAACCAACCATAATAAAAAATGACATAAAATCCAATTTTACCAATAAAAAATTAAATCCCTTAAAAAGTACTAAGGAGAACCAAAACAAAATTTACAAATCCGCGGAAAATTTTGTGAGAAATGGGGTCACTCTTATGTGGAAGACTCATATTAATTTCCATCCATAAGTCCACCCTAATAACCAATGGATGATCCTATATCAAATGAGACATTTTGTATTTCAATGAAATCCTCTCAAAATCCATTTTTTGAAACACCCATTTCCTTTAAACAAATACAAAAAGGAATGCAATGAAAAGATCACCAATAAGAATTTAAAATCCGTGAAATCCATTCCAAAACATTGTCCAGAAATTACCAAGATAAAATAGTCATACAAACCCCACATCATGAAAATTTTATCATTTAAAGAAGATATTAAAATAAAACAAATTTCAAATAACCCCACAATCTCTCAATTCTACCCTTAAAATACATAGGTTTTCCACTAAACACCATAGACTCATTTAAATAGAGAATATATAACAAAATAATTTGGAAAACCATTTTCAGCTATTTATTATCATAAAAGTACAATTGAGATTCATACATTCAAATCACAAGCCTGATTATAACATTCTTAAGGAATAACAGGAAAGATCAAGCATTAAAGTAATGTATCGAAAAGGTTATGGATTGAATAACCTATCTTGATGATATGTGAATGAAACCAAAATTCTTAAGTAGGAAGACCAAAGACCAAGAAACAATCCACACCATAACATCCATGAAATAAAACAACATATCATATATTTCCTCTATGGATCATCCCATAAATAACCCTTGATAATCAATACTATGAAACTAAGATAGAAGGGAAGGAATATGGAGATATCAACCAAAAATCCAATGGCACAAATCTATGAAAATTCAAAAGGATTGAATACATGGAAGGAGAGAAATAGTGGATGAGCTCGGAGGATCTCATGGTGCACCTAAGCTGATAAATTGAAGATGTCCTTAAATAGGTTTAAAATTATGGATGAAAAAGAAGTAAATATAAATTTTTAATGAACTGGGGATATTTCATGTGTTATAAGCATGGTTTTCAAAACTGTATGCAAACTATGGGGTCACCAGTTTCAAAATGAATAAAACCTCTCTTATGTTTTCTACATAGTTGTCGAAACTATGCATAACCTATGAACCATATTCATGGACTACAAAAGAAGTTGTATGATTACCAGAGTAATGCCGTACATTTTCTCCTGACCATGTGCTACTTGTGTGCCTCTTGCTACCATGTCCAAAACACCCATTTTTTTAACAAAAAGGTAAAAAATTATATCCAGAACTCAATCCAATCCCTTACTAATTGATCCAAATTCAGGAGATGAAAAAATAAACAATTATAATTATTGGAGTGAGACATAAAATAATAATAGAATTAATAAAAGAATAAAAAAGGTAAAAATTATTATAAAAATAGAAGAATAAAAACTAGTGGATGAAAAAGAATGAAGTATTTAAATTTTAAAATTATTAAAAATGACTTAAATAGTCCAAAAAATAAATATTTTAACAAAACAAATGACAAGATCAAATATTTAATATATAAAATAAAAAATTGTTATTTCTTAATAAAAAACATTATTTTAATGATAAAAATAAAAGATAATATGAAAAAATTATGTGGAAACATGATAAAACAATTCCGCCATATTAATGGTGATGAATAATTTGAGGAGGAATACTTTCATTTATCCTAGTGAATTCAGGTTTTGAAGTTCATTTTGGACAAAATACAACCAAATTTGTCTCAACTACATTACATAAATAATCCACTAACCATTTAGCCATTTAAAACCCCAAAATAATCCCCCACTACAGGTATAATTACATGAATCATTAGGTGATTATTTATAATTCCTTCAAGAAATTGGTGACACTTATATGATCTTGGAATGAGAAAATCCTTGCATTAAAATCATACTCATGTATGGAAATTAATATTTTTAAATGGTATGCATAAGTGCACATGAGGGAATGAAATAATTGAGAATTAATAGAATTAAATAAATAGTGATTATATAATAAATAATATTTTGAAGGCTTAAAACATGAAAAATATAATTTTATGAAAAGAACTCAAATTTTCATGGTATATTGAACTTTTGATTTGGTAATATTTTGGAAATACTCATCACTAGTTCCTATGGTTTAAGTGTGGATGAATTGAAAAGAAAAATATTTTGGTACATTTTATCTTGATATTAAATGATTTAAATCCAACAATTTTGTGAGGATATTTTATTAATATCTCATTTTTTTAGTTTTATAGAAAATATAGAGTTATATTTAAAATTGAACTAAATACATGAATTTAAATTGATTACAAGATCTTAAATAATTATTACATGTAATAATTGGTGTTTTATGACAATCTGACATGATTTTAATGAATTATGAAAGAATTATAATAATTCAATTAAATATATTATTTTGGGAATACTACATAACACTTATTATGGATGAAATTTTATAAAGTCCTCATTCTGTTATTAGAAGAACAAAAAAATAAATCATGAAACTATACATATCCAATTAATTTAGTTCACTCCATTAATCTATTTCTTAGTAGACGTTATTTAATAAATTTTTTATTTTGATCAAATAAAAGAGACAATTCCACAAATCCTTGATGTTTCTACAATAGGTGGTCGATAGAATGTGGGATGAATTCCACTAATTGAAATGACTAAACCTACCACATTATGACAACCCTGGGGAATAGATGTTCATCCCAAGAGACTATGGAATTTTAATTGATCATAATAAGGAAAACCTAGTAAACCATGGTTGTTTTGATGTTACCAAATGATTATATAATAAATCGAATGACGTACCTATGGCATAATCACCTATGTACCGTACAATTAATCCATGTTTTTTATAACATGAGTTCAAACTAATTTTCTTTAATGTCAAAATATGATTATCTGTGAATGAAATTTCATGTTATTGTGAATTTTTTCTATACATCACACCAACCCCTTCAGATACCTCGTCATAACTCATGAATCCATATAGATTCCACTACATGGATCTTTATCTGAGGTAATATTGAAATCACACCAAAAAAGAAATATATTGTGTTCTATAGAAGACTAAAAATCACTATATAGGAAACATCTGAAAAGATTGAAAATAATGAATAATTCATAAATATTATGATCATAGATATTCCAACTGGCAACGATGAAATGGATTTCCCAACATGGAGTAAATAACTATAAATAAGGAGGATCATATTTTTTGGATAGGGGCTTAGAACATTAACTAATGTGAAGAAAAGGTTTCTAGTTTTCTACATATAGTTTAATTTAAATTTTTTTGTTAGTAATTCATTCCCATTACACTTATATCTTGGTTTTTAATCAAATAGATGGGTAATTGTTATGTGAACATAGAACAGAAGGTTCTTCAATTTAATGTTTTTGTTCTCATTATTTTTTAAATAAAACCCTATTATTATAAAAAAAAATTCTTCTTAGAGACTATTAAATAAATTAATTAAAAATTTATTTACATGTTCTAAAATAACCACTATTAATAAATGTATTATAATAAATAATATCTCTCTTCTATGTATACTTTTTCTAAAATGTGTAGGATATATTATGAGGTTTGGATCTATAAACACTTTTCATATGTATAATATGAGTGAGTGGTTGTTGAATTTCTCATGAACAACAACAAAAAATTATGTTTCTTATGTAACTATGGATTTTTATTGATGTGAATTAAGAAACATAATTGGGGTTTTGGAAGAATCAGTAATCAACATAGGAAAACATTTCCCAATTTACATCAATCTAATGTAGTTAATAGAGAAATAGTGGGAAAATCATTAAATTAGAAGAATAGTAAAACCAATATTTCAGTACAATAATATAGTAATGTAAAATCCATCGTGGACCCAATATACCTCTTGAAAACATGTTTTCAAACCATTTACATCAAGTATAGTATTTGTTTCCTAAATAAAAACAACAAATTAAAATTCATTACCAAATCCAATTACCATGTGAAATTTCACTTTTTTCCTACATCCCTGTCTAGTTAAGTTCTTAGGTTTCCATTAGAACTACATTTATACTAGGAAAAAATATCTTTTCACTAACAATTCTATTATATAGTCATTATCCCACATCTTTTGAGAGATATTATAGTTTTTAATAAAGGGACACTTACCCATTTTGTTCAAAATTTAAAATTATATAATAATTTCATTTGTTATCATATAATCTATTGTTTTCATGAACTTTATCACTTTATAATTATTGAATAAAATTTATTATTTTTATGTTTATTATAATTTATTCATGATAAATGTATTCTTATAGAAAATATAAAGTGTTCCAAAAATAATATAAAAAATAAATTCTAAAATTAATAATATAAATTCATGTGTTTTATTGAATTATCATTCATAGTGAATTTCCATAGGTAACCTAGTCATTTTTCCCAACCAAAATGAAAAGATACATGTGTTTTAAACATCTCATTACATCTCATGTTAAAAGATAAATCCATATTATAATGTTTTTTCTATATTTTCTATGTTATACAAGTGACTAATAAAATTTCAACTCATTGAATTTACCTAGGACCAATGATTTCATAATACCCAATTATTCCCATCTTTATATCATAGTATCTGTCCTAGTGGTTTTCCGTATTACAAAAAGAATATTATTTGTATATCATATCCATCAACTATAGTGAATAAATAATAATCATCATATACATCAAAAATAATAAATATAAAATAACTATATTATAGTCAATAATAGTTCATTAATTTTTAAAAAAAATATATGGAGCCATTATATGATTACACATATGAAAAACTACATAAAACCTCAATGATATTAATATATTCAAGTAAACATAATTGTTATAAAATTAAAAGTTACACGGATGTCAACAATATTTATACCAATGTACTATGATTCCAAAGAAACCATTAATGAAATCCAAATCCTAAAAATGTCTCCTTTCCCTCAACCACATGTTATATTATAATATCTTGACATACAAATGATGTGAGAATGATTGGTATGAAATTTAATTCCCAACAATATATCATTAATAAACTCTAGTATAGAAGATAATATACTACATAATTGATTGATACATTTCAATATATCAAGATTAATGTAAATAACCATTTCAAATCACATTATTCTATTCATGATATGATAAAAAATTTTCATAACTATTTTATATATTAAAGATATACTTTCAATCATATCCATTTAATGTTCTCAGAGAAAATATCAAAAATTACATACTATTTGAGGTCCCAAATGGTCTTTCTTGATCACACAAAAATCACCTCATTGACCTTACCGATCAATGTAAACCATATTTTGAATGTTGTATTAACCCCATAAAATTTTACTAACCACCTAGACATAATGAATTAACCATACTGGTCTATATTATATTCAATATTCAGGCCTTAGGGACTCCACCAGTCAATATGAACCCCACTATCCATGATTCACTGATTTTACTAGTTTATATTAACCTCAATGGTCATGCCCAACTCGTATTGCTGGTCTAAAATAATCACCGTAGTTCTATGAGTTATTCTACAGAACTATATTTATCCTATTATTTTGAAAACCATGCCTTGTAATATGTTTATACATACTATATTCTTATCACATATTTAGATTATTTCAATATAATGTATATGATAAATTAAATAGAACATTTATCATACCAATGGGTTTTCATAATCCACCAAGATAACTAGGTATAAGACATTCCATGTGGATAATATTAAAATTATGTCTTATATTCTAGATATATCAGTAATATTGGATATATACGATTTTAGACAATGTCATGGAAAGGGATCATTTTTTACCCCCTATATTCTAAGAAAACATCTCTCTCCTTAAACTATATATATATATATATATCGTTTAGTAATATGTCTTCCAATTCTATTAAATTTTTTTAACATGTGTATTAAACAATTCATACAATACCTGAATAAAACTAAGAAAAATGTATTCAAACATAATGGTTCGTTACTAGAAAATTACATTAATCCATTAATTATATACCATTGATGATTACATTCATTAAAAGTGTATAAATTTAAAATGGAAGAAATTATAATGGAATAATATTTTTAAAATAAGGAAATTACTACTATCATTTTCACACATTTAATGAACCTTTAGTATAATTAATCCTATAATGATAAAAAATCTCACAATAGGAAAATGAATTATGTAAATTCTAAAATGAAAAATATAAAAATGGGATTTTTTTTATTTGATAATTTATAATGTAATTAATTTATAGGATGTAATAGGGGTAATATAGCTATTATATGACCACTATAAAATTACATATGATCATTGGATACAATACTTGTGAAAATTATTCATGTTTGGATATACCAATATATAGTCATTAAACATAATTTTTATTTAAATGATAAAATAAAAATTTTCATTAAAAATAATTTATTTTAATAATAATAGTTTTTAATACCATTAATTTTTTTAATTCATTTTAATGATCAACAAATTTTAAGTGTTGAGAGGGTACCCAAAAAATTACTTAATTTGACTCAATTAGGGATGGTAAAAATTTCTAAGAAAACTATTCATTATTAACAAATTAAATCCAAAAAATACTCTAGATTATCTAATATATATTTCCCTATGTATCATCATAAATATAACCCTTAAAAAATGATTCCAACTTATCTAATGTATTCATGGAATCAAAATATTGTTTTTACCCACAATAAATCCTTAAATTAATATTTAAGAGTCTTTCCATTAATCTTGTTTTGGATTGACGTAACCATTGAGAACTCTTCAAAACATACTTTCATAGTATTTCAAGTGATTATCATTAATATGGAATTAATTTTATCTCATTTCCTCCTTACAGTGAATAAGGAAGTCCAATTTATCCTTTCCTCCCCCATACATTCACTCTTAGGGATATTTCTACCCAAATAATTTGTGAAAGATATCTCTATATAGTCTAGTAAAAATCCTCAAATATTTTGTTTCTATGCATTATTTATTTAATGTTGATTTGTGTTTTCTTGTTATTTCGGTTGTAGTTTTTCTTGCATTAGACTTCATGTTATTTATTTACATTATATGTCTGTGTTGGAATGATTTCATCAATAAGTGCATCCACCTGAGGTTTGTTAATTCTAAATTAGTGTGGGGATCAACATAGACCTCACAACACATAGATCCAAATCCATTACATAGTGAAATTGTCTTCATGTGTTTGGGTAGTTTATAGTAGTCCTTGCATTACCTTGTCATATTTTCTTTTTAAAATATAATCCCTTGAGATAGGGCCTACTTTAATCCCATGATTATTAACTAAATGAATTAAAATTTAGTATGTTTTTGATCTGAAATTATTAATTGTCATATTGGTTGGAACCAACTTCTTTAGATTCTTCTCAGGATTCCTTGGCCCCACTATCATGGAAAACCATCCTACTTTTTTAAAGATTCATGGATGTATTTGTTTCCTTTATCAATTTTGGAAATACATCTTTCTAACCATTATTATTATTATCTTCAAATAGTGAGGTATATAATAGAATTAATAGATACAAACTCTATGGGTAATCTTACATCATATTGGAATGTAACTATTTTTATCACATATTTATATTAATCATTCAAATTTTTAAGTGTTGATGTTAATAAAATTTATAGGTAAAATTTAAGGATATATTTTTAATGTAAATAAATAATGTCTAAAAATTATTTATTAATAATAAATTATAATAATTTACTTATTCATATCCACAAAAAAATGGTTTATTTAAAAATATTATTATATTATATATTTTATGTTTGTTTTTAAAAATAAAATTTATAATTTTAGAATTATAAAATAAAATTAATATATTATTTTTGTACAAAAAGATATGAATTATTATTCATTAAATGATAAATAAATTTTAACAAATACGAATAAATGTATTTCAATAAGTAAAAATATATTTTTCTAAAATATATTTTTATCATTCATGTAATTTTATTATGAAAAAATAAATATATAAATATCTATTATTGATTCAATAAAAAATAACTATTAAAATAAATTAATATTCTTTAACAGTCATTTATTTATTATTAGATTAATTTAAATATGGAAAATAACACTTAATTTCTTCAAATTCACGATTCAGAAAAATAATTCCCTTATAGTTAAATATTTAAAGTAAAATTAATCCATCACATATTTATAATGTTAATTAGATTATTAGAAGTCAAATTTTTTGGATCATATTATGTAAATTAGGTTATAAGGGCCATATTATATATTTACTAATATAATAACTACCATGGAAAATATTTAAACATTTTAAATATGATAAAAAAATGTAAATTATAGTGGATAAATTTTTTGATAAATAAAATGATATAAATATATATTGAATAAATTATTAGGTTTATATTACACCTCATAATGTTTCACTATCAGTTCCTTATAATACCCACCTAAATCTTATTTTATTCGATTTTTTTATATAAAGATGATAAAGAAGCTTGAAAATTGATTATATAATCATTAAACAAGATAGCAAGTTGGAATTTTACATTTTCCCCTAGTAAGGAGCGGGACTACGTCACTAGGAATGGTTTTGATATGTATGTCCCTCTCTTCTAACACCGCTTTGTTTAAAAGTCCATCCTCAATGTAGATCTCCACCCTAAAGGTATGAGTGATGAAGTATATAAGAAAAGAAATTTTGTCAACACAATTTATCCATTTACCTTCGAGCTTCCATGCCAATATTGTTTGTCCAGATTTAAGGGCATGAATAAGAGTGGCCAAGTCACACACGAACCAAATGTAGTTCCTATGTCGTTCGAAAGCTAAATCCACTACTCTAATTGAGTTCCATCATTTCACCTTCCAGAGTAGTGTTGTTCCCAAATGGGCCATAATTGCATTCCACAACCACACCATGCTGATTCCTAAGGATAACCCAATATCTGGATGGCCCAGGGTTACCCTTGGATTCTCCATCCATGTTACATTTCAACCAGAAATTGAAGGGGTAAATCCACATCTCCTCTCTCATGGACCTTGGTTTGGAGTAGAAAAACACAAACTTTAATCTTCTAAGAATCATGAACTCCCTGACTGAGCTATTACAATGATTCTTAATCTAAGAGATCGTATTTTGAGAGTCCACCAGGATGCCTTTAAATGCATTGGATTAATTGAACCACGATTGGCGATGAATAGTGCTTTGCGGGTCTTCCACATTACATAAATCAGTTCAGAACAAGGAACCTAAAGCATCGCATTATGCTGTTTATATTGATGATAATTAAGTAGGTGTTGTATGTATTGTATATCTGAAGAATAATTGGGGGAATCTAGGTCAAAAATGCTAAGTACTGCATTCCACAGAGAAGAGGTTGTGTTGCAGGACAAGAACAAGTGGTCGATGTCCTCTCATTGCTGACCACAAAGCACACACCTTGATCCAAAAGAAATCCCTACCATTTGAATGTTCACTTCCATTGGGATTTTGTTCTGATTAAGCATTTATATGAATGAAAATCTGGATGGTAGCATCCAGTTTCTGTTGAGATAACCAATCCAATTTACCTCACACTTCAATAGGTAATTGTAGAAGCTTTTTGAGTTAAGAAGGCCAGCTTGGGACCCTTCTCATAGCAGTATATATTCATAATGGATAATGTCATAGCTATCAATCATTGAGATGATTTCATCTAGAATATCCTCTCTATCTCGTAGTTGTGATTCAATATTTACCCTTCACATAACAATAGATTCTAAAAAATGTACCATATTTTCACCTATGAAAGGATATCTCCTCCACCATCTAAATAAAAACCCTATCTTATGGTTTCACTTAAAAAACTACACATCTTAACTATCCTAATGTCCTCTCCTACATAATGCTTCCTTTTTTTACAATAAGGATGCCTATGTACTTCAATCTGGGGGATAATGTTTTGAAAAGGAGTGACTTGATCAAATTAATTATTATTTCCTTTCTCAACTCTATCAATGGTCATTTTATCATTAATATTCATTTGAATCCCCAGTGTCACTACTAATTTTTTATTATCTATTTTTAATTTACTTTTTAATGTTTTTGAATTTTGGGAGGAATTTTTTTAAATTTTAATGTTTCCTCTCAATTTTATGTTTACCTCAGGGTTATGAGAAACAATTTGAGACCACAATTTATAATTTCATTGTATTTTATATTTTTTTAATAACATGGTCATGTTTTATGAAATCATTTAGTTAAACCATTGAGTTCAATGGTAATTCCTCTTTAACATGCTTGGTTGGTGCATAGTTTGGTAAATCGTGCAACCCAAACCCTAAGGCCTACCCAATTCACATAAAACATTTGTTGGAATCACCTGTTCTGATAATCCTAAATCATGATTAAATATTGATCATTATATATTAATCTAGTTACTAATGTTTTTAATCTACATTTATAATTATCTTATCCTGAACAAAGTACACTCTTAAGTCTCATGACCTTGATGCATCATCTTACTGTTTACAATTATCTATATGTATGTTCACTATTAAAGGATAATGGTTAGAGCCTTCTATTCAAGGTCACCATTATATCTCATTGATACCTGACGTCACTGATCCTAGAAGCTTACTATTGAAGTTCTATTGTCACTAATATAGGATACTGGTACATGGTTACTGTCACATGGTCGCTGCTGTGACAAGGCTTCTATTAGATGTTCACTATCATAATCTTTCTCAATTCTTATGTTGAAGACCTCATTGTTCAATTATACAGTTGGACATCTCTGTTGTAATAAATCTACTACTAGACAACTCCTACTAACGAGATAACTGATTGTTGTTCAAAGCCTACTGATGGACATACTCCACTGTTTATGACATTATCTGTTTAGATAAGTCTACCATTACAAGACATCAGCTGACACAAAGTCTACCATTACAAGCCTAAAGACAAAGATCCTACCGATGAAGTCCACAGTTGGAAAGACTACCATTGAAGTCTACCATGTGACATGCATCTACTACCATTCTAATGATATTCTATTCTTTTCTTTAACAATTTTATTAATACTATTATAACGGTCATGTCTGGAAAAATTAATGCACCTGACATTATTTAATGTTATTTGAAGTCATATCAGGAGAAAGTACAATGTACGAGGAAGACCACACATGGTTGAAGCATTTTCCAATCGGCCCCTCCTAAACCAAGTGGAAAAAAGCACAGCTGGAAAAGCATAAATATATATGTGAAGAGACAGACATGAAGAGAGAGATAAACATAGAGATATATATACCAAGTAGACACAGAAACAAAAGACAAGTGTGGACATATTGAATATACATGGAACACTCGTAAGATAGAAACATACACAAGAAAGAAGAACTCTCAAGCACGTATTCTGAAGAACACATAGATTCATGAATATCTATTGAAAGAATCTTTTTAAATGTGTTGTGGTGTGATTAAAAGAGCTTAAATCCCAAGAAGTTGATCATCTCTACTACTAGATGTTAGAACCTGAAAGTTTCAACACTCTGTTTTGGAGTCAACTTCTAGAGAAGGACCAAAACATCATTACCTTCATTTACCAAGTTCAGAGCTGATCTGTCAACACAATAGAGCATTTTAAACTCATCATTACTATATTTAGCTCTATTGTGTTTAAATATTTTACATTTGTGAGCAGTGTGTATGTGTTACACAAAATGAATCTTTTTCTTGAATTGAGGGATACTAAAAATCCCCATAACAAACTCTCTTTACATTTTTTCCCACACATAACTGTGGAAGAATCCCAGTGTGGCTTGGTAGTTTTTTTCCCACGTTGAACTATGGTGGAGGTGAAAAAACCTAGATAGTTTGTGAAAAATGTTGTAAAGACCAATACAGGTTGTGTATCATTTTTTTAATAAAATTTCATGGTGGAAGGTGATCACAAAGTGGAGAGGACTAGGTCTTTACATAAGATTGAACCTCTTGTTTAATTTGTTATGTTCCTCTTTCACTAAACTGTTTTATTCTTATCCGTTGTGCTTATATTTTCAAAGACATAAATCTGTTTTTTACATTCACTCTGATAGTTAGTTCTGGTTATTGTGTATATCTAATTTTTTAGTAAAATTGTTTCAAAGGCCGAATTAGTTCTCATAATGATTCAACTGAGGAGTAGTCAACCATTGAGAAACCGGTAGGACAAAAAGTCACTTATATCTCTATAGCCTTAATTTACTGTTCCATTTTAATTTGAGTGATTTTAATCCTGATAGTTTTTAACCGAAATTTTATTTGGTTCACAATTCACCACCCCCCTCTTGAGTATCCACTCCGACCAACATTTTGTATCATAGGTATTCATTTTTATATACAATGTTTTCAAACCCACTGTTTTTTCAAACTGTGATTTTAGTTTTACCTTAAAGATCATAAATTTCTGTTAGTTCTAAATTTTATCCCTTTAATATATTTTCTAAAATATAGTTATGGAAAATAGATTAGAAGGTGCTGCTACTAACAGTCCACCTTTCTTTATTGGTGTGAATTATGCTAAATTGAAAATTAAAATGATGATTCATTTGGAATGTATTGGTTTTGATATTTGGTCCGCTATAGAATGAGAATATGAGACCCCCAAAACAGCTAGATCTAACTAGAATGATACTACAAAGTCTGACTATAACAATAACTATAAAGCTATGAATGACCTTTACTACTCTTTAGAATATTTGGAATTTAACAGAATTTATGCATGTAAAACAGCTCATGAAATCTGGGACACCTTGGTTGTTTCTCATGAAGGAACAACCAACATGAAGGAAATGAGATTAAATACATATACTATTAAATTTGATAATTTTATAATGAGACCTAATGAACCCATTTCTGACATGTACCTTAGGTTTATTGAAATTTTCACCACCATGAGTTCACTGGGAAAAGTTGTTCTATAGAAGGAGTAGATCATGAGAATATTGAGATGTTTTCTAGACAAATGGAGAGTCACTTCTGTGTCTATCCGAGAGTCATGTGACATCAGCAAACTACCTGCTAAGGAGTTGATTGGTGAACTAATGATGTATGAATAAGATCTGATGGTGAAAAAAGAAGAAGATAATGGACCTAAAAGAAAATATGTTGTATTCAAGTCTACTACTTCAAAGAGCATATACAAGGAGAAAATACATGTACCTACAGAAGGTTCAACTAGTGAAAATTCAGATTCAGATAGTGATGAAGAAATAGCTCAAATATCCAGGAGATTTAAGATGTTCTATAGGAAGATGATGTTTTTCAAAAAACCAATCTACAAGGGTAAGTATGATCAACAAGGTAAGTATAAGAAGGATTGGAAGAAATCTGATTATTAGGATGATATGGACTTCTCTAAATGCTAGAATAAAGGAAACATCAAGGCTGGCTGTCTGTAGCTAAAATTCAAAATGAAATATGATTATAAGGACAAGAAGTACAAGAAATACATTAAATCAACCTGGAGTGCTTCAGAAGACATCACAAGTGAATCAGAATCTACTGATTCTGAAACGAATCATGCCAACATGTGCTTCATGACTAACATATCTGAGGTATATGTTTCCCCTATTCTAAATAATTATTATTCTGGAAAAAATAGTAATCAGATAATGATTAAAATATGTGTAAGGATGAACTATTTGATTATTACAATATGCAGGATGATACATGAAATGAACTAAAAGATAAATATAAATCTTTGAATAAACGACATGCCTTGACTAGTAATATGAAAACAAATATAAGTGTAGAAAATTAAAATAATGCTCAATTGTTGAAATAGAAAACTCCGCTCAAATTATCAAATGAAAAATTAAGAAAGGATATTGAGAATATCACTGCTGGTAGGGATACCTTGACACAGTTTCTAGGAAAACAAATTGCTCCAAAATATACAACTTGTCTTGGATATCAGCCTGGACAGAAACAAATTAGTATAACCAAATTTGTTCCAAATCTAGATAGTTCACTGCTAATTCTGGATTATCTTTTGAGAAACAATTTTCTAAAGGACAGAACAATGTATTTATGTCTCAAAATATGTTTTTTGATTATATATAACCTATAAATAAAATATTGGTTCCTAAATATTTATTGGATAACCTTTCTGGACCCAAGAATATCTGGGTTCCAAAATTATCCCATGTTTAAACTATTTTTTAGGGAAATTTCTTAATGGGTTTCTGTAATACCCTATAGTACATGCACAATCGATTTTAAATACATATGACATGATACTTTTCTTTCTTCAAGAGTGTAATTAAACTTGACAGGTGGTATGTCAGCTTTGGTGACAATGCAAAAGGAAAAATCATGGGCTTTGGCCAGATTGGTAACCCGGATAAAATATTGATCTCTAAAGTACTTTTTTGATGGATTAAAATATAATTTCCTTAGAATATAATAGTTATGTGACGGTGGATTTAATGTTAAATTTAAAAATGACTCATGCAATGTTTTTATTTCAAAAAATGACTTAGTTTTAACTACATGTATAAATGAGAATGTATATGCTGTTGATTTAAACTCCTTAGCCAAAAAAATGATTCCTTCCTAAATGATTTTCATGTCTTGGTTATGGCATAGAATTTTATGACACTGTAATGTGCACTCACTTAAGAAGCAATATAATAAATATTTAGTTAGAGACATACCTAAATTAGAATCCTGAATTGATAAAGTGTGTAATCCCTGTCAAAAGGGAAACCAACATAATGTTTCATTCAAACCAAAGAAAGAAGTCTCAACTTTGCAACCACTTCAGTTGGTTCACACAGATTTATTTAGACCATCAAGAGTTTCATGTTTAAATGGGATTAAATATGTTTATGTTCTTGTAGTTGAATTTTCTAGGTATACTTGGGTATACTTTCTAGCTCACAAAAGTGAATCTTGTTCCTATTTTGTCAAATATTCCAAGTCTGTGGAAAACCTTAGTGGACATAAGATTAAGACCCTGAGAAGTGATCATGGCCGAGAGTTTGAGAATCATGAGTTTGAATCTTACTTCTCACACAATGGCTATAATAAAAACTCTTCTGCACTAGTACACCTCAACAAAATGGTGTTGTAGAATGGAGAAATAGGTCCCTTTAATGAATTTCAAGGACTATTCTTAATAAGTATGACATACCTATTTATTGTATGGATGAAGCTGTGAATAAAGCATGTTACGTTATCAATAGTGTTTTATTTAGACCTATTCTAAAAAATAATCCTTATGAACTGTGGAACAATAGGGAGACTAAGGTTAACTATTTTAGAGTTTTTGGTTGAAAAGTTTTTATTCATAATAGTAAAAATAATCTTGACAAATTTTCTC
This sequence comes from Viscum album, assembly GCA_963277665.1. Taxonomy (NCBI): domain Eukaryota; kingdom Viridiplantae; phylum Streptophyta; class Magnoliopsida; order Santalales; family Viscaceae; genus Viscum; species Viscum album. Next base: position 1,442,556,953 of record OY728155.1, on the reverse strand, counting down.
CCAAAAGTGATGATGGAATTTTTCATGGGTTACTCTATTTCAAGTATAGCCAATAGATTGTTCAATAAAAAAACCAAATGTGTGGAAGAATCAGTTCATATCAAATTCGATGAGACTGATCCACATGAGCCTAAAACCTCTCTTGAACATCTGGAGGATGATTTTTAAAATCTGAACCTTAATGATATAAATAATGAATCCCCTGTAATAGTATCCAGTTCTGGAAATTTTCCAAAATACGCACCTGCTGAACTTGAACCAATAGACAATAATGAAAAATATTGGTCAACCCTTCCTAGAGGTATTAGGCCTCTCATGAATCATCCTCTAGATGTTGTTGTAGGCGATTTAAATAGAGGAACACAAACTAGAGCTTCTCTTAGAAACCAGGTTGACATCAAGATTTTCATTCACATCTTGAACCCAAAAATATTAATTATTCTAGCAATGATGAATTTTGGGTAATGTCTATACAAGAAGAACTAAATCTGTTTGAAAGAAACAATGTTTGGGAGTTAGTGGAAAGACCTAAAGACACTTTGACCATAGGAACTAAATGGGTGTTTAGGACCAAAATAGATGAGTCTGGGAATATCGTTAGAAATAAGGCCAGATTAGTTTCACAAGGATATAGTCAAGAGGAAGGAATAGACTGTGAGGAGACCTTTGAACCTGAAGCTATACTAGCAGCCATTAGGATACTACATTCCCATGCATCTCATCTGAATTTCAAACATTATCAAATGGATGTTAAAAGTGAATTTCTAAATGGGTACATAGTCGAGGATCTATTTGTTGAACAACCACCTAATTTTACAAATCCCCATTTTCCAATCATGTTTTTAAACTATCTAATGTTTTATATGGCTTAAAACAAGCTCCATGAGCATGGTATAATAGGCTCATGTCTTTTCTTATTTCAAAAGGTTTTACCAAAGGGATAGATGACCCTACTCTTTTCATTAAATGGATTTCTAATGATATTTTGATAGAACAAATTTATGTGGTTGATATTATTTTTGGATCTTCTAAAAAATCAATATGTGTTTATTTTTCAATAATGATGCAAAATGAGTTTGAAATGAGTTTAATGGGAGAACACAAATTTTTTCATGGATTTCAGATCATTCAAAATAAAAATGGAATTGTTTTGAATCAAAGTAAATATATTAAGGATATTTTAAAACGTTTTTCTTTGGATGGTAGTAAAGGTAGTGAAACTCTTATGAGTACCACTTGTAAGTTGGATGCTGATGAAACTGGAGAACCGGTTGATCAAACCAACTATAGAGATAAGATATAATGTCTAATATATCTAACAGATAGTAGACCCGATATCATGTCCAGTATATTCATGTGTGCTCGCTTTCAAGACAATCCAAAAGATTCTCATTTAACTGCTGTTAAAAGGATTTTTAAATATCACAAACATACTCCCAACAAAGGATTATTTTATCCAAAAGGACAATCATTTGACCTGTTGAGTTATTATGATGCTGAATTTTCCGGCTGCAAGTTATGTAGAAAAGAACCTTTGGGACATGTCACATTTTTGGCAAGTCACTAATATCTTGGTGTAGTAAGAAGCAGAATTATGTTGCATTATCTACTATCGAAGCTGTGTACATAGCTGCTGGTAGTTTTTGTGCTCAAATTCTGTGGATGAAACACACTTTACTTGACTATGGATATCATTTCAAACATGTCTCTATAATGTGTGACAATACAAGTGCTATTAACATTTCCAAAAATGCAGTATCTCAATGCTTGGACAATGTATATTGATGTGAAACATCACTTTTTGAGGGATCATTATCAAAAGGGTGATATCACTCTTGAATTCATTGGCACTGAACAACAATTGGATGATATATTCACAATGAATTTGAATTATGAGAGGTTAAATTACATCAAACATGATTTAGGTATGATTAATTTCAGAATAGGAGTCCTCACAGTAAGACCTCACAGATAGACCTCACAGTCAGACCTCACAGATAGAACTCATAGTTGGACCTCATAGACGGACCTCATAGTCGGACCTCATGGTTGGACCTCACGGTTGGACCTCATGGTTGGACCTCATGGTTGGACCTCATAGTTAGACCTCATAGTTTGACCACACAATTGGACCTTACTGTTTAACCTCACCATTTCCCCTCACCGGTGTAACTCATTGGTACATCTCACTATTGGATACCTTGCTATTTGTTATTATTTTTATGGTAATTCGAACAGTTTTTATTCCTATTTTTATTTCTATATTATTTTATTTTAATCCCTAAATGATAAAACCAAAGGCAATGAACATATCTCAGCCCAACTTCTTCTCTCAATCTCGAAACTTGCTCTTAAAATTCCTTAAACCTGACCCTTCATTTGAACCATCAAACCTTCTACAATCTCTATGGCCAGAACCAAGGGACCCCCGACTGTCAATGAGGATGCGCCAAGGCCAAATAGGACTCGAGCTCAATGCAGTGGAACCAGTAATACCCCTATGAGACTGGTAAACCCGCATCTGAACAAGAGATATATCATTGCTGAGAAGGAGTTAAATGAAGAATGGCTACTGTCGAGCAAGTCATTAGTGCTGAAAGCAGTAGATGCCCACGGGTGGATCAAATGTTTTTCCAATAACAATGGACCACAATAAATGAATCTTTTGAAAGTGTTCAATGAATATTTGATGTTCAAAGAGGATGATGATGTGAAGAAGCTAATATCCATAGTCAATGGCAACGATGTCTATTTCTCATCTACTGAGTGGGCTGCCTTTTTGAGAGTTCCTCATGAAAGCATATATGATTACTACTATGGAGTAGCTCCTCCGGACATTGTTGTTTTTGAATATGAAAAATCTCTGTAAGAACTGATAGGAGATAGAAAATAAATGACGATTATTGCAGCTAAGATGAATGGAGAAGATAAGATTTTATTCAAATTTATTCAGCATTTAATTAGTCTGAGGAGAGGAGACTTTGTAGTACTGAAGTACTAGGACATATTCTTGATGTACATACTAAAGCATGGATAGAATATTATTCTATGTAGGTTACAGATGGAACAATTGGAAGATATGACTAAGGCAAGCTCAAATTCCTATGCACTATTCCATGCAATGATTATTTTAGTAATTATATAGCTAATGGGTGTGGCTGGAATAAAGAAGAGATGATAGTGGCTAAGAAAAATGTTTGTATCTACAAGGTTATTTTAAAGTTCATGAAGATTAGCTGGAATCCCTAGAAGAAGGAATGTGTGAATGATAAAGGAACGGTATATGAAAAGTTTGACCCCACTACTCATCCAACTAGGACAAAAGACCTGAGAGATCCAGGCCTAGAGCCTGATGAGCCATAATCGGATTATTAAGATGAGGAGGAGGATGGAGGAGCTATGGAAATTGAAAGAGAGAACACCCCCATTAATTATGGGAGTGATCCTAATTTTCCTAACAGTCCTCTATGTATAGTCGCTTTTAGAGAATCTATACCTCCAAAAGAACTGCCAAGAAGAGAGACTGTTCTGAAGGACAGTGATACTGAGACCATTGCAGAAGAAGAAGCTTATCATAATATTTTCAAGGACACCTATGAAGAGGTTGAGGCTACTGAGTCAGATCATTTTTCATAGGAGGAAAAGGAAGCTAGTGATAAATATTAAGGTAAGGAGGCTGTTACGGAAGCTGATGATGAGAATAATGAAGAAGAAGAGCTTAGTTTGAGCCGTCTGATAGATAATAAAGAAATGTTAGTGTCTAGTCAGGAAGCAGTAGTGGCTTCCACTACCATTGATATGGAATTAATTGATGACTCAGATAAGGATAAGACTCACCATACTGCTGAACCAATAGGGCAAACTATTGCTGAATCAGCTGGAGTTGCAGAGGAGGTTGTGGAGTTACATAGAGTTGAACAGATACAAGAGATTCCTCAGGAGAGAGCTCTATGTGAGGGAGAGCATTGTGGTTTAGTTTTTGTGTTTTATGACATCGAAGGTTGGTCATCATATCTAGGGTACATGGTACATAGACTCAATTATAGAGACTCTGATGAGGAAGACCGTCCCTAAAGGGATTCTGTTATCCTACCTGAAAGGGTTCCAGTAGTTATGGATAACAATTTGGCAACCAAGGCAGACCTTGAGTCCCTAAAGCCTGTAATAAAAGTGGCCGTGAGAGAATCATTGGCAGATTTGAAGAAATTCATCGTAGAAGAGATGAGGAGTGTGGATAAATCCTTGGAGCGATCTCTGGGATGTGTATTTTCTAGTCCAGTAAAAGAAATGATGAATGAAGTTAAAGTGTGCCATACTAAAATTGAAAGCTGGACATGAGCTGTGGTTTCTCTGAGACAATCAGTTGCTTCATTGACTACCTTGACAAGTTTCAAAACCCAATTGAATGCTGAGATTCGTTATATCAATGAAGTAGTCAAGAAGTTTGTGGATGTTTTTGAGGCATTTATGAAATCAGTCAAAGAACATATGAATAGTCGGGATGTACTTGTTCAAAAGGTGATCGGTAACTTGACTCAGTCTTTCAATGAGACAGTTTCTTTCTCTATCAAACCCCTTCCCTAATCTAGCAACATTGTGACCAATGACTAGATCATAAATGTGATCTAGGAAGATAATGCTCAGTCCTGTACCAGTGGAACCTCTGATTCTCAGGATATTTCTACCACTAGGGAAGTCAACAGTTTTTTTCGTGAACACTTGCGTGCAACTACTTCTTCTATGGAGGCCATTAAGAATAATGTAGATTCTTACATTTATAAGGTCTATACCAAGATTAAAATGACCAACCATTTCAATATATTGATAGAGAATATAAAGCTTCCTCAAGTGACTCAGGCATTCAAGGAGCAGGTCAGAAAACTGAGAGAACTGACCCCTGCATTGGATATGTTATTGGAGAATAAAGATGATTTTTTATCTACTATGGAAAGAGGAGGAAGCATTATTATAGATTTCAGAAACCTTCTTCTAACCTTTCTCAATGTGGACTGCACCCCTGTCATCATCTCTCCTGCCTTACCTGCATCTCAACCCAGTGTTTCTTCCATGATGTCTCCTACTGAAGCAATCATAAGCCTTACTCCACTGTTACCTTAGCGAGGTACCCACTATTGACCCACAAGAGCTTCTGTTTCTGCCCCTCCATTCATTCCTATAGAAATTCCAAAACAAACTTCTCCACCAGCTCATCCTCCATCTTCTTCATCCAAATGGAAATACCCCTTACCTATGGATGATGTGGATTGAGTTTGTTTATGTCTTTTGATTGGGACTATGTATTTTTTTGGTTCATGTACTGAACTGTTTATTAATACAAGCTTTCTCTGTTCTCTATCATTTTAATTTCTTTTTCTTATGCACAAAGGTGGATAAATATTGTGCTAATTCTAGACTCTTCATATGATTGGGGAGAAATGTGCTAATATACTACTATAATTCTTGGTTGAATCCTATCTTCCTTTATCTTTGATGCCATGTTCCAATATTTTACAGATTTCCACTCTTATTAATCTCTGATACTTGAGGCATGTTATGAACATCGTTTAATAACTGTACTATATATGACATCTATATTTAACACATACTGGCATAATTTATTATTATCAAAAAGGGGGAGAATTTTGGACTCACCTATTTTGATAATCCCAAATAATGTTTAAATATTAACATGATATATTATGTCAGTTATTAATATTTTTAATCTACATTTATAATTATCTAATCCTGAAAAATAAATACTCTTAATTCTCATGAACTTGCTGCATCAGCTTATTGTTTACATTTATCTAAATTTATGTTCACTGTTAAAGGCTACTGGTAAGATCCTTCTGTTCAAGGACACCATTATTTCTCACTATTACACAAAGTCACAGATCCTTGAAGGCTACTATTGAAGATATACTATCACTAATATAAGATACTGGTATAAGGTTACTATCATAAGGTCACTACTGTGACAAGGCTTCTGTTAGATGTTCACTGTCAGACTCTTTCTCAAGTCTTCTATTGAGAACCTCACTATTGAAGACTATAGTTGGATATGTCTACTGTTAAAAAGCTACTTCTAGACAACTCCTACTGTCGACATAGTCGACTATTGTTCAAAGCCTACTGATGGAAATACTCCACCATTAATTACATTATCTGTTGAGATAAGTCTCCCATTACAAGAAATACACTGACACAATGTCTACAGTTAGAAGCCAACAGAAAAAGATCATACCGATGAAGTGCACATTTGGAAACACTACCATTGATGTATACCATGTGACATGCATCTGCTACCAGTCTAATGATATTCTATTCATTTCTTTACCAATTTTATTAATACTATTATAACGGTCAATTCTGGACAAATTAATGCACCTGAAATTATTTAATGTTATTTTCAGTCATATCAGGAGACAGTACGATGTACGAAGAAGACCACACGTGGTTCAAATATTTTTCTGTCCACCCCTGCTGAACGAAATGAAAAAAAGCTCAGCTGGAAAAGAAAATATATATATGTGTGTGAAGAGATAGACATGAAGAGAGATATCAACACAGATATATATATACCAAGTATACAAAAAATAAAAATACAAGTGTGGAAATATTGAATATACACGGAACACTCATAAGAGAGAAAAATACACAAGAAAGAAGAACACTCAAAAACATATTCTGAAGAACACAGAGCTTCATGAATATCTATTGAAATAATATTTTTCAAGGTGTAGTGGTGTGCTGTGAAGAGATTAAATCCCAAGAAGATGATCATATATACATCTAGAAGTCATAACCTGAAAGTTGCGACACTTTGTTTTGGAGTCTACTTCCAAAGGACCAAAACATAATTACCATCATTCAATGTGTTCAGAGATGATCTGCCAACACAACAAACCATTTTAAACTCCTCCTTACTATCATTATCTCAACTATGTTTAAATATTTTACATTTGTGAGTAGTGTATATGTGTTACACACACCGAATCTTGTGCTTGAACGGAGGGATACTGAAAATCCCCATACCAAGCTCTCTTTAAATTTGTTTCCCATGAATAACTGTGAAAGTAGCCCAGTCTGGCTGGGATGTTTATTTTCCCACATAGAACCATGGTAGAGGTTGCAAATCCTGGACAGTTTGTGATAACTGTTGTAATTCCTGATACAGGCTGTGTATCATTTTTTTTAATAAAATTGATTGGTGGAAGGTGATCACCAATTAGAGAGGACTAGGTCTTGAATTAAGATTGAACCTCTTGTTTAATTTGTTGTGTTCCTCTTTCACTACTCTATTTTATTCTTATCCACTGTGCTCATATTTTCAAAGACAGAAATCCGTTTTTACTTTCACTCCGATAGTTAGTTCAGGTTAGCGTGTATATCAGATTTGTTTAGTAAACTTATTTCAGAAGTCGATTTAGTTCTCATACTGAATTAACTGAGGATTAATAAACCTTTGAGAAACCGGTTAAAAAATAAGTCACTTATATGTCTACTTCCTTAATTGATTGGGCCGATTTAATTTGCGTGATTTTAATCCGAAAAGTTTTTCATAGAAATTTTAATTGGAACTTAATTTACCCCCCTCTTGAGTATCCACTCTGACTAACAAAATTGAAATTTCCATGATTCTCCAACATTATTTACCTACCCCCATTATGTGTTGAAGGTTTTCTAGACCACAAGTGGATTTATTATCCCTTTCTATTTTCTTCCATGTATGTTTTCCACCACATCCAAGAGAATCATCAATGTAATCTAGACCTATCATCTATTATCTTGTCCACCTCTCTTCCCATGGTTGTTTAAATTCAATATTTTTTCTCCATAAGAACCCAAATAACTATGTGTTTGGATATACTATATGGTTTCATATAATATTGTCGTTTTTTGTATCATTTGTCCAATAATGTGTATTCTTTTGCAAGAATAGTTGTTCACTGCTGAAGGTGACACACTACATCATGGTGTTTATATGGTTTACATTTTATTGACGTAAGGGTATATGTGTTATACTATTATTTTTAAATTAATGTGTTTCATGAGGTTCATTATTTATTAATTATTATATTATAATTATATATTTAGGTTGTGAAGAATTTATAAATTTTTTTCAAGATCTTTATCATTATCATAATTGGATTACGTGGAAATCAATGGTTTTCATGTGATAAGAACTTTAGTAAATTATAATCGGTCTCTTTAAATAGTTTAAATGGAAAATTTAATGATCTATCCTTTTTATAGAATTTAAATGAACACAATTTTTTTATTAAAATGGGTGTTATCATTTTAATATTTTATAATTGAGGATTTAAAAGAGTTGTTACAATGGAATGGAAATAAAATTACCCCTCTGGGTTGTTTTTTTTCTTAATACCCATTTGAAACCTTAAAATGAAATTTGGTTGATTTTTTCGTGACCCTCTTCGAATATAATGATTTGTTTGTTCCCATTAAGGGATTATATCTACTATATTATATTTCAATGATATGAATTTGGGATGTTCTATGTGACGTAATTAGAGGAAATGGATTTTTATTTTTTATGCAATGATTATTTCTTGTATTTACTTTCACTCGTCTCCACCTAGTCTCGGGGATGGGAACCCATGATTCTATGATGTAAATTTTGATTCATGTTACACTATTTAGCTCAATCACTAAATATTTATCCCTATTTAATGAGGGTTAGGGTACAATAATTCCCATATTGAGACTGGAGTGGGTACTCATGTTTGATTATGCTTTGGATGGGATATAACAAACTTTGATATATAAATCAATGTTATTGTGTTTTTAATATTATCACACATTAGTTCCTTCGGTTTATCCAATGTAACGAATTCCAAAATTGATGGTCTCATGAAAGGGGTTTCCATTTCATGTTGTTGGTATCCAAATATTCTTATATTCATTAGGAAACCATGTTATTATTATTTATAATTTTCTCATTTAGTATAATGGTGTCCATTATTTATGTACATTCAGTCTTCTATTTGGGGATTTCCTTATTGGAAATGTTTCGTAACAGTTTTCTTTGAAAAAAAATTAAAATGTTTTGAAAATGGTTTGGTGTTGATGTTGTGAAAAATCAAAATATTAATTTTTTTGGGATTTAAAAACGTTTTCATATTCATAATTTGTTTATTATATATAAATACTATTTTATGGTTTTATTTAATATAGTCATTTTAAAAAATATATACCTATTTTTATATTTTATTTTCGACTACAATTTTGTTACTATTCAATGAATGGTATTGCATTGATTTGTTGGTGATATACTATTGGTCATGTTCTATCACATACTACAAATAAAATTTATTCTATTTTCCATATATTAATACATTTATATAGATTAAATGTTAAAAACAATTTCTTTTTAAGACTCTCTTGGGTTATTTCTTGTGAGTTTTGATATGAATAGTTGTTTTTGGTCACACAAAGTAGTTCTTATAGGATTTTTCTTATAAAAAATCCGTTATTTATAGAAATAACATGTTCTTTTCGATTAATATTTAAGAATAAGATATTAATTTTATGTTGTAAGGGATGCATTGTCTAATATAGTACTCAATATGAAACCATTAAATTATCAGAAATCATACATTGTAAACAACAATGAGTTATGAAAAAAATATATAATAATATTATTAAATTAAATTGTAGATAACACATAGTTTTTGTACTGGAATGAATGAACAGAACTAACAAACATACGATTATATATGTTTGTTAAATGTCTTTAAAATTATCCAATAAATTTATATGCTTAAAATAAGAATGAATCTGATTTTAAAAATAAAATACTCTTATTTTTGAAAGGTCATTTTACCACCTTTTGTAGAAGAACCCTTTTTAAATATAGTTTTTAACTTTTATATGTCATATTTGATGAATTAATCATTATATTTTGAATATAGAAAACAAATATTAAATTGGTAATTTTTTTGGTAATTTTATGTTAATGTTAAATTTTTAAATAATAGTGATAAATACAGCATTTTAATTCAAAATTCCATTTTCATATAATTTATTTATATAGTTATATTTTCTGTTTAAATCATTTTAATGTGTATATAGATTATTTATTTATCATTTAATTCAATTTTCTTCATTGGAAGTAATTTCACATTTAAATCTGATGTAAACACATGTAGATCTATTGTTAGTTTTTACTTCATAAAAAAGCTATTTGGTTTTGACAACGAGATTTAATTTTAAATTATTTTCATAGAAGTATGTGTTTTGAATTTGGAAAAATGGATTCCATATTTGTAATCAGAAGGTAAAATATTTTTAAATATGTACCTTTTATATTTAGACATTATCAATAGTAACATCATTAATAATTATATTTACCATTATTAATGGGTAAATCTAGTAAATAAGGGTCAAAAATAATATTATAATAATATTAAACTGCCATAACAGGTGTCCTAATCCTATTGGATGAGATATGTATGACCATGGTCATCCATGGGTCTATTATGGGACCCCATGGATTGAATTGGATATGAAAATGAAATATTATAAAAAATAATATCATTTAAAGAAAAATATAACATAAACATGTGTCTTTTACTAAAAAAATTATATGGGGTAATATAATTGAAATATTTGACTATAAATAGTCATTAAAAATAACCAAATATTTTTTACATCATGTCAGTTAATTTATAATTTTTATATATCATGTAAATAAATATATTTAGTACATAATCATGATGTAATGGTGACCTTATTAGTGAATGATTTAAATAACTGAGATTATAAATATTAAAATAAATTTATTTTAAACGTTTTTAATACATACTCGAATTTTATCAAATATTTTGAATTTTTTATAATTTATTTAATGAATTTTCAATAAATAATAATGTTTTTATAGATTTTTGAAAAGTCATCATATTAATTGTATACAAACTGACATAAATGAGTTTTAAAAAAAATAATATTTTATTAAATGTTATAACAATCCTAAAAATATATGATTCGGTTAAATGGATTATATTATGTTGAAAATTTCATTAATGAATAAAATGATGTTCTATTGTAATTTTATAATAACTATAGAAACCATATATTCTGAAAATTCAAGAATACATGGTAAAAGTTAATATTTTTAACTAATGGTGAATGCTAAAAGACAATGTTAATTTTTGGACCTAAACATGTCTAAAACATATTGTTTGAGAGTTTCTGGACCCAAAATAATCATATATTTTTAATAAACTACATTGGGACCAGTTTAGATAGAAAATAATTTTATAATAAAATAATATTTCAATATCTTCTTAATGTGCCCCTCCTCTCACTTATAAAACACCGCCACCTATGCCCATTTACACACACCACTCATGCCCCATGTCTCATCCAAAATCATCTAAAATATGCTCCAAATATCTCTTCCTTCCTCATAGAATAATTACCTTGGGTATAAGGGAAATAAATATTTTTTTGTCTCAAATCAAAGGTATTTACATGTTTTAGAGGTGGTGTCTTCTCTAATCTTCCATTCCATAAATTACATCTTCACTCTCTATTCTAATTTTTCTCATTGATTAAATAATAATAATATTATCTTAAATATACTAATATGATTTTATGAGAATTATTAGAAATTCACTTAAACACACATCCATCTAATGAATACAACCATATTGTTTTTGTGTACGGTGAACTACAGTCTCACAAAATGATGATTGTTCAATTTTTCCCAACCACTACCTATGGTGGCCAATATGTTGTAATTGAATTTATATATGATATATATATTATATTTATATTTTCTCAAGGATTATTTATTTTTCATTTAGATCAAACATTTATTCTTTCCTTAATGTGTAAATACAGTAATTTCCTTTGAGAAGTGCAGACTACCGCCACCTCAAAGTGATATGACTCCTTAGCAACACTGGTGGAACGTATAAAGGATATAATTAATGAAATTATTTAACATATAAAAAATATGATATTATAATTTAATGATAATAATTTTGTGTAAAATTTAGTTATAATTCCATTAAATATTTAAAAGAAACGAAATCAGTGTTCATTCTTATGTATGACATACCTTCTCCATGAATAGTGAATTCCATATCTAATCTCCAAATGTTATATAATATTCTAAACACATATATAATGGATATAAATACATATATTCTTGATATATATGATATTTAAATCAGGAATATGATTTTACAGATAATGGTATTTTGACCTAATGGATAATTAGTAATTATAACACGTTCATTTTTGAATCAAGTACCGAACTTCGACAAAAAGACTAATATGAAGTGGAATAATTATATGATTGTCATATAAAGGAGATAATTGATATAAAAATAATAACAACCGTGAATAAGGTTCTTAAGAATGTATTAATTAATGTATTAATATTATTATTCATGAAGAATAAGTAACATACATGATGAGGAAGACACAGGGTATGAGACTTCATCTCAATATCCTTTTATTAAGGCATATTTTGACTTAATAATGAATTTATATTATATAGTTCACTAAAACCATCTAATTTTAATTTCATTAAAATTGAATTATTTTTCTATGAATAATTTTACTTCCTAACAACATTAATTTTTTTTAATGTACACAACGATAATGACCTTTCCATCGTTGCATGTATTATTTGAAATTAAGCATCATTAACAAGCATTAATGTTATTAAAAGGAATATAAATACCATATACCCTTTTTACATATTTTGGTATTGAAAGTGGTTTTTATAATGAATTGATTACATAAATATCATGAAATAATATATTGTGATTTCAATGTGTTAATGTTATCTTCCCATTATTCTTGTTTTATGTGTTATGGATATGTTTAGGTTCATAATCATTGCTTAGATATACAATTGGTTACATGATAAACCAATGGAGGGTGATCTCATGATAGCTCCCCAATGCATTGGGTAATGTGAAAAAGTTACACCTTACTGTTTCTCTTATGATATTTATGGAATATATTATTATGGGTATTACAAATTTAACCTCATATGTAGCTGTGAAAACTACAATGTAATTATGTTAAATATTCCACACATTACTTATATGATTTATGATTTCTATGTGTTATTAAGAGAACTTTTTATTTGAAAGGGTTATGTTAAAATTTTTATGGATTAGGAGTGAAATGTATTATTTCATTGATTTTTATGTATTGATGGACTAATGTTTATTTTATTATTTTATAAACCATACTGAGATTTTTATGTCCATCCGATGATTTTGAAATGTTTTTAATATGGTTTATGGAAGGGTAAGAGAACAGAATAATTCATAAACATTTATATCATGAAAAAAATATATAATTTAAGGAGATTTGTTATTGTCATATTGATTAATGTAGTAAATGTTAATAAATTATAATTTTTCATATGTAAAGTTATATTAATGGCCTAATTCACTAAAACAGTACACCTAAAAAGATGGTCAATTTAGAATTCTTGAATCAATTCAAGATTATGTAATTATTAAATATGCAGCATTATAGTTGGTTTCAGTAGTCGGTTTAGATAATTTTTGGAGTTAGGATACCGTTAAATTAATATTCATAAATTATTTCTTACATTATTATAAGATTGAAATGATATAGAATTTGAGTATTACTATGTTTTTTCATCCATGATTATTTTTTTCATAGAGAAAATAGGACAACAATGCTCAGAGAAAATATTGAGGGAAATGACCAACCAAATCATCAATAGAAATGGTTAGAATTGCAATTGAATACTTTGTTGTAGTGATGGATCAGTTAAATAGAGTAATAAATGGTGGTTGTTCCTATATATGATATTTTGATATATATTAAAATTAAATAAGATCTTGAAATTCATTGAAGTGTTTCCATTCAAACACTAAAATAAATGAAACTATAAGGTAAATTATTCAACTATGAGTTTTTGTTACAATATATTTCATTCCTTGGTCATATTGTTTCTAATGATGGCATAAAAGTTGATCCTGCTAAAATGAAATTTGTTGATGAATATCCAAGACCAATAAATATAACCGAGATTTATAGTTTTCATGGTTTATCAGGTTATTAATAGAGGTTTGGTGATAATTTTTCATGTTTATCGATCCCACTAACTAAGTTATCTCGAAAAGGTGTTATGTTCATCTGGACAAAATAATGTGATGAATATTTTTAAAAATTGAATAAATGATTAGTGAATGCTCCATTATTTTCACTACCACCCTAAATTGGTGAATTTGATATCTATAGTGATCCTTTATTAAAAGGACTTGGAAGTATCCTAATACAGAATGGTCATATAGTTGCTTATGCTTCACATCAGTTGAAACCTGAAGAGTTATATTACACTACACAAGAATTGGAATTATATGATATTTTATTTTAAATAAAAATTTGGAGGTATCATTTGTATGAAGTATAGTGTAAAATATATACTAAGAAAAAAAGATTCAAGTATATATTTTCATAAATTTTTTTATCATGATACAAAGATTATGGATGGAATTAATCATGTATTATGAATGCACGATTCATTACCATCAATAGAAAAAATAATGTGGTTGATGATTTGAGTGAGAAAATTAAATATACATTAACCATGAAACATTGAAAGGAGATCCTTTGGTTTTTTTATTTGATGTATTTTGGACTCAAATTTTTTTGTTCAAGGAATTACTATATTTTGTTTCAGGTCGAAATGAAATACTCTCTATCGAATAGAATTATGAAACCACAGAAAGAAGACACTGGGTTACAGAAAAAGGTAGAATTGGTTTATAAGTGTAATTTACTTGAATTTAAAATTGATAAAGATTTATTTGATGATTGGAATGAAATTAGTTTTTCCTTGTGATTCAAAGTTGATGAAGGGTTTTTTTGAGAAGCATATAATTCGTTATTTTTTGTTAATCCTGGAAGTAATAAGATGCACCGAGATCATCAAGTGTATTATTGGTGGGATGGAATAAAAAGATATGTTGCTTACTTTACCCTGAGATATCTGATTTTTCAATATGTTAAAGTAGAGTGGTAGTTACTAAAATAGATTCTTCATCATTTGGTAGTGAAAGAGTAGAAATGGGAAAATATGTCCATGGATTTCATAATACGATTTCCAAATACATCTTGAGGTAACAGTGAAAAATGGGTTATTGTTGAACGATTGACTAAATCTGATCATTTTATTCCTATAATAGATTCTTTATCTCTGGATCAAATTTCTCAAATATATATTAGGGAGATAGTTTTTTTACATGCAGTTCCACTCTCCATTATATCTGATAATGATCACAAGTTCACTTTTAGATTTTTGAATGGACTTTAAAAGTCATGGGATACTGACATAAAATATATTACATATTTTCATCCGCAATCAGATAGAGAGTCATAATGAAAAATTTAATCATTGTATGATATTCTAAATTCTTGTTCAATGGATTAATAAGGAATTGGGGACAATCATCTTTATTTGGTTGAGTTTTCATATAATAATAGTTCTAATTCTAGTATATAGATGGAAATATTTAACGAATTATACAGAAAGTGGTTTCAAACTCTATCATTTTTGGATGAACTAGATGAAGGGATGTTTATTGAACTAGAATTTGAAGATGAGATAGTAGAAAAAGTAATGTTTATTCAGAACCCCCTGAGAATAGCTTAGATTAGACTTAAAATTTATACGGATAACCAGAGGAATGATATTTATTTTGAGGTTGGTGATCATGACATATTTTATTGATTCTCAATGGAAAAGTTTGATGTGTTGGGGTAAAAAGGGAAATATGGGTCTAAGGATCATTGAACCGTATGAAATCATGGAGAATGATGGGTCATTTTTTTACAATGTGTATTTACCTCCAATTTTATGCTAGGTTGATTTTTTAATGTTTTACTGTAGTGAATCTATATGCTGGATCCATATCTTTTTCTGTGTCCATAACTAGTTAAGTTGGAAGAGAATATTTATTACGAGGAAAAACCAGTCCATATTCCTGACCATAGAGAGAATGTGTTGAAAAATAAGGTAATTTATCAGGTAATGGTTTTGTGGAAAACCCATATGGTTGAATATGGATCATGGGAATATGAAAATGTTGTGAGGGATAAATACCCTTACTTATTTGATAAGTAAATACAATTGAGAAGGTGCAATTCTCAATAGTGGGGATGATATAACAACCCAGGTATTTATAGAATAATTTTTTTTATTTCAATTAATATTATTTTATAAGATATTAATTTTAAGTTAAAGGAGACGTTTTTTCTGATAGTGTTCTCCACATGAAACAATTGGTTTCTCTAAAATCTCATTTTGCACATAACGTTGAGTTATACCGAAAGATATAATAATATTATTATTTTTTAAATGTTACATAATGCGTAGTTGTCGTATTGGAGGGAATTAACTGAACTAAATAAAATATTATTACACATATTTTTTAAATTTCTTTAAATTTATCGAATTATTTTTAGATGCTTAAAATATAAATGAATCCAATTTTAAGCATGAAATAATCTAATATTTTTAAAAGGTTATTTTACAACCTTTTGAAGGTGAACATATTTTAAATCTTGTTTCGTTTCACTTTTATATGATCTATTTGTAAAAATATAATTCTTATCTTGAATCGGGACATAAAAATTTACAGTGTTTAAAATTTTAAATTGTTTTTGATGACGTTTTTTTATCAAGAACAATGAAAAATATTGCATCTTAATTCAAAAATTCATTTTCATCTAATTTTTTATACACTTTATTTTCCTTTTAATTGGTTTCAATGTTTAGTTGGATTAATTTTTTATAATTTCATCAAATTTTGGTCATTATATGTAATTTCACATTATAATTGGACATAATAAATTGTTAATCAATTTTTAGTTTTTACATATAAAAATCATGCCCTTTGAATTAGAGAACAATAATTAATTTTAAATTTATTTCCGAAATTTATGTTTTTTGAATTTGGAAAAATTGATTCCATATTTTGAATCATAATGTCCAAAATTATTAAATAAGATACTTTAATTTTTAGAAATTGAGAATAATAACATCCATAATTATATTATTCTCCATGTTTAATTGGTCAATTTTTCAAATAAGGGTAAAAACTAATATTATAATAATATTAAACTAATATAACACATGTCATAGGCCTATTTAATGGAATATTTCTGATCATGGTCACATGTAGGTCGATTTTGGACCCCATTGAGCCACATGGATGTGAAAATGACTTTTAAAAGAATTAATTTAATATAAATAAAAATATAACATAAACATGTATCTTTCAATAAAGCAGATTATATATGGGTATATATAATTGATATATTCAACTATTAATATTTACTAGATATCTAAAAGGATTTCTACATCATGGTATTATATTTATAATTTTTAGACATCAAATAGGTAATTATATTTTTGACATTATGATGATGAAGGGATTACCTTTTTAATGAATTATTTAAACAAATTAGATTATAAATATTAAAATAAATTTTTTTAATCGTTTTATAAGTATTAATTTAATGTATTTGAAAACATAACAGCAAAAATTCACTTTTACTATAACAGATTATATATGGGGTTTTTTAATTGATATATTCAAATAAAAATATTCACTATAAATAAAAATTTATTTCTACATCATTGTATTTTATTTATAATTTTTAGACCTCAAATAGATAAAAATATTTATGACACAATGATGATAAAGTGACTAATTTTATAAAGAATGATTTAAACAAATGACATTATAAATATTAAAATAAATTCATTTCTAAACATTTTATTCCATACATTACTATTATGTATTATAATGTCTTATTATCTTTTAATTAATGATATTTTTTTTAAATAATCCTGTTTTTATGGATATTTAAAATGTTGTGATATGAATAGTAAAAAAATTGGAATAAATGTGTTTATAAAACAATTTTTATTTTATTAAATGATATAATAGTCCAACAAATATATGATTATTCCAAATAATATAGACAATATTTAACATTTCCTTAATAAAACACTTTATGTTCTATTGGATTTTTATAGTAACTATAGTAACCATATATTATGAAAATGCCAGATTACATGGTTAGAAATAATGTTTTTAACTATGAGTTTAAGATAAAATATAAGGTTAATTTTGTGACCTAATCTTTTCTTAATCCTATTGGTTGAGGGTTTTTCGACTGAACATCATCTTATATTTGAAATAAATTCATTTGGAACCATTTTAAACCAAAAATCATTTTATATTAAAATCTTATTTAAATATATTCCTAAATATCCCCTCCTCCCTCTTATAGAAAGCCTCCACTTATACCCACTTACACACACCGCTCAAGCCCCTTGTATTATCCAAACTATGCTAAAATATAATCCCAATATTGCTCCATTCCTCGTAGAATCCTTACCTTGGGTGGGTTGAAAATAATGAAATCCATTTTTCTCAAATCAAAGAGAGTTGCATGTTTTCGAGGTAGAATCTTCCCTACAGTTCTTTTCCATTATATTACTTCTTTACTCTGTATTATATCCATATTCAGTTATTATATAACAACACCAGTATCCTCAATATACATTAAATATTTTATGACATGGATTCGAAATAAACTTACACACACCTCTATCAAATGGATACAAACATATTATTTCTGTGTACAACGAACTACAACCTCATGAAACGATGATTGATCAATTTTCTCCTACCACCTCTCATGGTGGACATTATGATGGTAATGTATTTATATATTTAATATAAATTATGTTTATATTTTATGAATTATATTTTATTTTTTATTTAATTAATACCTTTATGTATTCCAAATTTTTTTATTATGATAATTTAATTTGAGGAAGTGCGGAAAATCTCCCCCTCAATGTGATATGACTCGTACATGACATATATACAACGAATAAATGATGGAATTTATGAACTTATGTAAATTATATAATATATGAATTTATACTGTAATTATAATATACCTATTTAGCATTTATATTTCATTCCATTAAATATGAAACAGAAATGAAGGTTGTGTTAATGTGTACGTACAACTTACCATCTCTATTAATCGTGCATTTCATTCAATATCTCTAAATGTTATAGACTATTATTAATACTTATTTACTGCATATATATGATATTTAAATCATGAATATAAATATAGAGGTAATATAATTTTGACAACATGGAAAATTTATAATTACAACTAGTTCATTTTTGACTCAAGTACCCATCATCGACAAAACGACCAATATGAACATTAATTATTATCTGATTGTTATAGAAAAGTAATAAATTATATAAATGGAATAATAATCTTGATAAGGGTTTTGAATCAAGTATAAATTAACTTATGTTTATTATTTAAGATGAACAGGGAACATACCAAATGAGTTAGACACCAGGTAAGGGACTTCGTCTCAATCTCATTCCATTGAGGCATATTTGATTATACATGGATTTATTTTATACGGTGTATAAACCCCTTTGACTTTTAATTTCATTCAAATGGAATCTATTTTCATTGATGTGTTTTACTAAATGACCAAAAGAATGATTCTTTTATATGTATGGGGTGATGACGACCTTTTTGACATCATGAGTATTATTTGATATTTGGATTCCTTACTAAGGCGTAATGTTTTTCAAAAGGAAAATAAATACCATATACCCTTTTTAAATATTTTGGAGTTGAAAATTGATTTGAGAAAGAATTAATTATGTAAATATATTTAAAAAATATTAAGTGGTTGAAATATTTAAATTTTATCTTTCCTTTCTGCTTGTTTTGTACGTTATTAACATGTTATGGTTCATGGGAATTAGTTCGTATATGGGTGGTTACGTGATAATAAAAGGGTGGGTGAGCCCAAGATATATATCTAATTAATTGTTTAACATGATAGAGGTAAATATTAGTTCTTACCTTAAGATATGTAAGGTATATAATGTGATGGGTATACCAAATGTAAATCATTATGTAGCTATTAAAGCTAAAATGTAAGTATGTTATGGATTTCATGGGTTACAATTAAGATTTATTATTTCTGTGTGTTATTAATAGATATTATTATTTAATGATGTTTGTTAAAGGTTTATGTTTTATGAGTGAAAAGTATGATTTCATTTATTTTTATGTATTAATGGACTAATGTTTTCATTCCTTATTGTAAAACACTTACTGATCTTTTTGACACTCATCCAATGTTTTTGAAATGTTTTCCACAGGGTATAAGGAAAGGTAAGAGAAATGAATAATTCATGAAGATTGATATCAATATAATATTTCTTATTTTATTCAATGAGTTTCATTATTGTGAAAACAATGATAGATTTGGAGTGTCTGCTTTGTAATTTAACATATTTAATGTAATAGTTATGGCCTAATTCCCTTAAACTATAAACCTAGAAATATCCTTAATGTAGAATTAATTAAAAAAATCAATATAATATAATGATTATGGTTGGGGACTTATAGTTCTGGTTCTATTGTATTTTATGATGTAGATGAATCAACCAACTCATTTATCACGAATTATATTATATTACTATTACTTTTACAATGTATTCAATAATTTTAGATAATATTGCATGTTATGATAATGGTATTAAACATATTATATGCTAGTTATGACTAGTTTTGTGGTCTTTTTATTTATATATTATTATTCATCTTTTTAAGGAAATCCATAATATTGAAATTCCATTCTTCTATTTTCAAATAGATACGCTACTATGTTAACATTTATTTTAGGAATAAAATCATTTCAAGAAGTTGTTTTTTAATATTCCCACATAATTTTTACAACCCATGGGGTTTCATAACCCCATTTAGACTACTATTGATCTGGGTAAGACGATTGTTTAGGTCAACATGGTACATTTCCTTACAAATACAAAACATCAATATCCATTATAATGATGTCATATTACCTTTTTTAAATTTTTTTAAAATTGTTACTATCATGATAAAAACAAATGTTGATACTCATACATTAGTTATAACACATTCATTTATGGGTTAGTTTTACATCATACATGAAATTGTAATAATTTTGAAATTATTATTGAATAAGATAACATATTTTCTTGTCACACATTGTAATAAAATTTGGAAAATATTCTAATTCAAGTATTAACATTGGTGTTTGTTTTTTGATAGATAATATTAATTTTATTATAGAATAAAAATTCCAAAAAATTAGATTTTGATTACTCCTAAAAATATTCATTATAACATCCATGAAATTTCTATTGGAGATAATAAATATTTGAAAAAATATCATGAAACGACTCGAGTACCCTGGTAACCCTATAACCGAGTTGTACCTCACATATCCCGAAGGGAATTCCCAATTCCCATGAGTTAGAGACTAGCACATAGAATCATAAATATTGAATGTGGAAATGATTTTACCACATGTAATTATGGAAAAAATAAAATAGAATAATATTTATATCAAGGAACAATTCCATTGTGTGTAAAAAACCATAAGACAAATAGGAAAAACTGGTAAAGTACTAGACGTGAATTACAAAAAGGGGGACAAACAACACAAAGTCTCTAAGGAAACAACTCACCAAGAAAAAGCTCCAGTAACACAATCCACCTCTATGATATAATTTTCACCTTATCAATACTAGAATAATATAATATACAGTACTCGATGTAACATGTAGGGTGTGAGACAAATCCATGTAGAATTTTACACAAAGATTCCATAACAGATACAAATATGAATTTAACAGAATATTTATTTCAATTTCTAAATCATGCAGTTTCTGAATTAATATAACATATATAGAAAAATACTTATATAATTTTTAACAAATGGAAATACCTTTAAAAATCATACTATATCATTCAATTAATGGAAAACATTTCAAAAGATAGGATTTTCCTTTAATCAATTGATATATCACATAAACATCAATTTATTCAAATTTTGTAAATAAAAATTTTATATAAATAGTTTATATAAATTCAAAAGGCTTATAAAACAGTTTACATTAATTGTAAATATATACATTAAAAGTATTAAAAGAAAGCTATATGGTAATGTTCCAGATAGGTATGATAGTCTAAACTATAGTGATCTAACACTATGTAAGGAAATGTATTCACATACACCCATTTAGGCCTATGGTAAAGGGATTTTTCTACATCTCCTATGGAACGAGATCTGGTAATATGATTTTTTATAACATTATATAATTGTAATGTGCCACCCAAAATAACTCACTAACTACATAAGGCTTCTATATTATCAAGTAAAAACCCATAAGAGAAATTCAATTTATAATATAAAATGTAATTAATCCAATTTTACATTTCAAACATTCCAATTTTCTCTTCAAAAATCATAACGCATTTTTTATAAAAAACATTCATTTTCACCAAGATGATACCCTATTATTTCCATCAAAACATTTTAATCCATTTTTTACAAAACTGGGGGTTGAAACCAAATATACCAATTCCATCATTTTCCTCACAAACCCCCAATTCACTCAAATATTAGTTTTCACAAACATTCCATCAAATAAATATTTCTTCAAATATAATCAACACATTTATTGAATCAATTTACATAAAATATAATATTTAATTTAATAAATTTAATCTCACCAAATTCCAATTCCATGACAAAAAACATTTTTTCTTCCAAACCCCATTTTCATCCGGAATGGGATTTATTCAAAAAGATCATTTGAAATCCTTTTTATTAAAAAAAATAAAAATTATTCAAATAATTAAATATAATCAAATAAGATAGGTTTAATAAAATTGAGCATAATGATAGAACCACCTACCGACAACCAAAAACCTTATAATTTTAAATCCAAATTAGGATTTGTCCATGAAGAATGATGATCACACAAATGAGAATCAAAACCACATTTAGGATCTCAAAACATGTGTTATCAAATATAAAAATCAATACTAATCTCTAGGGAAATGTAATGAAAAAAAAGGGTTACACAAGAGATAGTGAAATGGAGGAAGAATCTTAATAGATTGAGACCATATGTATCTCATCATGATTCGTATCGCATATGGGAGGGGTTCAAGGCACCAAATATAACCCTTGGGAGATTTGAGGAAGGGTGAAATGGATTAAGGTCGATGGATGTCCATTTGAGACCAAAAATCAATGATTTTGAAATTTTAATAAAAATTTCACATCTGGAAAACACCATCTGCGTTGTTTCCTAAGAAATTTTGTAGGGTTAGGTAAAACTACGCACATTTCATGCGAATCCTAGTATCAAATCATTTTCCTGGTGCATAGTTTTGTTAAATGTTCATAGGTTGTGTGAATATAGTTCCCCTTCCTCGATTCCTCCAGAATTCTTATAAATTCTCTGAAAGCGACCCAAAAAACCATCCAATTCTCAAAAAGCGGGGGGTTTAGTAATACCTGAAAGTAGTAAAATGACGTTAAAATCATCACACCATTATAAAAAATTTCATTATAAATCATACGAAGAATCCTCGCTACCAAAAATATGACGCAACTACTCTCTCATCAGCTCCTCTATCCCCAACATATCATTATAATAAGAACTATGCTGCCATAGAGCACAATAGAAAGGTATAGTTCTCCCCCAATGTACCATGGTCTCAAAATAAAGTATCCTATATGGTTATTACTTCATGTAAAAATATAGTTTTATGTCATGATCTTTCCTACTGAAAACATGAGATGGTTCAGATATATACATTCGAAGGTGAGATACATGAAACATGTTATTTATCGACATCAGTTGTGGTGGTATTCCTAACTTATATGCAACCCAACCCAAATTCATAAAAACATCAAAAGGTACAAAAAAATGAAGATAATGTTTCCCGTTCCACACAAGATGTTGATGGCCCAACTGTGGTGAAACCTTCATGAACACCTTCTCACTAACCATGGACAACAAAGGTATATAATAATGCTCATTAAAATAATTTTTTAAGATCTAATATACCATCTATCTCTTTCCATTCAACTGAATCTTTGATGTTGTCTCTTGGACCAAGGTCAGTCCATCCAAGGAACTCTCACCAATCGTCCACCAATGCAACCGAGATTTTGAAGGCTAACTATACAGGGCCCCAAAAAAATCAATTATGATAATAGAATGAGAAAATTGTTATAATAAATCTCAACTAGATCTAAGTGATAATCCCAAGATCCACCAACGTCGAGAACACTGGCGCATAACATATCCTCATGCATCTGAATAGATCTTTCTATCATCCCATCTGACCACAGATGGTATTTCATGCTCAAATAGTTTTAAGATCTTAGAACCTATTAAAGGAAAATCCAAAATTGATATGTAAATAGAGGATCTCTATCAGAGACTATATAAAATGGAACACTTTGCAATCAAAAAATCACTTTTACATATATACATCCCAACTACTCAAATTTGGTATCATCATGAAAGGGTATAATGTGTGCCAATTTCATCTGCCTATCGATCACTACCTTACTCGAATTATTCTTCTTTTAGCTTTGTTAAAAACCTACCAAAAATTACCAAGATATATCATCCCAGTTCAATATATGGGCTAAAAGTGAATGAAGAAACCCTGATGTTTTTTGTTGCTCATCTTCCATCTATTGGAATGTGTAGAAACAAGAGACAAAATCAGCAATACCTCGCATCATACCTAGAAACCGAAACTGCCGCCTCATTTTGTAGAACATCATTATTGTTATTGGGATCACAAC
This sequence comes from Viscum album, assembly GCA_963277665.1. Classification (NCBI taxonomy): domain Eukaryota; kingdom Viridiplantae; phylum Streptophyta; class Magnoliopsida; order Santalales; family Viscaceae; genus Viscum; species Viscum album. The sequence goes on along the minus strand of OY728155.1, from coordinate 1,442,532,196 downwards.
CCAATGGAAAATATGAAAATCCCCCATCCAATCATAGCTTACAAAAGATGGAACAAAAAAATTATTCTGATAGCATAGAAATCCCTCTTTGGAGAATGACTACATGAAAAAAAACTCACCACTATTAAGAGAGTATCTAATTATATAGAATTAATCATCAATTCAATGACCCTGAAGGATATTTTTAGGAAGAGAGGATGGAAAATGAACAATTTAAATGGAAAACTTGACCCTTTTTCCAAAACTCTAATAAAAAACATTGAAAATATATCCATCAAGTTCCACTATTCTAATTATTATTTGACAACCATGTTTGAATTCATCATACATAAAGCATCAACAATGACATTCCCTTTATTCATGGTATTAGAAATTTCAAAGTCATAGGATTTCATGTATTCTAACTAACACCTCTGGGAGAGACTCAAATATTTTTTAGTGAATATATGACTCAATTTTTTGTGGTTTGAGAACATAGTAAACCATTCTATATAAAGGTAATGTCGAAAACTCTAGAGGGCATGCATCACAGATAAAGTTTAAAGGTCATGGGTTAGATTTTTCTTATTGTGTCTCCTAAGGTAACATGATCCACAAGAGACAACATGATCACCCTAAATAAGAACACAACCCTATCCTAATCTTGATGCATTTGAAAAGACCACATAGCGATGCTCGGCCACTGGAAGTGTCAAAATATGTTCAGTAGAAAAAATTCATGTCATCGTACTAAAATAACTTTGAAATTTCTCAATGAAAAAAACATGACTCCCATCATATCACGTTCAATTATCAATGAATCCAACATTGGGATATCCTTCATAAATTGGTGGAAGTATCCAGAAAAACCAAATATGCTCCGAATAATGAAGACATTTTTTGGTTGTTCCCATGTCATAACCGCATTCAACATTTCAATGTCAACTAATATTCCATGGTCCAACACAATTTTTCCCAAAAAATTCACTAACTGAATCCAGAATTGACACATAGAAATATTGTTATTGAGTTGGTCATTTCTCAACTAAATCAGCACTGATTTCAGATTATGCACATGATCCTCTTTAGATTTAGAGTACACAATGATATCATCCAAAAATAACACCACATTGATATATTGTGATACTCATGGAAAATTAGGTTCAATAATTCTATGTAATCTTTTAGTTCATCAGTTATGCTGAAGAGAATGAAAAGGGACACATAATGTCTATACCTTCCCCAAAAAGAAATTCTCTGAATGTCAGATTCTTTTATCCTTAACAGATAGTAACCAGACTGAAGATCAATCTTCAAGAACCACATTGTCTCATTCAACTGGTCAAACATAATTTCATTCAATAGAAACAAATAATATTTCTTTACTATTTCTTGATTGATATAATGGTAATCATCAAAAAGGTATAGTGAACAATCAGTCTTATTGGAAAAAAAATTAATTCCACCTTGGGTGACATGCTCAGGAATGTAAATCATTTCACAAGAATATCATACAACTTTTACATTAGCTCTTTGAATTCATATGGTTCCATGTGAAATGATAGAATAGAAAATTTTTGAGTATCATACATCGAGTCAATGGAAAACTCAACCTCTATTACCAGTGGAAACATAGTCAATTTAGAAGAAAACATGTCATGAAACTCAATAATGATAGGGGAGATACCCACACTAATATTCTTGCTCATATTAAAAGTCAAAGACTTATATTAAATTCCCCGACACTGGATAATATGTTTCAACCATGCTTGACCATATTTCCCATTCTCCATGAAACATGAGATACACACCATGAGTTGTTGTGAAGGAACCCCGCCAAATATATAAATCAATTCATCATTTATTGGAAGGGAAACAATCCATCCAAAAGATGATGTAATGTAATTTTGTATCGAGAACCAAAAAGGATGACAATAACTCAACATTTGATTGTGTGAAATCTAAAGTGAGACTATTGAGACCCTGCACTCTCTTTATACCAAGGGGTGTAGTAATAGCAATTGAACCAGAAAAAAAGCATCGTATGATGATTAATTAGATTAATAACGTTTATTGAAATAATAAAAGATGATGCACCAGTAACAAATAATTCCTTCACTAATGATGACTCTATAGTGACTGTACCTCTCACAGTCACTAGACCCATTTCAGCTTCTTCTGGAGACTCTTCCACTGTGTGAAGAAACATTGTTCCAAGTTCTTATGGCTGGAACCCATTTTCACATGAAGAATCTATTATCCCCTTAGTTTTTGGCGTACATGATGATCATGTTTCACTACACAGAGTGGAATAAATATGAAAGATCTTCTACAAGTTCCTAGAACATCAGCAGGTTCCACAATTTTAGGGTGCCTCAGCGAAAACCTTCTTAGAATTCGCCATCTTTCCACCCTTTTAAAAATACAAATGACCTATACCTTATACGATATGAGGTTTAAAAAATTAATAAAAGTATGAACTACCACACGATTCATCACACTTCCTTTTTCATTTGATGGAACTCACACTACGATTAAGAGAAAAATATACTCCTGAGAATCTTTAATTACCAGCCATGTCCATCTTGACCATTTGATATCTATCTAGTACATAAAAATAAGAAGTTAAATTCATCTTTAAAACCTTATAATAGATATATTGATGATGTCCCAACTCAAGACTTTGAGCATTGATACTCTCATTTGATAAAATATCATGTGTAAAGTGCAAAAGCTCATAAAAACAGTTTCTATAATCTATCAATGACCTTTCAGCTGGCCCAAGTCTAAAAAACACTGTAGTCATGGCTGACAAAATCGAATCGAGGGAGAACAGGTCCGTGAGATGAAAAGTGAAGTCTTTCCACTATAATCCCTCATTATTCTTCACCATCACCCTAGTTTCCCACCGCCTTCTTCTCATTCCTTCTATCACAAAGGTGGAACACATTATCATTACCACCTTTGGTGTGTCTAAAAACCCAAATATGTGCCCCAAACTGCTCAACCACTCCTCAGCCTCATGAGGGTCATTTGATCCCTTAAACAATGCTATTTTATTGTGTCAAAAATCGGGAGAACTATACTTGATAACATTCCTATGAGGTTCCACAATGGGATCTTGAATGGGAACTGGAGGTTGTACCTATTCCATGGGTTGGGCAGTGCACATGATGGCCTCAATCATATTTGGATCCATGATAGGATTCTCTTGATGAGGTTCAATAGCAACTTTTTCCTTGGTCCTATATTCATGTCTTTTTGGAGGCATGATTTTGCAAAACATAAACAGACAACAAGGAATACATCAGGCAATTCTCAATCAATGAAAAAATGTAAATTAATCCCAATAGAAAGTATGACCAAGATTTTTATTTCACTCTATCCAAATAAGAATATGGAAAAGGCTAAAACTAAACCACATGACGCAATTTCCTTACCATCCATGCTGACTTATTATTCATTGTGGTGAGAGTTAGTGATCCAATCAATAGAAACTACCTCCTATGTCCTGGTAAGATTTATGAATGCATAATTGATTCAAGACAAAGGCTTAACATGATCCATTGGTACCAATTTTTCAGTAACTAACATTGTTACCCTGGTAACCATATAACCAAGTTGGTCATAACATATCCCAAAGGGTGTAACCAATCCCCACGGGTTATAGAATTTCATTTAGAATTATACAAACTGAATGTTGGAACAAATTTTAAACTAATAATTACATAAAGAAATAAAAACAAGACACTGATAATATAAAAGGAAAATAGCACTAGCAGTAATGTACCTTAATTTTAACTAGCACCACCGCTAATTTACTTCAACCAATGTACAAAGTGGGAAAAACATCCCAACGTCTCTAAGGACACAAATTAGCATGAAATATTTTTAGCAATAAGATCCACCTCCAAGAGATCCTTCCCCCCTGAATCCTAAAAGGATATAATATACCAACACCCAAAAGCACATATATGGTTTGAGCCAAAGCCTTGTAGGATTTCACCCAAAGATTCCATAATAGATTCCAATTTCAATTTAACCAAAAAGGATTTCATTTTTTAAAAGAAACATATTTGGATTTAATAGTACATATTTAAACATATAATTCATTACATTTTAATAGAAGTAAATACCTATAGAGAATAATTATATATCATTAAATTAATGGAAGACACTTCAAAAGATTAATTTTTCCTTTAATCAAAGGATACAATTCATAGAAAACAATCAATACAAATGGCTTGAATAAAAATTATTTTATAAATAGTTTATATAAATATTCAACGCATATAAAATTGTTTAAATCAATGGAATATATATATTTTCTATATAAAACATGAATAAAAACATGGTCATTTACACATAGTAATTATAGTCCATACTATAAGGATCCAACACTATGAATTAAAAAGTTTTTAACTACACCCCTTTAGCCATAAGGTAAATGAATTCATTACCATAACCAATGGAATATTATGTTCTTATATTATGTTTTAGAGAGTTTTAGAATCGTATAGTCCCACCCAAAATAACTCACTAAATATGTAAGGCTTGAATATGCTGAAGTAAAAATCCATGATGTGAAATTCATTTTATTACATAAAATGACATTCTTCCCATTTTCCATTTCAAATATTATAATGTTCTATTTAAATCCCGTAATAGGGTTTTAATAAAAAAACATTTCCTCAAGATGATACACAGAGGTTTCGATAAAAATATCTTCAATGATTTTTCACAAAACAGGGGTTTGAAACCAAATCAAACAATTCAATCTTTTTCATCACAAACCCCCAATTCACTCTAATCAGTGTTTTTAACAAATAATACATCAAATAAATCATTATTCATTTGAAATGAACATTTTAATTTATTTAATTCCCATATAAATGAAGATTTTAATTAAACAACTAGCATCTCAACAATTTCCAATTCCATACATAAAACCCATTTAAGTATAAAAGCCCAATACATCAGAATTAGATTTTTTTTCAAAGATCAATAGAAATAATTTTTATTCAAATAATAAATAATTGAAATTTATTAAAAAAATTCATATTTAAACAAATAAAATATGTCTAACAAAAATTGAGCATCATAAAGACCACGTGCCGAAAACCAAAAATCATGCAATCCCAAATACAAATCAGAATTTTTCCCCGAAGAATGACGATAAAAAAAATCAAACCCAGGTTTAGGATGAAAAATGGAAGGGGTATTAGGTCCACACATAAATTCTATGATACATGAAACCCTTTGGATACATGGTGGGAATATAGGAGGCAGTGAATGGGAGGAGGAAACAAACCCGATTGAGATCGAAAATCATTCTTCATGATTTGGATCACATAACGGTGGGTTTCGACATAGAAACAATCACCCTTGGGAGATCATAGAAAGGTAAAATCTTATTACGGATGAAGGAGGTCTGTCCATGGTAAAAAGGAGGCTTGTTAAATTCTAATAAAAATTCCCGATCTGGAAAATGTAATCCGTGCGATTTCCTAGGAAACTATACCTGGTTACGAAAAATAATGCACAAGACAATTAGAGTCTTTTGTATAAACCTTTTATATTGCATAGTTTTCACTTACTATGTGCGTGTTGTGTGAAAACTGTTACCATTTCCAAAAACCACATGAATTCTTGTAAATTCACCCAGATAGATAGAAAAAAACGCAACCAAATCTCAAACAAGAGGGGGGTTTAGGAATACCTAAAAATAGTAACATGATAATACAATAACACATATCAATCCACTATGAAAATTATCTAAATGATAAAATCATGATAAAGTATCATTTTTAGTAATCTATATACTTATCTAAGCACAGAATCAACAATACAATTAATACTAGGTTTTTTATTTTATCAATGATTGATTAATAAGTATGTAATAAGAACATTTAAATGAAATTTAAAATTTTAAAAAATTATTAAAATTACTCATGGTTATATTAATAATAAACCTAATATTATTATATGGTATGTTAGGTTGAATCCAATGAATTAGGAATCTATGGTAAATGTTTTTCGTCTCAATTTTACATCATTTTGGCATGCTTCATATGATGAAAAAATGTTTCCTATATATATTGTTCATGATATCCAATTAAATAATATTATCATTATTCATATTTATTATATTGGATTTATAAGTAAATTTCATTTTCATTCCTTTCTATTCTTTTGAATCATTTTCTAACAAAGATGTAATGTTTTCGGTCTACTCAATTTCTATTCATTGAGTAATAATATTTTTTTTACATTTTATATTTGAAAACGCATCCCACTATGAACATTAGTTTTATTTTAATATTATCACCTCTATGTATTAATGTTTGTTTAATTTAATTTCAATTGACTTTTTCCAAAAAATATAAATCACTTTTTTAAAATAAAAAATTATTAAAAATATAATAGTTTTTTAAAATAATTTTTTTCTAATTAAGTCGTACACTTACATCCATGACAATATTATTGTCCATTTTTTATATTTATATATTTATCATTTTATATGTTAATATATATTATTATATAATGATATTAAATTATTATATAAAAATATTTATCATGGATGTATTTTTCAATTTAATAAAATATGATGCTTTTATGAATAATAATAATTCTCTCTATTAGATATTTTTCATGTATCGTACATAAATTTTATTTCAAAAATGGTTCTGTATTATTCTTTTGAAATTAAAATATGATTTATCTTCTAAATTCAGTGAATTTATTTGTTTCTCTTCTAAAATGATAAAATAGAACTCTTTCATTGATGTGGGTTTTATATAATAACTACCTTAAAAAATTAAAAATGAATTTAATTTTGTTGTTATATATTTTGTTTTTTCCAAAGTACAGTTATTCAAACTACGAATGTTAATTTTCCTTTTTATGTATATTCAATTTTTATAAAATTATTGTTTAAAAACATTTTTTCTTATCAAAAATGAATTCAAGAAATTAATCATAACATTATTCACTTTGAAAATGTTAAATATTATACCTTAACAATATATTTATGATTTTAGTTCAATTTTCATCACTATCTCCAACATAATTTCCTCATATGGAGTTTTCTCATGATCACCCTCAAAATTATATTAGGGTATACTTATTTTGTAGATAATAATTTTTTTTATAATACTTTCTAAGTAATGATTTCATTTTTTGTGACACCATTTGAAAATGATATGTAACCAATTATATTCCCAGGGTGTTTTCATAGGGATATATATGATTAAATTCTTATGGTACATATATGTATGGACATAAATTATTTCATTTTTTAATAGATTTATCTCTCCAATGTATTATGATAAGATCTATAACTCATTAGTTAATAACTATTATATTGAACATGATTTGAATTTTTATTGGTCAAAAACATACACGTAAACATGATTGTAGATTTTTTTGTTCACAATCATTCATGCGAAAGTTACTACAATTATCATTTGTAACTATATTTAGAAAGAATATTAATTTTTTTATTTTTGTTTTCTACTATTCATGACCACATTATTCTAGTAATATTTTCTCAAAGTATTTATCTTTTAAATGGTTACAACTATATAAATATCGAAATTTACACATAATGATGTTCTCAATTATATTTTTTTTCACTACATTTAATGTGGACATGATTTTTGTTAGTTTTTTCACTAATGTTTTCTAAAAATTAATTGATGTTATCTCTTTTCAATACATTACTGGTGGACATGTTTTTAGTTTCCTTTGATCAAACATAATCATTTGGGCATGGTGGTGGTTATTTTTTTTATTTTTCTTTCTGAACATGATTTCAGTTTTTGTCAGAACCCTACTCATGAACATTATTACAGTTATTATTATTTATAAAATTACATGTGAACATTATTTTAGAAATCATTTAACAAAAACCTACATACAGACATGATTTGGGTCAACTTTATTCATAAAAATACATGAGAACAAGATGATAGTAAAAGTTGTTTATAATTATGCATGTGGACATGATTATGATTATCATAGTTCACAAAAATTATATGTAAACATGATTATGGTCATTCTTTTTGATAATTATGTTCATATATATCATTGTGGAAAGATATGTTCACAACCTTACTATTCCATACACCAATTTTAATTTTCTGACACATTGCAATGCTATTTTTCATGGCCTATTATTTTTTCCCATGTTTCTTTATTCTTATTCCATAGTATATATATTCATTTATGATGATATTTTTTTACTTTATATCTTCATTTGTCATGCCTTGAAAAAATAAAAAGTAATTCCATGATCAATTTAATCATATAATTCTACAATTATCATATTATCATATTTGATTTTGATCTAACCAATAATGAATAATTAATTGACTCTTGGTAATGATTTATTTATTTTATGTTTATGCACATTTATTGTAACGAATTGAAATTTTGAATAAATATGTTTTCCTAATTTTGTGTGTTATTTTATTTTTATACTCAACAAAACTGTTTTATTTGATAACATGAGTATAATTAAAATGAGACCACTGGGTTTTCGTCTGTTATATGACCATTGTTCAATTAGACCACTGGAAACTATCCATTTTGAATATTATCTCTATATACAAGTGATATTGGTTAATTAATATAGAAAGAAGATTCGATGGCCTCATCCAATAGTCTCAGGCCAATCGAAGCCCATATAACGGAACTTGGGAAGGAGGTAGCGCCACTGGGATTTGCTTTGGACCAAACCCAACACAGACATCATCATAAGAAGCTAGAACGAAATCTCCTTCGCAAGAAGTTCAAACTGATAGAAATTACTACTCATGCAATGTTGGCCGAGCCACCCTCGAATTATGTCACCTTACAACACCATACACTTAGTTCTTATGCTGGGGATATAAGGGGCTATGTAAGGAGACCGTAACTGCCTTGTATAATCCTTTATTTTAAATAAATTTTTTGATTTCTTCTTATGATGAAGTTTATGAATTTTCAAATGTCTGGATAAATATAGTATGCATATTTATGACGAATTTTAGAAAAATGATATTTTAAAATTGATTCTGTAATCCTTAAATAATTAAAAATATGTAATGATTTTCAAAAAATGTTCTTCTACAATTATGTTCAGTACGAAATTTAAAGTCTAATAAGATCCACATAATTGTCGATGAATAGTGAATTATGATTTTTTATTTTATTCTTATGATTAGTAATGTGGCCAAATGGATTAGTAATCTCACTTAAATAAAGTATTAATATAATCTAGGCACCTTGATTAAGTAATGTGATCAATAAAATAGGTAAATAACTGTTTCAAAGATTATTAATCGAGTAATAGTTTTTTCGAGTGAATAGTTTTATTTAATTAAAAATAAAATTATAAATATTTAAAAAATTATTTTTATAAAATGGACTTTATTTTTTAATTCAGAACATCGATATTATGCTAAGGTAATTTTTGGGGATTTTTCTAGAAAAAATTAATTTTTGATGAATAGTGTATTTATTTTAAAATTAAATTACAGATATTTAGAAAATTATTTATATAAAATGGATATCATTTTTGAAATTAGAGCATAGATATTTGGTTAAGGTAAAATTTTGGGATTTTTCTATGAAAGTTGAATTTTTGATGAATAGTGAAAACACCGTTTTTAAGTTACAGGTGTTTAATGACATCATTAAATGATGTATTAAGTATGTAATAAATATGGTCAACTAATGAATAATACCATAAGTTATGAGGTGTCCTAGGTGGCCAATACTATTGGAAAATACCCTGGGCAAGCCCATGGTTTTTACAAAACCACCAATGAGGTGTCCCTTGGCCATTAATACCTTGTCCCCTCACTTTCCCTACAAATACCCACCCTTACCTCTGATATTTTTCACTCCCAACTCTCCCCCAACGAAGCTCTATACTCATTACCTCCCAAGGAGTCCTCCCAAGGTGCCCCAAGCCCTCAAGGTCCCAACAATTGAGTTTTAAGAGATAAGTTTAATGGTAAGGGATCCTACATCTCTCCTTCTTTTCATGTATTCTCCTTTATGTCACTTATTTTGAGCTCCATGTTCTTATGTTGGGGATGTTATTTTATATTCATCCTACTGTAAATTTAATGTTCATATTATGAGATACCCCATCTTTCTCTCATCATTTCATTTTTTTTTGTTTTAAGTGGCGTCATTGGGCTGCCGAATTTGTAAGGGGTTCTTTCAAACTTCTCATTTTCCAGATCTATTTTCATGTCAAGTCTTTCAAGTTACTTTTTATTTTGTTGGGGTATGATCTCGATATCTATCATACTGATATTTTATGTTCATATTATGAGATACCCTAATTGATCTCATCAATTCATTTTTTCTATGTTTTAAGTGGCCCCATTAGGCTGCCGAATTTTTAAGGGGTTCTTTCACCCTTCTCGTTCTCAAGATCCATTTTCATGTCAAGTCAATAAAGTTTCTCTTATTATGTTGGGTATGATCTCTATATCTATCATACTGATCATTAATGTTAATATGATGAGAGACACTATTTTATCTCGTCAATTCAATTTTTTGTTGTTTTAATTGATGCCGTTAGGAAGCCGAATTTTAATAAGAGAAATATTATTTTTGTCTTCCTTCCATGTTTTTCATTTCATATGGTATATCTTTAAAATTTATTTATCATGTTCTTAAACCCTTTATATTATGTCCCCCTACCTTTTTATTATTCATTTATGAGTGGGTGACCTATTTCCCCTCTCTATTCAAAATTTTTTAAAACCCTGTAACATAGCCATTATGCTGCAGAATTTTCGTCTCAAAATGCATCTCTATTTTTCACAAATTCTTTTATTTTATTACGTGAATACTAAAAGATCATTCTTCTATAAGGGTATTCACATATATATAAAAATGTTATATTTTAAATTCTGGTATTTACATACATGAAACCCTCTTTCCTTTTCTGTGGGTTTAAAGTGACATAAAGATCATGTCTTGAAAGCAGTTTTTAAAATGCTATGATTATGGAAGGAAACCCATTTATTTTACGCTATATGGGTTATTTATGAAATGTTTGATGATGATATATGTGTATCATATGATAATAAAGGAAATTTTAAGGGTGCGCCCTGATAGTGCTCCGATTCATTGGGTAAATACTTAATCTCTATAGATGACCATTTTTAACGACGCCTTGGTGAATAACCTTGGAAATATTTAATGACACCTTGGAGATGGAACATGGTGAAATGGAACTGATTATATTTGTTAAATGTTGTATCCAGATATATATGTAATGAAATACGTTATTTTTATTATGATATGCCTCATGATTTCATTCTCATGCCTTAATGTTCTTTTTCACGACTTTATTGATGTATCTCAAGTTCACATGTTAAATGTTTCCCTTGTTTCCCTTACTGGCCCTTCTGCTCACCCTTTCCTTTGATGTTTTCTCCAAAGTTATGAGATGATATAATGAACATAGGATGAACAAATGGAGAATCCTTTCAAGTGTTTAAGAATAAGGTTTTATGTTTTCATGTTTTATGTTCCTGGTTTCCAAGACACTAAACCATAAAGATCCTAGGTTTTGAAAAATGTAATGAAAAGTTATTTTCTAAAAAGGCAAGATTATATAGTTGGTATCAAATGATGGATTATTTATTTTTGGAAATTATGATACGAAAACATTAGGAAGGACCCTATATAATTGTTTAAATATAAGAAATGTTCATGGTATTTTGGTGTGTATTAAGGAAGGGGTTGCCAAGAAAATAAATCTATGTCTGGATACAAGCAGGTAGAGGTGGCTCTGGCACAGATGTACATAGGGGTAAAACTAGAAAACACCGCTTTGAGCTAGACTCAAACGAGAACTAGTACATGAAAATGGGCCTTGCTGTACTCTTGGTTATGACACTCCCGATGGATATGCTTTGGTAAATTCATAAGCTTAGTATGAACCATTATTAAAGGGAAAAAGATAAAATAAAATAATGATTCACATAAGAATATATGATCATGGATAACCTAGATTTGAACCTAGGGGGTCCCAAGTTAAGGTATACATTTCTTCAACATGTTTATCATTCTATGCTTTATCTTTCCTTTTCATGATTATTGGCTATGTATTTAATACCCCTAATTATACATTCTTTTCTTAGTTAATGGCGTGAAATAGATGAACATGTCCCAATAAAAAATGTGATAAGAAATGTGACGATTGCCCTATTAATATGATAGAAATGATGAGAGATCAAGTTGAACATATTTTGATTATGCCAAACCGGCTATAAAATATATCAATTAATAATTTGTACCTAGTTGAATGACTGATTTCATCAAGGGAGAAAAAGACAAAGTCTAAACGATGTTCATCTAATAAAGATGATTACGGGATTTAATGATGATTATTATTTTGGAAGAAATTTACTATTTTGGGAACCCAATTTGATCGAGGTAAATAGACTAATATGGTATTTTCATTGAGGATTAAAGGTTGACTTATATTCTAGAGAATCGATGAATTTAAGGTGATCTTATGGTAATATAAGTTACTTATGGAAATGATTAACCTATCTTGGGGAAAATATGTTTAGGTTAGTTACTTTTTTTATAAGATGATAAGAGTTGTTGATGTTGTTTAGAGGTGAATGATAAAGTATATCTTGGAAGACTATGTTATGAGATCATTCTTATAATTGGGTATCAATCTTAGTTTGGATTATTTTGAGTAATTTTAAGGATGGTTGTTTATGGGATGGTCTATGATGATATTTGGGTATTACCGTGGAACTTTGAATATTTAAAAGTAGATTCCCTTCCTATGGGATTATTTATTTTTGAATAATTATTTTATCTTACCCCTTCTATTTTTGGGATAATTTTTAAAGATTTAATAAATAGATAGTTAATCTTTTTTGGATTATGTGATTCTTTAGAAGATGATTCTTGTGAATTGATGAGACCATGTAGTTTTGAATGCTCATCGTTTGGAGAAAAGATTAGTTTTGGTATAAACTTATTAAAGGATGAAACTCTACTTGATGGTAAGTATATTTCCTTATGTTTTTATTCTATGTATTAAATGAATTCCTCAAAATTATGAATAGGAATGTAAAAAAACGTTGTTGGTTTAAGTTTCCTACTGGGTAATCAAATACCGTTTACAAATATCATAAGTTTGTGATTTTTTTGTGGATAACTTTCTCATAATCATTTTTTCTATCACTCTCCCCCAACCCTTTGTTTTTTCTTCCACAAACATATTTTCCTACATGGAATCCTAGTATGGGATAACTCGGGCGACAATTCTACTTCCCTTTATTTATTTTAAAGTAATAATTTTACTGACTCATTTTCTGATGTGGGATTTTCAATGAAATTTCAAATCCCAATTTTAAAAATTTTGAAGATGCAATTTCTTAAGGGGGGATGATTGTAATGACCAGAAATTTTGAATAAACCTTGTTTCCTAATTTTGGGTGTTATTTTATTTTTATACTCATAAAAACTGTTTCATTTGATAACATGAGTATAATTAAAATGAGACGGTTGGGTTTTCGACTACTATATGACCATTGGTCAATATGAACTCTGGAAACTAAATTTTTCGATTATTGTCTCTAAATACAAGTTATCTTGGTTGATTAATAATTAAATAAGATTCGATGGCCTCATCCAATTGTCACGGGACAATCGAAGCCCATCTAACGGAACTTGAGAAGGAGGTAGCACCACTGGGCTTTGCTCTGGACCAAACCCAAGCCGAACATCTTCGTGTGAAGCTAGAAATGAATCGCCTTCACGAGAAGTTCAAACTGATAGAAATTACTACTCGTGCAATGTTGGTCGAGCCGCCCTCAGATTTTCTCACCTTGGAACACCTTACACTTAGGTCCTATGCTGAGGTTATAAGGGGCTATCTAAGGAGAACGTAACTGCCTTCTGTAATCCGTTGTTTTAAATTAAAATTTTGATTTCTTCTTATGATGAAGATTATGAATTTTTAAATGTCCTGATAAATATAGTATACATATTTTCGATGAAGTTTATAAAAATGTTATTTTAAAAATGTGTAATGATTTTCAAAAAATGTTCTTCTACAATTATGTTCAGTATGAAATTTCGAGTCTAATAAGATCAAATTAATTTTTGATGCATAGTAAATTATGAATAGTGATTTTATGCTTTGGATTAGTAATGTGACCAAATCGATTAGTAGTATAATTTAAATAAAGTATTAATATAATCTAGGCAATTTTATTAAGTAATGTGATTCAATAAAATAGGTAAATAACTGTTTCATTGATTATTAGTCAAGTGTTAGTTTTTTCAGGTGAATAGTGTTTTTTAATTAAAAATTAAATTAAAAATATATAGAAAATTATTATTTTTAAATGGAATTTATATTTGAATTCAGAACATCGATATTATTCTAAGGTAATTTTTGGGGATTTTTCTGAAAAAATTAGTTTTCGATGAATAGTGTTTTTATTTAAAAATTAAATTAAAGTTATTTCGAAAATTAATTTTATAAAATGGAGTTCATTTTTTAAAATAGAGATTCGATATTTTGTTAATGTGAAATTTTGGGATTTTTCTAAGAATGTTGAATTTTTGATGAATAGTGAAAATACAATTTTTATGTTACGAGTGTTTAATGACATCATTAAATGATGTATTAAGTATATAAAAAATATTTTAGACTTATGAATATTAAGATAAGGTATGAGGTGTCCCATGTGGCAAATACAATGGTAAAATACCACGGTAAAGCCCATGGTTTTTTCAAAATCACCCAGGAGGTGTCCCTTGGGCATTAATGCCTTGTCCCCTCAATTTCCCTATAAATACCCACCCTTCCCTCCTTTAGTTTTCACTCCCACTCTCTCCCAATGAAGCTCTGGTCTCATTACCTCAAAAGATGTCCTCCCAAGGTGCCCCCAAGCAGTCAAGGTCCCATCCTTTGATTTTTATGAGATACTTTTTAAGGTAAGGGATCCTACCTCTCTCCTTCTTTTCATGTATTTTTCTTTATGTCATTTATTTTGAGCTCTATGTTATTATGTTGGGGATGTTACTTTATATTCATCCTACGGTAATTTTCATCTTCATATGATGAGACATCCCATCTTTCCCTTGTCAATTTAATTTTTTATGTTTTATGTGGTGTCGTTAGGCTGCCAAATTATTAAGGGGTTCTTTCACCCTTCTCATTTTGAAGATCTATTTTCATATCAAGTATTTCAAGATCCTTTTTATTTTGTTGGGGTATGATCTCTATATCTATCATACTGATCTTTTATGTTCATATGATGAGAGACCATATTTGATATCATCAATTCAATTTTTTTATGTTTTAAGTGGTGTCGTTATGCTGCCGAATTTTTAAGGGGATTTTTCACCCTTCTCGTTTTCAAGATCCATTTTCTTGTCATGACATTAAAATTCCTTTTATTATATTAGGTAATTATATATATATATCATACTTATATTTTATGTTCATATTATGAGAACCTTATTTGATCTTGTCAATTCTATTTTTTGTTGTTTTAAGTGACGTCGTTAGGCTGCCGAATTTTCATAATAGAAATCTTATTTTTGTCTTCCTTACATGTTTTTTATTTCATGTGGTATAACTTTAAAATTTCATTACCATGTTCTTAAAACCATCATATTTTGTCCCCCTACTTATTTTTGAATCATTTATGAGTGGGTGACCCATGTCCCCTTTCTTTTCAAAATTTTCTAAAACCCTTTAACATAGCCGTTATGCTGCAGAATTTTTGTCTCAAAATCCCTCTCTCTTTTTCTCAAATTGTTTTATTTTATTAAGTTAATACTCAAAGATATTTATTCTATAGGTTTATTCATATATATATATATATATATATATTTCAAAATTTTCTATTTTAAATTCTGGGATTTACATATATGAATCCCTATTTCCGTTTTTGTGGGTTTAAACTGACATAAAGATCATGTCTTTAAAGGAGTTTTTAAAACATTATGATTATGAAAGGAAACCCATTTCTTTTGTTCTATATAGGTTATTTATGAAAGGATTGATGACGATATATGTGGATCACATGATAAAAAAGTAAAATTTAAGGGTGCCCCCAGATAGAGCTATAATGCATTGGGTAAAGAATTAATCTCTAGAGATGAACATTTTTAATGATGCCTTAGTAAATAAACTTGGTAAATTTTAATGACACCTTGGGGATGGACCTAGGTGAAATAGAAATGATTGTCTAAGTTAAATGTTGTATCCACATATTCATGTTATGAAATATACTATTTTAATTATGATATGACTCATTATTTCATTCTCATGCCTTAAAGTCCTTTTTCAAGACTTTATTGATGTATCTCAAGTTCACATGTTAAATGATTCCCTTATTTCCCTTACTGGGCCTTCTGCTCACCCTTTCCATCGATATATGCTCCCAGGTTATGAGATTTTGTAATGAACAAAGGATGAACAAATGGAGAGGCCTTTCAAGTATTTAATAAGAATGTTTTATGTTTTCATGTTTTAAGTTCTAGGTTTCCAAGACACTAAACCTTAAAGATCCCATGTTTTGTAAAATGTATTGAAATGTTATGCTATAAAAATATGGGATGCAATATTTATTGTGTTATAATAACCAAATGATCAACTTATGATCACTTATGTTGTCCGATTAATATATATTATTTTCAACAATTACTAATAATTTTATCTCACCAATTTCTAATGATTCAATTCCATAGATAATAAATAATAGTATAACATATGATATTTATGTATGATAATAAGGTGTGATGTGATTTCTAATAAATTTTTGTATGATGGAATATTTTTTATTATATTCCAAGTTTCAAAATATAATAATTTTTTAGGTTTTTACACTGTAAATATATTTATGACATGAAATGAATATTAAGTAATAATTGTAAAAAATATATGCAGGTTTTTACTAGGTCCCCCATGATCATATGAAATATAATATGTAAATAATATATTTTTATCATAGGATCTAGGAGTGTGGGTCTGAGGTGCATTATCAATTTTACATTGAATTATTTTAATGATATTTTCAATTTTTGATTTTCATGAATAATGGTCTTGAGGTGATACCCCCAATTAAGAGCACCACACTATTATGTTGTTATTGGATGTTCACATTTTAATAAAATATATTTATCCACATATGAAATAAATAGATATAATAGAATCTTTCCAATGATAAGAGTTATACTATGTGTTCCACTCTAATCCCACCTTAAGGATGTTTTGTGTGGGTGGACATCATCTAGAGGGAATATCACTCATGAGAGGTCTTATCCTAATGCGATTCTAAAACCACGTATATAAATATATAGTACTCAGTATAACCAATAACCATTAGAAATATAATTATAGCCAAAATAATATATGATAGTGTTCATGTAGGAGACCACAGAAATCCAGATCATGACAACATGGGAAACTCCATTAGAAATAAGATACATTATAATACGTGTCAATGTACAACATTTTTTGACAAAGGAAAGTATCATTTCTTTGAAATGACTCTTAGTAAGATGTTTAAATGTATTTATCTTTGCAATTTACCACATACCATTATATTCCCTAGCTCTATATTCACCAATGGCACCACTAAAAAATACATAACATTCAAAAACATAAAACATATTGGAATGAATACATATATAACTGTGGATATAAAAATAGATAGTAAGAATCCATACAATTAAAATATGTGGTGATAAAATGAGTCTATAAAAAACTATAGAATGTGGAAAAAGAATAACATATATTCTTTAAGGATTAGAAAATTAATTCCCTAATGGATAACCAGGTATATAGTACTGCTACATGGAATATATAGAAAAATAACATTTTCAAACACGATATAGGTCCCATAAAAACATAACTAAACCACATCCCTTAATCCATGAAAACTTTTCAGATTTGATATATGGGACAGAATCCTTTTCAAGTTATGCATGTCAATTGTGAAAATACTAACACTTTTAGAGGACCCATACCTTGTCATTGGTATTTTAATATTGATCTAGGTTGTACTAATGTTATATATATATATTTCTCCATCCCTAACACATGATGGAATCTAAATCCAACTGTCATTTAGGGGAATATGTAATTATTGAGATAAATTTGTTGTTGAATCCATGCCTAAAATTTGGGACCACCACCATAGATTTTTAATGTTTAATAATCTCTATAAATAATATGGGGGATATATTACCATTCAAAATTTAGTTTTGAAGTAGTTTATCAACCTACTTTATAATCCAAATTCATTTCCTAAACATCTCCATTATCACTGAGATATGATGGAATCAAATTTTCCTAAAATTCCAAAAAAAATTCTATTATAGCCGAGAGCATCTTATTGATCCATCATATGTTAAATACTTATAAGAATGTATTTTACATTTTATTGACTCTAATACACGTTTGATAAGATATCAACTGCACAATATAATAGTGTTTTCATTATATGTAATATATTATAATGTTGTATGATAAATAAGTAGTCGTTGGCGACGTACTTCTATTTTATCATTTTTTATGTAAATGTCTATGTTATTCCCATTTGTTCAAACTATAATGTAGGATAATGATTAATCCGGAAATGAACCGTAAAAAAATTTATTCGTGTCATCCTTGAGATATGATATGTCTTCCAGTATACATGGAATTTGCATCTAGGGGGATAGCTAGGTGTTTAGTCCCCTACTACCCAAGTGAATTCATTACTATGAAATATATTATTTTCAATATGCAGACAAAGAATGATATTATTATAACTCACAATACCCCTATTTATTCAACTAAAAGACATGACATATTCGGTATGGCTACAAATCATGTTATCTCATTATTCATTCCATGAAACCCTAGAACCATGATTCAGAACAAGAATATTTTATTTTCCAATTATGAACACAAACTATTTATATCTCATTAACCAACTATAACGTTTCCCCCCCATTTAATCCCATGTTCCCCACCATCATTCCTCCATCTTTCAGTACATCCACAACCACTCATGTTATAATTCCTCTATATTCACCCTCTGATCCCACTGTATGACATTGCTACCTCCAATAACCTTTATGTTACCATGGATACATGGGAATGACATGAAATTCCACAACAATACATTGATCTACTAGCCACTACAAGGGTCACAAGTTTATTACCTTCCCTCAATAAGTGAAGATAAATGGGAAGTGTGGGTTCAATGGTGCCCACATTATTTTCCCATTATAATAGCTTCGAGAGGTGGGTTGGGTGAATTGATGTTCTTATAAACATAAACATTTCAATCCTTAGTCAACATGATTTTTTGATGATATAGGTTTTGAACTATTGGGGTAACAAATGAATATAATTTTAATAGGACATATAGGATTCAACATTGATAACCAAATAAAGTCATCAATGATTAATAGAATAAATATGAAGAACAATATAGAATGTAAACAATATAGTAAATATTTGGATAATAATATATATACTCATAAAAAAAGATTATTAAAGGATATATTAGTTCTTATATATGCAACTCGTAACTTTTTTATCTAAATTGGTAGGATGATAAATAACTAGATATAATGTTACATATGTCCAAGAATGGAAAATATTTATATTTGATTATTAGATGAACAATGTCTTACCCTATATATTCACTCTTAGAGTCAGTCGAAAGTAGTATCCCTAAAAATCCTTCATCATAATATGGTAATAACAAGCATTATACTTAGAACATATTCTATGGATGTATCTAAAAATTCATACTCTAATAATTATTCCGCTGACAATTATTAAATTAAAATTGTCATATCCCTAGAAATTAATCAATAACAGTCAATTATAAAAAACGTAAAAATAATAGGGTAACCTTTATATTTTAAAATAATCCCTCACTGAAAGGGATGTATAGGGATAAAACTAAAATCCAATACTAATGGATGTTATCTATCACTTGAGTAGTGAAAAACACTCAAAAGTTCATCAATAAAAAACATGTCTTCAAGGTCATAGCTCTCTATTTATAATCAATTATCATAGCAAACATATAATTGAATATATGTTTCATTTTTTAAAATTTAACTACATTTCCAAAATATTCATATTATTCAATATTTTTTTCTATATATATATATGTTTAAGGTGGATTGTTTATATTCTATAGGTTATATTGTATAGAACTAGTATTGAAGAAGTAATTAAATAAAAATATAATACCAACATGAACAAAAAATACACTGTATTTGTATATTATGAAAATATATAGTTAATTTGGTTTTATCATACTCAGATCCTATAAGATTGAGTTTAGAAACATGAATTAAAAATATCCCTTGGTTTGATAATACAAAAGCATTATAAAAAGTAATATTTAATTGAAATACACATAAAATACATTTTGTATTGTTGTAAACTCCAACATACCCCCACATTAAATATCTACAGATATATTTTGGAATCATTATCCCTTTATTGAAAAAAAACCACAAGAAATATTTTTCCCATTTTACAAATATATAATCCTTTCTACTAGATGTTAATTCAAAATTTAGTAAAATTTTTTCCCAAAGGACTATACCCTTTCCCTCCATTGTATTGTAAAAAACAATTAGAGTTCATAAATAATAATCATATTTAAATAAAACTAGTAGGGAATATGACATAATACTAATCATTAACTAAATGGGATTAGTCATGCATAATTTTAAATAATAAAATAAGAGAAATAACAATTTTATATAAAATTTGATCTAGAAATTGAAATTTTAAGCATGAATAAATTCATAAGACATGATTTGAGAATGATGAGGGATTATGTAATATAAAAATATATGATACATAGTAACTTTTTCATGATATATTTCATTATTAACATAAAATAATTTATTTTAGAGTGGGGTTGATTTGAATATTTTAATAAATAATTATTTTTATTTTGTTCTATGTTCTTAAAAACAATATGATATATGTTCTCTAATTATTTAAACATTCTGATAGTCTTCGATAGAAACATGTACAAACATCTTCATTTTCAATTTTATAGATTTTGGACCTGTTGTTATTCATGAAAATTGATAAACTTTTATCCATGATCCATGTTTTTTGGATATATAAAGTCAATCCTTTTCAAGAAATGATTTTAAATAATATTTCAATATCAAAATTGGTTTGGCTTAGTAAATATTAAAAAACAATGCCATCAAAAATCCATATATGTCCAACATTTCTATGTTAAATTGATATAATATATTTCTAAATATAAGATTTCTATTTGATTAAATATAAAACCTTATTCATGGAATATCTATTTATATAGTTACCTACCAAGTGAAATTTAGTTCAAAAGGGAAAACTCTTTGGAATAAAATAATTCGTAAAAAAATGTGACTTATAGAAAGATGAATAAAAAACATATATGATGTCTTAAATGGTATGAATTATCCTATAAGTTTTTCAAAATATTCCATTATAGAAGAACAATTAGAAACTATGTTATTATATTATTCATATTCAGAAATATGTTTCATGATTTTTTTCTAACTATTATTCAATTTTGAAAAAAGAATAGATTTTAAAGTCAATGTAGAAGTTAACTTATTAATAATGTTAGAATCCCTAGGAATTTATTCTTTATAAAAATATAATTTCATTATTTTTTTTGAAAAATAACTTGGATAGTAAAATATTCCTCCATTTTTACAAGTGAAAAGAACTATCTTCATCATATAAAAAATGATTTGAAAAATCTAAATTCATAGCTAAATGATATTAAACACTCAATATAAACATAACTAATGAATTTTATTTCAAAAAATAAGAAAATAATATTGTAAATTTATATCTATCATCACCATCACGGTCAATATCATAAGATGGTTCACTGCACACAGTTCTAATGAACATCATTTTCAAAATATTTGACCTATCTTGGGATGATGTCAGATATTTTCAATGAAATTTCTACAAGTTCATATGATCAATATGTTAGTATGTTTTTTTATGTTTCAAGAGGGTATTAATATAGTTTATTTCACGATCCACCATCCTATTTATCACTTTAATATTAGTTAATTAGATTTATATGCATGGGTGAAACATATTCATACATGTGATGAAGATTGTAGAGATGATGTTCATGACCAATGAAATGTAATGATTTTGAGGATGTTCTCTCTGTACCATTTGATTGAAGATGACGATTGAAAACGGATTGGGGATTAGGGGAATTATGTAACTGAATAAATATTATAAGTTAGTTATTTGAAGAAGTAGTAAATTTTTTTATGATATTTCATAGATACTATAAATGGAAGAAAAAAATATTTGTGTGAGGATTTTGATTATAAATTGAGTTGATTAGAAAACATTGATATGAAATGACAATGTGATGTTAATATTATTTTCAACAAATAAATCCTCAGTTGATATAATTTTCTATGAATAAGTAAACTCAATATGAGATGGATTGTGTGCTGATCATTATCAAAAATGTATATGGATAATATAAAAATATCACTCTCTATGTAAATCTATCATTAGAGAAATGATTCATGTGTAAAGGTAACTAATAAATATATTGACTTGTGTAAAGGTTATAAAAGATATATTTAATTGTAATATACAAAATGTATATCAATATATATAGAGTTTTGAATGTTTTATTATGATATATATAAATATATATAATTTTTAATGTAATATATGATTCAATCAGAACTAATATATGGGTAATGAAGTGCTTAGGTGGAATTTTTTGAAGATCATTATCAGAAAGAAAATATCAAAAGTGAAAATGATACATTGATATCGTTATTAAACAGGAATCTTAGTATCTAAATTCAGAAATCCTTTCAAATATAAAATTTCATATACCTCAAAAAATGTCTTGTTTCAGTGGTTTGAGTTCACACATAGTAGAATATTACTATTCTGTCCGGACACTGTACATGTTATTACATTTAGTATTACAGAATGAAGTTTAATATGAGGATGATAGTTATGAGAAATGGTACACACTATATTGAGCTACCAAATGAGTTTTGATGCATGAAAATTTGTAAAAGAGTTGAAAAAGTATAGATGTTTTTATGTAATATAATAGAAATTCATAAATGAATATGGTTCATCAACTATAATGAAAAAATGTTTTTTTATATATGGATCACGTTATCATAAGAGTCATTCTATTACACATAATTTGGGAGTCTATAAGGTTAATTTTATAGGTATATATATTATTTTCATATGTAATAATGAGTTTTCAATATGGTATGATAATCACAAGAAATAAAAATGACAATTCTTATTTGTGATTTGAATGTATGAAATATCATGATACTCATATCGTGATTTCAGTTCATAAATGCGGAGGAGAAATAGGTATAACGTTTGGATGAATCTAATAAAAAATACCAAATCTGAAAAATATCAATTTCACACCATGATCACATACAATTATAAATATAAAATATATGTAAAAATTATAGATGTGAGGATGCCATTATTAATTAGATATCCTATATAATTTAAAGGGATCATTTAAGAGTTTTAAATGAATCATATATTGGATTTAAATTGAACTATATATGGTGTTTCTTTGAGATTTTAAAATTTTGATAAATGAACAAATAAAATTCATGTTCCTTGTGAATATTAATGAAACAAATGGGGAAAAATAGATATGTTTTCGTAATTAATGTATCTATATGAAAAATAACTAAATGTTTGAAGGAATCCATAGAATCATACTATATGGTGAAGAAGAAGGTCAAATTTTAGAAGTTCACATAATACTATGTTTTCTTATTAAGATATATCCTTAGAGAGATTCTACTAGTACATTTATACCAAAAACTATTTTCATTTCACATATTGTTCTGAGTAATATGTATTTGGTTCATGATCATTTGTTAGGAAACACTCATTAAAAATATATTGTGTCCATTTATTTTCATTTTTTGATCAGTGAGATTATTCCAAAATAAGTATAAGTTCTTTTAATTATTTTTCAATGGAATATATAATGCACTAATCCCACCCCTAGTGACTTCCATATATATTTAGTCATATTTAATTGGTTCTAAATCACATATACTACCTTAAATATATATAGTTTTTTCTATGTAATAATACAATTTTAATAATTATAATTGTGTTACAACCATTGGTGGAAAAATATTTTATTTTTTGATATAAATAATTTTTATTCTATTGATTCCAACAAGAAGAAATTATATATGATGAAGTGATGAAATTAAGCAAAGGAAAATAAAGCATATTTGTATAAATTTATTCAAAAAAACTCATGCATGGATCGTGATACCCATTAATGGTCATGTGACATAGTAATGTGATATTAGAATAGTACAAAAATCATAGAATGTCAATTAAAGAAGATATAAATGATAGAGAAATTTCTAGTCATTGGTTATCACACCAAACTCCTAGGATTTGTGATGAATTGACCCATAAAAAATTATTTAAACAACATTGGAAGAAGTTTACAATGATAAAATCCTTTTTTGTGTGAATGAAACTCTATGCACATTTTATCTGATGAAAATAATAACAATAAATGATTTATATACTCGAGAAATAAAATTTAATATCAATTGATATTGTTTTATAATTAATGTGACCCGAAAAATCATAGTCGATATGTAATATCCACATAATTCACTGTTATATAAAGAGAAAATTGATCCCTTATTAATATAATTTGATAAAGAAAATAATAGAGACCTATATTAATTAGCCATATGATGATAGAATAAACTAATAACCATTAAATAATTATACTGTTAATCCCAATCAATAACAGAACCCTGAAAAATACTCATTGTAGGTGATATAGATATATTATTGTTTTCCATGACACATTATATTTATAATAAAATATCATTGACGTGGACAATATACTCTCTTCATTTATCATATTATCATCCATGAAAATTTTATTAACGGTGTAACCCCATTTCTGTTTTTTTATCAGAGGATTTTATAGAAGTAGTGATGAACAACATGTAATCATTGTCACATGAATCACATGAGATAATACAAATATATGTATGTTATTCAATGAGAAAATATAAATATGGTTCTAGGGGAGAGGGTTAATTTCATTTTTACGAAATGAATAAAATGAAATTTACAAATCAAAATAAAAATATTTTGATACGGCCAAGAAATGATGTGATAAATTTGGTTATTATTACAAAGATAATATAGGAGATAAATAAATTAATAATAATAATAAAATTGAAAAAATAAAATTTCATTAAAAAAAATAATATTGGTGAAAAATGTTTTGACAAACATGTTTTATAATAGCTCACTATGGTCCCTTATATATTATTCCCTTGGTTTATGTAGTTTTTTATTCAGTCAAATTTAATTTGAGTTAAGAAATAAAATATACCCTTGGTTCATAAGGAACTATAAAGAAACTGGTTGTTATATTCCTTTTTGTGGAGATAGTAGAAACCCAATTGATGTGGATCACTCCCATTTTAAATTAAGAGAACCATATGAGAATATGACGTAATAAAATGAATATTTTATAAGAATAAATCCATCAAAATTTTTATTTATTATCTATTTAAAATGATTTATATAGTCGATATATATATATATATTATTAACGGGTTGATAGATATTTAGAATTATAAAATAATTTTTATCTTGAGAGTGGAATTGGATAATTCTATATAATAAACCTCATTTAGATTGAAATTTTGCTCCATAAGATCATTGATTTTATCTAACTTATATTAATATTCAATTTATAGGATTCAAAAATGTTTTGTAATATTCTAGTTTTTATTCAGGAATTAATGTTTTTTAGGACAACAGTTATACATATTTTAAAATATATATATACATTCAATGAATTTCAGTCTTCACACAATAATTTATCATCTACTGGTGATCCGAGGAATCACCTGGGGATGGAAGGATCTAGAAAAATTTGGTGGGACAGCTTCTACAAGGTATAGGTTATCCAATTTTCATCTATAAGATCACAATTATTCTATAAATTATGGTGGTGAGATTTTCTTATGGTTCTTCTATATAACTGAGGTTTTACAAATATGGCACTAGCTACTTGGTATACTAGAATGTTAATCCAAGGTAGCCTATTAATATCCAAAAAAAACACAAAGGACATCCTCTACATCCTACATGACATCAAATGATCCTTGAATAATCCTTCAACGTCTTCATTACATCCACTTAGTATTCATAATTAGATTTAATGATTCATCAAAACCATTACCAGAAGTTTCTGTGAAACTCTAAAGAAAACAATAAGCTTTCCATTAATTCATTATGATTATCATATGGAACCATGACAAAATAACAATCAACCACATTAATTAAATTTATAAAAAAATATGTGATTGGTTTTGATCATGTAAATTCATTGAGAGAAATTCATACGTTTAAAAATATCACCGATTTAATGATCAAAAAAACATAACATAAAAAATATACTATCTATAAATGTAGAGGGAATCATTCATTCAATATAATTTATGATTTAAAAAATGTATCCCTTTTGAAAGATAGATAAATATAACATAAGATATTAACTATTCTATTGAGATAAATATAAAAACTAATATTCAATTTTCTCATGATAAACATATTAAATAGATAAAATAATATGTAAATTTGAATATTAAAAACATGTCTCCGTTTTTTATCCAAACCATTTCTCCCCTAAAAATCAAAAACCTCTCCACATTGTGATTAGAAAATAGAAATAAAGGAAGGTAAAATAAAGAAATAAAGATGGTAAATTATCACAATGTAAAAAAATAGACGCATTCATAAACTATCTCTACTGATATATAATTTCCTAAACATAAAATCTAATAAATGAAAATAAGGAATGTAATGAAAATTCCATTCATTACATTGAAAAAAGTAAATTTAATGATAAATATTAAACCTAAAAAATAAATTATACAAAATTAATAATAGTAGGATAAAATTTTAAAATATAATATAATAATAATTAAAAACAATTTAGAAAATATAATCAAATGAAATTTGAAAAGAAGAATAAAAATAAATTTTAATGATTTGATGATATGTTAAATGGAAATAAATATAGATTAAAGAAAATTTATTTTTAATATTTATAAAATATATCCTCTTAAATTTTAAGAATACGAAATTATAAAAAAGATAGAGTGAGGGGATATATTGAAATTGTAATTCCCTGGCCCTAGTTACCCATATTTGGTACATTATTACATAACATTGGAATGTTACGTTTAATCATTTTCTGAAAGGCCGATCAGTTTGGTAGGCTTGGAAGTACTAGTAACATAAATAAGTTTTACATTACATAATGAAAAAACATTGTGTCCCTTTTGATCAATATTATATCCCTTAACCTATTCTTGTAGGTTAATCATAATATACTTCTTTGTATCTTTGGGAAAATAAAACATAAGAAAGGGGTTATCCCATATGATCAGTTAGGATAACAATATAGTGGAAACTATTATAAATAAATAGAATCATTTAAGGCAATGTATAAAACTAAAACCCTGGAATTTTAATCATAAACATCAGCATAGTATGGAAATGATAAATCATATAATTCAATTTCATTATTCGCAGGGATATTATACTAGTAGAATAATCCCAAATAATATCAATATCCAATTTCATAATGATGGAATGCATTATTTCGGACAACATAACCACATAGTCATGGCCTCATGACAAGAATACGAATAATATTTTGTCAAGGCCTTGTGCCAAAACACTATTATGATTCATGGGACCTACTGATGCATCTAGAAGCTATATCGGGATCCACCTGTCACATACTATGTCCAATGTATTCATCATATGAAAAGGATGAAACATAATCTAAGAATTCATATTAAAACTTGTATACAAAATGTGAATATTTTAACCACAAACCATGAATGATTTTAAAATTGCACATCCACCATCAAAAATTACCCATTCAATACAATATAAATGATTTAATAAATAAATATCAATAAAGAATAATAAAGGATATATACATAGATTAATAAAATCAATAAAATTATTTGAGAGAAATATCCCCTATTTTTTGAAAATATTTAGACGTGTCACTATTTATCAAGAAGCTGTTAAAAAATTGATTTTTTACTCAAAGTGTCCCATTACACATTGAATCTTTAATAATGAATTTTAATTTTAAAACATTAATTTCTATATAAATAAATACATAAAACAATTTTTACAAAATTTACATTTATGGGAATAATTTGGAACAATAAATCTTTACAACATTTAAAAATGATATTTTAGATAGAGCTCCTATCAAATTGAGGGATGATTTAATTAAAATAATTAATGTAATTAAAAAATAATAATATCATGAGAATAAAGGGATTCCTGATATACTCTGTCAATGTTTAGTATATACACCATATAAAAGTGAATTGGAGAATAACAACAAATGAAGTCTCAATGAAATGTAAATTGAGATGAAATCCCTTATAAAGAAAATATCCTTAGGTTGAGGATAAATAAATGACATAATTATGTGTGAGAAATATAAATACACTAAATATTATTGGATATTCAGTGTAATTCTATCAGAGTATAGTCACACATATTCTTTCAAAAATATCACCAATTACATGGATTCTTAAAACAATGAAGAAAAATTGAGTTAATATTATTCTTATCATATTAATATCGATGAATTGAGAGGTTATCATCTAAGTGATTATGTGTATAAATAGTATATAAACACAAAGGGTAGTGTATATTACTTCATAAATAAATAAATTTTTATTTCACACATAATATTGGAGTAAAATAATCAATGATGTTTGTGTAAAACCCAATGAGTGGAAATTGAAATTAGAAATTCCCTTACTGATTTGGTAACATACAAAACATAAATCCCATGAAATAAATGTCATACAATGAAGATGTAAATACCCATAAATTAAATTATAATGCACTAATAAAACAACAATGGGTATTACAAACACCACACAAAAGAAAATAGTGGTAAATATAGAATGAATATAACGAGAATAAAAGTGAGATGTAAACCCCTTACCTTGTAATTTTTATTAGTTTAGGGTATTTCAAACTCATATATAATGGTGAAATAATTATTATTATATTATACAAGAACCATATATAGAAATATGATATCATGTTTGATCACTTGATATTTATTTGACAGTAATATTTTAGTAGTATCATTTTTTGGGTGTTAACTAATTCATTTTTCATTATATGTTTTGTTACAAAAGTCCTTTATGTTATGGATATGATGTATTTGATTTGTATAAATAATAATATTATGTTCTTAACCATTATTTGTTTAATCATAAAATTAAAAATATAGTATTAGTATTAAAAATTCATTTATGTCAATTTTGACATTATTTAGTATTTGATTTTTGTTAAATTCCTAAATACATAATTACATTGAAAAAAATCATTTAATCAACCATAACATGTAATATTAACATAAAAATTCGTGGAATTCATCAAAACCCTCAATTGACATTTATATGTATATTTTTAATATCAATTATTTTTATCATTCATTTATAAGGTAATTACCGCATCATTGTTTTGTCATAAATAAATTTAATTATATAATTTATAAAAATTATAAATAAAATAAATTTATTTAGGAAATAATTTTAAATTTTTATAAAATATTTATAGTGGAATTTATCTTATGTATGACCCTATATTAAAAGTGTTTTAGTTATTGAACTTTGAATTTAACAATTTTAACTCTTCTTTAAATAAAATAATAATAATTGTCCAAATCTAATACATGTGGACCAAAATGATCATATTATATTACTATGTTTAATTTTGGCCAAAACACACTTATCAATTATAATTATGACATGTTTTAAGGTAATTATAATATAATTTTTACCTTTAATAAACCTATTTACTTTTAACCGTGGTTAAAAAATTTATAAGTTCTTATTCACCAAAATTATTTTGACCTTATTGAACCACATTTTATATACTGATGTCAACCATTTCTATCTTATTTTTTAAATTCATTTAACATAATTGTTAAAATTATATTTTATGCAAATTTGCAAATGTTCCAAGTAGTTGCTTAAATGACCTGAAAAATTCCATAAAATTTTACACATATTATTTTATTATAAAATGACTCCAATGAATTACCTTGAAAAAATATATTTATTATTTAACTATTTTTTTCTAAAATAAAATAAAATAAAATAAATATATAAATAAAAAGTTGGTTTTTAAATAATAATGTAGTGTTTTTCACTATTCATCAAAAATTGAATTTTTTCAAAAAAATACCAAACCATAACCCAAAGGTAAATTTGATATTACGAATCATAAAAATGATATTGATTTTACCAAATTAAAAACAATGATGTTGATTTAATTAATTTAAAAGTAAAACCTGTTGTCAAAACCAGAAAGCAGTATTTTGAGATGTAAAAATTATCAAAATATTCTTATGTGTTTAGGGTCATGTTAAAAGTAAAATTACATCCAATTACTGAAAATGGATTAAATAGTAAAAATATAATATTATTATACATCAAAACCATTCAAATGTATAATTTAACAATATTAATTATATTGATTAATAATGTTATTTTTAATTAAAATTGTGTATCTTTCCGTGTTACTAAAAATATGAATGTTATCAGAAACACACCAAATATTTATCCAAACTAAATTTTTATGTCCCAATTCTAAAGAATAATTTAATTTCAAAAAATTTATTATATAAAAGTGTCAATTATTTGATTTAAAAGGGTTCTCCATTAAAAGGCTGGAAAACTGCACTTTTTTAAAAAAATACTTCTTTTATATGAAAAATTGAATTTGTCCTTATATTATGTCTATGATACAAAAATGATGAATGTTAAAATTATATAGGATATATATAAATTTCAAAAATTTGTTATTACTATTCAAAACATCTTTATAATCTGCAAGTTTGATTGGTCGTGGTGTGCTTTAACTTAGTTTTCCATTAATCAAACGCTATTGTATTATTCAATGAGAAGCATACTGTGGTATCATGGGGTGTTACATTTTTTCCTCCTTTAACAAATTGCATACTCACAATTTGAAATTGTTCTTCAGAAATAATATGTTTAAAAATATAAAATACTATTTTGGAAAACCCACATCATAAAGAGGGTTAATAAAATTTTTTCTTAATAAAAGGGAAAGGTAAGTGAAAAAGTCACCACAAAATTAGGATTTTGAATAAGAGTACCGTAGTGGAAATTATAATTGGATGGAAAATTTAAATATTTATAAGGAGTGATTTACATCATCAATCACAAACATGTGAATGTAAATTGAGGGCCTCAAAGCCATACATCAATGACGAATAACATAAGTTATTATGATAATATATTTTTGGATTTCTGATCCTTTCCCAATGGTTTAAGAATTAATTATTTCACAGAATAAAAACAATATTTGATAAGTTAATTTCAATCCATTAACTATTTTCTACCAAAAACTCCTCTTTCAATCCAAGCGATGAGTATTCAAGCTGTCTTCATCACACCTGAAGTGCTAGAATCAACTTAAAGAGAATCACATAATACACAAAGGATGAACTTTATATTTCCTTTATCTTTTGAGAGTTTCCAAAATCGAAATGGTTCATACAAGATCGGATGATCCCCAAAAATGATAATCCATTAGAGAAAAATTATTTTTATTATTTTCTAAAATTAAACCAACAATAACTAATGATCAATAAATACCATTCATTAAATAATTTTACTTAAAATCCGTCAATATCTTCCAAACTATGATTTAAATCAAAAACACTAAAGAATTAAATCACATGGTTATTCAGAGTTAATCTTAACATTTATCTCCAAATAACATCAACTGCTCTTAATGTCTCATAGAGATGTGTAATTAAACAAATAACATATTATCAATGATAGGTTAATAATTTACATTAATAACATGAATCTCTATAAAAAAACATAGATTCTTACAAAATATACAAAATCCATCCTTACTCCTCAAATGAAATTATATAGTATTCTCTTTTCCATAGGCATATAGTGTCCCCAATATAGTATGTCTTCCAAAATAAAATTTATCAAATAATCACCAAATCATTTTCTTATTATAAGGATATCTATTTGTTAAAACATAAGTTCTCAAATCAACTTATTATTGATCAACAAAATTATTTTACTAGAAATTATTATCACACTATCCAGGGACTTCACGTAGTCTAGTGGTAGGCTATAAAGCCCAATGGCACTATCATTGTGGGTTTGATTCCAATTGCTTTGTCAGATGCGACGGGTTGTCACTTAGTCTGAATATTGTATTTTTTTCAAAAAATATATTTTATAATATTCCCAAAATTAGATAAATTCCTCAAAATAACTATAATATAATTTGAACATAAATGTAATATCATGCCTCACTTTTTCATCCCAAAAATTATTAACCAGTAATTGCCTCAAATTAAAGGATCATATCAACACAAATGGTTCATTATATCTATATCCCAAAAAGAAAAGAGCATTCTTCCTCAAATATAATTTTCACATAAAAAACCGCATGGTTACACATAAAAGAGAATAGTATTCCAAATAAATCCCAAAAACAATGATCATTAATACATTCAAGCATTTATACATCCATTTATTTTCACATAGGTTCTTCCTAGACAGAGATGATATCCTATAGAATAGGGTATCGACTCTGTTAATGCAAAGATCCCTTGCATTTATAGAAAATGACTGAAATTGGATTTTGATGATCATTTTTTTTCATTCATAGTTCACCTCATTTTTTTCTCAGAATGTTTTTACATAATGTCCTTATTTCCTACTCTTAAAGAATTTCTCTGTACCATTGAGTCACTTTATCAGGTTCTTCAATCCAAATTGCTATTATAATGGAAATCGAGCTTTCTTTTCTCCATGGTTTCCAATGCAGGAGCTCTTATCATTCTCTTCCACTGGCTTCATTGTTGAGTTTGATAGTTAATAAATGTATATATTTTTATCATATTTTTTAATCCTAATTCTGCATGAACAATTAATAATTTTCACCTATCAAAATTCCATTTAGTGACTCAATTCCATCATCATTATAACCTTTTACATCATGTTTAGTGTAACTTCGACTTCTGTGGAATCCATATGTTGACTATCCCAAGAAGGCATAGTCTGAGTCATTAAATCATTTAGAGAATATAATGACACATATTTTAATCTAAAACACCTTACGATTAACCAAGGTTATTTATTCTCATCATATTTTCAAAAATATAAATTAGTTAGTAAGGAAAATGTGAGTTATCATATGCATATCCATTGAGGGTGTCGTAACAATGAGTGCAGAATGACCCATTTTCATTTACCAGGATACCCCATGTCAGGCCTGAAACTCTGTTTTAGTGTTTTCACTCCTAGGTGCATCTATTCCAGATCCTCCTCTACCAGATCATTTCTAGAACTGTATTTTCTTCTTGGAACACCCACATAATATTTGCATCACCAAAATTTTTGGATGTTCTTCTATACTAATCCTCAATGACTATCTTAGTTTAGTGAATTCAAGTTAGAGTTTTTCTAAATATATCTCCAAAATTTTGTACTAAACATCCTTTGATACAAACAGTAATGAACCAACCACAGTCACCTATAGTCAGTGAATTATTACATAACATTGTCATGATACAAGAAATCATGTTGAGAAAGACTGATAAGTTTTGTAGCCTTGGAAATACTAGATACATACAAAATTTTTACATTACATCTTGAAAAAACATTCAGTCTCCTTTGAACACTCTTATATCCATTAACCTATTCCTACAACTTATTCATAGTATACTTCATTTCAACTTAGGAAAAATAAAACATAATAAATTGGTGAGATCAAATGCTCAGAAAAGGTAACAATATAGTGGAAACTATTATATATAAGAATAAGCATTTATGGAAATGTATTAGACTAAATCCGAGACCTTTAAACATAATCTTCAACATAATATGGAAATGATAAATCATATAATTCCATTATTTATTCACATTGATAATATTCTAGTCTAATAATCACATGTAATATCAAAATCCAATTTCATAATGATGGAATTCCTAATGTTGGATATTATAACCACATTGTCAAGGCCTCGTGTGATGACTACAAATAAGATTTTGTCAGGTCCTTGTGGAAAAACACTAGTTTGTTTCATGATACCCACTTATTCATCGAGGATCTATAGCAGGATCCACCCTTCACTTACTAAGTCTAATTCAATCCTCATATTAAAAGGATGAAACATAATCAAAACAATCATATTAAAACTTCCATATGAACTGTTATTATTTTAACCACAAACCCTTAATGGTATAAGAATAGCACATCCATAGTCAAACATAACTCATTCAATAAAATATTAAAATTTTATAAATCAACCTATATCATGAATAATGAAGGATATTGACATTGGTGAAAATAATAAATAAAACTATCTGTGAGAAATATCCCCTTTTTACTAATTTTTTTTAAAAGTCTCATTATTTATCATGAAGTTGAAAAAAAGTAGATTTTTGAATCAAAGTGTCCCATACCAAATTGAATCATTTAGAAGCAATTTTAATTGTAAAACATACATGTCCATATAAATAAAAAAATAAAACCATTTTTAAAACATGGACATTAATGGAAATGATTTAGAATAATAAATCATTCAAAAATTTGAAATAATATTTTGAGATAGAGAACCTAAAAATCTCAGAGATGCTTGAATACAAATAATTAAGGTATTAAAAACATAATAATAACATGATAATAAAGGGTTTTTGGATATAATATGTCAAAGTAC
The DNA here is from genome assembly GCA_963277665.1 of Viscum album. Classification (NCBI taxonomy): domain Eukaryota; kingdom Viridiplantae; phylum Streptophyta; class Magnoliopsida; order Santalales; family Viscaceae; genus Viscum; species Viscum album. Next base: position 1,442,497,301 of record OY728155.1, on the reverse strand, counting down.
AATATATACACCATATGAAAGTGATTTGGCACATAACAACAAAGAAGTCTCAATGGAATGTATATTCCTATGAAATCCCTTATAAAAAAATATACATAATTTAAGTATAAATATATTACATAATTATGTGTCAATAATGTAAATACAATCGATATTATTGTATATTCAGTGAAAATAAATCATAGGAAATTCACACATATTCTTGTAAAAACAACACCAATGACTTGGATGTTTAACTCAATGAATGGAAATTGAATTAATATTACTCATATTATGTTCCTATGGATGACTTGAGAATTTTTCAATGGAGATATTATGTGTATAAAAAGAATATAAACACAAAGGCTAGAATAAATTAAATAATAAATAAATAAATCGTGATTTCACATATAATCATGGAGTAAAATAATCAATGATGTTTTCAGAAAACCTAATTAGTGGAAATTGTAATTAGAAATTACCTTATCGAATTTACTAATGTATGAAACATAAATCCAATGAAAGAAGGATCTTACAATGAATATGTAAATTACTATAAAAAAGTATATTACAGAAATAATACAACCATGGGCAGTACAAACACCACACTAATGTAAATAGTGGAAAATATTGCATGAATGTCGTGGGAATAAAAGTGAGATGAAAAGACCTTAACCTGTACCGTTACTTAGATGAGGGTAAATTAACATTCTATATAATGTTGAAATAATTTTTATTAAATTATACAAGAACTATATACATAAATATGATATCATATATAATCTTTTAATATTTATTTTTTTATAGTATTTCAGTAGTATAATGGTTTCAAGTGTAAACTTATTCATTTTTCATTATATGATTTGTCACACAAGTCATGTTTGTAATTTATATGATGTATTTTATTTGTATCCATAACGATATTATTTCCGTAAACACTATATTTTATCAAAAAATGGTATTTATTCTTGAATGGTTGCGATGTGGAATGAATCTCTTCGCGTTCTTGGATACGATATTCCATACGTATGCACGACGACTATAACATTCTATTGACGGTGAAATCTTATGTAATTGAATGGTACATAATTTATAAATAATCCTTATCATGTTATATTTATTATTTAAATCAGTTATACTAATTATTATACCCATCCAAATAATGAAGTGTTTGAATAACAAACTACGCCACGACGTGGATAAAGTAAGTCCTATGTACACTCGTATGATGACGTTTATTTCATAGGATGTAGAGTATAATGAATATGGTTGTACAATATTTATAATAACATCACAGTTTTTATACGGTACTACAGTTATTATTTTGGTATGAAACAACAAATAAAAGGGAAGTGGAATTAAAAATGAAATAGAAAGAGGTGGTGAAATCATTATCTCTTTTTCGTGTGCTTCTTTTATTTTATAAAAAGTGGTCTATAGGATAACTTTATGATGATTGTATGGACTATTTGAATATTTGAGGGTATTTGGGAGGATAATAGAGTAGGTTTTTGCTGAACCGAATTTATTTGCTGGTGTGATTTTGAGAGAAGAAGAAGTGACCTTTTATACGAGAGGTGAGGGTCACGTTAGGAACAGATATAAATATTATATTATAATAAAATTATTTTTGTATTCTAATGGTTCCAAAAAAATTTATTTCGATTTTAATGTGGTTATGTGTCGCAAATATTTGAACCAGTAGTTTTTATATAGGTTTATGTCACCATATTAATCTTATCTTTTAGATTTAACTCTTTGTTAAATAGTTTGACATTTACCATGTCTCATTGTGTTTTTATATCATATGGTTAATAGACTAACAATAAAATTCTAAGAGAACACCTAGTTGTTAATTATTGATATATCTAACCTTATCAATGTCCTTTGGAAAAACCTTAGATTTTCATAAATATTATATCAATTGATAATATAGTTTTTTTATAAACTCATTTACGTCATATTTGAAACTTTTTATTATTTTAATTTTTTTAAATTCCTAAAAACATGATTTCATAGAAAAAATCCATTAAATCAACCCTAACATGTCATATTAACCTAATGTTTTTTAGAATTCATCAAAAGTATCAATTTTCATTTATTTAGATATTTATAATATCAATTATCTATATTTTATATTAATAAGGCAATTACTACATTCATCATTATTTCATAAGTAAATTTAATTATTTAATGAATAAAAAATATAAATAAAATACCATTTTGTAGGAAATAGTTTTATATTTCTATATAATATTTATAGTCGAATTTATCTTTAGTATAACCCTATATTAAAAATGCTTCTGTTATTAGACATTGAATTTAACACTTTTAACACATCTATATATAAAATAATAATAAATTTCTTAATCTAATCCAAGGGGAACAAAAGGATCATATATTATTTCTAAGGATGATTTGGTTTGAAATAAACATATCTAAATTTTTTTTGACATGTTTTAGGGTAATTATAATATATATTTTACTATTAATTACCCTATTTACTTTTAACCGTGGTAAATAAAATTTAAAATATATTATATACCATAAATTATTTTCACCTTATTGAACCACATTTTACATACTGATATCTACCGTGCATCTCATATTTTTTGAAATTCAATCCACAGAAGTGGTAAAATTAGGATTTATGAAAATTTTTAAATGTTCCTAAAAGTTGGGTAAAAGATGTTAAAAATTTTAATAAAATATTATACATATAAGTTTTTTTATAAAATTAATCCAATTATTATGTTGAACTAATATAGGTATTATGTATATATTTTTACCTAAAATATATTAATATAAAATAAATAATATTTTCAATAAAAAGTCGATTTTTAAAATATAATGTTGTGTTTTTCACTATTCATAAAAAATTGAATGTTTTCATAGAAATACCAAAATTACATCATAAGATAATTATGATATTCTAAATCCAAAAATCCTATATATTTTACAGAATTCCAAATATATATGTTTCATTAATTAATATATAATTAATACCCATTAAAAAAACCCAAATGCGAGTTTTTGAGAAAAAAATGTATCAAAAGGTTGATATGTTTTTATGTTCGATTAAAAAGTGAAATTACACACAATGACCAAAATTGGATTAAATTATAATGATATAATAAAATTATACTTCAAAAACTTTCAAATTTATAATTTAACAATGTAATTTATTTTTATTAAAAATGATGTTTTTCAATTAAAATTTTGTATCATTCATTATTCATCAAAATATGAATGTTATCAGAAAAACAGAAAAAATTTATCCAAAATAAATATTTTACGACCCATTTATAAATAATTAATTATTTGATTCAAATTTAATATATAAAAGTGTCGATTATTTGATATACAACGGGTTCTCCATTGAGAGTCGAAAAAACTACATTTTAGAAAAATACTTATTTTATCTCAAAATTTGAATTTTCATTATATTATGTCTAAGAAAAACAATATATGAATGGTAATATTATATGGTATATATATAAAATTCAAAGTGTGGTTATTACTATTCATAACAGTTTTCTAAACGACAAATTTGATAGGTTGTGGTGCGTTTTAACTCGGTGTTGCACACATCACACACTATTTTATTATTCATATAGAATCATACTGTGGAAGCATGGGTTGTTATAGAAATGATTTTCAATATGTAAATAAAAAAATATATATCAAAATCGTATTGCAGTATAGATCATTGTATATCTTTACTATATACGGCTCCCCCTCAATAAGATCATTTAATAACATAATAAAGTAGAAATAACAAATCAACCATCTTAATATATGGATATTTTATTAGGATTTAGAAGCCACTCTATGTTATTAGAATTAATATTACTGGAATAACATTGAAAAATTTCAAAATAATGATCCATTTGGTTCCCAATATTTGGGTATGTCAATTTAAGTTAAATGAAATTTTAAAGCCAATGTAATTTTGAGTTATTTAATATTGTCCAATAATTATTTTAGAATCGAATTTGTTTGGTATGATATTTTCCATTGATAATATAATATAATATTTTAAATGATTTATGCCTAAAAAATCTATAATTTTCGCAGTTTTATTCATAAATTTAATGGCTTGTTTTAGGATAATAATTATAGAACCTATTTTGATAAATTCCATTTACAAATGAAGTAATTTTAGTAGAACTCACATTAATTTAAAGGAAAAACCCATTATTGTTTTTTAAATGATGTTTAGAAACCATAATCATATCAATATATTAATCACCATGAGTGAGTTGATAAGGATTATTTTTGTGATTGCTATTTTTAGACTCTAAATTCTCAATTTTTGGTTGAGGTTTTAATTGAAAAATTAGATCATCATTTTCATTAGAATTTAGATATTTTTTATTAAAATATTTATTTTTATCATTAACAAAATATATTTATTTTTATTTAGATATAATTTTACTTTGAATGTAATTCATCAATGAAATATGAATGTTTAATTTTTTATTTTAATAATAAGAGGAAATGGATAAAAGGTATGTCACATAAATGACATATTTTGATGTCAAATTTCATTTATTTTCTTTTCATTCTTTTTTTTGATGGTTTCCAAAGGTATTATAGAGAAATAGATGAGTTTTTATGAATTGGGCCAAACCGTGACCCCAATTCCAGATTTAAAAATAAATATTATTTCTTTTATAACTTTTTCATTTTTTATTATTTTTCCCTAATTCCAATTCATAAATGGTATCCTCTGACATATTAACACCAAAATATAAATTTTGATCCTTTATAAATCCATAATCATGGTGGATATGGGTTTTTATTTAAGATATTGGGCCTGCCCGAAGGCCCATTTCCTACATTAAAAATAATTATTAATTTTTTTAAATCTCTTTCACTATTTGCGTTTTTTCTGTGATTCCTTCTCCCTCACTATCCTAAGAAACCCAGGAGCACTCCCATTGCCTTTACCCCCTCCATGGAGCTCTTTGAAATCGAGAATTAGGGCTAATCTTCATAGGGTGTCTCAAATCGGTCAGAATTGACGAGGTAACTTCATCCCTTCTTAACTCTCTCAATTATTACTCTTTTCCCTCCATTCCAGTTCCTAAATTACCTTCTGAATCTTGTTAGAACAATCCATTAATTGTTTCTATTTTAAATTTCAGAAACTATTGTTTTTGGAGTGATTAATTCAGGATACTTCAAGTAGGTTAGTCTATTTCTTTCCTCTTTCAAATTGCTTAGGGTTTATTCCCAAATTCGTGAATTATAAAAATTCCAGAAGTTAGGGTTCGTGAATAGGTTCTAAAATACTGTATTTTGGGTGAAATAGTGAGGATTTAGGTTTCTTTTAACTTCCTTGAGGTGTGGGTGTCGGGTGGTTGATGTTTCGCCCCAATATTTGAGGGTTTCGACACATTCAGTAGGTGATTCCATGGGTAACCATTTAATGACAAGTTAGTTTTCTTGATTAAATAATTTTACATGTTCCTTATGTGCTGTGAATTATGAGAAATCCATTTTTGGTAGCAATAGTAAATCATTTGTTTTTAAAGTCACATTTTTACTTGAAGTGTGTATTTTTCAAATGTATTTCATGTGTTATCTCTTGTGGTAGTTTTGTAAAATGTGGAAGTGATTTATTAGTTGTTGAAAGGGCCTGAAAATTATGGTTGGGTAATGATATAGTTCCATGTGGGCCTAAAAATGGTGTGTATTTTAATGGTTTTATTTGAATAACCTTGATATACTCCTTGAAAGTGTTTCATGGATTTGTGTGTTCTCATGGTAATCTTTTGTGATATTATTCAAGGTGATTATATAACATTTGAATGTGGATTATTACAAGTTGATTGGGCTGTCAATTCTGTTTTGGTAGGGTCTGGGTGTGCTTTTAGCTTAAAAAGAGGTTTTTGAAATGTATTTTATGTCCAAATATTGGGTGTACTCTTTATAATTGTTTTATGAAAGTTTTGAATGGTTTATTGGGTTGTGTAATAGGTGAAAATATATCATCATACTGTTTTGGTAGGAGTATATTTTTAAAAGTACCATTTCATTTGTGAAAAGGCTGTTATGTGATATGTATCGTCTTGGAAATATTTTATTAAATTGTTTGATGGAGATATTGAATAGTGAAAGTGATGTGAAAGTGATGTGGAGTGTTTTGTGTGAGTGTGATGTGAAAAATTGAATTTTTCATTATGAAAGAATTTTTATTTTCCATGTGTGTGGGATGTTATATGAGTTTAAATATCGTATAATTGTTTTATAAAATTGTTTATTGGTTTTGTGGAAGTGTTGATAAAATGTGAAATGTGTTGTGGGATATTTTGGTGTGATTCGGATTTCAAAATCATTTTGAATGAAAAATGGATATTTGTGACTTGTGTGACATAAGTATGGGATTTTTGGTGAATTTTTTATGTGAAAATGATATTTTCATGTTCAATTTATATATCTTGACTTGTTGAACTTGTTTGAGCACATGGGGAAAACTTGGGTATCTAGGTGGGTGGACGTGTAGTAGTATGCTAGTGAATCCGTGGGGTTTGGCCTTTGTTTCACTTAGCAAGATTGACGCTTACAACTATAACTAAACTATGATGATGATTGGGGACCACTAGGTTATGGTTATGTTCCCTACTAGTGGCTCGTGCACAAGAATGGATATTTGTGATTGTTACTTTCACCGAGATACGAGGTACCTGGGACCCACAACTAGCTAGTGGCTACTGGTTATTTCCTATTTCTTGTGCTCATTATTTACTTTGTACTTATCGTCGACATATGGTATAGCTGGATGGAAAATTCACTAGTATTGAAATTATTTTTAAATGTGTTGATTCTTAATGATAGCCCACTTGAAAACTGTTTTTATTCAAAGTCACATCTTTTAGAAATTGTGACTAGTTTTTTGTGTTTTTGAAAACTTGCATGTTTTCATCTTTAAATTTTTATCACATGCAATCTCTTAGTGGTGGTATCCTACTAGGCATTGGCTCACACCCTAATTACACCATTGGGTGTAATTAGACTTAGTTATTTTTTTTGTCGCAGGTTGTGTATAGTTTTTTGTTCCAGTGGTTCAGGTTTTTAGCAGGTCCTTGGTGGTGAAGTCTTATGGTGGTGGCTTGAGGGTGGTTCCCCCTGCCATGAGGGTTCGTGGGATGTCTTTACTTGGTTTTGTACCTTTGGTATAATCCTATTTAGTTGTTTTAAACTATGTAATTCAGTTCTGAATTTTTGTAAAAGATTGTTTGGTTTGAAAATTCCAGATTTGTTTTATTGGATTCTTTTGTTGTTTTATGATTATAAACTTGGGAAAATAGTTCCCAATTGTCATTTTATGATAACTGGGCACTTGTGCCAGCCCGTGGGGATCGGGAACACCCTTCGGATCTTGCCATGGACCGGGTCAGGTGCGGATTTTGAAGGCGACCAGATTCGGTTCATGACAAAATGGTATCAGAGGAGGTTCAGGTTAACTCTTTGGGTCATGTTATTTGGGGAACAGTCGAGATAGTCTTGATTTAGGATTTTTGGGACATGGAATTCCAGTTATGGGTAGTTTTCTTGATCACTACACCTCATAATGGGATTCATGTTTCCAATAGAAGTCTGGATTTATCTAAGTCCTTTGGTTTTCTTGGTTCGATGATGATTAAGGGAAATGAAAAGAGAGTTGGGTTAATGGTCCTAGGGAGCTCGCAGGGCCTGGAAAGCCATGTGGAGCAAATGATATTCCTTATAACACTCTATGTGACAGTGAAGTGATTGGAATATGGCTGCCAACCATATTTCCAAGTCACCAACTGAAACTAGTTTCCTCTCGCATTGTTTTGTGCTTAGGTTTTGAAATCTTGGCACTTTGGTTTTAAGAAGTGTAATGTTTTTGTGAAATTATTTTCAAATAAAGAGGGAATGGTTTGATTTATGAAATTGGTGAAGTGAATTTTTAGAATTGTTTTGAAATTGAAAATGGTGTTCTTACACCTCTTTTGAAAGAAGTAACTATATTGAAGTTGGTTTTGAAAAGTGATTCCAATAGAGTTTTCTAAATAATCAAAGGGTGTTTTAATGGGATGAGATGTTTTGAAATTGATATTAATATATTTAAATTGATTTCTTTTCCAAATGGTAGTGTCTTTATGAAAAGTTTTGTAAGATGTGAATTGGGGTTATGATCTCATTGTTAGCAGTTTTAAGAAAAAAGTTGGGTTTGTTGACCATTTTGTTTTTGAAAAGTAGAAAGAATTTTTTTAACCTTTGTTATTTCCATGAGTGAAAACATGCATGGGGTTATATGGGATTATGGATGGTTGATGGCATGACTAGATGAGTGCTGGGATGGATATGAGGAGGGTGACTGGTGTGGCACAAAAACATGCATGTGTGAGGCCCATGGGGTACCATTGGTGGATACGGATACTGCTAAACCGTTTGTTTTCAAAGAATTTGTTTTAAAGAAAAACATGATGTCTTGATGGATAGTTTGGTATGGTTTGTATTATGGGTTTTTGAAAATGTTGATATTGTGGGATGTTTTGAGTTCAAGAACCCCTTCTGTTTAAACTGTGTTTTGGGTTTGTGTTTTCTTGGTAAGTTGTGTTGTAAGGACGGTTAATGGTCTCTTTTGAAAAATGTTTTGTGATGCCATTACGGTGGTTCCCTTCATGTGTTTGGATCCGGTTTGGGGCATGTTTTGTCTTATGGACTAGTTTTGTTGGGTCCTTCGGTTCTCTCATTGGATAAGGTATGCCCCCATTAACGGTTAATGCACAACTGAAGTGCAACCCATATTGTTTCGCCATTGGAAAATCCTCCAGTTGATCAATATAAGGAATAGTTTATCGATCATTGTTGATTGAGTCTACACCCATTTATTTCATTGATTTGTGGATCCTCTTGTTGTGGTATAGTACTTGAGGAAGGTTTAAAGAGACCTTATTTTCTTAAGTTTCCTGATTCATCGAAGGTGGAAGTCTTCTTTGGTTGTTAGTGTGGATGAGTGTCATGATGGTGTCTAAGAGGGGCTCTGGGTCCTTCGTAGTTTCTTTGAAGCAAGATTTATTATTAAACCACCAATTTTGAGTTTTTGGTCATGATAGGATATTGTGTCGACTTTTTGGACTTGTATATTGTTTAGGGACTTGGAATATGGTCCCATTCCATGTATTGTTTCTATCAATCGCAAGGGTCATGTTCGATGATGAATTATGATGTTGTGTGCTCTTTTGATTGTAAAGGTGAAGGCCACACAATCCTCAGAGGTTCTATGTTATGTTGGGAGTATGTATCCCTTAGGAAAAACATCAAATCCTCTATATTAGAGGAAGGTGTTTATACGTGTCCTTCCCTTCTATTGTTTCTCACCCAAAGAAACAAGGTGCAATTTGTGTGCATCTTCTGACCGCTTGTTTCTGTGAAATGTCTAGTTTTGGTAATGTGAGATATAGAGTGTGTTATGCCTTGATAAACCCATTGGGGTATGCGGTGTAGTTGTTTGTGACATCAAATGAAGAAGTTTCATATAGGGGTTTCCACAGCCTAACTGCGAGGCCGAAGAAGCTTCAATACTTTGAACTCCAGCCATAGGTCCCAAAGAGAAGCCGACACATAGTAAGGGGAAACACCAATGTCATTTCAACCCTTCTTCAAAGTCCTATCCTCGATATGAAAGATAAGAAGAGTGTAAACCTATAGTGTCACCATATTTCTTCTACTGTTCATGTTCGGTGGAAATAGGTGGAAGGCCTTGTACTCATGTCATCGCCCAATGTTTTTCCCTCCCCCTTTGGATTCCATTGAGTCTTTAGAGAAAGGTATGAAGTTTGGCTCAATAGGTTGACCACACAGTTTGCACTTGGTTAGTAGTGACCATGCCCCAAAAAAACCATGTAGATGGAAGAATCTCCACTGTTAGTACATGGTTTTCCAAACCGTGCAGACTAACCATGTGGTCATCCCAACACTTAATATTTTGGGGTCTTTCTGTACCAGCCCATGCTGGTCGATTAAGATTGTTCGTTCTTATGGCGGGAGCCTATATTCCCCCCAGTACCAATAACTTAGACTTATCCGTGGTCAAGGATTGGTGGTAGTTAGTTTCATTCAGATTTATGAAGCTACCTAAATCTTCCTTCGGTGACCATTGTGATTGGAGAGTTCCCAATGGTTTATTTATAGCAAGGTATGTGTATCCTTGTTCGATGTTGTTGTTCGTTTGAGTGAATTGATTGAGTCTTGTTCGGATAGTGTTTGAGGAGTTTTCCTTTGGGATAAAGCCTGAATGTGAATGATTGTTTCAGGAAAGTTTTGTATGATTTTGTTGTGAAGTATTCATTCCTTACCTGATCAATGGAGGAGTTTTGGCCTTTGGGGGAGAAACCTGGAAAGGGAGAACATCTTGGTTTATCAGTTCGGTTTAGCTTTCGTATCTGGCCTTTCTGTAGCTTTTTGGGGATGGAAAGTTTTCATGGTGGGGAGAATCATCACATACATGACATATTTTGAAGTTAAATTTCATTTATTTTCTTTTCATTCTTTTTTTGGATGGTTTCTAAAGGTTTTATAGAGAAATAGATTAGTTTTCATGAATTGGGCCAAACCGTGTGCGCAATTCCAGATTTAAAAATAAATGTTATTTCCTTTATAACATTTTCATTTTTTAATATTTTCCCCTCATTCCAATTACTAAATGGGCTCCTCTGACATATTAACACCAAAATATAAATTTGGAGCCTTTATAAATCCATAATAATGGTGGATATGGGTTTTTATGTAATATATTGGGCCTGCCCGAAGACCCATTTACTACATTAAAAATAATTTTTAATTTTTTATATCTCCTTCACTATTTGCGTTTTTTCAGTGATTCCTCCACCCTCGCCACCCTAAGAAACCCAGGAGCGCTCCCATTGCCTTTTCCCCTCATTTGAGCTCTTTGAAATCGAGAATTAGGGCTGATCTTCATAGGGTGTCTCAAATCGGCCAGAACTGAAGAGGTAACTTCATCCCTTCTTAACTCTCTCAATTATTACTCTTTTCCCTCCATTCCAGTTCCTAAATTACCTCTTGAATCATTTTAGAACAATCCCTAAATTTTTTCTATTTTACATTTTAGAAACTATTGTTTATAGAGTGATTAATTCCGGATACTTCAAGGAGGTGAGTCTATTTCTTTCCTCATTCAAATTGCTTAGGGTTTCTTCCCAAATTCTTGAATTATAAAAATTCCAGAAGTTAGGGTTCATGCCTAGGTTCTAAATTACTGTATTTTGGGTGAATTATTGAGGTTTTAGGTTTTTTTTAACTTCCTTGATGTGCAGCGGTCGTGCAGTTGATGTTTCGCCCCAATATTTGAGTGTTGTGACACATTCGGTAGGTGATTCCATGGGTAACCATTTAATGATGAGTTATTTTTCTTGATTAAATAATTTTACATGTTCCTTATGTGATGTGAATTATGAGAAATACATTTTTGGTACAAATATTAAAGCATTTGTTTTTAATGATACATTTTTACTTGAAGTGTGTATTTTTAAAATATATTTCATTTTTTATCTCTTGTGGTAGTTTTGTAAAATGTGGAAGTGATTTATTAGTTGTTGAAAGGGGCTTCCAATTATGGTTGGGTAATGATATAGTTCCATGTGGGCCTAAAAAAGGGGTGTATTTGAATGGTTTTATTTGTATAACCTTGTTACACTCCTTGAAAGTGTTTCATGGATTTGTGTGTTCTCATGGGTATCTTTTGTGATATTATTCAAGGTGATTATATAACATTTGAAAGTGGATTATTAAAAGTTTATTGGGAAGAAAATTCTGTTTTGGTAGGGTCTGGGTGTGATTTTGGCTTAAAAAGAGGGTTTTGAAATCGTTTTTTTTGTGCAAAGTTTGGGTGTACTCTTTATAATTGATTTATGAAAGTTTTGAATTGTTTATTGGGTTGTGTAATAGGTTAAAATATATCATCAAACTGTTTTGGTAGGAGTATATTTTTAAAATGAAAATTTCATTTGTGAAAAGGCTGTTATGTGATAGGTATCATCTTGGAAATATTTTATTAAATTGTTTGAAGGAGATATTGAGGAGTGAAAGTGATGTGAAAGTGATGTGGACTGTTTTGTGTGAGTGTGATGTAAAAAAATTGAATTTTTGATTATGAAAGAAGTGTTATTTTACATGTGTGTGGGATGTTATATGAGTTTAAATATCATATAATTGTTTAATAAAATTGTTTAATGGTTTTGTGGGAGTGTTGAAGAAATGTGAAATGTGATGTTGGCTATTTTGGTGTGATTCATATTTCAAAATCATTTGGAATGAAAAATGGATTTTTGTGACTTGTGTGATGTACATATGGGCTTTTTGGTGAATTTTTTATGTGAAAATGAAATTTTCATGTTCAATGTATATTTCTTGACTTGTTGAACTTGTTTGAGCACAAGGGGAAAACCTGGGTATCTAGGTGGGTGGACGTGTACTAGTTTGCTAGTGAATCGGTGGGGTTTGGCCTCAGTTTCACTTTGCAAGATTGACGCTTACAACTCTAACTAAACTATGATGATGATGATGATTGGGGACCACTTGGTTATGGGTATGTTCCCTACTAGTGGCTCATGCATGAGAATGTATATTTTTTATTGTTACTCTCACTGAGATACGAGGTACCAGGGACCCACAGCTAGCTAGTGCCATGGGGTTATTTCCTATTTCTTGTGCTCATTATTTACATTGTACATACCGTCGGCATATGGTATAGTTGGCTTGAAAAATCACAAGTGTTGAAATTATTTTTAAATGTTTTGATTCTTAATGATATCCCACATGAAAACTGTTTTTATTCCAAGTCGCATCTTTTAGAAATTGTAACAAGTTTTTTGTGTTTTTGAAAATTGGCATGCTTTTCATATTTAAATGTTTATCACATGGAATCTATTAGTGGTGGTATCCTACTGGTCATTGGATCACACCCTACTTACACCATTGGGTGTAAGTAGACTTGGTTATTTTTGTTGTCACAGGGTGGGTATAGTTTTTTGTTCCAGTGGTTCGGGTTTTTAGCAGGTCCTTGGAGGTGAAGTCTTATGGTGGTGGCTTGAGGGCGGTGCCCCTTTCCATGAGGGTTTTTGGGCTGTCTTTATTTGGTTTTGTACCATTGGTATAGACCTTTTGAGTTGTTTTAAACTATGTAATTCAGTTCTTAATTTTTGTAAAAGATTGTTTGGATTGAAAAATCCAGATTCGTTTTGTTGGATTCTTTTGTTATTTTAAGATTATAAACTTCGGAAAATCATTCCCAAGTCTCATTTTATGATACCCGGGAACTTGTGCCAGCCTGTGGGGATCGGGAACGCCCTTTGGGTCTTTCCATGGACCGGGTCGGGTGCTGATTTTGAAGGTGACCAGATTCAGGTTGTGACAAGGTAAGAATAATGGGAATAATAATGAGAGTGAGAAATATGATAACTAACTACACAACCCTCCTCAAAATTTTTAAATTTGAATTTATGACATGAGAAATTTGTGGACGTGGAGTCCATATCGTTTTTACAAGCATAAAAAGCCAAACATTAAGATAAATCATACATTTATTATATTATATAATCTTATTTTGGTTGATGGGTAATTACAATTAAATATTTCCCTTCTTTTTACATTAGTGTGAGGATAATTCTAGTACGTCAATTTGATATATGTTTTTATCATAGTTTATATATTTCTTGTATTGGTTTAGTTTGTTAAATATCTTTTTCATTCCTTTAATCATGGATCCATTGAGGTATGAATCTTCATTATCAATAATATTGATGTAAAATCTTATTTTTATCATATTCATCTTCCATTACTTTTTTATCATCTTGTCTCTTTATTGATATGTCACATTTCATAATAGATCTAATCATTTAATCAATTGAAATATTTTTAATGCCCTTTCATTATTTATAGAAATACAAATGGGTTCCCATAAGCTTGGTATAGTCTACATACTTTTAATACATAATGTTTCTATAGTGATATCATCCCCAAGAATGTTATGGCCATAAAAATTGATTATAAAAGTTTATACTTATTGGTTTTAGATTAAATTGAATGTATAGAAAAACATTCAATGTATTTTTTAATCATATCCAATCAAATATTTTAAATTATGTTTTCCATTGTGTGTGACTTCAAATAATTTATAAATCTCATGTTCACTTTTGTATGTAGATATGTGACAAATAGAATTTTATTCAATTACACATGGATATCATTCGTAGAATTTCTATATAATTGAAATGTTTCTTTAACTTACGAATTCCATTTTTCTACCAATATTTTTGTAGGAGTATTGACGGGAATAAATATGTTCTCAAAAGGATTTCCAATTCTTTTAAGGATAATATAACTAAAAATTATATTATTTGAATAATTATTTACATTAATTAGATTATCATGATAATAACAATGGGATTCTATTACAAAATGTTTTAACATAAAATTTTATTATTTGTATTGAAAATAATAACTACTTCTATATGAATGATTATAAGAAGAAAGAAAATAAAAACCATTGAAACTAATATTTTTTCAGAGGGAAATTGAAAATAAAGGATAAATTTTATTTAAAAAGTATCAAATGAAAAGGAAAAATAAAAAAATAAAAAAATCAATAAGATGAATCAATAATATGGCAAATTTAACATATATTATAAAGGTAATATCAAATTTAAATAATTGTGTACGATTAAAATAACGATGATGTATCAAATTTATGAAATTATGAATATTAATATTTTAAGAGGTGATACATGAAATAAAATACATAACAAGAATTGTATGGTAAATTCCCTTGATAATATCTCAGTGTGAGCCCTATTGTTTATTTCCATCAGGATAAATTTTTCTCTAATTACCTTATTTATAATAGAGGTGTGGAAAACAAACCCAAATTTTATTTGATAGAAGTAGATTGAAACTAATAATCCATGGACAATTCACTTTTGTGGAATGAAATATGTTTATGGATATCCCAGACTCTACAGGTTGTTGTAATAATTTGAGAATATGATGTGATAAAGGTGATATTTTTTACTGACAACAGTTTATAAATTCGATCATATAGCTCTCTAGAATGTTATGTTTATTTGATAAGGGGG
Source organism: Viscum album (assembly GCA_963277665.1). Classification (NCBI taxonomy): domain Eukaryota; kingdom Viridiplantae; phylum Streptophyta; class Magnoliopsida; order Santalales; family Viscaceae; genus Viscum; species Viscum album. The sequence continues at coordinate 1,442,482,191 of OY728155.1, read as the reverse complement.
AAGATAGAGAGGAAAAGAATTGATATCCATTGAGAATGAGAAAAAAATTCCAATATTAAGATAAGACTTTGAATATTATATAGATTCAGTTTCAATTTAATGAAATTTTTTCTTATATGGATTTTTTTATTTGTTTTATACCACATTATTCTTATATTTATATTTTTCAAAATGAATACGGACCTACTAGATTTTGTATGGATATTTGAACGTGAAGAAGGCCACAATATTAGAGATCCTAAACATAAAAAATCAATACCAAAAGATAAGTCTCACCACCACCAACCACCCTATTGATTCAATGGTGGATAACATAGAGTTGGTGTGTTCTACAAACTATACCTTAGCTATATTCTTCTAGCCAATGAATAGTTTATTCTCTTCAAGATGGTTTCTGGGATTATGGAACGGACATTAGGTAGTTAGTGATCCTACACCAATAGGGTGGTGGGACTTCTAAAAACCAGAGGTTACTCCCACATTTCACTAGCTAGACAAATCTCAGCTACAATAAGCTAGTACAACCCACTAGTATCAAAATAGACTGTCGATCTCCTATAATTCCTTCATCTATTTAATGACACATAAAAATTCTTTCCCTGACATCAAATCATCCATATATACTTTATAAAAATAATCATGAAATTTTACATCCATTTACTAGAAATACTAATGAAAAAAAATCTAAAATCATTAAATCCACTGATTCATTATGATCATCACATGAGACCGTAAAAATCTAACTTCCAACCCCTCAATTGAAATTTTAAGTTACCATGGATAGTGTATATTATAATAAAAACCCTATGAGATATTTATATATAAAATAATGTGAAAATAATCCACCTCCATAGATCAATGTTCATGGACTTATCCCTTAATGATTATTCTCTAATAATGGTTACATATTCCAATAAAACCCCGAAATTTTATCTATTCATTGGATCAAATAATCGTACTATAGAGATATAGAGGTAGATAGATTTTGTATTTTTTGAATCTAGTAGGTAAATCAAGGAATCCAATTGAGAATTTGTAAATAATAATTGATTGTATAATAATTAATTTATATAAAAATTTCATAAATTTTTACAAAAAAGTTTCATCATGAAATGAACTATGAAGTCCTCAATGAAATTTAAAGTTATGTAATAATTTAACCATGATATGGTTCACACTGTTTCACATCCCTTAGATGTTAATTTGATATGGTAATGTGACCCAACTTATGAAATTCAACTCTTAAATTATGGTTATAAAACCTAGTTCTACGAAACTGCCTCTTCCTTTTTGTAGGAGTATTTTTTTGGTTCATGTACTAAACAGTTTATTAATACAAGATTTCTCTGTTCTCTATCCTTTTTATTTATTTTTCTTATTCACAAAGGTGGAGAAATATTGTGTTAATTCTAGACTAATCATATGATTGGGGAGAAATGTGCTAATATACTGCTATAATTCTTGGTTGAATCCTATCTGCCTTTCTCTTTGATTCCATGTTCAAATATTTCACAGATTTACACTCTTATTAATCTCTGATACTTGAGGCATGTTATGATCTTAGTTTAATAACTGTACTATATATGACATCTATCTTTAACACATACTGGCATAATTTGTTATTATAAAAAAGGGGGATAATGTTGGACTCACCTATTTTGATAATCCCAAATCATGATTAAATATTGATCATGATATATTAAGTCAGTTATTAATATTTTTAATCTAAATTTATAATTATCTTATCCTGAAAAATGTACACTCTTAATTAAAATGAACTTGCTGCATTAGATTACTGTTTACATTTATCTAAATTTATGTTCACTGTTAAAGGCTACTGGTAAGATCCTTCTGTTCAAGGACACCATTATTTCTCACTATTACATGAAGTCACAGATCCTTGAAGGTTACTGTTGAAGATATACTATCTCTAATATAAGATACTAGTAGAAGGTTACTGTCACAAAGTCACTACTGTGACAAGGCTCCTATTAGAAGTTCACTGTCAGACTCTTTCTCAAGTCTTCTGTTGAGAACCTCACTGGTCAAGACTACAGTTGGACATGTCTACTCTTAGAAAGCAACTTCTAGACAACTCATACTGTTGACATAGTCGACTATTGTTCAAAGCCTACTGATGGAAATACTCCACCATTAATGACATTATCTTTTGAGATAAGTCTACCATTACAAGACATCCACTGACACAAATTCTACAGTTACAAGCCAACAGACAAAGATCCTACCGATGAAGTCCACATTTGGAAACACAACCATTGATGTATACCATGTGACATGCATCTGCTACCAGTCTAATGATATTCTATTCTTTTCATTACCAATTTTATTAATACAATTATAACGGTCAATTCTAGACAAATTAATGCACCTGAAATTATTTAATGTTATTTTCAGTCATATCACAAGACAGTACGATGTACGAGGAAGACCACACGTGGTTCAAATATTTTTATGTCTGCCCCTGCTAAACGAAATGAAAAAAAGCTCAGCTGGAAAAGCAAATTTATATATGTGTGTGAAGAGACAGACATGAAGAGAGAGATCAACACAAAGATATATATACCAAGTAGACACAAAAACAAAAGACAAGTGTGGAAATATTGAATATACACGGAACACTCATAAGAGAAAAAAATACACAAGAAAGAAGAACACTCAAGATCATATAACATAGAGCTTCATGAATATCTATTGAATGAATATTTTTCAAGGTGTAGTGGTGTGATGTAAAGATATTAAACCCCAATAAGATGATCATATATACATCTAGAAGTCATAACCTGAAAGTTGTGAAACTCTGTTTTGGAGTCTACTTCCAAAGAAGGACCAAAACATCATTACCTTCATTCAATGAGTTCAGAGCTGATCTGCCAACACAACAGACCATTTTATACCCATCCTTACTATATTTAGCTCAACTATGTTTAAATATTTTACATTTGTGAGTAGTGTGTATGTGTTACACACACCGACTCTTGTTCTTGAAGAGAGGGATACTGAAAATACCCATACCAAACTATCTTTAAATTTGTTTCCCATATATAACTGTGAAAGTAGCCCAGTATGGCTGGGTAGTTTATTTTCCCACATAGAACTATGGTAGAGGTTGCAAAACCTGGACAGTTTGTGAAAACTGTTGTAATGCCTGATACAGGCTGTGTATCATTTTTTTAATAAAATTGTTTGGTGTAAGGTGATCACCAAGTGGAGAGGACTAGGTCTTGAATTAAGATTGAACCTCTTGTTTAATTTGTTGTGTTCCTCTTTCACTACTCTGTTTTATTCTTATCTGTTGTGCTCATATTTTCAAAGATAAAAATCCATTTTTACTTTCACTCTGATAGTTAGTTCAGGGTTAGTGTGTATATCAGATTTGTTTAGTAAACTTGTTTCAAAAGTCGAATTAGTTCTCATATTTATTTAACTGAGGATTAATAAACCATTGAGAAACCGGTTGAAAAATAAGTCACTTATATCTCTACTTCCTTAATTGATTGGGCCAATTTAATTTGTGGGATTTTAATCCAAAAAGTTTTTTATAGAAATTTAAATTGGAACTCAATTCACCCCCCTCTTGAGTATCCACTTTGACTAACAAAATTGAAATGTCCATGTTTCTCCAACATTATTTACCTACCCCCATTATGTGTTGAAGGGTTTATAGACCGCAGGTGGATTTATTATCCCTTTCTATTTTCTTCCATGTATGTTTCCCACCACATCCAAGAGAATCATCAATGTAATCTAGACCTATCATCTATTATCTTGTCCACCTCTCTTCCCATGGTTGTTTAAATTAAATATTTTGTCTCCATAAGAACCCAAATAACTATGTATGTGGATATACTATATGGTTTCATATAATATTGGTGTTTTTTGAATATTTTGTCCAATAATGTGTATTATTTTGCAAGAATAGGTGTTCACTGCTGAAGGTGACACACTACATCATGGTGTATATATGGTTTACATTGTATTGACGTAAGGGTCTATGTGTTATACTATTATTTTTAAATTAATGTGTTTCATGAGGTTCATTATTTATTAATTATTATGTTATAATTATATATTTAGGTTGTGAAGAATTTATAAATTTTTCACAAGATATTTATAATTATCATAATGGGATTACGTGGAAATCAATGGTTTTCATGTGATAAGAACTTTAGTAAATTATAATCGGTCTCTTTAAATAGTTTAAATGGAAATTGGAATGATCTATCATTTTTATAGAATTTAAATGAATGTAATTTTTTTATTAAAATTGGCGTTATCCTTTTAGTATTTTATAATTGAGGATTTAAAAAAGTTGTTCCAATGGAATGGAAATAAAATTACCCCTCTGGGTTGGTTTTTTTCTTAATACCCATTTGAAACCTTAAAATGAAATTTGGTTGATTTTTTCGTGACCCTCTTTGAATATAATGATTTTTTGGTTCCCATTAAAGGATTATTTCTTGTATACAATATTTCAATGATATGAATTAGTTATGTTCTATGTGACGTAATTAGAGGAAATGGATTTTTATTTGTTATGCAATGATTATTTCTTGTATTTAATTTCACTCGCATCCACCAAGTCTCGGGGATGGGAACCCATGTTTCTATGATGTAAATTTTGATTCATGTTACACTATTTAGCTCAATCACTAACTATTTGTCCCTATTTAATGGGGGTTAGGGTACAATAATTCCCATATTGAGACTGTAGTGGGTACTCATGTTTGATTATGCTTTGGATGGGATATAATAAACTCTGATATATAGATCAATATTATTGTGTTTTTAATATTATCACACATTAGTGCCTTAGGTTTATCCAATGTAAGGAATTCCAAAATTGATGGTCTCATGAAAGGGGTTTCCATTTCATGTTGTTGGTATCCCAATATTCTTATATTCATTAGGAAAACATTTTATTAGTATTTATAATTTACTCATTTATTATAATGGTGTCCATTATGTATGTACATTCAGTCTTCTAATTGGGGATTTCTTTATTGGAAATGTTTCGTAACAGTTGTTTTTGAAAAAAAATTAAAATGTTTTGAAAATGGTTTGGTGTTGATGTTGTGAAAAATCAAAATATTAATTTTTTTGGGATTTAAAAACGGTTTCATATTCATAATTTTTTTATTATATATAAATACTATTTTATGGTTTTATTTAATATAGTCATTTTAAAAAAATATACCTATTTTTAATTTTTATTTTAGACTACAATTTTTTAACTATTCAATGAATGGTATTGCAATGATTTGTTGGTGATATACTATTGGTCATGTTCTATCACATACTACAAATAAAATTTATTCTATTTTCCATATATTAAAAAATTTATATAGATTAAATGTTAAAAAATTTTCTTTTTAAGACTCTCTTGGGTTATTTCTTCTGAGTTTTGATATGAATAGTGGTTTTTGGTCGCACAAAATAGTTCTTATAGGTTTTTTCATATAAAAATTCCGGTATTTATAGAAATAACATGTTCTTTTCGATTAATATTTATGAATAAAATATTAATTTTATGTTTCAAGGGATGCATTTTTTAATAGAGTACTCAACATGAAACCATTAGATTATCAGAAATCATACATTGCAAACAACAATGAGTTATGAAAAAAATAATATAATAATAATATTAAATTAAATTGTAGATAACACGTAGTTTTTGTATTGGAATGAATGAACAGAACTAACAAATATATGATTATACATGTCTGTTAAATGTCGTTACAATTATCCAATAAATTTATATGCTTAAAATAAGAATGAATCTGATTTTAAAAATAAAATACTCTTATTTTTAAAAGGTCATTTTACCACCTTTTGTAGAAGAACCCTTTTTAAATATAGTTTTTAACATTTATATGTCATATTTGATGAATTAATCATTATATTTTGAATATGGACAACAAATATTACAATGGTAAAATTTTTGGTAATTTTATGGTAATGTTAAATTTTTAAATAATAGTGAAAAATACTGTATTTTAATTCAAAACTCCATTTTCATATAATTTATTTATATAGTTATATTTTCTGTTTAATTCATTTTAATGTGTATATAGATTATTTATTTATCATATAATTCAATTTTCTTCATTGGATGTAATTTCACATTTAAATCTGACATAAACACATGTAGATCTATTGTTGGTTTTTTCTTCATAAAAACAAGCTATTTGGTTTTGACAACGAGAATTAATTTTAAATTATTTTCAGAGAATTATGTGTTTTGAATTTGGAATAATAGATTCCATATTTGTAATCAGAAGGTAAAATATTTTTATATCTGTACCTTTTATATTTAGACATTATCAATAGTAACATCATTAATTATTATATTTACCATGATTAATGGGTAAATCTAGTAAATATGGGTCAAAAATAGTATTATAATAATATTAAACTTCCATAACAGGTGTACTAATCCTATTGGATGAGATATGTATGACCATGGTCATCCATGGTTCTATTATGGGACCCATGGATTTAATTGGATATGAAAATGAAATTTTATAAAAAATAATATCATTTAAAGAAAAATATAACATAAACATGTATCTTTTACTAAAAAAATTATATGGGGTAATAAAAATGAAATATTTGACTATAAATATTAATTAAAAATAACCAAATATTTTTTAAATCATGTTCGTTAATTTATAATTTTTATATATCATGTAAATAAATATATTTAGGACATAATCATGATGTAATGGTGACCTTATTAGTGAATGATTTAAATAACTGAGATTATAAATATTAAAGTAAATTTATTTTAAACATTTTTATTCCATACTCGAATATTATCAAATATTTTGAATTTTTTATAATTTATTTAATGAATTTTCAATAAATAATAATGTTTTTATGGATTTTTAAAAAGTCATCATATTAATTGTATACAAACTGACATAAATGAGTTTTAAAAAAATAATATTTTATTAAATGTTATAACAATCCTCAAAATATATGATTCGGTTAAATGGATTATATTATGTTGAAAATTTCATTAATGAATCAAATGATGTTCTATTGTAATTTTATAATAACTATAGAAACCATATATTCTGAAAATTCAAGAATACATGGTAAAAGTTAATGTTTTTAACTAACGGTGAATGCTAAAAGACAATGCAAATTTTTGGACCTAAACATGTCTAAAACATATTTTTTGAGAGTTTCTGGACCCAAAATAATCATATATTTTTAATAAACTACATTGGGACAATTTTACATAGAAAATAATTTAATAATAAAATAATATTTCAATATCTTCTTAATGTGCCCCTCCTCTCACTTATAAAACACCGCCACCTATGCCCATTTACACACACCTCTCATGCCCCATGTCTCATCAAAATTCATCTAAAATAAGCTCTAAATATCCCTTCCTTCCTCTTAGAATCATTACCTTGGGTATAAGGGAAAAAAATTTGTCTCAAATCAAAGGTATTTACATGTTTTAGAGGTGGTGTCTTCTCTAATGTTCCGTTCCATAAATTACATCTTCACTCTCTATTATAATTTTTCTCATTGATTAAATAATAATAAAATTATATTAAATATACTAATATGATTTTATGATAATTATTAGAAATTCACTTAACCACACATCAATCAAATGAATACAACCATATTGTTTTTGTGTACGGTGAACTATAGTCTCACAAAACGATGATTGTTCAATTTTTCCCAACCACTACACATGGTGGCCATTATTTTGTAATTGATTTTATATATGATATATATATTATATTTATATTTTCTCTAGGATTATTTATTTTTCATTTAGATCAAACATTTAATCTTTCTTTAATGTGTAAATAAGGTAATTTCCTTTGAGGAAGTGCAGACTACCACCACCTCAAAGTGACATGACTCCTTAGCGCCACTGGTGGAACGTATAAAGGATAGAATTAATGAAATTATTTAACCTATATAAAATATGATATTATATTTTAATGATAATATTTTTGTGTAAAATTTAGTTATAATTCCATTAAATATTTAAAAGAAATGAAATTAGTGTTCATTCTTATGTACGACATACCTTCTCCATGAATGGTGCATTTCATATCTAATCTCCAAATGTTATATAATATTCTAAACACATATATAATGGATATAAATACATATATTCTTGATATATATGATATTTAAATAATGAATATGATTCTATAGATAATGGTATTTTGACCTAATGGATAATTAGTAATTATAACACGTTCATTTTTGAATCAAGTACCGAACTTCGACAAAAAGTCTAATATGAAGTGGAATAATTATATGATTGTCATATCAAGGAGATAATTGATATAATAAATAATAACAACCTTTAAAAAGGTTCTTAATAATGTATTAATTAATGTATTAATATTATTATTCATTAAGAACAAGTAACATACATGATGAGTAAGACACAGGGTATGAGACTTCATCTCAATATCCTTTTATTAAGGCATATTTTGACTTAATTATGAATTTATATTATATAATTCATTAAAACCATATAATTTTAATTTCATTAAAACTGAATTATTTTTCTATGAATAATTTTACTTTCTAAAAACATTAATTTTTTTAATGTACACAACGACAATGACCTTTCCATCGTTGCATGTATTATTTGAAATTAAGCACCATTCACAAGAATTAATGTTATTAAAAGGAATATAAACACCATATACCCTTTTTACATATTTTGGTATTGAGAGTGGTTTTTATAATGAATTGATTACATAAATATCATGAAATAATATATTGTGATTTCAATGTGTTAATGTTATCTTCCCATTATTCTTGTATTATGTGTTATTGATATGTTTAGGTTCATAATCATTGCATAGGTATACAGTTGGTTCCATGATAAACCAATGGAGGGTGATCTCATGATAGCTCTCCAATGCATTGGGTAATGTGACAAAGTTACACGTTACTGTTTCTCTTATGATATTTATGGAATATATTATTATGGGTATTACAAATTTAACCTCCTATGTAGCTGTGAAAACTACAGTGTAATTATGTTAAAGATGCCACATGTTACTTATATGATTTATGATTTCTATGTTTTATTAAGAGAACTTTTTATTTGATAGGGTTATGTTAAAAATTTTATGGTTTAGGAGTGAAATGTATTATTTCATTGATTTTTATGTATTGATGGACTAATGTTTATTTTATTATTTTATAAACCATACTGAGATTTTTATGTCCATCCAATGTTTTTGAAATGTTTTTAATATGGTTTATGGAAGGGTAAGAGAACAGAATAATTATAAAATATTTATATCATGAAAAAAATATAGAATTTATGGTGATTTTTTATTGTCAAATGAATTAATGTAGTAAATGTTTATATATTCTAATTTTTCAGATGTAAAGTAATATTAATGGCCTAATTCACTAAAACACTACACCAAAAAAGATGGTCAATTTAGAATTCTTGAATTAATTCAAGATTATGTAATTATTAAAGATACAACATTATAGATGGTATCGGTGGTCGGTTTAGATAATTTTTGGAGTTAGGATACTGTTAAATTAATATTCATAAATTATTTTTTACATTAATGTAAGATTGAAATGATATAGAATTTGAGTATTACTATGTTTTTTCATCCATGATTATTTTTTTTCATAGAGAAAGTAGGACAACAATGCTGAGAGAAAATATTGAGGGAAATGACCAACCAAGTCATCAATAGAAATGGTGAGAATTGCAATTGAATACTTTTTTGTAGTGATGGATCAGTTAACTAGAGTAATTAATGGTGGTTGTTCCTATATATTATATTTTGATATATATTAAATTAAATAAGATCTTGAAATTCATTGAAGTGTTTTCATTCAAACACTAAAATAAATGGAACTATAAGGTAAATTATTTAACTGTGAGTTTTTGTTACCATATATTTCATTCCTTGGTCATATTGTTTCTAATGATGGCATAAAAGTTGATCATGCTAAAACGAAATTTGTTGATGAATATCCAAGACCAATTAATATAACCGAGATTCATAGTTTTCATGGTTAATTAGGTTATTAATAGAGGTATGTTGATAATTTTCAATGGTTATCTATCCCACTAACTATGATAACTCGAAAAGGTGTTATGTTTATCTGGACAAAAGAATGTGATGAATATTTTTAAAAATGGAATAAATGATTGGTTAATTCTCCATTATTTTCACTACCACCCTGAATTGGTGAATTTGATATATATAGTGATGCTTTATTGAAAGGACTTTGTTGTATCCTAATACAGAATGGTCATATAGTTGCTTATGCTTCACATCTGTTGAAACCTCAAGAGTTATATTACACTACACAAGAATTGGAATTATATGACGTTTTATTTTAAATAAAATTTTGGAGGAATCATTTGTATGAAATATAGTGTAAAATATATACTAAGAAAAAAAGATTCAAGTATATATTTTCATAAAAACTTTTGAACATGATACAATGATTATGGATGGAATTAATCAAGGATTATTAATGCACGATTCATTAACATCAACAGAAAAAATAATGTGGTTGATGATTTGAGTGAGAAAATTAAATATACATTAACCATGATACATTGACATGAGATCCTTTGGTTTTTTTATTTTATGTATTTTGGAGTCAAATTTTTTTGTACACGGAATTACTATATTTTGTTTCAGGTCGAAATTAAATACACTCTATCAAATAGAATTATGAAACCACAGAAAGAAGACACTAGGTTACAGAAAAAGGTATAATTGGGTTAGAAGTGTAATTTACTTGAATTTAACATTGATAAAGATTTATTTGATAATTGGAATGAAATTATTTTTTCATTGTGATTCAAAGTTGATGAAAGAGTTTTTTTTTGAGAAGCATATAATTCTTTATTTTTAGTTAATCCTGGCAGTAATAAGATGCCCCGGGATTATCAGGTGTATTATTGGTGGGATGGAATAAAAAGATATGTTGACTACTTTACCCTGAGATATCTGATTTTTCAATATGTTAAAGTTGAGTGGTAGTTACCAAAATAGATTCTTCATCATTTGGCAGTGAAATAGTAGAAATGGGAAAATATGTCCATGGATTTCATAATATGATTTCTAAATAAATCTTGAGGTAACAATGAAAAATGGGTTATTGTTGAACGATTGACTAAATCTGATCATTTTATTCCTATAATAGATTCTTTATCTCTGGATAAAATTTCTCAAATATATATTAGGGAGATAGTTTTGTTACATGCAGTTCCACTCTCCATTATATCTGATCATGATCACATGTTCACTTTTCGATTTTTGAATGGACTTTAAAAGTCTTGGGATACTGACATAAAATTTATTACATATTTTCAACCGCAATCAGATAGAGAGTCATAATGAAAAATCTAATCATTGTATGATATTCTACATGCTTGTTCAATGGATTAATAGGGAATTTGGGACAATCATCATTATTTGGTTGAGTTTTCATATAATAATAGTTCTAATTCTAGTATATAGATGGAACTATTTAACGAATTATATAGAAAGAGGTTTCAAACTATATCATTTTTTGATAAACTAGATGAAGGGATGTTTATTGAACCAGAATTGGTAGATGAGATAGTAGAAAAAGTTATGTTTATTCAGAATCCCCTGAGACCAGCTTAGATTAGACTTAAAATTTATACGGATAACCGGAGGAATGATATTTATTTTGAGGTTTGTCATCATGACTTATTTTAATTATTCACAATGGAAAAGTTTGATGTGGTGGGGTAAAAATGGAAATATGGGTCTATGGATCATTGAACCGTATGAAATCTTGGAGAAAGATGGGTCATTTTCTTACAATGTGTATTTACCTCCAATTTTATTCTAGGTTGATTTTTTAGTTTTTTACTATAGTGAATCTATATGTCGGATCCATATATTTTTCTATGTCCATAGCTAGTTAAGTTGGAAGAGAATATTTATTATGAGGAACAACCAGTCCATATTCCTGACCATAGAGAGAATGTGTTGCAAAATAAGGTAATTTCTTAGGTAATGGTTTTGTGGAAAACCCATATGGTTGAATATGGAACATGGGAATATGGAAATGTTTTGAGGGATAAATACCCTTTCGTATTTGATAAGTAAATACAATTGATAAGGTTCAATTCTCAATAGCGGGGATGATGTAACAACCCAGGTATTTATAGAATATTTTTTTTTATTTCAATTAATAGTATTTTATAAGATATTAATATTAAGTTAAAGGAGACGTTTTTTCTGATAGTGTTCTCCACATGAAACAATTGGTTTCTCTGAAATCTCATTGTGCACACAACATTGAGTTATACCAAAAGATATAATGATATTATTATTTTTTAAATGTTACATAATGCGTAGTTGTTGTATTGGAGGGATTAACTGAACTAAATAAAATATTATTATACATGTTCTTTAAATTACTTTACATTTATCGAATTATTTTTAGATGCTTAAAATAGGAATGAATCCAATTTTAAGCATGCAATAATCTAATATTTTTAAAAGGTAATTTTACACACTTTTGAAGGTGAACATATTTTAAATCTTGTTTCGTTTCACTTTTATATGTTCTATTTATAAAAATATAATTCTTATCTTGAATCGGGACATAAAAATTTACAGTGTTTAAAATTTTAAATTGTTTTTGATGATGTTTGTTTTATCAAGAACAATGAAAAATATTGCATCTTAATTCAAATATTTAGTTTCATCTAATTTTTTTATACACTTTATTTTCCTTTATTTGGTTTCAATGTTTAGTTGGATTAATTTTTTATAATTTCATCAAATTTTGGTCATTATATGTACTTTCGCATTATAATTGGACATAAAAAATTATTAATCAATTTTTAGTTTTTACATATAAAAATCATTCCCTTTGAATTAGACAACGATAATTAATTTTAAATTTATTTCAGAAATTTATGTTTTTTGAATTTGGAAAAATTGATTCCATATTTTGAATCATAATGTCAAAAATTCTTAAATAAGTTACTTTTATATTTATAAATTGAGAATAATAACATCCATAATTATATTATTCACCATGTTTAACGGGTCAAATTTTTAAATAAGGGTAAAAACTATTATTATAATAATATTATACAAATCTAGCACATGTCCTAGGCCTATTTAATGGAATATTTCCGATCATGGTCATATGTAGGTCGATTTTGGACCCCATTGAGCCACATGTATGTTAAAATGACTTTTAAAAGAATTAATTTAATATAAATAAAAATATAACATAAACATGTATCTTTTACTAAAACAGATTATATATCGATATATATAATTGATATATTCAACTATCAATATTTACTGGATATCTAAAAGGATTTCTACATCATGGTATTATATTTATAATTTTTAGACATCAAATAAGTAATTATATTTATGACATTATGATGATGAAGGGATTAACATTTTAATGAATTATTAAAACAAATTAGATTATAAATATTTAAATAAATTTATTTTTAATCATTTTATAAGTATTAATTTAATGTAAGGGAAAACATAACAGAAAAAATTCACTTTTACTATAAAAGATTATATATGGGGTTATTTAATTGATATATTCAAGTAAAAATATTCTCTGTAAATATAAAATTATTTCTACATCATTTTATTTTATTTATAATTTTTAGACCTCAAATAGATAAATATATTTATGACACAATGATGATAAAGTGACTACTTTCTTAATGAATGACTTAAACAAATGAGATTATAAATATTAATATAAATTTATCTCTAAAAATTTTATGCCATACATTACTATTATGTATTATAATGTCTTATTATCTTTAAAATAATGAGGTTTTTTTAAATAATCCTGTTTTTATGGATATTTAAAATGTTGTGATATGAATAGTATAAAAATTGGAATAAATGTGTTTATAAAACAATTTTTATTTTATTAAATGATATAATAGTCCAAAAAATATATGATTCTTCCAAATGATATAGTCAATATTTAACATTTCATTAATAAAACTATTTATGTTCTATTGGATTTTTATAGTAACTATAGTAACCATATATTATGGAAATGCCAGATTACATGGTTAGAAATAATGTTTTTAAATATGAGTTTAAGATAAAATATAAGGTTAATTTTGTGACCTAATATTTTCTTAATCCTATTGGATGAGGTTTTTTCGACTGAACATCATCTTATATTTTAAATAAATTCATTTGGAACCATTTTAAACCTAAAATAATTTTATATAAAAATCTTATTTAAATATATTCCTAAATATCCCCTCCTCCCTCTTATAAAAAGCCACCACTTATACCCATTTACACACACTACTCAAGCCACTTGTATTATCCAAACTATGCTAAAATATAATCCCAATATCGCTCTATTCCTCGTAGAATCCTTACCTTAGGTGGGTTGAAAATAATGAAATCCATTTTGCTCAAATCAAAGAGAGTTGCATGTTTTCGACATAGAATCTTCCCATCTGTTCTTTTCCATTATATTACTTCTTTACTATGTATTATATTCATATTAATTGATTATATAACAACACAATTATCCTCAATATACATTAATTATTTTATGACATGGATTCGAAATACACTTACCCACACCTCTATCAAATGGATACAAACATATTATTTCTGTGTACAACGAACTACTACCTCATGAAATGATGATTGATCAATTTTCTCCTAACACCTATCATGGTAGAAATTATGATGGTAATTGTCACGACCCATCCTCGGGGCCCGTGCTGTGACTACCCCAAGCCCGCCTTCCATAGGCCAGGGGCTGGAGACTAGCACCAAGGCGTAAAATCCCGGTAAATAGGGAAGGCATTGCCTTTAGAAGTAACAACCACCACAGAGTCAGCAAGCGGAAAGTAACTACAAAGTGCAGAAAAGTAAAGGGGGCCGGAATACAAGCCCAACTGAAAGTACAACTGAAAAGTAAAGAACAACAACTGAAGAAAAGACGGCGGCCTCGTGTCGTCCACTGGCAATCCCACCTGAAGGGTGGGTACAGATAGCCTCCAGGCTCCTCGGGTCCCACGTCCGCTCCGAGCACGTCCCGCCCAGTGGTCCACCTCCAGGTACCGTCCTGCTCCATGCCCCAACCGTGATCAGCGCTGTCCGTCGTCTGCAACCAACACAACAAGGTGCGGGCATAGCCCCGTGCAGGGGTGAGTATAAGCTACTCAGTAAGGACCCCAAGACCCCCGAAGGTCTCCCGAAATCCACAAAGGATATAGCACAAAAGAAAGATGCAATCACGAAGTAACATCTGACTCAACTTAGGTATATGCCCATACATATACCTAAGTCCCCACTTCTAGCTCTGCTCACGAGCTCAAGAACAACTCAATCCACAAGGGAAAGCAAGACTCAAATCCACAAGGAGAGTAAACAGTAAATCCACAAAGGATAGTTCAACACAATCCACAAAGGAGAGTAACATAAGATTCAGCTCAACCAGGTATACTTTTTCAGATGACGTCAAAGATGATCACTGATCCATCTTAGTCGTCGGACCCACGAAGGATCGATAGTTACTAACCCCCGTAAAAGACCCACACAGGATCGGGCTCACACAGAACCTGTAGGCAGTGGCTCACACAGAACCGGTAGTAAGGACCCACATAGGATCGGGCTCACACAGAACCTGTAGCACTGATCCACGTGGGATCGCTGATTGCAGTAGTCGACGCAGTCCACTGAGGATCTCTGTACAGTCGTCGCCGCAGTCCACGGAGGATCTCTGCTCTGTCGTCGAAGTCACAGCCAGCGCTAGGGTTCCCGCACACAGCGAGCTCATTTAGGAGGGTCCACTCCACGAGCCGAGAGGCTGATACATCAACTGACACGTAGTCCAAAGTTTATGTATCCAAAAGTTCCGTATCGACAACAGGATCTCAACGCAACAGACGGCGCGTCAATCGGACGCCGGGTCTGAGAGTTATTGGCATTTTCGTCCCAGGGGCCCGGTTGGTTTTTAGGGCAAAACCAACCTGACCGTACTCCGCCCATGTCCGATCCTCGGGCGGAGTATGCCAAAAGTTCCTTCTCACTTAGAGGAAACTACCACAGCTGACGGTACGTCGATCGGACGTCCGTAGCTCAAGTTATGAGCGTTTCCGCTCCGAGGGCCCGGTTGGTTTCGTGTACGAACCAACCCGGCCGAACCCTAAGTCTTCCGAAACCTTGAGTATAATATACCGAAACGACCGTATCAATTCAAGGATCGCGTAGCCACTGACGGTTCATCAATCGGAGGTCCCAGGCCCAATATATGGGAAAAAGACCGAAGAAGGCCCGAAAATGGGGGTTCTGGGCCCGGGGCGACCCGGCCCGAACCCCCCCTGGGTCGGCCGAACCGGGTCGGCCCGACCCGGCCCGACCCGGCTAGGCCGGGTCCGGTCCGGCCTGGGTGCGGCCCGGCCGACCGGACCGGCCGGCTCGGCTTCGGCCGCGCGGCCGAAGAGGCGCCGCGAGTTTGACCCGCGGCTTAGGTGGAATGTGGCCCCGCGGGGGGTCGCCTGTCACGCGGACGCGGCCGGGCCGCCGCGTCCCTCCCCGGTTCCGCGCGTCCGCGGCTTCAGCCGCGGCGGATTTCCTCCACGGCGGCGCGCCGGGCGCCGCCGCCGCCGCCTTCCGCGGGCCGCCGGAGTTGCCCCGGTGGCCCGTTTTGCCTCTCGTCTGCGCCGTTGCTCCTCCCGGGGGCCTATCTTCACTGCAGGATCAACGGATCTCCCCTCCCGCGCGGTTCGTCGTCGTCCGCCAAATCCGCACAACAAAAGATCGGCGGAGGGTTGCCAGGTCTTGTTAGTTAGATCCGCACCCTCCGCGTTAGTCATAAACAACGGGAGAAAGGGGCTACAACAATTTTTAATCATGATAAAAATTGTTCACTCCTTTTTCTTTTAAACGGAATTTCAATTTTAATTAATTGAAATTATTCATTCCGGTTCTTTATTCAAAAAGAAATAAAAACACGGGAATGAATCATCAAGAAAATAAACCCCTACCTCGAAGTCGTCATCGGAAGTGAGGTCGTCGCGGAATCGCTCGTCGCGGAAGGAGAGGATCGTCGCGTCGTCGCGGAAGAGACGTTCGTCGCACCGCGGGAAAAAGCGTCGCGCCGACGATCTCCGGATTTAGAACAAACGGATTTAATTAATTAAATCCGTTGTTATTGAAATTAAAAAGGGAGAAACAAACGATCTGATTCTCACCTTATTTGCCGAACGAGGATCGGCCGCGGAAGAAGAGGCATCGCCGAAGAACGTCGCGGGTAGAGCTCATCGACGTCGCAGATCACGGTGTGCGTCGTCGAATTCCGGTCGCCGGCGTTCTTCGCGTTCTTCACGTTCTTCGCGTTCTTCGCGTTCTTCGCGGAGAGGGTGGAGGCTCAGAGGAATTGCACAACAAAAGCAATCCTCCAAAATAGACAAGTTTGTCTATTTTATTATTTTTCCAACAAACGCTAAACGCGTAAGTAACGAACCATTAAATTCTTTGAATTAATTCAACGAATTAAACAGCCCATTTAATTCACGAAATAAACCGCACAATTAAATGGTCTGTTAAGAAATTAAAGAAAACGCGTCGGTTGACTTTTCAGTTACTTTGACGGGTTTTCGCGGGTGCGTTACTTAGCGAAAGAAACGGCAGGGCTCGTGCGGGCCCCACCTCACAAATATCCTAACAAGGGGTAGGATATTTCCGGATAGCACCCTATCTGCTTTAACTCAGTTCAAGTGGCTTCCAAGTGACTTCCAAGCAGCTTAAGCGAAATAAAATAAAGTTGTCGCACAAACTTTATTTTATTTCTGACTTAAAGCCCCAAAATTTAAAAACCACGTCTGAGCAAACACAACTCCGGAAGAGGCATTTCTAAGCAAATACCGGCGCTGCGATTTCATCGGTGCCCTCAGAATTCGATTCCAGGCACCGGTTCAAAAGATAGAAAAACCCGCTCGTCCGTTCACTGAACGTACCCGAGCCAAACTTTGGAAATTGATTCCAGGCACACCGGGCCTCAGAATCAGGTGCCGTCTGAAGCTGCGCTCTTGTAAAATTCCAAAGAAAATTGAGAAAAAAATTTCCTTGAAATTTGCGAGTCTTTACATTACTCCCACCTCAGGGCTTTACGTCCCCGTAAAGATACATAAAAAACTAGGGGAACAAATGGGGGTACTGAGCACGCATCTGAGCCTCCCGCTCCCATGTGCTCTCCTGGAGGTTCCCGTGCTGCCATCTGACGCACACAAGAGGAATCGACCGCCCACGTAGGACTCGCTCCTGTCGATCCTCGATCTCCACTGGGACCTCCGCAAAAGTCGCCCCATCGTCCACGTCCAGCTCCCCAAAGTCGATGATGTGCGTCGGGTCGTGCACGTATCTCCTCAGCCGAGACACGTGGAAGACGTCGTGCACCCGGTGCAACTGAGGTGGTAGAGCCAGGCGATAAGCCACCTCTCCTATCCTGCTGAGGACCTGGAAACGCCCGATGAAGCGTGGAGACAACTTGCCGCCTCGGCCAAATCTCCGTAAACCATGTCGAGGTGAGACACGCAAAAAGACGTGGTCGCCATCCTCGAACTCTAGTGGCCTCCGCCTCCTGTCAGCATATGACTTATGCCGGCTCTGAGCTGTCCTCATCCTCTCCTGGATGATCTGGACCTTCTCTGTCATGGCTCGGACAATCTATGGTCCCACGAGTGCTGACTCCCCAGGGTATGTCCAGCACAACGGTGATCTGCAGGGTCTGCCGTACAACGCCTCGTATGGTGCCATCCCGATAGTGGAGTGGTAGCTGTTGTTGTACGCGAACTCCACCAAGGGTAGGTGGTCCTCCCAGCTGCGACCAAAGTAGAGAACACATGCACGGAGCATGTCCTCGAGTGTCTGTATGGTCCTCTCAGTCTGACCATCCGTCTGAGGGTGGAAGGCTGTGCTCAGATGGAGCCGCGTCCCGAACGCCTCCTGCAACCCCTTCCAAAGCCGGGAAGTGAAACGATCATCTCGATCAGAGATGATAGACGATGGCACACCGTGAAGCCGTACGATCTCCTGGACATAAAGACGTCCCAAGCTCTCCACTGAGCCCTGCTCTTTGATGGGTAAGAAGTGTGCCGACTTGGTGAGTCGGTCGACAATCACCCAAATGGAGTCGTGACCTCTGGAAGTGCGTGGAAGTCCAGTCACGAAGTCCATAGATATGCCGTCCCACTTCCACTCCGGGACCTCCAAGGGCTGTACCAAGCCTGCTGGTACCTGATGCTCTGCCTTCACCTGTTGGCAGGTGAGGCATCGTGAAACGAACTCTGCCACATCTTTCTTCATGCCCGGCCACCAGTGCTGTCGTCTGAGATCCTGGTACATCTTCGCCACTCCGGGATGTACCGCCAAGGGAGAAGTGTGAAACTCTCTCAGCACCTCCTCTCATAAAGTGACTGGTACGAAGGTACGTCCTCTGAAAAGGATGTCGTGCTCTACTCCAAGGGAGAAACCATCAGGCGCCTGACCTGAGGATATCAGTGCAAGCCGGGTCTCACAGTCAGCTTCCCCACGCTGAGCCTCTCTGGCCCGCTGTAGAAGTGGAGGAGAGACTGTGAGAGACTGAAGAAAGGCTGCTCCGTCTCTATCCACGAAGGATATCTGTAAGGAGGCTAGCTGCTTCGTCGCCTCCTCAAGTAGCTGAATGCCCATCCTCCTGCTGAGGGCATCGGCTACCACGTTCCCCTTCCCAGGAGTATAGAATATATAAAAGTCATAGTCCTGGAGGAACTCAAGCCATCTCCGCTGTCTCAGGTTTAGGTCCTTCTGAGAGAAGATATACCTGAGACTCTGGTGGTCAGAAAAGACTGTGAAGCGCTCGCCCATCAGATAGTGCCGCCAAGTCTTCAGAGCAAAGACCACTGCTGCTAACTCCAGGTCATGAGTGGCGTAGTTCTGCTCATGCGGCCTCAACTGACGTGATCCGTAGGCGATCACGGCCCGCTCCTGCATCAGGACGCACCCGAGTCCAGTCCCTGATGCATCGCAGTAAACTACGTATCCAACTCCCTCCTCAGGCAACCTCAAGATAGGTGCGCTGGTCAATCTCTGTCTCAGCTCCTGGAAGCTCTGCTGACATCTGTCTGACCACACAAAGGGTTTCCCCTTCTTTGTCAAAGCTGAGAGTGGTGCCGCAACTCTGGAGAAGTCTGGCACAAATCTCCGATAGTATCCGGCTAGGCCCAAGAAGCTCCGCACCTCTGTCACGCTCTTGGGTGGCTCCCAAGCTAGCACTGCCTCGATCTTCGCGGGGTCCACTGCAACTCCCGCCTCATAAATGACGTGCCCCAAGAAATGGACCTCACGTAACCAGAACTGGCACTTTGAGAGCTTGCCATAAAGCTGGTGCTCTCGGAGTGTGTCTAGCACAACTCGCAGGTGGTAGGCATGCTCCTCCTCAGTCGTCGAGTATACCAAAATGTCGTCAATGAAGACCACGACAAATCGGTCGAGGTATGGCTGGAAGATCCTGTTCATGAGGCTCATGAACACTGCTGGAGCATTGGTTACACCGAATGGCATAACCAAGAACTCATAATGGCCATACCGACACGTGAAGGCCGTCTTCTGCACGTCCTCGTCTCGAACTCTGAGCTGATGATAGCCTGACCGGAGGTCTATCTTCAAGAACCACCGCGCTCCCTTGAGCTGATCGAAGAGGTCATCAATCCGTGGCAGCGGATACTTGTTCCTCACTGTCACCTGGTTCAGGCGACGATAGTCGACACACAGTCGCAAGCTCCCGTCCGCCTTCTTGGCGAACAATATCGGGGAAGCCCAGGGTGAAACACTGGGTCGGATAAACCCCTTGCTCTGCAAGTCCTCCAACTGTACCCGCAGCTCTCGAAGCTCGGCGGGGGCCATCCGATATGCTGGTGTAGATATCGGGGCTGTCCCGGGGTAAAAGTCGATGTAAAAGTCAACCTCTCTACGAGGAGGTAGCCCTGGAACGTCGTCGGGAAAGACGTCCACGTACTGGTCCACCACTGCAGGAAAAGCTGGACTCCGCACGTCCACTGCTCCTAGGATGAGGCTAGCCAACTGATGAGAGATGGGCTGCACTCTCCTCCGCGGAAGTCCATCCTGTGATGCAAAGGTTCCCTTCTCGCCGGTGAAGGTAAACCTGCTCCCGTCGGTGCGAACACATCGCACATTGCGCCTAAAACAGTCGATCTGGGCATGAACCGTGGATAGCCAATCCATGCCCAAGATGACGTCGTAAGGCCTCGACGCCGCTACAAGGAGATCCTAGCCGAAGCTCTCGCCTCCTAGAGTAAGCTCACACTGCCGGCACCAGTGCGTAATCGTCGAGTCTGCTCCCGTAGGAGTCTCTAACCGTAAGGATCGAGCCAACGGCTCAGTCAGAATCTCCGAGCTCCGAACAAGGGCAGAGGCTATGAAAGAGTGACTCGCTCCTGTGTCTATAAGTACTGCAGCAAGGGTGGAATAGACACAGATCGTACCTCGAATCATCTCTGGCATGTCGGGGTCGTAGGCCTCCACTGCCTGGAGCTGGGCATGTCCCTGCCCACCAGCTCCCTGTGGTCGAGGTGGCTCTCCTGGTGGTGGTGGGGGTAGAGCCTGGAAGCGTC
The DNA here is from genome assembly GCA_963277665.1 of Viscum album. NCBI lineage: Eukaryota > Viridiplantae > Streptophyta > Magnoliopsida > Santalales > Viscaceae > Viscum > Viscum album. The sequence goes on along the minus strand of OY728155.1, from coordinate 1,442,460,509 downwards.
GCCCACCACCCGCTGCTCGGCCAGTTCCTCTGCCTCGTCCGCCTCCTCCCTACGGACCGCCACGGTCGACCCTCTGCCTCTGCCTGGGTGGCCCCTCCACCGTCTGCTGCTCCTCTGGTCGGCGAGTCGGGCAGTCACGAGCCGTGTGACCCTGCCCGCCGCAGGAGTAGCACAGCCTGCCTCTCGGATGGCTGGCACTCCGTTGTGTGCCCCGCACTGCTGAGCCGGTGTCCTGAGGCCGTCTGCGTGGGGGTCTGGTATGCCTGGACCCGAGAGCCATCCGTCAGCTACCTGCTGCCGAAGACTCAGCTACCTGCCGCCCTGCGCTAGGTCTCGCCGCTGAAGAAGGCTCTGCCAGGAAGCTCTCGATCAGGAGGGCTCGCTCCAGCACTCCCGCCTGGGTCGGAATGCTGAGGGAGATCAGCGACGCCCGAATCTCCTGTCGCAAGCCCTGCTCGAAGGTCCGGGCCCGGAAGAAGGGGTCCCGTACCGTGTCGGTCGAGTAGCGAGATAGGTCGGTGAACCTTGCCGCGTACTGAGCGACCGTCATGCTGCCCTGGCGCAGCTGGAGAAGCTCCTGGATGCGCACCGCTCGGAGGGTGGCCGGGACGAACTCAGAGCGGAAGAGGCTCTCGAAGTCCGTCCAGAGCAAGGATGCCTCATCGTGAACCTGGAGCATCAAGATCCACCATCGTCCTGCCGCCGCCTGCAGGAGGCTCGCCGCGAGAATCACCATGAGATCCGCTGGTGTCCTCACTAGCCTAAAGATCCGTACCACCGCCTCTAGCCAGTCCTCGGCGGCCTGGGGGTCCGCCTCACCGCGAAACCTGGGCGGTCGCTGGCTCTGAAACTCATGCAGTGCCCTGAGGCGACGTGCATCGTCAGCGTCTGGTACTGGTAGCATCGGTGGCTCGGCGGGTAAAGCTACCGCCGGTGCCACTACTGGCAAAGGGCCCTGCACCGAGGCCTCGTCGCTCGGTGGGCTGCCGTCGCGCCCTACACTCGGAACCCTAGCTGGCTGTCGTCGCGGGGCCATCCTGAAAAGGAGAAAAAGACCACCACAGTCAGAACAGTATACCTAGTGAGCTGGCACAAGTAATGACAAGGAAAATTTGAGACTTTCATGAAGCAGATCAGTATACCCGGTGAGCTGACACAAGTAATCACAAAGAAAACATGAAACACACACGCAATCAATGTTTTCATGCATTAAGTCGGAAATCAGGTGTCAGGGTCCTGGTGTACGGATACGTCGGCCGCCGCACCAACACTGGGCTCCCTGAACTGATAACCACACTCAATACACTAAACACAATTTCTTCATATAGAAAGAAAAGACGATCAGAGTCTGCGGTAGAACCGACCACCTCTGATACCAATTTGTCACGACCCGTCCTCGGGGCCCGTGCCGTGACTACCCCAAGCCCGCCTTCCATAGGCCAGGGGCTGGCGACTAGCACCAAGGCATAAAATCCCGATAAACAGGGAAGGCATTGCCTTTAGAAGTAACAACCACCACAGAGTCAGCAAGCGGAAAGTAACTACAAAGTGCAGAAAAGTAAAGGGGGCCGGAATACAAGCCCAACTGAAAGTACAACTGAAAAGTAAAGAATAGCAACTGAAGAAAAGACGGTGGCCTTGTGTCGTCCACTGGCAATCCCACCTGAAGGGTGGGTATAGATAGCCTCCAGGCTCCTCGGGTCCCACGTCCGCTCCGAGCACGTCCCGCCCAGTGGTCCACCTCCAGGTACCGTCCTGCTCCACGCCCCAACCGTGATCAGCGCTGTCCGTCGTCTGCAACCAACACAACAAGATGCGGGCATAGCCCGTGCAGGGTTGAGTATAAGCTACTCAGTAAGGACCCCGAGACCCCCGAAGGTCTCCCGAAATCCACAAAGGATATAGCACAAAAGAAAGATGCAATCACGAAGTAACATCTGACTCAACTTAGGTATATGCCCATACATATACCTAAGTCCCCACTTTTAGCTCTGCTCACGAGCTCAAGAACAACTCAATCCACAAGGGAAAGCAAGACTCAAATCCACAAGGAGAGTAAACAGTAAATCCACAAAGGATAGTTCAACACAATCCACAAAGGAGAGTAACATAAGATTCAGCTCAACCAGGTATACTTTTTCAGATGACGTCAAAGATGATCACTGATCCATCTAAGTCGTCGGACCCACGAAGGATCGATAGGTACTAACCCCCGCAAAAGACCCACACAGGATCGGGCTCACACAGAACCTGTAGGCAGTGGCTCACACAGAACCGGTAGTAAGGACCCACATAGGATCGGGCTCACACAGAACCTGTAGCACTGATCCACGTGGGATCGCTGAGTGCAGTAGTCGACGCAGTCCACTGAGGATCTCTGCACAGTCGTCGCCGCAGTCCACGGAGGATCTCTGCTCTGCCGTCGTCGCAGTCCACGGAGGATCTCTGCTCTGCCGTCGTCGCAATCCACGGAGGATCTCTGCTCTGTCGTCGAAGTCACAGCCAGCGCTAGGGTTCCCGCACACAGCGAGCTCGTTTAGGAGGGTCCGCTCCACAAGCCGAGAGGCTGATACATCAACTGACACGTAGTCCGAAGTTGATGTATCCAAAAGTTCCATATCGACAACAGGATCTCAACGCAACAGACGGCGCGTCAATCGGACGCCCGGTCTGAGAGTTATTGGCATTTTCGTCCCAGGGGCCCGGTTGGTTTTTAGGGCAAAACCAACCCGACCATACTCCGCCTGTGTCCGATCCTCGGGCGGAGTATGCCAAAAGTTCCTTCTCACTTAGAGAAAACTACCACAGCGGACGGTACGTCGATCGGACGTCCGTAGCTCAAGTTATGAGCGTTTCCGCTCCGAGGGCCCAGTTGATTTCGTGTACGAACCAACCCGGCCGAACCCAAAGTCTTCCAAAACCTTGAGTATAATATACCGAAACGACCGTATCGATCCAAGGATCGCGTAGCCGCTGACGGTTCGTCAATCGGAGGTCCCAGGCCCAAGATATGGGCAAAAGACCGAAGAAGGCCCGAAAACGGGGGTTCTGGGCCCGGGGCGACCCGGCCCGAACCCCCCCTGGGTCGGCCGAACCGGGTCGACCCGACCCAGCCCGACCCGGCTAGGCCGGGTCCGGTCCGGCCTGGGTGCGGCCCGGCCAACCGGACCGGCCGGCTCGGCTTCGGCCGAGCGGCCGAAGAGGCGCCGCGGGTTTGACCCGCGGCTTAGGTGGAACGCGGCCCCGCGGGGGGCCGCCTGTCACGCGGACGCGGCCGGGCCGCCGCGTCCCTCCCCGGTTCCGCGCGGCCGCGGAACCGGCCGCCGCCGCCGCGGCTTCAGCCACGGTGGATTTCCTCCACGGCGGCGCGCCGGGCGCCGCCGACTCCGGCCGCCGGCGCCGCCGCGCCGGCGACCCGCGCCGCCGCCTCCTTCCGCGGGCCGCCGGAGTTGCTCTGGTGGCCCGTTTTGCCTCCCGTCTGTGCCGTTGCTCCTCCCGGGAGCCGATCTTCACTGCGGGATCAACGGATCACCCCTGCCGTGCGGTTCGTCGTCGTCCGCCAAATCCGCACAACAAAAGATCGGCGGAGGGTTGCCGGGTCTTGTTCGTTAGATCCGCACCCTCCGCGTTAGTCATAAACAACGGGAGAAAGGGGCTACAAAAATTTTAAATCATGATAAAAATTGTTCACTCCTTTTTCTTTTAAACGGCATTTCAATTTTAATTAATTGAAATTATTCATGCTGGTTCTTTATTCAAAAAGAAATAAAAACACGGGAATGAATCATCAAGAAAATAAACCCCTACCTCGAAGGCGTCTTCGGACGTGAGGTCGTCGCAGAATCGCTCGTCGCGGAAGGAGAGGATTGTCGCGTCGTCGCGGAAGAGACGTTCGTCGCACCGCGGGAAAAAGCGTCGCGCCGACGATCTCCAGATTTAGAACAAACAGATTTAATTAATTAAATCCGTTGTTATTGAAATTAAAAAGGGAGAAACAAACGATCCGATTCTCACCTTAGTTGCCGAACGAGGATCGGCCGCGGAAGAAGAGGCGTCGCCGAAGAACGTCGCGGGTAGAGCTCGTCGACGTCGCAGATCACGGTGTGCGTCGTCGAATTCCGGTCGCCGGCGTTCTTCGCGTTCTTCGCGTTCTTCGCGTTCTTCGCGTTCTTCGCGTTCTTCGCGGAGAGGGTGGAGGCTCAGAGGAATTGCACAACAAAAGAAATCCTCCAAAATAGACAAGTTTGTCTTTTTTATTATTTTGCCAACAAACGCAAAACGCGTAAGTAACGACCCATTAAATTCGTTGAATTAATTCAACGAATGAAACAACCCATTTAATTCACGAAATAAACCGCCCAATTAAATGGTCTGTTAAGAAATTAAAGAAAACGCGTCGGTTGACTTTTCAGTTACTTTGACGGGTTTTCGCGGGTGCGTTACTTAGCGAAAGAAACGGCGGGGCTCGTGCGGGCCCCACCTCACAAATATCCTAACAAGGGGTAGGATATTTCCGGATAGCACCCTATCCGCTTTAACTCAGTTCAAGTGGCTTCCAAGTGACTTCCAAATAGCTTAAGCGAAATAAAATAAAGTTGTCGCACAAAGTTTATTTTATTTCTGACTTAAAGCCCCAAAATTTAAAAACCACGTCTGAGCAAACGAAACTCTGGAAGAGGCGTTTCTAAGAAAATACCGGCGCTGCGATTTCATCGGTGCCCTCAGAATTCGATTCCGGGCACCGGTTCAAAAGATAGAAAAACCCGCTCGTCCGTTCACTGAACGTACCCGAGCCAAACTTCGGAAATTGATTCCAGGCACACCGGGCCTCGGAATCAGGTGCCGTCTGAAGCTGCGCTCTTGTAAAATTCCAAAGAAAATTAAGGAAAAAATTTCTTTGAAATTTTCGGGTCTTTACAGTAATGTATTTATATATTTAATATAAATTTTATTTATATATTATGAATTATTTTTTATTTTTTATTTAATTAATACCTTTATGCATTCCAAAAATTTTAATTATGATAATTTAATTTGTGGAAGTGAGGAAAATCGCCCCCTCAAAGTGATATGACTCATACATGACATAAATAGAATAAATAAATGATGGAATTTATGAACATATGTAAATTATATAAAATATGAAATTATACTATAATTATAATATACCTATTAAGCATTTATATTTCATTCCATTAAATATGAAACAGAAATGAAAGTTGTGTTAATGCGTACGTACAACATACAGTCTCCATGAATCGTGCATTTCATTTCATATCTCCAAATGTTATTGACTATTATTAATACTTATTTAATGCATATATATGATATTTAAATCATGAATTTGAATCTAGAGATAATATAATTTTGACAACATGGAAAATTTATAATTACAACTAGTTCATTTTTGACTCAAGTACCCATCATCAACAAAACGACCAATATGAACATTAATTATTATCTGATTGTTACAGAAAAGTAATAAATTATATAAATGGAATAATAATCTGGATAAGGGTTTTGAATCAAGCATAAATTAAGTTATGTTTATTATTTAAGATGAACAGGGAACATACCAAATGAGTTAGACACCAGGTAAGGGACTTCTTCTCAATCTCATTCCATTGAGGCATATTTGATTCATACATGGATTTATTTTATACGGTGTATAAACCCCTTTAATTTTAATTTCATTCAAATGGAATCTATTTTCATTGAAGTGTTTTACTAAATGACCAAAATAATTATTCATTTAAATGTATGGGGTGACGACGACCTTTTTGACATCATGAGTATTATTTGATATTTGGATTCCTTACCAAGGCGTAATGTTTTTCAAAAGGAAAATAAATACCATATAACCTTTTTAAATATTTTGGAGTTGAAAATTTATTTAAGAAAGAATTAATTATGTAAATATATTTAAAAAATATTAAGTGGTTGAAATATGTAAATTTTATCTTTCCTTTCTGCTTGTTTTGTACATTATTAACAAGTTATGGTTCTTGGGAATTAGTTTGTATATGGGTGGTTATGTGATAAACAATGGGTGGGTGAGCCCAAGATATATATCTAATTAATTGTTTAACATGATAGAGGTAAATATTAATGATTCCCTTAAGATATTTAAGGTATATAATGTGATGGGTATACCAAAAGTAAATCATTATGTAGCTATGAATGCTAAAATGTAAGTATGTTATGGATGTCATAGGTTACAATTAAGATTTATTATTTCTATGTGTTATTAACAGATATTATTATTTCATGATGCTTGTTAAAGGATTATATTTTATGAGTGAAAAGTATGATTTCATTTATTTTTATGTATTAATGGACTAATGTTTTCATTCCTTATTTTAAAACCCTTATTGATCTTTTAGAAACTCGTCCAATGTTTTTGAAATGTTTTCCACAGGGTATAAGGAAAGGTAAGAGAAATGAATAATTCATGAAGATTTATATCAATATAATATTTCTCATTTTATTCAATGAGTTTCATTATTGTGAAAACAATGATAGATTTGGAGTGTCTGCTTTGTAATTTTAGAGATTTAATGTAATAGTTATGGCCCAATTCCCTTAAACTATAAACCTAGAAATATCATTAATGTAGAATTAATTAAAAAAAATAAATATAATTTAATGATTATGGTTGAGGACTTATAGTTCTGGTTCTATTGTATTTTATGATGTAGATGAATCAGCCAACTCATTTATCACGTATTATATTACATTACTATTACTTTTACAATGTATTCAATAATTTTAGATAATATTGCATGTTATGATAATGGTATTGAACATATTATATGCTAGTTATGACTAGTTTTGTGGTCTGTTTATTTATATATTATTATTCATCTTTTTAAGGAAATCCAAAATATTGAAATTCCATTCTTTTATTTTCAAATAGATACGCTACTATGTTAACATTTATTTTAGGAATAAAATCATTTCAAGAAGTTGTTTTTTAATATTCCCACATAATTTTCAAAACCCATGGGTTTTCATAACCCCATTTAGACTACTATTGATCTAGGTAAGATGATTGTTTAGGACAACAAGGTACATTTTCTTACAAATACAAAACATCAATATCCATTATAATGATGTCATATTACCATTTTTAAATTTTATAAAATTTTTATTATCATGATAAAAACAAATGTTGATACTCATACATTAGTTATAACACATACATGTTTGGGTTAGTTTTACATCATACATGAAGTTGTAATAATATTGAAATTATTATTTAATAAGATAACATATTTTCTTGTTACACATTGTAATAAATTTTGGAAAATATTCTAATTCAAGTATTAACATTGGTTTTTGTTTTTTGATAGATAATATTAATTTTATTATAGAATTAAAATTCCAAAAAATTAGATTTTGATTACTCCTAAAAATTTTCATTATAACATCCATGAAATTTCTATTGGAGATAATAAATATTTAAAAAATATCATCAAACGACTCGAGTACCCTCGTAACCCAATAACCGAGTTCTACCTCACATAGCCCAAAGGGAATTCCCAATTCCCATGAGTCAAAGACTAGCACATAGATTCATAAAAATTGAATGTGGGAAGGATTTTACCACAAGTAATTATGGAACAAATAAAATAGAATAATATTTATATCAAGGAACAATTCCACTGTGTGTAAAAAACCATAAGACAAATAGGAAAAACCGCAAAAGTACTAGAAGTGAAATACAAAAAGGGGGACAAACAACACAAAGTCTCTAAGGAAACAACTCAACAAGAAAGTTATCCAGTAACACAATCCACCTCTATGATATACTTTTCACCATCTCAATCCTAGAAGAAGATAATATAAAGTCACTTGAAGTCACATTTAGGGTGTGAGAACAATTCCATATAAAATTTTACCCAAAGATTCCACAACAGATACAAATATGAATTTAACAGAAAATTTATTTCAATTTCTAACTCATATAGTTTTTGAATTAATATTACATATTAAGAAAAATAATTATATAATGTTTAACAAATGAAAATTCCTTTAAAAATCATACTATATCATTCAATTAATGGAAAACATTTCGAAAGATAGAATTTTCCTTTAATCAATGGATATATCACTTAAACATTAATTTATTCAAATTTCGTAAATAAAAATTTTATATAAACAGTTTATATAAATTCAAAAGGCATATAAAACAGATTATATTAACTGTATATATATACATTCAAAGTACAAAAAGAAAGATATATGGTAATGTTCCAGATAGGTATGATAGTCTAAACTATAGTGATCTAACACTATGTAAGGAAATGTATTTACATACACCCATTTAGGCCTATGGTAAAGGGATTTGTCTACATCTCTTATGGAACGAGATCGGGTAATACGATTTTTATAACATTATATAATTTTAATGTTCCACCCAAAAATAACTCACTAACTAATTAATGCTTCTATATTATCAAGTAAAAACCCATAAGAGAAATTCAATTTATAATATAAAATGTAATTAATCCTATTTTACATTTCAAACATTCCAATTTTCTCTTCAAAAATCATAACGCATTTTTTATAAAAAACATTCATTTTTACCAAGATTATACCCTACTATTTCCATCAAAACATTTTAATCCATTTTTTACAAAACAGGGGGTTGAAACCAAATATATCAATTCCATCATTTTCCTCACAAACACCCAATTCACTCAAATTTTAGTTTTCACAAACATTCCATCAAATAAATATTTCTTCAAATATAATCAAAACATTTATTTAATCAATTCACATAAAATATAATAATTAATTTAATAAGTTTAATCTCACCAAATTCCAATTCCATGACAAAAAACATTTTTTCTTCCAAACCCCATTTTCATCAGGAATGGGATTTATTCAAAAAGATCATTTGAAATCATTTTTATTAAAAAAAATAAAAATTATTCAAATAATTAAAATTTAATCAAATAAGATGGGTTTAATAAAATTGAGAATAATGATAGAACCACCTACCGAAATCCAAAAATCTTATAATTGTAAATCCAAATTAGGATTTGTCCTTGAAGAATGATGATAACACAAATGAGAATCAAACCCACTTTTAGGATCTCAAAATATGTGTTATCAAATATAAAAATCAATACTAATATCTAGGGAAATTTAATGGAAAAATGGATTACACGAGAGATACTGAAATGGAGGAAGAATCTAACTTGACTGAGATCATATGTATCTCATCAATATTCTTATCGCATATGGGAGGGGTTCAAGGCACCGAATATAACCCTTGTGAGCTGTGAGGAAGGGTGAAATGGATTAAGGTCGATGGATGTCCATTTGAGACCAAAAAGCAAGGTTTATGAAATTTTAATAAAAATTTCAGATCTGGAAAACACCATCTGCATTGTTTCCTAAGAAATTATGTAGAGTTAGGTAAAACTATGCACATTTCATGAGAATCCTAGTGTCAAATCGTGGTGCACAGTTTCCTTAAATGTTCATAGGTTGTGTGAATATAGTTCCCCTACCTCAATTCCTCTGGAATTCTTATAAATTAACAGAAAACGACCCAAAAAAACCATCCAATTCTCAAAAAAGCGGGGGGTTCAGTAATACCTAAAATTATTAAAATGACACTAAAACCATCACACCATTAAAAACATTTTTCCTTATAAATCATATAAAGAAGCCTCCCTGCCAAAAATATGACTCAACTACTCTCTCATCAGCACCTATCTCCCCAACATATCATTATAATAAGAACTGTGATGCCATAGAGCACAATCCAAAGGTATATTTCTCCCCCAAAGTACCATGGTCTCAAAATAAAGTATCCTATATGATTATTACTTCATGAAAAAATATAGTTTTACGTTATGATCATTCCAACTCAAAACATGAGATGGTTCAGATATATACTTTCGAAGTTGAGATACATGAAACATGTTATTTATCGACATCAGTTGTGGTGGTATTCCTAACTTATATGAAACCCTACCCAAATTCATAAAATCATCAAAATGTCCAAAAAAATGAAGATAATGTTTCCCGTTCCACACAAGATGTTGATGGCCCAACTGTGGTGAAACCTTAATGAAAACCTTGTCACTAACCATAGACAACAAAGGTCTATAATTATGCTCATTATAATAATTTTATAAGCTCTAATATACCATCTATCTCTATCCATTCAACTGAATCTTTGATGTTGTCTCTTGGACCAAGCTCAGTCCATCCAAGGAACTCTCACCAATCGTCCACCAATGCAATAGAGATTTAGAAGGCTAACTATACACGGCCCCAAAACAATCAATTATGATAATAGAATGAGAAAATTGTTATAATAAAACTCAACCAGATCTATGTTATCATCCCGAGATCCACCAACGTCGAGAACACTGGCACATAACATATCCTCAAGCATCTATATAGATCTTTCTATCATCCCATCTGACCACGGATGGTATTTCATGCTCAAATAGTTTTGATATCATAGAACCTCTTAAAGGCAAATCCAAAATTGATAAGTAAATAGAGGATCTCTATCAGAGACTATATAAAATGGAACACTTTGCAATCAAAAAATCACTTTTACATAGATACATCCCAACTCCTCAAATTTGGTATCATCATGAAAGGGTATAATGTGGACCAATTTCATCTGCCTATCGATCACTACCTTACTCGAATTCTTCTTCTTTTAGCTTTGTTAAAAACCTACCACAAATTACCAAGATATATCATCCCAGTTTAAGATAGGGGCTAAAATTGGATGAAGAAAACCTAATGTTTTTTGGTGCTCATCTTCCATCTATTTGAATGTGTAGAAACGAGAGACAAAATCAGTAATACCTCACATCATACCTGGAAACCAAAACTGCTGCCTCATTTTGTAGAATATCATTATGGTTATAGGGATCACAACCAAATGGAAAATATGAAAATCCCCCATCCCACCATAGCTTACAAAAGATGGAACAAAAAAATGATTCTAATATCATAGAAATCCCTCTTTAGAGAATGACTACATGAAAAAAACTCTCCACTATTATGAGAGTATCTAATTATATAGAATTAATCATCAATTCAATGACCCTGAAGGATATTTTTAGGAAGAGAGGATGGAAAATGATCAATTTAAAAGGAAAACTTGACCCTTTTTCCGAAACTCTAATAGAAAACATTGAAAATATATCCATCAAGTACCACTATTCTAAAGATTATTTTAAAACCATGTTTGAAATCATCATACATAAAGCATCAACAATGACATTCCATTTATGCATGGTATTAGAAATGTCAAAGTCATAGGATTTGATGTATTCTAACTAACACCTATGGGAGAGATTCAAATATTTTCTAGTGAATATACGACTCAATTTTTTGTGGTTTGAGAACATAGTAAATCATTATATATAAAGGTAATGTCGAAAACTCTATAGGACATGCATCACAGATGAAGGTTAAAGGTCATGGGTTGGATTTTTCTTATTGTGTCTCCTAAGGCAACATGATCCACAAGAGACAACATGATCACCCTAAATAAGAACACAACCCTATCCTAATCTCGATGCATTTGAAAAGACCACATAGCGATGCTCAGCCGCTAGAAGAGTCAAAACAAGTTGTGTAGACAAAATTCATGTCATTGTACTAATATAACTTTGAAATTTCTCAATGAAAAAAACGTGACTCCCATCGAATCACATTCAATTATCAATGAATCCAACATTGGGATGTCCTTCCTGAATTGATGGAAGTATCCAGCAAAACCAAAGATGCTCCGAATCATGAAGACATTTTTTGGTTATTCCCATGTCAAAACCGCATTCAACATTTCAATGTCAACTAATATTACATGGTCTAACACAATTTGTTCCAAAAAAATCACTAACTGAATCCATAATTGACACATAAAAATATTGTTATTGATTTGGTCATTTCTCAACAAACTCAGCACTTTTTTCAGATGATGCACATGATCCTCTTTAGATTTAGAGTACACAATGATATCATCCAAAAATACCACCACATTTATATATTGTGATACTCATGGAAAATTAGGTTCATTAATTCCATTTAATCTTCTAGTCCATCAATTATGCTGAACAGAATGAAAAGGTACTCATAATGTCTATGCCTTCCCTAAAAAGAAATTCTCTAAATGTCAGATTCTTTTATCCTTAACAGATAGTAACCAGACTGAAGATCAATCTTCAAGAACCACATTGTCTCATTCAACTAGTCAAAGATAATTTTATTCAATAGAATCAAATAATTTTTCTTTACTATTACCTGATTGATCTAATGGTAATCATCAAAAAACGTATAGTGAACAATCCGTCTTATCGGAAAAAAAATTAGTGCCACCTTGGGTGACATGCTCGGGAATGTAAATCATTTCACAATAATATCATACAACTTTTACATTATCTCTTTGAATTCAGATGGTTCCATGTGAAATGATAGAATAGAAACTATTTGAGTATCAGACATCAATTCAATGGAAAACTCATCCTCTATTACCAGTGGAAACGTAGTGAATTTAGAAGAAAGCATGTCATGAAACTCAACAATGACAGGGGGAGATACCCACTCCAATATTCTTACTCCTATTAAAAGTCAAAGACTTATATTAAATTCCCTGACACTGGATAATATTTTTCAACCATGCTCGACCATAGTTCCCATTCTCCAGGAAACATGAGATAAACACCATGAGGTGTTGTAAAGGAACCCCGACAAATATATAAATCAATTCAGCATTTATTGGAAGGGAAACAATCCATCCCAAAGATGATGTAATGTAATTTTTTATCCAGAACCAAAAAGGTTGACAATAACTCAACATCTGATTGTGTGAAATCTGATGTGAGACTATTGATACCCTGCACTTTCTTTATACCAAGGGGTGTAGTAATAACAACTGAACCAGAAAAAAAGCTCCCTATAATGATTAATTATATTAATAATGTATGTTGAAATAATAAAAGATGATTCACAAGTATCAAATAATTCCTTCACTAATGATGACTTTATAGTGACGGTACCTCTCACAGTCACTAGACCCATTTCAGCTTCCTCTGGAGACTCTTCCACTGCGTGAAGAAACATTGTTCCAAATTCTTATGGATGGAACCCATTTTCACCTGAAGCACCTATTATCCCCATAGTTTTTGGAGTACATGATGATCATGTTTCACTATATAGAGTGCAATAAATATGAAAGATCCTCTACAAGTTCCTAGAACATCAGCAGGTTCCACAATTTTAGGGCGCCTCAGCGAAAACCTTCTTAGAATTCCACATCATTCCGCCCATTTAAAAATACAAAGGACCTATACCTTATACAATATGAGGTTTAAAAAATTTATATAATGATGAACTGCCACACGATTCATCACACTTCATTTTTCCTTTAATGGAACTCACACTACGATTAAGAGAAAAATATACTCCTGAGAATCTTTAATTACCAGCCATGTCCATCTTGACCATTAGATATCTATCTAGTACATAAAAATAAGAAGTGAAATTCATCATTAAAACCTTATAATAGATATATTGATGATGTCCTAACTCAAACCTTTGAGCATTGATACTCTCATTTGATAAAATATCATGTGTAAAGTGCACAAGCTCAAAAAAACAGTTTCTATAATCTATCAATGACTTTTCAGTCGGCTCATGTCTAAAAAACAATGTAGTCATGGCCGACAGAATTGAATCTAGGGAGAACAGGTCTGTGAAATGAAAAGTGATGTCTTTCCACTATAATCCCTCGTTATTCTTCACCATCACCCTAGTTTCCCACCATCTTCTTCTCATTCCTTCTAGCACAAAGGTGGAACACATTATCATTACCACCTCTGGTGTGTCTAAAAACCCAAATATGTGCCCCAAACTTCTCAAACACTCCTCGGCCTCATGAGGGTCATTTGATCCCTTAAAAATTCTATTTTCTAGTGATAGAAATCGGGATAACTATACTTGATAACGTTCCTATAAGGTTCCACAATGGGATCCTGAATGGGAACTAGAGGTTGTACCTATTCCATGGGTTGGGCAGTGCGTATGATGGCCTCAATCATATTTGGATCCATGATAGGATTCTCTTGATGAGGTTCAATAGAAACTTTTTCCCATGTCCTATATTCATGTCTTTATGGAGGCATGATTTAGCAAAACATAAACAGACAATAAGGAAGACATCAGGCAATTCTCAATCAATGAAAAAATGTAAATTAATCCCAATAGAAAGGATGACCATGATTATTATTTCACTCTATCCAAATAAGAATAGGGAAAAGACTAAAACTAAACCACATGACGCCATTTCCTTACCATCCATGCTAACTTATTGTTCATTGTGGTGAGAGTTAGTGATGCAATCAATATAAACTACCTCCTATGTCCTGGTAAGATTTATGAGTGCATAATTGATTCAAGACAAAGGCTTAACTTGATCCATTGGTACCAATTTTTCAGTAAGTAACATTGTTACCCTGGTAACCATATATCCAAGTTGGTCATAACATATCCCAATGGGTGTTACCAATCCCCAAGGGTTATAGAATTTCATCTAGAATTCTACGAACTGAATGTCGGAACACATTTTAAACTAATAATTACATAAAGAAATAAAAACTAGATACTTCTAATATAAAAGGAAAACATCACTAGCAGTAATGTACCTTAATTTTAACTAGCACCACCGCCAATTTAATTCAACCAAAGTACAAAGTGGAAAAAACATCCCAACGTCTCTAAGGACACAAATCAACATGAAATATTTTTAGCAATAAGATCCACCTCCAAGAGATCCTTCCCCCCTGAATCCTAAAACGATATAATATACCAACACCCAAAAGCACATATATGGTTTGAGCCAAAGCCTTGTAGGATTTCACCTAAAGATTCCATAATAGATTCCAATATCAATTTAACCAAAAAAGATTTCATTTTTTAAAAGAAATGTGTTTGGAATTAATAGTACATATTGAAACATATAATTCATTACATTTTAATAGAAGGAAATACCTATAGAGAATAATAATATATTATTAAATTAATGGAAGACACTTCAAATGATTAAATTTTCCTTTAATCAAAGGATACAATTCATAGAAAACAATCAATACAAATGGCTTAAACAAAATTTTTTTTTTAAATAGTTTATATAAATAATCAAGGCATATAAAATAATTTAAATCAATGGAATATATATATTTTCTATATAAAACATGAAAAAAAACATGGTCATGTACACATAGTAATGATAGTCCATACTATAAGGATCCAACACTATGAATTAAAAACATTTTAAATACACCCCTTTAGGCATAAGGTAAATGAATTCATTACCATAACCAATTGAATATGATGTTCTTATATTATGTTTTAGAGAGTTGTATAATCGTATAGTCCCACCCTTAATAACTCACTAAATATGTAAGGCTTGAATATGCTGAAGTAAAAATCCATGATGTGAAATTCATTTTATTACATAAAATGATATTCTTCCCATTTTCCATTTAAAATATTATAATGTTCTCTTTAAAACCCATAACAGGGTTTTAATAAAAAATACATTTCATCATGTTTATACACAGAGGTTTCGATAAAAATATCTTCAATGATTTTTCACAAAACTGGGGTTTGAAACCAAATCAAACAATTCAATCATTTCCATCACAAACCCCAAATTCACTCTAATCGGTGTTTTTAACAAAGAATACATCAAATAATTCATTATTCATTTGAAATGAACATTTTAATTGATTCAATTCCATTATAAAAGAATATTTTAATTAAACAACTAGCATCTCAACAATTTCCAATTCCATACAGAAAACGCATTTTCCTATAAAAGCCCAATACATCGGAATTAGATTTTTTTCAAAGATTAGTGGAAATAATTTTTATTCAAATACTAAACAATTTAAATGTATTCAAACAATTCATATTTTAACAAATAAAATAGGTCTAATAAAAATTGAGCATCGTGAAGACCACGTGCTGAAAACCATAAATCATGCAATACCAAATACAAATCAGAATTTTTCCCCGAAGAATGACGATCACAAAAAAAAAATCAAACCCAGGTTTATAATGACAAAGAAAGGGGTATTAGGTCCACACATAAATAACATGATACATGAAACCCTTTGGATAAAGGGTGGGAATGTAGGAGGTAGTTAACGGTAGGAGGAAACTAACCCGATTGAGAGCGAAAATCGTTCTCCATGATTTGGATCACATAACTGTGGGTTTCGACATAGAAACAATCACCCTTGGGAGATCATAGAAAGGTATAATCTTGTTACGGATGAAGGAGGTCTATCCATGGTCAGAAAGGAGGATTGTTAAATTCTAATAAAAATTCCCGATCTGGAAAATGTAATCTGTGCGATTTCCTAGGAAACTATCCCTGGTTACGAAAAATAATTCACAAGACAATTAGAGTCTTTTGAATACTCCTTGTATTGTGATTAGGTTTCCATTAATATGTGCGTGTTGTGTGAAAACTGTTACCATTTCCATAAAACACATGAATTCTTGTAAATTCACCCATATAGATAGAAAAAAACCAAACCTAATCTCAAACAAGAGGGGGGGGGGGGTTTAGGAATACCTAAAAATAGTAACATGATAATACAATAACACATATTAATCCACTATGAAAATTATCTAAATGATAAAATCATGATAAAGTATCATTTTTAGTAATCTATATACTTATCCAAGCACAGAATCAACAATACAATTAATACTTGGTTTTTTATTTTATCAATGATTGATTAATAAGTATGTAATATGAACGTGTAAATGAATTTTAAAAATTTAAAAAATTATTAAAATTACTCATGGTTATATTAATAATAAACCTAAAATTATTATATGGTTTGTTATGTTGAATCCAATGAATTAGGAATCTATGGTAAATGTTTTTCGTCTCACTTTTACATCATTTTGGCATGCTTCATATGATGAAAAAATGTTTCCTATATATATTGTTCATAATATCCAATTAAATAATATTATCATTATTCATATTTATTATAATGGATTTATAAGTCAATTTCATTTTCTTTCAATTTTATTCTTTTGAATCATTTTCTAACAAAGATGTAATGTTTTCAGTTTACTCAATTTCTATTCATTCAGTAGTAATAATTTTTTCACATTTTATATTTGAAAACCCATTTTACTATGAACATTAGTTTTATTTTAATATTATCACCTATATGTATTAATGTTTGTTTAATTTAATTTCAATTGACTTTTTCCAAAAATATATAAATCACTTTTTTAAAATAAAAAATTATTAAAAATATAATAGTTTTTTAAAATTATTTTTTTCTAATTAAGTCATAAACTTACATCCATGACAATATTATTGTCCATTTTTTATATTTATATATTTATCTTTTTATATGTAAATATATATTATTATATAATGATGTTAAATTATTATATCAAAATATTTATCATGGATGTATTTTTCAATTTAATAAAATAAGATGCTTTTATGAATAATAATAATTCTCTCTATTAGATATTTTTCATGTATTGTACATAAATTTTATTTCAAAAACGGTTCTGTATTATTATTTTGAAATTAAAATATGATTTATCTTCTACACTCAGTGAATTTAATTGTTTCTCTTATAAAATGATAAAATAGAACTCTTTCATTGATGTGGGTTTTATATAATAACTACCTTAAAAAATTAAAAATGAATTTAATTTTGTTGTTATATATTTTGTTTCTTCCAAAGTACAGTTATTCAAACTACGAATGTTAATTTTCATTGTTATGTATATTCAATTTTTATAAAATTAATTTTAAAAAAAAAATTTTCTTCTCAAAAAAGAATTCAAGAAATTAATCATAACTTTATTAATTTTTAAAATGTTAAATATTATACCTTAACAATATCTTTAAGATTTTAGATCAATTTTCATCTCTATCTCCAACATAATTTCCTCATATATAGTTTTCTCATGATCACCCTCAAAATTATATAAGGGTATACTTATTTTGGAGATAATAATTTTTTTTATAATACTTGATAATTCATGATTTCATTTTTTGTGACACCATTTGAAAATGATATGTAACCAATTATATTCCTAGGGTGTTTTCATGGGGATATATATGATTCAATAATTATGGTACATATATGTATGGACAGAAATTATTTCATTTTTTAATAGATTTATCTCTCCAATGCATTATGATAAGATCTATAACTCATTAGTTAAAAACTATTAGATTGAACATGATTAGAATTTGAATTGGACAAAAACATACACGTAAATATGATTGTAGATTTTTTTGTTCACAATCATTCATGCGAAAGTTACTACAATTATCATCTGTCACTATATTTAGAAAGAATATTAATTTTTTTATTTTTGGTTTCTACTATTCATGACCGCATTATTCTAGTAATATTTTCTCAAAGTATTTATCTTTTAAATGGTTACGACTATATTAATTTGGAAATTTACACATAATGATGTTCTCAATTATATTTTTTTCACAACATTTAATGTGAACATGATTTTTGTTTGTTTTTTCACAACTGTTTTGCAAAAATTAATTTATGTTATCTCTTTTCAATACATTACCTATGGACACGTTTTTAGTTTCCTTTGATCAAACATAATCATATGGGCATGTTGGTGGTTATTTTTTTTATTTTCCTCCTGAACATGATTTCAGTTTTTGTCAGAACCCTACTCATGAACATTATTACAGTTATCATTATTTATAAAATTACATGTGAACATTATTTTAGAATTCATTTAACAAAAACCTACATATAGACATGATATGGGTCAACTTTATTCATACAAATACATGAAAACAAGATCATAGTAAAAATTGTTTATAATTATGCATGTGGACATGATTATGATTATCATAGTTCACAAAAATTATATGTAAACATGATTATGGTCATCCTTTTTGATAATTATATTCATATATATCATTGTGGAAAGATTTCTTCACAACCTTACTATTCCATACATCAATTTTAATTTTCTGACACATTGCAAAGCTATTTTTCATGGCCTATTATTTTTTCCAATGTTTCTTTATTCTTATTCCATAGTATATATATTCATTTATGATGATATTTTTTTACTTTATATCTTCATTTTTCATGCCTTAAAAAAAATAAAAAGTAATTCCATGATCAATTTAATCATATAATTCTACCATTATCATATTTTCATATTTTATTTTGATCTAACCAATAATGAATCATTTATTGACTCTTGGTAATGATTTATTTATTTTATGTTTATGCACATTTATTGTAACGAATGGAAATTTTGAATAAATATTTTTTCCTAATTTTGTGTGTTATTTTATTTTTATACTAAACAAAACTGTTTCATTTGATAACATGAGTATAATTAAAATGAGACCACTGGGTTTTCTTCTGTTATATGACCATTATTGAATATGACCACTGGAAACTAACCATTTCAAATACTATCTCTAAATACAAGTGATATTGGTTAATTAATATAGAAAGAAGATTTGATGGCCTCATCCAATAGTCTCGGGCCAATCGAAGCCCATCTAACGGAACATGGGAAGGAGGTAGCACCAGTGGGATTTGCTTTGGACCAAACCCAACACGGACATCATCATGTGAAGCTAGAACGAAATCTCCTTCGCATGAATTTCAAACTGATAGAAATTACTACTCATGTTATGTTGGCCGAGCCTCCCTCAGATTATGTCACCTTACAACACCTTACACTTAGTTCTTATGCAGGGTATATAAGGGGATATTTAATGAGACCGTAACTGCATTGTGAAATCCATTATTTTAAATAAAAATTTTGATTTCTTCTTATGATGATGTTTATGAATTTTCAAATGTATGGATGAATATAGTATGCATATTTTTGATGAATTTTATAAAAATGATATTTTAAAAATGTTTATGTAAACCTTAAATAATAAAAAATGTGTAATGATTTTCACAAAATGTTCTTCTACAATTATGTTCAGTACGACATTTAAAGTCTAATAAGATCAACATAATTGTTGATGAATAGTAAATTATGATTTGTGATTTTATGATTATGATTAGTAATGTGGGCAAATGGATTAGTAATCTCACTTAAATAAAGTATTAATATAATCTAGGAACCTTGATTAAGTAATTTGATCAATAAAATATGTAAATAACTATTTTAGAGATTATTAATCGAGTAATAGTTTTTTCAAGTGAATAGTTTTATTTAATTAAAAATAAAATTAAAAATATTTAGAATCTTATTTTTATAAAATGGAATTTATTTTTTAATTCAGAACATCGATATTATGCTAAGGTAATTTTTGGGGATTTTTCTGGAAAAAATTAATTTTCGATGAATAGTGTATTTATTTTAAAATTAAACTACAGATATTTAGCAAATTATTTTTATAAAATGAAGATCATTTTTGAAATTAGATCATAGATATTTGGTTAAGGTAAAATTTTCGGATTCTTCTATGGAAGTTGAATTTTCAATGAATAGTGAAAACACCGTTTTTAAGTTATGGGTGTTTAATGACATCATTAAATGATGTATTAATAATGTAATAAATATGGCCAACTAATAAATAGTACCATAAGTTATGCGGTGTCCCAAGTGGCCAATACTATGGGAAAATATCCTGGGCAAGCCCATGGTTTTTCCAAAACCACCAATGAGGTGTCCCTTGGCCATTAATGCCTTGTCCCCTCACTTTCCCTAAAAATAACCGCCCTTCCCTCCTATATTTTTCACTCCCAACTCTCCCCCAACGAATCACTAGTCACATTACCTCACAAGGAGTCCTCCCAACGTGCCCCAAGCCCTCATGGTCCCAATAATTGAGTTTTAAGAGATAAGTTTAAAGGTAAGGGATCCTACATCTCTCTTTCTTTTCATGTATTCTCCTGTATGTCACTTATTTTGAGCTCTATGTTCTTATGTTGGGGATGATATTTTATATTCATCCTACTGTAAATATAATGTTCATATTATGAGAGACCCTATCTTTCTCTCATCATTTCAATTTTTTTGTTTTAAGTGGTGTCGTTAGGCTGCCAAATTTTTAAGGGGTTCTTTCAAACTTCTCATTTTCAAGATCTATTTTCATGTCAAGTCTTTCAAGTTCCTTTTTATTTTGTTGTGGTATGATCTCTATATCTGTCATACTGATATTTTATGTTCATTTTATGAGAGACCCTATTTGATCTCATCAATTCATTTTTTTATGTTTTAAGTGGCCCCGTTAGGCTGCCGAATTTTTAAGGGGTTCTTTCACCCTTCTTGTTTTCAAGATCCAATTTCATGTCAAGTAATTCATGTTTCTATTATTATGTTGGGTATGATGTCTATATCTATCATACTGATCATTATTTTTCATATGATGAGAGACACTATTTTATCTCGTCAATTCAATTTTTTGTTGTTTTAAGGGATGCCGTTAGGATGATGAATTTTAATAAGAGAAATGTTATTTTTGTCTTCCTTCCATGGTTTTCATTTCATATGGTATATCTTTCAAATTTAATTAACATGTTCTTAAACCCTTTATATTATTTCCCCCTACTTTTTTATTATTCATTTATGAGTGGGTGACCCATTTCCCCTCTCTATTCAAAATTTTCTAAAACCCTGTAACATACCTGTTATGCTGCAGAATTTTCGTCTCAAAATGCCTCTCTATTTTTCTCAATTTATTTTATTTTATTATGTGAATACTCAAAGATCATTCTTCTATAAGGGTATTCACATATATATCAAAATGTTCTATTTTAAATTCTGGTATTTACATACATGACACCCTGTTTCCTTTTCTATGGGTTTAAAGTGACATAAAGATCATGTCTTGAAAGCAGTTTTTAAAATGCTATGATTATGAAAGGAAACCCATCTATTTTATACTATATGGGTTATTTACGAAATGTTTGATGATGATATATGTGGATCATATGATAATAAAGGAAAATTTAAGGGTGCGCCATGATAGTGCTCTAATTCATTGGGTAAATACTTAATCTATAGAGATGACCATTTTTAACGATGCCTTGGTGCATAACCTTGGTAATATTTAATGACACCTTGGGGATGGAACATGGTGAAATTGAACTGATTGTATTTGCTAAATGTTGTAGCCAGATCTTCATGTAATGAAATATGTTATTATTATTATGATATGCCTCATGATTTCATTCCCATGCCTTAATGTTCTTTTTCACGACTTTATTGATGTATCTCAAGTTCACATGTTAAATGTTTCCCTTGTTTCCCTTACTGGGCCTTCTGCTCACCCTTTCCTTTGAGGTTTTCTCAAAAGTTATGAGATGATATAATGAACATAGGATGAACAAATGGAGAATCCTTTCAAGTGTTTAGGAGTAATGTTTTATGTTTTCATGTTTTATGTTCCTGGTTTCCAAGACACTAAACCATAAAGATCCTAGGTCTTGAAAAATGTAATGAAAAGTTATTTTCTAAAAAGGAGGGATTCTATAGTTGGTATCAAATGATGGTTTAGTTATTTGTGGAAATTATGATATGAAAACATTAGGAATAACCCTATAGAATTGTTTAAATATTAGAAATGTTCTTGGCATTTTGGTGAGTATTAAGTAAGGTGTTGCCAAGAAAATATATCCCTGTCTGGATAAGAGCAGGTAGAGGTGGCTTTGGCACAGATGTACATAGGGGTAAAACTCGAAAACACCGCTTTGATCTAGACTCGAATGGGAACTGGTACATAACAACGGGCCTTGCTGTACTCTTGGATATGACACTCCCGGGGGATATGCTTTGGTAAATTCATAAGCTTAGTATGAACCATTATTAAAGGGAAAAAGATAAAATAAAACAATGATTCACATAAGAATATATGATCATGGATAACCTAGATTGGAACCTAGTGTGTCCCATGTTAGGGTACAAATTTCTTCAACATGTTTATCATTCTGTGCTTTATCATTCCTTTTCATGATTATTGGATATGTATTTAATACCCCCAATTATACATTCTTTTCTTAGTTAATGGCGTGAAATAGATGAACATGTCCGAACAATAAATGTGATAAGAAATGTGACGATTTCCCTATTAATATGATAAAGATGATGAGAGATCAAGTTGAACATATTTTGATTATTCCAAACCAGCTATCAAATATCACAATTAATAATTGGTACCTAGTTGAGTGACCGAATTCATCAAGGGAGAAAAATATCAAGTCTCAACGATGTTCATCTGATAAAGATGGTTATGGGATTTAACGATGATTATTATTTTGGAAGACGTTTACTATTTTGGGAACCCAATTTGATCGAGGTAAATAGACTACTATGTTATTTTCATTGAGTATTAAAGGTTGACTTATATTCTAGAGAATCGATGAATTTAAGGTGATCTTATGGTAATATAAGTTACTTATGGAAATTATTAACCTATCTTGGGGAAAATATGTTTAGGTTAGTTACTTTTTTTATAAGACGATAAGAGTTGTTGATGTTGTTTGGAGGTTAATGATAATGTCTATCTTGGAAGACTATGTTATGAGATCATTATTCTAATTGGGTTTCAATATTAGTTTGGTTTATTTTGAGGAATTTTAAGGATGATTGTTTATGGGATGGTCTATGATGATCTTTGGGTATTACCATTGAACTTTGAATATTTTAAAGTAGATTCCCTTCCTATGGGATTCATTATTTTTGGAGAATTGTTTTATCTTACCCCTTCTGTATTTGGGATAATGTTTAAAGATGGAATAAATAGATATTTAATCTATTGTGGATTATATGATTCTCTTGAAAATGATTCTTGTTCATTGATTAGACCAAGTAGCTTTGAATGCTCATCGTTTGGAGAAAAGATTAGTTTTGGTAGAAACTTATTAAAGGATGAAACACTACTTGAAGGTAAGTATATTTCCTTCTGTTTTTATTCTATGTAGTAAATGAATTCCTCAAAATTATGAAAAGGATAGTAAAAAATTTTTGTTGGTTTAAGTTTCCTACTGGGTAATCAAATACCGTTTATACATATCATAAGTTTGTTATTTTTTTGTGGTTAACATTCTCATAATAATTTTTTCTATCACTCTCCCCCAACCCTTTGTTTTTTCTTCCATAACCATATTTTCCTACACGGAATCCTAGTATGGGATAACTCAGGTGACCATTGTAC
Organism: Viscum album; assembly: GCA_963277665.1. NCBI lineage: Eukaryota > Viridiplantae > Streptophyta > Magnoliopsida > Santalales > Viscaceae > Viscum > Viscum album. The sequence goes on along the minus strand of OY728155.1, from coordinate 1,442,436,298 downwards.
GTCCCTTTCTTTCTTTTAATGTAATAATTTTACTGACTCTTTTTCCGATGGGGGATTTTCAAAGAAATTTCAAAGCCCAATTTTAAAAAAAATTGGACGCAATTTCTTAAGGGGGGATGATTGTAATGACCAGAAATTTTGAATAAACCTTGTTTCCTAATTTTGGGTGTTATTTTATTTTTATACTCATCAAAACTGTTTCATTTGATAACATGAGTATAATTAAAATGAGACGGTTGGGTTTTCTACTACTATATGACCATTGGTCAATATAACCTCTGGAAACTAAACGTTTCGATTATTGTCTCTAAATACAAGTGATCTTGGTTAATTAATAACGAATTAAGATTTGATGGCCTCATCCAATAGTCACGGGCCAATCGAAGCCCATCTAACGGACCTTGAGAAGGAGGTAGCACCACTGGGCTTTGCTCTGGACCAAACCAAAGCCGAACATCATCGTGTGAAGATAGAATGGAATCGCCTTCACGAGAAGTTCAAATTGATAGAAATTACTACTCGTGCAATGTTGGTCGAGCCGCCCTCAGATTCTCTCACCTTGGCACACCATACACTTAGGTCCTATGTTGAGGTTATAAGGGGCTATCTAAGGAGAACGTAACTTCCTTCTCTAATCCTTTGTTTTAAATTAAAATTTTGATTTCTTCTTATGATGATGTCTATGAATTCTCAAATGTCCGGATAAATATAGTATGCATATTTTCAATAAATTTTAGAAAAAGGTTATTTTAAAAAGGTGTAATGATTTTCAAAAAATGTTCTTCTACAATTATGTTTAGTATGAAATTTAGAGTCTAATATGATCAAATTAATTTTTGATGCATAGTAAATTATGAATAGTGATTTTATGCTTTGGATTTGTAATGTGACCAAATCGATTAGTAATCTAATTTAAATAAAGTATTACTATAATCTAGGCACTTTGATTACGTAATGTGATTCAATAAAATAGGTAAATAACTGATTCATTGATTATTAGTCAAGTGTTAGTTTTTTCAGGTGAATAGTGTTTTTTAATTAAAAATTAAATTAAAAATATTTAGGAAAATATTTTTATTAAATGGAATTTATATTTGAATTCAGAACATCGATATTATGCTAAGGTAATTTTTGGGGATTTTTCTGAAAAATGATTTTTCGATGAATAGTGTTTTTATTTAAAAATTAAATTAAAGTTATTTAGAAAATTACTTTTATAAAATGGAGTTCATTTTTTAAATTAGAGAATATATATTTGGTTAAGGTGAAATTTTGGGATTTTTCTAAGAATGTTGAATTTTTGATGAATAGTGAAAATACAATTTTTAAGTTACGAGTGTTTAATGACATCATTAAATGATGTATTAAGTATGTAGAAAATATTGTAGAGTTATGAATATTAAGATAAGGTATGAGGTGTCCCATGCGGCAAATACCATGGTAAAATACCATGGGAAAGCCCATGGTTTTTCCAAAATCACCAAGGAGGTATCCCTTGGGCATTAATGCCTTGTCACCTCAATTTCCCTATAAATACCCACCCATACCTCCTTTAGTTTTCACTCCCAACTCTCCCCCAACGAGTCTATGGTCACATTACCTCACACGAAGTCCTCCCAAGGTGCCCCCAAGTCGTCAAGGTCCCAAACATTGAGTTTTAAGAGATACCTTTTAAGGTAAGGGATCCTACCACTCTCCTTCTTTTCATGTATTTTTCTTTATGTCATTTATTTTGAGTTCCATGTTCATATGTTGGGGATGTTACTTTATATTCATCCTACTTTAATTTTCATGTTCATATGATGAGATATCCCATCTTTCCCTTGTCAATTTTATTTTTTATGTTTTAAGTGGTGTCGTTAAGCTGCAAAATTTTTAAGGGGTTCTTTCACCCTTCTCGTTTTGAAGATCTATTTTCATATCAAGTATTTCAAGTTCCTTTTTATTTTGTTGGGGTTATGATATCTATATCTATCATACTTATCTTTTATGTTCATATGATGAGAGACCATATTTGATCTCATCAATTCATTTTTTTATGTTTTAAGTGTCGTCGTTAGGCTGCCGAATTTTTAAGTGGTTTTTTCACCCTTCCCGTTTTCAAGATCCATTTTCATGCCATGACATTAAAATTCATTTTATTATATTGGGTAATTATATCTATATATATCATACTGATATTTTATGTTCATATGATGAGGACCCTATTTGATCTTGTCAATTCTATTTTTTGTTGTTTTAAGTGACGTCGTTAGGCTGCCGAATTTTCATAAGAGAAATCTTATTTTTGTCTTCTTTCCATGTTTTTTATTTCATATGGTATATCTTTCAAATTTCCTTAACATGTTCTTAATACCATTATATTCTGTCCCCCTAATTATTTTTGAATCATTTATGAGTGGGTGACCCATGTCCCCTTTCTTTTCAAAATTTTCTAAAACCCTGTAACATAGCCGTTATGCTGCCGAATTTTTGTCTCAAAATGCCTCTCTCTTTTTCTCAAATTGTTTTATTTTATTAAGTTAATACTCAATGATATTTATTCTATAGGGTAATTCATATATATATCAAAATTTTCTATTTTGAATTCTGTGATTTACATATATGAATCCCTCTTTCCGTTTCCGTGGGATAAAAGTGACATAAAGATCATGTCATTAAAGAAGTTTTTAAAACGTTATGATTATGAATGGAAACCCATTTCTTTTCTGCTACATGGGTTATTTATGAAAAGATTGATGATTATATATGTGTATCACATGATAATAAAGTAAAATTTAAGGGTTCTCTCTGATAGAGCTCTAATGCATTGGGTAAAGACTTAATCTCTAGAGATGACCATTTTTAACGACGCCTTGGTGAATAACCTTGGTAAATTTTAATGACACCTTGGGGATGGACATAGGTGAAACAGAAATTATTGTCTAAGTTAAATGTTGTATCCACATCTTCATGTTATGAAATACGTTATTTTAACTATGATATTCCTCAAGATTTCATTCTCATGCCTTAAATTCCATTTTCAAGACTTTATTGATGTATCTAAAGTTCACATATTAAATGTTTCCCATGATTCCCTTACTGGGCCTTCTCCTCACCCTTTCCATCGATATATGATCCCAGGTTATGAGATTTTATAATTAACATAGGATGAACAAATGGAGAAGCCTTTCTAGTGTTTAAGAAGAATGTTTTTTGTTTTCATGTTTTAAGTTCCATGTTTCCAAGACACTAAACCTTAAAGATCCTCTGTTTTGTAAAATGTATTGAAATGTTATGCAATAAAAAGACGAGATGCAATATTTATTGTGTTATAATAACCAAATGATCAACTTATGATCACTTATGATGTCTGATTAATATCAATTATTTTCAACAATTACTAATAATTTTATCTCACCAATTTCTAATGATTCAATTCCATAGGTAATAAATAATAGTATAACATATGATATTTATGTATGATAATAATGTGTGATGTGATTTCTAATAAATTTTTGTATGATGGAATATTTTTTATTATATTCCTAGTTTCAAAATATAATAATTTTTTAGGGTTTTACATTGTAAATATATTTATGAAATGAAATGAATATTAAGTAATAGTTGTAAAAAATATATGTAGGTTTTTACTAGGTCCCCCATGATCATATGAAATATAATATGTAAATAATATATTTTTATCATAGGATCTAGGAGTGTGGGTCTGAGGTGCATTATCAATTGTACATTGAATTATTTTAATGATGTTTTCATTTTTTGATTTTCATGAATAATGGTCTTGAGGTCATACCCCCAATGAAGAGCACCACTCTATTATGTTGTTATTGGATGTTCACATTTAAATAAAATATATTTATCAACATATGAAATAAATATATATAATATAATCTTTCCAATGATAAGAGTTATACTATGTGTTCCACTCTAATCCCACCTTAAGGATGTTTTGTGTGGGTGAAGATCATCTAGAGGGAATATCACACATGAGAGGTCTTATCCTAATGAGATTCTAAAACCACATATATAAATATATAGTACTCAGTATAACCAATAACTATTAGAAATATAATTATAGCCAAAATACTATAAGATAGTGTTCATGTAGGAGACCACAGAAATCCAGATCATGACAACATGGGAAACTCCATTATAAATAAGATACATTATAATACGTGTCAATGTTCAACATTTTTTGACAAAGGAAAATATCATTTTGTTTTAAATGACTCTTAGTAAGATGTTTAAATGTATTTATCTTTGCAATTTCCCACATACCATTATATTCCCTAGCTCTACATTCACCAATGTCACCACTAAAAAATACATAACATTCAAGAACATAAAAAATATTGGAATGAATACCTATATAGCTGTGGATATAAAAATAGATAGTAAGAAACCATACAATTAAAATATGCGGTGAAATAATGAATCTATAAAAAACTATAGAATGTGGAAAAAGAATAACATATATTCTTTATGGATTAGAAAATTTATACCCTAATGGATAACCAGTTATATAGTACTGCTAAATGGCATATATAGAAAGAAAAAAACAATTTCAAACACGATATAGGTCCCATAAAAACATAATTAAACCACATCCCGTAATCCATGAAATATTTTCAGATTTGATATATGGGACAAAATCCTTTTCAATTTATTCATGTCAATTGTGAAAATACCAACCCTTTTAGATGACCCATACCTTGTCATTGGTATTTTTATATTTATCTAGGTTGTACTAATCTTATATATATATATATATATATATATATATATTTCTCTATCACTAACACATGTTGGAATCTAAATCCAACTGTCATTTAGGGGAATATGTAATTATTGAGATAAATTTGTTGTCGAATCCATGCATAAAATTTGGGACCACCACCATAGATTTTTAATGTTTAATAATCCTTATAAATAATATGGGGGATATATTACCATTCAACATTTAGTTTTGAAGCAGTTTATCAACCTATTTTATAATCCAAATTCATTTCCTAAACATCTCCATTATCACTGAGATATGATGGAATCAAATTTCCTAAAATTCCAACAAAATTTATATTATAACCGAGAGCATCTTATTGATCCATCATATGTTAAATATTTATAAGAATGTATTTCACATTTTATTGACTCTAATATATGTTTGAGAAGATATCAAATGCACAATATAATAGTGTTTTCATTATATGTAATCTATTATAATGTTGTATGATAAATAAGTGGTCGTTGGCGACGTACTTATATTTTATCATTTTTTTAGGTAAATGTCTATGTTATTCCCATTTGTTAAAACTATAATATAGGATAATGATTAATCTAGAAATGAACTGTTAAAAAATTTATTCGTGTCATCCTTGAGATATGATATGTCTTCCAGTATACATGGAATTTGCATCTAGGGGGATAGCTAGGTGTTTAGTCCCCTACTACCCTGGTGAATTCATTACTATGAAATATATTATTTTCAATATACAGACAAAGAATGATATTATTATAACTCACAATACCCCTATTTATTCAACTAAAAGACATGACATATTCGGTATGGCTACAAACCATGTTATCTCATTATTCATTCCATGAAACCCTAGAACCATGATTCAGAACAAGAATTTTTTATTTTCCCATTATGAACACATACTATTTATATCTCATTAACCAACTATAACGCTTCTCCCCCATTTAATCCCATGTTCCCCACCATCCTTCCTCCATCTCTGGGTACATCCACAACCACTCAAGTTATAATTCCTCAAAATTCACCCTCTGGTCCCACTGTATGACATTGCTACCTCCAATAACCTTGATATTACCATGGATACATGGGAATGACATGAAATTCCACAATAATACATTGATCTACTAGCCACTACAAGGGTCACAAGTTCATTACCTTCCCTCAATAAGTGAAGATAAATGGGAAGTGTGGTTTCAATGGTGCCCACATTATTTTCCCATTATAACAGCTTCAAGAGGTGGGTTGGGTGAATTGATGTTCCTATAAACATAAACATTTCAGTCCTTAGTCAACATGATTATTTGATGATATAGGTTTTGAACTATTTGGGTAACAAATGAATATAATTTTAATAGGATATATAGGATTCAACATTTGTAACCTAATAAAGTCATCAATGATTAATAGAATAAATATGAAGAACAATGTAGAATGTAAACAATATAGTAAATATTTGGATAATAATATATATACTCATAAAAAAAGATTATTAAAGGATATATTAGTTCTTATATATGCAACTCGTAACTTTTTCTCTAAATTGGTAGGATGATAAATTACTAGATATAATGTTACATATGTCCAAGAATGGAAAATATTTATATTTGATTATTAGATGAACAATGTCTTACCCTATATATTCACTCTTAGAGTCGGTCGAAAGTAGTATCCCTAAAAATCCTTCATCATAATATGGTAATAACAAGCATTATAATTAGAACGCATTCGATGGATGTATCTACAAATTCATATACCAATAATTATTCAGCTGACAATTATTAAATTAAAATGGTCATATCCCTAGAAATTCATCAATAACAGTCAATTATAAAAAACGTAAAAACAATAGGGTAACCTTTATATTTTAAAATAATCCCTCACAGAAAGGGATGTATAGGGATAAAACAAAAATTCAATACTAATGGATGTTATCTATCAATTGAGTAGTGAAAAACACTCAAAAGTTCATCAATAAAAATCAAGTCTTCAAGGTCATAGCTCTCTATTTATAATCAATTCTCATAACAAACATATAATTGAATATATGTTTCATTTTATAAAATTTAACTACCTTTCCAAAATATTCATATGATTCAATATTTTTTTCTATATATATATATATTTTTAAGGTGGGTTGTTTATATTCTATAGTGTATATTGTACAGAACTAGTATTTAAGAAGTTATTAAATCAAAATATAATACCAACATGAACAAAAAATACACTGTATTTGTATATTTTGAGAATATATAGATAATTTGGTTTTATCATACTCAGATCCTATAAGATTGAGTTTAAAAAAATGAATTAAAAATATCCCTTGGTTTGATAATACAAAAGCATTATAAAAAGTAATGTTTAATTGAAATACACATAAAATACATTTTGTATTGTTGTAAACTCCAACATAGCCCCTCATGAAATATCTACAGATATATTTTGGAATCATTATCCCCTTATTGAAGAAAAAAAACACAAGAAATATTTTTCCAATTTTACAAATATATAATCCTTTCTAATAGACGTTAATTTATAATTTAGTAAATATTTTTCCCAAAGGACTATACCCTTTCCCTCCATTATATTGTAAAAAACAATTAGAGTTCAGAAATAATAATCATATTTAAATAAAACTAGTAGGGAATATGAAATAATACTAAACATTAACTAAATGGGATTAGTCATGCATAATTTTAAATAATAAAATAAGAGAAATAACAATTTTATATAAAATTTGATCTAGAAGTGGAAATTTTATGCATGAATAAATTCATAAGACATGATTTGAGAATGATGAGGGATTATGTAATATAAAAATATATGATAAATAGTAAATTTTGCATGTTATATTTCATTATTAACATACAATAATCTATTTTAGAGTGGGGTTGATTTGAATGTTTGAATACATAATTATTTTTATTTGGTTCTATGTTCTTAAAAACAGTATGATATAAGTTCTCTAATTATTTAAACATTCAGATAGTCGTCGAAAGAAACATGTACAAACATCTTCATTTTGAATTTTCTAGAATTTGGACCTGTTGTTATTCATGAAATTTGATAAACTTTTATCCATGATCCATGTTTTTTGGATATAAAAAAATAAATCCTTTTCAGGAAATGATTTTAAATAATATTTCAATATCAAAATTGGTTTGGCTCAGTAAATATTAAAAAACAATGCCATAACAAATCTATATATGTCAAACATTTCTATGTTAAGTGGATATAATATATTTCTAAATATAAGCATTATATTTTATTAAATATAAAACCTTATTCAAGGAATATCTATTCATATAGTTACCTACCAAGTGAAATTTAGTTCAAAAGGGAAAACTCTTTGGAATAAAAGAATTGGTAAAAAAAATGTGACTTATATAAAGATGAATAAAAAACATATATGATGTCTTAAATGGTTTGAATTATCCTATATGTTTTTCAAAATATTCCATTATAGAAGTACAATTAGAAACTATGTTATTATAATATTCATATTCAGAAATATGATTCATGATTTTTTTCTAACTATTATTCAATTTTGAAATAAGAATAGATTTTAAATTCAATGTAGAAGTTAATTTATTAATAATGTTAGCATCCCTATGAATTTACTCTTTATAAAAATATAATTTCATTAGTTTTTTATGAAAAATAACTTGGATAGTAAAATATTCCTTCATTTTTACAAGTGAAAAAGCACTATCTTCATCATATAAAAAATGAATTGAAAAATCTAAATTCATAGTTGAATGATATTAAAAACTCAATATATATATATAACTAATGTATTTTATTGCATAAAATAATAAAATAATATTGTAATTTTATATCTATCATCGCCATCAAGGTCAATATCATAAGATGGTTCACTACACACAGTTCTAATAAACATCATTTTCAAAATATTTGACCTATCTTGGGATGATGTCAGATATTTTCAATTAAATTTCGACAAGTTCATATGATCAATATGTTAGTATGTTTTTTTATGTTTCAAGAGGGTATTAATATAGTTTATTTTAAGATCTACCATCCTATTTATCACTTTAATATTAGTTCATTAGATTTATTAGCATGATTTAAACATATTCATACATGTGATGAAGATTGTCGAGATGATGTTCATGACCAATGAAATGTAATGATTTTGAGGATGTTCTCTCTGTACCATTTGATTGAAGATGTCGAATGAAAACTGGTTGGGGAGTAGGGGAATTATGTAACTAAATGAATATTATAAGTTAGTTGTTTGAATAAGCAGTAAATTTTTTATTATATTTCATAGATACTATAAATGGAAGGAAAAAATATTTGTGTGAGGATTTTGATTATAAATTGAGTTGATTAGAAAACATTGATATGAAATGAAAATGTGATGTTAATATTATTTTCAACAAATAAATCCTCAGTTGATATCATTATCTATGATTATGTAAACTCAATATGAGATGGATTGTGTGCTGATCATTATCAAAAATGTATAAGGATAATATAAAAAATATCACTCTCTACGTAAATCTACCATTAGAGAAATGATTCATGTGCAAAGGAAACTAATAAATATATTGACTTGTGTAAAGGTTATAAAAGATATATTTAATTGAAATATACAACATGTATATCAATATATATATAGAGTTTTTAATGTTTTATTATGATATATATAAATATATATAATTTTTCATGTAATATACGAGTCAATCAGAACTAATATATGGGTAATGAAGTGTTTAGGTGGAATTTTTTTAAGATCATAATCAGAAAAAAATATCAAAAGTGAAAATTATACATTGATATCATTATTAAACAGGAATCATAGAATCTAAATTCAGAAATCCATTCAAATATAAATGTTCATATACCTCAAAAAATGTCTTGTTTCAGTGGTTTGAGTTCACACATAGTGGAATATTACTATTTTGTCCGAACACTGTACAAGATATTGCATTTAGTATTACAGAATGATGTTGAATATGGGGATGATAGTTATGATAAATGGTACACACTATATTGAGCTACCAAATAAGTTTTGATGCATGAAAATTTGTAAAAGAGTTGAAAAATTATAGATGTTTTTATGTAACATAATAGAAATTCAGAAATGAATAAGGTTCATCAACTATAATGTAGAATGTTTTTTATATAAGGATCACGGTTTCATAAGAGTCATTCTATTACACATAAGTTGGGAGTTTATAAGGTTAATTTTGTAAGAATATATATGATTTTCATATGTAATAATGAGTTTTCAATATGGTATGATAATCACAAGAAATAAAAATGATGATTCTTTTTTGTGATTTGAATGTATGAAATATCATGATACTCATATCAGGATTTCAGTTCATAAATGCGGAGGAGAAATAGGTATAACATTTGGATGAATCAAATAAAAAAATACCAAATCTGAAAAATATCAATTTCACAACATGATCACATACAATTATAAATATAAAATATATGTAAAAATTATAGATGTGAGGATGCCATTATTAATTACGATATCCTATGTAATATAACGGGATCATTTAAGAGTTTTAAATGAATCATATATTGTATTTAAATTGAACTATATGTGGTGTTTCCTTGAGATTTTAAAATTTTGATAAATGAGGAAATAAAATTCATGTTCCTTGTGAATATTAAAGAAACAAATGGGGAAAATAGATATGTTTTCTTAATTAATGTGTCTATATAAAAAATGACTAAATGTTTGAAGGAATCCATAGAAGCATACTATATGTTGAAGAAGAAGGTCCAATTTTATAAGTTCACATAATACTGTGTTTTCTTATTAAGATATATCCTTAGAGAGATTCTACTAGTACATTTATACCAAAAACTATTTTCATTTCACAGATTGTTCTGTGTAATATGTATTTGGTTCATGATCATACATTTTTGTTTATATCCATGATGTTAATAGAATATTTATGTGGGTTAGGGATAAAATAGATATCCATCTTGGATTTAGTGATCATTTGTTAGGAAACACTCATTAAAAAATATATTGTGTTCATTTATTTTTATTTTTTGATAAGTGAGATTATTCCAAAATAAGTATAAGTTCATTTAATTATATTTCAATGGAAAATATAATGAACTAATCCCACCCCCAGTGACTTCTATATATATTTAGTCATATTTAATTGGTTCTAAATCACATATTCTACCTTAAATATATATACTTTTTTTCTTTGTAATAACACAATTGTAATAATTAGAATTGTGTTACAACCATTGGTGGAAAATTATTTTATTTGTTGATATAAAGAAGTTTTCTTCTATTTATTCCAACAAGAAGAAATTATATATGATGAAGTGATGAAATTAAGAAAAGGAAAATAAAGCATATTTGTATAAATTTATTCAAAAAACTCATGCATGGATCATGATACCCATTAATGGTCATGTCACATAGTAATGTGATATTAGAATAGTACAAAAATCATATAATGTCATTTAAAGAAGCTATAAATGATGGAGAAATTTCTAGTAATTGGTTATCACACCAAACTCCTAGGATTTGAGATGAATTTACCCATAAAAAATTATTTAAACAACATTGGATGAAGGATACAATGATAAACTCTTTTTTGTGTGAATAAAACTCTATGCACATTTGATGTCATGAAAATAATAACAATAAATGATTTATATACTCGAGAAATGAAATTTAATAGCAAGTGATATTGTTTTATAATTAATGTGACCAGAAAAATCATAGTTGATATGTAATATCTACATAATTTACTGTTATATAAAGAGAAAATTAATCCCTTGTTAATATAATTTCATAAAGAAAATAATAGAGACCTATATTAATTATCCATATGATGATAGAATAAACTAATAACCATTAAATAATTATACTGTTAATCGCAATCAATAACAGAACCCTGAATAATACTCATTGTAGGTGATATAGATATATTATTGTTTTCCATGACACATTATATTTACAATAAAATATCATTGACGTGGACAATATACTCTCTTCATTTATCATATTATCATCCATGAAAATTTTATTAATGGTGTAACCCCATTTTTGTTTTTTTGTCATAGGATTTTATAGAAGTAGTGATGAACAACATGTAATCATTGTCACATGAATCACATGAGATAATACAAATGTATTTATGTTATTCATTGAGAAAATATAAATATGGTTCTAGGGGAGTGGGTTAGTTTCATTTTTATGAAATGAATAAAATGAAATTTACAAATAAAAATAAAAATATTTTGATCCTGCCAAGAAATGATGTGATAAATTTGATCATTATTACAAAGATAATATAGAAGATAAATAAATTAATAATCACAATAAAAATTGAATAAATAAAATTTCATTAATTATTTATATCGAGGTAGGACAATAAAATGTAAAAAAACATAATATTGTTGAAAAATGTTTTGACAAACATGTTTTATAATAGCTCACTATGGGCCCTTATATATTATTCCCTTGGTTTAAGTAGTTTTTTATTCAGTAAAATTTAATTTGAGTTAAGAAATAAAATATAACCTTGGTTCATAAGGAACTATAAAGAAACTAGTTGTTATATTCCTTTTATTAGAGATATTTGAAACCCAATTGATGTGGATCACTCCCATTGTAAATTAAGATAACCATATGAGATGATGATGTAATAAAATGAATATTTTATAAGAATAAATCCATCGAAATTTTGGTTTATTATCTATTTAAAATGATTTATATAGTCGATATATATATATATATATATATTATTAACGGGTTGATAGATATTTAGAATTATAAAATAATTTTTTTCTTGAGAGTGGAATTGGATAAATCTATACAATAAACTTCATTTAGATTGAAATTTTGTTCTATAAGATCATTTATTTTATCCAACTTATATTAATATTCAATTTATAGGATTCAACAATGTTTTGTAATATTCTAGTTTTTATTCAAGAATTAATGTTTTTTAGGACAACAGTTATAGATATTTTAAAAAATATATATACATTCAATGAATTGCAGTCTCCACACTATAAGTTATCATCTACTAGTGATCTGAGGAATCAACTGGGGATGGAAGGATCTAGAAAAATTTGGTGGGACAACTTCTACAAGGTACAGGTTATCCAATTTTCATCTATAAGATCACAATTATTCTATAAATTATGGTGGTGAGATTGTCTTATGGTTCATCTATATAACTGAGGTTTTACAAATATGGCACTAGCTGCTTGGTATCCTAGAATGGTAATCCAAGGCAGCCAGCTAATATCCAAAAAAACACCAAGGACATCCTCTACATCCTACATGACATCAAATGATCCTTGAATAATCCTTCAACGTCTTTATTACATCCACATAGTATTCATAATTAGATTTAATGATTCATCAAAACCGATACCATAAATATCTGTGAAACTCTAAAGAAAATAATAAGCTTTCCATTAATTCATTATGATTATCATATGGAGCCATGACAAAATAACAATCTACCACATTAATTAAATATATAAAAAAATATGTGATTGGTTTTGATCCTATAAATTCATTGAGAGAAATTCATACGTTAAAAAATATGACCGATTTTAATGATCAAAAAAACATAACATAAAAAATATACAATCTATAAATGAAGAGTGAATCATTCATTCAATATAATTTATGATTTAAAAAATTTATCCCTTTTGAAAGATAGATAAACATAACATAAGATATTAATTATTCTAATGAGATAAATATAAAAAATAATATTCAATTTTTTCATGATAAACATATTAAATAGATAAAATAATATGTAAATTTGAATATTAAAAACATGTCTCCGTTTTTTATCCAAACCATTTCGCCCCTAAAAATAAAAAACCTCTCTACTTCGTGATTAGAAAATAGAAAAAAGGAAGGTAAAATATAGAAATCAAGATGGTAAATTATCACAATGTAAAAAAATAGACGCATTCATAAACTATCTCTACTGATATATAATTGCATAAACATAAAATATAATATATGGAAATAAGGAATGTAATGAAAATTCCATTCATTACATTGAAAAAAGTAAACTGAATGATAAATATTAAACCTAAAAAATAAATTATACAAAATTAATAATAGTAGGATAAAATTTTAAAATATAATATAATAATAATTAAAAACAATTTAGAAAATATAATCAAATGAAATTTTAAAAGATGAATGAAAATAAATTTTAATGATTTGATGATATGTTAAATAGAAATAAATATAGATAAAAGAAAATTTATTTTTAATATTTATAAAATATATCCTCTTAAATTTTAAGAATAAGAAATTATAAAAAAGATAGAGTGAGGGGATATATTGAAATTTTAACGCCCTGGCCCTAGTTACCCATATTTGGTGCATTATTACATAACATTGGAATGTTACGTTTAATCATTTTCCAAAAGGCCGATTAGTTTGGTAGCCTTGGATGTACTAGTAACATAAATAAGTTATACATTACATAATGAAAAAACATTGTGTCCCTTTTGATCAATCTAATATCCCTTAACCTATTCTTGTAGGTTAATCATAATATGCTTCTTTGTATCTTTGGGAAAATAAAACATAAGAAAGGGGTTATCTCATATGATCAGTTAGGATAACAATATAGTGGAAACTATTATAAATAAACAGAATCATTTTAGGCAATGTAAAAAACTAAAACCCTGGATTTTTTATCATAAACATCAGCATAGTATGGAAATGATAAATCATATAATTCAATTTCATTATTCACAGGGATATTATACTAGTCGAATAATCCCAAATCATATCAATAACCAATTTCATAATGATGGAATGCATTATTCCGAACATCATAACCACATAGTCATGGACTCATGACAAGAATACGAATAATATTTTGTCAAGGCCTTGTGCCAAAACACTAGTATGAATCATGGGACCTACTGAAGCATCTAAGAGCTATATCGAGATCCACCTGTCACATATTATGTCCAATGAATTCATCATATGAAAAGGATGAAACATAATCTAAGCATTCATATTAAAACTTGTATACGAAATGTGAATATTTTAACCACAAACCATGAATGATATTAAAATTGCACATCCACCGTCAAAAATTACCCATTCAATACAATATAAATGATTTAATAAATAAATATCAATAAATAATAATAAAGGATATAGACATAGATTAATAAAATCAATAAAACTATTTGAGAGAAATATCCCCTATTTTGTGAAAATATTTAGACGTGTCACTATTTATCAAGAAGCTGTTAAAAAAATTGATTTTTTACTCAATGTGTCCCATTACACATTGAATCATTGATAATGAATTTTAATTTTAAAAAATTAATTTCTATATAAATAAATACACAAAACAATTTTAAAAAAATTGACATTTATGGGAATAATTTTGAATAATTAATCATTACAACATTTAAAAATGACATTTTAGATAGAGCTCCTAACCAATTGAGAGATGATTGAATTAAAATAATTAATGTAATAAAAAAATAATAATATCATGAGAATAAAGGGATTCCTGATATACTATGTCAATGTTTAGTGTATACACCATATAAAAGTGAATTGGCGAATAACTACAAATGAAGTCTCAATGAAATGTAAATTGAGATGAAATCCCTTATAAAGAAAATATCCTTAGGTTGAGGATAAATAAATGACATAATTATGTGTGAGAAATATAAATACACTAAATATTATTGGATATTCAGTGTAATTCTATTAGAGTACAGTCACACATATTCTTTTAAAAACATCACCAATGACATGGATTCTTAAAACAATGAAGAAAAATTGAGTTAATATTATTCTTATCATATTAATATCGATGACTTGAGAGGTTATCAACTAAGTGATTATGTGTATAAATAGTATATAAACACAAAGGGTAGTGTATATTACTTCATAAATAAATAAATTTTTATTTCACACATAATCTCGGAGTAAAATAATCAATGATGTTTGTGTAAAACCCAATGAGTGGAAATAGAAATTAGAAATTCCCTTACCGATTTGGTAACATAAAAAAACATTAATCCCCCGAAATAAATGTCATACAATGAAGATTTAAATACCAATAAATTAAATTATAATACACAAATAAAACAACCATGTGTATTACCAACACCACACAAAAGAAAATAGTGGAAAATATAGAATGGATCTCACGAGAATAAAACTGAGATGAAAACACCTTACCTTGTACTTTTTATTAGTTTAGGGTACGTCAAACTCATATATAATGGTGAAATAATTATTATTATATTATACAAGAACCATATATAGAAATATGATATCATGTTTGATCACTTGATATTTCTTTAATAGTAATATTTTAGTAGTATCATTTTTTGGGTGTTAACTAATTCATTTTTCATTATATGTTTTGTTACAAAAGTCCTTTATGTTATGGATATGATGTATTTGATTTGTATAAATAATAATATTATGTTCTTAACCATTATTATTTTAATCATAAAATTAAAAATATAGTATTAGTATTAAAAATTCATTTTTGTCAATTTTGACATTATTTAGTATTTCATTTTTGTTAAATTCCTAGATAAATAATTACATTGAAAAAATCATTTAATCAACCATAACATGTAATATTAACATAAAAATTCATGGAATTCTTCAAAACCCTTAATTGACATTTATATGTATATTTTTAATATCAATTATTTTTATCATTCATTTATAAGGTAATTACCGCATCATCATTTTGTCATAAATAATTTTAATTATTTAATTTATAAAAATTATAAATAAAATAAATTTATTTAGGAAATAATTTTATATTTTTATAAAATATTTATAGTGGAATTTATCTTATGTATGACCCTATATTAAAAGTGTTTTAGTCATTGAACTTTGAATTTAACAATTTTAACTCTTCTTTAAATAAAACTATAATAATTGTCCAAATCTAATACATGTGGACCAAAAGGATCATATTATTTTACTCTGGTTAATTTTGGTGAAAACACACTTATCAATTATATTTATGACATGTTTTAAGGTAATTATAATATCATTTTTACCTTTAATAAACCTTTTTAATTTTAACCGTGGTTAAAAATTTAAAAGTTATTATTCACCATAATTCTTTTGACTTTATTGAACCACATTTTACATACTGATGTCAATCGTTTCTATCTGATTTTTGAAATTCATTTCACATAATTGTTAAAATTATATTTTATACACATTTGATAATGTTCCAAGTAGTTGGGTAAATGACCTGATAAATTCCATAAAATTTTACACATATTATTTTATTATAAAATGACTCCAATTAATTACCTTGAAATAATATATTTATTATTTACCTATTTTTACCTAAAATAAAATAAAATAAAATAAAATAAATATTTACATAAAAAGTTGGTTTTTAAATAATAACGTAGTGTTTTTCACTATTCATCAAAAATTGAATTTTTTCTGAAAAATACCAAAGCATAACCCAAATGTAGATTTGATATTACGAATCATAAAAATGATATCGATTTTACCAAATTAAAAACAATGATGTTGATTTAATTAATTTAAAAGTAAAACCTGTTGTCAAAACCAGAAAGGAGGATTTTGAGAAGTAAAAATTATCAAAATATTCATATGAGTTTAGGTTCATGTTAAAAGTAAAATTACATCCAATTACTGAAAATGGATTAAATAATAAGAATATAATATTATTATACATCAAAACCATTCAAATGTATAATTTAACATTGTTAATTATATTGATTAATAATGTTATTTTTAATTAAAAGTGTATATCTTTCCGGGGTACTAAAAATATGAATGTTATCAGAAGCACACCAAATATTTATCCAAACTAAATTTTTATGTCCCAATTCTAAAGAATAATTTAATTTCATAAAATTTAATATATAAAAGTTTCAAATATTTGATTTAGAAAGGGTTATCCATTAAAAGGCTAGAAAACTGCACTTTTTTTTAAAAAAAATACTTCTTTTATCTGAAAAATTTAATTTGTCCTTATATTATGTCTAAGATACAAAAATGATGAATGTTAAAATTATATAGGATATATATAAATTTCAAAATTTTGTTATTACGATTCAAAACATCTTTTTAAACTGCAAGTTTGATAGGTCGTGGTGTGCTTAATCTTAGTTTTCCATTAATCACATGCTATTGTATTATTCAATGGGAAGCATACTATGGTAGCATGGGGTGTTACATTTTTTCCTCCTTTAACAAATTGCATACTCACAATTTGACATTGTTATTCAAAAATAAAAGGATTAAAAATATAAAATACTTTTGAGGAAAACCCACATCATAAATAGGGTTAATAAAATTTTTCCTAATAAAAAGGAAATGTAAGTGAAAAAGTCACCACCAAATTAGTATTTTCAATAAGAGTACCGTAGTGGAAATTATAATTAGATGAAAAATGTAAATATTTATAGCGAGTAATTTACGTCATCAATCACAAACATGTGAATGTAAATTGAGGGCCTCAAAGCCATAAATCAATGAGGAATAACATAAGTTATTAAGATAATATATTTTTGGATTTCTGATCATTTCTCAATGGTTTAAGAATTAATAATTTCATAGAATAATAACAATATTTGATACGTAAATTTCAATCCATTAACTATTTTCTACCACAAAATCCTCTTTCAATCCAAACAATGAGTATTCAAGTTGTCTTCATCACACCTGAAGTACTAGAATCAACTTATAGAGAATCACATAATCTACAAAGGATAAACTTTATATTTCCTTTATCTTTTGAGATTTTCCAAAATCGAAATGGTTCATACACGATCAGATGATCCCCACAAATGATAATCCATTAGAGAAAAATTATTTTTATTATTTTCTAAAATTAAACCAACAATAACCAATGATAAATAAATACCATTCATTAAATAATTTTCCTTAAAATACTTCAATATATTCCAAACTATGATTTTAATCAAAAACACTAAAGAATTTAATCACATGGTTATTCATAGTAAATCATAACATTTATCTCCAAATAACATCAACTACTCTTAATGTCTCATACAGATGTGTAATTAAACAAATAACATATTATCAATGATAGGTTAATAATTTCCATTAATAACATGAATCTCTATAAAAAACATAGATTCTTACAAAATATACAAAATCCATCCTTGCTCCTCAAATGAAATTATATAGTATTCTATTTTCCATAGGCATATAGTGTCCCCAACATAGTATGTCTTCCAAAATAATATTTATCATATAATCACCAAATCATTTTCTTATTATAAGGATATCTATTTGATAAAACATAAGTTCTCAAATAAACATAATATTGATCAACAAAATTATTTTACTAGAAATTATTATCACACTATCCAGGGACATCACGTAGTCTAGTTGTTGGTGATAAATCCCAATTGCACTATCATTGTGGGTTTGATTCCAATTGCTTTGTCAGATTCGATGGGTTGTCACTTAGTCTGAATAATGTATTTTTTTCAAATTTTTTTTTATAATATTCCCAAAATTAGATAAATTCCTCAAAATAACTATAAAATAATTTTAACATAAATGTAATCTCATACCTCACTTTTTCATCCCAAAAATTATTAACCAGTAATTGCCTCAAATTAAAGGATCATATAAACCCAAATGGTTCATTATATCTATATCCCCAAAAGAAAATAGGATTCTTACTCAAATAGAATTTTCACATAAAAAACCGCATGGTTACACATAAAAGAGAATAGTATTCCAAATAAATCCCAGAAACAATGATCATTAATACATTCGAACATTTATCCATCCATTTATTTTCACATAGGTTCTTCCTAGAAAAAGATGATATCCTAGAGAATAGGTTATTGTCTTGATTAATGCAATGATCCCTTGAATTTATAGAAAATTACTATAATTGGATTTTGATGATCATTTTTTTCATTTATAGTTCACCACATTTTTTTCTCAGAATTTATTTACATAATGTCCTTATTTCCCACTCATAAAGAATTTCTTTGTACCATTTAGTCACTTTCTCGGGGTTTTCCATCCACATTGCTATCATGATGGAAATTGAGCTTTCTTTTCTCCATGGTTTCCAATGCAAGAGCTCTTATCATTCTCTTCCACTCCATTCATTGTTGAGTTTGATAGTTAATAAATGTATATTTTTTTATCATATTTTTGTAATCCTAATTCAGCATGAACAATAAATAATTTTCACCTATCAAAATTCCATTTAGTTACTCAATTCCATCATCATTCTAACCTTTCACATCATGTTTAGTGTAACATCGACTTCCTTGGAATCCATCTATTGACTATCCCAAGAAGGCATAGTCTGAGTCATTAAATCATTTAGAGAATATAATGACACCATATTTTAATCTAAAACGCCATATGATAAACCAAGGTTATTTATTCTCATCATATATTCAAATAATATAAATTAGTTAGTAAGGAAAATGTGAGTTATCATATGCATATCCATTGAGTGTGTCGTAACAATGAGTGCAGAATGACCCATTTTCATGTACCAAGATACCCCATGTCAGGCCTGAAACTCTGTTTCACTGTTTTCACTCCTAGGTGCATCTATTCCAGATCCACCTCTACCAGATCATTTCTAGAAATGGATTTTCTTCTTGGAAAACCCACAAAATATTTGCATCACCAAAATTTTTGGATGTTCTTCTATACTAATCCTCAATGACTATCTTAGTTTAGTGATTTCAAGTTAGAGTTTTTCTAAATATAGATCCAAATGTTTGTACTAAACATCCTATGATACAAAAAGTAAGGCCCCAGCCACAGTCACCTATAGTCAGTGAATTATTACATAACAATGGCATTATACAAGAAATCATGTTGAGAAAGAATGATAAGTTTGGTAGCTTTGGAAATACTAGATACATACACAATTTTTACATTACATCTTGAAAAAACATTCAGTCTCCTTTGAACACTCTTATATCCATTAACCTATTCCTACAACTTATTCATAGTATACTTATTTTCCACTTAGGAAAAATAAAACACAATAAATTGGAGAGATCAAATGCTCAGAAAAGATAAAAATATAGTTGAAACTATTATATATAAGAATAAGCATGTATGGAAATGTATTATACTAAATCAGAAGACCATTAAACTTAATCTTCAACATAATATGGAAATGATAAATAATATAATTCCATTATTTATTCACATGGATAATATACTTGTCTAATAATCACATGTAATATCAAAATCCAATTTCATAATGATGGAATTCATAATGTTGGATATTATAACCACATAGTCAAGGCCTCGTGCGATGAATACAAATAAGATTTTGTCAGGTCCTTGTGCCAAGACACTAGTTTGTATCATGATACCCACCTATTCATTGAGGATCTATAGAATGATCCACCCTTCACATACTAAGTCTAATTCAATCCTCATATTAAAAGGATGAAGCATAATCAAATCATTCATATTAAAACTTCCATATGAAATGTTATTATATTAACCAAAAACCCTGAATGGTATAAGAATAGAACATCCATAGTCAAACATAACTCATTCAATAAAATATAAAATTTTTTATAAATCAACCTATATCATGAATAATGAAGGATATTGGCATTGGTGAAAATAATAAATAAAACTATCTGTGAGAAATATCCCCTTTTTTCTAATTTTTTTTTAAAAGTATCACTATTTATCATGAAGTTGAAAAAAGTAGATTTTTGAATCAAAGTGTCCCATACCACATTGAATCATTTAGAATAAATTTTAATTTTAAAACATACATGTCCATATAAATAAATAAAACCATTTTTAAAACATGGACATTAATGGAAATGATTTAGAATAAAAAATCATTCAAAAATTTAAAATAATATTTTAGAT
Source organism: Viscum album (assembly GCA_963277665.1). NCBI lineage: Eukaryota > Viridiplantae > Streptophyta > Magnoliopsida > Santalales > Viscaceae > Viscum > Viscum album. Next base: position 1,442,414,648 of record OY728155.1, on the reverse strand, counting down.
AGAGGTCCTAAAAAACTCAGAGATGCTTGAATACAAATAATTAAGGTATTAAAAACATAATAATAACATGATAATAATGGGGGTTTGGATATAATATGTCAAAGTACAATATATACCCTTATGAAAGTGATTTGGCACATAACATCAAAGAAGTCTCAATGGAATGTAAATCCTATGAAATCCCTTATAAAAAACTATAAATAATTTAAGGATAAATATATTACATAATTATGTGTCAAAAATGTAAATACACTCGATATTATTGTATATTCCGTGAAAATAAATCATATTACATTCACACATATTCTTGTAAAAACAACACCAATGACTGGGATGCTTAACTCAATGAATGGAAATTGAATTAATATTACTCACATTATGTTCCTATGGATGACTTGAGAATTTTTCAATGGGGATATTATGTGTATACAAAGAATATAAACACAAAGGAAAGTATAAATTAAATCATAAATAAATAAATGGTGATTTCACATATAATCATGGAGTAAAATAATCAACGAAGTTTTCAAAAAACCTAACCAGTGGAAATTGTAATTAGAAATTACCTTATCGATTTTAATAATGTATGAAACATAAATCTAATGAAAGAAGGACCATAAAATGAAGATTTAAAGTACTTTAAATTAAAGTATATTACACAAATAATACAACCATGGGAAGTACAAACACCACACTAATGTAAATAGTATAAAATATAGCATGAATGTCGTGGGAACAAAATTGAGATGAAAAGACCTTAACATGTACCGTTACTTAGTTGAGAGTAAGTTAACATTCTATATAATGTTGAAATAATTTTTATTAAATTATACAAGAACTATATACATAAATATGTTATCATATATAATCTTTTAATACTTATTTTTTATAGTATTTTAGTAGTATAATGGTTTCAAGTGTAAACTTATTCATTTTTTCATTATATGATTTGTTACGCAAGTCATGTTTGTAATGTATATGATGTATTTTATTTGTATCCATAATGATGTTATTTTTGTAAACACTATTTTTTATCATAAAATGGTATTTATTCTTGAATGTTTGCGATGGGGAATGAATCTCATCGCATTCGTGGATACGATAATCCATACGTATGCACGATGACTATACCGTTCTATTGATGGTGAAATATTATGTAATTGAATGGTACATAATTTATAAATAATCCTTAACATGTTATATTTATTATTTAAATCAGTTATACTAATTATTATACCCATCCAAATAATGAAGTGTTTGAATAACAAACTACACCACGACGTGGATAATGTAAGTCCTATGTACACACGTATGGTGACTTTTATTTCATAGGATGTATAGTATAATGAATATGGTTGTACAATATTTATAATAACATCACAGTTTTTATACGGTACTATAGTTATTATTTTGGTATGAAACAAAAAAATAAAAGGGAAGTGGAATTAAAAATGAACTAGAAAGAGGTGGTGAAATCATTATCTCATTTTTGTGTGCTTCTTTTATTTTATAAAAAGGGGTCTATAGGATAACTTCATGATGATTGTAAAGACTATTGGAATATTTGACGGTATTTGGGAGGATTATAGAGTAGGTTTTGGCTGAACCAAATTGTTTTGATTGTGTGATTATGAGAGAAGAAGAAGTGCCCTTTTATACGAGAGGTGAGGGTCATGTTAGGAAAAGATAGAAATATTATTTTATTATAAAATTATTTTTGGATTCTAATGCTTCCAAAAAAATTTATTTCGATTCTAATGTGGTTATGGGTCGCAAATATTTCAACCAGTAGTTTTTATATAGGTTTATGTCCCCATATTAATTTTATCTTTTAGATTTAAATCTTTGTAAAATAGTTTGACATTTACCAGGTCTCATTGTGTTTTTATATAATATGGTTAATAGACTAACAATAAAATTCTAATAGAACACCTAGTTGTTAATTATTAATACATATAACCTTATCAATGTCCTTTGTAAAAACCTTAGATTTTCATAAATATTATATCAATTGATAATATAGTTTTTTTATAAACTCATTTACGTCATTTTTGAAACTTTTTAATATTTTAATTTTTTTAAATTCCAAAAAAAATGATTTCATAGAAAAAAATCCATTTAATTAACCTTGACATGTCATATTAACATAATTTTTTTTATAATTCATCAAAATTATCAATTTAGATTTATTTAGATATTTATAATATAAATTATCTATATTTTATATTAATAAGGCATTTACTGCATTCATCATTATTTCATAAGTAAATTTAATTATTTAATTAATAAAAAAATATAAATAAAATACCATTATGTAGGAAATAGTTTTATATTTATATATAATATTTATAGTCGAATTTATCATTAGTATAACCCTATATTAAAAATGCTTCTGTTGTTAGACATTGAATTTAACACTTTTAACACATCTATATATAAAATAATAATAAATTTCTTAATCTAATCCAAGTGGAACAAAAGGATCAAATATTATTTCTAAGGATGATTTGGGTTGAAATAAACTTATATAAAAAAATTATGACATGTTTTAGGGTAATTATAATATATTTTTTACTTTTAATTACCCTATTTACTTTTAACCGTGGTAAATAAAATTTAAAAGATATTATACACCATAAATTATATTCACCTTATTAAACCGCAATTTACATACTGATTTCTACCGTGCATCTCATATTTTTGAAATTCAATTCACAGAATTGGTAAAATTAGGATTTATGCAAATTTATAAATGTTCCTTAAAGGCGGGTAAAAGATGTTAAAAAATTTAATAAAATATTATACATATAAGTTTTTTTATAAAATGAATCCAATTAATTATGTTGAACTAATATAGGTATTATGTATATATTTTGACCTAAAATATATTAATATAATATAAATAATATTTTCAATAAAAAGTCGATTTTTAAAAAATAATGTTGTGTTTTTCACTATTCATCAAAAATTGAATGTTTTCATAGAAATACCAAAATTACATCATAAGATAATTTTGATATTAAAAATCCAAAAATCATATATATTTTACCGAATTCCAAACATATATGTTTAATTAATTAATATATAATTAATACCCGTTAAAAAAACCCAAATCCGGTTTTTTGAGAAAAAAATGTATCAAAAGGTTGATATGTTTTTATGTTCGATTTGAAAGTGAAATTACATACAATGACCAAAATTGGATTAAATTATAATGATATAATCAAATTATACTTCAAAAACATTCAAATTTATAATTTAACACTGTAAATTATTTTTATTAAAAATGATGTTTTTCAATTAAAATTTTGTATCATTCATTATTCATCAAAATATGAATGTTATCCGAAAAACTTCAAATATTTATCCAAAATAATTATTTTACATCCCATTTATAAATAATTATTTATTTTCATCAAATTTAATATATAAAAGTGTCAATTATTTGATATACAAAGGGTTCTCCATTGAGAGTCGGAAAAACTACATTTTAAAAAAATACTTATTTTTTCTCAAAATTTGAATTTTCTTTATATTATGTCTAAGAAAAGCAATATAGGAATAGTAATATTATATGGTATATATATAAAATTCAAAGTGTGGTTATTACTATTCATAAGAGTTTTCTAAACGACAAATTTGATGGGTTGTGGTGCGTTATAACACGGTGTTGCATACATCACACACTATTTTATTATTCATATAGAATCATACTCTGGAAGCATGGGTTGTTATAGAAATGATTTTCAATATGTAAATAAAAATATATATATCAAAATCGTATTACAGTTAAGATCATTGCATATCTTTACTATATACGGCTCTCCCTCAATATGATCATTTAATAACATACTCAAGTAGAATGAAAAAATCAACCATCATAAGATATGGATATTTTATTAGGATTTAGAAGCCACTATATGTAATGAGAATTAATATTACTGGAATAACATTGAAAAAGTTCAAAATAATGATCCATTTGGTTCCCAAATTTTGGGTATGTCAATTTTAGTTAAATGAAATTTTAAAGCCAATGCAATTTTGAGTTATTTAATATTATCCAATAATTATTTTAGAATCAAATTTGTTTGGAATGATATTTTCTATTGATAATACAATATAATATTTTAAATGATTTATGCCAAAAAAATCTATAATTTTCGAAATTTTATTCATAAATTTAATGGCTAGTTTTATGATAATAATTATAGAACCTATTTTGATAAATTCCATTTACAAATGTAGTAATTGTATTAGAACTCACATTAATTCAAAGGGAAAACCCAATATTGATTTTTAAATTAAGTTTAGAAACCATAATCATATCAATATATTAATCACCATGAGTGAGTTGATAAAGATTATTTTTGTGATTGCTATTTTTAGACTCTAAATTCTCAATTTTTGGTTGAGGTTTTAATTGAAAAATTAGATCATAATTTTCATTAGAATTTAGATATTTTTTATTAAAAGGTTTATTTTTATCATTAAAAAAATATCTTTATTTTTATTCAGATAATTTTACTTTGAATGTAATTCATCAAAGAAATATGAATGTTTAATTTTTTATTTTAATAAGAAGAGGAAAAGGATAAAAGGAATGTCACAATAATGACATATTTTGATGTTATATTTCATTTATTTTCTTTTCATTCTTTTTTGGATGGTTTCCAAAGGTTTTATGGAGAAATAGACGAGTTTTCATGAATTGGGCCAAACCGTGAGCCCAATTCCAAATTTAAAAATAAATTTTATTTCCTTTATAACATTTTCATTTTTTATTATTTTTCCCTAATTCCAATTCCTAAATGGTCTCTTCTGACATATTAACACCAAAATATAAATTTGGAGCCTTTATAAATCCAAAATCATGGTGCATATGGGTTTTTATTTATGATATTGGGCCTGCCCGAAGGCCCATTTCCTGAATTAAAAATAATTTTTGATTTTTTTATATCTCCTTAACTATTTGCGTTTTTTCAGTTATTCCTCCTCGCTCACTACCCTATGAAACCCAGGCGCGCTCCCATTGCCTTTACCCACTCCTTGAAGATCTTTGAAATCGACAATTAGGGCTAATCTTCATAGGGTGTCTCAAATAGGCCAGAATTGAAGACGTAACTTCATCCCTTCTTAACTCTCTCAATTATTACACTCTTCCCTGCATTCCAGTTCCTAAATTACCTTCTGAATATTGTTCGAACAATCCCTGAATTTTTTCTGTTTTAAATTTCAGATACTATTGTTTTTGGGGTGATTAATTCAGGACACTTCAAGTAGGTGAGTCTATTTCTTTCCTCTTTTAAATTGCATATGGTTTCTTCCCAAATTCTTGAATTATAAATATTCCAGAAGTTAGGGTTCGTGCATAGGATCTAAATTACTATATTTTGGGTTAAATATTGAGGATTTAGGATTCTTTTAACTTACTTGAGGTGTGGCGGTCGTGCCGTTGATGATTCGCCCCAATAGTTGAGGGTTTTGACACATTTAGTAGGTGATTCCATGGGTAACCATTTAAAGATGAGTTAGTTTTCTTGATTAAATAATTTTACATGTTCCTTATGTGCTGTGAATTATGAGAAATCCATTTTTGATAGCAATAGTAAAGCATTTTTTTAAGTTACATTTTTTACTTGAAGTGTGTATTTTTCAAATGTATTTCATGTATTATCTATTGTGGTAGTTTTGTAAAATTTGTAAGTGATTTATTATATGTTGAAAGGGGCTGAAAATTATGGTTGGGTAATGATATAGTTCCATGTGGGCCTTAAAATGTGGTGTATTTGAATGGTTTTATTTGTATAACATTGTTATACTCCTTGAAAGTGTTTCATGGATTTGTGTGTTCTCATGGGTATCATTTGTGATATTATTCAAGGTGATTATATATCATTTGAATGTGGATTATTACAAGTATATTGGGCTGAAAATTCTGTTTTGGTAGGTTATGGGTGTGCTTTTGGATTAAAAAGAGGTTTTTGAAATGGATTTTATGTGCAATGTTTGGGTGTACTCTTTATAATTGTTTTATGAATGTTTTGAATGGTTTATTGGGTTTTGTAATAGGTGAATATATATCAGCAAACTGTTTTGGTAGGAATATTTTTTCTAAAGTTCCATTTCATTTGTGAAAAGGCTGTTATGTGATATGTATCATCTTGGAAATATTTTATTAAATTGTTTGAAGGAGATATTGAGGAGTGAAACTGATGTGAAAGTGATGTGGAGTGTTTTGTGTGAGTGTGATGTGAAAAATTGAATTTTTTATTATGAAAGAAGTGTTATTTTCCATGCATGTGGGCTGTTATATGAGTTTAAATATATTATAATTGTTTTATAAAATTGTTTAATTTTTCTGTGTAAGTGTTGAATAAATGTGAAATGTGTTGTGGGCTATTTTGGTGTGATTCAGATTTCAAAATCATTTTGAATGAAAAATGGATTTTTTTGACTTGTGTGATATACATATGGGCTGTTTGGTGAATTTGTTATGTGAAAATGATATTTTCATGTTCAATGTATATTTCTTTACTTGTTGAACTTGTTTTGATCACAAGGGGAAAACTTGGGTATCTAGGTGGGTGGACGTGTACTAGTATGCTAGTGAATCCGTGGGGTTTAGCCTCTATTTCACTTAGCAATATTGACGCTTACAACTCTAACTAAACTATGATGATGATGATTGGGGACCACTAGGTTATGGGTATGTTCCCTAATAGTGGATCATGCACGAGATTGGATACTTGTGATTGTTACTCTCACCGAGATGCGAGGTACATGGGACCCACAGCTAGGTAGTGCCTAGGGGTTATTTCCTATTTCTTGTGCTCATTATTTACTTTGTACATACCATCGGCATACGGTATAGCTGGATGGAAAATTCAGTAGTGTTGAAATTATTTTTAAAAGTGTTGATTATTAAGGATAGCCCACTTGAAAACTGTTTTTATTCAAAGTCACATCTTTTAGAAATTGTGACTAGTTTTTTTGTGTTTTTGAAAACATGCATGCTTTTCATCGTTAAATGTTTATCACATGGAATCTCTAAGTGGTGGTATCCTACTGGGCATTGGCTCACACCCTAATTACACCATTGCGTGTAAGTAGACTTGGTTATTTTTGTTGTCGCAGGTTGGGTACAGTTTTTTGTTCCAGTGGTTCAGGTTTTTAGCAGTTCCTTGGTGGTGAAGTCTTATGGTGGTGGCTTGAGGGCGGTTCCCCTTGACATGAGGGTTCTTGACATGTATTTATTTGGTTTTTTACCTTTGGTATAGACATTTTGAGTTGTTTTAAACTATGTAATTCAGTTCTGAATTTTTGTAATAGATTGTTTGGTTTGAAAAATCCAGATTCGTTTTATTGGATTCTTTTGTTGTTTTATGACTATAAACTTGGGAAAATCATTCCCAATTCTCATTTTATGATACCCGGGCACTTGTTCAAGCCCGTGGGGATCGGGAACGCCCTTTGGGTCTGTCCATGGCCCAGGTCGGGTGCCGATTTTGAAGGCGACCAGATTCGGTTCGTGACAAAATGGTATTAGAGGAGGTTCAGGTTAACTCTTTGGGTCATGTTATTTGGGGAACAGTTGAGATATTCTTGATTTAGGATTTTTGGGACATGGAATTCCAGTTATGGGTAGTTTTCCTGATCACCACACCTCATAATGGGATTCATGTTTCCAATAGAAGTCTGGATTTATCTAAGTCCTTTGGTTTTCTTGGTTCGATGATGATTAAGGGAAATGAAAAGAGAGTTGGGTTAATGGTCCTAGTGATCTCGCAGGGCCTGGCATTCCATGTGGATCCAGGGATATTCCCTAGAACACTCTCTGTGACGGTGATGTGATTGGAATATGGGTGCCAACCATATTTCAATGTCACCCACTGAAACTAGTTTCCTCTCACATTGCTTTGTGCTTAGGTTTTGAAATCTTGGCACTTTGGTTTTAAGAAGTGTAATGTTTTTGTGAAATGATGTTCATATAAAGAGGGAATGGTTTGATTTCTAAAATCCGGGAAGTGAATTTTTAGAATTGTCTTGAAATGGAAAATGGTGTGATTACACCTCTTTTGAAAGAAGGAACTATATTAAAGTTGGTTATGAAAAGTGATTCCAATAGAGTTTTCTAAATAATCAAAGGGTGTTTTAATGGGATGAGATGTGTTGAAATTAATATGAATATCTTTAAAGTGAGTTCGTATTGAAATGGTTGTGTCTTTATGAAATGTTTTGTAAGATGTGAATAATGATTTAGATCTCATTGTTAGCAGTTTTGAGAAAAAGGTTGGGTTGGTTGACCATTTTGTTTTTGAAAAGTAGAAAGAATTTTTTTTAACCTTTGGTATTTCAATGAGTGACCACATGAATGGGGTTATATAGGATTATGAATGGTTGATGGAATGAATGGATGAGTGTTGGGATGGATATGAGGAGGGTGACCGGTGTGGCACAAAAACATTCATGTGTGAGGCCCATGGGGTACCATTGGTGGATACGGTTACTGCTAAACCGTTTGTTTTCAAAGAATTTGTTTTAAAGAAAAACATGATGTCTTTATGAATAGTTTGGTATGGTTTGTATTATGGGTTTTTGAAAATGTTGATATTGTGGGATGTTTTGAGTTCAAGAACCCATTCTGTTTGAACTATGTTTTGGGTTTGTGTTTGGTTGGTAAGCTGTGTTGTAAGGATGGTTAGTGGTCTCTTTTGAAAAATGTTTTGGGATGCCTTTGTGGTCGTTCCCTACATGTGTTTGGATCTGGTTTGTGGCATGTTTTGACTAATGGACCAGTTTGGTTGGGTCCTTGGGTTCTCTCATTGCATAAGGTATGCCCCCATTAAGGGTTAATGCACAACTAAAGTGCAACCCGTATTGTTTTTCCATTAGAAAATCCTCTAGTTGATCAATATAAAGAATAGTTTATCGATCATTGTTGATTGAGTCTACACCCATTTATTTCATTTATTTGTGGATCCTCTTGTAGTGGTATAGTGCTTGTGGAAGGTTGAAAGAGACCTTAGTTTCTTATGTTTCCTGATGCATCGAAGGTGGAAGTGTTCTTTGGTTGTTAGTGTGGATGAGTGTCATGATGGTGTCTAAGAGGGCCTCTGGGTTCTTCATAGTTTCTTTGAAGCACGATTTATTATTAAACCACCAATTTTGAGATTTTGGTCATGATAGGATATTGTGTCGACTTTTTGGACTTGTATATTGTTTATGGACTTGGAATATGGTCCCATTCCATGTATTGTTTCTATCAATCGCAAGGGTCATGTTTGGTGATGCATTATGATGTTGTGTGCTCTTTTGAGTGTAATGGTGAAGGTCACACAATCCTCAGAGGTTCTATGTTATGTTGGGAGTATGTATCCCTTAGTAAAAACATCAAATCCTCTATCTTATAGGAAGGTGTTTATACGTGTCCTGCCCTTCTATTGTTCCTCATCCAAAGAAACAAGGTGTGATGTGTGTGCACCTCTTGACCGCTTGTTTCTGTGAAATGTCGGGTTTTGGTAATGTGAGTTATGGAGTGTGTTATGCCTTGATAAACCCATCGGGGTATGCGGTGTAGTTTTTTGTGACATCAAAAGAAGAAGTTCCATAGAGGGGTTTCCACATCCTAACTGTGAGGCCGAAGATGCTTCAATATTTTGAGCTCCAGCCATAGGTCCCGGAGAGAAGCTGGCGCGTAGTAAGGGGAAACCCCAATGTCATTTCAACCCTTGTACAAAGTCCTATCCTCAATATGAAATATAAGAAGATTGTAAACCTATGGTGTCATCATATTTCTTCTACTATTCATGTTCGGTGGAAATAAGTGGAGAGCCTTGTACCCATTTCATCTCCCAATGTTTTTCCATCCCCCTTTAGATTCCATTGAGTCTTTAGAGAAAGGTATGATGTTTGGCTTGATAGGTTGACCACATGGTTTGCACTTGGTTAGTATTAACCATGCCCAAAAAAACCATGTAGATAGAAGAATCTCCACTATTAGTTCATGGTTTTCCAAACCGTGCAGACTAACCATGTTGTCATCCCAACACTTTATATTTTGGGGTCTTTCTGTACTGGCCCTTGCTGGTCGATTAAGATTGTTGGTTCTTATGGTGGGGAGCCTATTTTTCCCCCTCGTACCAATAACATAGACTTATCCATGGTCAAGGATTAGTGTTATGTAGTCTCATTCAGATCTATAAAGCTACCTAAATCTTCCTTGGGTGACCATTGAGATTGGAGACTGCCCAATGGTTTAGTTATAGCAAGGTATGTGTAACCTTGTTCGATGTTGTTGTTCGTTTGAGTGAATTGCATGAGTCTTGTTCGGATAGTGTTTGAAGAGTTTTCCTTTGGGATAAAGCCTGAATGTGATTGATTGTTTCAGGAAAGTGGTGTATGATTTTTTTGTGAAGTATTCATTCCTTACTTGATCAATGGAGGTGTTTTGGCCTTTGGGGGCGAAACCTGGAAAGGGAGAACATCTTGGTTTATCAGTTAGGTTTGGCTTTCGTATCTGGCCTTTCTGTAGCTTTTCAGGGACGGAAAGTTTTCATGGTGGGGAGAATCGTCACATAAATGACATATTTTGAAGTTAAATTTCATTTATTTTCTTTTCATTCTTTGTTTAGGATGGTTTCCAAAGGTTTTATGGAGAAATAGATCAGTTTTCATGAATTGGGCCAAACCGTGAGCGCAATTCCAGATTTAAAAATAAGTTTTATTTCCTTTATAACATTTTCATTTTTTAATATTTTTCTCTCATTCCAATTCCTAAATGGTCTCCTCTGACATATTAAAACCAAAATATAAATTTGGAGCCTTTATAAATCCATAATCATGGTGGATATGGGTTTTTATTTAAGATATTGGGCCTGCCCGAAGGCCCATTTCCTACATTAAAAATAATTTTAATTTTTTATATCTCCTTCACTATTGGCGTTTTTTCGGTGATTCCTCCTCCCTCACGACCCTAAGAAACCCAGGAGTGCTCCCATTTCCTTTTCCCCCTCATTGGAGCTCTTTAAAATCAAGAATTAGGGTTGATCTTTATAGGGTGTCTCAAATCGTCCAGAATTGCAGAGGTAACTTCATCCCTTCTTAACTCTCTCAATTATTACTCTTTTCCCTCCATTACAGTTCCTAAATTACCTCTTGAATCTTGTTCGAACAATCCCTGAATTTTTTCTGTTTTAAATTTCAGCAACTTTTTTTTCTGGAGTGATTAATTCAGGATACTTCAAGTAGGTGAGTCAATTTCTTTCCTCATTCAAATTGCTTAGGGTTTCTTCCCAAATTCTTGAATTATAAAAATTCCAGAAGTTAGGGTTCGTTCATAGGTTCTATATTACTTTATTTTGGGTGAAATATTGAGGTTTTAGGTTTTTTTTAACTTCCTTGAGGTGCAGCGGTCGTGCGGTTGATTTTTCACCCCAATATTTGAGGGTTTCGACACATTCGGCAGGTGATTCCATGTGTAACCATTTAATGATGAGTTAGTTTTTTTATTAAATAATTTTACATGTTCCTTATGTGATGTGAATTATGAGAAATACATTTTTGGTAGAAATAGTAAAGCATTTGTTTTTAATGATACATTTTTACTTAAAGTGTGTATTTTTAAAATCCATTTCATGTGTTATCTCTTGTGGTAGTTTTGTAAAATGTGGAAGTGATTTATTAGTTGTTGAAAGGGGATGCCAATTATGGTTGGGTAATGATATAGTTCCATGTGGGCCTAAAAATGGGGTGTATTTGAATGGTTTTATTTGTATAACCCTGTTATACTCCTTGAAAGTGTTTCATGTATTTGTGTGTTCTCATGGGTATCTTTTGTGATATTATTCAAGGTTATTATATAAAATTTGAAAGTGGATTATTACAAGTTGATTGGGCTGACAATTCTGTTTTGGAAGGGTCTGGGTGTGCTTTTGGCTTAAAGAGAGGTTTTTGAAATGGATTTTATGTGAAAAGTTTGGGTGTACTCTTTATAATTGATTTATGAAAGTTTTGAATGGTTTATTGGGTTGTGTAATAGGTGAAAATATATCAAAAAACTGTTTTGGTAGGAGTATATTTTTAAAAGGTCAATTTCATTTGTGAAAAGGCTGTTATGTGATATGTATCATCTTGGAAATATTTTATTAAATTGTCTGAAGGAGATATTGGGGAGTGAAAGTGATGTGAAAGTGAGGTGGAGTGTTTTGTGTGAGTGTGATGTGGAAAATTGAATTTTTGATTATGAAAGAAGAGTTATTTTCCATGTGTGTGGGCTTTTATATGATTTTAAATATCTTATAATTGTTTAATACAATTTTTTAATGGTTTTGTGGAAGTGTTGATGAAATGTGAAATGTGATGTTGGCTATTTTGGTGTGATTCGTATTTCAAAATCATTTTGAATGAAAAATGAATTTTTGTGACTTCTGTGATATACATATGGGCAGTTTGGTGAATTTGTGATGTCAAAATGATATTTTCATGTTCAATTTATATTTCTTGACTTGTTGAACTTTTTTGAGCACAAGAGGAAAACCTGGGTATCTAGGTGGGTGGACGTGTACTAGTGTGCTAGTGAATCCATGGGGTTTGGCCTCAGTTTCAATTAGCAAGATTGACACTTACAACTCTAACTAAACTATGATGATGATTATTGGGGACCACTTGGTTATGGGTATTTTCCCTACTAGTGGCTCATGCACGAGAATGGATATTTGTGATTGTTACTCTCACCGAGATACGAGGTACCTGGGACCCACAGCTTGCTAGTGCCTTGGGGTTATTTCCTATTTCATGTGCACATTATTTACTTTGTACTTACCGTCTGTATACAGTATAGTTGGCTGGAAAATTCACTAGTGTTGAAATTAATTTTAAATGTGTTGATTCTTAATGATATCCCACTTGAAAACTATTTTTATTCAAAGTCGCATCTTTTAGAAATTGTAACTAGTTTTTTTGTGTTTTTGAAAACTTGAATGCTTTTCGTCTTTAAATGTTTTTTCACATGGAATCTATTAGTGGTGGTATCCTACTGGGAATTGGATCACACCCTACTTACACCATTGTGTGTAAGTAGACTTGGTTATTTTTGTTGTCGCAGGTTGGGTACAGTTTTTTGTTCCAGTGGTTCGGGTTTTTAGCAGGTCCTTGGAGGTGAAGTCTTATGGTGGTGGATTGAGGGCAGTGACCCTTGCCATGAGGGTTCTTGGGATGTCTTTATTTGGTTTTGTACCATTGGTATAGACCTTTTGAGTTGTTTTAAACTATGTAATTCAGTTCTGAATTTTTGTAAAAGATTGTATGGTTTGAAAAACCCAGATTCATTTTATTGGATTCTTTTGTTATTTTAAGATTATAAACTTGTAAAAATCATTCCCAATTCTCATTTTATGATACCCGGGAACTTGTGCCAGCCTGTGGGGATCGGGAACACCCTTCGGGTCTTTCCATGGACTGGGTTGGGTGCCGATTTTGAAGGCGACCAGATTCGGTTCGTGACAAGGTAAGAATAATGAGAATAATAATTAGAGTGAGAAATATGATAACTAACTTCACAACCCTACTCAAAATTTTTAAATATGAATTTATGACATGAAAAATTTGTAGAAGTGGTGTCCATAGAGTTTAAACAAGAATAGAATGTCAAACATTAAGATAAAACATACATTTATTATATTGCATAATCTTATTTTGGTTGATGGGTAATTACAATTAAATATTTCCCTTCTTTTTAAATTAGTGTGAGGATACTTCTTGTATGTCAATTTGATATATGTTTTTATCATAGTTTATATATTTCTTGCATTGGTTTAGTTTGTTAAATATAATTTTCATTCATTTAATCATGGACTCATTGATGTATGAATCTTCATTATCAATAATATTGATGTAAAATCTTATTTTTATCATATTCATATTCCATTACTTTATTATCATCTTGTATCTTTATAGTTATTTCACATTTCATAATAGATCTAATCATTTAATCTAGTGAAAATTTTTTAATTCCCTTTCATTTTTTATAGAAATACAAATGGGTTCCCATAATCTTGGTATAGTCTACATAATTTTAATACATAATGTTTCTAGAGTGATATCATCCCCAAGAATGTTGTGGCCATTAAAACTGATTGTAAAAGTTTATACTTATTGGTTTTAGATTTAATTGAATGTATAGAAAAAAATTCAATGTATTTTTTATTCATATCCAATCAAGTATTTTAAATTATGTTTTCCATTGTGTGTGACTTCAAATAATTTATAAATCTCATGTTCACTTTTGTATGTAGATATGTGACAAATAGAATATTCTTCAATTACACATGGAGAGCATTTGTAGAATTTCCATATAATTTAAATGTTTCTTTAACTTACTGATTCCATTTTTCTACCGATATTTTTTTAGGAGTACTAACATGAATAAATATGTTCTCAAAAGGATATCCAATTCTTTTAAGGATAATATAACTAAAAATTATATTATTAGAATAATTATTTCCATCAATTATATGATCATGATAATAAGAATGGGATTCTGTTACAAAAGGTTTTAACTTAATATTTTATTATTTGTTTTGAAAATAATAACTAATTCTATATGAATGATAATAATAAGAAAGAAAATAAAAACCATTGAAACTAAGATTTTTTCAGAGGTAAATTGAAAATAAAGGATAAATTTTATTTAAAAAGTATCAAATGAAAAGGAAAATAAAAAAAATAAAAAAATCAATAAGATGAATCAATAATATGGTAAATTTAACATATATTATATAGGTAATATCAAATTTAAATAATTATGTACGATTAAAATAAAGATGATGTATAAAATTTATGAAATTATGAATATTAAAATTTTAATAGGTAATGCATGAAATAAAATACATAACAAGAATGGTATCATAAATGCACTTGATAATATCTCAGTGTGAGCCCTAGTGTTTATTTCCATCAGGATAATTTTTTTTCTAATTTCCTTATTTATAATCGAGGAGTGGAAAAAAACCCAAATTTTGTTTGATAGAAGTAGATTGAATCTAATAATCTATGGACAATTCACTATTGTGGTATGAAATATGTTTATGGAGATCCCCGAATTTACAGGTTGTGGTAATAATTTGAGAATATGATGTGATAAAGGTGATATTTTTTACAGACAAAACTTTATAAATTCGATCATATAGCTCTATAGAATGTTAAGTTTATTTGATAAGGGGGAAGATAGAGAGAAAAAGACATGATATTCATTGAGAATGAGAAAATAATTCCAACATTAAGATAAGAAATTGGAATATTATATAGATTCAGTTTCAATTTAATGAAATTTTTTCTTATATGGATTTTTTTATTTGTTTTAAACCACATTATTCTTATATTTATATTTTTCAAAAGGAATATAAACCTACTAGATTTTGTATGGATCGTTGACGTGAAGAATACCACAATATTGGAGATCCTAAACATAAAAAATCATTACCAAAAGATAAGTCTCACCACCACCAACCACCCTATTAATTCAATGGTGGATCACATAGAGTTGGTGTGCTCTACAAATTATCCCTTAGTTATATTCTTCTAGACACTGAATAGTTTATTCTCTTCAAGATGGTTTCTGGGATTATGGAACTGACAATAGGTAGTTAGTGATCCCACACCAATAGGTTGGTGGGTCTTCTAAAAACCAGAGGTTACTCTCACATTTCACTAGCTAGCCAAATCTCAGCTACAATAAGCTAGTACAACCCACTAGTATCAAAATAGACTGTCGATCTCCTATAATTCCTTCATCTATTTAATGACACATAAAAATTATTTCCCTGAAATCAAATCATCCATATATACTTTATAAAAATAATCATGAAATTTTCCAACCATTTAGTAGAAATACTAATGAAAAATAAAATCGAAAATCATTAAATCCACTGATTCATTATGATTATCACATGAGACCCTAAAAATCTCACTTCCAACCCCTCAATTGAAATTTTAAGTTACCATGTATAGTGTATATTATAATAAAAACCCTATGAGATATTTATATATAAAATAATGTGAAAATAATCCACCTCCATAGATCAATGTTCATGGACTTATCCCTTAATGATTATTCTCTAATAATGGTTATATATTCCAATAAAACCCAGAAGTTTTATCTAGTCATTGGATCAAATAATAATACAATAGAGAGATGGAGGTAGATAGATTTTGTATTTTTTGAATATAGTAGGTAAATCAAGGAATCCAATTGAGAATTTTTTAATAATAATTGATTTTATAATAATTAATTTAAATAAAAATTTCATAAATCTTTACCACAAATGTTCATCATGAAATGAACTATGAAGTCCTCAATGAAATTTTAAGTTATGTAATCATTTAACCATGATATGGTTCACAATGTTTCACATCCATTAGATGTTAATTTGATATGGTAATGTGGCCAAACTTATGAAAATCAACTCTTAAATCATGGTTATAAAACCTAGTTCTAAGAAACTGCCTCTTCCTTTTAAGTCATACTACATTATGTTGTATAACCCAGGTCATTTGAGTATTTCAGTGTACATCCCCAATGATAGATGTTTTAATCCCCATTACTACTCATTATAGTCATTCGAGTCAGTGACACAAATTGATGATATGTGACACATGACACCAACAATTATGAGTTCAAGGAACTTATATTTTCATGCAGTCATCTAACACGACAATCACATGATATATTAAAACCAAATTGTCTTGAAATTTCCAATTGTGATATTAAATACATAAACAAAAGTATATTTGTTCATATGGTCACCAGACACTCATGTATATTTTGGTAGATTCATCTTATTCCATGTCCCATATGGGTGTCACTGCTAACAAAACATATCCCATAGTTCCATATGGTCTTCTCTCCTCATCCATTAGAGGGAATGAAATTATTTTTAAAATTGATTATCATATTTTTTGTATGTTTATAAATTTTCATGATCATTGGGAAATATTCCATATGAGTTATATAATCCTTCCCCACCCACAGTAGTCTAAGAGAAGATTAAATCTGGAAGTTCCTTCATAAAACCCACACAATCTCCAAATAAATTACACAAATTATGATTCCCATTAAAAGAACTGATTCATAGATTGAAATATTATGGATTTATCCCCATATTTAATATCATATTTACCTCATATATTGTTATTTATCATGTCTTTACATGTTTCCAAGTTTTTAGTGGATATAATAATGCATTACATATACCATTAAATTTTCACGTTGTCATATACATTGTGGAAATACATTCCCTCAATATAGAATGCTATACTACATGGTAAATTACCTTAAAATATGAGATAGAAAATCATGGTTAACATCATTGAATTGTAATTTAAAAATAAATGATATTAGAAGTAGAAGGAATCTAACTCATATTCATATAGGATACATAAGATTATTATTTTAATGTTCAATCCCAAATCCAATACCAATATCAAACAATTATCCAGCATAACATTGAAATGATGAATCATCTTAGGTATTACCTCATATATTTAACTTATAGAGTCCCCCTATATTATATTGTTTAAATTCTCAAATATTGGACCCCCATAATCACATTATCAGGGAGAAATGTTCCCCATGAGTTAGATAAAGATTTATAAATACTATATTTGGTATGCCACTAGGTGTAAGCCTCATCTAAATTTATACATTTGAATCCCAACTAATTTAATCGCCAACATTATCAATATACGAGAATTTTATATACTGTAATCTCCATGTTTTCCACACATATTTGTAATCATTATTAGTAATAAAAATATAATTCAAATTCAACTTGGTATAGGCCCTATAACTTTTCCACTCATGAGGAAACATCCACTATAAGTCTAATCATACTGCTTAGTTCACCAAAGGTAGAGAATCATATCATATCTAGAATATTATGTATAAGACAATGTAGTACCTTGAGAAATGTAATAGGCTATATAAAACCTCTCATTCCACAAACCATGAATGTTGATTAGGGCCCTATCATGGTTCCCATAAAAACAGATTATGGTCCTGAATAAATTTATTTTTAATTGGGACATGGGATGTCTACGAAGGGGGATGTGTTATGGACATGTTCAAGATTTTTTACATTTGTATATTTTATAATCCAAAATAATGAGATGTAATAGTTTGAAATTATATTATAAATAATTCATATTAAAATTATATATCCCCCTCTACAGTTTTATAATAAATATTCCTTAGTTCCCATATTCTCTTTGAAGGTAAACAATAATTTATACGAATACCCTCCCATAGGTGTATGGGTTTTTTCATATGGATGCAATAATTAGTGTAATATTAAATTTCACTAGGCCTAGTGATTAGTTATCACTAATATTGTGGTCAAATACATAAACATATATAATTTCATAATTCTAAACAAAATATTATAATAACTAAAAGATGTGGATCACGATTTATGGTTAATTTAGAGGATTAGATATAAAAATAAATTATATGAATCATAAATATATCATATTAATTTAAAACTCCACATAGTTCTCCTAAAACCCATTGGCATTAAAAAACTATACAGAAAATCTTCAAGAAAATACAAAAGGATAAGGGTTAGAGGGAAAACCCTGTTAGGTAATAAACATGGAAATCAAAAAACTCCAGTCTTAAGAGGTATAACAAGATCTCCTAAATAGGATGATCAGAATCATATATACAAGGGATAAAAAATTTTATAATAATAAAATAAACTTTTGGAAAAAATTTCAAACTATATATCATTAAAAAATGTTTAGGGTCACTCGAGAGACCATCAACGTAATGTGAATAAAGCCCCATTGTGGACTGGGTTTTCTCCCAGATCCCTTTTATAATAGCACTTGAGATACAAAGAATTAACCAATACATTATTTGGATATATAATTCTAATACCATCTACAACATAAATGAAAAATTACACATATGATTTCTACATGAGAAAAATAAATCATTCATAAATCATAACCATTATCAAACCTAGGAGAAAGATGTTGGAATCACATGTCTGATTTAAGTCATAAAAGGAAGATAAATAATAATTATTCACAAGGGATGAAGTAATTAAATAGGTTTTCATTTCATTTTATAAAAATAAAAATAGTTAGTAATCAACGACCTCAAATATATATAATTAATGAGAAGGATCTAGGATAATAAATAAAAAAAATCACAACATACAAGATGATTTAGGAAATAATTAATATATATTTTTATTGAAATAAGGAACATATTGTTTTATATAAAAACATTGAACCGAGTGGGTAATATATTAAATTATGTGGTGTTTTATAAGTTATTTTTGGTTTCAAAATATTGGATGGGTTAGATGCTCATTGTTAGATAAGAAACATTAAAGTTCACTAAAACATGGTTTATGTAAAATATTGAATTTCAACTAGAACTAAAAACTTCTATAACAACAAAAATGAATATTATATTTATTTATTTATAAATGAAATTTATATATAAAAAATAGAGTAGTTATATAAGAATACTTTTTTTCATAAAATGGATAAAAATAAAGCGAATGTGTAATTAGAAATCCACAAAGGGTTTATGAAGGATCCCTTAACCAATGTCTAAAATAACACTACACTTATATATAAATAACTAGATAAAAAATTACATATAATAAAAACATTTCAAAGAACCTTATACATCTATATTTTTTATGTGATCCATTTATCATCATGTGTAACCAATTTATTACATATTTTTCTGTTTATAAATTTTTCTGGATGTTTTATAGCAAATTTTACAAAAACAATTTTAATATGTTCAATAGGGTCAAACATTTTATAAAATAGTATATGTATATATAAAATTTTATGTTATTAAATTTTATATTATTCATCTATCAAATTTAATATATATGTAAATAGGATTTCAATGAATGGTCTCAATTTTTAAATGTTAATTTTATATTTCATTTTTAGATGTAATATTTACAATAAAAATTTATTATTAATATAACACATGTAATGTATGATATTATCATTCAAAAAAGATAATATTTTATGAAGTATAATATTTATAAATTACATATATGTTTTTGTACACCAATGATGAACATTACAAAAGAAAAGACAAGTGTCCTCATGAGGAGGGGGTAGTCCGCACATACACATGATTATGTCTTCTTTTTCTAAATGGGTTTTCAAGAATGTATAACATGTTTATTACATTATAATAATTATAATCATTAATAATTTTTTTTTATCATACTATAATGGATTGAATTTATATTGGGAGGTATTAATAGTAAAAAAATTAAGTTGGTGTGGTGTAAAATATTTCTTATCTCTTTTGATGTTCTACTTTTGTAATTATTTTAATGTACCTCACTCACTCACTCAAAGAAATAAATTTATTCCAATAAAAAATATAGAAGAAGAGGCACATTGAGGAAATATATATGATGTCCAAGTGCATCACCACTTAATGATAAATTCATATCATGAGGTCAAGACCCAATACGGTTATATAGAATGGTCTTATCACTAGCACTCCTTTTATTGGCCAATAATCTGCTAAGAATTTCCCTTCCCTTCGTATATGGATCACATAAATACCCTTGTCCGGGAATATCATAATCCTCATAAATTTGTAGGCCAGGTCCTATAGAGATCTTGTATTATTATAAAATATGTTAACTAAAATCATGGAGTATGATTCCACCATGGTGAAATTAATTCCATATAGATTACACAATGTGAGTTCACATATCATAGTCTCGGCCTATTCCCTAATATAATTTACTGAACCATAAATATTTTTGGTCCAAAAATAATTGAGCACCTATCATGAAATATATAAACTCCTCAAAAAATATCACATTACACATAAGAGACCCCAATGTTCAAATTCATACCACTAGCTTGTGGGTATCATCAAACCAATCTCACATATGTACCCTTCAAAATATCCTATATAGGATAAAAAATATAAGCAATAATACCCAAAATAGATTTGAAATCTACCCTATTAAGAATAAGAAATGTATATTTAACCCCCAAAGGCCTCATCCAAACAAATAAAAATAGGTGAGGTCAACAAACATCTTTTCTCGCATTATTCCAGGCCCTCCATAAAAATCTAAATATTCTACATTAAACACTCTGACATATATTTTCTTCTACGTTCCCTTCTTCTCTACGATTTGAAAAAATTTATCACTCAATTCATAAAATGATTCAAAACACATAGAGACCTCCATGATCTGAATAAATAAACCATAATCTATTATTCCATTCTCCCTTGAAAAATAGGTGGCACGCTGATTTAGAGCATGATGCCTCACATCATAAGAAGTCTGAGTACAAATAAATTACACTCTTCTTCCCATTATTAACCCTGGGGTTATTTCTATTGCTCAAATATAAAACAGGAAATTAAGTTTCACCCGAATATCCTTACAACAATGTGTTCTCACCTATAAATCCCACATGTTTTTTTCAAGGAGAAATCCATGATAATCATGAATATTGAAGCGATTGAATGATGTAATTTATAAAACAAAAATATCAGGTTCATTGGTTATTAAAATGCACCCCTGGAACAATATTTGATTCATGTTAATCATCATGTTAATTACATTACGAAATTTATATTGATATTAAAATGATGATTCTAGAATTTTAAACCCCAAAAAATATAGTGTCTTTTAAACTAATTTATTATTCAACATATTGATATTCACATGAACCACAATCCACCACACCTTATCCTTAATCATATACAACTGATCATTCTTATAGATTGAAAATATGCACTTCCTAAATGAAATTTATGTCTATACTCCCCAATTAGCCTCATTTTTTCCTTCATCTACACCATAAGGAATTTTCATCAATAATATACCATGAAAACCTCGCCTTCATGCACTGCATGGATTCATACACACTTTAAAATCTAGTTCCCCAATATCGATAGACATCACTTTCCTCACATAAGAATGACAATAAAATATACCACCATGATTAGAAACCCATGTGTAATCCATTAAAATTCTATCATTCTTGATGATGGTCCCCATAAATTCCACGAGAACTGAAATAATAGATATTGGGATAGATGAATTTTTTTTTATTGTTGTGATTCTTCCCCCAAACCATAAAAAAATATTACTGTGATTCAAAACATACCATAATATTCGAATGATTATATGTTTTATTAAATCCTTTATAATTCTACCATCTAAAATAGGGTTCTTGGGGAACTCCATTTGTAGATTTCATTTTTTAATCAAATGATTATCTTTAATATAATTCCTACGATTGGATTAATAACTTTTTGAAATTTAAATTCTTCTCATTCTCAGACTAATATGCTTCTGAATTTAGGTTTCATATTAATCCATAATAATGATGTATTTGATCATTTATTTGATCATTTAATTAATTAAAATAATATTTGATAAGTAAATATTAAATGATACACCACTCCGGCAATTGACTTACACCAAAATGGAATTATCCTCCCATTATCAATACATTGATTCACATTCTTGGAAGTATCCTCATTAGTGAGAATAATGAGGATAAGTGACATGGGTTCACTTTTCCTTAGACTATATACAATTTTTATAAAATGAATCCCCTATCTCTGTTCAATGTAGTAATCAATTGAGATGCATAACATCTATATAAAGGTCACACAACCACTCCCTAAAGGAAACAATGTCATAAAATTAACAATAAAACTCCACTCCAGATGGTTTTAGCAATTTTTGATTCCATCTTTAATCATAATACAAGACCCAATAGTCTTATTGTTGATATCTTCCATAAATTATTTGGTAATACTAATATCCACTTGGATACTTCATCCTTTGATGAAGTAGTTTTGTTCCTCCAAGACGAGACATGTCAAGAAATCCCATGGATTCTATTCAAGAAGAATACGAATATTGTATATGATATTTTTCATAGTGAAATGGGTCTAAATTTCTTATGAATCTTCGTATCATCCACCTTGGGTATGATGTCCATTGTGGGAGATGATACTCATCTAATGATCTCTCTACATCTGAATATTTTTTACACCACTTCAATAACTTGTATTTTGATAATGTCTTATGTAGAAACACAGAATATACCCATAAAGGGTATGGTTCGATCCTATGGGTGTTTCTATGTTTGGATAGGGGTAGGGGTGGTTGTTCTATTTATCACTGATGTGATGGGATGTTTTATCATTTATAACAATTTAATTTAAAATTTCCTCTTGTTTCAAAAAGAATTTTAAGAAAAAGTATACACTAATAGATTTTTTGAATTGGTATGGTTGTTAGATCATAAGAAACACCTTAACATGCATTCCATAAATGTTTTTATTTCAGTTACTCTTATATTTTTAACTTTTAAATTTTTAGTTTTTATCGAGGTATCAAATTTTTACACAATTAAATTGTTTTTAGGTAATATATATAAAATTTTTATTATTAGATAATTTGAAACTAATAATTCAAATTATTAAATCAAAATTATTTCATATTGAATTTATTATAATGAAAAATTAATTATAACATTATACCCTAAAACATTCAAACCCCATTTCAGAAAAGGGTTTATTTTTATTCATATGATTTATGTTTAGGAAAACAGTATCAGTGATAAAGAATATATTTACATTAAAATGAATATTATAATTCAAATACTATTTAATTGAATATAATGTAATTTCAAAAACTAATTACTTAATGTCAATAATTCATTAGAATAAATATACGACAATAGTTTTCATAGAAAATTAGCAAATATTTCTAGAATTTAAAGTGAGAGTTCTTTTATATATTCAATTAATCTAAAATAAATAATTTGACATTACAAAATATATTTTTATTTAAAACCTTTTTTCAAAAATAGTCATGGATTTCATGTAAAAAAAGTTATAGTTTTTAGAAAAATATAAAATCTTACTACACACTAAAAAATAAATTATATTAGAGAAGAATAGATAACTCACTATAAAATTATATTGAAATAAGAAATATAAACATGTTTTTAATTTTGTAAAAATAAAACTCAAGAAGTATTATAGATATAGTATTTTAAAATTCAGTTTCTGTAATCCATTCTTACAAGATTAACAACTATAAATTTTTTCATGAATAATTTTTTTTTATTTATTTTTTTATGATTTTTAGTTTAGTCAATTATTTATGATCACATATGATTATCAAAGAAAAAAATTAATTGTAAATACACACTAGTATCATAGGTAATTTTATTCATCCTCATTAAGTAATTTAACTCTCAAATTTCACCCTATATACTACGATGAAGAAAAGTTAGGGTACATTTTTGGCATTTTTAGGTGGCCACATTGACTTTTCATACATAGGGTTTCTTGAATATACTTTGACAAAGTCAGTTGTCTTGTTGTACATAACCATGTCTTTTTGGTCCATGATCTTCACGAACATTTGCTCATAAGACTGACATTATCCAATTATACCATCTTGAATTTAGTACATGGTTGAGATATAAAATATACCGACAAAAGAATGATATTTGTAGAACATAATATATATTAGATAGGTTTGGTGGGAGTTCTAGTCAATACACAACAACATTGATGTGATAAAAAATATAAAAGGGGACAATATATCTCAAATTTAGCATCTTATTCTTCCAAAAAATTATATATATCTTCTATAGTGAAATACATGGGATCACATTATCACCTGAATCGAATTCTAGATCTCATAGTCTATTAACATGAAAAATATAGAGTTGAATTTACACCAATTTAATGTATCTTTGAATGGTATTGAACACTCCTATCATTTATTCGATCATCTCAGTTAATAGAAATATTTGTTCACCTACATCATTCCAACACATAGGTGTTTAATATATGTATACATATAGGCATTTATATCTTTCTATGTTGATGCTAGATTGGAAATTTTAGTTTTATGAGAAATCAATTATAGGAATATGCTAGTCCAAACTTCCATTGAATTTCATACAAAACAAATATCAATATATCCACAAGTTTCTAAATAGTTTATTTATATTGGATATCATAATAAGGATGAAATTACACCCTAAATATCTAATATTTCTTTAGAGCATGAGTATGTCTATTATAAAATGATGAGGTGAACTAAAAATATTTTTAAGATACAATCTATTGTTGTGTTCTATGTGGACTCACTAAATACCTAATGTATATCTCGATATGGTGATCGAGTGATAAGATGTCTTGAATAGAAATGATGTGTGATATATTTTTAATATTTTCTTCTCTAACCCATAAGAATTTTTCAATATTTTATATCATTGGATGATCTTTGACAAAATACATTGTTCTATATTACAATTTCTATGAAGGTTTTTAATGGTTACATAATCAATTTAAATGCTTTCTTCTCTATATTAACCTACTCATAAACTATATACATTGATGTATATTATGAAAAATCATTATTCATATTTTCCCACAAATAGTGTCCAATAATATCTCTATATATATTTATGTGTCTATAGTTGGTGGAGGACTCCAATGTATTATCATCATTGTGTAAATATATATTTATCTCAATATATAAGGGAATACAATTTCATTTCCAAAATATCACTTAATTCATTAATCATAATCCATGAATTTAGTTATTTATCTCTTCTTTACAGTATTCGCCATATTCCTTATTTCTACATCATCCCTTTAATATTTCATAATAATTTCTATTAGAGTAGAGTTTGTAGTCATTTAGAAAAATGAGGCAGTGTTCCATTCATCGCGATTACCATATCCATAATTCTCAAGTCAATGAATATTAATTCATTATTAATCCACATCAAATATAAGTATGAACAACTTTTTATAATTATTTAATCTACCATTTTATTTTCCATCCATATATAGTATTGGATTGAATAATCTTAATCCTTGATCAGCTCTTACCATATTTATTTGAACATATTTATCTCCTTCAATGTGAATATATATTTCAGGTTCTTCTGTTTCACATATATATATATATACATATCCCACATATTTTCATATATTTAACTCCCTTATATTTTCTATATGAATATTATTGTGGTCAATACAAATTCTAGCATCATATTGTTTTGTTCATGCACCTTCAATAGTCTTGATATGCACAATATTACATTATCATTATTCTTAACTATAAAACCCAATACCTTATTTAGTGTATTTATATAGATCACAAATAATAAACCACATGTGTTTTTGATGTGTGTAGGTTATATAAATATACACTTATTTAGTTCTCATAATTTCTCTACACATTTGTCTTTCTAGACATACTATAATAAATTCCACACATATTTGGTTAACAAGATTTAAAATGTTGATAAATTAAAAAAATAACTTCCATTATATATATAATCACATGAAACTACGAATCACTATCACATATAATGGTTTAGTCTAATCCTTAAGCACATTAGACGTTGAATGGTCCACAGATATACCAATACATGGGATAAAATTCCATAAGAATGATATTTTCTCTTTAGGAAACATGCATTTATTATAATATTCATAATTTATTCTATATCAATGTATTTATAAGAACATTCACCTGATCCCGATGTTCCTCCATGATTTTTGAGTATATAAGAATATGATTTTTTAATAATACCATAAATTCATTAATGTAATCAATAATGACTATATTCATTATGTCGATATATATTACTAGAGAATTAATGAGTCTAAACTTAAATGACTATGAATTCATATTTCATGAACCTTATATAGAATTTGGTCTTGGGAATACCTCATTGTTCACCTTTAATAGACAATATCTTATCTTTTTTTCCATTTTATAGAAGAATTGAGCTCAAAAAATCTATTTGAACAAGTATTCAGTCTATGTTAGAGGATATTCATTGTTTATTGTGGTCTTGTTGATTTTATGATAATTTATATAAATATTCCAAGACTCAATCATTATCTTGAAAAAGTGGATATTTTCACCCCATGGTGAAGCACCCATGTATATAAAACCAATTTCCATATGTTTCTACAATTGTTTTTCACTTCATGTAGCTTAATGGGGGAATTTTTAAACAGTGTATTTGATATTAGAATTGATCTAGGTGTAAGTGAAATTTAGAACCCAAACTCTTTCTTAGGAGGATGATTATAGAATTATTTGGGGAACAAATCAGTATAATCCTTTATAATGTTAATTTCTCCATGATTAGACTTCTCATTTGATTTAGCCATTTGAGAAATATAGAGTCTCTCATAAGAAAAGAAAATATATCTTCTTATGGGGAAAATTGCAATGAATATTCATCCTCCTACATGCACAAGTATAGAATCATATTGTAATGTAGGATATATATGTGGATTTATAACACCAGATAATTACTCGGGGCTTTATATATATGAAAAAATAGTCCACTACTCTAATAGAATCAAATTCCACTTAATGGTTTGTGACCATGTTTTTTGGGATATTATTCTAACATATATCAAATTGGAATGATTTAAGTACTTGAGTCGAATCACTCTCTCCATTACATGTTTTCAATGATATCATAACTTTTATGTTTTGTTGTATTTCATGAATATTTCTACTAAAAATGAATGATATAAGAGTGATTGTAGAACCAGAATCATATTGTACATTTTCAATTTTCATGAATTAAATACTACTGCACCTATCAATAAATAGTTTTATTTATCCTCATATATATTAGTAATTGAATAATACCACTTTTAATCTATTGTAATTTTGGTTTATTGTAATATTTTATATTTTATATCCCTTGAATTAATGTGTTTGTTTACATAGTCCCGATATTCCATGAAGTTGAACTAATGAAACTTATGTTGAGGATTTCTCTGTTCAATTTTGTCATACTTGACATTAATTTGATTCTTCTACCAAATTTTGCATAAATAACAGTGATTTCGCCCCTTTGTATACTAGAATCATATTGTGGTCCCATTGAGATATTTTCAAGTATTATTCATTCCACGCTATTGACATGGTAGATGTTAGATTTTATTACCTATATTTCATTATCCAGTGATACCCCATAATGAAACTATATTCTCTACTTTTATCTTGAATATGATGAGACTCATGGGATTCACCGATTTTATTCTAAACTGTAAGGGAACATCGGATCAATTCACTATAGCATTAAAAGCCATAAATTTCAAATGAATTTCAATGAAATAAACTTTTCCCACAAAATAAATGGTCTTTTTTATATATTCTTTTAATGGTAAAACTTGAACAACATCATGAAAACCATTTGACATTTGATGCATACGATCTGATTGATCCATCTTCCTTTTAATTATGTGAAATGAGCCCCCTCTCCATTATGAGACAAAGAGTGAGAGGGAAATTTTTATTGACAAATAACCTATTAAATTCACCCCACAAAAACATTCAATGAATTATAAGGGATTTGTATTCATGATCATTGTCTATCATAAATAAGCTACTCTCATATGGTGGTAAAAGTCATGTGTAACTGTATCGTACTAAATGAAATTAAGGACAAAATATATCTTCTACACTGATCTAATTAAATGTTTTCAGTTTATTTGATCATATTAAATATTAAATTGTGGATTTCTACAATACATAATATAAATAACTACAACTTGTTTTCTTGAAGGATGTTTCACTTGATTAAATTTATTTGTCATAAATTAAATCAATTTTTCCATTTTTAATAAGATATTCAAATCTATAATCCCACAATTTTTTGATTTTTATTATGGAATTCATCACATATCCCATTTCAGTTATCATTAAAGAGGTTCATCCTATTCCCAAATTTTTAAAAAAATAATGTAATGTTGGGGGTGGAATATTCTGATTAATGAATAAATAAAAGGTCAATCATAAAGGTAGAAGAGTTAACTCATATATGATGTACATAAACTACATTATGTATCTCTATGTATCATTATATGTTTTCCATGGTAATTTTCCTAATAAGATATACATCCAAATTTACTTCAAGAGAATAAATATATACACCCTCTCATAGTGGTTTGTAAAAAGAATTTGAATTAGGAAAAACATTTCCCCATAGGGTTCTTATTCAGGTGTATATCTAGGCCTCTACAACATTCACTATGTTCTAGTCGATTTAATACCCAACACAATCATATCATGTTTGTTAATATTAGGTATCACTATTATGTTTCCTACATTTACATTAAAATATCAAGATAGGGATGTAATTACAAGGGAAATCGGATAACATTAACATTAACAAAATATTATTATGCACCCATATACTTATGATTATCCATTATAATTCTTCATAAGGTTATAAATATGATTTTTTCATCCAAATATCTACAAATAACTATACATTCCATTTATACAAACTACAATGAATAAATCTGGAAACATGTATTATTTCACAATTATTAACATGCTTTTGAAATAAATACAAGTCTATGATGAAGGGGTATAGTGTCCTTCAAAAATAATATACTAAAATACAACATAATTAACCTAATAACATCTTATTTATTTATAAATAAAAAAATCTCTACTAACACCCTCAAATTAATTGAAACCTTATAAGATATTCGATGGAAAATAAATTAAGAAAATGGTGATCTAGAAATCCCTCTATGAGAGTAAACGTGGAAAAAATCCCAATAATGTTGTTAAGATACATAATATAACACCATAAATAATATTCCATTAATAAGAAATAAATATAATAAGGAAATAATATCATAATATCATAAACATGGTGTGACCTATAAAATAAGATATCATTTTATAAGTCATTGGTGACTCCCAAAACCATCATCATAATGAGTCAAAAGTTGAAAAGTCGATATGGATCACTCCCACATTATAACTAAATGAGCTAGACGTGTATATAAATTACATTAATTTTTTGGAATACTCAATATATGACACAATAGTTTCCCAAATATCATATTAGTTTAGTGTATTTGGAAAGATAGAATGTAATCTTCTAACATTGTGAAAGATCGTCAACATCTCCGATAATGATCTTCCACATTTTTTTTACAACCTAAAACCTTTTCTTTGTATATTAGATAAAATAAAACATAAAATTGTTGAGATAAAATGATTTTTAAGGGTAAAAATAGATAAAATAAAACACCCCATCGTCATAAGAATTTAAAGACATGGACGGAAATCTCAAATATCAAAATCTTGAGTAATGAAATAATTCATGGTAGTTCTTAAGTTATAGAACATAAAGGAACAATAACCATGAAAAAATATATTATAATAACACAAGTAATTATGGTAAAAAAATAATCCCATAATATGATTTCCATTTTTTCCAAGGAATTGATTTCAAGACCATGATAGTGGAAAAATTCCATTGCTTGATTGGGTTTACTAGTCATTCCAGCCATGTATTACTGAACCAGATTAACCTGTCAATCCAGCCCTATATTACTGAACTAGATATTACTGTTTTTCTAGTCATATCTATCTCATGATATATAAATATTTATCCAATTAATTAGTGTTGGATATAGGTCGCACCCATCTCACAAATAAATCATTCTTACTTGTGCCACAAATCTATAAATCATTTATCATATCATAACCACAGAAATTAAATGGGACTCATAAATATCATTCCATTAGGACATAATTCATATAAGATAAAGGGATTTAATTAAAATAATTACAACATAATCAAAATAATTTAAAATTAATAATAGGAAAAGAAACTTAACCCTATGTCATCTTACATAGAAAATAGTTTTGATAAAACACTTGAGCTTAATTATTGGGGAAAATATCATTTCTTCATCAAAAAACGTTTTATATTCCCAAAATGCCAGGAAATTTTAAAAGAAAATAATTTAGATGAAAATAAACATGAACATTTGTAGAGGAAGCTTCATATAAATAATGAATTATGAATAAGTAAAAATCCTTTCATGTCATATAACATTAAGAAATTCTGCTTGTACTTTTCCCTGAAATGACAAAAAGTACCTCGTATATTAGAAAAAATAATGATTTATTACATACCGTGTATTAAAAAGAAAAAAATACGTAAAAATGACATTAGAAATACATAAAAAATTTTTATACATTTTATGAGAAATTATTTGGAAAACATGTACATAGATGGTAAATATATCCATAGTAAATACATATGTGTAAACACTCTTAGATAAAAATAAGATTTTAAAATTATCCCAAACCATAGATATAATATGCTATTTAGGTGTCTTATCCTCATTTAAAATGATTTAAATAATGTTATTGATTTACTAAATAATCATAATCATTTTTATGATATCATTTATGTACATATTTTTATTCATTTGTTAGTAACATTTCATTGTTACTTGTTATTCGGGTATTAACCGCCTTATTTTCTCATGAACATTTTATTTAATAAAATATTATTCCACATATTTTTGTTATAGTTATATAATTTAAAGAATATATTTATGATAATATATATCATATTTATTCATTAAATTCATTAATATAATCATTTGTCAAAAAATATTATGTTGAACGAATCACATCACACTGTGAAGACGGTAAGCCATACCTATACACGAGCGACCATATCGATCACATAATTATTGAATTGTATTTAATATGATGGTGTAGAGTATCTTATAATAAATATAATTTTATATTAATAATGTATATACTTATTAATTCCATGATTATACCGATCTAAGTATGGTGGTGGTGAAAACGGATTACACCGTGGCGTGGAGACGATATGTTGTACACACAAACGTGTGGCGATTCCATTTTTCAAATGATGGGGTACAAGTTATAACATGGTTTATTTATAATCATAATAACCTCTCTATATATTATTACTACTCTAATTATATATTTTTAATGAAAATACTCATTATTGTAATTAGAAGAACCAATAATCTTGAAACAATTGGTAAATGATATTACCTTGTAACACCTGAGACTTTAATGTTATATAAATAATCAAAGGAATATTTTTCTACACGCAACACTTTCTTGGCTTGCTTTACACGAAATCATGAGCTTCCTCCATAGCTTGCGTCTTACACAATATCGAGTTTCACTAAACAACGATATACTATTAAAATATTATTAAAACGACCTGTTATGAATAGTAATAACCACTTTTTGAAATTTTATAAATTTTATTTTTCAAAATGGACTTCATTTTTCGATTCGTAATATTGAAATTAGCCTAGGGTGAAATTTTGGTATTTTTTTGAAAACTTTCAATTTTTGATGAATAGTGAAACCACTAAGTGGTAGTTAGAAAAATGGAATTTTTCATAAAACAAAAATTTACCGCTTCTGTGAGTGGAATTTCGAAAATCCAAGAGACATGGTTAATATCAAGGACTAAAATGTGGTTCAATGAGATGAAAATAGTTTTTGGTGAATAGTAACTTTTTACTTTTTTTACCACGGTTAAAAGTAAATAGGGTAATTAAGGGAAAAAATGATATTATTATTACCCTAACACATGTCCAAATTCTATTGGTCAAGTGTAATTCGACCAAAAAAAACATTACGAATAAAATATGACCATTTAGGCCCACTTGGATTAGATTAGGACATTTGTTATTAATTTATTTAAAGAAGGGTTAAAATAGTTAAAATCAAAGTTTAATAACTAAATAATTTTTAATATAAGGACATACATAAGATAAATTTGACTATAAATATTAATTATAAAGATAAAAATACTTCCTACATAATGATATTTTATTTTTAATTTTTAGACATTAAATAATTTAATTTATTTATGACACAACGATGATGTAGTAATTATCTTATTAATGAAATATTGACATAATTGATGTTATAAATACCCAAATAAATAAAATTTTAGACTTTTTATGAACTAAAATAATTTTTAGGTTAATATGACATGTTAGGATTGATTTAAATAACTTTGGTCGAAGTAATCATTCTGATATGAGTTTCAAAAAAACCAACTATTGAATAGTGTCAAAATTGACATAAAATAGTTTTTAAAACAAATATTATATTATTAATTGTTATTTTATTCCTAAAAATCTAAGGTTCGGCCAAATGACTTAGATAATGTTATATATATTAATAAAATACAACTTTGGGGTCGCTTGGATGTATATGGTACGTTTATTAACTATATAATATAAAAATACAAAGTGACATGGTAAATGTCAATCTAATTAAATAATATGTAAACTAGAGGATAAGGTTAATATAATGACCTAAACTTGTATAAATTCTATTGGATGAGAGGATTTTAACCCATCCCCACCCTATCTTCGAAAAAACTCAATTTGGATTTATTTAAAACCGAACATGACTTTATAATAAAATAATATTTTTAGTTTGTCCAAAGGTGCCTCTCTCCTCCCTTATAAAAGGGAGCCTCCTCCCCCTCTTCCCCACACCACTTTGAGCCTTCATGCTCGGCCAAACCCTGCCACTTTCTTCTATCCACTTCCCTAGAAACATCCTATAGGTTTTGGTCTTTTTCAATGACCAATTTTAGTGCCCTAAAAGAAGGTCTCTAAGAAGCACTTCAAAGAAGAGGTAATGTCCGTTACCGATTCTTTCATCTTTATTTCTTCTTCCACTTCTTCTTCTTTTGTTGTTTCATTATGAAGTAATGACATCAGTATCACTCAAATACTGATATGTTATTATAAGTATGAAACAACCCTATTTCACCATCTATCCATCCTACGGAAAAAGAAATCACCGCGCGTGCGTACGTACAGAATACTGTCTCCACGCCGTGGTGTAATCTATTTTCCATCACCACCTTACTTGGATGGGTATAATGGTGTAAATAATGACTATATATGACTATTATAAAGTGATATTGATTCTGAAATAGTATACATACACTCCAATAAAATTCCATGATCATAGGAACGATATCATCACTCGTGCGTACGTACGGAATACCGTCTCCACGATGTGATGCGACTCGTTCTACATGATCTTCATTTCATAATGATTATATAAATGAAATGAATGAATGAATATGATATATATTACTCTAAAACCTTTCTGGAAATGAGGTATCCATAACCTAAAGAGAAGAAGAAGAATTTATTCGACAAAACACGCATAAGAACAAAAAGTTATAAACACCCGAACAACAAGTAGCAATGAAATATTACTACTAAGAAGCTAATAATATGACCATATATGATATCATAAAAATAATTATGATTCTGAAATAAGTAAATAACATTATTTAAATCATTATATAGGAGGTTTGGACACGTACAAATCATATCGGACCTATGTTAAGGGAAATATCACAGTCTCATTTTTATTAGAGATTGTTTATACTTTGGTATTTACTAGGGTGTATTTTATCATCCACATCCATGTTTCCCCAATATGTAATATTTATAACCTTCTAAAATATTTTATATCAAATTTTACCCTTTGGTGAGATTTTAGTAAAATATATGAAAGGAATATTTTTTCATTTTTCGTACGAGGTACTTTTTGACTTTTCCGACAAAAGTCCGAGAAGAAAATTATATTTTAACTTATACAACATGAAAGGATTTTTAAAAAATTATTTCCAAGAATCTTACCTTATAAGTTTCAGGTTTATTTTCAATCAACTTCTTTTATTTATAATTTTATGACATGTTAAGAAATGAAAAGTGTTTTTGAAGTAGAAAGGATATTTTCCTCAAGAATGGAGTTCAAGTGTTTTCTCAAAATTATTTTCCATCTAAGATAATAAAGGGTTATGTTATTATCCCTATTATTACATTTATTTGATTATGTTGTGATGGAATTATTTTTATTAATTACTTTATCTTTTGTTAATTGTTTTATGATGTCATGATGTTTAAGATTCCCATTTTTTTTACATGGGTTATGCAATGATGTATGATTTATGATTTTGTGGCACACATAAGAAAGATATCATTATGAGATGGGTGGGACCTATATCTCCCTCCAATTAATTGGGTAAAGATTTTATATCTCATGAGATAGACATGGCTGGAACGGCAGGTTATACCGGTTCAGTGAAACAGGACTGAAACGAGGGTGACTCGGTTCAGAAATGGACTTTTTCCAATAAGATAGTCTTGGCAATGAGTCATGACTAATATGATATGATTCTATATGATTATGTGTGTATTCCACAAAGTTTCATGTTTTAAGTTATGATTATTGGGATTCCATTTCACAACTATGATTTATCCCATGTTATGAAATTATGCTCTCTTTTGCAGGTTATGATTTCCAAAATGTTATGTTATTATGAAAATGATGTGATAGATATTTATTTTGTTTACCCTTACTGACCATTTGAGATCACCCTTTTGTATGTTTTATTTCCCCAGGTCAGGAAGAAGGTTATTAAGTAGAATATGCCAAAAAGGGACTCTAGATATGATGAAATAAATGAGAGGCAAAGTAGATGCTTTATGAACCAGTTCTCTATGTTTCCCAGTTTCTAAGCACTCTATACCAATACGGTCCTTTCTTAGTTTTATTATATGTTGTAATAACTGTGATTCAATTATGAAGTAATAATAATGTATGTAAAGTATGGGTCGTTACAGTTGGTATCAGAGGAAAGGTATAGTCAAACTTTGGAAACTAGGATGCGAAAGCCTTTGTAAGAACCCTAAGGATAAGTCGAAGCATAGAACACAATATTAGTGTTTGAGAAATGGACATGAATAACCTAGGATAAGACCTTAAGTGTGAAATTTTATTCTTGATTATGTGATTTTTCTATTATAATTAGTGTTGCTCACACTATTCTTCTTGGTTTTAGTCAATGGCTGGAATCCGAAAGAACCGTGTTAATGCGGAATGCGACGGGCAATGCAATGATTGTCCCCCTAAGAAACCAAATGTTATGGGGGCTAGAATTAAAAATATTATAGCCATTCTCACACAACTTTCTCAAGCTATGAATCATGAAAGACTTCCAAACGAGCAAATGAAGGAGCAACATTTTGTTGAATCCTTCATGATATAGTGTCCACCTTCATTCAGCGGGTCTACTGATCCATTAGTTGCTGAACAATGGATTAGTACTACTGAAAAGATATTTTCAGTTCTTCAATGTTCTGAGCATGATAAAGTCATCTTAGCAGTGTATCGTTTGGAGGGTGATGCTGATCAATGGTGGAATCTTATTAAGAATACGGGGCACTGGGATGAAATTGGGTCCATGGAATGGGACGAGTTCACAAACTTATTTTCCAATGATTACTTCCCTTGTATTCTCTGAACAAAGATGGAGAAAGAGTTTCATGAACTCAAGCAAAAGGATGATGAATCTGTTGGTACCTATGAAGAAAATTTTACAATACTTGCAAGGTACACATCTGGTATTATTATCCAACCTGAGAGTAAGATTGATTGATTCTATAGTGTCTTAAAACCATGTCTATGAAGGGCATTAGCCATAAGGGACTTCAATAGATATGAGGAAATCATTCGATGTGCTATCAAAGTTGAGATGGAGATTGGGGTAACCCATTAGTCATATGGGTATGATAAAAAGAGGAATATGGAATTCAAAGGAGAATATAAAGAGCACACTGAAAAGAAGATGAACTTTCCCTTATGCTCAATGTGTGGAAAGAAACATGGAGGGAGTTGTCTTAAAGGGACAAGTAAATGTTTCACATGTGGAAAAGAAGGTCATCGGGCATTTGAATGCTGCGATAATGAGAAGAAGATGTCTAATGATGAAAACAAAGGAATGGATACACAGAATGAACCTACTACACTTCAATGTTTCAAGTGCAAGGATATGGGAAATTATCCCAATAAATTCCCTAATCCAAGGGTTGATGATGATGGTCGACGTCAACAAACTCTTAAGGATAAATACAAAGGAAAGTCACATGCAATTTCTATCAGCGATGTAGAGTATGATAACAATGTGGTGAAAGGTACACTTACCATCCACTCTAAAGTAGAAAATGTTTTATTCGATTCTGGATCCACCCACTCCTTTATTTCTAAAGAATTTACTAAGGATATCATGGTATTACCACAACAGTTAGATGTTGAGTTAGCTGTGACAACCCCTAATGGCACAACAGTCGCATCAAAAGTATATAATTCTTCTCTGATTGATGTTTGTGGGAAAGTGCTTCCTTCAAATCTTGTGATCCTTCCTATAGTGGAATTTGATGTGATTCTTGGCATGGATTTTCTTTCTCTACATGGATCTCATATCAATTCCCAAATAAGGGAAGTCACATTTCATATTCCAGATCAATCTATGATCGTCTATCGATGAAAGGATGAACATAACCTTCCAGTAGAAATTCCTTCCATCTTATGGGTCTTGATTCCACTAAATAAAGGTTATTTATCTCAAATGGTTGGTGAGAAACTCACAATTAATAATATTCCCATTGTACGGGAGTGTGGTGATGTCTTTCCGGATGAATTACCGGGTCTTCCACCGAATCGTGAAGTTGAGTTTTCAATAGAACTCGTACCGGGTGCTTTTACTATTTCAAAGACACCTTATAGAATGGAACCAATTGAGTTGTAGGAATTGAAGAAAAAACTCAAAGAGAATCTTGATAAGGGGTTCATATGCCCTAGTGCGTCACCTTGAGGAGCACCTGTTCTGTTTGTTAAGAAGAAAGATGGATCAATGAGACTCTGCATTGATTATCGAGAACTTAACAAGATCACTATCAAGAAAAAGTATCCTCTCCTGCGCATTGATGACCTATTTGACCAACTATGCGGAGCTCAATACATTTCCAAGATTGATCTTCTTTAAGGGTATCATCAATTAAGGGTCAAAGGGGAGGATATACCCAAGACGACTTTCTGTACAAGGTATGGACACTATGAATTTATAGTGATTCCATTTGGTCTTACTAATGCCCCTGCTATCTTCATGAATCTGATGAATAGAGTCTTTAGAGACTATCTTGATCAGTTTATGGTAGCCTTTATAGACGATATTCTTTTATATTCAAAGAGAAATGAAGAACATGAAGATCACTTGAGAATTATATTGAAGACCCTGAGAAAGGAGAAGCTTTATGCCAAATTTACCAAGTATGAATTTTGGCTTAAAAAAGTTGCATTTTTGGGTCACATAATCTCAAAAGAGGGGATATCTGTGGATCAAGAAAAAATAGAGGTTATCTAATGATGGTCGGGACCAACAACAGTAACCGAGATCCGAAGTTTTCTTATTGTCTGGATATTATCGACATTTTGTGAATGATTTTTCACGATTATCTAATCCACTCACCAAGTTGACTCGGAAAGGAGATAAGTTTGTTTGGACAGAGGAATGTGAAGAGAATTTCAAGGAGTTGAAAAGAAGGTTATCCAGTGCACCTGTGCTCACACTGCCTTGTAGTGGAGAAAGGTTTGTGATCTACAGTGATGCATCCAAGAAGGGATTGGGGTGTGTTCTTATGCAAAATGATATGGTGATAGTTTATGCGTCATGACAGTTGAAAATACATGAGAAAAATTACCCAACACATTATTTGGAGTTAGCTGCAGTAATCTTTGGATTAAAGATTTGGAGGTATTACCATTATGGTGAAAGGTGTGATATTTATACTGATCATAAAAGTTTAAATTATATTTTCACACAAAAGGAGATGAATATGCACCAAAGAAGATGGTTTGAGCTGATTAAGGATTATGACTGCTCAATCCATTACCACCCTGGGAAAGCAAACAAGGTGGCAGATGCATTAAGTCGACTAGACAATGCCAGTTTATCCATGATGGGGATCACAAAAGATCCAATATTTATGGATTTACAAAGAATGGATCTTGGAATTATAATGGAAGGGGAAAAATATTATCTTTATCAAATGAATTTTCAACCATATATACATGTGATGATTAAAGAGGCACATAAAGAAGATGTCGAGTTACAAAAAAAAGCTGATAAATGATCCGGAATTCAACCTAGATTGTGAGGGGATAATAAAGTTCAGGAATCTGGTTTTTGTTCCTCCCATCCCCGAATTAAAGAAGGATATGCTGGATGATGCTCATAGTTCTTCATTCTCTATTCATCCTGGAAGCACGAAGATGTATAGGGACCTGAAAGATTACTTCTGGTGGGATGACATGAAAAGAGATGTTGCTGAATATGTCTCTCGATGCTTGGTTTGTCAACAAGTTAAAGCTGAGATACATAAGTCTAAGGGGATGTAACAACCATTACCCATACCCGAATGAAATGGGAAAACATCACTATGGACTTTGCCACATGACTTCCTAAAACATCAAAAGGCAATAATGCTATTTGGGTCATAGTTGATCGTCTTACAAAGTCTGCACACTTCATTTCTATTAGAGAGGATTTCTCTCTGGATCAGCATGCCAGCATATATGTAAAGAATGTGGTAATATTGCATGGAGTAACACTTTCTATTATATCTGATCGGGATCTGAGATTTACCTTGAAGTTCTAGCAAAGTCTTCAGCATACTTTGGATATGGAGTTGAGTTTCAACACTGCTTATCATCCTCAGACAGACAGTCAGACAGACAGAACAATTCAAACTCTAGAATATATGTTGAGATCTTTCTATATGGATTTCAAAGGTGGTGGGGATCAACACCTACCTTTGGTGGAATTTTCTTATAATAATATCTTTCACTCCAGTATTCAGATGGGTCCTTATGAAGCTCTCTATGGAAAGAATTGCAAGACTCCAAATTGCTGGGATGAAGTTGGGGAAAGAAATCTATTAGGACCTGATCTCATTGATGAAATGGTAGAAAAGGTCAGATCTATTCAACAACACATAAGAGCAGCTCAGAGTCGATAGAAAAGTTATGAAGACAACCGATGAAAATACCATGAGTTTGAATTTGGTGATAAAGTGTTCTTACGAATATCTCCCTGGAAGAGGGTTATGATATTTGGAAAGAAGGGGAAGTTGCGCCCTAGATATATCGATCCTTTTGAAATACTGGATCGTGTTGGGAAGTTAGCTTACCTATTGGAGCCACCACTGAATCTCTCTCAAGTTCACGATGTGTTCCATGTATCTCTCCTGAGAAAGTTCATACCTGATCCTTCACATGTACTCAGCTCAGAAGTTGTACCACTAGAGAAAGATCATTCTTATGAAGAACAACAGATAGAGATTCTGGATCGTACTGAAAAAGTACTACGAAACAAGACCACTCGATTGGTGAACGATTTATGGAGGAACCACCAATTAGAAGAAGCTACATGGGAGCTTGAGGATATGATGAGGGAGAGGTATCCTCATCTGTTTGTTACAAAGTGACAAATTTCGAGGGCGAAATTCATTTTAAGGGTGGTAGAATGTAACACCCGAGACTTTTATGTTATATAAATCATCAAAGGAATCTTTTTCTACATACAACACTTTCTTGTCTTTCTTTACACGAAATCGCGAGCTTCCTCGATAGCTTGCGTCGTACGCAATACCGAGTTTCACTAAACAATGATATACTATTAAAATATTATTAAAACTAGCCGTTATGAATAGTAATAACCACTTTTTGAAATTTTTGAAATTTTATTTTTCAAAATAGACTTCATTTTTGGATTTGTAATATTGAAATTTGCCTAGGGTGAAATATTGGTAATTTTCTGAAAAATTTCAATTTTTGATGAATAGTGAAACCACTAAGTGGTAGTTAAAAAAACTGAATTTTTCATAAAACTTAATTTTACCACTTCTGTGAGTGGAATTTTAAAATTCTGAGAGACACGGTTAATATAAAGGACTTAAATATGGTTCAATTAGATGAAAATAATTTGTGGTGAATAGTAACTTTTTACTTTTTTTTACCATGAATAAAAGTAAATAGGGTAATTAAGGGTAAAAATGATATTATTATTACACTAAAACATATCCTAATTCTATTGGAAAAGTGTAATTCGACCAAAACCAACCTTAGGAATACAATATGACCATTTAGGCCCACTTGGATAAGATTAGGACATTTATTATTAATTTATTTAAAGAAGGGTTAAAATAGTTAAAATAAATGTTTAATAACTAAATATTTTTTAATATAAGGTCATACATAATATAAATTAGACAATAAATATTAATTAGAAATCTAAAAAGATTTCCTACATAATTATATTTTATTTGTATTTTTTAGACATTAAATAATTTAATTTATTTATGACACAACGATGATGCAATAATTACCTTATTAATGAAATATTGACATAATTGATGTTATAAATACCAAAATAAATATAATTTGAGACTTTTTATGAACTAAACTAATTTTCTAGGTTAATATGACATGTTAGGATTGATTTAAATAACATTGGTCGAAGTAATCATTCTGTTATGAGTTTCAAAAAAAATCAACTATTGAATAGTGTCAAAATTGACATAAAATAGTTTTTAAAACAAATATTATATTATTAATTGTTATTTTATTACCAAAAATCTAAGGTTTTTCCAAATGACTTAGATAAGGTTATATATATTAATAAAACACAACTTGGGGGTTGCTTGGATGTATATGGTAGGTTTATTAACTATATAATATAAAAATACAAAGTGATATGGTAAATGTCAATATAATTAACTAAGAGTTAAAACTAAAAGTTAAGTTTAATATAATGACCTAAACTTGTATAAATTCTATTGGATGAGAGGATTTCGACCCATCCCCACCTTATCTTCTAAATAACTCAATTTTGAGCTATTTAAAACCGAAATTGAATTTATAATAAAATAATATTTTTAGTTATTCCAAAGGTGCCCCTCTCCTCCCTTATAAAAGGGCACCTCTTCCCCCTCTTACTCACACCACATTGAGCTTTCAAGCTTAGAAAACCCCTGAAAATTTCCTCTCTACACTTCCCTAGAAACATCCTATAGGTTCTGGTCTTCTTCAAAGACCAATTTTAGTGCCCTAAAAGAAGGTCTCAATGAAGCACTTCAAAGAAGAGGTAATGTCCGTTACCGATTCTTTCATCTTTATTTCATCTTCCACTTCTTCATCTTTAGTTATTTCATTATGAAGTAATAACATCAGTATTAGTCATATTATGATATGTTATTATAAGTATGAAACAACCCTATTTCACCATCTATCCATCCTACGGAAAAAGAAATAATCGCGCGTGCGTACGTACGGAATATCGTCTCCACGCCGTGGTGTAATCTATTTTCCACCACCACCACCTTACCTGGATGGGTATAATGGTGTCAATAATGAATATATATGACTATTATAATGTGATATTGATTTTGAAATAGTATACATACACTCCAATACAATTCCACGATCATAGGAACGATATCATCACTCATGCGTACGTGGGGAATACCGTCTCCACGATGTGATGCGACTTGTACTACATGATCTTAATTTCATAATGATTATATAAATGAATTGAATGAATTAATATGACATATATTACAATAATACCATTCTGGAAATGAGGTATCTATAACATAAAGAGAAATATAAGAATTTATTCGACAAAACACGCATAAGAACAAAAAGTTATAAACACCTGAATAAAAAGTAGCAATGAAATATTACTACTATGAAGCTAAGAATATGACCATATATGATATCATAAAAATATGTATGATTCTGGAATAAGTCAGTAACATTATTTAAATCATTATACAGGAGGTTCGGACACGTACAAAGCATATCGGACCTAAGGTAAGCTAAATATAACAATCTCATTTTTATCCAAGATTGTTTATACTTTGATATTTACTGGGGTGTATTTTATCATCCACATACATGTTTCCCCAATATGTAATATTTATATCCTTCTACATTAGTTTATAATAAATTTTACCCTTCGTTGAGTTTTTAGTAAAAGATATGAAAGGAATCTTTTGTCTTTTTTCGTACGAGGTACTTTTTGACTTTTCCAACAAAAGTACGAGAAGAATATTTTCTTTTATCTTATACGACATGAATGGATTTTTAAAATATTATTTCCAAGATGCTTCCCTTATAATTTTTAAAGTTTATTTTTAGTCAACTTCTTTTAGTTATAATTTTATGACATGTTCAGAAATGAAAAGTGTTTTTGAAGTTGAAGGGATATTTTCCCCAAGAATGGAGTTCAAGTGTTTTCTCAAAATTATTTTCCATCTAAGATAATAAAGGCTTCTGTTATTATCCCTATTTTTACATTTATTTGATTATGTTGTGGTGGAATTATTTTTATGAATCCCTTTATCTTATATGAATTGTTTTATGATGTCATGATTTTTATGATTCCCATTTTTATTACATGGGTTATGCAATGATGTATGATTTATGATTTTGTGGCACACATAAGAACGGTATCATTATGAGATGGGTGGGACCTATATCTCCTTCCAATGGATTGGGTAAAGATTTTATATCTCATGAGATAGACATGGCTGGAACGGTAGGTTATACCAGTTCACTGAAATAGGATTGAAACGAGGGTGACTCAGTTCAGAAATGGACTTTGTCCACTAAGATAGTCTTGGAAATGAGTCTTGACTAATAAGATATGATTCTCTATGATTATGTGTGTATGAAACATAGTTTCATGTTTTAAGTTATGATTATTGGGATTTCATTTCACTATTATGATTTATCCCATGTTATGAAATTATGCTCTCTTTTGCAGGTTAAGATTTCCAAAATGTTATGTTCTTATGAAAATGATGTGATTGATATTTCTTTTGTTTACCCTTACTGAGCATTTGAGCTCACCCTTTTGTATGTTTTATTTCCCCAGGTTAGGAAGAAGGTTATTAAGTAGAATATGCCAAAAAGGGACTCTAGATATGATGAAATAAATGGGAGGCAAAGTAGATGCTTTATGAACCAGTTGTTTATGTTTC
This sequence comes from Viscum album, assembly GCA_963277665.1. Lineage (NCBI taxonomy): Eukaryota > Viridiplantae > Streptophyta > Magnoliopsida > Santalales > Viscaceae > Viscum > Viscum album. The sequence continues at coordinate 1,442,370,811 of OY728155.1, read as the reverse complement.
CCAGTTTCGAAAGACTATATACCTATACAGTCCTTTCATGGTTTTGTAATATGTTGTAATAAGTGTGAATCAATTTTGAATTAATAACAATGTATGTAAAGTATGGGTCATTATATACCTCTTCTTCGATGTGCCTCGTATAAATATCCTTTTAGAGAACTAGTGTTGAACATTAAATAATAAAATGACCTATATAATTTTATCTAGGAATTTTATAGGGGAAATTTCCAGGAATGTGAGAGCTTTATGGTTCAATAGAAAGATAAGAGTTGAGTGATGAGGTTCCCTTTTATGATTGAGGCTTGGGGAACTTTTATTATACATCAAAAATATTAATTTATAATAATTTGAAAATCAATAAAAATTCCTAGAAATTTTGATAGATTTGAAACTATGATATTAGATGATTGAAATCTCATAAAAAATAAAGTTTAGTCATGTTTTTATGTAAATTTAATCATTATCATTTTATATGACAATTAGTTATAATATATAATTTTTATTAAGATATAAAATGTTTCGAAATTACAAAGCTACAATATTTATTAATTGTGTTTAAATTATAAAATAAATTATTAATTGAAAAAATTTAGAAAATATAATAATTTTGTTATAATTTTAAAATTGTTTTATGGTTTTTAAATAATTTATTAGATCATTATTTTAACAAAATATCAATTGTCTCAATTTGGAGACAATTAATTTCATGGATTTTTATTAATATCAGGATAATATTTTATCCCTAGAAAATATTTTATTACATCCTTAATGGGTCAAGGTAGTCTATAAAATTTATTGGACCAATTTAATAACACAAATTATATTTACTTTAATATTTTTAATAAAATTTATTTGACATCACAATTATTAAAATATTTACTAAATAAATATTTAGTAATTATTTAATATACATATTTGTAAAAAAATTGAATATAACAGTATGATGAAAATAAATTTACCAGATTTCATAATAATATACGTTGTTGAATTTATATTCTTTGAAATCTTACCATAAAAATGTCATACATATAAATGTGTGAATGCGTCAACTTTAACATTAGTTAAAATAAAATAAAATAAATGTCATAATCTCTTTTAAAAAGATCTAACTGGTCACTTTCTCTATCCTAAAATGTATATGGCCAAGATAGACGGGACCAATATAATTTTTCCATGTTAGGATTTTTATGGTTATTAATATTATAATAAAAATTATTTTATGGATTTCTAAAAAATTAATTCATTTTACGTCGTCAATGTATTAGACTTTAATGTCATTATTAATTTGTTAAAAAATAAAAAAGTTACCATGATTTTAGTATGTCTTTTATAATTCAATGTACTGTTTACTCTATAATATATCACCTAGATATCCCTATATTAAAATTATTATAATTATATAAAATGTGAGTTTTAAAATTTTCCCATTCATTGTTTTTATTTATATCTATGTCATTTTCATTGTAAAGTGGACCTTAAATGACTAAATTTTGGTCTTATGATTCCTATCGTAGAACTATAATCATAAAAAATGATTTTGATAGGTTGTGGGACCATTTTATTCTCTTTATCATATTAAATTTTAAACAAATTTACCCAATTTATCTTTAACGACATTATATAAAAAAAATTGTTGTTACTATTTATAATATCAAAAAAAAAATTGTCAATTTAAAATAATTTGAACCCACATATTAAAAAAATGTATTCCTTTGTTCATAATTTAAAAAAAATAATTGGTAGAAATTAATATAAAATTAATTTTTGTGATGAAAAAATAAGGGGTTTTTGTGAACTATCTAAAGATTGTCATGTTTTTATGTGCAATTAAAACTTTAAATTTCATCCAATGACCAAAATTGGAATAAATAATAAAAATTTAACCTAATTAAAATTAAATACCAATTAAAAAAATAATCTTATTATATAAATAAATTACATGAAAAGGCAGTTTTGGATTAAAACGCTGTATTTTTTACTATTCATAATAATATAAATTATATTAGAAAAATATCAAAATTTCAAAAAAGGTGTTTATTTTTTGAAATATATTTTATATAAGTATTAAAAACATGATTTAAAATAGGTGTGCCATTAAAAGTCGGGAAAACTACATTGTTCGAAAAATACTAGTTTTATAAGAAAAATTAAATTTATTATTATATCATGTAAGAAAAATTAAATAAGATGATTCTTAATGTAATAAAATTTAAAATTATGAAAATAATATTTATAATTGATATTTTATATCCCATTAAATGATAGAAATATTTTAATAATATATTTTTGTTTAGTAAAAATTATGTATTGCATACTATGATAGCTATCAAGGAAGGTTGCTCCTGTGTATAAAGCATGCCAAGTTAGGGTTTCTTTAAGTGAAATATTCATTTGTTGTTTTTTATAACATAATCCAAACTTAGTTCATTTATACGTTGATTAAAATCAATACTGAAGGATGGGTGAAATGAATTCTATAAAAAATAACATGAAATTGTGTATAACACAATCTAAAAAAATTATTATGTATAATACAAGCTAATACGGTGTTGTGTATAGTGAAAGGTAATAATGGTTTACCGTACAACATAAGATATCAATGAAAAAAGTATCCATCTCATAAAATACATGGGTGTCACATTCTACCCCCATAAAATGAATTTCTCCCTAGAAACATTTTGGGGTTATAAACAGTTTACTACATAAAAGATTCTTTCATATAAACACACATCATAAAACAAAATTCTAAAACATCATTTTGAAAAGGTAGTTAGAAAGATCACTATTACCCAAAGAAACACATCATGGGGTTTCCACATAGTATAACATAGTGGGGAAGTGAAAACATTGATATAGAAGAAAAAACCACCATCATGTTGTGTTGGATTGCGATTGAGAACAAGGTATTGTGATTATTGACAACCAAAAATTCATAAATCTGTGATGATCTAAGGGGTCAACTTATTTTTCAGATATGAAAGTACTAGGATAACATTTTTCGTTTTCATGATCATTTTTTTAATGTTAGAGAACATGAGAAGAAATACTATCATGATTTTAGTACAATCTTATCATGGGTACTGCCTTGAAAAAATCCCACTTCATATCTTATTCAATGGAATGATGTTAGTTTTTTATTCCTAAAGTCTTAGTAGGTCATGGGATATATAAATTTATTGATAGGTCATTCGATCTATCTTTAACTAAAAATGTTTAACATAAGTTATCAGTTATATATAAGTATGTCTATGGTGAGATTAATTAAAAATGGTTCTAAAATGTACATATAATTCATCAAAATAAACCGATTAAATAAAATAAAATAAATATATACTAACTACGGAATTCCCGTAGGCCAATGGTAGGTTATAAAGGCCTATCGCACTTCAGTTTTGGGTTTGATTTCCCACAAACTTATCCAACGCAACGTCTTGATGCACATCCTAAGGGTTATACTTTTTCTAAATGTTTACTATTAAAACATTCCAGAAAAAATAAATTAAAAAATTTCGATAAAAAACACAATCTGATGTCCAACATAATCGATTATAAAATTTAAACTTAAACAAAATTACTTCTGTCTAAACTCACATTAAAAAACAGTTGCAAGAAAGTTCATATAACATCCATGTTAATACATTCAGTTATCCCCCATTTATCATATGATATATCATTTTGGTATCATTTCAAACATTTGAATAACATCATCACGTATTATCGTTAGTCATGGTTATAACCCAAACTAGCATATATAATTATTTAGAACATCAATGTTTCTTTATTCCAAAATTTATTGGATGTATTCCTTATGTCTTGAAACGTTGTATACTACATCTGTGAAAATAGAACCCATATAATGAAATATCATTAACCAATTCCAATTAAACTAATATTGTCCAATTTAATTAATCATATCAAACATATCTTTATCCAAATATCAATATCTAAACCTCATGATAATGTTGAGGGTTATCCTTCCCTTAACCATGTGTTTTTAATAAAAAATAAATTTTTATTAAATCACTTTTCTAATATATTATAACTATTCAACATAATCATGAAAATCCATTTCCGAAAACATAAATAGATAATACATATACAATTCACCATTGATAATTCATGGATTGAAATAAATAAATAATCCAATCCATTCACTATAATGGTAGGCATGGAACATGTCCTTCCTTGTCTTATAAGTATATTCTTATGACTGGGCATTGAGTTGGGTGATGCCAATGTTTTCCATAGATGATATATTAAGCTCCACAACAATTAATCACTCTATGACCCTTTTTACTATACATATAACATGTTCTCATCCATTTGAGGTATTCATCAAGGTTCTTATTCCCTTTTTCTTAACATGTAGAATGGTGAATCCTCCTACCTCTATGATTTATAAATATTTATCATTTATAAATGTGCATCTTCCTATTATTCAATGTGTTAGTAATTTCACCAAATCTAACATTGTTAATCATTTATCATGATATTCCAGTCCTAATAATCACAATATCTTTCTCTCGTATCATTATGAAAATTCTGTTCATGTAATCAATAGATTTTCTATGAGACTCAATGTAACTCTAATTCCATCTACTGTTCTCCAATAAATAAAACCAGAAATCATTGGGTGAGAGAGACATCTCAGAGATGAATAAAACATAATCAAGGGGAAGTAATTTCAATTTGTAATATCTTAGGATAAATCATAGGATATTAATGATTGTTACCATAATTCTTGGATAGTAACCTATAGTTAAAATTATTTATAGGGACATCCATAGAAGTATGCTCAGAAATACGTCTAGGGTTCTCACTAATATATTCATATCCTCTTTCTTAAAGGATAACTACAACATTACTCTGATACAAACAATAACAACCCAATATTTACATACAGGGACATTACATAATTTTTGTGGAATAAAAAATTCATAACAAAAATAGAAGCCCAATGACTCTATAAGTTTAGTGTCTTTGGAAACATAGAACATAATCATCTTACTTGGTGAATGATTTTCAACATCTCCCATAATGATCTTCCCCTTTTGTTTTCAGACCTAAATCTATTCTTTGTTTTCTTGGGAAAAGAAATCATAAAAACAGTGAGCCCAAATGCTTAGAAAAGGTAAACATTGGGAACATAAAACAAAAAATAAATATAAGAATGTTAAAACAAGAACAAAAAGTTAAATTATCATAATCCTAAGTCCTGAAATAAATCATATATGATCATAAGGAATTGATAATAAAGGTAATACAACCATGTTATAATATAATTGGAATGAATCATTGAATTGTAGAAAATAAATAATATTATAATACGATTTCTATAGTGGGAAAGGAATTTATATCAAGACCATCATAGTGGGTAGATTCCATTATTGAACCGGTATTACTTGTCGTTCCAACCATATATTACTCACCATATTTGCTTTCCATTGCATTCTTATATTACTGAACTAAATTTACTTGTCATTCCCATCATAGATATCTAATTAGATATAAATGTTAACCCAATTTATTTGATGGAGTTATAGGTCCCACCCATATCATAATGGAATCATTAATTGCAACACAACCCGTTAAATATAATTAGTTTCTTAAATATAATTCCATCATAACATAATTCATATAAGATAAATGGATTTATAAAAAAATAATTCCATCATAAAAAAAATCAAATAAAACTAATAACATGGGTATTAACATAAACATATGCTATCATAGATGGAAAATAATTTGGATAAAATACTTGAGCATATTTTTTTAGGAAAATACAATTTCTATACAAAAACAATTTATATTCTCAAAATACAGAGAAATTTTAAAGGACAATAATTTATTAAAAATAGACATGAAATATTATAGAGTAATATTCATTGAAATATGTAATTTGAATACGTAAAAATCCTTTCTTGTCATACAACTTAAAAAAATTCTCCTCATACCTTTCCCAGAAAAGTCAAAATGAACCATGTATGGTTAGAAAAAGAAGGATTCCTTCCATAACATGTATTAAAACTAAAAAATGGGTAAAAATTACATTAAACATAAATAGAATAATTTTAAACATTTTATAAAAACATTATTATAAATCATTTCAATGGATGATAAATATATCCATAGTAAATAATAACGTATAATTAGCACTAGATAAAAATGTGATCGCAAAATTATCCATTTCCATAGGTCTGATATGAATCTTGTATATCTAAACCTAATGTATAGTGAAATAAATAATATTACTTATTTATTCCAAAACATAATAATTTTTCTGATAACATTTATGTTCATATTTTTATCCATTGGTTTGTAACACTTCATTGTTAATTGTTATTAAATTATTTACTGCATTATGTTCTTATTCATGTTTGGCAGATAAGTTATTATTCCTTCTTATAGGGTATAGTTATATCATATAAATATTCGTATTAATATAATACATATCAAATTTATTCATTAAATTAATTTATTTAATCATTCCTTAATGCTGATTATATAGAACCTATCACATCGCACCTTGGAGACGGTAAGCCATACGTACCCACGAGTGACGATATCATTCCCATAATGGTTGAATGGTATTTAATATTATCATGTATAGTATCTCAGAATCAATATAATTTTATATTAATCATTTATATATTTATTAGTTCTATCCTTATACCCATCCATGGATGGTGGTGGTGAAAAATGGATTACACCACTGCATGGAAATAGTAAGTTAAATGTACACAAGCATGGTGATTTAATTATTCATTTGATCTCGTGGAAGGTGGAATATGGTTGTTTAATTATCATAATAACAACATATTATATATTTATTTCTGTATTTATTTCATTATAATTTATTTACTCTAAAGTGGTAGTAGAACAAAAATGATGTTTGAAATAATCAGTTAATGGTATTACTTCTTCTTTGACGTGCCTCCTCTAGATCCCTTTGTAGAGCACTAATTATTTTATTAAAATAATTCCATGACATATATACTATATATAGAGATGTTTATATTTTAAATGGAAATTTATGGTCGAGATTGAAGGCTCAAAATGAAGTGAATATTTGACTGAGAAATTTATCTTTTATAATTGAAATGAGGGGCACTTTTGGAATCCTCAATAATATTAATTTATATCAATTTTAAAATCAATCCAATTACCTAAAAAATTATATATATTCTATGATAAGATTTTTTAAGATTTAAACATTTGAAAACAATAAAATTTATATATGTTTTGATTTCAATTTAAACATTGTACTTTTAGTTGAAAATTAGTTATTCTATTTAATTTTAATTAAGAGAAGAAATGATTCTTTATAAAAAAGATTCAAATATTAACATATTTTATTTTAATTATAATATAAATGAATAATTTAGATAATTTTAGAACATATAATATTTATTATATATAATTTAAAAATGTGTTATGATTTTTAAATAATTTTATAAAACATTATTTTAACAAAAAAAAGGAATATTGTCAATTTGGACAGAATTACTTACATGGATTTTTATAAATATCAAGATACGGGTTTATCCAAGAACCAAATATTTTCTATAGCCCTAATGGAAATTTTTATTTATAAAATTAATTAGAAAATTTTATTATCCCATATTATATTTATTTTAATATTTTTAATATCATTTATTTGAGATCTCCATTATTAAAATAATCATTACATCAATATTGTGTAATTATTTAATATACATATTTGTAGAATAAAATGTTAGAATAAAATACTATGATGAACATAAATAGACTAGATTTCCTGAGAATATATGTAGTCCAATTTCTCTTCATGAAAATCCATCATTAAAATGTTCTTATTATTAAAGAATAAATGTGGTAAATTTAACATTAGTTTAAATAAATTAAAATAAATGTAATAATCTCTTAGATAATGCTCCAAACGGCCACTTTCTCATCCCTTGGATTATTATGGTCCTGATAAACTCAAGAAATATGATTTGGTCATGTGTTTAGGTCTTTTTATTAATAATAGTATTTCAGTAAAAAAATTTATACAGATTTATCATCAATTAAAAAATTGTTACATCATCAACGTATAAAACAATTAGGTAAATATTTTTTTCCAAAAAATTAGATATAAATTACAATGATGTAGGAATGTATTTTATCATTACATGGTCTATTTATTCTTTATAATATGACCTAGATATCTCATTATAAATATTATTATTCTTATAAGAAGTGTGAGTTTGAAATTTTTACCCCTTCATCGATTTTATTAATATTTATGTCATTTTCATTGTCAAGTGGCCGTTAAATGAATAAGTTTTGAACCAAATATGATAAGTATAATAAAAGGATCCCAAAACCTAAAAAATGATTTTTGTTGGTTTTGGGATCATTTTATTCTCCTAATCATATTATTAGTTACATTAATTTACCTGATTTATCTTTAATAACATTATATAAAAATTACGGTAGTCACTATTTATAATATCCTCAACAAATAAAAATATCCAATTAAAATTTATTAGTCCCACTGATTACAAATATAAAATCCATTATACATAATTCAGAACACATAATTGGTATAAATTACTTTAAAATTAATTCTTTTCGTTAAAAAAATTGGGGTTTGAAGATGTAAAAACATATCATATGATTTTCATGTGTATATGGACAATTTAAATGTGAACATAATTACAATGAAAAAAATCTGATTAAATTATAAAAAACTAATTTAATAACACATTAAAAAAAATTATAAATATAATCTTACTATATAAATAAATTATATGAAAGTCATTTTTGAATTAAAATGTAATATTTTTCACTATTCATTAAAATATGACATCCATCATAAAAAACAAAAATTAATTCCAAGGTAAATTTTTAGGTCCCAATATAAAATAAGATGTTTAATGATTGATACAGTTTATATAACTATTTTAAACCCCCAATTTCAAATTGGTGTGCCATCAAAAGAAAACAAAACTACATTGTTTGACAAATACATAATTAATCAGAAAAACATGTTTATTATTATATCATGTTCTCAAAATACAATATATGAATGTTAATGTTTTAAAATTAAATTTTTTAAATACTATTCATAACAACTAGTCTATATCCAATTAAATAATAATATTTTAATAATATATAATTATTTAGTGAAACTCAGTATTGCATACAACACAAGTGATCGAGGAAGCTCACTCTAATGCGTAACACAAACCAAGTCGATGTTCAGTCTAGTGCAAGATTACTTTGGGGTTGTTTATATTAGAATTCAAAAATCGTTATTTTATAATTTGATAAAAATATATAATCAATGTTGTGTGAAATTAATTCTATCAAAAGAACATTATATTGTGTGTAACAGAAGCTAAAAATAGTGTTTTGTATACATTAATCTAATATGGGGTTGTGTATATATAAGGACTTAGCCTTAAAACATTGCATAATATTGAATTAAATGAATAATTCACTTTTATGGTCTTTTCAGGATGAGTGTTTAAGACAATTAGGCCATAACTATTATATAACAACTTCAATTTTACTTTTAGACACTACTACTCAGTATCTATTTTTTTTAATAATAAATACTCTTAAAAAGATACATGTCTAGTTCCGTGTTTTTGACAACATGAATTTTCCTTGATCACATATTTGACCCTAAAAATATTTTTGTCATGTATATAACATTTAAAAAAATGGTATGAACCAAAAAATATCAGTAAGGGTTATAAAATAAGGAAGGAAAAAATAATCCCATCAATAAATAAAAATCAATTAAACCGTACTTTTCAATCATAACATACCATATGAAATCATAAGATTTATGAATAACACATACAAATCATCTATCATAAATGTTACTTTTGATATCCATATCAATGATACATTGTATCTATCAAAGCTATGTAGGTTGTTACACTTTGACTACCCATCAAAATATATTCCTTAAATCTCTTAGGAGAAACTTGACGTTTACCTCCATCACGATACCCAATGCATTGGAAAGCTATCTCAGGATCACCCCCTGTGGATTATCACAGAACCACCCATATACGTAATCAATTTTCAAAAACCATCACATATTCATAACACATAAAACAAGAATTATGTAAATATAACATTTCCACATTTCAATTCAAAATATATCATTTCAATATATTGACATAATCAAGGCTTTATCAAATGGTTTTCACAACCATTTAAAATATTAAATAAATAAATATTTGAATAAATGTTTCCAATAATACTTTGATTATTATTATAATTATAAAAATTAAATTTCCTTATAAATAAATAATCAAAAACAATTTTAAAACATGAAATTAAAGGTAATTCTTTAGAATAATAAATCTTGAAAACATTTAAAATGATATTTTAGTTAAAGAGTTTTAAACAAAATCAGAGACTCTTAAATATAAATAATTGCAGAATAAAATTTAATCGGAACATTATAATATCTCGAGAATAGTGGGATTCATGATATAATATGGAAAAGGACAGTATACACTCTATATAATAGTGAATTTCTGCATAACAACAATGAAGTCCCATTGGAAATGTAAATTGAGATGAAATCCCTTATAAAGACTGTATCCTTTAATTAAGGATAAATGAATTACATAATTATGTGTGAAAAATATAAATACAACCATCCTAAGTGGATATTAAGTTTAAAAAAGTCATAGTTCATTCACACATATTCATAGGAGGACATATTATAGAAGTCCAAGATTAACCCAAAGAATTGAAATTATGACAAGAAGTTCCCTTACAAAAATTTGAAAACCTACCGGCGTCACATTAAAATTTAGAAAATGATTTAATGAGATAAAAATGGTATCTCATCACTTGGACATAAAATTTACATAAAAATGATATAATAAAACATATCCTTACATAATAAGAAGAAAATTAAAATACATAACAAAAAGAAGTCTTTTAAAAAGAGGAGGGTGAATGTTTCCCTAACAGATTGGGTAACATACGAAAGATATAACACATGAAAGTAATATAATTTAATGAATATGTAAAACCAAAAAAATAATATTATATTACACAATTAATACAATCATGGATAGTACATACGCCGCACAAATGGAAATAGTGGAAAATATAGCATGAATCTTATGGGAATAAAAAGTGAGATGAAAAACCCTTACTTCATAGTAATCTATCGAGTTGTATGAACGAAAGTTAATAACCACCAAATGAATCATAGAATAACATTAATATAAAAATAATCATAAAAATATATATCCAATTTAAGTACACAATATACCACATGCAAAAAATAAGTGGTGAACAATGGAATTATCATAGAATTAAAAATGAGATAAGAAAATCCCTTAGCTCATGTCTGACATGACTCATTTCTTCCTTGTTAGTCTTTAATAATAAACTAAAGTTAATTTACACGTGATTAAGAAATATTTTCATGTTTATTATATTTTTTATATAACTTATTACCTTGTTATAAACATTATGATGTCATTTATGATAATAATGGTCATTTGGTCTATATTTGGTACTTGAGTCAAAAAATGAACACCTTATAATTACATTTTGTCCATGTGGTCAATATTCCATTATCACAAAAATGATATTAATAATTTATATATAATATAATTTATATATATCCATTATATATTGTGTTTATAATAGTACATATCAATTTGGAGATAAGATATGAAATGCACCGTTCATGGGGACGTTATGTCGTATGTATGCAAGTATACTACTTACTTTTCTATTTCATATTTTAATGGGATTAAAACATAATGATACATAGTTATATTATAATTCCTATATAATATCATATATAATGTCATTAACTCTATCATTTATAAATCCTACATATGGCATTAACGAGTCATATCACTTTTAGGGGGCGGTAGTCCGCACTTCCTCAAATGAAATAATCGTGTTTACCCATTACAGAAACCAAACTGGTAGGCTATAAATGTAAAATACAAAATCATAAATAAAATATAAAAATAATAAATATATCATATATAAATAAAGTTCCATATTAATGTCGACCGTGAGAGGCGATTGGAGATAATCGAACAATCATCATTTCATGAGGCGTTAGTTTTCCATCATCATAAAGAGTATGTTCTTCAAACATTAGATGAAGGTGTTTGTAAATGAAGTTACAATCGATCACAGAACATCATCATAGTATATTAATGATACTTGTGTTGTTATAAATAGAACGAAATAAACAGATTTTAGGGGTTGGAGAATTAAAATAAATGAAAATAATTTAAGAGGAACTGATACCTTTAATTTTCTTAAATTCCTTTGGTTTGAACCAAATGGAATTCTTGAAGTACCTTTTGTATATGTTTAGGATTCTAGGATAAGGATAGTTATGTTTAGATATTAATTATTAGAGGATGGTTGAGCCAAAATTCTTCAGATGTGTGAGGAATTGGTTAGAAGTGGTGTCCTTTTATAAGGGGGAGAAGGGGTTCTTTAGGAAAGTGTTAAAATAGTAGTTTATTATATAATTATATTCAGTTTCTAAAGATCCCAAACTAATTAATGTTGAATATAAGAGTACTCATGGTCAAAATAAAATCATCCAATAAAAATTGGGTAGATTTGGATGTAATTTCAATATTTATAATCTTATTTATTTGAATTATTTATGAATGTGGTATATACTGCATCATTATTTTGTCATAAATAATTTAATTTATTTGTTGTCTAAAAATTATAAAAATATACCATGATGTAGGAAATCCTTTTTTTATTTCTAATGAATATTTTTAGTCTTAATAATAAATGATATATCTCCATGTAAAAATTAATTTACTCAAATAAAGTTGTTTGTATCATTTTTGCCGTTACATTAAATTAATTAATGAAAAGTGTCATTATCACTCTTAAGTGGCACCATGGGGGCCCAAAATTGACCCCAAGAAGCCCACAGTCGGCCATGAATCATCCAATAATGTTAGGACATGTGTTAAGATAATTTTTTATTATTAGGATTTTTGTTTTACCTTGATTTACCATATTTACCATTAACGACGGTAACTAAAAGTCAAACGTTACTATTCACCTAAAATTATTTTCATCTTATTGAACCAAATTTTACATAATAATAAAAAACATGTATGTTGGATTTTTGAAATTCAATTCATAGAAGTTGTAAAATTTTCTTTAAATGAAAAAATTCATTTTTGAACTACTACTATGTGGTTTCACTATTCATCAAATATTGAAGTTTTTCAGAAAAATACCAAAAATTAACCCTATGATAGATTTGATATTCCAAAAGAAAAAATGATTTCTATTTTAATCAATTAAAAACATATAATTTTCATGAATTAAGTTAAAATTAATTCCTTTTGTCAATACAAATCACGTGTTTTTAAGAAATGATAACTATCAAAAGATTGACACTTATTTATGTCCAATTTCAAAATGAAATAATTTCAAATGACTAAAATTAGATTAAATGGTAAAGAAATATTATAATCACAGTTTAAAACCAAATAAAATGATAATATAACTTTATAAATAAATTATATTAAAAGGCACTTTTGAATTAAAATAGAGTATTTTTCACTATTAATTAAAAGATGAACTTTATCATAAAAATAACAAAAATTTACCCAAAGTAAAATTTGATGTCCCGAATATAAAAAAGAAGTTTTTTGTCAAATAAAAAATATAAAAATGGAAAAAACTAAATTCAATGAGGTTTCTCTATCAAAAAACTATAAATCGGCCTTTTAGTGAATATTAGAGTATTCGGGATTAAAATAAGATTTATTAATATTTTAAGCCCCTAAATTTCATTGGATATTCGTAAAAAGTTTTAAAAAACATATATAATCATATTTCAATTAGTTCTGTTCATTCCCACCTATTCATCATCTAGGAAATAACTACCATTTTAAATAATAATATTATATTATTAGTGTGCAACGTATGATTTCAAAGAAACTCGTTTCATATCAGGTACACCATCGAACATAAAATCACCATTTTTGTAAAATTAATATTTAATTAAAAAATATTAATAAATTAAAAAATGTGTCTTATTCCTTATTTATATTGGATTTTTCATCCTTCCCCCTTTTAGAAATTGCATCCTCTAAATTTTAAAACGAGTCTTGGAAACTTGATTAAAAGTCCCACATCAGAAATGAGTGAGTAAAAACTGTCACTTTAAAAGAAAGAAAGAGAAGTACAAAGGTCATCCGAGATAACCCATACTATGATTCCATATAAGAAAAAATGGATATGGATCAATGAAAAAATGGTTATGATCTGATGTATTGTGATTGAAACCATGATTAGGAGAATGTTAACCACCAGAAAATCACAAACTTATGATGTGTTAAATGGTCTTTGATTACATAGTAAGAAATGTAAACCAACAATGTTTTTGTTTTCAATTCATTTTCATAGTTTTGATTAATTCATTTAATGTATTGAATATGAACATAAGAAATATACTTATCTTCAATTAGTGTTTCATTATTCAGTAATTTTCTAACAAAAAATATTCCTCTCTGCAAGAAGTGAGCATTCAAAAATATTTGGTCGCATAAAAATCACATGAATCATATTATAGAGAATCACATAATCCAAAAAAGAATAACTATGAATTTCCCTTGTGTTTAGATATCAACTAAATCCAAAATGGTTAGTTAGAGATCATATAATACCCAAAAAGGACATTATTTTACAAGAAGAAAAACAACTCATAATCTCAAAAAAATTTCAAACAAAACCCAATGATCAAAAAATCCCATTCAATAAACAATTAACACTATAATTATTCAAAACTAATCCAAAATGATATTGTAACCCAAATATCATAAGGATTTAATTACATAGACATCCATGATACAACATAATATTTATATCCAAATAACAACTGTTACTCATAAAGTCGCATATTGAAATGTAATTAACATAATAAATTATTTTTCCTGATAGGTTAATCATTTACATAATAAAAATCAATTCATCATATGTCCATAATAAAAAATAGAATCTTCCAAAATAAAATTTCAACCATTATTTCAGAATTGAAATCTCAATGACCCTTATCTTCCATAGGAATATAGTTTTTCCTCAAAAGAGAGAACATCTTCCTCAACTACCTTTATCACATAATAACTGAATATTTTGACTAAACTATGTATATCTATTTGATAAAATATAAGTTCCAAAAATCAATTGATTCTTGTTTCATAAAATCATTAAACTAAAATAATAATTCATACTAACTAGGGACGTCATGAAGGCTAATGGTAGGAAATGCGCCACTGTCACACTTCTGTTGTTGGTTCCATTCGTGTAACATTTCCAGATTTAATGGGTAGTCACCCATCCTACATGTGGTCCTTTTTATAAAACTCAAAAATAACCTTATCATGGTTTAACCTCAATGGTGAACTTATACAGCTCATTTTCAAAAAAATTCATTATAATCTCAATATCTTAATTCTTGAATTCTTATTTCACCACCGTAATATAAAATAAAACGATCCCCAAAATGGAGAACATCATACCCTGATCATTGTGTCTATTTGGTTTAATCAACATCTTTTTTGCATAGGTAGAAGGTCTATGCATTTAAATAATAATTTAGAGATCCTTCCAAATCATTTACTTCCTCCATCCGAATACACCATGTACAACAGAAGTCATATGGGTGTTCACAAAAAACAGTTTCGAAAAATAATCATGTATGACATATAATTTCAAAACATCTAATAAAACATGGTTTCTATAAAACAGTTGGACCAAATTTGAGTTGAAACATTCATTTAACAATACTTTTAAAATATCATATGTATGTGCTGAGAGAATATATTATAAAAGAAAATATAAATAGGTTGTACAAAGGTCTCCTTCTTTAGAACATTCTTTAAAATCATAATATTCATTAAAATCATGAGAAATAGTAAAATATTAGTAGATTCCTTGAAACTATTTACCTTTCCTGAAATATGAAAATATTGTGAAAATATGATTTGCTTAAATACAACCCATGATCCATGATGATAACGACATATATTGGAGGTGTTTGATATCTCAAACAACTGCTTGTTAGTGAGTTGTATTCTAGAGAAAGTTTCATAATCATCCAAAAATGACTTTGTAATAATTATTGCAAGCTAGTCATCAGGAAGAGATAGGATTGTCATTTGAGATCCTCTTCCTTCCATTTGTAACTGACATTCCTTGATGTTAAAAAGTGATAAAACACGTATTTAACTAAAATAATAGACCTAGGCACTAATCATGTGTTCAATGAAAACTCTTCATCCAAAAAGTTGTCTAAACCAACCATTGATACCAACTATAAGGACCCGACCTTAAAACATTACATAATATTGAATTAAATAAATAATTAAATTGAGGATCTTTTTTGGTGTAGAGTTTTTGAAAATTATCACATAACTACTACATAACAACATGAATATTACCTTTAGACACTACTACTCAGTATCCATTTTTTCAAAAAATAAAAACTCTTGAAAAGAAACTTGTCTAGATCCTTGTTTTAGAGAGCATGACTTTTCCATGATCCCATCCATGACCCTATTCATGTTTTTTTCCAATGTAAAACATTTCAAAAACATATAATGAGAATAAAAAACTCAGTAAGGGTTATAATATAAGGAAGGAAATCATTATCCCATCAATAAATAAAAATCAATGAAACCATACTTTTTAATCATAACATACCTTAAGAAATTATATGATTAATGAATAACACACAAATCATCAATAATAAATGTTTCATAAGGAATCCATATCAAACATACATTGTATATATCACAAAGACTTAGGGAGATACACTTGGAATACCCATCATAGTATATTACATAAATCTCTTAGGAGAAACATCACGTTTACCTCCATCTCATTACCCAATGCATTGGAGAGCTATCTCAGCCTCACCCGCTATAGGTTTATCACAGAACCACCAATATATGTAAAAAATGTTCAATAACCAAGAAAATAGTCATAACACATAAACCAAGAATAACGTAAAGATAACATTTCCACATTTCAATTCACAATATATCATTTCAAGATATTGACATAATTAGGGAGTTATCCAACCATTTTCAAAACCATTTAAAATATTTATTAAAGAAAATTTTGAATCATAGTGTCACATACCACTTTGATGATTTTAATAATTTTAAAACCTTAATGTCTATATAAATAAATAATTGAAACCATTTTTAAAATATGGACATTAAAGATATTTATTTAGTATAATAAATATTTAAAACATTTAAAATGATATTTTCATTCAAAAGTTTTTAACAAACAGAAAGTCTCTTGTAAAATATATTTGAGGGATAAAATTTAATCATAACACTATAATATCATGAGAATAGATGTATTAAGGATATAATATTGAAATGTATAGTATATACACCATATAAGAGTGAATTGGTGCATAACAACAATGATGTCCCAATAGAAATGTAAATTGAGATGAAATCCCTTATAAATATGGTATCCATAAATTAAGGATAAAGCAAATACATAATTATGTGTGAAAAATATAAATACACCCAATATGAGTAGATATTATGTTTAAAATAATAAGTGTTCATTCACACATATTGATAGGACGACATATTCAATAAGTACATGTTTAACCCAAAGAATTGAAATTGGTTTAAGAAGTTCCCTTGCAAAAATTCGACAGCCTAACGACGTCACATTAAAAATAAGAAAATGATTTTATGAGATAAAAAGGGTATCTCATCACATCGACATGAAATTTACCCCAATAAGGTTATATAATAACATATCCCAACATAATATTATGTAAATTAAAAGACATAACCAAAATAATTCTTTTAAAAAGAAGAGGGGGAAAGGATCCCATACAGATTGGGTAACATACCAAAGATACACCACATGAAATAAGTATCCTTCAATGAATATGTAAATAATCAAATATTATAGTATATTACACAATTAATACAATTAATGACATTAAATATTCCATAAAAAGAAAATAGTTTCCAATATAGCATGAATCTCAAAAGAATAAAATGTTAGATGAAAAACCCTTACATTGTTGTAATCAATTGAGTCATTTGAAAAAAAGTTTATAACAACCAATTGAATCATAAAACACCATTAATATATATATAATCATGATTATATATTTCAAATGGAAGTACTTAGTAATCCAAATGCAATAAATAAGTGTTGGACAATGTAAATATCATAGAATTAAAGGTGAGATAAGAATATGCCTTACCTCATGTCTGACATGACTTGTTTGTTCCTTGTTCATACTAAATAATAAACTAAATATATTTTAGAATTTCAGAAGAAAAATTTTCATGTTTTTTATCCTTTTCATGTAACTTATTACAATGTTATAAACATTATGAAATCCTTTAAGTTAATAATGGTCGTTTGGTAGATATTTGGTACATGAGTGAATAATGAACACCTTATAATAACAAGTTGTCCATGTGGTCAATAGTACATTATCTACAGAATGATATTAAGGATTTAGATATCATATAAATCATATATACCTATTATATATATGTGTTTATAATAGTACATAACATTTTGTAAGAAGAAATGAAATGCCTCGTTCATGGAGATAGTAAGCCGTAAGTATTCACAAAGGATACTTTCATTTCAATTTCTCATTTCAATGGAATTATAAAATAATTATAAATAGGTATATTATAATTCCTGTATAATATAATACCTAATATCATTAACTCTATCCTTTATTCATCACACTTATTGGATTAACGATTCATATTACTTTGAGGGGGGCAGTAGTCTGCACTTCCACAAATGAAGTTATCACATTTACCCATTACAGAAACCATATATTTAGGATATTATTGTGAAATATAGTAGCATAAAGAAAATATAAAAATAATATATATATCATATGTAAATACATTTCCATCTAAATGGCCACCATGAGAGGCGGTAGGAGATAATCGAACAATCTTGGTTTCATGAGGCGTTAGTTTTACAACCACAGAAACAGTATGTTCTTCACCCATTAGATAGAGGTGTGTGTATGTGTAATTAAAATACTTCTCATAAAAAATAATTGTATATTTAGGATACAAGATATTTTAAAAAAAAGGAATAAAAATTGTTTAGGTGTTGGAGAGGTAAAATAAAAGAAAAAAAGTTTAGAGGAACCGTTTGGTTTAATTTGGGTAACTTCCTTTGGTTTGAACCAATAGGACTTCTTGAAGATCCTTATTCCTAAGGTAATGCTTCTATGTGGAGGATATGGATGTAGGGAGATTAATTGGGTAGATTTTTTATGAGAAAAAATTCTTTGAGATGTGTGATGAATTTGTTAGAAGTGGTGTCCTTTTATATGGGGTAGGAGGGGCTCTTTTGGAACGTGTGAAAAATATTGTATTATTATATAATTATATTCGGTTTTTAAATATTCAAATCTAAATAAAGCACAATATATGATAAATAATGGTATAAATAAAATCATTCAGTAAGTATTGGATAGTTTTTGAAGATATTTTAATATTTATAATCTTATTTATTTCAATTATTTATTAATGAGGTATATATTGCATCATTATTGTGTCATAAAATATTTGTTTTATGTGTCGTACAAAAATTATAGAGAAATACCATTATGTTGGAAATATTTTTATCTTTCCAATGAATATTTATAGTTTAAACGATAACTTATATAACCCCATGTAAAAATTAATTTACTTATATATATTTGTTTGTTTCATTTTTTCCTTTACATTAAATTAATTAATCTAAAGTGTTATTATTACACATAAGTAGCTCCATGGAATCCCAAAATCGACCCAAAGATTCCCATTTTTGGCCATGTTTCATACAATAAGGTTAGAAAAAATGTTATGTTAAATTTTTATTATTAAGATCTTCTATTTACCTTGAGTTACACTATTTATCTTTAACCGCGGTAAATAAAAGTCAAAAGTTAGAATTCACCAAAAAAATATTTTCATTTTATTGAACCACATTTTACATAATAATAAAAACCATGTATGTCTTATTTTTTAAATTCAATTCACAGAAGATTTAAAATTTTATTTAAATGAAAAATTCATTTTTTAACAAATATTACTGGGCTTCACTATTCTTCTAAAATTGATGTTTTTCAGAAAAATACTAAAAACTCAGACAATGAAAAATTTGACATGCTGAATTAAAATTTGATATATATTTTAAAAAATTAAAAAAAATAAGTTTCATTAATTAATTTTAAATTAATTCCCATTGTCAAAACAAATAGCTTGTTTTTAAATAAAATAACTATCAAAAGATCGACACTTGTTTATATCCAATTTCAACATTAAATAATTTAAAATGACCATCATTAGATTAAATAGTAAAAATATATTCTAATTAAACATTAAATTGAATTAAAAAGATAATCTATCCATATAAATAATTTATATTAAAAGGCACTTTTTAATTAAAATAAAGTATTTTTCAATATTCATTAACAAAATGAACTTTATCAGAATAATACAAAATATTTACCCAAAGTAAATTTTAGTGTCACGAATCTAAAGAATAAATTTATTTTGTCAAATAGTACAAATAAAAATGACCAAAATGAGATTTATTGAGGGTTCTCCATCAAAAGGTGGTAAATCGACCTTTTAATAGATATTAGAGTATTAATGCTTAAAATTATATTCATTCATATTTTAAGCCCTTAACATTTATTACATAATTGTGAAAACATATAACAAAAATATATAATCATATTTCATTTATTTTTATTCATTCCATCCAATACAATGGAAAGTAATTAATTATAATTTAAAATAATAAAATTATTGAATTAGTGTGGAATGAAAGATTTCAAAGAAACCTGTTGTTGTGTATCAGGTATGACATCAATCATAGTGTCCCCTTTAATGTAAAATTAATATTTATTTCACAAATATTAATAAATTTGAAGAGTTTATTATTCCTTATATATTTGGGATGTTACAGTATAGATCAATCTAATCATGGTCTAGCATACAACACAATACATAAATGAAAAAAGAGAGTCTATATCGTAATATCAGGTGGGGTTACTATAATCCGTTACACAATATCATGAGAAACAATGTTTTATTAAATTCATTAAATGGATATATAATTCTAGGAACACCAATTACATAAACTAAAATCATAAATATGAATTCCAAATGTGTAAAATAAACAATACAGAAATCATATTCATGATCATACTAATGGGACTTAGGGGGGTTTTATAATTTTGATTGATGGAATAAATAAAACATAGTCATATGGATTCCCTTAAGTTGAAGGAATTAAGTAATTTTCATCTCTATATAAGAAAGTGAAAATTTTCATAACCACAAAGTTAAAATATATATATTACATGGGATGTATCTAGTGTAATAAAAAATGAAAAGTTACGACATGGGTGGAGCCATATAAAATAAAGATAAATTTTATAGAAGGAAATCAATTATTATTTTTTATGAAACCAGAATTGATCAACGTGAAATTTCCATAAAATTAATTTATTTATAATCTATTCATGGTTAAAAAAATAAATGATGTGAATTTTTTGGACTGGAGAAAATAAATAAGAATGTTCTTTCAAACCAGGTTTAATAAAAATTAATAATTTTAAAGGGATCTAAAAACATGTATAACACTAATATTTTAAATTATTTATATAAATTTAAATTTTAATGGACATAGATGAAAAATATAATTAGTAATGGATATAAATATTTAATAAAATATTGAAAAATAATAATAATTTGCTACCAGATGGTTAGGGAGGAGGTACCAATGATCTCTTAAATAATGATAGAATGAACTCTGAAAATTTATTTAACATCATGTACCATCAAATTAAGTCTCATTTAATTATTCCAAGGAACCTTCTCAATATATAATTATTTTCATAATGCCTATTTATCATCATTATTATCTAATTAATTACACTTTTTAATTTATGTTGGTTATGTGATGGTCTTGTATTTATCAGAATCATTCATGATATTTTGATCAATGTAAATGTATTATAAATGGATTCAAAATATATAGATCATAAAATTTATGTGGTATTTATGGGGTTATATGTATGAGAATTGTTTATCTAAATATGTAAATTAACTACCTTTCAATATTCTCCTCTATGTTCACATTTCATTAATATATTTTTTCAACCTTGGAATTTGGGGGAGGGATTCCCACAAAGGGATGTTTATATGAACCAGGTATAATATCTACAATTTCTAATATAATAATTTTTCTTCAACAATTATGATATAGTATTTAGTCTGTTGGAACCAAGGATTCTCTTTTCCAAAAATTATGTATAGTTTTTTTTTAATCCACATAGGGAAGGTCGTAGAGTTTTAAAATAAAGGGATCTTATAGTTTAGGAAGGCAATATTATTGAATTAGGAAATTTTTTGTAGTGTTTTCAATATTTTTGGGGTCAAAAATTTGGAGAATATATTTCTTTGTGAAAAGTTATTCTTCTTGGAGGCATTATGAATATATAAAAAATTAATTACTTTCACAAATATGGGAATCACATATTTTCCTTTATTATGGTTAAAATAATATTTCCAATGATCGACACGACATCGATGAGCATCATGAAAGATGGATAATTGGAGAATCGACAATGGGGTAGCTACACGAATTCATATTTGAAAGATTATAAAAAATTTTAAGAGGTGGTGGAGCATAGTGAATGGTTGAGCCTATAAATATGAGGCTACCCCCAATTTATTCCAATGATTCTTTCAAGGAATATCTGGAATAGCTCTAATTCTACAATGCTAAGGGAGCTCCGTGAAACTATAATTCCTTGTGATCTTCAGCCTCACTAAAAGAATTTTTGAGTGTTAATTGATTCCAATATGGTTTATTAGTTATTTCTTCCCAATGAAAAGGTATTTCAAATAGACAAGGTGAGCTTCATGAAGGTTTTTTGTTCCATTTTAGTAAGTGACCATTTCTAATGTAGTTTGTTCTACGAAGTATATGTGCTTCAGAAATGTAGTGAGCTTCATGAAAGGAAGTATTGAACATCAGGTTTATGTGGGAAGGACATTCAAATAAAATCAACATAGGTATTTGGTGTAAGTAGAGTAACTTTCTATGTGAAGGAAAAATACTTTAATGCCAATCCATTAAATCTGTCTTCAAGTATGTAAAATAAGTTATATTTCTCAATAAGAAATGAGTTAGGGGAGTCCACAGATGCATTTTGAGGGATGTAGTGTGGTATCTCTAAAATCATTTATAGGAAGTGTGTGTATAATAGAGTGAATATTTCAAAACTTATTTATTCAATAAGTTATGAAGATTACTAGATTTTGGTAAGACCAACACACTATCGGTGTAAGATCCTTGGAATATATCGTAATGGTGAACCATGAAAAACTCACGTGTTGTCTTTCTAAATGTGAATGTTTGATTACTGAACAATTCCATTATATTGGTTTAACAAGTTCTTACTAACATGGGAACAAGATCCCTAATATTAAATTAAAATGATTACACCTCGATTTACCCTTTCCCTCTTAGGGTGATACAAGTTCCTACATAGTCCAATGTAGGTGAGGGTATTTGGGGATGATTTGAGTCTAATTTCATGGGATTACATTTTAATTTCACTATAGAGTGTGTCTATATAAGTTATTCAGACCCATTTTCATGGAAACATTCATTTGGTTCAGTGGGATATCCATTTCTAGATTTCAATATAGATATTTATTCTTTGAATCTTCCCATATTCGTTTCATCCATTAATGAAATATTACTGAAATTTACATTGGGTTTAGTAATTTATTGGTTAGGAGTTATACATAATACATGATTTTTCATGTCATTCATGACCACCATAACTTGGTACTAATTTCCTTGAAGAACCTCAATTGTTAGTCAATGAGTTTTTAGGGTTTTTTATATACAATATGAGGCCATGTAACATGCTTCAAC
Source organism: Viscum album (assembly GCA_963277665.1). Classification (NCBI taxonomy): domain Eukaryota; kingdom Viridiplantae; phylum Streptophyta; class Magnoliopsida; order Santalales; family Viscaceae; genus Viscum; species Viscum album. The sequence goes on along the minus strand of OY728155.1, from coordinate 1,442,346,823 downwards.
TGATCCTTCATGGCAGGTTCTTGATTCTTCTTTTGTTAGTTGCTTGTAGAGGTACAAGCATAACCTCTTTGAAAGGGAGGTGTAAGAATTATATATGAACGATTTTTTGAAATTTTTCTATATGATTTTTTCTCCCTCATAACCAAATTGAGTATTAGAATCCTCCATAAAACCTTGATTTTATTTTGGATTCAACTTGTAATTTGTATGTCAAAAGGATACAACACATTTATTCCATGGAACATGAGTTCATCTATCATTGTAGTTGTCCTTAGAGTGGGAATGATGGTAAACGTGAGGGGGTGTTCATGGTTATTTCCCCATATCCTTGTATACATATACATGTCACAATATTTACATTATTTTATCCATTAATTTTTACCATAAATGATAAATAAATTTCATTACAACATGTAATCTACTTGTCATGTTTCATGTACTGAATTATATAAATTTTTTATAGATATCCTCAATAATAACTATAAATCCATTAGGGGAGTTTATCTATTAATTATTCTATATTTAATGTATCCTGAATATTTTTATAACATTCCAACAACCCTTGGTAAAATATTTCCAATAAGTAATAATCTTTGAAATGCTGAAGTGGGAGTGATGTTATACAACCAATTGACTCTCTACCAGAACTCATAAAGACTTTCACCGCATTCTTGATTGATCCCATATATATAAATCAATATTTGAGTAATATTTGGGGTAAGGAAGTACTCTTATAGGAACACCCTCTATAGCCTATATTTTTGGGATATTTTACAAATAAATAATATATTTTTTATCATAAAATATATGCAACAACGATCATAAATAGACAATAGTATATTATTATTTAAATAATACAAGTATACTATTACAATTTAATTATTTTGAATGAATATTATTAATTAATTTATAAAATACATTATTGTACATTCTCATTTCTAACGAATTTGTTATAAGTAATAACTCATACTTTGAGTGAAGTCATTTCTTTCATCAAATAATCATTCTTGAGAATTGATTTTTAATTGTTATTTGAGAAAAATATAATTAATTTATATTAATTTAAGAATATTTATTATATTAAACTAACTACATTTTTTAAACTATGTTATTGAAATTGTCATATGGTAAATTTTTGATACTTTTCCCAACGGATAGACTTTTCAATGTACAGTGTAAAATATTGTTTTTCATTGATAATCTTATTTTGAAATAATTTTTTTGAAAATAATATTATATTATTGAATAGTTATAAAATATAATTTGTTTTATATTTTTATTACAATTAAAATATAGGGGTTTTAAATGGATTTTATATTCAAATATAGTATAAAGAATATTTGTTTTTAAAAAGGGCATGTTTCTGAAAAAACTAATTTTCATTTTTTTATGATTTTATATTCTATAATGTTTTTCCAAATTTATTTTTTGAATTTAAAATAATTTATTCCTTGTTTTTAATTATGTGGTCCATATTTAATAAATATATCTCTATTATTCTTATCCAATAAAAATTGTAATCTTAGTAATTTTTGCTACCATAAAAAGGGTAAATATGATAATTTTAGATAAAAATAAATAAATATGGACTCTAAAATAACAATACCAATTGATTAAATATTATTAATAAAATAATATCTCAACCAAAATCTTCAATGGGACTAATTTATTTATATTTTACTATTTTATCAAAACAATTTCAATCATGTCATGATCTTATTTTTAATAAGTGAAATATTTTTAACCTGGGAATCTCTAGAAGTCACATTTTACTATAAAAAAAATTCAATTTATAATATTCACATAATCAGGTTAATTTAATTTTAATTTGAGTAAAGAAGTAATTAAATTAAATTCCTGAAAAAAATTATGCAATAATTATACTATTATTCAAAAATGTAGTAAATGATATCAAAAATATTAAAATAAATATAATTTTGGATAATTAAGTTATTAAATTAATTTTATATTTTCTGTTTACATTTTATTGATATAATTAAATAAGTATATTTATTTATTATTTTAATTGTGATGTTATAAAATTCAATGTAACCAATTTCTATAAAAATTGACATTATGGATATTTTACAGAAACATTTATTTTATTAAATGATATAAAATTCATAAATTATAAAAATTATCCAAGTGATTATAAGAGGATTTTAAATATTCTACATGATCCATTAGTGCAACTTTTATTAATTTTTATAAATAAAATTTATCCTTTAACGGTAAAAGAACCAATGTTGTCATGGTAATAGTTATGGGGTTAAAAAATGGTCAATACTAAATGATAATGGTAAGAATGTTACCTAAAACTGTCAAAATATTTTGATTCAATAATTTTGAATCATATTAAAAATATATTTTTAAAATCTCAATTTTGATCATTTTTCAAATAAACATTATTGCAGATTAATTTAATATTTTTTGAAATTCAAATAGATCCACTCACCTCTAAAAAAAGGGTGCATCATCATATAATTTATTTACTCTTATAAACCATTTTTATTTTACTAATAACTAAAAAAATCATCTTAGAATAACCACACCCATTTTGGAGTTCATGGTTTATGAATAACTCAATCCTTATTGGTATTAAAGAGTTAATCCATGCAGGGTTTCTAAAGAATATTTGTCATTTCTATCCAATTTTTTCTTATTTATTTATTATGTACACCCCTTGAAATATTATACAAACATTATAAAATAATAACAATAGTATCATAAATATACTGAGATGTTATTATTTTTAATTCATATCCAATAATTATCTTCACTCCCACCAAATGGGAAACCAAGATTTTATTTGTGGGTACGGCGGACTACCACCTCACCAAACGATGTAATATGATTTCTATCACCATATCTCATGGATGAATTATAATTATAGAATTAATACATATATATATATATGAAATACATAAAATATTTATCTATATGAGAATATAATATATCATATAACCTCTTAAAATTTCATGCACTAGAAAATGGTAACATCGTTCATTCGTACATTTGAACTATCACTTCCACGAAAAGATGTGCTTCATTTATAATCAACACATAACTTGAATGTTATATATAAGTATATATGTAAAATAATATTTAATATATGAAAATGAAATGAAATTTAAAATGGTAGCTTATTTCATTCCATAACGATCCTTGAAAAATATAAATGTTACTCTTGCATAGCTTGGGCCAACTGTCTCGATGAATTAAAAAAAGTTCAGTTTTCATAATCATATTAAATGGTTGGATTTAAAGGTATAATTTTTATAGAAAATTTATAATTATGTAATTTTTATAATTATTTATATCGTTTATTAATGATATATTTTACTATAGTAAACATACCGATGTAATTCTGGACATATGAACCAGACATCATCATATCATCTGATATGGATTAATTTATCTTGTAGTATTATATAATGTATAAATAATTGATATAGAAGAACATTAAGCATAAAAAATGATTTTTAGAAATTATAAAATTAACTTATGTTTTTTATTCAAGAAGATAATGGTTTTGCAAGATGTTTCAAAGTCAAGGTATGGGACCCTCCTTAAAAAAAATTTCTAAAGGTTTCCCTTAAATATCTTTTCTTATTCCATACCCTTATAATTATTATAAAAAATTTATTTTAATAAATTTTTCATTATTCTTATATAATTTTTTAATTTAAATTTTTTCATTGTTTCTCATTTTAAAAAATTACTTGAATGGAATGTATTTTTTGTTTTGCAAATAATTAATTTTTTGTATTTTCTATCAAATGTATAATAGAAATGTTTTATTAACATATAAGGAATTAGTGTATTCTAATAACTTCATGTTTCTTTATTTCTTTTAATCATCAATTAAATAAATACACGGTTATTTTAAAATAAAATTTTAGCTTCTGTTGGTTCTTCATTATTTTTAAATAAGTTATTTTACGCAAGGAATATTTTTTATGGTGAAGGTATTAATGTTATATGATTATGTAATGGTTCATAGGAATTGTTAATGATGAAAGGTGGTTACTTTATAAAACCAATTTGGGTCTTCCCACTACACCCTGCCAGTGAATAGGGTATGTTGGAAGTTGACCGTGCTGGTTATTCTAAGGAGAACTACAATGGTTTCCACATGTATAATCGTGATTGTTAAGTGGGTTTTGAATAGTATATTTTTGGGGGTTATATTATGGTAGTCAAGAGGATTCAATCATAAGTCCTTATGATAATAAAATAATACCCTAAAGATAACTATATAATTTATTTACTATTTATATGTATAATTTAATGAAATTTCATGTTTTCACATGTTATGTTAATAGGATTGTGTTAAAATAAGAGTGAAAATTATATCTTTTTGAACACATTTTCATTTGTTCATCGTGTTTTCCAAGAAACCAATAAGGGTTTTATTTTCCAATTTATATCTCTTTCTAATTTCCTCATAAATTTTTTTTAAGAAAAAGTGTTATTTCATGGGTAAGAAAATGTTTATTTTGAGCTGAGGATTATTTCATGAAATTGAAAATTCATATAAGTAATAACGGAATACCAGTATATATCATTCTTTTATTTCCCTAATTGATCTTTTTGTTTTCATTACATGTGTTAAAAAAAATCATAAATTTTAATGATGGTTAAAAAAAAATATAAAATAATTTATAATTTATTAATGCTTTATTATAAAAGAAAACAATGTTTTACTTAAAAAAGATTCATGGTGAAAAAATGGATAATCAGTTTAAGTGTCCACTTGTATTGTATGGGTTTTCTAATGTCAAATATTTGACATAATTGTCAAATACTCTAAACCAAAGAGATATATTAGAATATAATAATGTAAATTCTAGTGAACTGTTTATAGAATATATAATTCTCAAAGTTATGTCATTATAGTTGGTATCGGATAATGGATTATAAAAATTTATAGATTATTAATTTTGGTGAGACATAGATTAAGATTCTGCCTATATTTATTTAGTAAATTTTCTGTTTTATTATATTCTTAAATCGGGGTAAAATAGTTACAAATATTTGGAGTATTATGTCAAACTATTTATCTCTCTCCTCCGGATGACATGGTTGCAAAAATTATTGAAAAGTAATGTTCTTATGATTTTGAATCCTATTCTAACATACAAATTTCCTACAGTTCATTCTATGAAATATCAAACACCTCCTCTATTGGGTTATACCCCCGTGATTTATGGGTTTTAAATCATAAATTAACATTCCAATTTTAATCTATATTAAAAAAAGAATGTATTATCATGATATTTTTAATTATTTTACCATATCACATGCTATTAAAGAATATTATGATTTGAATACAACACCTGAATAATAATACAATCATAAAAACTATTTATATTTAATTTCAACTCATACTATTTCAATAAATTCAAATAATATTTTGTATGGAAACATTTTCAAATGTTTAAAAAACTAAATCCAAATGTATTATGAAATTTATGTTTTATCTGATGCTTCGAATTTTTATGTCACACTTAATTATATTCCAAAAATATTTCTCTACTAAAATCCATATAATAAAAAATCTAAAAGGGTTATTTGGAAAGTAAAATAATGTTACATTGAATAAACATTATTGAATTATTGTGTCGTTTGGACCTTATATTATTGTGAAGAAATCCAATATGAAATCAGGTGGACACCCCCATTTTGGAACCTCATTATTTTATCTTGAAGTAGATTTATTTAACACATAGGGATATAAAATATCAAATATCGAGACATAATAGAATATATGAATTAAAAATATGAGGTAATTATGGGTTATTAACATTTGGGATGGAAAATTATAGGCACGAGATAACCTTGGAATATAAAAAATTATATTATGGAAAAATATATTAATGTTATATTTGATGATATTCATCATATTTATTTGAATTATAATAGAAAAAAATAGTTTTAGAAAATTGAAATCCCAGAAACCGGGTGAAATCCCATCACGTACGACAAGGAAACATGCCGTTGACCAAAATCCAAAGTCTAAAAAAGGTGAATAACATACCCATATCCTCCATGAAGTCCTGTTTATTATGAAATTTACTTTTTAGATAAATTATTTTATGGATGAAGAATATGTTGATTTCTGGAACATATGTTTTATCTTATCGAATACTATGGGATTAAAACTTCTGTAGTGATTAAGTGATTGATTTTATTTTTGAAGAAGATGAGTATAATTTAAGAAAATTTTACATGAATAATGTATAAAAATAGTATGAAATTTTATTTTAGGCTTAATGGATTACTTCTCACTCTTTGAATTAATGATTTATTGAAATTATTCTAATATAATAGATATTAAAATATTCTGGTATATATTTTTTGGTATGAGACTTCATGTTTAATTGATATTTCTTATATATGTCTTATATAATTATATATTTCTAATTTTGAGGCTTCAATCATAGTCTAGAATAATTATCTTGATTTTTAGATTTATTTTTTTGTGAATGATATAAATAAATCTTTGGGAGTTGTTATTTAATTTTTATTATTGGAAATGATTTTCGCACATTGAAGGTTTACAAATTTGTGTTAATTATCATATCATATTATAACAATTTTGGTTTTTATTAATGTTTAATTAAAGGAGGAATGTTTTGTTTATCCTTTTATGTATTTTTTGGTATTTATAAGTTGATTCTAATGATTTATGAGTGATTAATTCACACAAAATATGAATTATTTGGAGAAAAAATTGTCTTATGGTGGAAATTTATTAAATTTTGAACCAGTAATTTTAAATTATGTTACTTTATTTATCCTTTTAGTACATATGATAATGTTATTACACAAATCTAGGAAATGTATCTACAAATAGAAACATTATTTTTTACTTTTCATACATAGAAATCAATTACATTTTAACATATCATCGATTAATGGTTTTTTGGTTGTTATCTTTCTTATGAACACATTCTCTATCACTCCCTATGAGTACATAGGAATTATATTTTCACATCCATTTACATGTTTTTTACATGTAGACATATTATGTGCTATTCATGATGAACTTTTTTACTTTTCTTTATTTATTTTTAGGTGGAAGATTAATTTATAGTTTTTTAATGTGGGATTCAAACCAATTTTTTTTATATAAATCTCCATGTTTTTTATTCCAAGATAAAATTTGTGGTTTGTATTTCTAAAATGGGAAATATTATAATATCCTTATATTTTAAATGGTATGGTAATGTTTGATGAAGTATATGATAAAGAAACTAAGATTAAAAGAACAATAAAATCTTAATATTTAAATAAATCCATTATTATATAAACATTAAATATATTGGAATGAATAGTATCAATGTTATTGTTAAACATATAATGCTAATATTCATTTCTAATTATTTTTATAAATAATTACTAGAATCGTTATTATTTTAATTTCAATCATCAAATACAATTTCTTAAAAACAGTTTTTGTTACCTATTTTTTGAAATAATATTATAAATATCAATATATTTTATAAGATTTATTTTATAAAATTTATTTTTACTGAAACTATCATATTAAAATTAACATTGGTGTAAATTTGAAAATTATCTCAAAAGATTGATTTTTAAATAAATAGTGAAAAATACAGACTTTTACTAAAACTATTTTTTTCCTATCAAGTATTTACATATTAAAAAATATTCATTAGTTTTTAATTTTTTTCCTTTCATTAAAACAATCCAATTGTGGGTTTTTAATCTAATTTTACACTTGAATTTGGTAAAAACACTTTATATTTAAAAAGGATTTTTTTGGGAAATTTTTTTTTTGCTTTGTCAGTTAAATGTTAAAATAATTTATACAAATGTTTCGAAAAAATAATGAGATATGAATTTATTATTTTTAATTGTGAGGTCCAAATATTTAAATTGGTGAATTTTATTCTTCGTTAATATGAATAGTAAATTTAGTAATTTCCGTTTCCTTGGTAAAAGGAAAATTAGTTAATAGCAGTGAAAAATGAAGTGGAAGGGTTAATAAAATTACATTTAAACTTGATTAAATATTTCAAAATAATTATATATCTTCCAATATCATCGATGTGTCGTGTTTATGACCTTTATATAACTATTTTTAGTGAATTTCCAAACATGTCACGCTCTTGTTCTTAATAAGGGAAATATTTTAAACATGGAATTATTCAAAATATATGTTTAGCTATAATTACTATTTGAAGTTTGAATGATTTAACTTCATTAAGGTAATTTATTTTTAATTTATAGTGGACAAATAATTAACATAAATTCATTAAAAACATTGATGTAGAAATTAATAAATAACTATAAAATCTAACAAATCATGTTAAAAATAAAAAATAATTATTAATTGAAATAATTATTTTAATTTAATAATTTTATAGATTATCTTGAAATTTTAGGGATATTATAATGATTTTTTTTGAATTATTAGTGTTATATTAGTGTTGTTAAATTCAATTTAATGTTTTGTTCTTAAAATTGATATTATTAATATTTTATAGTAGAAAATAGATTATTAAATAATATAAAAATCATAAAAGAAATTTTGACAATAGTTTTTTATAATTATTAATATATCAACCAAGATCCATTTATTAGACTTTTGATATTTTATAGAGAACATATTTACTATTAATGAGTAAAAATAAATGTTTTCACATTTAGAGATAAAGTGGTTATATTAGGGGTAAAACATAATGATAAGGGAAAGAATGTGATGTAAAATTATACCATAATTATTTTATGAGATTATTTCAACCAATACGCATTTTATATTTTAAATAAATCACTTAATCATATTTTTAATTTAATTTTATTTTATATTAATATGATTTTTTACATTTCAAGATTTCCCATTCCATGTCATATAAAAGGGAACCACTTATTTTTATTTAATAACCATTGAAAACAATTTTGGTATAGAAAAAATAATGCATAAATGTATTTATATAACCCATTACCTCATTATATATGTCTTGTTTTTTAAATAGTACCTAACATAGTGGTCTAATGTTTTTAATCAAAGTAGGTTTTCTTAAAAATAGTTATCATTTTTATCAGATTGATGTAGTTTTATTTATTATTAAAAATCCATAAAATATTTTTAATCCATGATAAAATAATATCAATATTATAATAAATATAATTATATGTTATTATGTCTATATAGTAACCTATATTCATATTCACTTCCATAAATGGGAAACGATGATTCCATTCAAGCGTATGATGATCTTCCAACTTGCAAAATGAGGTAAATGATTCCATCACCATATTTCATGGATTCACTATAAAAATGGAAGACATGATTATATATTATATTAATGACATATTTGTAACTATTGAAATATAATATATCATCAATCTTCATAAATTTCCATGCATTGGAAAACAATAATGTCATTTGTGTGTACGTGTGAACTATCATCTACACGAAGTAATGTGACTTGATTTTCATCACCAAATCACATGGATGATGTATATGAGCATATTTTAAGAAATTATATGATATATAGGATAATATGATCATTATTGGTAGATAAAATTTTACAGTATTTCTTTCCATATTGATAGTTGAAAATGAGAATGTTACTCATGTGACTGTTTGGACTAAAATCCAAACTATTGTAACGTACTATATTTTTCATAAACAAGTTTAAAAGTTGTATAAAAATTTATAATTTATTGTTTAATTAGATAAATATTTCATTAGTTTTATTTAGGATATGAAGGATTAATTAACTCTTTTATCGTAGTCTACCAACTAAAGTCATTTTGATCTTATGAACCGAAGATCATCGAAATGTCTGACGTGAATTTAGTAGATTAATTAATAGTATATGAACTGATAATAAGTGATATAAAATGAGTAATAAACATAAAAATTATATTAATAATTTATAATGTTAATATAGTTATAATATTTCATAATATAATTATTATACAAGATGACACATATTCAAGTTATGGGAATTTCCAATATAAATTAATGGTTTCCTTTAAACTCTATTTTTTCTTCCATATTCATATGATTATTTTTTAAAACATCTTTCAGGATATTTTTTATTAGTCTTAAATATTTTTTAAATTCATTTATAACCATATTTTAATTTTTATAATTTGTTTATGGGGAACCTATTTGTCATTCTCTAAATGATGTACATTCTGACTTTTCCAGAAAAGAATAAGAGGAATGTTTTTTTAATTATATGGAATGAGTGGAATTTATATTAATCATTGTGAATTAATCTTTTTAATATTCCATTTCAATATGAAATGGTTATTTTTAGAGAAATTTTTTTCTTTCTCATGTGTACAATATTTTTTTAATAAGTTATTTTCCATGATGATTGTTTTTATTAAGTATGTAATAATGTTTAAGGATTATGTTGTAGTTTGTGGAAATATTTTATGATAATGTTTTTTTCCATTATAAATTATTTTTTGGTGTGATTTTTATACCTCTCCAATTCACTGGTTATGTTCTAAGTTGACCATGATGGTTATTCGAGGGGTAACTACTATGGTTACTCCATGTATAACTATTAGGGTTATGTCAAATATAATAGTGAGGGTTATTTCATAGTATTTGTGAGGGTAATATAATAACTATGTATTATAAAAAAGGGATTCCCAAATTTACCAATATTAATTATTTATGTTTTCTTTGTTTGTTTATAGAAATTTCATATTTTAAAAAGGTTAGTTACTGAGTTTATGTTGAAATTACGTTTAAATAGTAAAAATTAAATCATTGTGAATAAGCATTTATGAGTTTGTAATGTTTTCAAAGAATCTATTAGGGGATTAATTTTTCCACTAATAATTATTATTAATTGTCTTGTGAAATTTTCTCGTAATTCAATTCGATCTTTCTGCACAAGAAACATATTATTTAAAAAAAATGAAAATTTCTATAAGTATTCATGGACTAACCATTTGTATCTTTAATTTATGTCGCATAAAAATATTTTTTTCCTATGAAATGTTTTTAAATTACAGTCATAGGGTTTAATAATAGGTAAAATAAACTAATAAATCATGTTTTATGATATAAATATATGTAAATAAAGGAGAAAATGTTTTAATTTAAATGTTTTGTTTGGTGGAAAAATGGATAATTATTATAAGTTACAAATTTAAAAGTATGTGTTTGTTATGTACGATATTTTAAATAAATATATTAAAGAATAAACCTATAATATATATGGCAATGTAATAATGTAAACTATAGTTATGATTAAAAGAACATTAAATGTTTAAGGTTGGTACTTTATATTTCTCATCCCATAAATTTACATCCCATATCAGTAGGTTATATATCCTTTACATAGATACACACTCACAAGGGAATGGGGAGAGATTCTAGAAAATATTATGTTCTTATACTCATATGAGTTTTATATTTTTGAAAACATTAGAAAATTTTATTATATTTTTTTAGGGGCCTCTCCTAGGAACACATGGAACATTGTAAGGATATGGTTCATCATAGTTCTTACATAAAAATATTAATAATAATTTCTTATATTAATCCTATTATCATTAATGAAATTTGGTAAATAAGTTTCTATCATTGTCCTATTTAAATATTTCACCTCATTTTCAGTATTTTCCAATTTATAAAGATACTATAGTTGAATTAGTATAATTGGATTGTGAGTCAGTCAATAAGAAAGTGATAAACTCTCTACACACTTCCTCTATGATTTTTAATGTTCTATTTTTTTACAAAAATGTAAATTTAGTCCATTAGATAAAAACAATGATATAAGATAATATAGTTATGGTCAATCACTAAAACTATTTTAAAATTATATAAAGACATAAAAAATTGCCTCTGTGAAAATAATGTCTGGTTTGATGAGGGACCTTTCATAAGACACTATGTAAATCGAATCATTAACCCAAATAAATAATTTATTTTGTGGTATTAATGTTCTCTTAAGGGAAGAAAGTGTTATAGACATATTTTATTTTTTATTGACTGATAATACTTGTGGAAATAGTTATTTTGGATTATTGTGTTTAAATTCAAATTAATATCTTGAGACCTAACCACAAATATCCCCCTCCATATTTGTTAAATCAATTTTTATCATTACAATTCCATACATTATCTCTAATAAAAAGAAACCTCAACTAATTACCAATCACTAGTAATATTGGTATATTAAATAGTTTGTAATATCATCTACAATATCTAGTCACACATTGGAGTGTGGTTATATTTCCTTAATCACAATTATCTTGTCCCACAACTAACTAATGTCCCTCTTTTGAAATATTAAGTGAACATTGTATTCAAACTAATAGAAGAGAGAATAATTTTAAAGCATAAAATAATAGGAAATTTTATATAATTAAAGACTTATAAACAAATGAAGATTTAATAAAATAGAATTATATGTTTTTAGTTGAATTCAACCCTTATGGTGAGTTGTGTCTCATCATCTTAGCCACTAATGTATTTTCATTCCATCACCGTATAATTTATACAAAAAAAATATAAAAAATAACTAATAAATAAATGTATCTTAATTTACTAAAAAATGTATCACCCCTTGATCAAAATTGAAATTATCACCTCATGTATTGAATAATTATTCATTTATATAAGAACACTTAGATATCGGTGTATTACATTTAAATTGACTTTTGATAATAAAATTTATCTTATATACATTTGGGATACTTCAAACATCAATAATGTTCATTTATTTTAGTGAATAGGTCTAGTGAAGTAGTACTCTTCAGATGATAGATTATTTTCCATTAATTGGGTAACAATTGAGGTAGATGGAAACATGAATATTATTTCATTAGTATCACACTATTGTTATATATAACCTTCATAATAATATCAATCAGGTTTTATACTCTTTTAATGGGTGTATTGGTGTTTTAATTTCTTAAGAATTGGGTAAAAATTATGCATCTGAGAGATTTAACATTAGTATGATCATAGAGGCCACACATTATTGAATTTGATATTAAACATTGATTATTTGGGGCTTATTCATAATTAAAAATGTAGACTGGTAGTATCCTAACATTAATTTGGGAGATCATTAAGTGGATAACATTGATAATATGTGAATATGAGATGCAATGTGAGAGGATATATTGGCCTGATGTGATACATGTCTTGATATAATTGGGTCATTTTTTCTATAAACATATGTTTTCTCTACTTCAATATCAAATTTCGTGCATGGGGAGCATGATACATCTCTTCAACATTGATATATGGATGAAAAAAATACACAGGATAACAAAATCAAACATATATTATTGGATCTCAGTTCAATAATATCACCACATTTAAAATGTTTTTCTGCCTTTTGTTATGAAAAATAATACATCAACCCCAATATTTTATGATTTGGTTTCAGAAAAATGGAATTCCTCATATGAGTTTTACATTTCATAAACAAATTGTCAACAGATACTACTTTGGTCAATATCTCTTTCATCAAGGCTTGGATCCTTAGTCCATTATGATGCCCCTGAAAATATTTATTTCAAAATACCCCAAAATCATTAGAAATTGATATCGCAACAAATGAAGATGTCATGATGTTTTAATGGATAATAATATAGTAATAGAAGCATTTTATCTCAATCCAAATCCTTGGTACATCATTATATCCTCATAAATTTTCATTGGCATCTGTTTCCCCCAATAATTTCCAATTCAATAACATTGATAATTCTAGACTCAATCCTTGAGAAGCATATAGAATGAACCAATAGTGACTTTCTGTTGGTCACTACCTCAGATAATATTTATATGTCTTAACTTTTTATTTGAATGTGAATATTTTCTTGGGGTAGAACACCATTTGAGAAATTTAGATTATCTCGAAGGGAGTTTTGGTGGAGTGTGTTCTTCAAGGATTACCAATGGAGGGGCATTATAGAAGTAAATCATGGAGTAGATAGAAATGGTTACAATTCTCTCCTTGAAGCCTCTCATGATATTGAAAAATGTCAAATATCCAGATAAACATGGGATGATGGTTTGCTGGCATAGGTAGGAGAATAGTCATAGGGGATTTCTATCTCATCATCATAGTGTACTCATAAATCATGGATGTTCTTACACTAGTCTTCCTAGAGGTCGACCTCTAAATGGGGAATGGGCTTTCTCATGTTTTCTTAGTATAAGTGTGGTACTTATAGGTATAATTACTATCTAATGTATCATAAGAACGATGGAAGGTTCATGGTTCACAACAGTAGGGTGGATTCATAGTCATAGGTAACTCTTTAAAAAACAAGTTGTGGTACAATATCCTGGGATTTCCAGTCACTTTTGTACATGGGGAACTGAAACAGTAGTAATGTAATGAAAACATATTGGATTTCACTTTCAAAGTTATGTATGGTAGTATAATATTCCCAATATTTGATTAGCAGGTCCTAAATAATTTCTTTAAGTGGGGATATTTTGAAAATAATTTAAAAAATAAAAAATACAATATATATAATATTAATAAAATTCCCAAAACATGTGAAATTAAATTATCAAATTAAAGTTTCATTAAATTTAATTATAAAATAAATAAAACCATAAAATTTAGAAATAAATCCATTTTCCTATTTCATTCCATGTTAATTAAAAAAGTGAATAAAACCATAAAATTAATCAAAACATGTTTTGAAACAATTTGAATTCAAATATTGATTACAAATTTAAATATAATAAAAAATAAATTAATAATTAAAATAAATCTCTTTTTACATTAAATAAATAATTTTTAGAATTCAAAAAATCAAAAAAATCACTAATTTGCATTAGATTTACTCTGCATATGGGTGTTAATTTCTATGAAAAATTATGTATTTTTATTTTTATTTTTTCTCATCTAACAATACTCAAATGTGATAAATGGTATTTGATATTTTTTAAGTCTTATTAAGAATATATGATATATTATCCAAATAAAGTTAATCTATATGGTTAAGATTTATACTACATGGTCAACGATTTAGGTCTACACAAGATATGTAGATGTCTTCTCAAGGTCTGATCCCAATATCATATATCCCACATAATATCACCATAAAACATATTAAACATCACAAATCCATATTACAAATGAAATTTTAGGTCGTCACTCCTAGATCCATTTCCTCTAAAAGATCCATAACCATATTCCTCACTATGTATTCTCATATTCATAATCCACAATCAATCTAATGTTGTTGTACCATTTTTGATACAAAAATCCCATATCATGTAACTACTTGGATTTGATTCCTCTCTTCACATGATTCATATAAAACATCTTAATGGATCATGTACCTGATATATGTCATTCAAAGTACCCATTATATATACATACTATTTTACACCCACTCAAAAAGGGAAATACAAATCATTATATGTAATATAGTTTCCACATAACCACATACCTAAGTAGATTATTACATCCTTGTTGAATGATGTTATACTCCACAAAATCATAACTATATTAACTATAATTCACTCTAATAAATGATATTCATGATTTCTATTCAACTATCGATCCCCAAGGCTAATATTGCAGTGTCCAAATAGTACATTAACCATTTTAAAGGAGATAAGGGACCTATTATAGATACATATGTGTTCCAATTTCATTTCAATCATGGTAAAACATTTCTTGATAAAATAATGTAGTATTAATAAAACTTTTGTCAATGATTCATGAACAAGTATTAAAACTTTATTAGAGTCCCACAATATGAAATGATTTCCTATCAATAAGGTATGGAAGAGCCCTATATCCTATCATCTCGATTAAACATGTATTCAAGTATTTCATGGTATATCCCAATGACTTACCACCTTTGGAAAGAAGGATGTTGAATGGAATTAAATTAAATAGCCTTGTATAAAGAGAAAAACAAAAATAGTAAACGTTAAATGAATCTTATAATTATGGATGTGTCTCCTTATGAAATTTTTTATAATATCACGGCCTGTATCATCAAATATTTCTAAAATATACATCAAAATAAAAAGGCTGAACATAACATTAGTCTTAGAGTATTAAAAATGATAAATTTCATACATGGAAAATATATCAACCAGAACGTGTCAGGTTTTACTAGTGGATATCCTTTATTGTGTTTGTTTTAGATGATCAAATTTAAACAATAAACCTTAATCATATAGAAACAGATGTAGTAATAAAAAATACTTTCATCATTTAGCCACTGCTAAAGCTACAACACCGTCGAACTCATTAATTCTATAAACTATGAAGTATCATCAATGGAAAATTTCAATCCATTTGATTTGTAAATACTATTCGATTTGTGAAATTCCTACATTGAAAGGTGAATATACAATAATCTCTATATAAAAGATCATATGTCTATCCCACTCAATTAATGCAATAAAACAACAACTCCACCCATGAATCAGTTATGTAAGTGAGGTGGGGAGTGAGGATGATGTTTCTGAAAATACTGTTAAGGTTATATGGATGAAATCTATTATATCTCTTCATTACCACCATCACCTCATAACTCATATTCAACTATAACATATAGAGATGATCATTCATCATATGTTCTCTCTGTCCAATAATGATGTAACTTCCCAAAGGACATGATGACGACTAATAGACTCAACAAAATTGTAACAAGCTATTAATATTACTTCCATTTATGAATTTAGAAGAAATGTTATTATACTTAATAGGGGTCCAACCTAGATGTTATCCCTTGCTTAAGGAAATCACCGTTATAATATGATGATGGCATATGAATTGGATGGTTTTATTTCTCCCACATATTGATACCATAACCAAATCATTGATGAATCCTAGGAACCGGCCTGTACTTTAACTCCCATACATGAATATTCTCACCCTATCTGCGAATAATCCAAATAAATAGCTTATATTCCAACATAAATCCGTGAATTTAGTCACCTTATTTTTAAAGAATCTCTAGAGTTGGATCATATATTATCTATTACATATAAATCTCATCACTCTATCATGGTGGTGTCAGAAGAAATGTCTCATATCTAGACACTAGTATACAAATCGTGTCACCCTATCTTGGTAGAATAATTGGAAATGGATTATATTTAAGCACAATAATAAAAGGAATATCATACTATTATAAATGAAATATTAGGAAATGATTGAAAAAATATACTCACATTAATTAAATAATACTTTTAGTATATATTGGAAATAACAATCTACAATTATTACATTCTTTTTCATGTCCACTAGAATAGTTAGTGTGTCCTAGAAATAATAGTTGAGATTCAATAAAATAATCCAGTAATCAAAAATGAATATGAACATATACCTATTATAATAGTAAGTGAAGCGAAGTAGTCTGTTTAGCATGATAATGCCACTACCCTAGAAAAATAATATACTCTTTATCAAATATGAATGGATTATCAATTGATTAAAATACTGATAGCTGAAATGAAACAATTTAATATTCACAATCCATTAGTGATTTAGCGGCATATTCCAATAGTAAATAAAACTATAGGTTTCCCTCATACCACTATCTTGGTAACAAATAACCGCAAACATACCATTGAATTAATTAATTTAACGAACTATATTATTTATCATATATTACAATGAATCCAATATTTTCTGGCCTTAGTATAAGAATACCAATGATTGAATATTCCAATTAATAATATAACATAGGAACATATTACAGTACTTATGAATGAGGGGACATGACAACATCCCTCAGGACTCATACTGGAGAATTTGTATATTCATTCAAATATTTTCAATGTCTATCAACATATTCGTAAAGGGAATACAATTCACAACTCATTGTATATTCTAATTATTCAAACTTCTACACACAAAATTCAAAATAATACTTGAATACATGATTATATATCTATTAAATGTTGAAATACACATTGATATAATCACAGAGTACCACAAAAATGGATAGTCTCATCAAAAATGTGGAAAATGATTATCATCATATTCAAATGGAAGCCACACAAAGGGCCCATACAACCATACAATACCATATAGAAATATCATGAAAATAATATATAGGGAGATCAAATCAAAACATAGATGAATAAAAGTGTTCTTGAGGAAATCAGAATCATATATATAACATCACTGTGATCTGACAACTCTACATTAAAAGAAGGACGAATCTATACAAATATTCCCCTATATTGTAGCACATATACGCATCTTTTTAATTATTTCTCTAACATCAACTAATATTTTATCAATATGTGATTAAGGTTGTTCTAATACTAAGGGGAGGTCATTTTGGTAAATTTCACATAAATTCATATACCATTTGGGTTGGGGTTGATCTTGAAATTTTTATTTGTTCATAATATATAGAATATTCTTGATATATCAATCCATTACAGGTGTATGAATCAGGTGTGGTGGACTTTATAACTATGAATGTTTTTTATTCTGAGGGTGTATCTCATTGAATGACCTTTCCTTACTATGGGGGTAGGCATGATTGACTTTATAATATTCAATTTACAACAAATTTTCAATGGACCTCCTTGGATAGTACATAAAATTCAATCTTTTCGGTTTCTATGATTTCTATGAGTGGTCCCATTAGAATATACACCCTCTAGTATATATACATTTCATAGAGATATTGAATTTTAAGGGATATACCCTTGAGTTATTTGGTGTCATGATAGTGGGGTAAAATTTAATTTAACATATTCAACCCATCCTCTAATGTTCACATCATATTTCACATCAATTATCTTTTGGTAGATTGTCCAAAAGGCATTAATCCACCTATGTTATATATTTTTATGTATGTTTTTGGACTATGAGGTTTTCTCCATAGGGATGGATGTGATACCCAATTGTCTAAAAATATCGTTTATTGTCTCTACATGGCTAGAACATCATTCATAGGGTACATGTTTTTTCAAATAAATGAATTTACGTCACCCTACTATCAAAGAATTGGAAATATAAACATAATTTCATATATCCTACATGGGTAGATGTTAAGTTTCTTCTATGGGCCAAAACATTATTAGCATATTTCTATTATAAAAATCATTCTACATATCCAATGAATATTTATATTCATATATGTTCTCCTAAAGCTGGTCAAACCAAAAAGGTACACTTTTAGGAAACATAAAATGCATCAACTATGTTTGGTAATGATAACATCCACCACTCAAATTCATCTTCATATTAGGAGTTACCCATCATAGTATCGGAGGCAAGATCAGAACATAGTACCTTCCAATAATTCGTTGCCACCAGCATGATAAAACACTATAAAAAATAGAATAACCAAATCTAGTCATCCATATGAACATACCGACTAACACATGGTTAAAGAACAACTTGATTGGTATAAATCCAAGATAAAGGATTTAGAATTATATAATAATGAGTTGATAATGGGAAGCAGTAACACAAAGAATAATGCCCCAATATAATTCAGTGCCACTCCTCCGATAGATATTCTTCATTTGGATAGGTTTAGTAAAATAATAGGAATGAAATTTGGTCAACCAGATACCTATTGATCAAGAAAACATACATTTTCGGTACCACCTATCCTAGACTCGAGCTACATTGGATATATTTTCACTTCATCTGGTGTGACAAAATGGAATCATTCAAAGGAATTCAACCCCATTTTTCTAAATTGGGTATCAAAAACCAATAAATTAAATATCTCTATATCATGCCTCACCAACTCAAGTAAATATATAGCAAAATTAGATCAATTTTATTTAATCCAATAGGACATTGATACAATCCACAAAGGGAAGGTTTCCCTCAATTCAATATGAAAATAAATTGTAGCATCTATGGTTGGATGAAACCCTTATAACCCTGGAAATCAGAATCCCTACATTCTAAATTTATTATTGAATTAGAGACCCCATGAAACATATGTATCACTTCCATTACCGAAGTTTATTGAGTAATAGGAATGTTCTAGGATTAGATGCAATGTGAGAACCATAATAAGACCAACCTTTGTTTGGTATAATATCATGGTAACCAGACAAATGGCTATTTGGGAAGACATTAATCTCTAGCTTCTATATAAATTTAATTCAGACCATAAGAAGAGGATTCTAAATGTCATCACAAATTATTAAAAACAAGAAAATTATATAGTATTAGATTTATTTTTTATGTTAATTCCCTAATCAATTTTATTAAAAAATAGTTAGCAATAGAACATCTTATGGATATTTGTATATAAGTATTCAAAGGTGAGATACATACACTATATGAATAGATAAAATTCCATGGTGGGAATAAATAGGTTTTAGAAACAACCCAAAATAGAGTGGATAATCTATATTACAAAAGGCTAATTCTTGGATGATATCAGTGGTTCTACCATACATTACTGGAATTGCTTAAATAACATTCCCCTCACTGATTCCTAGGTCAATACTGAATTCGAATTCAAAACCCAACCGACACCACATGAGGCCTCCTCTTTTATTATCATAATAATAGACATTCCCCCTTGAAAAGAGAAGATAGAAATGTGTCCCCTATGATTTTAAGATACGTGGAATGACTTTTACTTCTTCATAAATGATAAACTTGTAAGATTCTTTATTATATCTATAGAACATGATTTTCATTATCATATAAAAATAGATTATCTTAATAAGGTTTATTTTCATTATTTCATGGATTATTTGGCATGACATAAAATTTTCAGTAATTGTCTTCAAAATACCGTTTCAATATATAGTTATCTCTATAGAAGTTACGTTGGGTGGACCCCTAATAGTTGTATCTAGCATTTGGGTTATTCCTATAGAAAAAGTATATTGGAAGAATGATTTTGTAAAAACTCATGAATATTTTATACAATTATATGACATAGTAGATGATTCATTAAGAACACACCATCATCATGTACCAATTAAACTAGTTAGTTGTATCCACGACCCCCTCTATGATGACCAAAAAAACCTCTTAAAATTCTGAAACACCATGGAATATGGGTTATTAACCATGAAAAATGGGGTATATGAAGAATAAGAAGAGGAAAAATTACCAATCCCTAAATAATACTAGACCCTTCATAACATCGTACCCTTGACATTGTGATATCATAGACCACCAAACAAAAAATATCCCTTAGTTTCTTAAGGACGATTATTTGGTTTTTTCAATGTCATCCTTTTGATTGATTCATTTTTCAGTGATGAAACTAAATATAAGAATGGATACCTTATTTATATTTAGAATGTAGGTTGAGTAAGAAAAAGAGTTGGAATGGGATAAGGGGGACAAGAAGTTTTGATATTCAGTCATCCTCCACATTTAGAAAGGGTTCATATAGAAGCTATATATTGTACCAAAAACCAATTTCAATGACTTTGGTGACTTTCAATAGACCATAGATCTCATTCAAAATATTCTTAGGCTATCTCATGAACAATAATATTAGATGATTCATTTTTATACTAAAACAATCAAATTCACTCCATGGAGTAGTAAATATGGCGTAGACCATCCCATGAGAATTAGGGATTTTCCTTCTCATAACAATTATTATGAATCATCATAACAATCAATGTTGGTCTCGAAGCCAAAAATCTGAGAATAACCTCCTATAAAGTTACATTGAACTCTAGTAAAATAGGATTATATACTCATTAAATTATCCATTTCTCCCTTGAAATTATCTCTATTAGATTCTCTTTATTAAACTGAGAATCAAGAGAATTTGATTGATGATATTTCCATTTTTAATTAATTAGAATATCAAGACACACCATCCAAGGTTTATTAAATGGAGAATATAATGAACGAATGAATTTGGGTTATATTCATTACAGAATTGGATTAAGATTGTTCTATAGAATGAAAACATCTAACCACTATAAATAATAAAAAAACACAATGATATTGAAATCTATCGATTAGTAGTTTAAGATGGATATGAGATAAACATATTTCATATCTTGATATTTCAATGTGTAGGTTTTAGTGAGACTAACATCCCCCACTCAAGGATATATATATTTGGATATGATAAAATTGAACAATTTTTTCATGGGGTTATCAAATTAAGTAATCCACAACGCCTTACTAGGAAATATAGAGACCCATATGAATGTAGTAATACCTTAATCATATTATAATGTCATGAAACATGTTGTAAAAAATTGTATTTGGTGTTAAATGATTATGGATCTTAATTTTACTCATTAGAGTCCTAATACATTGAAGCATTCTTCTATAAAATGTAGGGAAATGACTAGAGGTAGACAATTTTTTCCAAGCCACTGTTTGAAATAATTTAATGACTATTGTGCCTATTACATATTGGGAACATGGTGATGGATATTATATTCCCATTACCCAAGTCAAGGTATGTGTATATAATATTATTCATGATTAATTGTAGTGAATTCAAAATGCAGAGAAACACCCCTAACACTATCTATATGATAATATCCATCTCCCCAGTAAGGATATGATTCCGAGGAAGATAAAGAGTTCCCAAATAATGATACACTTGAATAATATATCAGATCAGGGGAGTTTAACATTACTCACCCTTTGGTTTAAAAGAATATTAATGTAAAAATTTATTATAATAATGATACATATGGTAAACAGAGTCTTTAAGTGCCAATAAACTATCATTTTTAAATATTTATTATCCCCCTTTTTCATCTTTAGCATCATCATCCTCATATTCACAATAGTGATTCTTATATTGGGTTCAAGAAAAAATCATTTCTTTTTCACCTCTAGTGAATAATTTTTTTTCATCCCCATCACTGATAGGTTATTTTTCTTAGACTATATTCCTCATGACAAGTAAGATGAATACTAAGATGTTGGAGCAAAGATAGGAGAAGAATATATCAAATATACCAATATGACAATTGTGGAAGGCATCCCAAACATTTTTTATTACCTTAAGTTAGGGAATCTAGGATCTTAGGAGGATCCACAAAATATATTGATCATTTCCATCATATTTAACAAAGAACAAGAGGAATATATAATATTCTCAAAATTGTATCATGATGTAATTTAAAATAATTACACCATGATTATTGAATTTGACCCTCGGGATGCCACCCACCATTTGGTGCTACCATAATTCAATGTGACTATAGTATGAAAATGAGGAGAATAAATCCAACCCCTGATGAAAATTTATAATATGAAATGGATAATCCAATAAAGGACAACTTCATTTGGTATGTCAAATACCCATAGGACTAGCCACCAATTTGATGCTACACAAAAAATACATTGTGTAATTATAGATGAATGGTATGAGATATAATACATTAAAATAGAAATCACGAATTTTAATTCTACATTAAATTATACAATGTAAAAGGTCTAAGTTGTAATATATGAAACTGCAAATGAACAACACTAATGCCATATGTTTTTGAACTTTGTGAAAGCTCCAATCTATATGACGTTAAACTAAGAAGTGTCATTTTATGTTCCATAGGTTGTTAAACTGT
Organism: Viscum album; assembly: GCA_963277665.1. Lineage (NCBI taxonomy): Eukaryota > Viridiplantae > Streptophyta > Magnoliopsida > Santalales > Viscaceae > Viscum > Viscum album. The sequence goes on along the minus strand of OY728155.1, from coordinate 1,442,323,314 downwards.
GTGAAATATCTGAGACATAAGACATTATATGGTTGAAAACCAAAATCACCTCCACATGATGATTAACTATGTAAAAGGGATGTGTTTTGATCATTTTAAATATAATGAACCATTATCTCAACACATGATGTTAACCTACAAGAATGTTCTGTGGTGTAAGTCCATAAATAGTAAATCAAAACAATTTGGGTCGTATTATGTCAAACATTGTGAAAGGTCCAAAATTTAAGATGATAACCTAAAAATAATCATGTTCCAAGAGATACGACATTAAACTTAGAAAAATGAAAAATCTATAAGACTTTAAACATCAATAAACCATCTTCCCTATCGCACGACCTCAAACTAAACGAAAGGATTAAAATGTATGAACATAAACATCAAATCACTAATGTACACGGAACATGATGTTAAAAAATGATTAGTATATTATTTATAAGACCATAAACTGAAAATATGATATATCATAGCTATAATAAATAAATCTATATGTAAATCCATCCTTACCACATGGTGTTAAATAATATGGTATCGTCATGTCAATGGAACTTAAACTGTGTCATTCAAATTATATGATTTTGGATTATCATTTTGACGGGATATGTAGGAAACATCTTAGAGTATTAAAACCAAAATCCATACAGATAAATTCATATACTAATTAGGATATATTCTTCAAGATATCACTAATTTCCATCCTTATTGAGTTGTGTCACTGTGATCATGGACATCCCTTAATCGAGGGCCATATCTCCTATTAAATCATTGTTTCTACGAAAAAATTCAGAATGATGAAATATTTCAACCTCATAGTGGGAAATATTACCCCCAGGTATCATTATTAATTGTTAATTATTGTAAAATATTAGGATTTTAAAATAAAAACATTATTCTCGACAATTTATACGACATAAAACACCAGACAAAAATAGACCATGAAATAATATTATTTCTATATGACTATTATAGTCTAGTAATTAAATTGATGGAGATTAATAAGATAAACTACATCATAAAATATATAAAAATATATAACTCTATATATATTTATTTATCAATTCTTATGAAATTATCATTATGTTTTTAACAATGTTATATTATACATAAAAATTTATTTCCATCAAAAATGACTTTTTTACTTTTTATAATTGAATATTTTATTTTATTTTTGAAAACATTAAAAATTTGGTTCAATGAAAATAAATAAATTTTGAAATCATAATATAATAGAAAATTTTCTGTAATTTCCTCTATTTCCCTAAAAATATTTAGTGTATACTGAATAGCGTAACATATTGATTTTTATTGATGTTCTATTTTGTTTAATTCATCTAAAAAGTAATATAAGTTTTAATGGATTAAAATTATAATTATTTCTCTTATATAATATGTAATACAATTATATTAATTTTAATCATTTATATGTTTGAATTTTGTATAAAACAATTTTTGTTAGGTAGAATACATTTGGATGAAAAATATTTTTCAAGTTTGCAAAGAATTTTTTAGTTAATAAATAAATTTTCTGACTGTTGTTTTTTTATTTTAGTGAAATTATGTACTATATATTAATTAAATTAAATTTTACATTAATATTATTTTCATTCAATAAATTTCATAAAAATAAACCTCATTTAATTCAAAAAAAGTATTTTTATAAAGGTGAACTGACTGCATTCGACACACTTATTTGAAAATTAATTTCATCCAATTATTTGAAAACAATATGTTAAAAATCATCAAATATTTGGAACCAATGGTTTGAAATTTTCTAAAATGATCCCATTTATTTTTAGGAATAATGAGTAGTGTCCATGGTAAAATTTATCACATCTTTAAATGGTAAATCTGGATAATATAGGTTAAATTTATGTTAAAATTATATAATTTGTCATCTTATATATAAATTAATTTATCTAAATTGACCCTTATCACATTATACGTGTATTTTTTAATTCACATATATCCATGAAATTGATCTCTGTAATATTTAATGAAAAAATGTTATAGAGTGTCAATCTATTAGTTTAAATATATTCTATGTTTCTAAATATGTATAAATGAAATATATGAGCAAATAATAATGAAGATACATTTAATAATGAAATTATTTTTATGAAGGTTATTTATTTTCAATTTTTATTAATTACATAATTTACTTAAATTCTATTGTCATGTTAGTGAATTATTTCATCAATTAATAGATAAATGAAATATATGAAAATAAAAAATATAAAAGGTAATATAATTTGAAAAATTAATAATGATAGGATAATTTTATAAGCAAATAATACAGATTTGTTTTTATTTAAAGTATTATATTTGAATTAATAAAATTTCATCATGTCTGTTAAGTCAAATTAAATGGAAAATGTCAGGCTTGTCATTAATAATATTTTACCAAACTAATATTATATTCAATTATTTAAAAATCACTAAAATATTTAATGTTGAGGAAGGGGTAAATTTTACTTAAATATTACATCCATTTTAAATTTATAAAACCATTTTTACATTATAGTGTATGATATAAAACCTCAAGAGTGAAATGATTTTTGCTGTTTGTAATGCTAAAATAGTTTTTATAAGTGGTTGGGACAAAAAATATGGTTTAAAATACAACATAAAACTGTAAAAAATTATTTTTTGATGATATTTGATCCCCATATTATAACATACGACCAAATCTATAGAAAATTAAAATTATTTTTCATTATAATTCTTTTGTTATAAGTTCATGTTTTATTAAATTCAAAACATGAACCACACATTAATTATAAACGGAAACACATCCATCATTTCCATAAAAAAAATTCAGTTTTATTTCATGAATACAAACATAAAATAATTTATAAACCTAATTTGTAACACTATAGTTTTTCCAATATTCCACAAATACATACCCTAGGATCCTTAATAGAAGATCTAATGGAGTACATCAAAAGAAGTTGTAATCACTATAATAGATCACTTTATTTTCAATTCTGCTTTATCTTCTACAAATATATGGTTTAATCCGGAATAATTTCAATATGTATCTTCTATATATTTATATAATTATTTTTTTTAAAAATCACCACTATTCAACCACTTTCCTATCAAATAAGAAGTGAATGTATCACTTGTCTGTACTTATGGATTACCATCTCAAGATGAAGATACACCACATTTTTCACCAAAATATTTCATCAATGGTTTTTATGAAGGATTTAATATTTATATATGATATATATGACCTAAATATAGTTCTATAAAAATAATATAATTTCAACCTATTTACATTAAAATCCACATGAAGAATGATAACGTCGCTCATGCGTACCTGTGGACAACCACCTCCAAGAAGTGATGTGATTTTTTTCTTGTTCCCATTTTACAAAGATGGTAATAAGATTATATTTGATGAATATATATATATTTCATATATTATTTATTATGAAAGGTTGATTTATTTTTTACCATTCATTTTTCCATAAATTGAAAAATAAAAACATAGTTCATGCATACAAATGACAAACCATCTTCATGATTGATAAAAATCCGAATTCTATATCTCATTTTTTTATGAATAAATAAATATATAAATATATATTATTATATATTATATTTAAATAATTATTATAATTTATTAGATTATTAAAACATTATTAATGTACAAGGACTGAAACTACCGTACCAAAACATACATGAAAAAAACATATCACCTAGAACAATGATCTAAATAATGAATTGTTAATAAATTGAAAATAACAGGTCATATGTAAGTAATATTGGGTTTAATATATATTATTTTTTAGTAAATATATTTATAAAAAATCTATATTTATTAAATGGGAGGATCAAACAGAAATGAAAGATGTTATACATGAGGTAAGTTTATCTTGTCTCACTTTTTTCTATGAGAAATATAACATATGCATCAGCTATTTCTATATTGTGGTGGATATAATTCCTAGGAATATATTTTATGATTATTTTCATGAGAAACACTAGGATTCAAAATAAATATGTCACACTCTCTTTCATGTGTTTTTTTATTCAAACATTACCATGATGGAAGGTGTTCATTGTATGAAATTGTCTTAATTGAGACATGTGTAATGTTATACATCTATATTCATTTATGTGGTGTAACTAATTTATTTTTACATTTCATATAATGATATAATCTTTTTCTTTATATTTAATGATTCATATGAAGATATTATTTATTGGGATAATGATTAAAATGCATTAAAATTGGTTAGGGTTTTATGTTATAATCTCATTTTTTCTTGAGGTATTTTTTTACTATGTTTTTATGATTAACATTTATAACCTATGTAACATCACATAATATTAATAAGGTAACACTATGTTCAATATCCTATAGTATATGCCACATTGAACTTATACGAACAACTACATATTTATATTTAAATGCTACCATTATAACCATTCCGTTAAAATAGAATTTAAAAATAGGATATACAAAAATTTTAAAATATAGTTTACATATATGTATATTTAATTATTTTGTAACTAATTAATTATAGTTAAAAATAACACCATTTAAAAATTAAAATCAAAACCATTTTCTGAAAAAACTATTTAAATTCACCTAATTGTGTTTTATAGAAAGAAATAAAACCAAATCAATCTATTTGGAATATACTAAGAGTTTTAAGATATAATATATTCAATATAATGATTAAAATTCATCCATTGAGTTTTCTAGACATGGTAAAATAATTAATTCTATTTTACACATAAAAATATAGATCTTAATAACATGTTTTTTCCTCTTTTTAATTGAGAAATTATTCAAAATCTAATCATGGGAACATAAATAAATTTTTTCTACATTTTTTTAAGAAATACAATAAATTATTCTTTAGTTTATTTTTTGGAATTTTTCTAATATGTTTCATTTTATTTTATAAATACTGAAAAATACTACATTTTAATTGAAAAATTAATTTTAATATAAGTAATGAATAATGTAAATTTGAATTATAAATTTTTTAAGTAAAATTAGATCATTTATAGGTATATTAATTTAATATTGGTCATTGGAATAATTTATATACATAATTTGGATAAAATATCATTTAGGTCATTCTAACATTTTCATTGTAAAAAAAATGCATTCTCATCACGTCTACAAGATTAATTTTAAATTTAATTCATCCACTTATTTGTTTTGAAATTTGAAAAAGTGATTTCATATTTGAATTTTTGAGAAATTATTCTAAAATAAGACAATTTTATTTTTTGAAAATGTGATTTATAATCATAAATATTTTTTTACCAGGGTTAATGATAAATTAGGTAAATATGATTACAAATAATTATGATAAAATTTAAAAATTATTTAGAAAATTTCAAAAAAAAATTAATTTGTGAGGTTAAACATTATAATTTATGGTTAGAATTTTTGGCCTCTTAGAGCCACTTGGATGGCTTTAATCCAGGTATTCAATTTTATTTTATGAAATTCCAAACATTTCATGTTTATGTTTTTATATAGTATGATATTTTTTATATATGGTCATATCGAATATATCTTCGACCATAAATATTATTTTGAAATATTATATATATATATATATATATATATATTTAATGTAATTTTTTTTAATTTTTATTGAATTAACAATTACTTTAAATTATTACACAATGTTGGTGCATTAATTATTTTATTAATGGAAATATCAACTTAATGGTATGAAAAAATTAAAATAAATTTTATTTTATTTTATTAATCTAATAAAATGACTTTATAGAATATCATAAAATTATATGAATTTATTCATACATTTGGTTCTATTTATGTGATTTATATTGATATTTCTAAAAATAAAAGTAGTAAAAATTGTTAAAAATATCATTAAAGATATTTATAAATAAAATAATGTTTTTTAACTAATAGAAAATTCCTAAAAATACTAAATGAAGATAAATTAAAGGTATAAGGCTTAAAATATAATTATTTATCCAATTATTTTTTCGTTTCGTATAATATAGGTACTATATTAAGCCTAAAAGTACAAAAAATCAATGTTGTCACTATAAGAGTTAATAGAGGTAAAAAAGGGTTAAAAACAAAAGATAAGGGTATAATGTTTTGCAAAACATATATATGTTTTATTTTATGAGGTTATTTTTACCAAAAATAATCTTTTATTTTAAATAATTAAATTTTCATAAATTTTTGATAGAAAATTAATTTATATATATTTAATATTTTGAGAAATTCCAAGAGTTCCCCTCCCCATTACAATAAAAGGGTACCACTTTTCTCATTTCATCACACTTAAAAACCAAATTTTCAGTTAATATGTTCTGAATCACACTATTATAATCCATACCCACATTTTGGAGGTGTTATATTAGGTATGAAACAATCCTTAATGGTTTTAAGGTGTCATGAAAAACAGTTGGTCTGAATAAAAGGTATCATTTTTTAATCAACTGTTTCTATTTTATTTCTTATTATACTATCATAAAACCATCATCAACTATATAAAAATAATATATATAGTATCCTTCATTATACCAGATGAAATTATTATAGTTTAATGACTAATATCCATATCTAATTCAGAAAAATAAGAAAAATAATTAATCGTTTGTGAGTAAAGAGAACTATCGCATTACGATCCGATGTAACTCGTTCACATCACCATCTCTCAATATTGGATAATTTGGGAATTAATGTTAATATGATTTAATAATTACATATTTATCATTATTAAAATATAATATGTCATTTTTGTTTTTACCTTTTCATGAACAGAAAAAAGCTAACGCAGTTTGTTCATACAAATGATTTATCAAATCAATGAAACGATGTGATTTGTTTTCATCACCACAAAATATGGCTGATATATATAATTGTATATAAATAATTATTATTATATGTGTAATATTATTATTAGTTCTTAAAATTAAAATAGTTATTAATTTAATTCCATAATTATAATTGAAAAATGTAAATGTTACTCATATATATGCATTGAATATCAGTTTGATGATTCTAAAATAGTCCATTTATCGTATACATGTTATATTTATGGATTTAAATTTATAATTCATGTCTATAAATTATAATTATTTCATGATTAATATTATTTAAATGATTGAATAATTATAAATTCGACTATTGAAATCTTACCAAATTCATTTTGGACTCATGTACTAAATATCATCAAAATGTTTGATGTAAACATAAATAAGTAAGTAATTGTATAAAATACTATCATTAGTGAAATAAAAGTATAATTAACATGAAAAAAGGATATTATTAAATTATCTATTAAATTAATAAGAAATGTATGATACTTTTTTCATAATTATCTGAAATTATAAACCTAAAATAAATTTCGGAAAGAAATATAGTTGATTGTTGTATAATGTCAATATAATATGAGTTATTTATGATCGTGTCATTATAGTTGGAATGAGATAAGGATTAATATAATATTATATATTGTGGTGTCTTCTTAAGAGTTGGTGATATCATCATGGTTCTATCATTTTCATTTTAGATGACATGTTATGTTTCATAGAAAACACTTTTGAGGTTTTTTATATGAATTTTTTAGGTGAATAATTTTATTTTTGGAGACATTCATTTCTGATGCAATTATGGGTTATTGCATTGCGGTATGAAAAATGAATAGTATTTTAAACATTTTAGCTGAAAATATATTATGTTTATGTTTGGGTATGTTTCTCAAAGTAGTTTAATATAATAAAGATTATAATAATATCGATTTAAGAAAGAGAAAATTGATAGAATGGGTGTCAACATTTTACATATAACAAGGATGTGAGAATTGAACCAAAAACTAAAGGGTGATAAGGGTGCATCGCCTCCCACTATCCCATGTGATATACTGTTAATCATGGAATTGTTTTTTATTTATGATATCTGAAAAATAATGGTGATGTTCATTTTCGGAACATATTTTTTTATCGAATAGAAAACCATGGGACTGAAAAATAAATTTTGGATTATGTGATTATTATTTTGACATGAAATACACTACACAGGGGTCTATATATGATCAAATAAATTATAATAAAATGGTAATTTATTTGAGTAATTATGGTTCAATTTTATTGAAACATTTAATGTTTACTCATGTGTTTGTATGGCCTATCGTTTACTTCATTGTAACGTAGTCCATCTTTCATATACATGTTTTACGGATGGATTTAAAAGTATAATTGATTTATGAAAATGATATTTATTTCACGATTTTTATTCTTTATATTATGGACTAATGGTAACTTCGACTATCTAAATCATACAAAATTCATTTTGGAGTCATGTACCCAATATCATCAAAACGTCCGATGTAAACATAAATTAATAAGTAATTGTATAAAGCATAGTAATTAGTGATATAAAAAGAAATATTTAATGTGAAAATGTATATCAATAAATTATATATTATATGAATTATAAATGTATGACATGTTTTCCCAATTATCTAAAAGTATAAACATAAAATAAATTTGTGAGACAATCATAGTTTATTGTAGTATAATGTCTCTATAGTACGAGTTCATTATGTGTGGGTCATTATAGTTGGTATTAGATACAGTTTTATAGAATATTAGAGATTCAGATGCATTCTTAATAGTTTTGGATATCATTATCGGTTTATAATTTTCATTTTTGATGATATGTTATGTTTGTTAGAAACCATTTTGAGGAGTTATGTTATTAATTTTTAAGTGGATTAATGGTATTTTTGGAGACATTAATTTCTGATGTATTTATGGGTAATTGCATTGATGTATGTAAAATGAATAGTATGTGAAACAATTTATTTAAAAAATAGTAATTTTCTTTTTGAGGATGTTTCTCAAATTATTTTAACTAACAAGGATTATAATGATTTAATTTTAGGAAAAGGGAAAATCATAGAATGGGTTTCAACCTTTCCCATCTGGAAATGATGTGGTAATTTAACCCAAAACTGAAGGGTGACAAGGGTGCATCGCCTGCCATTATCAGATGTGATATACTAGTTATCATGGAATTGTTTTTTAATTAAATTTTCTTATAGATAAAGTGATATGCATTTTGGGAACATATTTATTTATCGACTACATAACTATGGGATTGGAAAATGATTTTGGGATTATGTGATTAATTTATTTACGACAAATACACTATACTGGAAACCAAATATGAACAATAAATGTAGAAAAACAAGGTATTTTAATTGAGGAGTTATAGTATAATCATATTTTGTATGTGTATTTAATTGTATTCATGATTTATGTTGATTTAGGTAATTTTTTAAAATGATTAGAATAATTGGAGAATATATGATTTTGGAAATTAAATTTTGGTATGACACATCATGAGAAATTTATTTTATTTGGTGATAATTTTTTATTCAATCTTTTAATTAAATGTGATCAAATCCTTTTACATTTTTTTAATATTACTATCAAATAAGTTTTATAAATTTTATGGTTTGTTTTTAATTTAATTATCTATGTTGAACTTTGTGTATTATAGTTAAATGTTGACATTAATGTATGTTTTCATCATATAATGGTTTATTATTTTTTTTATTATATTATCATAAACATTTGTTTTTTAGTTTTTTTTGAAGGATGTAGGAATAGTGAGTTTTACTTTTATTGAATTTTTTTGAACAAAACAACCTGATTCTAGTGCCTCATTCTTGAAAAATTCATCTTAAATACTCATCATTTTTATAAAAATAATATATTATTGGTGAAATTGAATAAAGGATAAATCTCTATTTTTCATGTCATTATATTTCATTATATTATTAGTCCAATTAGAAAATAAATCCTTTTAAATATTGTGAGTATGTTAAAAAGACGATTTTCTATAAACTCTTCATACTATGAAATCGATGACCTTTAAAGCCATAACAGATTTATGGTATTTGAGTTTTCTCATTCACTTGACCATGTTTACAATAACACTATATTATAACATGATAGTTATTTTTCTCTTCCATTTCTATGTTTTCCTACATGGAACCATAATGTGTATTATCTCAGGTAACCATCAAAACATTTTTTTCTCTCTTATCAAGTGGATATTTTATTAATCCATTTTAAAATGATTTATTTAAAAAGGTTTTTTTGAATAGTCTAACCCTAGTTGCCATGACTGATATAAAATTGCAAGGATTATATTTTTAAGGTGTGAGGATGTATCATCCCTATATATTTATAATAATATACTATGTTTTGTGGATTATATGATATGACACAATGAGCATCAAAAAAACTAAATATTAATATTTAATTGTTATTATTATAACATATGTATTAGAATGGTTGGTATGAATAAGATTAATTAAATTATGAAAATATAAAAAAAATGAATATGAAATTTGTTTTTTGGTGACCAATTAATTATAATAATAATTAAAAACCTTTTAATAATATATGGAAATATTTTTCGAAAATAATATTTAAATGCAACAGGTCAGTGTTATGACAATAAAATAAAAATAAGACTTTTTATTGATTATATTTAATATATATATATATATATAATATTCCATATAATTTTTTTTACATTAATAATATTTGATTTCATGATGTGATGGAAAAATGAATCCAACTTCTCTTATAAAATTATTTTTTTTTAGTGGAAGTTATGCCCCCTTTTAATGGTGTGTATATTTATAAATAAATTCTCAAATATTTATATATTCTATTTGAAAAAATTAAGTTACCATTTTAAATAATAATATAAAGGTTTTCATTTTTTATGTTTTTTCAATTTTTTTGGAGATAATTTTTTTAATGATGAAAAATGGTGCATTTTAATTGAAAACGACTTTTCATCTATGATATTTACAATGATAAATTTTATTTTAAATTATTTTTTATGTAAATTTAAATCAATTATACATGTATTAATATATAATATTTCATTGTAATAATTTTAATTTTGATTTTGGACATAAAAAGATTTTAATCATTTGAACATTTTCACATTAAAATTTCACTCTCTCCTGGACAAGGAGTGTAATTTTAAATGAATTTTTTCAAATTTTTTGTTATGTATTTTCAAAAATAGATTCCATATTTTGAATAAAATGTTAAACATTTGTGTAAATATTCAATTTTATATTTTTTAACCATTTGAATAGTAAGCATAGTAAATTTTATTTCCATAGTTAAGGAATAATTTGGCAATTAAGGGTAAAAATAATTAGGATAAGGATGTGAAATTACCCTAAAACTTGTCATAATTTTATATTATGAGTGTTTGGTTACTATATTAATCATTGTGATGAATTCGTGAAAAATTTCAGAAACATGGATGACTTTGTAACCACTATAATATTTTGCATTATGAAAACTAAAATTTGTCACATTAATTTGCTTAATAAGTATAAATTTTTTATTAAGTGGTCATTCTTCAGATATATTTGACCATAAATAGTATTATGAAATATAATATATTCATATTAATCATGTAATTTTATTATAAATCTTTAGTGGATGAATAATTACTGTAAATTATTACACAACATTGATGGTGTAATTGTTAAATTAAAAAATATAAAAATATGTGTAACAAAAAATAATAAAATAAATAAAATGTCAAATAATTTAGGTTATAGATGAATTTTAAATATGATATTTAAATGTTATGAATTAAATAAAATAGTTGGTTCTCATTTCAAGTGTAATCTTAATATTTTTTAAATAAAAATTATTGAATAATGTCTAAATTTATATTAATGAGAAGATTTAAATGTATAATATTTTATTAAAGGATATTAAATTCAGAAAATTCCTAAATTCAGAGAAAAAAAATTTAAATCGGTTATAATTTCAAAAATTATTCAATTATTTTTTTTCTATTTACAATAACAAAATTATCCCTCAAACATTTAACAATCCATTTTGGCATGGTAAAATGTAAAGGGGATAAATAAGTGTTAAAAATAAAATATAAGGCTATAAATAATGTAAAAATTTAGATAAATTTTATTTTATGAGTTAATTGTTACCCATTATCATCTTATAATTGAATTTAATATGTTTTTAAAATTAGATTATTCAAAATTAATTTATATTAATATAGTATTCTGATGAATTCCAAGAGTTCTAATCACTTATCCTATAAAGGGGACCCCTTATTCTCATTTCAGTAGTCATTGAAAACTATATGGTATGGAAAATATATAACTATATCTATTTATAAAATTACTTCCCACATTTTGGATGACTTTTTATGAAGGAAACCAACCATAGTTGTTTTAAGGTGTTAATTCAAGTAGTTTGTCTGAAGAGGGAGTATCGTTTTTAACAGTTTTTATAATTTATTTATTCTTACACATCGCAAATACCTTATTCTACTATTATAAATTAGTAAAACCATTATATTATTGATATGTTATTTGTTCTTTGTAATTACATACATCCATATCCAAATATGTTAAATGGAAAAATAATTAATCATTCGTGTGTACAGTGAAAAACCATCCCGCGAACAAATGTAATTATTTTTCTATTATCATATCTCAGGTCTTGTAATATTTATTTAATTGAGGATTAAATAATATATTCTTGAATTATTAATCATTATTATTATACAATATTTTATTTATTTTATTATTTTTCCATGAACAAAAAATTATAATATTGTTCTCGCATTCATGTAAATTATCACCTCCATATACCGATGTGATTTGTTTTTTATAAATGCATAACATGGATTAAAAATAATTATATTTATTTAATTAAAATGATATATATGATATTATAACCATTCTTATTAGATTAAATAATTCATACCATCTGTCTATAATTATCATCGATGAATGATATCTTTACTCATATGTATGTATGACCTCCTATATTCATGATTCTAACAAAGATAATTCTTCATATCCATATTTGATAGAGGTATTTAAATGTTTAATTGATTTAAAATTAATAATAATTATATTATTATTATTATTATTGGGATGATTTAACAATGACCACATTGACTATATACATCATTCTAATATCATTTCGGAATCATGTATTAAATATCTTCAAAATGATTATTGTGTAAATAAACAAATAAGTAATTGTGTATAACAAATAATAGGGTATAATAAATGAAATATAAATAGTAAAAAAGTTTATAACGAAATTATAATTTATCCTATGTTTATTATTTATAATGATAAATAATGTACGCGACGAGTCAGACTCGAGGTAACTGAATCTATCTAAAATCATCATTTTAAATGATTTACATTGGTAATTTTTAAATATTTCACTTTCATGACCATGTTTGGAAAATGAATTTTATGGATTTTTTTATGGTCATGAATTTTATAAAAAATTAATTTTATAATTTCTCTTAATTTTTTTAAAAGTTAATTATAATTTTTTATGTAAGGAAAATTATTTTCAAAATCCCCTTTTATTTTTATAAAAGTAAAAAACAATATTTTTATAACATATATGTCATGAAGGAGATTACCCATTTTCATGATTCTTTAATAATTTAGTGTTTCCTTTATATGTTTAAAATATTCTTTTCAATGAAATTTGATTTATGGTATTGTTCATGGTTTCTTGATTTTAAATGTTATTTTTATAGGAAAAGGGTATCTTTATATCCAAAAGTATTTTATATATGGGTTTAAAAGAGTTTTTCTTAGGTTTTATTAATGATATGGTACTTGAGAATTATATGATATTTTTTAGCTCAATATAGCCTATTCGAATGGATGATTCCCATTATATATCATAAGTTATCCTGATATTACTTATACGAAGGTTCAATCCTCATTATATTTCATATGTAAACCCTATGTAGCTCATATAAAGGGATGTTCCCCAAAATAGATCCCACGTGATCACGATATAGCTTATATGAAGGGATGATTCCCATTATAACTCACAGGTGATCCTAATATAACATGTACCATGGTTGATCTCCATTACAAATATCCAATTCAATGGGTAGTGATTATCTTAGATGTTTTCCATATGATTATTCCAATCAAAATGGGATTTAATGTGTTTTTTTATATATGATGATCTATGTTACCAAAAAAGTGCTTTATTTTTTTATATGGGTTTTGAAGGATTTTCATGAAAGAAATAGGTGTATGTTTTTCATATGAAAATTCTTTTTTGATACACTCAAAGATCATTAAATGTAATGGAAAACGTTAAATGACTCTTCATTTTTTATGTTGGACTATTGGTTTTATTATGTTTATGTCCATTAGTTATAATTTTTTGTTCATCCCATGTTTTGAATGTTTTTACAAGGTTTATTGAATGGTTAGGAAAATTATGATATCAAGGGGGAAATAATAATGTTTTATCATGATAGGAGATAATTTATTATTTTAATGAAATTTTTTATGAACATAATAGATGCTTTAAAGAAGTTTATACTTCTAATGTATGTTAATATCATCTTAATTATACAAAAAAATATGCTTAAATGATATTTTGGAAGAAATTAATGAAAATTATAATCTAAATTCACTATAACATGATATGTTTAAGGGAAATTACTTATAACATATCTATTAAGGTACTTGAGAATTTTATTCACCTATGTTTATTTCTAGTTAATATAGAGTTTCCATTCATTTTCTTCTATTTATGGACTCAATAGACCAAAAGAATATATTTTTTGAAACTATAATTTATTTGTATCTTCCCTTGAAAAACTGTTTTCTTCAAAATCCTTGTTTTCTAAAAATAGTTTTAAAATGTTATTTTACTATCATCCAACAATTTATTAATATAATTTTTTATATTTATTTAATATTAAAAAAATAAAGGAACCATTTATATTATTTTATGAATGATGTAATGTCTTAATTTATTATAAAAATATGAAATTAATGATTTATATTAAATTACATATAATTAACTGAATTTCTCACCATCAGGACTAATCAATAATATACATAATATTTTATGTATCTATAGGAACAGTTTAAAATAATAAGTATTTTAAAATATATTTTCATTTTTTATATTTTCAAAAGATAAATTAAGATTTTTACTGGTATTTTTGTTGTAAAGTCTTGGAAATTTCAAGGGAATTTTTTTTTCTTAATTTTCTTTGGAATTTTACAAGAACGCAGTTTCTGACGGCACTTGATTCTGAGGGCCGGAGTGCCCGGAATCAATTTCTGAAATTTGGCTCGGGCACGTTCATTGAACGAATGAGCGGGTTTTACTATCTTTTGAACCAGTGCTCAGAATTGAAATCTGATGGCACCGATGAACTCACAACGCCAGTAATCACTTAAGGGAAACGTTACCGTAGTTGCGTTTGTGCGGGAGAAGAAGTTAATTTTTGGGAATTAATTAAATAAAGTGAATAAAATTGTTGAATCAATTTTATTTCATGTTGTGTGGTTAACTTCTCCCATGGGAAGTTGGTGGTGGGCCCACATCCATCCAACTTCCCATGTGTGTATATTTGAAAGGGTGGGGCCCACACGAACCCCCCACCTTTACAAATTCCTTAAACTCCTTAACCCTCTTAACCCCTCACTTTCCTAACCCCTCTTAACCCCTCACATTCAAACTCCACATTAACTCACCTTCTTTAATATTTGACAACTTGTTGTAATTAATTTGGCGAGTTACATGTAGGTTTTTGAAATTCAAACCATTGAATTTCAAATGATTTTTTGTGTTAATAAAATAAGTTTAGAACTTATTTTATTTGGGTTGGAGTTTAGATGATTGGGAGCCTTTGGAGAAAAAGATTAGGAAATCCTGAGCCCTTCTTTATCTACGACGAAGAACACGAAGAACGTCTCTTCCGCCACTGAAGCAGGACGACGACATCTTCTTCATCGTTCTTCAACTGAGGCAAGGAAAGGGAAGCGATGCCCGCGACATCTCCAACGACCATCATCCGCGTCAAAGGAGAAGACGTCGCCTGCGAAGAATGTCGTCAACGGCGATGTCACCTCTGAACGCTTGTACACAAACCATGAGTACCCTTCTTCCTTTCCGACGCTTGAGCGTGAGATTAGGGAGTGTGTGACAAACACAACAATCGAGGAATCGATATCCTCCCTTTTTCCGAGATCGTCAACGAACGATAATTATGAGGTAGGGGTTTGTTCTCATTTATTTATATTTGTTCGTGAATTTCCGACTTGATGATCTTCGTGGTTTAAAACCATTTGATATCGAATTTGATCTTCGTGGTTTAAAACCAAATGATATCGAATAACGTGAGGGGGTTGGACCGCATGAACATGGCCGACCCTCCTCCTTACTTTTCGTGTTGGTTCATTGTGGTTTGGTTCGGGAAGGCATGGTGTCGTCGCACCATGCGGTTTCATGCGGAAGGAAATGCGCAGCGCCGTCGTGCCGCGCCGTTGAAAGAAGTCTAGGAACGCGACGCCGTCGCGCAACATCCAAGAAAAACAAAGGCGTCGTGGCTGGAGCGGGGCCGCGGCGGAGGGACGCGGTGCCGTCGCACCGTGCCGTGCCAATCGAACAAGGGTCGCGGTTTGAACCACGACAGTGCTAAAAGGGGCCGCCAGAAAACCGGCCGCCGGTGGATAAGGAAGAGCTGCTGACCTATTTCTGCGGTGGAGCAGCAGGAGTCGCCGGCCACCGGTTTGCAAAGGAGGTGGGACCCGCAGGTCCCGCTTGTGATAAAAACGGCCGGCCTATGGCCGGCTGTGATCCTTAAATACCGTGGATTTAATTCCAGAGTTTTTGTAGAGGCTCCCCCCCCACGTGGAGGGGGCGTTTTATTCCAAAGGCGCGGCATAATGTCGCGCCGCCCTTTTGAAACAAAGGGGGGGGGGGGGGTTTGCCCCCGCGCGCGGCGCACATTCGGCGCCCAGGCCGCGCCACCGGCCGGGCTGGATTTTCCGAGTCGGGCCGGGTCGTCGGGTCGGGTCGCCGCCCGGGGCCAGGTCGACCCGGTTCGGCCGACCCAAGGGGGGGTCGGGCCGGGTCATCCCGGGCCCAGACCCCCATCTTCGGACCATTTTCGGTCTTCTACCCATAACATAAACTATGGGCCTTCGAACAATGCACCGTCAGCAGCAATGCGATCCTTGGATCGAGATGGTCGTTTCAGTATATCGCACTCAAGGTTTCGGAATACCTTGGGTTCGGTCGGGTTGGTTCTTCCACGAAACCAATCGGGCCCTCGGAGTGGAAACGCTCATAACTTGAGCTCCGGACGTCTGATTGATGTGCCGTCGACTTTGATTGATTCCTCTAAGTGAAATGGATCGTTTGTCTTACTCCGCTTGAGGTTTGGATGCCGTTGGAGTGCGGTCGGGTTGGTTCGCTCATGAAACCAACCGAGCCCCTGGAACAAAAAAGCCAATAACTCACAGACCGGGCGTCCGATTGACGCACCGTCTGTCTAGTTGATTTCCTCGTGATGATACGGATCTTTTGGCATACTTCGCCCGAGTTTTGGATACAGTTGGATAGTGGCCGGGTTGGATCGCACCCGAAATCCAACCGGGCCCCTGCAACGGAAAAGCTGATATCTTTCAGACAGGATGTCCGTTTGACAAACCGTCAGCAGCGTTGATGATCACGTGGAGAAACGGTCCCTTTGAGAATACCCTATGAGAGTTAGGGGTACAGTTGAGATACGGCTGGAATTGGTTTGCTCACGAAACCAATCGGGCCCCTGGGACGAAAAGGCTAACAACTCACCGACCGGGCCTCCGATTGACGTGTCGTCTGTTGTGTTGAGACCGCTATCACAAGGCGGTCCTTTGAGTTACTTCTTGGTGGGACATTGAGATACTTGGAGTATCGACCTGTAGCTCGTGGAGCGGACCCTCCCATAGATGAGCGTGCGGAGTACGAAGACCGTGTAGCCGACTGAGACCGGACGACTGCTTGACCGACTCGACTTGGAATGAGTCGACTAACCCAGTGGATGGAGCACTAATTTGTTTGGGTGAAGACCCATGGCGGACGGAGCACTGCCTGTGTGACAGTGCAGACCCACGGTACTCGTCCGGAGAGTACCTCAGCAGGCTACTAGGGGGTGTGCACTACTGTGTTTGGGTGACATACCTCGGCGGGAAGCACTACTGTGTTTGGGTGGCTGGCCCGCGGTACACGACAGGAGGAGTACCTCAGCAGTCTTAGTTTAGTGAGCAGTACCTCGGAGTCGTGAGAGGACCACTGTACACTCTAGAGACGGAGCTCTTCAGCAGTTACGGTTTCGATAATGAAAATCCTAGTTTGAGCTGAGAATTTTAACCATTGTGTTTACCTCATGATTGAGATGGGTCACTTGATAACATAGGTATATGTATGGTCATATACCTGGGTAGTGGTTATCCATTGATTTCATGATCCTTGTGTTTCCTCATGATTGAGATGGGTTACTTGATAACTTAGGTATATGTATGGGCATATACCTAAGTAGAGGTTATCTGTTGAGATATTCTTTATAGTTATCCTTGTTGGTTTTAGAGAGACCATGAGGGTCTCGGGGTCCCTACTGAGTATCGTTATACTCACCCCTACTCGGGCTATGCCCGCACCTCATTGTGTTGGTTGAAGACGACAGGCAGTGCTGACGGAGGCCGAGTGTTCGAGGACTGGATGGTACCCGGAGGTGGACTACACGACGAGTCAGTACCCGGAGGTGGACTACATGACGAGTCAGTATCTGGAGGAGGTTGACGGGCGAGAGCGTTGAGGAGGATATTTGTACCTACCCTTTAGGTAGGATCCATGGCGGATGATCCAAGGGCTGCGCTATCTTTACCTACCCTTCAGGTAGGATCCGAGGAGGACGACCCAGGAGCTGCTTCCTTCTTCCAGCTGTTTGTCTTTTTCTGTTGTACATTCGTTCAGTTGTAGCTGCACTTTCAGTTGGGTTTGTATTCTGGCCCATTTACTTTTCTGCACTTTCTTTTGTTCTTATTGTTTTTCTTTCGCTTTTACTTTGTGGTGTTTTGTTTACTTTTATAAAGGTAATTCCTTACCAGTTATCGGGATTTACGCCTTTGGTGCTAGTCGCCAGCCCCTGGCCAATGGAAGGAGGGCTTGGGGTAGTCACGGCACGGGCCCCGAGGACGGGTCGTGACAAATTGGTATCAGAGCAGTCGGTTCTACCGCCGAACTTATAACTCTGATATTTTCATCCTGTAAAGAAATAGTGTTAAGAGTACCAAGTGTGGTTTTCAGTTCAGGGAGTCCAGTGTTGGAGCAGGCGGCCGATGTATCCACACACCAGGACCCTGAAAACTGATTTTTGACATTGTGCACGAAAACACTGATTGAGTGTGTGTTTCCAGATGTTTTTAAATGTCATCTCAAACCAGGTCAGCACACCAGGTATAAACGTTTTACCGTGTCACAATGTTTCTTTCAGGATGACTTTTCACGGACGACCAGCTAGAGCCCGGAGGGATGTGCGTGCTGATAGCCTGTCGAGTGACGAGGCTTCAGTACATGGCCCTCTTGTAGTTGAGGCACCAGTGGTACTACCATTTGTTGGGACACCGATTCCACCAGTCCCAGCATTAGGCTATGCACGCCACATGAGTGCGCTGCATGAGTTCCAGCGCCAGAGGCCACCCAGGTTCCGGGGAGAGACGGACCCATAGGCGGCTGAGGATTGGCTGGAGGCTGTGGAGAGAGTCTTCAGGCTAGTGGTGATGCCGACCGACTTCATGGTGATCTTTGCAGCCATCCTTCTTCAGGAAGCATCAGGTAGGTGGTGGAGCCACTTGTTCTAGTTTTGCAACGGGATGACCATCGCATGGGAAGACATCGAGACCTTCTTTAGGGTGGATTTTGTTCCAGTAGCTCTACACCCCGAGCGTGTACAGGAGCTTCTGCCATTGCCGTGTGTTTTTCGAGTTGTATCCGAGTCATATGTGGGCAGTAGACAGATGATGCAGAGGTCCAGGAGGACCAGACCAGCAGTTGGATGATCTCGGGTTTTAGGATCGGTGGTGCGGGGCACCTGGGGTGGGGTCAGAGCCAGGCGTGCTAGAAACAGACAGTGTTACTCATGCGGCGGAAAGGGTCAACTGGCACGTGACTGTCCGACTCCTCGTACAGTAGATCCGTAGGCGTTGGAGGAGCCACCAAGGCTGTAGAGCTCCGGGAGCAGGTGGACAGGAGCGGAACTAGTGGATATGCCCCTTGTACTTCTAGTTCCATGATGTTGTTGTATTCGTGTCTTTGTACTATGAGCTGCAATAATTAAAAAGACACATAACTTTTTTTTCTTTCCTGTCCTTTTGTTTGGTTGATACTCAGTGGTCCCGGTTAAGACTGTTGACTTGACCCCCACTTTCGAGATTTCTACTGGAGGAAACCTAGTGACCTCACACTGATGCCGACAGTGTGGCTCGACCCTTGGAGGCAAGAGTTACAGTTGGATCTCTTGGTAGTTACGTCGAGCCCTTACGACGTCATCCATGGCATGATTACATCATTAATGTCAGGATTGAATGTATTAGTCAATGGGCGTGGTTCATCAAGGGGATGAGACTGAGTTTCTCTTTTTGGCAAAGGAGAAATTTAGGCAGCTCTTCTGATCGTAGGCAAAGAAGGTGCAGATCATCCAGGAGCGGATGAAGACTGCACGATGCAGTAAGAAACAGGAAACCCACTCCAGTATTAGAGACTCGAGCGTGCTAAATGTTTAAAGAAGAGGAAGCTTTAAGGAGAGATGAGTCTGCGAAGCAGAAGATGTGGAGGCAGAGCTAGGAGAGCAGTGTGAGGTGGTGTACATCTTAACATGCTACAACCACCCGCCATAGTTATTTCCGCCAGGCTCAGGGAGCTGGAGGGAGGAGGAAGAGTGAGGCTACATGCGGTCAAGGGGTGTGACCCAATGGCTCTAGAAATGATTCAAGGGATAGTCTGTGACCACTACTAGCTTTTTTAGTAATGGACGTCGATATGAATCATTCCTTGCTTTCACAAATCTTGATCCAGACCTAGAGTTTCTGGTAAGCTGTGGACATGACCCTCATGTCTGGAGATATCTTGGGAGGAGACTCGATAATCACACTTACGCCGATGGTGTGGTCAGACCCTTGAGGCGAGAGTTCCGGTTAAAATCTCTTGGTGGCACCGTCGAGGCCTTACGACGTTAGTTTGAGTATGGAATGGGCAATAACTGCTCATACTCAAATTGACGGTTTTAGGCAAACGTTGGGATGGGTTTTCCTTGTTTGGAAAAAAGGAAACCATGGGAAACACAAGTTAAACTCATGCACGGGAGGGTGCGACCAATCACTCTTGAGTCGGCCAACCTTACCCTCATGGCGGAAGTCGTTTCGAGTTCCAGTTCTAACAGGAATTGGTGACCACTAGAGTTCGAGGATGATGATCACGTCCTTATACGGGTCTCACCTTGATGAAGTTTACGGAGTTTTGGCCAAGGAGGCAAGTAAACTCTGAGGTTCAACGGACCATTCTAGGTCAACAGCTGGGTAGGTGAGGTGGTTTACCGCTTGAACCATCCACCGCAGTTGCACCAGGTGCATGATGACATCCACGAATCTCAACTGAGGAGATACGTTCTCGACCCTTCGCATATCATCAACCATGAGGAGCTAGATGATGGCGATGGGGTGTCATTCATGGAGGTTCCAGTGGGGATCGAGGATCGATAGGAGAAGATCCTACGAGGACGATCGATTCCTCGGGTGCACTTTCTCTGGCAGTACGGGAACCTCCGGGTGAGCACATGGGAGCGGAAGGCTCAGATGCGTGCTCTATACCGCTTTTTGTAACCTTAGATTGTGTTAAAGCTTTACGAGGACGTAAATCCCTGAGGTGGGAGGATTGTAAAGACTTAGAAATTTTAAGGGAAAATTTTTTTTTCTTAATTTTCTTTGAATTTTACAAGAACACAGTTTCTGACGGCATTTGATTCCGAGGCCCGGAGTGCCCAGAATCAATTTCCGAAGTTTGGATCAGGTACGTTCAGTGAACGAACGAGCGGGTTTTACTATCTTTTGATCCGGTGCTCAGAATTGAAATCGGATGGCACTGATGAACTCGCAACTCCAGTATTCACTTATGGGAACATTTACCGTAGTTGCGTTTGTGCGGGAGAAGAAGTTAATTTTTGGGAATTAATTAAATAAAGTGAATAAAATTGTTGAATCAATTTTATTTCATATTGTGTGTTTAACTTCTCCCATGGGAAGTTGGTGGTGGGACCATATCCATCCAACTTCCCATGTGTGGATATTTGAAAGGGTGGGGCCCACATGAACCCCCCACCTTTTCAAATTCCTTAAATTCCCTAACCCTCTTAACCCCTCACTTTCCTAACCCTCTTAACTCCTCACATTCCAACTCCCCATTAACTCACCTTCTTTAATATTTGACAACTTGTTGTAATTAATTTGGTGAGTTACATGTATGTTTTTGATATTCAAACAATTGAATTTCAATTGATTTGTTGTGTTAATAAAATAAGTTTAGAACTTATTTTATTTGGGTTGGAGTTTAGTTGATTGGGAGCCTTTGGAGAAAAAGCTTAGGAAATCCCGATTCCTTATTTCTCTACGATGAAGAACACGATGAACGTATCTTCAACCACTGAAGAACGACGACGCCACCTTCATCATCATTCTTCAACCGAGGCAAGGAAAGGGAAGTGACGCCCGCGACATCTCCAACGACATTCATCCGCGTCAAAGGAGAAGACGTCGCCTGCGAAGAATGTCGTCAACGACGACGTCAACTCTGAACACTCGTCCACCAACGACGAGTACACTTCTTCCTTTCCGACGCATGAGCGTGAGATTAGGGAGTACAATCGAGGAATCGATATCTGCCCTTTTTCAGAGATCGTCAACGAACGACAATTACGAGGTAGGGGTTTGTTTTCATTTATTTATATTTGTTCGCGAATTTTCAACTTGATGATCTTTGTGGTTTAAAACCATTTGATATCGAATTTGATCTTCATGGTTTAAAACCAAATGATATCGAATAACATGATGGGGCTGGACCGAATGAACACGGCCGACCATCCTCCATACTTTTCGTGTTGGTTCTATGTGGTTTGGTTCGGGAAGACGTGGTGCCATCACACCACGCGGTTTCATGCGGAAGGAAATGTGTGGCGCTGTCGCGCCGCACCGTGGAAAGAAGTCTAGGAACGCGACGTCGTCGCGCCGCATCGAAGAAAAAAAAGGCACCACGGCCGGAGTGGGGCCGCGGCGGAGGGACGCGGTGTCGTCGCACCGCGCTGTGCAAATCGAACAAGGGTCATGGCTTGAGCCACGACAGTGCTAAAAGGGGCCGCTGGAAAACCTGCTGCTGGTGGATAAGGAAGAGTTGCAGCCGGAGGCAGCTGGCCTCGCCGGCCGCCATAAATTAGGAGAGCCGCGGCCATCTGGGCGTGGCAGAGTGGTGGAAGGAACCGGCCGTGCCGGCCGCCGGTTTGCAAAAGAGGTGGGACCCGCGCGTCCCGCGTGTGATAAAAACGGTCGGCCTAAGGCCGGCCGTGATCCTTAAATACCAGGGATTGAATTCCCCGGTTTTTGTAGAGGTGCCCCCCCCACGTGGAGGGTGGCGTTTTATTCCAAAGGCGCGGCATAATGCCGCGCCACCCTTTTGAAATAAAGGGGGGGCTTTGCCCCCGCGCGCGGCGCACATGCGGCGCCCAGGCCGTGCCGCTGGCCGGGCCGGATTTTCTGAGCTGGGCCGGGTCGTCGGTTTGGGTCGCCGCCCGGGGCCGGGTCGACCCGGTTCGGCCGACCCAAGGGGTCGGGCCGGGTCGGCCCGGGCCCCGACCCCCCGTCTTCAAACCATTTTCGGTCTTTTGCCCATAACATGAGCTACGGGGCTCCGAACGACGCGCCGTCAGGGGAAATGCGATCCTTGGATCGAGTCGGTCTTTTTGGTATATCGCACTCAAGGTTTCGGAATACCTTGCGTTCGGACAGGTTGGTTCTTCCACGAAAACAACCGGGCCCTCAGAGCGGAAATGCTCAAATCTTGAGCTACAGACGTCCGATTGACATGTTGTCGACTTTGATGGATTCCTCTAAGTGAGACAGATCTTTTGGCTTACTCCGCTCGATGTTTGGATGCCGTCGAAGTGCAGTCGGGTTGGTTCGCTCAAGAAACCAATCGGCCCCATGGAACGAAACAGCCAATAACTCACAGACCGGGTGTCCGATTGACGCACCGTCTGTCTCGTTGGTTTCCTCTTGATGAGATGGAACTTTTGGAATACTTCGCCCAAGGTTTGGATACAGTTGGATATTGTCCGGGTTGGATCGCACCCGAAATCCCACCAGGCCCCTAGAACAGAAAAGCTGATATATTTCAGACAGGACGTGTGTTTGAAGAACCGTCAGCGGCGTTGATGATCACGTAGAGAAACGGTCCCTTTGAGTATACCCTATGAGAGTTCGGGGTACAGTTGACATACGGCCAGAATTGGTTCGCTCATGAAACCAACCAGGCCCCTGGGACGAAAAGGCTATCAACTCACAGACCGGACGTCCGATTGACGCGTCATCTGTTGCGTTGAGACCCCTATGAAGAGGCGGTCCTTTGAGATACTTTTTCATGGGACTTTTAGATACTTGGAGTATTGACATGTAGCTCGTGGAGCGGACCCTCCCAGAGACGAGCATGCGGAGTACGGAGACCGTGTAGCTGACTGAGACCTGACGACTGCTTGACCGACTCGACTTGGAGTGAGTCGAATAACCCAGTGGACGGAGCACTACTTTGTTTGGGTGAAGACCCATGGAAGATGGAGCACTACCTGTGTGACAGTGCAGACCCGCGGTACTCGTCCGGAGAGTACCTCAGCAGGCTACTAGGGGGTGTGCACTATTGTGTTTGGGTGACATACCTCGGCGGGAAGCACTACTGTGTTTGGGTGGCTGGCCTGCGGTACTCTACAGGTGGTGTACCTCAGCAGTCTTAGGTTAGTGAGCAGTACCTCGGAGTCGTGACAGGACCACTGTACACTCTAGATACGGAGCTCTTGATCAGTTACGGTTTCGATAATGAAAATCCTGGTTTGAGATGAGACATTTAACCTTTGTGTTTACATCATGATTGAGATGGGTCACTTGATAACATAGGTATATGTATGGGCATATACCTGGGTAATGGTTATCCATTGATTTCATGATACTTGTGTTTCCTAATGATTGAGATGGGTTACTTGATAACTTAGGTATATGTTTGGGCATATACCTAAGTAGTGGTTATCTGTTGAGATCTTCTTTGTATTTATCTTTGTTGGTTTTAGAGAGACCTTGAGGGTCTCGGGGTCCCTACTGAGTATCGTTATACTCACCCCTACACGAGCTATGCCCGCACCGCATTGTGTTGGTTGCAGACGACGGGCAGTGCTGACAGAGGTTGAGTGTTCGAGGACTGGACGGTACCCGGAGGTGGACTACACGACGAGTCAGTACCCAGAGGTGGACTACACGACGATTCAGTATCCGGAGGAGGTTGATGGGCGAGAGCGTTGAGGAGGCTATCTGTACCTACCCTTCAGTTATGATCCATGGTGGACGATCCAGGAGCTTCTCTATCTGTACCTACACTTCAGGTAGGATCCGAGGAAGACGACCCAGGAGCTGCATCCTTCTTCTAGCTGTTTGTCTTTTTCTGTTGTACTTTCGTTCAGTTGTAGCTGCACTTTCAGTTGGGTTTGTATTCTGGCCCATTTACATTTCATCACTTTCTTTTGTACTTTGTGTTTTGCTTCCACTTGTACTCTGTGGTGTTTTGTTTACTTTTATAAAGGAAATGCCTTACCAGTTATCGGGATTTACGCCATTGGTGCTAGTCTCCAGCCCCTGGCCAATGGAAGGCGGGCTTGGGGTAGTCATGGCATGGGCCCCGAGGACGGTTCGTGACATTTTTCATCTATTTAATGATATTTTAGTTGTATTTTTATTTCTAAAAGACAACAACCATCAATTTCACATATTATTTTCTACGGATATGATCCTTTGGTAACATCCATAATCATTAGCTGGATGGTTTATGTTTATGATAAATAGTAATTTATGTAACATATTCATCATTAATGTTTAATGTAACAATGTAAATCTTATGATCCCCATTTCATTCCCAGTTTTTATTATATAATTATATATTCATGATGCAAATTTATTTTAATGGCCTCTAAAATAATAATAAAATAGATCTTTTAGAACACACATTTATGATATTAATTTTATTATGGATCATCTTGGAGTTCTACATCACTCCAATGAATGTGTAATGATTGATATCTCCTGAGATAAATAAGAATGGTATGTGAATTGAACCCAGTTTAGTATGGGACTATACACACAATGATTATCTTGGGAGTGAACCTTAACATATACAATTCTTTTGGGAGAAGCCATAATTCACTATGATATACCCATTACTGATAATTGACATAAATTAAATTATTTTTATGCTTATACACATGCTATAATCATAATTCATATGCCAATGTTATGCTTTCTTGGATCATGTTCGTTGAATAAATTTTGATTCTTGAGTAATGAATTTCCATGAATGATTCCATTACTCATGAATGTGATTTTTCTTTTTTATGGTGTGTCTTTTTGATGTTATGGTAATGGTATTATACCATTATGATCATGATATGTTTATGTGATTATTGTTGTCCACATTGATTTCCATTAATGAAAATCCAAGCTATCCACTTATTATTTTACATTCCCTATCTTATAATGAAAGGTATTAATTACGATTTTTTAAGAATGGTGCTAGTTATTGAGAACTAATTGGTAGATGATATAGTTCATTTATGCTTCCATTGTTTATGTGTATATGTTCCTAAAGACACTAAACCATTATGTTCCACGAGTACTTATTTATAATATATATTTACTATTTATTAAATAAGATGCAATATATACATATGCAAATTCAAGGTCCATGTAGTTAGTGTCATAAAATATGTTTAGTAAAACATTGGATATTATGATTATAGAACATATATAAAACCAAATGTATCAGTATAGGTATTGGATATCATACTATAGATTCGGTAATGATCAGCAATGAACCTATTTAAATCTAAGGTGTTATGCATTGAAAATAAGTTTTTGTGATTTAGACGTCATAAAAATAATTTTTCATGATTATGTGTTTTCCCAGTATGTTTGTTATTTCATTGACAATAAGTTTTTGACTATGCCAAGGGCTAGACATAGGAGGAATTAGTCCAACACTATGTGTGATGAACAATGTGGTGAGTATGAGTTAAATAATTAAATTATGATTGGATTCAATGATATATTTATTATTCTTAATTTTTTATCATGATATATGATTAACAACTTATACAATGATGAACTATCAAAATACCAAATAAGAGAAGGATGTAGTTTTCAAAAATGATTTGGTGCTGCAAATCATTGAGTAAGAAAGGCTCAATTAACAACATTTAGAAAATGTGGAATGATGCAATTAGAAGAAAGACATAAATATATAGGATAATATTTTATTCATGATGAAAAAATTGATAAAAAATTAATTTCTAACAAAAAAATAAACATCTTTTAGGGTAAAATATATATCTTATTGTTTGGTTCTGGGTTTTTTTCATAAATATGGGGAACATAGAAATTATTAGAGTCACTTACCTCTTTTAAATAGTATCTCCAAATCCAAGGAATGAGATATACCATTACAATTGATTGATGTGAAAGGATTAAACTATTAATGTATTGTGACATAAGGTGTAATATCTGTGATATTTTTTGGTTTTATGGATTATGAACCATTTAACGATTATTCCATTATAGGATTCTGAATCATATGTTCAATGCTAATAATAACTAGGTTAATTAACAAATTTTTTATGATAATAGTATGATTGACATTAATGGGATTGTACTGGTGAAGTATAAATTTGGAAGGATTAGATAATAAATTTGTTTAGGTGATATTTGATAAATTTTACTACATCTCGGATATATATAATATATTAAGAAGTCTATGATATAATTTGAGTAATAATTATTGAGTTTATCTTAGAAGAAAATAGTTCTTACTATGAGGATAACATAAAAGTTGTGAAAATCAACATGGGTTTAATATTTTAAGGTTGATCATATGTTCAAAGGAATAAAAATTACATTTATTATGTTTCACGTGATGGGGAACTGACGTTATTTGAATCATTAACAACTATTTCAGAAGAATACTCTCTTGAGGTTCAAATAAACCATTGGATTAGTTTATGATTAGTTGTTAAGGTAATTATGCTATATATTGATTGTGATTAGAAAATCCAGGGTTGAAAACATATAAATTAATGAGGATATATTATAGAATATATTTATTTTCAATTTATGGACTAGATTTTAAATCAATATGTGGATTTGAATCATGATATTTTGGAAATTTTCTATACATTAAAATTATAATATAATTATTTATCATAGTGATTAATGATACAGAGTTAGAAAATTTATTATTTTGATGTATATGTACCTTTTAGGAATAAAATATAACTTAAAATGAAATATTAAGAGGTAAGAATGGAATTAAATATTTTAGACGTAATATGAAACGAATTAGATCAAATTTTATGTTAAAACTTTTTTAAATTTTGAGTTTATTGTCGTTGTTTTGGGTGTATACTTATTTATAAAATGTTTTAAGTGGAACCATTATTGTTATTATGGATGTATTTGAGTTAAATAAGTATGTTTATGTGACACCCCAAGATTTTATGAGATATATTTTATTAATTTATTTTATACCTTCTATTGTAAACTCCACCAAGATTAGCGTGTACTATACGCAACACTGTATTAGCTTGCAGTATATGCAACACTATTATTGGCTTGTGTTACACACAATTTCAAGTTCGTTGTGTAAAATGTATTCTATGCAACATTAATAATAGATTTTGTTTAATGTGTAAATGAAAAATGTTTTGATTATGTTATACGAAACACCAATGGGAGATTGCACAACACGATGCCCGGACATGGATTGCATTACATGCAATCGCGACCTTCCTCGATAGCGTGCATAGTACGCAATTCCAGGATTCACTAAACAATGATTTATTGTTATAATATTATAATGAACTATCCATTATTAATTTTATTAAATAAATTTTTAATTTTATAACATTATTATTATTCTTACACATTTTCTATATCATGGTATTAGAACAAAATAAATTTATCGGGTAAAATAAGTATTTTTAAAAAAATGTAGTTTTGACACCTTTTGATGGAGAAACCACTTTTAATATAGTTATTGAAATGTTTATTAGTTCAATTTGAAAAAAAAATATTATTTGGAATCAGGATATTAAAATTTACTTTTGATAAATTTTTCATATTATTCCGGTAACATTCATATTTTAATTAAAAACATCTTTTTTCACTGTAATAATTTATATGGTTAAATTATAATATTTAATAGTTTCAAAGTATAAACAGAATATAATTTTTCCATTTAATATAATGTATGTCATTAGCATTGATTTTACATAGAATTCATAAGAAAAATCATTTCAATCATTTGTAATGTTTTAACTTTTAAAACACATTTTGTAAACAGTGGGATTAATATTAAATTAATTTCTGAAACTTATATGATTTAAATTTTAAAAAATTAATTCCATATTTGGAATCATTAGGTACAAATTATGTTAATAGGCTACTTTTTATATTTGGGCACTATGAGTAGTAACTAAGATAAATTTTATTTACCATAGTTAAAGGTAAATCAAGTAATTAAGGGTAAATATAATATTTTAAAATTACCCAAAAACGTGTCATAATATTACTGGATGATTATAATTTTATATAAGGAATATTTGGGTCGAAATGAAATCCATTGGAACCCACTTGGATGTGATTAAGACATTTAATTTATTTTATTTTAAAAAAGTGATATATGTCTCACTAAAACTTTAATAATAAATGTATTTTTATTATAAGGTTATACAGAATATAAATTCTATTATAAATACTCATTTGAAATATAAAATGTTTTAATTAGTTATGGTAATATATTTGTAATTTTTAAGATATATTTAACTCGTTTAATAACTTATACATTAATGATGCAGAAATTATTTATTTAGTGAAAAACAGTTATATAGTTTTTATTAAAATAATAATACTCATTAAAAGGCCCAAAAACTAGACAAAAACTTATTGGTAGTATATATATAAACAATATCCATCCAATGGTCTAATTTTGGACCATTTGGAGATTTATAAAAGTGATTATGACACATATATTAAATTATTTTAAATAATGTCAAAGTTGTCACATTCATAATTTAATAAATATAACAATTTACATGTTGTGATTTTAAGATGATAAATTTGAGTAAAAGTATTATTTTGAAATATATTATATTTTAAATCATCATTATATTTTATTTTTAATTTTTATGCGACTAATAAGTAAATTAAATGATTAGACAAAATTGATCTAGTAATTGTTTTATTAGCAGAAATATCAAATAAATGGTACTATAAATATTAAAATAAATATTATATGAACTAATTAATGTTCTCCACCAATTATGTAGATTAATATGACATGTTAGAAATCTATTAAATATTTTGGTTCTAATATAACTTCTCTGTGGATTTTATTTAAATTCAAATAAATAAATAGTGACAAAATTTAGACTTGTTATTTAATAAAAATAACATATTATAAAATTGTTTAAAAATAAATAAAATATTTAAAATTTATAAATTGAAATTTATATCGTCTAAAATTTCATAAAGTATCCAATTATGGACAATTTACAACACATAATTTATTATTTATAACAATTTAGAATTTAGAATTTTATTACCACAAATAAAATTAAATAGATTAAATAACGATAAAACATGTTGATAAGATTTAAAATAAATTTCCAAAACATATAAATCTTATTGGTTGATGATATTAAAACCCTATATCATATAGTCTTCATATTTGTGTCATTTTTGTAGGTTTTTAAGTGGGTTTTGAGTTTATTATAAATTAATATTTTAGAAGTTTCCAAAAGTGCCCCACTCCTCTCTTATAAAAGGGCACCTCGTCCCTCATCTCCTTAGACCACTTTGAACCTTGAAGCTCGTCCAAACCATGCCCATTTCACTTCTAAACTTCCATATTAACCTAATAGTGGTCTTGGACTTCATTAATGACCAAATTTAGTGCCCTAAGAGGAGGTTTAGAGGAGGCACGTCGAAGAAGATGTAATATCTTCCACCGATTCTTTCCAGATTCTTTATTCTTCTACTTCCACATAATTAGTTATTTAATTACAATGTAATGAAATCAGTATAACTAATATACTGATATGTTATTATAAAAATGAAAAAAATCCATTTCACCTTCAATCCAACCTACGGAAAATGAAATCACTGTGCGTGCATACATATAGAATACTTTCTCCATACCGTGGTGTATTTTGTATTTCCACCACCACCGTAAATGGATGGGTATAATGGTTTAAATAAAATCTATATATGGTGATTATAACATCATAAAAATTCTGAGATATTATATCATCCACACCAATTTCATTCAATAATAATGTGAACGATATCATCACTCGTGTGTACGTAAGGATTAACGTCTCCACTACGCGATAAGATTCATTCTCTATTTTAACCATTAAATAATGATTATAAGGTATATATAATGAATAATAAGAATATATATGACATAATAATGCTACTGTATTTATGTGTGTGTATATATATGTCATCTACTTACTTCCATTTAAATCAATAAGGAAAAGAAAACAGCGTATATGCGTATGTATGGCCTACCGTCCCCATGAACGGTATGTTTCATTTCATTTATATATCTATTATATATATATATATAATATATGATATATAAATCATGTTTTAAATTTTTAATGTAAGTAAATATTTATATAAGTAATAACAACATAAAAAAAACAAGTCCAAACACATAGGATAAATGAAACGATTTTACCCAAAATGCTACTTTAATAAGGAATTGACAAAAGAACGGGTAATAAAAAGTCATAAGTGAATAATATATGATATCATAAATATTATTATTGTTTTTTTACATGTTAATAATATTTTTAAACCATCTATACAAGAGGATCGGACACGTATGGAAGAGTTTGGACCTAAGGTAAGGGATAATTTTTTGAATCTCATTTTTATCCGAGATTGCTTATACATAAGTATTTAATGGGGTTATATTTATCATCCATGTACATAAATGTTTTTTTTCATAAAGTGTTTAATAATATTCCATGTATTTTTAATGTTATTTTTACCCCTCATTGACTTTTACATTGTGTTAATGAAGTAATCTTTCTATTGTTTACCATACAATGATCTTTTTGACTTTTCCAGCAAAAGTAGGAGGAGAATAATTGTTTTAACTTATACATTGTCACGACCCGTCCCAGTGGGGCCCGAGCCGCAAATCCCGATGCCCACCTCCAATAGTCCAAGGGCTGGGGACTAGCACCAAGTGGGAATTCTACGAACATTGGAGGTGTTGCCTATAAACTTGTACACATGCACACACATCTCCATGCCCACAAAGCTGAAAAGTAAAAACTACTTAATGGAAAAAGATGCATTCATACACTAAAACCCAAGAAACAAAGTATGATAGGAAGGTAAAGTAAAGAAATATAGAACCCTGGGCCGAATATACAAGCCCACCAAAAGAGAGTCTGTAACAATTTCCAACCTCTAAGGCAAGGTGATGGGACTGCAATCTGTAGCCGTAGGAAAACACCTTGGCCTGCCTGATCTCACTGAGTACTATCCGGTCCTGGTCCGCCTCAAATCCTGTCAATGGATAGCTCGTCTGCACAAGACATGACACGTGCAGGCAAATCCCCGGTAGGGGTGAGTATAACAATACCCAATAGGACACCCCGAAACCAGAAAATATACAATAAGGGAAAATACAACAAAAGAATGATACAGTCAGCTCTATACCGTACATGTCTACAGAACATATAACTAGAATATCATGATATAATCATACACAAATGACCTTTTCAAAACCCCCACTATGATCCAGCTCGATGATTCCACTAAGCATGCAACTAGGAGAACACACTCATAGGTCTGAAGAGAGAGATGTGAAGTACTCGTTCTGGGAGAACACACTCTATAAGTACCTCGAGAACATGATGCATAGAAGAGGGTCCCCACTTAGTCATGGGGTGATTCTGACAACTAATTCTTAGCTAATCCTCTAACTAGATGATTGGCTCCCGGGTAAAGTTGGTCATGTCAATACCAAGAACTCTACCTAGGGTTCCAGGAATGAATATAGGATCCGACTCTAAGTCGCACAGATGGGATTCAAACAACTATATTCTGGAAGTCCTGGTGAATGGATCATACTCTTATAAGATGGAAATGATACCGGGACATTCATGAGAAAGGCCAAGAGGTTGAACCCTAAATAAACTAGTCCATGACATAGAAGGAAACTGGATCAAGCCATGTAAAAAATGGATACATGACATATAGTATGGTTACACGCCGTGTTCCTTGACCCCGGGTACTGCCCTTGTAAACGGCCCGTGTCATTCGTTCAAGCTGTGTAAAACTCAACTACACGGCGTGTAGAAAAATCACACCCCATGTTCCTTGACTCTGGGTACTGCCCGTGTAAACGGCCCATGTCATTTCTCTCATCATATAAAATGTAACTACACTCCGTGATGAAGAATCACACGCTGTGTTTGAGCACCTGGAGCTCGCTTCGTGTATGTTGGCCATGTACCCGTACACGGTTTACATCTGTGTCGCATGCCCGTGTACCAGTAAATTTGGTATCCCATATATCTAGCCAAGTCTGTTCAGGGAGGGGTATACACGCCGTGTCCATGGCTGTGTACCCAAATCGTTTCCGTGTAATCCCAGAGTATATGCCAGTGGTCTGCTGAGTAACACATGCCGTGTAGCCCATACTACATGCCGTGTAGTTGGGATTTTTCCAGAAACGTCTTCTTCCTCCTTGAGCTACGGTTTATCCTCCCGATCCACGGTTTCTTGTCCGTTCTTCCCGATACTATAGGGGTTGGTTCATCTCATTATTCGAACACCGAAGCAGGTGTTTTCGGTGATGAAATCGGATCACAGACCTCAAACAATCCATACAAAGGAAAATGCCTAAAAACTCATATATCTTGATCCGCTACAAATCATCTGCTGAAACTGTCATCGCTCATCCGGGACAACACTCTGGGTTTGGATCTACAGTCTCAGATCATTGTGCCAACAAACAAATGCGCAATGATTGATTTCCTCAAAGAACACGTAGAATGCAATGAAGAACACTCGGGAGAATAAAAATAAAAAGAATCGAACAAGAGGGGTGAACATCGATTGTTATTTGTGAATGTCTGAGTTTGTCACTATTAGATCAATACCACAACAACCGATAGATTATAAATATCGAGTATTTGATTTCCCGATAAAACCCCAAATCACACCCACTAGAAAAATGACTGATCTATGGGATAATCGGTTCAAAGATTAGTCTTTATTCATCGTAGGAATCAGGAGTTGGGAAAGGAAATTCGAAAACAAAAAACCTACCTGGATCCGCAGCATTCATTGGTGAAGATCTGGTCGACACGTCGTCATCGCCATTGAGAGGTTTTCTCCTGAGCCTCCAGAGCCACCAAGGGGTTCAGGGTTATGAGGATTATAACCATGGACCCCGTCACAAGCCTTTATTTAAAAATAATAATAAATGATATCTGATGAAATCGATTTAGAAAATATTTCACTGCAGAATAGAACATTTTTATTAAATATCTTATTACTATTACGTCCAAAAACTAGATTTCATCACAGACATGTGCCGGTCAATGTTAATCCTCACCAAAGGTAAAATCGTTGTTCTGAACGCAACGATACCCTTGGATTTATGATCTGAGCACCTCTTCGGGAGTTATTCAACTTTTTCATGAAAACCACACACGTGAGTAATTTAAATATTTAATTAAATTCAAATATTGGTTCAGGACTCACCGGGCTTCGGAACAACACGCCGTCTCGAAGACTGGTCTCGAAATAATTTCCATATATTATTAAAATAATGTATGGAAAATCAGAGACATTAAATCACTCCCACATTAGGGTTTTTATGCCCCCAAAAATCCAAAAAGAAGGATACTTAAAAAGATGTGGGTACTGCAAAAGAATCTGAGCCTCTCGTTCCCACGTTCTCTCCTGGAGACTCTTGTGCTTCCACAGGACAAGAACCAAAGAAAATTGCTCACCCATAAAGGATCTTCTTCTGCCGATCCTTGATCCCCACTAGGTACTCAGCAAAGGTCATTCCATCAATGATGTCCAGCTCTGTCTAGTCGATGAAGTGCAATGGATCATGCACGTACCTCCGTAGCTGCAACACATGGATGAAATTGTGTACTCGGTCGATATCAGGATGTAGAGCCAAGAGATATTCCACCTCTCCAACTCTACTTAGAATTTGGAATGGGTCGATGAACCTTGGAGATATCATGATGCATTGGCCAAACCTCCATAATCCCCATCGAGGTGAGACCTAAACGAACACATGGTATCCCTCCTCGAACTCCATGGGCCTTCGCCTCCTGTCGGCATAAGACTTTTTCCGACTCTATGCAGTCTTCATATACTCAGGGATGACTTGCACCTTCTCTTTAGTAGCTCACACCATCCCTAGTCCAATGAGTGATGACTCTCCTAGGTCAGTCCAACAAAGTGATGACATGCAAGATCACCAGTACAAAGCATAAAATACTTCCATACAAATATTGGAATGATAACTGTAGTTATAATAGAATTCCACTAGTGGTTGGTGATCCTCCCAGCTACGACTGAAGTCATGTATTCATGCTTGAAGCATATCCTCCAGAACCTGGATGGTCTGCTCTATCTGACCATTAGTCTGAGGATGAAACGCTGTGCTCAAGAGTAACTGAGTCCCAAAAGCTTCATGTAATTACATACACAACCGGGATGTGAAATGAGAATCATGATATGAGATGGTCGTGGATGGCACTCCATGATGTCGAACTATCTCCTGCACATACAGGCGTCCTAATCTCTCTACTGAACACTTCTCCTGCATGGCTAGGAAGTGCTCTGACATGGTGAGTTGATCAATGATCACCTAGATGGCACTGTGTCCCCTGGACGTGTATGGTAAACCCATCATGAATCCATGGATATCCCATCCCACTTCATTTATTGAACTTCAAGGGGTTGAGTCAAACCTGTTGGCACCTGGTTCTCAAACTTCACTTTCTTACAAGTAATGCACTAAGAAACAAACTCTGCCACAGTCTTCTATATTCCTGGACACCCGAACTGACGTCAAAGGTCCTTGTACATCTTTTCCACGCCTAGATGCACTGCCAAAGGAGATGTATAGAACTCCATCAGAACCTCCTCCTGAAACATCACTAGTACTACTGTACGCCCTCTGAAAAGAAAAATGTGATCCCCACCTTCTAAATATCCATTAACAACATCACCTGTGGATATCTGAGCACGTAGAGTCTCACAGATAGCATCCTCGTGTTGTGCTTCCATGACTCACTTTAACAGTGGAGGGGTAACAACCATCAATTAAAAGTAAGATCCCTTATCTATGTCCATGAAGGATAATAATAATGAGGCCAACTGCCTCGTCATCTCATCCAAAAACTGCGAACTGGAATTCCTGCTGAGAGAATCTACCACAACGTTCCCATTCCCCAGTGTGTAAATGATCTCAAAGTCATAATCCTGGAGGAAATCAATCCATAGTATTAGTCTCAAATTAAAATCCTTATTAGAAAAGATATATCGAAGACTCTTGTGATTAGAGTAGATGGTAAACCACTTCCCTATCAGGTAGTGTCGCAACATATTCAGCGCAAAGACTACCGCTACCAACTCATGATCATGGGTCACTTGGGCCCTCAACTAGCATGAGCCATAGGTAATCACTGCTTTCCTCTACATTAGTACACTACCAAGCCCAGTTCCTGTTGCGTCTCTGAACCCTACGTACTCGACACCTTCCTCTGGTAATCTCAAGATCAGAGTGCTCGTCAAAATCTATCTCAACTGCTGGAAAGCCTACTGGCATCTCTCGTTCCACACGAAGGGCTTCCTTTTTTGGGTCAAAGCTGCCATGTGTGATGAAATTCTGGAGAAATCAAGAATGAATCTCTAATAGTAGCTTGCCAACCCAAGGAATCTCCGCACCTCCATCATGCTCTAGGGTGGCTCCCATGCCAGCACTTCCTCCACCTTGGATTGGTCCACTGATACACCATCTTCGGAGATAACGTGACCCAGAAATTGGCCCTCCTATATCTAGAACTGACACTTTGAGAGTTTCCCATACAACCGGTTCTCTTGGAGTGTGTCCAGAACCATCTGTATGTGTCTCACTTTCTCTTCCTCGGATGTAGAGTACACAAGGATATCATCGATGAAGAACACTATGAACCGATCTTGATAGGACTGAAAGATCCAATTCATGATTCCTATGAAAATTGTAGATGCATTCGTCGCGTTGAAGGCCATCGCCATGTACTAATAGTAACCATAGCGACATCTCAAATTCGTCTTCATTATATATTCATCCCGTACTCGCAACTGATGATATCATTATCGTTGATCAACCTTCGAGAACCATCGTTCCCCTCTAAACAGGTCAAAGAGGTCATCAATCCTTGGTAGTGGATACCGGTTCTTTACTGTCACCTGATTCAGGCGCCCGTAATCCATAAATAGCTTCGAGCTCCCATCTACCTTCTTAGCCAATAGCACTGTGGCCGCCCAGGGTGAAATGCAGGTTCTTACAAAGCCCTTCTTCTGCAAGTCTTCCAGTTGTACCCTCAGCTCACGAAGCTTTGTAGGAGCCATCCGATATGCTGATTCTAATATCAATGTCATCCTAGGTTTCAACTAAATGGAGAAATCTATCTCCCGGTGGGGAGGTAGTCTAGGGACATCCTTGGGAAAGTCGTCCTCATACTTAGCCACTACTGCTGAAACTGGAAAATCCTAACATCTGACGCACCAAGGGATAGGCTAGCCAACTAATAGGATATCAGTTTCACCCTCCTACGCACGAGCCCATCATGTGCTACCTGGGTATCTATTTATGCGACAAAAGGGAACCTTGTTCCATCATGGCGGAAACTCCACACCCTTCGCATAAAATTGTCAAAATGGGAATGAACTATGTATAGATAGTCCATACCAAGAACGACATCATAAGGCCTCGACACTACCACCAAGTTGTTCCAACCGAAACTCTCACCACCATGGGTCAGGTCACACTGTTTGCAAAGGTGTGTGATCTCTGAATCTTCTCCAGTCAGTGTTTCTAAGAATAAATGTCGAGTCAAAGGATCAACTGGAATCTCAAGGTATCGAACATGATTAGCAGCCAGAATGGAATGACTAGCACCTGTGTCTAGTAGTACATAAGCCAATGTAGAAAAGACACAAATTGTACCTCTAACCATTCTGGGAGTTCCTGGGTCATACACCTCTCCCACCTGCAGCTGTCCCTGCCTCTGTCCAATAGATCCCTGAGCCTGGGGTGGACCTCTTGGGGGGGTGGTGGTGGTAAAAGGTCAAAATTCTGACTACCTCTAGCTGCTCTCCCAGTTCCTCTACCACTTCCGCCACCCTAAGGATCTATCTGCTCCAAATGTTTCCTATGGCTCGGTGGTCCATCAACTGCTCCTGTATCAGTAGTACGGCGGATCGAACAATCTCGAGTGAGGTGTCCCCTACCATCACATGAGTAGCATCACCTCTCTCGAGGATAGATGGATGCGCCCTACGAAACCTATATGGTAGATCCCATGATCTGGGATCTCCTATGAAAATGTCTCCCATGTTTGGGTCCGTAACGTCGGCTCCCTGATGTCGAGTTCTCTGGTCCATCTCGAATACAACTGATAATTGTTGGCTCTCTTTGCTCCGCCAAGAATCTCTCGACCACCAATGACTGCTCGATCACCCCAACATATGTAGGAAGATTCATAGGGATGATGACATTCAGATATCTCTGCGCAAGGCCCACTCAAAAGTATGATCTCTGATGTACTGCTCTCTTACCATATCCATCGAGTACTGCAAGAGGTCAGTAAACCTAGATGAATAGTCATCCACTATCATGGTACACTGCTGGAGCTGAAGAAGCTCATGTATACATACTTCTCTCAGGGTAACTCGTGAAAACACCTCTCTAAAGAGATGCTCAAACTATGACAATGAAAGAGTCGCCTCATCATGAGTCTGCATAACCAAACTCCACCATCGCCCTGCTGAGCCCTACATGAGGCTCACTACCAGGATCACCATATGGTCTGCTGGTGTCCTGACCGAATGGAAGTCTCTGACCACTTCCTCAAGCTAGTCCTCTGCTGCTTGAGGGTTAGGCTCGCCTCGGAACCTGAGGGGTCTTGGTCTCTAGAACTCATGGACTGTGCTCAGCCGGTGCTCCTCCTCCACTGGTACGACATACACTAAAAACTGCTCCCCAGGTGGCAGGATAACTAGCACACCACCTGATGGTAAAACTGGGGGATCTGGTCCCTATATCAAGGCATCATCACTGAGGGGGTCATACTTGTGATCGAGCTGCTGGATCCTTGTGGGTGCGCATCATGGAGGCATCCTGTAATAAATCAAGATGCATCGCAATCAATGATTATATTAGG
Source organism: Viscum album (assembly GCA_963277665.1). Lineage (NCBI taxonomy): Eukaryota > Viridiplantae > Streptophyta > Magnoliopsida > Santalales > Viscaceae > Viscum > Viscum album. The sequence continues at coordinate 1,442,283,608 of OY728155.1, read as the reverse complement.
ATAGCTAACACAAGAAGGACTTAGAAACCACAACCCATTATTATATGATTCATGTACCATTATTTTCCCCTTCAACTAATATTCTGATGTTCTGAGTCAAAAAGTAAATTATCAGAGTCCTGGTGTATGGATATGTCGGCCACCAACACCAACACTCGGGTCCCTAGAATAAAAGCCGAACTCTAAACACTTAACACGGTTTCCCCATACTAACTCACATACTCTCAGTCCTAATGAAGAACCGACCACCTCTGATACCACTCTGTCACGACCCATCCTAGTGAGGCCTAACCCGCAACTCCCCAAGCCCGCCTCCAATAGGCCAGGTGTTGGTGACTAGCACCATGTAGGAATGCTACAAACATGGGAGGCATTGCCTAAAAACATGTACACACACAGTCACATCTCTAAGCCCCCAAATCCAAATGGTAAAAAACTACTAAAAAGAAAAAGTTGCATGCATACACTAAAAGAAAACCAATAGAGTACGACAGGAAGGTAAAGTACAAAAATGTAGATCCCTAGGCCAAAATTACAAGACCACCAAAAGAGAGTCTGTAACATAGTCCAACCTATAAATAATGGTGCTTGGATTTCAATATGTAGCCATAGGAACACACCTTGGCCTGTATGATCTCACTGATTACCGTCCGGTCCTGGTCCACCTAGAATCCTGTCCAAGGCTCGCTCGTCTGCACAACACGTGACACGTGTGAGCAAATCCCGTGCATGGGTGAGTATACCAATACCTAGTAGGACACCCTGAAACTACCAAGGAATGCAACAAGGGAAAATAACACAAATTAATGATACAATCATCTCTATAAAGCATATATGTACATGACATATAATAATAATATCATGATATACTCATACACAAATGACCATTTCGAAACCACCACTATGATCTAGCTCTAAGATTCCACTAAGCTTGCAACTAGGAGAACACACTCCTAGGTCTGAAGAGAGAGATATGAAGTACTTGTTCCGGGAGAACACACTCCACAAGTACCTTGATAACGTGATGCTCAGATGAGGATCACCACTAAGTCATGGGGTGATTCAGACAACTCAGTCTGAGCTAATTCACTAAGTAGAGGATCAGATCCCTTGTAATGTTGGTCACGTGAATACCAACAACTCTACCTAGGGTTCCAGGAATGAATAGAGGATCTGGATCCAACCCTCACAAAGGGGATTCCAATAACTCAATTCTAGGAGTCTTGCTGAAGGGATCATACTCCTTTATGTAGGAAATGATACAGCGAACCATCAAGAGAAAGATCAAGGGGATGAATCCTAAGGAAACATTCCCAAGACAGAAAAGGAAATAGGTTGAAGCCATGTAAATATTGGTTACACAACGTGTAGTATGGTTACACGTCGTTTTCCTTGACCTCGGGTACTGCCCGTGTAGACGACCCGAGTCATCTATTCAAGCTGTGTAAAACTCAACTACACAACCTGTAGAACAATCAAATGATGTGTTCCTTGACTATGGGTACTGCCCATGTAAACGAACCATTTAAATTGGCTCATCATATAAAAATTAACTACACGACTTGTAGAAGAATCACACGTCATTTCCGAGCACTTGGGGATCGCTCCCTGTACGTTGGCCATGTGCCCGTACACGGTCTTCATCTGTGTCGCCTTCTTGTGTTCCAGTACATGGGGTATCCCCTGTATCTGGTCAGGTCGGGTCGAATAGAGGTATACACTCCTTGTCCTTGGCCGTGTACCCAACCTGTGTTCGTGTACTCCCGGAGTACACTCCAAGTGGTCATCCGACAAACACACACCGTGTCTCCCATAATACACCCTGTGTAGTCGGTATTTTTCCATAAATTCCGTCTTCCTCCTCGCGCAACAGCTGATCTTCCGGATCCATAGTTTCTCATTTGTTCATCCCGGTACTCTAGGTGTTGGTTCATTTCATCATACGAACACTTAAACGAGTGTTTTCGGTGATGAAATCGGACCATAAAGCACGAACAATTCATCCGAAGAAAAATGACCTATAACTCATATCACTCGATCTGCTCTGAATTGTCCGCCGAAACAGACATCTCACCTCCGTGACGTCACTCCGGGTTTGGATCTACAATCTCGGATTGTTGTGCCAACAAACGAAAATGAAACGATTGATTTGATCCATGAACATGTAGAACACATCAAAGAACATGCTGGAGAATAATAATGAAAAGAATGAAACAAGAGGGATGATCCTTGATCAATGTTCATGGCGATCCGAGTTCGTCGTCGTTAGATCAAAACCACAACAATCGACATATTATAAATCTCATGTATTTGATTTCTTGATATAACCCCAAATCACACTCGCCCTCAAAACGATTGATCCATAGGCTAATCAGTTCGCAGATTAGTTCGCGTTGGTCATAGGAATTATGAACGGAGATAGAAAAATCAAAAACAGACATCTCACCATGATCTGCAGCGTTCATTGGCGAAGATCTGGTCACCGCGTCATCGTCGCCATTGGGAGGTTTTCTCCAGAGCCTTCAGAGCTGCCATGGGTTACATGGTTATGAGGATTATAACACTGGATCCCTGTGCAAGCCTTTATTTAATGAAAATAATAAAAGATATCTGTTGCAACAGATTTAAAAAATATTTCGCTATAGAATAAAATATGTTCATTAAATATCTTATTAGTATTACGTCCAAAAACTATATTTCACCACCGACTTACGCCGGTCGATATTAGGCCTATCCTAAGGTAAAATCGCTGTTCGGAATGAAACGGTGCCCTCAAATTTTTGATCTGAGAACCCATTCGGGAGTTATTCCTCTTTTTCAGGAAAACCGCACACGGGCGTAATTTAATTATGTAATTAAATTCAATCATTTTTTACAGGATCACTGGGTCTCGGAACTGCACTCCATCTCGAAGACTGGTCTCAAAATAATTCCCATTTATTTTTGAAATAAATTATGGAAAATCTGAGACATTACATACAGCATGAACGGATTTTTACGGTTTCATAATGCCTAATTTTCAAAAAGCTTATTCTATAAAATTTCAAGATTATTTTCAACAAAATACATTTCTTTTAACAGTGAATGGAATTTTGTGAAATGAAAATAAATTTGAAGATGAAGTGATATTTTCTACAAGAATTCAATTCAAGTGTTTTGTCATAATTATTTTCCATTTAAGATGACACTATTTATTTTGATTATGTTTTAAGAATAATGTCTGTATTATTTACATGGATTGATTTTTCTTATAATGAAATGATATACAATTGTTTTATATGGGTTACATTATAATGGGACGATGTTTATGAAACCCATTTTATTTGTTGGGTTATAATGAATGATTTATGTTTATTTTGTGGCACGAGTAAGAATGATTTCATTATGAGATGGGTGAGACCTATATCTAAATCCAATGCATTGGGTAAAGATTTATATCTCATGAGATATACAAGTCCGAAACAACAAGTTAATCAAGATTAGTAATAGTGGGCTGGAAAGGCAAGTAAACCTATTTCAGTAATGGACTTGGTCCACTATGATGGTATTGGAAACAATTTCTCGGCTACTATGGAAATAATATCATGTGATTAATGTTTTTCCACAATTACATGTTTTATTCCCCTGCAATTTTATCATGATTAATGTTCCTTTTTGATATATTACTTATTTACTACTAAGATTTATGTCACTGCTCATGATTTTGATGTTTTATGTTCATGTTTTTACGTTAAAATGTTAATGGATTGTTTTTATATTCTACATGTTTACCCTTACTGAGCATTTGAGCTCACCCATTATATGTTTTCTTTTACCCAGTATTTAAAGAATGATTTTAGGTATGAAAAAAGGGGAAGAATTTTGTAGGAGATGTTGATGATATTTCACCATAATTAGAAGATTATGTTCCATGTTTCAAAGACACTAAACTAATATGGTCTTTGGGCGTTTTTTTGTTATGTATTATGTATTCAGCAAAAGTAATGAAATGTCCATGTATGTCATGCTTTAGATCTGTATAGTTTATACACATTAGGTATCATATTACATTATTTATACATTTGTTTCTGGTTTATTTTATAGATATTTAGAATAACATAATAAAATTTTATGGTTTATAATGTTTATTTATGTTCTTTAAGAATAAAAATTCACATTTTATAGTCTTTTTTTGATGAAAAATGATAGTTTTTGTGTAATTAAATTAAAGGTTTAGATTATTCATATTATGAAATTATATTTCCTTTTGTTTTAGTGTATATGATGAATGAATTAATCAAATTCCGGAAAAATGGTATTTAATATTTTTTCTCACATTTTTTTGGACGAAAAATGTTATTTTCACCTACCACATATTTATAGTTGTGTGTAAATTAATATTCTCCTAATCATATTTTTTGTCACTCTCTATTTGAAATTGATCATTATTTTTCTCTTTTATGTATTTATTTTCACTAATAACAAATTTTATCATATATAAAAACATAGATTTGTGTTATTAAATATAATATTCATATTTATATTTCCATATATTCAAGAGGAAGTCTGATTAAACAATTTAATGTTGTGGTGTTTCAATGAGATAATTTCATTATATGAAACACGTGGTTACTATGAATGAGTAGAAATTATGAAGATAAAAATCTATATGGGGTAGAATTAAAGACCCAAATAATTTAAAGGAAAATCATTTTTTTATAGTGCATACAACACACAACAGCGAACAAAAATGAACCTTGAAATAATATAATTTAAATATGAAATTATAACCTTGATACAAAATTGATGGGAATAAATATGATTAAATTATTTATAGAATACTAAAAATAATCTTACTCAATATATATGTTTGTATTAATCATTATTAAATATGATTGTAATTTAAAAAAAAAATTATATTATACCTAAAAATTAGATTTCCTTTGAAAATGATTTTTATTGTTTTTTTAAAAAATTCTCTATTTGTTTTTTTGAATATTTTATAAATTTTATTTCATAAAAATATCTAAATTATTGAAATTATTATACAAAAATTATATTAGTTTATACTTCTTAGATTCTTTCTGAAAAGATTATTTTTCCAGTGAATATTGAAACATACTTATTTATATTGAAAACATTATTTTATTTCATGTATGTTAGAACATGAATTTTTTTATGGTTTCAAAGTAATATCAGATGACTTATTTTTTAAATAATACTACTATATTCATTTTAATCAATTTAGTTTTTCGAATTTGGTACAAAAACATTTTGTATACATAAAAAATAATTTAAAAAATAAAATTTTATGCACACAATGTATCTTTATATAAAAAATTTAATTGATCACCATTGGATAATTATTTTAATTATATTTATATGTTATTAAAAAATAATTTTTTTAACATTCATCTAATATTTTTTTCTTAGTGGTATCTGAAGAAATATATGATTATTTTTAAAACATTATTTCTATAAAAAGAAGTTTTTAAAACATTTTTTTTATTTTATTTTAAAAATATTCATTCAATTATAGATAATTAATAGGATATTATATATTCTATAGTTGTAAATAAGATATAAAAATGTTATATATAGACCACATTCGTATTGATGAATTATATATATTAACGAAGGTAAAATGTATCACCTCGGTAAAGGGTAAATCATGTTGTTATTGGTTAAAACTAAGTGATAAGGCCAATTATTTTTATCAAAATTCTTATTCTACATGGGTAATTAGACTATTATGAGCTAATACATGAATATTATTTGTTTAATGGACACTTTTATATGAAACTGACCTATAAAATATTTAATTCCATTAATGTTTCAATGTTTCACTCTCCTAGATTAAATCAACTTGTATATTTCTCCATAGGGAGAAAATAAATAAATGAATGAATGTAAATCACTATTTTGAGCATAATGAAATTATTATAATGATTGAAATTTATTTCTAATTATATTTGATATATAATTAAAAAAATTATTATACAACAATGAAACCATAGTTATTTAATTAATGAGAATATATAATCAATGATTTTTAAAACTATTAAAAGTAATCTATTTTGAGTGTGTTATAAGGTTAAAAAGTCATCATTCATAATTATGGATTATTTATTTTGATTTTATGTATAATATTCATATTCTATACTTTTTTATGTAAGTTAAATGAAATTAAATGACTAGTATTAAAAATGACATTAACAATATTTTATCAAATGAAAAAATTTAAATTCATTTAAACATTATTATAACAATTATATAGGACATATGGGATAATATATTGTCTAAAAATTATTATATTTTCAATGTATGAAATAATTTTTAATTTGTTAGTAATTTTATATCCCATTAAAAATCGAAAAGATGTTACCAAAGTTAGCGATATAATTGGATAACTAAGGTGTTAAACCAAAATATAGGGATTAAAAATCAATTTAAACCAATAAAAATATTTTTTATGATGATATTTAAACGCTCTACTCCATTAGTTTTGATTAAATATCCATTATAAGGTATTTAACATTATATTTACTTTAATATAAATATATATTTTAATAAATTCGAAAAGTGACCCTCACTACAATTATAAAAGGAAAGCCATAATTTATCTTCTATACACCACTTTATTACCTATATATCATCCATACACTAAAAAAATACATTCCACAAATTAATAGAAAAATTTACCAGGTTATAAACATCCCAAAATTTCAACCATATGAACGTGAATTAGAGATCCAAAGGAGTTCTTTCAAAGTGAATGTAATAAAATTGACCGATCAATTTCATTTTATTGCATATTTTTTATTCAATATAAATAAATATTATTTCTCGAAAAGTAACAAATTATTTATCACAAATATAAAAATCAATTATAATTATTATTAACTCACCAATAGCCACCCTCTTCCCCATCATAGGTTAACTCAATGTATCACTCATGCATACATACTACATACTCATTCCACATGGAGAAACATTTATTATTCCACCAAAAAATTTCATAGATGGTTATTATGATGATTTTAATGATGATCAAGGATAATTATGACATAGTTGTACTTATGGTACATAAACATCTCATCTATCCTCTTACCTTACAATCAATTGAAAAATGATAACACCGCTCCTTCAAATATATGGACAACTAACTCTACAAAGCGAGGTGTTACATTTTTAAAATTTATTTTAAATGGATGTAAATAAGGACATATATAGTTAATATATAATTTATATATTATATAATAATTATTCTGTAATAGTGAAATACAATTTATCATTCTTTTGTTTCATATTCTAAAAAATAAAAACAACATTCACGAAAAAGTGCATCCTATTGTCTCCATGAATGGTTTAAATAATAATTATATCTATAAATTATTTGGATACATGTATTTATGATATTTATATAATTATTAATATTCAAGAGTTAATGGATCCATGATCAAAATAAAAAGGCCATAACTATGAAACCAAAACAAACATAAAAAAGCAAATATCACCCAATATAATGATTTTAATAAATAATTATTAATTACATTGTGATACGAGGTTATATGTAAATAATATATGGTATGATATATATGCGTAATTGTTTTCAATATATTCATAATAAATATATATTTATTATATAGGAGGATAAAACATGTGTGAATGATGTCGAGCATGTGGTAAGAGTTTCTTGTATCACTTTTATTTCTATGAGAAAAAATCCATATTCACTAATTTATTAATTTGTGAAATATATAGCATAAAATTTAATTACTTCAATGATTATTTTCATTAAAATTATTGGGATTTATAAAAAATATTGGTTTCTCTCTTTCATGAGGTTTTAATTTAGATATAAAAATTTTTGTAAGGGTTTATCATCTCAAATTGTTTTTTAGTAAAATTATATTTTAGAAACATATCATATTTTATGAGGTGCAATTAACTCCATTTTATATTTTATATTAGGATAATTTTTATTTTAATTATATTTAAATTTAAATTTTTTATTATTCTGTCATGGTTCTTATCATTCAAATGATACCAATGTTGTAAGGGGTTTATGTTGCAGTATAGTTTTTTATTACAACTATTTATGATGATGTTTCTGATGATAAAACATTATAACTTACTTATAAATAATATCATGGAATATCATATCCTCTGTTAATTTATGTAGAATATATGTTTTCCTTTAATTTTAATCTCATTATGTGATAAAGTGTTTGAAAAATTGTTTTTAATGAAAATTTACTTTATTTCTCTCTTCCATCAAAATATCCTTTTAATAAATATCCATCTTTTCTAAAAATTAAGTAAATATATTTTTTTAATATTCTCTAAGGATTATTTAATGATTGTTTTTCCAATTTTTTGGGTTTTTAAGGAATATCTTTTTTCTTCTGAATGTGGTACTTTTTGACTTGATGTACAAAATTTTAAATGGATTGTTTTTTTAACATATATGAAATAAAATGAATTTCCGAACATCTGGACCACTCATTATTGTAAGGATTACATTATATTTGTTCACATATCTTTTAAATGAAATTTAACACTATTTTTGGATTTTATAGTTTTTTAATATAGATTTTCAATGTGGGAAGGCTATTTCCCTATAGAATGTATTAATGCTCTAATAATGGTATTTCAATTAATCAAAGAAAGAACCTTATATTTAACTTATTATTAACATGGTATTTGATCAAATGATACCATCTTTATTCTCTCTTTTAATTTTTTATATATTTGATGACTTAAAATATATGAAAATATTTCCTTCTCCATGGGTCATGCTATGGTGAAATTTCTATGACACCCATTTATATTCAAAGAGTTATGTTTTGATAAAACTTTATAAAACTCATATTTATTAATGTTTTATTATATAATGATTTATTTATTATATTATTGAACACATATTTATTATTTTCATTATGATAGTAGTTCAACCAGAATTGAGTACCAATCTAAGGGATTGGGTAATTATTTATATATCATGAGATATACAGGATTAGAATGAGGAATGAACTTAGTTAATTAAGAGACATTATCTAATATGATAGTTAATAGATTTAACATTCAATAATTATATGGTTTTGGTGTTATAAAAATAAATAATGTGGTATTGCGATTGAAACATGACTTGTATAGTGGTTTGTTGTTTGAACCTAATCAACAATGATAGCCTTAGCATTGAATCTTGACCATTGAGGAAATGATTTTATATTACTATGTCTAAGTCACAATCATATTTTTTATGTGAATGCAATGATATCAGGAATCATGTAAATTGATTACATTTTGATTCATTTCTTATGAAAAATGGATAAATATTCATTGACTTATTAAAATGTACAATTCCATGCAGTATATGGTAATCAATTATTATTATCATGTTCTCATACCATTATATTCATTTTTTGGTTAATATGTCACTCATATATCTTATTTTGAAACCTTAATAAGAATAATATATTATCATATCATGTGTTTCCATTCCATAGGGTATGAATGATTTTATTATATATGATGTGTTTAATAAGGATTATATTAATTTAGAACTATGTAGATATTTTTTAGATTGTTTATAAACTAGTTGTTTATATGACCACGTTTCCAAAGACACTAAAAAAGTAGTAATTAATAATGTAATTGTATATCATATTAAAACATCATATAACAATATATAATACCATTGTTATAAATTTCTAAGACACTACAGGGTTTTCAAATCCATAAATAAATAATAAAACTATTTATTAGGGTATATTTATACAAGCTATACACATCCATCCTTATTATACCATATTCCCTCTAAGGCTAACCAAAAAGGGATAATCATGTGTAATTACCATACCATCCAATAATATGAATATTTTTACTTATCCTCCTTGTAAAATGAGATAATATTACATAACAAAATTCATGACGTATGATATTAAACTTTGTGAAATGCCTGATTTATAAGACTATAATATTTATAGTGATTTCATCTCAGAAACATAATGTAAAACATTATATCTAAAATCATAGGTTTTATAAATTACTCAATATTAAAACAATTTGATTTTAATTTTTGTACTTACCCTTGTAATATACTAGATATTAGAATGACTCTTGTTATATCAGAGGAATTGGCTGAATAAATTATATAAACACTTAACACCTTAGAATATAGTTTTATTATTTTAAATAACTAATTTCATGTTTGATTCCCATAACCATTGGAATATTAGTGATGTCTATGTGATCTGTATTGAACAATACACCATACTCTAATTCAAAAATATGAATAATTTCCTTGTTGCGCACAGGAATAATTAGTGTAAAAGGATTCATCATAGGTTCACTCTTTATAGATCAGTTTTTAAAAGATAACATATTCCCCAATGTATATATAAGATAATTTTATAATTACTTAATTATTAAAACTAGATTTTCCATAATTTTATCAATACATGATACATAATTAAACTCATATCTCTTATCCTTGGCCCAACTACAAAATCAATAAAACATTATGACCTAGATTATTGCATACAAATGGCATTTGTCTGTGTGAAGGAAATTATTTTTATGCAGTACATGTGCCTTGATTAAAATAAACATGGTATACATAATCAAGACAAAATATCATATCTATGGTGTAACCAAGATTTCTAAAAATGCATACCTCCTTACAAATGAATCAGATCTATGCATGTGATTTATCTTTGATAAATAAATGTTTTTTCATTCATACATTAGAAAGAGTAATCGTGATGTGTAAATTATTTATTTGTTCATACATAATTTTTTTTTAACTTTTTCCCCCATTTATCAATGGTATCATGTCACAAATTAAATACCCTAGTTCACAAAGTTAAATTAGATCCATGAATGTAATTTTTTTGAGAACTACAAGAGACATGATTTTGATTTTATATGATACATTTAAACTCGTTGACCATATATTATAGTCCCAAACACAAATTATAAAACACATGTAATAGTATATTGTACTCGATACATATATCAATGATAGGATAAAAAATATGTGTGAACCACAAATTGGTTAATTCATATTTATTTCTAGATATGTAGTGATTTTCAAGACCCATTTGATGTACCCATCAAAATTTTATGTTTATTTCACCTTATTATATGAATAAAAATTATTAATTAATGAGGAAAATACATAGAATATATTTCTCAATTTTTGACCCCCTATGATATATGATGATATCCCAAGCTCCTATAATTTGGGATTTTTTGTTTGGTTTCTATCCAAAATTCCAATATTTTTTCTCAAAGATATGTGACCTTACACCACATCCAATGTACCTATATGACTATAGAAATGTAATTTTTATAATATATGGAAACAGTTTGAATAAAATATCAATATGTGTTCATATAATTATTTAGGGTTACTAAACCCTCATTGAGTTGGATAGAATCCATAAACTAATTGTATATCATTAACATTAGGTGAACACCAATAAATTCAATAACCATGAGAATGGAGCCTCTTTGTTCTCCTGGATTTAAAAAGGTATTATTTATTCCAATAAATACAAAAAGGAAAACAATAAATAGTGAAAAGGGAACAATATATTCCAATAACCCCCTTCAATATACATATTTAAATAACAAATATATCTCTTAAAAATAGACAATATATAAAGATGATGTGTTCCTGGGGATAAATTTATAATGGACTACCTAATCCCATTCATCTCCATCATATACTGATCAAATAATTATTAGGCTAAGATTTATACCTCCAATATTCCTTCTATTCTAGGGGATTCATGTCTCCCAAATGCTATATTTTTTCATATTTTTTTTCTTTTATAGGATGATGATATTGAAATGAAACACATTCATTAATTGATAACATGTTTAAATTTTTATTCTTTACACAAAGTATGACTATAATAATTGGTACACAATTTAAACCTAATTTCATGACCTTAATAAATATGTGAATTTGGATAAAAACATGTCAATAAAGAAACCAAAGATATGGATACTTGTGAGAATGTTGAGTTATAACCCACTAGACATCACATATATGAATCATAGGGAATACAAATAGTATGAAAAATAAAAATTCATATAACTTTCCGCCCTATTTTAGGACTATAGAAAAAAATGATTAATTATCTCTGAATCCCATGGCCTAGTAAAAAGTGACATAAGTGATATATAATAATTCATCACGCCAATAATGTTCTCAATATATAGTCATAAACATTATACGGTACCTAAAAGTTTCTTGAATAGCTCATCATTCTATAAACAAACTTCAATCCAAAAGTTTTTAAATCTTAATAAACCATACATGGATATTATAAATGAATTTATTTAACTTTTAGGGACACTTCTATTTCAATAAACATGAATTATTTAATATATTATTTCATATATTCCCCGTAGATCCTTATCGATAAAATATTCTTTTTCTGAAGGGGTATAACATATATCAGTGTATTCAAAAACAAAATAACTACAGAACATTACCACCTAGTCATATTTTGTTCTAATCCCTTAGGAACTCATCCAATCCCATCATAGATTATTCAAACTCCTTGAGTTATGATTAATGTAGTCCAAAATCAAACATATTGATTTTAATTAAATACCATTGATTTACATTTTCCCCATCATTCTCAATTTCAAGAAAATAGTTTAATGCTCCATTCATTGACCATTTCATTAAGCTTCATCATTATTCAGATTAAGTAGTTGGACGTTAAAAATTAATGATATTTGGTCAAAGTTGTGTTGCCTTAATAAATATCCATAACGGTTATAATGGTCCCAAAAAATGAATAAAAATATTCTGACTAAAAAACCCCCAAATTCCAGTTTTGAATATGTAATTTAATTTATTGTTCTGTCCTCCCCTATAAGAGTCATGGAAAGATTTTAGGGTGATAATAAAAAAGGTTCAAATATTATGGGTTCCACTATATAAACCCAAAAAAATTAAACTTATGCTTTCTTAGTCCCTTATACATGAAAAATAATAGATCACCTATCTCATTATACTAGAAGTAACCACTGTCAAAAAATATAATGACTCTGAAATTATTTTGTAAATATTTTTCATATTTTAGTAAATATTAATTATGCTATGTGTTGGGTCTGTGAGAAAAACTAGGTCTCTAAGAGCCTTGATAATATTATAGTTAAAATATTGAAAATCCAATATCCTTAGTGAAAACTTTTTAGATAAAATGGAATAACTCACAAATAGTGTTTCATATAAGAAATATAACACTACCATTAAATTTGAAATGTTGGTTTTAATATAAGAACATCATTACCTTTGTGTTCATGACATATTTATAGGTTTTTGTGGGTGGTTTAGTAAATTAATAAATTAATTTATTTTTTATTTTTTATTTTTTGTCACGACCCGCCCTCGGGGTCCGTGCCGTGACTACCCCAAGCCCGCCTTCCATAGGCCAGGGGCTGGCGACTAGCACCAAGGCGTAAATCCTGGTAAAAAGGGAAGGCATTGCCTTTGTAAAGAAAACAAACACCACAGAGTAAGCAAGCGGAAAGTAGACACTAAACAAAAACAGAGTACAACTGAAAGTGCGGAAAAGTAAATGGGCCAGAATACAAACCCAAACTGAAGGTAAAGTACATCTCGAAAGGGAAAATAGCAACTGAAAAGTAAAAGCCACTACTCCGAGCTGTCCACTGGAAATCCCACCTGAAGGGTGGGTACAGATAGCTCCTCTTCTCCACGGGTCTCGCCGTCCGCTCCGAGCACGTCCCACCCAGTGGTCCACCTCCGGGTACCGTCCCGCTCTGCAAGCCTCAGCTAAGGTCAACGCTGTCCATCGTCTGCAACCAACACAACGTAGTGCGGGCATAGCCCGTGCAGGGGTGAGTATAACGATACTCAGTAGGGACCCCGAGACCCTCAAGGTCTCACTAAACCAACAAGGATAACCACAAAGAAGATCTCAACAGATAACCTTTACTTAGGTATATGCCCATACATATACCTAAGTTATCAAGTAACTCATCTCAATCATGAGGAAACACAAGGATTGTGAAAACAACGGATAACCACTACCCGGGTATATGCCCATACATATACCAAAGTTAGCAAGTGACCCATCTCAATCATGAGGTAAACACAAGGTCAAAAGTCTCAGCTCAAACCAGGATTTTCATTATCGAAACCGTAACTACTGAAGAGCTCCATCTCTAGAGTGTATAGTGGTCCTGTCACGACTCCGAGGTACTGCTCACTAACCTAAGACTGCTGAGGTACTCCTCCTGTCGAGTACTGCGGGTTTGCGGCCAACTGCCGGGCGCTCCGTCCGCTGAGGGTCTGTCGCCAAATACCGGGCGCTCACCCAAATAGCCTACGGAGGTACTCCTCCTGTCGAGTACCGCGGGTTTGCTGCCAACTACCAGGCGCTCCGTCCGCCGTGGGTCTGCCGCCAAATATCGGGCGCTCCGTCCACTGGGCTAGTCGACTCACTCCAAGTCGAGTCGGTCAAGCAGTCGTCAGGTCTCAGCCGGCTACACGGTCTCCGTACTCTGCACGCTCGTCTCTGGGAGGGTCCGCTCCACGAGCTACTGGTCGATACTCCAAGTATCACAAAGTCCCGCAAAGAAGTATCTCAAAAGTCTGCCTCGTTACAGAGGTCTCAACGCAACAGACGGCGCGTCGATCGGACGCCCGGTCTGTGAGTTATTAGCTTTTCCGTCCCAAGGGCCCGGTTGGTTTCGTGTGCGAACCAATCCCGGCCGTATCTCAAATGTACCCTGAACTCCCATAGGGTATACTCAAAGGGACCGTTACTCAACGTAATCACCAACGCCGCTGACGGTTCGTCAAACGGACGTCCTGTCTGAAAGATATCAGCTTTCCCGTTTCAGGGGCCCGGTTGGATTTCGGGTGCGATCAACCCGGCCACTACCAACTGTATCCAAAACTCGGGCGAAGGATGCCAAAAGTTCCGTATCGTCAATAGGAACTCAACGCAACAGACGGTGCGTCGATCGGACGCCCGGTCTGAGAGTTATTGGCATTTTCGTCCCTAGGGCCCGGTTGGTTTTTAAGACAAAACCAACCCGACCGTACTCCACCTATGTCAAAACCTCGGGCGGAGTATGCCAAAAGATCCGTCTCACTAAGAGGAACACAACAAAGCTGACAGCACGTTAATCGGACGTCCAAAGCTCAAGTTATAAGCGTTTCCGCTCCGAGGGCCCTGTTGGATTCATGTTCGATCCAACCCAGTCGTACTTCAAATGACACCGGTTAACCAAACCAGTCACACCATTGCGATCCATACGGAAAAACACACGAGATGGACTACCCATTGGTCCCAAACGGATAGCCGGTGAAAAAGTTGCATTTCACCGCATCATGCGCGAACCGGGCCTCGTGGGGCCCGTGTATCAACCTCGACTTAAATATCCAAAATTAGTCTTGAAACATCCGTCATAATTCCAGTGTCGCAACGTCACAGACGGTTCGTCATTCTGATACCGTATGAGAGAGATATGTCCGATACAAGATCCCGTAATAATAATAATAATATTATTATTCGGTGTTTCGTGGCCCCGCACCACGAACTAGAATTTAGTATCCAAAATTAGACTTGAATCGATCGTATTAATGACGGGATTATATCGCCACTGACGGCAAGCCAATCGGACGTCGCACGTATGAGTTATGGTGGGTCAAAGATTTAATAATAATATTAAATCTATTATTTTTCCGAGCGCTTCGGGTACCAGACCCAAAAACCCGAAAAAGACATCCAATATTGGACTCATAAATTCCGTCTCGAAGTCAGGGTCACACTGCCGCAAACGATTCGTGAAACTGAGGTCACAAGAAGGAGTTGCTGGCGAAAAGGTGTTTTATCAACAAAAGTAATAATAACAATATTTTATTGTTATTATTAATTGTTTATTTATTTATATCTTTCTTAACTCCAAAAAAAACAATCAAAACACGTTCCTTTTCCCCCTTGTGCTCCAAAATCAAATACCTCTCCCTTATCCCTTTTTGTCTCTTTATTTTATTTCCCAAAACTCTCTCTCTCCAATCTAATAACTTATTCAATCACAATTTCACGCAGCCTCTCCTCCGAACCCCAGCGGCCAACTTCTCACACCCGATGTATTTGCTAGAACCGTCGCGGCTGTCTTCAGCCTGCCGCGCCGCTGCTGTCTTCACCGTAAACCCTGATGCGCCCGCTCCTGCATCACCTGCTTCCTCACACGACTTCTCCCCACGACCTGCACCAATGGCCTCCGCCTTCCGCACTCCATTCCGACTTCGATTTAACTCAGAAAAAAGATACGAATGCAAATTCATGATCCTCGGGTCGAGATCTTCGTGTCCGTATGTCGCGTTCAGGGAAACATTGAGTTTCCAGCGTCAATAAATATTTAGACGCCTCCTTCCGCGAGCCATTGCGGCTTCGTTCCAAGCCCGAAAAATTAAACGATCACATAATTGTGATCCTTTCGTCGAGGGATTAACATCCATATATTGCGCTCAACAAAACTTTGTGTTTCCAGCGTCAATAATTATTTGGCATTGAAAAACGTACGAAGAACACGTGAAGAATAAAAAGAAAAAGGAGAATGGTTTATGTGCGGGACGATGTCCATGTTCATTTGGTCATCATCATCATGAATTTTAGATATGAAGAATCAATAAAACGAATTCAATCATATATAAAAACCCCTACCTTGATAGTCGCACGTTGACGTAGTCGTGGAATATCGGTGTCGATTCCTTTGACGTTGGAGGAAGAGTCGTTGTCGATGGCGTTCGTCGCGGAAAACCGTCGCGGAAGAGATGACGCGGAAGAAGAATGTCACGTCACGGATACGGCGTCGCGGAAGGACCGTGTTCTTCGGCGAAGTTCTTCGTTAAAGAACGGCGTTCTTCGTGTTCTTCGTCGAGGTTGAAGAAGATGAAGAAACAAGAAGAACCTTCCCAACTCTCTCAAGAAGACAAAACTAAACACCAAAATAAAATAAGACTATCTTATTTTATTAACACAACAACACACTAGAATTTCAAGAGTTTGAAATTCAAAACACACACACAACTCACCTTATTTAAGTCTAAAGTTATAACTAAAGATATCATTACTTATGAGGGAGTTGAGGGGTTTTAGAGGATATGAAGAGGTGGGGTTCGTGTGGGCCCCACCACCCTCATAACCTCCCAAGGGAGGTTGGGTGGTTACCCAACTTCCAACAAGAGATAACACTTAGAGTAAAATAATAAAAATTGTAGTGTAATTACAAAGTAAACATCCACAATTTTTATTATCAACACTCGTAAGAACGCAACTCCAGAACAGGAGTTCATAAGCGTTTACCGGCGCTACGGTTTCATCGGTGCCCTCGGAATTCGATTCCGGGAACCGGTTCAAAAGATAGAAATTCCCGCTCGTTCGTTCACTGAACGTACCCGAGCCAAACTTCGAAAATTGATTCCGGGCACACCGGGCCTCGGAATCAGGTGCCGTCAGAAACCGCGCTCTTGTAATATTCTAAAGAAAATTAATAAAAAATTTCCCTTGAATTTTATGGGTCTTTACATTACTCCCACCTCAGGGCTTTACGTCCCCGTAAAGCTTCATAAAAAACTAGGGTCACAAAAGGGG
Organism: Viscum album; assembly: GCA_963277665.1. Lineage (NCBI taxonomy): Eukaryota > Viridiplantae > Streptophyta > Magnoliopsida > Santalales > Viscaceae > Viscum > Viscum album. The sequence goes on along the minus strand of OY728155.1, from coordinate 1,442,265,966 downwards.
TACAGAGTACGCATCTGAGCCTTCTGCTCCCATGTGCTCACCTGGAGGTTCCTGTATTGTCGAAGGAAGTGCACCCATGGAATCGATCATCCTCGTAGGATCTGCTCCTGTCTATCCTTGATCCCCACTGAAACCTCCGTGCATGTCGCTCTATCATCGACGTCTAACTCCCTGAGGTCGATGATGTGTGAAGGATCAAGCACATATCTCCTCAATTGAGTTACGTGAAAGTTATCGTGTACCTGGTGCAACTGAGGTGGATGGGTCAAGCGATAAACCACCTCGCCTACCCTGCTGAGGACCTGGAAGGGTCTGATGAAGCGCGGAGATAACTTGCCGCCTCGGCCAAATCTCCGAATACCACGTCGAGGTGAGACCCGCAAGAAGACGTGGTCGCCATCCTGGAACTCCAGTGGCCTCCGCCTCCTGTCAGCGTATGACTTCTGCCGACTCTGTGTTGTCCTCATCCGCTCCTGGATGACCTGGACCTTCTCTGTCGTGGCCTTGACCACCTCCGGTCCAACAAGAGCTGCAAGATTTCTTCTTTGCCGAGAAGAGAAATCTGGTCTCATCCCCAGGATGAACCACATTCTTTGCCTAATACAGTCAATCCTAACATGGATGATACTAATCCATACCAAGGATGACGTCGTAAGGCCTCGACGCTACTACCAAGAGATCCAACCATTACTCTCGCCTCCATGTGTTGAGTCACACTGTCGGCATCAGTGTGTGGTAACTGGGTCTCCTCCAGTAGATGTCTCACAAGTGAGGGTCAAGTCAACAGTCAACTGGAACCTCTTAGTAACAACACAAAAGAGGACAGGAATGAAAAACATCACAAAGTATGCGTCTTTTATTATTGCAGCTCATAATACAAAGATGCTACACAAAAACAACATCAACATGGAACTAGAAGTACAAGAGACGTATCCACTAGTTCTGCTCCTGTCCACCTGCTTTACTGTTGCTCAAGCATTTGTCGCTGCCTCTACCTCGGTGGATCCTCCAAAGCCTGCGGATCGAGGAGTCGGATAGTCACATGCCAGGTGACCCTTTCCGCGGCATGAGTAACACAACCTGCTCCTTGCACGGCTAGCTCTGTTCCCTCTCCGGGTGCCCCGCACCACCGGTCCTAAAACCCGAGATCGCCCAACTGTTGGTCTGGTCCTCCTGGACCTCTGCATCATCTGTCTACTTCCCACAGATGACTCGGATTCTGCTCGAAAAACACGCGGCAAAGGCAGCGGCTCCTGAACACGCTCGGGGAGTAGAGTTACTGGCACATACTCCACCCTGAAGAAGGTCTCAAAGTCTTCCCATGTGAAAGCCATCCCATCGCAAAACTGGAACAAGTGGCTCCACCACCTGCCTGCTGCTGCCTGAAGAAGGCTGGCAGCAAAGGTCACCATCAAGTCTGATGGCGTCCCCACTAGCCTGAAGACTCCCACCACAGCCTCCAGCCAATCCTCAGCCGCCTGCGGTTCCGTCTCTCCCCTGAACCTGGGTGGCCTCTGGCGCTGGAACTCATGCAGCGCACTCAAGCGTCGTGCATCGTCTACTGCTGGGGCTGGTGGCATCGGTTGCCCAACGTATGGTAGTATCGCTGGTGCCTCCGCTGGTGCCTCAACTGCAAGAGGGACCTGCACCGAAGCCTCGTCGCTCGACAGACTATCAGTACGCACATCCCTCCGGGCTCTAGCTGGTCGTCCAAGAAAAGGCATCCTGAAAGAAACAACGTAACACGATCAAACGGTTATACCTGGTGAGCTGACCTGGTTTGAGCTGTTTTAAGGGGGGAAACCTTTGAAAACACACACGCAATCAGTGTTTTCGTGCACAAAGTCGGAAATCAGTTGTCAGGGTCCTGGTGTATGGATACGTCGGCCGCCCGCACCAACACTGGACTCCCTGAACTGAAAACCACACTCGGTACTCTCAACATTATTGCTTCACAGAAAGAAACATCAGAGTTATAAGTTCTGCGGTAGAACCGAACTCCTCTAATACCAATTTGTCACGACCCGCCCTCGGGGTCCGTGCCGTGACTACCCCAAGCCCCCCTTCCATAGGCCAGGGGCTGGCGACTAGCACCAAGGCGTAAATCCTGGTAAAAAGGGAAGGCATTTCCTTTGTAAAGAAAACAAACACCACAGAGTAAGCAAGCAGAAAGTAGACACTAAACAAAAACAGAGTACAACTGAAAGTGGGGAAAAGTAAATGGGCCAGAATACAAACCCAAACTGAAGGTAAAGTACAACTCGAAAGGGAAAACAGCAACTGAAAAGTAAAAGTCGCTACTCCGAGCTATCCACTGGAAATCCCACCTGAAGTGTGGGTACAGATAGCTCCTCTGCTCCACGGGTCTCGCCGTCCGCTCCGAGCACGTCCCACCCAGTGGTCCACCTCCGGGTACCGTCCCGCTCTGCAAGCCTCAGCTAAGGTCAATGATGTCCGTCGTCTGCAACCAACACAACGTAGTGCGGGCATAACCCGTGCAGGGGTGAGTATAACGATACTCTGTAGGGACCCCGAGACCCTCAAGGTCTCACTAAACCAACAAGGATAACCACAAAGAAGATCTCAACAGATAACCTTTACTTAGGTATATTCCCATACATATACCTAAGTTATCAAGTAACTCATCTCAATCATGAGGAAACACAAGGATTGTGAAAACAACGGATAACCACTACCCGGGTATATGCCCATACATATACCAAAGTTAGCAAGTGACCCATCTCAATCATGAGGTAAACACAAGGTCAAAAGTCTCAGCTCAAACCAGGATTTTTCATTATCGAAACCGTAACTACTGAAGAGCTCCGTCTCTAGAGTGTACAGTGGTCCTGTCACGACTCCGAGGTACTGCTCACTAACCTAAGACTGCTGAGGTACTCCTCCTGTCGAGTACTGCGGGTTTGCGGCCAACTGTCGGGCGCTCCGTCCGCTGAGGGTCTGTCGCCAAATACCGGGCGCTCACCCAAATAGCCTACTGAGGTACTCCTCCTGTCGAGTACCGCGGGTTTGCTGCCAACTACCAGGCACTCCGTCCGCCGTGGGTCTGCCACCAAATACCGGCCGCTCCGTCCACTGGGCTAGTCGACTCACTCCAAGTCGAGTCGGTCAAGCAGTCGTCAGGTCTTAGCCGTCTACACGGTCTCCGTACTCTGCACGCTCGTCTCCGGGAGGGTCCTCTCCACGAGCTACTGGTCGATACTCCAAGTATCACAAAGTCCCGCAAAGAAGTATCTCAAAAGTCTGTCTCGTCACAGAGGTCTCAACGCAATAGACGGTGCGTCGATCGGACGCCCGGTCTGTGAGTTATTAGCTTTTTCGTCCCAGGGGCCCGGTTGGTTTCGTGTGCGAACCAATCCCGGCCGTATCTCAACTGTACCCTGAACTCCCATAGGGTATACTCAAAGGGACCGTTACTCAACGTAATCACCAACGCCGCTGACGGTTCGTCAAACGGACGTCCTGTCTGAAAGATATCAGCTTTCCCGTTTCAGGGGCCCGGTTGGATTTCGGGTGCGATCAACCCGGCCACTACCAACTGTATCCAAAACTCGGGCAAAGGATGCCAAAAGTTCCGTATCGTCAACAGGAACTCAACGCAACAGACGGTGCGTCGATCGGACGCCCGGTCTGAGAGTTATTGGCATTTTCGTCCCAGGGCCCGGTTGGTTTTTAAGGCAAAACCAACCTGACCGTACTCCACCTGCGTCAAAACCTCGGGCGGAGTATGCCAAAAGATCCGTCTCACTAAGAGGAACACAACAAAGATGACGGCACGTTAATCGGACGTCCAGAGCTCAAGTTATAAGCGTTTCCGCTCCGAGGGCCCGGTTGGATTCATGTTCGATCCAACCCAGTCGTACTTCAAATGACACTGGTTAACCAAACCAGTCACACCATTGCGATCCATACGGAAAAACACACGAGATGGACTACCCATTGGTCCCCAACGGATAGCCGGTGAAAAAGTTGCATTTCACCGCATCATGCGCGAACCGGGCCTCGTGGGGCCCGTGCATCTACCTCGACTTAAATATCCAAAATTAGTCTTGAAACATCCGCCGTAATTCCAGTGTCGCAACGTCACAGACGGTTCGTCATTCCGATACCGTATGAGAGAGATATGTCCGATACAAGATCCCGTAATAATAATAATAATATTATTATTCGGTTTTTCGTGGCCCCGCACCAGGAACTAGAATTTAGTATCCAACATTAGACTTGAATCGATCGTATTAATGACGGGATTATATCGCCACTGACGGCAAGCCAATCGGACGTCGCACGTATGAGTTATGGTGGGTCGATGATTTAATAATAATATTAAATCTATTATTTTTCCGAGCGCTTCGGGTACCAGACCCAAAAACCCGAAAAAGACATCCAATATTGGACTCATAAATTCCGTCTCGAAGTCAGGGTCACACTGCCGCAAACGATTCGTGAAACCGAGGTCGCACGAAGGAGTTGCTGGCGAAAAGGTGTTTTATCAACAAAAGTAATAATAACAATATTTTATTGTTATTATTAATTGTTTATTTATTTATATCTTTCTTAACTCCAAAAAAAAACAATCAAAACACGTTCCTTTTCCCCCTTGTGCGCCAAAATCAAATACCTCTCCCTTATCCCTTTTTGTCTCTTTATTTTATTTCCCAAAACTCTCTCTCTCCAATCTAATAACTTATTCAATCACAATTTCACGCAGCCTCTCCTCCGAACCCCAGCGGCCAACTTCTCACACCCGCTGTATTTGCTAGAACCGTCGCGGCTGCCTTCAGCCTGCCGCGCCACTGCTGTCTTCAACGTAAACCCTGATGCGCCCGCTCCTGCATCACCTGCTTCCTCACACGACTTCTCCCCACGACCTGCACCAATGGCCTCCGCCTTCCGCACTCCATTACGACTTCGATTTAACTCAGAAAAAAGATACGAATGCATATTCATGATCCTCGGGTCGAGATCTTCTTGTCCGTATGTCGCGCTCAGGGAAACATTGAGTTTCCAGCGTCAATAAATATTTAGACGCCTCCTTCCGCGAGCCATTGCGGCTTCGTTCCAAGCCCAAAAAAATTAAACGATCACATAATTGTGATCCTTGCGTCGAGGGCTTCACATCCATATATTGCGCTCAACAAAACTTCGTGTTTCCAGCGTCAATAATTATTTGGCATTGAAAAACGTACGAAGAACACGTGAAGAATAAAAAGAAAAAGGAGAATGGTTTATGTGCGGGACGATGTCCATGTTCATTTGGTCATCATCATCATGAATTTTAGATATGAAGAATCAATAAAACGAATTCAATCATATATAAAAACCCCTACCTTGATAGTCGCACGTTGACGTAGTCGTGGAATATCGGTGTCGATTCCATTGACGTTGGAGGAAGAGTCGTTGTCGATGGCGTTCGTCACGGAAAACCGTCGCGGAAGAGATGACGCGGAAGAAGAAAGTCACGTCACGGATACGGCGTCGCGGAAGGACCGTGTCCTTCGGCGAAGAAGTTCTTCGTTGAAGAACAGCGTTCTTCGTGTTCTTCGTCGAGGTTGAAGAAGATGAAGAAACAAGAAGAACCTTCCCAACTCTCTCAAGAAGACAATACTAAACACCAAAATAAAATAAGACTATCTTATTTTATTAACACAACAACACACTAGAATTTCAAGAGTTTGAAATTCAAAACACACACACAACTCACCTTATTTAAGTCTAAAGTTATAACATAAGATATCATAACATATGAGGGAGTTGAGGGGTTTTAGAGGATATGAAGAGGTGGGGTTGGTGTGGGCCCCACCACCCTCATAACCTCCCAAGGGAGGTTGGGTGGTTACCAAACTTCCAACAAGAGATAACACTTAGAGTAAAATAAAAAAAATTGTAGTGTAATTACAAAGTAAACATCCACAATTTTTATTATCAACAATCGTAAGAACGCAACTCCAGAACAGGAGTTCCTAAGCGTTTACCGGCGCTACGGTTTCATCGGTGCCCTCGGAATTCGATTCCGGGCACCGGTTCAAAAGATAGAAATTCCCGCTCGTTCGTTCACTGAACGTACCCAAGCCAAACTTTGAAAATTGATTCCGGGCACACCGGCCCTCGGAATCAGGTGCCGTCAGAAACCGCGCTCTGGTAAAAGTCTAAAGAAAATTAAGAAAAAATTTCCCTTGAATTTTACGGGTCTTTACATTTTTTATTATATCACTGAACTAATCATTTTATTTATAATCCGAATTATAGAAAATACCTTCAGATAGATGTATAACCCTAGGGATTAAAGTGGAGACACAAATTTGAACTCAACGATGAATGATAATTGATATTAGGATGATGGTGAATATGAAAAAATAAATCATCTTCAAAAAATAAGTTCAACGATATCTTGTATAACAATGACATAGAACAATTTTTCATAAGTTATTGATCCAAACACAAGTTGTGTTTTTTATATTGGTTCAAACCACATTTTGTTTATTACATTTCAAACAAAAACCAATTATTTTAACCGATCGATTCACTAATCAATCATTGATATTTGGGTTATATATTTTTTCATGAAGTAGGAATTGAGATTGTTTTATTTATCTCTTATTATTCTCTTTGAACATATCAATCATGAAAAATAATTGAGTCTAATCTAAATAGTTGAAGGTCTAGTTCCTTATGATACATCATTTTGCCTTTCTTCCAACCATATTTTATCTTTTATAATTAGTATCCCTTTTGGCTAGTGATTTGACAAATACTAGGGGAATTATCATTTTAAAATAATTCATTATCATAATGGATCATTATCAAAATATGTGACTTGGGGTTAATGATACTTTTGTGTTTCATAATGGTTATAGGGTTTTGGGATAATATTAGTTGTTCTCATTTCATGGTTTTGGCATTTCGATGATGTGGAATTAAAATTGACATTTATCAAATGATAAGGGTGGCCTAAAAGAAACTAGAGACAAGGATTTCGGTTTATTCAACTCAAATTCACATTAAATGGGTTTTTATTTTGATGTATACAGTGGCAGTGAAGGCAAAACGAATATGTATAATCATAACAACTATACACTATGTCAACCCAATACATAATATTTAACATGTGTATATAAACATGCATAACCAAAGTACATGGTATTGGGCCGAGGGTATATAAGAAAGATTAGGGTCCACATGCATGATTTTGGAGTACAAGGTCATCGGGTGAAGGACATGGTGTGACATGATTTTTCCAGACATATTGTGTACTCCAAAAACACCCTAATTAATTTTTCATGGGGAGTTTATGGATTCTATTATATTCATTTGGGTGTGATCCCTTATTCTATTTTTTTGGGATTATTCCCACTTTCGAGTTCATTGTTTTTGAGTTCCCTTTTATGTGGATTTGTTTCACTAGTCTACTTACCTACTGGTTTATTGTAGAATCATGTCTCATAAATTTTTTGAAATTTCCACTTGGTGGATTTTATATTGTAATGTCTCTAATGGCCTATTGTTTGAACCAAATTTCCATATATCTGCCTCATGATTGTATGTTACCACATGAAAACACACATGGGTGTTTGATCCCCTATCTAGAAGGTTAATCATGTTAAGGAATAGTTTCCCAAATTAGCCCTTGGTTTTATCCCCGATCAATAAATTGATATCTTTTATGTTCTGGTGTGTACTTATTCCTAGAAATGTCTAATGAGAGGGACCACTAATATTAGAATAAATAATATTAGTAAGATAAAAGGATTGTATTATTTAAAAATAGAATAACATTGAATCATCAAGCATAACCATAAGTTGGAACTATTTTTGTGACACTACCTTATGAAATGTTTTATAAATTGGTTTTGTTGTTATTATTATTATTATGTCAAATAATATGATTGATATATCTCCGTGTCCATTATTTTACTACAGTTTTGATTTTTTATGTCTGGTGATTTATGGGTGTCCTACTTGATATTGATATTCTCAACCCTCCATGGGATCTTCCTACATATGGAATGCCATATATAGATGAAATATTTTTTTTGGAAGTATATGAGTTACATGAGGAGGTAAAAACTGTTATGTTTTACGGACTAGTTAGTTCGTGAAGTTTCATTTAGCAGTAGTCCCATACATACATTACTAGATGGACTCTTCATCAATATTTATTATCTAGTATTTAACCCTTTATACACTTATATATATGTATGAGACACTAATTTTGGATATATCTATTTTCTTGAATCATTGAATTAGTTGTATTTTACCTCTAAATATTGTATAGGTGCATGGATTTATGTGCATGTGTACTCAAACATTAGGTTATGGACTCCCTTTTTTGCCTACATGATGCTAGTCACAATCCCCATTCCTATTGGAGGATGGTTTGGGGTGTCAAACTTGATTAAATAACGTCTAGATGTTCCACGATGGATTATGTAATAATTTTGGATATATCTATTTTCTTGAATCATTGAATTAGTTGTATTTTACCTCTAAATATTGTATAGGTGCATGGATTTATGTGCATGTGTACTCAAACATTAGGTTATGGACTCCCTTTTTTGCCAACATGATGCTAGTCACAATCCCCATTCCTATTGGAGGATGGTTTGGGGTGTCAAACTCGATTAAATTACGTCTAGATGTTCCACGATGGATTATGTAATAATATAGTGGTATCTGATCCGGTTGTAATTGTATTAGATTCTGTATACATTATATCTTTTTGTTTTTGTCTTGGAACAAGGTTTCCAATGTAATAATATTTTGTGTTTCTCTTTTAGCCATAGAACCATGTAATGGTATAGTGGATGATGTATCTGTTAAACTAGACTCTAATATCCTACAAGTTGACTTGTTACATATTTGTTTAATTTTTAGGTAAAACAATAGTTCACAGATCATATAAAATTGAGTTATGGTTTTCATATACATCTTGAGTCATGCCTAATGATATACTATAAACCCTGATATGTATTGACTTCTTTTAGGATGTTTCCATGAAGATATCTTGTGAGGATTCCCTAAGAGTTTCACAGGTATAACATTATGGTGAATGAGGCATCTATAAATGGCCATGATTACAAGGTGGTTTTTCATTAGGGTGGACAATATGTAGTTAATATTATTGTTGATTGCAATATAACCCCACCCTTTGTGGTTTTGGTGGATTCATTCTGAAAAAGAAGCTTTGGATTCCATATCTAGTTCTAGTTGATGATGACGAGGGGATGAGCATGTTTGTTGATTTTTTGAGGTAGGTATTTCCAAAGAATTGTGGTGAGAAGTGATAAACATATTATATGTGTGATAAATTAATGACAATTAATGTCATAGGTGTATAAAAAATTCACATAAACCACAGAGAACACATTCCACTTGGGGAGATGCATTATTATGCTTATTATAGACAAGTTCAAATCATATGGGATTGTGTAACCTTTTATGATTCTGAGAGGGAGTCAATCGATAAGCTAAATTGGTTAAGATAGATGTTTATGAAGAGATTTTTGTAGGGTGTTATGTGTGGTAAAATAGTTGGGAGATATGTCATAGTTGACCAATGTATTTATCTATTTCCATCATGATCCTCGATTTGTCCAAAACAGGCTCGTGGAAGTGACAGTTAGAGACACAGGCAACTACAGGTAGTGAAGAATTCTAACTCAATGGCTATGGGGATGATCCAATTTATAATATATTTATTAAATACTATTGTTAAAATATTGACATATAATTTCTCTATCCATTTTTTCATTTCCACATCGCTTTTTTGTTCATGAAATTTCAGTTGAGCCATTAGTATGACCCTTCCCATTGAGGACTCATACAGGGTGAGATTCAGTGATCAATCATTTCTTATTTTATTGTTATATGACTCTAATTAGAGAGATAATCTAATGGTATATTTTCAACCTCATAATAAGGACTAATGAATTCATCTTAGTTATGAATGTGTTATCCTATGTTTATGTATAGATTGACTATTTCAGGTAGAGGATGCCATACATCTGATTTTTTAAGACCATGTTTTACTTAATCGGTGAGGATTTATAAGTAATAAATCATTTTACTCATATTATTACATTATATTTAAATATAAATATACATTAATACAACAAAAGGAACATAAATACCTAGGTTATTGAGTATAATTGTGTCATAGAACAAAAAATTTAGGCAACAATATTTAATTTTTTACTCTATAACAAGCTCCTAGATAATTTTGTGATCTTAAACTACATAGGGTAACCTAAGGGATATATAGAAATAATGGGTTAGATAAAAATATAATTACTGGAATAAAATTGATTTGAAAACATAACATGTGGGTCAAATGTATTAAAAAATTATCACAGTGATAGTGAATATGAGTAATCTCATGGAAGCATATTAAAACATAACATTATATCAATACATCTTGTTTTTCTGGGAAATGTGGTAGAATCACAAAAAATGATATAAACATGAGTCAATAATAACTACATAACCACATTAACATGTTGGAAAAATTGATAATTTGGATTATGTTTACTCTGTAAACCCATAAATGAAGTCATATGAGACTAAATCAATACACTACTCATTGGTGAACTATTTGGGATCAATAATCATATCACGTTCATGATCTATGTGTTAAAAAATAAAGGAAATCAGTCAATATTCATAAAATACAATTTACCAATGGAATGGAAACGAGTTGCCTAATCATGCTTCATATCATATTCTATGGATATTTTGTAATTAATGTATTTTAGAAATAATCATAATGAATTCATTACCCCATTAACGGATATGAGAATAAACATGGTATATACGTGGGATACATAAATACATAATTTAGAATAAATACATAACATCAATTTGTTTTTTCATTGATGAAAATATATTTTAACTATGATAATCATTTTCGAGGAAAACAAAATTTTTACTTTGAGTAAAATCATGAGATGTCATCATAGATGGAAAATTATTTTTACTTATCAAAATGAAGAGTTTTGAGAATAATTGAATTTTAATTTCTAAAAAATAAAATAAAAATAAAAATATTCTCAAACAATTTTTTTTTGAATCCCATGAAACATAAAAAATTGTTTAAAAATTAAGTGTTTATGACGGCCAATGATTTCAATTCATAGAGAATATATTAAAAACAAAGATTCCATGTTATTGTTTATAAGAAAATTACAAAAGTTCTATGAAAAAAAATTATAGGAATATTGATTTTTAAAAAAAAAAAAAGAAAATTAAAGGTACGAACTAATCCAGACAACAATAATAAAATTATTTTTGTCTTTTTTATAAAAATTTCAATTTGAATGAAAATTGATTTTCAACTGAAGAGTGAAATGTAGTTAGAATTTTTTTTATATGATTTTCTCAATGATGTTATGTACCAAAGAAATTAAAATGGGTCTATTACTTGAAAAAATAGTTAAAAATAATATAATAAAATTAAAATATTATATTAGTAAATGATCAAATAATTTCCATCAATGTAAACTCAGTCATGTGAAATCCTGATTAAAATAAAATTGAAACATTAACCCATACCACGTTAGTAAATATTCAATAATAACATCCCATTATTGAAATAAATGAATTTTAATCTTGAAATATCATGAATTATGATGTATTTCTAACATTATATGTAAAATGGTGGTATATACACCATTTAAATGAAGTTAGATTCACAAATAATCATGTTTTCCAAAGAAAAATGTTTCGAGTAAAAAACATTACAATGTTCATATCATTGAAGGGAATGTTAACAAATTATGTTATTCTACTTAAAAATTTAGTATAATTTAATCAAAAGATCAATTAGAATGATAAATAAATCAAATGTTATTTTACTCATAATCTAGTCATAATATAATCATATAAGTTGTCATTTAACCCAATGAATGGAAATTTAGTATAGAAAATCCATAACATCATGATTCCCAAAGTTGTTCACTTATTAACCAATGGTATAGTGGTTTTAACCATGTTATTATCAAATAAAATATTATTATTATTTTATATAATATAAAAAATTATTCTTCTATATCTTTTTATTAACCGTTATTTATGAATTTATTAATGTCCCAATTGTTTTGGTTGTTAGTTACATTGTCGTCTCTAAAACATATCAATGTGAATGTTTCAGATCCTGAGAATATGTTTTTATACTATAAAATATATACTTTTATAAATTTTATAAAAAATTTTATTTTTATTTATATAAATCCTTATAGTCATTATTTAATTTTCATCATTGAGAATGAATCAAATCACTTCTAAAAGGTGGTAGGTCATATGTACGCATGAGCGATATTAACATGTCCATAAAGGTTTAAGGGAAATGATGTGTATCATAAATTAATTTCAATGAATAAATTTAATTTCATATATATCTAATTTATTCATTTAATCTATCTATTTTTACCTTCCATGTAAATCTTTTGTGAAATACGAATCACATCGCTTCAGGAGGCGGTAGTGTATCATTCAAATTAATGACGCTATAAATTATTCAATAAATGTTATGTAGTTAAAGTATATGACATATTGATTTTCAATAATTATTAATATGATATTAATTTCATATATAAAAATCAAATTAATTCTTTTTAACTTTCATGAAAATTGTTATTGTATAACGGATCACATCGCTTCATGAGGTGGCAATCTGCTATACACACAAAGGATGCAATTGTATTCTCCTCGTAATAGAATGTAAGAAGGAATATATGATATTATAATAATATAATTATATTTATATCATATATATCATATATATACATTAAAAATATCATTATTTATACTTGTGGTAAGTAGTTTTGGAAAATTTAATTACATCTATTCATGAGGCGGAAGTCCCTTTTCACGTGATAAATGCTTTCATTTACCATTTTAGAGAGGAGGAGATAGTTATAGATACTGGTATTAACATAAATATATATTTATATGTTAAATAATTAATTAATTATATTATCATGATTTAATTATATTTGAAATTTTTCTCGGATGAAATAAAATAAAACACATGATCAAGGATGTTCACTGTTATTTAGACAACTTATTTTGATTTACACAAGAGGCCATCATTGTATAGATTATAAGGAAAATAAAAATTCTAGAATTAGTTTAGGGATGAAATAATATTATTTATTATGTAAATTGAGGAATCAATTGGATTTGGAAGTGTGGAAAGGCGATGATTGTGGCGGCCTTATTATGTGGGTGAGAGGACATAATTAAAATTTTCAATTAAATGAATTCTGAACACAATTATCTCAAAAACAATATCCCCAAATTGGACCACTTTAAAACATTAATAGATTTATTTTTTAATTATGATAGTTTTATTGAAATTATACATTCATTGGTTCATTTGTAATCCTTGTTAGTTATTTTGACTCCTAGAAATCATGTTTTAGTATAACATCAATAATGAATATTTACAATTTTTTGTATACATAATAGTCAAAAATTATGTTGAACATATCATACAGTATAAATTATGATGATTTCAAATAAAAAACTAATTTTTACAAGTGCAACCCATAGAATTAATAAAATTTAATTTGAAATTAAACTCACAGAGTTTTCAAATATTAGTTTTTGAAGAACAACATTTTTAATGAAAAGAATATATCCTATTATAAATATAAAAATTTAAAAAATTAAATTAATTTAAATTTATATAAATTTATGTATTCTAGAAATTATGTTGAAATCATTCCGGATTAGGTGTTAATTTAATTATTTAAAATTAATAACATCTATACATTTCAAAGCTGTTTTCAAAATAAATGTACTTAAAATCATAAAAATACAAACATACCAAAATATATTAAAAAAATTATTTGAATTTAATTAAATAGATTTTTAATAAATATATAATAATTATGTTTATTTTTATCCTAATTAAAATAATAATGGAACATATTTTAATAATAATAAGTTCATTTTTTTTAAAATAAATCGGTCATTTAACTATTCAATGAAAAACATATTTTTTCACAAAAAAAATCATAAAATTTAATGATCCACAAATAATGAGTCACGGATAAAAAATTAGTATTTAATAAAATTGATACAAATTTATTTTATATATTGTGAACTATAAATTCTAAATCTCATTCTAGAAAAATATTTTTTTCAGAAAATTATTTTTTTCTTACCCACAGTTATTATTTTATTTTTAATATATATAATTACATTTAATTTGTTTTATAGATGTGTAAAAAATATAATTTTCATAATTTAGATATATTTATACATAACTAGTAATAGAATAGCTAGGTTATAATGAGCATGTTTATATATTAAAATATTAATAGATTGTCTTGTTTATTATAAACCTGGTGTTGTGTACATCAGATGATATCTAATAAAAAGATTTTATATAAAAATAAATATTTATTAATGTATTAGGGTGTCACCTTATCTTATAATCATGGTGTTCCCTGTCATATAAGCTATTAGGCATGATTATAGTCTTTTAAAATAACCGTGTGTTACATTTTAAACCCTTAAATAAATTGTGCCCTCATAATTTAATTTCGATCTTACAAATCAAGGGGTAGATATTTGAAAATAACATTATTGGAATACCACATTGAAAAGGGGTTAATAAATTATTCAACTGATAGGACAAAAAGTTATGTAATAATTTCCTGACAAATAAAACATTATTGGGTTTTCATGTAGGAGAACATTGGTGGAATCTAAGGATATTGACATGAAAAGAGTGTGTAACTAATTATGGAGTCTGATAGAGATAATTTCTCAATAGAGAGTGAATGATCAATGGAATTTTATGAATCTCAGTGCAATTAATCAATGATTTTTTAAATAAAAAAATATTGATCAGATAAAATGGTAATTTGATTACAATTTTTTATAAAGATCTAATTCTAAATGTTGAATAGTTATTTTACAATTTATGTGTTTAATGAAATATACATACTTAATAAATTTCAATTTCATAATCACAATTGCATCCTTTGTTTGTGATTTAATTAATTACCACATCAACTCTTATTCAAAAAAATGATTATCCAAAAATGTAATTTTTTTATGAAGTGTTATAATTAAATTTTAATGTAGCTTATGATAAATAAACTTTTTACCATCCACTACTCCTATAGTTATTTATAACAAAATGGTTACCACAATGTAAGATAATATTCAATATTAATATGAATATGTAAATCACCAAATTTCAGCAATGAGACCAATGTTTTAACATATATAATTTATTTAATAAATGACACTATATCCACAATAATCTCAATAATCTCAATATAAAAGATTAATTTTAAACAAAATATATTATTAATACACATTTAATATACATATAAAAATATAAATATCATTATTCCTAATTAATAATTATAATAAAAAATGGTTACGTATACTTAAACTAAATAAAAATTCTTATGGAATATCTTTAGTCACCTTGAAATATAATTACTTAAGAACTCAAAAAAAAAATTAAGACATTGAGCATATGATAAACCATAAAATTATAAACCCATGAAGTTATCCAAAACACTTATATTAATCAAACATTATTACATATATGCTTTCAAAAACTACAAAATCCATAAATGCATATTTTTTATAATTTCCAAAATACATTTTATAAAAATACTTAAACAACAAAATTATTTAATCCCAATACAAAGTACATCAAATCATTTACTTATAAGACTTGGAAAAATAGTGTCTCTAATGTATTCTATGTGATTACCCTTACATTATTGAACTGACATGGATAATTCCCATTTTCCCCACATAATAGACGTCGATGTCTGTGGAAATTCATGGTCCATGACCACCATTTACACATAAGAAAACAACATCTATTCTATTGGGGATATTCCAATACATTATTATTCCCACATTACTGACATATATGAAGCTATATCTTATTTCTGATATGTTCATTCCCTCGTTATCATGATTAAAATTACAGCATCCCATTATTTTAATTGTATGGAATCTCACCAAAACTCACGATGTTAATCATATATAGTGAAATATTAATAAGCCTAATTAAAATATATTTCTCTCCACTCAACAACATGTTTAGTTTCTAATAATCACCCAATATTCCATAAAATTTAGTGTTAACAATATTCTTCCTTAGTATATCCACTGACTAAAACCAAAAATATTAGTATGTGAAATAATAATCAGGATGGGAAACCAAATAATATGAAAAAAAAGTTATATATTATCTATACATTGAAACTTAAATTTCAACATATGAGACCTTAGGATTATCCTAGGAACATAATGGTCATCATCTATGATAATCCATCATTATGTTTTGAAATGGTTTTTTTAATTTAAAATGAATATTCCCAAGGAGTATCAAACTAGGGTTATAGTAAAGCATATTCTTATTCAAGGTAACCATTAAATCCACCTCAATACACCATTTATAGAGTTACAATCCTAGGAACATCATAATGGATCATTATCAAAGTATGTGACTTGGGGTTAATGACACTTTTGTGTTTCATAATGGTGATAGGGTTTTGGGGTAATATTATTTGTTCTCATTTCATGGTTTTTGGCATTTCGATGATGTGGAATTAAAATTGACATTTATCAAATGATAAGGGTGGCCTAAAAGAAACTAGAGACAAGGATTTCAGTTTATTCAACTCAAATTCACATTAAATGGGTGTTATTTTTTATGGCTACAGTGGCAGTGAAGGCAAAACGAATATGCATAATCATAACAACTATACACTATCTCAACCCAATACATAATCTTTAAAATGTGTATATAAACATGCATAACCAGAGTACATGGTCATGGGCCAAGGGTATATAAGAAAGATTAGGGTCCACAAGCATGATTTTGGAGTACAAGGTCATCGGGTGAAGGACATGGTATGACATGATTTTTCCAGACATATTGTGTACTCCAAAAACACCCTAAGTAATTTTTCTTAGGGAGTTTATGGATTCTATTATATTCATTTGGGTGTCATCCCTTATTCTATTTTGTTTGGGATCATTCCCACTTTCTAGTTCATTGTTTTTGAGTTCCCTTTTATGTGGATTAGTTTCACTAGTCTACTTACCTGCTGGTTTATTGCAGAATCATGTCTCATAATTTTTTTGAAATTTCCACTTGGTGGATTTCATATTGTAATGTCTCTTATGGCCTATTGTTTGAACCAAATTTCCATATATCTGCCTCATGATTGTATGTTACCACATGACAACACACATGGGTGTTTGATCCCCTATCTAGAAGGTTAATCATGTTAAGGAATAGTTTCCCAAATTAGCCCTTGGTTTTATCCTCGATCAATAAATTGATATCTTTTATGTTCTAGTGTGTACTTATTCCTAGAAATG
This sequence comes from Viscum album, assembly GCA_963277665.1. Lineage (NCBI taxonomy): Eukaryota > Viridiplantae > Streptophyta > Magnoliopsida > Santalales > Viscaceae > Viscum > Viscum album. Next base: position 1,442,248,584 of record OY728155.1, on the reverse strand, counting down.
TCTAATGAGAGGGACCACTAATATTAGAATCAATAACATTAGTAAGATAATAGGAGTGTATTCCTTAAAAATAGAATAACATTGAATCATCAAGCATAACCATAAGTTGGAACTATTTTTGTGACACTACCTTATGAAATGTTTTATAAATTAATTTTGTTGTTGTTATTATTATTATGTCAATTAATATGATTGATATATCTTTGTGTCCATTATTTTACTACAGTTTTGATTTTTTATGTTTGGTGATTTATGGGTGTCCTACTTGATATTGTTATTCTCAACCCTCCATGGGCTCTTCCTACATATGGAATGCCTTATATAGATGAAATATTTTTTTTGGAAGTATATGAGTTACAGGAGGAGGTAAAAACTGTTATGTTTTATGGACTAGTTAGTTCATGAAGTTTCATTTAGCATTAGTCCCATACATACATTTCTGGATGGACTCTTCATCAATTTTTATTATCTAGTATTTAACCCTTTATACACTTACATATATGTATGAGACGCTAATTTTGGATATATCTATTTTCATGAATCATTGAATTAGTTGTATTTTACCTCTCAATACTGTATAGGTGCATGGATTTATGTGCATGTGTACACAAACCATAGGTTATGGACTCCCTATTTTGTCTACATGATGCTAGTCACAAACCCCTTTCCTATTGGAGGATGGTTCGGGGTGTCAAACTCGATTAAATTACGTCCAGAAGTTCCTCGATGGATTATGTAATAATATAGTGGTATCTGATCTGGTTGTAATTGTATTAGATTTTGTATACATTATATCTTTTTGTTTTTGTTTTGGAACTAGGTTTCCAATGTAATAATATTTTGTGTTTGTCTCTTAGCCATATAACCATGTAATAGTATAGTGGATGATGTATCCATTAAACTAGACTCTAATATCCTACAAGTTGACATGTTACATATTTGTTTAATTTTTAGGTAAAACAATAGTTCACAGATCATATACAATTGAGTTATGGTTTTCATATACATCTTGATTCATTCCTAATGATATACTATAAACCCTGATATGTATTGACTTCTTTTAGGATGTTTCCATGAAGATAGCTTGTGGGGATTCCCTAAGAGTGTCATAGGTATAACATTTTGGTGAATGAGGCATCTATAAATGGGCATGATTACAAGGAGGTTTTTCATTAGGGTGGAAAAAATGTAGTTAATATTCTTGTTGATTGCAATATATCCCCACCCTTTGTGGTTTTTGTGGATTCATTCTGAAAAAGAATCTTTGGATTCCTTATCTAGTTCTAGTTGATGATGACGAGGGGATGAGCATGTTTGTTGATTTTTTGAGGTAGGTATTTCTAGAGCATTATGGTGAGAAGTGATAAAAATATTATATGTGTGATAAATTAATGACAATTAATTACATAGGTGTATAAAAAATTTACATAAACCACAGAGAACACATTCCACTTGGGGAGATTCATTAATATGCTTTTTATAGACAAGGTCAAATCATATGGGATTGTGTAACCTTTTATGATTCTGAGAGGGAGTCGTTCAATAGGCTGAATTGGTTGAGATAGAAGTTTGTGAAGAGATTTTTGTAGGATTTTATGTGTGGTAAAATAGTTGGGAGATACGTCCTAGTTGACCAATGTATTTATTTATTTCCATCATGATCCTCGATTTGTCCAAAACATGCTCATGGAAGTGACAGTTAGAGACACAGGAAACTACATGTAGTTGAGAATTATAACTCAATGGCTATGGGGATGATCCTATGTATAATATATTTATTAAATAAAATTTTTAAAATACTGACATATAATTTCTCTATCCATTTTTTCATTTCCACATCGCTTTTTTTTCATGAAATTTCAGTTGAGCCATTAGTATGCCCCTTCCCATTGAGGACTCATACAGGGTGAGATTCAGTGATCAATCACTTCTTATTTTATTTTTTTATGACTCTAATTAGATAGATAATCTAATGGTATATTTTCAACCTCATAATGAGGACTAAGGAATTCATCTTAGTTATGTATGTGTTATCCTATGTTTATGTATATATTGACTATTTCAGGTAGAGGATGCCATACATCTGATTTTTTAAGACCATGATTTACTTAATTGGTGAGGATTTATAAGTAATCAATCATTTTACTCATATTATTACATTATATTTAAATATAAATATACATTAATACAACAAAAGGATCATAAATACCTAGGTTATTGAGTATAATTGGGCCCTAGAACAAAAAATTTATTCAACAACATTTAATTTTTTCCTCTATAACAAGCTCCTAGATAATTTTGAGATCTTAAACTACATGGGGTAACCTATGGGATATATAGAAATAATGGGTTAGATAAAAATATAATTACTGGAATAAAATTGATTTGAAAACATAACATGTGGGTCGAATGTATTAAAAAATTATCATAGTGGTAGTGAATATGAGTAATCTCATGGAAGCATATTAAAACATAACATTATATCAATACATCATGTTTTTCTAGGAAATGTGGTAGAAACACAAAAAATGATATAAACATGAGTCAATAATAACTACATAACCACATTATCATGGTGGAAAAATTGATAATTTGGATTATGTTTACTCTGTAAACCCATAAATGAAGTCTTATGAGACAAAAGAATTACACTACTCATTGGTGAACTATTTGGGATCAATAATCATATCACATTCATGATCTATGTGTAAAAAATAAAGGAAATCAGTCAATATTCATAAAATACAATTTACCAATGGAATGAAAACGAGTTGCATAATCATGCTTCATATCATATTTAGTGGATATTTCATAATGAATGTATTTTAGAAATAATCATAATGAATGCATTACCCCATTAATGGATATGAGAGTAAAAAGGTTATATATGTGGGATACATATATACATAATTTAGAATAAATACATAACATCAATTTGTTTTTTCATTGATGAAAATATATTTTAACTTTGATAAACATTATCGGGGAAAACAAAATTTTTACTTTGAGTAAAATCATGAGATGTCATCATAGATGGAAAATTATTTTTAAGTATCAAAAAGAAGAGTTTTGAGAATAATTGAATTTTTATTTCTAAAAAATAAAAATAAAATTAAAAAATTCTCAAACAATTTTTTTTCGAATCCCATGAAACATAAAAAATTGTGTAAAAATTAAGTGTTTATGACGGCCAATGATTTCAATTCACAGAGAATTTATTAAAAACAAATATTCCATTTTATTATTTATAAGAAAATTCCAAAAGTTCTATGCAAAAAAATTATAGGAATATTGATTTAAAAAAACATAAAATAAAATTAAAGGTACGAACTAATCCAAACAACAATAATAAAATTATTTTTGTCTTTTTTATAAAAATTTCAATTTGAATGAAAATTGATTTTCAACTGAAGAGTGAAATGTAGTTAGAATTTTTTTATATGATTTTATCAATGATGTTTTGTACCAAAGAAATTAAAATGGGTCAATTACATAAAAACATAGTTAAAAATAATATAATAAAATTAAAATATTATATTAGTAAATGATCAAATGATTTACATCAATATAAACTCAGTCATGTGAAATCCTGATTAAAATAAAATTGAAACATTAACCCATACCACGTTAGTAAATATTCAATAATAGCATCCCATTAATGAAATAAACGAATTTTAATCTTGAAATATCATGAATTATGATGTATTTGTGACATTATATGTTAAATGGTGGAATATACACCATTTAAATGAAGTTAGATTCATAAATAATCATGTGTCCCAAAGAAAAATGTTTTGAGTAAAAAACATTACAATGTTCATATCATTTAAGTGAATGGTAACAAATGATTTTATTCTACTTAAAAAATTAGAATAATTTAATCAAAAGTTCAATTACAATGATAAATAAATCAAATGTTATTTTACTCATAATCTAGTCATAATATAATCAAATTAGTTGACATTTAACCCAATGAATGGAAATTTAGTATAGAAAATCCATAACATCATGATTCCCAAAGTTGTTCACTTATTAACCAATGGTATAGTGGTTTTAACCATGTTATTATCTAATAAAATATTATTATTATTTTATATAATATAAAAATTTATTCTTTTATATCTTTTTATTAACCGTTATTTATGAATTTATTAATGACCCAATTGTTTCGGTTGTTAGTTACATTGTTTTCTCTAAAACATATCAATGTGAATGTTTTAGATCCTGAGAATATGTTATTATACTATAAAATATAAACTTTCATAAATTTTATAAATATTTTTATTTTTATTTATATAAATCCTTATAGTCATTATTTAATTTTCATCATTGAGAATGAATCAAATCACTTCAAAAAGGTGGTAGGTCATATTTACGCATGAGCGATATTAATATCTCCATTACGGTTTAAGTGAAATGTTGTGTATCGTAAATTAATTTCAATGAATAAATTTAATTTCATATATATCTAATTTATTAATTTAATGTATCTATTTTTACCTTCCATGTAAATCTTTTGTGAAATACGAATCACATCGCTTCAGGAGGTGGTAGTGTATCATTAAAATTATTGACGCTATAAATTATTCAATGAATGTTATATAGTTAAAGTATATGACATATTGATTTTCAATAATTATTAATATGATATTAATTTCATATATAAAAATAAAATTAATTCTTTTTAACTTTCATGAAAATTATTAGTGAAGAACGGATCACATCGCTTCGCGAGGCGGCAGTCTGCTATACACACAAAGGATGCAATTGTATTCTCCACATAATAGAATGTAAGAAGGTATATATGATATTATAATAATATAATTATATTAATATCATATATATCATATATATACATTAAAAATATCATTATTTATACTTGTGGTAAGTAGTTTTGGAAAATTTAATTACATCTATTCATGAGGCGGAAGTCCCTTTTCACACGATAAATGCTTTCATTTACAATTTTAGAGAGGAGGAGATTGTTATAGATACCGGTATTAACATAAATATATATTTATATGTTACATAATTAATTAATTATATTATCATGATTTAATTATATTTGAAATTTGTCTCGGATGAAATAAAATAAAACACATGATCAAGGATGTTCACTATTATTTAGACAACTTATTTTGATTTACACAAGAGGCCATCATTGTATGGATTATAAGGAAAATAAAAATTCTAGAATTATTGAGGGATGAAATAATATTATTTATTATGTAAATTGAGGAATCAATTGGATTTGTAAGCATGGAATGGCGATGATTGTGGCGGCCTTATTATGTGGGGGAGAGGAAATAATTAAAATTTTCAATTCAATAAATTCTGAACACAATTATCTGAAAAACAATATCTCAAAAATGGACCACTTTAAAACATTAATAGATTTTTTTTGAATTATGATAATTTTATTGAAATTATACATTCATTGGTTCATTTGTAATCCTTGTTAGTTATTTTGACCCCTAGAAATCATGTTTCAGTATAACATCAACAATTAATATTTACAATTTTCTGTATACATAATACTCAAAAATTATGATGAACATATCATACAGTATAAATTAGTATGATTTCAAATAATAAACTAATTTTTTCAAGTGAAACCCATAGAATTAATAAAATTTAATTTGAAATTAAACTCATAGTCTTTACAAATATTAGTTTTTGAAGAACAACATTTTTAATGAAAAGAATATATCCTATTATTAATATAAAATGTTAAAAAATAAGATTAATTTAAATTTATATAAATTTTTGTATTCTATAAATTATGTTGAAATCATTCCGGATTAGGTGTTAATTTAATTATTTAAAATTAATATCATCTATAAACTTCAAAGCTGTTTTCAAAATAAATGTACTTAAAATCCTAAAAATACAAATTTACCAAAATATATTAAAAAAAATTATTTGAATTTAATTAAATAGATTTTTAATAAATATATAATAAATATGTAAATTTTTAACCTAATTTAAATAATAATGGAACATATTTTAATAATAATATATTCTTTTTTAAAATAAATCGGTCATTAACTATTCAATGAAAAACGTATTTTTTCCCAAAAAAATCATAAAATTTAATGATCCACAAATAATGAGTCACGGATAAAAAATTATTATTTAATAAAATTGATAAAAATTTATTTTATATATTGTGAACTATAAATTCTAAATCTCATTCTAGAAAAATATTTTTTTCAGAGAAATATTTTTTTCTTACCAATAGTTATTATTTTATTTTTAATACATATAATTCCATTCAATTTGTTTTATAGATGTGTAAAAAATATAATTTTCATAATTTAGATATATTTATTCATAACTACTAATAGAATAGCTAGGTTATAGTGAGCATGTTTATATATTAAAATATTAATAGATTGTCTTGTTTATTATAAACCTGGTGTTGTGTACATCAGATGATATCTAATAAAAAGATTTTATTTAAAAATAAATATATATTAATGTACTAGGGTGTTACCTTATCTTATAATCATGGTGTTACTTGTCATATAAGATATTAGGCATGATTATAGTCTTTTAAAATAACTGTGTGTTACATTTTAAAACCTTAAATAAATTGTGTCCCCATAATTTAATTCGGATCTTACTAATCAAGGGGTAGATATTTGAAAATAAAATTATTTGAATACCACATTGAAAAGGGGTTAATAAAATATTCAACTGATAGGACAGAAAGTTATGTAATAATTTCCTGACAAATAAAACATTATTTGGTTTTCATGTAGGAGAACATTGGTGGAATCTGAGGATATTGACATGAAAAGAGTGTGTAACTATTTATGGAGTCTGATAGAGATAATTGATCATTAGAGAGTGAATGATCAATGGAATTTTATGAATCTCAGTACAATTAATCAAAGATTTTTTAAATAAAAAAATATTGATCAGATAAAATGGTAATTTGATTACAATTTTTTATAAAGATCTAATTCTTAATGTTGAATAGATATTTTACAATTTATGTGTTTAATGAAATATACATACATAATAAATTTCAATTTCATAAACACAATTGCATCCTTTGTTTGTGATTTAATTAATTACCACATCAACTCTTATTCAAATAAATGAATATCCAAAAATGTAATTTTTTTTGATGAAGTGTTAAAATTAAATTTTAATGTAGCTTAAGATAAATAAAATTTTTACCATCCAATAATTCTATAGTTATTTATTACAAAATGGTTACCACAATGTAAGATAATATTCAATATTAATATGAATATGTTAATACCCAAATTTCAGTAATGACACCAATGTTTTAACATATAGAATTTATTTAATAAATGACACTATATCCAAAATAATCTCAATAATCTCAATATAAAATCTTAATTTTAAACAAAATATATTATTAATACACATTTAATATAAATATAAAAATATAAATATCATTATTCCTAATTAATAATTATAATAAAAAATGGTTACGTATACTTAAAATGAATAAAAATTCTTATGGTATATCTTTAGTCACCTTGAATTGGAATTACTTAAATACTCAAAAAAATTTGAGACATTGAACATATGATAAACCATAAAATTATAAACCCATGATGCTATCCAAAACACTTATGTTAATCAAACATTATTACATATATGCTTGCAAAAACTAAAAAATCCATAAATGCATATTTATTATAATTTCCAAAATACGTTTTATAGAAATACTTAAACATCAAAATTATTTAATCCCAATTAATAGTACATCAAATTATTTACTTATAAGACTTGGAAAAATAGTGTCTCTAATGTATTATATGTGATTACCCTTACTTTATTGAATTGACATGGATAATTCCCAGTTTCCCCACATAATAGATATCGATGTCTGTGGAAATTCATGGTGCATGACCACCATTTACAGATAGAAAAACAACTTCTATTCTATTGGGGATATTCCAATACATGATTCTTCCCACATTCATGACATATATGACGATATATCTTATTTCTGATAAGTTCATTCCCATGTTATCATGATTAAAATTACACCAACCCTTTATTTTAATTGTATGGAATCTCACCAAAACTCACGATGTTAATCATATATAGTGACATATTACTAAGCCTAATTAAAATATATTTCTCTCCACTCAATAACATGGTTAGTTTCTAATAATCACCCAATATTCCATAAAATTTAGTGTTAACAATATTCTTCCTGAGTATATCCACTGACTAAAACCAAAAATATTTGTATGTGAAATAATAATCAGGATGGGAAAAAAATATTATGAGAAAAAGGTTATATATTATCTATACATTGAAACTTAAATTTCAACATTTGAGACCTTAGGATTATCCTAGGAACATAATGGTCATCTTCTATGATAATCCATCATTATGTTTTGAAATGGTTTTTTAATTTAAAATGAATATTCCCAAGGAGTATCAAACTAGGGTTATAGTAAAGAATATTTTTTTATTCTAGGTATCCATTAAATCCACCTCAATACACCATTTATAGAGTTAAAATCCAAGGTACATCTATTCCCAAATCACTTCCACTTGTAGTATCCAGATATGGATGTTATTTAAAAATACCAATATCTATAAAAGAAAAAATGAATTCAATATCGTTTTCTATACATATCACTATCTGTAGACATATACCAAGGGTTCTCACTAATTTTTTCTCATCCTATAATCTAGATATTAACTAAATCATTTATTTAATTCTACCTTTGAATAATAAAAAAATGTACTCATTTTTTATGTGATTCCTAATCATAAATATTGTCTCAAATAAAAATGGTAATTTTTTAAATGTATAAATGATATGAATCATTTAAACTAGGTGCAACTTTCTTTTCGGGGTCCTATTTGATTATAAATCAACATTTAAGCCTGATTGGCCTTTATTAGTGGTCATAATGTGTTCCCTACGATGAATTTCTCCATGGTTTGTGGGAATAATGAAAAAATAGTAAAAATAACATGTATTAGAATTTGAAGACATTCCTTAGTGAGAAGACTGGTTCATGCACATGGGTGGGCCCAAAATATAGGGCCACATGTCTACTGGGAAACTGGTGGTTCCTGGAGGTCCAACACCCAATGACCAAGTTAAGCTGGGGTGTTAGTTCTATTATCATGGCCCGATTTTCACATTTCATTAAATACACGATCTACATATTCTAAAAAATAGGTAAAATTTATAATTTATGTAATTTTTACTTTATAAAATTTGTTTTCTAAAACATTTCTAATGAACGTGAGAAGAACATGAAACACTAGTGTTTCCCATAAAAATGAATTACATGGAATGATAATTTTAAAATAAAGCTAAAATTATTTTGATCCCTTTTAAAACCTTTTATTATCTTGTAAATTCATTTACAAGATATCCAACAAACATGATATACATTTATTTTTTTAGGATTAAGATATATATATTATTTCTTCATGAATACCCAAAATCTATCATATGAATTATAATGTAAATATTATAAGGGAATTTTCATATGTTTTACCTTATTTATTAGATTGAGTTATAGAGGACATTCTGGAAGCTTCAGAAGAGGGTTAACTTACTGTAGACTATGTTTTTCAAGAATTTATTTTTATTTTATATGGATGAATTAATGAAATATAAATTTTTGAAAATGTGTTGATAAATTTTTTTATAGGAATCGATACCACTGATATATCTCTAAAAAGTATATCCCGAATACAACTATCCCAATATCCTACATATGTTTACTTGAGTTTGACCAAAAATAGAAGTGTTTTATATGGTAAAAAGGATCTTAATAATTTCAATATTCTCTGAGAATCAGCTTGATTGGAAGAAACCATAATTTTCCTAATAATCTCTAACATTGGAGATTCTGGGGATGGAATAAATTAATTTTCACCATAAAATTTTAATATTAATTAATACTGATAATATTGTCATCACTAGAACACTGAGGTTGATTTAAGATGATGTGGGGTGAGTGTATAAATCAATTTCAAGGGTTCAATTAAACTAGGGGTTAATGTAACACACTATATTTATAAAGAGTTAAATAAAAAATCATATGAATCATGTAAATAAGGTGCACCTTTATTTTCTACAGCCTATCTAAATAGAACTTCATAATTAATTGTGCCTGTTGTGGAGTAGTGATCTTGATGGGTGACAGTCTGGTTTGTTTCACAGGGTGAGTGTGAGTGATTATAGAGCATATTTTAAAAACGTTTGTAGGCCTTGGAAGACATTCATTAGTATGATGTCCCATTTTAGCATGTGGGTGGGCCCTATGGGTCCACGTGCTCGTTGGGCATCTTGGTGGGACCCATTGAGGGGACCACATGTCTATTGGAAAACTGGTTGTACCTAGAGGTCGCAGAATCAGTGGCCATGTTAAGTCATGTTGTATGTAATGATGACATGGCTGAGTTGTTACAAATACACACCAATACAACACATGTATCATAAATGGATTGTTTCATTGGAAGAATATTTTTATAAAATACTGATGTGAGAAAAAAAATATAACTTTTATATATATATTGAGTGCCTATATCCATTGATGATCCTAAACTACATAGCATATGTTTGGTAATATAGAGAAAAATTGGTCAGGATAAATATCTCAATAAATGAATATACATGATAAGGAAAATAACATTCGAGTCAATATTATAACATGATATCATAAAAATAAGGCCCCTAAGTAATATAATGGATGTATAATGTAATGAACATGGTATATATATATGATGGTAGAAATAAAAATGTGGAAGGAAAAAAATGACAGAATAATAAACAAAGATAACAACCTAGAAAAAATCACATAGTGGGAAAAGTATATTATGTATACTCTGTAATCCCAAACATGACATCTCATGTGACTAATGCTTTTCCAAATTCACCGATGCAAAATCTAGGTTCACCAATCATTACATTACTATGATTTATGTGGGCCGCATAATGAACATAAATAGTAACTCCTAAAATAAAAAATACAGGAGGAAATAAAATGGATTGAATAATCTTTCTTCACATTATATTAAAAGGAAATATCTTTATGATGTAATTTGGGACATAAACCCAAGGAATATACCACCCCCATTAAATGAGTATGGAATTAACTAGGTATATCTGTGAGAGGCATATATACATATTTTTGATGGAATCCATAATATAAATAGTTATTCTATTGATGAAAATTAATTTATAATGGTTATTAATATCTTGAAAAAAAAACATTTTCAATTTTAGTAACCTAAAATAATTATATCATGGTGAATAATAATTTTGAAATAACACTTTGAACCTTTTTTTGGGAAAATAAAATTTTTATTTTGAAAAACATTAAGAAAAATATAAATTTTTTTCATAAATTAATGAAAATATTTTTTTTGAAAATAACCTTTCAATGAACAAATTATTTATTTAAAACATTTTGTTGTCATGAAAATAGAAGAGTTCAAACATGCCTAATTCATTACAAAAACAAATAATCCAATCACTTTTTTTATTTAGTGTTAAAAAAATTTGAAAATACAACCAATTATTATTTTAAAAAATAATTTCAAATAGATATTAATTGTTAAAAATTACATTAAACAGTCATAGTAAATCATTTTGGAAATTTTTTTTAGAAAACATGGGTTTTTATGAAAAATGTATTATCGGTCAAGGAGATAAATGATTTCAGATTTTATTAAAATTATTTTCTTAGTATGATTAAGTATCAATGAGATTTAAATGGTCCTATTATATGAATATTAGAGATTAAATATAATATATGAGAATTAAAATATTGTATAAGGAAATGATTAAATAATTTCTATTTATTGGAATTCAAGCATAATGAATCCTGATTAAAATGTGATTGATACAAGAACCCATAATGCTATGGTAACATATGAATCAAAAAAAACATGAATGACAGATATAAAATTTTAATTTTAAATATCATTATATATGAATTATTCATGATATAATATGTAATGTTTCCCCATATAAACCATTTTAATGATATTAGGGGCATAATATAACATGTGTCTCAAAAAAGAATATTTTTAGATAAAACATTAAAAATGTCACATCATTGAAGTGGGAGTTAATCAATAATCTAATTATGTTCAAAAAATTTAAGTGCTCAAAATTAATAGTTAAAACAAATTAATAATACAATAAAATTTAATTTCATAGATATTTTTTTTCTTTATTTCATCAACGACATTATCACAAAACCCAATGAATGGAAATTGTGTTATGGTAATCACTTACCTCAAATTTTCCATAAATTGAGTATTCCTTTCTTTTTTATAATTGTTTTATTCATATTATTAAATTATATAAGAATAATAAAATTATTTATAATGTCATATATTTCCCTTTTAAAACATATTATTACATGTTTTTTAATAAAACACCATTGTAAATATTTTTTTGGTTAATTTCCTTATTTTCATCTACACATTTCATCATGAATGGTATATATATTATGAATAAGTTATAATTACGTTATATATAAAATGATATTAATGTTCTAAAATTTATAAATTTTATTTTTTCATTATATAAATCTTTAAAATCATTATTTAATTGGGAATGTGGATAATGAATCAAGTCACTTTGTAATGGATGTACGTTTTACTTACGCACGACTAATGTAATCATTTCATTAATGAGTCAGAGGGTAAGGATGTGATATGTAAATAAATTTGTAAAAAAATTATATAACTTCATATATTTCACATATACCCATAAAATTAATTATTTTTTCCATCCTTGCAAATCTTTAGGGAAAAATGAGTCCCATCACTTCAAGAGGTGATAGTCAGCCAAAAACTAACAATGTTATCATTTATTCAATGGATAGTAATGTATGAAATTATATGATATATTTATTTCATAGTGTGATTAATAATACATTAGTATCATCTATCAATAAAAAAGTAATCCTTGTTACCTTCCATGTAAATTGTAATCCATGACTGAGTTACATAGCTTCACAAGGTTGTAGTCCACTGTACACACGAGAGACACTATCCATTTCTCCATAGAGTAAATAGTAAGAAGTTATATATTATATTATAAAAAATAAGTATAATTATATCATATATATAATTTTTAAACATTATATTTATCATTATATATAGCAGTGATATGCTGGGAATGAAAATGATTTGTGATTGTTTGTGAAGCGGCAGTCTGAAAAACATATATTCAACCAATTTATTTATCATTTGAGAGAGGAGGAGAGATATATACGTCTTAAAAACAATAAAACAAATCATTATATTTTATATATTAATGATATTATGTCATGTTGTTTTAATACAGTTTTAATGGTGTAGAGGAAGAAATAATATAAAATTCTCAATTAAGGATGTTATATCTATTTCAGAAATTTTATTTTTAGTCTGAAACAAAACAAATCCTAGGTTAGATCTATACAAAAAAATTGAATTTAGGATTAGTATATTGAATATTGGAATATGTTTTAGAATTAATTATCCAAAACAATTTGTTTTGGATGTTTGGAATGATGATGGTTGGGGTGGCCTTTTATAAATGTGGGAGAGGACACACTATGTACTTTTCAAATGAAACAATTTCGTAGAAATTTTTCTCATTAAAATGGGTAAAAAAGGACCATTTATAATATTTTATGATATAATGTTGTTATATGACTACGTAATAGGAATTTGGTTGGTTTTAGATTATTTTTGACCATTATATTTTTATTTTAACCCTTGATAAAAAATTTATAACATAACAATGGTAAATAATTTTTAATGTTTTGAATATTAATTTTTGTAAAAAATTAATTTTATAATACTATATAGTATGAAATATTATGGTTACAAATACAGAATCCATTGTTCCAAATTCATATAAAAAAATTTATAGAATTTAGTTTAAATGTAGTCTCATGGACATGTTGAAAAAATGGGTTTTCAAGAAATGGATTTTTACAGGAAAGAATACCTCATATTAACAATATGACAAGTAATAATAATTATAAAAATTTTAGTTCTTATTTATTGATGTATAATATATATATATTTAATTATTAGTCATTTCTGATCAAAAATTATTTTCATTTAATAAAATTTATAAACAATATACACTTTAAAAAAGTATTCTGAAAAAAGAGTATAAAAACCTAATGATATAGTTTGAATAAAGTCTATTATAATGATGATATAAATGTATTTAATTGTATTTAATTTTACTCAATAATATTTTCTTAATTTTAAATCAAATTAAATTCATTATGAGACATAATTTATTAAAATGTAATGATTTTATTTTAAATTTGGTATTTTCCGTAGTCAGTTAAGAAATAATATATTCCTAAAAATAAAAAATATTCACCATTAGATATTATGAATAATAGTATTACAAAAAATAATATTCTTTCAAATTAATTTTACTAATTTGGTTGAAATTAATTTTAAGTTAAATTCACATATCATGTGTAAATTTTCTTATAAGTAAAATAAGGTTTTCCAAAAAAATGATTTTTTTGTTTAATATGTTTCTTATTTAATTTATAAATATAGATAAAAACTCAATTTAATTTATACAAGTGTAAATCGTATAATATTATAAATTTTTCTAGTCCTTTTTATACGATGCAACGTAATTGTTAGGTTATAATGGTCAAGTCTAAATAATAATATTTTAATAGAGTATCACATTTCATTTAAACATTCTATTGAGTGCATCACAATAAATTTAAGAGATTGATTTTATTGAAAAATAAATATATATTAATGACTAAGAGTGTAAAATTATCTTATAATTTGGGTGATTCATTCTATACAATCTATTGAACATGAATTTCATTTTTTAAAATCTCAACGTGTTATTGAAGGATCACCTGGTAATGAATGATGGGAATGGAAATATGTGGATACATCCAATTAATATCCATTTGGCTAGTGTTATGCTTAGAGTAGTATATGTTAGGAAATACTAGGTTTCTAAATTAATTTTAGAGTTTGAGAACAACCTCTAACCACATATTCACTATTGTTGTTTACCAAAAATAAATATTAGAGGTTTAGTTTATGTGTGAATTACCATCACATGAATTAGGTTATAGTCCAGAAAAAGTATACAATCATGATAATTGACGACCTATTTGTCAATTTCAAAGGGTGGAGGTGGTTATCAAATATTAACAGATCTGAGTATTGGATGAGGATATACCTTAGATGAATTATTTATGCCACTATGGTCACTAATAGTACTTATTGATTCCATTTGATATAATTAACACACAAAATGTTTTTGTGTGAATCATTAACCATATATTTCAGCCCTTACTAGAACGATTCATTGTAGTATTAATCGATGTGATCCTAGTGTATTCATCATTTCAGAAAGAGAATTTGACACATTAGGATGGTCCTATAAATACATCAAGAGAACCAATATTATTTCAGTATCTCAAAGTGTCATCTATATATTTGGGAGGTCCATATTATGGGACATGTCATATTAGAAGGGGGGTTCAGTGAGTCAATAAAATTTTTAGGATGTGTTATCCTTGGAGCCACCCTCAATAATAAATAAGGTACAAAGCATCAATCGGTTGGTTTGACATTAATTGGAATTCATGACCAATTTCTTCTAGATTTCAGCAATTTTATTTTTTTTGAATCAAAATGGTAGTCTGTACTTGTAGGAAGAGAAGTTTCTATAGGATTTTGAGGAGTTCTGAAAGTGTTTGTAGATCACACCCATATTTAAAATAGTAGAGGATGTTGTTGAGTATTTTTTGTTCTAAAAAACCATCATGATGGGGATTTGTTTCTTCATGATACAAAGTAAGGTAGTGATTTCATATGGGTCCTGACTATTGATACCACATAATATGAACTATTAGAACAATGATCAACAACCAGTAATAATGGTGTTCTCCTAGTGGAATTAGTGACACTATATTATGGGTGAGTTATTTATCCAATATGATAACAAAAATAGTCTAAATTATATATTTTTTGGGAAATATATTATCTTGAGGTATAGGTGATATCCAGAGTAGATATAAGAGTATAAATTCTACATAATACAACTTCTACGAAATTGGTACATTGTTTCATAATCCCTTAGTAAGAGAACATGATCATAGTTTTTGAGTGAGTAATTAGAAAATTTGGACTCATTAAGGGTGTCCTTAGGGGATGAGGTTGATACAACATACCTCTAATAAATTTTTGTTACCTCACT
Organism: Viscum album; assembly: GCA_963277665.1. Lineage (NCBI taxonomy): Eukaryota > Viridiplantae > Streptophyta > Magnoliopsida > Santalales > Viscaceae > Viscum > Viscum album. Next base: position 1,442,232,356 of record OY728155.1, on the reverse strand, counting down.
AATTATTTATCATGTTAAAGAGGATCATATTGGAAATACCAATTGTGAGAACCTTCCTTGTCATATATCATATGGACATGCTCTGGATTGAGTTTATAAAGTTGATAATCACATTACTATTTTACATGTATGGATAATGATAAATGTGATGTTGTAAGATGAGGTTATGAGGATGTTTTATACAACCCCATATAAATTCATCTAGGAGTGTACAAATGTATCAGGACCTTCAACATATTCTCGTGTAGCCATGAATGAAGAAGCTTTGTTCAGGTTTTATATCTCAATGTGCCAATTTTTATTAGGATAAGGCTATGAACATGGTTCCTTAATGTATGTATTTACCCCTAGAGGTAATGGAGTGCAAGTTGGATGTTATATCCATAGACATTATGATAAGAACTCCAGGACCAACTAGGGTAATGATGCAATCTGGTTGATTAGCGACCAGCTCCCCATATTGGTCCACTTCCCATACAACTAAGATATGAGGTCATTAGAGTTCTTCTATAGTAATAATATACTTTTATAAATTACATTACATGTTATTAAGTATAACCAAGCATGGAATAGTAACTAAGTATCAAATATTCTAGTTTATTTTGATGAATATGTACATTATTAGAAAGCATGAAATTAAAATAAAAAATATCTTTTATTTAATATATATAATGTGATCCTAAATAATTTTAAGATCTTACATCTACATAGGATAACATGAAGAGTACACAAATAATGGGATGTTCTAAAATCCATGTAAGCTAAAATACATAGGAATAAATGATAAAAAATGAGTTATATAACATAAAAAGTCATAAAAATGAATAAACATATATAATTATAACATAAAAAACATTGGATATTATTATCATGGAAACATTGTAATGTGTAATAAATATATTACATGATATATAAATGAGATGAGGATAACAGCCCAGACTATATCATATGGTAGAAAAAGACCAATAATGAATTCAATTTACTCACTAATATGATACATGATGTCTTATGAGAATTAGTATTACCCAATGCATTGAATCCCCATCATGGTGAATCCATCTTAATGTCTTCATGAATATTCATTACACATAATAAATGAATCAAATGTAATAAACAAAATGGTATATTGTAGAATGAAATAGGTATCTTAATCATGTAATGAGGAATACCCAAAGGGAATATAACAATAGTATATATGAAAGAATGGATTTAAATGTTTTTGGGACGTAAAATGAATAATTGATGATGAATAATTATGTTCATATGAAGTTATCGATTGAAAACAATTGTTTAGGAAACATTATAAATGAGCAGCTTAAGTGCACATTAAGGAAATTAAAAAAGAGTGTTTATAGAGTATAAAGGCATATTGTTTTTCATAAATCATCAAATGAAATAATATACTGTGTCATAATAAAATGATTTATTTTATAAAAATAATGCAATTTACTTGAGAAAGGGTATGAAATGGGGAAGTTCCCATTAATCAGGATTGTTTATTGGGAGGAGTTGAGAAGATAATCTTTTAAAAGATATATGTACCCATAAAATAAATATTAATTTAACATTATAAGTTTGTTTAGAACATATAAAAGTATCAATATGAATAATATATGGGTAAATAAGAAATATATTGGGGTTTAAGATATATATAAATTAAACACAACCTAATAGAAAAAATGGAGGTTCAGAGAAATCCCTTTCCTCATGTCTGATTCTATTTTTCTGTAGGAATTGATTTTTAGGTAATAAACTTAAATTCATAAATAATTTATTTCAAAACCTATTCAACATATATATGATTTATTAATATTTTATTATGTTTATATATGGAAATTTTTATGAGTTATAATGATTAATTTCATTGTTCGGGGAGCATTTGATTTAGGGTTTTATGGATAGTACCCCTGAGTATAATAATTGGAGTACATTTAAAATGGGAAAAAACAAAAAAAAAATTAAATGATATTGTATTAATATACTTCTATAGTCTTAATGGGTCCTGTATATCATTTTTTTTAAACTGTAGATGATTCATTAGATAAAATGATAATGATAAACGTTTAGTTTATTGTGGCAGTTCATAGATAATCACGAACAAGTTTTTTTAATTTTAAATTATATATAAATATTGGATTAAAAAACTGAAACATGTTTTGAAATAAAATTTTAGAATATTGTGTAAACATTATATTGGTTTTATGATCTTCCTTGATGTTGCTAATGGAAAACTATATATCATTATTCTGAAGGTGGTGAATCGACACATCATAGAAAATGTTCTCATTTTTATGATAAAAAGGTGACTAAATACATCTTATGATGGTTGTAAAATTAAGAATCAAAATTAACATATATTTATGATATTGGATTTATCATGTAACTTTTGAAGGTTGGGTGAAGGATGATGAATGAGGAATAAAGAATATAAATGAAAAAGGTGGATGATTTTATCTCTTGAATATTGTCTCATTGAGAACATCCTTGAGGAACTAGGGTTTGGAAATTTTAATAAACCATAATATATTGTACATATATAACTTTTGCGGTAAGGTGATTATTAGTAATTTATCTAAGATACAAGGAATAAAATCTGTATATATGAGGGGTGGTATTTATAGGGGAGTAGCATGGTGTTTTTTATTATTTAATTCATTTTTTATCATTCTGGATGAAAACTAATAGTAGTGTTGATCCTAAGGACTAAATACTGTAAATGGATCAAGATAGTTAAATAAAATGGGTTATTTCATCAATCATACATACCAAATTACACAGATTTTATGTATATGTTAAATACATTAAACTACCTTATTTCACTATTCTACAAAAATTCAAGTATTTTAGAAAAATCCCAAAAATTTACCCAAACGATTTTTAAATGTGTTGATTAAAATAATTGAATCTATTTTTAGAAAATAGTTTTCTAAATATGATTCATTTAATATTTAATTAAAATAATAATTCTTTCCAAAAATGTCAATTTGAATATTATAATCAGTTTTATGACCCTTTGAATAATTAATTAATGTATCATCAATTTGTTTTATAATTTTAATAAACAAAATTTTAATTTAACAATATATTATATTTAAATAAAATTTCATTTAAATCAATATATTTATTATAAAATTGTTAATAATAATTTACATTTCTCTACAATACAAACACATAAATTATCATTTTTAAAACATTTATTTAATTATCATATTTCATAATTATATATTATTTCCAATAATATGATTCACATATTTTATAAATAATTTCATAGGTGATGTTACTAATCTAATGGATACATTACTATTCCTAATGGTCACGTTACTATTCTAACTTTCATGTTACTATTCCAATAGTCATATTTTTAACGGTCATAAAGGTTTAATACTTCCTATAAATTCTTCTTACATCATTCATAAGTCAATTCTATTTCTCATCAAGGTAATATATAAATTAATCGTTTAAATATTTAATTATTAAAATTATGTTTTATTAGTACATCTTTTTCCATGGCTTCAATCATTCTATAGGATCAAATTGATAAAAAACATTCCTACTCTAATTATCTTATTTTCTATCTATTATCCTGCTATAATATATGGAATTCAAATTGGATTTTTTGATGACTAAAGAATCTCTATTAATTTATGATAATAATGTTTTTATTTAGTTTATTATGTGTTTTTTGTTCTTTATAGTACATGCCATAATTTTAAGAAGGGTAATTTTGTTGATAACAATGTGGGTCATTATGTTCTTCCCCCATTATTCATTTACTCACTCAAAATATAGTTATAAACACTAAGGTCAAAACTGGGGAGGGTACTTTCCATTCATCTCTTCATTTAGATACCATGTCACCCCTTTATGTATATAGTTCCTCTAAAATACGTTTCATAAGATAATAGTTTTATTGGGAAGAACTTCATCTATACGGTCTAAAATCATTACCAGTTGTTCCACATAAGAGATATCATTATCCAACTGTACCACATATAAATTAATTACATGTGAGGGATATTGTATATACTTATTCAAGAGAGATATATAGAATACATAATATACTTGAGACATGGTCGGTAGAAGTTCCATTTGATAGGCCACAACTCTAGCACAATCAAGAATATCAAAGAGGCCGATGTACTTGGATATTAGATTTCCTTTCATCTGAAATCTCATGACACTCATAAGTGGAGATATGAGGTTGGATACCTTGTCGCCACCAAAAATCTCCATGTCTCATTGATGATTATAATTATAATTCTTCGTTATTTTTTTGGATTCTCTAATATGATGTTTGATAGTCGTCAAATTTTCGTCCATTTCCTCAAAAATTTCAAGTCACATAGGCTTATGCTCAACATTTTCATCACATAATGTGTGTGTTATATATTGTTTATATAATGGAATTCATATGAACATATTTGGATGCTTTTATAGTAATTTTTTTTAAAGAAGTAAAATGGGGGAAGATGGTGGAATCATCCTCCTTTGATGTCCACAAAACATGATGTCAACATCTATTCTAGTTTCTAAATGGTCTTCTTAGATTGGACCTCTGTTTGAGGATGATAATATCTATTTAATTTCAACTCATATATTAGATCATGTTGGATAATTTTCAAGAAATATTATGTTAATATTGAATCATTATCGAATATTCTAGAAAATTTTACTCCATGAAACCTCAAAACACATATGATGTATATCCATGCAATACGATCATTTAAGAAGTTTTCACAAATTATGATAAAGTGATTTATATTTCTAATGAGATCTTCAACAACCAATATTGAATTACTTTCTATATATTTATTTCGAAGTATATTGACAATGTCCATAGTCATGTTTTCTAATTTCCAGGTTGGTATGGGCATTATTTGCATTATCCCATTTTATTTTTTGCTTATATACTACACTTACTGGCATTCTAGAAGCCTTGACGTATATTCAGTAATCGCCTTCTTCATATTGTCAAACCAATAGTTCTCTGGGGGATATTGATACATAATTGAACATATTGGATGAATAGGGAAGGTTGATCTATTGTGTCATTGACAATATATTTCATTATCATTGGATTAGATAGAACACAATGTAGTGACACAAATATTATGTCTCCTTCCATGTAAGTTGTGAACTATGAGGATTTCCCCATAATTACAAATTGAACCTTCTTCTAAATTTCAATATCATCTCTTTATGCATTATAAATATTCTCTAAAATGGATAGTTGAGAAATAATTTAAAAATTATTAATGATATAAATTATATTATGATTTCAATTTCCATAATTTTCAAGTATAAGAATATTATATCCTTAGCAATTCTCATCATTGGTTAAGATGTATGATCTGTTCTAATTAAATAAATCTATCACATTATTTACTTTATCAGAAATTTGGTGGACGGAGAAGTCATTATACATTATAATGTATAATGATCTTCCTTAGTTCACATTAAAATAATTTTTTGTTAATATATATTTTAGGCCTTTATGATGATTTTATATCTTAGAATTCCACCAAAATAGATAATGACACCATATTTTCGATGTGAATATCATAGCTGCCAACTCCAAATCATATGTGGTATTTTTTTCTCATAAAATTTCTACTTAGATGAGTCTTTTTCGATCATATAATCTTTTTTAATAATCACACATCTTAATCCCTTGTTTAAATAATCATTTTATACCATAATGAGTTCCCCACATGTCTGTAGTGTGAGTATGGGTGTATTCAAAAGCATCTTTTTCAATTCATTGAAGTTTTCTTTTCACTCATTGGTCTAGTCAACCTTTTATCATTTTCATGTCAACATGGTTAGTGGGTTTTAAAATTGTAATAAGTACAATATAAATTTTATATGATACTCATGTAAACCAAGAATGCTATATATCTCATTTATTGATGATTTTCTAGGCCACTCCACAATTTCCATTATTTAGAAGGGTCCATTGATATCCCTTAACAAGGGATAACATTCCATAAGAAAGATAATTCCTCAATCCAGAAATCATATTTAATTTACATATTGTATCTAAATTCACAATTTATTTATCCCCTTATTCAAATTCACCTCAGGATTCTCCTTGCTCATGCATTATATTAGTATATAGTATATAAAGACTAATAATCATTTGTTGAGTTATTCTCTAATGACTCTACTTGATAACTCCATGAATGTTTCTATAGAATTATTGAGTCAAAATGGAATCACATTGAACTCATTATTTCCATACATCATTTTAATGGTATTCTTGGGAATATATTCCTTCTTAACCATTAATTGGTTATATCCTAATCGAAGGTTTACCTTAGATAAACATATGTTCTCTTCTATTTCATTTAATGATTTATTTATTCGTGGTAGGGGATTATTTTTATTTATAATGATTTTCGTGATCTTGTGATGAGAAATTCATAGCTACATTGATCCATCCTTCTCTTAATGGAATCTAACATAGGCATCCCACGATGAGGCACTCATGTGTATAAAACTATTTTCCCAATTATCTTGTAACTGCATTTTTTTCCTCCAACTCAAGGGTGTCCATTCTATAATGAGTCATAGATATATACAAAGATCTAGATATATGTTCAATTTAAAATTAAACATCTTGTTTAAGATTTATATTATAAAATATTCCAGGGAACATAGTAGTTTTGTCCCTAACAATGGAAATGTCTTTAAGCATGATCATCTACTTCTTCTCAATCGTTTTAGCTAGATACTCATTCTTCAAAGGTAATAATATCCACAATTGTGATTACGATTCTGAAGTAGATCAATAATCCACCTTATAAATGTATATAATTATAGGATTACTCATTATTTGAAGACAGATCTCCCTTTATCATCATTTTATGTTCTATTTGTATAAAGATATCCAATCCGTTCTGAATATTGAATGAAACCCCACCAATGTAATTAATCACAATTTTTTGGGAGGTAAAATCCAAAATTATTAATTGTGGAGTAGTTATATAATTTGGATGAAGTAGTTTCCACATAATATATTCTTATATATTACTCAAACTCTGCATTTTTAAGTGATGGTGGAATTATTCTACCAAATATATATGATTTTAAAGAATACATATAAAAATTCATATTTTATGTTCACAATTCTTGAATTCATAACTAGGGTACCTATCACAAAATCGTTTTTGGTATCCACCACCCTACCACTGATAGAATATTCCCATACATTCTTTGTTCTAAGTTGTTTTTGATTATTTCCTTGGACATCACTTGTCTTAGGTAATTGGCTCGTATAATCCCCATTTTCCTTGCAGTTGAAACACTGTATTACAAATTAGTATTGATTTGAGTCTTATTTTATTCTTCCATAATTGGTGTATAATTTATATTCCTTTTATAATAAATACCATCATAACCATGTCTTCCATATTTTGAGCATCTCTTGGTTTACAAAAGAGTGTTCTCAGGATGCTACATCCCATGATTTTGACATGTGAGATATAGGCTTTTCATTCCATAATCAGATTAATATTTTGATCCTCCCATATTAAAATCTACATTCCTCATTTTATATCGTAGCCCACGAGACCACTTAGAGTCTCCCATAACCATCTCAACTTTAAAGAAAGAACATGATATATTTTTATACAGGTCAATCTCTTTAATTTATAACACTTTTCATATACATAGCTTTGACCCACTAAAGGAGAGATCATCCTTTCTTTCGGTTTTCTTCTTAAAGGCATAGGTATATCCTAAAAACAATGTTTATTTTTATTATTATTCCCAGATAGAGTAATCATTTATTTTCTTTTGCCAAATGGTATCCCTTTTTTTCTTAGGTTTGAGTCTTCTGGAAAATAAATTATTGGAAAATATTTTCTTGAATTCTTCTCAATCCATTGAATAAATATCCTCCTAAAATATTTTGTTTTGGATCATTTTCCAACATTGACCATCATCCTCATCAAAAAGACATATCACTACTAGGACATTATTTTATGCGGATCATTATTGTAATGAGAATATATTCTCAATGGATTTAATCTAGGATTCTATGATGAGTGGATAAAACGATCCTCATAATATAGGAGGCCCTATCACATAAAAGTATTGAAAGAAATATTCTCATTCTTATGAGAATGAGGGTATTCTAAAAGATTGAATTTATTATTTATAACTTCACTAGTTGTGCCAGTTCTATCAAGATGCTCTGGGATACTATTCCCATATGTGCTTTCATATCATTAGCGAAATTTTCACAACTCCTATCACATTGATTTTTAAAAGGTTTTACTATTTACGACCATTATATATTGAATAGAAAATTCAATTAGATATAATCATGAATGAACAATTAATAATCATATAAAAAATAATTTATGGACATATAAGGATTAAATTGTAAATGAAAATTATATCATACCTTCTCATTCCATATATTTCAATCTATGTCAACCATGATGATATAACTATCCATAGGATTCTTACAAATGTTTTCTAGTCCCAATATCTAAAAATAAATAGACAATTATTTAATAACAAATATAGTGACCCTATAATTTTACAGTTGTTATTATGTGATTTTAAGAATAACTAACAATAAAATACAAACCTAGGATCAAATAGTCTTGTAATTTGTAATAATTTAAACATTATTAAGAAGAATGAAACCAAAAAAATAATTATTTTATTTAATATCCATAATGAGAATCCAAATTTCATTGGGCTCACACTTCTACACAAAATAATGTAGCGGATAGATAGAAAATGTCATGATCTAAAAATAATTTTAATGAAATAAACTAGGTATAAAGTATATAAAATGAGATAAATGACATAAAAAGGAATAGAACATGAATAAAAATATAGAATAATAATATATATACTATTGGATCATCTGATCATGTAAACATAAGAATTTTTAAATACATATAATATGACATAAGTATTGGTCAAGGCTATCTTCCAAAAATATATCACATGGTGGAAAAGACCCATAATTTATTAGGATCACTACCTAATTCTACAAATGATGTATCATGTGATAAATATTACAATGTTCATTGGATAACTATATGGAAAAACCCATCATAACATGTTCATGAATATACCTTCCATATAAATAATCAAACATAAGGAAACAATATAAGTGTAACCCATGGAATGCAATAGGCATCATAGTCATGTCATAATGAATAACCAAAGGGAATATAGAAATTTAATCCATGATATAATGGATTGAATTTATTATTTGACATTTATAATTGAAAAGATAAGAATAGACCAAGAATATCTATCTCCAAAAAAATTTATTACATGAAAAGAGGTGTTTATGAGACTTTAAATGAGCCACGTTAGTGCGGTTAAATGAAAAATAAAAATGACTATTTAAAGAGAACAAAAACATAATTTTTTTCATAAAAATAAAAATTAACAATTCAATGTTTTAAAAATTAAAATTAAAGATTTTATAAAAGTAATGGATTGTACATGAAACTGGGTAGGAAATGGGGAGGTTCTCATTAATTGGTCTTTCTTATCAGGAGGAATTGAGATGATAACATTTTAAGACATTTAATTATCCATAAACAAAGTATTAATTGAACATGATTCGTATATTTAGAACATATACCTAGAATTTGAAAGAATAAATTAAAAGTAAATAATAAATACATTTGGGTAATGATAAATAAAGAATAATCCAAAAGAAAAAATAGAGGTTCTAATAGATCCATTAACTAATCTATGAGTTTGTTTTTCACATTCAATTAAAATCTTGTATAATATGATTAGTTTCATAAATAATTTATTTAAAACCTTTTTAGATATATATATTATTTATTAATAGGTTATTATGTTAATTTCTTCCATTTGGGTGAGATATAATGTTTAATTTAGTTGTTCGATGTTCGTTCGTCAAATGGTTTTATGGTCAGTCCTCTTGACTGTAATTACATGAGTTCATTTTAAATGGATGAAAATATAAATTATAGGAATGGGATAGTATTAACATAATTCCCCGATTTTACATGGTCCCATATATCATTTTTTTATTAAATGATGATTATTTATTAGAAAAAAAGATAATGATGAATGTTTATATTATTTTGGTGTTCTTTTGATCATCAGGATCTCGTTTTGTTTTATTATATACTATAATCTATATAAATTTGTTTTAGAACATGAAAAAAGATATAATATATATTTTAAAATATTTTTTAACCATTATATTGTTTTTATTACCATTATTAAATGTTTTAATATAAAATGAAAAATCATCATCCATGAAGGTGGTAAATTGACAAATCACAGATGCCGTTTTCATTTTAAAGATAAAAATACAAGATAAGTGATTTTATGATGAATATTACATTAAAAACTAAAAATAAATCCTATATATGTTTCATTATTTATCTTTTCACTTTTTATTATGTGGGAAAGGACGAGGTAGAAGAAAGGAAGACAATAAAATAGAATGGTGGAGGGTTTTACTTCTTAAAAACTATCTTCATGAGAACCACATTAAGGTTGTCATAATTTGAATTTTTTTGAGACCAAATGCTCTTGGACATATGGAATAGTCTTGGGAATGTTAAATAGTACAGTTTAGATAATATAAAATGATTATAAGGTGTGAGGAGAAGGGGTGGTGAGGGGTGGTATTTATAGGGGAGGAGATGGTTATTTTTTATTCTTTTGTTCACTTATTTATTATTTTTGATCAAGAATGTCAATATTATTGATTACAATTACTAAATAAAATAAATGGTTTAGGATATATTGAACCAATTGGTTCTTACATCATCAATAAATCCTACATGACAAAATATTCTATGGATTTGTTAAATCCCATAAATTACTGTTTTTCACTATTCCTAAAAACTCATTCAGTTTAGAAAATTCCTAAAAATAAACCCATATAATTTTTATATTGTATATTTAAAAACAGAAATCAATTTTATGAAAATAAATTTTTAACAAGGAGAAAAATAATTTATAATTAGTATAATCATTTGTTCAAAAAATGTCAATTTTAATATTATAACTTATTTGATGACACATTAAAAATTATTTATGGTCTCATTAAATTATCTTATAACAAAAATAAAACAAATTTTAATTAATTAATCTATTTTATGAAAACAAATATTAATTTAAATCATTATATTAATTATAAATTGTAAATATACCTTTATATTTCATAAAAATATCAACACTCAATTTATCATTTTTAAAACATCTATTTAATTATTCTGTCATATAAATATATTTAATATTTATTTGTAAGATACATAAGTTTTATTTATACATTTATAGGTGTGGTTATTATTCTAATGGAAATATTACTATTCTTATCGGACATAATAATATTTGAATGGTTAAGATACTATTCCAATGGTCAGATTTCTAATGGTCATAATAGATTACTACTTCTGATAAATTTCTTTTAATCAATTCATTAGTCACATAAATTTTTTTTCAAGGTTATATATACTTTCATATTTTTAATATTTAATTATTAACTTTATTTATTATTTCTATATCTTTTTTTCATGATTTCCTTCATTCTAATAGATCTAGGAGATCCAAATTTTCATATTCTTATAGTCTTATTCTCTGTTTATTAATCTGTAGTAATATTTTGTTATTCTTATTAACTTTTTTAAATTGAAGTATAATTATTCATATTTAATAATAATAGTTTTATTTGGTTCTCTATGTGATGTATGTTCATTATATTATGTGGCATAAATTTAATAAGGTCATTTAAATTCAAAAACATTGGGGTTGATACTTCTTGGGAAACCAATCTAAATTGGAGATAGTAGAGCTTTATGTAGTTCTACAAATAATCATTTCTGATTGTGGTGCTCACTTCACACCACTGGTCTCGGTTGAATTTAAGGAGGCCTTTGGGACCTTGTTTCATTCTAGCATATAATTTATCCCCCATACAGATAGACATACAACTAACACCATTTCGGTTTGGAAGGATAAGATTTCTGCTTGCAATTTGCTATTTTCCCATATTTGGGAGGATTTTGTACCCTTTGTTGAGACTGTGTATAATTTTTTTTTTCCAATATACAATCAAAATATAACTATTCAAGTACTTAAAATAGGGACAATGTAGGTCACCATTTGGATAGATTTATCTGGGGGACTCAAAAGAATTTGTCCTACAGTTTGAGTAAGAGACATTAGAGAAGCTACAAATTACACAAGAGAGGATAAAGACTTCCCATGTTAATGATAAGTCTTATAAGGACAACTGATATAGGTATTTGTAGTTCTAAAAGCTAGAGAATGTGTTAATAAACATCTCACCTTAAAGATTATTTCAATGACTTGGTTGGTATAAATGGTATATCATAGGTTCATTGGCCCTTTTCATATTCTATATAGGGTTGGTGAGAGGTCATATCTTTTATCCCAACCACCACATGTAGATTGCATACACGATGTCATTAATCCGCTGATACTGATGAGGTAAGTACATGACCCATAAAATTATATATATTGGGTATAGCTAAGAATTGTGGATATAACTAACATGATGGAGTGCCTAGTAGATATCAGTGATCAATAAGAGAATATATTATATTGTAATGATATTCCCTTGATGTGTGTCTAGTGGTATAACATGAATCTTTTGGAAAGTACCTGAGAGAGGGAGTACCATATTAAGGCCCAGTACACTCATCACTCTGAGTTGTATTTTTTATTTTTTGGAATGAAAGCCAGATGATTCAGATAATTAAATGACACTATTTTTTTCTTCTAAGAAACTGCAATATTTTAATGAAAATATTCGAAGCAATTTTTTGAGTTAGTGTAGGATTTCGGGGCCATGAGTGCCTTGGTTTTGACATTACAATAATACTAAACTATTTTATGATGAAAACAAAAGTTCTCAAAAAATATTATAATAACACAGAAATAATGTCTCATGTGGGAAAACTGAGACCACATATATATCTACAATGATGGTTTTTGTTTATTTGTGGCATAATATCTTTATATTTTGGGTTTTTGGTTTATTGGTGGTCATGGGTGGGATAGTAAATTGTTAAATTATTGAATTAATTTTCTATTTAATATATTTCCTACCATAATACTCCCCTACATAATCCCACTTTTTTAAATACTTATGGTGACACAAAAAACTATAGGAATTGGTGAGGATCTGTACAAGGGAACACTAGACTAATAGCAATGAATCATGGGTTGAAAATTGATTTTCTGGTGATTTCAAATTCAATGATTGAGTTCATGTATCATTCCACTGATAATTAAGTATAAAAATTATTTCATATTTATCAATTCAAATAACATTCTTCTTGAATTTATGTTCTCTTAATCTCTATTATTTATCCATGATTAATGTGGATGAATTATAATATTAAATCGATTAATTGTTCAATCATAGACATGCGTTTATTTGTTTTATCTCCATAGACTTAGTAATTAATATAGTTTTTTACCATTATTTTTTGATTTTTTGTCTTCATTATTATATTGTATTGATTCCAACAAATAAATGTATAAGGTTCATTGTTTTTGTTTGTGTTTTGTTATATTATCCCATCTTTCATGAGTGTTCATCATCGATGTCACTTTTTTACAGATGTTTAGAAGCTACACAATAAAAGATATCCTCAAAATAATAACTTAGAATAACGGATAATTACCATAGGTTTTGATTCGGAATTATTATAAAATTAAAATTCATGTGGATGAAAACCCATTAGAACTAGATTGAGAGTTTTTCATTTCACATGTTTTAGTATTCTGGTTATGTGGTATGATAGAGAAAATTTCCTTAGTAAAATTGGTGGTTTCAATTATACCACTGGTGATGATTGGATTTTAGTCAAATCAAGTCTATATTTCATGGGTTTTATTTTTAGAAGATCTAGTTCAAATATTTTCATGACCAAAACACAAGTAGGGTTCATGGATTTTTTGAAAACATATATATATAGAAGTTGTAATCTAAAGAACACATTCCCTATAGGACCTTATCACAGTAATTATGAATTCAAAAATATTAATTATCACTTAAAATTTATTCTCCACAGACATCGTGTTACCCATGATGATAGCTTTCCATATACCATAGATTCATATTGGAACACGATAAAAACGTTACAGGACCATAAATAGTATACATTTTAATGTCTAGTATACATGGACATGACCTAGTAGAAATACCTATCATTACTAGGTTCACTGGTATAACTATATTACATGGCCAATATCCCATCGTACATGGGCATGAATAGAGTTTCTAAAATAGGCCCACTGTACATAGTCTTAGGATCATGGAAAAAAATTTCCCGTTCTATCCAATAAATTATGTTTAATCACATGATAATATTTACAATATTTATAAGGAATTTTGGGGCCCCATACTCTTTTTTGGAGGGTTCACACTTACTTTTTCGGTTGAGTGCATTCTTTATTTTTGGCTCTGAATGGGTGACTTCCCTTGTTCTAGTAATAATTTCTTTATTTGTCTCCCATGATGATTTTGTTTCATACATCTAGTCCTATATATTGGAAGTAATATTACCTTGGTGGACTAGAATATATATCCCTCCAATGTGACTTGGGGTTGATCCTAATTTATCACTTTCTCCTAATGTTGGTTTAGGTATCACATGACCAACACTCATGTCTTTTCAATCCCAAATCTAGCTGGTTAATTGCATTTGTGTTAGTTATCCACCATCAGTTGTAGGTGTGATCCCCTACATGTGTATTAAGTTTTTATAATCTCCACCACATGATTATTTAATTAAAATCATGATGTGAATGACTTATATGATGAGATATATCGGGGTTATAAATAAAAAGGAGTTTTTTCTCCTAGAAATATATTAATTTGGATCCTCATGCAGAATCCTATACTAGAAAAATGGTTGTGACCCTACCTTGTGAATTGGTGTATATCAGATTTTATCCTGGATATTATTATTATGAATCATATTATAATTAATATATATTCACATTTATATATTGAAAATCTATTGATTCTTTATTATTTTTTATTCCAATTTTCCGAGATATGTATTTTTATACTCACCCCTCAATGGTATATGCGTGAACTTTGCATTTTTAAACAGAGGAAATTATTTCGGATGTAGTGGTAGGATGATGAGGATAAGGTAGATTATATTTCATCTGGATGAGATGGTATGTTAATAAAGCCTAATTTAAAATCATTGTCCTCCTTATATAGAATGTTAGACTATTATACAGTTTTACCGGGATTGAATTTGACCCATTCTGATTTTCTATTCATGATTCATACTCTGATATATGATAATATTATATGAATTCATCTTGGTATAAATTTTATTTTCCCATTTTTAATTGTTTTGGTGTTTTTATATGTGTGTATTTGTCATTATACCTTAGTAAAATTACTCCCATATGTGTTTTATGCCTACTCTATGCCAATCGCCACAACCTAGACAAATGGATAATGGATTAGGGGGTCATGGTCAATTGATTACTGACTATATGGCCCCAAGAAGGTTGGGTTATAACACATATTATATCACCCCATGATTTTATGGTATGTATCTTAATAAATAAACATACATTATTCAATTACTATTGTTTCATAAAACATCGAGCATAAATGAAATATGATACACTATTAAATATAAAAATGATTTTTCGAAAAATAATTATACTATTGGAATAATAATTCAAAAGATAGGAATAGTAATGTAGCCATTAGACCAATACATTGACTTATTAATGTACAAATAAAAATTAGGTATCTCATACATGAAAATACGATTTATTTATAACATGGAATTAGTAATTAAATGTTTTGAAAATTATAAATTATGTGTTGGTATTTTTTTGAAAAGTTAATTTTTATACTATATTATAATTTGTATCATGCTTGAAAAAAAATAATTTCTTAAAATAGACTCTTAACATAAAATTTTGTTTTATAAGAATTATAAAATATTTTTATGAGACCACAATTAGTTTTTCATTCTATAGTAAAATAGATTATGATATTTTGAATTGTAATTTTTTAATAAATTATTTTTTCTATTTGAGATTAAATTTATCATATTTTAATAATTATTTTCATAAAATGGAGTCTATTTTTAAAATATTCACATTGAACAATTGTTAGGGAGAATATCTTGTATTTTGTAAAAATAGTTGAAATTATTATGTATAGTAAATTATGATAATTTAATGTATTTAACTTTATAATGAAAATTCCTAATTTAAATCATCATCCACGATGTGAAAACACAGTAGTTTTAAATCACTTGATCTGTTTATTTTACATAGATATAAGACTCAACAATATTTACATTTCTCATCAAAAATAATAAATAAATGAAGAAATTAATCCATAAACACCCATCCCATCTCCATATAAATACGACCCCTCACCCCCCATTCTTGACACACTTTACTAGACTCGAGTCATCGATAACCGATTCCCAATTGACTTAAATAGTATATTAGACACAAATAATACCATTTGGTGTTACATAAATCCAAATCTATGTTTCATAAGGAGGTTCTAAATGAGACAATATCATGTGGTAAAATCCACTTTTTTTATCATTAAATTATTTTATTCTTTACTAATATACTTACCACCCCTATATAAAGTGTAATTTTTACACATGTATCATATATATACTAGAAGGTTTTTGTGATTATTTGTTATCCATCATCAATTACCATCTCCTCTACATATATTTTAAAAACCAAAATCAGCATTCGTGATGTGTCAATCCACAGGCTTCATGGGAAAAAATTTCATTTTACCTTGCCACCTTCATGGATATCCATAAAAACAATATTATGGTAATATAATATTTTAATATACATATTATAACTTGTATCATATTCTGTAAACAATATATAAACATAATATTAAATAATATAAAACATGTTCGGGATGGTCTTAAAACCAGAAAAAGTAAATAAATACAAATTCATCAGCATTTTATCCAAGGAATCATCATCATACAATAAAATAAAATGATATATGATATAATTTAAACATATATAATTTCATTAATACTAAATAAAATCACATATAGATAAGTTATTACCTATAGATAAAAACTCCAATATTTATAATCAATGGAACCGACCATAAATCCATAAAATGAATACACCCTGAATAATGAAATTAAACATTATAACAAATATAATTTTCCATAAATACAATTAATAAAATGATAATAAATAACATATATTTTTATGTGGTTATGAATTATGTAATTTATTAATATTATTATATTATCATGTACGCTTTTTAAAAGTGATGAACGCTTTCAGACATATGGTAAGGTTATTCTCATCTAACTTTTATTTCTTGGATATATATTGTATTCAAAAATTATTTCTTATGTCTATTTTTTGTGTACTACTCTTTGAAATATAATATCATGAATCCCTTTACCATAATGGTATTAAATGATTCATTTGATGATTATTTATTTCATGGTGTATATGACATGATTGATTACAAGTGGTAAGGGTTTTTCAGTATCACATTAATTTATATAGGAATTATGCCATATGTAACGCCCCAACCCCAGTTTCCCAGAGTCGGTGCATTATTGCGTAACATTGGCATGATCACCAAAGATCAAGTCTCAAAAGGCCGATTAGTTTATTAGCCTTGGAAACACTAGATACATTCATAAATGATACATTACATCATAGAGTGAAAAACTACAATAACATTGTATCCATTTTCCACACTCATATCCCCTTCAAACTATCCCGGCATGTCATTCCTAAAATATTTCTTCACATCCTGGAAAAATTAAAATATTGAAAGGGGTGAGCTCAGATGCTCAGTAAGGATAACAATATAGCGGTAGCTTTAATAAATAAAAACAAACATTTAAAGAAATGCATAACTAAAACAAAAGCTTTTTAAACTTGATCTTCAATATAATATGGAAAAAGTAAAATGAAATAATTCCATTTACTTATTCACATGGAAATTCTACTGGTCGAATAATCACATGCAATATCAATAACCACATTCATAATGATGGAATGCATAATGCCAAACTATCATAACCATGTATCCAAGGCCTCGTGCCAAGACCACAAATAAGATTTTGCCAAGGCATCGTGCCAAAACACTAGTTTGTCTCATGAGACCTACATATTCATCGAGGAGCTATAGCGGGCTCCACCAGTCACCTATTAAGTCCAATGCATTCCTCATATGAATAGTTTTAAACATATCATATAACATATTCGTATCACATAAAAAATGCATAAAGTAAACATAACATTTCCACATTTCAATCACACGATATCAATAAAACACATTGATATAATAAAAACACTTTCAAAACAATTTTCAATACCAAAATAAATGAAAATTAAAACTATGTATTTATTTGCCATTTAAAAAATAGTTATGGATTATAGAGGAAGCCGAAACACAAATAATGGTCATGGCGGCAGAGAAGTCATTGTCACCACATACGTAATACAAAAACATTCCTTTTTTCGTTTAGTAAAACACTTTTAAAAAAAATATTCCTTTTGAATAAAAGTAAACGTCAGAAGGGTTTATACACTGTATAAATGAAAGTAGTGTATAAAACCAAATATGCCACTTTGAAAGGAGATTGAGACAAAGTCCTTACAAAGATCATTTTTTAAAATAAAGTATATCTATTATTTGTATTCACTATATTTACACACAAATAAAGTATGAATACAAGATAGGACATAATAATATCATGACATAATTTGAATGTAGGAGATTAACCCAGTAAATGGAAATTGGGTTATGAAATTCCCTTACATCGCGTCCTGTCTTGACTCGACCATTATTTATCCTCATGAATAATAAAAAATAGTTAATTTATAATTTCTTAAGAACCTTTTTCAAGTTTTTTTCTTTTATATCACTTATTACCATGTTATTAACATTATGTAATTATTTAAGTTAATAACGGTCGTTTTGTCGATCTTTGGTACTTGTGTCAAAAATAAACTTATTATAATTACAAGTTGTTCATGTGGTGAAATATACATTATATCTAGAATTATATTCATGATATATATATCATATATCCCATATATATCCATTTTATACATGAATTTATAATATTCCATAATTTTTAGAGGTAAGAAATGAAATGCACCGTTCATGGAGACGGTAAGCCGTACGTATGCATGAACGCTACATTCATTTCTATTTCATATTTAATGAAATCATAATAATATAAAGGTATATTAAAATTCCAGTATAATATCATATATAATATCATTTACTCCATCCTTTATACATCCCACATATGGCATTAACAATTCAAATCACTTTGAGGGGGCGGTAGTCCGCACTTCCTAGAATGAAATTATCGTGTTTACCCATAATGTAAATCATAAATTATTCCACAAATGAGAAATAAAGATAAATAAGGAAAACCTAAACATAATATATATATCATATATGAAAATATTGTCATCAAAATGGCTACCATTAGAGGTGTTAAAAGAATATTGAACAATCATCGTTTCGTGAGGCAGTATTTCGCCACCCACAGAAACAATATGTTCTTTAGCCATTAGATGATGGTGTGTGTAATTGTAGCTCAAATACATCTTATAGAAAAATCCCAGTATATTTAGGATACTTTTTTTGTTACAAAAGAAATGAATAAAAAGAGTTTAGGGGTTGGATAAGAAAAATAAAACAAAATAACATAAGAGAAGACATTACCTTAAAATCGGGT
The DNA here is from genome assembly GCA_963277665.1 of Viscum album. Lineage (NCBI taxonomy): Eukaryota > Viridiplantae > Streptophyta > Magnoliopsida > Santalales > Viscaceae > Viscum > Viscum album. The sequence continues at coordinate 1,442,212,599 of OY728155.1, read as the reverse complement.
AACTCTTTTGATTTTAGGAAAAGGCTTCCTTGGGAAGAATTATTCCCAAGGTGAGGCTTCTAGGAGTAAGGTAGGGAAGTTGGGAGAGTATTTGGGCAGAGGTTGGATGAGCCAAAAGGCTTTGATAGTGTGAGTAAGGTGGTATTGGTGGGGGTTTTTTATAAATTGAGAGGAGGGGCACTCTTGGAAAGTAATGAAATGTTACTTTATTATACAATGCTTTTCGGATTCTAAAGGTCCCAAACTTATATAATTCTAGGATAAGGTGATAAGGGTTAGAAATATTCTAATCCAATATGCTTTGGGCAAGTTTAATGCTTAGATTTTACATTATCTTTCCATTTTATTAAAATTGTTAATTAATGAGGTAATCGCTGCATCATCATGGTGTCATAAATAATTTAATTTATTTAATTTCTAAAAATAAAAAAAAAACAAGATGTAGGAAATATTTTTAGATTTATAATGAATATATATAGTAAAAAATATGACTTGTATAACCCCATTTAAAAAATGTTTCAGTAAAACAACTCTTGTTTGTGACATTTTTATTTTAACATTAAATAAAGAGTTATTTATGTCATTTTCCTACCAACGTGTCTCCATGGGGTCCCCAAGATTACCCATGGATTGACTTGGTCGGCCACAACACATCCAATAGTGGTAGTAAACGTGTAAAGGACATTACATATTTTTATAATACTATTTTTACCTTAAATTTCACTAATTACCTTTAATCGCGATGAATTAAACTTAAAAGTTAATATTCACCAAAAAAATATTTTAATCCCATTGAACCACATTTTACTTCCTAATAACAACAATGTTTGTCGGATTTTTGAAAATCAAATCACAGAAGTGGTAATGTTTCATTTAAACGAAAAATTAGTTTTTTAACTACCACTTAGTGGTTTCACTATTCATCAAAAATTGACGTTTTTCAGAACAAAGCCAAAATTTCACCCTAAGCTATAGTTGATATTCTGAATTCAAAAATGATTTCTATTTTACAAAATTAAAAACATATAAGTTTCCTTAATTAATTTTATAATTAATTACCGCTGTCACAACAAATATCTTTTTTTAAGAAACAATATATATAAAAAGATTGACAATTGATTATGTCCAATTTCAATGTGAAACTAATTATAATGAATACAATTGGATAAAATGGTAAAAATATATTATAATTATACTTTAAAACCACTCAATATTATAATTTATCAGTATAAATTATTTTGATCAAAAAAGTTGGTTTAAGTATTTTTCACTATTCATAAAAAAATGGAAGTTCTCAGAAAATTACAAAAAATTCAACTTAGGATAATTTCGATATTAAGAATACAAAAATGAAGTCCATATTGAAATATAAGATTTCCATAATTTTAAAAAGTGGGTATTACTATTCATAATGGCTACATTGATTAGTCGCGGTGTGTTAGAACTTGAACTTGCATACAATCCAAGCTATTGCATTATTGAAAGAGAAGCGTATCATGGAAGCTCAGGGCGTTACATTCTCCCCTCCTTCAATAAATTGTTTCCTCACAATTTGAAAAATTTCTATGAATATAAAATATTGAAAATAGAAAATACCTTTATAGAAAACCCACATCGGGAATAGGGTTAATAAAAATATAACTTTAAAAGATAGAAAGATAAGTTCAAAGGTCACACGAGATACCCCTTACTAGGATTCTATGAAAATATGGATATCGAAGAAAAACAAACCATCATGGTTTGATGGAGATTTGTAGAAAACATTATTAGGCGTAAGTTAACCATAATAAAATCAAAAACTTGTGATTGGTTAAACGTTCATTGAATCCCCAGTTGGAAAAGTTAACCGGTAACATTTTTGTTTTAAGTTACCTTTTATAAAGTTGAAGAATTTATTTAGGAGATTTACTAAGAACGTAAGGGAATTTAAATACTTGTCATGTAGACTTTCATTCATTAATAAATTTTTACCACAAACCCATCTTTCACTAAAAATGGTAACAAAACTCTAAAATATTCTATTTATCCTAATTGTATAAGGTTATAAATATTACCACATAACATTTAGAATATGAAAAATATTTTTTAATAACCAGGGACTTCATGTAGGCAACTAGAATGTAATAAAGGCCTGTCACACTATGGTTGTGGGTTTGATTCCTGCAGCATTGTCCGACGCTATGTTTTATGCCCCACCCTGCAGGTTGTCCTTTTCCTAAAACTATAGTATTATAATATTCCAAAATTAATATTTATAAATTTTTTAACCTTATTCAATACTATCCAACGTTCAACATAATTTATTCCATCCTTTATAGTTATCCAAAATACCTCTATACAGACTTTATCTAAAAGTTCTCTAAATTCCAAAATCAATTGTAACATCAGATTCCCCAAACAATTTAATGTTTCACTTATTGTCACATACTAAAAATATTATTACCTTCATCATATTAAAACCTTAATGAAAACAAAAAGTACTACAGTACAATCCTTATATATATCACATTATTCTTATAACCAGAATATAATCATTGTTTCCAAATGCACCAATACATTAATTATTCCACTTCAACTGTAGTAACAAAATAAGATTTTCCTTGATCCCTTGGCCTTTTATGAGGTAATTTTCCCTGACTCTTAGGACATTCATTTTCATAATACCCCATTTCTCTACAATTATAGCATTCAACATTGATAGCCTCTTTCTTTCCCTTGCAATCACGCACTTGGTGACCTTTTTATCCACATTTATAAAAAACTCCCATTCCTTTTAGGCAAGTACCAGGGTGATTCTTCCCACACTTATCACATACTGGAAAATCCTTCTTTCCCTTTTCCCCTTTATCTATCTCTTGTTCCACCGTCCTCTTCTTCTCTTTCTTTACTTTATTGTCTTAATATTTAGAGAATTCCTTTTCTGTCTTGATAGCACATGAGACTATATCTTCGTACGACGAGAAATATTGTGAGACTAAGGCTCTATAGAGAAATGGTTTTATCCTATCAAAGAAACGATCAATTGTACTTCTTGGGTTATGTATATAATCTGCATCATGCCTCGCTAACCTTGTAAAGTTGGCCTCATACTTTGCGACATTCTCATCCTCCTTTTTTCTTAGACTAAAAAATTTTCTTTCAAAATCTGTTTGATGGTCATGTGGAATGTATTTTTCTAAGAAATGATCTTTGAACTCTCTCCATTCCATATTTTATACTTATTCATCATTATTTGTGTTTTGAATTAGCGACCACCACTGATCGACATATCCATTGAGGAGGTAGATTGCCATGAAAAACTTCTCCCTTTCACTACACCCCAAGGCATGGAATATTTTTTCTAAGGAGTTTATCCATTGCTCAGCTACTAATGGATCTTTACCCCCATTAAATGTTGGTGGTTGTTTCCTCATGAAGAGGTCTAACATGGATCCTCCACGTTGCGGATCAGGGTGCTCCATACGAGTAAGGTTATTATTCATAACCTGAGTGAGTTGTCCTAGTATGGTAATAAGTTGATAAGCACCAATTGTATCTCGAACTCAATAATAATTATCTTGAGTAGAAATAAAATCCCTACATGGAGTGCGTGAATTGATACGGTTTACATTCCTTGCACGAGGCGCCATTTCTAAACAATAGAATAAACTAGATTAGTTTATGAATCAAAATACATAATTCCATAGTTATTAAATACTTAACATAAATTGAACTATTTATGGATATAATCCATAATAAAAAAATTGTTTTCTTTGAGAAAGTATATACTCATAACCCTTCACAGTGGTTTGTAATGAAAATGAGAATTATCTTAAGCATATCACCCAGGAGTGTCGTAACCAAGAGTACAGCAAGGCCGGTTGTCATGCACCAGTTCCCGTTCGAGTCTAGCTCAAAGACGTGTTTTCGGGTTTTACCCCTAGGTACATCTGTGCCAGAGCCACCTCTACCTACTCATATCCAGATAGGGATGTATTGCTCGGAAAACTCACAAAATCTCCATAATACCAAAATTCTAGGAAGTTCTTCTATACTAATCCTCAAAGTCTATCTTTGGGATATGTGCTATAATCAGATTTTATCTAAATCTAGCTTCCAAGTTTAGTACTAAACTGCCTCTGATACCAACTCTAACGCCCTGACCCCAGTTACCCAGAGTCGGTGCATTATTGCATAACATTGGCATGATCACAAAAGATCAAGTCTCGAAAGACCGATTAGTTTAGTAGCCTTGGAAACACTAGATACATTCATAAATGTTACATTACATTATAAAGTGAAAAATACAATAACATAGTATCCTTTTTCCACACTCATATCCCCTTCAAAATATCCTTACAGGTCATTCCTAAAATACTTCTTCACATCCAGGAAAAATTAAAACATTGAAAGGGGTTAGGTCAGATGCTCAGTAAGTATAACAATATAGCGAAAGCTTTCATAAATAAACATAAACATTTAAGGCAATGTATAACTAAAACAAAAGCCTTTTAAACTTGATCTTCAACATAATATGGAAAAATTAAAATGAAATAATGCCATTTACTAATTCAGATGGATATTCTACTGGTCAAATAATCACATGTAATATAAATAACCACTTTCATAATGATGGAATGCATAATGCCAGACTTTCATAACCAAGTGTCCAAGGCCTCGTTCCAAGACCACAAATAATATTTTTTCAAGGCATCATTCTAGGACACTAGTTAGTCTCATGAGACCTACCGATGCATCGTGGAGCTATAGTGGGCTCCACCCGTCACTTATTACGTCCAATGCATTCCTCATATGAATAGGTTTAAACATATCATATAACATAATCGTATCACATAAAACATGCATAAAGTAAACATACCATTTCCACATTTCAATCACAAGATATCAATACAACACATTGATATAATAAAAACACATTCCAAACCATTTTCAATACCAAAATAAAAGAAAATTAAAACATTGTATTTATTTTTCATTTAAAAAATAGTTATGGCTTGTAGAGGAAGCTGAAACACAAATAATGGTCACGGCGGTGGAGAAGTCATTCTCACCGCATATGTAAGACAAAAACATTCCATTTGTCATTTAGTAAAATGCTTTGTAAAAAAGATTCCTTTTTAATAAAAGTAAAATTCAAAGGGGTTTATACCCCGTATAAATGAAAGTTGTGTATAAAACCAAATATGCCTCAATGAAAGGAGATTGAGATGATGTCCTTACAAAGATCATTTTTTAAAATAAAGTAGATCTATTATGTGTATTCACTATATTTACACATAAATAAATTAAAAATACAAGATAGGAAATAATAATATCATGACATAATTTGAATGTAGGATATTAACCCATAGAATGGAAATTGGGTTAAGAAATTCCCTTACCTTGCATCCTGTCTTGACTCGACCGTTATTTAACCTCCTGAATAATAATATATAGTTAATTTATAATTTCATAAGAACCTTTTTCATGTTTTTTATTCCTTTTATATCACTTATTACCATGTTATGAACATTATGTAATTATTTAGGTTAATAATGGTCGTTTTGTAGATCTTTGGTACATGAGTAAAAAATAAACTTCTTATAATTACAAGTTGTTCATGTGGTGAAATATCCATTATATCCAGAATTATATTCATGATATAGATATCATATATCTCATATATATGCAGTATAAACATGAATTTATAATATTCCATAATGTTTAGAGGTAAGAAATGAAATGCACCGTTCATGGAGACGGTAAGTCGTACGTACGCATGAATGCTACTTTCATTTCTATTTTGTATTTAATTAAATCCTAATGATATAATGGTATATTATAAATCCAGTATAATATCATATATAATATCATTTACTCCATCCTTTATACATCCCACATATGGCATTAACTATTCAAATCACTTTGAGGGGGTGGTAGTCTGCACTTCCTAAAATGAAATTATCGCATTTACCTATAATGGAAATCATAAAGTATGTCATAAATGAGAAATACAGAAGCATAAGGGAAAAAACATAATATATATATCATATATGAGAATAGTGTCATCAAAATGGCCTCCATTAGAGGTGTTAAAATAATATTGAACAATCATCGTATCGTGAGGCAGTATTTCGACACCCACATAAACAGTATGTTCATTAACCATTAGACGAAGGTGTGTGTAATTGTAGCTCGAATCCTTCTTATAAAAAAATCCCAGTATATTGAGGATACTGGTTTTGTTACAAAATAAATGAATAAAATTATTTTAGGGGGTTGGATATGCAAAATAAAACAGTATAACATAAGAGAATACAATACCTTAAAATCGAGTAAGTCTTTTGATTTGAGCCAAAGGCTTCCTTGGGAAGAATTATTCCCAAAGTGAGGCTTCTAGGAGTAAGGGAGGGAAGTTGGGAGAGTATTTGGGAAGTGTTTTGCAGAGACAAAAGGCTTTGATAGTGTGAGTATGGTGGTAGTGGTGGGGGAATTTGATAAGTGGAGAGGAGGGGCACTCAAGGAATGTAATGAAATGTTACATTATTATACAATGCTTTTTGGATTTTAAAGGTCCCACACTTCTATAATTCGAGGCTAAGGTGATAAGGGTTCGAAATATTCTCATCCAATAGGCTTTGGACAAGTGTAATTCTTATATTTTACATTATCCTTCAATTTTATTAAAATCATTAAATAATGAGGTAATCGCTGCATCATCATGGTGTCATAAAAAATTTAATTTATCTAATGTCTTAAAATTATTAAAAAACTATCATGATGTAGGAAATATTTTTAGATTTTTAATGAATATTTTTAGTCAAAAATATGACTTGTATAACCCTAATTAAAAATTGTTTTAGTAAAACAACTCATGTTTGTGACATTTTTATTTCAACATTAAATAAAGAGTTATTTATGTCATTTTCCTACCAAAGTGGCTCCATGGGGTCCCCAAGTTGACCCATGGATTTTATGGGTCGGCCATGACACATCCAATAGTGGTAGGACAAGTATAAAGGTCATTTCATATTTTTATAATACTATTTTTAACTTAAATTTCACTGATTACCTTTAATCATGATTAATTAAACTTAAAAGTTACTATTCACCAAAAAAATTATTTTATTCCACTTGAACCACATTTTACTTCTTAATGAAAACCAAATATGTCCGATTTTTTAAAATGAAATCACAGAAGTGGTAATGTTTCATTTAAATGAAATATCAGTTTTTTAACTACCACTTAGTGGTTTCACTATTCATCAAAAATTGAAGTTTTTCAGTACAATGCCAAAATTTCACCCTAAGCTATAATTGATATTCCGAATTAAAAAAATATGTATATTTTACAAAATTACAAAAATATAAGTTTCATTAATTATTTTTATAATTAATTCCCACTGTCACAACAAATAGCGTGATTTTAAGTAACAATATATATCAAAAGATTGACAATTGTTTATGTCCAATTTCAAAGTGAAATTAATTCAAATGAACACAATTGGATAAAATGGTGAAAATATATTCTAATTATACATTAAAACCCCTAAATAGTATAATTTATCACTATAAATTATTTTGATCAAAAAAGTTGTTTTAAGTATTTTTCACTATTCATAAAAAAATGGATGTTCTCAGAAAATTATAAAATATTCAACTTAGGATAATTTTGATATTACGAATTAAAAAATGAAGTCCATATTGAAATATAAGATTTACATAATTTTAAAAAGTGGTTATTACTATTCATAATGGCTACTTTGATTAGTCGCGGTGTGTTAGAACATGAACTTTCATACAATCCAAGCTATTGCATTATTTAAAGAGAAGCGTATCATGGAAGCTCGGGGTGTAACACCATATTCATCAATTATTTCATGTGTTTACTTCCCCTTTTATTTATGGTCAAAAATCAATGAATATTTCTTTATATATCAATATTTCTGTATCATTGATACGTTTGGTTTCTAATCTATATACCATTTCAACATATATTTTTTACAATAATGGTTATTTTAACTTGGGATATATTTATAGGTTTGTGTGGAATACAAAATATAGATTTTTTATGAGGAATACTCTTAATTAATTAAATATGTGTATGATTAATTCTTTGGACTTCCAGTGAATAGTGGGGAGTGATAGTATATAATCCCAAGATGAATTGATAGGTCTCATGAGATAGAATAACTGATGAAAAACCATGCGTGTTTATATACAAGAATAAATAGATGGATTTATACCCAAGGAATTAATCCATAATTTGAATGGTCTTGATGATTGTCGATCATGTTGTAGATACATCAAGTCCAATAATTAGAAATTTCATTCATTCTTTATTAATTTATTATTGTCTATGAGATTTTCTCTATGACAAAATATATGGATTAATTTTGATTTTCAGTTAATTGACTAAATGTCATGTATTTTTAGTTATCCACCTTAAATTATTTATTTTTCATTATTTATTTTGATTCCCTTATAATTTATTCACATTTCTATTTTATGAGAAACTAACTAAGCATTTAATCTCACCCGTTCATTATTTTTCTACCCTGGGTATTAAATATATAATTTTCAAATAAGTGACAAAAATGTAGTTTATCTTTCTTTGTTATATTCTATGTTTAATTACAAATGTAATAAAGGAAACATGTATGTATCTAGTTCTTCAATTATACTAAACTGATCAAGCCTTGGTAACCTAGTCTCTTGAATATATTCTATGGTAATAAAATTATAACCAACTCTCAGATACTTAGGTCAGGGTTGTTAAAGTTAGTATCAGAGTAGGTTTAGTAGAAACCATGGGAGATAGATGTTAAATAAACATGAGGGTTATACAAATTGTTTTTTGTAATTTTTTTTGATAAATAATCATGATTATTGTGATCTAACTCAAATTGTTCCATTATTAAGTGATGGTTCCTAATGGAATAAATGGAATCAATACAACTGAAAAATTTAAGTATTTTCCCACTAAACAAGTAAACATAGATGGTGTTGGAGATTAGAAGATCATTAACATATTAGGATATATTATCAAGGTTATGATGAACAACCATAATACACTTCTGTTGGATTGTTACATATGGTAGAAGCCCCATTGTTTTAGTGGCACTAATAATGCAGTTGTAACTAAGTAATTGATCATGTCCATTAAAAATATATTTCTGGCATATAGATTTGATGAAAGGGAAAATGTAGAACTAGTAGTATATTACCTAAATTGTGTGATGAAAAAGGGAGGTCATTGATCAACAATACTATGAATTATGATAAAATAGAAGTTATAGAATGGATACTACTTAATAGAACATTCTTCCAAAATCATTCCCTCATGAGAAAAAAACATGAATTAAGGGAAAAATACTGAACTTCAAAAAAAGAAGGTGAGAGTATTGCGATGAATGAGTATAGCTTCACAAGACTAGCTAGGTATTCTAAATATTACATATGTTATTATGAAAACGTGATTAATAATTTCATTGAAGGATTTATTCTATGTCTCTAAAGGGAAATGGATTCTCAATAATTTTCATCATATGAATAAATAATATTAGGTTCCAATAAAATGATAAGGAATTTTCAATATTATATTTTTTTTAAAACAAGTGGTGAAGATGTCTTCTGATAACATTTTAAATGATGATGTGTCAAAGATGGAGAGGGGAATGAAAGAACTCCCATTATGGTTTTTTTTGGAATGAATAATCATGGAAAATGAATGAATGGAATGGGAGTTTTTTTATATGTGTGGAGAAATGATTCATCGATTTAATGAATTAAATGGGTTGAAGCAAGTCAATTGTGTACATTTATTGAACTCTAATGATATAGGGAATTATTAAAACCGATGTACCATGAGTCAATGGAATATACCAATTAAGAGGCCAAGGGGATATATAAATGGTTATGTGATAACTACAACTGAAGTAGAAGTACCCAATTATATATTGATAGGTATATTAATCCTATATTAATATTTATCAAATGATTTAATATATTATTGTAACTCATAGTCTTTTATATCTACTTATTTTCCATGAAAATAAGATATTTCCCTTTTGATTTTAATTAGTTATTTCTTATTTGAAATCCCAAGGGAAGTCTCATTGGAAATAAATTTTTTAAAAAATTAGCATTATTACATGTAAATGTTCCTTATTTGATAACCATAAAAAAATTATATTTTTTATTTTGATAAATCTTTTAAAATGGGACTAGATTTTAAAAAATCATGTTAGCATTTATCATAATAAAATGAGAATTTTGGGTTGTCAGGAATATGTAGAATACATTATCTTTATAGTAGAAATACCACCATTTTATTCTTATCTAGATCCACCCCCAGTAGCTCTACAAAATGTAATTCATAAGGAGGAAGTGAAAACGACATATAAGTATGGGGAAATTGATATTCAAAATTAGGATGTACTGATTTTATAGGAATACACAAATGTATATCCTAATGATTTACATGGACACCACTAGTGCAAGAAGTTGAGTCTACCATTTATAAAATCATTGATACAACACCAATATCAGAGACTCCATATTGAATGGACACATTGTAATTAGTGGATCTAGAGAAAAATCTAGTTGAGTTGCGTAATAAGAGATGTATTCTCCAACATGTTTATCCATGGGGAGCCCACGTTACCTTTTATAAGAACAATGATGGGTGCATGAGTCTTTGAATTGACTATAGAGAAATAAAATATATTATAATAGTGAACAAGCGATATATACCTCTTATTAATTTATTATTTTATCAACTTCAAAGAACCAATATTTTTTGATGATTGATCATAGTTATAGATATCATCAATTATTAGTAATGAATGGATACATTGTGAAGACAAATTTTTAGATTAGGTGTGAATATTCTGTGTTATAGTAGTTACATTTTTATTGACTAATGTAGCCACTATTTTTATGTATTTTATCAACAGAATATTCATGGTATATAATGATGTTTTATTTTGATATTCATTGATGATATTTTGGTGTTTTTTAAAACATATCAACACCATGATAACTACTTTTGTATAATTCTTTAGTATATGTGATAGAATGAGTTATAAGGTAAATTTATCATGTCTGACCTCTGAATTTAAGAATCTTTTTCATGGAAATATTATCTCTAAGGATGAAATATTCGTTTATACTATAAAAAATGAAATCTATGAATGGAATATTCCAACTAATATAAATTTGGTACATAGTCTCAATGGTTTAGTTTGTTACTATCAGGGTTTGGTTCAAAATTTTTGACAATTGGATAAAAAGTTAACCAAACTCATTCATAAAGAGATTATGTTCATATGAAAAAAGTTTATTTAGAATTAATTTTTTAATTAAATAAAAGATTGTTCAATGCACCATTTTTTACACTTTCATCTTCAATTTATGTGTTTTTTATATACATAGTTTCATTTAATAATTTACTAGACGCTTCCTTATGTAAAATGATATATTTTGTTCATATGCATCATAGTGGTTGAATATTCTTGAACAAAATCAAACAACTCATGATCTTGAGTTATCAGTCATAATATATTCTTAGAACATATATATACACTATATCTATGGTGATATATGTGTGATGTAGAAAAATAATAGGAGTTTGAAATACATCGTTAAATAGAAAGAACTCAAAATGATGCATATAAGATATATAGAGTTACTCAATTAATATTATTTTATAATTCAATACCACCATGTAATAGTAAATAAGATAAAAGATGCAATAATCTAGTTAAATCAGAGATTAATTAACACAAATGAGGATTGAGAAAGATTATACATTAATAGATTTTGTAGAGATTGATATTGGAATTTTTAAGGACATGGAACCATAACCACTTTTTTAAATGATTGATAAACCATAATTACTGGATAAGATAATATTTTCTCAATTAGATAGTGAGAATTTTAAAAAGGAAATTAATTCCATTAAGGATATATGATTTTAAGAATTTCTGTATGTGGATGGAATTATGAAATTTAGAAAGAGTTTATGTGTCAAATCAAAATTGGATCTACATTTAGAATTGTTGGATGACTCTCATAACTCTAATTTTTTATACACTCTGGAATACCTAAGATTATATTGATTTTAATGAACATTTTGGGTGGGATAATATGAAGTGGGAAATTTATGATTATGTATCATAATGTTTAGTACATCAATAGTTGAAGGCTGAAAGAAAAAAACCCATGAGGATTCACGAAACCTCTACATATTTCAACTCAAAAGAGGGATGACATTACATTGGACATTATCAGCGGATTACAAAAAAGATTTTGGAAATAACAATAAAATATTAGTAATTGTTTATCACATTAAAAAATCAAAACATTTTATTAATATAGGAGAAAATTTACCTCTTTAATGCCTAGAAAGACCCTATATTAATGATGTATTAAGACATCACAGTATACCTCAATTGATGGTTTCTGATTGAGAATCCCATTTTAAATCAATAGTCTAGAAGTTCCTTTGAAAGTATATAGATACATAGTGTCATTTGAGAACCACCTACCATAGCAAAAATGAAGGATAGTGTAAAAGGACTATTCAAAATTAGAATAAATTTTGACAACATGATATATTCACTTTCAAGGTATATAGGATCATTATTTTCCTCTCGTAGTGTTTTCCTAGTGTAATTTTTTTCATTCTAGTATTAAAATGGATCCTTATGTATCATTATATTGAAATAAATGTCAAAATATAATTTTTTGGGATTATGTTTTTGAGAGTAAATATATAATCCTAGAACATATTGAAGAGAATATGACAAACGAAACATTCTATATAAGATAATATTAATGAAGATACAAGTATGTAAAAGAGTTACACTGAAAAATGGAGAAAGGATATGTAATTTCAAGTGGGAGATCATGTATTTTGGAATGTATCCCTATGGAGGGGTGACATAATGATTGATAATAATGGGAAATTGTTCCATATGTATATATAACCACATGAAATTATATAAATAGTTGTAGTAGTAGATTACATTTTAGAAATACCACCAAGTATCATTAATTTTCATGATGTGTTCCACACATCATTGTTTAATAAGTACATGCCATACCCAACACATGTATACACCTATGAAGAAGTCAAACTGTAATATGTTTATTCTAACCATGAAGTGTCTACAATGATTATTGACACTAGATAGAATGTATTATGAAATTGGATGACACAACAGGTAAAATGTATTTGGAGAAACTATAAAACTGGAGGATAATGATGGGAACATAAGGATGATTGGATGAACACCCACCCTATGCTATTTAAATGAAAATATTAAGGAATCATTTATAGGATTAAATTATTAAAGGAAGGAATAATATTACACAGAAAGTTTTACGGTATGTATCTTGTTAAATAAATTCAATTTTTTGATATCTAATGTTGCATGCCACAACGTGCTTAAAAATTATTGGAATAATAATGTGACTATTATGAATAGTAATTTTGGCTTAAAATGATAACCTCCCATATAAAAGAATTTTTAAATTTTAGGTATCTAATAAATTAAAATAAGATATATTTATATCAAGGAATTAGTAAATAAATGTTATAAAAAGATTAAATAAGTGATGGAATTTCTATGAAATGTAAATGTTTATTGGATTTTTTTTAAAATAATATAAATATTTAAATGAAAATTAATTTTCATAAATTATATTCACAAATTAATATATTTCGAATTATTATTATACTATTATTTGAAGATACCATAATTAAATTTTCAATGTGTTGTAAAAACAATAATAATATTAAAATCATTATTTTTTGAATAAATATTTATTATCATTATAAATTAAATATATTATATTTTGAAAATTATTTTCATAAACTGGAGTCCATTTTCGAAATATACTCATTGAAAAATTATTAAGATGGATTTTTGGGATTTTTAAAAAATAATTGAATTTATAATGATTAATGAAATAGAACTGTTTACATTATTTAATATTTTAAGCCAAATACCTAAATTATAAATTCTTTAATGATGTAAGAACCTATTATTTCAAACTCACATGCTAATTTAATATACATAGTCACAATAATCAATAATATTGATATTCCCCATCCAATATAATAAAAACATTTATAAAATAATAATAAAACCCTTCATTTCTACCTATAAATACCACCCTAATCCACATGCCATATGATCCATGATGCTTGTCTAAATTATTCCCAATTACATTCCAAAATCCTCTTATACACACTCTATACATTATTTTCCTATAAAATATCTAAATCCTTGTGTCTTAAGTAGGTTGACTTAGAGGTAATATTCAAGAGGCAAAATCCTCCTTCCATCACTTATAATTTCGTTGATTTTCTTATTATATACTCACCTTCCGTATCCAATGTTTAATGATAACTCTAGTATAATATATATAATTAAATTTCATTTTTATAATTTATTATTGATCATCAAATCCCATTTCCTCTACATTCTTTTTAAAAAATTGAAACATTATCCATGGTGTCTCGATTCACTACATTCGTGGATGATGAGTTTTATATTTCTTTTAAGACATTTAAGTATGTTTATAAAATAATTATTATTGTTTAATAATAATTTTATTTACAAATTTTAACTTTTACCATGTTTTGGAACAAATATATAAACATTTTATTAAATAAAATTACCCAAGTTCACGATGGTAGTAAAAATGGCCAAAATAAATTATAACAAATTCATCAACATTTTTTCTAATGAATCATCTTAATAACATATTACCAAATGAAATAAAAGATAATTTAAAATTATATATGTTCATTAATACAAAATATTTTCACTTAAAGAGAATTAATTCCCATTATACAACAATGCTCATATTTATACTTAAGGGAACCAATCATTTAATCACAAAACAAATACTCCAAGAACAATTAAATTAATCATTATAACTAATTAAAATGGATATAAATGAATGTAAAAAAATAATAATTAATCAAATATATTTTAATAAGTATTTTTTTAGTAATAAATTTATTTAATTTGATTATCCTTGACATTATGTTCATGTTCATAAAACTTTTATAGAAAATTGTAAGGGGTTTCTCATCTCATTTTTATTTCAGTGAGATATGCCTTATTTAACAAGTATTTATTATGTGTGGGTATGTGTAATTAAATTTAATATATTATATCATGAATTTATTTTTCTTAATGGTATTAAATATATATTATTTTTTTTTTAATTTAATGGGCCATATGATTCAATTGATTACAAGTTGTAAGAATTTTTTTATCTCACATTAATTTATATGGGACACTTTCCATATTCATCAGTTATTTCTCTTGTGTATTACCCCTTTTATTTATGATCATAAATAATTGAATAATTAATAAAATATATGTATTTATCGTATCATGGATATGATTATTATCTTAATCGTTGACCATTTTTATATATGGTGTTTACGTTGAATGTTATTTTAACTTGGGAAATATTGGTTAAACTGTATAATGTACTAAATATAGATATTTTGATATGGCATATTGGCCATGAATTAAATTATATACAAAAATTGATTTGGAATTGTATTTAAAGATGGATCTGGACATTATATAACCCTTATACACATCATCAAGTCTCATGATACAAATTATTTAGTGATAAACCATTTGCATTTTTTCGGAGGACAATCATACGAGTTTATACCCATTGACTTATAACATCTTGTGAAAGTTGTTGACTATAATAGTTCATGATATAGATACATGAAATCCAATAATTGAACATTCCCTTCTTTCAGTATCCATTTATTAATATCCATGATATTTTCAGTTTGAAAAACTATATGGATTCATTATTACTCTATGTTTAGTGATTAAATGGAATGGGTTTTCTATCATTCAACATTACATATTGATTAATATTTATTAATAATTCTTCAATTATCATTGAGTCATGTTTCTGATATATATATATCCCTTAGTGATCATTTCATCTCACCCTATTATTTTTCCTTTCCCCGTGATATGATGATAGAGTCAATAAATAATTGTCAGGGAAGTAGTTTATTTTCTTCTACTGTGTTCTATTTTAAGTTACCAATTTAATAAGGGGTCCATAAATTTATCTATTTTTTCAAGACTAATAAACTGATAAATCCTTGCTAATTTTATCTCTTATATCTATTTAAAAAAATAACCACCACATATAGTCTACTAAGGTCTAGTTTGTAACACCTATTTCAAAATCATCGATCATTCATGTCTAAATGGGCCAAATCATGTTTAATTATAATGATTCATATACCAACACCTATATATGATCCACTCATATTAGAAATAACTAATTAATTTGGTATCAGGAATGTGTAGTGGGTTCTTTAAATCTTAAGTAACTAATATTTTTATACAATCCATGAAATTTTAGGATTTTAGTATAAAATAATAAATAATGATACAATATCTCAAGTAGCATGGCAGAACCCTCATATAATATTTTTAAGGGTGAACTGTAAAACATACAATGGTGTTATGGAATACCAAACGATGTTTGAAAGGGCAACATACTTATATTAAGTGGTGAATTACCTTCCACAGAACTAATTCCCCCTAATCCTTTATCAATTAATTTTTAGCAGGAGGTGGAATTTTTAGACCACTAATAGATGAATGTTTATAGGAGGAAGTAATAAAAATTAAAATAGTAAAAAATAAATTATTTTATAAAGGATTTAAAAAGGAATTTATCCTTCCAATATCATGGGATGCCTCGATGGTCATTCAATATGTTTATGTGATCACATGACATTATAAGGATCATATGAGGAGAATGAAAGATGATGAAAATGAAAAATCAGTTACTACCTATTGATTGTCACATGACATTTCCTAGATATGTGTTTTAATATTCCCTATAAATTCATGTGAACATCATGGTTGGAAGGGTATCAAGTTACACTCTTGGTTTCACATGAATGAGAATCCATGTGACTTTATGATTACTCAAATAGGAATAATATATTCTATATATAGACATGATATGAAATTCAAAAAAAAAATTCATTATTTCACAAAAGTAAATGAACATTTGAATCAAGATTAGATCACATGATGAACATAAATCATATTTTAATGAAAAAAAATTACACGGATGCTTAAAATATTCACATGAAGTAATGAATGAACACCCACATTCATTTCACTTATGATGATGTCCATATCTAATGACCCACAAATATTTACACTATTGACACTATGTCAACTACACTACCATAGAGGATATGTGAATAAGGTTAAACATATATGTTTTTTTCTTTCCTAACCTGACATGTTTCGGAAAAAATATCAATTACATAGACTATATGCACTCGTTGTTCAACATATAACCATAACAGAAAAGGTTATCAATGATATAATACCTCTTAATTTTTGTTATTATGTTAATTCTCTATAATATTTTATTTATGATATGTGATCCTATTATTTCAAATAACACCATATTATACTGACATATGAAGACGGAATCTGCCACCTCAGTGCCAAATAAACGGAGCTCTATGCATTATATACAATAATAATGTTGAAAAAATATGATTATAGACCCCCTCATAGATCCCCTTAAATGTAATAACTATTAGGTACATGGAGAGAGTGATTAATATAGATTATTTAATTTAATAATTCCATATGCAATTTAATGAATACAAATTAGGATTTTGAAAAATTAATGGACTGTATACTTATGAATAAAAATAATACATATTCAATGGAATGATAGAATGACTCATCATGTAATGATCTAAACACGAGTTAGTCAAAATTTCACTTATGGGTTTATTTAACCACACTCTAGTTCATGTTTTAATACACTAACATTTTTATATATGAAAATAATTAAATAAGTCAATATTTTATATATATCTCTATAGACCTGGAAGAAAACATAAATAAAACTGAAATATATATTTTTTAAAATATGAATGTTAATGTATGAATTTTAAAAACAAAACATCAAATTATAGGGAATTAATTTGGGTAACCACTATAAAATATATTTATAATTAAAATAAGGGTTATGGTTAATATAAATAAATTTCGATTGGTTTATGTGAAATATATAATAAGATCGATTATTGTTTATAAAATTAGTTACTTTTAAAAAAAATCCTTTTTTGATATTTGAATTTTTATTTTATGAAATTTATTATTAGTTATAAATTATTTTTTAAATTTTTAAATTATTAAAATAAATTTATATGGTAAATGATACATAAAAACTAAATGTTAATTTTTAAAAATTTAATTTTACTATAATGAAGTTTTTCTCATTATATATTATAATTTTATTAAAATTTCGATTTTTAAATTTTAGAATTTTAATTTTGTAATATTTATATAATTATTGGATATAGAATAACAATATTATCATAATAGGTAATTTTTGGTTTTTTCCAATAAGATTGATTTCTATGCAAAAAATATGCATTTATTAATGTTTTAGTTTTATGTTCTTTCCTATTTTATATGTATATCATATATGTTTAAAAAAACATTCAAGTAATTATATAATAATTTATGTAATGCAAATATTCAATTTAAAATATTCTTTTATCTTTTAAAAAACATGTCAAACATTTTTTTAACTAGTTAAATTTTTAGAATAATAAAAACATGCATTCAGTTTTTTATTTGAGTAATGTATTTATAATGGAGATTCAGTTTCTTCATTCATTAAATTAATTATAAACCAATTTTTTTTATAAATTAATATTTTTCCTTAATATTATTATACAAGATAATTTTTATGGAATGATAATTTAATGTAAAAATGTTATTTTCCTGAAAAACACTATATGTAATTAAGTGTGTATATTTTTAAATTGATTTTTCAATCCATTAAATTATTTATTTGATAGATATATTTTCAAATATTAAATCATGGCTTTCAAATTAGGTAAAAGATTCATTCAATTTTGTTTTTCTTAAAATTAATTATTATAGATATATATAAATTAGAAAGGTAAAAGTAAATAATGGTAAATGTTAAATGTGAAAAAATGACCAAAATAATATAATATTTATAAAAATGAGTTTTTCAGGTGATTCATTACCCAAATTAACTATATCCTCCAATTTTTTCCAATTTCAACCATTAAATCTATAATAGAAACCTTACATTATTCAATGTAATAAGGTTACTCCCAAAACTAAAATGTATCCTCACTTATAAAAGTATGATGTATCCACCCCTTCAAGACTCACTTATCATTATAATTACTCCTAAAAATTATATAATTCTTCTACTCATATAATCATATTAGATTTTAAAAATCTTCTAGTCTCCATTATTTAGCAATTGACCTCTTGTTTTTAGGAGACCTTTGACGGATGTTGAAGTGCCCAATGTGAGTATTACCACCTTATTTGATTTTCATATTAATTACCTATCTTCTAATTTTTTTATCAACACTAATATAATTCTAATATTTACATTAATATAATTTATTATTGTTATATTAATTCTATTTTCATTGTTTATTCTTCTACTCCATCCATTATGAAAACAAAATTTTCATTTGTGTGTTAGATAAACTATCACCTCCACAACAAAACATATTTTTATTAATATTAAATCCTTAAAATAATATATATACACATATATATATTTTTATGCTATTAAATTTTTAATATGATTTTTATTATATTATTAATGTTATTGTAGTAAAAATTAGGGAACTTATTAATGACATGATGCAAAAACTATCATCATTAATTTAATCATTCAAAATAATCATACCAAGAGTATAAACTTCTATTGAAATTGTGTCATATTAATATATCCATTAAATATTAGACTAATTATATAATAAAAAATCATAAAAAATAAAATTTATCACTACTCTTTTGGTATATTGATATTACAGCAAGATCATCTCAAAACCATTCATTAAATCCGAGTATGTTCATGTTTTGGTCTGTTTAACCATCTTCATGAAAAATAAAAAATAATTTATATCATGAATGACTATTGGAAAAAAATTAATTGTATAATATATGTATATAATGTTTTTTAATCTATTTATGTTATATCAACATTTTACACATTAATTAATTAATCACATTTCTCTTTCCATGTATCATTGAAACATGCCTCTCACCAATTTTATCATAGTTAATCATAACCAATAAACCACAAAGTGAAACTATATTTCTAAAAAATCATGGAAAATAAATTAAATAACCTTCAATGATATAATACTGATGTAATTTATTGAAAACAATAGATACCAACACCAGTTTTTCAAATTCATTTCAATGTTATAATCATTACATACACCCATTATTGAAAATAGTCTAAAAAATATACAATATTTATATATTGATTATAAATGTGAGGAATAAATGGTTATGGTTAAGAATAATTGTATTGTATATGTATTTTATGAAATTATTCTAATTATTCATGACATTTATTTCAAGTTCGTTTAGAATTGGGACCATGGTATGAGTTTTCATCCCAAATTCCCCTATTGGAGACATGTTTGGTATCAAGAAAATAATTTCATTTATAAAGTGTATATATATTGTATTTTATATATATTATCAAAAATTATATTTTAATAATTTAATTTTATGTTCAATTAAATTCCCCCATTTTCATTTTATTATGATTAAAATGTTACTCAAGCCCTAATAGTTTTCTTGGTCTCTAATATTAGTCATTGACACATGTTAAATATTATGAACCATATTTCCATTAAATGGTGATACAACATGCTCATAGTTTTATATTTATTATGATTTCAATTTTTTTTACTTTGGGCTACCACAAATATAAATAATGTTTGTTCTATTATTTATGACGATGTATGTTTTCCATTTCGGAGCATTTAACCTCACACTTTCTTAAATTTTTATTTCCCCAAAATATCAATAAAATTTGTAAAATTTAGATCTTTCAGAGGACATCATGTGTGAAATAATTCATGGTATATGTTGAATAAATATTATTGATCAAGATGGAATGTTATAGGGAACATGAATTTTTTTAAGACATTCATGTATATCAGTAGTTTAATATTGGTCTTGGTTTTCTAAAGATAAAAATAAAAATGATTATTTAGATGTATGAGATGAAATAATCAGTAATGAAATTATTATTTAAGTGTGGTTATATCCTAAATTTTACAGTTAATATCAATGTCAGTATGTAAGGTTATTTTTTATTTAACCATATCTAAGTGTGATATTCCATGTCATCATAGTTTGTATCAAAGGATATTTTTGGATAAATTTTGATGTTAAGATGTTAATTAGGGATAATTTATGGTTTGAAAACATACGATTGATCATACATAAATATTTATATATGAATATTGTGATAATATATGATTAACAATTAAGTGAATAATGCAGTATTTATTTCTATATTTGAATGAGGTAGCATAATGAAATGTAATAGTAAGTCCAAGTATACGCTAACATCATATTTTTTGATTAACATGTATGTTGTTTTCCAAGAAATTAAATCTATGTCTAGATTCTATAAATTAAATGTTTTTTTAGAATATATGTTCCTATGACTGATTACCCTAAAGAATTTGTGTTTGGTTTTTAATTCAACCATGACAGAGTGAATGAAAAATTAACCCTTGTACACAATTGGATTGACACTCCCATGGGGTATTTTTTCATTAATCAAATTTTGATTATAAAACATTATAAGGGTTTGAATATAATTTTGTTAGACCACCAAGTATGGATACAACAATGTATAATCAAGTATTGAAAATAATGATTCATTGGTTGATCTTAATTTATCATATGATTAATCAATTCTCAAAATTAAATAAGAAATAATAGGTATGCATTCATAATCATATTTTCGATATTATCCTAACCATTTTGGATTTGGTATTTGGATGAAAAAAATTCACAAAATAGATGTGAAGAATAGAATATATATAGAATATTCAATTTAATGGATTTTAATTGAATTAAAAAAAATCATACTCTCTAATTTTATGATGGGAAATTATATCATTCAGATTATGACCTAATTTTCTGATATTTATAAAATAATAATCTTTAACCTTATTAATATTCCAATTAATGTGTGATCTATATTGATGAATGTTTGGTACAATCTAGTTTTGATGAGGATTATATGAAATACATAACCATGCTACATCCCTAGAATTTCATTAAAGGTATGAGAATATATATACAATCTTATTTATAACCATGAAATGAGATTTTTGTAAAATATTATATGATAGAGTATATTTATTTGAAAATGTTTTCTAATGCTTTATTTAGGGCCCTGATTTTGTTTCGACAGGCTGCGTGTGTGAGATGGTGTGTTTTTCACTTGTTTCCTTCTTTCTTGAGGTTATAGGATTTCATCATATTCAACGATGATGTTTTCTTTTAGATCGAAATAGTGTGGCAGGGTTCTGGCTTCTCCTTCCACGGATTACAACTTGGAGATCATTTCCTAGTTTGGGTATCTAATATAAAGATAATTCATGTTCATGAAATGCATTATCAGGGTCAAATTCTTGAGGTCAATGGTTATTTGCACTACATCAATCTATATGATTATATTCTTTCTTGATAGGGACAATATTGATCGATAGAATAGTAACATTTTTCAGGACTATGCAAGTCTTTACATTGTGATCATTGGTTAATTATAATTCATTCTTATATTAGGGAATCTCATTATATAATATTAGGCATGGAACCCAACCCATCTCATGATAATCACAATCTAAATAATTACATGGCTGTGGATCCTGCAATAATTTTCCACAAATGGAACATTTATTTTACATGAGGTTTTTGAGTCTGTGAGAACATTTATTACTAGTCTTTCAATTCAAGAATCTCAATGTTTTATCATGTAGTTTCCACCATGGGTAACTAAGGGATATAATTTTTTTTATGATTTAGATGATTCCATGGGAACATATATTCCATGGGTTTCACCTCATGCATATAATGTTTTGAATGAGGTTTTTGATTCCATGGGCACATATATTCCATGGATTTCACCTATGTTGTATCATGTTTTTTATGAGGTACATTTTTTGGTGGGAATATGTCTTCAAAGTATTTCACATCCATAATATCATGTTTCGTTTGAGGTATTTATATAGGGTTATGTAATGAGTTTAATGTATTTTAGAAATGGACGAGTACTTCCGGTTAAGGTGGGTTGGGGAAAGATATTTATTTCTTATGGAAATGGGTACTTAGTTAGATTCCTGTGGGGACATGATGGGTGCATGTTTAATGTATTATTGGTAAATAATGGGGAAAGGTTAAATTCCCTTTGGAGACATGGTGGGTTCATGTTTAATGTCTCGTTAAAGACGTGATATGAGAGGGTTTAATTTAATTCATGACATGATGGGAATGTGTTCAATGTATTCTTGGGACATGATGGGTACATATTTAATGTCACTTGTAATACATTTTGGGTGAAGTGTTTATATAATTTTGAGAAAAATGGGTGATGGTTTAAAGTCATCCAGGGAAATGATGAGTGAAGGTTTAATGTCATGTGAGGGCATAATGTTTAATAGTTTAATGTCTTGTAGAGACATTTTTTTCATAAGGTTAATGTCTTGAATTTACATGATGGCTGACAAGGTTTCCATTTTAGGTAGATCAAGGAGGACAGTCCATAAGAGAGATAACGTTGATATTTTACCTATGAATCATGACACCCCAAGGAGGTATACATTGGAGGAAATTTCCTTAGTATGGACCACAAGTATAATTTAACAATGGATTAGAGTTCCCAATTGAGGTTGACCCGAGAGGTCTGTCCTTTTGAGGGAGAACATGGATTTTTTACCAATGGATTATAATTAACCATGTATAGGGTGCTAGGAGGTTTTCTACTGGGGTGGACCACATGGATTGTTTAACAATGGATCAAAATTACCCATGGAGGTAGCCCCAGTTGGTGAATCCCTATGTGGGAGAACCTAGATAGTTTATGAATGGACAAGAACACCCCATGGAGGTGCAAATGGTATATGTGTGACTATGAGGGAGTACATGTATATTTTACAATTGGATTATTAAGCCTTATCGAGGTTGACCTAGGAGGTGTGTCCCTAGGAGGTAGCATATAGTTGGCTAACAAATGGATCGTAATAACCCCTATAGATGGACCCAATTGGTGAATCCCTAGGATTGAACACAATGATTCTACCATGGTTGGCATTGAAACTCAAGGAGGATTCTTATATACACTATTTTATTGTAACGTTTACAAAACTCATTTAGTTCAATGTTGTAATTTAAGGTCATGTGACATGACTGGTCAATGAATTTTAATTTCTTGGGTAATGTAAGCCCAAGTGGAATAGGTATGGTCACAGATGCTGTGGGACTTACAGTAAGGTGGATGAGGGAACCTAGAAGAGATTTGTTCTCCCAGGAAGTTGGCATGATCTTTCTATGTATTCTACCAAATTAATATGGTAATTAATGGCACCTGAAATAAATAATTCCCTCCAGGCTGGACATGAACCTACAAAGAACGTGTCCTTGAGAATAATAATTTGAATTTTTCTATTGATTTTTGAACTCAGTTAGGATTCCTATGTATCTAAATTAGAAGGAAATTTAACCCATGTAGTTCAGTATGAATTGGGTCTTGCACTGAGTTAGAGGCCTATTAGTGTTTTGGAATTATGTGGATTAATAAATCTCTACTAACATCTAAGACCATGTGAGTCATTCCCATTGTGAGAAGTAAGAGGAAGTAGTGTACCTGATTCTCTAATATAATAACATGTTTAAATAGGGGATGGTGTAGATATAACTCACAGAAGCATCCAAAATCAATAGTACTTATCATCATTTAAGTGGTTTGGGGATTACACATTGAGTTTCTTTGGATATTCTAGGAGCAATGATGATTTGGATGGGGCATACATCTCTGATTTTCCCATCCCAAGAGGATATTACTTGTTTTAATATGTGGATTACGCATTTCAGCTACCATGTATTGATGGTCTATGTTCTATAGTGGGAGAGGGTGTCATCCCATGATGATTATACATGGGGCATCCCATTCTTGTTTCATGAGGTAGTAGCTGGGGATATCACATTTCAATCATAAATAGGGAATTCTTAACTTGAATTGTAGGGTATGGTTATTGTTTTACATCATTGGATGAAGACTATGTCATGTAGTTTCATTTCATATGACTAATATATGGTTCTAGGTACTTTTTGACCTCCATCATCTTCTATTTGGGAGGAATTACTCCTTATCTCATATGCTTGCACAACCACAAATCTTGATCCTCTAGGAGGGGCCTGGATTTTCACCCTTGTAGAGGAGTGGTCAAGCACAAACTCCACATTTTGGTCCCTTTACTGAGAAGAAATAGGTATTATATTACATATGATGAGAAGAAAAAGATATGTGGTAGGATTGATCTATAATTGAGGTGAAATGGGAAGACGTTGGAATGGGTGTTACATGTCACATGGGGACATGAGGTGTAGCTGGACTAGTGTTGGATCAGTATGTGGACCTCGAGCACTCAACCATCATGGAAGAGGGTCATCATAAGGTAAGAAGTATGGAGAGGAATAGGAGAGGGGGTTTTCATAACATATATACCTTTAGAGAGGATCTCTAGAAATCCCATTTGTTTTTCAAAGGGAAGGTTCTTCTTGAAGAGGTACAATTTTAGAAATAGGGTACCCCTACCTCAGAGTCAACCCCAAATCCTCATGGATAGTGAATTATAAATGAATAATGATTCATGAATTAAAATTTTCTATATAGAGTTTTATTTCATCGCAAATGGACAATTCATTCTCAAAATGATTCCCCACCCTAGTGGATTCTCTTACAAACCCAAGATAATGTTTTCCATGAATTGTGGATAATGTGGGGGATTAATTCCACATTGGCTTTTAATTCTTAGGAGGTTTGAAAATTGTGAAAAATTTATAAGTTGAATGGATTGGTAAATGTTACTCAAATATCAGATTGAGGTGTTATTTATAGGGAATGGAATTCATGAACCATGGCTTCATATCGTGAATATATTGTGGACATAGTGAATCTGTGAAACTCTGTCCGACTTGCTATGTCACCAGGAAGACTTCTTAGGTCTGTGAAGTTTTATGTGACCATGAATATCATTGTGTGATTGTTCACTTTAATGTATTTATTTGTTTGAGAATGGAATTTATTAGATAGGTAGCTTCACAAGATTCAACCATTTTAATGGAGACATTATTCATAATGAGGAGTCCTTATGAGGATTTTGGTATAATATTTTTATTGATTTACCTAGAACATTTCATCCAATCCTTAACTATTTCAGTAGAACACATTTTTTAGCACAAAAAAAATTCCACACATCAGAATGGGAGCCAATGATAAAAGGACTTTTTGATTCTGATGGGGAATCAAAAAAATAGTAATCAACACCCTTTCATGAATCTCATATACGTTCCTCATTCAATGTGCCCATTAGTGTTAAACCACTATATGGAGGTACTTGGAAAGCCCAGATAGTCATGCACGAAAAAATAACGGAGTAAGGCCACTCTTTAATTCTACTAACGTTATGTCATGAAAATATTTTTCTCCCATTTTTTGAGAACCACTTCATATCTTTGAATGTTCTCAATGAATTAAACTAATAAAAATGGACATTTTAACCATTATTCTATGAACGATTCTCATAAAAGTAGACACCTAAAAATCAATATTCATGAAGTAACCTCTGCAAGATAGATCTCTATGATCAATAATTAAAAATTTCCTCTAATAATTATCTCCTTGAATCAGACATAGGAAACAACAATGTGAATAATAAAATGTATGATCAAGGATTCAACACTGATGTCACATAGAAGGAAGAAATATATTAGAAAAAAATGATTGGTGTGTGTGTCCAAAGTAGATTGGGACATGAATCACTTCCATTGATACTAATAGAGACCCAAATTGAATACATTTTGAGTAATTTGCTTTAGGTTTATGGAATCAATTTAAGATATGATGTCTTCTTCTCTGTGTCCATCAATGGAAAACCAAAATATTTGTTCAGAGGAATATCGGGACAATATCAATGGAACATTGCTATTATAGGACATATCTAGAATGTAAACATAAAAAATAAATGGGATTTCACTATAAAAATAAAAAAATCAATGGGAGATGTTGGAGGATGAGGCATCCCCACCGTAGTTTCATGCGATTCTCAATGTGGGATTGGGGGATCCGCAGTAGGGATGGAATGATTGTTGTGATTTTCCGTAATGATGAAATATCACAGGACAACAGGACTATGGCTATTCGGAATGTATATTATGATGATAATTAGACACATAACTAAATAAAAAAGGTATTTCTGAAGAATCATGGTCCTCATTTTTCTATGACTATCTCCCCTAGTGATCACACCTGAGTTGTTGAGAAAATGGTCAGTGGGAATGAAACAATTTAACATATACCTTTGGGAGGCCAGTATCAACATCCGATTCATTCACCATATAGTTGTAATTCCAATATTAAAGGAAATTTATGATGACTTCCTCTCTATAAATAATATGTTCTATGATCTGGAATGGTTTCTTTATTTAGAGAAGCTGCGTCTTGATCTAGAATGGAGCACCAATGAAGAGAAACAAGGGATGAGGGATTTCCATTTCAAGAAGTGGTTTGGATACTTCATAAATGCACCAACATAAGATCTAATCTGATGATGGGGTCCAACAACTAAATTGTTGAGTATGACTCATACATGTCCAGTGGGATATTAATATGTCATGGTGGGATCCTACATAATGATACAGGATGTGATCTAGTGAAAGACATGGGGATACAGTTTCAAGAAAGAGTCATAACCTATGGTTTGACTGGAAGGGTTCATCATACCACTCATATATTTTTGGAATCACCCATTTTTGGATTAAAACATATGGTTGTGTCTGAGCACCATAATAATGTATGTGATGATAGCGATGGGGAAGTGCTATAGTTTTTCCACATCCGTGATTGAGAAATTTTACATGGTATTAGTACACATCAAGAAAAGGGAAAAACACACTTCATGTGTGGGGGCCTATTCAATTATTGTACCACTAGGTGGTTTCACACTAGAGGGTTATGTGTATCTGAACCCTATTTCTCCTCCTAGAACAATGTTCCATCCAGAAATATTGAATATTGTAGGGTTTAATCCATTCTTGTTGACATTTATAGATGTGATGGAGAAGGATGGTCTAGTAGAGGATTTCATATTTCATATATTCCCATACCAATGAGAGTGTTGACCAATAATGGAACAAGGACCATATTGTAATGATTGTACATATCGGCCATTTAAGGTCGGGTGCTAGTGTCTCAAGTCTACTATGAGATGACCTATGAACCATACAATCCAGACCATTTTTGGATATAGTTCATGTGTAAGAAATTTATAACATTTATGGTATAATCAATGATGAAATATGAATTCCATCATTCAATATTACAGAATATTTAGTGCATGTTCATGTGTGAGGTGGAAAGATGAGGAAGGAGCTGGTCTACCTAGTGTTAATCATGGGCTTACACATAATTATTTTCTTAGCTAGAATAGGGAATATACATGGTATATGATGATGTATTGATTGACCTGGTATAATGTTTGGGTTTTCACTCAATCTAGAGGCATGGGCTGAGTGGTAGTCAATGGAAGTTGCAGTGTCAGATCGGGCATAGATGATAGGTAATTAGTAGGTAGACTAGTAATTTGTGTTATTATACATGAATGTGATTTAGAGAGAGTAACTGGATTAACATGCCCAAAACTCATAGGTGGGAAGACATAAAATGAATCAGAGCTAACTGGTGTGCTTCAAGAAGACATTCATCCAATCTCTTAAGAAACAGTAATTCTACGTGGACATCACTAGTGATGTATAATTCCATGATTACATGGAAAACTAGAATTTCTACATGTAGTTTTATTGTTTTTGTGGAATGTAGAAGTATATCATCATGAATTATATGTGTCTCTATAGGATCGATCATTTCAAGGCTATATTTTATTGTGTCTTGCTATGATATGGAGAAATATGTCGAAGAGTTGGTCGACCTTTTTGACTCTCAAGTCATCGAACGCCCAATGAATAATATGTTTAATGTGATTTTTGTCAACACTTATCCCCCACAGTTGTTGATATTTGAGATAACTATGCATGCACCACTTCCTGATGATTAAGATGGGTCCAAGAGAAGCACTTCAAATTGTTGAAATTTTGTAGATGGAAGCACATAAACAAATCAGTTAAATATATGGATATTATGCATATCATATATAACAAGTTCTTGAATATTCATCATAATTCCTTTTTAATTTGTGAAAAAATTAGGCACAGAGGAATTGGATGTCCACAATAGTCATAAAAAGGTGGGATATGTGTCCTCAATCCCTGAAGTGGTGAATATAGGGTCCCTTCTTGAGGTCATGGCTGTGGGCAGTCAACAATCAGTGCTCATAATCATAGAATCATCTATGGAAGGAATATTACATGATATTGTACCTATTAAACTATAGTGGCTCCTAGATATATTATATAATTAATGTAAACATATTTCTCTCGGCGCATGGCTATTTTTATTTCACATATTATTATTGATTGACGCATTCATGGAATGGATGTTTGAATAATTTTCAATAATCAACCATCAACATCAATTCTTTAACTAATAGGTCCTTAGGGTTAGGTGGTGATCCACAATAATTCTCTCCCGACGAAAATGGATGAGGAGACCATGGTGGTCAAAGCAATAACTATGGTTCCATCGGAGGTAACTACTGATCTTTTCCCCTTAAAAGAGGAAGATGAGGAAAAAAATTTATGTTGAAGATATCGAGAAAGTGGATGAAATTTTTCTACTGATTGGAGTGGTTGGGGAATATGCATCGAGTGGGATAATCCCATTATTTCCAATGGTATAATCTGTAGGGGATGAAGTAGAGTTTGTTCCACCCACTGGAGGTAGCTAAGGATGTTTGGATGATTGTATCAACACTATAAATGTCATCAAGTGTAGTGGAGGCCCATAACCTAGTTGATGTTATTTGTGAATAAATTTCCATGGATGGAATCCTTCATTGTCATATGCTATAAATTACACACCTAGACGATTTACCTAATGTCATATTGCAAAACATATGTTCTTATGATCATTCAATTATAGCTGATTTGGAGGAAACATGATCATACTTTATCAATGAAGAATACATTTTCATTCATAATGCATGTAATAATGGGTTTAACATCATTACCCACACCCAAATAAATGATAATCAAAACATGGCGGGGTATATTTTCCATTCGCAGGTCACTTTGGGGTCTGGTAGGTTGGAATCCACAATCCTCTATGTAGTGGATCACAGCTTCATCATCAAGCGGGCATGCGAATAATGGAAGGAGCATGATAATTCTCGTATAAATATAATCCTAATACATATATGTATGGTAAAGAAGATGATTTATAGGTCACTCGTCTACATGTAATGTTGTAGGAGCACACGACAGTCGGTTCCACTCAATATAAGATCATTAAGAGGCTAATGGCTCAACTGGAAGCATCTAAAGTTGTGGTGTCCAAGGCCAAGGAGTTGGAAGTTGGGTTTCATGATTATTATAGATGAGAATAAACCAAGTCCAATGATTTCTTCTCCATGGTTGATGAGGAGAATGATAAAAAAATAGAGATAAAACTGATTTTGGAGGCCACTTAATGGAGGATAGCGGAGCTTGACCCTCAAGATCAATCTTTCAAGGTATTTTTTTATAATGGAGTGGCTGCACTATTTGGTATTAACTCTGAAAAATTGGATTGTTTTAGACTCATTCATTCCATAACATGTTCATTTTTTCTTATAATAGTACCTCAATCACATTCATGAAGCAACAAACAACTAATCCATAAGCTCACAAGATAAAGGTTCTCTGTGAGAAACAAGGGAAGACCTTGTTATTCAATATTCATTAATGTGTTTTGGAAAATTTTTTAATGCTCAGTGAATACTTATATTTACTAATTCATGAGATTTATCAGGATTAAAGAGGTTTTGTCCTGGGTAAGGGTCACTCGTAACATTCAACTTTCTTTTCCAATTTTCTCAAGTGCTAGAAGGTGATAATGTCATGGGTGGTGGATTATAGCTGATAAAATGGAAAATGAAGATTAAAAATCATGATAAAAATAATTTGGAACACTATGATGTAGTCATGATGACATGGAATAACTTCTATCCATGTTAGAAACAATGCATCCAAACCATTATCCTTGAATGGGAGAAAACAAATAAGGATCAACCGTGGAATATAAACTATATCAGAGTATTTTTCATAGTCCTCCAGGGCCTAGGACTAGGATAGTATGTCAGACTTTTCACGAAAACTTTCAAATAGGGAGACCCTTAAAATGTGGAGGAGGATGTGGATCTAAATAAGGGGCAAGAAATGTGTGGGAATAAATTTATGGAATGTTCGAATGGATTATGAAAATCCAAAAATTAAAACTATATGTATTAAATCACATTGGTTAAGAATATTGCTATGATATAAAGTAAAACTCATCTTACAAGGGTGTGTCACCTCTTATTTTGAATGATTTCAAAAGAAAAACAATGATGTGGTAGATGACCCAAACTAGAGAAAGGGATTATAACATCCCATCTTTTTATAACATAACATTCATTCCATTACACGAAACTGAGGATCTTTAAGGTTTAGTGTCTTGGAAACAAGGAACATAATACATGAAAAGAAAAAAAACACTCTTCTTAAACACTTGAAAGGCTTCTCCTTAAGTTCATCATAGGTTCATTACTGCATCTCATAACCTGGGGACATACATCAAAAGAATGGGTGAGGAGAAGGCCCAGTAAGGGAAACAAGAGAAACATTTTACATGTGAACTTGAGATACTTCAATAAGGACATGAAAAGAACATTAAGGCATGATAAAGAAATCATGAGATACATCATAATAAAAATAACATTTTTCATAACATGGAGATGTGTCTACAACATTTAATATTGACAATCATTTTTTTCACCAAGGTCCATCCCCAAGGTGTCATTAAAAATTACCAAGGTTATTCACCAAGGCGTCGTTAAAAATTGTCATCTCTAGAGATTAAGTCTTTACCCAATGCATTGGAGTGCTATCTGGGTGCACCCTTCACATGTATTTATTATCATGTGAGCCACATATATCATAATCAATCATTTCATAAACAACCCATATAGCATAAAAGAAATGGGTTCCATTTCGTAATCATAACGTTTAAAAAGGAGCAATAAAGACATGATCTTTATGTCACTTTAAACCCATGGAAGGGGAAAGCGGGTTTCATGTATGTAAATCCCAGAATTTAAAATAGAACATTTTGATATATATGTGAATACCCCTATAGAAATAAGATCTTTGAGTATTCACTTTATAACATAAAATAATTTTGATAAAAGAGAGCTGCATTTTGAGATGAAAATTATGCAGCATAACGACTATGTTTCGGGGTTTTAGAAAACATTGAAAAGAGAGGGGACATGTGTCGAACATTCATAAATGACCAATAAAACAGTACAGGGACATAATATAAGGGATTTAAGAACATGGTAATGAAATTTGAAAATATACCATATGAAATGAATAACATGAAAGGAAGAAAAAATAAGATTTCTCTTATGAAAATTCTGCAGCCTAAGGACGTCACATATACTTCAACCAAAAATGAATTGATGAGATCAAATAGGGTCTCTAATCATATGAACATAAATGATCAGTATGATAGATATAGAGATCATACCCCAACATATAAAAAGGAACTTGAAAGAATTGACATGAATGTAGAACATCAAATCGAGAAGGGTGAAGAACCACTTAAATATTCGGCAACCTAACGGCGCAACTTAAATCTTCAAAATACTGAATTGAAGAGATCAAATGGGGTCTCTCATCATATGATCATAAATGATCTGTATGATAAATTTAGAGGTCATACCCCAACATAATAAAAAGGAACTTGAAATACATTACATGAATATAGATCTTGAAAAATGATAAGGGAGAAAGAATCTGTTATAAAAATTTCGGCAGCCTAACGGCGCCACTTAAAACTTCATAAAACGAAATAATGAGAGTAAGAGGGGATCTATATTTATATGAACATAAAAAGGGATGTAAGAGGAGTATAAAAGAACACCCTTTAACATAGGATCATGGAGCATAAAATAAATTACATAAAAGAGATTTCTTAAAAATAAAGAGAAGGATCAGATCCCTTACCTTAAAACATAACTCTTAAAACACAAAGGTTGGGACCTTCAGGGCTTGGGGGCACCATGGGAGGTCTCCATGGGAGGTAATGAGACTGTAAATTCGTTGGGGGAGAGTGGGGAGTCGAAATGGATGAGGGGATGGCTTGGTATTTATAGGGAAAGTGAGGGGACAAGGCATTAATGGCCAAGGGACACCTCAAAAGTGCTTTTCTCAAAACCATGTGCTCTCCCTTGGAATTTACCATGGAGTTAGGTCACATGGGGCCCCCAAAACAATAATTCATCACCCTTGGCCGGCCAAACCTTAAAATATCTCATGAAATCATCATGACATAGTTATGATGTCATTAAACATACGGAAACCCTAAAACTGTATTTTTACTATTCACTGAGAATTCAACATTCTCAGAAAGATCCCAAAATTTCACCTTAGTCAAATATCAGTGCTCTGATTTCAAAAATGAACTCCATTTTATAAAAATAAATTTCTAAATATTTTTAATTTTTTTTAAATAAATACACTATTCACCGAAAATTCATTTTTTCAGAAAAAACCCCAAAAATTACCATAACATAATATCGATGCTCTGAGTTCAAAAATGAAATCCATTTTGTAAAAATAATTTTCTAATTATTTTTAATTAAAGTTTTAATTAAAAAAACACTATTCACTTGAAAAAACTAATACTTGAATAATAATTTATGAAACCGTTATTTAACCATTTTATGGAATCACATTATTTAATCAAGGTGCCTAGATTATATTAATACATTCATTATGTGAGATTACTAATCCATTTGGACACATTATTAAACGTAATCATAAAATCACTATTCATAATTTACTATTCATCAAAAATTATGTTTATCTTATTAGACTCTAAATTTCGTACTGAACATAATTGTAGAAGACTATTTTTTGAAAATCATTACACTTTTTTACTTATTTAAGGTTTACATAAAAAATTTTAAAATAGCCTTTTTCTAAAATTTATCAAAAATATGCATACTATATTTATCCGGTCATTTAAAAATTCATAAACTTCATCATAAGATGAAATCCCAATTTTTATTTAAAACAAAGGATTACACAAGGAAGTTATAGTCTCCTTACATAGCCCCTTATCACACCAACATATGACCTTAGTGTAAGGTGTGATAAGGTAAGAGAATCTGAGGGAGGCTCGACCAACATCGCACGAGTAGTAATTTCTATTAGTTTGAACTTATCGCAAAGGAGATTTCATTCTAGCTTCACACGATGAAGTTCGGCATGGGTTTGGTCCAGAGCAAAGCCCAGTGGTGCTACCTCCTTCCCATGTTCTGTTAGATGGGCTTAAATCAGTCCAAGACTACTGGGTGAGGCCATCGAATCTTCTTTCTATAACAATTAACCAAGATTACTTGTATTTAGAGACAATAATCGAAACGTTTAGTTTCCAGCGGTCATATTGACCAATGGTCATATAACTGTCAAAACCCAACGGTCTCATTTTAATTATAATCATGTTATCAAATGAAATTTTTTTGTTGAGTATAAAAAATAAAATAAAATGACACATAAAATTTAGGAAACAAGATTTATTCAAAAAATTTGGTCGTTACAATCTTCCCCCCTTAAGAAATTGCGTCGTCAAAATTTTTTTAAAATTGGGTTTTGAAATTTCATTGAATGTCCCACATCGGAAAAGGAGTTAGTAAAACTACTACTTTAAAAGAAGGAAAGTGAAGTACAAAGGTCACCCGATTTAACCCACACTAGGATTCCTTGTGGGAAAACATGGACATGGAGGAGAAAACAAAGGGTCATGTTCTGAGGGAGAGTGATAGAAAACATGATTTGGAGAAAGTTAACAATAATAAATTCCCAAACATAGGATGTGTAAATGGTCATTGATTACCTAGTAGGAAAGATAAACCAACAACGTTTTTGTTTTAAGTTCCTTTTCATAATTTTGAGGAATTCATTTACTATATAGAATAGAAACATAAGAAAATATACATGTCTTCATGTAGAGTTTCATACTTTAACAAGTTTCTACCTAAACTAATCTTTTCTCCAAACGATGAGCATTCAAAACTACTTGGTCTCATCAATACACAAGAATCATCTTCTAGAGAATCACGTAATCCACAAAATATTAACTATATATTTCTTCTATCTTTATACATTATCCCAAAAACAGTAAGGTTAAACAACTCTTCAAAAAGGACGAATCCCATAGGAATGGAAACTACTTTTAAATATTCAATGTTCCATGATAATACCCAAAGTTCATCATAGATCATTCCATAAATAATGGTCTATAAAATTCCTCAAAATAAACCAAACTTAGATTGAAACCCAAATACAAGAAGGATTTGATAGCATAGTCTTCCAAAATAAACTTCATTGTTCATCTCCAAACAACATCAACCACTCATAACATCTTATAACAAATGTTTCTAACCTAAACATATTTTACCCAAGATAGGTTAATCATTAACATAAGTAACCTAAATTACTATAAGTCCACCATATATTCATCGATTCCTCAAAATAGAAGTCAACCTTACTCCTAATTGAAAATACTGTAGTAATCTATTTTCCTCGATCATATAGGGTCCCCAAAATAGTGAACGTCTTCCAAAATAATAATCAACTTTTAATCCCCTAATCATCTCTGTCGTATTAATAAGGAAATTGTAGCATTTCCTATCACATTGGTTGTTGGGACATGTTCTACAATTTCTCACCATTAACTAAAAAAAACTATAATTAGGGTCTTAAATACATAGCTAATAATCATGAAAAGGAACTTAAAGCATATAAGGATAACATGTAGAAGAAAAGTATACCCTAACTTGTGATCCCCTAGGTTCCCATCTAGGTTATCCATGATCATATATTCTTATGTGAATCTTTATTTTATTTTATATGTGTTCATTTAACAATGGTTCATACTAAGATTTGAATTTACCAAAGCATATCCCCCGGGAGTGTCCTAACCAAGAGTGTAGCAAGGCCCGTTGTCGTGTACCAGTTCCCGTTCGAGTCTAGCTCAATGCGGGGTTTTCTGGTTTTACCCCTATGTACATCTGTGCCAGATCCACCTCTACCTGCTCGTATCCAGACATGGATGTATTTTCTTGGCAACCCATTACTCAATACTCACCAAAATACCTGGAAGATTTCCTATATATAAACTTTTCTATAGGATTATTCCTAAAGATTTCATATCCTAATTTCCACAAATAACTAAACCTCCCTTTGATACCAACTGTAGCATCCCGTATTTTTATAACATAACTTTCATTCCATAACACGGAACTGAAGATCTTTAAGGTTTAGTGTCTTGGAAAAAAGGAACATAATACATGAAAAGACCAAAAAAACACTCTTCATAAACACTTGAAAGGATTCTCCTTACGTTCATCCGAGGTTCATTACTGCATCTCATAACCTGGGGACATACATCAAAAGAAAGGGTGAGCAGAAGGCCCAGTAAGGGAAACAAGAGAAACATTTTACATGTGAACGTGAGATACTTCAATAAGGACATGAAAAGAACTTTAAGGCATGAGAATGAAATCATGAGATACATCATAATAAAAATAACATTTTTCATAACATGAATATGTGGCTACAAAATTTAATATTGAAAATCATTTCGTTTCACCAAGGTCCATCCCCAAGGTGTCGTAAAAAATTACCAAGGTTATTCACCAAGGCGTCGTTAAAAATGGTCATCTCTAGAGATTAAGTCTTTACCCAATGCATTGGAGAGCTATCTAGGCGCACCCTTGAAATGTATTTATTATCTTGTGAGCCACATATATCATCATCAATCATTTAATAAACAACTCATATAGCATAAAAGAAATGGGTTCCATTTCGTAATCATAACGTTTTAAAAACTGCTTTAAAGACATGATCTTTATGTCACTTTAAACCCACGGAAAGGGAAAGTGGGTTTCATGTATGTAAATCCCAGAATTTAAAATATAAAATTTTGATATATATGTGAATACCCCTATAGAAATAAGAGCTTTGAGTATTAACTTTATAACATAAAATAATTTTGAGAAAAGAGAGCGGCATTTTGAGACGAAAATTATGCAGCATAACGGCTATGTTTCGGGGTTTTAGAAAACATTGAAAAGAGAGGGTACATGGGTCAAACATTCATAAATGACCCATAAAACAGTATAGGGATAGAATATAAGGGATTTAAGAACATGGTAATGAAATTTTAAAATATACCATATGAAATGAAGAACATGAAAGGAAGACAAAATAAGATTTCTCTTATGAAAATTCTGCAGCCTAACGGCGTCACATAAACTTCAACCAAAAATGAATTGATGAGATCGAATAGGATCTCTCATAATATGAACATAAATGATCAGTATGATAGATATAGAGATCATCCCCCAGCATAACAAAAAGTAACTTGAAAGAATGGACATGAATGTAGAAGTTCAAATCGAGAAGGGTGAGGAACCACTTAAAAATTCGGCAGCCTAACATCGCCACTTAAATCATCAAAATACTGAATTGAAGAGATCAAATGGGGTCTCTCATAATATGATAATAATAGATCAGTATGATAAATTTATAGATCATACCCAAAAAAAATAAAAAGGAACTTGAAATACTTTACATGAATATAGATCTTGAAAAATGAGAAGTGAGAAAGAATTCGTTACAAAAATTTTGGCAGCCTAACGGCTCCACTCAAAACGTCATAAAACGAAATAATGAGAGTAAGAGGAGATCTCTCATTATATGAACATAAAAAGGGATGTAATAGGAATATAATAGAACAACCTTTAACATAATATTGTGGAGAATAAATGAAATTACATAAAAGATATTTCTTGAAACGAAAGAGAGAGATCAGATCCCTTACCTTAAAACATAAATCTTAAAACTCAAAGGTTGGGACCTTGAGGGCTTGGGGCACCATGGGAGGACTCCTTGGGAGGTAATGTGACCCGAAATTCGTTGGGGGAGAGTGGGGAGTTGAAATGGATGAGAGGATGGTTTGGTATTTATAGGGAAAGTGAGGGGGCAAGGCATTAATGGCCAAGGGACACCTCAAAAGTGCTTTTCTCAAAACCATGTGCTCTCCCTTGACATTTACCATGGAGTTAGGCAACATGGGCCCCCCAAAACAATAATTCGTAACCTTTGGCCGGCCAACCCTTAAAATATCTCATGACATCATCATGACACATGTATGATGTCATTAAACATACTGAAACCCTAAAACTGTATTTTTACTATTCACTGAAAATTCAACTTTCTCAGAAAGATCACAAAATTTCTCCTTAATCAAATATAAATGCTCTGATTTCAAAAATGAACTCCATTTTATAAAAATAATTTTCTAAATATTTTTAATTTATTTTTTTAAATAAATACACTATTAAACGAAAATTCATTTTTTCAGAAAAAACCCCAAAAATAACCATAACATAATATCAGTGCTCTGAGTTCAAAAATGAAATCCATTTTATAAAAATAATTTTCAAATAATTTTTAATTAAATCGTTAATTAAAAAAACACTATTCACTCGAAAAAACTAATACTTGAATAATAATTTATGAAACCGTTATTTAACCATTTTATGGAATCACATTACATAATCAAGGTGCCTAGATTAGTTTAATACTTTCTTTAAGTGAGATTACTAATCCATTTGGACACATTACTAATCCTAATCATAAAATAACTATTCATAATTTACTATTCATCAAAAATTAAGTTGATCTTATTAGACTCTACATTTCATACTGAACATAATTGTAAAACACCATTTTTTGAAAATCATTACACATCTTTAATTATTTAAGGTTTATATAAACATTTTTTAAATATCATTTTTCTATAATTCATCAAAAATATGCATACTATATTTATCCGGTCATTTAAAAATTCATAAACATCATCATACGAAGAAATCCCAATTTTTATTTAAAACAAAGGATTACACAAGGTATTTACGGTCTCCTTACATAGCCCCTTATCACACCAGCATAGGACCTATGTGTAAGGTGTGCTAAGGTAAGAGAATCGGAGGGAGGCTCGGCCAACATCGCACGAGTAGTAATTTCTATTAGTTTGAACTTCTCGCAAAGGCGATTCCATTCTAGCTTCACACGATGAAGTTCGGCTTGGGTTTGGTCCAGAGCAAAGCCCAGTGGTGTTACCTCCTTCCCATGTTCTGTTAGATGGGCTTCGATCGGTCCAAGACTACTGGGTGAGGCCATTGAATCTTCTTTCTATAACAATTAATCAAGATTACTTGTATTTAGAGACAATAATCAAAACGTTTAGTTTCCAGCGGTCATATTGACCAATGGTCATATAACTGTCAAAACCCAATGGTCTCATTTTAATTATAATCATGTTATCAAATGAAACATTTTTGTTGAGTATAAAAAATAAAATAAAATGACACATAAAATTTAGGAAACAAGATTTATTCAAAAGTTTGGGTCGTTACAGGGATTATCCGGAAATGAGTTACGATGTCTTGTGGTTTTCCTTCATGCAATGAGGATGATGGAAACATAATTTAACATGATATGGTGAGGATAGAGAACTGTATAGTGTAACATATGGTGATTATGATGCATCCCACATATTAACTTCATGTGATTGGAACATAGTTCATTTCATGATTATGCACCAAAATTTCCCCCATCCCTTCCTCATGTCATGCCATGAGGGAGTCATATGTTCATTGAATATGGCTGAGTTTCATATTAGCAACATGTAAAATAATGTGCAAACCAGCATTAATTGGATGTCTAGAAGTACATACAACATGATATATCCTAGAATCACATTGAATGCATGAAATTTAATGTCATGATCATTGGACCATGTGATATAGTTTATTTTCATGACACTTAGAACCAAAAGGATTGGTCTCAGAGGAATGAATGTAAAATCAAAAAGGATGTTACCCGACATGAATGAGCCAAAGGAGGACAATTCATGCTACACAAAACACTCCTAAGACAATTGACATATAGATTAATGTCATAATGTTTGGTGTTGGGATTTTCTCATAGTTTAAGGAAATATAGTTTAGAATAGCGGTTAATCAAAAATTAAAATATAAAATGCATAAGTGTCGATAACCTAGCATGAATGAGGGATCAGGAGACCCTATTCCTCAGCATATAATCATGAGACAGACATTCATGCAATTTATATTCTCAATGCATGGAATATGATGTTCTGTGTCTTCGCAACTATGGTACAAATCCTACCAAGAATCCTAATACAACATGATCCTTGCTCCATGGGAGAAATAGGGTGTGGTGAAGGAATTTCTG
Organism: Viscum album; assembly: GCA_963277665.1. Taxonomy (NCBI): domain Eukaryota; kingdom Viridiplantae; phylum Streptophyta; class Magnoliopsida; order Santalales; family Viscaceae; genus Viscum; species Viscum album. The sequence goes on along the minus strand of OY728155.1, from coordinate 1,442,171,944 downwards.
AGACACGATGAAGAAGAAAGGATCGGTGGGAAAGATTCAGGCAGAGAACATCCCAATGTCTGAATTCTATTCACAATGTGTTTTGATGCACAGAGGGGTAACACAAGGTATTTGGATCTCCATCAAGACATAACGGGGGAAAATGTTTTAAATCAATACTTTAAAGGCATGAAATATGGTGTGAAATATGTGAAGGGACCACTATTAACCATGACTGAAAAAAATGTATAAGAACTGCACTAGTCATGAATAGGGAAAGAAAATATATGATTAACTATTGGACATGTTCAAGACATATCATTGGCTATTTATTGATAGAGATCCATAAATGAATTGTCCTCGGAATGTAGGTGATACTTGGCTAGACAACATTGTCTCTTTTGGGTTCCTATATGGATATTAAATTTGATGGAAACGTAAACAGATATTGAGTTAGATTGTGGATATGAACTGAGGGAATGTCTTTGTGTGTTTTGACACTCTATGTTTCATGCTAGTTCACATTTGAACATGTCTATGAGGTGAATTATAATGTATGATCAAAACCTCTCTCAAGGAAGGGGAAAATTATATCATCAAGGTGGATCCTAGTTTTATTGTGGGTAAATACTTTCATTTCATTTATATTATACAAGGAATGATGATTTTATTTAGGGTTGGACCATCACATATTAAGTGGCATCCCAATATTGTACTGGCTAAATTTGTAGTTTATTATCAAAGACTAAGGACATTCATTCATCATACCAAGCTATAAGGATATCCCGGATCATCGAAGGGTCAATGTTACTAAATGGGACTTATACCGGAAAGGAGGCTCATGAGACATTATGAGGTGATTACACCATATGAAATGGGTGGTATTGTGGGTAATATACAGTTCGACTCAATGAAAAAATAATCTAGTAATCACTAAATATCCCATACATATTGGAATCAATACACACATAGTTCCAGAGGTGGATTCACACAGTTCAATGCCATATTTTCTTGACTATGAGAAAGAGTGATATTGAATTCTGTTCATGTGTTAAAAGTGATAAAACCATATTTGAATTAGCCAAGGAATATCTTCACCATGTGAGATGATACTAAAACATGTTTCTCAAATATTAAGGTAGTATTTTGTAGACCATGAAAAATAGTTTAAAAGAAAGATTCTCAAAATAGTGTGAAGATTTGTTTTAAGTCATGACATGTTGATTGTAAAAAGGTTTCTGATACACAGATTCTTGGGCATAATGAGAAACATGAAACATGAAATTAATGATCCAAATATGGATCACATATTGCACATGTATTGAGTGACAATAATAATAATGTTTAGGGCCATAATTCATGGGACCATGTTAATGATAGAAAATAGGTTGACATCTTAATTCATGGATTGGGGAATTATTGGCCTCATGGGAAATTTTGTGTCTTGGATAGAGGATTAACTTAACATGAATAATGAATATAAAATATCACGAATTAAAAATGGGAAAATGGCCAAATATGTTTAATAAATTTATGGATGGGCCTAGAAAGGTAAATTTTGTTTTTCATTGCGAATCTTAAGAAGAAAATAATCAAAACATGTGTAGTTCTAAATTACTATGTGGTAGAAGACTAACACTGAAGGAGTCAATCCAATCTAGTGAGATAATAGAGTCATTACATAATTATCATAGGGAATCTCAGTTGATGGGAATGGGGTATTTCTCAATTATTATTCCAAGGATTCACAATTTCCTTATGAGGTAATGTTTTTATCTATTATCATGAGGCATCTTGATCATGTACGGGGTAAAATCACATTTTAACATCCCACACATATGACATTAGGATTAATAGAGTAAATTCATACAAAATTGACTATAAGGGATACAAATATTTTTAGGTGATTATACAAGGACCACTAGGTGGATATTAGTTTATGTTAATAAATCTTAGACTATGATGTCTCTTAGTTTCTGTCCATAATATTTCGACCTCATAGAAGGGGCATCTCAAATGGAGATATGTAGTTAGTTGTATGATAATCTAGAATGAGGGAAAATGATACCCAACCCAACAAAACAGATTCCTAAAATGTTTTTTACACATTTTTGAGTCTTAGGGCTTGTACATGGGATCATTGATTATGGTCATAGATTTCGGACCTTAGGAAGGAATTCCAACCAGATGGTATACATGTGATTTGACAGTAATAACCCAACATCAATGAGGAAAACAAAAGTTCATGCTCCACGAAACACATTCATTGGGTGGACTCTCATAAATTTCTAGTTCCTGATGTTGTGAATTGGGATCCTAGTTTAAGGAAAAAGATTTAAGTCCTAGCACATTGTTTAATATCATGGTTTTAGATGTTTGCAGGATCCTTATGATATGTACTATTCGAGAAACCTGGAATAGGTAGGAGTTATGATATTCTCTTTTATCATGGTTATAAAATAATAAGCGCCATTGGAATATACCTTGTGGTTTATGTAATACAATTACCTTTTGGTTTATAACATTGGTGGCATCTTACTGGGTATAATCAGTGTTCTGATATCAAGTATCATATCTTCTTAGAGTAGATATTGGAGGTGATCCTTCTTATTTAACACACTAGCAATCATGTACTAGTGACTCTCTATATTATGTATGTTTTCTTAAAGGACTTCCATATTAAATATATGGACATATGATCTTCTTCCTAGCATTATTTAGTAAAAGATAGTTATTCAGTGTAATGGAAACTGCACCTTGATGGTAAGGATGGACTATGTTTAGTACGCCAAGGAATGTGGAGTCACCTGGATGGAAATTTGAGACGTCTTATAATTATACCAATAGGTATTTTTGAGATTTTTCTACCAAACATTATTTTTCCTTCCCACCATCTATTATTGAACACTGTACAGTGACTTTTTTACACCTCTATTTGTCCTTTTTCATATTCAAGGTAGCGATATGTATAGTTTGATTAGATTCAATACTAGGTGTACAATGACATTATCTCCACAGCCTAGAAGTAGGTGTTGTAGTAAAATATTTATATTTTAAGAATTTTTTTTCCAAATTAATTTATATTCATTGATTTCCTATGTTACATGCAATATATAGTTTTCTTTCATTTTATGAAACACCATGTTTATATTTGTTTTATATAATGTTTAGTTCCTCTAATAACATGTGTTACACACAAGTAATAGTATTATCCTATAATAATATATGATTAATATTTAAAAAAATTCTAGCCACCATTTATCCAATGCAATGGTTGGAAATAATGGGGTTAAATAAATTATTAACATAATGTTTACACAGGTTTATAATATTATTTCATTAGTTACCAATTAAATTGAAATGAAAATAAAGACCAATTGAATATGTAGGATTTGTTTTTATGAAAAATATATTTATGACCAGAATATAGTTTTATATTAATATATTAAATTAATACCTATTTTTGAAATGTATTAATGAAAATTTTATTTTATATATTTAATAAAATGCTGTGAAAATAATTAAATATGTTTGATATGCTCAAAATAATAATAAATCTAATTTTAAAGAGTTTTGTTTATCAAATTTTAACAGAATACATATATTAATAATATATTTTTAAATTTTTTAAATTTTTATATTAAAATGACATCTTAATTTTTGAATTTTTGATATCAAAATATATTTAGGGTGAATTTTTATATATTTATGAGTACTTACTAATTTTGATACATAATGGATGACAACGAGTTTTAATTGAAAATAGATCTTCCATATAAATAATTTATAGTATTGAATAATATCTGTAATTAGTTATAATGTATAATTAGATAAATTTAATATCATTTAATCAAATTTATGTCATTATAATAATATTCATAATGATTTTATATATAAAAAACAGTAATATTTTTTACGTTTTATCTTTTAAAAAAGTCTTTGTCATTTGACCTGATAGGTTTATTTTAAATTAATTTCAATGACTTATGAGAATGTAATTTGGAAAAATGATGTTTTTATTTGGAATAAGAATTATTAATGCTGAATAATATAGTCAAAATAGTTTTTAACCAAATCTATACATGATTTTAATTAAAATTAATTATAGAGATTGATGTAGAATTTGGATTACATAGTGGTTAAATTTTAATCTTATGTGGCCAAATGAGCTAGACTCATATGAAAAACCAATTTCTATGAAATTATTTGACTATATAACATATTATATTTAAATGGGATCATAATTTGTGAAACATTATATAATGAAGACCTCCCAGTAGATTTTATCATTTTATTTACAAGAATATCACTCCCCCTACACTATAGAAAAATAAATCACCCTCCCCACTTCTCCACACCTATAATTCCCTTTTACTCATCAAAAAACTGGAAAATAATAATTGAAAAATCACTCCTCGAATTATTTAAGCATTGAATTTCCAAAATGAAATCCAAGGAATTCCATTGGTGAAATCCAAAAAGAGTTACATGAAAAAGATATAATATTCTTCAAACAATAGATTTGTTTTGTTTCTTTATCGACCCATTCAATTATTAATATTAAATGAATAAATAGTAACATTAGTATAGTTAATATACTAATATTGTTTATGATATTTTTTTGACATACACCTATACACACATCCATAAAATGGTTAAAAAAATCAACATTCAAGTCTATGGTAATCTACTGCCTTGTGAAATGACATCATTCATTTTTTCTTGAAAACATATTATGGAAGGGAATTATGATAGAAATTCTGATTTATATGATATATGAAATTTTCAGTTTCTTTATAATTCTATATTTATTATATAGAAATTACCATCATTGTTTCTAATATTTTGGAAAATGATAACATCGTTTGATGACATGTGAACTACCACCTCCTCAAAGTGATGTGATATGTTTAATTATTACAAAGAATAAATTAAAGATATATTAATAAAAATATATTACATAGGGGATTTATATATAAAATTTATTATATAATAATATTTATTTAAATATAACATATCATTTTCATCTTTCTATTTAACACACTGAAAAAGTGATAACATTGCTCATTAACATGTGAACAACTGCCTCCTCAGTTTGAGAGAGTTCTGATTCTTAATATAAAATACCATGAACTATTTTATTCATCTCTATAATTTAAAAATGTATGCATTCAAAATGGGTGGAAAGGGTTAAGGAAAGGGTGGAGGCATGAATCCTAGGAATATGTTGCATGATAACATCCAGGGCATCACAAATCCTACTATTTAGCAAATGGACAGGGGAGGAGTCATTAATAGGATCAGCAGTATCATATACAAGGAGATGTGGGGTGTCTTTAGGATATTCCTCTATAATTTTATCTTGGATTCTGTGACATTCATATAACACAAAAGGAATAATATTTTTACCACCTGGGATGTTTTATATGCACTAAAGAGGTAAGGAATGACCCTATATACTTTCGGTGGCTAATACTCTTTGCGATAGGAGACAGATTCCTAGACAGGTTTTGATGTGTTTTTTTTTCATAGATTTTTTATTAGACCATTTCTCAGTGGAAAATGTACCATTTTTAAAAACCTGGTATGATGTTTTTAGTACTGTTAGTTATGCTATATTCCAATTTCTCTTAAAACTACTGCCTCCTCGGAGTGATGTGATTCTTCTTTTTTCAAAACCACAGTATAAGAATGATATAAATATATAATAATATATAATAAAATAATATGATATTTATGATATATTTTTTATTTTATAATGATTATTATTTCTTACCTTCTTTCCATAAAAATCATTGAAAAATGGGAATGTTACTCATGCATATGTAAAGCCTACATTCTACATGATCGTAATTTTGGTCCATTTTTCATAACCATCATTAATATATGATTTTAAAATTATATCATATATAAAATTATTATAATTATTTGATGTTTATTATTCTAGAAAAATTTAAATAATGACCTCATTGGTAATTATTTCCCTGTCCAGGTAAATTTTAACACATAAGCCAAATATGGTCAAAACATCTGACATAAACATTATTAACTTAATTATTTTATTATAAATAATTATAAGTAAAGTCAATGTATTAATAAACATGTAAATGTTTCTTATCCATGTAAATAATTAAAAAATGTATTATTATTCAGGATGATATAGGCAAGAATGGAAAATCAAAATCATGTTAAGGGATTACTTAACTGGATTTATATTCCTTTGATAAAAATTCTAGGTCATTTCCTATTTTAGGATATATATATGTGTGAAATTTCCTATTATTGTTTTATAATAAATTTAAAATTTTATTTTTTTAATATTATTTTTTCATGCACAATTATTTCATTAATTTATTCTCTACGCAATGATAAAATCTTAGTAAGATGTTTCTTAACACTATTTTTATACATTTCATTACATATCTATGTATTTTCTTATGTTGTTCCATGAATATGGTTTAAATAAAATCATATTTTTCTATACTATAATTATATTTTTTTGGTAGGATTTACATTTATCCCACAGAATTATTTCATTGATTTATTCTCACTCCAATTAGACAATAACTATAATGTATTTCATCACTCAATTTGAATTCATTATGTAAAACATATATTTATTTTATTATTTTAAGACAATAATATGTTTGAAATGATATATGATTTTTTCACTATTTTCATATTTATTTTGTAGATTTAAAATATATACATATATTTATTTAATTGATTTATTCCCACTACAATTATACAATCATTGTAAGGGATTCATGTATAGAATTTACATTCATGATACATACATCATAATCACCACTTATTTCTTTTGTGTGGCATATCTACCGCCCATTTTGATATATTAAATTTTGAATTATTTTAACTTTATGGTATTTAAATGATTCATTTTATTATTAATATGTTTGGGATTATCAATTTAGATGTTACTATAGTTGTACAGGAATATCAACTATCAATTTTATTTCATTAAGACATATTCCACACATAACAATTATTTGTGTTGTGTGGTGTATTTACTTCTCATTAATATATTTTATGATTTATAAAACAATAATAATTGGATTTTACTTATTCATTTTATAATCTAGCTTTTTTGGGGTTTACGGTTTCGATGCTACCAAAGCAGTAATAGACTTCTATTATAATTTTCCTTCATTGAAAAATTTGTTGTATCATACACTTATCTTCATTTATGAGGTGTATATACTACTCCTTTGGAATGAAATATCTTGAGTGTAGATATTATCATGATATTATATGTTACATTTAGTTTAATTATTTCATATGGATTATAATTCATATGTTTCAATGTGTTATGGGGTGCTTTGGAATGATTGATGATTATTTTCCTCATTAATGTTTTTATTGACCTTTTATGAGGATTTTCATTCATCAATGACAACAAAAAATGTAGTTACTTATCCTCCACTAGTGCTATTTTATATTGATGACATCATAAATATTTATTTTTATGTATTATTATCATTATAGGACCCATTTATTTTCCATGTATTATTCATGTTTCAATGCGATTATTATTAAAATCATTTATTTTTCATGGGTTAATCATACATTAAAGAGATTTTTATTGAATAGATTCTCTTCCTAGGATAATGATGTATAAAATGAATTTTTTTGGACCCATTTAATGTCAATGGTTTAATAATGTTATAAATATATTGGAAAGAAACACATTTCTTTTAAATGGGGTGATTAGGTTAAAAAATGGATAATGGTTGTAGCCCATCTATCCAACTTTCCAACAGTGGAAAATTTCATCACCTTTAATGGAGATGTTTTTGCCTTGATAAATTCATGATAATGGGGTGTTAGTTTATACTTTACTATATTTCTCCTTGAAGATCATTTCCTACTCTAGGTCACTATTGTGCAGTTTTTTCATGTTTGCGGAACTCAAACCTAGTGCAATCTCATTGTGGACACTAGTTAATCACACTGATTATATTTGGAAATTCTAATTCTATCATGATATCGAAGAAAAAGTTAGTTCAGAAATTTGTCATGTTGAGAATCATTGTGTATGTCTAGAAGTTGGGATCATTTATCACCCATAAATCTTCCTCTTAGGAGGGCATCTCATTGAGGCATCTTATGGTCAAATATATCTACCCAGACATAACATATATATATTTTACATCATTTTATATGAATAATCAGCACCGTAAAAAGATACATGGCTGGGATCATAATAGTTTATAGTCATTGTAAACAAAGAAATATAATCATCTATATTTTCTAAATATCATCAACATCTCTTTTAATGATATTACCTATAAATACTCATATTAAAAACCACTCTTTATAATTTGGGTAAAGGAAACATAAGAAAGGGGTGATCTCAAATGCTCAGTTAGGGTAACTAAGGGAGATATCTAAATATAACTTGAGGATAAGGGTATTACAACATGATAATAAAATTTTATGATCATACCATGCATATCAAAGATCATACACAAGAGTTATGTCATAGATTATAGAATTTCAAAATACATGTATCATAAATAATCAAAGGACAAGTTCTATGAGAGAATAACATTAGAATAGTAGATAGAATTTTTTGCAAATTAAATCATATAAAATACAATGTCAATGCACCAAGACAATCATAACATATTATTCTTGGGATGACCACCCAAGTACATGATTTATTATTTTTGCTAACAACCCCTATAACCACTTAGTTTTTGGATGGGCCTATAACCCATTTACAATCTTTTTTTTTTCAGGATTGGATTTCCACCCATGTACCATCATTTTTGTGTATTGGGATACAACATAATTACTCTATTGATTTTAAGATTGGGCTACCATCTGTGTATGCTATTTGTTTTGAGCAAGGTAAACAACCTATGTTCCCTTTTATTTTTTGGATATTTGGTTACTACACATGTACCCTCTTGGTTTTGGGCATGCGGTATAACCCATGTACCCTCTTGGTTTTGGGCTTCGGTTATAACCCATGTACTCTTTGAGATAATATAATATTTATCATTCCCTAATGCATTAATGATAGATATTGGTCCCACCATTAACATAATGAAATCATATATACATATTCCACAAGTTAATAAAACATTCAACATATCGTGACCCATAAAAGAGATGTGTTTTATTAAAATCATATCCTTACCCATGAAATGAAATGTGTATCTTATAAATTTCACTTTATTACATCTTATGGGAAAGATATATGTTTCATCATCATTTTTTCCAATAATAACCCATGAAAGGAAGTTTAATTAATAGGCATTTATCGTGGTAATAACAATGAAAGAGTAACATATTTCACAATCAACATTTAATCAAAATAATAACACATTCAGAGGAAGAAAAATAACAGAATACTTTGATCATAAACCCAGTAAAGAATAATTAATATGAAATGAGGTCATCATATATGGATAAATATTATAAACATCACTTGGAGCACGTCTTAAGAAAAATTACCTTTCTATTAAAACCATAAAACATTTTTCAAATACATTTATATAAAAGAAACATTGAAAAAATATGAAGGATTCTTTAGAAATCATTGATAATTTTTCTAGAGTTATAAATCCATTATTCATTGAAAAAATGTTTTCAAATGATAAAATATTTTGAAAACCATTTTCATTGAACATACATTGAAAACATATAATAGAATATTTGAAACAATTTTTTAAAATAATTTGATTTCTAAATATCCATTGAAAACCTATGAAATACGATTTAAGAATAATTAAAATCATTTTTCATTGAATATTTTATTATAAAATTAATTAAAAAAATTCATATTTTTTTTAGAAAACATGTTTTTTATGAAGAAAACAGGTTTTCGACCAAGGATAGAAATGATGTATGATTTTTATAAAAACATTTTATTTATTATCATAATAAAAAAAAATTGAAAATTTATCGATTACATAAATATATCATGAATAACTGGATTAAAATATGATTAATGAGAGTTACTAATATATGGATCATAAAATTTAATCAATGGAAGCAAAATCATAAACAATCCTGATAAACAATGAGATTGTTTCAACAAACTATTACAATATTGGTAATAATGAATCATAATCCCCATAAAATGAAAAGATTACATAAAAATTTTAGTTTAATTAACATTATTAAATTTATGATATAAAATTTCATTAGGTGGTATATACACAACATAGAATAATATATGCGCAATATATGGAATGTCTCTCAAAGAAAAAAAATTGAGGAAAAATTCAAATTACAGATTTGATAAATTTTGATCCTTAACCCCATGAAAGAGAGATAATAAAATTTATATTCAAATACCCATAAATTTATTTATAATAACAAATAAATACATTTAGGGTAATATATACACCTCATAAAAGAAATGAGTAGTGAATATGGTATAAGTCGTGCAGAAAAAAATTGAGACTCAAAATGCCCTTACTACTTGAGTACATTTGAATCATCACATATTTGAAATAATAATATCTGTTAAAAATACTAATATAATTAAATAATTAAAATTCATGATATAACATTTCAAATGGATATATATATTACCCACAAAACATTAAAAATTTATGATTATAACATATATCTCACCGAAATAACAGTGAAACGAGAGAACCCTTATCTTATGTCATGAATTTTTTTATTAAACATTAAAACCTAATATATAATAAATATATGTTTATAATACTTGTTTAAAAAAAATATATCATACCATATATTATTTATTATGACTCTATATTTCCCTTTTATTAACTATTACATTTAAATGTTACATTTTAGGTAACAACATCTCAGTTTTTTTGTATATGGTTAGACATATTATTCGTGATAATATTAAATGGATAATGATATAATTATTTATGGGTTATAAAAATAATTTATATATCATATATTTCTATTATAAAGGTATTTATTATAATCTATAAAAGATATAAAAATAGAATCGAATACCCCATTCTTGGAGATGGTAGGATGTACTTATGCATGATTGTTTTTTCCAATTTCTATTGATATTGAATGAATTAATGTCAGTGAAATATATGTGAATATAAAATATTATTCATGTATAATAATTATTTTTTATATATCATATACTTTTTCGAGACCCAACCCTAATATATTCAATGTATTATGTGAACAAGACACATTTTTTTGAGGATGTGGTAGAAAACATGTTGAGAAACATAGTAATCGTATTCCAAGGAAATAGAATGAATAAATGTATGAATTATATAATAATTTCATAATGATAATTTTTATACCCCATTAGTTTTTCAATGAAACAAATTATTTTAATATCATTGATATTCTACATTTCACGCAACACTGAATATAGCTTCTGTTATACTACAACACCAGTTATTAATTTTTTAACACAATACAAATTAAGTATTCTGATACACAGATCAAATAGATTATCCTGATAAAAACAAAAATTATTTTTTCTTTTCTTGTACAATGTTGAGTTCCTTATATAACAATTGTGACACACAAGACCTAGTTTTACAAAACTACAATGTATAATTAATATTATTAATAAAACATAATTATAGTTGTCCCGTAGCCATTGTAATGGTGGTTATGGATAAGATTTATTAAATTATTATTATATGGTTTTATAATTTTTATAATTACGATAATTTACTTACTAGTTAAATAGAAATGAAAATAAAGCCCTTTTGAAAATATAGGAAATTGTTTACTAGAAAACAATAATTATCTAATCAAAATTGTTTTACCCCAATAAAATAATTAAAAAAATTATAATTATTTTAATGAAATATATATAAATTATAATCATTAAAATATTTATTTTTTATCCTATATTTTGTCTAGACCAGAGATGAGAATAAATACAAATTTAGGAATGAAAATATGTATTATTATAAATAGTTATTTTACCACCTTTTAATAGTGCACCTATTTTTAATATAATATTCAACAAATTAGAATTTTAATTTAAATAATAATAATTTTTATGAAATATTAATATATAAATTTAGTTTCTGTGAGTTTTTTTGCATTTTTTAGATGTTTTATTTTTCGATGAATTGTGAAAAAACAGTGAATTTTAATTGAAAACAATTGTTTCATATGATTTATATATAAAGATAAATTATATTTTAATTTGTTTTTAAATTATTATTAGTTCAATAATAAATAAATGAATCAAATTTTATTCATTTTAATAAATTTAAAATTGAAATTAATTGTAAAAAATTTCAAATTATTAAATTTTTTTCTTTAAGAACTAATTTTTCCCATCTCATATGGGGTATTAATTTTAAATTAATCTCAACCACTTATGTGATAAAAATATGACAAATGGATTAGTTATTTTTAATTATGCAAAAATATATTTAATAATATGTTTAAAGTAGTTTTTTACCTAAAATATTATTTACATTAATTAAAATTAATTAAAGTGATTAAGGTAAAAATAAGATTACTTAGTTGTAAATACAAAAAATAGGGTGCTTAAATGTCCTAATACATGTCCGAAATCTATTTTATTTTTATATTTTGACCATATACAACCCTTTTAATTAAAATATGTTATTATTTTATGTACATGATTTAAGGAATAGCTCTAAAAAAGTGATTATCTCTTTATATTTACAATAATTCCACTCCACCCTAAATATAATATGGCACTCACCCCCACCCAAATTCTTCCCACCCATCATGAAAATTGTATCATCAATACCATTTCCAAAAAATCTCAAAAATTATTTTACATAATCCTAGAATCCTACACTTGGACATAAATTTAACATCCCAAGTAAGTAATTAATAATAGATAATTTTATCTATGTCTGTTTATTAATTAGATAGTTTTTTAGAGGCTTAAAATGAGAATAAATCCAATCTTAAGCATTGAATACACTAATATTTTTAAAAGATTGTTTTACTCATGATGATGTAAAACCATTTTTAAATTAAACTTTTGTCAATTTTATAATCTATATTTGTCAAAATAAATATATTCCTTATGATTGGGACATTTAAGTTTACAGTGGATAATTTTTTGGTATTTTTCTGACAATGTTCATTTTTTAATGAATAGTGAAAAAATACTGCATTTTACATCAAAACTGCTTGTTCATCTAATTTAATTATATGGTTACATTATCTTTTTAATTGGTATTAATGTTTAATTAGAATATGTTTTTACCATTACATCCAATGGTGGTCATTAGTATTAATTTCACTTTGTAATTGGGCATAAACAAGTGCCAATCTTTTCATAGATATTGTTTCTAAAAAACCCGCTATTTGTGTTGACAACGGGAATTATTTTTAAATTAATTCTTTCAATTTTTGTTTCTGAAATTTGGTAAAATGAATTAAATATTTTTAATTAGGTGGTCTAAATTATGATATCAATACTCTTTTGTTTTTGAACATTATGAAAAGTAACGACAGTAATTATCTTTAATTATCTTGATTAATTAGTAATCGAGTAGTTATGGATAACAACATAATATCATAATAATAACAAATGACCCCAACATGTGTTCTAATTCTACTGGTTGTGTCATGACCGACCATGGTATGCCTTGTTCCAAACTTGGGTACCCCATGGAATTACTTTTGTGTGATAATGACTTTTTATATTTTTATTTTTTAAGAATGTTAAATATAACAAAGAATGTATCATCTGAGTAAAACTGTTTTAATTTTGTATACATAAATTATATATTGGACATTAAATATATATTGGAAACCTAATAATATTTCCTACATCATAGTAATTTTTTTTATAATTTTTAGACATTAAATTCATTAAATTATTTATGACATCATGATGATGCAGTGATTACCTCATTAATGAACGATTTAAATAAAATGAAAAGATAATGTAAAATATGAGACATATAGTTTTCAAAGACCTATTGGATGATTATATTTCGAACCCTTATCACCTTATCCTAGAAATACGTCAATGTGGGGCCTTTAAAATCCCAAACTCTTTTGAAAATAAAGTAACATTTTATACCTTTGCAAGAGTGCCCCTCCTCTCCTCTTATAAAAGGCCCCCACTTATACCTCATTTCCCACACTTCTCAAGCCATTGGCTCGGCCAATCTCTGCTAATTTTATCTCTCCACATCCCTATATTTATACTAGAAGCCTCACCTTAGGCAAAAATCTCTTCCAAAAACCCTTTTGGTTCAAACCAAGAGGAGTTACCTGATTTAAAGGTAATGTATTCACTTGTGTTCTTCTGTTTTATTTTGCTTCTCCAACCCCCGAAATTATTTTTATCCATTTCATTTGTAACAACAAAAATATTTTCAATATACTAGGATTTTTTGTAATAATTATTCTAGCTACACTTACACACACCTACATCTAAGGGTTAAAGAACATACTCTTTCCATGGATGGCGAATTTCTACCTCACAAAACGATAAATGTTCAATATTATTATAACACATTCAAAGGTGTCCATTAAGATGTCACTATATTTATATATGGTATATAATATGTTTATGTTTTCTTTATTCTTATGTAATTTTCATTTATGGCAATCCTTTATGGCTTCCATTATGGGTAAACGCAATATCTTCATTTTAGGAAGTGCAGACTACCACCCCATCAAAGTGATTTGATTCGTTAATTCCATATGTGGGATGTATAAAGGATGGAATTAATGATTTATATATGAAATTATACTGGAATTATAATATACCTTTATATCATTATGATTCCATTCCATTAGATATGAAATATAAATGAATGTAGCGTTCATGCGTATGTACGGCTTACCGTCTCCATGAACGGTGCATTTCATTTCTTTCCTCTAAATGTTATTTCATATTGTAAATGAATGTATATAATGTATATATATGAAATATGTGATATATAAATCATGAATATAATTTTATATATAATGGATATTTACCACATGAACAAATTGTAATTATAAAGAGTTTATTTTTGACTCAAGTACCAATGATCGACAAAACGACCATTATTTACTTAAATAATTACATAGTGTTAATAACATGGTAATAAGTGATATAAAATGAATAATGAACTTGAAAAAGGTTCATAAGAAAGTAAAAATTAACTCAAGTTTATTATTCAGGATGTTAATGAATGATCGTGTCAAGTCGGACCCGAGGTAAGGGACTTCGTCTCAATCTCCTTTCGTTGATGCATATTATGTTTTATAAAAAACTTTATTTTATACGGTGTATAAGCCCCTTTTACTTTTATGTTTATTCAAAAGAAATATTTTTTATATGAAGCGTTTTCTAAATGAAAAAAGGGAATTTTTTGGCGTATGTATGCGGTGACAATGACTTCTCCACCGCCGTGACCATTACTCGAGCATCGACTTAATCTAAAAGCCATAACTTTTTAAAAAAATGAAAAATAAATACCATGTTTTACTTTTCATTTATTTTGGTATTGAAAATGGTTTTCATAATGGTTTTATATCAATGTATTGTGTTGATTTCTTTTGATTGAAAAGTGGAAATATAATGATTCCTTTATGCATGTTTTATGTGATACGATTATGTTATGGTTCTTGGGAATTGTTATGATGGAAGGTGGTTCTGTGATTAACTAATGGAGGGTGAGCCTGATATAGCTCTCCAATGCATTGCGTAATGTGTAGGTGTTAAATTTAAAGGTTTCTCTGAAGAGATATTGGGAATATACTATAATGGGTATTCCAAACGTAACCATAAGGGTTACTCCCTACGTAAGAATTTTTTTAATGCCTTAAGTTACCTTTATGTCTTATGATTTCTATGATTTATTCATGATTTGATGAGGTATGTTAAAATACATATGTTTTATGAGTAAAGTATGATTCCATACATGGACTAATGTTTTCATTTCATACTTTTATATCCCTTACTATGATTTTTATTCTCATCCCATGTTTTTGAAATGTTGTTCACAGGTCAAGGGAAAGGTATATAATGTGATGATAGGGTCAAGCAAGTGTCATGAAATAATCCATGTTTTATTTTAAATATGTTTCCATTGATGGGAAAACTGAGTACTATCTTTTAGGTAACAACTTTTTTTAAATGTGGAATGTAATGCATGATTTATGATCTAATTCTCTAAAACTCTAAACCTGAAAAGATCCTCAATGTGTAATCTTGTAATAAATCAAGATTAAGTAATGTTTAAGGCTGGGGCCTTATAGTTGGTATCAAAGGTAGGTTTAGATAACTTTAGGAGTTAGAATTCTATTAAATTATTATCCAAAAATATTTTTTCATGGTCAAATGGAAATGATATAGCATTTGAAGATTACCATGTTGCTTCATCTAAGACCTATTTGTTTATAATGGTTTTCCATAGAGGAAACAAGGATGTAGTGCTAGGAAGGCTTGTAGAAGGAAATGAACATTCGAATCAGCATCTTGAGATGGTCGGAATTGGAACTGAACAATTTTTTGTAGTAATGGTGTAGTTGACTCAAGCGATAAATGGTGGTGGTATCCATGCACGAGATCAGCGAAATCAACCATAGAGGAACATGTCAGTGGTGGAACATTTCATGAGGTATCATCCCCCATCATTCAGAGGATCATCTGACCCTATTCTAGAGGAAGGGTGGATTAAAGAACTGGATAATATTTTCGATGTCATTGGGTGTTCAGAAAATTAAAAGGTTAGTCTTGTAATTTACCATTTGGAGGGTGAAGTAGATCAGTGGTGGTCGATGGTTAAAAATATCAATGATGCTGATGAGATTGATGCTCTTGACTGGGATGAATTCAAAGGTATGTTTCTTCAGAAGTATTTTCCTAAGGCTATTCGACATAGGATGGGAAAAAATTTCTGTAATTGAGGTAAGAGGAAGACTCAGTGGCTGCCTATGAAGAAAGGTTCACTCGATTGGCAAGGTATGCTCCAAATTTAACCGAGTCCTTGATAGTAAAATCAATCATTTTTACCCAGGTATAAAGCCTTTTATATCGAAGGTATTTAGATTCTTACGAGTTCAAGAGTTATGAAAATCTTATTCGATGTGCTGAGATGGTGGAAATGGAGTTTTCCAATGATCAAGTGTTCTATAAAAACGAGCAGAAGAAGAGACTGAGGTGGCATGAGAACGGAAATAATTCTTCAAAAAGGTATGAAGATAAGAAAACTAATTTTCCAGTTTGAGATATATGTGGTAAAAGGCATGATGGGGAATGTCTTCTGAATTATGGAAAGTGCTACTGATGTGGTAATATGGGACATAAGGAACATGATTGCATGGAGAATGATCGGGGTGATGGTAAGACAAAATTTAATTTATAGTTAGTGAAATTTTTTAAGTGCAATGAGATGGGTCACTATGAAAATGAGTATCCGGAAAAGTGCTCGAGTGATGGGAAGAAGTTAGAATAAAAGAAGAAAGTGGTGGTGAAATCCTTTGAAACTAGTTTAGTAGATGTCGGGCCATAAAATGAAGTTGTATGAGGTACATTGTTTGTTTTTTCAGATTATGCAAGTGTGTTGTTTGATTCGGGGTTTACACATTCATTCATCTCTGAAAACTTTTCTAGTAAAATGGGAATACCATCTCATGAAATGACTCCTGAACATGTGGTAAAAACACCTGGGGGAAATGTTGAGGCAAAAAGAATTTATAAGAATCTTCCTATCCTTATTTGTGGAAAGAACATACTTGCAAACCTTATTATTTTACCTCTAGTAGATTTTGATGTTATCTTGGGTATGGATTGGCTCTATATTTACCATGCTATAATTGACTATAGTGCTAAAGATGTTTCTTTTTTAAAATACTTTTAGTTTGTGTACAAGAATGAACCCTTACTATTGATAACATATCAAGAGGCCGAGAAACATGTGAAAGATGGAATTGAATGTTACCTTGCACATATCGTTGAAAATAAGGGAACTGTTCAGATTAATGATTTGGCCGTGGTAAATGAGCATCCTGATGTTTTTCCTGGTGATTTTCCTAAAATAATACCAGATTGAGATGTTGAATTTACTGTTGACATAGTTCCTGGTTCTAAGACAATTTCAAAAAACCCTTATCAAATGGCATAAATTGAACTTTTAGATTTGAAGGAGAAATTACAAGATTTAGTAGAGAAAGGTTTCATTCAACCTAGCACATCACCATGGGGTGCTCCTATATTATTTGTTAAAAATAATGATGGTTCAATGCGACTTTTCATTGATTATAGAGCCTTGAATAACATCACTTTTAAGAACTAATATCCTTTGGCTCATATCGATGATTTGTTTGATCAGCTCCAGGGAGCTCAGTTTTTTTTAAAGATTGACCTGAGATCACGGTACCTTTAGTTGAAGGTAAAGGAAGCAGATATTCCGAAGAACATGTTTCGTAAAAGATATGGCCATTATAAATTTTTAGTAATGCCTTTGGGATAACCAATGAACCTGCTGTATTCATAGACCGTATGAATAGAATTTTCCATGAGTTCTTGGATAAGTTTTTGCATGTTTCAATTGATGATATTTTGGTGTTTTCTAAAATTAAATATGAGAATGAAAGACATTTAAGGGTTATTTTGCAAACCTTGAAGAAAATAAATTGAACGGGAAATTAAGCATGTGTGAGTTTTGGTTGCAACAAATTTCTTTCCTTTGTAGCATTATTTCTAAAGATGGGAAAACTGTTGATCCTTCATAAACAAAGGTTGTTGAAGAATGGCCAAGACCCACAAATGTAACTGAGATTCGTAGATTCCATGGTTTGGAAGGCTATTACCGAAGGATTTTTATAAATTTTTCATGGTTATCTACTCCAATGACTAAGCTAACTCGGAAGGGTGTTATGTTTTTTGTGAAAAAAGAATGCGATGATTGTTTTCAGGAATTGAAAAGAATATTGGTGAATGCTCTAGTTTTCACACTACCTTCCATGAATGGTGAGTATGTTATATAAAGTGATGCTTCATTGAAAGGACTTAGTTGCGTCCTAATGCAGAATGATCATGTATTTACTTTTGCTTCATGACAGTTGAAAACTCATGAGGTAAATTACCCTACACATGATTTGGAATTCGCTGCTATTGTTTTCACTTTAAAAATTTGGTTGTATAATTTTAATGGATTAATGTCTGAAATATATACTGATCCTAAATGTTTATGGTATATATTCACTCAGAAATAATTTTACATGAGATAGAGGAGATGGATAGAATTAATCATGGATTATGATTGTACAATTCATTACCTTCTGGGAAAAGGAAATAATGTGGATGATGCTTTGAGTCAAAAAAGTAATGCTTCATTAACAATGTTGTGTTTGGAACGTGATCCTTTGGTTATGTATTTGATGAACTTTGTCATAAATGTTGTTGGTGCAGGATGTTCTTATGTTTTGTTTCAGGTATCAGTGAAATCTTCTCTATCAGATAGAATTAAGCAAGCACAGAAGCAAGACAATGAGATGCAGAAAAAGGTAGAGTTGGTTCAGAAGAGTAAGTTGTCTAAATTCAACATTGATGATGATTGTGTTTTGAGATTTGGGAAGAGATTGTGTGTGTCGTGTGATTCACAGTTGAATAGGGAGTTGTTATGTGAAGCTCATAGTTCTCTGTTTTCAGTTCTTCTAGGTAGTACTAATATGTATAGAGATCATCAGGAGTATTACTTGTGGGATGGAATGAAAAGAGACAGTGCTGATTTTACTGTGAAGTGTTTGACTTGTCAACAGGTTAAAGCAGAGTGGTAGTTACCGAATGGGATAAATCATCCTTTACCAGTGACAGAGTGGAAATGGGTTATTATATGCATGGAATTTGTTGTGGGATTGCCGAAGACACCTCTAGGTAATATGTAATCTGGGTTATAGTTGATCTCTTGAATAAATATAATCATTTAATTTCTATAATATATACTTTTTCCCTAGATCAACTTTCCCATTTGTATCATAAAAAGATATTTAGGTTACATGGAGTTCCTCTCTCCATTGTATCTAACAGTGATCCTAGGTTTACTTCTAACTTTTGTAAAGGCCATCAGAAGTCATTGGGTATTGAATTAAATTTTCGTACAACTTTTCATCCTCAATCAGATGGGTAGTCAGAAAGAACAATTCAGACTTTGGCTGATATGTTGCATTCTTGTTCGATTGATTATCATGGAAGTTTGCACAAACATCTTTTTTGGTTGAGTTTTCTTATAATAACAGTTTTCATTCCAGCATACAGATAGAACCATTTGAGGCATTATATGGTAAGCAGTGTCAAACTCCAGCTTTTTGGGATGATGTAGGTGAAAGGAAGTTGATGGGACCATAATTGTTAGAAGAGTTGGCAGAATAATATCAGATGATAGAGAAACACATAAGAACAGCTCAGAGTAGGCAGAAGAGTTTTGCAGACAATTGGAGGAAGGATCTCTCTTTTGAGGTAGGTGATCATGTTTTTCTCAAAGTTTCACCATGGAAAAGTGTGATTTGATTTGGTAAGAAAGGAAATCTGAGTCCAAGGTTAATTGGATCATATGAAATTCTGGATAGATTTGGATCAGTTTCTTAAAGAGTGTCTTTACCATTGAGTTTATCATAGGTACACAATGTTTTTCATGTCTCAATGGTAAGTAAGTACATGCCAGATCCATCTCATGTTTTGAGTCCAGATGTAGTTCAGCTGGAAGAGAATCTATATTATAAGGAACAACCAGTCCAGATTCTTAACCACAGGGTGTAAGTGTTGTGGAATAAGGTGATTCATCAAGTATAGGTTTCGAGGATAAACCACATGAGTGAATAGGCAACATGTGAATCTGAAAATATAATGAGGGATAAATACCCCCACTTATTCGTTAAGTAAATAAATTGTGGGGATGCAATTTTTTAAATGGGGGAAGGATGTATCATCCCAAGTAAGTAATGAATAATAGATATTTTATCTATAACGATTTATGAATTAGATAGTTTTTTATTGGCTTAAAATTTGAATAAATCCAATCTTAAGCATGAAATAAACAAAAAAATTTTAAAGATTGTTTTACTGCCTTTTGATGGAAAACCATTTTAAATCAAAATTTTGACAATTTTATATGCTCTATATTCCAATATAAACATATTCTTTATTATTAGGACATTCAAATTTTCATAGGATAATTTTTTGGTATTTTTCTGACAATGTTCATTTTTTTAATGAATAGTGAAAAAATACTGCATTTTAAATCAAAACTGCTTCTTCATCTAATTTAATTATATTTATCGATTATCTTTTTAATTAGTTTTAAAGTGTAATTATAATATTTTTTTACCATTTAATCCGATGGTGGTCATTAGGATTAATTTCACTTTGGAATTGGGCATAAACAAATGCAAAACTTTTCATAGATATTGTTTCTAAAAAACCCGCTATTTGTTTTGACAACGGGAATTATTTTTAAATTAATTATTGAAATTTCTGTTTTTTAACTTTGTAAAATGGATTATATATTTTGAATTAGGAGGTCCAAATTATTATATCAATACTCTTTTGTTTTTGAACATTATGAAAAGTAACGACGGTAATTATCATTAATTATCATGATTAATTAGTAATCGGGTAGTTAAGGATAATAAAATAATATCATAATAATAACAAATGTCCACAACATGTGTCCTAAATCTACTGGTTTTATCATGGCCGACCATGGGATGCCTTGTGCAAAACTTGTGGACCCCATGGAATCACGTTGGTGTGAGAATGAATTTTATCTTTTTGTGATTAATGAAAGTTAATTATAACAAATAATGTATCACCTGAGTAAAAAAAATTTATTTTGTCTACAGAAATGATATATTGAACTATTAATCATATTTGGAAAGATAAAAATATTTCCTACATCATTGTATTTTTTTTATATTTTTAGACATTATATAAATTAAATTATTTATGACATCATGATGATGCAGCTATTACCTCATTAATGAATGATTTAGATAAAATGAAAAGATAATGCAAAAACTAAGACATAAACTTGTCAAATACTTATTTTATGAGTATATTTATAACCCTTATCACTGTATCCTATAAATATATCAATGTGGGTCCTTTAAAATCCGAAAATCATTTGAAAATAAAGTAACATTTTATACCTTTCTAAAAGTGCCCCTCCTCCCCTCTTATAAAAGGCCCCCACCGCTACCTCCATACCCATACTTCTCAAGCCATTGTATTGGGAAATCTCTACTCCTTTTATCTCTCCACATCCCTCTCTTCATCCTAGAAGCCTTACTTTAGGCAGAAAGCTTTTCAAGAAACCCTTTCGGTTCAAACTAGGAGGAGTTACCCGATTTAATGGTAATGTCTTTAATTGTGTTCTTGTGTTTTATTTTGCTTCTCCAACCCCCTAAATTATTTATATTCATTTATTATGTAAAAAAACCATTATTTTCAATATAATAGGATATTTTTATATGAATTATTCAAGCTACACATACACACACCATCATTTAATGGTTAAAGAACCAACCGTTTCTGTGGATGGCGAATTTCTGCCTCATGAAACGATGATTGTTAAATATTATTATAACACCTTAAAAGGTGTCCATTAAGATGTCACTATATTTATATATGATATATAATTTGTTTATTTTTTCCTTAATCTTGTTTATTTTTCATTTATGAGATATCTTTATGGATTCCATTATGGGTAAACATGATATCTTCATTTTAGGAAATGCGGATTACTGCCCCCTCAAAGTGATTTGATTCATTAATGCCATATGTGGGACATATAAAGGATGTAATTAATGATATTAAATATGATATTGTACTAGAATTATAATATACCTCTATATCATTATTATTCCATTCCATAAAATTGGAAATAGAAATGAAAGTAGTGTCCGTGCGTACGTACGACTTACCGTCTCCATGAACAGTGCATTTCATTTCTTAACTCTAAATGTTATGTAATATATTAAATGCTTGTATATACAGGATATATATGAAATATATGATATCTAATTTAGGAATATAATTCTGTATATAAATGGATATCTCACCACATGAACAACTTGTAATTATAAGGTGTTTATTTTTGACTCAAATACCAATGATCGACAAATCGACCATTATTAACTTAAATAATTACATAGTTTTCATAACATGGTAATAAGTGATATAAAAGGAATAATGAAATTGAAAATGGTTCTTATGAAATTAGAAATTAACTCATGTTTATTATTCAGGACATTAAATAATGACCGAGACAAGTCGGACCCAAGGTAAGGGACTTCGTCTCAATCATATTTTATTGAGGCATATTATGTTTTATACACTACTTTATTTTATACTGTGTATAAACCCCTTTTACATTTACATTTATTCAAAAAGAATATTTTTTATACGAATCATTTACTAAACGAAAAAAGGGAATGTTTTTTTGTCATACGTAAGCGGTGACAATGACCTCTCTGTCGCCGTGACCATTATTTGAGCTTCGGCATCCTCTACAAGCCATAACTTTTTAGAAAAATGAAAAATAAATACCATGTAAGAATTTTCTTTTATTTTTGTATTGAAAATGGTTTTCATAATGTTTTTATATCAATTTTTTGTATTGATATCATGTAATTGAAAAGTGGAAATGTTATGTTTCCTTAATGCATGTTTTATATGATACGATTATGTTATGGTTCTTGGGTATTGTTATGAAGACGAGTGGTTCCATGATAAACTAAGGGCTGGTGTGCCCGATATAGCTCTCCAATGCATTGGGTAATGTGAAGGGGTTAAACATTAAGGTTTCTCCAAAGAGATTTAGGGAATATACTATGATGGGTATTCCAAACGTAACCATGAGGGTTACTCCCTATGTAAGAATGTTATGAATGCCTCAGGTTACTTTTACATCTTATTATTTCTATGATTTATTCATGATTTGATGAGGTATGTTAAAATGCTTATGTTTTATGTGTAAAGTATGATTTCATACATGGACTTATGTTTTCATTTCGTGCTTTTATACGCTTTACTGAGATTTTTATTCTCATCCCATGTTTTTGAAATTTTTTTCAAAGGTCAATGGAATGGTACATGATGTGATGAGATGGTTAATGAAGTGTCATGAAATAATCCTTGTTTTATTTTAAATATGTTTCCTTTGATGGAAAAAATGAGTACTATCTTTTATGTTACCACATTTTTTAAATGTAGAATGTAATGCATGATTTATGATCTAATTCTCTGAAACTCTAAACCTAAAAAGATCTTCAGTGTGTAATCTAGTAATAAATCAAGATTAAGAAATGTTTAAGGCTGGGGCCCTATAATAAATATATCCAAGGAATCCCTTTGGTTAAAACCAAAAGGAGTTACCCAAAGCAGAGGTAACATCCTTCAACATGCACTTTCTTATGTCTTCATCAACCCACTCAATTGTTTATATTCCATGATTATTTAATAAATTAAGTATCATCAATATATCAAGATGTATTTATGATATGGTTATGACTTATACTCAAAAGAAAATACATAAAATCGGTTACACAATCATTGCTAGTGTGTAGTGTGGTTAACCGCCTGGTGAATAAATGTCTTTCATTCATAAATTGAAGCCATTAAAGGTTGTGAATAATGATGTAAAAAATTAATAATATATATATAATTTATAACTTATTTATTTATTAATGATTAATTATTATATAACACATACCTTAATTCATTCCATTTTTTGAGAATACGATAACTTCGGTAGTGGACTTGTGGACTATCACCAACTCAATGTGATGTGATTCGTTCAAACTTCACATGGAATATCTTAAATTTGGGTTTATTAAACATATATTATATGTATAAATTAATAATAATTAATTATTTATAATATATATTTACATTAATTTTCATTAATTTATTTCTTTCCATACACCATGAAAATAGAAACAACATCCATGCAAACATACGACCTACCATCTCTATGAAAGATATCTTTCATTTACTATTTATAAATTTTATATAATGTTATAAACACAATTATACATAATTTATATGATATTTATATAAGATTTAAAATTATTTAAATATTTAAATAATTATCTATCAATGTTTATTAGGAATTAAAATTCAAAACATATACGAAAAACAAATCAGTTATTACACAAAATGTACCTTTTACATGAAATTGTACATAAACAGCTGATATAAAGTTATGATAAAATAATATATCGATGTTTATATAATTATATTCTTCATTGAATTATTTATGTAAACTTATATTTATTATCCATGTGGTTTGAACTAGTACGAAAAATGTCAAGACATAAGGTAATGGTTTTCTAGTCTCATTTTCAATTCTATGAGACTTATGCCATATTCACCACTCATTTACATTTCATTGTGTATATACACACCATGAATGAATTATATGGTTATAATAATAATAATAATGGGTATTTATTTATATTTTCTGTTATTTAAATTTCATGAGATTTTATGTATGAAATTTATCAAATTTGTAAGGTACCTTTGTTTCAATTTTCATTCTTTGAGACACAAGTTATGTTATGCCCCTTTATTATTGTATATGGTGTATATATTTCTATATAACACATTTTATCATTAATATCCTTATTTTCATGATATTTTATGCTTCATTTTATGTTATTTCCTAACTTTCATTTGGATTAAATGTTTCCATTGTGGTGATATTTTATTGCTACAATCTCATTGTTTATCTGGATTGTTTACGACTACGATTCAATTATTGAAATTTGGTGATCCATATATCAACACCTCTCATGAATGTTCTTATAATATAGTTATTCATGATATATTCATGCAATTTTACCATTTTTTTTAGTATTTTGTAGTTAATATAATTATAAAAATATCTTTTAGATGATCCATATTTTTTTATCTATTCGATTTGAATAATTTTTCCCTTAAACAAATTTTGTTTAAAAATATTTCCAAATTTTTTGAAACATTATCCATTCATTTTTTAAAAGGATTTTTACCCATGTTAGAAAAAATTTAAAAATGGATTTAAAACGAATGTTCTTATAATTTTCAGATCAATGAAATTTTCTATATATTTTATAGTGTAAGAGGAATGATTGTAAAATAAGGATTTACTCACCATCATGATGATCATTTCATGTATTATTCCTTATCATGTTTACAAGGTTATTTTTAATAAAAAAAATTTTATAAAATATTTTGGGAATTCATTTTTTTCAATTTTTTTCAATGAAAAATGATTTTTAAATGTTTCCAATATTTCTTTATATGTTTTCAATTTGTTTTGGATGGAAAATAATTTCAATATGTTTTCATGAATTACTTATATGTTTCCAAATTAATTTCAAGGAAAAAATATTTAAAAATGTTTTCAGGAAGCATTTATATTCATTTAGTGTTATTTTCATATAAAAATTATTTTAAAATGTTTTATGTCAGAAAAAGGTTTTCTAAAGAGAAAAGTGTATTTTCCTCGAGAAATATTTTAAATTATTTTTCATGATTACATATTATTTTTTTATAGTGGTTTTCAAATAAATTAAATTAAAAAATCATTTAGGTTATAAAAAAATGATTTTTATTGGATGGTTATATTCCTTAATAAATGCAACATAGGATCTTTGAAAACTCATCCCTATATAAGATGAAAACCATGGATATATTTTTTTCTCTAATGGGGATATGATCTTAGGAAACTATTATTATTTATTTATTAAATTTATAATGATGAAACATAAATAATGTTTATGAACCTGTTTCTCATCCCAGTGATATACCCTGATAAAACACTTCTAAAACGAACTTCCTCTTTTTTGGTAATTCTATGATGAAATGATTATAAAACCTATTCTATTTAAATTTGTTATGATAGGATGAAAATATTATGATACCCATTTCATTAAATGGTTTATGATATCATTTTTAGGAAACATATATCTTTTAATAGGTCATGATATATTTAATGTTTTATTATTTTTTGTCATATATGTAATGGCTTGGACATCTCCGGTCCATTACATTGTGAAAATGTGGTGTTTGAGGTGTTGCAGGAGGTCTAGGTGACTTATACAAAACATATTACGAAATTTCCAATTCTGTGAATACTTCCATCAGTGAATAGTTCTATCAGTAACCTCTAATGCTAACCTCTCTTTCCTTTTCCAATTATTATGTTACATGAATAGTTCCCTTGGTGAACAGTTCTATCGATAACCTCTATTTCCATTACCAAATATCCAATTATGTGAACAGTTCCCACAGTGAACCGTTTTATCGGTAACCTATAACGATAACTTCTATTTCCTTTACCAAAATTCAAATTCTGTGAATAGTTCCATTAGTGAATAGTTATATCAGTAACCTGTAACGGTAACCCCTATTTCCTTTCACAAATTTCCAATTCTATCAATAGTTCCATCATTGAATAGTTATATTGGTAACCTCTAATGGTAACCTCTAATTCCTTTTCAAAATATTGAGGTCTGTGAAAAGTTCCATCGGTGAATAGTTCAATCAGTAACCTCTAATGGTAACCACTATTTTAATTAACAAATTTCTAATTTTTTGAGTAGTTCCATCAGTGAACAATTCTATGGGTAACCTCTTTTTCCATTACCATATTTCAAATTATGTGAGCATTTCCATCCATGAATAGGTAACCTCAATTTGTAACCTCTCATTCCTTTTCCAAATTTCCAATTCTATGAATTGTTCCGTCACTGAAAAGTTCTGTCAGTTAACTCTAACGACAACCTCTATTTCCTTTACCAATTTTTACAATTATATGAAAAGTTCTATCAGTGAACAATTCTATCGGTAACCTCTAACAGTAGGTGTACAGTGTTTCCATAATGGTGAGGTCTATCGGTAACCTCTAATGGTAGGTGTACAGTGTTTCCAGAGCGGTGAGGTATATCGGTATCCTCTAATGGTAGGTGTACAGTGTTTCTAGAATAGTGAGATCGGTAGGTAACCTCTAACAGTGGGTGTACAATGTTTCCAGATTGGTGCGGTATATCGGTAACCTCTATCCGTAACCTCTAACAGTCGGTGTATCATGTTTCCAGAATGGTGAGGTCTATCGGTAACCTCTAACGGTTGGTGTACACTGTTTCTAGAGTGGTGAGGTATATCAGTAACCTATAATGGTTGGTGTAAAAAATTTCCAGAACGATGAGGTCTATCTATATCCTCTATCCGTAACCTCTAATGGTGACCATCAAATATTGAGGTTCATGAACAATTTCTACCGATGAGGGTCATGAAAAGTGTCTAACGGTGAGGTTCTTGAATAGTGTCTAATAGTGAGGTTCATGAACAGTGTCTAATAGTGAGGATCTGGAACAGTTTCAAATGGTGAGGTTCATAAACAGTGTTTTTCCATTGCCAAATTTTGAGTATGTGAATAGTGTTTCCAGCTTTCTATAGTTTTGACCCTTTGACATTTCCTTTGACGTAATATACATTTAATGGCTTATTTTAAGGACTCTAAGGCCGATTCAAAGGCCATAACTCCTAAAGTAATTATTCCTATGGTTCGAGAAGTTTAAACTTGTTCAAACTGTGCGGCTTAATGTGATATGCATTTAATGATAAATCAAGAGTATCTTAAACTGTTGGTCCATTAAATCTACTAAAGGGATGAGAAATCTTCCTCCCTAAATCTTCTTCTTTCTTCTCAGCTATGAGATTTTAAAACCTTTCATTCTATTCCATAAATGTTTTATAATCAAACATTCCTCCTCAGATTTGTTCTGCTATATTTTGAGGCAACGAAGATGAATCGATCAATAATTGATATATGTTGTCGCGAGAGGTGGACCGTTACCCATTATGTGGATATAGAATGTAAAATACTATTTTAGGTAGGGTATTCATTGCTTCTCTCTTATTTTATGTGAAACTGTATCGTTAGTAGTTTTTTTCCCATTGGATGACAATGGAATTGACATTATAAATATCTGAAAAGGATAAATAAATTGATATCGATCTTATGTTATTGCATCTTGTTTTGCTAGAGCGTGTGATATCTAATATTGCTTTGACTAGCTATTCGTTCTTGATGGAAATCACTGAAGAACATAAACAATGATTAGTTGAAAATTGTTTGGATAAAGTTAAAGTGGAATGTAAATGAATCTGGTTCTTGTTGTAATTTTATGTTCATCAAATTGGCACAATAATAATGTTGGGTTCTAAGTTACCCTCTTGATTATTAATGGTCAATATCCCAATTGATGTGATGTTTTTATTTCTACTTCTTATGCTGTGATGTGATCTTGGATGGTTTTTGTGATATGCGGGGGCATGAAGGATTTCGATTGTGGAAGCAGATGACGCCTAGAGTGGCGAGATGCATCAGTTAATGCATGTGGGTGTCAGGGAGGACACTAGTGATGATGGAATGGGATAGATGTGATTGTATGATACATATTGATTTTTATTGGTTGTTTATCTGATTTAAACATACCCATTGCTCAAGGTAGTAGGTCTTACTTACCCTTTATCCGAAAGAGGTGACGATGTTCGGAGTGTACCACATGCTTTACTTCTTTATCTTATCATGGGAGGATGGGTGTATGCTCTTGCTATTAGAAGCAATGACTCGACAGGTAGTACATCTACTCATCGTGTTAATCCCCCTTGTGTTTAGTAGAAATGAATGTTATTCTAGAATTTTTGCGAATGTGGGAAAGTAATTCTGTAATAAATAATTGAATAAATGGTGTTAACTCATGGGGTTAGAGTTTGCTGGAACATAATGATGAGGTAGTAATTTTGAAGGAAAGGTGGACTTGGGTGTGATGAAATGAAATTTAATGTGGAATTGTTCATGGTTAATTCATGTTTAAAGATGTAAATAATGTAAAGTGGAACTGATATTAATGGAATGAATTAATTTAATAACGCTCTTTAAATGGTTGTGTGCTTATATGATATATAGTGATAGAAGTAGTAGCCCGGAGTCTGAGAGACGTTTGCTACGGTTGTTTCTAAGACTAGGTTATGCCCTCAGTGTGGTTGTGAGATATAGTATATCCTTTACTTTTTGTGTTTCTATACACTACTCCACACTGTCAGTAAGGGAAACTGACACCCCATGTATTCTGATCCCTAGGGGTGTTTTCCCCTAACATTCTGGTCGGAGGATGAATTGCTGACTACCCCCTTTTGCCTCGCTCTCTTCACATGGTAGTTACCTATACTGGCAGGCACATTAGTTAGATTTCCCCGTATATATGTGATGAATGCTGTAATGTTTTATGGTTATTCACACACATATATTCTAGATATAGTTTTCTATGGACTACTATAGGTGTAATGTGTATAAGCTGTGATGGTTTGAGGATCCTTACTCAGTGTATGGGCTGTAATGGCTTGAGGTATAATACCTAATGTATGATACACGTTATGCAAGCTATGGTGGCTTTAACAACCTATGGTTTTATGAGAAATTTTTTTTATGTATTATGTTATACGAAACACCAAAGGAAGCTTTCACTATATGCAACACTGGCTTGGCTTGTGTTATATGCAAGTGAAGCCTTCCTCGATAGCTTACGTTGTATGCAATACCGAGTTTCACTAAACAATGAAATGTAATAAAAATATTATATAAAATAGCCATTATAAATTGTATTAACAACATTTTTAATTTTATATAACATTAAAATTAATCTTACATATGATATGAGAAAAAATTAAATTTTTCAGATAAAAGAATTAATTTTTTAAAAAAAATTCAGTTTTTCAGACTTTTAATGGCACACCCATTTTAAATCTAATTTTCAAAAAGTTTATCATCTTAATTTAACAAAATAAAATTCATATTTTGAATTAGGATATTAAAATTTACATTGGATAATTCTTTTATACTTTTATGATAACTTTCATATTTTGATGAATAGTAAAAATACTCTATTTTTTTTCAAAACAACTTTTTTCATCAAAATAATTAATATGGATAAATTATAAAATTTAATGGTTTTAAAGTATAAATATAATAAATTTTTACCATTAAATATAATTTATGTCATTAACATTAATTGTACATTTAATTCATTGGTATAAACATTTCAATCTTTTGCAATTTTTTATATTTTAAGACTCGTATTCTCAACAACATGAATAATTTAATAATTAATTTCGGCTACTTTTGAGGATTTAATTTCAAAAAATGGATTCCATATTTAAACTCAGTATGACTAAGTTATTTTAATAGGATACTTTTCATTTTTGGTCATTATGAATAGTAATTACGGTAAATTTTGTTTACCATAGTTTAAGGTAAATCAGGAAATTAATGGTAAAATTAATATTATAAAATTATTCTAAAACTTGAAAAAATTTTATTGGATGAATATAAGTAGATTTATATCACCTAAGAGTCCTAATATATTCATTTCATGGACATTTGACCATGAAAATGTTGTATTTATTATTAAAACCAAAGAATGTGACAACACGTGACTCTCTTATATCTTATAAGTGTAATAATTTTAATTTGGTGAAAACATCATAAAATAGCGTAAAAAAATAGTCTTCAAAAATACACTAAAAGTATATACATCATATGAATTTTTTTAGTATTTTTATGGATTATATAATTATCACTAATGATGACACAATAGTGATGTCGAAATTATTTTATTGATGGAAATATCAAATAAATGGTTTTCAAAATATAAAAATTAATATTATATGAACTATTTAAGGTGTCCCTCTATTTTTATGGTCAAATATTACATGTTATGAATTTATGAAATATATTTTTTGAATATATCCCCAATGTGGATTTTCTTTAAATTCAAATAAATGAATAGTGTGAAAATTGACACTATTGTTATTTTATAAAAATAAAAAAAATATTAAATAGTTTAAAATCACAAAAATAGTTAAAAAATTATAAATTTAAATCTATAAATTCTAAAATTTTATTAAATATCAAATTATGAAAAATTCACAACACATAAGAAATTATTTAAAACAATTTAAAATTTAGAATATTATTACCACAAATAAAATTAAATGGATTAAATAAGGATAAATCAAGTTGATAATGTTTAAAATAAATCCCCAACATGTCTAAATTTTATTAGATGATGATATTACAACATTATCATATCTCATCATCTAATATGGGTCATTTTTTATGTTTTTATGTGGGTTTTTGTTTTATTATTAATTAATATTTTAAGGGTTTCCAAAAGTGCTCCTCTCCTCTCTTATAAAAGGGAACCTCCTTCCTCTCCTATTCATAACATTTTTATCTTTAATTCTTGGCCAAACTCTATCCATTTCTCTTTTCCTCTTCCCTAGAAATAGAATAGAGGTCCTGATCTTCTTCAAAGACTATCTTCAGTGCCCTAAGAGGAGGTTTAGAAGAGGCGCGTCAAAGAAGAGGTAAAATGCTTTACCGAATCTTTCAAATTTATATATTCTTCTACCTCCACTTATTCATTATTTCCATTATAAATTAATAAAATCAGTATCACTAATATACTGACATGTTATGATAAATAAGAAACAACCCCATTTCACCTTCTATCCATCCTATGATAAATGAAATCTACAGGCATGCGTACGTACAGAATACCATCTCCATGCCATGGTTTAATCGATTTTTCCACCACCACATTACATGGAAGTGTATAATGGTTTAAAGAATAAAAATATTTGGTTATTATAACATTATAATAATTCTTAGATATTCTATCATCCACTCCAATACCATTCAATAATTATGGGAATGATATTGTTGCTCATGCGTACGTACGGCTTACCATCTCCACGGTGTGATGAGATTTGATCTACATGATCTTCATTAAACCATAATTATACAAACAAATTTAATGGACAAATATGATATATATTATACTAATAACATTCTGAAAATTTTATAAATATAACCTAAATAGAGTAATATGAACTTATATGACAAAACGTACGTATGAAAATAAAGCAGTTAATATCCAAACAATGACTAACAATGAAATGTTACTAACTAACGGATGAAAATATAATCATAAATATTATCATAAAAATAAATATTATTCTTTAATAGATATGTAACATTATTTAAATCATTATACAGGAGCTTAGGTTACACACGAAGAATATAAGACCTATGGTAAGGGATAATTATTCCAATCTCGTTATTATCTAAGATTGTTTATTCGTATGTATTTACTAGGATGATGTTTACCATCCATGTCCATGGTTTCTAATTTTTTTTTCATAAAATGTTTACTTTTCTTCCATGTATGTTTAAAAACATTTTTATCCTTTTTTTACTTCTACCACATGGATGGAATCTTTCTTTTTTTACCATATGAGGTACTTTTTGACTTTTCTGGCAAAAGTTTGAGAAGAATTTTTTTAACATATATGGCATGAACGAATTGGTATGGTTTCATAACGTTTACTTTTCATGAATCTTCCAGTACAAGATTTCATGATTATTTTCAAAAAAATACTTTTATTTTAAAATTTCATGGCATTTTGAGAAAACAAAATGATTTTTTCCTCAAGAATTCATTTCAAGTGATTATCAAAACTATTTTCCATATAAGATGAAATTATTTAGTATGTTTATGATTCAAGTATAATGTATCTATTATATAAATGGTTTGATTTTTATAATGATGAATCTAAATACTTTTTTAATATGGATTATGTTATGTTGGGATGATGTTAATGAAACCCATTTTATTTTATGGGTTATGGTGAATGATTTATGTGTATTTTGTGGCACATGAAAGAATGATTTAATTATGATATGGGTGGGACCTATATCTCCATCCAATTAATTGGGAAATGATTTATATCTCTTTAGATAGACATAGATGGAATTGCAAGTTAATCTGGTTTAGTGATATAAGACAATAATGAGGAGTGAACTCAGTTAAGTAATGGACTTTGTCTGCTATGTTGGAATTGGAAATGAGTCATGACTAATATGAAATGATTTTCTATGATTATGTGTTTATTAAAAAATGTTTCATATCTTATGTTATGATTATTGAGATTACATTTCACTACTATGACTTATCCCATGTCATGATATTATGATCTATTTTGCATTATAAGATTTTAAATATGGTATGTTCTTATGAAAATGATATGATTGATATATTTTTTTCTCCTTATTGATCATTTGAGATAACCCTTTATATGTTTTCTTTTCCCCAGACCGGCAAGAAGTGTATTAAGTAGGATATGCCAAAATGGACTCTGGATATGATAAAATGAACGAGAGAAAATGTAGATGATCTATGAACTAGTTATTAATGAATCCTTGTTTCTAAAGACACTATACCAATACGGTCCTATCATGGTTTTGTTATATGTTGTAATAAAAATGAATCAATTATAAAGTAATAAAAATGTGTGTAAATTATGGGTCATTATAGTAGCTCTCAGAAATTACCTGTATATTTGGTGTGTGGACGTGGTAGTTTTGTTGCACGAGGTGCGTATTGTGGATCATTGCCTAGGTTTCAGCAGGAAAGCTTTTTTAGAGAGAGATTCTTAGGACGAAAAATTATGGGGAAACCGGAAACCCAAGGTGGGAATTAGTAGCGGGGTACCCTCGATATTCTTTATCATATGATATATTCGTGTATGCATTAGTTGGTGAGAGTATCCATGCTGAGGCTGGAACATAGTATACATTTTTAGGTGATGAGTTAGTTTAGCTTGTTGTTCATTGTGCTTTAGCATGATTTTCGTTACTTTTGAATGAGAGAAACCAGGGAGGATCCTACTAAGTATTATTTTATACTCACCCTATGTATATATAAATTGTGGTCAGGTCACTTGGAGCAGGTTCAAGATCAATATGGTTTCTACAAGCTTGGGGTTGCATAAGAAGTATGGGCTTATTGTTGCTGCTGTTTTACTTCCCTTTGGGTACAAGCCGTTTAATTCCCTTTCAGTTGTAGTAGTTATTCATGAAATTTCATATGTGTACGTGGGGATTAATTTAATATTACTTTTTTAGTTGGAGTTGGTTGGTGTCTATCTTATCTCTCTCTTCTGAGGGTTTGATGTATAAGTAGAGACTGGTGTTTGGAACAAGTGAGGTTTCATGGGTTGGTAGGGAAATAGTGTAATTCATATTTATAAAGTGATGTAAACACATGGGAATATCTAAGACATAGGCTTTTAGGTCCCCCTATTATATGAAGTACAGACCTTTACATTTACAATGGAAACTAACCAAGGTGATACTAGTTGCATGGTAGAGACTTATGAAAGGATCATGCATCATTCATCTATGTGCCTGTGTTTGAATGGGTAGACCTTGGCATAGGATAACCTAAAAATCAATGAATGAAAACAATTAATTAATTAATGTTGAATCATCCATATTCTAGGTTTTGTGAGTGGGATCTTAGGTCTGGTTGGTGGGTGTGGGTTCCTTACGGGTTGTCGTCCGCCGGTTGCAAGTCTGGAGTGGAGCTTCCCGGCCTATGCGAAGGCTTAGAGCCTATTGGATTTTAAATAGGATGGGTACACTTTGTGTGGAGAGGGTCATGAAAACACATATGTACAATTTCATTATGTAATGGGTGGGGCCAATATCTCCTTCCAATGCATTTTGTAAAGATTTATATCTAATGATATTATTATGGGAAACAAGTATATTAGCTTGATCCACTATGGATTGAAGGGGAAACCCGATCCACTAGGGGGTGTAGTTCTATCCAGATCCACTATATGAAAAAGAGTATGACTAGACATAGTTGTGTTCCCTACCCAGAAAGTTCATCCCTAATGAAGTCCCCTATTAGTTTTTAGGATTTAACTTTGTCGTAGATCGAATGATTTTAAATACGTACATGTATTAGAAAAATTAAATTTCATTATCCTATAATATGTTATCATGGAATATTCCATTGAATCTTCTATGATTCATCTTTTATGAACATCCAATATTTAAAAAATTAATCATCTATATGAACTATAGTAGTTAGGGTGTGATCAAAAAATGGTATTCGCGTGATTTTATACAGTTATTATCATGTTACCCATAAGCATATCCTTTAGTAACCATTAATGATAATATGATATCGCCTTTTATTATGTTTTCTTTCCCCATGTAATGAATGTATGATCGAGTATATATAATGAGATGCTCAAATACAAGAGGGGGGTGAATTGTAAATTTAAAAATTCATTTTGAACCATTAATCTTGGAATAAATCATTTTTAAGAAATGATTCGTAACCATACAAAAATGTTTTTCATGTGGATAGCTTTTAATTTTAAGAAAACATAGTTTAAAAAAGTTAAATAAAATTCACAAAACCTCTTAAGGACCCCTTTTCATCAACTTTCCAACCATAATATAATATCTTATGAACTATTTAATTAAAGGATTTATTATAATTTACAGCGTATAATGTCTTTAATATAATCAATGTAACACAATTTGAAATTATATGAATGTTATACATTATAACTTTAATATAGATAAAATAGTAGTGGAAGAAAACCAATATGAAATAGAAAACAAGTAACAAAGATATTTTTTTAACCCTATGAAAAGGGTATCCAAAAACCATGGATAAAGGTTCCATGATTTATAATTTCAAGAAAGTCTATCTTACCCAATCCCAGGTTAGCCCACAATCCGAAGATCATTATCTGTCATGCTATCCCTGCAAGCCCATGATTTAGAAGGAAATCAGGACCTTTGTCTTCCAACTCCTGAATCCCACGATCATTACGATCGGAGTCTGCACAAAGCAAATCTGAAAAAGTTTTTCACACCCGAACAATTTGTTCATAACATACTATTGAATCACTGAGATTTTTAAGAGAATATATCTCTATAAATCACTTTAGAAACTTTGAAATATTTTTCATTCACTGTTCATCAACCAAAGGTCACCCATTCATCATCATTTTTTCTCATGCAAATAAACTTTTATTTTAGGAAAAACATCTCAATGGTTGACTCCACTACAACGATCATAATTTACTATAATTTATGAGGGACCTAGACACGTTTCAAACAAAATAGTTATTTTTTAACAGATTGAACTACATCGTTACATGTATAAAAATGATGTTATGTTTAAGTTAAATGTTAATTATAAGAAAAATTGAATCCAAAAATATTGTAAGGATACATTAATCAACTCTAACATTACCAAGAAAACACATTCTTAGGAAAAAAATAATCAGATTGGGAAAATGGAATCACTATCTTTGCGTACCGATATCATGAAAATCGGTATGACATTATTATCGGAATCAATATCATGATAAACAGAATGAAATTTCTACCAGAATCAGTATTATCATAAAAGGAATAATTTTTATATAGGAATCGATATCACAAAAATTGTATGACATTTATATTGGTATCAGTATCATGAAAATTGTAATACATTTGTACTGGAATCAGTTTCCTGAAAATGGTATGACATTTGTAAGTAAACGTAACGAAAAATTAGAATGACTAACAGAATTTCAAATCTGTAGATAAACCTAATGAAATATATTTATGTATAATAGAATGTCAAATCTATATGTAAATGTAATTAGAATTTCATTTGTATAATAGAATGACAAAACTATAAGTAAAACAAAGTGAAAAATTTATAACATACGGAAAAAATTTCATGATTATCAAAACATAAAACCATAAGGAATAGAGAATTCATAAGATAACCATACTAACTCAATAGTCTCCCCTTTTTTGAAAGCACAAACTACATTTCTAAGGAATAATATATTATATTTGAAAAACAAGTACGGAAAACATATTTCCCTCTTTGAAAAAAATTTAGGATGAAAACAACTATCTCCCACTAAGGATATGATTCCCAAGGATTGTATTCTTGACCTTTAGCATCCATTTCTATTTCTTAATAATATATCCTCTCTAAGATAAACTTCTAATCTTAATATAAACTCCCACTTACTTAGATATTATTCTTTCTTATGATAATCACCCTTAATAGATTCTCCCCCTTTAGATACTTTATTTAATTCTTACTTCAAATAAATTTTCCCCCTTTGTGATTTTCAAAACGAAATGGAGAATTATAAGATGTACATATAAGGTTAAGGAATCATAAATTTGAAGAAAAATAAATATATAAAAAATACTAAAGGATATTTTGGAAATAAATTTTAGATTACAACAAATTATAAGAATGTAAAAAAGAAGCATCCATCCTTCTTCTGCACAATCAAAATTTTACTGATCAGAGAATTATGTTTCTTAACATACTTATTAGCTTCTTGAAGCTTATAAAACAATATCTCCCAATCCTAGTTATACATTTTTAAGGACAATATCTTTTCTTCTTAAACATTGATTTTAACATCTGGGTTTCTAAGAAACCCTTCTTGAGCAACAACCTTTTTCACTAATTTGGCCCCGACTACCTTCTCAATACATACAGCCTGGGAAATGGAATTGAGTTGGATAACATTCTCAGAGATGAATGCTATGAAATTGTTGAACTCAGAAACACAGGTATTGAAAGATATGTTTTATGAATCAATGATGTCACTGAAATGTCTATGCTCTTCATTGATGGTTTTGGTGGGGTTAAAGACTTTCATAAAAGTCACATTTTGTGTTTTATAATCAATCAAAAGATTATTGACGTCCTTTTCATACATCACCATCATTTCCATAATAATATTGGTAGATTTCAGCCTTTGATTCAGGGTATCAGCATTATTTGGCTCTGGGAATCTATATTTGCAAGAACCAGAATAGTGCTGACCAAATTTCATAGAGACAACATTACAATGTCATGCACAACAGAGTTCAAGGATTTAGAATCTAAATAATATTTTTCTTTCTCAACTCCACTTAGAGTTAAGGAATCCAATTTATCTATTCTCTTAGAAGAATTTTGAGGTGTTTCTTTTTCAGATGAGGCAACCAAGACTTTCTTTCCTTTGACAGGATTTTGAACTGGGGTTTTTTCATTTGATAATTGGATTACATTAAGGTCTTCCTATTTATCTTCTTCCCCTTAAAGGTCTTCATCTTGAGTTCCTTATTCTCTTTCCTCTCCATGGATATCATTCCATTCATAATCATGATGTTCAACCTCTTCTATCTCTTATTCTTCCACTTCAATCTCAAAAGGATATTCAAAATCAACTTCAACTTCTTCTTCAATATCTTGATCTTCATAAAATAATTTAGAAGTTGAACTCTGAGGAGTTCCAATGTTATCTTCTACTTTCCATAAAACATCATCATAGACTTCTTGAAGGATCTAATCATCCATTTCTTGAACAGGTTCTGATATTTTTATGATTTTCGGGACTTTTTGGATTTCCAGAGTGGAAATTTGTTTTTTGTGAACAACATAAGGTTATTGTACATATTTAGATTTCATATAATATGATTTTTGTAATTAATGAAACCCTTGAGCTTCCAAGGATTTCTTATTTAATATCAACTCCTTCTTTTCATTATCTATATTTTTAACATTCCTAATTTTTAAGGACATAACCACTTTAGTGTTTATGCCAAAAGAAGGTTCACAATCTTTTCTGGTTGCTTCCATCACTCTCCATTTTGCAAAAAATGCATCAAAATTGTATTTTGGATTCTTCGCAGGAGGAGGTATAGATACTGGAATACTATGAACAATTTCTGGTAATATTTTTTCATCCTGATTATTTTTCTTAGAAATAGATTTTGAATATTCCATACTATCAATAATGTTTTGGAAGACAATTTCTTCAATAGTTATGGGTTCTGTTAAAAACTCGACCTTCATTCTCCTAAGAGTATCATTGCTGTGAAAATAAATCTTAAAAGTATTAGTGTATAAGGAGGAAGGGACATTCATGTCTTGAAGGCATATAAAAATTATCCTGGGGATAATTTGGATTACATAATTCTCTGTGATCTAGTGGTTCCACCATTTTCTACATGGATAATGATAAAGATGTACTGAATCAAGTAGATCTTCCTTTCATTGAGAAGAATCTTTCAAAGATATCTATCACATATCTTTAGAGGTTCATTATCTATTTTATTAGAAAAAATAACATTCCAACTAGAGAGCTACTAGATTTTTATTTTCTATAAGAATTGTATTCTTCAGATACTAATCATGCTTTAGACCAAGGTAGTCTAGAGCCATGTCATTTCCAAATGATCATTCCTTCGTTGGAAGTATGTGAGAACATAAAACAACCTCTCATTCATATGGTAAGTTGAGACAATTTTCCACCTTCTAATAAGGAACTGTATAAGCCTTATAATAAAATTTGAACATGAAAATATCCTTGCAATTGTTTTAGAGGAATATAACGGTTTCATATAATTGTGTAACTAGATCAGAGTAAATAGGGTCCAGAGATATATCCTTGTCCACACGAACACTTTCTCATTAGTTTGTTGTTATGATTGTAGAAATATGTGATTCATACATCATAATGAAATTAGGGAATACCATTATTTTCCTAATTATTTACAAATCCTTTATATCATACCTAATCGACATCTGATCTTCTTAGGATTCATAAGACACGTTGAGTGAATGAAACTGCAGAATCAAATTGTAGAAATCTAATGCAATAGAAATTTGTAACAGATATTGGGGAAGATGATGTGGCATTAAATAATTGAATCATACGTTATATGGACATAACTGTATCCTTTCAACTCCCTTATGATAACAAAACAGCTGAATATAACCTGATTGGATCAGATGGTAGAGGATGATTGTAGAAAATTTTAATTTCTATCTTCTGAGGTAAGGTAAAAATGATTTGAAAATATAGAAATACCAATAAATAAAACATTAAATTAGGAAGATAAGAGTATGAAAATGTACATTTTTGGAATACTCTGAAAAATTTATCGGTATTATAATAATTCTCATGGAATTTTTAAAATCTGAGAAATTCAATTCCATGAATTTCAATTCTGATAATTTCAATTCCAAAAAAAAAGGTAATATGGATTTTCATATGGAAAGATAATATTTTTGAAATTTCAAAGAATGATAAATTATTATAAACAAATATTAAGAAGGAAAAAAACAATCATATGTACTCCCCCTGAAATAAGGCATATCGTACTATTAAATGATGATTTAAACTTGAATTAGATATGAATTTCTATCTTATAGTGATCATTATAATATTCTATTAAATGTATTAAAATCTATATGAATTTAAAGTTGTTGTAAAATTATCACTAACTTGTTCTTGTGTTCCGGTGACTTAAAGAATAATATCTCTTTTAATTGCGTGTTCCCTAAGAATATGATGTCTAATATCTATGTGCTTTTTGCGGGAGTGATATAAAAGGTTTTACATAGATAAATGGAATTTGTGTTATCAAATATTATTTTTTCTTTATTAAAACTCATACCATAGTCTTTGAGTGTGTGTTGCGTCCACAACACTTGAGCACAACTACATCTAACTGTTATATATTCAGCTACAACAGTGGAAATTTCTACAGAATTTTATTTCGTGAAGAAACAATAAACTAATGATTCTCCATAGAAAGGAAAATTTATAGAAGTACTTTTTCTATAAATTTTTCAACAACAAAAGTTAGAATCCAAAAAACATTTTTCTTCAAAACCAGTTCATGATGAATGAATTATTCCCAAATTTGAAGATCCATTTATGTGACACAATTTTTTTACAGCCTTTAGATGGTATTCCATAGTATTTTCATGGTATCATGAATATAATCATAATAAAAACATTATGCCAAGTTGACTAGATGTTAATTAAAGTAAACTTTATATCATTCCTCTATAATATGTTTAATCCACATGATTCCCTACTTCATAAAATTCAAGTGTGTTAGAGGGTCTTCTATTAGTAGTTATACTTTTAGTGTTTTCATACCCTATATTCTTAAGAAAATATTTTATATACTAATTTTGAGATTTGTATGTTCCTCCTGGTTTTTGAGAATTTGTAAAACAAAGAAAAAAGGTAACTCACCCATAATTCTCATCTCAAACTCAGATTCAAGAATATTAGTACTGGAATTGGTTAAGGATTGATGAGTTTATCCAAAAATGATGTTATAAACATAAATTCTAACAATAAAAACATCTTTATTTTTTTTCTTAACAAAGAGGGCCGGATCGACAGTTCCCTTCACATAGATATTTTGAAGCAAAAATCGTGAAAGTCTATCATACCGAGCTCTATGGGCTTGTTTAAGTCTATATAAATCATTCGTAAGTATGTAAACCACATTAAAAAAATTTTCTTCTTCAAAACCAGGGGTTGAACTACAAAGAACTCCTCTTGAACATAGTCATTGAGGTGAGAGCACTTCACATCCATTTGATAATTTTTTTAAATTAATTAAATCTATAAAGGATAAAAGAATACAGATAGATTCAAGTCTAGCTACAGGAGTATAAGTTTCTTCATAGTCTATAGCTTATTGTTGGTTATAGCCTTCATAAACTAATATTGCCTTATTTCTAACAATAATCTCATTTTCATCGCATTTGTTTATATAAACCCATTTCGCTCCAATAAAATATGATTCCTTACATTTTTCAACCAAAGACCAAACATGATTCCTTATGAATTCATTGAGTGTATCTTGAAAGGACTTTTTCCAATCTTCATCCCTAAATTTTTATTCATGAGTCTTTGGTTCAAATTGAGAACGTAATAAAGATGTTCAACTTCATTTTTTAATGAACATATAATTATTAATGGTTGATTAACACTACCAATGATATTATCACTCAGATGATTCCTATGTAACAACTAACATGGGTTTCGAAAAACATGTTCATCAACATATGGTAAAAAATATTCAAGAGTAAATGACTCAGAAATTTCTTCTTGAACATTTTTCATAATTAATGGATCTTCAATCAAAAGTTGGTGATAATTATTAGAAAATATATGAGGAATATTTTCTGGTTTTTTGAAAACAAAAAGATTAGTTTATTATATTTTAATATGTACAGTTTCTTCCACAGTGAAAGTGTTTTTATTAAAAACTCTATATGCCTTAGAGTTAGTAGGGTAATCTAAGAAAATACCTTAATCTGATTTTGGTGCAAATTTATGAAAGTTATTATTAGTATTCAAGATGAATACATTACATCCAAAAAAATATAAGTAAGAATGTTTTGGTTTTCATCAAGTCCATTACTCATTAAGTGATTTTTTATGAAATGGTCTAATTAATACTTGATTTATAGTATAACAAGATATA
Organism: Viscum album; assembly: GCA_963277665.1. Taxonomy (NCBI): domain Eukaryota; kingdom Viridiplantae; phylum Streptophyta; class Magnoliopsida; order Santalales; family Viscaceae; genus Viscum; species Viscum album. The sequence goes on along the minus strand of OY728155.1, from coordinate 1,442,128,805 downwards.
TTTATAGATTCTGCCAACAAATTATTACCAATATAAAATTAACTCAACATCACTCTATTAATCTTTTGATGAATTCAATTTCAGAATTCGACAACACCACTTTTTTCAGGAGTTCTTGGATATGAAAAGTATTGACTAATAACATTTTTATAACAAAAAAAATCAATGATATAGTTTTTAAGTTCTCTTCCATGGTCAATATTAATAATTATCATAGGTATGTTTTTATCATTTTTTACATTAAATATAATGGTTTGGAAATATGAAAAATTTACAAATGTTTTTATGAAAATAGGGCCATCTTAATCTAGTTTAGTCATCAACTAGAACAAACACATCGTATTTGCCTCCAATAAATCCAATTTGTGTTGGACTAAATAATTCCTCGTGCACTAAATATAAGGAATTAGAAGTTGAAACATCATTTATATATGTAATGATAGATTTATGTTTCATGACATATTGAGAATGGTCAAAGATATTTGAAGAATAAATCATAATTTAGGGTAGGTCCTTAACAAGTCCTTTCATGTAAATTTTACTAAGAATATTTAAGTTATAGTGTCCTAGTCTTATATGTGAAAGCCATTATTAATCATAAATTACACTTATGAAAGGTATATCTTGAATTATATGTTCTTAAATGTTTAAAGTTTATACATTCTCATGCCAAAGGGCAGAGAGAATAATAACATACTAAAAATTGGTAACTAATCATATATCATTTCTAAAATTCACTAGTTAACCTTTATCACATAATTTAACATATTGAGGGTTATCATTCCAACAATCATGTGTTTTCCATGAATATCAAATTTCCATGAAATTAATTTTCTAGTCAATTAAAACTATTCATTATTTTCTTTTCAAATCCATAATGAAAAAAATATAATAGATTATTCATAAAATATAATTCGAGAATTTCAATTTATATTCACATAAATAATTCAATATTAATATTAAACCATTAACAGAGTTTCATTTTCTATCTACAACCATCATGATAGTTCATATAGAGTTTGTAAATTTCATATTATCATCCCCTATGAGTGTCAACCATGGTGTGAAATAAAAACTGTTTCCGCCCACCAGTTCCTGATTGAGACTAGCTCAATACAGAGTTTTCTAGGTTGTTACCCCTCTTTACATTTTTTCCAGATCCATATCCACTACTAGTATACATGGTTATCCATAGATTCATCAATATATATTTATATAGAAATATTCCTAGGGATATCACTAGTTATTTCTCATCCTTTTTTACTAAGACTGAATAATCCTTTTTTTAATATAAACTATAGTAGAACAAGCTTATAATACATGGACATTAAATCATTTTAGATGAATTTCCAAAACTATAAAAAATTAAATTCCTGAGGACTATAATAGTTTAGTGTATTTGTAAACATGAAAAAATAATCTTTTATTTGGGTAAAATATCTTCATCATCTCCCATAAATATCTTCCCCTTATGTAATTCTATATAAAACATTACTCATAACCTAGGGAAATTAAACATAAGAAAAGGGTGACCTTAGATTCTAAGTTAGGATAAATAAGAGAGATGTAAGAACAATGTTAGCATAATTGTATGGGATTGTGATAACAATATTTAAAGACTATACCCATTATATATAAGATCATACACATGAGTCGTGGAATAATGTTTAGAAAATTCTAATATAAGAATCATAAGGTAATAAATGTACATGTTTCATGAGACCATAACGTTGTAATAATAAAAATATTTTTCATATACATCCATGCATTGAAAATATTATTTCAATTATATTCACCAAAACACTCATAAAATGTTTGGATTCTCACAACCACCCGGGTAACTGCTTTTATATTTGGGCTAAAAACCCATATACCCTCTTGTTTTTGGGATATATCTAAAACATATGTACTATCTTGTTTTTAATGCATGTGACACCACCCATGTACCCTCTTGTGGTTGTTATTGGGTTATAAATAGTACACCCAATTTCATTTGAGCACATGATACCACATGTGGACACTATTGTTTTCAATCTTGGGCTACAACCCATGCACCCTGTTGTTTTTTGGTCATAGGCTACAACCAGTGTACCCAATCATTTTTGAGCATGGGCTGCAAAATATGTACCGTTGGAGGTTTTTTTAAATTAATCATTACCCTATAAATTGTACAGATGAATATGTACCACCTATCAAATAATGAAATAATTTTTATTTGTTCCACAAGAAAATTAAATAGTTATCAAATCATGACAAACAAAAGAGGTGGGTTTCGTAAAAATCGTATCAAAACCCATGGAATGAAATGTATATCATAATAATTTCATAATGTTATAACCAGGATATTATAGATTTTTTTCATAGTAATTTCATCTTATAATAGTCCATGAAATGTAATGGGTTTCATAAGCATTTATCTTGGTAAATCACATAGAAGAGAAACATTCTTTATAAACTGCATTTAATAAAATCATAAAAAATTCAAATGTAGAAATAAAACGTTATCCTTGTATCCTATCCCTATTAAATTATAATCCATTACTTATTATGTGATATTATAAGTAGAATTATTTTTAATTAACACATAGATTTTTTCTTAATCATTATAATTATTGGAAAATCATATGAAAGTTTCAAAATTCATTACATAGAAAACCACATTGAAAACTCATGATGTAATATTTAAAAAAATAGAAATAATTTCCTGAGTAAAATATCATTTCCACTTTGAAAAACTCTTTTTAAATCATAAAAGTTTTGAATATATATATATTTTAAAAATATAATTGAAAACATATAACAGAAGAGTTTATAAAAAATAAAAAACATTTTAATTAAAATAATCATTAAAAAATGTAAATTAATATTTCAAAATCAGTGAAATAATTTTTCCCTAGAAATAATCATAAATTTAACATTTAGAAGCGTTATTGAAATCATGTTTTAAAGTTATGTTTTTTTGAAGAAAACAAATTTTAGACAAAAGAGAGAAAATAAGTGGGATTTTCATAAAAAACATTTTATTAAGTAACGTAATTAACAAATAGTTGAAAAATGTTAAAATTAAATTAATATTTCATTAACAGCCATTGGATAAGAAAATTAACAAGGTTTGTTGAGGTATTTTTCATAATATTAATCAATGGAAGAATAATCTTAAACAATGTTGATAAACTGTGATATTGTGACATCCAGTTGTAAATACTTTAGTAACATTTAATGTTAATACCTTTGAGATAATAACATTACATGAATCCTAAAATATAATTTAAAGAATTATATTCATGATATAACATGTAATAATTAAATATATACACCTATTAGAGTAATATATGTACATAACATTGGATGTGTCTTAATGAATGAAAATTGTGAAAATATTACTTTACCAATTTGGTAAATATTGAACTATAAACCCCATCAAGGAAATATAATAACGTGTGTAATTAAATACCCATTAATTTAATTATAATAATCATTAATACATTCAAGGGTAATATATACACAACAAAAAACAAACGTGTTGTGAATAGGATATAGGTCTCATCAAAATAAAATTGAGACTCGAAATCCCCTTACTACATGAGTAATTTTTGAATCATGAGATACTTGAAAGAATAAAATTAGATTAAAATATTAATATCATAAAAATTTAAATTCATGTTATAAAATTATATTGGGATGTATATAAACAACATATAAATAATAAGTGCGAAATATAGCATATATCTCATAGAAATACAAGTGAGATGACAAAAACCAAATCTAAAGCCTTAAATCACATCATAAAGATTGTAACCAATTGTATAATAAATATAAGATTATTATAAATATAATAATTAACCATATATTTATATATCTTCCCATATATGATTTCATTTTTTCATTATATGAACTATTTTTAACAATTTCATGTTAGAATTGTGTTTTGAAAAAAACATCTTTGTTTTTTGTATATGTTTTAAATTTTATTCTTGATCATATTACATAGATCATGATTTACTTATTTCCATAATGAAAAGCATGATTTAAATATCAGATATATTATGTATTTAATTATTTATAATAATCCATAAAATATATAAATATGAAATTGAATAAACCGTTCATGAAAACGGTTTTTCGTATGAACGCAAGATCGTTGTCTCGGTTTTCTTTTCGTATTGATATAAAGAAAGTAAATTAAATATATTTATATATATTAATTATAATTGTTGTAAATTCTTATTTCATATTTATAATTTAGGTTCACTAGAACCAATCATCATACATTCAATGTATAGTCAGAACAAATCACATCAATTTGAGGAAGTAGTAGTCTAACCGTCAATAAACAAAATTATTGTATTCACGTGAAATGAAAATCATGATTGTATAAGTTATAAAATAATTATATAAATTATATAAATCATAAATATAATATATTTCTTATAAAAATATAAACCCCATCATTATTCCCAAACGTAAAATGTGGTAATTGAATAAACAAACGACATTGTATCGTGAGGTGGTTTTCCACTATCCATGAAAAAGATGATTATGTATCCCATTTATGAATGTGGTTTTGAGTTTAGGTCATAAAATTAACATAAAAAACTCATTATATAGAGGTTATGGAGGATATTATCTAATCATGTATTAAAAATATTTTAAGCGGTACATTAAAAATTAAAACATAAGTTATTGTTGAAGGATTTTACCTCTTCTTTGGGTAACTATTTTCATTTTTTACCAAATGGCTTCCTTAGTAGACTTTATTCCAAAAGATTTTCTTATTGTTTGATAGGAGGGAATTTTGGAGATTATTTAATCTTGTATTTTTATGCAATGGTCTTCATATGTGTCAATAAGTGAGAGAGTGAGTGCCCTATTATATAAGAGGAGGAGTGGCATTCATTTAAATATTAAAAGGTAAACACAATTGAGAGGTATTCATTACATCATTTTCCTCGAATAATTATACATTTTTAATAAAATGGTGTATCTGATCGGAAAAATTACAAAAACAAGTCTATTATATATGTGTGTAGGTTATCTATAACCGTATGTTATGGTTTAACAACTAATTAAAGTCATTTGTACCTTAATCGTCTAATTAATATTAATTAAATTCACAAATTGTTTGGTAAAAAATATGTTCACCTTAATATAAAAAAATAAGTATGTTGATTAAAAATATGGTATAGATTTTCCTTAATTATAAACACAAAAGTGGCTGAAATGTATTTAAAAAATTTCATGTAGATTGGATGTAACAAGGAGATTCTAAAGTAAAAATGATTAAATTTTGGAATTTTATTTATCCAATTTCAATGTGAAATTGATTAATATTAAATAAATTATATTTATTTATTTAATATTGATCTGAATATAATTTAAAATCCATTAAAAATATATTTTATTTAAAAAAATAAATTATGTTAAAATGTGCGTTTCAATTAAAATTTAGTGTTATTCACAATTCATAAAAAATTAAATTTCCCAAAAAAATTTTAAAAAACACGCTAATATAATTTTAATGGTATAATTTTAAAAATTAATTTTGTTTTATTAAATATATGTTATAAATTTGAATAAATAATATTTAAATTTTATTCTCCACTAAAATTTAGTAATATTACTATTTAAAAAATTATAAATCTATATACATAAATTTGGTTTCATTCATATCTATTTTCAATTAATAAATAATCTAAATATTTAATAGGTTATATAATAATATATACATTTAAAATTATTTATCATTTTTCATTAATTAAATAATTGAGGTATAATTTGTCTGATTGGATAAATATAGTTTTTTTGCAAAAGAGTTATTAATTTTTCAAAAGGGTTTTGTTTTTATTTCTAGGTAGTCAATCACTATATAATTATTATTATATACATGTTTAAAGAATATTTTATATTTTAATTAATATTATTTATAAGCACTATTACAATAGCTAGGTTTGAACTATAAGGATATATTATTATTATTACAAATATAAAATTGTTTTAGGAAAAAAATAGGACTTACATATAACACAATCTATCAAAGGAGCTCACCATTATGTGTAATAGATGCCATACATAGTGATTTTTTTATATAAATCAAATCAAAGTGTTTCATGTAGAACATGATTAACATGTTGTTACGTGCAACACAAACCAATGATAAAAATTATTTATAGCACAAGAAATTTTTAGTGTTGTGTAAAATGATATATATCAGTAATGTTAAATTATTTCGAAAAAAATAATTCAAAAAAACCCATGGTGTTTCATATATACCAAAAAATCACCTCTACATTATAGGGTAACTAATTACATGGGTGGGGATCCTCCAAGTATTTTTACCTTATAATCCAATATTTTATTAGAGGTAACTGATGCCATGGGCACATATCTTTCATGTATTTCACCTAAGGAATATCTTGATTTATATGAGATAGATGACTCCATGGGCACATCATTTCCTTGGATTTCCCCCCAGCCATCTATTTTTTTATGAGGAATCAAACTCTATGGGTGTAAATTTTCAAAGTGCTTCACCTCAAGCATCTCATGTTTCGTATGCTGTAGTTGACATTGTGAGTGCATATCTTCCATGGATTTCACCACAGGAATGTCATGTATTGTATGTGGTAGCTAAAGATGTTGGAAATTATCTTCCAAGGGTTTCACCTCTGAATTATAATGTTTTATACAATGTATGTATCTGTTCTTAGGTCATGAGATCATTTTCTTGTGGAGATAGATGAGAACACCTTATAAGGATGGATCACTACATGATTTTTACATTAATAGAGGATTAACATAGTGTTATAGTGTTTTGTGATCATGATGGGTATAACATTAATGACTTGTGATTACTAATAGGTGAAGGATTAATTACTTGTCCTGACATGATGGGAAATAATTTAATTTCTTAAGTGAAACTTGATGGGGGATGGTTTAATATCTTATGCAGACATGTTGGGTTCATGTTTAATGTTATATTGGGACATTTTGGGAAGAGTCTTAATGTCATGAGGAGAAAAGATGGTCTAAAGTTTAATTTATTCTATAGAACTTATGGGAACAGGTTTAATGGATTGTGGGGACATTATGGGAGCAAGTTTAATGTATTGTGGGTACTTGATGGGAGAAATTTTAAAGTCATGTGGGTACATGATAGATGTATGTTTAATTTTTTGTCGCGTCATTATGGATAATAATGATTCCCTTTGATGTTGGTCATGGACTTGTGTCCCAATGAGGGATCACCATGATGGTTTACCAAAGGATAAGGACTCCTCTTAGAGGCGGACCCAGGTTGTGTGTCCCTATGAGGGATCACCTAGATAGTTTACCTATGGATCATGATTCCCCATAGAGGCAGACCCAAGTGGATAAATTAAATATAGGGAATATAAATAGTTTACTAATGGATAACGATGCCCTGTGGAGGCATACTCAGGAGGTGAATCCCTTAGAGTGAGCACGATGTTAGTTTACCAAAGGATTTGAATTTCTTATGAAGGATGACCTGAGAGGAGCATCCCTTGGAAGGGTAACCTAGATAGTTTATCTATGACTCAGAACATCCCATGGAGGTAGAATAGGACATGCACCCCTATAATGGAGAACCTAGATTGTTTACCAATGGATCTGTTTCCCAATTGTGGTATACCCATGATGTACTTCCCTAAGAGGGAGCACCTAGATAGTTTACCAATGAATCAAAATGGAACATGGAGGGGTACACAGAAGGTGTGTCTATAAGAGGGAAAACCATGATTTTAACTTTGTTGGTAATGAACTAGAGGGAAGATTCCAGCATAACTAATTAAGATAATAGGGATAAAAACCCACATATTTTTATTTCACATTTTAAGATCATGTGATATGATAAGTGTATTGTATTTAACATCATGCGGTAAGGACAATCCAGCTGAAGAGGATTGGTCATAGATGGTGTTTTACATAATCTGATGTGGACCAAGGGAACATATTAGAGATGTACTCTCCCATGCGAGAGGCATGATCTTTCTAAGGAAACAACCCAATAAGGATGTTGGTAAATAGACCCACACGGAATATGACCCTCCAGGTTGGATATGGACCTACCTATAATGTGTCCAAGATAACATTAGTGTGAATTTTGATATTAAATATGGACCTTATGGGGGGATTACTACATATCCTAGTTAGATGGGAATCAAATCACAAGTGGTTTAGTATGATTTGGGGCTAACATAGAATATGATTCTCATTGGTTGATTAGAATGTTGTGGATTCCATTAGCACTTCTAACCCCTAAGAAAACGCGAGTGATGCTCGTGTGAGAAATAATAAGAATCAGTAAGATCAAATTCTCGTGTCATTAATTGATTTTAAATAAGGGGTGGTGTTGTGATTATGCATAGAATATGTCATTCTAAAAAGGATTTTTCTTTTTTGATGTAGTGTGTTGATTTCACATTGGAATATCAAGTGCTTCTTAGAGCACTAATGATTTGGATGTGGCACACACATTAAATATTCTATTTGAAATAGGATTTTTTTTGGCTGAATTTGGGTGTAACACATGTTAACATTCTATTATGTAAGTTCTTTATTATGAAGTGTGAGTGTGGGTGTAATTCCATGTGGATCATACATGGGTTATCCCATTATTAACTCATGAGGTAGGTGGTGGGGTTACCCAATAAAAATTATACATAGGGAATCATATTCTAGATGTGTTGGTTGAGTCTAGAATTTAATGTCATGTACTGACGATTTTGATATGAAGATTAATTTTGGATGACCAAAGATTTTGTGGTTTGATGTTTTATGTCCTACAACTCGGACATGGGAGGACTCAATTCTTATAACAAGGGATTTCTCCACCACCACTCTTGTGCCATTGGGAAGATCATGGATTCGACACTACCATAGTGGTGATTTTGATCATGAGATCCACATTATGTTTTGTGTGCTAATAATAAATATTTTTTAAGGTCCCTATAAATAATCCAAAATGAATATGGGAGGATAGATCTAAAATTTTAATTAAGTGGGCATATGCATGAGTTGGTGGAACTGGTCACATGGGTACTCAAGGTGTAGTTGGACTGATCGTGGATGGGTATGGGGACCCTAGGAACTTATCCTTCTTGAAGGAGGGTTAATAGAAGGGGGAATGCATAAAATTGCCTTTAAGAAGGGTCTTGTGAATTCTAGATTGTTGAAGACATGCGATTCTTGAATCTCATGTTATTCATGAATCGAAGGTTATTTATGAAGGGTTATCCATTTGAAAATTGGGTTCCTCTACCTTAGTTTGATCCACTGATACACTATGAGAGTGCTTCACAAAGTCTGAATTCTTTATGAATCCCCAATTTCTATATGGGGACATATTACATCATGATGGTCATATGACTTTGTTGAAAATAATCCCTTCTATTTTAGAGGCTCTAGAGAACATAAGAGAATGGATTTAATGAATATTAGATACCTTGGGTGTTCCATATCACCTTGTCTTGTGATTCTCATGTGGATCACCAATTGTGAGAAATTTAGATGTTGAAAGGTCTAGAAAACATCCATCAATTACTATAATTAGGGTTTCTATATATGTAAGTGGATTCATGATGCCTAGATTTTTTGATAAACATGAGAGATTTGATAATGTGATCAACGCTTTCAAACTTTTGGGGACACTATCAAGTCATTGTGGGTCCATGAATCATTCCATGACTCTGAGAGTGGCTTTATAGAGGTTTTATATCATTGTTTCCCATATACATGAAGAACATTTCTTTTACATGGACCATCAAGAGATAAAACTTTTCGTAATGGATAGTGGATTCACCAAGAATACTCCATAGGGGAATTTTTGTCTGTTTTGGCTTGCATTCACCATAATCCTATAATGCCTTCCCTGAATATTCTCATGGAAATAATATTTTAGTGGGAATAGGGGAATCATTATTGAAGTATGGATAAATATTATGTTAAATATACACATGTTTTAAAAAATATAAAGGGTTCATTGAATTTCAATAATTATGTTTTATATTAATAGGTATACATTGGGTTAATATTTTATTCTCCAGAATTTTTGAGAAGATCGTGCCATTATTTGGATTTAGATATATTGTTACTAGTGAATAACCTTGTAAACTAGAGTTTAATACTTTTTTTTGGGTTAATGCTGAATCTGATGTTGGAGTAATATATAATTTCATTAGGATTTAATGTCTTATAGATTAAAATGGTTTTGTATTTGTAGGTTATTTCGATTATATGATAGTGTATATACATACATGTGTATATGAATGTTGGAATGATTGAAATTGTTTAAGAAGTATAAGTTCTATTTTTAGAGCATTAATATCAATTGTTATTTGGTTTATATTATTTTATTATGCTCATTGTAATATAAGATCTCTATTTTATGTATTAGGTTAATATATATGTGATAACCCACTACAAAATAACCTATAATGAACAAATAATAATATATGTTAAATTTTGAGTGATATATATTGAACGTAGTCTAATACGCGTTGATTTTTTGGAACAATATGCTAACATGATAGTGTTATAAAGTGAAACATATTGATGTTAACTACTTTTGTGGTTATTTATTATAATATTCATATAATTAACATAACACTTGTTAACTCTTTTGGTTTTTGTAATGGATGATTACTAAATGAATGATATTTACAATGGATTCTAGGGAAAATGTAAAAACTATCCCAATTAAAACCCTAATGTAATAAGGGTTGTATTTTGAAATTTATATTTTATTAAAAATATGATATCAATAATTTTGATTAAAAAAATAACATTGTTGAAAAATAAAACACATGAAAGAAGAGTATGATTGAATTCTGTTGAAATTAGGGTGACCAAGATGATGAAGGAAATAAGATTCATTTTCCTTGATGTCAATAATATGGGAAGTGGTACCCAGTGATATGAATTCAATGAAAATAAGGATATTTCATGTGTATAAAAGAATGAAATACAACAATGAAGAGATCAGTTAACTAGATGGATGAAAGAAAATTATATTCTTTCTTATGTCATTAAGGTAGACACCTCAATGAAAAATATATCTTATGTTATATCAATCAATTAGGATTACAGGAAAAATGTTATTATAAAGTGATAATTGAATTTGAGAGGAAAAATTATAACCAAGGGGGAAGAATGTAGCACAATGTGATATAAATATATGATTACAATTTAATAAGACTATTTGATGAAAATTTTGTTTCACACGTAACACCAAACATTAATTAAACTGTTATATATTTAGCTAAAATTTATTTTTTAAGAGTGATCGTTAAAACCAATATGTTGAATTAGTGGAAATGAGTGATAGTAACCACTATAAAAAAATATCTTTACAAATAATATAAAAAAATTAATATAAATTATATTCAATTATATTACATAAAAGGACTGTTATAAAGATTTATTTTTTAGAAAAAATTTGCTAAAAAATTTAGTTTAAATTTAATATATGTTTATTTTTTATGAATATATAAATTAATGATAAATTATAATGCATATTAGTAATTTGATGACACTAATTTATCTATATATATAGTAGGTAATGGGAAAATAATACCCAAAGAAGAGAAAAACCCTTAAAGGGTTCCCATTATGAGATTCTCAACATCCAGCTTAGTCTTATGCTACTAATCTCCCATTTATGAGAAAAAAATACAAAACAAAATCCTTTATCCTGAAGATGAAAACATGAGGTCTATCCAAGTACCAAATAGAAGACTTAACAGGGTGTGAGATACACTAATTAGGTCAGGAGTATAGTTTTATACAGTAATTTGTTCAATGATTATAAAATAAGGTAGTGTTTAGGTATATAAAATATAACACATTTTATTAAATTTAAATATACACATGTTGGGCTCTAGATACTTAAGGAATCATATCTGACCATACATTTTATAGCATAACCTATAATATCTCCAAAAACCTACAACCATATATAATGACATATATATATATATATATTCACACATAATAAATTCACATGAATAGATATAGATGCTCAAATGTGGACCCAATATTTTGTATCAAGGAAACAACATGAGAGAATAACATATTTAATATGGGATTTCTTGCCCAAGGTGCCTTACCCATTAGTCAAATATAATGGGATGTTGTACCCATCATTTCATACCGATATTCATAATGTAAGTTATAACATTCCATTAGAGTATATCCAAGAGAATTATAATACAATGGTTTCCATGGACATGTATTCCATTTCAGTGAGTAGAATAATGTTATTCCCCGGAGAGGGACAATATACTCATTAATTATTGTATAATGGAATCCATGTCTATTTCAAGATCATATAAATGAATTTTTTAATGTTAACTATAAATGTCAGAAAGCTGTAAGTGATATGGTCATACCATTCACTCCTAATTCAATCTAATTACACAACATGGATCATTCAGTTATAATAAAAGAGTGCATTTATGTAAACAATACACATTATAATTAAATTATAAAATATAAACGAGGAAATTAATGTAAACATTTCATACAACACACAACTCTTCTAATTAATCTTCCAACATTATTTTATAACACATCACAAAACAAAGGTTGTTTTATTAAGAGATAGAGGTATAAATATCATAATTTTTTTATATCAATATTATTGTTTCTCTTATTAAGGAGATTCATAACAACTAATATGTTCATTCAAAACGATAATTAGATAGTCTAGACATGTGAATTGAACAAAAATTCTTTAGGGGTGGTTTAGAACAATTAGTAACCATTGGTTTCATGATATATTTGTCAAAATCACCATATATGGTTGTTTAGGATGATGTATTTAAACTCTAAACATGTATATGGGTATCCAATCACATCTAAATTTGGTCTATGTAATCTATATAAAAATTTTTATAATTAAGGAGAAATTCCCAGAAAGGAATAGTGTGAAACATAACTTGAATACATTATAAATGATTCAACATTGAGGGAAAATCATATTTTTCACCTACCTATTTCATAGAATGGTCCCCTCATCCAATACAAAGACTTGATTTGATTTGGAATAAGGGAAATTGGGATAACATTATAATGTATTGAAAAATGGATAAATAGATTTCATAGAATTATAATTATATAGAGAAAGGGAAAATAAAATAATTAGAATGTAAATTTGAGATCTTATTAAAACAAATCCATAGAAATTGATGGAAGGTGATTCCAATCTCGAATGGGGGAGATTCATGGAATCTTATCCAAGCATGATAGTGGAGCTTGTGCTACCATGGAATGGGTTGAAATATCAAGAACGAGGTTAAAGAAATAAACAAGGATAGAGGGAAGATTTCCATTTCCTCCATATTTAATGAGGCACAAGATAGTTCAGTATTATTTTCCTAATCGTCTGCCAACTGAGCAACTAATACTATCAAATATTTATACCCCTCATGGATTGGACACATGGTTTAGGATAACCACATGTAACTATGTGGTGGTACTGGTTAACATGAAATAACTATGTGACCACACTTATATGTTGGAAAACCATATATAAACCATGTTCCCCCTCTTTAATTAATTAAATACATTATTCATAGTCATTTTACCCATCTTGCATTGTTCTAAAATTAATTTTATATCCATTAAAATGAAAGGAAATTTCATTAATGGTGTCGTACGATTTAAAAAAAACATTATGACAGGTATAATTCTCCTAGAATGTGAGAGTTTTTGTGCCCAGTTCTATCGAATCTCATCAAAAACATCCAAAAAACCTCTCATACAGTTAACCACAAAAACAAAAAAAATTATGTATTACAATTATCAATGTTACAATGTGAGGATTATATGATTATATGGCCAATCCACCAAATGAAAATTTAAAAATAATTTTGACATTTCACCCACATAAAAAAATTGATATTAAAATATATCTACCTTAGAACCTATGATCCAAAAGAAGTATTGGGGAAATACCAAAAAACACCTAACCTAATCGAGATGAGAATTTACATTCAAACACCCATGTTTCATTTCGAAATGTTTGTTATTCATTCAAGAACTACCTTATGTATATGATTGTTTAACCATCAATTGTAATACAATGATCAAAACTACCATTGAATCATTAAGATGAAACTCATGAAATCCCATCATCGTCGAGACCCTATCACACCCTGACCATTTACACACCCTTATTTTATTCATTTCATGGTCTTGGATCAATCTTGATTGGTTTTGAGTTGAGACTTGGGATAAATATTCATATTTTAAAATTTTTTGGTGAGTTTTTTGGCCAGCACAAGGTTGGCGACTGATCGTGATGACTATGCAGAAAAATAAAGTGGCCTTATCTATATCTAAAAATAAAAAAGTTCGATAAAAAATAAAAAATATTAAATGAGTGATTAATAATAATAATAATAATTTTTGTTTTTATTATCATTAAATATAAATTTAATTAATTTTTTTATTAATGTTATTCATTTATTTTAATGGGTTTTTAATAAAAAAAATGGACAAAATTGAAACCCTAGAAACCCCTCTACCTCACTATATGAGATACAACTAACCACCCCATCCAGAACCTCCACTTATGACAGTGACCTCCCCAATACCTGCATGAAGCCCTCCAACCTCCCTTCCACTAGTGTACAGTCCTCTGACCTCCCCTCCAATAGTGTGCGGTCCTTTGGCCTCCCCTTCACCTGCATGTGGCTCTATGGACTGCCTTCTTGAATTGGAAAAACTCAAGGATTACCCACTACCACACAAGCACCACCTCCACTCTGGTCGATGTGTCCCTAATCAGCATCATCCCAGCTCTGGTCGTTCCTCCCTCTCCATTTCCAGCTTCCTCTAGTGTGTTACATTTTCAAGTTTTTTTAGATTCCTTCTCTTTTTCCAAATCCAAGATCTTGGGTTTATGTTTTTATCTATTTTCAATGAATCTAGGTTTTATAGTTTTTTCATAAAGTCCTATTCATCATATTTTGGGAGTTTCATCACAATCTATTCTTTTTGAGGTAAGATATTCTATGTTTTTATACTTTCTAAGGTAAATTAATAATGATTGAACACTTTAGTCAATTTTTAAACAAAATGTATAACTTCACACTACACATAATTTAGTTATCTTAGAGTTTAATAAATTTTAAAACATCATAAAGGTATCCATTGATTTGATTCCATAATTATTCCTATGTATTGTTTCCCTTAACAACATTGATTTAATGTTTGTCATTTTTGTGAGATGAAATCAGGCCTCACTGAGATATTTATCATTTGAAGTTTCATTGAAATTTAGTTTTTACAAATGAATTTTTTTTAGTATGCTAATCAGATGCATTAAATAAATTTTTAAATTTTTTTCCTACATCCATAATATATTAAATAACATTATAAAAGTGTTTCAGTGTTCATAGAGTTTTCTTAAATAGTGTTACCTTTGTTATTCCATACATAAACATTTTTTTGATAAATATTTATTTTTCCATGTGTGATTTAACATCATTTATGGAATATATTTCTGGTGTTGAATTAGTTTCCAAAATTATTTATTATGAAATTGGATTCAAAATGGGTATTTTGTGTGATTTTTGGGTATTCAAAAGGTGTAATACCTTACTGGAATTATTGAACAATTTTAAATAATTTATTTTATTTTTAATTTGATGTGAACCACTTTTTAAAAACATTCTAGGGTGATTTTTATTTTAATGAGTGGAATTTGAATGTTTTTTGGGTAAAGCCTCATGATTCCTCTTGTAAATGATTTATATTGTATTTTAAATAGCTTTGTTTTCTTATTTTAATTCTAATAAAGGATTAAAAATGAAAATTATAAATGTATTCATTATTTAAAATTGAAGTAATTTTGGTTAAGAATTTGTCTTATGGGGCCATTTGAATTTTTTAAGAGATTGTAAATTTTCATCAAATATGGAAAAAGAATTTATAGAAATGTATGTTTTTGAAACTAAGAATCCCATTTGGAACCATAGATTGTTTTTTTATGTCACATACTGGGATTTTAATTATATTGGATTTGGGAAAATTCTTATTTGGCATTGAAAATATAATAGTGGGTTTTGGTGTTATTTTGGAAACAGTATGCTAGTGATTTTAGTAAATCTATTTGGTTATGTAATTATAAAGTCCTGGTTGGAAACACTCATGTTTTCAAGGAAATGTTTCAAATGTATACACGGTGTGATTGACCGATTGGCACATAAAGTTGTGGTTGGAAATGGAATTTGTTTTTAACGGGTTATTCCCGATCGACATATCGAAAATAATTAAGAAAGTATTTATGGTATTATCTGTGTGATGGTCTGGTTGGAACCTTATATGATGTTATATATTAATTTATATATTTATAGTGGTCCTTATTAATAATTTCCCCCTATGGAATATAATATAGATGATTTCATTGCTTTGGATAGGCGAGTGTGGCGGATAAAGGTAAGGTGATTCACGTGTGCGTGGGCCACCCACATACATAGTACATCCATATCATCCATGGTATCCTATGAATATTTTATGGGATTAAGAGATGGTTTTTTACAAACCCAGATTAGGCAAGTTGGTGCCCCTAGATTTTAGATAGGCCAAGTGGGATGTTCTACTAGATTGATCAATTTAGGGAGGCTAGAGGTTATTGACTTAGGGTCTTCACCATATGGCGGATGGTCATTCCAAACTGAGTATGTTTAGGGGTATTATAGGGATATTTAAAATTACCCATGTTTATATAAGTTATCTTCATGTTTTTACCTATATTCATGGTTTTCTAATCACACTGCTAGTATGTTTTCAGAATCTGTTAGTTTATAAAAAAAATTCTAAACTCATTTTTCATGGAAAGGTGTCATGATTGTGTCTGTGTGGTTGTTTATTTAAAAACAAATTTAAATTTTATCTACCAACATGTGACCAACCAATTTCCATATCAGTATTTTCAAACTACTATTTGTGGTTTTTTTGGGAATGGCGATACATGGATTTTTTTTATGATTTACTACTAAGAATTTTGGTGCTCTGCTATAAATTATATTTTTAGTTTTAGGTTCATCTACTCTTGAATGCTCTCAGAGAGAATATGGTTTTGAGTTGGTTGGTAACCAATGAGGTCACATTGAGAAATGTAAAAATTATTTTCTTTCTGCT
This sequence comes from Viscum album, assembly GCA_963277665.1. Taxonomy (NCBI): domain Eukaryota; kingdom Viridiplantae; phylum Streptophyta; class Magnoliopsida; order Santalales; family Viscaceae; genus Viscum; species Viscum album. The sequence continues at coordinate 1,442,111,639 of OY728155.1, read as the reverse complement.
ACTAGTCTTTATTTTATTTTTCATCCTTTATCTGTTTTATTATCTATCATTTATGAGACAAATCATTCCTAATTATTTATATTTGATTCTTGGAACTAGTTCTAAGCTAGTGGGGATTGGGAATTCCATGTAATACATGCCCCAGATCTGGTCGAGTGTTAGATCGGCTCACATTCCAGGATGTTTCATAACAAAATGGTATCAAAGGGGGCCTTTATTATTTAGTGTGTCTGGTAGTTTGAGATTATGACTATTGGAATCCAATGGGTAGGTACATGAAGGGCTTCATGAACTCTTTGTCGTACCAATCCTCAATTTACTAGGGGTAGTCTGAAAATTGAGTTTTTTATGTATATTTTAGGATTGAGGGATGAAAACAGAGGAAATACAGTGTTATGTTGTGTTTTAACATGGAGTATTAACCCTTGTGGTGTCCCAGTACATGGAATAATTTCCTCATGGTTTTTAATTACAACATGGTTCATGGGTCACTTATATAGCATCGGGTTAATCAATAATATTAGTTCCTCTCTCCGGATGTTTGTTTTAATTTGTAATTTTCCATGGTTTTTTTGGATGTAAGTGTTTTTTTAAATGAAAATGGGTTTTGAAATGATATTATTCCAATTAAATGGATTTAAATTGGTAAATAAGATTTTGATATTATGAGTTCTTGGTTTAGAAATGTAGTGTTTGTTTGGAAATAGTAAATAAGTGACATTGGTGCAACTGTGGGTACTCCTTATGAACATTTTCACATGTGATGGTATGTGTGGACGGTGTGTATTACTATGTATAGATGGAAGAAAATGCAAACATGCACAATTTTTCATGGGATTCATTATATATGTGTTTGAGACAATATTCTTATCCTTTTTTCTAAATTGGTAGTTTAAATAGGAAAATGGATTTGGAAAATTGTTTTTCTTTTTATAAAATGGGGGTTGATTTTGTAAAAAATTATTCTGTGTTAGGAAAGTGACATTGAGTTGATGTGGTTTTTTAAATTAAAGTGGAAATGGTGTTTTGGAATGATTTGATTTTGGTTATGCTCATATGTGTTTGTCTTAAAAACCCATTTTTTGTATTGAGATCTTATTTTTTATTGTATTTTGGATTTATGTTGGATTTTATTTTATGTTTCAAATGTTTTTTATAAAACAAAGCCCAAAAATGTTCCCAGGTATTCTATTAAGTCATGTATGATTTATGATTTATCTCAATATTTTCCTTTGGTTTACAGTGAGTGAGGCATGTTAGATGAAATGGTGTGGATTGAAGATGTTGATTGTGTTTTTAGGGTATTGAGAAACCCCGGTTATATTGGTGCGTGTTCTATTTTTTGTCTGTTCAATGGTCCAGCATTGAGCGAATGAGAGAAGTTTTCCCCACCTTCATTATATGGTGGGAAGGTGTCAGATGTTTTTATTTCTATCTTCATCTGATGGTTCATATCGGAATAGGGGAAGATAATGAAAATAGAATATATCATGGGTATTTAACAAAGACAATAGTTGGTGAAGGCCATAATTGACCACATTAAGTAACTAGATTCCTTTTAACCAGAGGTATCGTCTCTAGATTCCATATATATTTATTTCTTTATTGGGAGTGTTTATCAAGTGATCAATGAGACGGTCCCCACTTCTAATAACCATCATTACAAGATGTTCGCCGATAAATGGTTCCTAGATTATTTGGATTCTAGAGCATAAACTGTTGGGAGTGCGGTGTCACTAGATACTCATGAAGATTCCCCATCTAGTAAGAATTATATGCTACAGTTTCCTACTTCTATGGAGTATCCTTCAATGGATCTGGTTTCGGGTTGATAGGATCATGGATGTGTGTGTCACCAGTGTGGCTGGTTTGGGAACTCAAAGACATTATGTCACATCCCTCTAAAGATGTTCCATCATTTCAACTATCTAGTTCATCTAGAGATGTTTCAGAAGAAATCATCAGATGAATAATATGTTATGACCAACGGATTCCAGTTCCTACCCATGATGTATGAGATGCTTCATCCATCCAACTCCAACCCTAAGTCTCAAAATGATGCTCATGCACATTCAGTAGTTGTTGAGGGTTTGAATCATCGATCATAGTTTTGTGTTCCATGTTGTGATTGAAAAATATCCTGACATTTTATTATTATTCTTGGTTGTTCGAGTTTTCACTATTGTATGCCCTTCAGTTCTTAGGGAGAGTATGATTGACTTTTTATATCGTAACCCAAATAATACTATTTTTCCTAATTCTGAAACATGAGTTATTTCTAATGTGTGTTTGGCCTTTATATGGGTTGATCTCGGTTTAACTGTGATCGTTTAGAGATGTATGTGCTGGTAGAATAATCAATGTTTTTAGTTATTCTCTAGTTCAAAATTAGGGTTATGTTATGCCTGTCAGTTTTTCCTTACTATCGGGGGTTTATTCATTGATTGATATTTATAGGTTTTAGGGGAGCTGTTTCCTCACTCATGCTATAAAAGTTTGTTTGGATCATTTTTGAGTTCCTACATTGGCCCCATTCCAAGGGTGGTATATTTTGTCCATAACTTTCCATGCTAGTTGAGTTAATTTTGTGGGGAGAAACATCCCATGTTCTCTCAATATCATGTGTTTTTTTTCATCTAGGTTAGTTGGGTGGGAGTGGTGGAGTGAATGATCACCTCGAGGATCATGTTTTGTTATGGTTCAATCAGCGATGGATTCAAGTTTTTTATTCTCTTTTTATTTTGAGACATCATAGGGGAAGAAATTTTCTGTTGTGGGGATAATTGTCAAACCCCAACCTTGGAAACATCATTATTTTATTCATTTATTGTTGTTGGATCTTTCTGATTGGGATTCGAGTTAAAACTCGAGTAATGTTCTTTGTTTTTTAAATTTGGGGGGGGATGGGAGTTTTTGGTATACGCATAAAAGGAACATGGTCTAGTAGAATGTGTGGCCTAACCATGTGGCCTTCTCTATGAGTAAATATCAAAAATTTATATTAAAAATACAAATAGAAATACAATATTGATTAATAATAATAATAATAATTGTATTATATTAGAATTATTATTATTATTATTAAATTATATTAATCGGTGTTTAATAAAAATTAATAGAAAATGAGAAAAAATAGAACCCTTGCAACCCCCCCCCCCCTAATGTATGTAGTGTATCCCACCTCCCCCCCACGTGTTCTTCCGGACCACCCTAACATGATTCTCTCCTTGAATTAGTGAACACCCATTCACCAACCTGTGGCCCTCCGACTTCCCCTCAATCGGCACATTGTCGTCCATCCTCTGCAACCCCAGTGTGTATCCCTCTAGCCTTACTTCTCGACACGTGCATCCGGGGAGGCAGACCCCCTACCTCGTCAGCATTTCATCCACTTTTCCTAACATTTCCCTTGCCGTAATCCTCTAATATCTAGTTGTGCCTCTATCACCAGTTCCCACATCCTCTAGTGTGTTATTTTTACCATTGTTTTGGTTTTCTACACCTTATTTTCACCCTAGATCTCGGGATGATGTTTTATCCCATTTTCTATGAATCAATGTTTTACAGGTTGTTCCTAAAGGCATATTCATTTTGTACTAGAAGTTTCATCGCATCCTCTCCCATTTGAGGTAGTTGATTCCATGTTTTTCCCCTTTCGAAAAAAAATTTCTAAATTCTCGATTGCATCAATGAATTTTTAAACATAGGTTGTAGCTTCATGCTACACTCTATTAGGATATTTTAGTGTTTTAAAATATTAAGAACTGGATAAAAATATCCTCTGATGTGATTATTTAATTATTCTTATTTATTAGTGCACTTAATGTGTTTGATTTAATTTATTTCATTTTCAATAGATTAAATCAATCCTCACTAAGATACAAGTATTTTGAAATGTTTTTTTAATTTAATTTTACGTTATGAATTTGGGATAGTTTTAAAATAAGATTCCTTAAATAAATTTGTAAATATGTTTCACACCTCAATAATATGTTAAATTAGTTCATTATGTGGTTTCAGTGTAGATTGATTTTGTTAAAAATAGTATTCATTTAGTGATTCCATACATGAAAAATTTCCCATAAATTTCTATTCTTTCTTGTGTAGTTTAAAATTTCTACAAATTATATGTGTGGAGCCGAAGTAGTTTCAAAATGAATGGTTATGAAATTGGTTTCTAAATGGATTTTTGTGTGAAATATTGGTATGAACATGGTGTTAAACTTTATTGGACTACATAAAATTTTTTAAATGATTTATGGATTTTTGAATGTCATTTGAACTTCAATTAAAAAAAATAGTGTGTGTTTGATTTGAAAGATAATAATTTTAGGGTGTTTTTTGTGTAAAGCCACATGATGATTCATATAAATTATTTATAAAATATTTTAATGATTTTGGTATTACTATGTGATTTATAAAAAAAAATTAGAATTAAATTTTTAAAATTATTCCAAATTGACACTTAGAGTATGTTTGGGTAAACATTTATGTGAAGGGGATGCTTGGCATGTTCTGTAAGATTTTGTATCTTCTTCGAATATGGGAAAATATTTTATTAAAATGAACTGGTTTTGAAATTAAGAGTCCCATTTGGAACCATGTGGTGTGTTTTGTATGTTCAAAGTTTGGTTTTGTGATAAATTTGGATTTGGGAAAAGTGCGTTTGGAATTGAAAATATAGAAGTCGTATTTGGTGTTGTTTTGGAAATGGGTTGTGATTAATTTTACTAAATGTATTAAGTTATGTAAATATAATGGCTCGATTGAAAAAACATGGGTTTTCAAGGAAATTATGTTAATGTATAAATGTAGTGAAGTCTTGAATGAAACATTAAGTTATGGTTGGAAATGGAATGTGTTTTTGAAAGGGTAAGGCCTGATCGAAACATTGAAATTTTTTACAAAAGTATTTATGGAATTATTAATGTGGCAGTGCAGTTGTCACCTTTTACAATTTGAGATGTTCATGTATATATTTATATTGGTCACCCATATCTAGTGTATCCCTTCATTGTTTATCTTATTGGGGATGTCCATGTTTGGGGTAGGCAAGTGTAGTGGTGGATGGTAAGGTGATTCACACCTGTGTGGTCCTCCTACAAATAATGTATTTTCATATCTACCATGGGTTCTTTTGAATCATTTTTGGGATTGAGTAGCGGTTGCCTAGCAACAGTAATTTGAAGGGTTGGTACACCCTATTTGGTATATAGGTCAGGTGGGATATGCTAGTGTATTGGTCAATTTTTGGCAGCTAGTGGTTATTGACTTAGGTTCTTCACCACACGGTGATAGGTGGTTCCGAACCGAGTACACCCTCATTGGTACCCACATCCTCTAGTGTGTTAATTGAGGTAAAACAAGATAAAACACCTCCGTAAGTCAATTTTGAAAATTAACATATCCAGTGTCTAAAGCATCAACAAAACTATATTCTGAATGATTAACCAATATGGAATAAAATATTATTGGGCATGTTCACGGAATCCAATACTGAGTTTTGTTGGAATCCCATTTGCAAAATATCTCTTCATAAAATAGTAACTATGATATGATAGTAGCACTATCCTTACTTTGATATAGCTTTCAAGGATCACTATAAAGTACTTCAGGCTTAACAAAAACATCTAAATTCCCCCCAAAACCAAATTTGGACATGTTGATATAATTTCTAAATAATTTGATCCAAACATTGTTCTATATAATTAATTGTATATGGGTTCCAAAACTAAATCAATCATGCCAGTCTCAAGGTCTCATGACCAATTATAAATGATTGTAACCAACAAATGAAGGAGGTCCCTCTACCACTCTTAGAATAATACTTATAATTTATGTTTTGAAAATAGAAAATTATTACCACTTATCACGTCCATACATAAATACACAAATGTCTAAACACCTAATCATCCTAAGTATAAATTGTAAACATCTTCTATGACTCATTATAAATTCCCAAGAACATATCACATGGTGAATGATGAATTTGAATCATAATGAGTGTTATCACCTTCCAATATTCTATGGTGTACTTCACACTATTTTTCAAATAAGAATCCCAATGATTGAGTGAAACTCCCAAAAAATCATTTCATTATTCCCTAAATTATGTTTTAACAGGTTTATAGACATATAGTTGATCATATGTCAACATACTAAGGTAAATGACATGATAATGGGAATGATCTCCTCTTAACATGGATGGCACTATGATTTTTTCAATTGGCATGTATAGATCCCCCTCAACTACACATGTATCTACTAGGCCATAAATGCATTTTGTAATTCCTAAAACCACATAACTAAAACATTGATGCCATGGTTTAAATATGGATTAAAATTTTCATGTGACTCAGTAATTCTTATATTATCCCTCATATTGTGCACTACCTTATAATTATGCCAATGATCTTGGTCGTCGTGCCCTGAATCATTACATTATTTTTGACAGTTTGTCCCTGGATCGCCTGAAGATACTCACCAAAATTCTATTATAATAATATCCCATGTCACATTGGCATGAGATAAACTATCCATATAAAATTTCTTTATATTTTATACCACCCATTAGAATACATGACTCACACTCCATTGAGTTGTTCATAGACATGGATAAATAGAAAATTCTACCTGACACATCATTATATGAATATGCCTTTATTTTACAAGGAAAACCTATTTAAAATAATAAAAATATAAAGTTTAACGGTTTGTTGACTGATCACCCAACTCATAGAGTGATTTAAGGAACTTAGGCATCTATCATGTCAATACTGGTCAATTATAGAAGAAACCTGAAAAATCATTCCAATAGTTTTCAGCAACTATATCCAACACACTAAGTGCTTCATGAAAACAAATGCATCATTATGCTAGTAATTAATATGTTGAGAACCTTCCATCCACCATTCTATAATGGAGAAAAAAACTAAGCTATTTCACATTATGGAAAATGTAAAACCCATTATAATCTCTCTCATGGGTTCCCCTCTATCAAACAAACACAATTGACCTATTAGGGTATACATCTGGAGTATGGGAATAAAATTCTCCCACACAATCCTATGTTCACACACTTGAGAACCACACACCATTTATAGTGAACAGTTACATAGAATATGAAACCCATATATCCACAATATTAGAAATATGTAAAATAATTGGAATGGAATAATAAAACTATGAGGGTTAAAACCCATCAACAATGCTTATTATATCACTTTCAAAAAATAGTGCTACCATTATATAATATTTTATATCAATATTCATAGTGATGATCTCATTGAAATACAATAATTCTGACATAAATAATATAAAATCAATCACTCACTAGGCAACCACATATGGTAATAACCCATTGAGGTTCAACTAACAAGAAAACTACCCATCTATCCAGGGGCGTCGTTTGATCATCTATGAGTCTTATTTGGAATAATGGTACCCAAATCACACCACACATATAAATAATATCCTAATAATTATAAAATTCTTTAACATAATGATGTTTATACATCTATAGATTCACTAACCTACTTACATAGGGCATTAATCCTAAATAGGGCCACACTTGAAATGTTACAAGTCCCTGCAATCTAAACACTATGTTCAACATAACATAAAAAGAATTCATTAGAATTACACAAGAATCGTAAAATTCTTCTTCAAGGAAACTATCATGAAAACAAAAAAAAATGGTCACCACACAAAAATATTTACAACATTAACCTCTAATATATTACATTCGATTCATTTTAAATGATGCTCATTAATTTCAATATATAAAATAGTGTATACTTCATGGTCATCATGTAACGACCCCTACCCCAGAATCCTGTAGTTGGGGCCTTACATAATTATATTTTTATAAGAAAAATTTTATCATATCACAAAGGATAAGAAAATTTAGTAGCATTAATAAACTATATACATACATGAAATTCACATCACAATATTAAACACAAAAAACAAAGATAATTTTCATCGAACATTCCATTAATTGTCATAATGTCACCCTGTATATCAAACTCAAAAAACTTCTTCATAACATGGGAAAATAATAAGAAATGGATAAGATCAAATGATCGTTAAGTGTATGTGTAGAAAAAAATCTATCAGTTAATTTGGAATAGAAAACGTGTAAAGGTAAAAAACTAAAACACATCCATTTAAATAATCATATGATATGTAAAACTAGACAATGGATATTCAACTAGATGAATATTCACATGGAATATAGAAATATAATATCTTAATGATCGAATTCATATTGTTGGAAATTTGAAACATACCGTATAAGCCTCACCCAAGACATCTGATAAAAAATGGTAATGGCCTCAGCAAATCAATATCTCAAAATAAATAATTAATAACTCAGCCAAGTCAATATATTATTTTTATCATGATAAATATTGATGTCTCGAAGGGATATAGTGGGCACATCAAGTCACTTACTATGTACAATAAATTCGTCATATGAATGGTTTGAAACATAATAACCATATAAATATATATATGAAATAAAAATAACTTTCCATAATCTGTAAACATAATCACAAACCATTCTGTGTAATATATTGAATGATATAAAAATGGCACATCCATAGTCAATATGATTTTAAATCATTTAATAAAATATGGTATATCAAAACAGATCAACATTAATTAAGCATTAAATTTAACAGATGATTTTTACATAGATAAAAATACTTTAAATGATATGAGATGAAAAATTTTAAAGGAAAAATATTATTACACCCATATGAAAACAATTTTATATAAAAATATCCTTTTGTTCGAACAAACCATTTTCAATATCGAACTACCATTTTCTATGAGAAACCATTTTCAATACAAAATAACTTTATATTTGAGAAACCATTTTCAATAACAAAATACCCTTAAAAGATAAAGATTGTTTTTCATTTAATGAAACAAAAAATATTGTAATGTAAAAAAAAAATAGAGGCCACAATGGTGGAATATTCATTATAAAAGTATATGTTAATAATATGACATTATATTTTTCATGTTTCAAAAAATTTTGTATAAAAATGTAAAAATATTCTTTTATAAACATTTGAATTAAACTCAAACTGAAAATAAACATTCCATTTAATTAATTTTATGTAAATATCTATATAAAATAATATCAATAATATTTATATGGAGAAAAATACTTGATAATTAAATATTTAAAAATTCATGGTCTCCCACGCAACATTGAACATTTAAATCATAAGTCCCATGAAAGAGTATCCTTTAACAAAACATTAAATATATTATAATAAATAAATTAATGACATGATTAGTCAAATTGGAATCATAAACACAACCTAAAAGATGGTGGGTATATAATATCTAATTATTCCTTAATTAAAGGGTATTGAGATGAATTCCCTTACATTAGGTCTGATTTCATCTTTACGTGTCCAAAACTAGTGTGATGTTATTTTAAAACATAATATTAACTTATACCAAAATCATAATAATATTTATAATATCACATGTTATTCCCATAAAGGATAAAGAGTAAGGAAGTGGATGTTATATTGATTATTCCTAAAAATATAATTCAAAAATTATTATATATATCCATTATTTTAGTTATTATACACATCCATGTAAATTGGAGAGGGAAAACATTTACACAATGGTCTTGAGATGGTATGTCATATGTACACATGTGTGGTGTTTTAGTTTTTTGTAGGATGGATAAATCATAGAATACAGTTGAACCACAAAAATAATAATATAATAGAATATATGTGATATCGTATTTATAATTTTAGAATATAAACAACCCATGAAGAAGTTGACGAAGAAATGAACATGAATAAGTTGTTAAAACAATTACCTCTTCTTTGGTGGAAATCTTTTAGATCATTTCCATAGTGATCTAGAGGTTATATTTTTGGAAGTCTAGGACCACTAAATAATGTATAAATATGTTATGAGGACAAATTGGTAGATTTTGGTCTATTTAAAAGGCTCAATGTGGGGTAATGTAGTGAGCTAGAAGGTCACCTTTTATAATTGAGGTAAGGGGCACAGTTGGAAACTCTCCAAATATTTAATTAATTTAAATTATTTTTCAATTAAAAAATTCTCCATATTTAGTAATTTAAAATATATAATGACTCTCGACCAATAATTTTTAGGCAATTTTAGGTCTCATTATTACCCTTTTTTGGATTTATAAAATATTTAAACCCTTTATCTCTTACCAGGAAAAAATTTGTTTTTACTATTTACTTATTAATATAGTTGATAAAAAAGGTAAAAAAATCCTTAAATGAGAATCCGATTAAATTTAAAAATCATCAGAATAAATTATCCAAATTTATATTTTTTACATATTTTGTATCATAATATAATATATTATTTATTTTAGAATACTATTATGGTCAATTTTTAATTTATTGAATACAAGAGTTTTTAAAAATATCTTAAGAACATGATAAATTCCAAAATATATTTAATACATCAAATATATTTCAATTTCATTTAGAAAATTATTTTATTACAGTAATGATATAAAAATATATTTATTTTACAATTTTTATTGACATTTTTTTCATCTCTCTATTAATTAAAAAATTATTGCCTCATCAATCTGCAATCCTTTAACTTAATAATATCTTTATAAAAAATTATACATAAAATATTATGATGAATATAAAATTTTTATATTTCATGTTGATATTAATATTATAACTTATCATATAAGTAAATATATATAAAAAACTATAACACTTATTTAAAACATGAGTATGTTATGTTTGTCTTTCCGTAGAATTAAATACTATAAAAGGAATAAAGTCATCTATGTTGCTACAAGAAGCCATAAAATCAATTAAATGAAGATTTTGGTCACACATTACACATCCAATAAAATTAGGAAATGTTTTAGGGTAATTTTAAATTTACATATAATATTGTTTTTACACTTAATTACTTGATTTACCATTAATTATGGTAATTAAAAAAATCATATCTGATTATTCATATTGTACAAAAATAAAACATAATAATTCAGTCATTTTATACCATAGACTTTGAAATATAGAATCTATTTTGCAGTATAAAAGATACATAATTGGAAAAAAAATTATTTAAAAATAATCCCATTGACATAACGAGAAACTGTGTTTTTATAGTAATAACGTTCAAAATATTAAAATGTATTAATATCTAAATTCAATGTGAAATTGATTTCAATGAAATAAGTTATATCAAATTATAATAAATTTATCTAATTATCCTCTAAAACTAAAAAATCACATACCACAATAAATTTTATTAATGAAAAAGTTGTTTTCAATTAATATGTGATATTTCTTACTATTCAAGAAACCATGATATTGTTAGGAAAAATAAAAAAAATTAAGAAACTTTTTTTTATTCCTATTTAAATGAAGATCATTATATTTCAAATATTATATATAAAATTTTAAAAATAGGATTCAAAATAGGTTCACCAATAATAGGCGGTAAAATTTCCTTTTAAAAAAATATAACCATTAATGTTTAAAATTTGATTTATTCTCTTCATAAGCCTTTAAAAATTATTGGATTAATTTTAATAAAATTAATATTTTAATATATACAATATATTTCATTAATATATTACAATGTTAGTGATTTATTTAATTTATGATGATAAAATACCATTATCAGGAAAGAAAATAGTTTTTTTAAAACTTGCATTATATTCAATTCGTTTTTACTATCATTTCAATTGATTTAATATTATAAATATTTTTAAACGATATTTTCATAATTTAGTTAATCATATTCAAAATCATCATCTTGATGGATAGTTTTAAAATAATAATATTTAATACTATATCCCAAATCATTTATGTTTTGTGTTGCTTCCAACATATACTTTCAAATAAAATGTATTTATTTAGTACGAGATATTATTTAAAATAATTTTGTGTTGCATTCATACGTCCTTGAATAATGTGGGCCATCTTAAATTTAAATATCATTTTAAATTTCAATTGTTGATAAAAGAAAATTCATTTATGGGAAGCCCACATAAAAAATTGGGTTTATAAAACATCCTTTAAATAAGAGGGAAAGGTAAATGTGAAGGTCACAACATAATTAGGATTTATAATGGAGTAACATTATAGGAAAGTAAAAAATGGGTCATATTAGATAAAAATAATAATTTTAGGATTAACAGTGTTATAGAACATAATGATAGGAATCTCTACAATCAGCAAATCGTAAATCAGTGTTGTGTTAAAGAGGCAATTGATTTATCTTTAAGAAAACTGAACGATTAGTGTTTTTTTCCTAATTAATTTATTGTATATAAGGTATTATTACACTATCTATATTATAACATAACTGATTTCATTCCATGTCATATAATTAATTTATTCCTTTGGTTGTTCTTTGATTCAGTGTCACTTCATTTCACACCTAAATATGGATATTCAAGATGATTTTTTAATTACTGAAGCACTATAATTATTCCTATGATCCAAGATCAATTCATTCATCTTTTAAATGTTTATTCAAAACTAAATGATTAGCACATGTTATCAAATATGATATGTCATAATTTACCTTCAATCATTAAATCAATCCATAGTTCCATTAAATCCATCAAAACCATAAGAATCATCCAAGATACATCTTTCAAAATTTATTGTCCATGAAATTATTAGGAAAATCAATAAATTTCTAAAATCAACATAAATTTAGATTCTCCAAAAAACATAATGATGGTATTATTGTCACATATCAAATATAAGAATTCCATGACAACCACAAAACCGTAATGAAACAAATAATGCTTCTGAATCATTAACAAATAAGTACAGAAGTACAATGATTATATATCTCAAGATTATTATAACTAATGCATCATTGATGGAATAAATCTGTAATACCAAAAGATACGAATAAAAATAATTTTACCTCATTCCTTAACCACTTACTACAATTCATCATCTTAATCCTTAATACCTCATTCCTTATATTTTTTTCTTTTTTGTTTCTTTATCATCATGAGTATAACCATTACATTTATGATCACGCTAATTAGGACCATTCAAAAAAAACACTAATCTAATTTGAACAACACTAGTCCGAGTGATATAGTAATGAAGAATAATTATTTTAATTCTAAATCATGACATATCTTTCTCAATATATTAGTCTATAGGTTTAACCAGTGTATTACATTTTATTAAAAATTCTATATAATGATAACTTATAAAAATAAATGTCCTTAAATCTATTCATAGGGTTACGTTTTTAATCCCTGATTTCATAAATCTAATTCCCATGGTTTCTACTGATGTTTCTCGGATATCAACTATAACGACCCTAACCCCAGAAAAACATATTAAATTTCAAAATTTATTAAATATTTATAATATACAAGTGATCACTTCCCAAAGGATCAAAATGTTTAGTAGTATAATTAGAATAAATTCATTCATGAAATTCAAATCATATTATATTATATAAAATACATAATGAATTTTCATCGAGAATTCCATTACCCCTTAGTGTATCTCTACATATCAATCTCAAAACACCTCTTTGTATCCTTGGAGAAAATAAAACATAATAATGTGGTGACCTCCAATGATTAGTAATGATAAGTGTATAGTGGATTATATTAGGTAATATTTAATAAACAATATGGAAAGATTATAAACTATAACACATTCCATTTAAATACTCATATGAGCTAGGATTTTACACCATTATTATTCTGCTAGTCGGATAATTAAATGGAATATCCATAAATATTATCAAAATGATGGAATTCATACTATTGGACAACAAAAACATACATTTGAGGCCTCAACCATGACATATGAAAATAAATGATTAAGGCTTCATCCAAATAAATATAATAAAATATATTGGAAAGTCCTCATCCAAGTCCATATCTTATTTTTCCCATGTAGAATAATGATGCATAGCGGGGCTATAGCAGGCCCCACCTAAAACATAATAAGTCCAATTCATTCCTCATTTGTATGAGGTGAATCATAAACAACATATACATGTGAATGGTAAATAATATTACTGAATATTGAAACATAATCACAAATAATTCTGTATAATCTAGGTAATAGTATCCAAATAGCATGTTCATAGTCTAACTAATCATAAACCATTTAATAAAATATGTTTAATTCTATCATAATATATCAACCTCAATAAAAAATAAAACTTAACAAAGGATGTTGACATAGGTGAAAACAATACTTATGATATCAAGGAAAATTTATTGAGGAAAAACATTTATTAAACCCATATGAGAACACTTTCGTATCAAATTCCCTTTAATTTTAAGAACATATTTTCAAAACCAAAATACCATACTTATTGCGAAATTATTTTCAGTACTAAGATACCATTTTTAACAATTTTCAATGCCAAAATACCGTAATAATCTAAATATGGATTTTCATTTAAGGAAACATTAAATATAGAAAAGAAGATGTAAATAAAATAGAGTAGATATTAATGGAATAGTCATAGTTGTTGAATATGTTAAGAATAAAACATAAATTTTTTCATTTCTCAAAACGTTCCATATAAAACACGTAAATGTATTCCTTTTAAACAAATTTAATGTAATTCAAAATATATATAAAAATTCTTTTATAATACTTTTATATAAATAAATATATAAAATAATGTCAATGATATTTATTTAAGGTGAATGATTTGTTTATTAAATCTTTAAACATTTAAGGTGTCTCATACAAAATTGAACATTTAAATCATAAGCCCTGTGAAAGAATAAAATTTAAAAAAACATTAAATTACATGATAATAAAAAAATTAATGATATGATAAGTCAAGGGTTCTTTATATACCACTTATAAAATAATGTGGGTGTATAACGTAAAATTATATCTCAATAAAGGGACATTGAGATGAAGTCTATTACCTTAGGTGTTATTTTCTATGTACCTATCCAAAACTATTGTATTTTTGTTTTTAATATATTATTAACATATAAAAATCATAATAATATTTATAATATCATATATGATCCCTTTATAATATTTTACAACTAATTTATTAATAATATTTTATATATTTTAACATTTCTAATGTTAATTTCTATGTTTTCTCATACATATGTTGTCTTGAAAGTCTTGGTTCTCTTGAATTGGTTATATATCCAATGACTCTAGAAAATAATAACTTTATAAATATCATATTTAATTATTTAGTACATTTTTATAATTATTTATGATTTTTTAACATAGAAAATGAATCCCAACACATCGTGGAAATGGTAGTTTGTATTTATGCATGATCAATGGTATCATTCTACTAATGGTGAAAAATTAATGAAGTGAATGGTATATTGTAACATCTCAGGTGAAGATCAACACATCAATCCCCTAAAATGGTTGGTCGCATGACCTCATGTGTTCCTCTCCATATGCAGGAGGCTTCCGACCACCTAAGAGGGTATAATATCAATCATTGTTAGACTATACTATCTTTGTCAGAGTAAAACACTAGAAAAATAAATAAACAATAACCAAGTCTATAGCTATAACCATATAGATTCCGATTTCACATGATTTTTAATACTAGAAATATAATATGAAAATTGAACAATAGATATCCCATTTTAATGTACTTTCTGTGTCAAAATGAAACTCAGAAGTAAAGACACTGATAAATCCCATGTTGGCCATGAACCGTGGTCTTTTACCTCATCCATGATCAATCCCAACACAACCATATAATATAAAAACATTACCCTTATCATATCTTGTTACCATTAAATATATTCATGTGCTGATCATGCAGCCTGAGTAAGGTGTGAGTATAACTTTATATTCCACAACCAACGATGTCTAAAACAATATCCAGTCCAATAATAGTGAATTCAGTTGTATAATAAATTTATAAATAATAAGTTAACACATTATCAACTATTCATTATTTAACCACAAAAACCTTCGGTTCCCGTGGATACTCGTATCTCAATACCAGCTTCAGCCCATGTTGGAGTTAGTACTATTTTTGATAGATATCATATCCCATAATTCCATTATTACCATTATTTTATTCACCCAATTGAATTACCATTTTATCATTATTTAATTCATACAATTGAATGACCATGTAACCATTCATTAATTCATACATGAATTCCCATGATACCATTCATACCTCACACAATTGAATAATCATGTTCCCATTCTATAATTCATACATTAATATACATATTACTATTCATACCAAACAAAATTGAATGGCCATGTTCTTATGCCTTAATTCATACTTGAATGCTCATATTACCATATATACCATACACAATTTACTGACCATGTTCCCATAACATTATACACACTTGAATTCCCATGTTAGCATTAATCGACACATGATTTATTCAAAAATTGATTATCAACATCAATTAGATTATCTATTTAAATAATTAACCAATCACATTGGTAAAATTAATTAATTAAAATATTTAATTATACACATATATTCCATTTATTAATTCAACAATTAACTAATCACATTAATATCATTAATTAATTCAATAACTAATTAGTCACACGAATAAAATTAATTAATATAATAAGTAATTAATCACATAAATTCCATTAGTTAATTCAATAAATAACTGATCACATCAATTCTATTAGTTAACTCAATAACTAACTAACCACAAACAAAATTTTAAATTATTCAACAATTTATTAATAGCATTAATAACATTAATAAATTCAATAATTAATTAATCATGTTAATTAATTTAATTTATTTAGCTGTTAACTATTCACATAAGTATCAATAATTATTTAAATATTTAATTCATCATATCAAAAAAAATAAACAAATCAAAAATAAAGTAATCAAATCAAATCTGTAAGTTAATTAAATAATTAAAAAATCACATTAATAAAAATAATTAATTCAAATACTAATTAATCACTTCAATAACATTATTCATTTTAATTATTAGTTTTTTGTATCAATTACTGTACTTGATTAAACAATGAACTAATCAAAAATAGGTAATTAATTAAAAAAATAATTATGTCAATTCACAGTCTCAATATTTCAAAATTAATTACTGAATCAATTATCTTATATCAACTATATTACTATCAACTAATTAATTCATGAATTAATTTACTCAACATCCCTACAAAAATATCACTATAAATAATCCAATAGTTATTTATTTCAATTTAAAAATATAAATATATCCATTAAATAATTCCATAATTAATTAATCACATTCAATCCATTCAATTAATTCACCAATTAATTTTTCATTTCAAGTCCATTAAATAATTCCAAAATTAATACATAACATTCAATCCCTTCACCTAATTCACTAATTAATTATTCACATCAACTTCATTAATTAATACGACAATAAATTAATCACATTCAATCCATATAATTAATTCATCAATTAATTAATCACATCAATCGCAAAAATTAATGCAATAGTAAATTAATGACCATACTTCTATTAATTACTTCATTGATTAATTATTCCATCAATCCCATTATTTAATTAAATAATTATGAAAACTTGTTACTTCCATTAATTATTTCTTCAATAAATTAATCCCATTATTAAATTAAACTTTTAAATAATCATGTTACTCACATTAATTAATTCATCAATTAATTGATCCCATTATTTAATTCAACAACTTAAGATTCACATCACATCCATTAATTAATTAATAAATTAATTAATCCTATCAATGTCATTATTTATTGCAACAATTAAGAAATTTCATTATGTACATTAATTAATTCATAAATTTAATTATTTTCATCAATCACATTATTTAATTCAACGACTAAACAACTACATTACGTTCATTATTTAATTCATCAATTAATTTACTTCATTAATATAAATATTATGTTCAATAATTAAATGATCACATTACTTCCATGAATTAATCCATCAACTAATTATTCCCAACAATCCCAATATTTGATTCAAAAATTAAATAAATAATTACTCACATTATTCAATTAATCAATTAATCTATCCAATAGTTTAATTCGTCCATTAAATAATCACAGTAGTTCCATAAACTAATTCATTAATAAATAAATCACACCAATCCTATTATTTTATTCAATAATTAAATAAACAAATTACTTATATTAATTAATTAAATAATTAATTAATCAAATCCTCAATCATTGAAATCCCAATAATTATTTCATCAACTAATTATTCCAACTCAATAAATTTGATAATACCAATTAATTCATCCACTGATATTTCAAACAAAATAAATTCAATATCCCCAATTAATTCCTCAATTCAATAGTTCTATCTTAATAAATTCAATATCTCTAATAAACATCTCAATTAATTATTCTCTCTTAATCAATTCAATATCCCCAATTTATCCTCAATTTCAAATTTCCCATAATTATTTAATATTTTCAATTAATTAATTAAATTCAATAAGTCTCAATTGACAGTCAACCAATACAAATTACACAATTATAAACACATAATAAAAATCAATACTTTGTGATTTAAATATATACCACCTACATCAAGATTGATGATAAATGCTCGCCAATGGAAATCCCCAAATTTAGTTGAACAACGAAGAGGTAAGAGATATTAATTAAATTCTTGAATCCATGATTTAAACAAATATATTTAATAGGAAGAAATCAGGAGTGAAATAGGAAGAAATCACTTACTCGTGTGAAGCAGATCATAAATCAAGACTTTTAATCACCATGTATGGAGGTCATGCGCCCTTAAAATTCCACTAAGAGTCTCAAAATAGATAGCAACCATTACTTGACAATTGGGGGTCAATTTGAGGATAATATAAGGGTTCATGTATTTTAAAATATATTTCTTAAAATTATATCCAATGAATGTTTTGTTAGGAATAGGCCCATGGATTACCCTATTTGTGTGCCTTAACTGTTTTCCTCTTCTAGGGGGTGCACGGTTTATACTTTTATGGTGCATGGTTTTAGAAATCATGAATCATCCATTTGAATCCCCTATACCTATATTTTCACAGTTATCTAGGCTGAGGCTCATGATTTGGGAAAAGCGTGCAACAAATGTGCACCTTCCTACTTCCTTTTAAAATTCAAATTTTCACCCAAAAAATCCCAAACTAATAACCCAAAAAAGGTATTCAACATATATAATATGTGTAAATTTAATAAATACGAATACATATACTTAAAAGTCTTGGGTTTTACTGTATCCCCACCTTATTAATGCACATCCTCAAGGTGCACATCCATACAAACATAATATTCCATGCTAAAAATATAAGGCCATTGAGCCCAAATATATTCTTCTCTCTCTCATTTTTCCTCATAAAAATGAGTGTGCTTCCATACTATTTAAAATATGAGAATCATTCCCCACAACACTTTCTCACTACGCTCTAATACATGTATCAGATCCTCCTCAAAGGAAACATCTATTTCATGAACATCACTACCCACCATAAGTGTTTTTTATCATCACTTTCCTAAATAAATTGTCAAATACCATAACTCATTCCCCCTCTACCATATATCACATGAAATGGGCATGGTCATCGTGTCCTCAATCGATTTTCAAAATCATATCCTTAATTGTCACCCATTCTAGGATTCCATGAACAAAACTCGTATCATTTATTGACAAGAAATCTCATTACAACCCTCACATGAGTATGGATGTTAGTTAACCTCCCACCACATGGCATCACCTTTAAACGGCTCTTTGAATATATCCTTCATGAATTCAATTTTTATCCCATCCATCAAATTCATTTTGTATCTTGGTGTATAACAAATTCTCTCTCGGTGCACCTAAGACAGTTTCATTGTGTAGGGCATGATTGTTTGATGTATAAAAGTACACCAAGACTTTTTCTGACGAACACAATCTTTTTTCACAAAAATCCAAACTATGTAAACAACCATCACCCATTGTTTTACATCCCAAAGACCCTTCCACATAGTCAACACTAGGGTCTTATATCTACCCTTAACCATCACATATCTATGTATTAGTTATAAAATGTTAAAATCATTCTCATTATTCAATATTCTCTTTATACACCCATTTGTTAACATCTTTAATCATTTTACTATTTCAATTTCATGTTAGGAAAAATTTTCACTTCAATTTCAAACAATAAATTCAAAACAATTTAAGTTTATCAATGTACCCATATATTTTATTCCCATGGATGCCTAAAATAATTCATGTCACTATTAAAACATGTGTTCAATGAAAGAGGCATGGAACATAACTCTCGTTCCTTCTTGTTCCAGGATTCAAATATAGAAAACTCTAAAACAATAATTAAATCACACAACAAGTGTTTCACACATATCGAAATAATATTAAACTATAATAGAAAAAATCAACGATAACAATCCCTCCTTAGGTACTTGGGTTCTCCCCTATACATGGGTTAGATACTCTCATGCATGAAATCATAACCAAGGGACAACTCATCCTATTATCCTTTTTATATTTATCAAATAATAATAAAAAATAAAAAACGGGATTTGATACGACTTGGTAACATCCCTGCTCGGGTTCCACACACTAATTCCCCGAATGGGTCAGTCACATGACCCCATGAATGCCTCCCAATATAATAGAGGTTTCTGGATAGTAACGTGGTTCTAATATTAGCCATGGATTGATTATACCATCTTTTGTAGAGTAAAAAATTTCAAAAAAATAGAAAATAATCAAATGTATAACCATTTTTACAAAGAAAACAATGTAACATGATTACCAAAACTATAAATACATTATAAAAACTGAACAATATATATTATATTTAATTGTATGTAGAATGTTTCAAAATAAAACTCTAAAGTAAATATATTGGAAACATCAAATTCGGTTCCAAACCACATCTAGTTCCCTCATATATGCTCCATCCCAACTCATAAATCATACAAATAATATTTTCTATTACCATTTCCTGTATATATTAAATATATTTTGGTGGCGATCTAGAAACCTAAATAGGGTTTATGTACAACACAGTAGTCTACCACTAATATTCTCTAAAACAATAACAAATCATACAATAGTATATGCAGTTTTATAAATAATAAATTTCAATGCCTAAAAAATATTTATCACAGTATCAACTAATATTTATTTAACCGCATAAACCATTTCAGTTCCCATGGACACCCATTTCTCAAATTCATCTCTGGACCATATCAGAGGCTGAACTATTCTTGAAGGAAATCATATCTCATAATTACCCTTTTACCATTCATCAATTTACATAATTGAATGACCATGTTACCACTCATTAATTTATACAATTGAATTTCCATGTTATGATTCATTAATTCTGACTTAAATTCCCATGTTACTGTTCATGCCTCACACAATTGAAAAAACATAATTCAATTATTTAATTCATACGTGAATGCTCATGTATCCATTCTCACCTCACAAAATTTAATGACAATGTTCTCATTCATTACTAGATACACGAATTCCCATGTTAACATTCATACCTCTCATAATTGAATGACAATGTTATTCGTCCTTAATTCATACATGACTTCCCTTGTTATAATTCATACCTCACACAATTGATTTCCCATGTTTCCATTAATTAATTAAAACCCGAATGCCTAGGTTACCATTCAGCAACACATAATTAATTCATGAATTAATTATTTATCTCAATTCCATAATTTAATTCAACAATTAACAATTCAAATCAATACCTGTAATTAATTTAATAATTAATTGAACACATCGACTGCATTTGTTTAATCAAATTTTAACTAATAAATTAAATAACCTTAATTAATTCAGCAATTATTTAATCACACAAATAATTAATTAATTCAACAGTAATATAATCTCACCAATTACATTATATAATCTATAAAATTAACCAATCACATAAATTCAATTATTTAATTAAACAATTAACAATCCACCTCCATAAAATTAATTAATTGAACAATTAATAAATCACATCAAAACAAATTATAAATTCCAAAATTAATTAATCAAGTCAATTCCATTATATAATTTAGTAATTAACTAATCAAATCTGTAACATTAATTTATTTGACAAAAAACTAATCACATCAATACCAATAATTAATTTGAAAAATAATAAATCACGTACATTACTTTGGTTATTTCAATAATTTACTAAACACATTAATACCATTAATTATTTAAATAATGAATAAATAACAATAATAACATTAATTCATTAAAGAAAATATTAATCACTTCTATTACTTTGGTTAATGAGACAATTAACTAATCAGTAACCCAATTTAACTAAATAACATTAATTAATTCATAAATTAACAAATCTAAAAAATAAAATTAATTAATTCAAAAATTCATTACTTAGGTTAATTGTGTTAATTAATTCAAAAAGTAACTAATCACATGGGTAACATTAATAAATTCAAGAATGAATTAATCATATCAATAACATTATATAATTACATAATTAATTAATCAGGTCAATTCCTATAGTTAGTTTAACAATAACTAATCACAAACCCATTACCAATTAAACAATTAATATCTCAATTCACAATTTAAATATCTCGTAATTAATTAATCTATTAATTATCTGAAATCATATATATTAATATCTCATAATTAATTCATCAATTAACTTTCCCAAATTCACAATCACAATATCATAATAATTAATTCAACACATAATTATTTCAATTTCACAATGAATAATATCCATTAATTAATTCCACAATTAGTTAATCAATTTGAATCACTTAAATTAATTCACCAATTGGTTGTTCACTTCAATTACAATAATTAATTAAAAATTTAATTAATGAAATTCAATCCCATAACTTATTTCACAAATTAATGGTTCACATAAACTCCATTAATTAATTCCACATTTAATTAATCACATTCTATAACTTTATTTAATTCACAAATTAAATTCTCACGTCAATTTCATCAATTAATTCCAAAATTAATTATTTATATTACATATATTAATTATTTCATCAATTACATAATACATCAATCCCAATATTTAATTCAACAATTATATAATAACATTACTCTGAGTAATGAATTCAATGATTAATTAATCCCCCAAATCCCTTTATTTAATACAACTAATAAATAATCCATTTACATCTATTAATTAATTTATCAATCAATTAATATCATCAATAAAAGTATTTTATAAAACAAATAATAACAAAACTCATATTAATTTATTCCTCAATTAATTAATCACATTATTTAATTCAACGATTAAATAGACACATTAACTAAATTTATTAATTCATCAATTAAGTAATTTCATAAATCATATACTTTAATTCAATAATAAAATAATCACCTTTCATCAATTAATTAATAAATCTATTAATTAATCGCATCAGCCCCATTAATTAATTTGTTAGTTAATTAATCACATTCACACCATTATTTAATTTAATAAATAAATATTCACATAAAATCGATAAATTTATTTATCAATTAATTAATCCCAACAATCCCATTGATTGATTCAATAATTAAAAAACCACACTGCTCAGATTAATTAATTCCTCAATTAATTAATCACTTTATTTAATTCAACCATTAAATTATCACACATCAATCATTAATTAAGTCATTAATTCATTAAGAAAGAAATTACCATTATTTAATTAAACTTTTAAATAACAAAATTACATACCATATTTAATTAATCAATCTATTAATCAAATCCCTAATGATAAAAATTCCTATAATTAATTCATTAATTATGTATTCTAACTTTTTCAAATTAATAACTAAAATTAATTCATAAATTTATTTTTCTATATCATTCATTTCGATACCACCAATTAGTTTTTCAATTATTTTTCTCTCTCTTAATAAATTCAATATTCACAATAAATTCCCCAATTATTTGTTATTTCCCATTCAATTCTATATCCCTCATGAATCCCCAATTTCACAAATCTCGTATTAGTTTAATCTATTGAGATAATTATTTCCATAAAAAATAAAATTCTAATCATCCAATATAACTTCTACAATCAAATACATGTAATATAAACCAAGAATTTTTTATTTTAATTATAGACCACATACCACAACATTTCTGATAAAAACTCACCAATAGAAATCCCAAAATTCAGCAGAAAGACAACGAAGAATGAGCTATTAATTAAATTCCAAGATCAAAGATTGAAAATAATCAATATCTAGAAAACTATATGTATGTATATATCCATAAAAAATAAACATTCCCCTTTATTTTAGAATAGTATCCGGAGAGAATGAGAGATCTAAATATGAAGAAACTGCTTACCGGGGAGTTGCAGATAAAAAATATAGTCATTGAATCACCATGAACAGAATTGATGATACCTAAAAAAAATTATGAATGCTCCAAATATTAGAGGAATCATTATAGGGTTATTGGGGTTGATTTGGGGTTAAAAATTGGGTTTAGATAACTTCTTATCTAATCTGGTTAATTATGTCATGCACATGATTTGCTGGGATGAGGTGAATAGTTTCCCCAAACCATGCACCATAAATGTTCTCCTCTTTTAAAAGATGGATAATATATCATTTTAGGATGCACGGTTTTATAAATGCTTCACTTGCCACCATAATACCCTCTACCTACATTTTCATGGTTAGCTGGACTCGGGTGTAATGTTTGGGAAAATCATGTGCCAAATGGGCACATTCCCACATCCTTATAGAAATCAAATTTTCACCCAAAAACATCCCAAATAATATCAAAAAAATAAGTAATAAACAAAAGGAATAATTTTACCAATAATGTATTCAATAATATATACATAAATATTTTGTGTTTTACAATGTCCCCACCAAATAAACATTCATCCTCGAGCGGTACTCTAAACAATCCTAAGATTCTGAGTCAAAAATATTTGTACATTGAACCCTCATATCAACTAATCTATCTAATGTTTCCTTCCATACATGAATATGTTTCTATAAAAGGTAATGTATCATAATATTTCCCCAGAACACTTTCTTGTTGTACTCTATAAAACATATTATATGTTTCTCAACTAATTCATTTATTTTTGTCACATTTCACCACATGTTAAGTGTGTTGTTTTCATCACATTCACCAATACATTACTGAATACAATAACACATGCCCCCTCCCTTATTGAACCTAAGAACATGGTATGGACATCTAATCCTCAATCGATATTTAAAATCAATTCATTAACCATCGTCCATTCCTATCTTCCTAGAACGGTACCATTAAAATTTATAGACATGAAACCTCCTTACAACCCCACTAAAGTATGTCTGGTGGTTCACAACCAACCAACAGTTTCAACGTTCACATGATCCAAGGATACAACCTTCAATAATTCCATTTTTTATCATAGTAGATAAATTCCGTAAGTATCATGTCATATAACTAATTCTCTCTCGGTGTACCCAGAATTATATCAAGTTGTAGGGAATGATACTATCATATCTATATTTACAAAAATATTTCTTCTGAATAACACCACCCATTAAAATAATAATCCAAACCGTACAACCACCCCTCATCCCCATGGTTTCACTTCCCCCAAACCCTATGACACGATATATATCACGATGTTATCTGTAACCTTAATGATCCAATATATTGGTCATGGATAAGAGTGTAAAATCATTATAATCATTCAAATTTATCTTTAGTAACCCATTTATTCATATAATCCATCATCTAAAATTTTAAATTTCATATTTGGAATCATTTTATGTTCAATTCTTAACAATAATTTCAAAACAATTTCTGTTCAACAACTTACACATAAATTTTTTTCTGTACGTGGATAAAATGATGCACATTTCCAAATAATATAGAGTGCCTTAAAATAGGTATCGAACATAAATCAACCTCCATGATATTCTAGGAGTATAACCGCAAAAACTATAAAAAAATAATCCCATCAAAAATAATGTTTTTAAAAAAGGATAAATAATATTCAACTTTAACAGAAAACATCTATAACAACAATCCCACCCAAGTTACTTGGGTTCTCCCTCACGCATGGGATAGTTACTCCCATGAACAAGCTCATAATTGAGGCTACTCTCTTCCTAGTCACTTGCATACTAGTACAATGTAGTTTGAAAAAAAATTAAAATAAAATTGGGCTACGATATCACTTGGAAACGTCTCAGGTTGGGTGCCTCACACTGGTGCCTCGAACCATCCAGTCACAAGACCTCAATCACACCTCCCTGTATGCCAAATGTTGTCTACATGAAGAAAGGTTTTAGATAATTAATTAGGAGACCATTCCCTCTTTCAAATGGTAATACACAAGACAAAAATTATAAATGATAAACAAATATATAACCATAACAACAATGATTCCAATGTCATATGATGACAAAAACTAGAAATACATTATTAGAACTGAACAATAGATATTCCATAATAATGTGTATTCTATGTTACAAAATTAAACACAAAATTAAGACATTAATAATTCCATGAGGGTCATGAACCACATTCAATTCCCTCATCCACGTTCCATCCCAAATATGGAAGCTAACAAAGGAACGTTTCCCAAATCCTGTCCCGCCACCATGAAATCTATTCAGAAACTGCTGAGGTAGCCCGAGTAGGATGTCAGTAAAACCCAGTAAGCCACCACCAATAGTGTATAACCTGGTATATGTTCAAATAACAATGTATTTATTAGAATAAAATATAATTCACAATTCATAAATACACAATATTCACATTATCAATTATTCAGTATTAATCCTCATTAACCCCCTAGGTTCCCTGGGAAACTTGTATCTCAATACCCGCTTCATCCTATGTCGGACTCTAAACATTATCAAATGATATCATTTCTCATAGTTCCGTTGCTACCATAATTTAATTCATATAATTTAATGACAATATTACCATTATTTAATTCGTGGAATTGAATGACCATGTTATCATTCTTTAATTCTTATATGAATAGTCATGTTACCAGTCATACCTCACACAATTGAATTACCATGTTCACATTCTTTAATTCATATTTGAATTCCCAGGCTACCATTAATACCACACACAATCTAATTACCATATTCCCTTTCCATAACTCATAAATTAATTCCCATGTTACCATTCATACCTCACAAAATTGAATGGGCATATTCTTATTCCTATATATTAACTTTAATTCCCTTTTTACCTTTCATCAACACATAATTAAATCAACAATTAATTATCCACATCAATTAAATTACTTAATTGAAGAATTCATTAATCACATCGATAACATTAATTAATTTTAAAATTACTTAAACAAATCTATTTCATGTGTTATATTAATGATTAACTATTCACATCAATAAAATTAGTTAACTAAACAATTAATTTGTCACATCCATAACATTTTTTATTTAAAAAATTATTTAATCCTGTCAATTCATTTAGTTAAATGAAAATTTTAATAAGCACATTAATAATGTTATGTAACTTAATAATTAACTAACGACATCTGCAAAAAAATTAACATCACAGTTAATTAATCACATCAATAACATTATTTAATTCAATAATTGATTAATCATGTCAATAACAATAGTTAATTTAGAAATTAACTAATCAAATATGTGACATTAATTAATTAAACAATTAATTAATCATACCAAAGACATTAATTAAATCAAAAATTAATTATTCATTTCAATTGTTTTAGATAATTAAACAATTAAATATTCCCATCTAGAAAATTAATTAATTAAATAATTAATTAATCAAATAAATGATATTAATTTATTCACTAATTAATTAACCATGTCAATTTATTTAGTTAATTCAACAATTAACTAATTAATAACCCATAATTAATTAAATAATAAATTATCTCAATTCAAAATATTAATATCTCATAATTAATTCAATAATTAATTATCAATAATAAATAATTTTAATATCATATATTTTATTCATAAATTAATTATATTGTCTTCACAATCATAATGTCAAAATAATTAACTAAAAAATTAATTATATAAAATTAAAAATCACAAAATCTCCATTAGTTATTTTCACAAATAATTAATCACATTCATTCCCTTCAATTAATTCATCTATTAATTGTTATTGTATATTCTATTAATTAACTACAAATTTATTTAATCACATTCAATCCCTTCTATTAATTCACTAAAAATTATTCATTTCAAATTCATTATTTAATTACACAATTATTTAAGCCAATTCAGTCAGATCAATTAATTCACCAATTAATTTTTCATGTCATTTTCAATTAATAACTCCACAATTAAATAATAACATTAATCCCATTAATTAATTCATCAATTAATTAATATCATCAATAGAATTATCATGTTCCACCATTGAATAATTTGATTACTTGCAATCATCAATTAATTAACCCCAACATTACCATTATTTAATTCAACAATTAAACAAGCACGTTAATCTCATTATTTAATACATCAATTAATTAATCTCATTGTTTATTTAAATAATTAAATAATTTTATTACTTAAAACAATTAATTCATCAATTAATTAATCCCATTAATTTCATTATTCAATTCATTAATTCAATAACCACATTACATACATTAATTAATTCATGAATTAATAAATCCCACAAATCCCATTACATAATTCAATAATTAAAGAATAACATTAAATATATTAATTAATTCCTCATTTATTTATTATTAACAAGAAAAATATTTAATTCAATAATTAAATAGAAACATTTCCTCCATTAATTAATTCCTTAGATAATTAGTCCCGTCAATCCCCTTATTCAATCTAATAATTAAATAATCCCATTACTCGCATTAATTAATTCATGAATTAATTAATCCACTTATTTAATTCATCCATTAAATAATTACTTTACATCCATTACTGAATTGATCAATTAATTAGCCCTAGAAATCCCATTATTTAATTCTGTAGTTAAATAGTTACATGAATTGCATTAATTAATTCATCAGTTAAATAATCAAATTAAAAATAAAAAGAATCCATATAATAAAATCATAAAATAATTACTCCAACTCAATAAATTTTGTTACCCCAATCGATTTATAATATTTTTGGTTTCATCTCAATTAATTAAATATCCTAAATTAATTTCTTAATTAATTTTATCAAACTCAATCAATTCAATATCACTAATAAATACATCAATTAATGTTTCTATTTCAATCAATTCAATATCCTCAATAAAATTCCAATTTCACAAATCCATTAATTAATTAATCTACCCAATTAATTAATTCAATGTATTAAAACTCAATTTATAATCATCCCATAGAAATTATACGAGTATATACATGATAGAAAAATCAATAACTTGAAATTTCAATAAATTAATACCTACCACATGATTTATGATAGACACTCACCAATATAAATCCCTATATTCAGTGGAATAACAATGATGAACAAGATGTAGATTTAATTATTATATCTATGACTTAAATGAATAAATATCTAACAACCATGTACAATAATCTAGATCCAATAGTAGATATAAATCCATATTTTATCCTCATGGAGGATATGGAGAGGATGATAAATTTAAAATGGAAGAAACAACATACCTTAGTGGGGTAGATCTAATATCTAGACTTTTAATCACAACAAATTGAGGTCTATATCCCTATAGAATAATCCATGATCTTCCATAATAGAGGTGAACCATTAAGGGGTGAGTGGGGGTTTATTTGGGGTTAATATAGGTGTTGGGGTATTTTAAAATATAATTTTCTGGTTTTTTAAATCTGTTGCACAATTTTTTGGGCAGAGGCGCATAGTTTCCCCAAAATGTCCATCTTAAACATGCACCTCATCTAGTGGGTATCATAGTTTCCCCTTTTTCAGTGCACATTTTGACAAATTGTACCACATCCATGTGAATCCCCTCTTCTAGGGTTCTCATGATTAGTTGGAATAGAGTGCAGATTTTGGGAAAATTGTGTGCCAACCATTCACTTTAAAACATTCTTCCAATATTAAAATATTTACCCAAAACTCCCAAAATAATAACCCAAACAAATTGTAGTCCACACAAGGATAAAGATTACATGTAATCAATCCAGATACACCGCTAAAAAAGAGTTTGTTTTTATATATACTAATTCCACTAGAAATAATTTCATTCATTAATGATCATATATATCCATTATTTATATCATTATACCCATCCAAGTAAAGTGGTGGTTAAAAATATTTACATCGTTATGTGGATAAGGTAAGCCATCCATACAAACTTGTGGTGTTTTAATTATTCATAGGATTGATTAATCATGGAATTTTTTTCCATAATCATTATAATATCACTTCGTATTGTTGAGACCAGTGTTATTACATTAGTATTGAAACATCACATGAAGGGGAAGTCTAAGAAGAATTGAAAATGAATATGTTGGTAAAATAATTATATCTTATTTAGTGGACTTTTTTAGAACACTTATTAAGAGATTTAGAGGCTAACTTTTTTGAAGACCACGACCTACAGAACAATGATAATGAGTTTAGAAGGATAAATTGGCATGTTTTATTCAATCTATAGGGCTCAATGTTGTGTAATGTAGTGAGGGAGGAGGTTTCTTTAATAATTGAGGTGAGATGAATTTTTAAATCACTAAAAATATTTAATTAATAACAATATATTTTCGACAAAAAATACATTAAAAGTGATTTATTTATAATCTACGATAATTAGGGGTCTAAATAAGCTCAACAACTAATTTATAGACAATTTATGTCTCACTATTACGCTTGTCTTTTCATATTAACCCTTAATTAAACCCTTCGTATTTACTCATTAAAAGTTTATATAGTAACTATTAAACATGAAGATAACCTTAAATGATTCATAGAAGATATTTTTAACTTTATCCAAAAAAAATTATGTTTATATTTTTAAGGATTTTATATCATTTAATAAAATATTATTTATATTAAAATATCATTACTGCTGATTTTGACACTATTCATTTCATAACATTTTATAAATATCATAACATTATAACAATGAAAAAAACATTTAATACATATATTATATGTCTAATTATTTTAAAACATTCATTTATGACATTATTATATATAATTTTATTTATTTTGATATTTTTATTAACATTTTTTTGATAAAACCATTAATTAAATAATTATTGGATCATCATTGTGAAAGACATTAATTTAATTATTTCTTCGATACAAAATAAAAAAATTATTATGATGAATATATATATATTTTATATTTAATATTATTATTTAATGTTGAAATTATCTTCTAAATATCCTTATATATAATATATAACACTTATTAAAAACATGAGTATTACATGTTTGACTTTCCCTATAATAATATACAACAAAAGGAATTATGTCATCCATGTTACACCAATAGTCCATAAAATTATACCATTGTTGATTCATATCTAAAATAATTCATCCAATAAAACTAATACAATCATTTGGGTAATATTATAATACGTAGAATATTATCTTTACCCTTAATTACATCAATTACCCTTAACCGTGGTGATTAAAAAAACTAAAGTTACTAGTCATTTTGACTGAAAATAAAATGGTCATATTTAATAAATTATAAAATTATTATTAATAAAATGTAATTATTTTTTTTGAAAATGTAAACATTGAATTGGATAAAATTATTTTCAAATTAATCTCTTTGACAAAAAGTGATAACTTGTTTTCATAGTAAAAGTGTTCAAAATAATGAAATTTCTTTATATCAAAATTAAATTTGGAATCTATTAAAATTACACAAACTAGATTAAATAATAATAAATTAATCAATTTACATTTTAATGTTAATAATAAATATATACTAACAGCATAAATTATTCAGGTAAAAATGTTCTTTTCAATTAAAATGAAATGTTTTTTAACTATCCATCAAAACATGAAACAGATAAGTAAAATAAAAACATTTCAACAAAAATAAATTTATATATTATAATTTAAAATTATATTATTAATGTTTTTAAAATATAATATAAAAATGTGAAAAATGTTAGTTTAAAATTATGTTTGACATTAGTAGGTGGTAAAACTGCCATTAAAAAATAACATTTTATGCATAAAATTGGTTTTATTCATATCAAATTCCTATAAAAGTTATTGAATGAATTTTAAAAAACAGTATTTTTTAATATATAACACATATATATTTCATTAATATATTTGAATAATAGTTCTTAATTTACTTTATTATTACAAAATACCATTGTGGCCATAAAAATAATTTTTTAATATAAACACATCCTTTATAATAAAATGGTGTTTATTTCCCTTTACAAAGAATTTATTTTATAAACATGTGTAAAAAAGAATTTTCATAATTTATTTAATCGTATTCGCAATATCTAACATAACATTTAGTGTTAAAATAATAATATTTAATATAATATTGAAATTCGTTTATGTATGGTGTTGCGTCCAACACACTCTATCAATGATTATTTGTGAAGCCACAGAACATAGAATCTGGGGGTGTAACCCATAAATTATTGGTTTTAAATATCATATATACTAACTAATTTATTAAATTTATTCCATATAGTAATAGGGTGATATATCAAAATTCCCTTTTAATCCATCATTTAATTGACGCAAAATGTTTTCAAAACATGTATAAGTTAAAAACATATATATTTGAAATATATAGGGGAATATACTCATTAGTTTGTAATGGGAATTTTCTGGACAGTATTTCCAAACATGTGGAGTAAACTCTCTATATATTACAATTTAAATTCCAATTCAATAGATCCAATAATAATTATTTATAAAATATTTAAAATACCCTTAATATATTTATGTTGTAAGAAAAATTGCACAACTAACCTACAAGTGTTGAGTTGTGCATTTATAAATTCATTCAAATGGGTCTTCATTACCATGTCATATTGGTACAAGTCCATTTCTATTGAAAGTAATCCTTTATATAAAAGTTTTATTTTTCTATATGTATGTTCATTTCATAATATTTACATATATGAATCTTGGTTCAAATTTTTGAATTTCCATTTCCATACTATAAAGGTACTTTTCATTAATAGGTACATTTGGAATTCAATTAAAGGTTACTAGGTTATCACACATGTTTTCAATTAATTAAAACTCCATAAGATATGGTTGGATATTATGGGTAACCATGATTGAATTTATAATGTTCACATTCACTTTAAATTACAAAATTTTTGTCAATTTAAACATAAAAAATAATGTTTCATCTTATGAATCCATTTTCCATGACAAAAACAGATCCAAATAACTTGGTTAAATGGAATTACACCATTATGTTATAAAAGAAAACATTGTTTAGGAATGTAGGGAATCATTATTTAACTATCCATATTTCATAATTACTTCCAATCATAGTGTTAGGTGGAAATAAATATAGGAAATAAACATGGAATGGCGTACAAATAATCATTCTTATAAATCACACAAGAATGTTATACAAATTATCATTCATTAATAAATATACCATATAGTCTACAAGGAAACTCATATGCATGGAAATTGAATCTCTATGTGCAAAATATGATGCATAATTGAATACATCCTTACTATAACATGATAATGGTAAAAAAATCCCAATATCAATATATCAATAACCACAAAAAGTACACCAATCACCCATCATGAAATAATAATCAATTATAATATATAACAACTATCTTTCCTATAGAAACATAATCATTCCATCGTGTACAAGAGAGAAACACCCAATCATGATAAGTTTACAATGTTTTGGATCATTTCTATTATATTTTATATTATCAAAAAAATTAGTAAAAATTAATATAAAGGACTAATACCATTTGTATAGTCTCAACATGACAGACGCTAAAATGGAGGCCCAATTAGCTTGGTCACAGGGCCTCAAACATAACCCTTGATTTATCAATGTTTTGCAACTATTAGGATGGGTATAAATGGTATAATATGGATACAATATCCTATTAATTGATAATAAATAAAATCTGATCAAAAATAAATTATCTAAATTGAATGATAAAATACTAACTAATAATCAATAATAGATGAATGTATAACCATGAATGAATAATCTATAATTCACAAAAAATAGAAAAACAAAATGTTATAGGTAGAAAGTAGAAATATAAGACAAATAATCCAAAATGGATATCTCTTCAAGAAACATTATATGCGGCTCAGAACGCTGCTCGTAATCTTCCATGAATAAGTGTAACATCACAAAGAACAATCTATTATCTTAAACCAAAAAACATGAGGTATGTCCTCTTACAGAACCGTTCTTGAAGAAGGTTGTGAGATACAATCATTAAGACACCACTGATAATTTATACACTAATATTGAACATTATTATAAAATAAATCAACATTATGGTAAATTAAAAGTATGGTAGTGTAATAAAATGAAATTTAAAAATGTCATTCTTGTGTTCTTCAAGGAAACCATTCTGAACCGTCCATCTTCGACCTATATCAAACTAATTCTAAATAGATTCCATAATGTATGTATATGAATAAATAAGATAATTTTATGAACATATATACATGCACCATTGTGGACTCAATTTTTATTACTAAGTCATCTGCATGAGAGGATAACATATTAGTTATTGGTTGGAATGATCAGGTTTCTATTCACAAAAATCACACTATATGGGATGCCTTGCTGAAGGTTCTTTAACCATAATCATAATGTGAAGGACACCACACCTATGTATTTCATTCATGTGAATCACAATATTAATGATTCCATGCCCAGGTACACTAAACACCTGAATCATAATACAATATGTTGCATGCTCCGTTACCCCATGACTGTGCAACACAACATAATACAATTCATGCCAATTTTTAAATCTATATATTACTTTTTATCAATTGAATAATAATTAAAAAGAAGGGAATTGTTGGATGGTATTACTATTCAATCTATATATCCTCAAATAAATAAGTCATTTAATTTATTAATATTGATAAAATCTATGTACATAATCACGCCACATTACAATTCAATTATAACTGATAAAAGAGGCCATGTATGTAAAAAGTCATACATCTCTGGAGTATTCTCATTAAATTGACCCTATTTATTTGATAAGACATGAAAACCTCCAAGGATGTTTTACTAGAAATCATATTCATATTCATCTTATCATTTTTATAATTCAATTTGATGATTTATTCCATGAACGATATTCATCCCATATTAGATGGTGATTCAAAACGTGAATTGGGAAATATTGGAATGCTCATCAAAAAACCCACCCTAATGGCTAGTCTAGAAAAATATGGATTATTTTTTTCCAAGGTAAATTAGTTGAACTCACGTTATGTTTTCATATTTTTA
This sequence comes from Viscum album, assembly GCA_963277665.1. Taxonomy (NCBI): domain Eukaryota; kingdom Viridiplantae; phylum Streptophyta; class Magnoliopsida; order Santalales; family Viscaceae; genus Viscum; species Viscum album. The sequence continues at coordinate 1,442,076,234 of OY728155.1, read as the reverse complement.
AGGTATTTATCCTTTAACCATGTAAAAGGATATCCCAACACTATTAAATGATATCTAGGTAATAAATTAATGGAATTTCATAATTAGGGAGTAACATATAGAAAAGTCATACATATCGAATAATGTAAATTGTTTATATCCAGTAATAATTTTATGTAAAATAAAATATACCACCTGAATCATGATTTGGACAGTCCACTTATACAATATTGGATGTTTGTTTTTGCTGGATTTAGAGAAACTGGATAATTAGGAAAATTCCCTAAAATAGGGATAATTAGATCATATGTAATTAGCATTTCATATGCTGAGGAAAAATGAAAGAATAATAATGTATAATGAAGATATTGGAAATAAATATCCAAAAAAAAATTCTTAGGAGTGGTTGATACATGGAATCCTAGCCTATGATGAGAGGGGAGCATCAGAAGCATTACCACGGGAGGGAAGATATATAAAGAAAAAGAAGAAATACATAAGATAGAGGAGAAACCATTCACTTGAACACTCTACAATGATGAACACTATTAGTATTCACGTTCTGGATAAAAGTTCCCCAAATGTTAGTCACATACTATCCAAGATACAAACAATTCACAGTTTGGTCAAATATTTTTGGATAACTGTGTGTTAACCAAGAACTGCTACTGGTTATGTGTCGCTAACCAAGTGTTAAGGCACATAGATATGGAAACCATGAACTTCTTCCACACATAATTATTCAATTCACGAAAAACATTGAATACATTTTTATTCTACACCATTAATGGTATAATAAACATGTATATATCCCTTATAGGGCCACCTAGTTTCTCATTAGGGGACACATGGTTTAAACAAATCATGTTCCCTCTTTGTTTTTTTTAGAAATTGTTAGTTTTGGGGCCATAATCTACTAAAACTCTTCCAAACATATAAAAACCCTCTCATTACATAAACCACTATCATAAAGACACATTTATGTTTTAAAATCCAAACATTTAAATTCTAAGGGCTTATAAAACATTACATTTTTCCACCAAATGAAGAGCATAAATTTAGTTTCAATTTTCACCTAGTTTAAAACGTGAAACGTTGCAACGATGTTTAATAATGTTTTAATTTTCATTATTTTATCATATGTAAGTGTATACTATATATTTATAGAACTATTTATTTATAAAATATCAAAATAAGGAGTAAAAATAACCATTTTAATATTTATTTGGCTCTTACAAATCCTATTTCCATCATTTTTCGAACAAATTTAAATCATAGTTTTTTCTAACTGTTTTCTTTGATTACTGTATTTTCAATGGAGACTCATATTTTTCATAGCCAAAAATAAAATGATTTTTTTATAATATATCAATTTATGTCATTAAAATTAGTATCCTTGATAAATTTATTTTTTTTAATGTAAATATTAAAATGTTATTATTCTAAATAAATTACCCCATTATTTATATATATTCTAAAAATAAATATTAATATGTTTATAATTTTTTTTGATAAACTTATTTTCAAATTTGAAATCATAAGTGTAAAATTATTTGTAAGGGTCAATATAAATATTTTTTTATTAAAATTAATTACAAATTTTTGAAATTAATTAACAATGTTAATGTATATGAGTGTAAAAATTAAAAGTAAAAATATAAATACCAAAAACATTCACTGATTTCTAAAAAAGTAGTTTTTTATTCAAAAAAACTCAAAACCACAACCACTTTCTTTTATTTTGTTTCTATAAAACCATTAATAGTAATCTTATAATATTGAAAATGTAACGGTTATGCCAAAATGACACTTCTCCTTAATTGTAAAAGTGTAACTTCTCCACCACATCAAGAGTAATGTATAATTCATATTTATTCAAGAAACACTAATTTTTCAATACTACTATAATCTTATCACACATTAAAAATATTCTAGAACCCAATATTTATTATAATTCGTTTATTTTCATGTATCCTTCCATGTAATTCACAAGTCCCGGATGTGAGTGTTATCAACTAAATTTCATTTATTTTTAATATTTTTAGTCATATTGATTAAATAAAAATTATATAATAGTATCAATATAATTTATATAAAATAACCCTATAATATTTATTTTATTTTAATTAATAATTCTTATACACCATCTATTAAGAAAAATGAAACTGGTGTTCGTGCGTTGTGCGGACTACCGGATCAACAACGCAACATATTTCATTTTTCATATCTTCATTGAAATGATATATTTTAGGATTTTATTAAAAGATAAATATTATTTTTAGATATCATAACAACTATAGCATAAAAAAATTAAACAACTCAATATTGATATGCTCATCAGAGGATCATCGTTAATTTAATCATTTGTAATGTGTGTACTAAGAGGATATCATTTTATCCAAAATGTGTAATATTTTAATATCTATTATATATTAATATAATATATTAAAATTATAAAATTTCATACTAATAAACACTAAATATGATCAATATTTTTTTTATAATTATATTTCATCATAACCCCATCATAATAATTCAATAAATCATGGTACGTTCATGATTGGGTCTATTTAACCACACAGATGAACAATATTATGAATGTATATATGAACATAAATAAATTTATTATGTAATATAAATTTTTAAATATCTATTATTGTTGATTCTGTATATTTTATATAAATATTTAATTCATTAATCATGAAATCACCCATCGTTTGTTAAGAAACACTCAAGCAAACTTGTCGCTAATTTTATCCTCATGAATTGTAATAAAAAATTCCATGTCATGAAACTGTATAATTAAAAAAAATATTCTAAAAAATATTATATTATTTTATATTATTTTATTAATATAGAATTTGGGATAATATTTTATACCAACCCATGAATGTTATGACTCTAGTCCTGAATGGAGAGAGCTCGTCCCGAACGGTGATAAAAACCTATCAGATGCCAGATGATGATTCCCCCCCTTCCCAGAGGTGGGAAAGGGGGGAGGGCCTGTCGATGAGGTCGCGAAACCCCTTTGTACCTTTATCCAATCCTCTGTATCTCCCAGAGTTTCGTGAGATAGCGGTGAGTCTGAAGGTGTCGGATCTACATCATGGTAGTCCTCACATCATGATCTCGATTTCGGAGTTTTCGAAAGCGACGAGTCATCTAGAGATGAACATGGTGGATAGATTTAATATTCGTAGACCATCATTTGATGATTTCCATCGGTTTGTTTTTGGGTAATGGGACCTGCAAGATCGTGCGGTCATTGGCCTTTTGGATAGTCGGCATTTGATGATACGCTTCGCCTCGGAGGAAGACCTGATTCGGGCATGGGCTAATGCTCTAAGACGATGCATCAAGTGTAAATTTATTCTCCTTCAATGGAAGATTGATCTCTTCATGGGTCATGATCCCGCATCCATCCCGATTTGGGTTAGTTTCCATCATTTGCCTTTACCTATCCATAATCCATCGATTATGCGCTTTCTTGGGCACTTGGTTGGTAGATTATTGTGCTCTGATGCTCGAACAACCACAGTGAGTCACCCGGTCAATCCTCGACTGTGTGTTGAGGTGGATATCCCGAGACCTCCGGTTGAATGGGTCTGGATTTCTATGGGCCATGAGTTCAGATGGAAGAAGGCAATGGTTTATGAATATTGGATCGATTATTGCAATACCTGCAATAGGATGGGGAATTTAGATGGCAGCTATCATGATCGACTTGGTAGGAGGAGGTATCGAGGTCTGGAGAAAAGGATAGGGAAATCTGTTGATAGGAGGGTGAAGTCTGTTGGTGATGATCTATAGGGCAATGCATCTAGACGTGGTTCATATGCTGCACCTGTTTTGGAAAAGCCAAATGATTCTTCCAATCCTTTGGTATCTGTGGTGATAAACAGACTAAATATGGACCTGCATCGGGGTAATATTGCCAAGGGAGCTGTGGACAGGAGGGGTGCTGTTGTTGGCATGGTAGCATGCACACCGGTGGTAGTAGGGGAGAGGAAAGAAGATCTAGGGCTCATTAGTGCTGGAAGGTCTTCTATTGATCGCTGCATGATAGAAGGTGGCTTTCTTGTGGGGACTGCTGTTATGTGGGGGTGTGGCAAGGACAAGGTGAGTAGTGGGAAGCAGGGGCATTCAAAGGAAGATGAGGATAGTAGGCTTGAGGTCATTGTTTCCGATGTTGGGTTCAATTGTGCTGGTCCGATTGAGGGAGGGGGATGCCCTTGAATGCAGTGGGTTGTGGGAAAATGACAGTGGTCAGTCATTATCTGAATTGTGAGAGGAATAGTATGTAGTTGCAGCCTGCTGCCTTTGGGTGTAATGATGCTACCTGCAACCGGTTCAATTTTTTGGAATCCAAAGAGGAAGTGGATACTTTATAGGATACATAAGGGTAGTATGAAGGGATTAGTCCAGGCAATGCAGTGAAGGCGGTGGATGTCAGCCAAGTGATGGAAGGGAAGCTGCTATGTCTGGCTGTAATTGATAGTAACAGATGTAATGAAGGGGCTCGAGGGGTGGTTGATGGTTTCAATGACGACATGGTAGCTGGAAATTGTGGGGATGTCTGAGATAGTGAGAAGGAAAACCACGGTGGGATGTTCAGGCCTTCCTACTGTGAGGTTCTGAAGGACAGGAAGGGGAAATCTGGATAGGAGGTGAACATCACAGTAAAAAGAACTATGAGAAAAGTCTATTCTGATCTGCTAAAGTCGCTGTCCACTATATCCCCTTTCAAACAATCTCCACATGACTTAATATCTTTGTATAAATTGAACCGTTGAAGGAAGTATGACAAGATACTAAAGCACTATGAAAGCATGGAATGGGAGACAACCACTATAGAAGGGGGTTCGTATGGGGGCTATGATGGTTATGAAGATTATGATATGTAATTGTGCTTCTATGTACCTGTTTTACTTTTCTTTTTATTTCATAAATAGTCAAGGGCCTACCTTTTACTGACGTTCTTGGTATATACCAACCCATCTTTTACAATACTAGTTCGAAGAAATAAATAATTATTACACCTAGTGTCATAAAAATGTAAACACTATGAAATATATATATATATTATAAATTAGAAATATAAATGGTTATAGTTATGAATTAGGTTTATAGGAATGTATTTAATAATACTAATTTAAAAAGTTAGTTAATTTGTTTTATTTGAAGAAAGAATCGTGATTGATGTATGGGTTTTTATGTCAATTTACTCCCACTGAGACATGTTTGGAATTATTCACCATGTTTCATTTTTGAAGTGAAAATAGTACCAATAAAATATATCATTTCATGAATTATATTTTCATCATAATTATTCATTTTAATTCGTTATTCTCAACCCATTGATATATTTGCATTATACAACTTGTATTTCATAGGGTTTACCTGCCAAATAATGTTATCTTATTCAATTGGATATTGGTTTAGTTGTTTCCAATGTAGTAAGGAGTTTTGGTATCTTAATTTTCATTAATTTAATTATCATTTTAATTTGAAAATATTTCATATATGTCAGGTACATTATAACTTTTGATATTATTATGTTGTATTATCTGAATTATTTATTGGGATTGATGTACCTAGAATGATCGATTTCCTCCACTAAGAGCGGGGTTGAAGAAGTGGAGGGAATTGTTGTTTATTTACTTAAAAAATATTCATATAATCCACTGAAAATTGAATGAATGAGATTCACAGGATCATGAAATAAAATAAATAACCTGGAGAAAATAGTTTTTTACTAGGTTTTGATCCAATGTAGAATCCCACTCATTGAAGTGGCTGGTGATAAGCCATAACCCCAGATGCTTTTCACTATAACCCCATGTGAAATACACATACAATAATGCATTTATTTTCCCACCACAAATGTTATGAGTCTCACCCAACATCACACCTTCATGATTCGTTGAAAAATATGCTTTCATAAGTGAAGGTGCTCGCAAGGAAAATCAGGTTTCTTATGTAACAAATAATTAAGACCCACTTAAATAAACCTCCAAGATATGTATGAAACTATTTCCACCATGTAGTATCAAAAAATGTGCACAAAATATTCTCAAACACAAATTAAATCTTCTAGAGACATGATTTTCATTTAATTCACATCACTGAAGAAGCATCCTCATCTTTAGACTATGTCATTACATTTTTTTTATCTCTCACCCTCATCTAACCATCTTTTTTCATCTGATTCCATATATAAATAATTGACATAAGACAAAATTATATATTTAATGATATGATATTTATACATTAATTAAAAGTTTAACAGAAAACGAGATATGAAATGTTATAAAAAAAATTAATTTAATTTTTTTTATAAAATGGAACGTATAAAAAATTAATGAAAAATGGGATTAAATTATTTTGAGGAAGGGGTCGATCGGGTTGAGGCTGAACACAAGGGTAGGTGTGTCGTCAATATATGGAAATGGTGGATTTTATAATGTTTAGATGGGTAGATTTTTTCAACTAAAGAATTTTTTTCAGATGGAGGCCTCAATCGTAGTTGATAATGGGTGTTGGAAATCAAATGGAGATCGGACACCAGTGAGTATGTCCAAATAACTCCTTACCAATGGAGAGGGATTCAAAAGTACAAAGGGGTTCAACAAAAATATAGTGGGTCATTTCTGAGAAATATATACTCTGATGAAACAATGATATACCTCAGACTAATCGTGGAAGGTGTTTATCTTATTTCTTGGTGTTGAATCTAGGGTTGATCTAATCATGGTAGTATTTTTTTTCTGTTTCTCCACTTTTTATAAATTATCCATTATATGCGGTCCCTATTAACGTAAATAGGAATTTTTATTCTTCCTAATTTCCTTTATGAAAATAAGTCATGTTTATTGTGTTCCATTTTTTTCTAATCATAAAATTCTAAAATCATTTTCTGGTCATTTTTTAATTCATCTTTTCATCAATTTTGTTTTTGATTGTTATCAATTTTCTTTGGTTATCTACATCTCCATACACATCGTTCTCCACAAGATTATATTTTCTGCATTATTTAAATCTATGAATATTCTATGTTCAATATTTTGATCGTATATATATATAAATATTACATTAGAGTATATGGATATAGATTTCACATCCCAATATGCTAATGTAGGTTACTAAACAATTTTTTTGTCCTTATTAAATTTGGGAGATTGTTCAAGGGAATGGAAGAGGATATTCAAGAAAATTTAGTCTACACATCATTTACCAGATATATATGTCTGTGTATTAAAGTTTCTTTAAAATGATATCATTATTATTCAACCAGATTTATTTTTTGAAAATAATGACAATAAATTTATGATATTCAAAACCAATGTACTGACCACATAATTATTATCTATGGGTAGTAAGTGATTATATTGAATTTTTCCACATTTTGCATAAAAATTAATTTATTCTACAATAATGATTATTTAAAATTACATGTTATATATATCTGTGTCTGTATGTGTGATTTTTAATGAAAGAAATCATGTTTATATTTAATATATAATTTATATCCATGGTTTATATATATATATATTAGTAATTTATGTTAGGTTGGAAATACATATTTATGTATTATTTTCCATGTTCTCTGATTATTTATATAAAAATTTGAGAATGTATTTTTATAGTATTAATATATATATATATGAATGATATATAATTTTTTCATAGATCAATATCATTTGACGTCAAATTTTATCCTATTTAAATGGATTATTATAATTATAAAAGTTTCTATATCTTTTTTTGTATTTATGATTTTATGATATGTGTATATATACCCATTCCAATATTATTATATAAATGTGTCATCAATTCATGTATGTTCCTGCATATTAAAGTTATCTATTCAAGTATGAATGTTTATTATCAAAATGTTACATTGTTAATTTAATCTGAGATACATAATTTCTTATTTATTATGATTATTTTAAGAAGAAAAAATTATATCTCAATTAGTTTTTTTGAATAAAAATATACTATGGATTTGTGAAGGGTTTATAAATTCATATCATTATGAATAGAATCAATTAAGAAAATGTATATTTAATATTTTTATTCATGATTTATCTTTAAATGATAATGGTGTCACATTATATAAAATATATTTCATTAATTGATTAATGAATGTTTGACTATATTGATGTTCATTATTATTAACAGTCAATGAAAATGCTAATTGACATGGGTTTTTGGTTGTATCAAAATATTTATGTTATTACCAATGAAAGTTTATATATATATATATATATAATTAAATACAAATAATATGTTCGGTGTATATAATGCATAATAATGTTTCTAAAGCAAATAATCTAGTGAAAATTATATATAAATATATATATATATATGTAAATAAATCATAATATGTCTTTATAAAATTTGCCTCTTAAAATTTTTAAACATGATTTGGAGTGGGGAGTGAACATTTCCTTCATGAAAGTGGGATGGCCCAAATATACTTCAATATTTCCATTATCCTCCTAGTTTTTTTTCATAAGAGTGAGTAATTTTGTATAAAAAAATAACTGTATTATTTAAATATCATTTTAAAATTACATTTATTTTCAAATTATTTTAATATTCTATAAATGTATTTTTAACTATCCTTTTAGAAAACTCCATAATTGTAAATTATTCTCACCATATATTTTAAAATATTTTTCATTGGCCTTTTAGAATATCTAAAATGGATGAACTCTGCTTTTCGAGTTTATTCACATGAAATGTATTAGGAATATATATATATATATTACATAATTGATAAATTATAATATTTTTTAAAATTCTCCAAAACCATTTGTGTCAAACGGTCCTGGTATGTAAATTTTTATAGGCAATTTTCTTTCTCCTTTTTGTAAAAAATACACATAATTTTTATGTCTAGAAGCCATAATCGAGGGATCAGGTCTTCAAATAATGTTCCTTAAATAATTGTTAAAATTTTATCTAATAGGTTACATTGATGAAATATGTTAAAAAAAAGGATTTTGGAATTGTTATTAGGTCATTTGTCCCATTAAGATTAAAGTTTGACCATTATATAATACTATTTTAACCTTAATCATTGTAGTTAATTTTTACTACTTTCAAAATTTTCTTAGTAAATATAATTTAACCATATTATACATTATAAATTACGAACATTCCAAATATGGAACTTATTTTTCAAAATTTCAATCACATAATAGATATAAATTAATTTAATATTAATCTCATATATTAGAAGAGAATACGAGTTTTTATAGTGAAAAAGTCAAAAGGTTTGAATTGATTTTATATCCAAATTCAATGTGAAATTGGTTATAAATGATAAAATTTTAAATTAAAAACCAAATTAAAATATAATTCATATATATATATAATTATATTAATAACACTTTTTAATTGAAATTCAGTATTTTACCCATTCATTGAAAAGAATAATATGTTAGAAAATTTCAAAAAATCACCAAATGTAAATTTTGAAATAAATATTATAATAATGTATTATATTTTTTAAAAAATAAAATATAAAATTATAAAAAATTATATTTAAAATGGGTTATCCAAAAAAATTGTGAAAATTTCCTTTTAGAAAAATATATCTTTTCATTCATAAAATTAGTTTTATTTTTTATCTTATAAATATATAAATTTTTTGCTGAGTATAAAATAAATTGATTGAATCTAAAATATAAATTATTTACTAGAAAAATAAATCAAAATTGGTCTATTTGATTAATTGGAATAAAATTTTGTTTGTACATAGAAAAATATTTTTATTATAAAAGCAATTTCTTTATTTGCTAATAGTTCTATTATTCCATCTACTAATTGATAACCAAAGGATTAATGTGTAAATCTTAGTTTCAGAATTTAGTTAATATAATTTTTAACATCTATTACAATGGCTAGGTGGTGGAAATAAGATTAATTTAATGATAATATTAATTTTATACTATAGATAATCTATAACTTAATCTTGCGTGTAACAAAAGTTATCATAGGAGATTGGTATTGTTTTTAGTATAAGAAAAACACTGTGTTTCTTTTATCGAAGGTTAATATATGTAAATCATGTAGTGAATGATTAACTTGGTGAATTATATAACACAAAAAAACATTGGGATTTAATATATAAACTAATATTCAGTGTTGTGTGAAATAAAAAATATCAAAATGATTAAATTAAGTTGAAAAATATATTTTAAAAAATCTCATGGTGTTACATTGCATATGGGACTCCAACTAATTGGTGATCTCCAATTCATTCATGTGCTTCCACCATACACACAAATGGAGAATCGATGACCCCTAAATGATCATCTCATTTCAATCCATGATTCCCACTGGATACATTGCAGAGATAGCTCCATCATCAATGTCTAGATCGCCCTAATAGATAATGTCAGATCGCCCATCCGAATTCCAAAATAGATTCATCAAGTGGAAGATGTCATTTAGACTATCAAAATATGGATGTATAGATAATCTCTATGACACTTCACCAACTATATACGACATCTAGAAAGGACAAATGAATCTCAATGATTACTTGCCTCTATGGCCAAATATCATCAACCGGCATCGAGGTGAGACCCTCAAGAACACATGGTTTCCCTCTTAATTCATTATAGTTCATTCTTGTCAATTTCCATGAGACATATGATTTCTCTGTGTAGTCCCCATCTCCTTCTATATGTTATAAACCTTCTTTGTAATATTTCCCACAAACTCATGGCCATATGTTTGGTCTTTCCTGGATCATTCCAACGAAGTGGTGACCTTATGGTTCGCCCATTCAATGACTAAAATGGTGTTATACTAATGGTGGAATGGAATCTATTATTTTACATGAACTACACCTAGGTTAAGTTATCCTCCCAACTATGACTAATGTCTATCGTGAAAGTCTACAATATGTCATCCATGAACTGAATGCTTCGCTCTGTCTGGCCGTCAGTCTTGGAGTGAAATTTCAAGCTCAATAATAAATGAGTCCCAAAATCCTCCAAAAATACTCTCTAAAACCATGATTTTAAGTGGTAATCATGAACAGAGATGACCGTTGAGGGAACACCAAGGAGCCAGACTATCTCTTTCACATAGAGGCATCCCAATCTCTATACTAAACTTTTTTGTGAAATTGATTGAATGTGGGATAAATTGGTGAGTTGGTATATGATCATTCGGATGGGATCTTGTCTCATATATAGACATGGTAATCCCATCATAAAGTCTAGGAATATCCCATACCAATTCAAATATGACACCTCAAGGGGTTGAGCTAATCCCACCGGAACCTGGTGCTCAGCATTCACCTAAAAACAGGTGAAGCATATATAAACAATATATGAATATCCTCTCTTTATTATTTGTAACCAAAACATTCATCAGAGGTCCTGATATGTCTTGTCATCACCTATATATACTTCCAAATAGGTTGTATTAAATTGTCACATAACCTCCTCCCAAAACATAAAAGGTACCATCGCTCATCCCTTTACAATGATAGTGTGCTACCCGCCATTAGAATATCCATCAGAATTATGTTAGTGGATATCTATGTATGTATGGTTTCAGAGTTAGTATCTCAACACTGACCATCCCTAAAACACTATTAAAGAATTGGGGTAATTACTATCCACTAATGATCACTATAACTGATTAAATGATATGTTGCTGAGCGCATCTTCCACCACATTCCAATTTGAATTATTATTAAAAATTTCAAAGACATAGTCTTGGAGAAAATCTATCTATAGCCTATATCATGAGTCAAGATCCTTTTGTGGTAAGATATATTAGAGACTCTTGTGGTCATAGTAATCAATTAAGATCTAACCCACTAGGCAGTGTCACCGTATCATAATCTGAATATCATTTTTTCGAACTCCAAATCATTTTTCGCTTACTTCTTGTCATGTGGTACCAACCAACATGAATCATTGAAAATAACCACATTCCTCTACATCAGAACACAAGAAATTTCAGTCCCTGATAAATTTAAAAACACTACATACTCAACAACCTTCTCCAGAAATATCATGATGTGAGTGTTCTATGAATCGACCTCATCTTTTGAATGAACATATAAGAACATTTACCCTCATGAATGGATTTGCCTTCTATTTGAATGCTATCAAGGGTGATTCCAATACATAAAAATTGAGTGAAACCCTCATGATGAAACCTTTTAAACCATGTAAATTGATCACCTCAGTAATAATCTTATGTGGCTCGGAATTATGTGATGCCTCATCCTTTGTAGGGTCCACTACTACTACTCTCTCTTAGAGGAAGTTCCCCAGAAATTGGACCTCTCAAATCCAAAACTAACACATTTAGAAATTCTCATAATGATATTTCTCTCAAAGTGGGTCTATTACCATCCTCAAGTGTCTCACTTCATCCAACTCATACATAGAATACACTAGGATATCATTGATGTGGACAACTATGAAATAGTCTAATAAATATTGAACAATCTGGTTAAGGAATCCCATGAACACTACTCAAAATTTCATCACCCCGAATGTAATTACTATGTACTCATAGTGATCATAATGACATTAGAATGCTATCTACGCTATATCATCATCTTGTAATTGCAGCTGGTGGTTATTTGATATATAGTCATTTATTGAGAACCATTATTCCCCTCTCAATTGATAAATTTGGTCATCAGTACTTAGTAGTGGATAATTATTCTTTACAGTCACCATATTCAACCACCGGTAATCCCCACATAACCTCATGGTTCTATCCACCTTCTGGGTGGAAAACATTAGGGCTGCCCAGGGGAAAATGATTTTTCCCACATATCTCATCTCCTGCATGTCCTCCAACTACACAATCATCTCTAAAATATCTACTAGAACTATATGATATTCTCAAGTAGATATCAAATTCACCCCAAGATGAAATTCTATGTAGATTAATGATCTTGGCGGGGAGGTAAACCTAGTACATCCTCATGAAATACGTCCTTACACTCTGCCAGTAAACAAGAATCTAATAGCCCAAATAATCTCTACTCCACGATTCATGATATCCTATTGGTGGGTAATCCATTGAACTATCATATTCATGAGCCCTTAATTCTTCTCCAACGTTTTTTTCCACCCAAAAAATAAAACCTTGTTCTGTCACTACGGACACCCAAAATCTTCCACACAAAATAATAAATCCGAGCATGAACTAGGGACAGTCATTCCATACTTAAGATGACGTTTTAAGGCCTCATTATTTGTAAAATGAGATCCCATACAAAATTTTCCCCACCAAGAATCATATCAATCATTCCACATAACTTCACAATCATTTAGTCACCACCCATTAAGGTCTCCCACCGCAATGGTCGATCCAATGACTCAACTGAAATAGTGATGTCTTGAACTATATATGTGGAAAGAAAGTATGGACCCTTACCTGGGCCTATCAATATTAATTATATTTAAAATATGTACATTATACATTGTATTATCCCTAGAGAATTAGGGACACATGACTCATAAGATTTTAATTATCCTTGTCCTTATCCACCATCCCTCATGGCCTAGAGCAAACCACCTAGGGGTTGTGCCAGTAGTAGGTAAAACCTTTGACAAACTCTTAGAGCTCTGGTAGCCATTCTTCCACATATAAATACCTACAGAACAACATTCCCCAATCATTATATCTATCTCATCAGTCCATCAACTATCATACAATTAGCTATATAATGGTTTAGAAAATCCCAATCCATATTTCTCTGACTATCGTAGTAAAAACGCCTCCTCTCCCTATGGTGATTGGGGAAACACTGAGATACTTGAACAATTGTAATTATGTACTGGGATCACCTCCTGATGTATATGATGCATTTGGATCCCTGTGAATTTCATCAATTTCCTACTTATGGTATCTCAACAACTGGGTGTCTACAACTATCACCCATTTTCGATGCCTTCTCTAATAGAAAAATATCCACCACCAAGGGTCACTCAAGAATCCAAAATAGGTGGAATAAAAATGTATGAATATAAATCCATGATTTCTGAACACAATCCCAACATATATGATTGAGATTTGAGGTACTCATCCCACACCATACCAAATGAGTAATATGAGAGATCAGTAAAACTCCCTGAGTACTCTTACATGGTTAAACTACACAATTATTGATGTAGAAGATATTCTATACAAACAAATAAATGTATTTATAGATATAACTTCTCCATGAAGCGATGATAAAAATATAATCATAAGAGATCTATCTCATCGTGTGATTGATTCACTAAGCTCCACCATCGCCCAACATATCCCTGAAGAAGTCTCCCTATGAGTATTGTCATCATATTGGAGGTTTCTTCACAAGGTGGAAAACATGAGTGGATTTCTCTATCGAGTCATCAACCACCTCAGGGTTTGGATCACCCAAAAATCTGGGATGTTTCTATCTATAAAACTCATTCTATTCACTCTACCTAGGTTCATCCTTAGCTAGTACTTACAAAGCTAGAAGCTTCTCACCATGTGGTGTAATAGCTGGAAAACCGCATTGTAGTGATATCGTCAGTAAATACTCATGTACCAATTCCTATTCATTAGGCCTATCATCCTCATGATCATGCAACAGAATATTGGATTACTACATATATAGAGGCATCATTCTCATTAAAAATTTATATGATGGTAAAATCGGAATATATAAGAAGTTGACATGATTAAAACATGTAAAACCTTACCCAATCCTATATGATAAATGTACAAAAAAAATTCCTTCCAACCAATGTTTAGATGCACGCTGTCAATAGGTGGGGATCAATTTTCTATTGTATGTATAATTCATCAGTCGCACCAACACTAGAGTCCATATCCTAAAAATAAAAATCAAAACACTAAAAATTGTTTCACCTAACAAATCCCAATATGTCTTGTGTAAAGGTAAAATCAAATTCTCTAATACCACTTTTTCATCACCTAACACACTAAGGTCTAACTCGTGACTACCTCATGTATACCTCCAATAAGGTAGGGGATGGTGATCATCAACGAGTATGCATATCCCACAAATGGGAGATATTTTCCTAATGTACATGTACACACAAACTCACACACATATCCAATCCCACACATTGTTGTAATGTAAATAATCTCCAACCCAATCATGCATACATATTGGATCCCATAATGAATAATGATAGTAAAGTATTGATAGTGGAAAAGGGGGAAAAATACAAGACCAACTAAAAATAGAAAATTTTACAACATGCTTCAAGGGTGAAGAATACTTTCAAATGTAAGATCCAAGAAAAAAAACTCAGTCTGGGTAGCTCCAACTATATTCCCCCTACTCCTAGTCATCTTAGGACATCGTTAAAAGGTTCATAATCTTCTTTAGACATGACATGTGTGGGAAAATCCCATTTAGGGTTGAGTATAAAAATACGAATTTAGACACTCAGAAAAATCTATTCACAATGTACCATGTATATTCCACTCAATGAAATATATAACAATCAATGTATAAACCTAAACACCCAGATATACTCAAGAAGGAAATAATTCCAAGGGGAGGTCATAAAAAACTTCAATCCAAATGATTCTTTTCTAATAAATGATCATTTTGAGTCATCACATTCCAGGATCCATACTAACACCAGAAAAACATGATAAAGTTTTCATGATCATTGGGCCCCAAAAAATAATTCTTACTGATCATAGAATTCAATATTTCATAGATATAGGTCATGACCAGAACTGTTTGGGGACACCACAAACCCAGTCCTGATTAACCTTCCATGTATGAGATCTTTTACCAATAATACCGTAGACCCTAACAATTAAAACGTCTAGGTAAATGATCAAAACTCTACTTGGGGACATCATACTGATTCCACAAACCCCAGATATGGTAAAAAGATGACAGAGGATCGCACTCCAGTCTCACTGAGGGACATCACAAATATATTTGAGAAATATCCTCTTTAGGGGATTAAAATCCAATGATGTTGATGTAATTTCACACTGTAAACTCATAGTAAAGAGCCAGTGAAACACACTCAACCAAGACTAGCCAAAACTATGGAAACAAAGATCTGCAAACACTAATGAAGGGGGTACATGGTGTGCACCCGGGGTACAACTTGTGTCCATTTATATCCAAGTCTTCTTGTGTTATAATTACTCATATGACATGAAAGTATAAAAAATATATGATGTGTAGAATTAAATGGTTTGTATAGAAACATGCCACCTGGACCATGTCTTATGTCCATGTTTCTTTCCTTATCCACTCTGTGTACCAACCAGTATGCAGATGTCCATGTCTGTGTCCAAGTACATGCAGTGACCTAGGATGTGTACTTTTACCTGTTTCAATGTTCGTTATGATGTAAACATCAATCCATCCTAGAGAGGTCACATAAAATGTGATAAATTCAATGTTTATATGATACTCAACCTCATCTTGAAATCCAAGAAGGCATTTATAGGTCCCCACAACACATGTAATCATATTTTATATTATATGTTGATTGGATTTTCTAGAATTTATTTTATAGTTTATATGTCACATATATCTATATCCCATACCATCAATCAGGCCTATGAGCACTATATATGGGGTTGGTGGTTCATTATATTAAACATTCATCGGATTCCATCCACAAAATGGATCTAGAAAGCCTCACATGTGATCTGCAGTGCTATACTCCACTTGAGAGAATGATAAACTCCCAGTTCTGTTTTATTCTCCCAGGATCTACCCACTATCATCAATGAATCTTGATATTAAAACTCCATCTCGAGTCCTACCCATGGTTTTGATTTATTGTTCCAAAGACTGGTTGTGAAATGATCATAAATTAGTTATTGATGGAACCATTGGAAAACAAAAATTTCAATGATGGTCAAATGGGATACTTGGAGAGAAATCCATAAGCCATAAAATGTATGAAAAAACCCTTTCCTTTTCTAATTCAGCCATGATTTTATGTCATATAGGGATACAAATAAAGAGGGATAAATCAAAAACAAAAAAATTGATTATAAAAATTTAAATCTACCAATTATGTGCATATCAATTTGATTTATAGAATTAATTATCATTCATCCGAGGCTAATAATAGGGATTTAAGTCACCAAAAAAACACAATACAATGATTTTGGATTGATCATTGATGAATAATAGTTTTTTTCTAAAATGGTGACATCTATGAGCACTGTCAGTGCAACGATTCACGATCTAGTCCCACTCTGTCATCATCACCTAGAATGATATCAATCGATTTTCTAGATCCCTAGTGTTTGAGAGCGAAATCCTCATGGAATATCATAATCATCTATATAAAGGAGAAATCAGACACTATGTAAAAATAATCAAAATAAACAAATTTATTTTTTTATTTACGCCCATGATGATATTTTAACAAATGACCCATACCGACAATGATTATGTCATGTGAAGTTTAATATATATATTCGGATGTCAACATTGCCATTAGATTCTAGATCGGATACCCTTTTCTAATGTTATTCCACATTTTAGATAAAACTGCATACATTTACTATCCAATATATCTAATATATTTTATATATTTAATATATTTAATATATTTTAAACATTTATTCATCCCACAACGTGCATCAGAATCGCACACAGCCTTAACACTAGGCCTCCAAAATAATATGTATCATATCAAAATATAGTACACTTAAAACACAATTCATTAGATGATCCAACACATGAAAAGGTGAAACAAACCTATGATATAGTTTAATCCCATTCCAATCATTTACAACCCACATTGAAGGGAGAATCTCATGAACGCATTGGATTAAACCTCAATCTCGATGGGTCTCTACCTATAATCAATATTGGCCACATGAATATCTTTCACTACTCGAATCTACTATAGAACACACTATATCTTCTTAATCCTTCTATACCCCACGTTTGGACCAAGAACTGTTGACCTCGCAACCTTTATCTATCATAATGGTCAATGACACTATCATTTTACAACACCCCAAATCTTGCAATACTAGTGGAATAGTGATAACTAGTTTTGCACCTAAACTCAACCAAATGAATGTTCCATACCCAAGATCCAAAAAAAGTGTTATATGTGTTCACGAATCCTATACACTAGTGTTTGGATGGTTGGATTCATCTTTTATTCTATCTGAGGGTGGAAAGTACTACTAAGGTGTAGCTAGGAGAAAAAAGCATCATGTTGACTCCACTGTAATTATAATTTAAAATCAACATCCTAGACATATATTATATTTAATGGTACACCATAATGCCTAATTACATCCTCCATGTACCACCCCAAAAAATATCCATGATACTGATGCATAGATCACTAGTATTTGAGTGTCTTTCCTCATTGGGTCAACTACAACCACAAAACGCATCACATCCTCCAAAAGATTATGGTAACAATGTGAAAAACAATCTTTATGATAATCTCTAATTTTGACACAGGGACATCCAAGGATTTTGATAAACGTCCTGGAAAATGATTATACACTTTCACCTCTTCGCAAACAAGAAATTTTTCCACAGACTCTATTACCGGACATTTCATCCTAAATAACCAATGCTCTCTCCTCATGACATGATGCATATTTGTTTCTTGAATGTATAAATAAATGTGAGCTATGAAACTAATTATTTAATCCCTCACAAATCACTTGTGGAATATATTTTAGGTCCACTAGGGTAGATACCCAAAGAGGGGGGTGAATTGGGGTATGACATATTAAAACAACTCCCACTATTGATCTTGTTTCGTTGTTACGAAAAAGTATTCTCTCTCTCATTGGCTTAGAAAATTATAAAGAAAAATTAAATCATGCACATGACAGGGTGATTTTTACTTGGTTCACCCTCATTGGGCTATATCCGATGAGAATACACCAGCAATGTGCCGATGTACCAAATCCACTATAAGCCCACTATTGTTTACAAGTTCAAAGCCGACTAAATATCCCTTCTGGCTTACAACCTCTCACACTTTGATAACTCTCTGCTCTCTTAATTGAAGTGAACCCACTCCTTCTTCAGAATATCCACTCATAGTTTATAGACCTATAGGTCTCATCGTTATCAATAATGAAATTTGCATCTTTAAGTGTTGATAGATACATTGTTTAAGTTCAACTTTCACCATAGATGAATCTCACTTTTCACCATGTTTATCGTGCTACTAGAAATCTTTCGTGAAACCCTTACTTTGTCTTGTGCGCAATATTATTTCCTTGTAGGAAAGAATCCACTTTTTCACGAAACACTATTTGCATGTAACATCAATATTTCATGTAACTCATATATTATGCGCTAGTTTCTTAGCTTGCTCTAAACTCAAAATATTAGGTGAAACTCCCTTTGCCCGAACATCTTACGTGATCAGGTGGTCTGATTTTTCCTAAGTGTATATCTCTACTGAATGAGGGGGGTCACCACATATTAATATCTGTTCTTGACCCTTGTTTGGAAGATTCGAGTTTTTTTGCACAAAATCATCTTTGACTGCACAAAACCCTATGTGGCGTCACCTTGGCCGCACAAGTTTCGTTCAAAAAACCTCAAATTTCGTGCCAATTTATAAATCTTCTATTCATATTTCCAAATATTTCATGAACCTCATTAATTTTCCATTTTCCAACATTCTGAACTCGAAATATGCCTTGCGCATAGGTTTTCAAACCATCTTAGATCTGTTCTTTTTCAACACCTCTAAATCATCCATTCATTTGACTTCATTATTTGTCAACATAGGCTGTCATAAATATCTATGAAAAATGAAAAATCACTATATAAACCCCCTTTTCTAGAAATTAAACATCATGGTCTGCTCTATGAACAAACAAAACATAAATGGCTGCTTTTCCAACCAACACAATAACCTTAAAAATATATCAATGATACCTTGATGGATTTTTTCCCAACAATACACATCCTCCCCTATAACAATACCTAGTTTATATTATCCTCTGAACATCCCTAGGAGCATCATCCTGGCCAACATGATCAGGCATTACCACTTCATCTAAGTGTCCCCATCAACACTCCACTACCTATTTTATCAATGAAGAATCCATGATCATATTTTCATGAAAAACTAGACCACTATTATCCCATAAATACAGAAGAACCGCATTACGATCCTCCATTACTTTACAAATATCCATAGACACATAATCCACATCCTCTCAGGATATCAAAATCAATTCATCGGAAACTACAACACACTTATATGGGGTTTAAGATATCTCAAAATCAATATTCTAAACACAATCCATCCACCACCACTAGTATATATTTAGATCCCATTGAGAGTAATCATATCTCATGATATTGTAGCCTGTAAAAATCAAAAATCACTCATGAATGAGGTAAATCCTCTACAACAGTAGCATGAAAATAATTTATTCTAACTATACATCATGGGTGGAATTGTTATTCTCATGGAGTCATAACTTCATAGACCCATAAGATATCCCCAATATATTATACTTCAACACGCTTACCTCGCAGATGTGGCATGTTATAAAAAACCTAAAATAAAAAACCCGCCTCAGAAAACTCGAGCACTGGATCACTATCAAACATCTTATTCGGGTGACCAAACATTGTCTGGTACATATCATTCCATATAAAATCACTGTCTATCCAGGACAATGCTATTTATAGTTATTCATATATAGAGAAATCAATTACAAAAATTGTCTAATATATTATGAGTCCAAAAAAACAATGAACCACGGCCAGACTCTGGTTTGTTATCTAATAGAAAAATACTTATATATTTGATGGTTACACTATAAAAAACATTATATACAACACATATCCAACTAAATACACCTAACATGTCTGGAACACACCCTTGGAAAAATTCCGATAAAAGATAGTGATGTCGAAGGACATAAAAAATAACTCTGAGAAGAACATTGTGCTCTTCCCAATGAAATCGAATATTCCATGATGTCATCGACGAATAAAACAACAAACTAATTTAGGAACTCATGGAAAAAAAATTCATATGGCCCATGAATAGGGAAGAATGATTCATAAAATAAAATGATATTAATATAAACAAGATGTTACTATAAATATATTTGAAAGATTTATTTTTAAAATAATCATCTTTCACCCTCAACTGATGATATCAAATATGTACATCAATCATACAGAACAATTTTTTACCTATCAAATGGTTGAAAAATCATGATTCAATAAATAGATTAAAATTTAGTTACTGTTTTAAAATTCATCCTTTAGTAGTTAATGAAAAACCATAGACTTTTCTATGAATTATTCACAAAAATATGTGCAGAACCCCCATGGTAACACCTTAGGTTAGTTATAAGACATTTATATCTAATAATAAACATTCATTCTCAACTCATGAAACTATTTTTGCACCAATTGTAAGAAATTCATTGAGATCAAAAACACGCCCAAACACAACTCCATTAGGTCCTCAATATCACATTGAGAGTATAGATCCATAATATACACTATATAAAAATTTAGGAACTCGTCCATAACCCTAATAATATAATAAACATAATCTTATAGTGATAGAATCACCAAAATGAAAAATCAGCCTCTGCTTTCCAACCACCAAACAAATAACCTCGCTCACCAACAAATTCCACTCATCAGACGTAAACTTTAGAAAACTAAACTCTTATACAAAATTAAATGATGATGTACCACATTGAATACATACAATAAATACAAAATACTAAATTATATTGTTTCATTTGAAATAATAATAGGTCCCCCATAGACTAGTCCTACCCTTGTCACACATCTCCATCCATAAAACAAATCAAGAAAAGTATCCAAACCCTCAAAGGACAATGATAACATTAGGGATACTGGAAATCTGATACATGTCCAATACAATATATGGATCAAATTGGGAGAACAAATGATTTTTAGGCTCCTAAATCAAATAAATAACATTTATGTGTAGAAATATTACTAATCATACATCAAACAACTCATGGATCATCTAGATCTTCTGCCTCTAACAAGTGAATCTTTCCACAAAAATATCCTTTTACAATCTTCTGTAAAACACCAAGACCACTATCTATGATAGGTTCAAATGTAATGCGACTATCATGAGGATTCCCTCATCTACCTCCACCATATCATGACGATTGAACAACGTCTTTTCGTCTCTTTTTCTGAAAATACCTCAGATGAAATTATTGCTGCTAAAAAGGGGTTTGACCACCTATCTGAAGCGGACTATTCTGAGAAGTTAAAAATTGATCTCGGAGATTCCCATAACTCTCACATATAGAACAAAAATGCAGTCCCCATGGTGGGTACTCGGAAACCAAAAGTTTTTGATGGTCAGGAACGAAGTTGTGAGGGATAGTTCCCTAATGAATGTTACCCACAATGCATGAACACCAATGACCTACTGTGTGAAGGTATTCTCTGTAAAAATAACTAATTAAGACATTAATATGTATAAACTCCAAGGAAATTAATACAATGAATAACCAAATACTTTTTTTACCTCTAGGGAAATTGAGAGCATTGATTGAGTGACCCCATAACTAATCACTGCGTGTAATGCATCCTCGAGATGTCATTCTCTAGAGTCCTATTTCATAATAAAATCTAGAGAAATGTACATCTGGTCGAAACATAGGATCCCATGATCCCACACACACATAAACATCTACTGATGGGAGGAAACCTTTTCCAATTTGATTTTACTATCATGAACAATAGAAACACATCCTAAAACTCCCTCCAAATTATTGGAAATAACACATCTTCCTCCTTACAGTTACCATGATATATAGTCCACCACTGATGAATTTCTTCCCATATCTGACTAAATATTAATATAAACATAAATGCATCTTGTTCTCAAATAAATACAAAAGAGATATAGGGATCCTCTATCCATTACTCCATTTGTAGATCCAAGACACCCCCAAGTTGTCCCCAAAATCTATCACTAATATGAAAGAAATTATCACTTACAATCTCCATCCTCCGCTATCATGTCAACATTCCAATGATAAACTAGTTCATCATACCTAACCTCAACTACCTATGTGGCTCACAAATGTTGAATATGATCAATTCCTAAAAATCACGGAGAACATCCTAATCATTGTTTTATGGAATTTCATCACATATTATTTAATTTATTAGTTTTTTTAACCATTCACATAATTCAATCATGATCACAATTCATCATGAAGCATGTACACCTCTTAGTACTCTATAATGAAAATAGTTCCACATCACTTATCTGTTAAACTAGTTTATAGTCTCTTCATTAGATCATGAGGGGGGATAAAATCATGTGTCCTAGAAGGCCTCCCTAGCCTATGTCACACTCTAATGTCAACTATAATTTATTCCATATAAAACCATGAAAAATTCAGAGTGCCTAACTCTGATATCCATCCTATCTATTAGCCAATCCTCTCATACGACTCTACCACAACCCCCTCCATCCAAGGAAACCATAATGAGGAGAGAGAGGGAGAGAGAGAGACGATGACCCCAAGTCCCACCTCCATTAGGTTATAAGATAAGGAATATAACCGGGGGTATAAAAATATTACATTATGGGAAGAATTACCCTCTATTGATGATTAATGATCAAGAGATAGTCTATAATCCCACCAATAAACACCAGTTAAATAATATTTTTAAATAAAAAAACCAGCCAAAAATGCATGAACAATATAAATACGATATACTGAAAAAGTGTCAAAATTACATACCAAATAGGAAAGACTAAAAAAACTCAAACATAGCTCCGAACCATATATTAATGTACATTTCATCCCCTAATTCCTCTTAGGAACATGAAACATAGTTTATATTCATAGGGGGTGCATAAACAGATATACACATTAGGGGCATAACCACGACCTCAAGTGTACATTAGAAAATATCATTTTAATGTTCCTGTAAAAAAACAGTATAACCAACTAGAACCCTTACGAATCATCAAATAAAAAATAACCGCAACATGGCCCTCTCCCCTAACAATGAATCCAATATAATGATATATCTTCAAGATCATAACATTGTAAGGGGTTTGACTATAACTTACATGATAATTTTATTCTCTTAATCCCAACATTGAACACCCTATGTTTCCATCCCTTAAAAACATACCACATCACATCCCACATAAAGAAACATGGGATACACATCACATCACATCAGATCAGGACAATATACACATAGGAAAAACATCACATCACATCTAAACCCACCCAATTACTACACAACCACACATTATGTCACATGCCATCAAATCCAGAACCATAGCAGTAGAGTATCATGAACATGAAGGATATGAAAATCATTCCATATTCATATCACTCATGATCTCCACTACATATCACCTCCCACCATATCATGTCTCACATGTAGAGACCTTATAAAACACATCATATCACCTCTCTCACTTCCACCTTTTCCACACATCACTGTAGAGTAATCTACACCACCACCAATATCACTACTTCTGAAGGAAGAACATGGGGAAGAGGGTATCTATACATATATTTATCTACCATCCTGGTTGTTTTGTAAATAACCTATAATATAGAAAATATGTGTGTGGGTTTAAAAATACAAATTTTGTGGGGAGACATATAAAAATAAATAAACATACGTGATATATTGATAGAATAGAATAATCTACCTATGGGTTCACATTAACAACACTAGTGCACACCACATCACCACCATGTACCACACATAATTTATCTCACCCATTATCACCACTATATATGACACAACACTACCACCGCACATGCCACATAGTGTTCCCCGCATCTATTTATAGGATTGACCATATATATATAAAATCTATTTAATTAAACATTATAATCGTCATTAATTTATTAAATATAGTTATCCAATTATCACACATCCTTTTTCGGTAAGAATTGTTTATTTACCCTCAAGTTTTGTTTCAATTGTGGTCACAGTTCATTCCATGGCTAACCGAGTAACTTTCCCAAGCATGCCATGCTAGATATTTCCCAAGTCACTGAAAAACCACAAAAAATCACAATTATACAATCTCCATTGAATCACATTTCATTATTTATCACATCATATCTTACACCCATCATAATAACGATAAAATAGTATCACTATATACCACAAATATTCCACTACAACCAACCCACTGACCCAAAACCACCGGACCACAATCATTGCACCACACGTACTACACAAGAAAAAATTCTCCACAATAATTATTCCATTACCATTATTCAACAACCACATCACACTACAATACATAACATCCCATATCTCATCCATGGAAACCAACCTCTGCATCACTGCCCCATGTAATAAAAACCCCATATTTTCACTAACATCACTATAAAATAGCCCTTGTAAATAATTCAAAATACATATATCACAAACACACGACAAATAAATAATCAAAAACAAAATAATATTTATGTGGATTACCACATATCTTCATTTAAAATAATGTGTATTATCACAAAAAAAAATATGTATAGGGGAAATAATTTATTAGAAAAATATATGTTACATAACCATTTACTCTAGCAGAATTCACAAAAAAAAAAACAAGGGTCATTATAGAATTAGAGGTACAACACAAAAAAGGATCCCAACAACAGTTATTTTCAGCACTGGTAAAAGGAATGAATAGT
Organism: Viscum album; assembly: GCA_963277665.1. NCBI lineage: Eukaryota > Viridiplantae > Streptophyta > Magnoliopsida > Santalales > Viscaceae > Viscum > Viscum album. The sequence continues at coordinate 1,442,050,560 of OY728155.1, read as the reverse complement.
AATATCAAAAACATACATTAATGAATGATTGAATGAAACCAAACCACATTCCTTTAAAATTTAGAAATTGATATTAATTATCTCCTTAAACCATCCCTTAATATAACAAAAAGGATAGTAAAAGTATGTAGATCGCACACACAACACATACATATGTTAAAATGTGGGTCCCCTATGTCATAGAAGTTTTCCAGTACCACTAAGCACTACATGGAGATAAAAAACCTCACAGAAATCCTTACTGAAATAAGTAACTCACAGATCTAGATACACCACATAAAAGGTTTCTAACAAAATTGAATCTCATACACACCCCGAACCCAAACCATCCCACCAATGTAGATCTCTCAAGAATAATGATAGGAAACCCATAGGAAGGTGAATAAAAACCACCAAGGTTCACTAACAAGAATAAAACAAGACCCAATGATCGAATAAAGGGAGAATCAAGTTAGAGTATCTCTTAAAAGACCCTAGGTCTTGTTCATAATGGAATACAAAGAGGTGTATGGAATAATAACTAAATAAATGAATATAAGGGTTATAAAATTAATTTAATCATGAAACATTCTTGATGTGTAGTAGATTAAAAATGTGAACAACCATTTTATCAACGTCCACCAAAAATTACATTGACTTGGATCAAATTAATTAAATATGGTGAATTCTCATATTAATATTTTAATCCATTTCACATTAAACAACTCAGGAAAACAAAATATATAAATATTTTGATATCTAAAGCTACGAGTCAACAGTTCACATCATTTTAACCAATCATGATGGGAATATCCTACATATTCTCTACTACGACTCCAAACACCACAAAATCCACTTCATCTGTCTCTAAAACACCTCAGTCATACAAAACTAATGAAGTAACCTTTTTAGATTGAATTAGTTTTTATAGTGAAATTTTATATCATGCGATAAAAATAATAGACTTTGATTAATTCAAATGGTATTTTTGTAACACCCCAGGTAAATAAAGAATATGACATTTTCATATTTATCTATATTTGTGAATAAAATATTAATATTACTTTAAAGGGGACAGTATTCTCGATGGCGTACCCAATACGCAACAATACGTTTCTTGGGAATCTTATGTTGCACTCTAATAATAAAATAATATTATTTTATATGGTAGTTAATGCATAGCCGTTGTAATGGCGGGAATGAACAGAAATAACTACAAAATGATTATATATGTTTGTCAAATATTTTTACTCTTTCCAATAAATGCTAGAGGTTTAAAAATGAGAATGAATCCTATTTTAAGCGTAAACATTATAATATTCTTTAAAAGGTCGAATAACCGCCTTTTGATGGCGAACCTATTTTAAATACACTTTTTGACAATTCTATGTGTTATAATTGAAAAAATAAAATTCTTCTTTATAATCGAGACATCAAAAGTTACTTTGTGTAAATTTTTAGTACTTTTCCGATAAAGTTCATTTTTTTAATGAAAAGTGAAAAATGTTGTATTTTAATTCAAAACCAATTTTTAATCTAATTTATTTATATGATTAGATTATATTTTGAATTGGTTTTAAATTTAAATAAGAATATATTTTTACCATTTAATCCAATAGTGGTCGTTGGAATTAATTTCATCTTGAAATTGGACATAAACTTGTGTCAATCTTTTAATAATTATTGTTTCATAAAAACACGTTATTTGCTCTGAAAGTGGGAATTAATTACTAAAGTAATTAATGTAACATATATGTTTTTAATTTTGTAAAATAGAAATCTTTTTTGAATTTGGAATATCAAATATAGATTAGGGTGATTTTTTTGGTATTTTTCTAGAAAACGTCATTTTTTGATGAATAGTGAAACCACTAAGTGGTACTTAAAAAAACTGATTTTTCGTTTAAATGAAATTTTACCACATCTATGATTTGACTTTAAAAAATTCGACATAAATGGTTTTCCTTAAGAAGTAAAATGTGGTTCAATGGGATTAAAATAATTTTTGGTGAATAGTAACTTTTATGTTTTAATCGCGATTAGAGTTAATTAGTGTAGTTTAAGGTAAAAATAATGTTTTAATAATATGAAATGGCCTAGACATATGTCCTGACCTAATTGGATGAGTGATGACAGTCCAAGTAAATCCATGGGTCAACTTGGGGACCCCAGGGAGCCACCATGGTTGGAAAATGACATAAATACCTTTCTATTTAAAGTTAAAATTAAAATGTCACAAACACGTGTTATTTTAATAAAACAATTTTTACATGGGGTTATCTAAGTCATATCATTGAATATAAATATTCATTAAAAATAAAAAAAAGATTTCCTACATCATGATATTTTTTTTATAATTAATAGACATTAAATAAATTAAATTATTTATGACACCGTGATGATGCAGTGATTACCTCATAAATGAACGATTTAAATAAAATGAGATGATAGGGTGAAATATAAGTCTTAAACTTGTCACAAACCTATTGAATGGGTGGATATAAGATCCTTATCACCTTATCCTCAAAATATATTCTTTTTATACCTTTTAAATCAGAAAATAATTTTATAATAATGTAATATTTTATAACTTTCCAATAGTGCCTCTCCTATCCTCTTATAAAAGGCCCCACCTCTACCACCTTACACACACCTCTAAAGCCTTTGGATCGGAAAAAACCTGCCCAATTAATATCTCCACATACCTCTATTTATAATTGATGCATCACATTGGGAAGAATCCTTTCCAAGGAAGCCTTTGAGATCAAATCAAAGAGAGTTACAGGATTTAAAGGTATTGTCTTCCCTTGTGTTCTTTTGTTTTATTTTTCTTCTCCAAACCCCAAAAATATTTTTATTAAATTTTTGTAACAAAACCAGTATCATAGATATACTAGGATGTTTTTATAAGAAGGATTTGTGCTACACATTCACACACCTTCATCTAATGGTTAAAGAAGATATTGTTTCTGTTGATGGCGAATTACTGCCTCACGGAACGATGATTGTTTAATATTATTTTAAAACCATTAAAGGTGGCCATTAAGATGTCACTATATTTATATATGATATATAATATGTTTATGTTTTCCTTAATCTTCTTTATTTTTCATTTCTGGCATACCATTATGGTTTCCATTAAGGGTAAACGCGATATCTTCATTTTAGGAAGTGCGGACTACTGCCCTCTCAAATTGATTTGATTCGTTAATTCCATATGTGGGACATATAAAGGATGAAATTAATGGTATTACATATTATATCCTACTGGAATTATAATATACCTTTATATCATTATTATTTAATTCCATTGAATACAAAAAAAGAAATGAAAGTAGCGTTCCTGCATACGTACGACTTACCGTCTCCATGAACGGTACATTTCACTTCTTATCTCCAAATGTTATGTACTATTATATGTATATATATATAATATATATATATTTAATATATTACACCTAAATGATGGATATAATTCTGGAATTAATATATATATATATCTCTCATTTTGTTTTAATTCCATTAATATGACAAAAAAAGAAAGTAGCGTTCATGCGTACGTACGGCCAACTGTCTCCATGAACAGTGATTTAAAATTTTTATCTCCAAATTATATGGAATAGTATAAAATTAATATATAATGGATATATATGATATTTAAAAGATCAATAATATTCTGGATATGATGTACCTATAAGTACATGGAAAATTCTTTTCCTACAAGTTCGATTTTTACTCATGTACCGAACATCGAAAAAATGTCTGATATGAACTCACTTTATTAACCAATTATTATAACATTATAATATGTGATGTTAACTGAATAATAATATTTAAATTAGTTCCTTAATAAATTATAAATTGACCAAATTTTATTATTCAGGAGATTAAAGAACGACCGAGTTATGTCGGGCACAAGGTAAGGGATCCTACCCCTCTCTTTCTTTTTAAGTACAATCTTTTATGTCATTCCTTTTAATCTCATCTTTCTTATGATTGGGATATTCTCTTATATTACTCCTACTATACTTATTATGTTCATATTATGAGAGACCGTATTTTCTCTCATCAATTCATTTTTGGATGTTTTATGTGGCGTCGTTAGACTGCCGAGTTTTCATAAGGGATTTTTCATCATACTTTTAATCCCGTTAGATTTCTTCTACATTTTCCACCATTTACATTGAGTGGTGTATTTACTTCCCATTATTATAATCATTTTGTAATATAATTTCATTTATGGGTATTTACATATTCATTGTATGACCCTTCTTCAATGGATTGTACGTTTCGAATGTTACCCAAGTGGGTAAGGGAACCTTTCACCCTCCTCTTTTTAAAAGACTTCTTTTGTTATGTCTTTCAATTCACATAATATTATTTTGGGATATGTTCTTATAAATCCTTGTTGACGTAAATTTTATGTCCAAGTGATGAGATACCCTTTTTATCTCTCATCAACTCTTTTTCTGAATTTTCAAGTGATGTCGTTAGGCTGTCAAATTTTTGCAAGGGAACTTCTTATCCAAATTTTTATTCTTGGGGATAAACTTGTACTCCAAGTATATGTCATTCTATGAATATGTGTGAATGTCCTCTGATTGTTTTACACTTAATATCCACTTATATATGGTGTATTCTTTTGTCACACATAATTATGTAATTGATTTATCCTTAATCAAAGGATACCGTCTTTGTAAGAGACATCGTCGCAATCTCCTATCATTGAGGCATATTTGATTTTATACACAAATTCATTTTATATGGTGTATAAACCCCTTTTACATTAAATTTATTCAAAAGGAATCTTTTTATACAAAGCGTTTTACTAAATGACAAAAAGAAATGTTTTTCTTCTCGTATGTATGCGGCGACAACGACTTCTTCTCCACCATGACCATTATTTGAGTTTCGGCTTCCTATACAAGCCATAAATTTTTTTGAATGAAAAATAAATACCATGTTTTACTCTTCTTTTATTTTGGTATTGAAAATGGTTTTCATAATGTTTTCATATCAATGTGTCTTATTGACATATTGTGATTGAAAAGTGGAAATGTTATGTTTCCCTTATAAATGTTTAATGTGAAACGATTATGTTATGGTTCTTTGGAATTGTTATGAAGACTGGTGGTTCCGTGGTAAACTAAGGGAAGGTTAGACTGATATAGCTCTCCAATGCATTGGGTAATGCGAAGGGGCTAAACGTTAAGGATTCTCTGAAGAGATTTATGGAATATACTGTGATGGGTATTCCAAATGTAACCAAGAGGGTTACTCCCTATGTAAGAATATTATGAATGACTCATGTTACCTTTATGCCTTAAGAATTCTATGATTTATTCATGATTTGATGAGGTATGTTAAAATGCTTATGTTTTACGAGTAAAGTATGATTTCATACATGGAGTAATGTTTTCCGTTCATACTTTTATATCTCTTACTGAGATTTTTATGCTAATCCCATGTTTTTGAAATGATTTTCACAGGTCAAGGGAATGGTTCATGATATGATGATAGTGTCAAGGAAGTGTCAAGAAAGAATCCATGTTTTATTTTAAATATGTTTAAGTTGATGGGAAAAAACTAATACTATCTTTTATGTAACCACTTTGTTTAAATGTGGAATGTATTTCAAGATTTACGATCTAATTATATAAAACTCTAAACCTGAAAAGATCCTCAATGTGAATTATTCATTTAATTCAATATTAAGTAAGGTTTAAGGTTGGGGCCTTATAGTTGGTATCAGAGGTCGGTTTGGATAACTTTAGAGGTTAGGGTATTTTCTAGGCATAAGTGACATTACCATAATGGTTAGGATTTCAGAAAGAGTCCTAGTTTTAGATAAAGAGAATGAGTAAGTATATATTATTGTTTATCTTCCTCTTAAGTACATGATGGTTTTGTTGATATACTCACACTGGCATTTGTGTTATCAGTGAATGGATGGATCTAGAAGGCACCAATGTGACAATAGGTTTGAAGGAAACTGTGGTGGTTCTCTGATTAAGAGACTGGATGAAATGGGGGATTCAGTGAGGAAATTCGTGGTTGTTCTCAACCAACTGTCAAGGAGTCATGATCAACCACTTGTACCTTGTTATGTTCTATAATGCATCATATACGAGATGACAAATCGATGTAGAAGTTCAGGTAATAATTATAAAGGTAACAATTAGGGTTTATATGATCCTTACTTTTGAGTTAATTATGGGTTGTTATATATTATGATGGAAAATTAAAGGCATGAGATAAAATTGAGGATAAAATACGTTATGATTACTTTTGAACATTTTATCTCATTTCGGGGAATGTTTTAAGAATTATATAGTTTTGAAAAAAGGACAACACGCAAACCGTGTGACAACCCGTTGCGTCGGACAAAGATGCGGGAATCGAACACACAACCAATGTGAGACTGGTATTTATTTCCTACACCTGGACTACGTGAAGTCCCTGGTTAGTTTGACTAATTCTTTTTATTTAGATGATTTTAGGAATCAAGAGTAAGTTTATTTTGGGTTATCTATGGAAATGATTAACCTATCATCGGGGATATGTGATTAGGTTAATTACTTTTCAATATGAGATTTTAAGAGAAACTGATGTTATTTGGAGATAAAAGTTAATTTGTACCTTGGAAGACTACGTGATTAAATCCTTCAAATATTTGGGCTTCAATCTTAGTTTGGTTTACTTTGACGAATTTTATGGACAATTGTTTATTGAATGGTCTTCGTTGAACATTGGGTTTTTTTGGACAAATTTTGGAGATTAAGAATAGATTTTCTTTTTATAAAGGACTATACTTTTGTGGATTATCTAATCTCATACTAAAAATTTTGGATTTGGATTTTGTCAAAAGACATGGGAAATATATAATTCCCTTTTGTGGATTAGGCTATTCTCAAGATGTTGATTATAGTACTCTTAATGCGAACAAGTCTTCCTAAATACTCGTCTTTTGGAGAAAATATGAGTTTGATTAAGGAATCTAGAAAAAGTTGAAAGTCCACGTGACAAGTAAGTATGTTTCATTATGATTCAGGTAAGCTAAAACATAAATTCATCAATGAAGAGTAACATAAAACAAAATTGTTGTCTGTTAACTTTTCCTACTGGGGAATCAAATACCGTTTAACCCATCACAAGTTTGTTATTTTCTTATGGTTAACTTTCTCTTATACATGTTTACTATCACTCTCCCTCAGAACATGACCCTTTGTTTTTTTCCTACATATCCATGTTTTCCTAAATGGAATCCTAGTAGGGGTTAACTCAGGTTACCTTTGTTCTTCTCTTTCTTTATTTTAAACTAATTGTTTTACTAACTCTTATTCCGATGTGGAATTTTCAATGATGTTTCCAAGTCCAATTTTATAAATGCGAGGACACAATTCCCAAAAGGGGGAAGGATGTAACACCCCAGGTAAATAAAAAATACGAAATTTTCATATTTATCCATATTTGTGAATAAAATATTAATATTACTTTAAAGGGGACGGTATACTCGATGGTGTACCCAATACGCAACAATGAGTTTCTTGGGAATCTTACATTGCACACTAATAATAAAATAATATTATTTAAATGGTAGTTAACGCCTAGCCTTTGTAATGGCACGAATGAACAGAACTAACTACAAAATGATTATATATGTTTGTCAAATATTTTTACTTTTTACAATAAATTTTAGAGGATTAAAAATGCGAATGAATCCAATTTTAAGCGTAAACATTCTAATATTCTTAAAAAGGTTGATTAATCGCCTTTTGATGGATAACCTCTTTTAAATACACTTTTTGAAAATTTTATGTGTTATATTTGACAAAATAAAATTTTTCTTTAGAATCGGGACATCAAAATTTAAATTGTATAAATTTTTGGTATTTTTCCGATAAAGTTCATTTTTTAATAAATAGTTAAAAATGTTGTATTTTAATTCAAAACCTCTTTTTAATATAAATTATTTATATGATTACATTATCTTTTTAATTGTTTTTAAATTGAAATTAGAATATATTTTTACCATTTAATCCAATAGTGGTTGTTGGAATTAATTTTATCTTGAAATGGGACTTAAACTAGTCTCAATCTTTTGATATTTATTATTTCATAAAAACACGCTTTTTGCTCTGACAGCGGAAATTAATTATTAAATAAATTAATTTATCTTACATGATTTGAATTTTGTAAAATAGTCATCATTTTTTAATTCAGAATAACAAATATAGCAAAGGGTGATTTTTTGGTATTTTTCTGGAAAACTTCAATTTTTGATGAATACTGAAACCAATAAGTGATACTTAAAAAAACTGATTTTTCGTTTAAATGAAATTTTACCACCATTGGGTTTTGAATTTCAAAAATCTGACAAACATGGTTGTCATTAATACGTAAAATTTGGTTCAATGAGATTAAATTTTTTTTCGGTGAATAGTAACTTTGAAGTTTTAATCGCGATTAGAGGTAATTAGTGTAGTTTAAGGTAAAAATGATGTTTTATTAATATTAAATGACATAGAAACATGTTGTACTCTCATTGGATGAGTCATGGTCGATCAAGACAATCCATTGGTCAAATTGGGGACCCCATGGAGCCACCTTGGTTGGAAATGACCTAAATACATTTTTATGTAATGTTAAAATTAAAATGTCACAAACATGTGTTATTTTAATAAAACCATTTTACTTGGGGTAATATATGTCATATCTGTGACTATAAATATTAACTAGAAATATAAAAAGATCTCCTACATCATGATATTTTTTTATCATTTTTATACATTAAATAAATTAATTTATTTATGAGACCGTGATGATGCAGTGATTACCTCATAAATGAACAATTTAAATAAAATGAGAAGATATGGTGAAATATAAGTATTACAATTGTCACAAACCTATTGGATGGGTGGATTTAGAATCATTATCACCTTATCCTATAAATATATCCTTTTGGGACCTCTTAAATCCTAAAATCATTTTATAATAAAGTAATATTTTATAACATTCCAAGAGTCCCCCTCCTCTTCTCTTATTAAAGCCCCCCACCTCTACCACATTACACACAACTCTCAAGCCTTTGGCTCGGATCAAACCTTCCCATTTCATATCTACACATCCCTATATTCATAATTTAAGCCTCAATTTGGGATGAATTCTTTCCAAGGATGCTTTTGAGCTCAAATCAAAGAGAGTTACCCGATTTAAAGGTAATGTCTTCCCTTGTGTTATTTTGTTTTATTTTTCTTCTCCAAACCCCTAAACATTTTTTGTTACTTTTTTTGTAACACAAATAGTATCTTAAATATACTAGGATGTTGTTATAAGAAGGATTCAAGCTACACTTTCACACACCTCCGTCTAAAGGTTAAAGAACATAATGTTTCTGTTGATGGAGAATTACTGCCTCACGAAACGATGATTGTTCAATATTATTTTAACACCATAAAGGTGGACATTAAGATGTAAATATATTTATATCTGATATATTATATGTTTTTGTTTTCCTTAAGCTTCTGTATTTTTAATTTATGGAATACATTTATGGTTTCCATTATGGATAAATGTGATATCTTTATTTTAGGAAGTGCGGACTACCGCCCCCTCAAAGTGATTTGATTTGTTAATGCCATATGTGAAACATATAAAGGATGGAATTAATGGTATTACATATTATATCCTACTGGAATTATAATATACCTTTATATAATTATTATTTAATTCCATTGAATACAAAAAAAAAGAAATTAAAGTAGTGTTCATGCGTACGTATGGCATACAGTCTCTATGAAAGGTACATTTCATTTCTTATCCCCAAATGTTATGTAATATAAAAAATAACATATATATAATGGATATATATGTAATATATTAAATCTAAATTATGTATATAATTCTTTTATTATAATATATACATCTCTCATTTTGTTTTAATTCCATTAATATGACAAAAAATGAAAGTAGCGGTCATGCATACGTACGGCCTACCGTCTCCATGAACGGTGCTTTTAATTTTTTATCTCCAAATTCAATGTAATATTATAAAATGAATATATAATGGATATATATGATATTTAAATCATCTATAATATTCTGGATATGATGTACCTACAACTACATAGAAAATTCTTTTGCAACAAGTTCGATTTTTACTCATGTACCGAACATCGAAAAAAACGTCTAATATGCACTCACTTTATTAACCAATTATTATAACATTATAATATGTGATATTAACTGAATAATACTCTTTAAATTAGGCCCTTAAGAAATTATAAATTGACCAAATTTTATTATTCAGGAGATTAAAGAACGATCGAGTCATGTCGGACATGAGGTAAGGGATCCTACCCCTCTCTTTCTTTTTAAGTACACTCTTTTATGTCATTCCTTTTAATCTCATATTTCTTATGATTGGGATGATATTTTATATTACTCATACTATAAGTTTTATGTTCATATTATTAGAGACCCTATTTTCTCTCATCAATCCATTTTTTGGATGTTTTACATGGCGCTGTTAGACTGCCGAGTTTTTGTAAGGGATTTTTCATCTCACTTTTAGTCCCGTGAGATTTATGCTACATTTTCCACCATTTCCTTTGAGTGGTGTATGTACTTCACATTATTATACACTTTGTGTAATATAATTTCATTTATGGGTATTTACATATTCATTGTATGAACCTTCTTCATTGGGGTGTACTTTTCAAAAGATACCCAAGTCAGTAAAAGAACCTTTCACCCTCCTTTTTTTAAAAGACTTCTTTTTTTATGTCTTTTAATTCACATACTATTATGTTGGGATATTTTATTCTATATCCTTATTGATTTAAATTTTATATCCAAGTGATGAGATACCCTTTTTATCACTAATCAACTCTTTTTCTGAATTTTGAAGTGACGCAGTTAGGCTGTCGATGTTTTGCAAGGGAACTTCTTAACCCAATATTGATTCTTGGGGATAAACCTGTACTCCTTTTATATGTCATTATATTAATATGTGTGAATTTACTATGATTGTTTTACAATTAATATCCACTTATATTTGGTGTATTCATTCGTCACACATAATTATGTAATTGATTTATCCTTAATCCAAGGATACCGTCTTTGTAAGGGACATCGTCTCAATCTCCTTTCATTAAGGCATATTTTGTTTTATTACCAAATTTCTCTTATACAGTGTATAATCCTCTTTGACATTTCATTTATTCAAATGGATTTTTTTTATACAAAGCGTTTTACTAAATGGAAATAAGGAATTTTTTTATTGTCGTATGTATGCGGCGACAACGACTTCTCCGCTGCCATGACCATTATTTCAGTTTCGGCTTCCTCTACAAGCCATAACTTTTTTTGAATGAAAAATAAATACCATGTTTTATTATTATTTTATTTTGGTATTGAAAATGGTGTGAATAATGTTTTTATATCAATGTTTTTATTGATATCTTGTGACTGAAAATTGGAAATGTTATGTTTCCTTTATACATGTTTAATATGATACGATTATGTTATGGTTCTTGGATATTGTTATGAAGATGGGCGGTTCCATGATAAAATAAGGGCAGGTGAGCCCGATATAGAACTCCAATGCATTTTGTAATGAGAAGGGGTTAAATGTTAAGGTTTCTACGAAGAGATTTAGGGAATATACTTTGATGGGTATTCCAAACGTAACCAAGAGGGTTACTCCCAACGTAAGAATGTTATGAATGACTCAAGTTACCTTTATGACTTATGATTTCTATGATTTTTTCATGATTTGATGAGGTATGTTAAAAAGCTTATGTTTTATGAGTAATGTATGATTTCATACATTGAAAAATGTTTTCCTTTCAAACTTTTATATCTCTAACTAAGCTTTTTATACTCATCCCAGGTTTTGGAAATGTTTTTCATAGGTCAAGGGAAAGGTGCATGATATGATGATAGTGTCAAGGAAGTGTCATGAAATAATCCATGTTTTATTTTAAATATGTTTACGTTGATGGTAAAAAACGAATACTATCTTTTATGAAACCACTTTGTTTAAATGTGGAATGTAATTCATGATTTATGATCTAATTCTCTAAAAATCTAAACTTGAAAAGATCCTAAATATGAATTATCTATTTAATTCAATATTAAGTAAGGTTTACAGCCAGAGCATTATAATTTTGGATATAGTGTCCCCCTTCTGGTGAGCCTTATGAGTTATCATTACCGTTAGACATCTTCCAAAATACTTATCTTATTCTCTATTCATCATATTAAAATATCTCAATAAACCATGTTTCAAAATCTTACATCGGTTTCATTTGAAAAAATTCCGAACACTTCTATGACATAACATGTTCTCATAATTCAGGTTGAGGTATCATTTTTTGTAAAGTTCACTAATAAATAATTAATTTACATTAGTTTTTCTAACATGAGAAATAGTATTTACATCACATGAGATTTTAATAATGCATTTTTTCCTATTTAATGTTACCACATTCCAATTAGCAGAATGTTGGATGTCACTCAAAAAGTTGTGTTTTAGAAATTGAGCATAAATAACATTATCTAATTCCAAATTATTATCCTCAATCTATGCAATTTTAGTACCACTGATTTTTATAAAAGGTTAAATACCAAATTTCACTACATATCCCCCATTTTTCTCATTCTTTTTATAATGTTAACATCACCTGTCACGTTATAGGAACACCAACACTCTAGTATCTATTACTTTTCCATCATACATGATATAAAATAAAATTTGGAAAAGGATTACTTCTATTAATTTCACACTAGAACTTATATCCATTTACATTTGTTATGGGAAATACCAGGTAAATAGATAATTTAATTTCATATATTATGTCATTTTTATCATAATTATATCATTTAATTCCTTTTTCAAGAATCTCCATTATTATAATTTAATACCCACACCCTAGGTTCCTATATCCTCCCATTTTTAAATAAGTAATACCAGAAAGTATATATTAATATAAAACACTCAATATCTCAGGTACTAATCAAAAACAAAATTCATGAAAAATAGTAGTTATAGCCAAAGGGTTTTTTATTACAATTTTACATATGTGGTAAATATTGGGAAATATTTAATATCTTATTAGGAATAGAAGTTTCATTTAATATTATTCATTCATTATATATTATAATAGTAAATTTATTTCCACTTTTTTAGTCAATATTTAACATGAAAAGATATTGAATCTTTTATTGTAAGTGTGAAAAATTTGTGAAACAAAATTTTCATATAAGGATTGTACCATAAAATTTATAATATCATATGTGGATTTTCCCATAACTCCAATAAATATTTTTAAGTCATTCTTGATATTTTCACTATATTTTCCAGCATCAAAACTTTTTGACTGTTTCATTGAAAATAATTCTCACATTAAGGATATATTTAATTTGAAATCGTTGACCATTTTATCAAATTCTACATCTCTCAATATGGTACTTTCTGGTTCTTATGCTATAGAAGCCTCCTTTTTATATATCTCACATTTTTCATCAACTAATTTACAATTATCTTTTATAAATATATTAATCTATTTCTTTTGCAATTTGTTTTTCTCAAAACATTACCCAAGATCACAATTGGAAATTTATTAATTTCTTATTGGTCCCAAGTCGTATTTATCACTAATAGATGATGAAATAGTATTATAATCATGATATATAAACATTGTAATTTTTTGTGTCTATAAATAAAAATTACCATACAAGATAAGTTATTATTCCCCTTGTTTTTTTAATATTTCCTCTTGAGTTTCTTGGAAATAAATAATTTTTCCACCATCCTGTTATAATTATTTGGATCTTTTAATCTAATTTTTTTCATGAGTCTTTTCTTAATTTTCATATTCATAATATACTCTTTTCTTCATTAGAAAATTAATTGCATAGCGTCTAAGACCATTTCTTTTATAACATATAATAGAGAAGGTAAAATTTTCCATTATTTTACCATCTCAAATATTTTTAAAATAACACATGAAATATTTATTTCCCTCCACATTGTCAATGTAAATTTTGTAAAAAATATAATCATCATTACAAATTTTCTCATTTTTCAAGGAAAAATATATATCTCAACATTCATTTTATTTATGAATGCCCAAAATATTTACATTTAATAAAAAATAAGAATATAATTTTTCTCTCAAAGAGAAACATATTCCTCATCTTTTTTATTTGAAACATTCAGATCAATTATTTCTAGAAAATTTGTAATTAATTTCATTAAAATTATAGAATCATTAAGTTTTTCACCATATCCTTGAATTTTTATCACTATTTAATTTAATCATGTAAATAAATAGTAAATAATTAATCTTACATTTATATAATGATATAAAATTTTCATCCAATTATCTACAAAATTTCCCCTTTTTCTTTCACATTGTATTTATCGCTACTGTCCAACATGTCCCATATCTCTTTTATAGTTTCATGTAACATAAATATTGTGAACATATTATCTCATAATTATATGAGAATAAAATTTTGTTCTCTTCCCTCGAAATCCATAATCCATTTTTCATAAATCATCATCCAAACATTATATAAAAACGGTGGAAGGAACACTATCGTTAAAGCAAGAACTCCTCGGGCTAGAGATAAAAGATATTCAAGCATTCGATTCATCCAATAGTGATAATTATTTCCATCTAATGTTGGAACACCGCTAATATTAATAGAATTGATATTATTCATGAATCAAAAGATAATCTCATGGATCAATACTTTTTAATCTATCTCCAATAATAATTTATGTGCTAGGGAAAATTAGTTTCCTCAATTGGGGGGGAGGTGAATCAATGGAAGGTGGTTTTTAAAATTTTGTTAAAACAAATAAATATCTAAGAGTTTTTAGTGTATGATCAAATCATAATTGTAAGGATAATATATATTTTTACAATGTTTGGATCCAACAAGGAATTGTACTCCATACCATGTCTAGTTTTTCCCCCAAGAATAGATCATTTTCACTATACCACCATAAAAATCCTATTACCTGAATTTTTTGGGAATCCCACAACACATAATTGGAGATACACCAAATATCAGAAATTTAAAATTTTATATTAAAAATGGTTATAAGAAAGAATAATATCAGCAGATAAATATGGTTTCATCAGAAACAAAAATTAATATCCAATTCTAAAATCCACATGGACATTAGAGAATGTATTGTCCACATAGATATCTTGGAATTGAAATTAAAAAGATTCTTTAACAAAAATTTAATATTCTAAGGACCTTCAATAAATTAAATTCTAATCACTGATGAAAAAAAATCACCCTCAGATAACCTCTTTCCCATATTTATGTCACTCACTTCTAATTCGCTATTTTGTATCAATATATCCGCATATATTTACTTATTTATACATATAATTTATTAATACCTGCATGATATACATAATTATAGTCAACAACTATGCCTTTATCATAGATTCAGAATATAAATCCAATTATTATGGAGGCATATAGAACTATTCATGCCACATCATTATAAACTCATATCAGAATAAGACAATAATTAATATTTATATAAATAAAATCCATATATAAAGAATAAATTAAATTGTAAACATGGAAAAATAATCTATGTGGTTACAAACTAGATATGGTCACATAGAATATTTTTCAATGGGATTCATTTTTTGGAAGCATCAAAAATCAGTTATGGGATTCTTAATCAATTGAGTGGAAAATCGAATATATTCAAAATTTCATGATGTGGATACTGACATCAGCTGCATCAATCCTTTGGATACATTGTTCAATATATTATGTGGTTAGATCCACTAAGTTATTTTCCAAAATCTAAAAAAATACTTTGTGAATAATCTTCATGATTTTCCATTCACCTATTCAGCTATAGAGAATAAATGTAGACATGAATATATCATTACAAAATAGGTTATGTGAAACCAAAATTCACTCAAACACAGTACAAACAACTTCATATAACCATCACCACTTCAAAAAACAATTTTTAAAATCACAGAACATCCTTCCATGATATATGATTCTATAAAAACCATATAAAGAATTAGAGGACTCGTGATTTCCTTAGATAAGGATTTGGACAAATGAAATAACCCATAAACACCAAGAACCATGGGATTTTTATGATTTATCTAACAATGACAAAAATTATTGGGGTTATTTAAGTATAAATATATCTACTACATATATTCTTTGGTGATATTTTTAACTTCATAAGTCATGTTCTTTTATATCCATCCAACTTATTTTTTGGATGGGCATTGATCATGGTATTATAGTATTGACATAGAAATTTACCAATTTCCCTATACGGTGTGAAAATTAATGTTTACTGAATTTAGAATGGATGATATTAACATAGAAAGAATTTTATTCTATTGGCATGGGGAAAATTAATTCGACTAAATATTTTATTTTTGTAATATGGAAAATTATTAAAAATTATACTAATTATTATTTCACCATCCACATTTTCCCTCTATCTATTTTATGACCATGTTATCCCTTCTATTATCTTGAATCAATGTATAAAAAATATTCATGATTATAAATAACTATCTCAGACCAACCTATATACCCTAGTACACTGATACGTGATCTATTTATGAAATGTACCAAAGGTTGTTCCACATCCCCATGGGTTGGTGATGGACACCTGGAATCATGGAAGATAAAATAGGGATTTAATTTTCAAGAAAAATTGGAAGATAAAGATATTTGTTATCATTCTCAATAGTCCAAAAGTAGAAAGTACTAGAAACGAAACATGTATATCATAACCAAAAATAATACTTAATGAATGTTCTCAAAAAAATACTACAATACCAAATGGGACATCCCTCTAATACCAAAGAATCAAGAACATCCACATCCTCCAATAGATTCTTTCCATTTTCTCAGACCAAGCAGAAGGAAATCTACAAATTCATAACGGAAAATTTATGGTTTGATTTTTAAATCCAAGTAGGTTCTTAATATGTTTTTAAATAAAAATATTAAATAATAATAAAACAAATCATGCTTCCAATATCAATAAAACTGGTCATGGAGTTATATTTTCATATTAACAAATCATTCGTTCATTTTATAATGGTGGAAAACATTTACAACAAAGAATAAATAAACAATTTACTTATATTTCATTAAATCAACAGGAATGAATAAAAATGATTCTAAATCAATTGAACATATTTTAAAAAAATGAAAATAAGCACCATGGTCATCTGTCCTATTTTATGATGGCTTATAATTACCTGATCTTCATACATCTCAAATCATTGATCATGGTAATAATAGTAAACAGATCCATCATGCCTTTACCTAATATGAAACATCAACTTCCCATTGAGGAAAAGTAATAACACACTAGTCTTTTATTATATTTTTCATTATCGATAAATTTTTTATGTAATTATCATCCCAGTATTCTTTACCAAAGAACCCACTATCCACACCAAATCTCATGGTCCCCATCATTCAATTGAAAAGGGTCACATCATTTCGTTTCTATCCAATCAACATTTACAATTCAATTTCTAAATATTCTTTTTCAAAATTCAATCTCGCATTTAAAAACATTACATGGGGTTGTTATAAAATAAAGGATTTTCAAAACAAAAGAAATCATATGCAATAATAATTTCAATTTAAGATTTTTTCTCAAGAAAATTTCCAAATCACGTCACAAATCACATAAATTTAAAAATATTATTCAAATCATAGCTCTATTGGAATTGGGGGATTTTCACAAAATTACATGCCCGATCCCATAAAAATTCCAATTTATCAGGATTTTGGGTTTCATAAATTAATTTAAATATATTTCAATCAATCCGGAGAATAAATTTTTAATCATATGGACAATATAAAATTTAACCTCCTACCTTTATCATGGATATTAGGTATCATAAACACATACATTGGGATTTTACAACAATGAATGGAAGAAATTGAGGTGTAGATATCAAAAATATAATCAAGATCCATTAAAAATGAAATTAGATCGATAAATCATGTGATGGTTTAAAAACACTACATAGGAGTAGAAATTAGATTCAGAGGGAAGGAATGAGAAGGATATATAGTTTCTAAAGAGGGATCAATTTATCATTTGAGCATTTATTCAACAAATATGGGGTTTAGAGGGGATAAAATAAGTTATTGAGAGCCTCTAAATATCTGTAATTGAATAAAAATTGAATTAGGGTTGGTTATAGGTTAAAAATGTGTTTAATAAATTGTTTTATAAATGTTTTTTCAAAAACGTTAACATACACTCATTTTGATTGTAATAGTTGCATAATTCAACAAAATATTGTCCCAAACCTATACACCCTCACCAGGGTTCATCATTTCTACTTGATGGGTTCATAGTTTGTCAAATTTTGAACCACACATGAAATCCCACACTATTTAGGGATGCATGTTTTTCTAAGGATTGGAACACAGTTTATGAAAACTATGGGCTAAATAGTCACAACCCAAAAACGTCTGAAATTTTCATGAAATAACCCAAGAAAATCACCATATAAATAATTATAATATAAGGTCCAACAAATAACTAGAAAATACTATCAATATGTTGCAACCTTCCTACCATATAAACAATCTATCCCTAAAAATATTATCATCAAGTTTACATATCGAAATGATGTGGCCACTACATTCTTGTCACTACATCCCTCTCCCATGTCTCATTCAAATCAGAACCATGATGTCATATCATAAAGACCATAGGTATCATCCTACCCTAAAGTAAATTTGTCTCAAAAATAACTATCCCAATTTGATGCTCAGCCATGGGTAAATCATTTTCAACATCAAGAACTTCCCAACTCAAGGCATGAGATGGGATAGAAATATATTTTGGAAGATAATATACCTGAAACATGTTATGTATTGATATGAATTGTTGTGGAAGTAATAAATGGTATGCCAGTTTCCCCACATTTCTAAAAAACTCTATATTTCTCAAAAATGAGTAGCAATCTTCCCTGGAATCCCATTCCATCGTTGAACTAAACGAGCTGAATGGTTTTATAAAACCTAGTCACCATCTATGAACTCTAATTATAAATCGTGAAGATCATTATATGATTTATTCCATCTCTATGATTTCATAATTAACAGGAAAAACTCTTAAATAATTAATGAAATCTCTTGTACTAACCTAATTATAGCCATCAAACATTAACATATCTCCAACAAAAATATTTTTATATTTATAAGGCTATCCATACAATGCCTCAAAAGGATCCATTCTAGTCATGAAAATCAATCAATTGTTATAAGAAAACACAACTAGTCCCAAATAATCATCCTAACATCCACACAAATAGTGTAAGTAGGCATGAAGCATATCCCAAAGAATTAGTATATTCGTATCTATCTATCCATCAATTAATCTATGGTATTTAAAGCTAAAATGAACATAATATCCAGGTTCCTTCTAAAGGATTCTCCAATAGTGAGATGTGAAATGGGGTTCTCTATAATAGACTATAATGTGGTAACTCCATTAAAATTAACTTTGCATTTAACATAGATATTTCACATCTCCTCAACTTTTGTCCTAACATGCGTGGGTATAAATGAGGTCACTTTTTTACCCAATCAATCACAACCAATATAAATTTATTCCTTCTCATTTTACATGAAAACCAAACCAAAATGTATTAAGAGATTCCATCCATCATCTAGGTTTGCACTAGATGTGTCTAATGTAAACCTGAAGGTCATTGGTTCTCATCCTTAACCTCTTTGTAATGTAAAACATTGATTCAAAAAATCTACAATATCATGTCTCATACATAGACATAAGAAGTGATACTGCATATCATAAAACATATTTTTGGTTCATGAGTGAATGTCCCACTAATATTTATAGAATTCCCCCATCAAGATATTCATAATATAAAATGGATCAAGAAATAGATTCCAAAAATATATAATATCCACTTTTTAGAATGACCACTTAATTATTGTCTCCACACCAAAATGAGAGCCTATAATGAAAAAAAATCATCATGTTTATATTGTTGAAGAATCATTTTGAGGAGAGGATATGAAAGTTGAACAATAGCTAAGATAAACACATCCTTTATTTCCCATAATCCAAAATTATACATTGTAAATAGGGAAATAATGTTTCACCCTTTAAATAATTAATTAATATAACGATTCAGCCTTAAACATTGCATATTCTTGAATTATGTCAACAATTCAAAATGAAGTTCTTTTCAGGTTTAGAGTTTTAGAGAATTCGGCTATAATTATTACATAACAACTAGAATATTTCATGTAGACACTACTACTCAGTTTCAACTTTTCCTAAAATAAATACTCTTTAAAAGAAACATATCTACTTCCATGTTTTAGACTGTATGACTTTCCATGATCCCATCCTTGACCATATTCATCTTTAAGTCATGTGGAAAACATTTAAAAAACATGGGATGAGTATAAAAATATTATTAAGGGATATAAAATAAGGAAGTAAAACATTATCTCATTAATAAATACAAATCAATGAAACCATTACTTTACAATCATAACATACCTTACAAAATCATAAGATTTATGAAATAACACACAAAAATCCTAAATCCTAAATGTAACTTGTGGAATACATATCAAACATAAATTGTATCTATCATAGCTACCCAGAGAGTCACATTTGGAATATCCACCATAGTATATTCACAATAACTATTAGGAAAAACATTAATGTTTACCTCTATCATGATACCCAATTCATTGGAGTGCTATCTCAGGTTCACCCGCACTAGTTCTATCATAGAACCACTTGTATATGTAAACAATTCCCAATAACTATGACATATTCATAACACATAAAGAATGAATAAAGGAATGATAAAATTTACACATTTCAATCTCAATTTATCATTTCCAGATACTGACATAATCAATTCTTTATCAAACCATTTTCAAAACCATTTATAACAATTAGTAAAGAGATCTTTCAATCAAAGTGCCACATACTAATTTGAATCTTATAAATGAATTAAAATTTTAAAATAGTAATATCTATATAATGTAATTCTTATAATCATTTTGAAATCATGGACATTAATAAGAAATATTTATAAGATTAAATCATTAAAAAATATTTTAGTTAAGAGTTCATTACCAAAAGAGAGATGTTTGAATACAAATAATTGAGGAATGAAATTTTAAAAAAAATTATAAAAACATGAGAATAACGGTATTCATGATATAATATTCCAAATGATAGTATATACACCACATATTAGTGAATTTGTGCATAACGACAATAAAGTCTCAATGGAATGTAAATAGGGATGAAATCCCTTATAAGGATCGTATCCTTAGAATAAGGATAAATTAATTATGTAATTATGTTTTACAAACATAAATAAACATAATATAATTTAATATTAAGTGTAAAAAACAATAGGTCATTCACAAATATTCATAGAACAACATAATCAAGAAGTAGAATTTTAACCCAAAGAATTGAAATTGGGTTAAGATGTTCCCTTACCAAAACTCGACAACCTAACGACGTCACAGAAATTTTCAGAAAAAAATGTGGATGGGAGAAAAATGGTTATCCCATCACATGGAAAAAAAATTACATCAATAATTATATAGAAGAACATATCCCAACATAATGTGATGGGAATTAAAAGACATAACAAATAGAAGTCTTTTTAAAAAGGAGGGTGAAAGGTTCCCTTACTGATTTGGTAACATACTAAACATTCACCGCATGATATAAGAACCATAAAATGTAGATGTAAAAACCCATAAATTAAATCATATTATAAAAATATTATATTCGTGTGTAGTAAATACACCACTCAAAATAAAATAGTGGAAAATTTCACATGAATCTCATGGGCATAAAAGTGAGATGAAGACAGCTTACCTCATTGTAATAAATAAAGCATTATGACCAAAATATGATAACCACCCAATGAATTACAAAATACCATTAATATAAAGTGAACCGTGATAATATATATCAAATGGAATTACTTAATACACCATATTCAATAAATAATTTGTGAATATTTGAAATCTCACGCACATGGAATTGAGATAAGAATCCCTTCCCTCTTGTCCGGCTTCACTTTTTGTTCCTTGTTCTTCCTAGATAATTAACTTAAGTTAATTTATATTTGATTATGAAACTTTTTCATGTTAATTATTACTTTTATAACACATATTAATATTTTATGAACATTATGTAATAATTTAAGTTAATAATGTTCTTTTTGTCAATATTTGGTACTAGAGAAAAAAATGAGTTTGTTATAATTACAAATTGTCAATGTGGTTAAAATGTGATTATATCCATAAACATATTCATCATTCTACTGATTTGATGAATCTAGAAGAAAAGGATACCGATTCAGTCTTCCCTTCAACTCACCGGTGTACACCTTACCTCGGTGTGTCCCATTTTCTTGAGTAATGAAGAATCTATACTCCATTTGTTCCTTGAATTTCCTCTTGCTGTGCAATTATGGCTGTATTTACAGTCTATTTTTCACCGTAGTTTTACTTTCTGTTCGGTTGATACATTCTTCAACTCGGTGCTTCAAATAGAAGTAAGTGAGCAAGTGAAAAACCTGCTCACTACTACTACTGTTTCGGTTTTTTCATACGTCTGGAGAGCTCAAAATAGTGTGGTCTTTAATAAAGGCAACCCCATGTTTAAGGAAGGTGTTTTGTTTTTTCACTGATGCATTCAAATTGCTTCATCACATCAATATGGAAGCATGACCAATGATATTTCTGACTTTACACTGTTGAAGACTCTTGGTGTAAGTGGAAGGAAGAGGCGGCCGTGTGTGATGAATTACATTAGATGGATTCCACCAATCCATGATTGGTTGAAGGTCAATGTGGACGGAGCGGCCCATGGTGCACCGGGCCTGGCTGTGGTGGAGTTTTTCGGACTTCTCGGGGATTTGTGAAAGTTTGATAATTTCATTATATTGGGATTTGGCATGCGATTGAAGCACAACTTTGGGTGATTATAAGATAAATCGGGTACGCGGTCAAATATGTCTGGTGAAAGTTATGGCTTGAGTCAGATTCCTCTATTGCTGTGCAGATCCTGAAGGATCGGTCCAGGAATGTCCCATGGAGAATGCTACATTCTTGGATAATGTGTCTCAAGCTTGTTGAGAGGATTTGTCTTGATATCTCCCATGTCTACAGGGAGGCAAATCAGGTTGCTGATGCTCTTTCTAAAATTGCAATTATGGAGGTCAGTTCCAGCTGGTCTTTTGTAGTACCTAGTTATTGTAATGGCCTAGTGCATGATGATAGTGATGGTGTTGTCTATACGAGGCTTTGTAAGGCTCCACTTCGTTGAGCTGTACTCTGTTGTTTATCAATTTTTTATTAATAATTTGGTGGGATCAGGATTTTCCTGTCTCTCAGACTTTTTGGCTATATATATATTATATATATGTATTTATAATAGCACATAATATATAGATATAATAAATGAAACGCACCATTCATGGAGAAGATAAGTTGTACGTACGCATTAATGCTACTTTCATTTCTATTTCATATTTTAATGGAATGAAAACGTAGCGATACATAGGTATATTATAATTTCTGTATAATATGGGTGTTATATATGATACATAATTTTATAAATTCTATCCTTTATTCATTCCACGTATGGCTTGTATGAGTCCTATCACTTTGAGGGGTTGTTGTATGCAATTCCTCAAATGAAATTAGCGCGTTTACCCATTATAGAAACCATAAAGGTATGATATACATGAAAAATAAGGAAGAATTGAAACAATATAAATATAATATATATGACATATAAATAAATTTCCATTATAATGGCCACCATGATAGGCAGTATGAGATAATTGAACAATCATCATTTCGTGATGCAGTAGTTCTCCATCCATAGAAATAATAGGATCGTTACCCATTAGATGGAGGTGTGTGTAAGTCTAGCTCGAATACTTCTCATAAATACATCATTATATATTTATGATACTAGTGTTGTTATAAAATAATGTCAAAAAATTATTTAGGGGGCCGATGAATTAAAATAATACAAATGATCTTATGAGAAGGTGTTACCTTTAAATCAGGTAACTCCATTTAGTTAAAACCAAAAGGTTTTTTTGAAGTGCTTTATGTAAATGTTAAGTCTTATAGGATGAAAATAAGTATCATGGGATATTATTGGAGCAGATTTTGGAATTTCCAAGTTCTTGAGAAGTGTGATAAATGCGTAAGAATTGAGGGATTTTTATAAGGAAGAGGAGGGGCTCTTTTGGAATGTTTGAAAATATTATTTTATTATATAATGATTTTAGCTTTTAAAGGTCCAAAAATAAATAATGAAGAAGATAAGGTGTCCCATGTAGTAAAAAAATAATTAAATTAGAATTTGACATGTTTTTGATATTTTTTGAAATTTTATGTTCTTATTTATTTAAATCATTCAATAATGACGTAAACACTGCATCATCATAGTGTCATCAATAATTTTACTTATTTGATGTCTAAAAATCTAAAAAATTAACCATGATGGTTGAAATTATTTTATATTTATAAAGAATATTTATTGTCAAATATATCAATTATATTACCCCACTTTAAAATTATTTTAGTAAAACAATACATGTTTATGACATTTCTATTATTATTTTAAATAAAATGTTAATAATGTCATTATCTTACCCAAGTGGCTCCACAAGGTCCATGAATTTACCTATGGGTTGTCTTGGTCGGCCATGACACATCCAATAAGGTTATTATAAGTTTCAAGGTAATTTTATTTTATTATAATATTATTTTTACCTTAATGTACCATAATTACCTTTAATCACGGTTAATAAAACTCAAAAGTTACTATTCAACAAAAATTATTTTCATCCCATTGAGCCACATTATACATACTAAATACATACATGTATGTCGGAATTTTTATTTTCAATTCATAGAAGTGGAAAATTTATGTTTTATGAAAATTTGAAAAAGCACTTAGAAAGTGTGTAAAAAGACGTTAAAAAGTTCAATAAAATTTTATATTTCTAAATATATTATAAAATGACTTCAGAAAATTAAATTTTAATGATTTATGAATTTTTTCTCTATTTTTACATTAAAAAAAATTGAAATTTTTATATAATTATTTAAATAAAAATTTGGTTTTAAACAATATCGTCGTGTTTTTCACTCTTCATAAAAAATTGAATGATTTCAGAAAAATACCAAAAATTCACACTAAGCTAAATTTGGTAATCCGAATTCAAAAATGATGTATATTTTACCATATTAAAAACATTGAATTTTTATTAATTAATTTTAAAATTAATTCAATTCGTCAAAACAAAAAAGCGTTTTTTAATATTTAACATTAAATGATTGATACATGTTATGTCCAATTTCAATGTAAAATTACATAAAATAGAAAAAATTAGAATAAATGGTAAAAATATAATCTATATACACATTAAAACCAATAAAAAAGTTAATATAACCAATTAAATAAATAATATTAAATGTATTTTTTGAATTAAAATAAATCATTTTTTCACTATTTATTAAACAATGAGCATTATCAGAAAAATATCAAAATTTCATCCAAAATTTTTTTTGGTGATCTGATTCTGAAGACAAATATTTTGTCAAATAGAAAATATAAAAGTGAAAAATACTATATTTAAAAATTGTTCTCCGTCAAAAGTCGATAAATATACCCTTTAAAGAATATTAGAGTATTTATGCTTAAAATTAGATTCATTCACATTTTAAGCCTCTAACATTAATTGGGTAAATGTAAAAACATTTAATAAACATTTATAATTATATTTAAGTTAGTTTTATTAATTCCCTCTAAAAAACTTGTTCGATGTTAACTACCATTTAAAATAATAATATTTTATTATTAGTGTGCAAATATAAGATTTCAATGAAACCTATTTTTGCGTATAGGGTACTCAATCTAACATATCACCCCCATTAAAGTAAAATTAATATTTAATTCACAAATATTAATAAATATGAAAATGTATTATTTATTATTTACTAGGGATGTTTCATCCTTCCCCCTGTTTTGGAATTGCATCCTCGCAATTTCAAAAAAATTGGGCTCAGAAACATCATTGAATGTCCCACATCAGAATAAGAGTCAACAAAACTATTACATTTAAAGAAAGAAAAATATGTACAAAATTCACCCGAGATAGACCATAATTTTATTCCTTGTAGGACATGGATATGTAGGAGAATGAAACCATCATGTTCTGATAGAGAGTGATAAAAAACATGATTAGGATAATGTTAACCTCCAAAAAATCACAAACATCTGATTGGTTAAACTGTCTTTGATTCCCTTGTAAGAAAAGTTAATAGGAAATGTTTTTGTTTTATGTTACCTTTCATAAATTTGAGGAATATATTAATCATCATAACTACAAACACAATGAATCATTCTTGTCATGTATACTTTCATCTTATACTAAATTTCTACCACAAACTCAACTTTTCTACAAACGATTATTATTCAAGCTGACTTGGTCACATCAAAAGTGATAGAATCGACTTCTAGAGAATCACATAATCCAAAAAAGTGATATACATTTCCCATGTCTTTTGACATTAAAAAAATCCAAAAATGGTTAGTACGAGATTAGATAATCCCCAAAAAGGAAAATCCTTTATAAAAAAATACTACTTTTAATCTCCAAAATTAAAAAAATAGTTCCCAAATTATAGGAATGACCATTCAATACACAATTGTCCTTAAACTTATTCAACATAATCCTAACTAATATTTATTCCAAAAATCTAGAAAAATTTGATCACATAGTCTTCCACAATAAATCAGAACATTTATCCCCAAATAAAATCGATTACTCTTAATGTATCCTACTAAAGTCTAATTAACCTAAACACATATTTTATTTGCTAGGTTATTCATTTTCTAGAAATACCAAAATCACTAAATGTCCACAATAAATACATAGATTTTTAAAAAACAAATATTTCAACCATTCCTCCATAAATGTGATCCCATAGTATTCTATTTTCCTTAAGCATATAATGTTCCCAAAAGAGATAATGTCTTCCAAAATAACTTTATGGCTTAATTACAAAATTATTTTCTTATACTAAGGATGTCCATTTAATTAAACAATAGATCCCAAGTCAACTTATTTTTGATCCATAAAATCACTTAACTACAAATCATTAGCCATTCTAACAAGGGACTTCATGTAGTCCAGTTATAGGTGATGAACCCTTTTCGCCCATCGGTTGTCGGTTCTATTCATGTGGCCTTACCGGACGTGATGAGTTGTCATCCTTCCTGAGTTTTTCCCTTTTATTAAAACCATATAATTTTATATGATTCCACAAAAATAAAAATTCAGAAAAATAACTGTAAATGCACCTAAATTTGAAGGAAACATTTTTCCTTGAATTATTTGGAATTTTACGAGCCCTCATTTTCTGGCGGGGCCTGATTATGAGGCCCAGTGTGCCTGAAATCATTTTTCGATGTTTTTTCATGTACATTCAGTAATCTTACGTGCATGTTTTTCTATCTTTTTAACCAGTGCTCAGAATTAATATATGAGGACACCAATGAACTCGCAGCGTAGGTATTTGCTTGAGGGGACCTTTTCCGCAGTTCTGTTTTATACAGGATTGAAGTGATTTTTGGGGGTTTTCTAATCAAATATATTAAAATATGATTAGCATATTTATTATGTAGGTGGCGGTTAAATCCACCAATGCGAAGATGGAAGTGCCCCCCCACATAACCTCCCATGGGAGGATAATGTGTTGTGGGGCCCACAAGAACATCAACTCTTCAACTCCCCCTTGAAACCATTGGAACACCCAATTGATGATAGTTAAACTCTCCACCTACCACCATCTCTCATTAATGTGGAAAAACCATAAAATTATTTAATTAAGATCACTCAATTAATTGATTAATTTGAATTGTTTTTAATTTCATGGGAATATTAAAATATTGGGGTAGCCTATTATATTATTTTCCTTGAAAAATAATCTGTGGGAGGCTCTGGAGAATTAGAAGGAAAGAGTTCTTCCCACAAAGAATGTGAAGAACATCTTCCACACTATGACGGACATTCTCTCCACCGGGGAAAGAACGTGAGGAAACACCCCCGAGGAATGCTGTTTTCCTTCTTCTTCCTATGCATCATGGGAGAAGACGCCGCCCCTGAAGAAAGCCTCCAACACCGATGCTTCCTCAATCGACGCTCCCGACATCAACGAATCGTTGTCATTGTCAACAAACGAACTTCAAATCAAGGTAGGGGGTTTTGTATAATTTTAAATGAATAAAATTATACCTAAATCTATGATGAACGTTTGGGTTCGTCTTTGGTGATTATATGTTGGATAATTGTTTAAGCCTCTAACGCAGAGGGCATGGGCAAACAAATAGGTCCATAACCTCCCCCTTTTCATTCTTGATGCGCGGTTTGTTGGGAAATGGGTGAATAGAAGGGAAACCCTGAAATGAGGCCGACGCAGTGAAGAGCGGGACCCAAAGAGACCGTAGGCACATGCGAGAGGCAAAACAGACCTCCAAAATGACTCAGGTGGCCCGTAGAGGAGCAGGGCGGTGCCCAGCACCGGTCGGCCGCATGGGTGCAGCGGCACCCCTCGCGCGCCGCCGGTGGAAGGTAGTCATGACCCCAACCATAGCAGTGGTGCAGAACCTATGGTCGCGGTATCCTTGAGGAACAGGTGGTGCTATTTGGTGCCACTGTTACTATATGTCGGGGGGCCACCCCCCCTGTTCCGAGGCTGCCCACCGGGCCGACCCACCTACCATGCGGGTCGTGCTATAGCCGCCAGGCCAGGCCGACCCCCAGCCAGGTTGGACCGTCCAAACCGGGATGGGCCGACCACCAGCAAGGTTGGACCCACCGAATGAGGTTGGGATGACCCGCCAGCCCGCTGGGCTTGACGGGTCGAGATCGTTTCTCTTAAACGTGAATAACTTCAAAATCGAGCATCTGATTGATGCGACGTCTACAGTACTGGGATCCTACAGACACGTCATTTCTTTTGAGATACTCTTAGTGATTTTTTGATGACTTTGGAAAATGGACAGGTTTGGATAGAGCATAAATCCAACATGCCCCCTAGAATGAAAAATCCTATAACTCTCAGATCGGGAGTCTGATTAACGCGTCGTCTATCACATTGGGATTATTTTGATAAGACCGATTTCAGGATACATCAACTCAGTACTTCATTGATGTATTGATTCTTGACTCAAGGAGCAGACCCTCCCAGAATCGAGTGTGTGCAGGAACCATAGAGCTGGCTATAACTACTTCTATACCAGAATCCTGTGTGGGTTGACAGGACAACTACTGGAATCCTCCATGGGTTCGACAACAACGACTACTGTACATGAATCATGTGTGGCTTTGACTGTCCTGACTTCTATTCCTGTATCGTATGTGGGTCCAAAAGAATTGTAGGTCATGTTCCCTCTGTGGGTCTGACAGATCAGATGAATCATAGTCGGTCATGTATCTTATGTGGGTCTGACGGCTTAGCTGGTCCTGTATCCTATGTGGGTCTGTCGGCTTGGATGAGATAGCCGGTCCTTTATCCTGTGTGGGTCTGACGGCTTAGCTAGTCTTGTATCCTGTGTGGGTCCGACATCATGGATGTGATTCCCGGTCTTGTATCATGTGTTGGTCTGACGGCTTAGTTGGTCTTGTATCATGTATGAGTTCGACAACTTAGATGACCTAGTGGAAGCATCTAATCATCTATATCTCTCTACTATTGTGGCATACCTATGTGAGATTATTCATGTCTTTCAACCATTATCATCATGTTGTCTTACTTTACATCCTATGTGGACTGGGTTGTGCTTGGTCTCGTGAGTTGGAGTTGAACTGTGATTAGTAACATAGGTATATGTATGGGCATATATTGAAGTATGGATTGGTTGATACTTCGAGATTTGTATATTTATTATTTTGATTAACCTTAGTAGATATTGTGATACATTGTGTGCCTCATGGTCCCTACTGACTGTCGTTATACTAACCCATGCACAGACTATACCCACACCTCGTTGTGTTGGATGCAGACGATGAGCAGCATTGATGGAGGCCGAGAGCACCATGACTGGACGGTACCTCGAGGTGGACCTTCTGACGAGCCAGCACACGGAGGAGACTGATGGACATGAGTGCTGAGGTGGGTATCTATACCAACCCTTTAGGTAGAAATCCCTGAAGGATGATCCATGAGTTGTTCTTTGTTTTTATCTATTTTTCTGTTTTACGTGTACTTTTTATTTAGTTGGGATTGTATACTAGACCATTTACTTTACAGTACACACATTTTTATTCAGTTTACTTAGTGTTTACTTCCTTTTCTGTACTCTGTTGTGTTTTTTACATCTATATAGGAAATTCCTTCCCCGCATAGGGTTTTACGCCTTGGGTGCTAGTCGCTAGCACCTGGCCTATGGAAGGTGGGCTTGGGGTAGTCACGGCACGGGCCCCGAGGATGGGTCCTGACAAATTGGTATCATAGGTGTTCAGTTCTATAGTAGAACTTAGACTATAATTCTTTTAACAGCAATAGTGTTATGTGTTTTGGGTGTGGATATTAGTTTTGGTAAACTAGTGTTGGTGCGGGGGCCGACGTATCCATACACTAGGACTCTATCTTCTGATCTCTGACTCAGTGCATGAAAACTTTGATTGCATGTTTGTTTCCATTGAAAATGTATTCTACATGATTAATTTGTTTCAGCTCACCAAGTATACTTTTTTGACCATGGAG
Source organism: Viscum album (assembly GCA_963277665.1). Classification (NCBI taxonomy): domain Eukaryota; kingdom Viridiplantae; phylum Streptophyta; class Magnoliopsida; order Santalales; family Viscaceae; genus Viscum; species Viscum album. The sequence continues at coordinate 1,442,019,708 of OY728155.1, read as the reverse complement.
CACCTGTTTCATTTCTGGATGGCCCCACAAAGGAATCCTACTAGGGTTCTGAGTTACGTACGAGATGGTAGCACACTGAGCGATGAGTCCTCGGTGTAAGGCCCCATCACAGAGAGGCACCAACGGTACCAGTGCCCGTTGGTCCACCAATACCACCAGCCCTAGCAGCAGAGAGTGCACATCGCCTGAGTGCATTGTGCGAGTTCTAGCGGCAGAGGCCGCCCAGGATACAGGGAGAGATGGACCCACATGTAACTGAGTATTGGATGGAGGCAATCGTGAGAGTTTTTAGATTGGTAGTGACACCAGCTGACCTTATGGTGATTCTTTTCGCGAGTCTCCTACACAAAACAGTTGGTAGATAGTGGATCCTCATGCTCTAGGTTCATGATGAGGCATCTCTACTCTTGGTAGACTTCGAGAGCCTGTTCCTGGTGGAGTTTGTTCTATCCACCCATCATACAGTGCGGATTCAAGATTTACTATATCTGCAGTAGAGCAGCATGATAGTAGCTCAGTACTCAGTGAGGTTCACTGACCTCTCACGCTACTAAACAGATATAGTTCAAGACCCATTCTTCATCGACCGGACAATCGAGCAAGGTCTCAGGCATGAGATCAGGTCTTTGATGATTCCCCTCAGCATTCTGATGTAGGAGGGGGTGCTGGAGCGAGCCCTAATAGTGGAAATCTTTCTCATTGGGCACTCACCAGTAGAAAGACCCACCACAAGGTGACACGTAGTAGAGTCTTCTACAGCTGGTAATAGACATATGTTGCAGAGGTCCAAGCAGATGTGGCCATAATGTGGGAGATACTAGGATGTACGTTCGGTTGTGTGTGGAACACGAGATAGAGTCAACTATGCGTGGAGCCAGCAGTTCTATGCATGCGGTGGGTAGGGCCACATGCCTCGTGACTGCCATACCCTCCATGTAGATGAGCAACATACAGTAGAGGGACCTCCTAGGCAGAGGAAGAGGTTCAATCGTGGTTGTCCGCATGGAGAATGCAGACGTGGCAGAGGAGCTGGTCGAGCAGCGGTTGGTGGACCACATTTTGAGGCTCTACCACCACCACCACCTGGAGGTCCACCCCAACCACAGGGAGCTAGCAAATAGAGGTGGGCTCAGCTCCAGGCAGTGGAGGCCTATGACCACGGTGCACCATAGATTATTCGAGTAATAATTTATGTCTACTCCACACTTGGTGATTTACTCATAGACACAGGGGTGAGTCATTCTTTTATTGTCGTTTCCCTTGTTCGGAGCTCAGAGATTCCGACAGAGACGTTGTCTCGCTCTTTACAGCTAGAGAATTCTATAAGAGAAGACTCAACAATTACACACTAGTGATGGCAGTGTGAGGTTACTCTAGGAGGTGATATCTTCGGCTAGGAGCTTCTTGTAGCAGTGTCAAGGCCATACGACGTCATCATGGCTATGGACTGGTTATCCACAGTTCATTTTCAGATTGACTTTATTCGGCGCAAAGTGTGGTGTGTCTGCACGGATGGGACCAGGTTCACCTTCATCAGTGATAAGGGATCCTTTGAAGTACAGGATGGTTTTACGCCAAGGAGGGGGCAACCGATCACACACCAGATGGATAGTTTCATCCTCGGAGTGGTTGGTGTGCAGAGTCAGAGTTTTCCTGTTGTGGTGGACTAGTATAGGGATGTTTTCCCAAACAATGTTCCGGGACTACCTCCTCATAGATAGGTAGACTTCTACATTGATTTGTACCCTGAGACTTCACCTATATCTACTCCAGCATGTCGAATATCTCCTACCCAGCTTCGTGAGATGTGGGTACAACTGGATGACATGTAGGGAAAGGGTTTTATCCGACCCAGTGTTTCACCTTAGGCATATATGATTTTGTTCTCCAAGATGGAGTATGGGAGCTTGCGACTGTGTGTCGACTACAGTCACCCGAATCCGGTGATCGCGAATATCAAGTACCCACTCCTGATGATTGACGACCACTTTGATCAGCTCGAAGGAGCACGATGGTTCTCGAAGTTAGACCTTAGGTCACGATATCACCAGCTCGGTGTTTGATATGAGGATGTAGATAAGATGACCTTTAGGTGTTGGTATGGCCACTACGAGTTCTTGGATATGCCCTTCGGCGTAACAAACACTCCAACAGTGTTCATGAGTCTCATTAATAGGATCTTCCAGCCTTACCTCGATGGATTTTTCATAGACTTCATTGATGACATACCGATTTACTCGAAAATTAAGGAGGAGTGTGCATACCATTTGCGGGTGGTACTGGATACACTCTAGGAGAACCAGAATTATTGTAAACTCTCAACGTACCATTTATATATTTGAGAGGTTCACTTCTAGGGTCACGTCATCTAGGAGGCTGGGGTAGCAGTGGATCCAGAGAAGATCAATGCAATAATTTCTTGGGAGCCACCCAGGATTGTGATAGAGGAGAAAAGTTTCCTGGGACTGGATGGGTACTAACAGAGATGGGGAAACCCTTCATGTGGTCAGATAGATTCCAGCAGAGATTTTAGGAGTTGAGGCAGAGGTCAACCAGTGAGCCCATATTGAGGCTTCTAGAGGAGGGCGTAGGGTATTTAGTATATTGTGATGCATCAGAGACCAGACTCTGGTGTATCCTGATGCAGGACAGAGCAGTGATCACGTATGGTTCACGACAGTTGAGACAACATGAGCAGAACTACGCTACCCATGACCTCGATTTAGCTGTAGTGATCTTCACCTTGAAGAAGTGGCAACACTATATGATGGGAGTGCATTTTACAGTTTACTCTGACCACCAGAGTCTTAGTTATATCGTCTCGTAGAAAGACTTAAACCTAAGACAATGGTGATGGCATGAGTTCCTCTATGAATATAACAATGAGATAGTCTATACTCTAAGGAAGTGGAATGTTGTAGAAGAATCTCTCAGCAAGAGATCAGGAATTCAGCTGCTATGAGAGGTGATAGAGCAGCTGGCTGCATTGCAGTTATCCTTTTTGGATAGAGATGGAGTATCCTTTTTATAGTCTCTCACAGTCACACCTCCACTTCATTAGCGAGTCATATAGGTGTTGCGTGGGGACATTTTCTGTGAGATGTGACATGATTAGATATTCTTAGGGTAGGTACCTGATGGGTTTATTAGAGTTGGGTAGCACATCATCCTTTTTAGAGGATGTACCATGGTACCCATTTCACTACAGGAGGAGGTGTTGAGCTTCTTTCACACTTACCATCTAGAGATACATCCAAGAGTGGAAAAGATGTGTTAGGACCTCAGACGAAAGAAATAGTGGTCAGGTATAATGAAAGCAGAAGTATAGATTGTCTCTCGATGCCTCACGTGTTAGCAAGTGAAGGCAGAGCACCAGGTTCTTGCAGGAATTGTTCATCCCTTAGAGTTTTTTTAGTGGAAGTGGACAAGATATCCATGGATTTTGTGACGGGACTTCCATGTACATCAAGAGGACACGACTCTATCTGGGTGATCGTAGAATGACCCACCAAGTCGGGAAACTTCCTACCGATCAGAGATCAGGGCACAGTAGAGTGCTTTGGACACCTCTACTTTCAGGAGACCATAAGGCATCATGGTGTGACATCGACTATCATCTCTGATCGAGATTCTCAATTCACATCCCAGCTATGGAAGTAGATACATGAGGCTTTTGGGATACTATTTCCCTTGAGCATCGGCTTCCACCCTCAGATGTATGGTCAGACGGATATGACCATTTAGACTCTATATTACATGCTCTATGCATGTTCTCTTGACTTAGGTCACAACTGGAAGGATCACTTACCATTGGTGGTGTTTGTGTACCAGAACAACTACCACTCCACCATTGGGATGACCCCATAAGAGGCATTGTATGTCCGACCATGCAGATCACCTCTAAGCTAGACTGACCCAAGGGAGTCAGTACATGCAGGACCATAGATGGTTCATGCTACGATAGAGAAGATGCAGATCATCCAGGAGTGGATGAAGACTACACATAGAAGACATAAGTCCAATGTGGATATGAAATAGAGACCACTGGAGTTTGAGGATGGTGACCACATACTCTTATGGGTCTCACCTCGATGAGGTATATGGAGATTTGGCCAGGGCAGAAAGTTATCTCAGCTGAGGAGATACGTGCATGACCCATCCCACATCATCAACCACATGGAGCTGGACATTGATGATGGGGTGACATTCACGGAGGTTCCAGTGGAGATTGTGGATCGACATGAGCGGGACCTGCGTGGATGGTCGATTCCTCTAGTGCAAGTTCGCTGGTAGCATGGGAACCGCCAGGAGATCACATGGGAGAGGGAGGCTCAGATGCATGCTCAGTACCCCCATTTGTTTCCCTAGTGTGTGTTGTAGCTTTATGGGGATGTAAATCCCTAAGGGTGGGGTAATGTAATGACCCAGAAATTTAATGAATTTTTTTTCATAATGTCTTTGGAATTTTATGAGCCCACAGTTTTTTATGGCGCCTAATTATAAGGCCCGGTGTACCTGGAATCATTTTCTGATGTTTTTTTCAGGTATGTTCAGTAAACATACGTGCAAGATTTTCTATCTTTTTGAACCAGTGCTCGGAACTAAAATCTAAGGACACCGATTAACTCGCAGCACTAGTATTCACATAAGGGGACATTTAAAGATGTTGCGTTTAATATAGGTTAGAAGTTAATTTTTTGGGGTTTTCTAATTAAATAAATAAAAATATGATTAATATATTTTTTATGTGGGTGGTGGTTAAATCCACCAAAGGGAAGTTGGAAGTGGGGCTACACCCCCACATAATCTCCCATGGGAGGATATTATTTTGTGGGACCCACACGAACATCAACTCTTATACCCCCCTTGAAACTCTTAGAACCCCCCATTGATGAGGTTTAAACTCTCCACCACCCACCTTCTATCATTAATGTGCCATCACCATCAAATTAATTAATTAAGCCCCCTAAATTAGTTAATTAATTTTAATTGTTTTGGATTTCATGGCAATATTAAAAAATATGGGAAGCCTATTATTTTATTTACCTTGGAAAATATTCTGTTAGAAGGCTCTGGAGAAATATTAGGAATTTGTTCTTCCCAAGAAGAATGCAAAGAACATCTTTCTCTCAACAATGAAAATTCTCTCCATCGGGGCAAGAATGTGAGGTGACGACCATGAGGAATGCCATCTTCCTTCCTCTTCCTCCATGTTAAGGGAGAAGACTCTACCCGTGAAGAACGTCTCCAACAACAACGCTTCCTCCTCGGACACACCCGACATCAACAAATCAACACCATCGTCAATGAAAAGACCTCGAATCAAAGTTAGCGGGTTTTGTATAATTTTAAATGATTAAAATTATACCTCATTCTTTGAAGACTTTTCGGGTTCATCATTGGAGATTATATGTTAGATAATTGATTGAGCCTCTAACTCGGAGCGCGTGTGCTAACGAATAGGGCCATACCCTCCGCCTTTTCATTCTTGATGCGCGGTTTGTTGGGAGATGAGTGAACGAATGGGAAACCCTAAATTGAGGCTGACATAGTGATGATCTAGACCCGAGGAGGACGTAGGCACATGCGAGAGTCTAAACTGACAACAAGAACTACTCTGGTGGCCCGTAGAGGAGCACGGCGGTGCCGGGGATCGGAGGCGACGGGCGGCTGCCTAGGGGCAGTGGCACACCTCACACACTGCCGAAGGAAGGTCGTCACAGTGTCGGCCCCAACGGTGAAGCGGAACCCAAGACTTCTGGTTCCACGAGGCATGGGCGGCCCCATTTGGTGCCACAATTATGGGAATCACCCCCTGCTTCGTGCTAGGCCAGCGGGCCAAGCCGTGACTGGCCACCGAGTCGGGACGCCTGCTGTGCATGCCGGGCCACAGCCGCCAGGTCGGACCGACACCGTAGTCGGGTCTAAACCACCCATCAGGGCTGGGCCGACCCCCAGCCAGGTTGGACCCGCTGAATTAGGTCGGGCTGACCTGCCAGCCCCTAGGCTAGAGGAGTCGGGTCTGTTTCGCTTAAACGTGAATAACTTCAACACCACATGTCTGATTAATTCCCCGTATACGGCACAAGGAACCTTGCGATGAGGTGGTACTTTTTCTATACTCATAGATAGATTTAGAAAAATTTGGAAAATGTTTGGGTTTGGATCGAGAGTAAATCGAACCGGGGCCCTGGAATGGAAAAGCCAATAACTCTCAAATCGGGCGTCCAATTGACGCACCGTCTGTCGCGTTGGGTTTATTTTTATGAGATGAAACTTCATGATACATCATATCAGGAATTCGTTTATGTATCAATTATTGAATTGAGGAGCGGAACCTCATGGAATCAAGCATGCTAGTTGCGGGAGCCCTGGAGCTAGGTGCGATGTCTTCTGTACCGGAATCCTGTGTGAGTTCGACAGTGACAACTACTGTAATCCTCCTTGGGTTAGATGACGACAACTAATATACCAGAATCATGTATGGGTTTGACAGTTCTGGCTTTTGTTCCTGTATCTTGTGTTGGTCCGACAGAAAATATGGTCCTGTATCATGTGTGGGTCCGACAGCTCAATCGAATCATAGTCGGTCTTGTATCCAGTGTGGGTCTGATGGATTTTCTATTCATGTATCCTGTGTGGGTTCGATAGATGGGATGAGATAGCCAGTCATGTATCATATGTGTGTCTGACGACATAGTTGGTCATGTATCCTATATGGGTTTGACAGATTGGATGACATAGACAGTCGTGTATCCTGTGTGGGTCTGACGGCTTAGCTGGGGCTATATCATGTGTGGGTCTGACAGAATATATGATCCAGTGGCTACATCTGATCATCTATATCTCTCTTCTATTTGGGCATACCTGTGTGAACTGAGTCATGTCATTCATCCATTATCGTCATGGTGTCTATCTTTGCATCCTGTGTGGACTGGGTTGTGCTTGGGATCATGAGTTAGAGCCGAACTGTGATTGGTAACATAGGTATATGTATGGGAATATACCTAATTAGGGTTTGGTTGATACTTAGTGATTCTATATTTCTTATTCTGATTGTCCTTAGTGCATATTATGAGACTTTTTGGGTATCAGGTTCCCTACTAAGTATCATTATACCAACCCCTACACGGGTTATGCTCGCATCTCGTTGTGTTGGATGAAGATGACAGACAGTGTTGACAGAGTCTGAGAGCGCCACGACTGGACGGTACCTGGAGGTGGACCTTGATACGAGTCAGGACACAGTGGATACTGATAGACCTCGGTGCTGAGGTGGTCATTTGTACCTACCCTTCTTGTTGGAATCCCCGGAGGACGATCCAGGAGTTGTTCTTTGTTTTCAGTTGTTTGTCCCTTTTACTTGTAATTTTTGTTCAGTTGGGTTTATATACTGGAACAATTACTATCCAACACACCCTTTTGTATTCACATTACTTATTGTTTACATCATGTTGAATACTAGGTTCTGTTTCTTTACATCTATAATGGAAATCCCTTCCCAGCTGAGGGTTTTATGCCTTTGGTGCGTGTCGCCATCCCTTGGACTATGTAAGGCGGGCTTGGGGTAGTCACGACATGGGCCTCGAGGACGGGTCGTGACAATAACCATAATGTATTTTAACAACAAATGTTATCTAATACCGTTCATTTTGCAACCTGAAATCTAATAACTCTTCATCACATCTAAAATAATTATGAATCTCTCTAAAATGATACCATTTATGGTTATGTCAGTTATACATAAATAACACCCAAACCTAAAATTTTATCTAGACATACATTTGATACCATCTATATGGACTTGGCATTAAACATTACATAATCTTGAATTATGCCAAGAATTCACATTGAGGATATTTTTTTGGTATTGAGTTTAATAGAATTATTCATTACTATAACATAACAACATGAATATTACATGTAGACACTACAACTCAGTGTCCACTTTTCATAAAATAAAAACACTTAAAAAGAAACATGTCTAGTTCCATGTTTTAAAAAAACATTATTTTTCTTTGATCCTTTCCTTTACCATATTCATCTTTATGTCCTGTGGAATACATTTCAAAAACATGGGATGAGAATATAAAATCTCAATAAGGGATACAAAATAAGTAACAAAAAAATTATCCCATTAATAAATAATAATCAATGAAACCAATACTTTTCAATCATAACATATCTTAGTAAACCATAAGATTTGTGAAATAACCCACATAAAACATAAACCAAAAAAATAATATGTGACATCCATATCAATCTTACATTGTATCTATCAAAACTACATAGGGAGTCACATTTGGAATACCCTCCATTGCATATTCCTTAAATCTCTTAGGACAAACATTAATGTTTACCTCTGTCATGTTACCCAATGCATTGGAGAGATATCTCGTGCTCACCCGCACAAGTTTTATCACAGAACCACCCTTATATGAAAAAAAATCCAAATAACCATAACATATTCATAAAACATAAAAATAGTATAAATAAAAGGTAAAATTTCCACATTGAAATAACAATATATCATTTAATAATATTGACATAATCAATTTTTTATTAATCCATTTTCAAAACCATATAAAACATTTAATAACGATATAGTTGAATCAAAGTGTCCCATACCAATTTGATTCTTTTAAAAGGACTTAAAATTTTAAAACAGTAAGTTCTATATAAATAAACCATTAAAAACCTTTTGAAAACATGGACATTAATAAGTGAGACTTATAAGATTAAATCATTAAAACGATATTTTAGTTAAGGAGTTCCTTACCAAAATAGAGATGTTTGAATACAAATAATTGGGAATAACATTTAATCAAAACATTATAACATCCTTAGAATATAGGTATTCATGATATAATATGACAAATGATAGTATATGAACCATATAATAGTGAATTGGTGCATAAAAAAAATAAAGTCTCAATGAAATGTACATTGAGATGAAATCCCTTATAAGGACAGTATCCTTAGATTAAGGATAAATTAGTTACCGAATTATGTGTGAAAAATATAAATGCACCCAATAAAAGTGGATATTATGTTTAAAACAATCATAGGTCATTCACACAAATTCATAGCATGATATAAGCACATGATCCTCATTGTAGTTTGTGAGGTATCCTTAAGTGCATCCACAAAACTCAGGTTCAATGCCAGGTATAGGCATATTCCCGAGGGTACTATAGTAGTACTGTAGCTGGTACTATAGAAGTATTGTACTCTATGTGGGTACTATAGAATAACTGTACATTGTACATGTAATTTAGTAGAACTGTACATAGTGAAGTATTGTAGCATACGTTGTAGCAGTTAATGTAGCAGGTACTGATTGATACTATAGAAGCTGGAACTATTCACCTTGGGCCACCAGTTTGGGCTTGGAGTCCATAAGGATTTCGGACCACCTAGGCTTTCTGGTTAGTAGAGATTTCAGTCCAACTTTAAGGCCCTCGGGACACCTCATGGACTTTGGGCCACTTGCAGTTTCCCTAGACACAGTATAACAAATGAGCATCACCAGAAGAGGATTCAGAGCAGGTTCACTCACCAAAGAAGTGCCAAATTGAATTGTCAAAATGAGAGGGTATGGTTATCCCATCAGTACCAGCCTATGCTTTGACGGTAATCCCAGATAGAAGGCCCTTCAAATGTGGAGAGCGATTATCATGACGTTTTTTCTGGGGAGGGGAATTTCCTTGTAGATAGTCTGGTTGAATTCACTAGTCCTTCAGGTCATGTAAACTTCTAAGCCAACATGCATTGTAATCTCTGAGCCTACAAGACTTATAGGGTTCCCCCTCATCCCTTTAAAGGGGGGTTGCCAAAAAAATGAAGTCCTTCAAGACATTATGGCCAAAAAATGACATACTCAGGAATATAGGTTTAACCCAATGAATTGAAATTGGGTTATGAAGTTCCATTACAAAAACATGTCAGCCTAACGGTGTCACATAAAATTTTAGAAATAGAGTTGATGGGATAAAAAATGGTATCAAATTACATGGAATTTTTTTACAACTATATTGATATATAATAACATATCCCAACATAAGAATATGTGAATTCAAATACATAACAAAAAGAATTCTTTTAAAAAAAGGACGGTGAAATGTTCCCTTATTGATTCGGTAAATTATGAAACACACACCCCACGAAAGAAGGACTATAAAATTTATATTTAAATATCAATAAATGAATGTATCTTACAAAAATAGTATAATCATTGGCAGTACATACACCACTCAAAAGGAAATAGTGGCTTATATAGCCTGAATTTCATGGGAATAAATGTGAGATGAAAACTCCTTACCTTGTTTAACCAATCGAGTCTAATAATCAAAAGATAATAACAAGAAAATTAATTATATAATACCATGAAGATAATAGGAATCATGATAATATATATCAAATTGATGTACATAATACACCACATTCAATAAATAACTGGCTAACAATTGAAATCTCACGGACATGAAAGTGAGATTAGAATCCCTTACCTCGTCTACGACATGACTTGCTTGTTCCTTGTTATTCTTGAATAATAAACATAAGTTGATTTATAATTCATTAAGAAACATTATCAAGTATATTATTCCTTTTATATCACTTATTACCATTTTTTAAACATTATATAATCATTATAGTCAATGACGGTCATTTTGTCGATATTTTGTACTAGAGTCAAAAATGAACTTGTTATAATTATAAATTATCTATGTGGTCAAAATTTCATTATATCCAGAAATATATTCATCATTTATATTTCAAATATAACATATAAATCTAGTGTATATATTTATTTATAATATTACATAACATATGGATATAATTCATGAAATGCACCATTGGTGTAGACGGTAAGCTGTACGTACGGATGAACGCTACTTTAATTTTTATTTAATTTTTTAATGGAATGAAAAAAAGTTATACATAGGTATATAATTATTTCATTATAATATATGTGTTATATATGTTACATATAATCATAAATTCTATCTTTTATACGTTCCACGTATGGCATGAATGAGTCACATCACTTTGATGGTGATGTAGTCCGCACTTCCTCAAATAAAATTAACGCATTTACCCATTATGGAAACCCTAATGGTATGATATAAATGAAAAATAAATAAGAATTAAAACAATGTAAATATAATATATATCACATGTAAATAATTTTACATCAAAATGGCCACCATGAGTGGCTGTAGAAAATAATTGAACAGTCATCGTTTCGTGTTGTAGTAGTATGTCGTCTATAGAAACAATATCTTCTTTACCCATTTGATGGGGGTGTGTGTGAGTTTAGCTCAAATAATTCTTATAATAAATTCCTAGTATTTTAATGAAACTATTTTTTTATAAAATAATGTAATAAAAATTGTTATGGGGGTTGGAGAAGTAAAAAAACAAAATAACTTTAGAGAAGATGTTACCTTTATATCGAGTAAATCCCTTTGGTTTGAACCTAATTGGTTCCTTGATGTGAATTATTCCTAAGGTAAGGCTTCTAGGATGAATATATGGATATTGGGAGATTATTGGAAGAGATTTTGGATGAGCCAAGGGCATGAGAAGTGTGAGAAATTCGTAAAAAGAGAGGGATTTTTATAAGGGAGAGGCGGGGCTCTTTTGGAATGGTTGAAAATATTCTTTTATTATATAATGATTTTATGATTCTAAAGGTCCAAAAATCATTAATGTATAATATAAGGTGTCCTATGTTAGAAATAAAATCATCCAATAAGAGTTGCACAAGTTTTTGATATTTTTTTCTTTTTATTTTCTTATTTATTAAAATCATTCAACAATGACGTAAACACAACATCATCATTGTGTCATAAATAATCTTATTTATTATATATATAAAAAATTATAAAAAATCTACAACGAAGTAGGAAATATTTTTATATTTCAAATTAATATTTATAGTCAAATATATCAATTATATAATGCCATATTAAAATAATTTTTGTAAAACAGAACAGGTTTATGACATTTCGATTTTTACACTAAATAAAAAATTATTAATGTCCTTATCTTACCCAAGTGGCTCCATTGGGTCCAAATATTGACCCATGGATTTTATTGGTCGGCCATGACTCATAGAATATGGTTATGACATGTTTCAAGGTAATTTTATATTATTATAATAATATTTTTACTATAAATTACCCGAATTACCTTTAATCGTGTTTAATAAAAGATTAAAGTTACTACTACCCAAAATTATTTTCATACCATTGTACCAAATTTTACATACTAATGACAACCATGTATATCAGATTTCTGAAATTCAATTCACAGAAGCTGTAAAATTACGTTTTATACAAATTTGGAAAACACTTAGAAGGTGAGTAAAAATACATTAAAAGGTTCAATATAATTTTATATATCTAATCTTATTATAAAATGACATCAATGAATCAAATTGTATTAATATTGAAATTATTTATCTATTTTGACTATAAAACAAATTTCAATTTAAAAAATAATAATTTAAATAAAAATTTGGTTTTAAACAATAACATTGTGTCATTCACTATTCATAAAAATATGAATGTTTTAAAAAAAATACCAAAAATTCACTCTAAGATAAATTTTATATTACGAATTAAAAATTGATGTCTATTTTATAAAATTTAAAACAAAGAAGTTTCATTAAATAATTTTATAATTAATTCTCATCGTCAATACCAAAGGCATGTTTTTAAAAATTAATAACCATCACAAGATTGATACTTGTTAATGTTCAATTTCAAAGTGAAATTATATCCAATGGCCAACATTGGATCAAATGCTAAAAATATAATATATTTAAAAATTAAAAAAATTAAAAAAAATATAACCATATAAATAAATTAGATTGAAAGGTGGTTTTGAATTAAAATTCATAAATTTTTTTCACTATTCATTAAAAAAATGATCATAATTAGAAAAATATCAAAATTTCATCCAATGTAATTTATGGTGTCTTGATTATAAAGATGATAATTATTTTGTTAAATAGAACATATACAAGTAGAAAAAAACTATATTTAAAAAGGGTTCTCCATCAAAAGGTGTTAAATGGACACTTTAAATAATATTATAGTGTTTATACTTAATTAGATTCATTCCGATTTTAAGCCTCTAAATTTTAATGGGTAAATTAAAAAACTTTTAACAAACATGTATTATAATATTTTACTTAGTTTTATTCTTTCCCTATAATACAACGGCTCGATGTTGACTAACATTTAAAATAATAATATTATATTATTAGTTTACAACGTAAGATTTCAAATAAACTTGTTCTTGCGTATAAGGTATGTCATCGAACATAGCGCCCCCATTTATGTAAAATTAATATTTAATTCTAAAATATTAATAAATATGAAAATTTATTATTCATTATTTACCTAGGATTTTACACTTAATGTCTTGGGTGGGTAGTTTCCTACTCAAGGTATCAGTAGTGACATTCCCAACACTATGAGTATAAAAATTTTTAAAATCAATCTACTGTAGGTTTATCACCCAATTAATATGGTGTATATTGAAATCATTTTTATTAAATATATGCCTCATGCTCTTATTGTATGAAAATATGGTAAAATTTTTTCTAAAATTTAATTCAGCCAACTGATAATCACATGAATATTATCTACAAGTTCAAATTCATGGGTCATATAAATCATTTCATGTGGACTATGGTTTTGATTTCCATTGAAAACAAAATGATTACCCCATATAGGAACACAACCCAAACCATATCCTGATACATATTTAAGAAAAAAACACATTCTCAACTTCTAGAAGTGTCAACAATAGTGTAGGAGTGAAAGGAAACATCATATCTACAAATAACTCTAACATTTATCATCACAATAAATATTCACTCCATTATATGTGAGGGAGATCATCATGGATGAAAACATAGTGAACTCCATTAAGAAACACTGATAATACCCTGTGAAACCCAAGATGCTCCAAATGTAAAAAATGTTTTATGGTTACTCCAATGTCATGATATCATTAAACATATTAGGACCAACTAAGGTAACATGTTCTAAAACGACATGTACTAGGAACTTCACATCCAAAATAAAAAATCACATAATGATATATTTATACAATGTATGTTACTTAACAAAAATTCATGAACTGATCTCAGATGATGCACATGGTCCTCATCTGACATAGAGTAAACTAAAATGTCATCCACAAAGACCACAAAAATGTATTATGGTACTCATGGAAGATCATATTAATCAAATACAAAAGTACTGTAAGATTGTTGGTTAGACCAAATGGCTTGGAAAAATACTAAAAATTTGGAAACCTACTCCAGAAAGTAGTTTAATGATAGTTAGATTCTTTTATTATTAATTGGTGAAAGCCATATTGAAGATCAATAATCAAGATCCACATTAACACTTTATACTATCTAAGTAGATCTTCTATGTGAGGTAAAAGATACTTGTTCTAAACTATTACTCTATTGTGATTCTGGTAATAAACACATATGAAAAGTGTTCCATCGGCATTCTTTTCAATGACAATAGGTATTTTCCAAGGTGACACACATGGGTTTAGAATGACTTTCTCAAATAGATCATCCAACTAATTTCTCAACTCTTTCTTTTTAACTGGATCTATATGGTAATAAGTTATAGATACCATTTGGGAACGCTACACTATACCAATAGGGAAATTTACATCCCTTACCAATGGAAAACCGTAGAATTCAGATTTTTTTGGAACACTTGATGTAAAATGTATGGAGATCATCAAAATAAGATTAAAACTCTAGATAAAAATGAGAACACATATATTAATTTCCACAACATTATATACAAATTTCTAACTCTACTCATCCTAAGGTTCCATTCTCCCGGAATGATATGTCACACCCCAATGAGACAAATAAAAGAGACCAATCAATGATAATAGTCAATCTAGGCCTTATTATAAATAGGATAATCCATTGAAATAATGGAATCAATAGGTTTTAGGTTGATAACTAGAAAATCAATAGTATTTTAAATTTTAGATAGTGATAAAATGTAAGATTGATAATGGATACCCTTATCTCTCTTCATTTTTAGAGGAATGGTAACATCCATCACATAATAATAAAGACACATATGAAGATTTAGCATGTTTAAAATAGTATTCAATATTAATAAATGAGATTCACTAGTATCAAATTAATCAGTCAAAAAAATATGAAGCTATTGTGATGGTACATTTTATTATCGCTGGTCATATATTAGCTTCTTCGGAATAATCATCCACTATGTGAAGACCCTTCATTATAGATGTGTTTGGTAGGATCCACTTAGATCTTGAAGCATATAACATCACCCTATAACATTATGGTGATGATTATCCTATTACACTATGCGGGAAAAAATATATATCAATACTCATATTTGTTTATTGAACATCCACAGAATTGACAGATCATGGGTTCATAAGTGAAACCCATTTCGAATGGCTTTGGCTTTCACACAAGAAGTAAGTTAAATGGTGTTTCCAGTAATTAATGGAGGTCAAGAAGAACCATTCTATCGAGAACCACCTAGTAACTCATCACAATTTTTATTTATTTTAAAGGAACACACATAACTACCACTCGAAGAAATCGGAACTCCCATAATCCATGAATTAATATAAATTTCATGTTTATAGTCAATGACCTATGTAGTTCATCAGTATAATAATTGATCTTTAGCATTAATGCTTGAAAATTAATGACATTTTAATGTCCCATATTGAACCTTCTAATCTTCATATTTACATATATTAAAATATTATTTGAAAAGTGAACAATATTAGAAAATACATTCACATACTGTGTCTTGGTTTTGTATAACTACTCAAGATTAAAATAATCTATAGCCTTATCTAGAACCATCGATTGTAGATAGAACTAGTCAATGAAAATAATATCAATGTCCTTCCACTCTAAACCCTTTTCCATTTTCTATTTAACCATAATGTTTTGGAATATCATACTAGGTAAATTCATCTGGAATGTGGAACATTTCACATGAATAGAATCTATAGATTCTAATAAATCGAACAAAACATTTACTTTCTTAATCCAATCCTCAGCCTTCATATGTTAATTTGATCATTGGAATGCTGGTGAATTTTGGGTAAGTAACACCTGAGCATGACTCCATATTTTATCAATCTAAGGTTATAAAACATTATATTTAGGCGGAAAAGGTTTAAGTCTCTATCGAATATCTTGAATAACATAAAAAATAAATTCAACAATATTCTAGTCTATATTAGGATTTTCTCAATGGGGTTCATTAGCAGATTCGTCATGGAGCTAATTCACAGCTCTTTTATGAGGCATGATACTACGCAACATAATAAATAAACATTGAATAAATCATATGGTTATTCATATAAATAAACTATAAAATATTATTAGGGAAATTAATTCTATTAAAAAAGATATCATGATTTTGATTTCAGTCAGTCCAACTCAAAATCGGCCAAAAGACTATAATTATATCAACTCATTTCTCATGGGTCATTTCCCAAACCACCTCTATCGACATAAAGCTAGTTAAAATGTAAGATAACAAGTAACTAACTCATATAATCCTCATATGTTCCGATTAGATACAGCATACATATATCAAGGAAATATTATTTTCATGGACTTATGATACCACTTTTTTAAGAACAATCCCAGACACCCTGGAACCCTGATACCTAAGTTAACTCTGACATGGATCGAAGGTAATTATCTATCCCCACAGTTTAGTGAATATAACCTAGGATCATAAATGGTAAAATTTGGAATGAGTTTTCCAAAAAAAAATAGTGGCAGATAAAGATAGAAATAGTATTCTCAATACTATAAAATGAGAAAGTACCGAAAAAACTAGTTTATCAAATTCCTATATTGTAAATCATATAATGACTTAATAAAATACTACCATAACAATGGGAATATAACTCAAAATATAAAAGGATCATGAACATTTACTCCTTCCAAGAGTCTTCTTCCCCTCTCTCAAACCAAGAATATGGAAATCTATAAACAACCTTATAAAATGGCAGGTTGTGAGGTATAATTCCTAGTAGGGTCTCACTATGTTCTCAATTAAAATATTTCATACTAATGATCCAAATAATTATTTAAATATAAATAAAAATAGGCATGGAAATATATTTTCATATTAAAAAAATATCCTTTCATTTCTAATGATGGAAAATATTTCAAAAAAGGTTTAAATAAACAATTTATATAAAATAGTTTATATAAGTCATCATGAATTGATAGAATGGTTTCCTAATCAATTGAATATTTATCAATCAATAAAAATAAGGACCATGTTAATTGATAATGAAATATGAACAATTCCATTTATAATATCCCCACACATCTTAAATCAGTGATAATGAATGTATTTGTAGACATGTCCCTCAATATTAGGCCAAATAGGACTCATCCACACCCCACTGTTTATAATATTTTCCTAAATATGTTTTTTGGGAGTGTATAATCAACCCATTTTTTAGGTAATTTTCATCCTCTATGGACTCAAATAAAAAACAAACTACCTTAGATCACATGAGCCCAACTAAATAATTGAAAAGGGTGAATAATTTTATTTCAAATTAATCACAATTCACAATTAAATTTCCAACTTTTCCTTTTCCAAATTAAAATTCACATTCAAAACTAGAACATGGGGTTTTAAAAAATGAATTAATTTTAAATAAAAAATAATCA
This sequence comes from Viscum album, assembly GCA_963277665.1. Lineage (NCBI taxonomy): Eukaryota > Viridiplantae > Streptophyta > Magnoliopsida > Santalales > Viscaceae > Viscum > Viscum album. The sequence continues at coordinate 1,442,001,950 of OY728155.1, read as the reverse complement.
TAGCTTCTAACCATTTTATTTTAAACCATTTATATCAAAATAAAACACCAATCACTACAAAAATTCAATAAATTTCAATGTACACCCCAAATTCTAATTCTATTAGAATTGGGGGTTATCCCAATGCTTCAAGACAATTAAAATAAAAATTCAAAATTATATAAATATAAGTTTTCATAAATTATTGTATATATATTTCAAATAGTCTAAAAAATCAAGAATTCGACACATGGAAAATCTCAATGAGAACCGCCTACCTTTATCACAGAGATCACATGTAAAAACATCGGCAACATTATTTTCCATCAATTAATGATGAAAATTGAGATGTAGAAATAAAACCTAGAATAAATATCCATTGAAACATATTTTAGATCCATCCAACATGATATCTTCTAAAAAAAATCTACAATTTTTTGAATAATAGAATGAGTGTCAAAGAATGGGAAGGAGATCCAATTACTGGAGATGGATCATATCGTCCACCGACAAATTAATTTTTTACATATTTGGTTTGGAGGGGATAAAACGTTTTTTAAGAGCCTACAATTACCTGGAATTCATTATAGGTACAATTAGGGTTGAAGTTGGGGATAATAATGCTGTTCATAATTTTTTTACAAATTTTTAAAAAAAATCACTTGCGCACATTTAGCTGGTTAGCGATGTACTGTTATTAAACATTGCCCCCTTATCATGTGTCCCTAATCTGAAGTTCATGATTTATAAATGATTTGTGAACATTTTTTAAACCATGAAACAACCATATAACCCCCAACCCCACTATCCATGTTTTTATGGTTATTATTGGAGTTTGACACAATTTTGGAAAACGATGTTCTAACTTTGTATAGCATTGAAACATAATTGTTTTCCAAATTTTTTCTAAAACCACCACTGTCATGCCCGAGAAAAATCATTATCAAAATAAGTCTATAGAAAATACAAAAAAAATTGTTACATGATGTTTCAACAACTTAAACATGTTTATCATGTATTGATATTTTGTATTCTTATTTTATATCAATTTTCGTGTTTTTATTTAGACAATGTTTCCTTAGAGAAATGGTTTAATGATCTTATGAAATATTATGGTTAGTGTATTGGACATAATAATTTTATTGGTGGGGACCAAAATTATATAGGCCCTCAATGACTTGATCATTCTCTTTAAACAATATATATTAAAGTATTTTGTGCATTCTTATCCAATTAAACAACATTTATTGACTTCTGTCTCAATGAAAAATTAATTTCATGGAATAAGAACTTAACAATTGGTTTTTTATGTTCAATATTATTCATTCCATTATCATGAGATCATTATTATTAATATCATTAATTTAATATATTATCATGGATAAATCAGGCTCTCAGTTTCAAGTGGATTATTGATTGATTTTGTTTAATTTATACTACTATGATATATAATCCATTTTTATTCCATGATTTCATTAGTTTTATGATTACACTTATTAAATATTTTAGCTAAACATTTCAAATATATTCATATCCCTAGGTAATGAAGAAACGTAGACCATTTTGAATGATTAAAAGAACAACACATGTAATGTATTTTTTGGGATATATTGAAAGGTTATTATGCATTAAATATTTCAGTATATAGTGAATAATGGTCTATTGGTTGAGATAATCTTTTAATTTATTATTTTTTGATTTATCCTAATTCTATGATGATCTAAACCTAAAATAATCCTTTATAAATATATTTCAAAATAATTATTGTTGGTTTATTATTTAAGGGGGATCATATATGATATTTTACATCTGGTATAAAAGTTAGCATTTAATGAATGTATTTATGGAACATGATCATTGATTAAAAGACTGAGGGGTCCTAGTCATGGTCACCTATCAAAAATAATTCCAAGATTCCTAGCTATGAAACCCTAATTATGTGATGTAAATAAACTATATATGTTATGGAGCACAGCTATATGATGCAACTTGTGTAGCCCATGTCTTACATCCTCAAATCATGTGACACTAATCATTTGATAGGTGTAAGAAATTTTATTAATGGAAAATTATTTCATGATCATTTCTTATCATGTGGAGCACCAAAGTAACAAGACATGGAATGACCATCCCTAAAATGTGACACCCAATATTATGAGATAATAAACTCAAGTTGTTATTTTGATTTCTATACCAGGTATCCATAAATTCATGTATCCCCTACTTGGTTGTCTAATCACTTATCCCCCGTTGAGATATTGGGAGATTCTATATAGTCATTTTTCGTTAGGGAATCCATGTTGAGAAAACATATTCATTATATTTTCATGATCATCAAAACTCATCCAACAAAGTATTATTAATGACTATGTAGACAGGGAATCCAAAATGGTATTTGTCTCTAAAATATATAGATTATAGAATGACATTCCACATGAGTTATAATACCGTTTCTTTCCCTCTAGACGATCATTATAAAATTAGATTTGGATGTTTATGCATAATCTCAAATAGAATCTCTATATGTACTATATATACTATAATGATTTTCATAAACATAACATATAGGATTCCATGAAATGTTAAAGCCTCATATCCCATATTGAGTGGCCAAATATATATATATATATATATATATATCTATGTATCATATTGTTCTATGTTTTTATATTTTCCATGGAGACCATAATGCCTTACTTATATTATTCAATTTCAAAATTTCAGTATCCCATGGGGATATACGTGCCATCATTGTTTGATGCTAAACTGTATGGTAATACGCCTCAAAATGTTATGTTAAATCACATGTTTAACATAAAATATGTATGAAATTAAATTTTATGAAATAAAAACAATGTGAAAATTAATTAATAATTTTACAAGCAATGTAGTATGCCACATTGAGGTTCAATATCAAAAGACTTACCTAGTTTCAACTAATTGTTCAACATTAAATTATAAATATAACTTGTGGAAGAAAATATGTCACCTATTTAACCTTATAACTCCCCTATAGTAAAATATACAAATTATATCTAATGATTGCTCTGAAATCTATCGCACATTGATCCATATTCTACAACAATTTGAGTAGATTTGGAGAAAAAATTATTGATCATCCCACCAGATGTATGACCCAATCTCATATATATATATATATATATATTTATATATATATATGGGTATCCTATATATTGTAATCCATAATATATATATATATATGGAAATCTGAAAAAGTGTAAGAACCAATAGTTTCTTCACATGGACATGTTTTTTGTGGGTCATTACCATGTTATGGGAATCCATCGTGGTGTATTACACATAAAATTCCCACTCTAGAGGTTGTATCCCCTGAGGCCTATCCATCTTATTTCATCCACTAGAGGTTTTGGGGAATGTAATATTATGAATATTATATATAAGACCCATCAGTCCCTCTAGCCATGTAACTAGATAGATATAACCTCTTATTACTCACCTTGATAATGACTTAATTGGGATTAGAGGTTATGTTCAGTTTTTAACACTAATTTACCATATCATCTATTCTCCCAATGTGAAGGTAAACCACTTGGACTATATTAGATATATGATAGATATGATTTTTAGTTTGATAGGATACATATGATGACTCCCTGTGGATTGAACCAAATATCATATTCCCTAAAACATATCACCATCCAATATACAAAATATCAAATGGAAAAATTTATTATGAAATATTACTCTTATAGCTTAAATTTTTCAAAACACCATTGTAGAACTAAAATGTATAGATATTTGAAAGAAAATTTTTTTGTGGGAAAACATGAAGAGATTGATTTCTTATTTTGTGTCAAGATGTATGGTTTGACAATAAGTGGAATATAGCCATTTTCTACATTAGATCCCTAAAAATATACCATGTATGAATTTTTAATATTAATAATACCCACTCAATAATCAGTTTATAGAAATTTCATTACATAGTTGTACCCAATAATATTACTAAATGGGACATGAATCATGTCTTCATATTATATATAGGATTACTTTCATGGGATTGAGTCCCTCTTCCATCCCATTAAAATTCATCCATATAGATTCATATAGTTATCCATGTCCCCTTCCGAATAACTCAAAAATGGAAAAACATAACCCCATATAACATATTATTTCCACATCACCATATCATTCTTGGAATTCCTACATCATTGTTTCATGATGTCAAACTACACGAAATTAAAACTCATTGAACTCTAAATCATGTTCATACAAGAAACATACGACACCTACTAAAGGATCAAAACTAATATATAAAAAAATGTGGACATGTAAATGAGATGTAGGACCTCTTAATCATAGAGACGTTTTCATATATATTTTCTATAATTGTCAACAAAATTCATGGGTGTAATAATGGAAATGATATAAATATTGGTTTTTATTCAGGAATACATCTAAAGTATATAATATATTCCCATAGTAGGAAGAAATCTCCCATCAACATTGATTGTAATATCCCAATAACCCATACACTCAATTTAGATCATATTAACGGGGTCACTAGTATAAAACAGTGACCATATACCATTAGAATGCAATATCATGAATGACATTAAACAAAACAGACATGAATTCAAATAAAAACAGACTAATATGTTATGCTTTTGAGGATATTTTCTTGATACGACAATCCGAGGTTTTATTATGATAGAGTAGACCACTACATGGTCTATGAATGAAAAAAAATAATGTTGATAATGATTTAAAATCCATAATTTTTATTAAATATTCATTTTCAAGAAAATAATTAATCAATGATATGGGTTTAAATATTTCTAATGAAATACGGGAAAACATTTTAATATTTATAATGGAAAAATGTGAATAGTGAAAACTACAAATTCAAAGGCAAGAAACATGATTATATAAGAATGTAGTAAGATAAATGGTATGATGGTTTTTTTAAAGGCAACATTTTTAAATAATCTATTCGAGGAATTGGAGAAAAACATGATGATTACACTATTGAAAAGAATCTCCTGATAATAGTTCCTGAAAAATATGATTCTAATATCTCTACATTAAATTGTAGATATAATAATAATTTCAAAATTGATTAACTTTATAATACACTTATAAGTTTATGAGACTAGAAGAGGTGACCCACTTAATAGTATATAATATAATGATAGAGACATTACATTAATAGTTTTCAATAAATTAATATTTTAAAATGATAAATTCCATTCATATAATATTGGAAACATGGATGAATATGTAAACTCTTTTTAACTCATTTATTGAAGTTTTAAAATAGTATAGATTAGTATGTATGGGGGAAATAAATTTAAATATTCAAATTGTGAGAAATTTAGTATCATGTATAACAACTTCCATAATAATTTTTATTAAAAATCTACCGATAATTAATTTGAAATTGTTTCATCTTTCAATGGAAGACACAGTAATGAAGTATGTTATATGTAAAAGGGGAGATTAATATCCCCATAAAAAATATAATGTATTTTTCATATTTACATGAATGGTTTTCAAATAGTTTTGACTTTAGTTAAAATAAGTTGATACATTTGGGCTATTTTCATAAAGTTTTCACGGATTAATAAATGTTATATGATAATTCAGTAATAAATTATTTTCATAATAAAAATTAATATTTTACAAATGTTTTTTATTTATCCAAAGCATATTTCATGGGGATTGAGTTTAGGATACACATAAAAATATTAGATGGTTGAAAAATGATAAAAACACATCTCAAGTATAGTATTACTTAACTCAAAAAATTAAAATCTAAAAAAGAATATCAGATTAATGATGATATAAAATTAAAAAAATAATATATTGAAAATAAATAGATAAAATATGAAATAAACTCAAGTATTTTTTTTATTAAAAATGACCTTGATAGATGATGGAATCAAATTATTAAGTGTGAAAATTAGAAATAAAAAGATTGGTCTAGCTAATAATGTGTATATTAACATAAATATGAATTATCTAATAAAAAATAGGTTATTTATGATGTTCATGGTTTTGGAAATAATCTAATATAAGACAATAAAATATTAAATTTAAATGAATTCAATATTTTTAAATATATTATTGTAAATAATATATATATCTATCAATTAGTAATATAGAATAAAAATAAAAATATATTCATATTTATACAGATACATTTTTGGGTCATATTTGTATACAAACCTATAAAATAGATATAATATATACAAGATAAGTCATAATGAATATATCTCAAAATGGATTATAAATGAAAAAAGGAAGAGTTAAATATAGATTTATAATTCCAATAAAATAAGGATATTTCAATGATATTTTTGGTGTTGTGGTGTGATAGACTACTAAGACAATAAATACTATTATAATAGTTATCCTATTTGTATAAGCATAGAGTATCTTTCAAGGGGGAGATAATAGCTATATTAAGAAGAGAAAATATTCAATAATCAATAGCTAAATTTTTTTATTGAAATGAGAATCAACATTGATATTTTTTTAAGAATTTGGTATAATATGTGCAAAATACAGAGACACATAAAATTAACATGTCTATTTAGACCCATATCAATATAATTTTATTCATATATCTATATTGTAAAAAATTCAATATCAATATGAAAATGTTGTGGATGCGTATTTAAATGATATTATACTTTAGAATTCATGGGTTATGTATATTTTATACTAACATTATATAAATTAAGATATTAAAAAGATAAATAATATATATATATATATATTTTAGAGGAGATATTATTTTGGGTAACAATGTATTCTTAAATGTAAATGTTTTTTGTAAAATAAAACATAGGAATACTTTTTTTGTTTCATAATATTGTTCTATTTATTGATGGGTTGAAGCATAACAATCTATGTTTCATACATTATTTTAATGATGGAAATGAATGATATTTTGGAAAATATTATTTCTTGTTAAGATAATAAATTATAGAGTTATTATATAAATGAAATAATAATAAATCATGAATTATTTTTAAATTTGGAGAGGCAATGTAAAATTCATATTTTAGGTAACAAAATGAAAATAATTTGTGGAAAATAATAATGGGGCATCATGGAAGAAATTAAGAATATTAATCATGGAAGAAGTGATAAATATTTTTTTATTAATGGATGAAAATAAAATAGTTCTCATGACTCATTAAAAAGGTAATATAATAAGGAAAACCTTAAATATAGTTGATATTCAAAATTATAATCATTTAGAGCTAGTGAGTATTATTGTGTGTTGACTAATATCAAAGGAATCCCCATGTGAAGATATAAATTTCATCACATTCACTGAATAATTAACATGAATTATTTTTATAATGATTATGTGCCAAATATATGAAGCTCTTGACAAATTTAAATTATTTATAAGGTTAGATGAAAAATAAATATGTTTATCTTTGAAACGATTGAGATTATATAATGTCACTGAATATGGTAATAAATAGTTCTTAGAGTACCCTAAAAACATGTAAATAATCATGAGTTCCATTCTCCATATATCCCACAACAGAATAAGAAAATGGAATGTAAAAATAATATTCTTTTTTATATAGATAGAACTATGATTTTTGATCAAGACACTTAAGTGTTCAATATGTTACTGGCCATTACAACACACGGGATTGTCCAGTACATATGTTTCTTAAGGAAAAATTCTAATGTTTCTCCATATGAAATGCGGTCAATAAGTATCCATTTCTAAGTATTTTAATTCTTTTTAATTATTGCATAAAAATATAATGGTAAAAATTTAAAAAAATTATAAAAACTATGTGGAAGGAATATTTTATTTTTACATATAAAATGGAATCTCATATAAATTATATAATGAAAATTCAGAAAAATTAATGATTTCTAGGATATTATATACATTCAAAATGAATATGATACAAAGAATTATTTATTTAATGATAGAGAGTATAAATTTTTTATCACTGGATCATGATAGGGGAATGAGGAATGTATGAAGATTAAATAAGATGATGAAGTTTCAGTATATAATAGGGATGAATATGGAGAAACATTGTTCTCAAGTGTGGGTTGGGAATTTGGAAATGATAAATACTATTCATGAAAGAAATATTGGTGCTCATACCTAAAGAAAACTATAGAAAATAATCACAGAATCCTATATTATAATGTTAAAACATGGAGTTTTGAAGAATTTTTTTAATAAAATTAATGAGTCAAAGATTATAATGGAGATATCGATCAAATAGAGTATAATGAGATATGGAAAAACATACCATGATCTATGTCAAAGAATATTACTGAAAAAAGTTAGTTTACAAGAACAAACATAAGAAATATGGTACTATTAATAGAAATAAATTAATCTTTGTGTGTAAGGGGAATTTATAAGTAGACTTAATTGATTTTGTGTATACATTTTATATAGTAATAATAATTTAAACCATCAGAATGTTTCATGAAATTACTCCTTAATTAAATTTCAAAATATTTTTAAAGGGTGTAAATTATGATTTTTAAATAGTGAACATAATGAGTGTGAATACAAGGAATGACTGAAGGTATTTTAATTTATTAATAATGGTGACAATTTTTTTAAATTATAGAATTGTACATATAGAATGAAGTATGCTTTTTGGCCTTAAAATATAAAACATGATGATTATATAATAATTATAATGATTAATAATACATAGGTGGAAATAAATCTATAAACAAATAAAACATGTTTTATAAAACTTGTTGATATTTTTCTTGTTGTTGGATATTTTCAAGTGATGAAAAAAATGTTGAAAATATTTATCTCGATAAATTAATACAATATTTTATATGTCTTCGCATGTTTAAATGAACATATTATGGAGATTAAAAATTAAAAAAGGTGTTTGATATAGTTTTATTTCCTATAAAATGTATTATAAATAATTGTTGAAGTCATTTGGAATTGTTGAAAAAAGAGTAGTATCTATTCTAATAAAAGTAGGAACAATTCTAATCAAGTATGATTATGGAAAAAAATGAATTAAATGTAAATTAGATAAATCATTTTAATTATCTTATATATTAACACATCATATTTCAATATCACATTATCTATCACACATTTATCGAGGTTTTAGTACAATATTATAGACTCTCATATTCTCTTACCTAATATAATTCATTGATATATTTGAAAACCTTAAACTATTCATTTATCTATAGGAAATATGGTTTTCAAAATCAATTTCATTATGATGATGGTTGGGTAGGATATGTGGATAATAGAATGTATTCATCATGTGGATTATTTTTTAACATTGAAAAATGAGTTGTATGAAACAAAAAGAAGATTTCTCCAATCAATCATAGTTTAAATATGGTGTAATATATGGATGTTTCTTATGAATATTATAAAATGATATGGATGGAGACTATACATGTGGATATTAATGTATAAATTAAATAACTGTTGATTATAAATTGTGTTAATATATTATCTATTAATCTTTTAAACAATAAACTGCATAATTCTACGATATAAAATATTGATATTTGTGATCATTTTTTTAAGGATAAGGGTATATTACTATAATTAATTTATTTTATCCCTCAAATAAGAATGTTTTTGATATCAAAAAAAATCCTTTCAAACTTGAGCTTTTAGATAATTTATAGCTACAAATAGGATTGAAACCTCCCACTCAACTCTGAGGTATGACATATAATATCTCCAACATCTACTTCTTCATTTATTAATTAGTTAAGAGATATTATTTTCGAGTGGAAAATCATTTTAATGGTCTATGAATTATTTTAATTAGTATCTTAAGTGGTGTAAGAAATATTTATAAAAATTGGTTTGATTATATTTTAAATTATGAGAATGGGTAACTAAAAGAGTTTGAGATGATGTATTTTTTTGGAAAACAGAAATTATTGAATTAATCACTACTTTTTTCTAAAACATTCTACGTCACATAGAAGTATATTTTATTATTTCATGAATCATTGCATTGAGGTATCTAATGTTTTACAATACTCTACTCGATTTTGATTTACTGTTAATATGGGGGAGAATAATGTTTAATATTTATTTATAATCCAATGGTGATATTATTGAACCCTCTAGAAGATAATGTTTTATTTTTTCATCACCTATTTTGTGAATTCAATTAATAAATTATTGAGAATCATATTCATCGGTTTCATGCAATTATTTCAATTATTACATTTGAGATCTAATGACTTTTTCATCTTTTATTTATGATTACTTTGGATATAATAATATGAGTTATGTTTTTTCTAATAAGAGATTATTATTGGTTAAATGATATTTATGATCAATTATTATATATTGATATTGTGGAAGTGTTGTCTTCCTATGTTTATTGAATTTTATGGATGAAATAATGTTGGAGATTAGTGGATTTTTTATGAAGTAATATTAGAAGATGAATAATATCTGTTATCTTGTTTTTCTCCCTCACCACTTTTGATGAACAATCTGATATGGACGATCTTCTAGTCCCTCATACTACTATAGGAGAGGGGACCTCCACTAACTTACCAACTATAGCCTAATGTGTTGTCTTTGAATCAAATCGACATCTACTTCATGGACATATTATATGAACCAGTGTTTTAGGTTTCTATAATGGATCTCTATCCATAATTATTTATGCCTCAAAATTTTATGCTACTTATTATATCATTGACTAATCATTAGTCCCCTTATTGAGAATTCATCATCTTCTAGTATATTCTATTGAAAAATTCATTAAAAAATATTATTGTTTATTGAATCTTGTGGTTTCCGGATTGAATTACTAGTGAAAACTCCACATTCAATCAGGGATAAGGATGGAATTGCTGGATTAGGTTTCAGGGATCTATGATCATTTGATCCCCTATGTTTCAAAATATTTTTTTAGTTAATGATTTTTTAAATTTGTCCTAATATACCATATTCAACCATACTTTCATGCCATCATATATTTTCCCTACCTTTTTAGAGTATATCCATAATTAATATGATATATTACACTCTTTGGGTATTCTTTATGAAGATTGGTGAAGTCATGTGATTTTCCATTTCATTTCCCCTAAAACATTTTAGAGGTTGATATTTTAAATGTACCAGTGGATTTTTTTGTGGTCTCAAACATAATGGGAATACCAATTCATGATATTTGTTTCTTCAAAATCATGGAATAATTTTATTGTATATTATTTTAGAGTAGGTCATGTGGTTCACCATTTATTGTGGGTAATGCACAGGGATCTTCCTACAAGATACCTTTTAGATTTGAAAACAACCTCACTCAGTGATATTTAGGACCAATAGATTAGTGGTTCTAGTAATATCATAGAATATTTTGAATCTTGTTCTTTAAGGTATGTTAATTATTTATTTTCGATGATTTTATCTACTAATAATATTAACGCATCCCAAGATTTACATCTAAACTGACTAATGGAAGACATAATTCTTTAAACCAATCTTGTGTGGGGATTAATAGAAAAGGGAGAAATTACTATGATTACTGAAAGTTTCCCTATTTCTTATTATCATGTAATGAGTAATGATGTTGAGGAGTTACCTATTAAAATTTTTTAAGGGAATTCAAGGCCTCCAAATAATCGACATATATAATTTTTACATCCCACCTTGTTCAATTTGAGATAATTTAAGGAAAAATTAACCAGGAAGTAAGTGAGACATTGGATTTACATAATCAGTATTCTTGATTGGGAGAAATATATAACATTTAAATTGTCGGAGTATGTTGGATGATATTTTGGATAAATAAGAAAATGATTTTTGATAATGATACTGACATGGAAAATATAGAAATGCTAAAAATAAAGAATCCCCATATCTCACATTATAAGAAGAAGAACTAAATATCCTTATTATCGAGTGCTTTGGGAGTCCTATTAATTAAAATTAGGATGATAGAGTGTATATATACATTTTACTAGGACTTAATGAACTTTATATAGATTAATATTTCATTATAATTAATGCAGGATAAAAAAATAATGGACACTCTGGATATGGTGATTTTCAAGCGTCACCTGTGATGATGATTATCCCTTTATATGACTACTAATACCTAACCAATATAACGAACACAAGATCATAAATATGTGAATTAGGATTTGAAAATAAAAAAATATCCTATAAAATTTTAAAGGGATAAAATAGGTGCATCATCCCTTAATTGGTAGGACTCATGATATTGAATAATAACATGTATCCTCTTTGAAGAAATACATGTTTGGTTACACGTAATAAACTATGATGGAATTTCATGACCCATCCCCTAATTTTATTGATATTCTATCAGAATCAAAAGATATATAAAACCTTGTATCCATTGAAGAACATGAGATATGAAAATTTTACTTCCCAATACATTATTTTTAGAAGATGAAGAATGATCATATCAACACTAATCGGTCATGAAAATATTGGAGATCACCCTCAAGATAGAGATCAAATGTTTATTAAGTGTATTTATTTCTATGGTTCTAGATATTTACTATGTTTTCATGTTTCTAGTTCCCGTTCAACATAATATTTTCTCTTTGAAAATAAAAAAAATTAACTTACATAAAAAAACATTAGAAGATGATGTTTTGAGTAACCATCCAAATTATTTTTAGAGTCAAAATATTTTTAAAAAGATTAAAAAATAATTATATATGGTATTTTCTGATGATTTAAGTTTCATAGAGGAACCTTAATGTAAAATGGGGAAGTTATGACAATATTCGGACTGATATGGAATCCATTTGTTGAAATGTATACCAATATAAGGGTAACCACAATATATAATTACTTAAATCAGGACTGTCAACCAAATTTGTAAGGGTATTCTTGAAATATCATTATGTAGGTAAAGATACCTTTAGAGATATGTGTCTTGTATAATGGTAACATAGACAACTAGTGACATTCATAAATGTCTTATACAACATGTGTAATGGTTTTCTCCAACCATTATATAAATAATTCTAGAGTTTTGTAAGTTACAGAATGGAAAATCCAAAATTTTCATACTATATATGAGTCAATAATAACCATCATTATTATAATAATGATTTAAGTGTGATTTTATGAATTTTATATTCTAAAAAGAATATCAAATGTGAGGATGATATATTAATCTCTTTATGAAACAAGAATCATGATACTGAATGGATGTGATCCTTTCCAGAATAAAATATGATAAAATTATTAGGATATCTATGGTGAGATGTTTTAGTACAACATCATGAAGTATATGACAACATCACAAGCCACTATGTGACTGAATGAATGAATTATTACATCAAGAAGGTTATAGCGATATTAGAACACTATGAAATGGTACACACTACTATGGGATATAAAATGAGGTGAGATACATAAAATGTTCATGAAATAAAGAAAGAATATAAGGAATGATAAAATTAATAGATTTTTAATTCAAAATTTCATAATTATCATCCACTTTGATGTCAGGGTAATGTGACATAAAGATGTTTTGATCTACGGATCATGATAATGTACGGTTCAAAATGTTACCCTTACATTGGTAGTTCATATTTGTTATTTATAAGATTTTTACAATATTTTAATAGTGTGATGATTTTTCACCCCACAAGAATATGATGATAAATTAATATGATGATTCTATGATACAATCTCAAAAAAAATAACAAAATACTCATATTAAGAATCTAGTAAATAAATGAAGATGATGAATAGAGATAAATTCAGAAGCATCTATACAAAAAAATGTATTGGCCTCAACATGTTTTTTTCACTATATGATCTTATTTAGTCATATATATTAAATGCATATGGTAATTATAGATTCAATTAATCCATTATTAACTCATATAACACATGATTTTTAGTCCATGTATTTCGGTTATTTGAGTAAAGAATATTTGGGATTTAAATGAAACTAATTATTTTTTGTCGTTGAGATTTTGAAATACTGAGAAATGAAGAAGTATTATTCAAATGGTTTTTTAAATATTAAATAATGAAATTGAAAAATGATTATATTTTAAAAATTTATTTATATATTTTAAATAATATGAAAATATTTTACTTTACCCATAATATACTATGTGAGAAGAAGTATAAGACAATATTTTTTGAGTGCACATAATCTCATGATATCATCTAGATATCAATTTTGAAGAGTATGAGATGTGTTGTTTCTATAAAAAACTATTGGTATATCAATAGTTGGTGAAAAAACTAATTATTAGTTTAATCTCATACTCTTGACAGTTTATATCCTTGATAATAGAATAATAACACCGTTTTTGTGGGATACAAACCATAATATATTGGGGATATAGTAATTCTTAAATTGGATAACTTCATTAATATATATGGATTTCACTATTTTTATCTACATTGTTTGATTTTTGAGATAAAATGTTCATATAAATTTTGGGTTATTGTTTTTTCCAAAAAAAAATATAAGATACTGATTCACCCTCGATTTTGTTCCTTCTATTCCAATCCAATATACGTCATGAATATTATTTAATTGAGGAATTTCCGATCATGTGGACTCCTATCATTCATTCTGAACCTTATAAAATTTTCATCATATGTCCTAGATTTCAAAATTTATAATGAATAATCCTTTAATTATTCATATCATCACTTCTTCTAGTATTATCTTATATGGAACTTATTCACTTTTGATAATAATATAATGCAATACTCTTCCCATGAATATTCTTTAGGTTATTCAATAGTTTAGTGAATTATCCTTGAATTATAATTATACACATATAATCCAAAAAATTATTATAGGTATTATTTGATGTAGATAATCTAGAATCATAAAAACTGTAGTATAAAATGGAACTATATTTATATTATTATTTTTTTGATTTTTAGAATATCTTTTAATCATATTCTAATATTACCTAAAATATATAATGAGATCATCAATTTATATAAATCATTACAGGAATCATTCCATCAATAGATACCCTCTTTGATTCACATTCATGTGTAAGAATATCAATAATATTTTTAGCAGACACATCATCAATCATTTCGTTCACTCCAAGAGATTGTAAGCATTTTAAAACTGTGATAAATTTTTTATACACGAGAAAACGGATTCTCTTAAATAATAACCAAATTATTGATTATTTAAAAAATTAATGATCTTATTATCTATTAAATAGTAAATATTTGGAAAATTATAACCACAAAATTCATTTAAATTACTTTATCTAACATTCATGATGTAATATGACTTCAGATATTTCATGATAGTGACTAAAAAAATTTATTATAGACAATATAATTTTTTTATTTGCAACCTTCCAGTATCTATAGGAATTATTAATTATTTTATATGGATTTTGGTACATACACTTAATTATATTATAATTATCAACATTAGTTTAAGGAAACAATTATTTATTATGTCGCTCCAATAGTAATAACCAACTCCATTAAAAATTGGTTGATGGGTAGGATTCAAATTATTTATTGATTTGACATGTAAACATCCAATAATTAAATAGTATTTTCTCTATATTTAAATTTATATAATGAAAAAATTAATATTATTGATATGGTTGCAATTTTTCTCAATATGATAACTTTATGAGGAGGTTAATTGATGTTTTTTAAAACATAAAAAATTTCCATCTAGAATAAATGTGAACTATGAGGACTCGACCTAAGAAATTAATCCCTCTAGTTATTTTAGAACTAGAAATCACATTCTACTCCCAAAAATCATTTCGGATTTGGGTTTTAGACAATTAAGAAAACACTCTGAATATAAAGTCATAAATTACAGGTGGACTCTAATAATGGGTAACAACTGTTCACACCAAATGAAACCCTTAAAAAACATGGTCTCTTTTTATAACACCTCATAATATTCATTATGATATCAAACATGTTTGTAATCTTCCAAAAAACCTATTAAAACATTTCAAAACATGTGAGAATCCCATAATAATAGTAATGAAATTACAAGAAAGGTAACTTTTAGTTTGGTGAGAAAACACAAAAAACATTTCCTTCATAATATAATGTTTATTGATTAAATAAGAACCATTATTTAAAAAAACTCATGACCATAAATTTAATATCAAAATAAATTTCATGAAAACACATAATAATATAACAGATAAATATATAATGTGAGTCCTAAATACACTCAAATTTAATTACCACAAGTTTGAATTCCATACATGTCAATCATAGAAATGAAATAGCCATACGACCCACTTCTATACACAATTTAATAGAGGATATAATGTAACCACCAGTCCTTGGATTCTCACGGAACCACATTTCCATGGATTATCACATAACTAGACTTAAATTTTCTACGTGCCATTAAATAATAATAACACATAAAATCTTTAAATTTTCATCATTCCACACATAAAATTTCTATTTTTTCAGATAATAAAAACATTTCAGGTTATATAAATAAGCAATCCCGTTTCAATTGAAACATTGAAAAAGTGATTTTTAAATCAATGTGTACCGTACCACTTTTACGAATTTAAAATAAACTAAAAATTTCCATTTTAAAATATAAATTTTCATATAAATATAATCCTAATTTTTTTTTCAAATCATGGACATGAAATAGAAATATCTACATGAATAAATATCTACAACATTTAAAACGATGTTTTACTCAAAGACTCTCATACCGTGAGTCTATAAAATTACATTACTTCAATATATTCTTGAATAATAAAATAAATTTAATTTAAACTCGATTAAAAACATTATTTCATGTTTATTATTCATTTTTTATCACTTATTATCCTGTTATAACAATTACATAATTATTTAGGTTTATACTGGATGTTTTTTCAATATTTTATACATGAGTGAAAAATGACTTTGATAAGTAAAATATTTTAAAATATGTCGTTATTCTATCATATCTATAAAAATATTCCTGAAATAATTATCACAATTATACATAATGAACAACTATTAATATAATCATTTTTGTATGCATATGAAACATGAACAACGTTAAATTCCTAGAGATGGTTAGTCTTGTGTATGCAAGGGTAAGATTTCCATTTTTCAATGATCATTATAGAAAGAATGTACGTATTATTTTATATAAAAAAATTGATAATTATATAATAAATATAATATTAATCAATAATATATACATATACATTTTATTCAATTAATATGCTGATTATAAATGAATCACATCGCTTCATGGAGGTGATAGTTCACACATACGCACGAATGACATTACCAATATTATGTTCATGAAAGGTATGATCATATTTGATATATTATTATCTTATAATAAAAACTATTTTATTAATATAATATCTAAACATTAATTTCATCATTAAAACTATTTTTTTGATACATTAATGGAAAATGAATTATATTAGTTTGTGGATGTGGTAGTTTACATGTATGAACAAACAATTACTTCTTTCCCAATTGATGGAAGTGGAGATGGATTTAGGTGTTTCCATTAATAAAATAACATGTTATTATATTGAGGACATTATAGTTAGTATTTCGTCATTGTTTATAAATATTGGATGATATTTTAGGAAGAAATAAAATTGAAGCACATAAATTAAAAATGATACCGCTTCTTCATGTGGTTTCCATTAATTATAACCTTAACACATATAAGGGTGATGTTATGTGTTTGATAATTTCTTTAGAATGTAGTGAGGTTTTATAATAATGTATTTATCTGGACAATGTATGAACCAAATAAGTTTTTATGTTTGAAAAAATGATAAGAATTAGTTCCCTTTTTTAAGAGAGCGGAGGGGCACTCTTTAAATTCACTAATGTATAAAATGATTTTAAATTAATTTATTATTTTAAATGGAAATAAAATTGAGTTATTTAGAATATGGGATGATTATGGATCTGAATAGATTAATATAATGAAAATTATACAGTTTTTATGTTTTTTTAATATATATATTTTGGTTATAACCCTTATTTTACCCTTTTAACTCTTATTATGATATCATATAATTTACATTTTGAGGGCTAATATAATTTTTATAACATGAAAAACAATCAATAAATGAACCATTAATTAATTTTTAGGAATTATCCCATTTCTGTTTCTGAATATTATATTCTAAAAAAATATAATAGCATTTAATTAAATATTTTATAATTTAAAACATCAATAGTATCAATTTTGACACTATTCATTTCTTGGGTATTTTAAAATACCATAAAAACAATATATAGGAGAAAAAAATCTTTTAAGATATCAAAAAATTATAAAATTCATCCATATTAATTGTTGATGATATTAATTAGATCAAATTGTATTTATTTTAATATTTTTGACATCTTTTATTCGAGATTTCATTTAACTGAACAATTATAGTGTCATTATTGTACAAGCCTATAATTTAATTTCATTTTCACTAAAATTTACAAATAATATATAATGATTAATATCAATACATTATATTTCACATGAATATTTATAGACACATTTATATTCTTTATAATCTAATATTAAAAATATTTCACTTCTTAAAAATACAAGTATTACAAAATTGACTTTTCATTGAATAAAATAATATAAATGTATTAAAGTCATCCAAGTGGCTCAAATAGCTTAAAAACCTTCTCAAGGATAATTTTTATCGAAAAATTACTCATCCAATTAAATTTGAACATGTTTTATATAAATTTTAAAATATTTTATGATATTATTTTTACCTATAAATACCTATTTTACTCTTATACTTGGTAATAAAATAAATTACTAAAGTTAATATTAAAATTTTGCCAAAATAAAATGTAACTATTTACTAAATATGGACCTTATGATTCCAAAAATTGTATCCATTATTCAAAATTCAAATTACAGAAATGGCTAAAATAAGATTAAAATTATTACCATTGACAGATAATGAGAACAAGGTTTTAAAGTAAAAGAATTCAATATTTCCTAATGTTTTTATATAAAATTAAAATTTGTAATTTATTACAATTACATAATATTTTTAAAATAATCAAAATATTTTAAAATTTTTATTTTTAAATATTAAAATATATAATTTAACAAAATAAATAATCTTGATGGAAAACAAGTTATCAATTAAAATTCATATTATTTTCAATGTTAATCAAAAAGATAATCTTATCTAAAAAAATATTAAAAATTATACTATAGTATATTTTTCTATTCTTATTTCAAATAAGAAGTTTATTTGTTAAAAATTAATTAATAAAAATTTCAAATACTATTACATTATGATGGAGAGTGATAGAGAACATCTTCATTTGATGGTTAACAATAAACAATCATATATCCATGATAATTTAAACGGTCAATGACATCATAGTAAAAAACATAAACTACTAACTTTTTTAGATCATTTTCATTGTGTTGATAAATTAATTTATATTCTAGAGATAGAACATAAATAAATATACTTATATGAAATGTTCAGTTTTATACATTAAAACATTTTCAACCCAAAATTATTCTTTTTCTCAAAATGATGAGTATTTCATATGAATCATTAATTTCATGAGAACAAGAATCAACTTCTATAGAATAGCATAATCCAAAAAAATATTCACAATCTATATATCATATGTTTATACATAAACCAAAACTAAAATAGTTAGGATAAGATAAAACAATTATCTTCACGGAATACCGCATTTTACATTGAAGAAACTACTTCTTATCCCCAAAATTAAATAGTAATACCCAATTTTTAATATAAACCATTCATGAAATAATTTTCCATAATGTTCCTCAAAATAATCGAAAATAAAATTTAGAAAAAAATTCAGACGAATTTTATAACATTATATTTCATGAAAAACTATAACATTTATCTTCAAAAAATATCAATCACTCTTAATGTCCCATACCAAAAATGAAATTTTATAAGTATAATAATCTATAAGATATGATAATTATTCCCATTAATAATAAAAATAATCATAAGTACGTAATAAAATAATAGATTCTTCCAATATATAATTCAATCCTTCCTTTTTAAATAAAATCCCATAGTATCTTTTTTACATAGATCATATATGATTATGAAAATAGAAAAAGTCTTGTGAAATAACATTCATCACTTAATCCCCAATTCATTTTTCCAATAAGATAAGACGTTTTCACAAAAAATAACCCTAATATTCATCTATTGAATCATTTAATAAAAATAAAAAAATAACAGTAACAGTAAATTCATGAAGGATAGTGGTAGAGGATCCACCTATGTCACCATTCGATTGTGAGTTCAAAACATGCAGCCTTTCCAGAAAATATGGGTTGTCACCCATCATGTAGGTTTCCCTTTTTCTAAAACTATATCATTATTATAAAATTCCCAAAATATGACAATGTCATAAAAAATAACCATAATGTGTCTTAACAAAAATCATTATCTCATACCATTATTTTTTATTCATAAAATGTAATAAGTAATAAATATAAAAAAAATTATTGAAAAAATTATTTTAATCACCTTTGTACTTCATAACATAAATCCTTATAAGTAGTTTAGAATAAAATTGAAATATGATAAACCATAAAAAAATGAACACATAATGGTTAATCTAACTCTTAAGAAAACATCATAATCTCCAAAGATGATTAAAACCTTCTCATATACCAAATGTATGGAATATTCCTAAAAAATTACATAACTAAATTATTTTAAAACTATAATTCAAATTCGTTTCTCCAAAATTGTTTCGGGTAACGATTTTATATAATCATAAAAACTCTTTCAATGGAAACTCATAAATTAAAATTGGACTCTTATACTCAGTATCAACTTTTTCCACTAATTTAAACTCTTTAAAAACGTTGTTTCTCTTCAAGAAACTTCTACATAATTTTCTTCATGGACTCACCTATGTCCCAACTCCTCCTTAAAACATGTGAAAAAATTATAAAAAGATGGAATGATAAAAAAATATTTATAAGGAACTAACAATAATTGAAAAACATTATTATATTGAAAACCCATAAAACATTTCCAAAAAAACATACCTATTTTTTCCCAAAAAAGGAATATTTATTTAAAATATCTCACTATAATACGTTTTCAAACTTAAACGATTATCTTGAAAACACATAATAATTAATATAATATATTTGTAAATAACATTATATATAGTTATACTCAAATGTAATAACAATGATTTCAAATTCCATACAATTCACTCTTACTAATGGAATATCCATATGACCAACTTCTATATCAAATGTCATGGAGGTTAAAACATAACCAACCATCCTTGTCATATCAGGGAACCATCTTTCCTTGGTTTATCACATAACCACCATCAAATTTAAATGTACCTTTGATTAATCATAACACATAAAATCTAATAATTTTAATCATTCCACTCTTAAAATTTCATTTTAACTCATAATAAAAAAAATTATGTTATGGAAATAATAAATCTATTTTCAAAAAGTATTTATAAATTGTAAATCGATATTTTAAAATCAATGTATCCCATACCACATTGAAATAGTGGAATGAAACTCAAAATTAATATTTTAAAACATCAATGTCCATATACATATACTCATAAAAACCATTTTTAAAACATGCACAAGGAAGAGAAATATTTATAATAAGAAATCATTAAAATATTTAAAATTGTTTTTTATTTAACATTTCCCTTAACTTGATTCAATCATATGACTTATTTATATTCCTATATAATAAAATTTGATTTATTGAAACATTATTTAGAACCTTTATATCATGTTTATTATTCATTTCACATCAGTAATTACCATGTTATAATAATGAATTAATAATTTATGTTCATGTCAGATGTTTTGGCAATATTCGGTAAATGAGTCCAAAATGACATCTATATGTCAAATACGGTCATAGGGGTATTTTTTACACAATATAAAGAATAATATTCAGGACATAATTATGAATCTAATAAATAAATTATACCATTATATCAAACCATTTTTTTATCGTTATGAAAAATGAACAACATTATAATCATAAAGATGGTAGGTCATACGTATGCATGAGTAACATTTCAATTATTAAATGTTAATTACAGGGAGACGGTAAGAATTATTTTACCTTTTCAGAATTATTATTATACAATTAATATTATATAAATCATCATAATATACTCAAATATATTATTCATCTGATGTGTTGATAAAAAATGAACCAAATCACTTTGGGGAGGTGATAGTTCACAGGCACGAATGAACGATGTTATCATTTTTTATGCCTAGAAGATAAGAAAATAATGATTATATTATTATCTTATAATAATAAATATATCCTATATATCATATATAAAAATTAATTCCATCATTATAACTAGTCTTTAAAGATGGTAATGGAAAATAAATTATATTTGTCTATGGGGTGATAATTTTCACGTACACACAAACTATTAATTCATTTCTAATTTTATGGAAGTGGAGATCGATTTACATGATGATATAAGCATAATAACAACTAATTATATCTAGTAAACAAGATTAATAAAATAGTAATGTTTTAATAATATTTTTAGGTAGCAGATGACTAAATAAAATAGAAACACAAAAGCAAAAATGATACCTCATTTTAAGCGATTTCCTTTGATTTTGACCATAACACCTATAAATAGGTTTTAGTAATAACAGTAATGACTCTATATTGTGGGAAGATATTATAGTATGTTATTTAGGGAGATATTGGACTAAAAATTTGGTATCTTATTGTGAAAAAAAGATAATAAGTAGTTTTATTTTATTATAGAGTGGATGGGAACTCTTGGAAATATTTATAGTAATAATTTTAAATAAAATAAAATTATATTAATAATGGATAAAAATTTAGTTATGTGGAATATATAATAAGGATTTTTCAAAATAAATTCATAAAATTAAATTTAGATTGGTTCTTATTATTTTTTAAATCCTTGACATTTTTATTTAACCTTTATTTCACCATGTTAACTCTTACTGTGTTATCAAGTAATTTACACTTTGGTGGTTACTATAATTAATATATCATGATATAAGGTATATAAATGAGTTATTTTTTTTATTAATTTTAACAATTATTAGGATTAATATTATATTTTAATGAATTTTATGTCATTTAATGAAATATTTTTTATTTTAAACTACCATTAGTGTCGACTTTGATATATTTAATTTCATGGCATTTTAAAAATCTAATAACGACATGGTATACTATAATAAACTATTTTGACATATAAATAACATGTCAAATCATTCCATAAAATTGTTTTATGTCATTAATAATTTAAAATTTTGTATAATTTTATATTTTTTAATATCATTTATTTTGTATTTCTTTAATTAAACAATTAATTCCTCATCATTCTGTAAGCGTTTAATTTAATTATTTATTCCCTAAAAATTAAAATTAAAATTTCATGATGAATAGATATATTCTATAATTCAAATGCATAATTATTGTTTTATTTTTCATTCGTATAACATAATATTAAAAATATTTCCCTTGTTAAAAGAAAAAGTGTGAAAAAAGGTACTTCTTATTGAATAAAATACTGTTAATATATTAATATAATACATGTGTCTTAAAGAGCAAGAAACATCTACCCACGGATGGTTTTTTCCAAAAATAACACATAAAGTGATATTTTGAAAAGTTATATGGTATGTTTCTTAATATTTTATAATATTACTTTTATCCTTAATTATGAAATATACCCATAACAATGGTAATGTAAATAATTATTGAATTTATTAATTATATAATCCAAAAATAATAGAAATTTATTTAATATGTTTCGACATTATGATTCCAAATATGGAATCAATTTTTAAAAATTAAAAAAAAAATTCTAAAATTAATTTAAAATTAATCTAATTGACATATCTATAAAACTAGTTTTTAAAGTGAAACAAATTCCAATGTTTACAATGTTTTTATATCCAATTTAATTGTTAAATTTATTTTAAAGAAATAAATTGTTTTAAATAAAAAATTATGTTACTTTACATTAAAACCATTCCAATATATAATTTAAAAGTATAATTTTTTTTGATGAAAATACATTTTATAATTTCAATGTAGTATATTTTCACTATTAATTAAAACTAACTCGTATATAAACAATATAAAAATTTCAACCCAACTAAATATTGATGCTATTATTTCAAATAAGAAGTTTATTATGTAAAATAGAATTAATAAATCCATCAAAAACAAATTTTAAAACAAGTGTGCCATCAATAGGCAACAAATATTGATTTTTAGAAAATATACATATTTTATTAATAAAACTGGAATAATTATAATATGATTTCTATAGCACACATAATATGTATATTAGGCATTATATTAATATATTTTTTTAATTTTATAGTTATATAATCAAATAATATTTATTTTCTTATTTTATAAACACACATTTAACACTTTAATTATTTTTAGAAAAATGTCTATATTTATTTTAATAAGGAATTTAAATTTATTTATAATAAATTGGTTGAATAATAAATTATATGTGTGATTGTGTGGGTGAAATAAATATTTCCTTAATTTAGTTCATACTATTTATTCCCTCGATTTTTACAATTAGTTTATAATGGTGACGTTTAATTAACAACATTTAATCATTTGTTTAAGCTTGTTGTGGCATACCATGTTCACAATCGAACATTGTATTTATTATTTTAAAACAAGGGATGTTTCATGATGTATGTAAAATACTAGTTCTAAAATATTACATATTTAATGGAATATAAATTCATTGGAATCCAAATGACTGATAAGACAAAAAATTACAATAACCATATTGATTAAATGAAAAAATAATACAATGAATGAAATCGAATTTAAATGATGTCAGAGAGTTTTTAAAAGATATCTATAGACTCCAGAACAATGATTAATAAAAGATATAATAGTTCATATAACAAAAATGATTCAATTTTTTTTAAACCAATGCTAAAATAAATACATATAGGTAATAATAAAAAAGTTATGGAATGGAAAACTCTTCAATCACGTGATCTGGAGCCCAATATCTTACCCATGATGTTCTTTGATAATGTTAAACACATGTTTTATCCCTATAAATCATTACGTGAATTAGATTTATCATAGGTTTTTATCTTTGTAAATTATTCAAAAAAGTTTTATATTACACTACCATAAGACCTCTTTCATTAACAATGATTTAAATAACATGTTCTTATCTCTAGAACCACTTTAACCATTCAGGATTAGAAAAAATGAAATTATAGAAAAAAACATTATGGTTTTATATAAAATACTCAATGATAACCAACATAATAAATCATAGAAAAATAAAAAACTTAAAAAATTAACTATCATTATTTTAGTCGACAATAGTAAACATTTTATTAATCAATAAATGTTCCATGATTCATTGTCCATTTATTTCCAAATTATTAGTGTAAAAAACAATTATCTTAATCTACATTAATTTTGGGGAGATTATTAGATTTCTAAAAAAATTAGTTCTGATTTATAATATTGTTCCATTTATATGTGTTTTAGGTAACCATTAATACTCAAGAATATACATGTCATGGAGCATTATAATCAACAAGATGCTAAATTAGGTGATAATATATTCATGCAGATAAAACACAATTCATGTGAATATATGGAAAACATATAGTTTATTTTGATTCATCAAAATAATGACATGAATTATTTCATTTATATAAAGGAATAAATTGATATAGTTGTTTTATCCATGAAAAAAAACCACCATAATGCACTTCCAGAAACACCATGCTACTCCAAGGTGTGAAAATAAAAAAAATAGAATGGATGGCGGTTAGAGATTTATCTGACCAGTCATTATTGAGTAATTTAAATAGATAAAACTGATTTAAATTAACTAATATATGCATATAAATGGTTCAAAATGACAAATGTTTTTACCAGTACTTTAACATTGATAATTCAAATTATTTTCCATTAATAATAGTGTAAGAAATAAATTTTAAGTCCCTCCCTTGATAGAAAATAAAGAATTTATTGACCAATCAATGTCACTCTGTGATATTATACTATCTACTTCATAAATAACATAGATCATAATTTTCAATGTATACTATTTTTAAGATTGATGGATAATCCTTGAAAGGGTTTGTAGAGTAATTTATAAGAGCAGGGTTTCTGTTTCTATATATATTTATATTTAATAATGTCTATTAATGATTTGGTTTGAATGATGTAACTTATTCTGGAAATACATAAGTGCTATGATAAATATTATGTTTAGAGTCACACTATGATGTTGAATTTCACTTCCAAGGTAATATTCAAGTGTCATTGGTGATTTAGAAAAATTTACATGTGTGCAACATATGATTAGTCCATTTATGAGTTATAAATTTTTATTATTAATTTTTTAAAAATGTCATTCAAATATCAACAAGAAAACATGTAAAACATTATCAAAAATATTTTATTAGATATATAAAAAAATTTAGTTTTATATTTTCTCCCCATATATAATGATTCTCTTCACAAAAATCTATAAACTTTAAAACATTGATGTACTAAGATCGCATCTAACTCATACACGTATTACCTCTTCTAAATATTCCCTAGTTAGAAAATTATCTGCATTTATGGTATAAGTATTATGTTCTATAATGGGGTCTTAATCCATTAGTTATCAATCACCACCAGAAAATATATAACGGTTGTTTTTTCATGAATATCTAGATTTCCTAAATAAGAAATGTGAAACATATTATAAATATATATAATTCTGAATATAAATTTGATGATATTTTCTTCTTCGGATAAGTATGGGGGTCATTAAAATAATAAGAAACCTAATATACCATGAATATGATTTGGAAAATCCTTATAAACCATGTGGCTAACATTATTCCATAAAATAAATTCATTAAACTGTGTCATATAGAGGTTATTGAGAACAAATTATCTCCATAATAGAACTCTATTTACATATATATTCAGTCCATATTTGAATTTTTATGTAATTTTGGTTTCCTTATATGCTCTTATATCTCTTTCACTACCATCATTACCAACAACACTAGATCATGTATTGTAAGTGAGGAATCATTAATATCCACCCACTATAGGGGTGACCTATAAGCTATCCTATAAATTCCACCAAGATATTCTTTCTTGATAGAGGTGTTGTAAATTTTAATATATGAAAACTCAAATAAATTTATGTGCCTTTCTTATTTATTTCCAATATATAAAAAATAGTTCACAACATTTCCATGAGAAATAAAATGATCCTTTTTTCATGTTGTCTATTTAATAATTTAATGTTGTACTCAAACACAAAACAGTTCATAATTCCCCATATAAGATCCTCTCAAATTAGGGTGTGAATCGAGTGTGTCATTTAAAAAAATCAATAAGGATACTCTTTTAAATAGTATAACCTCATATATGTAATGGTACCCTAAACGATAAACCTAACACTACACCTAAATAAGTATTTAATTCATCACATTCAGTTGATCAATGATCTTATAAAAATTTTTATGAACCTTGAAAAAATTAGAAAACATGACAGGAATTGCATTAAAATATCATAACTATTCACTCAAGAACCACAGTAGGTTGGTTGAAACCAACAAGAACAATGTGATTTTCTATTACCCATTGGATAGTGATGCACTATAAAATGTATTCTATAATAAATTTCTTATTTCTTAACCAATAATATTAATGCTAGAGGATCATGATAATCATTACCACATCTAAATATAACACTATTTGGGAAGTTTGAAACTAACATAGATCATATAAATACAGCCTAATATGAATCATTGACTACTAATGATGTGGATGATATACTCCATCTCCATTTTAGAATATTTCTAGTGGACCACCATAGATTATATGGATATGAATGATCTCAAAATTTATGTATCCAACCTAGTACACCTTAACCATAATAGTAATTATTGGGGAAAACACCATTGATCAAAGTTATGGAACATCTCCCTCATCCAAAAAAACTATCACAATTAATTGTAGAGACTTGGGTTCTTTGTATACTAGCCATGAATCATTTTTTAAGGGTATTATACACCATGTTTTACATTAATAGAGTTAAAAATATCTCAATGAAATGTTACTGAATGGTATCTAACAATTGACTCTTTCTCATGTTTATATCATATTATTTTATGATATTTTAGTATTGTTAATTTCTCAATAAGATGATAATTCATATAGTTCATTTCCATAAATAGTAACACTGTGATATCTATGTCATGTTATATGTACTTTTAATAAAAAAAATCTTCTTGGACCCATAGTAAATATATTAATTTGTTTATATGTACACATAAACAAGCCATGTTCTAGACGAACTATTGATAACCATGAAATTAGTCCCTTCCTTTGAAAATCGTAAAATCAGAGCACTTGTAAACCTCAACTAATTCTATCCCAAATCAATTTATAAATGTTCAAATTTGATGACAAGGAAGAACATTACAGTAACGGAAGTCTTGCGTGTATTTTATGTAATTTTCCATAAATATTAGGAGAAATCCTTTTTTATTTATAATGATTAACATTTTTTACAAATTAATACGAAGAAGCCTAACCATCATTGACAAACTATTACTATTTAAATTGAATTTATAAATTCTGATTTCACACGATCTATGAAATTCGATTCATCAATTAAATATTTTCTATTTTGATATTAAAATTTAATAATTGTTATCCTATATAAATCATGGTAAATCACAAGATAGCTATCATAGTCATCTTATTTTAAAAAATAGACAATAATAATCAATGATCAATGGCACTTGAATTTATATAAAATCCAATACATGTGTCCTATAAACACAATATCAACAATTTATAATTATGAAAACATCACCGCAATCAGTATTAGAGACACATCTATACCATTTTAAGTATTTTCAAAAAAACCTAAATTATATGATTCCTAAAAATTAAAACAATCATTAAGAACCACATTCATACTATTAAAATTTGAATGAGGACATAATTCTTTGGTAGTGGTTATTTAATCCAATAAATAATCAATTCTATATTGTGATATGTTATAAAAGTAAATAGAACATCATATTCTTCTAGAGAGAATATAATAAGAGTTACCCTAGGGGATGAAATATAACTGATAGTCAATTTCTATAAAATTTAGGTTAATTTCACCTTCAGTTCCATGATATTTTATAGGCATAATTAATAAGTTTAGTAATTTATAAATTTATCCCTTAAATATAGGTTTTCATGAAATAAATATATATGTTATGTGAAATCCATAACCCATCATCTTAAAAAATTTATATTTCATCCTTTTCCATGGGGGGAAACTGGTTATCTAAAGAATCTATAGCTCAAAAATCCACACAATGCAGCAGACTGGTAATCAAAAATTACATCATGGGTTTTATCCCTACTAATATTGTAACACCCTGATATTTTATGGGAAATATTATTTTTAATTTCTTTGATGTCTTCTGTTGTAGGCTACACTAAGATTATCTTGTGCTATACGCAACACCGTATTATCTTTTATTATATTCACCACTATTCTTGGCTTGTGTTGCATGCAAGAGCAACCTTCCTCAATAGTGTGTTGTACGCAATACCGATTTTCACTAAACAACGATATGTTATTAAAATATTATATAAACTAGTTGTTATGAATAGTAATACCCACTTTTTAAAAAATTTTAAATTTTATATTTTAAAATGGACTACATTTTTTTATTTGGAATTTCGAAATTACCCTTGGGTGAATTTTTCATATTTTTCTAAATACATTCAATTTCGGATGAATAGTGAAAACACTGAGTTATTGGTTAAAACTGACTTTTTTTAAAATAATCATTTATTTTAATTTATTTTATGTCAAAATAGATACATAATACCTATATAAGTTCAATGTAATTCATTAGGGTCATTTTATAATAATTTTATATATATGAAAATTTTATTGAACGTTTTACCGTCTTTTACCCACCTCTTAGGAGAATTTGCAAATTTACATAAAACACAAATTTACTGCTTCTGTGAATGGAATTTAAAAAATCTGAGAGACAAGGTAGATATAATTACGTAAAATGTGGTTCAATAAGATAAAAATACATTTGCTGAATATTAACTTTTTACTTTTATTTAACACGTTTAAAAGTAAATAGACTAATTAATGGTAAAATGATATTATTATTACACTAACACATGTCCTAATTCTTTTTGATAAGTTTAATTAGACCAAAAACTACATTATCAATAGTATATGACCATTTAGATATACTTGGATTAGATTAGGACATTTGTTATTATTTAATTCAATGAAGAGTTAAAAGAATTAAAATAAATGTTTAATAAGTAAAACATTTTTAATATTAGGTTATACATAAGATAAATTTGACTATAAATATTCATTAGAAAGATAAATAAATTATATAAATAATTTGAATTTATTTGTAATTTTTCCACATTAAATAATTTAATTTATTTATGACACAATGATGATGCAGTAAGTACCTTATTAATGAAATAATAACATAATTGATATTATAAATACACAAATAAATGTAATTTGAGTCTTTTTATGAATTAAGCTAATTTGATAGGTTAATATAACATATTAGGGTTGGTTAGATGAATTTGTTTCGAGAAATAATTCTGTTCTGAATTTAGAAAAAACAAAACACCAAATAGTGTCAAAATTGACATAAAATAGTTTTTAAAACAAATATTAAATTATTAATTGATATTATATACATAAAAATATAAGAATCGTCCAAAATAATTATGTGATAATACATATGACATTAACAAAACAATTGGGGTTCTATTTGTAGTTTATTGAAGGTTTATTAACCATATACTGTAAGAATACGAGATGACACTATAAAAGATAAATTATTTAACTTAGAGTTAAATATAAATGATAATGTTAAAATGGTAATATAAAAATGTATAAAACGTATTGGTTGAGAGTATGTTGACCCATCCCAACCCTAGCATCGAAATAAGTAACTTTGGAGTCATTATAAATTTAATATAAATTTATTATAAAATAATATTTTATGTTTTTCCAACGGTGCCCCCACTCCTCCCTTATAAAAGGTCACGTCCTACCACTCCTCATCGGACCACATTTTGCCTTCATGCTAGTCCAACCCCTACCAATTTTTCTTCTCCACTTCCCTATAAATATACTAGAGGTCCTGGTCTTCTTAAATGACCATCTTTAGTTCCCTAAGAGGATGTTAAGGAAATGTGCATCAAAGAAGAGGTAATATCCATTACCGATTCATTCAAAATTATTTCTTCTACTACTAATTCATCTTTATTTTTTTCATCATAAATTAATAACATGTGTATCTCTCATATACGGATATGTTATTATAAATATTATACAACCGTGTTTCACCATCTATACATCCTACAATAAATGAAATCATCGCGTGTGCGTATGTTTGTAATACAGTCTCCACGCCGTGGTGTAATCTGTTTTCCACCACCACCATACCTAGATTGGTATAATCGTGTAAATAATTAAAATATATCATTATTATAACATTATACTTTTTATACATTCCATCATTCAATCTAATACCATTCAAAAATTATGGGAACGATATCGTCGCTCGTGCGTATGTACGACTTACCGTATCCACAGTGCGATATGATTTGTTCTACATGATCTTCATTAACAATGATTACATAAATGAATAAAAATCAATAAATATGATATATATTATGATAATACAATTTCTAAATGAGGTATATATTACCTAAAAAGTGGAATAAGAATTTATTCAAGAAAACATGCATAAGAACAGAAAGCAATGAACAACCGAATAACATGTTGCAATGAAATATTACTAATAAGAAGATAAGAATATGACCATATATGATATCAGAACAATGAATATGATTTTGTAATAAGTCAACGACATTTATTAAATCATTATATAGTATGTTCTGATATGTACAAATCATATCTGACCTAAGGTAAGAGAAAATCTCACAATCTCATTTTTATCCAAGATTGGTTATACTTCAGAATTGACTGAGGCATATTTATCATCCACATCCAGGTTTCCTCAACATATAATATTATTTTTATCCTAATATAATTTTTTAAGTAAAATTTTACTTATTGGTGAATTTTTAGTGAATGATATGAAAGGAATGTTTTTTCATTTTCAGTATGAGATACTTTATGGCTTTTTCGGCCAAAGTACAAGGAGAATGTTTTTTAACTTATTCGGCATGAACAGATTTTTACGGTTTCATAATGCCTAATTATTATGAAAATTAATCTTCAATATTTACTGATTATTTTCAATAGATACTTTTTCTTTTAAATTTGAATGGAATTTTCTGAAAAGAAAATAATTTTGAAAAAGAAAGGATATTATCCTCAAAAATTAATTTCATGTATTTTGTCAAAAATGTTTTCCATCTAAGATGACATTATTTAGTATGATTATGTTTCAAGTATAATTTCTCTATTATTTACATGTATTGATTCTTCTTATGATGAAATTGTATCCCTTTGTTTTATATGGATTATGTTATAATGGGATGATGTTTATGAATCCAATTTTATTCATTGGGTTATGATGCATGATTTATGATTATTTTATGGAACATGTTAGAATTATTTAATTATGAGATGGGTGGGACCTATATTTCCCTCTAATGCATTGGGTAAATATTTATATGTCTTGAGATTGAAATGGCTGGAATGACAAGTTAATAATGTTTATTGATACAGGACTGGAACGAGGAGTGAACTGGATTCAGTAAGGGACTTTATTCACTATGATGGTGTTGGAAGCAATGTCTTGGCTACAATGGAAATAATATCATCGGCTTAATGGTTTTACAAAATTACATGTTTTATTTTATCATTATTAATGTTCCTTTCTGATCTATGACTTTTGTACTGCCATGATTCATGTCTTTGCTCAATATTTTGATGTTTAAACATTATGTTCATGTTTTTATGTTCTAATATATATGGTTTGTTTTATTTTCTCCATTGTTACCCTTAATGAGCATTTGATCTCACCTTTTTTTTGTTTTCTTTTTACTAGGATATAATTATTGGTTTTAGTTAAGAAAAAAAAGGGGAAGATCTTTATGGGAGATGTTGAAGAACTTTCACCATGATTAGAAGATTATATTCTGAGTTTCCAAAGACACTAAAATATTACGGTCCTTGGGTGATTGTTTTTGTTATGTATTAATTATTTAAAAAATTAATGTAATGTCCATGTATGTCAAGTATGGGTCTCTATAGTTGGAAACAGAGGAAAGGTTTAGTTAACCTTTGGAAACTACGATGCGAGATTTTTAGAGAAATCAGTAGAGATATTTCTAAGGTATGTCTAGGGATGTATCTAAGATTAATTATAAGCATAGGTTATATACCTTGAATTATGTTAATGTTCTTACAATTAAACCTAAGATGTTATATATTTAAGGTACTCCCGCTTTATTATGTTGTTTTCCTAGCATGAGTTTTTCCTCTCACACTATTCATTCTAGGTTTTAGATGATGGTTGGAACACAAAGGAACCATGTTGATCAATGTAATGGATGATATAATGATTTTCCTCATAAAAAACTAATGTTTTGAGAGATGGAGTGAAAAATATTATTTCATTACTTATACAATCTATGAATCATTCTGGAATTCCAAAGGAGCAGTGAAGGGAACAATATTCTATTGATTCCTTCATGATGCAATGTCCATGTTCTTTCAATGGGTATTCTGATCCACTTGTTGCTGAACAATGGATCAGTTCCATTGAAAAGATAGTTACCATACTTCGCTACTCATAACATGAAAAATTCATTCAGCCTATTTCCCATTTAAAAGGTGAAGCAGACCAGTGGTAGACTCTAATTAAGAATACAAGGCCCTAAAATGAAATTGAATCCATGGAATGGCATGAGTTCGAGAACTAATTTTTCAATAACTACTTCCCTCATATTCTTCGAAAAAATATGGAAAACGAGTTCCTTGAGCTTATGAAAAAAGGATGATGATTCTGTGGGTATATACGAGGCGAATTTGATAAGTCTTACAAGGTATGAATCTCTCTTTATCATCCTAACTGAAAGTAAAGTAGATCGATTCTTCAGTGGATTATAACCAAGTCTTCGAAGTTCATTAGCTATAAGAGACTTTAGTAGCTATGATGAAATTGTGCGTTGTCCTATCAAGGTTGAACTTGAAGTCGGTATTATGTATCTATCTCATGGTTTGACAAGAAACAAAACAAAGAGTTCCAGGAAAAATCAAAGAACAATGGTGAAAAGAATATGAATGTTTCTTTATGCTCATAGTGTGGAAAGAAGCATGGTAGATATTTTTTAAAGGAACTATAAAATGTTTTATGTGTGAAAAATAAGGTCATAGAGCTATTGAGTGTTGAAGTAATGGATAAATGTTAGATAATGGTATGAATAGAGAAAATATTACAGAGAATGCACCACCAACACTTTAATGCTACAATTTCAAGGAATGGGGCATTATGATAACTAATTCCTTAATCCAAGGGTTAATGATGATTGACATCAACAACCTATTAGGGAAAAGGAGTAAGGGAAGT
The DNA here is from genome assembly GCA_963277665.1 of Viscum album. Lineage (NCBI taxonomy): Eukaryota > Viridiplantae > Streptophyta > Magnoliopsida > Santalales > Viscaceae > Viscum > Viscum album. The sequence continues at coordinate 1,441,967,334 of OY728155.1, read as the reverse complement.
CATATTCGGTCACTATTTGGGATGTTTAGTATGCCAATGATGTGGTGGATTGATTTTGTGTTTATTTAATGGGATTTCAAAATAGTATCATGGAATCTCAATTATAATATAGTGGAATATTGGAATACCCATATATTGGTTTATTCTGGTTTTCAATAATTATATTGAAATAGTTTTGTAAAGAAGATTATATGAACATAATGAATGGATAAGGAGAAATTAATATGTTTGGTAGTATTCATGAGCTCATGATTGATATAAGGACTATGTGTTATCATGGTTGGAGTATATTGAATTTTTGGGATTTTGATATGTGGAAAGAGTTAACATTTGAAAGCATTCAGGTTTTCACTATGGTCTAATGGGTATTCATTTTCAAGAGATTACATGATTAAAAAAATCACATTTTTGGAATGTGATCAAAAATATATATCTTATGATATACGTGCAATAAATGATTGTATTCAATGCATGGTATATAAACATTCTAGTAATCGTTTTATTTATACTATGAGATTGGACAGAAGTATTTTGGATAAACGTAACGATTGGAATAGATTAAGTTAGTCATCATATATTATTGTTTATCTATAGAAAATTTTGTTATGTGATAATAAGTTTAGTTTTAGAAAAAGGATAGCCCATAGGATAGGTGACAACCCATCATGTCACATAAGGTTGTAGGAATCGAAACCAAAACTGAAGTGTGACAGGCCTTCATCTCCTACCACTGGCCTATAGGAAGTCCCTGGTTAGAATAAATTAGTTTTAATTTATTATGTGGCACTATATATGATGTATAAGTACATTTTAGGAATCATATAAGATTATTCTCAACATAAATGGACTTGTGTACATTTAATATTTTTTTCCAATCTTTTGTTTGGGATAGATGGAATGACATATCATTTTATCGCATGATCTGATAACACTTCACAAATGAAAAATTCAACTTCATTTCATTATGAGATGATGTGGAAATTGTCCAAGGAATGACCAACGGTGAGATTTGTAACAAAATCAAGTAGGTATTTCTTTTAATTCCAATTTATTTATCTTTAGGGAAATGATCATGAATACCAAAAACGTTGTTCTAGATGGTACCTTAGATCATAAAAAATTAATGGCATTTTGATTTTGGAACTTTTCATAGCCATGTTCTCTACCACTCTCAATCAGAACATGATGGTTAGATTTCTCTTCCATATTCATATTTTCATCTATGTTCTCCTATATGGAAACCCAGTGATTAATTAATTTGGGTACAAGTTACGTTTCATACATTAATTTTTAAAGTTATGTTTTTGTATTCCTTTTCACACTGTGGGTTTATACTAAATAAACTTTCACCTAGTAATCCATTTATAACCCCGATGAATTTCATAGGTGAAATTCATTTTAAGGGGGGTAGAATGAAACACCCTGATATTTTATAAGAAATATTATTTTTAATTTCTTTGATGTCTTGTGTTGTACACTACACCATGATTATCTTGTGCTATATGCAACACCGTATTAGCTTGTATTATACGCAACACTATTCTTTGCTTGTGTTGCACACAAGAGCAACCTTCCTCAATAGTGGGTTGTACTCAATGCTGATTTTCACTAAACAACGATATGTTATTAAAATATTATATAAACTAGCTGTTATGAATAGTAATACCCACTTTTTTAAATTATATAAATTTTATCTTTCAAAATGGACTTCATCTTTGGATTCCGAATATGGAAATAGCCTAGGGAGATTTTTTGTATTTTTCTAAAAACTTTTAATTTCTGATGAATAGTAAAAACACAAAGTTATTGGTTAAAACCAACTTTTTATTTAATCAATCATTAATTTTAATTTATTTTATGTCCAAATAGATACATAATAACTATATAAGTTCAATTTAATTCATTGTGGTCATTTTATAATAATTTTAGATATATGAAAATTTTATTAAACTTTTTACCGCCTTTTACCCACCTCCTATGAAAATTTTCAAATTTACATAAAACATAATTTTACTGCTTCTGTGCATGGACATTAAAAAATATAAGAGACATGATTGATATTAGTATGTAAAATGTGGTTCAATAAGATTAAAATAATTATTGGTGAATAATAACTTTTTACTTTTATTTACCACGTCTAAATGTAAATAGGGAAATTAAGGGAAAAAATGATATTATTATTACACTAACACATGTCCTATTTAAATTGGATAAGTTTAATTTGACCAAAAAATCCTTATGAATAAAATATGACCATTTTGGTCCACTTGTATTACTTTTGGACATATATTATTATTTAATTCAAAGAAGGGTTAAAAGAATTAAAATCAATGTTTAATAAGTAAAACATTTTTAATATAGGGTTATACAGAAGATAAATTTGACTATAAATATTAATTTGAAATATAAAAATATTACCTACGTAATGGAAAATTATTTATAATTTTTAGACATTACATAATTTAATATATTTATGACACAATGATGATGGAGTAATTACCATATTAATGAAATATTAACATAATTGATATTATAAATACCCAAATAAATATAATTTTAGACTTTTTATGAATAAAACTAATTTTATAGGTTAATATAAAATATTAGGGATGGTTAGATGAATCTTTTTCATAGTAATAATGTTGTTATGCATTTTGAAAAAAAAAATACCAAATAGTGTCAAAATTGATATAAAAGAGTTTTTAAAACAAATATTAAATTATTAATTGATATTCAATTCCTAAATATATATTGTTCGTTCAGAAGACTAATATAATAATATATATGACATTAATGAACCAATTGGGGTATTATTGGCAGTTTATAGTATGATTATTAACCATATAGTGTAAGAATACAAGAAGATAAGGTGAAAGTTAAATTATTTGACTACAGTTAAATCTAAATGATAAGGTTAAAATGGTATCCTAAATTTGTCAAAAACCCATTGGGTGAAGGTATTTAGACCCTTCCCCACCATAGATTCTAAATAAGTCACTTTTAAGCAATTATAAACCGAATATTAATTAATTATAATATAATATTTTATGTTTTTTTAAGGTGCATGTCTCCTCTCTTATTTAAGGGAACCTCCTCCCTCTCCTCCTCATACTACATTGAGCCATCATGTTCAGCCAACCCCTACCAATTTATCTTCTCCACATACCTATAAACATACTAGATGTCCTTGTATTCTTCAAAGACTAAATTTAGTGCCATAATAAGAGGTTATGAATGGGTGCGTCAAAGAAGAGGTAATATCCTTTACCGATTCTTTCCAATTTGTTTCTTCTTCTACTTATTATTCATTATTTGTTACATCATAAATTAATTACACCAGTATCACTCATATACTGATATGTTATTATAAATATTAATCAACCATATTTCACCTTCTATCCATCCAACGGAATATGAAATCACCGCACGTGCGCACATACTGAATACCTTCTCCACGTCGTGGTGTAATCTAATTTCCACCACCACCATACATGGATTGGTATAATGGTGTGAATAATAATTATATATGATTATTATAACATGATGCTAATTATGAGACATTATATCATTCAAAACAATACCATTAAATAATTATGGGAATGATATCGTCGCTCGTGCATGCATAGGGCTTACCGTCTCCATGGTGCGATGTGATTTGTTCTACATGATCTTCATTCAACTATGATTAAATAAATGAATTCAATAAATAAATATGATATATATTAAACTAATACCATTATGTAAATTTGGTATCTATAACCTAAAATGAGTAATGTCACGACCCATCCCCTGGGGCTCGTATCGTGACTACCCCAAGCCCACCATCCATAGGTCAGGGGCTGGAGACTAGCCCTAAAGGCGTAACTCCTTAAAAATTGGGAGGGTATTGCCTTTAAAAAATGTAAACACACACAACCAGAGAACAAGAGGAAGAAAACACTAAGTAAATCAGTATAACAAGTGTGCTGAATGTACAAGGGGGCTGAAAATACAAGCCCAACAGAAAGGTACAGATACAACTGAAAGAAAGTACAACTGAAAAGACAAACAGTTGAATGGTGAAACAGCTCCTGGATCATCCTCCAGGTTCCTACCAGAAGGGTAGGTAGAGATGTACTCCTCAACACTCTGCATCCATCAGTCCATTTCGTGTGTCGTCAAGACGAGTGTCCACCTCCGAGTGCCTTCCAGTCCTCGTACAGTCTACCTCGGACAATGATGTCTGTTGTCTGCATCCAACACAACGAGATGCAGGCATAGCTCATCCAGTGGTGAGTATAACGATACTCAGTACAGACCCTAAGACCCTCAAGGTCTTACTAGATCCAATAAGGATAAACCCAAAAATAAAGATCTCAACAGATATCCTGTACATAGGAATATTCCCATACATATATCTATGTTATCAAGTAACCCATCTCAATCATGAAGAAAACATAATGGTCATTGATAGAGCACAAACCAGGATTTTTATTCATGATTTGGAAAACCCGGATGCTGGAGAACACCTCCTATGTCGAGCGCAGTAGTCCTGTCATGACTCTGAGGTGCTACTCACTAACCTTATACTGCTTAGGTACTCCTCCTATCGAGTACTGCGGGTCTGTCGCCCCAACACATTAGTGCTCCCCAAAATGTGTCTTCTACCCCTACACAGTAGCGGTCCCCCCGATGGTCAATAGAGGTACTACTTATATCGATTATCATGGGTCTTCCTACCCTACACATTAGAGCTCCCCTCCGGGGTCTGCCGCCCTTACACAGTAGCGCACCCCACTGGGCTATTCAAGTCACTCTGAAACGAATCGGACAAATAGCCATTAGGTCTCATCCTGCTACTATGTCGCCATACTCCGCATGCTCATCTCTGGGAGGATTCGCTACACGAGCTACTGTTCAATACTCCAAGTTTCATGAAGACCCACAAAGAATTATCTCAAGGGTCCACCACGCCATAGGGGTCACAACGCAATAGACAGTGCGTCAATCGGACGCCTGGTCTGTGAGTTATTATACTTTTTGTCCCTGGGTCTCAGTTGGTTTGTTCACGAACCAACCCAATCGTATCTCAGCTATACCCTAAACTCCCATGTGGTATACTCAATGGAACCGTTTCTCAAATAGATTTTGAGTGCTGCTGACGGTTCGTCAAATGGATGTACGGTCTGAGAGTTATTGGCTTTTCCGTTCCAGGGGATCGATTGGTTTTTAAGCTACACCAACCTGACCATACTCCAACTACATTCAATACTCAAGTGAATGATTCCAAAAGAACCATATCATCATAAGGAATCCAACATAATTGACTTCATGTCAATCAGACGTCTCGTCCTTATGTTATAAGTGTTTCTGCTCCTAGTTCCCAGTTGGTTTCAGGTTATAACCAACCCGACCATATCAAAACTTTTCCCAAACCATGAGTGTAATATACCAAAACTTCCTTCTTGATTCAAAGAATCCTACGCAACTTATGTTGTGTTGATCAGAGGTCTGTAGCTCATGTTATGGGAGTTTTAACCAAAAAGGTTCCAAAAGGGGGGTCTGGTCCCGGTCCAACCCGGCCCAACCCACCCTGGGTCGGCCCAAACATGGTAGACCGGACTCGGGTAAGAGTCTTGCCCGGTAGGGCGCAGCCTAGCCCGGATGGTGTGGCCCGGCCTGGATGAGGCGGCCCGGCCCGACCTAGGGGGCGCTGGCTTGGCCGTCTGGCGTGGCATAATGTCGCGCCTCCCCATATCCGGAACAGTAAAGCCATTCTAGTTTCCTCCGCCACCGCGGCTCATCCGCGGCAGTCTGCGCTGGCGTGGCGCATCACCGCCGCCTTTCGTGCACCATCGAACGCGATCCTATTGTCCGTTTCTCCAACCGCATGCGACTGCAGCTCCCCTAGACCTGCTCTTCAATATGACGACTTCAAATTGCCTTTTCAGACCCATTCCATCGTCGCCAAACATTTCGTACATCAACAACGATAAAGAGATGGGTTCAGGTTTGTTTGTTAGTTCTTACCCACAGTGTTAGTGGTTAAAATAATAATACAACAAATTAAAATCCCATGTTCGATGGTATAAATCACATATATAAAATATACAAAATACACCTACCTTGGAAATGCTTCGCGGTAGTCAAGTGTCTTGGATGTCGGCGTCACAGTGGTGGGGCGTCACAGTATGTAGACATCGTTTTCGTTGACGTCATGGTACATCCGGAGGGAATCGTCGGTGAAGAAGTCATTCACATTCCTTGTCAGAGTCGTTCTTCATCGAAAGATGAACTGTGTATTCTCCCATGCCTTTCCAAATAATAGACAAGCCTCAAAAGAAACAACAGTCTCTCTATAATTATATTGGTGCCAGGAAATTCAAAATATTTTAAAATAATTCATTACACCACATATAATTATTTAATTGAGTAGGTCAAACCATTTAATTAGAAGAAGATGAATTCATTTATTAACTTGTGTCGGAAAATTAAATTTAGTGAGAGGGGTGGTGAAGAGATCACTTAAATAAGGAGGTTGTCGTAATAATGGAAGGGGAATTGATTGTGGAGTATTAAGAGAGTTATGGGAGGTGAATGGTTGGGGCTCGTGTGAGCCCCACCTCTCAAAAATACACACATGGGATGTTAGGTGGGTTTGGGCCCCACCAATAACATCCCATTGGAGGAAATAACTTCCATAGTTATATAAAATTGCTCTAAACAATTTTTTTTAACTTCTTAATTAAAACCCAATTTTTAACATTCAACCCGCATAAAACGCAACTGTAGTAAAGGTCCCCTTAAGAAATTACCGGCGCTACGAGTTCATCGGGGACCTCAGATTTCAATTCCGAGGATCGGTTCAAAAGATAGAAAAACCAGCACGTATGTTTACTGAACGTACCCAAACAGAACATCAGGAAATTGATTCCGGGCACACAGGGCCTCAGAATCAAGCGTCGTCAGAAACTGTAGAATTGTAAAATTCCAAATAATTAGGAAAAAATATTCCTTGAAATTTCCAGTTCTTTACATTACCCCCACCTCAGATATTTACATCCTTGTAATGCAACAACACACACTAGGGATACAAAATAGGTACTGAGCATGTACCTGAGCCTATTGCTCCCATGTGCTCCATTAGAGTTTCTAGTGATGCCAGCGAATGCGAACCAGAGGTATCCACCATCCATGTAGGACCCGCTCCAGTCGATCTCCATTCTCCCCGGGTACCTCCGTGAATGTTTCCTCCTCTTCGATGTCCAGCTCACCATGGTCAATGATGTGTGAAGGGATGTGAATGTATCTCCTTAGCTGAGATATGTGAAAGATGTCATCCTCATGGTGAAACTGATGTGGAAGAGACAAGCAGTAAGCCAACTTTCCTACAATGCTGAGGACCTGGAAAGGTCTGATAAACCTCATAGATTACTTTCCACCTCACCCAAATCTTCATAGACCTCGTCGAGGTGATACCCATAAGAAGGTGTGGTCATCATCCTCGAACTCTAGTGGTCTCCATCTCTATCAGCATTGGTGTTCTGTCTGCCATGTGTAGTCTTCCTCCGCTCCTAGATGATCTGCACCTTCTCTGGTAGCCTCAAGATGATCGATTGGTCAACATCTGCCTCAACTCCTGAAATGCTCTGCTGGCATCTCCTTGACCACATGAAGGGTTTTCCCATTTCTGTCAAAGCTAAATGAAGTGCAACAACTCTGGAGAAGTCTCGCATATATCTATGTCTAGCCGACTCAGGAGTGATCAACTACACCCACTTATGCATTATTACATCATGTTCTTCATGGTGATTCCTTTTCGGTGACTAAGGAAAACCCATCCCAACGTTATAATTAAACCACAACATTTTTCCTAATAAAGTCGATCAGGGTATGAACTATTGTTGCCCAGTCTATACCCAAACTAACGCCGTAAGGCCTCGACTCTACCACCAAGAGGATCCAACAGAAACTCTTGCCTCAAGGGTCTGATAACAACATCGGTGTAAGCGTGATTATCAAGTATCCTTCCAAAGGTATCTCCCGTCATGAAGATCAAGTCAACGGTTTAACTAGAAACTCTAGGTCTAGGACAAGATTTGTGGAACAAAGGAATGATTGGTACCTATGTCTTTTCATATGGCAGCTAGTAGTAGACACACAATATACATCAAATCATTCCTAGAGCCCTTGGGTCACACACCTTGATCCCATGCTGCTACTCTCTTCCCCTGCCCTCCTGCTCCCTGAGCCTGGTGGGGACTACAAAGGTGGGTGGTTGTAACATCTCGAAATTTACATCACCACATGCTGCTCTCCTAGCTCTGCTTCTACATCTTCTACTCGGCAGATTCATCTGTTCTTAACACTTCTTGTTCTTGATACATTTTACATTACTAAGTCTTAGAAACTAGTGCCAGTTCACTGCTTTCCCACTACTAACATCCTATAGCTGTATCCATTGATCCAAAGGACATTCAACAAAAAAGGTTCTCTCTAGAACCCTATAATAATTAGGAATGCATTGGGGTAATGTTATTGATTGGATGTCCATAAACACACCTTTCTCAGAGGTCTGAGCTCTAAAGAACTGAACGTATCATAGTAATTACGTACCTAGAACGATCAGTATGACTTGATGAATACACAACTACAGACATGTCATCCTGCCAAAGCTGTATAAGCTCTAAAAAACTCTCACCCACCTCCTCGAGCCAGCCCCCAGCCGCCTGTGAGTCAGGCTCACCTCGGAACCTGAGGTGAATCTAATTCTGAAACACGTGTATGTCACTATTCCTACATGTTTCATCTATGGGTACCGCCAGATGTAACTACAGACTAACATGTAGGGATATAACTGGCGCACAACCAAAAGGTACTATCTCATGCATATGTCCATGTGTTGAAGCCTTATCACTATGTGGACCAACCTCATGATCACTCATTGGGAAACACTAGTATCTAAGATCATGCTCTGCTCAACTATTGTTAAAACTAGGTGTATAACTCTATCAATCACCTCCAGCCAGTCCACTGCTTCCTAGGAATCTGTCTCGCCTCGTAACCTCGGAGGCCTCTACATCCGGAACTCGTGCAATGTGCTCTGTCGGTATGCACCGCCCGCTAGTACACCTGGTGGAATCTGCAACCCAACGGGTGGTGGTGCTACTGGTATACCACCCCAAGGTCCCAACATAGCAGGAATCCCCTACATTGGAGCCTTGTCAATCGGTGGGCCATCATCAGGTACTCTCTCGGAATTCCAAATTACTATCTACGTGGAGGCATCCTTAACAGATGCGACATGGTCAAATGATTAAACCTAGTGATCTTACCTAGTTGAGATGGATTAAAGAAAACTTTTGAAAACAGACATGTAATAAGTGTTTTTGTTCACTGAGTCAAAAATCAAAATTCTGGGTCCTGGTGTTTGGATACTTCGGCCGTCACACCAATACTGGACTCCTTGAACTGAAAAACACACTCGGTACCATTAACATTATTGATTCATAGAAAGGAAATATCAAATTCCTATGTTCTGCAGTAAAACTGAATCCTCTGATACCAAATTTTCATGACCCGTCCCCGGGGCCCGTATCGTGACAACCCCAAGCTCTCCTTCCATAGGCCAGGGGCTGGTGACTAGAACCAAAGGCATAACACCCTAAAAACTTGGAAGGCATTGTCTTTATAATACATAATCACACACAACCAGAGAACAATATGAAGAAAACACTATGTAAAGCAGTATAACATGCGTGATAAAAGTACAAAGGGGATGGAAATACAATCCCAATAGAAAGGTATAACTACAACTTAAACAAAGTACAACTTAAAAGACAATCAACTGAATGGTGAAACAGCTCCTGGATCATCTTCAAGATTCCTACCTGATGGGTAGGTACAGATGTCCTCCTCAGCACTCTATGTCTATTGGTCCTCTCTGTGTGCCGTCACATTGAGTGTCCACTTCCTAGCATCATCCTGTCATTGTACACTCTGCCTCGGTCTTCGCTATCTGTCGACTGCATCCAACACATTGAGATGCGGGCATAGCTTGTGAAAGGTGAGTATAACCATACTTAGTAGGGACCCCGAGACCCTCAAGGTCTCACTAAATCCAAAAATTATAAACCACGAAGAATTATCTCAATAGATAACCTTTACATAGGTATATTCCCATACATATAGCAAAGTTTTCAAGAAACCTTTTCAATCATGAGGAAAACCCAAAGGTCTTTGACTCATCTCAAACCAGGATTGTTATTCATGATGTTGAAAACACGTCTGATAGAGAACCTCTCCTATGTTGAGCGTAGTAGTCATGTCATTACTCTGAGGTGCTACTCACTAACCTTAGACTACTGAGGTACTCCTCCTGTCGAGTACTGCGGGTCTATAGCCCCAACACAGTAGCGCTCCCTGTAATTGGTCTGCCGCCCCTACACTGTAGCACTCCCCCAGATAGCCTAAAGAGGTACTCCATCTGTCGAGTACCATGGGTCTTTTTCCCCTACATAGTAGCTCTCCCCACCAGGGGTCTGCAGCCCCTACACAGTAGCACACCCCACTGGGCAAGTCATGTCACTCCGAAATGAATCGGGCAAACAGTCATTAGGTCTCAGCCAGCTACAAGGTCAACGTACTCCATATGCTCGTCTCTGGGAGGATCCACTCCATGACCTACTGGTCAATAATCCAGGTTTCATGATGTACCATGAAGAAGTATCTCAAAGGTCCAACACATCATATGGGTCTCAATGCAATAGGCATCACGTCAATCGGGTGCCCAGTCTGTGAGTTATTTGCCTTTTTGTCTCGGGTCCTGGTTGGTTTCGTGCACAAACCAACCCAATCGAATTTCAACTTTACCTCGAACTCCCATGGGGTATATTCAAAGGATCCTTTTCTCAATGAGATTACTAGCGCCGCTGACGGTTCGTCAAACAGACGTTCGGTCTGAGAGTTATTGGCTTTTCCTTTCCAGGGGCCCAGTTGGTTTTTAAGCTAATCCAACCCGACCATACTCCAACTGCTTCCAAACCTCAAGTGTAGTATGACAACAAAACCATCTCATCATAATTAATCCAATGTAATTGACATCACGTCAATCGGACGTCCGGTCCTTATGTTATTAGCATTTCCGCTCCGAGGGCCCGGTTGGTTTTGAGTTCGAACCAACCCGGCCATACCCAAACATTGCCAAAACCATGAGTGTAATATACTGAAATTACCACCTCGATCTAAGGAATCCTACACAATTGACGGTTCGTCGATCGAAGGTTTGTATCTCATGTTACATGTGTTTTACCGAAAAAAATTCCAATAGGGGGGGGCTCGGCCCAGTCCGACCCGGCCCAACCCACCCCAGGTCGGCCCGAACTGGGTCTTCCTGACCCGGGTGCAGGTCTGGCCTAGTATGGCGCAGCCCGACCCGGCTGGCATGGCCCTACGCGGCCCGTGTGGCAATGTCCGGCCCGCGTGGCTCGCCCCGGCCCGGCCTGGGGGGGGGGGGGCGATGGCTTGGCCAGCTGGCACGGCTTAATGTCGCGCCTCCACATATCCGGAATGGCAGAGCCATTCCAGTTTCCTCTACCTCCACGACTCAGCCATGGGGGTATGCTCCAGTGGCGCACAGCCACCACCTTTTGCGGACCTCCGGACGCACTCTGATGGTCCGTTTTTCCCACTGCATGTTCCTGTGGCTCTCCCTGGACCCGATATTCACTGTGACGGCTTCAAATTACATTGTGGTCCTATTTCGTCGCCGCCAAACCTTCTGCGCATCAGGAATGATACAATTATGTGTCAAGACTTGTTCATTAGTTTGTACCCACCACGTTAGTGGTTCAAATAATCATACAAAAATATAAATGCCCATGCTCAGGGGTATAAATCACATATATAAAATATACAAAATCCACCTACCTTGGAAAAGCTTCACGGTAGTCGAGCATCGTGAAAGATGACGTCACAGTGGTCGGGTGTCACAGTATACGGACGTCGTTTCCATTGACATCGGGGTGCGTCCGAAGGGAATCATTCATGAAGAAGTCTTTCTCATTCCTCTTCAGAGTCGTTCTTCGTTGAAGGTTACTGTTCTTCTTCGAACGAAGAATGATGTATTCTCCCAATCCATTCCAAATAATAGCTAAGTCTCAAAAGAAACAATAGGCTCTCTAAAATTATATTGGTGCCATGAAATTCAAAATATTTCAAAATAATTGATGACACCAAATGTAATTATTTAACTGAGTATCTCAACCCATTAATCAAAAGAGGTTGAATTCATTTGTTAACTTGTTTTGGAAAATTTAATGTAGTGAGAGGGGAGGTGAAGATATCACTTAAATAAGGAGGTTGTCGTAATAAAGAAAGGGCAATTAATTGGGGTCTTTTAGGAGAGTTATGAGAGATGAAAGGTTAGGGCTCGTGTGGGCCCCACCTCTCAAATATCCACACATGTGATGTTAGGTGCGTGTGGGACCCACCAATAACTTCCCATGGGAGGAAATAACGTCCATAGTTATATAAAATTGTTCTAAATAATTTTATTTAACTTCTTAATTAGACCCCAATTTTTAACATTCAACCCGCATAAAACGCAACTGTCGTAAATGTCCCTTTATTAAATTACCGGCCCTGTGAGTTCATCAGTGTCCTCAGATTTCAATTCCGAGCAATGGTTATAAAGATAGAAAAACCCACACGTACGTTTAATGAACATACCTGAACAAATCTTCGGAAATCGATTCCGTGCACACAGGGCCTCATAATCAAGTGCCATCAAAAACTACAGACTCGTAAAATTAAAAAGAATTAAAAAACTATTTTCCTTGAAATTTCCGGGACTTTACAAGGAATAAGAATTTATTCAACAAAACATGAATAAGAACATAAGGCAAAGAACACCCGAATAACAAGTAGAAATGAAATATTACTAACAAAATGATAAGAATATGACCATATATGATATCATAAAAATGAATATGATTCTATAATAAGTCAATGACATTATTTAAATCATTATACATGAGGATCGGATATGTACGAAGCATATTAGACTGATGGTAATGGAAAATCTCACAATCTCATTTTTATCCGACATTGTTTATACATCATAATTTACTGGGGCATATTTATCATCCGCGTTCATGTTTCATCAATATATAATATTATTAAAAATATTCCTAAATATTTTTAAATCCAATTTTAACTGTTGATGAATTTTTAGTAAAATATATGAAAGGAATATTTTGTCATTTTTAGTATGAGATAATTTTTCACTTTTTCTGCCAAAGTACAAGGAGAATGTTTTTTAACCTATACCGCATAAACGGATATTTACGGTTTTATAATGCCTAATATTCATGAATCTTGCTATACAGGATTTCATGATTATTTTCAAAAATTATTTTAAAATTCAATGGAATTTTGTGAATAGAAAATTATTTTGATGACAAAAGGATATTTTCCACAAGAATTCATTTGAAGTTTTTTGTCAAAACTATTTTCCATCTAAGGTGAAATTATTTAGTACGATTATGTTTCAATTATAGTGCATATATAATTTACATGGTTTGATTATTATTATGATGAAATGATATCCATTTGTTGTATATGGATTACTTTATGATGGGATGATGTTTATGAGACCAATTTTTTGGGGGTTATGATGATGATTTATGTTTATTTTGTGGCACATGTCAGAATGATTTCATTATGAGATGGGTGGGATATATATATCCCTCTAATGCATTGGATAATGATTTATATCTCATGATATAGAGATGGATGGAATGACATGTGAATCTGGTTTAGTGATATATGACTGGAAAGAGGTGTGAACTCGATTCAGTAAAGGACTTTCTCCACTATAATGGGCATGGCAGCAATGTCATGGATACTATGGAAATCATATCATGTGATTAATGGTTTCCCATAATTAAATGTTTTATTTTATCATGAATAATGTTATATTATGATCTATGACTTATGTAATGCCATGATTTGTGTCATTGCTCAGGATTTTGGGGTATAAACATTATGTTCATGTTTTTAAGTTCAAATAAATGGTTTGTTTTATTTTCTCGATGCTAACCCTTACTGAGCATTTGAGATAAACCTTTTTATGTTTTCTTTTCCCCAGGATATAAATAAATGTTTTATGTAATAAAACGAAAAGTTAAGATCTTTATGGGAGATTTTGAAGATATTTCACCATGATTAGAAGATTATATTTCAAGTTTCCAAAGACAATAAAATATTACTCTCCTTTGGTGTTTGTATTTGTTATGTATTAATAATTCCGTAAAATTAATGTAATGTACATGTATGTCAGGTATGGGTATCTAAAAATATCACATGAATCCCATATTAATGAATCGTTTTTTATATGTATTATTTTTTGAGTTTTTATGGATTATTTTGGAGACCATGCGATCAGATGATGTGCGATTATGAGGCCCAATGGGCCCAAAATAAATATTTGAAACGTATATTAAATATATCAAATATAATGCATGAAACATTTCTCTAAAAAGTTGGAATAAAATCAATATTTAGGACCTAATTATTAATATGAGGGAACTATTTAGTTTAAAATGTGGTTTTTACCTCTAGCAAGACATAACCTTGGCCGGTGCGGTGTGTTTTTGATAATTTCAATGGGGTGTGAAATAACCAAAAAAATTGAAAAATTTATTTATTTTTATTGCATTGATGGAGTGAATAATGTTTCATAAAATAGAATATTATTATTAAATTTCATTGTTATATGCATAACACATAGTCATCAGAGAGCTGTTGGAGAGAGAGTATGAGGATCTTTCTCAGACAAATGCAATGTGGACTGTAAATCAGCAATCAACAGGCAATATGATTCAAGATCATTCCAACAAAATTGAAGAAGGGTCATTCTTTTTCAACAATCAATCCATCTTGATTTATATTTTTTTATTTTTTTTCTGTATTAGTATTTTTTTCAATAAATAACTTAGATCAATCAACAAAAAAATGATTTTATGATCTGTCATTTATGGGATGTGATTGTTTGAGGGTATTTTATTCTTCAAATTTCATGTGACTATTTGACTCTCCTATTATCATTATAATATCATAATTTCGAGTCCAACCTTAACGTTTCATTATGTTATTTATTCATGTTTTTTGTTTTTCATTTCTCCCATATTTCTTCATTTGTTGCGGAATTATTAAATTGGCCCCTCATTTTACATATTCTAGGAAATTGTTCATTTCACTCTGTTTTTAGGGAAAAATACCTGTTAATGTTAATCCGATCATGGAACGATGTGATGGTGGTGTGATGACAAAAGTGTTGGTAGATTGAATGGTTTTTGATACGTGATTTTTTGTTCTTTAAAATGCAATTTAGAACACCATTCGACAGAATTTTATGAAAAAAATTGAGGGGATAGAACATGTTCATTGATGATGGACTGAATCCTCAAGACATATTTCTCCATTGTGATATGATAATAATCTTAATAATTAAAGATAGAGGAATAACCAAAGTCAAAGGATCCAGATCCTAGAAAATAAAAACCATTGTAGTACATGTTGTGTAAGTCAGAGTGACATGTTTTGTGGGACCCATTCAGAGGTTACTGGGGTTAAATGATGGAGCTCAGTATAATATAGTGTGTGACCATATCACATGGAATTTTGACCCCTTGATAGTTTGGAATGTTTCCCGGAGAGTACAAAAGCATGTTTTGGAGAACACATGCACATCGTGAACTCCCACACAGACATGGCCAAACATGACATACTCGGGCTAAGCCATGTACCGGGACACGGGGTAAGGTAGACAGGCAGTAACACAAAATAAAAATTCACATGGACACAGATATGGGACGGGGTACATGGGAAAAATCATGTATTATACTCCAAATTAGAAATTACTAAGCTACGAATACATGATATAAGATGTATAACAGGACACATGAGAGGTACAAAGGCCTCAACATGACATGTAGTATCTTGCATACACAAACATGGAAATAGAGACATGTCATTTAAAAAGGAAATATATGGGGTTGATGGGACATGATGTGTAACCCTACTACACATAGTGTACATTCTTAAAGTTGTATTAAATCACATGTCCTCTATATTGTGTACATGTTATGAAAGGGTGCTTTAACAATATCCATTCCCTATGGGTTAGTATTAAATTTCATACTACACATATAGAAATGATCCCTACCATAGTAAATCATGGATATAATTCTTATAATCTCTATGTGAGTTCTAATGTGATATCATAAATTAATCATCATGCCCTAGGTGGATTTCATGGTATCAGCATGAATAAAAATAAATCATAGTGATCCTCTTCATAGTGATCCTCTACATAGCCGGTTAATCATGAATGAGTTTTTGGTATACCCCATGGCCTTGGGAGTAATCCAAATCTTTTTATTGTATATACTAATAAATTAGGTATGTAATTCCCATGATGTGACCTAATGAGTATTACTTATCAAATAGACATCATCTGTTCTTACAGACTCAGGGAGTGTCATCTCCCAAAAAAGTTCTTTATGGAACCTTCATGCTGGAATCTGAGGCTGGAATTATGGTTGTGACGTACCTTTAGATTTTTTACCTTGTTCAGAATATATATATTCTTTTTATATGTGATGTATAAATCTTCATGTGAAGATCTGACTGTTATTACACTATTGTATGATCTGTGTTTGTGATGTGTCCTACTTGGTATTGTTATATTCAAACTTTCATAGGTATTTCATAAATGTGGCATGTCTATTGTAGAAGATCGACCTTTAGAAATAGTCCTAGATAGACAAGGACGATATGATTAATAGTGAGATCAGAAATTCTGAGGTGTGTTCCTGTTGTGTGTTGATAGTAGTCCTTAGTTTTACTGTTAGGATGGAAATGTTTTCAAACTCTTTGTAGTGGGATTGTAACTATCCCTATTTATATTCCATTATATCCTTTTGTACTCTAGTTGCGGTATATGAATTTATTCAGTAATGTTTGTTCCTTTGTTTTTCAATTTCATCATTATATGCACATGGATATGTGTGTGTGCGTATAGGTACTTAGGAAATGGCCTTCTGAGTTAGAGATATTCCCACTTAGCACTAGTCTCCATCCCCTATCCTATTGGAGTTGGGCTTACGGAATCACGACACATGCCCATTGGTGATGGGTTGAGAAAAAGAGGAATAAAATAATTTTTTTATCCCATAAGATTTGAGTTTGGGATGTTTGTTTAGGGAAATATTATTATGTGTTCTTGTTTGGATTTTTGTCTAGAGACACCAGTGTTAGTGTAGAAGATGAAGTTTCCATACACTAGGAATATGATAACCTACAATTCAACAAGGTACATGAGAACATTATTTGTTGGTAAAAAATGGTACATGTATCATATAAGAATGGGTTGTTGTTTCCATATACTTCTTGAGTAATCTCTTTAGATATACTCATTGACTGTATAAAATCTTGTTCAACATCAGGATTTCCACCCAACATATTCCAGGTAGGGTTCATGATCAGGATCATTAGGATGATTTTGATAGTGATAAGGAGTCAATACAGGGACCAGTTCCAATGGTGTTATCTCTAGGTCACACACCAGCTATAACACGACGTGTCGAGAAGAAGACGGTGCCCACAATATCAGTCTATGAGGTGCACTTGCTGAGCGCACTTCATACGTTTCAGCGACATAGAACTATATGTTTTATAGGTGATCCTGACACATAGATGACCAAGAACTTGTTTGAGGTAGTTACCTGAATTCTCTGTCTTATCCAAACACTAGTAGATCAGATGGTGGTCCTGGTGGTGATCATTATCTAAGTAATGTTATGAAGAATTTGAGGGTTAATGACTATATTATACGGCAAAGAAACTATTTTATTGTCATATTTTGCGTTCCTTTTAATATAGGAGTTATCCCTAACTACGTTGAGGGTTGTGTATATCTCGGATCATATATAGCTCTATAAGGGTAGCATGACTGTATCTGAGTATTCAAAAAGTTCTTCCAACATCATTAGGTACTTGATGGATATTGTTCTTGACCAGTTCTCCAGGGATCAAACCTTTGAGTGAGGACTCTATAGTGGAATTAGATATAGTGTTATCCATCTTTGAATTCCTACCTATACAGGGGTGGTAAAGAGAGCTGCAGTGGTTGATAGTTTCTTGGGTGAGTTGAAAGAGTAAGTGGTTATCAGTAGCATGAACAGATTAGAACGGACCATAGAACCAAAGACCCGATGATAATATTACAGTCTTCGATGTGAATGAATTTTCTAGGGGAAAGGTTTTTAGGATTGAGGATAAGTAGTTTAGGGATCATAGGATGGGTCTGGTCTCCCCAGGGAGAGGAGATGCTAATCATCTGACGAAAGGTTAAATCATTATCAATATTTTATAACCTACTATATAGTTGGTAGAGTGACCATGTAAGGGATGATGAGGCATTGAAAATGGTAGGACCAAACATGTTTGTAGGGTAGCAGACCTGTAAGAGGATCTGGGAGAACAAAAGGAGGTGTTATTCTCTTTATCTTGTTTCCACCACCACCCCATGGTGTCCTTGCCAAACATGAGGAGATGGAGGACAAGGGAGAGGAAAGAAGAAGGTAGTTAAGGCTTACAACACAGAGGATATGGGAATGATCTGACATATGATATGTTCCTTTTCTCCAATAGATTCAGTATAATTATATATAGGTGTTATTCATTCCTTTATTTCTATCTATCTTGTTCACGACATAGAAATTCTGGTCGATAACTTTGTCAGCACATATTCTTAGATACTCTTACAAGATATTACTCAGTGATCACTCAATTATGCCAATAGTGTGACCTGACTCTTAAATGAGAGTGTTTCTATTAGGATCTCTTTGAATTAATGATGAGGTCTTATGACATTATGATCGGTATAGAATTGTTATCAATAGTTTTTACCCAGTTATACAATTTCAGGTGAACAATTTGGCATGTCTGTAGTGATGGGACTAAGATATCTATTGTTAGTGAAAAATAAACCTATGAAGCATCGTATGGAATAATGCATATGTGTGTAAAGCCAATTACTCATCAGTTGGATAGCCAGATACATGGTGTAGTATATGTTATGAGTTATTTGTTTCCTACTATGATGGTGGATTACATGAATGTCTTCTCTGAGGATGTTATAGGTTTGCCTCTATATTGAGAGATATACATACAAATTGATATACACATCTGGATTACAAATATATTTGTGCCATCAAATTGGTTTAATTCTGTAGAGATTTGTGAGATGTGGGTGTAGTAGGAGGACTTTCATAGGAAGGGATTTTTTAGACCCATTATTTCACCCTAGGAAGCCTAGATTTTTTATAAAAAAATGCAGAAAGGATCTTGATGTTTTTTTTGGACTAATAGCACAAGGACCAGGTGAATATGATTAAAATGTATCAACATTTGAGGATCAATAACCTCTTTGATCTTTTGAGAGGGGCACGATGGTTCTTGATGGTTGACCATAGTTCATACGATCACGAATTGCGATTACAGATGAGGATATATAAAATATGACATTCAAATTTATCTATGGAAAATATGAGAACTTCACGATTATCATTGGTGTGAATAAATCCCCAAAATTTTTAATGGGACTCATTAACCACATATTTCATCCTTTATTAAACTAGTTCATGTTAGTGTTCATCAGCAATATCCATGTGCACTCAATGTTCGAATAAGAGCATGCGAGACACCTAAGGATATTTTTTGACACAAACTGAGATAAATGGGGTTATGGGAATCTCTCAAAGTTCCATTTCTAGATTCAGATAGTTTAATTCATTTAATATGTTATCTCTATATATGGATTGGCGATTTACCAATCCATGTTCAAGGATGTTTTATCTTGGGATCTACCCAAGTGCGTGACTTAGGTGTGGAGCTTCCATGGGATTTCAGGTTATTACAGGAGATTCATAATTTAATTCTCCAAGATTTTGACACCCATGATAGATTTATACTAAAAGGGGAATTTTTTCCTACGGGTGTAGAGGTTCCAACATGATTTTCATCAGTTGAGGCATAGTTTGATGGGAACTCACATCTTGATATTTCTAGAGGAGGGTGTTGATTACATATTGTTTTGAGATTTATCATCAACTAGGATTGGTTATGTATTGATGCAGATGTAGGTGGTGATTTATTATGGCTCACGTCAATTGAGACCACATGAGCAGAGCTTTGAGACCCATGATCTCAAGTTAGTAGTGGTATTCTTCTCACTAATGATGTGGTGACACTACATGATTGGTGAGCAGTTTATTGTCTATTCTGATCATAATATTCAGAGTATATCTTCTTTCATAAAGATCCTAATATGATACATGGGTGAAGTCTAGAGTTTCTTAATGACTATTAATCTGATATTATCTATACATATAGAAGGAGGGATTCAGTAAACCATTCTATCAGTAGGAAATACTATTCTCAAATGTTGAATGTGGAATCAGAGTAGTTTTCCTCATTTCATTTATCCATTATGGATGGAGATAGAGAATATTACATCCAATCGAATGTTGTTATTCCGTCCAATTTTATAGTAATGGAGGCCTAACATGGTAATATCTATTGTGAGACACTATTTACTCAACTATCTATTGGAAAGGTTTCTAATGAATTTTATGAAGGTGCGGTGGCTCCTATTATATTCTGTGGATGCATAATGTTACACTCGACATTTTAAGAGGGGGTTTTGATAGAGTAGTATATATCTCCATTGGGTGTATATGCTAGTGTAAAAAATTTATATCATTCCCTCTGATGTGAATATTGGTCACCATTTGTAAATAATGATTTTATAGAATTTTTCTCTTGATTCCTTACATTTCAAAAAATAATGGTCAAGCAACATGTTCCTACTAGTTTTACTTAGACCCTTGAGGTTCCATTGTGGATGTGCGATAGTTTATTCAAGGACTTCATGATGGGATTATCATGTATGTATAAGGGACATGATTCTATTTAGGTGATAATAGACTGACCCAACATGTTGGACCACATCTTATCTATTCATGAGTGGATTTCAGTAGATAGATATAGATGCCTCTATATGAATGAGATATTCTGAATTCATGGAGTTCCACTGACGATCATCTCAGACTGTGATTCTCTATTCACACATCAGTTATGGAAGGTATTTAAGAATCGAATTTGACTCAGTTATGCTTCAAAATATCATTTCGTCCCTAAAATAATTGCTACAATGATATGTCCATTCATGTACTTGAGGACACAGTACGAGTTTCCATGTTGGACTTTCTCCATATTTGGGAGGAGCACCTACAACTAGTGAAGTTCGTGTACAAAAAGATACTATTAAAATATTGGTATGGAACCATTGTAGGTTTTTTACAAATAAAAATTTAGGTCACCACTTTGTTAGATTGGCCTAGGAGTGCCTAGAATCATGGTCTGAGTGTTGGGGCGAACTACCCCCAAGAATTTGAAGAACATCCTGGAGCAGATGAGGACTGAACAGATCTAAAAAAGTATTATATTGATATATGACTGAGTCCTTTTTTTATAAAGGACAGATTCTATGGATTCTTATGGGTTTCGACTAAAACTAAATTATATATATTTTTCTGGGGTAGCAAGATATCTATGTGATTTTTTGGACCTTTCGTAATAATCTATAGATTTGGAGAACTGGAATTTTTATTATCTCTTCCTTCGTAGCTAGACTAGATACACAAATCCTTCAAAATTTCACAATTGAGGAGATGCATGCATGAATCATCACAAATTATTGATTGGGGTGAGTTGGACATCAAGGATGGAGCTAGTTTTGCTAACTACCTAGTTGAGATTGAGGATTGAAACTATATGATCCTTCACTGGCAAGAAATTCATTTAGTGTATATTTGATGGTATCACGGGAATCTATAATATAAAACATGTAATAGATAGGTTAATATTCCTGATCAGTACGCATAAATAATTTTGTAAACCTTATTTTATATTTTTGGGATGTAAATACCCAAGGAGGTTATAAATTAACACTCATTTTTATATATTATTTATGGATATTTTATAGATTATTTTTTAAACTAGGCATTAAGATTTCATTTGTTTCTATGTCCATATGTGCTCAAAATAAATGAATTAAATATATTAAATAAATTATATAAAATGTGAAGATTTTTTTAGAAAATTGATAACATCTAAATGTGGGCTCAGATCATAAATCTGAGTCAACTATTGAGTTTATAAAATTGATTTTATCTTTGGTGGGAGATAACCTTGGTTGGCTTGGGGAATTTCTGGAAAAGTCATCATGGGCGTGAAATGAACAAAATAATTAAATAAAATATTTTATTTTTATTTTATTGAAACAATAATAGATGTGTATTTTATTAGACTGATATGATGAAGTTTCATGGTTAGACACATAACCAAGGGTTATTGGAGAGATTTTATGGAATGAGGTGTAGGATCTCTCTTAGATGAGCGCCAAACTGATCATAGATTAGATATAAAAAGGAAAAATGATTTAGGATCTCACTTATGATAATGACGCATGATTTTTCTTCATCAGTGATCCATCCATCATGATGTTTGTTTTTATTTGATTTGGTTTGTTATCATATTTTATTCCTATGATGAACACTGATCCATCAACCAACAAATTGATCTTTGGATCAGTCATTTGAAGATGAGAAATATTTCAAGGATCTTATTTAGAGAACTTCCTATGATTATTTGATTCTTATCTTTTTGTTCTAATAGTGATAGTTTATGGAAAACATGAAAAATTCATGTGCATCATTCCACATGTTTGAAATTTTGTATTTCTCCCATATTTATTCAGTCATCATGGAAATTCCTAATTTGGCCAGTGATTCCACATCCCTTATTAAAATGATGGTACCACCCCTGTTTCTTTGATCAATGATCTAATATTATTGTTTCAGGCTCAGAATGATATGATGATGGTGTGATGGATGAACAAGTTAAAGATTATATGGTTTTGTATACCAGATATCGTTGTCATTGTTGAATAATTTTGAACCCCATTAAAAAGAGTTTTCCAAATGAATCAAAGGGTCCGAACATGTTGATCAATGATGGGATGACTCATCAAGACATAGCACATGATGTTCATGTGTGATGATTTTCCAGAATGAAATCCAAAAGAATGGTTGGTGATGCATGATCTAGATTTTAGAATCCCAAAATTTCATACAACATGGAATGTAAGTCATAACGATACACCATGTGGGACCTTTCTCGTGGCGACTAGGGTTTCGTAGGAATTTAAGGATCAAAAAGAGTATACCATTTTTACATGGAATATGGTTCCCCCTTTATATCTCAGCATGTACCACAAAGGTTAAACAAACACAAGAAAAAGAACACTATAATATGAACACCATGTACTCCCTCACAAACCTGGCATTGCCAGGAATAAAAGGGAGAAGCCTTTTATAGCGTCATGGGATGGGGTACATGGGTAGAAGCATGTTGTATAAATTCACGTGGACACAAATATAGACACGGACATTTTACACAAGAAGGTGTTAGGGTTTAAGGGACACATCTTGTAACACTACTACATTCCATGTATTTCTATAAAGTTGGATTACAGCCATTTCCTTTATATCGTGTAAATGTTTCATTAGGGTGTTTACCACATATCCTTTCTCTGAGAGTTATTATAGAATCACCTCCAACCCATGGGAAAATGATACCTTAAACAAGGATTATTAGATATAGTTGTTGGAATCCTTATGAGAGGCCCAATGTGAGATCATCTATTTATCTTTGTTCCATAAGAGCAGTTCTTGAAATCATCTTGACCAAAACTACATGGGAGTCAGTCCTCTACATAGCAGGTTATTCCAAATTGAGGTATTGGTATACCACACAGCCTTGGGAGTTATCCTCATATGTGTATCATTTCCCTACGTACTTTTAGTGTATGCCTCTAATAGATATACCTAATGAGAATTACCTCTTTGATGGATGTAATCAGTAATATCAGAATCATTTTGCATGATCTCTTAGCCGAGTGATTTTTTAGAACCATTGTGTTGGAATCATTGGTTGGAATTAATGTTGTGACATACCATTAGACATTGTCTGTTTTGGGTTTATTGGGATAGTCATGTCATATGTGTTATTAGTATATACCTATGTAGAGAAGATTGTAATTTCTTTATTCCATGCATTGTGGTTTCGGGGTTCCCAACTCGGTATTATTATAATCAACCTACACTAGATTTTCCTACATGTGTCTTGTCTTATGAAAATGACCAAACAATTGAAATATTAATAAATTGATAAGGGCCAAATAAAGATTAGTAAGACCAGATAATATAAATTTCATTCCTCTAGTATCATTATTATAATCCCAAATTTTCATTTCAGGTTGTATTATTTTTAAACATTTTCCTTTAGGCTTTCCTTTGGCACTATTTACATTCATTTACTTCATGTCGTACTCTGGTTATGATATTTAGTTGTATTCAGGCATTTTTTTTCCAGTTTTTTTACATTTCATCATTTCATGGGAATAGAGATGAGTGTGTGGGTACAAAAACGAAGGGTGAGACCTCACATTTGAGTGTCATGCCTACTCAGTGTTTGTCGCCACCCCCTGTCCTATTAGAGGCAGACATTAGGGGTCTCGGCACTGGCAACATAGGGATGGGTAATGTCACCTCCACTAAAAAGTGTAATTAAATCTAAAATCATCTTTTTGATAGAACATCACCCTAAAATGACCAGATTCCACCAAATTATGGAATAAAGATATATATTCCATTACTAACATAGCATAATAAGGCTTCATTTCTACATTGGATGGATTAAATGAAAACCAATCTCTACATTTAAGAATATTACACTGAAACAAGAAGTGGAAAAATAGGCTGACAGCTTTTTATAGAAGTATATAGCCAATGAGGTATGGCATGATGCTCTAATATCCCATAATATATTATTATCTTATAAATCATGGTACTAGTTTAAAAATCTGGACACTTTAAAAGAAAATTATGTTTATTACAATATAAAACATACAACACCAAGATTAAAAAACCAAAAAATAATATTATTTAAATATGAATAATATAACCTTTCCTCAGAATTGAATGAAATGAATATGATTTACCAATTTATGAAATATATATATATATGAATGTCCTAATAAATATAAATATATTGTTTAATAATTATTAAATACGATGTTAAATTTTAGTAAACTAATTTTTTGCTTAAAAAATATATTTTTTTCATAAATTATTTTTATCACTTATTTGGTAGAGTATTATAATTAATTTATTGAAATTTTAGACATTTTTTATTTAAAAAAGGATATCATTTTTGAAATCATCATATCAAAAATAGATTAAGGACAAATATTGGTATTATTCGACAATGATTTATTTTTATGTGAGTAGAGAAATTTGTTGATTTTTTATAAAACAATCATTTATTTTCATTGAAAAGTCACATTATACAATAAATTTTATAAAAAATAAACATATTACTAACATAAATTGATTTAATTTAATTATATATATATGAATAAACATTGAACATCATTTTGGAATAAGTTTGTTTTTATGTTGAAAAATGCATTTTTCATTAAAAAATATTTTAATGAATAATATTTTTCCATATAGATTAATTAAAATAATCAATAATGATGAATTATTTAAATTATATATTATATAAATATATATATTATAAATCTTCCAATATGAATATAAGTTTATATAATGATTATTTTTAGTCATAATATTAATTTAAAATCAATTTACACTGGAAAGATACATTATTCTAAAACCACCTCTCATCATGTTTGGTGGTTTTGATTTAAAATTAATTCAGCTGAAATATATAAATAGAAAATTGAAAAAATGATTCGACAATTATAGTCATTTGGTAACTTTTTTTAATATGACCCTTTATGCATTATGAATTGTTACAATAGTAAATATTGGTCGTAATGGTAAGGGTATATAAGGTAATTAAGGTAAAATATAATATGATAAAGACTAAATATAACCCCAACACATTAATTAAATCTATTGGATGAGTGGAATTTGACCATCCTCAAGAAATATTATATGTTATGGAATTTTATCTGATTTTTCCATGAATATTACTTAAATATTATTTTGTGTAAATGAAAATACAGAATATAACTCTCTTTATTTTAATTTACTCTTATATTTTTAGATAGGGATAAATATAATCATTTAATGAATAATAAAGATTATTGTGAAGAAAAATTAAATAAATTTGATGATTTTTATTTATTTTTATAATTTTTAGATTATATGATTATACTTAATTTTTATGTAACGCTTCATCGTGCATTTTTAATTATTTTTAAAAGTTATTTAAGTTATATTAAAAAGTATAAAAGTAATTTTCTTTTTTTTTTGTATTTTTTTAAAATGAATTATATATATTTATGTAGTAGTTATTTCATAAAATTGTATATTCTAAAACAATTTATATCTTGATGTAATTAATATAAATACAAATAAATAGTTCTGAAAATGACATTAATGATATTTTATAATAATCTAAATTTTACTAAATGATTCAAACCTCATAAAAATTTTATATGTATAAATGTTAATGGTATATGGTTTGAAATATGAATCATGTTATATTTATGGGTATCTTTTAATTTTATAGTAACATTTTTTACCCTTAATGATTGAAAAATATTTATGTCATGTTAATTATAAAAAATGTTTAATGAGGGGTTAAACCAAGACATGATGGTGATAAAAATATAAAAAATGGTCTAATTTTTGTGTATTATTAGATATCAAATAATAATTTTCTTTTATTTTAAATATATATATTTTCCATATTTCCATAAAAACTAACTTTTATACAATTAATACATTACGAAATTCCAAGAGTGCTCATTGACTTATGAAATAGAACCTTTAATCCCCTCTTCCTAAAAACTTTTGATAACTCTATTTCAGAAATGACATACCCAAAAAAAATTCTAATGTTATTTAAAATTTCATAATGGAACAAGTCCCATCAAAATACAGTCTAATAAAGAATAATGTGTAAGCCAAAGTTGGTTTTGTAAATGAGAGGTATAACTCTTAATTGTGCATTTTTCATTTTAATTATGATTAAATATCCTTTTAGAATTATTAAAGAATTATGATATACTAGTATAAGAATATAATTTATACAGATATGTTATTATTTCAATGTTAAAAATATTTTATATCCCATTTTATATCAAAAAGTGAATTAGAACATCATTTATTCATATATATGGACTACCACATCCACAAACCTGTGTATTTCGTTTTCCAATTCTGTCTCTAATGGATGATTATATTGATGAATTATCAATATAAATAAGAAATTAATTAAATATTTATCATTATATAATGGGAAGATATCATATATTATCTAACCATAGCATACATTGATTACTTATAGCATCAATTGTGCATACGAGTTGATTGCCACCACCACAAAGGGATATAAAACGTTTTTTTATCACCACATCACATGGATGGTATATATAATCATATTTAAAAATAATATATTTTTTTTTTGATATAATAATAAATGTTAACATCTTTCTTGCATTTTCATTGAAAAATTAAATCATTAATCAGGTGTATATATGACCCACAATCTCCATGATTTTAACATCATTAATTATTCAAATCCAATACTCTTTAGTGATTTTAAAATTTTAATTTATTTATAAAAACTAAAAATATATATTTATTAGTTTTTTGGATGATGTAATAATGACCACTTTAACCATGGTAATCATGGTGAAGTCATTTTGAAATTATGAACTGAATGTCCTCAAAATGCCCAGTATGGAATCAAAAGATTAAATAACTAAAATTAAAATTATAATAAATGAAATAAATTATATAAGGATAAATTAATATTACTGAAATGTTTTTTAATGAGATTAAATAATTGATATAATTTTATTATATTTGTGTAAAAGCGAATATACACAATGTATGGACTTGAGGTAAGGGATTTCACCTATATTTTCATTCATTAAAGCATGTTTTATTTCTGTAAACCTAATTTCATTTATATTTGTTATATACTACCATTTTATATGTTATATCGTGAATTATTAAATTTTATTGGTATTTTATGTTATAATTCAAGTTAATTCATCAAAGTAATTTTTATTTGGATGTTACCAAAGTAGAAATGGGTTGGTTAACTCAATTTTTCTTCCTTAGGTTATAAAACATATTCATTGATTATGTAATGTCTATATTAAGTATGATATGTAATTTATTTATTTATTTTTTCTTGCCTAATTTTTGTATTTATATTTTTTACACATAATTGATATATTTATTAATTCTCAATTCAATTATATGATATTTGTAATAGCTATTAATCTCAATTTCACATTCTTTGTCACATATGATTATGTTATGAAGCTATTATATTTTATCATGTGGTTATACATATATTTATATATGGTATATGTCAAATTTTATTGTTTTATTATTTTTTTAAGATTTATTTGATGTTATTCATTTCTTAGGCCAGATATTCTAGAATTACGAAGGTGGAAAGGGGAATATGTTTCAATCAAATTTTTAGTTGAGACTATTTATACTTGAATTCACATTGAGAAATAAGATTATTATTATTTGATAAAATATTTTACTTTTTCTTCCTCTGTAGATATTTCTATAATTTTGATGTTTCTATACAATTTTCCCAAATTTGCAACAAAAAAATATTCAATAAATTTTTTAAAATACACCTTTTTCTCTCTTATTTATCAGAATACATTTTTCTTTTATATCCATTTTTAATAAAACAATTCATGAATATTATTTTCTATAATTCAGTTATTGTTAAAATTAATTTTAATCCATGTTTTATGTTTTTTAAAATTGATTAAAACATATTACTTTCTTTTTCTGAAGAAGTTAATTTTAAATGAAGTTATGAAAAATATCATTTTTTAATAATTTAGGTAAAAATAGAGTTTCCTACCATCTTGAAAACTCAATAATGTGAATCTTTCTGAAAATGTTTCAATGGTATATTTTTTGATATTTTTTTCCATGCTATATTATGAATGTTTTTTTCTAATTTTTCATTCAAAGTGGAAGTGTTATCTTCCTAAAAAATGATTTTAATTATCTTTTTTATGTAATTTATTTTCATAAAAAATGTTATTTTACGTCTGATTCACTGGGAATATATTATAATGGGACTATCCTAATTATTTCTCATTTAAAATTTTCATTATTTTAATAATTCTTCCTTAAAACCAATTGCATTTCTCTGAGTTAATAAATCCATGAAAGAATAAATTTTATTGATATGTTGGATACTGAATTCTTTTAAAATATTTTCCCATGATATGTTACTTTTAAATTATTAATTAAATCAAGAATGTGTAGTGAACCCAAATTCATAATGGACATTTTTTGATATGTTATGGGATGGTCTGTTATAGCCCTCCATTCCATTGGGTAAAAATGAAGGCGTTTGATGAATGTGATTAAATAGAAATAGATGATGAAATTAACCAGTTAATATATTACTTTTAAGAATATATGTGTATTATGATGGAAATATTATCCCATCTATAGGTGTTATTATAATGGTTCTATGAAGATAATTCTCAAAGGTTCCAACAAATTTTATTTTTTTCGAAACGTTTTCTAATTTTTACTTTCCTGAAGGATGATATTAACATGGGTCATGATTTTTGACATATATGACTCTAGTATTAAGTTAAATTTGTTTTCCATAATCCAATTTTTTTATTAATTCTATTATGTTATTGTCATTCAATGTTTTATATCATCATACCTTTATGCCCATGTTGTTCTCATTATTGACATCTAATTGTTAATGAATATGTTTAACATTAATTTTAAATTGAACTCACCATTATTATTATTCTATATCTGTTTGTTTTGAAGAATGGATGTATATATAATATTCCTAATATAGTTAGTAGGTTTGAAGAACGTAGGGGGGATGATGTAGATTTTTGTGAACTAAATTACTATTAATCAAACTTATTACATAATAATTTATCTTTATTATATAAACACTAATCATAAAAGGTCCTTGGGTATGTATGTGATCAATTATTTATGTTTGATGTAATATTTTTATGTGGGTTGAAATTGGGTCATGATTATTATAATCAACCCTATAAATATAAGTATTATTGTTTGAAACCGGATCTAGGAGTATGAGTTTGGGGTTGTTATGCTGGTGGCGGTGCAAGTGTATCAATGTACCATCATTATCTATGTCCTCTAACAATGAAAATAACTCATCTACTAAAATTTACTGATGGTGGATAATATTTCCCATCATGGGGAGTCCCATATTATTTAAAATTCTTCTAATGTGTATTTTTATCCCCCTTTATAAAACTATATACCCTTAATTACTCACATGATAAAATAATATTGATCTATATTTAATATATATCCATAAAAATATAATGTATATTATCCCTATTAATATATCATTGAGAATTATCTCCCACTAATTATTCTATTTTGTAGGGTTTCAAATGAGATAGACTCTAGTGACATGATCCAAATAGATTCTATAAAACAACAACAAATTATGAGTTTACCCCAAGGAAACATAGTGATTTTTTTGTATAAGATCATGTATATTCTAAAAGGACCTCAATCACTCATTATCTCTCTTATACTATAAAATAGTTGTAGATGCATCAAGGTATAACTCCCTCCAAATTTCTCTCTATATGATCGTCTCCACCCTTCCATCCGAAAAAATCCCATACTGAATCATACACAGAGAGTAACTCTTGAGGTTTATAAACACAAAATGTTCCCTAAAATTGTAAATATATCTTATCATGGTGTTATATCATTGGTGCATATACCTTCTTTATAATGTCTATGTTGTACTCTTTTTTAAAAAGTAACCAAACATTGATCAGTTAAGAGTTTCATTTTTATATTAATGTTTACTACCTATCCATTAATATCTCATCACACACTGTAGATGAATTGATGGATGAATCACCATTTATTAGGTTAGTGTCTAAAATAGATATAACATACATGTCAATGAACCAATAAAGTCATCCACTGCTAGAGGATATCAGTCGCCTAAAAAATATAGGCCTCTATAACTAGAACCTGAGCTACAATCATAGCTTATAATTTTTCTTAGAATACCATTTGGAACTAATAGTTTCAATATTGTTAAATTTTTTAATACTACCACAATGAGAGGGTGATATTTCTTCTTCCCATGCGAGTAAAATATATCATTATTATTTCTTTAAATAGAATCCTAATGTATTAAATAATTTTTTGAAGGATGAAATAAGACTATTAAAATATCATCCTAACCTTTCCTCTCAATCAAAGATTGAAGTTAGTAGGGTGATATATTATATATATAATGATAAACCCTTAGTTTTCAGTCTATATATAGTTGTATTAACAAAAAAACTTGAAAATAATATATTATTATATGATCAATGTACCATCCAAATTTTTTATTATAAGATTTTACTTATGTATTTTAAAATAATTTATATCTAATCCTATCTTAGATAATGAACATTTTGTCCATACACACCAACTCCATCTTCCCTATTATGAAAACTAAATTGATTTACCCTAAACACTATTTCAGTAAATTTAAAATCAAATTCATACATGACACATAACTCAAGACTATGAAACTAAAATTGACTAACACTAAAACCACATAGAAAATATATAAACTATTATTGACATATTATGCTGGTAAATTGGATTATTGTGTCACACTATGCCAAATTCTGACCAGATAGGGTTACTGACTAATCCCAAAAGTCACATCACACATGGGGGGCTTTACCAAGATTAAAAACTAAAATTAGCATACTTATATTATATACAATATAAATAATATATAAGAATAATACAAAAATAAATAAAATTGATACAATAATTTTCCTCTATGAGATAAAGGTAACCTATATCAACAACTCATAGGAAACACCTATGGAAGCAAATCAATATGTGATTTTTGTATGATTATACAAAATTTATAATAAATAAAAATAAAAACTAACTATAATGACTACATGTATGATATGTAAAAGATATTTCATTTAAAGGTTACCAGACCCTCTAAAACTACTAGATCTATGTCCACCAATGTAAACTCGATAAAACAATGCCATTTTAGTAATAAATTTAAATTTAAATAAAAATATTTTTCGTATATCATATTTCACATATAACACTAAACTAACTTGAAACTGTTAATCATTAAACAAAAATAAAAAATATTAATGTTAATATAGTCAATAAATTAGATGTTATAAACAAAAGTAATCCTGTTTTGAAATATATATATAAAAAGAAAATAAATGACACCAAGAAGTAGATTTTTTTTTATTTTTATTCTCATTTATCTAATCTTAATAAGTATTTAAAATCACAAAGGATTTCTCTAGAGAAATCGTAATATGTGTCGCAAAAAATAAAATTTTATAAAAAAACATATATGTGGGAATTTCAAATTAATGGAAATCAATACGAGATCTATTCTAGTAGAACCACCACACATGACTACCACAAGACAATATAATATCATTTGGACTTTTGTAAAAATGTTTAGGGTATATGTATGAAGAGCATTAGATGACATAAAAAACTATTTATTAATTTAATAAGTTATTTATATATCACATGTATCTTATAAATTTATTTTTTCTACTCACAAATAAATTCAATGTTTAATATTAAATACTAATTCATTAAAAAAATTAAATTAAAGAAGAAAAATAACTAATAATACCACTTTATTGTTAAATATGTTTTTTTTCTAAATTTTTTTAATAGATATAATAACTATATTTCAGGTTAAAATACTGTTATAGTAAAATAATGATAAAATATTTTGTTTAAATAATATATAAATACTAATTTTATTAATAATTTTTAAGAAGTATGAATTAGAATGGTTAATATTTATAAAAAAACATTCCCATTCAAACCATTTTTTCTTCTAGTTTATTATTTTATTTAAATGTAAATTCCATAATTTTATATTTATCATTTCATAAAATGAAATTATTTTTCATAATTTTCCAGGAAATATATTTTTAGGATGAAATTTTTGTGTATTTATTAACAGTATTCTTTTCTAGATTGATAGAATAAATAATAATTTTTACAAATACTGTGAATTTAATGACATAAATAAGATATATTAATGAATTAAAATTTATGATACTAATTTTTCAACCAAATATGCACATTATATCTAATATTATAAATTTAAAAATAAATTGGTTATTTTAAAAAGGCTACTCTTTACAATTTATAAATTATGTTATATTTTTATCTACACTTTATTTAATGTGTCATACTTTTATTATATTAGAATTAATTTTAATGAATATTAAATATTATATCAAGTAAAATATATTAAATATTGGGAATTATAATTTCCAAAATACATAATATGTAACATTTTATTTTTTGGAAGGTAAATAAATTACTTATGTAAAAAAATACACCCATAAAATTCCAAAGGGATAATGGTAAACCAAGGTATAAGAAGACTAAAAACATGTCTCTAAATATATTTTTATGTCATTCTATAAAAAACCATATCATACCATCTATTATTTTTTCCTTTGGATTCACAATCTATGTTGAAAATGATTTCTTTTTTATCAGAAGTAATAAAATTTACATAAATGTAATTCCCTTGACTTATAAAAGGATCCGCCCAGAACATTTAAATTCAATAAAAATTAATAATTACCACATATAATCTTCTCTCCATTTCATTCATGAGAAATATTTTTCCCACATTCATGATTTTTTAGTCAATATATATTTATTAAATTCTTTCTAAATCAATATGGTTTCCTCGAAAAAATAAAATTATTTTATGTAAGTATTTTCTCAACTGTAATAATTATTCCTATTAAAATTGTTATAACTTTTCATAATTCAATATAAAATTTTATAAAATAGTTAAAATGTTGTTATTAATATATTAACATGTTTATCTATTTATTAAATAACTATTATTTATGTTTCCCTTTTCTATTGAAACATGAAAACATCTTTCGTGAAAAGTATCGACTACTACCACCATGGTCGACATGTTTTATTTTTAATCATCACCATACATGGTTTGTTAAAAATGATTATTTAATTAATATATATAACATTTATAACATGATTAATATTATAAAAATATGGACCTATATTTTATTTCATTCTATGTTATTGAAAATGACAACATCATTTGTTTGTATATGCGGACTACTACCTCTACGGAAACATGTATTTAATTTTTCATCACCATCCAACATGGTTGATTATAATATTGGTTTTATTAAATATATAATATATTTAATCCATGATTTATATTTTGTATAGATGGCATGGTTATTTTATAAATAATATTAACTATAGGTGACCATTGAAAATATAACATCCAAAAATGAGCATACTAAAAGGAAAACTATTTTCCTTGTTTTATGTAATAGATTCCTAGGAATAATATTCATATTAAATATCATCAAATTTTGGTTTATATCATTAATAAATCCTAAATAATATTATTTAAATTATATAGTATGATTTTATAACATCATAATTTCATTATCTTCTGTTAATTATAGCATGTTATTGTTTTGGTAGTTTACCAACTATATGAACTATGAAATAAATTCTTATCTTGGATGAATATGGAATCCAAATTACTAGTTAAACTAGTTATTAATAATTAAAAATATTTTTTCACGTATTTTAACATTAAATTTTGACCCATTAATTAAGACAAAACATTTTATTCATTAAAAATCATTCAAATATGTTTTTCAACAAATTTTTAATCAAGAATAGTAAATAAAAATTTCATGTAATAAAATAACTAACATTTATATCCCCATGAAGCATTCATATAATAACCTTGGATAATATGAAATATTAATTTCCTATCAATGAATGAGTATTGTCAATGAAATTTTAAATCATATGCAAGAGTATCAAAACATTGAATTCCAATAATGAAAGTAAACTATAAAATTCTAATATATGCATATTAATTTATTCAAATTTAATATTATATAAGTTATGTTTATGAAAAAAATATTAATATGGTTATGGTTTATAAATATTTTGTTAATTCACCTTCATGGAATTCAAGAGCAATTATAAGAATTATAAGTCTCAATTTTTGTCTTCCTAAAAATATATTTCATAATTCAAAACATGTTATCTTTTATATATTGTAATATATACCTTTTTGATAGAGTATTTCATTATTAAAAATTTATTCATGGTATTGAGTTTTTCATTTTATGATTCATCTTTAATATAGTTTTGATTTAAATGTAATCAAGGTCATAAGGTTATTTAACATGTTAATTTTATTTTTTTTAGGACATATTATATATTATAAACTAGTTTTATTTTTAATGATTTATATACTACCCTATCATCATTCAAATAGTAAAATATAATTGATTTAATATTCTAGTTCATGTATCAACAATAATGATTTTATAATTCCAATGATATCAATGACATAATGGGATTTCTCTACTCAAATGTTATTCTTTGTGTTTTAATATTTCCAATTGAATTTATTTAATCCATGATTGGGTTATTCTGTTGTAATATTTTATTATCTGGTACTTTCTCTTGCACTATATGTAAAATTAAACATTTAATTAATTGATTTATCCTTGATTAATTAATTTTCTATTCAAGTATAACATTGTTGAGATTTATTTTTATGATTTCTAAAGGATATTTTCCCTCTTTGTCTATATTTTCTTCTATTCCCAATGATATCACTCTTATATCAAAATAAATACAAATTTTATAACATGAACTCTATATTTACTATTATAAAGCATAAAAAAGAACTTTGTATTACCCATTTAAAATGTGGTTTTCAATAAATTTATTTTGTGAAAATATTGAAATGGTTTTTTCTTTGACAATAATATGTTCTTGTCTTCTAATCCTTATTTATTTCAATTTACAGGATCCAATAATGGGGACTATTTGTAGCTTGTTTTTTTGATTTCTTTACTTCACCTTTTCATAAATAAAATTTGAAAGTTATTTGTTACATCATATTTCAATATATTGATAAAAAAATTATCTAAAATATCTTTTTGGATTTAGATAATATTTTCTTATTTATCACAGAAGTATCTATCCTCAGTGAATTTATGTATTATTAACCATCATCCAATTTCTATAAATATATATTCCTTTTAGTTTATTGAATTTTTTATCAACTGATATATGTTTGATATCACATTATGTTATACTGTTTAAAAAATATATGAAACACATATTATTTTGATGGTTTTTCTTGATATGATAAGAAAGTTATATCTTCTAGCATACATTTGTATTTATGCTGAAATGTGGTGTCCTACATCTCTATTAAATGCTTTGGATAAGGATTTATATAGAACGAGATAAGTATTCATGGTATCATTGTGATTTCTCGCATATGATGTATAAGATTCAGGGGTTTGTTCACAAAAAATGCTTGGAAATAATGGGTTTGTTCATATATGGATGAATGATCATGATTCAGATTTCTCAGAATGTTATGATTACCATTGCTTATGTTTTTCAAATATTTATATGATATTCAATGTTTGTATATTATGTTCTAAAGTTTCATGATTATTTTTATTTTCATCTATGATATGTTATAACTATTATACATACTTGAGGACATTTCTATGGTCTTTGGATTATAATGACTTGAACCCATATAATTAATCACGATTTATTATTAAAACATTTTATCCAATAAATATTTATTCAAATATTTATCCAGTATCTATTTATTATCAAATATTTAATTTTTAAACATTATGATTCATTGATAAGTCTTACGCCTTACT
Source organism: Viscum album (assembly GCA_963277665.1). NCBI lineage: Eukaryota > Viridiplantae > Streptophyta > Magnoliopsida > Santalales > Viscaceae > Viscum > Viscum album. Next base: position 1,441,930,373 of record OY728155.1, on the reverse strand, counting down.
GAGCATTTAATATTACCCCACTCTTATATTCTCTTTCCATATGTTAGGAAGATGAGTATAATATATGAGATGCTAAGAAAGGGTTCTATTGTGGTTGGATTTTAACAAAAAAATTCATAGTATTTTTAAATAAGTATTTTATATAGGAAATATCAAATGAGGCTAAGCCAAAGTTTCTCTTGATTATGATATAATTTTGAGATGCAGTTTTATTATATTAATGTTATGTGTAACATAAACTGGATTAGGATGGGTTATATAACATGGTGTTAAAACTAGTAATTAATATATGTGGTTTTAGCACCAAATCTAAGAGTAGGGGTCTGGGGAACCTTAGTTGGTATTATATCATAATTTAGTTAACATTAGAAATAAGATGATATAAATTTAGTGAAAAAACTATGTATTATAATATAAATTGTATAAATCCATTTAATTTTGATAATGTAAATATTTTTTGGATTAAAAAAATGTAACCTCATTATATATTAAAACTAGTTGATGTGGGATCATGCATAAATTCATATTGTGAAGGAAATCTAGTGCACATTGAAAGTCAGTGGGCCTAGGATTTTAAAATCTGTAGCATTAGAGTAGTAACACTTGTTGGATACCGTGATTTAAGACATAGTTCAGTCTGGGGATCTCAAGTATATTATTCAATGTACATAAAATTAGAATGAGTACCTTATTCAATTTTAATTACATTGAGCTACATTTCCTAACTAGTACCATTACTTGCTAAATTTGAAGCTAAACCCTTATATAACATTCAAACATGCTTTATGAATCCACCTGATTTCCTTTCATTAAATTTTATTTCCTAGTATGGGGCACCAATGATCTATTTGATGTTTATTAGACCACAACAATAATGTTCCATTGGTCCATGATGGTGTTCTTCGATCACTTTCTCAATTGTGTACTTTCCCTCCCAATGAATCAGGAATATAATGAATATCTAAAATTTTATGAATTAATAGTCATGTGAATGAGTTTTTCTATTTCTATATATAGGATATAAAAAACACCCAAAAGGTTTCCAATGACCCCCATTTATTTAACATCCATTAAATAAAGATCCTAAAATTGTGGATGTTACTCATTTTCAACATTAAAGACTTGTTTCACCTTTTGTGAAGCCCTAGAAGAGGATTTTAATTTCCTAATGGAAATGGAAGTTTCTCCCATCAACATAGAGTGATACCAAACCCATTCAAACACCATTCATCAAGATCAAATGTCTGAATTGATGATATTATCTTCTCCAGAGATTTAGATCACAAAATTTCATAAAGATCATATTAATGCTCATATTTGGGGGATTTATATTTGGAAAATGTCCAAAAAATTATTTATGTGGGTGGTCTAAATATAATTCTCATAGTCATGGATTTGGTATGTTTATTCTAGAATATAGAATTTCTACCATCCTTTAGCAGTTTTTTCTTGATTTGGGATAGTTGGATTAACCAATTGTGTTATTGATGTTTTGCTAAAATAGGTGATTAATTTTGGAATTAATAATGAGACTAAGAGGATTTCCTATTAGATAATTAATTTGGGTAAATTTGTTATAATAAATAGATTTTTTAATCTAGGTAATTAATTGAAAAATTAAATATGATATATCAAACATGACAAGATGAGATAATTAATTGTGAATTAATTATTTCCTTTGATATTATGATCTCAAGAATTATTTCTCAGAATAATTATGAAGAGTTGAAATTTATAAGTAGATAATTAATTATATAAAATTATTTATAGAATTTTAAATGTGATGTTGATTAATTAATTGATAAATTAATTTTTGGTTTGATGCAGTTAGTGAATTGTTGATTTGAATAATAGAATTGATGTGTTAACTAATTGTTGAATTCATAATGGTATTGGGGTGGAAAATTAATAGGAAAATTAATTATGAAATAAATAATGGGAACACGTAATTCTAAATTGATATGTATAAACAGTAACATGGTCATCATATATATGAGTAAGAGAATAGGAATATGGTCATTATAGTGTGACGTATACATGGTAACATGATCATTATGCTTATGAGTAAAGAAAATGTGAATATGGTCATTCTATAGATGAGTAATAATGGTAACATTGTCATATTACTTATGTTTGTGACATTGGAAAACTTTAATAAGTGTCTTATAAATGTGAAATTAAATAATGGAAATAATTGAACTCCATTTTATGGCATCAAACTAGAATATTCTATCTCAAGAATGAGTCGAATTAGATACTAAGATTTCATAGCAGCTTGAATACTTAGAGATTCATCTAGAAGTAAGTATTAAGATATGGTTTTGTATCCGAAATTCTTTGGGATTAGGTATGAGATGATTTATGTATTGAGGTATAGGTATCCTTGGGAACCCTATAGTAAATGTAGTTTGAAACAAATAAATGAAAATGTGACAAAGTATTTTATATTAAATTTTACTTGTTTTCATATAGAACTGCATGAACTACAACTTAATTGGACTTCTTTTAGACACTATTGGTGGTGGCCTACATAGTGGTACTCACACCCTATTTTTGATTATTGATCGGAACATGAATATATTATATTATCACAGGAGTCGATAATGGAAAATTCCATTTCATAGGTGGCTGACAGAGTAATGATCTTGGTGGACGGAACAAAAAATGTTTCATAACCAGTTTGAGGTTTCATTGTTAATTTATTTATAGTTTCATTATAGACCCTTTCCACTTATTTTGAAATTTCATGTTTTCCCTTCAATAGAGTATTGTGTTTCATGTTTGTTTATCTGGTTACATGAGTATTGTTATAGTTATATATACTTCCCCAATTGTTCATTTATTTCGGTTAAAATATTACTCTAATAAATAAGGGTATATTCTCCCCTTGAATGACTTATTAGACCCTTGTTTCTAGCCTACAACCTCAAGCATACGGGGAGGCGCACTTGTTGTAATTTGACTTACCAGCTTAGGGAACTGATGCATGGAACCCATGCCAGGATGTTACAAAGTATCAGAGCTCTATATTTCATTTCCCTTCTATTGACATTCCGATTTTGGAAATGTATATAAGAGACAAAGATGTGTTGAATCATAGCTATGAGATCATTCATGGGAGTTGAAAACCCATGTATGGGGGAAAACCCCAGTACTCAGGGTGGGATTATTTTTATTTCTTTTTGTAGTTATAGTTGAATGTAATTTCAACATTGTTGACTCAATTTGGTTGTGATTTGATTATTGTTTTTGGGATTTTTTGTATTGATTCTTAGACCAGAATTATATGATATTTGAGTCTTCATGCATCATTCTCGGCATTCAGGGTTGTTGTGACAGGCATCATTTTTGGAATGCATGGGGAAAAAATGTATATGTATGTTGTTGAACATGAAATGTTTTCATTTTTGAGAGATCATAATAAAAAATTTCCATAAATTAATTAAGAAATATTATAAAATAATAAATAATGAGAATAATTGGGTTTCCAAATAAAAAAATTGATTATGATAGTGTGTTTACCCTCATTAACCCAAACAAGGGAGTAGGATAGATAAGGGTATTCATAGTGGCTCATTGTTTACCATGGATTGAGGTGGTGAAAAAAGTCTTCTTGTAATTATTTTCCACTTATATAAATGTTATAAGGTTGTGTTATGAGACCCAAGACATGTTTTTGTCCATGATGAGAGTATCCCTCCATGACGCATATAGAGGGGACAACCGGGGGGAATGCCTAGGGATTTTTTTCCATTTAGGTAAAATAAGGAATCGATCATGTAAACAGAAGATAAATGTGATATGTTTCAAGAGAAATTCATTTTCTCCATAAAATTCAATTAATGATACCCCTGATGAGATTTGAAAACTATGTCTGAGTTGATAGGAGAGTTTCAATTGTAGCACCCACAAAATTTTACTAGAGAGGGTGGTCCTAAAGAATCTGAATTATTATTTGATTCAATAGAGACTATACATGACCATTGGGAGACTCCAGCTAAGAGGGGGTCATGTTTTTCTTCTATATACTATTGGGGACAACAATGTGCAGGTGGGAAATTCAGGAATGAACTGGATAGGTTGACGGTATGTTATGCAATGACTTCTTTGACTGGTTCTTGGAACACTTCTCTCTGGAGATGCTGAGACAAGAAATATTTTCTGAGTTCATGAATCTGACATTGGGGATCATGTAAGTGATGGACTTGACTGAATCTACACAGATCTACAATGCTTTACACCAACTTTTATAAGAGATTATATATCTATAGTGAAAAATTTTCAGGATTTAATAATGTTTGATATTAACTCCCATGTGAATATCTTTATTATGATGAAGATTATGTAAGTGGTGGATTATGCTATCATAGAAGAAGAGAAATTGAGGGAGGCTTCCAGTTCTGAACATGTATTTGTTACTAGATGATCAGTAGCTCTGAATTTTATGATTTGTAAGAACCATTTTGAAAATATTATCCAAGGAAGTGGGAATGAAAGTATGAAAAAATGAGGGTCGATTGAAGATGACCATACTAGGGAGATATTTAATTATTATGGAAGATCGGGACACAATTTTTCACATTGTTTCCAACCATGAGTAGAGTTTATGTTTTGTGGCAATATGGGACATCTAAAAAATTATGCTGGAAGCATTGATAGACTGGTACTAAAGCAGCAACTGGGAAGATTTGTAGTGTGGTAAGAGCATTTATAAACCATATCAAGCTTCCAGTTAGAGTCCAAATGGATGAGGAGGTATACGTAGGGGGAGTGGTGTTTTTTGGTAGGAGTTCCTTCACTAGTAGAGTGGTTCTACTCGGGGGAGTCAGAAAATAAAATAGGGATGAGGGGAAACACAGTTACATGCCGTAGTGCATTGTTTGATACTGGTGCCTCTCATTACATTGTATCTATAAAACAAGTTAATGGTTTCAGCCTAGTGTTGGAGTGTGTGATCGGTGTTATGACTATAGATACACAGTTCGCAGTACATTTTAGAGATATCTGTCTATATAGGGGTTATTGATTATTGATTGGGGAATATCGTTTCTTATAGGATATTATTGTTCTAGATATTATGTTCTTATTACTAATTATGGTATTGGACTGGCTAGTCGCATACTGATCCTGCATAGACTATTAAAACAGGAGTATTTTGTTTGCATATTCTGAGGGTGAATAATATATTCATCGTGTAGAGTGATATATCAAGGAAGGCTGAGTAGGGTAATTTACCTAGAAACTAGGATAGGTCACATCCCATTTTTCTAGTCTTTTCATTGATGATGGGGGTATATAGAAATATTTCCTTCAATGAGTAGTGGAACTTTTTCAGAATGTATTTCTTGAAGACTTATTAGAGCTACCACCTAAGAGAGATGTAGAAATCACTATTGAGCTCATGTTATTGGGTAGATCTAGTATCTATTCCATCGTAATGAAGTAAACGGACTGGGAATCAAGAGCTCGAGTCACAATTAGTAAAATTGGAGGATAAATGATTTATCCATCCATGTACGTCACCTTGGGTATCACCAATTTTATATGAAAATAAGGCTGGCGGGAGTTTACGATTATGTAATGATTACCAGAAGTTAAACAAAATTCTTGCGAAGAAACGATAACCTCTTCTATGTATCAAGGATATTTTTTTTACCAATTTTAGGGTGATTGTCTATTCTCATTTATTGATTTGAAATCAAGGTTTTATCATTTGAGAGTATGGACTTCTGAAATATCAATTACATGTTTCAGATGTAGGTAGGGCCTTTATGATTTTGATGTAATGTTGTTTGGGTTGAAAAATTCAATAATAGTCTTTATTGATTTGATAAGCCTTATATTTCATCAATATCTAGATCAGTTTCTGGTGGTTCTTGTGGATGACAACTTATTGTACTCTATAACTCACGACGATCATTACTAACATCATGACGTTGTTTTGATTACACTGAGAGAGCATCATATATACAGAGAGATATCTAAGTGTTAGTTTTGGATTTATTAGGTACAATTCCTGGGGAAAATCATCACATAGGATGGTGTGTTTGTGGACCCAGATAAGGTTTAGGTATTGGTTTCATGGGAGCGTCCCATGAATGTTTTTGATATCCAAATCTTCCTCGGATTAGAAAGATATTATAAGAGGTTCGTCGAAAAAGTTTCCCATTTGGTTCCTCCGCATTCTGGTTTCACCAAAATAGGAGATAACTTTTAGGGGTTTGAGGCTGGTGGTATAGTTTTTCAGGAGTTGATGAATTTCTTGACATAGACACCAATATTGATCCTACCTGAGTCAGGTGACAATTATACAATTTATTATTACACTTCTGTGATCAAACATGGCATATTACTGATGCAGGGAGATCGAGTTATGGAGTGTGTGCCATGACAGTTTAGGCCTAATGAACTAAATTAACCTATGAAAGGCCTCGAGTTGGTCGTAGTATTTGTTCACTTATGCGTTGACGACAATATATTTCGTGGGGAAATTTTACAGTTTTTACAGATCACAAGAGCATAAAATTCATATTTCCACAACATTATTTAAATCTTTGGAATCATGGATGGGTAGAGTATATGAGTTACTTTAATATTGAACTGGAACATATGTATGGGATGGGAAATAGTGTGGATGATTCCATGAGTAATAAAAATATTACCTAGATGGTTCACAAGTCATGTGCAGAGTGGAATACAATGACATTGATTTCTGAAATTAATGGAGTGGTTTAGGATAGTTAGGATGTGATGACTCTGGTTTCAGTTGTAGTGGGGTCTATGATTTTGAGATGAATTAGGGACATACAATATGAGGATCCATAGTTCTTATCATTGATAGGAATCTTTGATGGTAGGGAGTCATCTTCATACTGGTTGATAGATTAAGATGAGTTCATCTATACGAATAATTGTGTTGATGAACCTACGTGCATACAATAGGGGATAATACATGAATTTCATACCTTGAAGTGGGTGGTGCTTCTAGGAATAACCAAAATTTACCACGACTGAAGATGATTGTTTTGATGTCCAGACATGAAAAGGGAGATAGCAGGGTTTGGAAAAGATACGTCACCTATTGGGAAGTGAACGAGGAGCTTCAATGACTATGAAGATTGCAACAATTAATTCATATTATGAAATAGACACAGTATGAGGTGATGGTAGAATTTCTTGTGGTTTTTCCAAAGTTGATTAGGATGAATGATGCAATTTGGTTCATTGTGGATCATCTGATAATTGTAAGGAATTTTTTCACTATAATAGAAAACTTTACAGTTTAGAGTTTGTGATAATTTTATGTTTTGGAGATAGTATGTCTGCATGGAGTGCCACCAAATATAGTTTCAGATGATTATTGACACTTTACATCAAATATTTGACAAGGCATGAAGAAATCGCTTTGAATATAGGTATTATTGATTATTGATTTCCACCAACATATAGATGGGAAGTCAGAATGTGCTATATGAGTGCATGAGGCTATACTATGGGCATTTGTGCGTGACATTAGTGGATTTTGGGACACACACTTGGATTTAGTTGAGTTTTCCTATTAAATAGTTATTAGACAACTATAAAGATGGAACCATATGAGGCTCTTTATCATAGGCCATGTAGATCACCACTATGCTAGATGGAGGCTAGTGAGTCAGAGTTCTTAGGTTTGAGTCTTGGCCAAGTGACATCTGAGTAGGTACAGTTGACTCAAAGACATATGGATAAGGCTCAGAATAGATAGAATTCATATACTGATAGACAGAGGTGAAACCTAGAGTATAGAATGGGATCTCTTTTCTTCCATTGGGTGTATCCTAGGTTGGGTCACCGTAGGATATGCAGGAATGGAATGTTGGCACTGAGTTATTTTGGAACCTTTCAGATAGTGGACAGAATCCAGCTGATGACATATTTATTGTCTATTCTATAGTGATATGGTACAATGCATGATGTTTTTTATTTATCAAAATATTATGGTATCATACTGACCCTTCTCACTTGATTGATGTGGAAGAGTTTGACCATGTGATAGATGCATCCTTTAAGGATAATCTGATACTTATGCTGGATAATATTGAGAAAGTCTTACGGGGAAAGAAAATTCGGATAGTCCATGTGTTATGGAAACATTGAAATGGTTAAGAGGAAACATTGGAATGAGAGACAGATATAAGGGAACAATGACCCAATATTTTGGTCTAAAAAATATAGAATGTCTTAGAAGTGTAGCTCAAGGATGAGTTGTCATAATGTGGGGAGATTGTAAGATTCCAACCTTTTATAGAGTAATATCATGTTTTATTTCTTGTATTTTTATTTTTACATAATTAATGTTTTTTTGAGTTATGGAATGGGGTGAATTTGGGTGTTGTATAAGAAAATATTGGAGAAAAACAGTTTATGCATGATTTGTGCACAGTTTGTAGAAACAGTGCATCTACCTTGTAGAATCAATGTGATCTCTAGTGTTTGAGACCATAGCTTAGAAAAGGATAAGCATTGGTTGAGAGGCCATTCAAGGTGGTTGTACAAATTTCTCCCATAAAGAAGCAGATAGTGCACATTAAGTGCATAGATTTTCTAACTGTGTGACTAAATCATGGGATGGCCGATTATGGGATCCTAAAAAAGTGGATCTCACTCATTTTGAACATTTAATTACTTGTTTCACCTATTATGTATCCCTAACATGGGATTATACTTTCCTAATTTTAAAGGATGGTTCATCCATAGATATGGAGGGATTATAAATCCTTATAAACAACGTTCTTTGAGATCCAAAGCCCAAAATTAAGATCCACACTTCTCCCATGAATTGGATCAGGAACATTTATGAATGCCTTCATGCTACTTAGATTTTGGGGGTTTCCATTAAGAAAACATCCTTCAATGAATCAAGGTGGGGGTTTAAATATAATTCTCATATTAGTGGATTTGATATATATATATGAAAGATTATATAATTGATAGTATCCTTTATAAATGTATTTCCTAAAACTGAGATAATTAGATTGACCAAATGAGTTATTGATGTTTTGTTGAAATAGGTGATTAATTGGTGAATTATTCCCGAGACTAAGGGTAAACCCAATTAAATAATTATTTTTGGTAAATTGGTTGTAATAAATAGGGGTTATAATCTAGTTAATTAATAGGGAAATTAATTATGAGATATCAAACTAGATAAGTTGGGATAATTTACTGTGAATTAATTATATTATTTGAGATTATTATCTATGTAATTAATTGTGGGATTTTTTGACGAGTAGTTGAGATTTAGAATGAGATAATTAATTCAAGAAAATTATTTATGAAATATTATTTATGATTTTGATTAATTAATTGATATATTAATTAATGGTTTGATGCAATTATTTAAATGTTGAGTTGACTAAAAAAATTGATTTGATAACTAATTGTTGAATTAGTAAGGACATTGTGGTGGATAATTAATTGGTTGACTAACTTTGATATAAAGAATGAGAACATGTCCATTCTAAATTGAGAAGTACTAATTGTAACATGATCATCATATTTATGTGGAATAGAATGGTAACATTGTCATTCTAATGTTATGTATACATTGTGACCTAGTCATTATGCTTATGTGTAAAGATAATGTGAAAATGGACATGATATTGACGAGTAAGCTCTGTTATATTGTCATATAACTAACATTTTTGATATTGGTAACCTTGAAAATGTGGCATGAAAATTTGAAAATAAAGAATGGATATAATTTCACTTTGAGTTGTGGCATCACATAAGAATATTCAAAATCATGAATGACACAAATCATGTACTAATATATCATAACACTTGAATACATCAAGATTTATATTTAATTTGGTATTAATATATGGTATTACATAGGTAATGATCCATGATACTATTTGAGATGAAGCTAGTATTGAGGAATGAGTATTCTTGGGAACCCTGGGGTAAATGTAGTAATATATAAAATAAATGAAAATGAGATAAACTGTTAATTATTACATTGTACTTATATCCTTATAGAACCGAATGTACAACCATTTACTAGGCATGTTTAAGAAAATTATGGTGAGGGCATACTTATTTGTACTCACACCCTATTCGGAATTACTGGTTAGTAACCGAATAGATTATATTGTTGTAAGAATAGATAAGGGTAATGGACGTGGGATAGGTTTCTGATTGGGGATGAATCATGGAAGAGGGACCCAGGCATGGTTCAGAACCCATTTGGGGAGTCAGTGTGTCTTTTTTTTTGTTTCGTTATAGACACTTGAAAATTATTTTGACATATCATGTTTTTACTTCAATTGAGTATTGTGTTTCTAGTTTGGTTATCTAGTTACATGAGTATTTTTATTGTTATATGTGCTTTCTCTATTTTTCATATCTATCTACTAGCATGTTACATTAATAAATCTCCCAGTTAATGACTTACTAGACACTCACTAATTGTTGGCGGCCTCTAGCATACGAGGAGGCACGCTTGAGGTCATGTTACTGACTAGATCGGGGCACCGATGTGTGGAACGCATGATGAGATATTACTCCTAACCCATACTAGTTCTGTTTTACAAGATAAATAGAACCTAAATATAGTAATTTAAATTTATGAATAATTACTATATTACTAAAACGATCCATAATCTTCCATTAATTATCACATTTTCTTATTTTGGTTGGTTTAACAAACCCATTTGGAAGATGCTTTTTATTTATACCATGAATGACTATGAAAAAATAATTAATTTCAATTTTGGATATTAATATTTACATATTAATTATTATTTATTATGTAATTATAATTTTATTTTTAATCTCTTTATTTAAGGTAACACCTATCATTCATTAAAAATCACCAAACAACTAACTTGTCACCAATTACATAGTCTATATTAATAACTAAAAATATCATGATATTAAATAATGAATTTAAAAATAATCATGTAAAACATATCCTAGTAACTTGTATAATATTGGTATAATGAAATTGGTATCAATTAATGGTTAACATCATTGATATATTAATGAATGGATGAAATAATTAATCATTAATAGCTAATGAATAAAATAAACAATAACAAACAAATAAATTTATAATAAATGAATATAATTTATGGATTATATACCATTATATGTATGAATTTTGTATTGAAACAAGTTTTTTATTAAGTTAAATTTATGATATATGAGGTTAAATCACTTGCATGGAATTCGTGAGAAATGGTAAGAGATATTTGTCTCATTTTTCAATTTCCTCGAGACATCTTTAGTAATACACAACATTTTTTCTATTATATGATTTAATTAACACCTAATTGATAAATTATATCTTGTTAAACTATATATTTATGGTATTAAATTATTCATTTCACACTACCTCTTCCATGAGGTTTTGATTCAAATTTTATCGTGGTCCGGATTGTATTTTTCGTCTCAAATTTCTTTCATTAAGAAATATATCATATATACCACCTATTTTTTATAGTTATTATAATAACCTATGGTTTCTATATTATCATAACTATAATGAAATTAATTGGATTTATAAATCCATTTCATTTTCATTTCATTTATTTTCCCTTTTATTCAAAAGATACTGAAGCCATAACAAATCATTTTAACATAAATCTATTTTTATGAGTTATAATGTTTTCTATGGATTTTTTATATTCCAGGAATTATTATTAAAAAAATAATATTTTTTATATGGTAATTTATCTTCCCCTATCTTGATTTTTTTATTTCTATTACTTTTCCAATATAAATTTATTTCTCAAAAAAGTATAACATTTTAGAGAATAATTACCATCTTTTGTGAAGGCTATTTTTAATCAATACGCATGTTATCTGTTACCTCCAATATCCTCTATCCTGTTTGGAAACCCAATTATATATTTTATCATGTGAACATAATAATTCTCATTTCCTACTTCCTCAAGGATGTTTTTATCCTTTTTTATGATGTGGGTTTAAATAATGTTACATTAAAATACTGATGAAAATATTATTTCCTTCACAATCATATATTTTTATCTTCTTATAGTTTTTTATTTCTAGAGAACCCATTTAATATATTACATTTAATGTATGTTATAATATAAATTTTTTTAAAACAAACAATGATTGTGACCTATTACATATTCATTGAAAACATTTGTTAAATCAATTTCTAATATTTCTATTTATGATATGAATTCCATTTTAACATTGTATCAAAAATATTTATCTAATATTTAGTTATGTATTATAAATCATCAAAAAATGATGTTATAAAATGGTCTTTTTGGTTGAGTGAATTTGTTTCTATTAACAAATCTTCATTTGATATCAAGTTATGAGATACCATTTATAAATTATAGTAAAACAATTTTATTTCCATGGGTTTTCATTGTATGATGAATTTTTAAAATCTTATGGAATAAAAATGAATGAATTTTGACATCTGGGGTCCCATATCACCCTCCAATTGATTTTATAAGTATATATATCTCATGAGGAAATGGCATGTGGTTGTTATTGCGTTTTCTATCATATATTGAATGAATATCATCAGGTTTTTCATAAAAAAATTGTGGGAATCATGATTTTTCTTGGAAATTAATGCGTTATCATGATTATGTTGTCTCAAAATGTCATGATTACATAAGTTTTTGATTATACAACATTTTAAAGATATTATGTATAATTATATTATTTTATCTTTTTTCATGATTATTTTTCTATACTTCTGAGCCATGTTATAACTATTATGCTTACATGATGACCTTTTTTTGGTATTATGTTTCCTTGGAAATGATCCCTAATACTCACTCATGATTTATATTATCCACATATATTCCCATGATCTATTAATCATATATATCTTTACTATAAATTTTTTCACACAATCTTATGATCATACTATTATTATTATTTGATAATTTTTATTCTCTTAATAATAATTTAAGAAACCAAATTTAATATATTCACACTCCCTATGTTATATAGAAGCTTACAATTTTTGAGAAGCCCAAAATGAAATATAGCATTGTGTTGGTTGGAGTGGATACTCATGAGGGGAGTGAATTGAGTTCCAATAAAAATTTCTATTAAATATATTTCTACTAAAAATCCCCCAAATTAAAACAACAAGCTAAACTGTAGTGAATTTGTAATATAGTAAAGTGTCAGTTAGGTTCTCAAGAGATTGATTAGTTCTCTGTAAATCGAATCTGAATATTATATTAGCTTTTGAAACAAACCTAATGATTTACAATAAATACAAACAGTTGATAGTTTTACTATTAGAGTTACTTTAAAATAGATTTGTATTTAATGTACTTAGTAGTAGAATATTTAATATAGTTTAAAACAAAAAAACAAGAGCATCAGTTTTAACCAAGTGGATTACTCTCAAGATGATACTTAGTCCTCTCAGATAGATTATATAAAACATTGATCTAAACCTTGGATCAAGGTTAACAACATTACTCATACTATCTAGGTACTAAGACCTCTGCCACATTTATTCGTGGGAAAAACAAAACAATATCACATAGGGTATCCAAGTCACACATGACCTCTACCACAATTCACTATGGGAATTAAAAAGAATCAAAAGGTTTAAGTGAGGATTTTAGATATCCTCTTATTAGGATCTAAAGTCAGTGTGTGTTTAAAAATACAGATCACACACAGAACTCAAAATGTGTTTAAATGAAACACAATAGAGTTAAACAAATAGTGATGAGTTTAGAAGGCTCAATGTGTTGTGAGTGAAGTTCTGGTCTTCTCATATTAATGTAGATTAAGATTTGAGTCATTCTATAGATGTTGTAAGGAAAAAAGAGTGTTGTGGTTCTATTCCTTCACTTCCAGTGTAGGTGTTAAACTAGAGTAAGAGAGTATTCTTTGTAACACATGAGATTATTCTTTGAAACTTATTCTTGATGTCTATGACTATTCCATGGTTCTTATCGTGTTCTTCTCTATGACTTTCACTTTAGGTGTCACACACATGCATGTATATTCCTCACTACTTTTTCTATTCATGTGTGTCTTTTTGTATATCAAAAGACTGTCTCATATGTTCATGAAAATACTAATCTCCAGAACTCCTTTTTATTTTGTAGTTCGAGGTTCCCTTATATAGATTTTAGCTCTGTCAATGGGAATGATTACCTTTTAACAGGTATGAGGTACGGCTTCTGAAATACCAACAACAATCATTAATTACTAGCAGGTTCATTAAAAGCATCAAATATGACCGTTTATAAATAAAAAAATATAAGTAGGTTTTAGAGATATAGTGATAGGTTTCCATCTGTATCTCTTAGTATCAGTGAGCTTGCAGCGGTGAACTTGAGTTAATATGTCTTGTGTCTGTGGATTTTAATCTTTATAACTGTAACTCTATATATCAGTGATAGTGACTCTCTATCGGTGGCTCTTTTATATAGGTAGAATTGTTGTATTAGTGGCTCTCTCTATATATCAGTAGACATCATATCAATATCTGACTATTTGTATCAGTAGATTTTTGTCTATATCGATGGTTGTGTATTTTTATCGGTAGACTTCAGATTGGTAGCTGTGTAGCAGTATCCATCTGCCTATATCAGCATACGTGTATCAGTAGCTGTCTGTCGGTATCTGTCTGTATCGGTGAATTTTATATCAGTAGTTATATATCTATCTATTTGTATCGGTCTCTTGTATCAGTAACTATATACCTGTAACCTTGTGTCACCGGAAGCATAGTCTATCAGTGACCTTTACATATCAGTAGACTGTGTACCTGTAGGTCTATATCAGTGACTCAACACTTAATACATATTTGTTCTATGCAAATCACATTCAAATTGAGTTATAATTATTTCAAAGAATGTATAAACATAGATAACCACTAATTAAAAAATTCCAAAGATCCTTTTTTTAATTTATCAACTCAAAAGTAGGATGTCATATATTCAAAGAATTAATATATTGATAAACATTATTTGGGATTATCCAATCATTTTGAAACATAATTGATATTATCAAAACAGGTGAGGTCAAGAATCTCCCCCTTTTTAATAATAACAAAAAATGAAATTATAATCCAAAATAATCAATAATGTATCAGTATAAAATAGATTGGTTCTTATTTCTCAGAGTGAGTAATGAAAATTTCAAATGTGAGATTTTAAAAGTATCTGAAGATATAATATTAAATGAAATTGTATTAGAGGTAACAAATGTACTAGAATTAAGAAAAAAATATATCAGACGTAAAATTATATTATGGTAAAACTATAAATCAAATGAACCATGCTCATAAATATTAATATCTATCCCCCTTATCTAAATTAAGCTATATTATGCTCATATTTCTCATAAATATTATGCTCATATTTCTCCCCTTATATAAATTAAGCTCTATTATTTTTATATTTCTCATATACATTATGCTCATATTTTGGATTTATATTATGCTCATATTTATCCCCATTTTTGATTTGCGAAAAGATGTAAACAAAGATGAGAAAAGTAGCTGAAAGTAAGATAGAATGAATGTAATTATATATTACTTGAGGAAAAAATACATAGAAATAAACAATTCAACAAAAACGAATACAAGTGAGTCTTATCAAAGGTCCTAGGAACTAATAAATCCACCTCATGAATGTCCAATTTGTATTTGGATTTGGGTTCGGAGGAAAACTCAGGCTTGCTAGCTTTAGTAGATGTCTTGGGAATTCTAGAAAGCACTACTAGAGGATGATCAATTAAGGCAGTGTATGGCCTATAGTGGGTACTCCTCGGAGTAATTAATGGTGTCAAGCTTCCGATAGCATGAGTCTATGTCATATATGGAATGGAGGCCGACTGAGCAGAGGCAGGTAGATTTAGAGGTGCTATGATAGGAGTACTGTTTAGAAGATAAAATGGAAGAAACAGATTCATCAAGTCCATTATGATCCCTCCTCCTCTTCATATAGAAGAAATGAAGTCATCGTTTTTTCCATAATCATGTCTAGAGAAAGAGTCAACAACCTCATCTTGCTTACTTGTTTTCTGAAATCTTGAGTGACTGGAGGTAGTTTCAGGTTTTTTATAGATTCTTGAAATAATTGTTCTTCTGATTCTTAGTGTAGATCCATTGGAAATAGAAATCCACTTTGTCTTTGAACTCTTTTTGAGAAGCAGTGGCCTCTATCATAAAATTTTGAACAATTTTCTCTATATCCCTAGTGGTAGTTGTAACATCCCAAGTAAGTAATGAATAATAGATATTTTTATCTATGTCTATTAATGATAAAGATAGTGTTTTAGAGGCTTAAAATGAAAATAAATACAATCTTATGCATGGAATACACTAATATTCTTAAAAGATTGTTTTAGTGCCTTTTGATGGAAAACCATTTTTGAATCTATATTTTGACAATTTTATAAACTATGTTTGTCAAAATAAACTTATCCTTTATGATTGGGACATCAAAATTTACCTTGTGTGAATTTTTGGTATTTTTCTGACAATGTTCATTTTTTTAATGAATAGTGAAAAATACTGCATTTTACATAAAAACTACTTTTAATATAGTTTATTTATATGATTAGATTATGTTTTGAATTGGTTTTGAAGTGAAATTAGAATATATTTTTACCCTTTTATCCAATGGTGGTCATTGGAATCAATTTCTATTTGAAATTAGACTTAAACTGGTGTCAATCTTTTGATACTTATTGTTTTGTAAAAACACGCTATTTGCTCTGGCAGTGGGAATTAATTATTGAATTAATTAATGTGACTTATATGATTTGAATTTTGTAAAATAGACTTCATTTTTGAATTCGGAATATCAAATATAGCTTAGAGTGAATTTTTGGTAATTTTCTGAAAAACATCAATTTTTGATGAATAGTGAAACCACTAAGTGGTAATCAAGCAAACTGATTTTTCAGTTAAATGAAAGTTTACCACTAATGTGTATTGAATTTTGAAAATCCGACATACATGGTTGTCATTAAGAAGTAAAATGTGGTTCAATGAGATTAAAATAATTTTTTGGTGAATAGTAACTTATTAAGTTTTTAATCGCGATTAGTGGTAATTAGTGTTGTTTAAGGAATAAATAATTCTTTAATAATATAAAATGACCTAGACACATGTCCCAACCTTATTGGTTGTGTCATGGCCGACCAAGACAAGCCATGGGTCAACTTGGGGACCCCATGGATCCACTTTTGTTGGGAAATGACATAAATTACTTTTTATTTAATGTTAAAGTTAAAATGACACAAACATAATATGTTTTACGAAAACAATTTTTAAGTGGGGTTATACAAGTCCAAATTTTGATTATAAATATTCAATGGAAAGCTAAAAAGATTTCCTACATCATAGTAATTTTTTTATAATTTTTAGACATTAAATAAATTTAATTATTTATTACATAATAATGATGCAGCGATGACATCATTATTTGACGATTTAAATAAAATGGAAAGATAATATAAAATATATGAACTACACATGTCCAAAACCAATTGGATGAATGTATTTCGATTCCTTATCACCGTATCCACGAATTCTATCAATGTGGGACCTTTTAAAACAAAAACACATTTTCAAATAATGTAATGTTCCTTTACTTTCCAAAAGTGCCCCTCCTCTCCCCTTATAAAAGGCCCCCACCTCTACCTCATTTCACACACTCTTCAAGCCATTGGCTCGGCCAACCCCTGCCCATTTGCTCTCTCCACATCTCTCTCCTCATCCTAGAGGATTCCCTTTGGGCAGAAACCTTTCAAAGGAAGCCTTTAGGCTCAACTCAAAAGGAGTTACACTTTTTAAAGGTAATTCATTCTCTCATGTTCATTTGATTTATTTTGCTTCTCCAACCCCCTAAACTCTTTTTATTTACTTCTTTTGTAACAACACCAGTATCTTCAATATACTAGGATGTTGTTATAAGATTTATTTGATCTACACTCTCACAGAACTACATCAAATGGTTAAAGAACATACGGTTTCCGTGGATGGCGAAATTCTGCCTCCCGAAACGATGATTGTTCAACACTCATTAAACACCTTCAAAGGTGGGCATTATGATGTCACTATTTTTATATATGATATATAATATGTTTATGTTTTCCTTAAGCTTCTGTTTTTTCATTTTGGGCATACCTTTATGGTTTCCATTATGGGTAAAACACGATATCTTCATTTTAGGAAGCGCGGACTACCGCCCCCTGAAAGTGATTTGATTCGTTAATACCATATGTGGGATGTGTAAAGGATAAAGTTAATGATATTATATATGTTATTATACTGGAATTATAATATACTCTTATATCATTATGATTCCATTCCAGAAAATATGAAATAGAAATGGAAGTAGCGTTCATGCGTACGTACAGCTTACCGTCTCCATGAACGGTGCATTTCATTTCTTACCTCTAAATGTGATGTAATATTATAAATGAATGTATGTACTGGATATATATGACATATATGATATCTACATCATGAATACCATTCTGGATAAAATGAACCTTTGACCAAATTAACAACATGTAAGTGTAAGAAGCCTATTTTTGACTTAAGAACCAAATACCGACAAAATGAACATTATTAACTTAAATGATTACATGATGTTCATAACAACGTATAAAAGGAATAATGAACATGGAAAAGATTCATAATCAAGTAGAGATTAACTAAAGTTTATTATTCAGGAGTTTAAAGAACGGTCGGGTCAAGTCGGATACGAGGTATGGGAACTTCTTAACCCAATTTCCATTCTTTGGGTTAATCTCCTACTTTCAAATTATGTCATTATGTTATTATGTCGTATCTTGTATTTGTACTTTATTTATGTGTACTTATAGTGAATACACATAATGTATCTATTTTATTTTAAAAATTATCTTTGTAAGGGACTTCGTCTCAATCTCCTTTCGTTGAGGCATATTTTATTTTATACACAACTTTCTTTTATACGGTGTATAAACCCCATTGACTTTTACGTTTATTCAAAAGGATTCTTTTTTATACGAAGCGTTTACTAAATGACAAAAGGGAATGTTTTTGTCGTACGTATGCGGCGACAACGACTTCTCCGTCGTCGTGACCGTTATTTGAGTTTCGGCTTCCTCTACAAGCCAGACTTTTTTTTTAAAAGAAAAAAAATACCATGTTTTACTTTTCTTTTATTTTGATATTGAAAATGGTTTTCATAATGTTTTTATATCAAAGTGTTGTATTGATATCTTGTGATTGAAAGGTGGGAATGTTATGTTTCCTTTATGCATGTTATATGTGATATGATTATGTTATGGTCCTTGGGCATTATTATGAAGACGGGTGGTTCCGTGATAAACTAAGGGCGGGTGAGCCCGTTATAGCTCTCCAATGCATTGGGTAACGCAAAGGAGTGAAACGTTAAGGTTTCTCCGAAGAGATTTTTTGGGAATATACTGTGATGGGTATTCCAAACGTAACCAAGAGGGTTACTCCCTACGTAAGAATGTTATGAATGCCTCAAGTTACCTTTACATATTATGATTTCTATGATTTATTCATGATTTTATGAGGTATGTTAAAGTGCCTATGTTTTATGGGTAAAGTATGATTTCATTCTTATGTATATATGAACTCATGTTTCCTTTCCATGTTTTTTTTATAACCCATACTGAGTTTTTATGCTCATCCCAGGTTTTTGAAATGTTTTTCACAGGTCAAGGGAAAGGTACATGATAAGATGATAGAGTCAAGGATGTGTCAAGAAATAATCCATGTTTTATTTTAAATATGTTTCCATTGATGGGAATGAAGAATACTATCTTATTGTAACCACTTTGTTTATATGTGGAATGTAATCCAAGTTTTATGATCTAATTCACTAAAACTCTAAACCCGAAAAGATCCTCAATGTGTAATCTTGTAATAACTCAAGATTAAGTAAGGTTTAAGGCTGGGGCCTTATAGTTGGTATCAAAGGTCAGTTTAGACAACTTTAGGAGTTAGAAAAGTGTTAAATTATAATATGATTGAAATGATATAGCATTTACGGATTACCATGTTGCTTCGCCTAAGATATTTCGGTGTTTAGAATGGTTTTCCGCAGAGGAAACAAAGCAGCTATGTTGGGACGACATCAGGAGGAAGACAACCTTCCAAATCAGCAACCTGAGATGGTCGGAATTGGAACTGAACAGTTTGTTGCAGTAATGGCGCAGTTGACTCAGGCGATAAATGGTGGTGGTATCCATGCACGAGATTAGCCAGATCAACCGCAGAGGAACATGTCAGTGGTGGAACATTTCATGAGGCAACATCCCCCATCATTCAGAGGATCATCTGACCCTGTGCTAGCTGAAGGGTGGATTAAAGCACTGGAGAAGATTTTTGATGTCATGGGGTGTTCAGACAATCAAAAGGTTAGTCTTGCTATTTTCCGTTTGGAGGGTGAAGCAGATCAGTGGTGGTCCATGGTTAAAAATATCAGGGACGCCGATGAGATTGATGCTCTTGACTGGGATGAATTCAAAGGTATGTTTCTTGAGAAGTATTTTCCTAAGGCTGTTCGACTTAGGATGGAAAAGCAATTCTTGGAATTGAGGCAAGAGGAAGACTCAGTGGCTGCCTATGAAGAAAGGTTCACTCGATTGGCAAGGTATGCTCCAAATTTTATCCGGGACCTTGATAGTAAAATCAATCGTTTTTACTCAGGATTAAAGCCAAAATATCGAAGGGTATTAGCTTCTCGTGAGTTTAAAAGCTATGAAAAGCTTGTTCGATGTGCTGAGAAGGTGGAAATGGAGTTTGCCGATGACCAAGTTTTCTATAACAACCAGCAGAAGAAGAGACCGAGGTGGCAGGAGAAAGGTAAGAATTCTTCAAAAAAGTCTGATGGTAAGAAAACTAAGTTTCCAGTTTGTGATAAATGTGGAAAAAGGCATGCTGGGGAATGTCTTCTGAATTCTGGAAAGTGCTACCGATGTGGTAAGATGGGACATAAGGCTCGTGATTGCAGTGAAAAGGATCAAGCTGAAGGTAAGAACAAATTTGATTTACAGTTAGTGAAATGTTATAAGTGCAATGAGATGGGTCACTATGCAAACGAGTGTCCGACAAGGAGCTTGAGTGATGGGAAGCAGTTAGACTACAAGCAGAAAGGGGTGGTGAAATCCTTTGAAACAACTTCAGCAGATGTTGGGCCATCGAATGAAGTGGTGTCAGCTCCAGGGAGCTCAGTGTTTTTCGAAGATTGACTTGAGGTCGGGGTACCATCAGTTGAAAGTAAAAGAAGCAGACGTTCCGAAGACTGCATTCCGTACTAGATATGGCCATTATGATTTTTTATTTATTCCTTTTGGGTTAACCAATGCACCTACTGTATTCATGGACCTTATGAATAATATTTTCCATTAGTTCTTGGATAAGTTTGTGTTTTTGTTTTGAGGTTTGGGAAGAGATTGTGTGTGCCTTGTGATTCACAGTTGAAGAGAGAGTTGTTATGTGAAGCTCATAGTTCTCCATTTTCAGTTCATCCGGGCAGTACTAAGATGTATAGAGATCTGCGGGAGTATTACTGGTGGGATGGAATGAAAAGAGATATTGCTGATTTGATTGTGAAGTGTTTGATTTGTCAGCAGGTTAAAGTAGAGCGGCAGTTACCGAAAGGGATGCTTCAGCCTTTACCAGTGCCAGAGTGGAAATGGGAGAATATATCCATGGACTTTGTTTTTGGATTACCGAAGACATCTCGAGGTAATAATGCAATCTGGGTTATTGTTGATCGCTTGACCAAGTCTGCTCATTTCCTTGCTATACGAGATACTTTCTCTCTTGATCAACTTTCCCGTTTGTATCTTAAAGAGATAGTCAGGTTACATGGAGTTCTTCTCTCCATTGTATCGGATCGTGATCCCAGGTTTACTTCTAACTTTTGGAAAGGCCTTCAGAAGTCGTTGGGTACTGAATTAAATTTTAGTACAGCTTTTCATCCTCAATCAGATGGGCAGTCAGAACGAACAATTCAGACATTGGAGGATATGCTGCGAGCTTGTTCTATGGATTATCAGGGAAGTTGGGACCAACATCTTTCTTTGGTTGAGTTTTCATATAATAACAGTTTTCATTCCAGTATACAAATGGCACCATTTCAGGCATTATATGGGAAGCGGTGTCGAACTCCAGCTTTCTGGGATGAAGTGGGTGAAAGAAAGTTGATGGGACCAGAATTGGTAGAAGAGATGGCAGAAAAAGTTCAGCTGATTCAGAAACACATGAGAACAGCTCAGAGCAGGCAGAAGAGTTATGCGGATAACCGGAGGAAGGATCTATCTTTCGAGGTAGGTGATCATGTTTTTCTCAAGGTTTCCCCTTGGAAAAGTGTGATGAGATTTGGTAAGAAAGGAAAGTTGAGTCCAAGGTTCGTTGGACCATACGAAATTCTAGAGAGAGTTGGATCAGTTGCATACCGAGTGGCTTTACCTCCGAGTTTATCTCAGGTACACAATGTTTTTCACGTTTCGATGTTGAGAAAGTATATGCCAGATCCATCTCATGTTTTGAGTCCAGAGGTAGTTCAGCTGGAAGAGAACCTATCTTATGAGGAACAACCGGTCCAGATTCTTGACCACATGGAGCAAGTGTTACGGAATAAGGTGATTAAGCAGGTAAAGGTTTTGTGGAAAAACCACATGATTGAAGAGGCAACATGGGAATCTGAAAATGCTATGAGGGTTAAATACCCCCACTTATTTTGATAAGTAAATAAATTGCGGGGACGCAATTTTCTAAAGGGGGGAAGGATGTAACATCGCAAGTAAGTAATGAATAATAGATATTTTTATCTATGTCTATTAATGATAAAGATAGTGTTTTAGAGGCTTAAAATGAAAATAAATACAATCTTATGCATGGAATACACTAATATTCTTACAAGATTGTTTTAGTGCCTTTTGATGGGAAACCATTTTTGAATCTATATTTTGACAATTTTATAAACTATGTTTGTCAAAATAAACTTATCCTTTATGATTGGGACATCAAAATTTACCTTGTGTGAATTTTTGGTATTTTTCTGACAATGTTCATTTTTTTAATGAATAGTGAAAAATACTGCATTTTACATAAAAACTAATTTTAATCTAATTTATTTATATGATTATGTTTTGTTTTGAATTGGTTTTGAAGTGAAATTAGAATATATTTTTACCATTTTATCCAATGGTGGTCATTGGAATCAATTTCGATTTGAAATTAGACATAAACTGGTGTCAATCTTTTGATACTTATTGTTTTGTAAAAACACGCTATTTGCTCTGGCAGCGGGAATTAATTATTGAATTAATTAATGTGACTTATATGATTTGAATTTTGTAAAATAGACTTCATTTTTGAATTCGGAATATCAAATATAGCTTAGAGTGAATTTTTGGTAATTTTCTGAAAAAATTCAATTTTTGATGAATAGTGAAACCACTAAGTGGTAATCAAGCAAACTGATTTTTCAGTTAAATGAAAGTTTACCACTAATGTGTATTGAATTTTGAAAATCCGACATACATGGTTGTCATTAAGAAGTAAAATGTGGTTCAATGAGATTAAAATAATTTTTTGGTGAATAGTAACTTATTAAGTTTTTAATCGCGATTAGTGGTAATTAGTGTTGTTTAAGGAATAAATAATGCTTTAATAATATAAAATGACCTAGACACATGTCCCAACCTTATTGGTTGTGTCATGGCCGACCAAGACAAGCCATGGGTCAACTTGGGGACCCCATGGATCCACTTTTGTTGGGAAATGACATAAATTACTTTTTATTTAATGTTAAAGTGAAAATGACACAAACATAATATGTTTTACGAAAACAATTTTTAAGTGGGGTTATACAAGTCCAAATTTTGATTATAAATATTCAATGGAAATCTAAAAAGATTTCCTACATCATAGTAATTGTTTTATAATTTTTAGACATTAAATAAATTTAATTATTTATGACATAATAATGATGCAGCGATGACATCATTATTTGACGATTTAAATAAAATGGAAAGATAATATAAAATCTATGAACTACACATGTCCAAAACCAATTGGATGAATGTATTTCGATTCCTTATCACCTTGTCCACGAATTATATCAATTTGGGACCTTTTAAAACCGAAACACATTTTCAAATAATGTAATGTTCCTTTACTTTCCAAAAGTGCCCCTCCTCTCCCCTTATAAAAGGCCCCCACCTCTACCTCATTTCACACACTCTTCAAGCCATTGGCTCGGCCAACCCCTGCCCATTTTCTCTCTCCACATCCCTCTCCTCATCCTAGAGGATTCCCTTTGGGCAGAATCCTTTCAAAGGAAGCCTTTAGGCTCAACTCAAAAGGAGTTACACTTTTTAAAGGTAATTCATTCTCTCATGTTCATTTGTTTTATTTTGCTTCTCAAACCCCCTAAACTCTTTTTATTTACTTCTTTTGTAACAACAACAGTATCTTAAATATACTAGGATGTTTTTATAAGATTTATTTGATCTACACTCTCACACAACTACATCAAATGGTTAAAGAACATACGGTTTCCGTGGATGGCGAAATTCTGCCTCCCGAAACGATGATTGTTCAACACTCATTAAACACCTTCAAAGGTGGCAATTATGATGTCCCTATTTTTATATATGATATATAATATGTTTATGTTTTCCTTAAGCTTCTGTTTTTCATTTTGGGCATACCTTTATGGTTTCCATTATGGGTAAAACACGATATCTTCATTTTAGGAAGCGCGGACTACCGCCCCCTAAAAGTGATTTGATTCGTTAATACCATATGTGGGATGTGTAAAGGATAAAGTTAATGATATTATATATGTTATTATACTGGAATTATAATATACTCTTATATCATTATGATTCCATTCCAGAAAATATGAAATAGAAATGGAAGTAGCGTTCATGCGTACGTACGGCTTACCGTCTCCATGAACGGTGCATTTCATTTCTTACCTCTAAATGTGATGTAATATTATAAATGAATGTATGTACTGGATATATATGACATATATGATATCTAAATCATGAATACCATTCTGGATATAATGAACCTTTGACCAAATTAACAACATGTAAGTGTAAGAAGCCTATTTTTGACTTAAGAACCAAATACCGACAAAATGAACATTATTAACTTAAATGATTACATGATGTTCATAACATGGTATAAAAGGAATAATGAACTTGGAAAAGATTCATAATCAAGTAGAGATTAACTAAAGTTTATTATTCAGGAGTTTAAAGAACGGTCGGGTCAAGTCGGATACGAGGTATGGGAACTTCTTAACCCAATTTCCATTCTTTGGGTTAATCTCCTACTTTCAAATTATGTCATTATGTTATTATGTCGTATCTTGTATTTGTACGTTATTTATGTGTACTTATAGTGAATACACATAATGTATCTATTTTATTTTAAAAATTATCTTTGTAAGGGACTTCGTCTCAATCTCCTTTCGTTGAGGCATATTTTATTTTATACACAACTTTCTTTTATACGGTGTATAAACCCCTTTGACTTTTACGTTTATTCAAAAGGAATCTTTTTTATACGAAGCGTTTACTAAACGACAAAAGGGAATGTTTTTGTCGTACGTATGCGGCGACAACGACTTCTCTGTCGTCGTGACCGTTATTTGAGTTTCGGCTTCCTCTACAAGCCATACTTTTTTTTAAAAGAAAAATAAATACCATGTTTTACTTTTCTTTTATTTTGGTATTGAAAATGGTTTTCATAATGTTTTTATATCAAAGTGTTGTATTGATATCTTGTGATTGAAAGGTGGGAATGTTATGTTTCCTTTATGCATGTTTTATGTGATATGATTATGTTATGGTCCTTGGGCATTATTATGAAGACGGGTGGTTCCGTGATAAACTAAGGGCGGGTGAGCCCGTTATAGCTCTCCAATGCATTGGGTAACGCGAAGGAGTGAAACATTAAGGTTTCTCCGAAGAGATTTTTAGGGAATATACTGTGATGGGTATTCCAAACGTAACCAAGAGGGTTACTCCCTCCGTAAGAATGTTATGAATGCCTCAAGTTACCTTTACATATTATGATTTCTATGATTTATTCATGATTTTATGAGGTATGTTAAAGTGCCTATGTTTTATGGGTAAAGTATGATTTCATTCTTATGTATATATGAACTCATGTTTCCTTTCCATGTTTTTTTTATAACCCATACTGAGTTTTTATGCTCATCCCAGGTTTTTGAAATGTTTTTCACAGGTCAAGGGAAAGGTACATGATAAGATGATAGAGTCAAGGATGTTTCAAGAAAAAATCCATGTTTTATTTTAAATATGTTTCCATTGATGGGAATGAAGAATACTATCTTATTGTAACCACTTTGTTTATATGTGGAATGTAATCCAAGTTTTATGATCTAATTCACTAAAACTCTAAACCCGAAAAGATCCTCAATGTGTAATCTTGTAATAACTCAAGATTAAGTAAGGTTTAAGGCTGGGGCCTTATAGTAGTCACCACTTGGGTCAAAGTAGTAAAGTCTACAGAGCTACAGGTAGATGACTATCCAATCTCTTCACGCATCACAGCTCGAATATCATCAATATCCAAATAAGGCTTGGTAAACTCAGAGGTGAAAATGTAAAGGATATTGTTTCTTTAAAGGATTTAGTCATCCAACATATGAGATTTTTCACAAGAGAGTCCTCGGTGTTAACATGTAGTTCCATGGAAGTTTTAAATTCCCCAAAAATTGATACCATCTGGCCAACTACAATTTTCACAAAAGCCATGTCTTTGTCTGCTTGATATTTATAGAAAATATAAGACTATATAGAGACAATTGAAGTCATTAGTGATTAAACATCCTCTTCCAAGATTGAATCATGATTTTTTAAGGTCGTGACTTCTTCCAAAACACCAGATACAGATTCGGTCATCACAAACTGAATAGAAGGTACTAAATAGGATTCCATTATTTTAATTTCTTCCAAAAAACTATCCTGGAGATCAGACATCAACTGGTTTAAATCCTATTTTCGTACCATTTCCTCCGGTAATGTATCAGAAAGTAGATTATAAGTGAAATGATTTCTTTTAATGGGTGTCTCATCTCTTGAAACATGACTGTCCAACCCAAACACTACAAAACCTGGGTCTTCAGTCCATTCTTCAATCTCATGAGCAACTAAAATAGTACCATGTCTTGTAGGATGCTTCCCCTCAATTTGTGAATTCACCAAAAAAAGTAAATCAATAGCATCCTGAGTAGGCAGGTCTTCCTTAGAAAAATCCTCCACAACAATATCTAATTCAACAGGAGGAGGCTCCTCAGGAATATGTGCACGTCTTTATACTTCAACAATTTCCTCATTATGCATTGAGGTGTGCCCAATCAGTTGACTAAGACTCAATCAGGCAGAAACAAATGCTTCAGTTCAGATTCTTCTTTTTCCTCATTCTCTCGAGCTGGATGGTCTTCCTCATCAATAGGGCCTTCTACATTGCTTACTCCCAACACTATTTCCTTTCTTGATGACACAACTTCAGCAACTGGACTTGGAGGCAAGTCTGGATCCCTTTAATCCGCTACAGAGGTATCATCATCATCAGTATCATCTCTATACTGAGGTTCCTCTTCAACAGGTCCTAGACCTGTATCCCTCACATCCTTAGGCCAAGAAGGATGATCCATAGGATAAAAATTATCATAAAACTTCCCTTCATCATTGATACATTCCTTTATCCATGGATTCAAATTAATCTTTATGTATTTACAAAAAGTGCTTGGGATGCAGAAAATTTTCCTTACTAACACTGTCACATCCAGAGACTCAGCTACTTAATTTACTTTGATCATAACCGAAATTAACTTTTCAATGAATATAGCATTGTACATTGACTTGGTCCTAGTCATACCCTCAATCAGAATCATTAACAGTCTACATAGATTCACCTTAACACCATGTCATAATAGATGCAAAAAATATATATCTTGATACCTTAGATTTGATAATTCCCCTCTTTTTGGAATTAGCACAAGTTGGATGAACTTGAAATAAAATCTATTTTCTCCATCCATCTCTACAAAAACTAATTTCCTTTTATTACCACTACCACTAAGCATTTCCAAGGCAATATCATAATAAAAAATGTCACTGGTAGGAGGAATTTTCATTGATCAATACCCAAAAACTCCTTCATATAGGACATTGCAACTTTCATCCCATCCAACAGAAGAAAAACATATTTCCTTTCTATTTGCAACTGAACCCATTCTATGCTCCTCTTCAGATTTCTCAAAGCGCACAAATGAATAGAACTATTTTACCAGTGTTAGATAATAGGGGCCAATTTTTTTTGTGAAGCATTCAAACCATCCCTTCTCCTACAATATCCTTAGAATGAACGACTTTCTGGACATAATCCATTCTGCACAAAGTTCCTTTTCTATTACAATTTCCCTATTCTGCAAATGTGGGTTCACTACATTCCTTCATGATCATGTTCTACTACCACTACCACTACATTCAGGTCATGTTTTCTACTTATTCGCTCTCGGATCATCACTGTCATCCCTTACTATCAGGAGCATTGTTCTTTCAATCTCTAATCAATGAAACTAGGGTTAACACAAAATGTGAGGTTTCGAGAAGAGAGGATTGAAGAGAAGAGAGTTTGTGTTCTATCGAAATGTGGCTAAGGCTTAGTTTTTATCATTTATGAATCAAAATGTAATAAATGAATTATACTGATAAAAATAATTTTTTTGGCTTAATAAAATGAAAAACGAAACTGTGCAATACATATCGGTGATAACTATCGATGAGATCCATGATGGTGAGGTTTATCTATCGGTGAGGTTTTTAACGGTGAGGTTTCTAATAGTGAGGATTTTAACAGCAAGGTTTCTAACGGTGTTGTTCTTAAAGATAGGGATTATAAAGGTGATTTATCTATCGGTGAGGTTTCTAACGGTGTGGTTTCTATGGGTGAGGATTCAAACGGTGAGGTTTCTAACAGTGAGGTTTCTAACGGTGAGTTTTCCAACAGTGAGGTTTCTATCGTACAATGTCAATCATTAATAATTCATGTCTAATGTACTTAACCAATCTAAACATAAAGGCTTGGTGAATATGTCAGCTAATTGTTGTTTTGTACCTATAAATTCAAGAGTAATATCACCCTTTTGGTGATGATCTCTCAAAAAGTGGTTCCACAAAACAATGTGTTTGGTCCTAGGGTGAGATACAGGATTCATAGAGATATTGATTTCACCAGTGTTGTAAAAGTTTATAGATACATATCTAAACTGATATTCGTAGTCCAATAATGTATGTTTCATCCACATAATTTGTGCACAACAACTACCAGCAATAATATATTCTGCTTCAGCAGTAGAGAATGCAACAAAGATCTTCTTTTTACTTCACCAAGATATTAGGGACTTACCTAGAATATGACATGTTCCAGATGTCCACTTCATATCTAACTTGCAACCAGAAAATTTAGCATCTGAACAACTTATTAAATCGAATGATTGTACTTTTGGATAAAATAATCATAGGTTGGTAGTATGTTTAGGATATTTGAAAATTCATTTAATAGAAAGAAAGTGTGACTCTATTGGATTATCATTAAATCTTGCATTCATACACACACTAAACATAATATCTGGTCGACTAGTAGTAAGATAAAGTAGACTCCCTATCATACCTCTGTAGTTGGTTTGCTCCACTAGTTTTCTAGTTTACTCAACATCCAACTTTCAACTAGTTCTCATAGGTGTATCACTATCCTTAATACTATCCAAACCCAAACATTTTAAAAGATCCTTTGTATATTTATTTTGATATAAAATAATAAAATTTTCATTTTGAAAAACATGAAATCCAAAAAAAAAAATAGTTCCCCCAATAAACTCATTTCAAATTCATTTTTCATACTCTTTGAAAAATCAATACCTAAGGAATTTCTAGAAGATCCAATAATAATATAATCAATATAGATTTGTACTATCACAAAATATTTGGAAATTATTTTAATAAAGAGAGTCAGATCAGAAATACCTTCACAAAAAACTTTTCAAATAATTAAATTACTAAGTATATCATACCAATCTTGTGGGGACTGTTTTAAACCATATAAAGTTTTAGAAAGATTAAAAACTCAATTTTGGAAAATGGGTATTACTAAATCTAGGTTGTTGTTCGCCAAAAACATCTTCATTTATAAAACTACAAAAAAAGTACTTTTAAAATCAATTTGATATAACTTGAAATTCAGATGAGCAGCATAGGCAGGTAGAATCCTAATAGCATTTAATCTAGATACAGGTTAAACGGTTTTATCATAGTCTATTCATTCCTCTTGACTATATCCTTGTGCAACTATCCTTTCTTTGTTTCTAACAATGTTTTTTGATTCATTCACTTTATTTCTAAAAACCGATTTAGTGCCTATGGTCAAATTGTCCTTAGGTCTGTCATCTATTTCCCAAACATTGCTTTTTTCAAATAGATTTAAATATTTTTTCATAGCCGTTACTCAAAATTCATCATTGATTGCATCATGCATATTTTTAGGTTATAACTTTGAATTAAAGGTTTTTTGTTCCATCATATTTCATAGAGAAGATCTAGTTTGCGTCCCTCTATCTAAATCTCCAACAAACATCAATTAAAGGATGATTTTTTAGAATCCTAGTTGATCTGATAAAGGTAGGACTATAAATTTCAGATTCTCCTCTATGCTCGGGTTCACTAGAAGAAGATTCTGGAATATTTCCAAAAGTATTTTTCTTTACAATAGGTTCACTAATTTTATCATTAATGTCCAGAATAGACAGATATTATTCATGATTTTCAAGAGAATACATAGGTTCATGCATATCATTTTCATCAAATTTGATGTGAACAGATTCTTCCACATATTTGTATATTTTGTTAAAAACTCTATAGGATTTACTAGTTATAAAGTAACCTAGAAATATTCCCTCATCACTTTTATAAGTAATCTTGTCAAGATAATCCATATTATTATAAATAAATACTTTTCAACCAAAAACTATGAAGTAACTAACTTTAGGATTCCTATTATTCCATAGTTTGTAAGGGGTCTTTTTAAGAACAGGTCTAATCAAGACCCTATTTATAATATGACAAGCTGTATTGATAGATTCTGCCCAAAAATAAATAGGTAAATCATATTCATTTAGCATAGTTCATGGAATTTCATGAAGTGTTCTATTCATTCTTTTTACTACATCATTTTTTTGAGATGTCCTAGAAGCAGAAAAGTTTTGACTATAGCCATTGTGTGAGAGGTAAGATTCATACACATGATTTTATAACTCATGGCCGTGATCACTTCTCAGGGACTTATTCATAAGTCATTCATACACATGATTTTATAACTCCTGGCCGTGATCACTTCTCAGGGACTTATTCATAAGTCCTCTAAGGTTCTCTATAGATTTGGTGAACTTAATAAAGTAAGAGAAAGCTTCACTTTTGGGAGATAGAAAATACACCCAAATATATCTAGAAAAGTCATCTACTAGAACATAAACATAGTGCTTCCAATTTAAAAAAGATAATCTGGATGTTTTAAATAAATACATGTGAACCAAATAGAGAACTTTATAAGTTGACACTTCTTTATCTGATTTAAAAGAAACGTTATGTCGCATTCCCTTTTGATAGGGAGTGCAAAATTTTTCTGTTGGGAATTTTTTGAGGTAAGTCTCTAACATACTTTTTCTTAGTCATTTTCTTAAGTGAATGAACATTTTAGTGTCCTAATGTTCTATTCCATATCCAAGATTCTCTATGAAAATCATTTAAACGAGAAACATTTTGTTTGGATAACGAATTTAAATCTACACCATAGACATTTTTATTTCTCAAGGCAGTAAATACCAAGAAAAATTTATAATCCAATACATGGAAAACATGATTTTCAAATTTAACATTGAAACCATCATCACACTATCGAAAAATATATAACAGGTTGTATTTTATTCCGTCAACAAATAATACTTTTGAAATTAAAACTGAATCAGTGTTACCAATCGGACCTAAGCTGATGATTTTTCCTTTTGAATTATCACCAATGGTGACATGCCCCCCATCAACCTTGATTATTCTTTTGAAGAATTAAAAATCTTCTTTCATGTGTCATGAACGTCCACTGTCCAAGTACCATGTCTTCCTATAAGAAATTTTCAAGAAAGTCTATTACAAATCAGGTTCAAATAGAAAATGATTTTGGTACCTTGAATTTCTTGGGTCCAGACAGGTTTGCAAGCAAAACTTTTGGTACGCATATTTGTCTAATGGGTTTCATATAATAAATATACTCAAAATATTTTGAATGATAAACTTTGTTTGATCTATAACTATGGGAATAGCTAGTTGATACATATGAATTAGAGAGATGGAACGAGCAGCATACTATCCATATTTAGGAATAAATCTATTCTTTGTAATATATCATTGTCCAGGCTGATAGCCTAAATGTGTAATATATTTTGGTGCTACAAGTTTTCCTAGAATTTGTATAAGAGTATTCTTTCCATTTTTGAACATTTCAAAATCATTCCTTAGATACTCAATATATAGTTTCAGTTCAGTATTTTCTTTTAACATTTGAGTATTCATTTGCTTTTTTAAACTAAGATCAGATTTACGGTACTGGACAAAGCATACTGTTTCTTTAATTACTTGTACATATACTTCATCTCATTGAAAGTTTCTTCTAACAAATTTCAGTATTTAAATAATTCCGATATCGACATATTATCATCACAATTTGAATAATATTCATTCCCAGAATAATAATAATTCAGTATAAGGGAAATAGGTACATCAGAGTTATTAGTCATTAATCACATGTTGGCACGATTCTTTTCAGAATATGAAACTTCAGACTCACTTGTGGTGTCTTCTGAATCAATACATGTTTCCTTCGTAGCATTCTAATATTTTTGTCCTTATAATCATATTTCTTCTTGAACTTCAATTTTGGATAGTCAGCTTTAATTTTTCCTTTCCTTTTTCATTCATAGCACACTATCTCATCTACCTTATCAGATTTCTTCCAATCTTTCTTCCATTCAGCTTGTTGGTCATACTTACCCTTATAATTTGGTTTTATGAAAAATTTATTCTTATTATTGAATTTCTTGAATATCCTGGCTATTTGAACCATATCTTCATCAATATCAGAATCTGAACCTCCACTTGTTGATATTTCAGTAGGTATGTGAACTTTCTATTTGTCCTTTCCCTTTGAGGTAACAGACATAAATTCCACTTAAATTCTATTTTTTTCATCATCTTCTTCTTTGTTTACCTTTATCTCGTTTTCATACATCATAAACATACCAATTAGATCATTAATAGGTAGTGAACTTATGTCACACGATTCCTTATTGAGACTGAGGTGCTCTCCATCTTTCTGGCAGACACTTGAATAATCTCATGATTTTCTCCTTTGCAAGAACATCTGTTCCCAGTGATCTCATTGTATTTACAATTTCGTTGAACCTGATATACATGTCAGTAATATGTTCATCAGTCTTTATTTTAAAATTATCATACATAATAGTGTAGGTATTAATTCTCATTTCCTTATCATTGGTTCTTCCCTCATGGGAAATAACCAAACTATCCCAAATTTCATAAGCAGTCGTACAAGAAGATATTCGATTAAATTCTTCATATCCTAAAGAATTGTACAAATGATTCATTGCATTACAATTATTATTTTATGGAACTTTAGTAGGTTCATCCCAAGTAGTTATTTTAGTTTCCAGAATCTTATACTGAATTTATATAGTAGTTCAGATATCAAATCCCATGGTTTTTAATTGAATTTTCACATTCAGTTTCCATTGGGCCTAATTAACACCATTAAAAAATGGTGGCCTACTAGTAGAAGCACATTATAATTTGTTATCCATAATTAGAATTTATAAAATATATTTAAAGACATAAAATTTATAAATAACATAAGTTTATGATCTTTGAGATAGAATTAAAATCATAGTTTAAAAACAAAGTGTTTGGAAATAATTAATAATATAACTCCTCTGATACTAAATGATGGTTGGAGTGGATACTCAATTGGGGGAGGGGTGAATTGAGTTCTAATAAAAAATTATGTTAAAAATATTTCTTTTAAAAATATCCTAAATTAAAACAACAATCTAAACTATATTGAATTTGTAATACAGTAAAGGTTCACCTAGGTTATCAAGAGATTGATTAGTTCTCAGTTAATCAAATCTGATGATTATATTAGCGTCTGAAACTATGCTAAGGCTTTGGGATAAATACAAACACTTGATAATTTATCTATTAGAATTACTTTAAAATAGATTTGTTTTTAATTTAAATAGAAGCGGAATATTAAATATTGTTTAAAACAAATTAAACAAGCACAACAGTTTTAACTAGTGGTTCAGTCTCAAGCTGAGAATTAGACCTCTCAAACAGTTTATATTTAACATTGATCCACTCCTTGGATTGGGATTAACAACTGTACTTAGACTCTCCATGTACTAAGACCTCTAACACAATTCTTTGTGGGAAAAACAAAACAATAGCACACAGGCTATCCAGGTCACACTTGATCCCTACCAAAATTCACAGTAGGAACTAAAAGGATTCATAAGGTATGAGTGGGGATTTAAGAAATCCTCTAGTTATACTCAGGAGTCAGTGTGTGTCTAAAAATACAGAGCACCCACACTCCACAAAATGTGAATAAATGAAACACAATAAAGCTAATCAAATTAAGATGATTTTAGAATGCACTATGTGTTGTAAGTGTAGCTCTTGACTCCTCATATTCATGTATATGAATTTTTGAGTACTTCATTAGATGTTGTAAGGAAAACAAAGTTTTGTGGTTCTGTTACTTAACTTCTAGTGTAGGTGTTCAGCTCGAGTAAGAGGGTATTATTTGTAACACTAGGTATAATTATTTGAAACATCTTCTTGATGTGTATGACTATTATATTAGTTCATCTGATGTTCTTATTTATGAATTTCACTTCAGGTGTAGCACACTTGCACGTATATTCCTCACTTTTTCTTCAATGCATGTAAGTCTTCTTGTATCTCAGAAGACTGTCTTGTATGTTCATGAGAAGACTGATGTCCAGAACTCCTTTTTCTTTAGCAGTTTGAGGTTCCCTTATATAGTGTTTAGCTCTGGCAATGGGAATGAGTACCTTTTTATAGGTACGAGGTACAATTCCTAAAAAACCAAAAACTATCATTAATTACTAGCAGGTTCATTAGAAGAATCGAATATGACCATTTCTAAATAAAAAAATATATGTAGGGTTTAGAAATATAGTGTCTGGTTTCCATCAGTAGATCTTTGTATCAGTGATCATTCATCAGTGGACATGAGTTAGTATGTCTTGTGTCGATAGATATTACTATTTATAACAATATCTCTATGTATCAGTGATAGTGACTCTTTATCGGTGGCTTTTCATTATAGGTAGCATTGTTTTATTGGTGGATCTCTCTTTATGTCAGTAGACTTAGTATCAGTAGTTGTCTATTTGTATCAGTAGAATTGAATTAATAGTTATCTATTGGTATCAGTGGTTGTCTGTTTGTATCGATAGACTTCATATCAGTAGCTGTGTAGTGGTAGTCGTCTGTCTATATCAGCAGACTTGTATTAGTGGATGTCTGCTGGTATCTGTCTATATCGGTGGACTTTATATCAGTTGCTATCTGTCTGTCTGTTTGTATCAGTAACTTGTATCGGTAAATGTGTACCAGTGACCTCGTGTCACATGAAGCTTGGTCTATCAGTGAACATTATATATCAGAAGTCTATGTACCGATAGGTTTGTATCAGTGAATCAACACTCAACAATTATCTCTTCTATGAAAATCTTAATCAGAATGAGTATGAATTATTTCAAAGATTGTATAATAGTAGATAACCACTATTTAACAAATTCCAAGGATATTTTTTTATAATTTATCAACTCAATAGTAGGATGTATTAGATTGATAGAATTAATATAAAGATAAACATTATTTGGTATTATCAAAGCATATTGAAACATAATTGAGATTATCAAAATTGGTGAGGTCAACACATTGTGTGATCTTTGGAGAAATGTTCACATACTTATAAAATATATTGAATTTTAGATAATACAATAAGACACTAAATATTTATTTATTAATATTATGAAATTTTGTTTTTATTTAATTTTAGGTTATGAAAATTATTTTTAATGAATGTATTTTATAAATGGGTCATTTCATTTTTTTTTAAATCTAGTAATTAAATAAATTGGTTTTACTATAATATTCACGAGTATGGGTATGTGGAACCTCACCCTCTAAACAGTATTTAATATTCATAAAACCAAAACTCTTTAAATTTAGGTACATGATAGTTTTGGATATCAAAATACCTAATAATATTGTACAAAAAAATATAATTGAATGATAGATTCGAATCAAAATCAGTGGATAATAAAAATATAATATTTAATTTATATATTACAAAATAATTATAAAACAAGGTTCTGATTTAATAGTAATAAACATACCCAAATTTCATATAGAAATTAAAATAAATATATTCTATGTAACACCAAAATATATTGTTTTCTTATATTCTAAATAAACTCTATGTACCCATTGATTAGATATTCACATTGATAATGGATGTACCATATTTATATATGGAGGAAATATGACATAATAAAATGGGGGAATTGATGCTATATTACTTATAGGGGACCTATAACTTGTTCAACACAATGTGGGTATCAACACTGTTCTAAAAATTGTCTACAAGCTCTCTAGATTGTGGGGGTAACTGATTCACAAAAATATATGTATAAACATGAACAATCATAAGTTAGTCCATTGGGGATGACACAACTTATTACTACTAAAAACACAAATTTTCAAATCATTAGTTTCAATTAAATAATCAAGAAACTATAAATCATGATGATTACTAAAAAAACTACTAATAATAATGTTAACAAAATTAAAGTACACTGGATTGAAAAATAACAGAAAAAACTATTTTTTTAATTATAAAACCACATAAATAATGTATGAAACACCTCAATGTGAGAAGATTATATGAAATTTAAATTATATTACATGGAGTTTAGTCCATGGGATAAACAAATAGTTAACTAATATTATCCAATAATGTTCTACCAAGTTACACAACATTACCATTAGGTTTCATGATAAATAGTTCTCGAGAATTTCTAAATTAATTAATACAAAAGATTATAATTATGTCATATTTTAGACATTATTTTTTAAAAAAATAAGACATGTGATTTTTGGGGTACCGTCAAATGTGTACGCTCATACATCCATGTTCATTTCATTCATAAAAAATAGTTTAGAATATATAAAAATTGTTTAAGTTTTATTAGTCTCACTATTAAAAATATAGAAACAACTGATTCAAATATAGACTATTGTATAGTCCTATAAACAATCATATATCTATGTTCTCCATTATTAAAAAAATATTATATAGAAAACTACATCTATTGATTCCATAGTTTAATATGATTAAATTAAATATAACCTCCACCATCCAGTAGACCTCCTCTCACCGAAAACCTTTTTTCCCACCCCCATGTTGGCACCCCTGATCCTCTCAAAACATTCCATTATTTATCCCTTATCATTCAATAAGAATCTCCAAACAATATTATCATTGATGGTGTTTCTATCACTCAATATGACACTAACTTGGTCTATTCTCGAGAACTATTTATCATGAAACCTAATGGTAATGTTGTGTAACTTGATAGAACATTATTGGATAATATTAGTTAACTATTTGTTTATCCCATGGACTAAACTCCATGTAATATAATTTAAATTTCATATAATCTTCTCACATTGAGGTGTCTCTCACCGAAAACCTTTTTTCCCACCCCCATGTTGGCACCCCTGATCCTCTCAAAACATTCCATTATTTATCCCTTATCATTCAATAAGAATCTCCAAACAATATTATCATTGATGGTGTTTCTATCACTCAATATGACACTAACTTGGTCTATTACGAAAGCCCCTCTACATCACTATCACCTTTTTACCCACAAAATACAAAAAATAATGATGGTTATTTACTCATCCCTAAGGTAGAATGGAAAGATATATCAGTAATAATGTAAATGGATGTTTTTATGGGGGGAGTAGTTTTTCAACTATTGTGTGAAATGATAATAAAAAATTCCTATGAAATTTTGTTATGTTATATCAAACATATCATATTTGGTGAGGGGATATTGGATAATGATTCATCGGACCACTAACTCAATATCAAAAATTTTGTATAAAACTAAACAAGAATAACCAAAATTAGAATAAAAGTGTTTATGAGGATAATATATTTTGCATGTAATTAAATAACTGAAATTTAAATAATTTTTCATAAAATAAATAGTCATTAAAAAGTGATTAAATCTATACCTTGATTTACAATTACTGATTTATCAATGATTCATCCTCACTAATGGTTTTTTTGTCATCACCCCTTCAAAATGGGGATACCAATTTTATATATAGGTTTTCTAGTATTTATGTATAATAATATTATTATTTATTTATGTTAAATATATAAAGGTAAAGGTTAGTGGTTGTTGGTATTATGTTATTTTTAATAAACTCACATAATGTTCCAGTTAGGGGAATAAATCCCAAACATGAAAGACACATCTCCACAGCTAAACCATGTGTCCTATGTGAATCCATTAGGGTGGATCTCTATTTTGAGAATATTTATCTAAGATATTGATTCTTAAATATGATTAATTTTTATGTATACATAACATAATATATTTAAATATAATAAAACTTTTATGTTATCCTGTGGCACTATACAATAATTTTCTCCAAGTGATTTCTTATTATAACATTTTTAAAAAGGATTCTGTAAATAAATAAAAACATTTTGGATTATATTTTAGGAATTATTTAAATGTCACAGTGAATTATATTTCATTACACAAGTCATGTCTTGTATATTATTTATTTAATGGTGATGATATGTTTTTTCCCTTTAGAGTTATATAGGAGGATATATCCAACCATATTTTCTAGGATAACTGTGTCTAGATAAAATCCATGTGTATGTTAGTTTATTAACAAGTTCATATTCCTATATCAATGAATGATAAACCATTTTGAAAAGGTGATACCATATTTTTTCATTCTTGTTACTAGGATACTAGTTAAAAAAGGGATTATTATTATTGAATAAAAACGAGTTTTTATTTGTCACTCATTAATGAAACCTGAGGAAGAAGAGATAAAAATAGTTTTTGAAGGCCCAAAATGGTGAAGTTGAATGGAATGCATTTGGATGATATTTATAAAATATATAAGTAATTTTTATAAATGTTATAATTTATTATGATACAATATTTATTCACAATTAGATGCTAGAAGAATCTTGATTTTGTTCCCCTCTCACATATTATGTACATTCTCATGTTCCAAAAGTTACTATAATCAATCATTTCTTGGTGGTATAAGTGATAATCCAATGACGTAGATAGGTGAGCATGATATATTTTATAGGCATGGACAAATAAGATTCAATAGTGTATAAGTTTATCTTTATATACCTACATAGAATGATACCATTGAGAATAGTATGAGCTTCCACATCAATGGATGTTATCCCTTCATAATAGAGTGTGAAATATATGAAAACCAAAACTGACCTATCCGAGAAAAACCCACCTCTAGGTATAATACCTTGGTTACATGTTCCATCTGTATTTCATTTTAAATCTTCCCTTATAGACTTAAAATATACCCAAACACCATAATACCTAATACAATTTGTATTACTAGAAATATGGTGTTATTGAGCCTAACATAAAATGGCAGGACAACCTTATTACATAAGTTATTTATATAGAGTACTTTGAAATGTATTATTTTTTACATTCACATTTATGGGGGTGAAAATATGTTGTCAAAATGTATCTGAGTGCCCAATATCACTAAATAGTCTACTTAAAAAAATTCTTCATCCAAGATCTTTCAAGTCAATACCAAAAATAATAATTGAAAAATAAATAAATAAAACAATCCATATTGTCTATTTTTTAAAAATTACGTTGAGAAAAAACTACATGAATCTAGTACAATATTTTTCCATGAATATTATAATCATGGATTTAGTATGTGCATTCATATAAGATATACATTTATAGGTGAGGTTTATAACATTATGTTGGACATTAATGAAAATAAGGAGAGTGTAATTATGAATGATAAATCAAGATGTTGAGTTTGGTAGGGATGTACATACTCAAATAGATATTTTATTATCAGTTATCTGTGTGAAAAAACATATAGTAGATCAACGAGGGATGATAAAGTGATGGATCTAAAGGGTGATGGATTAAAAATCTAATAATAAAGGATATCAAATAATTAGATTATATTATAATGTAATTTATAGATATCATTGATAACCATAAAAAATAAAGAATAAAGATCTATATCCTACCCAAATTATAGAAAAAAAGTAGGGAATCCAATGATGTAAAGGGATATACCAACACAGTTATCCGATCAAAAGGAAATATTTATTCATCCAAAAATCCATTGGTAGTTATCATAAATGATTATAATTTTCTATAGAATCTCACACTATACATGGGGTATCGAGGACACCATGATATAGAGAAATAGAAAACCACATATTATTTCTTAATAAACATTGACCAAAGAGAGTGATGTAAAATTTCATCCCAATATAATTTCTACTAAAATTATTTTTTCATAAAATATATTATTATGATTAATTTCCAATTTATTAACATATATGGTTGGTATAGTTCAAGTGGTCCTGTGAGGATGCCACTCAAAATGATATCCCAACTGAAAGAGTTGATAATATATAAAAAATTAATAATATCAATCATTGGAGACCTATAGTTTAAAATAATATGACTTGGAATGGAATTCAACATATTATTTCCCAATGTAATGGGCCCTCAAAATGAGAAAATGTTGCTTTTCCAGTTTATAATCTGTGACGTTTTTAAAAAATTCCGTCACTGTGATGAATTGAAATCCATAAATTTGAGAGTGGGTAACCAAGATATTCCCTTACGAATATCCTTGTTGGGATTCTAGGTTTCACTTCAATGTTCATAGAGTTCCTAGTAGAACAATTTTTATAAATGGATACATTTTTTATCATTGATTTTTTATCGACTCATACTACTATAGGTGTTTAAAATCAGTTTGATTTTTTATAAGGAATTTATTATTCTATTGAAAAATTTTAGATATCCACCCAAAATGAAAATATGAGATATTACATTGAACCCTTAAATACCACAATCAAGATTATAATAGAAATTATAAATTCTATAATTATGGTTTCTACCAAAAAAAATTATTGTTGTAAAATAAAGAGGCTTAGTGAAAGAAGATATCATATCTAAAGGAACCTCAAACTTGAACGATTACAATAT
Source organism: Viscum album (assembly GCA_963277665.1). NCBI lineage: Eukaryota > Viridiplantae > Streptophyta > Magnoliopsida > Santalales > Viscaceae > Viscum > Viscum album. The sequence continues at coordinate 1,441,888,836 of OY728155.1, read as the reverse complement.
AGGGGCCATGTTGTGATTATAGATTTTACTCTATGTATATGGGTTTTTCCTATGTATATTGAGAATTGATTGTATATTGTTACACACTATGTATATCTAAGATTTGTTTTATTTTATTTATAATATATTTATAATAAATACATTCATAATTTTTTATTGTGTAGTAAATTTATGATTTCTAAAATCCATAATATGTATTAGAGGAAAATAAATATAGTTAAACAAAAAATAAATACATGTGAAACTGAAAAATAATAGGTTGTTTAATAAATTATAAATTTTTTATTATTTTTTGAAGTTAAAAAAGATTACATTCTGTACTAACAATACTATGTCTTGTACTTTCCCCTATAATGTAGTTTATTTTTTATGATGAAACTCTAATTATATGAGTTATAACTGTGTACACCGAGATTACACCCAGATGTTCACACATAATGTGTATCCAGATTCTCCTTAGATTCTATTGAATATATGTATTAGAAAAAACTCAACCCATATTTCAACATAATTATTTTAAATTATTTTTAAAAATAATTTTCATGTCACATGGAAAACATTTATAGTTGAATGATAATGAAAAAACCATCCAAACATACCCTTAGAGGATATATAAAACATTATTAATGGTTAATTTTTTACTTTGTGATAAAAGAATACATTCCATTATCATGTTCCTTTATCAATGTATGATTATCAATATCATTTAATATTTTAGAAAAATAAACCTAAAATATTCTCATATTCATTTCTTTTTTTACTTATTTTTCATTGGTATATTCTTCTACAATTATCCCTCATACTTTTCATGACATTATGAATACCCAAAATTCATCTATAAATTTACAATCTTGTACAATAGATTTCAATATGGATTGACTATCCATCATAAAATTGTTTTAATTATTGGATAACACAATACCACAATATATTTTATAACTAATGATTTTTTTGTATCAATACATATTGTTCTTATGTTTTCCTCATATATCACTCATACCCCATTTCTTATTATCTTTTTGAGCCATCACAACATATGAAAATTTCGTTAAATTACAAGTCCTATCATATTAACCAGGGGAAGACAATCTAGGTAATGTTTATCCAAATGGAATGTTAACTAAACTAATAGAAAAAACATTATAGAGATATAATTTAGTCCCCTTAGCAATAATCTATACATACCTTCATTATATAGATCCTAAACAAGTAAAACCAATTAAATTTTTTATTCTATTTGATTAAAATACTCTTTATCATAATTATTTATGTTATTCATTTTAACTAGAATCCTATCCTTTTAGAGACTTTGAATCCACTATATCATTTAAAGAAATGATAAAATATTTCTTATTATATAATTCTCATCCCTCATCCACCTGAATTATTAAAATATCACTTAAACTAACAAGGATATTGAAACTAGGTAGTATAGATAGTGGAGACCAAAAGTATTCATTTATGAATGTGTAGCATGCTGATATACTAACATATATTTATATATTTTAATTTAAATTATTTATTTATGATATTTTATATACATATCTTCATAATATAGAACTGAAAATTATTTAATGAGGATTGAATAAATCCCACTTTATAATTGTAAATATGGAGATATGTATGTAATAAAGTCCTTCTTCTTTTAGAAACTATATCATATACTTTAAAAGATAATTTTTCACCAAAAAATATTATACAAGATTACAAATTTATAATTTGTGTAACCTTATCCATTTTTTATATCATGGTCATTCACTTTTTATTTGATCTTGAGATTCCCAAAAAATCATAAAACAATTTCACAAGTAGCAACCCATAATCTTCCTACATATATATAAAATTATAATAGGGTAATATTTATTAAATTAAATTTTAATCCGTACCAGAATTATATTGGTTTTATTACTTAGGAAACATTGAAATATAAACAAAAATTTTAGAAGATATCTATTTCACATCCCTTAATGATCTTCACAAATAGTAACCTTCATGAACATATCAAAAATAAATCCTATCTTTATAACCTGGGTAAAGGAAACATAATTTATTTTATCTTAGATACTCAAGAAGGGTAAAAAAAGAGACATCAATTATCAATAAATCATTAAATGAGCATTAGGATATGTGAACTTAAGCTTAATATTTGAAAACTATTTCCAATATAACACTTATATTTATCATCAAACATGTCACAAATCATAGAATTTAAAAAGATATAAATTTTAATGTAATCAAAGAATATGACCATAAGAGTGTAATATTACAACAATAAATTAGATTTTAGTGTTCATCCAATAATAGGAAATAATTTACTTAGTCAAGGATATCTTCTAGAATTATCGTAGTGGATTGGGTTCACTCACAAATCAATCAAATCATTTTTATTGGATACATCCCATGAATTACATTGTTTATATATTATCATAATTAATTTGGGTCACTCGACATACAATTTTTTTATCGCATTATATTTACTTCATTTCTGAATACATTGGTGGACTATAAAATTTTGGGCCCACTTTTTAGACAATGAAAATCATAAATAAATTTTTGATGATATTCATAAAAATAAATTATAATATAAATGATGGAAATTAGATATATTTTATAAAAATAAAATAATTAAATCACAGAATAACTTCTGAATATAAATTATATTCATAAATTATTCATCATAACTTAATTAACCAATGGGAATGAAATGTGTTTCATAGAATCATTATTAAATCAAAATCATCATCTAAATTCAACCCCAGAATAAATGTGGATAGTATCATTGAATTATATCCCTGATAAGTAATATGTAATATTACAATATTTTATCATATATAAATATTATTTTAAGGATAATAATAACATTTATTAATGAAATTACTATATTAACTTTTCAATCACTTAATTAAATGCTAAAAAATTATCAAATATTAAGGAAATTTTTATTATAAAAAAATAACATTGGAAACCTGTAATGTAAAATTTATATCATTTAGAGGCCATTATAGATGGATAATCTATTCATGTCATGTATTTTAAAATAAATAATCACTTCACATATATAGTTAAATATCTAAAGTAGCTCATTCAGAAAATCACATCATATTCCTTCTAAACCATTTTATAAAAATCCATTCATTTGTTAAAATGACTATAATCAATTATAATAATATATTAAAAATATTTTTGAAAACATTTTTACAAAACATGAATTAGTATGAAAAAATATTTTCAACTAAAGAGGGAAATAAAGTCCATATTAAACAAAAAAATTATTTCATCATATAGATTTGTTGATGAGAAAAAATGGAAGATTTATAATATATAAAAATTTCTACATGTGATTATAATTAATGGAATTATTCGGATATAGGTTATAAAATTTCTATAACGATGTAAGCATTCCATACATATATATGAAATCATTTTAGATGAATATTTAATAAATATAAAGAATAAATGCCTGGGGAATATAAATATTTCGTGAGACAGGAGTCTAGATATATACTATTCTTGTGTAATTATTGACCTTATATATTTCCTAAAAATAATTACCCACATAGTACTCTTTATATAAATCCCATACATGAATCTTTTCTTCATGACATAGAAAAAGAAAATATAATAATGGGTGAGATCAGATGTTCAGTAAGTGTAAACAATATATATTTCAACGATAAAATAAGCACGGCAATATAATAAGGATTTGACAACATGGTCTAATTATTTCAGAAACATACATTGAATTACATTTATTTTTAGACTCAAGTCATGGAAGAAGTATTTTCTGTTCATAAGAAAGGAATCATAAAAGAATAAAATTAAATAAGTCATGAGATCATAACATAGGAAGAAAACATGTATACATAAGTTCATATCATTTTGAACAGGTATAAATAGACATAGATTCAATCCTTAATTTAAGGATATGAAATTAGGCCCTCGCATAAAAATATGGACATGAAAGTAGGTCCATACTTATCATTATGGATATGAAGGCCATATCCACACATAAAACTGTAAACATGTATTTAGGTTTATATATAACACTGTGAACATGTAATCATGTTCACAATAAACATTTTTAACATATAATTAGGAATAAAAATAACATTATGAACATGTAATCTACTTCACACACAGCATATTTTCCTATGTTTAAACAATAATTAAACAATTTTATTAGAGGGAGATAAAGGTCCCACTTGTCTCATAATCAATACATTTGTATCCTACAAGATCATAAATTATTAAATATATCAGAGACCATGAAAATAAATTTGATTTATAAATCATATCATCATATAATATCTAGTTGAAAAGAAATGGTTCCATAAAAATATTAACATCATAAAAATAAAAAATATATATAATAAATAAAGAATTATATAATAGGATAATATCCCTAGTAATTATAAAGTAACATCAAATGATTTTTTCTTTTATGGAAAATTATTTTAAAATATCACCATGAATATTTCATGTGGGAACTACCCTTTTCAATTGAAATCCCTTATTTAAAATATATAATATTTTAATTTATTAGATGAATGAATTTGTTTAAAAATAAATTTAGAAACTTATAATGTAATCATTTAATCATTTACTAGTCATGGTGTCACGATATAATTTCCATTCAATATATGATAAAATAAATATTCATTTAACTTTTTCTGTAAAATCCAAATGGTCCATGTTTGGAAAATAAAAAGTGGAATCCTTTCATACCATCGCATAAAAATTCAAAAAAGGATGGATATTAATTTTAAAAGTTAGAGAGGAATATTAAAAAATTATTTAAAACATTTTTAGAAAACATGTATATGGAATAAAAAATGTTTTTTTGATCAAAGAGACATATAATGTCAGTTTTCATTAAAAAAATATTATATCCGTCATGTGAGATACTTTGAGAGGAAAATTAAAGAAAACTATATATATTAGGGAAATAACTAGAGGAGAATATAAAAATTGTGTTTATAGATATAATAATATTAAATTTTCATTACTGGAATCATAATCACAAAAAGTTTTAATAAATGATGAGTTTATTACAAAATATAAATTCCAATTTTGTAACATTTGAATTATAATCCATATGAAATGAAAAATATTATATGTATATATATGTCCCAAAAAATTTCAAATAAGCATACTAAAGCACATTTAGGGGAATTATATACTCTACAATGAATAATTGAGTGTTTAATATGAAATATGACTCCAAGAAAAAAAAATAGACTCTAGAAATCGCTTACATTAAGTATTGACATTTTTATATACATTGGAACATCCTCTTCATCAGATGGTTTATTTGGGTAATAAAAAATAAATTAATATGAGGGATTATTAAGAAAATATTTCAATATTATATGGGAGGAAATTAACATATTTATTTCAATAGGGAATGGGTACACCATATGGTTTTGTAAGTGCGAAGAGTGGATGGGAGGAGATGGCCTTTTATAAAGGGGGGAACATGTAATATTTTAGAAATAAATATTTATATCCGTGTTTTTAATAACAAAATATCTCCAAAACGGACAATTATAAAACATTAGATGATTTATGGTTGAAATATTATCATCCAATAAGAATTAGGAATGATTTGGGCCATTTTTAATCATTATACCTGTCATTTACACCTAGCAAACCAACATTATCCTTGAACATGATAATTAATTTTAACTATTTTTTCTATTAATTTTGGTACTAAATAGTGTTTGAATAATTAGAAAATATTAATTTTTATAACTCCAAATATGAAATACATTTTGACACTTCCAAAAAATAGAATTGGAATATTATAATTTCAACATAAACATACAGATGTGACTAGAAAAATGTTTTTAAATGATGAAACATTAGAAATTTAATATTACATTTGTAGATAAATTAAATTTTAATTTTATCAAAATGAGAAAATTCAAAATAATAATAAAATAATTTATATAATTTTACAACTGAAACCATTTTTGAAAAAAGTGGAACCTTATAAATTATTTTAATCAAAAAGAAAGATTTCAATAAAAAACTGTAAAATTTATTATTCATCGAAAAATTAATATATATAGAAAGGTATAAAAAATTACCATATTAAAATTTGGACATGTAGATTAATAAAATGTATTTTATAATTTAAAATCAATTATATAAAATTGAAAAAAAATTCAAATTGTATTATTTTTTCACAAAAATAAATACAAATATTTTTGAGAGAACGTTATTTCTAATGCATATGAGTACTTTATCAAAAATTCAGTATATTTTTATCAACAAGTTGTATTTTTATAAAACTATCAGAATTAATTTTAAAAATCCATTTATTCATATTTATTCCTCTAATTTAAACAAAAAAATCAATGGATGTGTTTATGTAATAATATATATATTATATCATGGTTTGTTAAAAATAGCGTTCTGTATAAGACAATATATAAATTCAATTCAAATTATTAAAAACATATACCATAAAATATCAGGGTGTAAGATTCTAATACCTGTAAATAAAATTTCACCATAAAAATTCAATCTCTTGGATATAAATAAATGAGTATACTTACTCATCATCACATCCTTGTGTTCCCACATAGCTTCCTCGTGCAGAATGTTTTAGTACAAAACATTGACCAGATGAGTGGTCTTGTTTTTTAGAACGTTCTGTAATTGATCCATAATCTCTACTGGCTATTCTTCTCATACAAGATAATTCTACATGGATACAAATTTTGAGTTCAATAAATTTGGTGGATAAAGTATGTACATCCTTTGTAGAGATATATGGAACCCATAATAAATCTTAGAGTTGTTTTACGAGCGTTCCAATCTATGATCTTTCATCCCAATAAGATCAAGAAATTAAAAGGGGATGAATAAAAAGAGATTAGTCTTCCTTGTTTTATTCATCATAGAAATTCATAGAATCTGAGTTGTTAAAATATAAATTCTAAACCACATCAATGATTATAATTATAATGTTTTTGTTGAATTCTTTCTTCCACTTTATATTTTCGAATGGCTCTAAACATCACTACCATTTAATCATTTAGATAGGGTCCCAATAACACTATCTCTAAAACTTCATCAGATAATTTTGGAGATCTACAGATCATTCCATATATATCTTCATAAGGATAAATAAAATTTCTCAAGAGAAAGCTGTTTTTGTATGAATTTTTTCTATATAAAGGTGTTATACCCAAGAAACATAAAAATCCATATGAATATATATTAGTATATCCTATGGGATTTTAATTTTTATTATATAATTTTTATTTATATAAGGATGATATTCAATATTTAAAATCAAATTTGAATCATGGAATTTATGAAGACATCACATGAACATTGAGCTAAACCACTTGTGTAGCACACCAAAATTTTATTAAGTAACCATTTCATTATGATCCTCATGTTTATATTGTATATGGGTGAAGCATGGGAGAGTTTGGAGAACCTCTTGTTTGTTTTGGAGATTTTATAACGGTGAATGGGTTGTGCACCTTTTGGGAAAATCATGTAACACCCACAAGAAAATGTGCACAATGAGGAATGGGTTAAAGAGAAGGTGCGCATATAAGCACATGGTATGTCCAAACTCTGCATCAACCTAGGAGAAATCATGCAACATGAGAAAGTGATATTTTTAATGGTTGGTTAATGGTGTCAAAACCATATGATGTATCCATGTGATCATCATACTCGAGGATGTTGCCGGTGGGCGAATAGTGAATACATTTCCATACAATGCCACTAACCATGAACGGTTAAAAAACTAATTCCCAAAAAGTGAATATTTGTTGGATTTAGGATTTTATCACTCATTTGTTCCCCAAACCGACCTTAAATATGGAATTATTCCTCTATTAGGCTATAGAGGCTTCTCTAATAAATTTTAAGTTATCTGAAGCCTCCTCTTGGTGATTTGAATATAGATTATCATGATTAGTCTTAATTATTAGTTGTTTTTGGTAGTATTCCTTATATCTAAATATCCTCATCCTTGTCTCACAATTTCATAGATCTATGCCAACTAAGATAATATCTAAGGTTGTGGATTCTATGTAATATATTATTTGTATTTTTATATGATAGGGGAAGAGATATGATGTCTTATTTTAAAATTCCTTATTTTTATTGAAATTTATTTTGTATCCACTGTGAAATGTTTGATAAAAAACTATTGAGTTATTGTTTTTGGAGTTAGATAAATTTGGTGTTTTGGAATGAAAATTTGATAACATTATTATAAAATGATGATTTTAAAATGATTTAAGGTTTTGTTTTTTAGAACAATGGGTTTCAAAAAAATTGTTATTTTATTGAAATGGGTTAAGCACACATGGTTTTAGAATCAGATTGGCATAGTTTTTTGGCATGAGTTCATATTCAATTGGATGTATAAGGGCATGATGTACCCTCCTTCTAATGATTGGGATGGATATGAGAATAAATTACCCACATAAAATGTGGTTCATGATGTGAAGACATAGTAAAAGGATGACTCAAAAATCACGAGTATTGGGAGGTACAAGTTTCATGCATGGATGGATGTATATATATGGGGAAAAATTGGGATATGAAAAAATTGGTCATGTGAAATGGGTTTAAATAATTATTTTGTTGATTTACCTAGACCATTTGGTTATCATGAGAAAATTTTTTTTTACTATGGAACTAGTTTTATTATGATTCAAACTATCTTATTTTTTAATTAAAAACTTTTATATAAATTTTCTAAAATTTTTAATCCTAGTGGTACGTGTAGGGGAGTCATTTGGGGAAAACCTACTATATTTTTGTACTCCCCCTGTTTTGGAACATTTGTGGTTTTCTAGCTATTTTTTATAGAGACATTGGAGAAGATAAAGTATCACACATAATTAGAAGATAGACATGGTACATATGTTGTTTTTTGGATTGGGATCATAGAGTATGTTTTGAGCTTAGAGGTTTCATTAGAGTCTTTGAGTTTTGTCTTCTTTTGTGTAATTTTATATTGTTTTTTTTATTTGGGGGTACTTAGTTTTAGTTCGATTTAATTATCACTGGTTAGATTTGAGTTATCTTTTATTAGTATCATGATTCATATAGTGGTTTATTATGTTGTGGAATGTTTGGTTGGTTGTTTTTCGTTCAAAGGGATAATAATACCTCATATGTTAATGAAGTAATTGGAATTTATTTCTATCCTTTGAATAATTATTTATGTATCTTAAATCCAAGTAACACCCATCCTCATACACATGATAACGAGGATTGGTGGTATGGTACATGTTGTGTCATCTTGTTCCTTCAAATTATCTATGTACAACAAGTGGTCATTATTATTCTCAGTCTTGGAGTTGAAATTTATTATAATATATTCCAAGACTTGGGATCATAAAAAGAAGTATGATTATTTGGAGATGAAATGTATAAGAAAAAAAATACATAGCAAACCTATTTTGTTTGAACAAAAAAATACTACGGAGTTGAAAAAATAAGTGTTTTAGAGACTCTTATAGGATTTGAAATCTTATTTTCACGGGTTTATCCAATAATAGGAGCATGACATGAATTGTAGAAATGAGTTCCCACATGGATTTTAAATTTAATTTTTATTAATGTCATATGAATTTTTGAAAAAATTTAAATTTTCAAAAAAATTAAATTTTGTTTTAAAATTTTTATTTTTAAAAATCTTGATTGAGGTATTTTGAAGGGGTTGATTATCAATGAAATGGTAAAAATTTTATAAATTGTTGAATGTGGAAAATGTAGAATTTTGGAAATAATTTTTTTAGTAGTATAATGTGGAAAACATTTAAATTTGTTAAGACTTCAATTGCTAGAAAGTGATACTTATAGAATTTGTTGTGTTTATTGAAAATTCCACCCATTAGGTATCCTAGAAACCAATAAGAGGATGTTATTGATAACATGGATACACTTGAGCCATAGGTGAACCCACATCTGGTTCAAATATTAGTTTATTCTTTTCAATACGTGGATATGGGGGACATGACGGATAATCCAAGAGATGTGGATTAATCTGTCCGGTTATAAATAAGAATCCATCCATCTTTCAAGGTGATTCAAAACCATAGAAGGCTGAGGTGTGGCTTAATAGAATGAATCATATATTCAATTTATTCGGTGGACTAGTAGAGATGAATGTCATGATGGATATGTATATGATGTTATATTCTTCATTCTAGTGGTGGGATTTTGTTTTTCAATCTAAATCTAAAAATGAAATTTCATGGGGGTATTTTTAATCATTGTTAAACAACAAAATATATCATCACATATTTATAATTGCAAGAAAAACAGATTATTTAGCATGAATAGGGAAATAATTCCTATCAAGGTTCATGTGGATAAATTCATGAATTTATCTCCCATTCCACCCAAAGCTTCTTCTATTGCGTCCTTAAAGGAACACATTTTTTAATCGGGGATGAGACATGAGATTTTTTCTAACAATGTTGTGATATATATTACAGATTATATCAAGATAGTCAATAGATAGATATTAGATAAATTGGAATTTTATAGAGATATTGAAGGATTTTGTATGTTAATACCAACGGGAAATTGTGGGTACTATAATGAGGAGATCAAGAGAAATAGGGACACCTATTTCCAAGGTGGGAGCATGAATCAAAATCAGATGGAAAGATCAATAAACCTACCTCCATGAACAAAAAAGTAATGTGGGATGTTTCCAATGTAGTTCACTTGATAGAATAAATAAAGGTTGTAAGACACAACCTATAGAATTCCATAACTAAAATCATTTGGGGAATATTCAATGATATTGTCGTAATGCTCTAATTTTAGGTGCTTGGGACACTTCTCATGTGTCATAAGTATCATATTAATCAAGGTGATGAAGAATGTATAATAAATATTATCAGTAGAAAAAAGTTATAACTGGTTATTTTAGGATTTAAATGACTCTTCATGCAGAGAAATCTCAACAGGAAATATTGGAGAGATATCTTGCATGTAAGAAAATATATAGAGCTGAATAGGTTGTTTTGGATGATCAGTTTGGACTTTCTATGGTGTGATGTATAGTTATATTAAATTATAATATTATGAAATTTTTATTTGATAAATTTTCATAACATTCCTTTGCTTCTTCCTCTGATATTGATTTTCTATATATAAATGTTGAGATTATGCCTTCTTTGATAAAACATCAAAATCCTCTTTGTCAAATAGAATTCTAAGCCTGTGTGTGTTGAGCATGTTATATAACAATTGATGGAGTCAAAATGACATTGGATTTATCTATGATCATGAAGGATGTTTATATATAATCATGTGTATTAACAGGTTGACAACATTCAAGGATCACATTGACTTTCATACTAGAAAGGTCGGTTTTAAATCCGATGATGTTGTTAAACAACTCTCTCGAGGTGATCAGAATATAATGGTGGGTGAAAAGTGATTTTTGGAACAATACCTAGAATTATATCATATTATTTGAAAGAGATAAATTAGTAATGAAAGAAAGTGATCAAGAAAAATAGTTTTCCGAGAGTGGTGGATCAGTTTACTGATGTGTATCCTAAATAGTAATCATCGTTAATGCCCATAAAGGAAGGGGAGATTAGAGTTGATCTCATTATAGGGACCATTCCTATTTTCCTTCAATACTATCATATGGATGAAAAACAATTAATGGAGTTGAACTTTTAGTTGGATTATTTGGGAAAAAATGGTTCATTCGGCCTTTCACGTTTTCAGGGTTATCACCAGTATTGTTTGTTAAAAAGAAGGATAAAACACTAAGGCTATTGGTTGACTATCATAAGATTAACTAGGGTATGGTAAATAATTAGTAATTAATTCCATGAATATATTATCTATTTTATCAATTGAGGGGATCAAAATGGTTACATAATATTGACCAATGCTTAGGATATCATCAATTTCAAGTTCGAATGGAGGATATACCAAAGCCAGATTTCAGAAGAATATTGGGAAAATATGAATATATTGTAATGACATTGAATCTTATGAATTAAAAATTAGTCTCTATGTATTTGATGAATTGGATATTTCAGATGTATCTGAATTCTTTTTTGGTGATGTTTTTGGATGATATCTTTGTGTATTTAAGGAAAATGGATGGGCATGAGAAACACATGATGACATTATTTTGAATCTTGAGGGATAATTTTCTATATTCCAAATTATCAAAGTGTTTTTTTGGATAAAAATTGTACGTTTCTACATCCCTGTAATCTATGTAAAATGATTTTATATGGTTCTAGAAAATATATAAGCAGTAATTTCATGGCAACTTCCAAAGAATATATTTGGGATATGTAGTTTCCTCAAATTGGATGGAAAGTATAGACCCACTTTTCATGATTTCTAATGACTAAATTCACTGATGAAAACATTTAAAAAGAAAAATATTTCATTCTAATGGAATTAATAATTCAATATGTCTTTTTAGTATCTTAAGCTTCACCTTACATCCTTACCAAAAATTATTTTTTCTAGAATTAGGATAATGGCACATAGTGTATTATGATTCTTTGATATTAGGGTATGGATGTGTTATCATATATGTAAATCATTATATTTATTATTGATAAATATAGTTATTATTTCATAAAAAAATTACCCAACACATGATTCTAAGTCTGCTATTGTAGTCCATTCTTTGAAGACGTGGCATAATTATCACTTTTGTGATAAATTTATTGTATTTATATATCAAAAGTATATAAAGAATATTTTTGCCAAAGGTATTTGAATCTAAGACAAGGAATATTGATATAGTATGTAAAAATATTTTAATTTTACAATATTTTTACTTCGGGTAAGGGGAATACAGTTGAATATAAATTATGAAGAAATTACTATGCTGAAATGGAAAAAGAAGCTTTTGATTAGTTGTATATGACAATGGTCTGAGTGAACTAGAACATAGAATGTGATGAATACGGTTGTTTGTTCTTTTATTTTTTTTATTTTATAATTGTAGATGAAGGTAAAAGAAGAATAATATTCTGACTCCGAATGTGGGTAGATAAAGTCGAAACTAAATAATTGGGAGACTATTTAGGCATGGAAAATGGATAAGAGTTCAGTGTTGTGATTCAGAAATTGGATGGTTGTACCTTTGACTTTCCAATAACAAATTATTTATTGTTCCCACCTTTATATATGGGTTTTTCATCTAGGATTAAAAAAAATATGGTGATAAAATCAATGTTTGGGTGGATCAATATGAAAATATTAGTAGATTAGTTTTTTTCAAGATTATTTACTTTTCAACTGGTTAAAGAAGAACATTAGGGACATGTAAGTTTGTTTCAGTCCATAGCTACTCCTACGTGGATGTTGGAGAAGATAAATATGAATTTTATAATAGTCCTCTGATGAATGGTTTGGAAACACAATTCCATGTGGGTGATAGTGGACGATCTCACAATGTCGGATCATTTCATTGTATTTTCTAAATTTAATATGGTGGAGGACTTGTTTAAAATCTATATTCTAGAATTTGTAAAGAGGAATGGAATACAAGGTTTATATAGTTTTAGGCCAATATATGAGGTGTACATATAATTTATGTAAATCCATATAGATCTCCCTTTGGACTCAGTGATAAATGAGTATGGTGTATAATACTTTTATAGACAGACAAACTGAGATGTTGATAAAAACGTGGTAAGACATGTTTTAGGCCTATTTAATGGATGAGTGGCTCATGGGAATAACACAAAATATTAGTGGAGTTCTTATAAGGCCCCATCCTTAAACCTTACTTAATATTGAGTTATTACAAGATTACACATTGAGGATCTTTTCGGGTTTAGAGTTTTAGAGAATTAGATCATAAAACATGCATTACATTCCACATATAAACAAAGTGGTTACATAAAGATAGTATTGTTCTTTCCCATCATTGGAAAAATATTTAAAATAAAACATGGATTCTTTCTTGACACATCCTTGACACTATCATCATATCATGTACCTTTCCCTTGACCTGTGAAAAACATTTCAAAAAAACTTGGGATGAGCATAAAAAGCTCAGTAAGGGATATAAAAATATATGGAATGGAAACATGGGTACATATATACATAAGAATGAAATAATACTTTACCCATAAAACATAATAACTTTAACATACCTCATCAAATCATGAATAAATCATAGAAATCATAAGACATAAAGGTAACTTGAGGCATTCATAACATTCTTACGTAGGGAGTAACCCTCTTGGTTACGTTTGGAATACCCATCACAGTATTTTCCCTAAATCTCTTCAGAGAAACCTTAATGTTTCACTCCTTCGTGTTACCCAATGCATTGTAGGGCTATATCGGTCTCACCCACCCTTAGTTTATCATGGAACCACCCGTCTTCATAATAATGCCCAAGAACCTCAACATAATCGTATCACATAAAACATGCATAAAGGAAACATAACATTTCCACCTTTCAATAAAAAGATATCAATACAACACATTGATATAAAAACATTATGAAAACCATTTTCAATACCAAAATAAAAGAAAAGTAAAACATGGTATTTATTTTTCTTTTTAAAAAAAGGTATGGCTTTTAGAGGAAGTCGAAACTCAAATAATGGTCATGGTGGCGGAGAAGTCATTGTCGCCGCATTCGTATGACAAAAACATTACCTTTTGTCATTTCTTAAACGCTTCATATAAAATTGATTCCTTTTGGATAAACGTAAAAGTCAATGGGGTTTATACACCGTATAAAAGAAGGTTTTGTATAAAACAAAATCTGCTTCAATGAAAGGAGATTGAGACGAAGTCCCATACCTCGGGTCCGACTTGACTCGATCGTTCTTTAAAGTCCTGAATAATAAACTTGATTTAATCTTTATATTCTTAAGAACCTTTTTTTAAGTTCATTATTCCTTTTATATCACTTATTTCCATGTCATGAACACTATGTAATTATTTAAGTTAATAACGGTCATTTTAACGATCATTGGTACTTGAGTCAAAATAAACCCTTTATAATTACAAGTTGTTCATGTATCCATTATATCCCGAATTATAATCATGATGTATATATCCTATATATCATATATATCCAATATATACGTGCATTTATAATATTACATAATCATTTAGAGGTAAGAAATGAAATGCACCGTTTATGGAGATGGTAAGTCGTACGTACGCATGAACGCTACTTTCATTTCTATTTCGTATTTTATAGAATGGAATCATAATTACATAAAGGTATATTATAATTTCCAGTATAATATAATATATAATATCATAACTCCATCCTTTATACGTCCCACATATGGTATTAACGAATCAAATCACTTTGAGGGGGCGGTAGTCCGCACTTCCTTAAATAAAGATATCGCGTTTACCCATAATGGAAACCGTAAAGGTATGCCAAAAATAAAAAATACAGAAGCTTAAGTAAAACAAAAACATATTATATATCATATATAAATATAGTGACATCTTAATGGCCACCTTTGAAGGTGTTAAAGGAATGTTGAACAATCATCGTTTCGGGAGGCATAAATTCACCATCCACAGAAACAGTATGTTCTTTAACTATTATATGTAGGTGTGTGTAAGTGTAGCTTGAATCCTTCTTATAACAACATCCTATTATATTTAAGATACTGGATTTGTTACAAAATAAATAAATAAAAAGAGTTTAGGGGGTTGGAGAAGCAAAATAAAACAAAAGGACTCAAAAGAAGACATTACCTTTAAATTGGGTAACTCCCTTTGGATTGAGCTCAAAGGCTTCCTTGGAAAGACTTCTGCCCAATGTGAGGCTTCAAGGAGTAATATAGGGAAGTGGAGAGACAAAATTGGTAGGGGTTGGCCGAGCCAAAGGCTTTGGAAATGTGGGTAAGGAGGTAGAGGTGGGGGCCTTTTATAAGAGGAGAGGAGGGGCACTCTTGGAATGTAAAGAAATATTACTTTATTTGAAAATGAGTTTCGGATTTAAAAGTTCCCACATTGATATAATTAGAGGATAAGGTGATAAGGGTTTGAAATATACCCACCCAATAGGTTTTGGACATGTGTAGGTCATAGATTGTACATTATCTTCTCATTTTATTTAAATCCTTTATTAATAAGGTAATCACTGCATCATCATGATGTCATAAATAATTTAATGTATTTAAAGTCTAAAAATTATAAATAAAACTACTATGATGTAGGAAATTATTTTATCTTTCCAATGAATATTTATAGTCAAAAATCTGACTTGTATAACCCCATTTAAAAATTGTTTTCGTAAAACATATTATGTTTGTGTCATTTTTACTTTTTCAATAAATAAAAAGTTATTTATGTAATTTCCCAACCAATGTGGCTCCATGGGGCCCCCAAGTTGACACATGGATTGTATTGGTCGGCCATGACACATCCAATGTGGGTAGGACATGTGTCAAACTCATCTCATACTATTAAAACAGTATTTTTACCTTAAACTACACTAATTATCACTAATCACGATTAAAAACATAAAAGTTACTATTCACCAAAAAATTATTTTAATCTCATTGAACCCCATTTTACTTCTCAATGACAACCATGTATGTCGGATTTTTGAAAATCAAATCACAACGGTGGTAAATTTTCATTTAAACGAAAAATCGGTTTCTTTAACTACCACTTAGTGATTTCACTATTCATCAAAGATTGAAGTTTTTCAGAAAGATACCAAAACATCACCCTAATCTATATTTGATATTATTAATTAAAAAATGATTTCTATTTTACAAAATTAAAATCATATAAGTTACATTAATTAATTTAATAACTAATTCCCGCTGTCATGACAAATAGCGTGTTTTTATGAAACAATAAGTATCAAAAGATGGACACCAGTTTAAGTCCAATTTCAAAGTGAAATTGATTCCAATGACCACTATTGGATTAAATGGTAAATATGTATTCTAATTTAACTTTAAAACCAATTCAAAATATAATATAATCATATAAATAAATTAGATTAAAATGTAGTTTTCATGTAAAATGCAGTATTTTTCACTATTCATTAACAAAATGTACATTGTCAGAAAAATACAAAAAATTTATCCAATTTAATTTTCAATGTCCCAATAATAATGAATATGTTTATTTTAAAAAAAATAGATTATAAAATTGTCAAAAGTTTTATTTAAAAAAGGGGTTTCCATCAAAAGGCAGTAAAACAATCTTTTAAAAATATTAGTGTATTCCATGCTTAAGATTGGATTTATTTTCATTTTAAGACTATAAAACACTATATACTTAATTAATAGACATTGATAAAAACATCTATTATTCATTACTTATTTGGGATGTTACATCCTTCCCCCCTTTAGAAAATTGCGTCCCCTCAATTTATTTACTTATCAAATAAATGGGGGTATTTATCCCTCATTGAATTTTCAGATTCCCATGTTGCCTATTCCATCATTTGGTTTTTCCACAAAACCTATACCTGATTAATCACCTTATTTCAAAACACATGCTCCCTGTGGTCAAGAATCTGGAATGGTTGTTCCTCAAAAGATAGGTTCTCTTCCAGCTGAACTACCTCTCGACTCAAAACATGAGATGGATCTGGCATATACTTTCTTAGCATCAAAACATGAAAAACATTGTGTACCTAAGATAAACTTGGAGGTAAAGCCACTCGGTAAGCAACTGATCCAACTCTCTCCAGAATTTCATATGGTCCAATGAACCTTGGACACATCTTTCCATTCTTACCAAATCACATCACACTTTTCCATGGTGAGACTTTGAGAAAAACATGATCACCTACCTCAAAAGTTAGATCCTTCCTCTTGTTGTCTGCATAACTCTTCTGCCTACTCTGAGCTGTTCTCATGTGTTTCTGAATCAGCTGAACTTTTTCTGCCAACTCTTCTACCAAATCCGGTCCCATTATTTTCCTTTCACCCACTTCATCCCAGAAAGCTGTAGTTCGACACTGCTTCCAATATAAGGCCTGAAATGGTTCCATCTGTATACTGGAATGAAAACTGTTATTATATGAAAATTCAACCAAAGAATGATGTCGGTCCCAACTTCCTTGATAATCCATTGAACAACCTCGTAGCATATCCTCCACGGTCTGAATTGTTCGTTCTGACTGCCTATCTGATTGAGGATGAAAGGCTGTACTAAAATTTAATTCAGTACCCAATGACTTCTGAAGGGCTTTCCAAAAGTTAGAAGTGTACCTGGGATCACGGTCAGATAAAATGGAGAGAGGAACTCCATGTAACCTGAATATCTCTTTAAGATACAAACAGGAAATTTGATCTATAGAGAAAGTATCTCGTATTGCAAGGAAATGACCATATTTAGTCAAGTGATCAACAATAACCCAGATTTCATTATTACCTCGAGATGTCTTCAGTAATCCAACAACAAAGTCCATGGATATATTCTCCCATTTCCACTCTGGCACAGGTAAAGGCTGAAGCATCCCATTCGGTAACTGCCGCTCGGCTTTAACCTGCTGACAAGTCAAATGCTTCACAGTAAAATCAACAATACCTATTTTCATTCCATCCCACCAGTAATACTCCCGCAGATTCTTGTACATCTTAGTACTGCCAGGATGAACTGATAATGGAGAACTATGAGCTTCACATAACAACTCTCTCTTCAACTTTGAATCACAAGGCACACACAATCTCTTCCCAAATCTCAAAACGCAATCATTACAAATGTTGAATTCAGGCAACTTACCTTTCTGAACTAGCTCTACCTTTTTCTGCAACTCACTATCATGCTTCTGTGCTAGCTTTATTCTGTCTGATAGAGATGATCTCACTGATACCTGAAACAAAACATAAGAACATCCTGCACCAAAAACTTCTATGCCAAAGTTCATCAAATCTTTAACCAAAGGATCATGTTCCAAATGCAACATTGCTAATGAAGCATTACTTTTTCGACTCAATGCATAAGCCAATTTATTTGCTTTTCCCAGATGGTAATGAATTGTACAATCATAATCCTTGATTAATTTTAGCCATCTCCTCTGTCTCATGTTCAATTCCTTCTAAGTGAATATATAATTTAAACTTTTGTGATCGGTATATATTTCACACTTTACTCCATAAAAATGATGCCTCAAAATTTTTAAAGCAAAAACAACAGCAGCTAATTCCAAATCATGTGTAGGGTAATTTACCTCATGTGTTTTCAACAGGCGTGAAGCATAAACAATTACCTGATCATTCTGCATTAGGACACAACCAATTCCTTTCAATAAAGCATCACTGTATATAACAAACTCACCATTCCTGGAAGGTAGTGACAAAACTGGAGCATTCACCAATCTTCTTTTCAATTCCTGAAAACAATCATCACATTCTATTGTACAGATAAAATTAACACCCTTACAAGTTATCTTAGTCATTGTACTAGATAACCGTGAAAAATATCTAACAAACCTTCGGTAATAGCCTGCCAAAACAAGGAAACTACGAATCTCAGTTACATTTGTGGGTCTTGTCCAGTCTTCCACAACTTTTGTTTTTGCAGGATCAACGGTTATCCCGTCTTTAGAAACAATGTGACCAAGGAATGAAATTTGTTGCAACCAAAACTCACACTTGCTGAATTTTCCATACAGTTTCTTTTCATTTAATGTTTTCAAAATATCCCTTAAATTGCTTTCATGCTCATCTATACTTTTAGAAAACACCAAAATATCATCAATGAAACCCACCAAAAACTTATCCAAGAACTCATGGAAAATTCTATTCATTAAGTCCATGAATACAGCAGGTGCATTGGATAGCCCAAAAGGCATTACTACAAATTCATAATGGCCATATCTTGTACGGAACTCGGTCTTCAGAATATCTTCCTCCTTTACCTTCAGCTGATGGTACCCCGATCTCAGGTCAAACTTTGAAAAAAACTGAGCTCCCTGGAGCTGATCAAACAAATCATCGATGTGAGGAAAATGATATTTGTTCTTAACAGTGATGTTATTCAAGGCTCTATAACAATGCAAAGTCTCATATAACCATCTTTATTTTTAACTAATAAAACAGGATCACCCCATGGTGATGTGCTAGGTCGAATGAAACCTTTCTCCAATAAATCTTTCAATTGCTCCTTCAACTCTAAAAGTTCAATTTGAGCCATTCGATAAGGGGGTTTTGAAATTGGCATAGCATCAAGAACTATGTAAATAGTAAACTCAACATCCCGATCTGGTATTATTCCAGGAAAATCATCATGAAAAACATCAGGATACTCATTTACCACTGGCACATCATTAATCTGAATAGTTCCTTTATTTTCAACGATATGTGCAAGGTAACATTCATTTCCATGTTTTACAAGTTTCTTTGCCTCTTGATAAGTTATTAATAGTAAGGGTTCGTTATTGTACACAAACTGAAAGTCTTTATGAAAAGAAACTTCATTAGCTCTACAATAAATTTTAGCATTGTAAATAGAGAGCCAATCCATACCCAGGATAACATCAAACTCTACTAGAGGTAGAATAATAAGGTTTTCAAGTACGTTCTTTCCACAGATAAGGATATGAAGATTATTATAAATTCTTTTTGCCTCAACATTTCCCCTAGGTGTTCTTACCAAATGTTCACGAGTCATTTCTTGAGATTGTATTCCCATTTTACTAGAAATGTTTTCAGAGATGAAAGAATGTGTAGACCCCGAATCAAACAACACACTGGCATAATCTGAAAAAACAAACAAATTACCTGATACAAATTCATTTGATGTCCTGACATCTGCTAAAGTAGTTGCAAAGGATTTCACCACCCCTTTCATCTTATAGTCTAACTGCTTCCCATCACTCAAGCTCTTTGTCAGACACTCATTTGCATAGTGACCCATCTCATTGCACTTATAACATTTCACTAACTGTAAATCAAATTTGGTCTTACAATCACCCTGATCTTTTTCAGTGCAATCATGAGCCTTATGTCCCATATTACCACATCGGTAGCACTTTCCAGATTTCAGAAGACATTCCCAATCATGCCTTTTGCCACATTTATCACAAACTAGAAACATAGATTTCTTACCATCGGACTTTTTTGAAGAATTCTTACCTTTCTCCTACCACCTTGGTCTCTTCTTCTGTTGGTTGTTATAGAACACTTGATCATCGACAAACTCCATTTCCACCTTCTCAGCACATCGAACAAGCTTTTCATAACATTTAAACTGACGATAAGCCAATCCCCTTTGATATTTTGGCTTTAATCCTGAGTAAAAATGAATTATTTTACTATCAAGGTCTCAGATAAAATTTGGAGAATACCTTGCCAATCGAGTGAACCTTTCTTCATTGATATCAACTGAGTCTTACTCTTGCCTCAATTCCAAGAATCGTTTTTCCATCCAAAGTCGAACAGCCTTAGGAAAATACTTCTCAAGAAACATACCTTTGAATTCATCCCAGTCGAGAGCATCAATCTCATCAGCGTCCCTGATATTCTTAACCATTGACCACCACTGATCAGCTTCACACTCCAAATTATGAATAGAAAGACTAACCTTTTGATTGTCTAAACACCCCATGACATCGAAAATATTCTCCACTGCTTTAATCCACCCATCAGCTAGCACAGGATCAGATGATCCTCTGAATGATGGGGGATGTTGCCTCATGAAATGTTCCACCACTGACATGTTCCTCTGCGGTTGATCTGTCTGATCGCGTGCATGGATACCACCACCAATTATCACTTGAGTCAACTGCGCTATTACTGAAACAAAATGTTCAGTTCCAATTCCAACCATCTCAGGATGCTGATTCAGAAGGTTATTTCCTTCAGTATGTCTTCCTAGTACTGCTTCCCTGTTTCCTCTGCGGAAAACCATTCTGAACAAACATGTCTTAGATGAAGCAATATGGTAATCTTCAAATGATATATCATTTCAAAAAAATATTTTTGGATAATCATTTAATGGAATTATAACTCCTAAAATTATCTAAACCGACCTCTGATACCAACTATAAGGCTCCAGCCTTAAACCTTACTTAATCTTGAGTTATTACAATATTACACATTGAGGATCTTTTCGGGCTTAGAGTTTTAGTGAATTAGATCATAAAACATGTATTACATTACACATATAAACAATGTGGTTAAATAAAGATAGTATTATTCATTCCCATCAATGGAAACATATTTAAAATAAAACATGGATTCTTTCTTGACACTTCCTTGACACTATCATCATATCATGTACCATTCCCTTGACCTGTGAAAGACATTTCAAAAAAACAAGGGATGAGTATAAAAAGCTCATTAAGGGATATAAAAATATATGGAAAAGAAACATGGGTACATATATACAAAATAATGAAATCATACTTTACCAACAAAACATAATCACATTAACATACCTCATCAAATCATGAATAAATCATAGAAATCATAAGATATAAAGGTAACTTGAGGCATTCATAACATTCTTACGTAGGGAGTAACCCTCTTAGTTACGTTTGGAATACCCATCACAGTGTATTCCATAAATCTCTTCGGAGAAACCTTAACATTTCACTCCTTCGCGTTACCCAATGCATTGGAGTGCTATATCGGGCTCACCTGCCCTTAGTTTATCATGGAACCACCCATCTTCATAATAATGCCCAATAACCTCAACATAATCATATCACATAAAACATGCATAAAGGAAGCATAACATTTCCACCTTTCAATCACAAGATATCAATACAACACATTGATATAAAAACATTTTGAAAACCATTTTCAATACCAAAATAAAAGAAAAGTAAAACATGGTATTTATTTTTCTTTTTTCTTTTAAATGTATGGCTTGTAGAGGAAGCCAAAACTCAAATAATGGTCACGGCGGCGGAGAAGTCATTTTCTCCGCATACGTACGACAAAAAAAATCACTTTTTCATTTAGTAAACGCTTTGTATAAAAAAATATTCCTTTTGGATAAACGTAAAATTTAAAGGGTTTTATACACCGTATAAAAGAAGGTTTTGTATAAAACAAAATATGCCTCAATGAATGGAGATTGAAATGAAGTCCCATACATCGGGATTGACTTGACTCGATCGTTCTTTAATGTCATGAATAATAAACTTGAGTTAATTTATATTTTCTTAAGAACATTTTTTTAAGTTCATTATTCTTTTTATATCACTTATTTCCATGTCATTGAGACTATGTAATTATTTAAGTTAATAACGGTCGTTTTAACGATCATTTGTACTTGAGTCAAAATAAACCCTTTATAATTACAAGTTGTTCATGTATCCATTATATCCAGAATTATAATCATGATGTATATATAATATATATCATATATATCCAGTATATATGTGCATTTATAATTTTACATAATCATTTAGAGGTATGAAATGAAATGCACCGTTCATGGAGATGGTAAGTCGTACGTATGCATGAACACTACTTTCATTTCTATTTCGTATTTTATAGAATGGAATCATAATGATATAAAGGAATATTATACTTTCTAGTGTAATATCATATATAATATCATAACTCCATCCTTTATACATCCCACATATGGTACTAACGAATCAAATCACTTTGAGGGGGCGGTAGTCCGCACTTCCTTAAATGAAGATATCGTGTTTACCCATAATGGAAAACATAAAGGTATGCCCAAAATGAAAAATAAAGAAGCTTAAAGAAAACATAAACATATTATATATCATATATAAATATAGTGACATCTTAATGGCCACCTTTTAAGGTGTTAAAGGAATGTTGAACAATCATTGTTTCGGGAGGCATAAATTCACCATCCACGGAAACAATATTTTCATTAACCATTAGATGTTGGTGTGTGTAATTGTAGCATGAATCATTCTTATAAAAACATACTAGTATATTGAAGATACTTTAGTTGTTACAAAAGAAATAAATAAAAAGAGTTAAGGGGTTGGAGAAGAAAAATAAAACAAAAGGACTCAAATGAAGACATTACCTTTAAATTGGGTAACTCCAATTGGATTGAGCTCAAAGGCTTCCTTGGGAATAATTATGCCCAAATTGAGGATTCATGGAGTAATAGAGGGAAGTGGAGAGAAAAAATGGGCAGGTTTTGGCCGAGCCAAAGGCTTTGGAAGTGCGGGTATGGAGGTAGAGGTGGGGGCCTTTTATAAGAGGAGAGGAGGGGCACTCTTGGAATGTAAATAAATATTACTTTATTTGAAAATGAGTTTCGGATTTAAAAGGTTCCACATTGATCTAATTAAAGGATAAGGTGATAAGGGTTATAAATATTCCCACCCAATAGGTTTTGGACATGTGTATATCATATATTTTACATTATCTTCTCATTTTATTAAAATCCTTTATTAATGAGGTATTCGCTACATCATCATGATTTCATAAATAATTTAATTTATTTAAAGTCTATAAATTATAAAAAAATACTATGATGTAGGAAATAATTTTATCTTTCTAATGAATATTTATAGTCAAAAATCTGACTTGTATAACCTCATTTAAAAATTGTTTTCGTAAAACATATTATGTTTGTGTCATTTTTACTTTTTCATTAAATAAAAAGTTATTTATGTTATTTCCCAAACAGGTGGCTCCATGGGGTCCCCAAGTTGACCCATGGATTTTATTGGTTGCCCATGACACATACATTTAGGGTAGGACATGTGTCAAACTCATCTCATACTATTAAAACATTATTTTTACCTTAAACTACACTAATTACCACTAATCACGATTAAAAATATAAAAGTTACTATTCACCAAAAAATTATTTTAATCTCATTGAAAAACATTTTACTTCTTAATGAAAACCATGTATGTCGGATTTTTGAAAATCTAATCACAGAGGTGGTAAAATTTCATTTAAACGAAAAATCAGTTTCTTTAACTACCACTTAGTGGTTTCACTATTCATCAAAGATTGAAGTTTTTCAGAAAGATACCAAAACATCACCCTAAGATATATTTGATATTCTGAATTAAAAAATAATTTTTATTTTAAAAAATTCAAATAATATAAGTTATATTAATTAATTTAATAATTAATTCCCGCTGTCATGACAAATAGCGTGTTTTTATGAAATAATAAGTATCAAAAGATTGACAGCAATTTAAGTCCAATTTCAAAGTGAAATTGATTCCAATGACCACTATTGGATTAAATGGTAAAAATATAATATAATTTAACTTTAAAACCAATTAAAAAGGTAATCTAATCATATAAATAAAAGAGATTAAAATGCAGTTTTGATGTAAAATGCAGTATTTGTCACTATTCATTAAAAAATGAACATTGTTAGAAAAATACCAAAAATTTATCCAATGTACATTTAAATGTCCCAATCATAATGAAAATGTTTATTTTTAAAGATATAGATTATAAAATTGTCAAATGTTTGATTTAAAAAAGGGTTTTCCATCAAAAGGCAGTAAAACAATCTTGTAAGAATATTAGCGTATTCCATGCTTAAGATTGGATTTATTTTCATTTTAAGCCCCTAAACCACTATCTAATTCATTTATAGACATAGATAAAAATATCTATTATTCATTACTTAATTGGGATGTTATAGTTCTCATATAAAAATACCTAGTAGGCCTTGATAAAAATGGATCTATTTTAATAATTTTATAGTAATACAAGTCATTCTCCCCTGTGTTTGGTAGAAATAGGTGAGACATAACTAGTTGCGATGAGCCTTGTCCAAGAGACAGTGGAGAAGATTTAGTTTATCAAGAAATATATTGATATGGCACAGAGTCATCATAAATTTGACGAGCATCATCGTCAACAACTATTTTAAATCATATTGAGTGATCACCAGTTCTTGATAATCTCCCTATGGCATGGGCAATGTCTTTTTGGGAAGTAGGCAATGTATTTTCCTCAGTACACAGGCCCTTTTATGATACATGAATAGGTTTGTGATGTGGAATATCGGTTGTCATTTCCATCATTGATTAGTGCTAGTCATAATGTGTTTCATGTAACTCAATTAGATAAGTTTCAACCTAATCCTAACCATGTGATTCTATGAAATATTGTTGATATAGAGAAGTATGTTTCAATGGTACATATCCTGGTGAGGATTGTGGATAATAAATATTTTGTATTTCTTATGAAAGAAGATTTTTATTGCCAGTTTTGTAGAATCATGGTAAAATTTTTGAATTGACATGGGAACATGAGAATGAAATCATTTAGAAACAAATCTAACATTTCTTGTAAACCACTTGTTTTATACTTTTATGGAAGGAGAGACCAATGTTTGGGGGACTTTATAACCCCCGACTACAAGTATGTAACCCTTTATTTACGATTTTTATGTTTTTAAGATATATAGGTGAGTTTTGAGAGAGTATGGTGAAATTTGATTTTTTTGGAGATTTTCAAAAGGTGCATGGGTGGTTCAGTTTTTGTGAAAACCATTCCACAACAACAATAAACCTTTTAGAGTGAGGCATCAGTTAATGGGAAGGCACACTGGTAGGTACATGGTTTTTACAAACAACTTGATATCCTAGGATAAGTTATTAAACATGAGATAATGACATTTCGCATAGTTGGTGAACATTTTGATAACCATGCGAGCTATCCATGCGAGGTTAATCCTTGAGGTAGTGGCTGATGCCTGGATAGTGTAGAGTTGGCCTAACTATGCGACTAACCATTCACAGTTAAAAACAGGATCCTAAAATGTGGATATAGGATGGTTTTATATTTTATCCCCTCATTTATTCCCTAAACCAACCCTATCACAATATATTTTTCTCCATGTGGATATGGAATTTTTTCCCCGAAAAAATAGAGGTTATCTAAAGGCTCCTCTTGGTGTGTTGAAGATAGATTCTTGCGGTGAGTCTTCATTCATGGTTATTTTTGGTATATTTACATTGATATAGTTCTACCTCTCTGTTTTTTCCATTGATATATTTCTAATTTTGATATATATAAGGAAGTGGATTTAAAATTTGATTTGATTTTACATTTTTTAATGTTAGTGGAAGAGATATAAAGCAGGTTTTTAGAGTTTTGTCCCGGTATCAGGGATTTTTTTCCTTTTGTTTATCATTTTTGTCATTTTCTCAAAGTATGTGGCTTCACTCTCGACTCCTCTATTTAGAATACGAAGGGTAAGATTCAAATTCATGGGTTCTCTTAACATTTACTATGTATCCACTATGAAATTTTAGATAAAAACCCTCCTGATTGAAAGTTATTCAGAATTGGGATGTTTGGTGTTTTGTAGGAAATAGAAATTTTAAACATGAATTTGAAATGATAATTTTAAATTGATTTTTGGTTTTTTATGAAAATGTTATTCAATAAAAGTGTTATTTCTTGAGATGGGTTTGGCTCACTTGGGTTAGACATTCGTTTGGCATGGTTGTTTAGTATGTGTTAAGAGTCATTGGGATGGGTATGTGTGTGATGTAATCCCATCAAAAGGTTAGGACAAATATGGGAATGAAATACCCTCATGAAATGTTTTTCACTACGACATTACTTAGTGAAAGGATGAATCACCACACATTAGTATACAGAGGTACATGTTTCACGCATTTGTTTATCTATGTATATGTAAAATAGAATGGGTTATGAAAAAATAGAACATGTGAAATGGTTTTAAAGAATAATTCTCATGCTTTCCTTAGAACATGTGGTTATCTTGAGAAAATTATTCATAAAATGTTTCTTGTTTAAATTCGGATATAAACTATTAAAAAATTGGTTTATATGAAATATTTTATATAATTATGATGAAAAGATCTATCCTAGTGTTGTGAGTGGGGAAGTAATTTTGGGAAAACCTACTGTGTTTCAGAACACTTCCCTACATTGGTACTTTGGGGATTTTGTAAATGTTTTTTATTGCGACATGAGAAAAGGTAAACTATCAAACATCTTTAACATTACTTTGTGATACTATAGATATTTTTTGATTTGGATCATGGATCATGTTTGGAGAGTGGTGTTTTAACTGGTGTATTTGTGTTTTTATTCTGTTGTGTACATTGATATTGTAGTATTTTACTTTGTTACGTGGATTTCATTTCACTTTAATATCAGTGGTTATATTTTATTATTTTTTTATTAGTAGCATGCATCATATAATGGTTTATTTGGTTCTTTCATGTTTGGTCAGTGGTTTTATATTCAAAGGGAAAATAATCCCCCATCTATTAATGAAGCCCTTACCATTTATTTCTAGACATTGGCAACATGGAGATGTCTCTTAATGTCAAGTAACACCCTTCATTCTTCTCAAGATAATTAGGAGGGGTGAGATGTTACATTCGGTCCTCATCAGATTAAATAAAATGTATCACCCCATGATATACTTCCACTTCTTTATAGTACTTCCTATCTAGATAATCTAGAGAGAAATATTCTCTAATATTAATGATGTGTATTGAATTTGAAAATTACTGACTATAATAGAGATATAATTACCCCTTTAGATACACTTAGGAGTCCAGAAAAATCCATGGGGTTTTTTTCATTTATATTCATGTATGGGTAATTTTTTTAACATACCCATAAATTTTTTCGTCTCAGCCCTAATATATTAAAATATCAAAATATTTTATAGAAACCCTATAATATATCTCCTCATTCCATCCCTCCAGAAATACTCATTAAATTATCTATATTTTATTGCACTCATAGGATGAATAGATAATAAAGAATTATTAACCTCCTCTAATAGTTTGTTTTTGAAATGTAGTTTTGATAGAATACAATAATGGTTCCTGATAATTATAACTCCATCACAGAAATGGTTAAAATCAATAACCATTTTCACTATATTTGGGATATACATATATTCAATTTATAATTCGTTAATAATAACTTCTATATATAGTTAAACACTAATTTAGATAAGGAAGTATTTTCCCCTTCCTCTAGGATTTATATATAAAGGCATTGAAAATAAATAATTATTGAATCTTTTGTGATCCTTTTTCATGGATAAGTTGGTTCGATGCTTTCAATCCAAAGCATTATCCACCTTTTTCTCCTTCTAAAGATGGTAATATATAGGATATTAATACTCTTTAATCATCTATAACCATTTTAAATTTGATATTCAACTCATTCTAATCGAATATAATCTTTAAACTTTTATGATCAGTATATATATCAATGTTTTATCCTGAAAGATAATGTGTAAATATATTTAATGAAAACAATTACTGGAACTAACAACATATAATTATTTGGGTAATGTTTCTTATGGAACATTAATTATTTTGATATATAAGTTATAAACATGTGATATTGAATGAGAATAAATATCAATACCATCCTGGAAGCATCTTAATGGATTACAAAACCATCTCTAATATATGGTAATGTATGTATCGATTTAATAAATAATCATCTATTAAATTCCTTGTTAATTTTATTTCATTAATGGGTTCAAAGAAACTTAAATCCATTCTGAGTTATCCTGGTGTGTAAATTATATATTCAAGTGAAATTCTCCCTAAACCGTAGTAATATCCATCCAACACAAGAAAAAAATAGATATTTGTCACATTGTTTGGTGTGGTCCAGTGCATAATGACATTAACTATTGATAGATCTACCAACAAACCCTTACATTAGTTTATATAAACCAAAAAAGAAATATAATATAACCAAAATACACCGTCTGAAAAACTATTAAACAGTTTCCACATTATTAGGGTTTTCAACATAATTCTCAAGTGATTATCTTCATCTTATTTTCTATTTTAAAAGATAATAATATTATAAAAAAAATTTAAAAACAAGCCAACAAAATATCTAAATACTAAGTCATTGAATCCTATAATATAGATGGGGAATTAGCATGTAAAAATGGAAACACTATATATTCAATGTGTCTATACCTTGTTCAAAATTCTATCTTTGGTATATCTACCAAAAAATGTTTATGAATCATTTAAGAAAATGATTATATTATAATAAGTTTCTCCCAATATATCGTTAATCATGATAAATTCAAATCACATAATATTTATAAAGGTGTTTCTAAGTATTTCACATTTTGATGAAACATAACCTAATAAAACCATGGCGGTGTCCACAACAATTTTGTTAATCTTATATGAAAATATGTATTCATCAAAAACTAACACAAACCTTAGATATTTCATGAATCGTATAAACAAAATATCATTGGAAAAAATTGTTATACAAAATAACTATTAAACCACAATACATACATACTTCAACCATTCGAATTCATTCTTAATACATTAACTATGTTTCTTCATACTGTTACTTATTAACTTCATCTGTTCATATGTCACTTATAGTGTTTTCATCATCAATAAAAGTACCATTACATGTTAAACCTTGATGATCATATTCTTAGTATTCCATCTAGGACATAAATTTTCACAATACAAAAAATTTCCACATTTAAAACAATCAACAGTTGATGATTCTATAGGGAAAATATTATTATCATACCTCATGTAAGATAGAATATTATTTTTCACTAGGAAATTACATACTCTATTCCCCTATTCACCACACATAAAAAACTTCTTTTGAGACATTCCCCTATGGAATTATTCCATCATTATCAACATAGAGGAAACAAAATCTTCTTTCTTCAATGCACTCCACCACCCGAGATCCCTATGAACTATATCATTATCTTATATAGTGAGTCCAAAAAACAAGTATGGTTTTCGTTGTTCATCATATATCTTGATAACTAATTATTCATATTAAAAAATCCATTACTATCATAATCAACTAATTAGGTTTCTCATCATCAAATTTTCTATCATATTCATTGTTTACCCATTTACTTCAAATTGTAGCAATTTAATGAAACCGGAAGGAATCTAAGAGAATCAATAATTATAGAGAGATGACACATAATCATGAAAATTATAATGTATGTATAAATGATTAAACTTTCTATTAAAAATATGAAACTATTGGTATAAACTATGTCATTATTGGTCATTATCCATTCAAATACATTATGATTGTTCATAATGAAAATGTAAATTAACAAATGGGTATCCCATGGGAGTGAAAAATTACGTTTGTAGTAAGGCCCATTTCCATTTACTAGTTAATACTAGAGTCATTCCTAAAATAATTTTTCAGTATTATAACCCCCAAGAATATAATTTCCAGAACCACATACACTTTTTGTATCTATATAGGAATATATTTATTATTAAGCCAAATAATCTATTCCCTACATAATAATTTATTAGGTTTTCTTATATATAGACCAATCCTTTGGGTTCTTCACATTTTTTTTCTCATCCTAGTTTCCAATGGTTATCAAAAAAAATTATGATACCAACTATAATGGCCCTTTAATTATAAGCATAAATATTACATCTTTTAAGATGAATATTTAATAAATTTCAAAAATAAAAGACTGATTTAGACAATGGTTTAGTGACATTGGAGAGTAGAAAACTAGTACGCTTATTTCGTGAAATATTGTCAACAAAACACATAATGATCACCCCTAATAAAACTATTCAAATACATACACTATTACAAGACATTATTCATGACCATGTGAATAAAACATAAGAACGGTGAGTATAGAGGATAATTATAGGTAAACAATAGAGAGATCGATGGTAATATAATCCTGGGATGGACAAAAGGGTACGAGAACCTAATATTATCATCCTAAGAACATATATAACAGAAAATATATCTTAAATGTGAGTCATGGAATAAATCATAATAGTTAAGACAAATAATTATAATTTAATAAAATTACATTAAAACATGAGATACTATAATTATCATAAGACATTGAAACCTATGATGATAACATTGTGAACATGTATAAATCTTAATGGGTTCAATCATTATGTTATAGACATGTAATTAAGTCCTTGCAAAAATTATGGCCATGCAAGAAGTTCCAAAAATAAATTTATGGACAAGAAGTCAAGATTCACACATAAAACTATCAACATGTAATCAGGATCACACATAACATTATAAAACTATAATTAGGTTCACACGTAAAATTTTGAACAAGTAACCTTGTTCACACATAACATTCTCATCATGTAATTAGGCTCACACATTACATTGTGAAAATGTAATCTGGTTCACACATAACATATTTACGTATGAATTACCCATCATTAACCAATGTATTTTAGTAATATATATGTCCCAACTATTAAGTAATTCATAAATGTTTTTCCAAAATATCATAATACATTTAGTATATCATAAAACATGAACATATACTGTTTTCATACAACAATTCATCATTCAATATCACGTAGAGAATAAATGGGTATCAAAAAATATTTTTTATAATAAACATAAGACATCTAGATAAATAATAAATATTATATCATTTTATAATATTCATATTAAAGGTTAACTAACTACAAAGGAATTCATTTTACATACAATTTTTTTAAAATATCATATGGGGCAATTCATGTGGAAAATACCCTTTTAACATTAATTCACTTATTAAAAATATATTAATATTAAAAATATCAATAAAAATAATTTCTGAAAATAATCTTGGAATCATGAAAGGGAATATTTAAATCCTATATTAGTAATATTAAAATTAAATACCATTCATTTAATACCAATTTAAATAAATATTCCATTCACATTTTTTTGTAAAATCAAAACAATCCTCATTTGGAAAACCACAAGAAGATTCATGTCAAACTACATTATAAAAATTTAATCAATTGTAAAAATTAATTTATAAAATCATAGAGTAATATTATAAAATTAAATAAAACATTTTTAGAAAATAAAATATAGAATAATATCGATTTTTCAACCAAAGTGAAAAATAATGTTTTTTTACTTAATAAATATTCATTATATATATTTTATTTTTAAAAGTGTAAAATCAATGGAACGCATGTATTCTTTTATAATGAATATATTAGAAGAAAATAAATGATATAATGGAGATATATATCATAGTATTTTATTATTTGAAGCATTATAACAAACTATTCTGATAAATGATGGGATTGCAGCATTAAATCATTACCATTGTAGTTACATTTTAATTGAAAGCCACATTAAATAAATAATATTACATGGATATTAAAATCTCTATATATTTATTAAGAATATTATTAAAAGATATTTATTGTAAAACTATAATGATGAAAAGTAATTAGTGTTGAATGTGACATATGTCTCCCAAAATTAAAAGACAGACAAGACTCCCCTTACCTGAAATCTCGGCTTCTTTCGTACATGTTCTAACATCCTATTACTTAGAGATCCTCCTTAGGTTTATTCCTAAAGGAATATTAAGATGGATTCCTAAAAAAAATATGTGTATATGATGTTATGAATGATTTGTGGAATATATTTTGTTAGTGCTCGTCAAAACTATGGGGACAAAGATGTGTGAAGAAGATAAGATAGTGGTGGCCATTTATAAGAGTGTGATAGGACAGTCATAATTTCTCTTGGAAAAAACTAATTATTGCCACATTTTCACATGGAACATTGATCCAAAATGTCCCGTTATTAGAATAGATATGGTCTAAATAGGATCTTATAGTTGGAATTAAACATGTTTTTTTTCAATTTAAACCCCTATATTTTTACATTAACCCTATTGTAAACCAGTTTTTACCTTAAACAGAACAAATAATTATTAATTTTATTCACAATTAATTATTGTAAAAAAAAAATTTAGAAATATTAAATAATAATATTAATATTTATTTCAAATATGGAATCTGTTTGGAAAATTCCAATAACAAAAATGGTATAATTTTATTTAAAATTAAACTTTTACACATAATGAAATTTGTTTTCCAAGGAGTAAACAGTATTTATAACTAAATTTAACACCAAATTGACTAAATTAGACTACATTATTTTAATTATATTATAAATAATATATTTTTAGTTTTTAAAACCATTTTAGAAAAAAATTGAATGTTATAAAATCTTTAAATGAAACAGCAGTTTTCAATAAAAACCAACATTTTCCACTATTCATTGTAAAATTATTTTTTATAGGAAAACACCAATAATTTACCCTATAATAATTTTTAAATACTAATTCCAAGTTTTTTTTTTGTAAATATATTTTCTTATTTTCGAAACAATAAAATTTTTTATTTTCAAAAAAAAGATGCATTTTTGAGCAATATGTAATTTTAAATCATATATAAAATTTACAAAAAAATTAATATATATATTATAAGTATTTTTTTCATTATATACATATATTATACTTAATTTCAAAAAAATTATTCATATTTATACAATCAGTTTTAACAAATAGGTTAAAATGGTGGTGTTTCAATAATAATAATAATAATATATTCTGGTTCGTTAAAATTTGTTGTTTCTGGAAACCAAAGCTATGAAAAAATAATATTTATTCGGAAAATATCATAAAAATAATATTTTTAATGTTCATCATTGGAAACATAATAATAAAAAATCTCAAAAAATATTTATATTGTAACATAAATCCCTTACCAGTTTGGTAAATCTGGAATGATAAGATCCATGAATGATTAAGATAAAATGAAAATTTAAATAAAATTCAAAATCAATTCATGACATGACATATAATATGGGAGGTATACCCCGCATTCAAAATAATCATGTGTTGAATATGGAATATGAATCTCAGAAATGAATGTGGGATAAAAAAATCCTTTACCTCGAGATTGACATTCTTCAAAAGTAATTTAACTTCATTTATAATAAATTTAAATTTATTATAATTCTATATAATAATAAAGAAAACCATATAGTCTCACATATTCTACAACCACGAAATTTTATAACTAATTTAATAATAATCTAATATTTTAATCATTGTTTTATATAGTTAAATGATTCATTTTTCATTGATGTTTTTGTTCAACTATTCAAATAATCATTCATTAATCATTGTTCCACCACATGCATACAATTAATAGTGGTGTAAATATAATATATATTCAATATATATAAATATATATATTTATCTATAAAATATCAATATAGAAACATTAATTACATTATTCATTGATACAGTATGCCTTATGTGCACATAAATACTATTTTCACATTTCTATGAAATGAATGAACGAAAGGTAAATAAATATTAATCTTTAAAGAATAATTATTATATACTATATATCATATATATTAATGAAATTTATTCTTATTAACATTCAATTAAATAAAAATTGATAAACATATCATAACACTTTGGGGAGTTTGTAGTCCACAAGTATACACATGTTATTTTATCATTTTCCAAAATATTGGATGATAAGACGGTAGAAATATTATTATATTTCTAGAATAATAATAATTTCATAAATATAATATATTTAAATTAGGAAAATAATAAAAACCATCATTGAATTATGGTGAAGAAAAATGAATCATATCTCTATGTGCAGGTTGTAGTCCATAGGTATACAAAAGCAATTCATTCAGCTCCCATTTTATGGAAAAAAATGAGGATAAATATGGTTCCATTATAATAATAAAATTTATTAAATATTAGGTACATATCTTTTTATCTTTTGTAAAATAAAATAAATTTAGAATAGGTGTAAGAAGAAACAAGTTTAAAGAGGCTTGGTTGAATGATTTTTTATCCTTCATAATACCCCATTTTGATCCTTTCTATAGACCCTTGAAATGTTCTTTTATGAAGTCCAAAAAATCTAATTCATGAGAAATTAATTTTATAATATAATTTTACATTTATTGGTTTTGTTAGATGTCATGAATGTAGTTTAATGTATAGAAATGAGGGGATCACTTTTATAAGTGGGGGAGAGGACAAATTGGGAATTTCTAAGAAGATTAAAATTTTATAATGACATTATCAAGAAAGATGATTCCAAATTTTTATGGATTCAAATGTAGGATATAATAAGGTCTAAATGAGTACATAAAAAATATTTAACATTTTTATTTGTAGGTATAACAATTATCTCTTGGTTGAACCCATGATAAACCTGTATCAACCTTAATCACGGTAACAATTTTTTTTTTATTTCTACACTTCGCTAGGATAAAAAATTATGTATAAACATTTACCTAATATTAATTAATATGGTTATATTTAATGAATTCATTTTAAAAAAGAAAATTCAAATAATTTATTAATTTAATTTAAAATCAATCCAATAAAACATGATGAAAAATGGTTTTTGATAATTTTTTTCTTCATGATAAATATTTTCTTAAAAATATTACTACATTCAAATATTTATTGTTACCATAATTGGATTATAATTGTCAATAATAAACTAATTTTATTTTTAAAACTATTTTTAATCCAAAATTATCTTCTAAAATGATTTATAAAAAACGACACTACTGTCCAATGATTTTAAGAACAACTAACCTATAAACATTTTGAAAATATTATTTAATAAATTAAAATAATTTTATAAAATAACTCTTATATAAATTTTAAAGAAAATTATATAATTAATTCTCAAAAATAAAATAATATCAAATTTTAAGATAAATAAAATTTTAAAACATATAATGACTTTAAAATAAATTTGATTACTTATTTATGAATAAAATTTCTTTATATGACTCCATTATTATTATTATTTCAAATCATGGTTTTTAATATTCATTAAACCAATTTAATGGATAGGTTATAATAATATATTATATTATGAGGATGGTTATGAACTAATCATGATTGCCCCCCACCCCCCACAATTTAAATAATAAAGTCAAGGAAGTACAAAAAGAGTTGAGGACCAGGAAACCAAAAGAAAAAACTAAATTCAAAGGGATCAACAACATAACCATAACCTAATTTAAAATCTACTCCAGCATCCATTATCATAAATCCATACTCCAAGTCTTCTTATTTCTTGAAGAGTGTGAAATACTTATCCCAATGTCTTTGTTACTTCAAAGTACACTGATGATGGGAATAAAACTAGTCAGACTAACCTTTCATGGTAATATATTAATTCTTTTTAGAGGCCTCAGAAGAGGACCTAGTATAGATGGGCTTAGAAAAAGTGTATTAGTCCTTCCATGGACTCCACTTAGGGAGAGAAATGATGAAACCCTCAATCACATTCACCATCCCATGTAAGATTATATAACAAACCTTGATCAAGGATTTAGTTTTTCTACCACCGTCCTTGTTGTCGTCATCAGCTACATCCGACCGTCTTCCTTGCTGATGACTAACTTTTAGTCCTTCATTTGGATGATCACAAGAACCTGGGACATTGTACTATACAAAGTCACATTCCATGAACAGTATATGTGTATTTGTATCCTCCATAACCATTTACTGTATGCCATAAGGAGGGTTACCAGGAGAGTCCTCTTCTTTCATCACCAGAAAAAACTGCATGTCTTGAACCTCTCGATACACATTATCATCATCCACATTCAAAACACCAAAATACCTCCCCTAATTCCCATTGAAAAAATTTTGAACCTCTTTACATTCCTCATGCCTAGTGGTGACATTCTCGTATGCATGACTTACCTCATGTATATTCAAAGGCATCACTTGTGCCTTACCCTCAAGCCCAACACCATCAGCATGAGGCAAGACGGGTACCTAAAACTATATAAGTCTAGCACACACATTTGGGAACAAAACCTGAATCTTCTCATGAAAATTAATTTATAGTGCATTGTTGTCATGATCCCTATCTATGGGTTCCTACAATAGTATTCTTAGACCACTCATTTTCTCAAAACCTCAACCCTTGAACTGTTGCTAATTGTTGTTTTCCACCAAGACTAAATAGTTGGGAACATCAGTAGTGACATTGAAATCACCACACTCTTCATTCATTGCAATTTCATTAGGATCCATGTATACAACCTCCTCATGCTGCAATCCATCAAAGGGGGTTGAAGGTTGAAATGGTATGCTGCCTCTTCATCAAACTATCATCGATAATATTTTTTTCCTTCCCATCAACAGTGACCACCACCCCTCAATTCCTCTATATTTGAGTCTGATATCCCAACTAGTAAGGGAGTGTGCATAATTTTTAAGGCATCATCCCCACAAGCACCCCCCAACCTCCTCTATAATGATGTCATTTGTGGAAACCCATACTCCTTTATTGCCTTGAGAGTCATCTCGACCCATGCACATCAAATCAATATTTAGGCGATCAAAAATCTCAATCACCTTAGTCTTTAGTTGAAACCATGATACATACTTCTATATGTTGTGGGTACATATTGTAGTGTCATCAGTTCAATAAACAGTTGTTTATCCACCCACACATTCATTGGACTCATTGGCCAATGGAAACAATCATTTGAAGAATCCAACCCCTTCAGACATTCCTTATGAGCAAAAATCCTCTATTCTAACCCCTCTAAAATATTCCACTTACCCCCACTAATGAATTCATCCTTCCAATGTCCTAGTATCATGCAAGAATCACAATATCTCATGCCACATTCAAATAAAACTGAATTATTATAATGGAACACCTAAACAACAGAGATCCAAACATAATCAATCGACCTTCTTGAAACATCAACCTCAATAAAAGCCTTGGGGAAACTAGGTGACAAAAAAATGATTTCTCTTATCCAAACATAATATTCAGGCAACACGATTTCCTATAATACACAATATAGAGGGATTTCTAAATGAAAGAGGGAATTCCACGAAACAAAACCATATGGATGTGGTAGGATAGTTACACATCATGTGTTGACCGAATATAGACTAGATGAAGAAACTTTTGAGACTGTTGATGATATGAGGAACTGAGGACAAAGAATGAATCATGTCTTCATTCGAGGGGAACCAAATCATGGAGTGCTGACTATCTAGAACTCCAACCCTCGATTGATCATTAAGTCCCCACGAGCCAATGATAAATATCTCAAACACATCCACCGGGGGTTGAAGATTATTCAATCTCCCAATCAATGTCTATCGTAGTTAGGATGATGATTTTTTGAACTCTGATAAAGAAATGAGAAGAAGATAATGTCCCTTGAAAACCATAAGAACCTTAGGGATAGGTTGGATTTAGGGGATAGGAGGTAAGAGATTCGAGGTTGAGATGAGAATGAAAGCAGGAGGCTTTGTCATGACCCGTCCTTGGGGCCCGTGTTGTGACTACCCCAAGCCCACCATACATAGACCAGGGGTTGGCGACTAGCACCAAAGGCACAATTCTTGATAAAGGGATGAAATTTCCTTTATATAAGAAAGAAAGCACCACAGAGCACGGAAGATGATGTAAACACTAAGTAAAATGAGTCCAAAAAAAGTGCTAGAAAGTAAACGGGCCAGTATACAAACCCAAATGAATGTGCAGTACAACTAGTAAGTAAAGTACAATAGTTGAAAGATAAAGCAAAAACCACCATGTAGTCCTCCAAAAACTACCACTTGAAGGGTGAGTACAGATGGACTCGTCGGCTCCTCGGGTCCGTTCATCCTCTCCGTGTATGTCCCACCTGATAGTGCACCTCCGTGTATCGACCTACTCCTCAAGCCTCAACTACGATCAGCGTTGTCCATCGTCTACAACCAACACATCATAGTGCGGGCATAGCCCATGTGTGGGTGAGTATACAATACTCAGTAGGGACCCCGAGACTCGTGAAGGTCTCCTAGAATGCACAAAGGATCACCCACAAAGAAAATATAAAATCGGGAAGTATCAACCAACTCTACTTAGGTATATGCTCATACATATACCTAATTCATCATTTCCAGTACTTCTCCAACTCACGAGATGAAGTAAAACCCAGTCCACAGAGGAATGTATAACTCAATCCACACAGGAAAGCACATCCCAATCCACACAGTAATCAAGTCAATCATATCAAAGATATTGATTGAATGTCAAGACTCAGATCACACAGGTATACTATTCATGAAGAGGGGTGGAGATGATTGATGTAGCCTCTAAATCATCTCCTCTTCCAAACCCACTTAGGATCCATGTATAGATGTCATCGCTGCCAAACACACGTAGGATCCAAGTACAGTAACTATTGCTGTCGAACCCACGTAGTGTCCAAGTACAGTTGTCATCGCTACCAAACCCATAGAGGCTCCAGGTAAAGTCGTCCTCACTGCCAAACCCACAGATGATCCAAGTATAGTCGCCATTGTCATCGCAGTCGCTGCCAACTCTAGGGTTCTCACACACAACACGCTCGATTACCAGAGGGTCTGCTCCCCAAGTCAAAGAATGATACATCAACTGTCACGATGACTAGAGTTGATGTGTCTCGTAGTTCTGCCACACGTCATAAAGGAAAATACTAGAAAAACATTCCCAAGTCACGGAGAACAAGAAGACCAAGCCATTTTCCAAAAGTACAGGACGTGTAGGTAAGCGATACACAACGTGCCATCAGACATTAGGTACTACCCGTGTGATATGGCCCGTGTCGTAGGGCTGGTCGTATAGATAAGTAAATACACAGCGTGTAGTACGGTTAAACGTGGTGTCCAAATCTCTAGGGTCGGTCGCATGTGACCAGGCCATTCTTGGTCGTGGGGTGGAGTACATGCCCGTGTACTCCGCCCGGTGTCCGTGTATTTCTGGAATACACACCGTGCCTCTTGGCCTTGTGGTTCTGCCCGTGTCCATCTATCACCCAGATTACAGGGCGAGCCTCACGAAGCCACTTCTGCCATGGTGGTGGTAGTACACATCGTGCCTCGTGGCCATGTGATTTTTCCCATGTCCGGGTTTCTCCCGGATTACACGTTGAGCCTCGAAATGCCGCTTCTGCCTTTATTTGAATATAATACATGTCGTGTCTCATGGTCGCGTATTTCTGTCTGTGTCCGTGTATTTTCTTTAAATACATGTCATGTCCATCGAAGTCTCCTCTGTCAAACAGTATGGCTAGTACACGCCGTGTGATATGTGTCCCATGCCTTGTGTCCCTTATTCTAATGTTCATAACTTCTATAGTTGAACGCTTGTACTACATGGCGTGTGCTTTGGTATAAAACGCCTTGTATTCTGGAATTTTCTAGAAAACGATGCCTCTGGGCAGTACTCTTCCCTAGGCATCCGTTCTTCGTTTCGATGATTGTTTTCTACAAAACACCGGCTCCAAGTTCATTCCGTTGTTCCTAGGCCGTTTTCGATGATTTCGGGCCTCCGATCGGCATTGAAAAAATTCCTTTTTTCACCGCTCAAGAATGGTAGGAGAACACCATACAACAAAATCGACGGAGGAATCAGACCATGTTATATTTTTCTGGTTCCTTCTGCATTAGTTCGATAGAAAATGGTTTAGAGAGAACCAATAACATGGAAGAAAAAACAATGTTGTTCATTCATAAACACACCCCTACCATAATTAATGAAAGATGATCGCTTTAACGGAGGATGTAGATGCTTTCGTTGTTCTGTTGATCTTGCCGTAGAAAGACAACATTGCTTCATCAACATCGATAAGAAAGAAGCAGAGGTTGGCACCAGCATTATTGGAATTCTTCGTTGAGGAAGATGAAGTTATTCCAGAGAAAATAGCTCTCTCCCCCAATGTCTCCACACAAAAATCCTCAAAACCCAAATAAAATAAGACTTACTCTTATTTTACTATAACATTCCATGCATTTCAATTTTAAAATTCAAACAGAAAACTAACATAATTGATTAAGTGTGTAGGAATGATTAAAGAGGAGAGAGGGGAATGTTACAGATTAATGGGAGTTTCCAACTTAAAGAGGGGTTAGAGGAGTTAATGGAATTTGAAGGGATAGGGCACGTGTGGGCCCCACCTCACAAATATCCTAACAACAGTAGTTAGGATCTAGTGGGAACCACTCCAACTCCCATACTTAGGATAAAACCACATTGGTTAGAAGTAAAATTTGTTCCACATATTTTATTTACTTCACATTTAATCCTCGATTATTAATGACTCCTCCCGAGAAAACACATCTTCAGAAAAGGTACACTTAAGAAAATATCGCCCCTTCAGTTTCATCGGTGCTCTTGAATTTCGATTCCGAGCACCGGTTCAAAGGATAGAAAAACCCGCTCATTCGTTCACTGAACCTACCCATGCTAAACATTAGAAGATGATTTTGAGCACACCAAGCCTCGGAATCAGGTGCCGTTAGAAACTGCGTACTCATAAAATCCCACAGGAATTACGAAAAAAAATCCTTCAAATGTACAGGTCATTACATTACTTCCACCTCAGGGATTTACATCCCCATAAAGATATATCACAAAACTATGGAAACAAATGAGGGTACCGATCATTTATCAGAGCTTCCCGCTCCCATGTGCTCTCCTGGAGGTTCCCGTGCTGCCACCTGATGCACACTATAGGAATTGACCATCCGTGTAGGACCCGCACATGTCGATCCTTGATCTTCATTGGGACCTCCGCAAAATTCACCCCATCATCAATGTCTAGCTCCCCATGGTCAATGATATGCATTGGGTCGTGCATGTATCTTCTCATCTGAGATACATAGAAGACTTCGTGCACCCGGTGCAACTGAGGTGGAAGAGCTATGCGATAAGCCACCTCTCCAATCCTTCTAAGAACCTAGAATAGTCCGATGAAGCACAGAGATAACTTTCCACCCAGGAAAAATCTCCATAATCCATGTCGATGTGTGACCCATAAGAGAACGTGGTCTCCATCCTTGAACTTTAGTAGTCTCTGCCTACTGTTAGCATAGGACTTCTTCCGGCTCTGGGAAGTCCCCATTCACTCCTGGATGATCTGAACCTACTTCATCATGGCCTGGGTCATCTCTGGCCCTACTAGTGCTGACTCCCCAGGGTCTGTCCAGCATAGAGGTGATCTGCATGGTCAGTTGTAAAGTGGCCCATATGGTGCCATCTAGATGGTGGATTGGTAGCTCTTGTTGTAATCAAACTCCACCAAAGGTAGGTGATCCTCAAAGATGTGACCAAAGTCTAGGACAGATGCACGGATCATGTCGTCGAGATTCTGAATGGTCCCCTCCATCTGACTATCTGTTTGTGGGTGAAAGAAGGTGCTCAGGCATAGCTGCGTCCCAAATGCCTCCTACAACCACTCCAGAATCAGGAAGTAGAATGAGCATCTCTATAAAAGACGATAGATGATGGTACAACATGAAGCTGTACGATCTCCTTAATGTAAAGTCATCCAAAGATCTCCATTGAGACCT
This sequence comes from Viscum album, assembly GCA_963277665.1. Lineage (NCBI taxonomy): Eukaryota > Viridiplantae > Streptophyta > Magnoliopsida > Santalales > Viscaceae > Viscum > Viscum album. The sequence continues at coordinate 1,441,845,710 of OY728155.1, read as the reverse complement.
GCTCTCTGATAGATAGAAAGTGGGCAGACATGGTGAGTCGGTCCACAATCACCCAAATGGAGTTGTGTCCTCTGGATGTACATAGAATCCCAGTCACGAAATCCCAAGATATCTCGTCTCAGTTCCACTTCGGGACATCAAAGGGTTGTACCAAGCCTGGTGGTACCTGGTTCACCATCTTCCCCTGCTTACAGGTGAGGCATCGAGAAACAAACTCTGCCATAACCTTCTTCATACCTGTCCACCAGTGCTGTTGTCTGAGATCCTTGTAAATCTTCGTTACTCCTAGATGTGCCGCCAAATGGGAAGTATGAAACTCCCCCATCATCTCCTCTTGAAAAGTATCTTGTACCATGGTACATCCTCTGAAAAGAATGACGTGATCTACTCCTATAGAGAATCCATCATGTTCATGTCATGAGGATATCTGTTCATGTCGCGTCTCACAGTCAATGTCCCCACATTCTGCCTCTCTGACCCGCTGAAGTAGTGGAGGAGTGACTGTGAGCAATTGTAGAAAGGATTCTCCATCACTATTCATGTAGGATATCTGCAATGAATCTAGATGCTTCATCGCCTCTCAAATTAGCTGAATGCCTGACCTCTTTCGGAGAGCATCAGCTACTATGTTCCCCTTCATAGGAGTATAGACTATCTCAATGTCATAGTCCGGGAGGAACTCGATCCATCGCCATTGTCTCAGGTTCTGTTCCTTCTTCAAGAAGATGTACCTGAGACTCTGGTAGTATGTGTACACTATAAAGAGCTAGCCCATCTGATAGTACAACCACATCTTCAAGTCGAAGACCACTACTGCTATCTCCAGGTCATGGGTAGCATTGTTCTGCTCGTGCTGCCTCAACTATCATGATCCATAGGCAATCACTACCCGCTCCTGCATAAGGACACACCCAAGTCCAGTCTCTGATGCATCGCATTAAACTACATGAACTATTCCCTCCTCTAGTAGCCTCAAGATGGGTGCACTGGTGAATCTTGGTCTGAGCTCATGGAAGATCTGCTAACATCTATCTGACCACACAAAGGGTTTACCCATCCTCGTCAAAGCTGAATGTGGTGATGAAACTCTGGAGAAGTCTGGAACAAATCTCCGATAGTAACCAGCCATACCTAGGAAACCCCCACCACCCTCATGCTCCTGGGTGGCTCCCAAGCTAGAAATACCTCGATCATCGCAGGATCCACCGCAACTGCCACCTTAGAGATAACGTTCCCAAATATGTGGACCTCTCGAATCCAGAACTGACACTTCAAGAGCTTACCATAATGTTGGTGCTCTCGGAGTGTATCTAGTACAACCCACAAGTGTTAGGCGTGCTCCTCCTCAGTTGTCATGTAAATCAATATGTCGTCGATGAAGACTAAGACAAATCGATCGAGGTAAGGCTGGATGATACTTTTCATGAGACTCTTGAACACTAATGGAGCGTTAGTTAAGCCGAAAGGCATAAACAAGAACTCATAGTGGCCATATTGACACCTGAATGTCGTCTTCTGAACATCCACATCTCGAACTCTAAGATGATGATAGCCTGACCTGAGGTCTATCTTCGAGAACCATCGTGCTCCCTTAAGCTGACCGAAGTGGTCATCAATCCTCGGAAGTGGATAATTTTTCTTCACAGTCACCTGATTCAGGTGACGGTAGTCGACACACAGTCACAAGCTCACGTCCTCCTTCTTGGAGAACAAAATCGGGGAATCCCAGGGTGAAACACTGGGTCAAATTAATCCCTTGCCCTGCAAGTCCTCCAGTTGTACCTGAAGATCTCGAAGATCAGCTGGAGCCTTCCTATTTGCTAGAGTAGATATCGAGAATGTCCCATGGTACATGTCAATATAGAATTCTACCTCTCTTCTTAGAGGTAGTCCTATAACATCTTCAGAAAAAACATCTGCATACTGATCCATCAAAATAGGAAAACTCGGACTCCGCACATCAACTGCTCCTAGGATGAGACTAGCCAACTGATGGGTGATCTTCTGTCCTCTCCTCTGTGTGAGTTCATCCTACACTCCAAAGGCTCCTTTCTCGCCGGTGAAGGTGAGATTGCTCCCATCTGTACGGACACACCACACCATGCGCCTAATATAGTCTATCTGAGCATGGCTCGTAGATAACCAATCCATGCCCAGGATGACGTCGTAAGGCCTCGACGCCGCTACAAGAAGATCCCAGCCGAAGCTCTCGCCTCCTAGTGTAAGCTCACACTGCCAGTACCAGTGCGTAATCATTGATTCTGCTCCCGTAAGAGTTTCTAGTGGTAAGGATCGAGCCAATGGCTCTGTCTGAATCTCAAAGCTCCGAACAAGGGCAACGACAATGAATGAATGACTTGATCTTGTTACTATAAGAACTGCAGCAATGGTGGAGTAGACATAGATAGCACCTCGAATCATCTAAGGTGCGCTGTGGTCATAGGCCTACACTTCCTGAAGGTGAGCCTGCCTCTATCCACCAGCTCCCTTTGGTTAGGGTGTACCTCCTGGTGGTGGTGGTGGTAGAGCCCTGAAGCATCCTCCACCACCTGCTGCATGGAATGCTCATCTACCTTGTCTGCCTGCTCCTTACAGACCACCAATGTCGAACCTCTACCTCTGCCTGGGTGGTCTCTCAACCATCTGCTACTCCTCTGCATGGTGGGTCGGGCAATCACGAGCCATGTGGCCCTACCCACCGCATGCATAGCACTATCTACCTCTCGTATGACTGGCTCTACTGCATGTTCCCCGCACCTCTGAGCCAGTATCCTAAGGTCTCCCAACTAATGGTATGGTCCTCTTAGACCCCTATGACATCCGTCGATCGCCATCTGTAGGGGACTTCGCTATGTGCCGCCCTACGGTAGGTATCACTGCTGGTGTAGGCTCAGCTAGAAAGCTCTTCACAAGAAGATCTCTCTCTAGTACTTCTTCCTGTGTCAGAATACTGAGGGAGATCATCGATGCCCGGATCTCATGCCCTAGTCCCTGCTCGATGGTCTGGGCCCGGATGAATGGGTCTCGTACCATGTCCGTGGAGTAGCGTGAGAGATCAGTAAATCTTACCGAGTACTGGGATATTGTCATACTGTCCTACCACATATATAGTAGCTCTTCAATGTGCACCACTCGGAGGGTGGATGGAACAAACTCTGATCGAAATAGGCTCTTGATGTCCGACCAAAGTAATAGTGCATTGTCATGAAACTAGAGCATCAGGATCCACCATCTACCAGATTTTGTGTGCAGGAGACTCGACGCAAGGATCACCATGAGGTCATCTGGTGTACCTACTTATTTGAAGACTCAAACAATAGCCTATAGACAATCCTCAACTGTCTAAGGGTTCGTCTCCCTGCAGAACATGGGTGGTCTATGACGCTGAAACTCGGGCAGTGCACTCAGGCAACATGCACTCTTAGATGCTGGGGTTGGTGGCATCGGTGGCTCGGCGGGTTGTGGTACCGCCAGTGACTCCGCTGTAATGGGGCCCTGCACCGAGGCCTCATCTCTTGGTGGGATTCAATCTCTCACAAAGCTCGGAACCCTAGCTGGATGCCATCGTGGGACCATTTTTAAAAGAAACTGGTGTTCCACGGTCAATACAGTATACCTGGTGAGAAGACACAAGCAATAACAAAGAAAACATTAAAACACACATGCAATCAATGTCTTCAGGCACTGAGTCGGAAATCAGAAGTCATGGTCATGGTGTATGGATACTTCGGCCACCACACTAACACTAGACTCCCTGGAATGATAACCACAATTAATACCCTTAAAACTATTGCTTCACATAGAAGAAATATCAGAGTCCTGAGTTCTGCGGTAGAACTGTACTCCTCTAATACCAATTTGTCACGACCCATCCTCGGGGTCCATTTTGTGACTACCCCAAGCCCTCCATCCATAGGCCAGGGGCTGGAGACTAGCACCAAAGTCTTAATTAATGATAAAAGGTAAGTAATTTCCTTTATATAACAAAACAGACACCACAGAGCACGCAAGCTGATGTAAACACTATGTAAACTGAGTAAAAAAGTAAGTTCTAGAAAGTAAATGGGCCAGTATACAAACCCAACTGAAAGTGCAGTACCACTGAAAATTAAAGTACAACATCTGAAAGATAAATCAGTAACCACCAAGTCATCCTCTAGTAAATCCCACCTGAAGGTTGAGTACAGATCGTCTCATCGGCTCCTTGTGTCCGGTCGTCCTCTCCGTGTACATCCCACCTGATAGTCCACCTCCGTGTACCGACCCGCTCCTCAAGACTCCACTACGATCAGTGTTGTCCATCATCAGCAACCAACATAATGTAGTGCATGCATTGAATGTGTGGGGGTGAGTATACGATACTCAATAGGGACCACGAGACACCCGAAGGTCTCCCAGAATCCAAAAAGGATAAACCACAATGGAAAGATACAATCATGAAGTATCAACCAACTCTACGTAGGTATATTACCATACATATACCTAAGTCATCAATTCTAGTTCTGCTGCAACTCACATTCTCAAGTACAATCCTGTCCACACAGGAATGTATAACTCAATCCACATAGGAACGTGAGTCCCAATCCAGAGAGGAATAAAGTCAATCATATCAATAATATTGTTTAAAAGTCATGACTCTGCTCACACATGTATATTATTCATGAAGAGTGGTGGAGATGATTGATGTAGCCTCTGAATCATCTCCTCTGCCGAACCCACATAGGATCCAAGTAAAGATGTCGTCACTGCCGAACCCACCTAGGATCCAATTACAATAACTATCGATGTTGAACCCATGTAGGATTCAAGTACAGTCATCATCACTGCCGAACCCCTGGAGGATCCAATTATAGTCGTCCTCACTATATAACCCATGGAGGATCTATGTACAGTCGCCATCGTCGTAAGAGTGATAGTTATCTCTAGGGTTCCCGCAAATAGCACGCTCGATTCCCAGAGGGACTGCTCCTCTAGTCAAAGAATGATACATCAACTATCACGATGAATAGAGTTGATGTATCCCATAGTTCCACTCCACGTCATTGGGGAAAAACCAAGCAAAACATGGCCATGTAATGGAGAACAAGACGAAAAATCCATTTTCCAATAGTACATGGCATGTAGGTATGTAATACACACCATGTCATTAGACACCGGGTATTTCCCGTGTGATATGGCTTGTGTCGCAGGGTTGGTTGTGTAGATATGTAAATACACGACGTGTTGTACGGTTACATGCTGTTTCCAAATCTCTAGGGTCGGTCCCATGTGCGCTGGCCATTCCTGGCCATGTGGTGGAGTACATGGCCATGTACTCCACCCCATGTTCGTGTATTTCTGAAATACATGTCTTGCCTTTTGGCCGTGTGGTTCTTCCCGTGTCCATGTATCACCCATATTACATTCCGAGCCTCATGAAGCCACTTCTACCACGGTGGTGGTTGTACACGTCATGCCTCGTGGTCGTGTGATTCTGCCAGTGTTCATGTATGTCTCGGATTACACACCGAGCCTTGCAAATCCTCTTCTTTCATTCTATGAAAATAATACACTTTGTGTCTCATGGCTATGTATTTCTATCTATGTCCGTGTATTTTCCTTAAATACACGCCATGTCCATCGAAGTCTCCTCTGTCAAACATTGTGTACAGTACACGTCGTGTGACTAGTGTCACACGTCGTGTGACACTTCTTTTGATGTCTGTTACTACTGCCACTGAACGCTTGTACTACACAGCGTGTGCTTTGGAAGGACACGTTGTATATTATGGAATTTTCCAGAAAATGATGCCTCTACCCAGCACGCCTCCTGAGGTGTTTGTTCTTCGTTCCGATGATCTTTTTTCTACAAAACTCCCGATCTTAGGTCATTCCAATGTTCCGAGGCCATTTCAGATGATTTCGGGACTCCGATCGGCTTCAAAAACATTCCCTGATTCACCGCTCAAGAATAGTAGGAGAACACAATACAACAAGAACAGTGGAGGAATCGGACCTTGTTAGTTTGGTCTGATTCATTCCACATTTGTTCGATAGAAAATGGTTTAGATAGAACCAGTAACATGGATGGAAAAACAACATTTCTCATTTATAAACACACCCCTACCTCAATTCAAGAATTTTGTTCGCTTTGACGGAGGATGGAGATTCTTTCGTTGTTCTGTTGATGTTTCCCTGGAAAGACGGAGTCACATCGTCAACATCGAGAAGAAAGAAGATGAGGTTGGCACCGGCGTTCTTGGCATTCTTCAATGAGGATGATGGAGTTCTTTTAGATAAAAGAGCTCTCCCCCAATGTCTCCACAAAACAATCCTCAAAAACAAAATAAAATAAGGCTTACTCTTATTTTATTATAACATGCCAAGAATTTCATTTTTGAAATTCAAACACATAACTCACATAATTGATTAAGTCTGTTGGCTTGATTAAAGAGGAGAGAGGGGGGAGTTACAAATTAATGGGTTGTTTCCAACATAATGATGGGTTAGAGGAGTTAAAGGAATTTGAAGGGGTGGGACTCGTGTGGGCCCCACCTCACAAATATCCTAACAAGATGAGTTAGGATCTACTGGGTCCCACCCCAACTCCCATACTTAAGATAAAACCAATTAGGTTAGAAGTAATATTTGTTCCATAAATTCTATTTACTTAACATTTAATCCTCAATTTTTAACAACTCCTCCTGAGAAAACGCACCTTTGGAAAAGGTCCTCTTAAAAAAATATCACCGATGTGGTTTTATCGGTGCCCTCAGATTTCAATTCCGAGCACCGGTTCAATAGATAGAAAAACCCACTTGTTAATTTACTGAACATACCTGAGCTAAACTTCAAAAATTGATTCCGGACACACCCGGCCTCGGAATCAGGTGCTGTTAGAAACTGCGTACTTGTAAAATCCCAATGAAATTGAGAAAAAAATTTCGTTGAAATTTATAGGTCTTTACAGGGTTCACCAAAGAAGAGTTTCCCTTATACACTAGTGGAGGAATGGAAGAGATTTCAGTAATCACCACCCCATCTAGGTTAGAGGCAAGACACCAAGCACGTAGGATAAGCAATATTCTTAGGTTGTGCACAATTTAGTATATTACTGTTCATTTAGACTCAACGATGCGTATTTCAAAAGCTATAAAATCAAATAAATTTAATTAATGAGAAATATATCATAAGATCCTAAGGACTGACATTATTCCCCTCATAAATTGAATTTATAACTATAAATTTCTCTACACAGATAAAAAATTTATGAATTATATTTTTCATCACATCCTTGGGTTCCGAAGTAGGTTCTGCAAATTTATGATTTTTCCAATGAACATTAACCATGAATATATTTTTATTCCATAAAATATTATGTATATACTCAATAATTTTAACTAGTAACTTTTAATTGGAAAAATAAAACAATAATATTATAAACCTTGAGTTTAGTATGTGTGAAGGATCATGTTTTTACTTCCCAGAGAGAGATACAAGGAACACATCATGAAATTGAGAAAGTTTCATCTGATGTTCTAAACACAATGCGACCATGAAAACTATATAAAACATATTTAAGGTGAAAATATGGAATGTGATATAATGTACCTTATTTTTAATCATTTAACTACATTACATTGATAAATTAGTAGAAATAACTCCCTCTATACATCAAAGTTTATATTTTTAGGTGATTATGAAAATAAAATTTCTTCCAGCCCTGAGATTCCTTAATGTGATTCTGAATGTATCTAATATTCTCTAAAATCACCAAATCATGATTAGGCCCCAGTATCTTTTTTTACCCAACATCAACCCCGTATGATGGATTTTTACACCTCTTTCTATATTGGTCTTTATAAAGATCCATATTAAGGATTATTTGAATTTTATATTTGTGAGAATAATCAACTGGAAAAGGTTTAGATACCAACCGAAATTGAATTGAATTGAACAATTAATTATAATATCCTATAGATATTGAATGGTCATCACATACTGAATATCAATTTAAGGACAGAAATTAATATAGAAACACATATATGAATTTAGATCTGGATGCAGGTTTCATAAGAACATCGACGTATAACTCAAATCACAATCTGAGACAATAAATAATAGTAACCCATGAAACATTACCAATTACGTAGTTTTATTTATTTTTAGTTGATTAAGAGTGAAATATTATCATTTATTAAATAATTTAGGTTATTTCACTTGGTGATTGACAAAATTTTGGGGATTCCAATGGAAAAATCAAAGGGGGTGGTTTCCCATTTCAATTGTTGTTTATGTAATGGTCGTAAGATAAAATTATACTTATATATCTCAATGTAAACTTGTTTACATACATAGTATTGACTTAAATATATTGAAATATATATTTTCTTGTTGTACAATTAGAATTACTCGTTTATATGTCTATATATCATCATAATTCAATTTTTAATAGTGAATGATAAACTATATGCTAAATTATACATCTCCTTATTCAAATCATTTATTGATGGGACACATAAATATCTCATTAACATTATCATTCCATCCCAATTATTTTTTAACATAGAAACATTTATATCGTTATTTCTAATTTTATCATCATCATTTCTAACCACTTTAATCATTATGTGGACGTATGGTTGTACAGATAGCTGTGAAAGATTAAATTTACCCCTACCATTGAGATCTCCATATCAATCCATTAAAAATCATGAAATAGTGGATCATTTTTTGTAGTTTATCAATCCCTTAATTCATAAATAATCATATTTTTAGATTAATATTCCATATATTCCACAAATACATGTATGATAACCATAATGGTTTTGTTTCATTGGAAACTAGAATTACAATCATCTTTGGAATATTCTTTAATAACTCTCGTAAAGATCATGCCATTATTTAGTATTAATAGGAATATACTATACAAATATGTTATATATAACAAATGGAAAAAACATAATAATTGATGAGATCATATGACCATAAGGGTAATAATGATAGATTTGAATTGATGATTATATGAAATAATAATATAAACACAAGGGTATGAGACCATAACCATAACCAAGAATGTTTATACCCAGCCTATCAAAGATCGTAAACCTGAGAAATGTTATAAAGATTTATATTTTCAAAATATGAGATTTATAAGTGTGATAAAAAAACATAAATTAATCTTGAACTATAAATTTATGTTAAAGAAGTATATAACCATAATATTTATAAAAACCATTTTATTGGTCATTGTTAATAACCAACACCATAAAATAAAATGGATCAAGTTTCAACACCTTGTTCCTGTATTTTTTCAAGAACATCTAATTTTTTACCCAAATGGATGAATGTAATTAACTTTATTCCCATAATGGATCTATCAAAATCACTAGTTTTTTTACTGAATCATGAAAATCGACTTGTTTTAATTAGTTAACTAATGAGATGTAAATATATACAGAATAAAATGAAGGGATATTTTATTCCAAACCCCACCAATCATAAAATTAATACCGTATATATGTGTTCCAATAAAACATAATAAAGTAAATTATATAATCTAAACATAACCCCTAAAAAAAACATACATGATAATCATTTCATCAATTCAACAGTGCACAAAACAAGAAAAATAAATTGGATTGATAAAAATATCATTATCATAATCATAAAACACCCATATAAATAATAAGGATAATATCATAGGATAATAAACCCAGTAAACAATACATAATATTTGAGGATTTTATCATCGATGAAAAACTAGTGTAAAAGATTAGAGGAAATTTTCATTAGGAAAATATCATTTTCAACTTGAAATAACATTTTTTAAATGAAATTTTCCAGATATTAATGGAAGCATTTTTTATAAAATAACCAATGAAACAATTTATGTGTTTTTAATGAATAGGATGGTCATTAATGTGGTAAATTATTTTTATGTTGTATATTTATAAATGAAATATTCATTTCACACATTTTTATAAAATGTCAAAAAGTACCTTTTTCAGAAAATCAAAATAATATTATTTTAAAATTATATATTAACAAGTAAAAAATTTATTAAAATTAAATTGAACTATTATAGGATAATGTTATAAAACCAATTAAATTTTTTTAGAAATCATTGGTATGGAAGAAAAATTCATTTCAACTGAAGAGTGAAATGAAGTTGAATTTCAATAAAAAAACCATTTAGTGTATTGAGTACATAAAGATAGTAAAATGAATGTAACACACATATATTATATAAATTAATAGTGGATAATACAATTCAAAATATTCTTGAGGTTTATATCACTAAATATTTTCATGATAAACATAATAACAAACAATCATGATAACCAATGAGATTGAAACATAAAACCCATACCACATTGGTAAATTTGAATAATGAGAACCATGAAAGGATAACATTATATGGATATTTAAATCCCAAAAATTTTAAAATAAATAATAATAAATTAACTTCTTGTAAATTATATTCACCACATTAATGAAACAATTGATTAATATTACATGTGTCTCATAGAAATAAATGTGAGACGAGAATCCATTACATCATGATCGACTTGCATAGAATGTTATTTAATCTCTAAAAAATAAATAAAAATTCCTTATAATGATATACATGAATCTTGTATATTATTATTGTATCATATATATATATATATATATATATCTGTGTGTGTGTTTGTGTTTTAATTATATAAATTTTTATATTTATCAATAACGGTATATATTTAAAAATTAATTAAATCATTCATTAAGTCAAAAGTAAGTAAGATTGCATGAATGTTGATTTCATTTTTTGATGGATGGAATAAAATATTGATAAACATAAATAAAATTATCAACATCATGATTATATAATAAATATCATAGATATTCCCCAATAAATTTTTCATTAGAATAATTATAATTTGTAGATGAAAAATGAATCACATCACTTCATGGAGGTGGTGGTCTACACATACCCACTAGAGACTTTATCATTTCCAATGGTTTGGTATGTATGTCTTTAGAAATGACATCATCAATGAAAAATCCTAATTAGTTATATATATAAAATATAAAATTTAAATCCATTATAATAAATATCTATGAAATATGGTCAACAAACATGAATTGAATCGAAATGCGGTGAGAGTAAGTTGTATATATGCATGAGTGATACTTTACATTCAAATTTGAAGAACAAAATGGTGAAATAGTGGTGGTTTAACAATCATAATAATATTTCAGTATATATAGGATACTAAATATAATATTTTATGATTAATATAACATATTTATATGGGGTAGAATAATAATTAAATACCAACTGGTCGGTTTTGGAAATTTACATTTATTTGAGAATATTGCATTTGATCTCCTTTAAAGGATCCTAGGACAAGTATTTTCCTTGAAATAATGTTATAAAATATTATTAAGGAGTTTTAGATGGAATGAATTCCTTTGATGATGAAGATAGAGGGATTAATTTTGATTGAAGAAGATAAAGGATGGGTTTCATTTTATAATATTGGGGAGGGGCACTCATATGATTTCTCAAAATATAAAAACATAATAATATCATTATCTACCCCACTAAATTATTCATATTCAAAGATAAGTTAGTATGGGCATTAAATCCAATAAAATAATGAAATTTAGGAAAGTTTAGGTTGTATTTTGAACCTTATCATTTTTATCAAAACCTCATCAATCATATTTTAACATTTACCATGGTAATATCTTTTTAATTAAATGTGTTGTGATTTTAGATATAAGTTAAAAATTGGTTAAAAATGATAAATGGGTCATATTTACCATCATGTCTTCTACCCCTTGTATTATTTCATGATTTTAGTACTTTTAAATAAATTAGTAAAATATTATTTTGATAATGTATATTTGATAAGAGCTTTTACATTATATATATAATTTCATATAAAATTCATAAATAAAAATCAAGAATTATAAAAAAAATCTTATTAAAAATTACTAGAATGTTATATTTACCTATAATATAAATTAAAAACTATAACATAGTCAACATATATTGATTTTAATATTTTTAAAATCATTTATTTTTATTCTTCAATCAAATATATATATAAATTATTAATGTCGTGCAATAATTAATGCCTGTAAAATATTCATAAAAAATAGAATAACATTAAAATATTGATGAAAATTTAATAATTAAAAAAATAGAATATTAGATTCATTCATTACATTTTTTATTTCTCTATGATAAAACATAATATATTTTAAACTATGTGTGTCACATTTTTTTACTTTCACATCATTAAGTGTTAAAAAGGTAATTTTGATTGACATTTTCTATTAAAAAAATAAATTTCTAGATTAAAGTGATAATAGTCGAGTTAAATTATTCTAATGGGAACTAAAATGAATTTTTTTGGCTTTATATATTAGTTTTAAACTAGATAATCATGATTTACCCTTTATAGAGGTGATTCATATTACTGTAGTTACTATTAATATTGGATAAAAATGGAAAGGGGCATATTTTTTATATTCAAAATAAATATACCAAAATCTGGATTAAATTTTATATAATATATTTTACAGATACCTAGGATTCACATACGTGGATATTGCATCATTTTATATAAATATTCATCACATTACAAAAGTGCATGCTTGATGACAATAAAAGTATAGTTACTTTGGAAACATGGAATACAATCATCTTATATGGTAAAAGATATTTAATGTTTCCCTAAAAGAATTATCCTATTTATTGATACAACTTAAATTTTTTCTTCATAACCTATGTAAAGTAAACATATGAACAGATGAGATCAAATGCCCAGAAATTGTAAATAAAAGAGATACATGATCATATCATAAGCACGGGTTTGTGAGAACATTCACATAACATCAGATAGTAATACCCTACATATCATGAAACATAAAAATAAATAATGGGATAATTATTTATTAGTTCATACAAAATTAATTATAACAGAATGAATTGAATAATCCATGAAGGTGTAACATAGTAATAAGACATAGAATATGTGGAATATGTGTAATAGTATAAAATAATTCCCTATAAGTCAGTGAACTTTACCAAAAAAAATCAAGAAACATCATGGGGGATGCACCAATGGGTGGTCACACCACCATCCCCAATTTCATTACATTACTTATAGTGCAATGCGTTGACTCCCACACCCACATAGTAGTCATGGTTCACTCCCAAGACCATCTGACTGAATGGCACAAAGGCCTATTTTTTTATTTAATTTTGGATAAACCCCCTTTTAAGGAAGAAAGGGGGAAAATCTCACAAGATATCATGGACGTTAAACATAAACAAAAGAAAAGGAAAAATCCCAAAGCAAGACTACATAAATATACCACTCCCCAGCATAATCATCAGTATAGAGATCCTCCACCAATGCATGACCATTATGAAAATGGTCTCGTGCAGTAAATGAATAGGCCTGGTACAGATGGCACAGCCATACCCTCTCAAACATCCATGTCTGGATAGTATTGCATGATTAAGTCAACTGCTCTAATCCTCTTCTGGAGCAAGTTTGTGTAGAGAGTCTGGATAAAACTTCTAAAATCCAATTCCAAGGCACCAACAAAAAAATTCCACAGAACAATACCACTTTCATCCATACAATATCCCATGCACAAATATCCATCTCACAACATCAGACCGACTACAAAAAAACAATCTCAAAGTAACAGAATTCAAACTCTAATCATCAAACCCCTCTATCCGAACATACCTCCTTCCCTCCAAAATACCCAAATAACAAGCATGCGCCCATTATGAATCAAGTGGATATTACAGCATCAAAACCATGGCTTTGTCAGCAAGAGGAAATCACGAAAATCATCACACATCAGTCTCAAGGACAATACCATGGCTCTGTCAGCATAAGGAAATCAAGAAAATCCTCATACAATAGTCTCTTGAATGACAAAGAACTAGAAATTCAACACCAAATCAAGGATTAAACAAAAGGGAAACCAATGTCATTGCGCAGAATAAACACAAACCAACATAACCTAAACCAAAACGACTTTAGAAATAGGAATCATAAGAGTATCAACAGTATGACAAATTGAAGACTCGTCGCTCAGATCTCGTCACCTCCAATCATTACGCAATCGAGGACCACGATGAAGCACCAATAGTGCACACCGAAGCCAAGGCAGAGACCATATGCCGCTGGATTTAGAATCTCAGTCAGAGACCTGCTCCGCACTACCATGGGTGACCCTTTCCAGCGATGAAGGAGTTGGGTGGGGAGAGGCTAGCAACGGTACAAATTTTGAGATGACTATGTCCAAGAATCTCCACTCCATCCAAGAATTCACTACTATAACACATGGAGCACCACAAGTATCACCGCATCAACCCGAGACGAAGGAGGCGGCGATGAGGGAAGAAACCCTAACACGATGTGCCCCTTACGGGCTCATTATTCCATCACACTTCCAATGTGTGATTCCAATAAATTTCTTTAATTTGGTTCAATATTATTCTCTAACACCATCTTATTAGTCATTTTTTACTCCAAAAACTAGCTTAGTAGTAAAGGATCACTCCAAAGACCATCCCAGTTGAAAAATTACATTAATAAACCATATTACATCCTCATTATATCATTTTTTATATCATGAGATATAAATTTATAAACAATTAATTGGAGTGAGATATAGGTTCCATGAATCACATAATGAATGTATACATACATGTTCTATAAGATAATGAATCATTGATCATATCAACACCCATATAAGATATGGTTTTCATAATCATCTGTTGAAAACACATGAAATGTAATGGGTATCATCAATATTTTATCATTCTATAACCTATGTAAAATTTATAGTTTTCCTAATCATTTCATTATAAAATATCATATGAATGGAAGTGTTATTTTACAAGTGTTTTTTCATGGTATAACCCATGGAAGAGAAATAGGTTTTATAAAAAAAATATTTCATTTTAAAAATAATAAATGTAAAGGGATAATAATAATAGTTTTATTGGATAATATCCCTATTAAAACATAATATATATGAAAGGATATCATCTTATATGAATAATGGTTTTGAAAGATCATTTTTTTGATTTATTATGAAAAAAATATTTAATTAAAAATCATTTTTATAAAATAAAATATTTTCAAGGTAATATTCTTTTAAAAACACTTCCAAAAAATTTGAAGTATGATTTTAAAATAATTTAACACATTCATTGGTTAAAATGTCCTTTATATTTTTAAATAACCTTTTATAAAATGCCTGACATATTGTAAAAAATTTTCTTTTAAAAAAACATTAACTACAAAGAAATGAATCATAAATACATATTAGAAAATTTATTCTGTGAAAACCAGTTAATAAAAAAATTAAGAATAATGATTTATTTAAAAATCACCCTGCAAAATTTTATAATTAATATATAAGTATATTATTGTCATTACTGTAGGTAATTTCTTTTATCTCGACCACTTATCTTTCACAATAATTTTTATTGAAAATTAACTAGATTATAAGTAGAAAAGAATATTAATTTTAATATATTTTTAATGTTAAAACATGGGTATAAATTTTATTAAAAGTAATTGGATAATAATATAAAATTATTGAAAAACTTCTTTAGAAAACATTTTTTTGAAGGAAAATAGATTTTGGGCTGAAGAGAGAAATGTAGTGGGTTTTTACTATAACCATTTTCTTAATTATATTAAGTAGAAAATTGTATAAAAATGGTATAATTACACGTATATATCATGTATAAAAAAATATAATTAAATTAATGACATTTTTTAGGGATGGTTCACAATATTTCATGAATGGAATCATAATAATAAACAATCCTAATAACGGTGAGACTATATCCAAAAACTCTGGCCACATTTCTATCCTTGAATCCTAATCACTATTGAAGAATAACATTAAGTAAATCATAAAGTATCATTAAAATAATGATATTCATGATAAAACATGTAAAATTTTAGTATATACATCTTGTAAAATAGATAGGTGCATAACATAATATGTGTCCCAAAGAAGATAAATTAATGAAAAATTTACCTTTATAATTCAGTATATTTTAAAGAATAATCCATATGAATGATATATCATCAATGAGATATGTAAATCACCATAAATTTTAGTTTAATAATAATAATATATATTAGGTTATTTTATATATTCCATTTAAAATAAACAAGAGTTCAATATGTAATTTGTCTCATGGAAATAAAAGTGATGCTAGAAAACACATAGCATAAGTCTTGAATTTCATCAAACTCATTCCATTCACATTTATAATAAGACTATTTTTTTATAAATATAATAAATAAAATTATTCTTATATATATATCAATATATATTTTATATAAAATTGATATTTTCTCTGTGTTATCAATTTCATGTTAAATTTATGTTTTGGGCAATAATCGCCTTGTTTTTCGTACATGTTTCGACATGTTATTCATAGTCCTCTAACATATATCATGATTTAATTATTTCAAAAATATAAATAATGACATAAATATATTATATATACATTATATATTTATTTATAATCATAATTAATATTTATAAATATGAAATGAAATATATTCATGGAGACGGTATGACGTGCATATACATTAGTTTCATTTCCGTAATCTTGTTGTATTGAAAAAAAGTAAGTACATTAAATAATTTTATATATGTATATATTACTATATAATTATTATTTCATTAATACAACATATTTTTTTATACGCATTATTAATGCATTCTATGCAAAGCGTGAATGAATCACATTGCATTGAGGAGAAGGTAGACCACACATCCATAAAAGAAGTTATTATATTCCAAATAGATGGAATTCATGGAGTTATGTGATATATAAAAACTAAATAATAATTAATTCATCATAAATATCATATGTATAAGTAAAAATTGTAATTAAATCAATATTACTAACCTTTAAATGCAGTAATGGATGAATTGACGATATGAGTTCATGAGGTAGAAGTTCATAGTACCCACAAAGGATGATTACATATACCATTTGATAGAAGTGTCTGTTAGTGTATGTATTTCCCTAATCATAAAAACAAATAAATATATTAATGAAACTATGGTTATTAAAAAATCCAGGAATAAGGGGTTTAGAATGAAATGAAACAGACTTGCAAGTTGAAGAATGTTACCTCTTCTTTGGGAAACTCTATTTGGTTTCACCAAAGGGCTTCCTTGGATGGATTTATTTCTATTGTTGAAACACTATTATGAATATAGGTAAATTTTTAGGATATTTTTGTAGTGTTTGGCTTATAAAAAGCGGTTGAAATTTGATAATAAGAGAGGGGTGAGTGTCCTTTTTATAAGGGAGTATGACATAAATTATTTTAAATAGAAAAAGGTAAACACTAGTGAGAGGTGTCCCTTGGATTATGTGATGAAAATAATATTTAAATTATAAAAAAGATGCGTAATGTTCTAAATATTTCCATAAAATGGATTTTTAAAATTGTATAAATCATTTTCTACTTAAGATTAATATTTATCCACTAAATAATCTTGTTTTTACCTTAAATACTGTTAATAATTTTAATTACATTCTGTAATATTTTTTTAAGGATTAAGTTTCTATTAGTAGATATTTTAAATTATCCATATTAAAAATATGGAATAATTTTTTTCAAATTGTAATTACATAAATTGTAGAAATTAATTTTAAATAAATCTATATAGCAGGACAAAATAAGTGGTTTTTAAATTAAAATGGTAAAAAATTTTAAATGATATTATATCAAATATCTATGTGAAATTGGTTCCAATGACCTAAAATGGACACATAGATTAAAAAATTATCTAAATAAACTTCAAAAATAGTACATAATTTAATTTAACAATATTAAAAAATTTAATGAAAAATAACTTTTCAATATAAATTTAGCATCTTTCATTATCAAAAAAATGAATCTTCTCATAAAAATAATGAAAATTCAGAAAAAGTTAATTTTTATAATTTTATGTTATAAATAATGTTTTATATATATTATATATATATTTTTACAAAAAATTGTCTAAAATAGTTGCTCCATTAAAATTTAGTAAAATTATAACTTTAAAAAAATATATCTCTTTATATGTAAAATTTTATTTATTCAAATATATTGTAAAAAATAATAATTTGAATGCTAAATAATTTATGGAATAAAATATATATATATATATATAAATTATTTTATCAAAACATATTTAATTAATTAATTATCGTCAAACATGTTTTATTTCATAAATATTATTTTCCAAAAAATATTTGAAATATTTTCAAAAGGGTTTTATTTTTTTTCTGTTTAATTTGTCACTAAATAATTTGTCATATATATATTTTTAAACCATATTTTCACACTTTTATTAATATTATTCATTACCAAAAATTTACTGTATAAGTGAGTAATATATTAATATTTTTAAAATAATATTAATAGTACGTTGTAGTTTAGTAAAACTAGGTCCTCAATGTCATGAATGTTATTTAAGGAACTAAAAACTATATGTAACACAATCCAACCAAAATGGTGAGTTTACTAATATATAATCCAATTTTTGCATGTATCACTAGATGAAAAAGATGTTTCATATAAAGTAATAATAACATAGTTCTTTTATATAACACAAGATATATAAAATGTTGTATAAAATGAAAAAATATAATAAATACTAGATTAATCAAAAAAAGAATTCATAAAAATTTGGTGTGATACATTCTACCACACTTAAAAATGAATGTCTCCCTATAAATTCTTCTTGGATATTAGAGGTTCTATACACGAAATATCCTTTCATGGAAACCATCATCGAATAAATGAATACTAAAACATCCATTAAAAATATAAATTTGAAACATTATGGTTACACAAACAATATCATAAATGGCATTAAATATAGAAGAACACGGCTGGAATGTAAAAAAAGTACATGGAAGTGAATCCTAACTATCACATTCTTATGGATAGTGATAGAGAACATGGTTAAGATAATGTGAATGATCATAAATACATAAACCAAAGAGACTTGAAAAAAGTTAGTTGATATCATAAAAAATGATGACAATGATAAAACATATTATTTCATGACCCTTTTCCTAATGTTTTATAAATTTTCATGAGAATATATCCTTACTTGATTTCATCTAAATATCACCCTTTATTGTACGTTGATAAATTTCCACATATTCAATTTTTCAATGAAATTATGGTCAATTTTTCATTCATGAATCCTTATAATATCATGAGATCTATATATATATTCACAGGTCATTGTATATATCTTTTTAAAAAATAGATGGAATAAGTTATCCAATATGAACAAATCATTATATGGAAAGATAATATTGTAATCTCTAAAACATCATTTGATGTTTAAAATAAAACATTATATTAATAGTTACCCATATTACTCTTCTGAAATTGAAATCCCAAAAAATAATAAAGAAGGTCACAATATTTCTCAAAACCATTTTATCATTGATCCAAAATATTTACAAAAGAATCTCATATATTTCTGATAAAAAATTTGGAATACCTTTATAGTAACCTAATATTGACATACATGGACATTAAATCCTAAATGCAGAATACAAATATATACTAAAAAAGACAATATTAGTTTAGTGTCTTTGAAAACATGGAAACATATAAATATAGTTTAAAAAACTTCTAGTTCGTATCCTAAATATTTCTTCATAACAATATAGAATTTTGATAAATGATACTTATTAACTTTTTCATATCCTAGGAAAAATAAATATAATAAATTGTGAGATCATATACTGTAATGCTAAACATAAAAGATATGTATTAATAGGAAAATATCATATGTTTATTAAAACATGAGAATTTCATTTGATGATAATACTATGCATATCAAAATATCAAATACATGAGCAATGGAATAAATATTGGTATTTTATATGACAAGAATAATAAAAAAATAAAGAACATAATCTATGAAATCATAGAATTAACATAAGGATGAAACTGTGGAATACACATAAACCTGTAACTATGTGAACATGAATAAATAGTAGCAACTTCACTCATTAAATTAATTAAATAAAATCAAGACCTTTTATATGCATATGGACATGAATAACATGTCCACACATAAAATCATAGACACAAAAACATGGTACATGCATCGAATTGTGAACATGAAATTAGGTTCATGCATAAGTTATATACCTCATGAGTTATTCATCATTTCTGAATTCATTATATAGATAAATAGTTACCACCCATCTCATTATTAAATCATATATACATGTGTGACAAAATCATAAAAATCATATCATAATGAAAAAAATGGAATGAGTTCCCCAAACATGTAATTATGTCATAACATCTAGAAAAGACATAGGTTTAATAATCATTTCATAAAATGTATAACCTATGAAAAGAATATAGTTTCTTAAAAAAATTCCATCATAATATATAACACTTGGATAATTAATATGAATGCTATTATTGATCTATAACAATGTCTGTCATCACAGATGGTTAAGGGTTTTTAAAGATCACTTGGAACGTGAATTTTCTGTAAAAAAATTTTAAAACCATTTTTCCACCACATTGAATGCACAAAAGGAATCTTGGAATATAATATAAAATATTTATTTGGTAAAATATCATTACATCGTTTAAATCATTTTATTTTCGTAAAATATAGAACAATTTTAAAATGAAACATTTGTTTTCAGAAAATGGACTTTTATGATTGTAAGGGACGATTCATGGAAATAATGCATCTTGAAAGAATAATATTTTTTATGCTATATAATTTAAACAACATTCCTCTCATAATTTTTCCAAAAAAATAAAAAATTAACTTTAATGGAGAACATTAAAGGATTCCTTTGAATCATTTTTAATAAAACACCACACATCAGTAAAAATGAATACAAAAATTTGTAGAAGAATTGTAAAAATATTTTGGAAATCATTTTTAAAAAACATTGATGTGGAAGTTAAATATACACCAATAAATACTTATATATATATATATATATTATCTTCAATAATAATGATATTGTGAAATTAACCCTTAGAACATTATAATTTGTATAATTGTAAGCGCCATGAAAGAATGAAAATTATTTGGATATGAAATTCCAAAATAATTTGGTTAAGACTCATAAAAGATATTAATGGGTATTACAAAAATAATGTAGAATAAATAATTATTGTATGAGGCATGTGTCTCATAGAATAAAATCTATGTCAAAAATCCCATACCTTTTGTCTGATTTTCATTGTTTGTGACTGAACCTTCACTTCTTCGAAGAGCTTCTTTTAGATATATTCTTAATATCAATAGATATGATCTTTTTACAATACCAAAACCTATATAATATATCTAGGGAATATGAGAATAGAAATTTTTATGGGAGAACTATTAATTAAGGCTCAAATAGATGGTATGAAGTGAGGGAAGCGACACACTTTTACAATTGAGGTTAGGGACTCTTTTGGAAATAAATAAAATATTAAAATATAATAATCTTATTATATATATAAATACATAAAAATGAACTATAAATGAAAATTATAAGACATATTTTACAATATCATATACCCTTGTGATTATTTAACATTTTTCATAAAAATTTAATTATAAATTAATTCAAAAAGATATAATTATTGTCCAATTTAATAGTATTTATTTAGTTAGACTTCAAAGACATTAATTAAAGGAATTTTTATATAATCATATCACACATCTATAAAATATCTTCTATATGTATGAAATTATATAGACACATTAAATAATACAAAATAAACTAAAAATAATACTATAAAAATTAATTATTCTATTTCTATGTTAAATTAGTAATTATTATTTACCTTTGAAGAATTATTTAACCTAACTATAAACCATTTAAAAATTCAAAATAAAGTTTTACAATGAAAATAATATCATTTATATCAAAATAGGTATTTAAATATTTTTCATAGCTTTAAGTTTCCCTATATGAACACATAAAGTATATTAAATGCAAGAGAGTGATACATTGTAACTATCTTTAATTTAAAAAATATATAAATTATCATCATGGAAAAGTGTCCATTAAACAACTCAATATTGATCATTAAGTGATAAGGGTTGAATAATATTTATCAAATAATTTTTGGAAATGTTTTGGTATTATTTTAAACCTTACCATTTTGATTTACCCTATATTACTCTTTTGTAATTACAGTTACGGTAACATCATTTTAAATTCTATGAGGCTATAAATTATTACATATATGTGGTTAATTTAAAATAACTAGAACATTATTAAATTTTAAATATTATAATAATATCTTTTTATTTGATAAATATTTTTAGTATTTTTAGTTAATTTAATAAATTTATTATATAAAATATCATTAATGTCAATTTTGGCATTGTTCATAACATTTCCATTACATAAAATCCAAAAAGAAAGGTAATTTAGAAAAAACTAATTCACAAAACTCCTGACATATCATATTCACCAATAAAACGTTAAATCACCTTAATTACATCAAAATATGTTTATTTCAATAATTTTAAAACCTTTTATTTGATACTTTTATTATTTAATCAATTATTGGAACATCATTATGTCACATTTTAAGAAACATATTTTAACACTAAAAGTTAAAAATAGATTATAAGGTTGTATATAATAATTTTCGATTTAAATTTACTATTTATAGTCAACATGTTATTCAATATAACTATATATTAATAATATTTTACTTATTAAAAATTTGAGCATGAAATTTTTAAGTGATCATTAAATAAAAAATAATAAATGACATATTCATACCGAAGTGGATTAAAAAAATTATTATTACATTAAAATGTTTATTTTAGTCAATAACAATTATCAAATGAAATTAGGAGAATTTTTAGGGTAATAATATTGTAAAATTAATTTTATCCTTAATTATTCATTTTAACCTTAATCAAGGTAAATAAAATTATACTAAATTTATTATTCACCAAAATTTTAATTGATACTATTAGAATAAAATATAATATTTACTACAACAATGTATATCTATTTTTTATGAAAAATTATGATATGGATCAAAATTTAGTTTAACATTAATCCTGCAAATGTGGCGAGAAGGCAGGTAAAATTGAAGTTGAAAAGTTCAATATGATTTTATTTTTAATTAAATTATAAAAATGATTCCAATAAACAATATTTTATTAATATATGTATTATTGATCTATTTTGAATTTAAATTTCAATCAAAATTATATTAATAACATAATCCAAAGAAGAGTTTTTTATGTACAACTTAGTAGATTTCGCTATTCATCAAAAAAGAATACCTCTCAGAAAAATAATAAAACTTATCCCTAATTAAATTTTGAAATTAAAAATTAAAAAATTATGTTTATTCTATCAAATTATATTTATAATAATTTCAAAAAGTTATATTACTATTTTTCATAGTTGGACATTAAATGAATTTCCTTTGAGAAAATAGTAGTTTAAAAAATATAAATATTGTAGAAAAAATTAAAATTTTCATCATAAAACCCATCATAACTAATAATTTTAAATTTTCTTATTAATATTCATATTAAACATTTAATGACTATAATATTAAATTGATTAAGAAAACTCAGTGATGTGTGTAACATAGGATAAGTCGGTGTTTCATGTAGTTCAAGCTTCCTATGGTGTTGGTTATTACATAAGCCAATAATAGTTCTGTTATTAATTACCAAAATATATATTATGTGTTGCGTGAAGTTAAAATATCAAAAATATTAATTTAAGCCAAAAAAATCACAAAATATCTACATTTAAGTATCTTCAACATATATTCTATTGAAACATGTTAAAAACATAAATTAACATAAATACTTACTGAAAACATGCGTTTTTTCTTAATCCAATGTTTATCGGATATATTACTTAAATCAAATTTAAGTTAAACATTATCATTGATAGTATAAACCACTTTTCCAACAAATGATTAATAAATTACATGGAAATCAGTACCGTCAAATTTACCTTATCCAAAAATCATTATCATTACACCAGGAACGAATTAGGGGTTATATATCCCTTAATCATGTATTTGATGAATATCACCTTTCCATTAAATCACTTTAATAGTCCATCATAATAATTGAAAATACTCTCCTAAATCTTTAGTAAAAACAATAATCTAAACAATTAAAATATATTTCAAAATTCTTATATTGTAATTCTTGAATCTTATTATATAAAAACATCAATTATTATAGTTTTTCCTTAATCCATTTACAAGTGTAACTCATCCTATTAATTAATTCCTCTTTAATTTTACATTTCACTTATATTATGATCATATTCTACAATATAACCACTACTCAGAAAACTTTGCTAATTCTCTTCGTGATATTTCCACTTAGGACATCAATTTTTATGATTTCTATTCATTCCACATTTTAATAATTTATCCAGTGATGAAGTCTCAAAGATGCCATTATTCTCAATAATTTCATTCACCAAACTCATCATTTTTTGATTTACTTTATTTTTGTCCTTTTTGATATTCAGAAGATCTTGTTATTCCTCTATGAAATTCAAATGGGTGTTTCTTCAATTAGTAATGGAATTTATGAAAATTAATCTTATTTTTTCCATGGTATTGATTGGCTAAAATCTATGCTAACTCCTTCGCTATCTTCTATGGTGATTCATAATGATGGATAAGGCTCTCATGAATAATCATATTACTTGAAAAATAATTATGCATGATCAGAAAAACTTTACTGATGTATAATTAAATTTTAATACTCATTAACAATTTTTCTCTCACAATAAATGCTAACCAACTTTTTTATAGTTCTTACAATTGATTAAAACCAAAATTCATAGTGTGAGAAACAATTATCATAGAAGAATACCTCATAATAATGAAAAATAACATATAGGATGTCTAAATCGTGAAATATATGAAACCATAGGTTTAGCCTAGGTTATTAATAGTTTTACTAACATTAAATCATTCATAATGGTTCATAAAAAGTTATTGAATTCATAAATCATATCCCCTGAGAGTGTCAAACCATGTGTGTAGTAAGGCCTGTTGTCGTACAGTAATTACTAATTTATTCTTTCTCAATATAGTGTTTTCGGGGTTGTTACCCCTATATCTATATGTGCCAGATCCACATAAACTTATAGTATCCATACAGGGATGCATTTCTTCAAAAATTATCTCCATTTCCATTACCAAAACTCCATGACAGCTTTATAATCATTTAATCATCCATAGACTTAACCATATAGATCCATAGTCTTATCCTAAGAAATATCTATAGGATTCCTAGGAAAATATTATCATGCTAGTTTATAGAGGGGGTCAAAACATTCCCTTTGATAATAACTATAATAATATAGGCTTAACATATACGCATATTACATCATCATATATAAATATTCATCACATTTCAAAAGAAAATCCACATTTAAATATGTATTTTAGTGTATTGAAAACATTAAACTGAATAAAATTAATTAGTCAATGATCTTCATAGTTTTCCAAAAATATCTTCCCAATTAGTAGTCCAAAATAATACAATACTTCATAACTAGTGAAAAGGAAAAATAATAGATGGTGAGCTTAATTTTTCAATAAGGATATATAAAGAAGATACATAATCATTACATAAGCATAAGAATTTGAGAACATGATCATAAAATTGGAAAATCATACGTTGAATATCAAAGAATATAAAAGTGATTCAAGGAATAAATATTTAGTATTTAATAATACATTAATCATAAGGTAATCAATATCATTAGCCATTGAATCACAACACATGAATATGTCATATACATTTTGGCATAAAAATAAGCATATAAAATCATTCCCTTTATGTTAAGTCTCATTACCATAATATATCAAAGAACTACATGGTGAAAACACATACTAAGAGGAAACACCACCATCAAAAATTTCATCCCATTACTTATATTAGAATGGTTTCACTCCCGAAACCATCTTAGCAGTAATTGTTCAATGTGAAGACCATCATAGTTTCAAGGTTCACTCCCCAGACTAGCTTAGTAGTCATGGTTCACACCTGATACCATATTAGAATAAAAGGTCCATTACTGATCCGGGTTCACTCTCCATTACATCCATGTATATATCAAGAGATATAAATAATTACCCAACACATTAGAAATATATATATGTCCCAGCCATCACATAATGAAATCAATCATAAATCTTCTATAATAAAATAAATAATTTATCATATCTTGAACTATAAAAATAGTTGGATTTCATAAAAATCATATCATAACCCTTGAAATGAAAAGGTATCAAAATAATCTCAACATATCACAACCTTTGTAAAGTAGATATATTTCATTTTAATTTCATAATAGAATAACCCATAAAAGGAAGTGGGTTTCTGAAGCATGTTTCAATGGTATAACATGTGGAAGGGAAACAAGTTTCATAAGAAACATGTCATTTATAACAAAATCCATTCAAAGAGATAATAAGAATAGTTTCCATACATTATATCCTCAATAAATCATAAAATATATCAAATGATGTATTCTTAGATATGGAATGAATTTTAAATTTCACTTGTGGAAATTCATATGGAAAATAACAATTCTTTCAAAATAATTTTTTATAACATAAATCATTTTAAAAAATGTATTATTTGGAAAAAAATTTGAAAACTTATTAATTATGATTTAAAAATAAATTAAAACATTTATTGAATAAAATATCAATTCCTCTTTGATTTTATTGAAATTATATAAATCATTGAAAAACATTTCATTTGAAATAATATTACGAACATATAAATGATACCTAAAAACATTTTGATTCTTTTTTATAGAATGAAAATTAAATAAAACTACTTAATAAATGGTGTATTTCAAAATAACGCTATAATGATAAAAATAAATCATCATGGAAATTACAGTCATGATGTAAAGTCAATCTGTTCTTGCTGAACATTCCTTTTATAGTATAAAAGTTTTAGAAAAGTTACTTGATTTGAAAACAACAAAGACATACCTTTTAAAACAATTTATAAAAAGTTAATATGTGGTTCAAAATATGTATTATATATAATTGGATAATGGTATAACAAATGTTTATTATTTTAGAAAACATGCTTTTGAAGGGAAACTGATTTTCGACCGAAGAAAGAAATGATGTTACATTTTCAATAAAACATTTTCTTAATTATATTATGTTCTAAAAAGTGGATAAAATGGTACCATTACATTAATATATCATAAATAACTAGTGAATAATAAAATTCATAACATTTATTTTTATATGGGTCATATTATTTCATTATCGTAAGAATAATCATAAACAATCCCGATAATGATGAAATTGTTATAATAAAATCATACCACTTTGGTAACATGGAATCCTAATCAACATGAAAGAATTAAATTAAATAAATCATAACATATAATTAAAATAACTATATTAATTATATAATATTTCAATGATTATTATATACAACTCATAATATTTATAGGTTCATAACATAACATTAGTCTCAAATAAAGAAAATTGAGAAAAAAATATACCTTTTTGATTTAGAAACTTATGAACTATAAAACCCATGAAAGATAGTTCAAAAAAAGGATATATAAATAAAAATAAATTAATGTATTATAATAATTGAATAAATTCAGGTTAAAATACATACCCCACACAAAATAAACTAGTGGTGAATAAGACATAAGTCACACACAAATAGAATTGAGACTAGAAAACCCTTACGTTACATCTTCACATTTTTAGTGCACATTAAAAGTTCTTGTATAATAAGTATAAGTTTATTATAAATCTAAAAATTAAACTTATAATAATATATAATTTTTTTTATTTTTTATGACTTTATATTACACAATTGTAATCAATATTTTGTTAACGTTACATTTCGGGTAAAAATCACCTAGGATTTCAAAGATGTTTTGACTTGTTATTCCTGGTCTAATTAGATCGTAACATCATTATTTAAATAATTTAAAACATTATATAAGTTTAACATATATTCATTACATATATATTGTTTAAAATATATAAAATAGGAAAGTAGGAAATGAAATTCATTATTCATGGATATAGTAGGCCATTTGTATGCATGAATAGTGTTTCCATTAAATTATCATATTGAAAGTAAAACATTTTATAATATATTTTTATATAAGTATATTTTATAATTAAATTGGATTTAATAATTAAAATAAAACAAATATTTATGTAAAAACCATCCTTAATACATTTCATGTAATGTGTGAATGAATCACATCACTTTGTTTTGGATGTATTCCACACTTCAAAAAATGAAGTAATCATTTTCCCACATAATGGAATGCGTGAAGGTATGTGATATATAATAATTATAAAATAATAAATTCATAATATATATAATATAAATCATATAAAAAAATATCCATCATTATTATTAACCTTTAAAGGTCGTACTGGAAGAATGCACGACATCAGTTTGTGAGGAAGTAGTCATCTGTACACTAGTATGATGATTGAGTACCCCATTTGAAATAAGTGTGTGTGTGTGCTGGTAATAACCTAAGAATAAATAAAATCTATTTTTTTTAGGA
Organism: Viscum album; assembly: GCA_963277665.1. Lineage (NCBI taxonomy): Eukaryota > Viridiplantae > Streptophyta > Magnoliopsida > Santalales > Viscaceae > Viscum > Viscum album. The sequence continues at coordinate 1,441,817,080 of OY728155.1, read as the reverse complement.
TACATATTTTATTATATAATCATGTAATAATAATAATTTAATGGTCGGATAATGAAATAAAACAAAATTACTTGTTGAAGGTTGTTACCAATTCATTAGATGAATCCTTTAGGATTTCTCCAAAAAGATTCCGTGGTGGGATATAATATAAAATTTAGGACTCTTTAATTTGGGGAGGTAATTTGGGAGTTTATTTATGTAGTTTTTTTATATGAAAAACTGGATTGAGAGGTTTTAATAAGTGAGGAGGGTGAGTGTCATTTTATATTGGAGGAGGAATGGCATTCTTGTAAATATAAAATGGTAAACACTATTGATAATTCACACTTGAATAATGGTTTTAAAATAATGAAAACAATTTTATAAAATATGATTAATTGACAAAATATATCTATATAATGGATTTTGGACAGGTTTTTAGCTCATTTGGACCCTTAATATTATACTTTAACAATTTGATATATTGGTTTTTCCCTTAATTATAGTAATTAATTTTAATTATATTAGTAATATTTATTGTAAAAATTAATTTCACCTTATTAGACATTAAAAATTTCTTACTCCAAATATTTAATCAATTTTTCCATATTATAATCACATATGTGGAACAAATTAATTTAAAATTAATACTAAAGTGGGGACAAAACAATGTGTTTATAATGTAAATTTTTTTAAAATTTTAAACTGTTTTTATATGAATTTTAATTAATTAATTGATTTTAATGAAATATATTGAATTTAAAGATTTAAAATTGATATATAATTATTTTTAAAAAATTAAAAATATTATTTAACTGAATAAATATGTTAAATGAAAAAAGGAGTTTTCTTTTAAAATTTATTGTTTCTCAATTTTCATCAAAAATTGAATCTTCTCTTAATACAAATAAATTCACCATAATTTTATTTTACAATAATCATTAATTAATAAATTTTATTTTGTCAAATATAATTTTTTAATTTTTTTAAAATTGGATATAAAATAGGTGTTTCATTAAAAGTTGGTAATTCAGTTTTTAAGAAAATTATAACTCTCTATGCGAAAAATTGGATTTTATTATATTTTATAAAAAAACAATGATAAATAATTTATTTAATATAATATATTTATTTATAATTAAAATCATTTATCAAAACTCAATTTGTTAATTTATTAATGTAAAAAATGTTTCATTGCATAAATATAGTTTTCCAAAAAAATATTTTTTATATTTTTAAAATTATTTTGTTTTTATTTCAAGATAATATGTCAAAACATAATTTATATTATATACATGTGTAAACCATATCATCATAATTTAATTAATTATATTAATAATAGACATTCAAATGGATAGGTGTCAACTATTATAATATTATAATAATAATATAAATATAAAATTGTAGATTGGTAAAACTAGGTCTTGTGTGTCACACATGTTATGGGAAGAACTCAAAATTATGTGTAACACATGTGTAAAAAAAATTTCTGTTCTAAAACCAAATATATGGGTTGTGTGTGGAATACGGTTATCTTGGGGTTTCATACAAAGCAATAATAATCTGGTGCATTCATATAACACATGATTTATTCAGTGTTGTGTGAAATGAAAAATACTCAAAAGATTAAAATTATTAAAGAAAGTTCATAAAAACTCATGTTGTTACATATTTTCAATAATTATTAGAAATCAATTTTAAAATAATTTTACAAAATATAACAAAATCTATTTTTCAAAAAATTTATTATTGAGCATAAATCATGATTTATATATATCGAATTCTTAGATAAAAATATTAAATTAATTTCAAAAAATTTCATAATATATAATATATAAAATTTTTTAGAATAATTCACGAGTAATTATCACGATAATTTATTAATTTAAAATATAGTTTGTGTATAAAACCATTTTTTCAGAAAAAATGCCTTTTATTTATAAAATATTTTTATACACAATTGAATCATAAAGTTAATTATAATGAATCTAATTTAGTTGTATAAACAATAATAGAAATAATTTAATTTGAAAACATGTTAAAACTATAGGTATCATTTTAAATTATTCAAATAAAATATAGTTATCAATGAAAATAAATACTTGCATTATTCTCTGGGTAATCATTATTTTAAAAAAAATCCAAAATTATTTCCTTATATAATTTCTATATTGTCATTTTGATAATTTATTTTATTTTATAGAATATAATTCTTAAAAGTGGAAAAATATAATATTTTCTCATGGAAATAAATAAATATCATTTATGAAGGAAATATATTTTTTATGTATAATCTAACTTCTCTAAAAAATGAATGCATATTACCTTAGTAATAGAGGATTCTCTAGGATAACATTAAATAACTTATATATTTTATGGATCCGCTCTTATTCCTCATCATTATATTTTATCAATAAAAATTATATTTTTTTGATGCCAAAAATCATACGTGGTAAATTCAACATACAAATTCAACTTATGTAGTTTCGTTATAAATATTCCAACATGTGATTTATCTCTATAATATATTCAATAATATCATCTATAAAAACTAATAAAAATACATAAATGTAATATATAATTATATTATTCAATAAATACCTGAATATGTAGGGGGTATTGTTAAGAACAAATAGAATCAAAATTAATCAATTGTTTCCATCTTGTTATGTGAATATTTATTATGAATTTAATTAATTTTTTAACAATACTAATAGTGCATAGATTGAAAAGAAATCATAAAAAATAGTTTTATGCACATAATTTATTAAAACATTCATTATTATGGGGAATACGATAAATATTCTTTAGTTTGATCTTATTACGTTCTTGTTAATCAATGTAGATTCTAATTGATCCCTCTTTATTCTTAACAATATGAACATTTTCACCCTATGGTGGCACAATTAACTAAATTAATTCCTATTCATTATTCCACAAGAGTTGATTCTTCAATTCCCACAACTCTATAGGATCAATTATATACAAAGTAATTGAAATATTTGTAAAACCCAGTATGAGTTATATTAAAAACCTAAATTCATTATTTGGAGGAGGAATGTGGAAATCTTCCAAATAAAAAAATCAATCTCTGATAAAATAGTGTTATATTCAATGTTATGCTTCTACCCAATCATCTGAAATAAACACCCCTTTTAAATAGGAATAAAGATCCATAAAATGGAATCAATTCCCATTATAATTTCATAATTTTTGTAACAACAATATATGATCATTATTGGGTTTGGAATATCAAATTTTAATTCCATTCATTAATAATGGATTTGGGAATTGAATAAATAATTCTAATCTATGTCAAATATTATATCAAATTTTACTATATGGATAATAATTAGAAATATATGTAGCACATTCCCACAAACCTAAATAGAAGTAGAATAATAAATTCAAGATGTGAGTAGTGTACCATTATGGGTATTCAAAATAAATTTAATATCTAATCATTGAGGATATAATAAAAATTACTAGATAAATTACATTTTATAAGGGAATTTATACAACACTGACCCAATCATATAATTTAATTTTTTAGAATTCAAGAAACTAACTCAATATTATTATTCTATCTTTAATACCATTATAAAAAAATTAACATGAACATGAAACATCAATAACGATAGTAATTATATAATTTAAGAAAATATCTAATATTAGGTTTAAACATTGACACATTCTCTACAATTTAATAAATAGTAGATTTATTGTAATGTCCCGGTTCTAGGTACCTCCCAAAGGTGCCTCATACCAAGTTGGTCACATGGCCTCAAGCAAATTTCCACAAATGTCAGAGACTGCCGACTGTAAGAGAGGGCATTTGGCGTGATAGTAGAGAAACTATTCCATCATTGGAAGAGTAACACAACATAAATAAACAGTTATCTATTGCAAAATTATTAATAATACCATACACTACAAAACATTGGAAGAAAATGAGTACATAAACAACTAAAGCTCATATATAAATGATACATTATACAAATGTCTAGGAAAGAATCCAAACAAGTCACAATGATGGAATAAAGTAATTAACCATGTAAAGGGAAACAAAAATAAGTAAACAAATCCAACAACATCGCAAGCCTTAGCATTGTCCCATGCTCTCAAGATTTACAACAATCATGTCATTAGAGTATAAGGAATAATTCCCTTATCTATACCTGAAACTATATATTCTTTTGGGGCCCAAAATCATGACCCAAACAGGATATGAGACGAATCCTAGTTGGAATCCACCAAAAGATCTGGGCATAAGAGTTAGTGAATATATATAGTAGGCAATATGAAAAATTAAACAACTAACAAGGAATTACTCAAAATTATAAAATTTTACATTTTCAATTACATTAATCTTCATATACTAAATAAACAACCAATAAATCACAAGAAACCCTATGTGATGTAGTCATAGTCTAAACCCTATGGTTCAGCTTAAACAATGACTCCCTGTGGAAGCACTCATTGTCAATTCCCCATGTGGTCTCGTAACGACAAACTACTTACACTATGGGGAGGCACTGAATGCCCAATTCCACTTGTGGTCTCGAAACATGGAACTACGGACACATTGAGGGTGAACTCACATCCATAACCCTTATGGACCCGCAATGTGAAATGTATAACATAAACTTTGGGGAATCCCTTAGTGTATGTTTCCCCTATGTTCTAACTACACTACGTTCCCACAACCCAGTGTAATTTAAACATGAAAAAATTATATCCAGCTAGGAATATAAATCAAAATATAGTACATGGTTAAACAACTACAATTCATGGCACAAGTAAGATAATATTGCTTCATCCTAACATTACTAGGAATGGAAAATAGAGTAGCCAAACAAGATAAACTATACCCAACATCCAATATCATTTTAAACATGGGAAAACACATCCATAGAAATGTAATTAAACCATGTTCTCAAACATGATCCAAAACGCAAACAATCTATGCATAACATTCATTAATGGGTTAAATTTACTAAACACACAACACCATAAACTAGGGTCTTGATCACTTTTGCACATATAATGTTATGAAGATCTATAGAAAGTCACAAACCACCTTACTCGACATTTTACAATCGATATAGTTGAATTCCAGCCTTTTATTCGACCTAGAACTTCTTAGATCTACCAAAAAATAAAAAATATTCAATCATGAATATCTCAAAAAAGAGGGTAAATCAAGGTATGAGGTGGAAGAAGAGGGAAGAACTCACCGTGGTGATTCTAATGCAATTGACAATGGTTGATTCGGGGAGTAGATAATATATTGGGGGCTCAGTGAATAATCATGATCTTTAGTCACTCCTGGATGAGAAGACATTAGAAAATGAGTTTTCTACTAAAGAGACACGACCCCAGTCTGATTTATCAAATAAAAATTCAAATACATGGCGTGTTACCTAAGAATACACGATGTGTATACGCCTTTTCCTATCCCCTCATTAATCATCCCTTCCAAGTCATCACACAGTCATGTACATGGTCATGAAAAATCGAGACACTACCAGGACTCGGAGCCAGAGTACACGAGATATACAAGGAAGTACACAAAGTGTACTCGTAAAACATTCCTTCATCCCTTATCCCTCAAAAATAATTTTCAATGAAAACTCATACCTAAAAAGTAGGTTAGGGTTCATAGAAACATACCCACATAAAGAAATTTTACCTCTAATTCCCCTATGAAGGTGACGAAGAAGAATACTCGAACATCTATGCCCACTACAATCGTACATCAGCCTCCCTCTCCCACGTATCATCTTTTACATGCTCGTGCTTTCATATCACCCATACCAAAGGAACATACCTACCACAAAGAACATTAATTATTTGATCAAAGATCTGGATAGGATTCTCTTCAAAAGAGGTTCCCATGTCCAATTGAACCTCCTCAGGTAGAAAAACATGATATGGGTCTGAAATGTAATGTCGTAGCTGAGAAACGTAGAAGACATCATGCATATCCCGATTCCTCTGAGGTAACTGAAATAGAAAGGCAACCGAACCAACTCTCACGAAAACCTAAAATGACCTGACATATTGAAATGAAAGCTTACCAAGTACCATAATCCTTACTCCTCCCATCATCTGTGTGAAACATAGGAAAACTTGATCACTAACCTCGAACTCCAGGGTTTGTCTCCTTCGATCAACAAAAGACTTCTTTCATTACTGTGCAGTACTCATCGTCTTCTTAATCAACTCTATCTGCTATGTGGTCTGGTGGACATGATGAGGTCCCTGCATAGCTGTCTCTCCTACTTCCAACCAATATAGAGGTGATCGTCATGGCCTACCATACAAAGGATCATGATATACTATCTGAATAGGTTCATGAAAACTATTATTATTGGAAAACCGCACTAGATGTATGTGCTTATCCTATGAACCTCCAAAATATTGGACACATTCTTGATGTATGTCCTCCAGTACCTAAATAATATTCTCAGAGTAGCCATATTTCTATGGATAGAATGATGTTCTCAAAAATACCTATGTACCCCAAGTCCATTGTATCCCCTTCCAGACGTGAGAAGTAAGAGGAGCATCTCTGTCTAAAATGATGGATTGTGGAGCCCATGTAGATGTAAAATCTCTCGAACACACAAACTACCCTTAAAATCTACACGGAAGGTTTCCTTGATTAGTATGGATTGTGGATAGTCTTTGAGTCTTCCAATGGAAACTCAAACTACATCATTCCCTTGAGGTGACCTCAAAAATCCCATCAGAAAATCCATCATGACTTTATTCCCCTTCCACACAAGAATGGGTAACTATTGTAATTCCTGGCTTGTCACTGATACAACACCTTCACATGATGTAACACCTCATTAAAAAGCCTGAAACATCTCTCTTCATACCTATCCACCAATACTAATGGTGTAGATCTCTCTAAATCATGGTGACGCCGGGATGAACTCCCCTAATCGAAGAATGGTAATCCCGTATTTTCTCCTTGAATATGTATGATAACACCCAGACACATCCATGGAAACACAATATCTCATCCTCCCCTATGGTCTATCTAAGAATTGGTTCCTCTCCTTATAGACTCTACCATAGAATTAAGGCTTCAAAATCTAATAGCTTCCTCATTCGCACTCGATCAAGTAGAGTAGAGGTAACAGCTACATAAGAAATAATTGTATGACCTTGTTTACCATGATCCTAAAATTCATCCTAGAGAATAGATACTTAAGCTTCCACTCACCACTGGCCTCTTGAAATTCATGTATCCTATTTCTCATTCTCAACACATCAACCACGGCGTTTCAATTCCCAGTCGTATTATTGAGATCAATGTAGAAGGACTGAAGGTACTCAGGCCACCTTCGCTATCTCAAATTCAGATTGCACTGAATGAAGATGAAGTTGAGAATATTGTGGTCAGTGAAAAACAAAAAACAACCTCCCAACATATATAGTCTTCAGAAAAATATAGCATGAATAAATGTATCTAACATAAGATAGTTCATTGGGTAATTCTTCTCATTTGACCTCAACATCTGTGACTTGTACGCAATGATAGTTTCCCCCTACATAAGAACTACTCCCAACTTGATACCTAATGCATCACAGTAAACTATATAACTATTTCCCAGCTCTGAAAAACTAGTCTCGGTGATGAAGTCAACCTCTTTTTCCTCTCCGAAAAAGCTGACTCACAATATTCTGACCATAGGCACTTCTCACACTTATTATTCAGGCTCGTTAGTGGTGTTGATATGCATGAAATATCTTATTTGAAATGACTGTAGTAAAAAAATCCCTATAAAACTCTATACCTCAAAGAAATTCTTTTCCTTCTCCATGGAAAATACTGCTCTCACTTTTTATGGGTCCATTGATACTCTTATCTCTAAGATAACATGAAACAAAAATTGATATTGGACCATCCAAAAGTGGCATTTTGAGAGCTTAACATACAATGGATGCTCTTTTATTGTACTTAAAACAATATCAATATGGGTAGCATTGTCATGTCAAGTTTGAATGTACACCAAGTTATCATCCATGACAACCACCACGAAGGAATCCATGTTTGGATGAAATACATGGTTCCTCAATTCCATGATTTCTAAAGGAGCATTCATGAGACCGAACAGTATAACCATGTACTCATATAGACCATACATACTCTAAAAGGATAATATAGGTATATCATATGTTCTAATTCCCAACTGATGATAATCGAATCTCAATTTTATCATCGATAACTCTTGGGAAAGTATATGTCAATCCAAGAGATCATCAATCCTCATCAAGGGATATCAGTTCTTGACCATCGACTAGTTAATCTTCTGATATTCCACGCATTGTCTGAGGGCACTCCTTCTTTGCAAACCAGACATGTGGACCCCAATGAGAAATATTGTGTTAGGTGAAACCAATTTCCTATAACTCCTCATATTGATTCTTAATATCTTGTATCTCTTATGTATAAATCCTATAAAGATAAGTGGAAACCTATTTCATATTGTCTGAGGGAAATCCTTCATTGCAAATAGGACATGATAACCCCAAAGACAAATACTAGGTCAGATGAAACCCATTTCCTATAACTCCTCTAATTGCTTCTTAAGATCATGTATCTCTATTGTATCTATACTATAAAGAATAATCTATACCTATGCCACCCATGTCACAAGATCGATGGATAAATATACCTCTCTATCCAGAGTAAAACATGAAAAATCTCCTCGAAAGACATCCCTGAATCAATCGACCACTTGAGAAAGTCCATTTGTAAGTCCCTTCATCATCCATATTCTAAATAGCAATATGGGTTGTATATCATCCAAAATCATCATGCATTGTTCCTTCTCTCCTCTCATGGACATTCCAATCATCCTTATAAAGAAAACATATTCCCTCTAGTGACATGAAACTCAACATATGAAGATAGAAATAGAAATAATCTTGGAAGAGAACTAACTAGTCCATTACTAGAATTACATCATATCTTGACCTCTTTAAGACATATAGGTCCCATAATAAGTTACACCCACCAACCTCAAGAGGGAACTCCATGAACTAATGTATTCTTGTCATTAATATCCCCAACAGTGTGTCATGTATCCAAATATTAGCATATTTAATATACAGAGCCCCGGAATATCCACAATAGTGACAGATATGAAATGTGTGGGAAGCTCCTGTATAGAAAAGTGAAGAAGTTGAAACTAGGATAACAAGAATCGTTCCTTGAATTGTAGAGGTTTCGAGATCCTTCTCATGATGAATCTTCTCTATCATTAAAGAATTCATTTTACCATAGTTGTGTGAAGATTTCTAAGATCCCTTAGTTGATCCACCCTACGACAGTCAAAAACCATGTGTTTGACCATTGTGGCCAGGACCTCCACCTCATTCTGAATGGCCTAACGAACTCTTGCCCCTAGTCTGATGTGGTACTCGTGGTCCTCCGATGGTATGAGGATCTGAAACAGAACTACATTCACCATCTTCTTTTGAGAAAAACTAACTGAAGCATTAAATATGACCTATATTGCTGCATGATCAGAACTCCACAAGGTCTCTCAGGCAATGTGGTCTCATATTCCTGATCTTACCACACTAGTAGCACACTACATAGCTACCAGAAAAAGTATCCATACTCCCTGGATCTCTACATGTAGACTCCCTCTAGCACTTCCTAATGTATGTCGGAGGGGTACCAACTTAGGATGTTGAGCCACCCTAGCTCACTACCCCAGAATCCCTCAGATTGTGTTCTCTGATCAACGACTGGTTGAATATAGTGCTGATGGATGTCAACCCGAAGGTGTTCACGTGTGATCTGATGTCCTGCCAAAGACCATAGTAAAAAATTCTCTCAACGAATAACACATTACCCCTAGAATTGGTGTGAGGCACTACAACTAAGTGATGCTAAATAATACTACACGACTGAGAGAGTACCATGCTTTAAACTCATGAACCCTCAGGATCGATCATCTCTCAAAGTCTCCATATAGAAGTAATCATTGGAGGAACTCTAGAATTCATCCCATGTTATATCCTTCTGTGTCCCTCCTGTGAGATCACATCCTACCATATCTTGGTGGAATCCCGAATCATTTAAGTAGAGATCTTCACACACCTCCCTAGAGGCTTCTAGATATGCTCTAAGATCAACAACATGTCTTCTATCCATGAATCTAAAGCCTAAGGCCCTCCATCACTTTATACTGTAGGATGATGATACTGCTGAATGATCAACATCAATTATTCCATAGATTGGGAAGTATGTGGACCTACCTGGAAGTTCTGCATAAATGAAACGATGCCTTCTCGGAATTGTGTATTGGAACAAGTATCTAGGATAATGGCTAGTCCAAGACAAGCACAATGAGAGGATTTGCTGGTTGTCCCTGATCTACCATGTCCAGTATTGGGTCACATCCCAGAATATGGTGTATAACTGGAGGATGTCACGGTGGCAAGACTATACAAGTTCAAGCACACACTTTTGATCATGTTTATCATAGAATTATACATAGAACTGCATGAATGGAACAGGAGAAAAAATGCATTCAGGTTCTTCAAAACATGGATACACAATGTTTATAACCCCTAAATGGAATTTTCTATTATTCCATCACATGGGCATGTTCTCCTACCAAAACTAGTCATGTAACATCCCATAGACACATTGTGTTCTCCAATTACATAGAGTGTACTTCAATCCTTTCAACCTACCTGAGATACTCTACACAGCTAAGCCACATGGTTCTCTCCTAGAACAAAACTGTATTTTGTGCTTCTTCCATACATGGCATGTACATATTAGGTTTCAACTTCCTGTGTTGTTAGTCACACAGTCGGGACATAGATAACTCTACATAGCATGTTTATTCTAGACAGATAGTGTACTACAAGGATTTCATCGACATGTGTCATTTGTCACATGGATGGTTACATAGTCGACTCCAAAAGGCATGTTCAACATGGACACTCCATGTACAACCTGATTTTCATCCACTCATGTTTTTAGTCACACGTCTGGAAATATGGACTCCACAACATGTCATGTAATTATGGTACAGGGTGTGTTCCACTAAGGATTTCTCAACCCTGTGTCCCTACCCACTCAGGTAGTCACACTGTCATGGATTACACGGTGTATACCTATAGTATAGAGATTGTATATAAGAATAAATGTTTCTTAAGAATAGAATGATACAGGGTGTGTATTCATCAATACACATCGTGTATTCCAGGTTTTTCCAGATAGTAAGCCTCAGAAACTACTCTGGAACCCATAAAAATTCTAAAACTAACATTAAAGTTACAAATTAAAATAATTGATGGCCCATTATCTCCTTTAATCAGTTCATGGCATAATATTAATGTCATATAAAAATTTATAAGTTCAAGAAAAACATGTTCCACCAAATTCTAACGCATGTGGGCCCATAACCCACAGGTCGGATGATCGAAAACTTGCAACAATTGGGGTAAATTAGTTTTTCCATGTACATAGGTTATCTAATCAGGGGAACAAATTATTACTAACTATCTATTATTTATTATCCCTCTTTATAGTCTCCAAACAATATGTCATGAAGAAAAATAATTCATCTTATACCAATTTGTAATGTCCCAGTTCCGGGTGTCGGCCAAAGGTGCCCCGTACCTAGTTGGTCACATGTCCATAAGAAAATTTCCTCAAAAGACAGAAGCTCTTGACTAGAAGCAAGGGACATGGGTGTGAATGTGTGGAAACTATTACCACATTGCAAGATTAACAAATCTGAAATAAAAAGTTAACAGTAGAGGATGTAGTAATAATAAAATACACTAGTAAACAGAAGAAGAAAATGAGTAAAAAAATAATTGGAGCTCATATATAAATGATTCATGATAAATATTTCTAGGAAAGAAGAAAAACTAGTCAAAATGTTGGAAAATTGTCCTAAACCAAGTACATGAAAAAAAACATGTAAACAACTCATATAACATCACAAGCCTCAGCTTGGTCTCATGCCCTACAGATCCACAACAATCAACTACCTGAAGTAGAAAGGCGATTGACCATATCTATACATGCGTCAATATAATCTCTTCGTGACCAATTGCATTGTACAATAATGTTTTGAGACAAATCCTTGTAGGATGCCACCCAAAGATATGCGTCTAATAGTCAGTGAATACATATATAGCAAGAAATATAAAAAATGATGCAATAAAGAAGGATGTAGTCAAAAGTAAACAATCCATGAGCTTCAATTACAATAATGTTCAGTTATTAAATAAAAAACCAAGAATTTACAAGAAATAAATATGGATATAATCAATTATTAACAGTTCTATTTCAATGTAACCAAAGACACTCTAAGGAAGCACTAATTATCAATTCCCCCTATAGTCTTATAACAGTAAACTATAGACACTCTAAGGAAGAACAAAACATCTAATTCCTCTTGTTGTCTCTCAATGTGGAACTACAAACACACTGATGGAGAACTCATGTCCATCCCACCTAAGGGATCTCCACATTAAAATTATTATATACACTCTGGAAAAGCCTTCATCATCTATGTCACCTATGTTATAACTACACAAGGTTCCCACTTCCTTGTGTAAGTCAATCGTTCACAAATAATATATATCATCCAAAGTAAATCACAACATAACACTTGTCTAAATAGATACCAAACATGGCACAAGTATGTAAGATAATATCACTCCATCCTAATAGTACTAGGCATGGAAAATATAGCAGCCTAAAAGGAAAAACTAGACCCAATAATTAATATCAGTTCAAACATGGAAAACCACATCCAAAACAAGGCAATTAAACACTATTCTAAAACATGATACCAAAATCAATCAATAATGGTGCAATAAGAATTAAAGGGTTACATTCCCTATACATGAAATACCCTAAACTAGGGTATTGAGATTTTGTTCACATATAATTCAATGAAAATCTATGGAAAGGCACAAAAAAGCCTACCTCGACATTGTATGATCAATATAGTCGAATCCCATCCTTTGATTCGCCATAGAATTTTGTGGATCTACAATGAAGTCTATAACGTTCAATCAATAATATCTCACAAAATTTGGGAAATTAAGGGATGAGAAGAAATAAGAAGGAATAATTCATCCTGATGAATCCAACGGAATTGACAGTTGTTGATTCAAATAACGGATGGTCGACCAGGGGCTCAGAGAAGGATTGTGATATTCGGTCGCACCAAGATGATATGATGTTAGAAAAAGTGTTTTTTTGTGAATGATATGTTACCCCATTCCTATTTATCAAATAATAATAATAAAAAACATCTTCCGTAAGTATAACAACATGTATATAGCTTTTACGGTCCCCACCTTTAGTGTCCTTACCACGTCATCAAACAGTTGTGTATGCGGTAGTGACACAACTAGACACGGCCTAGGCTTAGTTCCAGAGTACAAGATGTGTACAATTAAGTACACGGTTTTTAATCCTAAAACATTCCTTCTAACCTTTTTCTTTAGAAACAACTTGAAATGAAAACTCACACCTAAAATAAGGTCCGTGAGATTAAATTTATCCTAGGTCATCCATGATTATCATCTATTAAAATATATGATAATTATTCATAAAAAATGTGAATTAAACAAATAATATCAATTGTGAGTTTCAAAATAAGTGTTTAGTAAGGGAACACTCACCATTTAATAAAATAATTCCCATGATAAAATTGACCAACTAATTTTAGTATCAATACCACTAGATGTATCTATGAAAAACATCATCCAATTGAAGTATCTAGAATGTGTTGTTTTCTAGTAAAACCACAATCCATTCCTTACCATAAAAAAATATATACCAATATATAGGATTATCATAAAAGTTCTCATGAATGTTATATAATAATAGTTACCAAAGGAAACTAAACCAGTTCTTGAAGATAGGTATAGAGTCCCAAACTATTTATATATAAAAATAAAATCTAATTAGATGAATATTCATTACCTAATAATGTGATACACATAATTATATTATAGGATTAGTGTCTTTTGAAACATATTTATATTAACTTCTTATTTAAAATTGATCTACATTAAGTACTATAAGGTTCTTTATAGTTGGATCCCTTATTAGAGATATCATACTGATATCCATTCTACATAACCTATGAAAATGTAACATAATGTTGAGATCATATGGTTTGTAAGGGTAAATGGGGTCGATATCATAGATCAAAAATGCATAACCTATCCATGAGGGAATGATAAAATTATATTTATATTTGATAACCCTTAAAATGATATATAAGATCACAATATTGAGTGGTGTCATATGGAATTAATATTCATAATATATGAATCATAAATGAATAAAAGTACATCATCCATGAGAGTATAATTTTGTATTTTAAATTTATTTTTGGGTCGAAACGTTATCATATAAAATTATATCCTTTAACATGGATCACATAGAGGACTATCAAATTCAGTTGGGTTCGCTCTGTATTCCCTAAAATTATTTGTCAGGGTAAACTCCACAAAAATCACAATGGATAGATTCCCTTATTGAACAAGGTTAACTCTATTTATAGTCCTTATAATATCTTGATATATAATCTTTTACCCAATAAATTAGATGGATATATAATTCTAGGACCACCCATAACATAATGAAAATCATATACATTTTTTATTAAAGAACATAAAAAATTCATCAAATCATAAACCACATAAAAATAGGTTTCATAAACATTTAATCATATCATCATAAAATTAATATGTTCAATAAAGGATTAATCATAAAATAATTTATACATGTACATGAAATAATATTCATAGAACCATTAATAAATCATCATAGTGAAAATAATTAACAAAGACTAAAAGTGTTCAGAATCATTTGATGATATACTCAGTATATAATAAGTACATTCAAAGGATGTTTTCATAGTTCATAATTTCATTTAAAGGATCACTAAATACGTTCATGAGAAAAATACCCTCTTCATGTTGAAATAAATTATTTAAAATAAAAAAATATACTAAATATTGTGGAAAATTTATTCAATGAAAAGAACATTGCGATCTTGTAAAAAAATATTCAGGTCACTGAGCGGTTACAATAGTGGGATATCATGTTCAATCCTTATACATTAAAATAATGAATCCATAAACACATTCAATTTAAATTCTTAATTAATTTATTTAGAAAATGATAAAAATATTTATATAAAACCATTTTTATAAGAAAATAATGTTAAAAGATATATTTAACTATTAATAGAAATATATTGCAAACATTTTTTTTAAAAATATTTATAAAACAGCGATATAAAATTAAAAGGGTTTTGACAGATGTGAGAAATAAATAAAATATTCTTTAAAAACAATTATTGATATCTTGAGTTATCAATATATTAGAATGAAAGTAAAATAAAAATTCATTAAATATAACCATTGGAGTATAAAAGTCATGGTATTATTGAGATAAAGGTCAAAATAATTATTCCATGGAAACATAATCAAAAAAATCCCCATGAACAATAATATCGTAACATATGTCCATTACCACTTTAGAAACATTTCAATTTTAATAACCATGAAAGAATACCATAAAATAAAACATTAATTGACATTAAAATAATTATATTAATTATATAATATATAAATGGTGTAGTATATATACACAAAAAAAACAGAAACATGTGGTCAATATGGAATATTTCACCCCAAATAATATAGGATAAATCCATTACATCAATTTTTAATTTATTAAAAAAATAATTAACCACTAATATAATAAATTTTAATTTATTATAATTATATAAAAGAATTTATATTATTGTTTTATTATATATTTTACATTTATAACATTTTAAAACACATTTAATAATAATTTCATATCAAAATCATTATTTCCTGGTGTTAATTATTTTGATTTTTAATGAAGTTTTTTTCCAAAATTTTCATTACATTAACATTTATCTATATTCCATATTTTATATAATTTTGATAATGATGTATAGATTATATATATTCATGTCAGATACCAAATTTTTTTCAATATTCCTCAGACTTGGCTAACCGTACTCTATTTCCTTGTGTTTATAACATTTCATTTAGGTTTTAATTTAGGGTGATTTTGAGAGAAAATATGAGAAAAATAAATGTGGAAGGGGCACTATATGGTCAAAACACAATATAAAGAAAACTGTGAACCCCAACCCAGCTAACTGTGTAAATCCACACATAGGGTATTCACAAGGTTGGTTCATAGTTTTTCAATCTATGCGCCCTCTTAGGAGTACTTGTTCACTCATATAATAAGAATCACACTTTTTATGTGCATGGTTAGGGAATATAGTGATCCCCTTCCTAGAAAACAATATGTGGTAATTAATTTCCCTTGAAATTTATTATTTTAGTTACCCTATCCTGATAATTAATCCCAAATAAAACCCCAATCGACCCTAGGACCTCATTCACAATTTTGAATCTCTAAAAATAGAATCCAAGCTAGACGAACCTTTTTCCTTCCTGATTCCATGCCCAGATCGACGACCCACACCCCTCCCGATATGGGGACCGTATCACATTGCATTAATGTACTTCCTCCTTTTTTCACCATTTCTTTTTGTTGAAGTTATCCTGTGTTTTGTTATATCTAGATCTATTGTAGAAAAATATAAATCTTGTCATGTGGAACCTAATCTAGATCTAAAAAACAAGAATTATTTAATCTTGATTAAGGTTATATATCCAGATCTCATTCTATTTTATAACTATGCTGGATTTTAGGGATTTCCATTGGAAGATCTTCTATCAAAAATTTTCAGTATATGTTCTATAAATAAATCCCATATTCATGTTTTAAATTATGTGTATGTGATTGTAGATTTTTAATTGTATTATTATAATTTTTGTTCTTTATTCAATTAGTTAATTAGGAAAATTGGTAAATTGAGGATGTGTGAATTGAGTGTTTTAGAAATTATGGATTTTGAGATAGGTATCTTCAAGTTTAATAATGATATATAGATATTATTAATTAGATCTATTAAATTGATTTATTAATTATAGGATATCGATAAATGGGAATTGTGATGATTAAATGTGGAATTAATTATTGGATTTTGAGTTTGAGAATACTGATTCATTAATTATGTAATTAATTTATAGGAGTATGTGCTTAATTAATTGGGTAATCAATTAATGGTATTTATGTGATAAATTAATTTAATAATTTATAATTAAATTGATGTGGAAAATCAAATTTTGAGTTAATTATGTGATAAATGGTAATATGGTCATTTTGTTGTGAATTTTAGAATCAAAACATGGTAATTCTATTCTGTAATGTGTGAATGGTAACATGTGAATTCAGGTGTGAATGGAAAAATGATAATTTACTAGTGAATTATATAATTTTAACATGGTCAATCAATTATGTATGTAAAGAATGGCAACATGGTCATTTTGTTTGGAATTATAGAATGTGAACATTGTCATTCTATTTAATAATGTCTGAATAGTAACATGAGAATTTAAGTACGAATTATATAATTGTAACATGGGTATTTAGTTATTGATTAAATAATGGAAACAATTAATTTTGATAATGCTTTAGACTCCACCACGAGGCGAAGTAGGGATTGAGGAACCGGTGTTTACAAGAATATTGGAGTTATGTAATGAAATAAAGATTAATTGATAATGTTATGACTGGTTACTTATGCATTGTAATTATGTTATTAATTCAAATAAACACACTATTATTTTACTAGATATTGTTTTAGATTGCTTTGGTTGTGTCCTATTCACTAATCCTCACACCCTACTTATGTTGTTTGATCAGTACGTGGATAGACTTCATATTTTCTCTACCGGTGAAGAGAATATTACATGAGTTATATGGATTAGTTGTAATAGAGAATGGATGAGGGAATAAGACATGGTTTAATACCAACTTGGATTTAAATAGTGTCTTTATTTTATGATTCATTTTAGATACTTGACATGTGCATTGACATGAAACATTGTTATGATTTTTTTAATATTGTATTTCTAGTTTGTGGTTATATGTTATTCCAATATTGTTTATTTAATTTACACTACTGTATTAATCTGATAAAATAGTGTATAATCTCCCCATTATTGATATATAATATCCACGTTTCTAGTTGGTAGCCTATAGAAAACAGGGAGGCATTCTTGAGGTGATGCGACTGATTGGTTTGGGGAACCCATGTGTTGTATCTGAGTTGTGATGATACATATTAGTATAATATCCACGTTTAATCGTCATTTTTTGTATTCATTCCATTTTAGAATGGTATAAATGAGACTAGAAATAGTTGGTTATTGGTTTTTAGGTCATTAATGGGGATATGTAACCCATTTATATGAAAGAACCCATTATATAGGTTGGTATTTATGTTATTACCATTTTCTATTACAGATGAAAATTAATTCACCTTGTGTGACACAATTGTTATGTGATGTGATTAATAGTGTTGATATTTTATGATATTTATTTCATCTCTTGGTATAAAACAAGATTTATTTTTACATGCCCAATTTGAGTCACTCTGGGTAATTGTGAAATGCATCATTTTAAGCATGCACCAAAAATTAGGTTATGGTTATGTGATTGAAGATGAAATTTTTTTCCGTGATAGTGAAATTGAAATGAAAGTGTTTCCAAAAATTATATCGGAAAGTATTTAAAAAAAATGTAAGATGAGAATAAATGGGCGTATAAATGAGAAACTTGAATAATGAAATTGTATTTACCCTTGTTAACCCGGACCATGGTATAAGATGTTTAAGGTTTTTGATAACAGATAGTCTTTGATTATGTGGAGAGATTTTTAGAATAGAATTAATATATATTGATGTGTTTCCATCTTATATAAAAATGTTATTTTTATGAAATGTGTTTTGAGGTTTATGTTTGAATCTGTAAAGTGTTTCCATCTAAGATAATTGTTTTTGAGAGGATGACCCGAGGAAATGGCTAGTAATGAAACCCTAGTGATGGAACCCGAGGAACTAGTCATGTTGGGTGAGGAAGTGGGGGAGAAGTTCTGAGCGATCATTTCTCAATTAATGATAATCATGGAAGAGACCTAGGGTGGTTTCATAGGTGTATCAACGATTGAATGAGGGATTTCTAGTTATAAAATCATCCAAATTTGACTGGAGGGGGTTGACATGATGTAGATGTGTTTTGGGTTGAGTCTAACAAGACTAAACATTACCGCATGGAGACTCCTATAGAGTGGAGGGTAAAGTTTAATTATTACATGCTATAAGGTTCACCGAAGTGCATGTTGGACTTTTAGGTGTGATATTGATGGGATGATGGTATATTGTGGAAGGACTTCATAGAGATGTTCTCATATCTAATATATCCATAGATTCTAAGGCACGAGAGTGATATTGAGTTCCTGAAGTTGAATCAAGTAATTATGTATGTGATGGAATATGATGGATGATTTATAGATTTTGGACCCTTTTCACCCATGTTGGTATTTTATGACAGAACTATGAAAATATATTTTTAGGATGGGATTAAATGTGAAATTAATTACTACGTTTAACTTTTTTGGTCAAATAAGTATGTTGAGGTGGAAAACAATGCCCACATTGCTATGGGGAACCTGAAGAAGGATTCCAATGAAGGAAATATAGTTCGAGGCGCTAAATTAAGATGTAAGGATTCTATGAGTAGGAATAGTTTCTTCGATAATGTCATCCAGGGAAGTGGGAAAAGGATTACCCACAAAGGGGGATTAGTTGAACATGGTCTTACTCGATTGATCTATCATTAGTGTGATATGTCTGGAATTTTTTTAAAAAAAATCTCCCGGCAACTAGTAGAGATCCATTGTTGCATCAATATCAGATAATTATAGCTTTTTTGTAGAAACCAACATTATATGGGTATTGAGGGTATTACATGGAAGGAACAGAGAATGGGAAGGGGATATTCTGCACCATATCACTATGATAGCTGGATTGCTTCTAGAAATGGTGGTAGAGGATGTTGACATTGAGCATTGTGGAACGAATAGTCATATAAATAGTGTCACGAACTAGGATGGGCCTCCATCCGACCCATTACCTGAACCGGTCTGTGGAAAATCTTAAAGGTTGTTCATAATCCCCATGGGCTAGCACAAGTGTCACTATATCAAAAATAAAAGAAGAGAATGATTTACCTGAAAAAATAAACACAAAACTGCCAACAAGATAAAGAAACTGAAACAGGAAGCTGACAACCAATCATGCCTTTACACCATAATACGATATAAAGTCTACTATTCAACTAAAAACCCCTAGGGGACTAAGAAAAGATAGAAAACAAAAACTCCAATAACAACCTCCATGAAACATGAGAATTCATATCCCCAAGCTACCACTAGCAACATGCACACGAATAACAACCCAAAGCACATCCACCATCGCTAAGCATGATGCCTCATCCTAGGATACAAAAAGAACAAGGTATACACAAACCCAATGGTGTAGATAGGGTTTGAGCTAAGAGCCTAGTTAAATTTCACTAACAGACGATAAAATTCATAACCATATAATGATGAATACATTTTCGAGTTAAATAAATAAAAAATAAACAAATTCTTGAATATTATTTAAGGAAAAAAAATTAATGATATATTTTTTAGATGAAAATAATTTTAAGTACAACTACATATATTAAAGAACACACAACCACACACTTACTATTAAGATAACCAAAGTGTCATGATAGTGATTTAAAAGTAAACAAGGATCACCATTATGGGAGAGGCCGCATGGGTGGTAGCTATCATTGGTACCTAGATCATTGTGTCTTAGTGAAACATGGCTTAGAACCTAGGAACGTCAGAAAACATGGATTAGAAACCATGAACCGTGAAAAATAAGGGTTAAAAACCACGACCCTCAGAAAATGGGGCTTAGAAACCAAGAACCACTGTCATTAATATGTTTAGATTGAGTTGTAGTCATATATCCTACTACGTGATATAGGGATAAATCTACCCCCGAATTACCATCCCACTTGCATAGTCTTCATCCTTATCTACACAGGCTTCCTTATTTGTGCTCACACAAGAATCAAGTTAATAATGGGTTCACATCACATAAAAAATCCATGAAAAACACTACACATGCCAAGATACCATTTACACAATCAATTAGACTTATTAAATCCAAATCACATCACTTGTAACATTTATTCATAAGAACCACACAATGTACTTACACACATAGAATCCCTATTTTCAGGCTGAAATTCCATTTTCAAATATTACGCACATCAAAACCTTATCCAAGAATGTCTCTCACCATTGACCTAATTTGATAAACCCTTTGATTTTTTCTAAACCACTTCTTAAATAGTATCATCGGGCTTTATACATGAAAACACACTCAAAATCCCCATATTTATTTAAGTGAAAACCAATTTTTTTTACCTCAATAAACATCGCATGCACCATCAATTAACCCAATTTAAAATTTAAGGAAAACAATTTTATAATTAGAAAACCACCTAGATAATTTTTTATGAAATTTAAAAAAAATGTTTCACACGACTTTAAACACCAAAACATTACTCAACCCCTATTTTATGACAAAACGCATCTACATGGCACCCAAAAACATACACTGCAAATATTTTACATTCAAACTAAATATGATTATATTTTCTAAAACTCTTATTAATAGTTCCATGATGGTTTAAAAAAAAGCATTAACATCACATAAACACACTACAAAAAAAAAGAAAATTCACAACAAAACTTAGTTAGAATCACATTCACAGCTTGTAAAATAATCAAATAATGATATAAATTAAATCAATTAGAAAGCTAATTCTGCAATTAAAAATTTTAAGCGTGATCACCTATATCTACATGAAAAATTAATTTTATGAAAAATTATTTTATTACAAAATAAATCTATTTAAAACTCGATTTTCACCACTTGAATGACAAAATAAATCAACTGCATATTTTAAAATACCACTCCCATGGTTGGAAAAAACACCAGAGAATTTTTTAATTAATTTTCAGAATATTATCCTTGACAAAAAACATTATAAATTCAATAGAAATTTGTTCTATGACTGAACACAAATTTGAACTAATCCATAACAAAATATGCATTGTTTATAAAATGAGAATGAATAGTTCAACATGGTGTTTCACATAAAACACACCTATATCACATGTAAATAACAATTTAAATTAAAAGATCCTAATATAACAAACTAATTAATAAATATGCTAAATTTATTTAAGAAGAAAAGTAATTCATCAAACAATGGTTAAACGTGGAAACACATAACCCACATGGAGATTCCTTCAGAAAGTGGTGCAAAACCACGTATTATTTATAACCAAACTGCAAAAAAACCCTAAAAAGACAAGTTTTACCCAAAAAAATCACAGGAAATCATAAAACATAAACTGAAGTAATGAAATTTAAAGAAAACCCCTAAAACAAGGGAGAGGTATTACCCAGAGGGAACTCGTACATAATGAATGTGAGAGTGGCACTGGTGGGGGTTGCAATTATTGGAGGAGGTAAGATTCTCATAGGAAACACACCATTTGGAAAGAGGATGACTGGATTAAAACATTCTGATATGTAATCATGCTAGAAATGGGTTTCTCTTGGAGGGGAAAACATGCTAGAGAGTGGTTGGGTTCACCAGAGGTTGATCATGCAGGATGGAAGTGCGAAAGGAGGGAGAGGTATGAGGCGGCCTGGGGAAAAATAGGGAGGCCAAGAAATAGCTTGGAAGTGTGAATGTTATGTGGCGTGGGGGGTGGAGATGTTCTAGTCAGCTGGGGAAGGCTGGAGGGGATCAGTGCGGGTGGAGGGAATTAAGGGAGGCAATAATATTTCTAACATGTGTCGCAAATGCGGCATCGCGGCTGCTGCCTTTTCACTGTGGGTGAAGGGCGGCACAAACGATGTCGCCTTTCTCCTAACACAAAATAAAAATATTTAAATTTTTTTATGTTTTGTTTTGTTTTATTTATATATTTATTTATATATAAAATTCCTAAAAACTGTTCTGGAGGATGTCGCCTTTCACCCAACAAAAAAATTATTATTTTTTTTAAAAAAAATATTTTTTTTGTTTCTATTTTTATTTATATATATAATTCATAAAAATTATCAAAATTTCCATTTTTGAAAATTTTGTTTTTATTTTATGTTTTTTTGTTTATATATTTATTTATATATATAATTCACAAAAATTGTTCAGGAAAAAAAAGCTATAAGCTTTCGAAACTACCTACTTGAATGTTGAAAATGTTTCAAGTACGTGACATTGAAAGACTATAATATATAAATGACAAGAACAACATAAACGAAACATTAATCATTTATTAAACATATAAGATATTATTGAAAACAAAAAAATGTTCATAAATAATGTTCATGAGAAAAATTTATTAGCTTTGAAAACTGCCTAATTAAAAGTTAAAAATGATTTAAGTACGTGACATTGAATGACTGTAAAATATAAACCATAAGACCAATATAAACTAAATATTAAACATTCATTAAACATATAAGAAATCTTTGGGAAAAAACATTTCATAAAATATGATCATGAAAAACAATTTATAAGCTTTCAAAACTGTCTACATTAAACATAGAAATGTTTCAAGTACGTGACATTGAAAGACTATAAAATATAAACCATAAGAAAAATATATATGAAACATTAAACATGGATTAATCATATAATTAATTGTGGAAAAAAATCATTTCATAAAAAATGTTCATTAAAAAATTTAATAAGCTTTCAAAACAGCCTACATGAGACTTAAACATGTCTCAAGTATGTAATTTTGAATTACTATAAAATATAAAACAAAAGACCAACATAAACGAGACTTTAAACATTAATTAAGCATATAAGAGTCAACCCTGTATCAATGTGATGCACTGTGTCACTAGTATCATATAAATCTATAATATTTGATGCATGATAACATGTTATATCTACATTAATGGGACAATGAAATCCATTCTTCCACCCTCCAAGTCCATATCCATATCAACATCAGGTCTCATAAGGGTACAGTGAAAGATATGCCACTTGAAATGACCATCCCATCCTATTCCTGTAAATACCATCCCCTTCAACACCACCATTCATTTAACCATTATAATTTCTTCCACAAATGTCACCCCATTTCCCAGGCCCAGTTGATCAGAGGAAAACAACAATGATTCCAAATAGCCCATAGAACACATCATAACCAAATATTTATCCTTTATTATCATCAAAATTCTACTAGAGGACTTCCTTGATCCATCCATTCCAAACACTCACATACAAGTTTATCATAAACATTAAAACAAACACATTTTTAGGAAAAAAACCTGAAAATGTGTTGGTTTTTATGCTTATCGTATACATGTATGTGTGTCTTTTGAATGGATGGATAAAGGAGGTCATATAGTATCCTCTTGAATATGATAAGGGATAAATATTTGGTGATGAATAGTTCGATGGGCTATGTGGAATCATTGGTGTTTTCATCCGATCAACTGGGCCTAGTGAAATGGGGTAATAAGTGTGGAAGAAATTATAATGGTTTGATGCAAGGTGGTGTTAAAGGGGTTGGTATTTGCAGGAATGGGAAGAGATGGACATTTCATGTGGCATGACTTTCACTATAGCCTTATGTGGCCTGATGTTGATATGGATTTGAAAATTTTTTGTGGAATAATGGATTCTGTTGTCCCGTGAAAGTAGATATAACATGTTCTAATGCATCAAATATTATAGATGTATGTGATACTAGCAACACCATGAATCACATTGATGCAGGGATGAATCTTATATGTTTAATGAATGTTTAATGTTTTGTTTATATTGGTCTTATGTTTTATATTTTATAATCTTTCAAAGTCACATACATGAAACATTTTTATGTTTCATGTAGGCGGTTTTGAAATCTTATAATTTTTTTTCATGAATAGTTTTTATGAAATGATTTTTGTATTCAAAAATTTATTATATGTTTAATCAGTGTTTAATGTTTCATTTATATTGGTATTATGGTTTATATTTTATAGTCTTTCAATGTCACGTGCTTGAAACATTTTTATGCTTCATGTAGGTGGTTTTGAAATCGTATAAATATTTTTTCATGAAAATATTTTATGAAATGATTTTTGTTTTCAACATCTTCTTTTATGTTTAATGAATGTTTAACGTTTTGTTTATATTAGTCGTAGAGTCTATATTTTACAATCTTTCAATGTAATGTATTTGAATCCATTTTTATTTCCATGAAACTATTTTGAATGCTTATAACGTGTTTTTCATTTCCATAGACACAAAAAATATAATAGAACATAAACAACCAATGTCTATGTCTACGGTGGGGATATCTTGTCCAACATGGTGGTATAATAATAGGAATTCTATAGCGAGATCCTAGGGGAGTCTGATGACCTGGAGAGGGCTGATACTCTGGTGCTGGAAAGTCGACGGTCATATCCTCCACCACTCTTCCAGTGGGAGAAAATGTCAACTCCACCTCGTACTACCCTCATGATCCTTCTCCCACTTCAATGGTAGAAGGACCCGACATATCGTAGTGGGGAACAAAGCATGTGGTGGAACTGTACCCCTACTCTGCGATGGGTCTGGACCCCAAGGCTACGATGACTTTGGACCCAAAGACTACAATCCATATGGACCCCATGATGGAAAAGGAGGAGGATATCCCCTAAATAAAATTGTTCCCATGATAGTTGTGGCACATCCTGCATCGGCTTAGACTGGAATACTAGAGGGCCGACTTCTACCTGTGGAACTAGTGAGGCATGACATGCATGACGACGTTGTCTACATTGCTGTGGTTGTGGGTTATCCGCACTAGCAGCTGCTGCAGGATCTTCCTCTGTGGCAGGAACCTGCTGTCTCTATGCCGGATGCTTGAAGAGTTTATAGGCAAATTCATGGATAGATGACCTCAGCTCCAATGCTTGAGCATGAACAGCTTCTAGCCTAAAGACTCTATCCTTAGCCTCATCAATCATATGAATAATCCTATCTACATGACTATCCATTCAATTGATTAATAATGAATTAGAAAATAACTCAATAAACATAATAATATAATTTAATTGACTTACAATCCTATTCAACTCTCTTTCGGATCAGGTAAGATACAATATAGACTTCAATCTATACCATGGCTCATACACTTGTTGCGCTGAAAGAGATAACTGTATCGTAGGAACTCCCTGGATAAAAAACTCTACGTGTTTGCACCAATAGTCAATAAATTTAGCATGTACTCGACACTAGTCCTCATCCAGCCTCCCTGTCCGCTTCATCCCATGAAGCTGATCTTTCTGCCTTGGCAGTAATGGAATCTGCTGAGTCAAGGTAAACTGGCGCATAATACTCTGGTTCCACTCAAAAATATGAAAGTTATTTTGTGGCACTACATCTGTTACATTGTCAAGACCAACCGTGCAGTATGGAGGCTACTAGTCTATAACAGACTATTATGGAACCCCTAAAATCTGAAATAACATATTACCCTTGTTAGAAAAAATATTAATTAAAAAAAATATGTTATTATTTAATTTCATAGACAGTTATAGATTGTATATACATACCTGATGGGGTAAAATAAAGTCTAACTTGATCCGATACACTGCCAAATCATATCTCAGAACTGCATTGAAATTGTGTCGCTGACACCATTTATAAAATAAAACATCGATAGTGATAAATAAGGTGAAATGAATGACAATATCTAGTAGTAGCATCAAAAACTGATAGAAATTATTGATCATACCAACTTCCACACAGAGCGTCATGCAGCACTACCTTCTCGACTGGTGGACCAGTAAGATCAGGGCAGAATTCAGGGATATGCTCCCATGCCCACATCTGAATAAGGATGACGCATCCCCCGAGACCTTTGTAACACCTGTCGGATATCCTTCATAATTCACTATATGTTTATGTAAAGAAAATGGATCCCCATCTATACGTACCTACCAGATCAAAGTCCTAGTGTAATGGTAGATACATCATGTGCATGTGCATCCCTGAATGATCTGTTCACATGGTCCCTCCAATAAGTTGTAATGTATATGCATGTTCATAACACATCACTGTCTTCTTGTCAGAATCATCATCTAAAAGTGGAATCTGTGACTCCAAACAAGGCCTGGATATCGATGCTCCATCGGTAGCACTACGATCAGGCAACATGTCAATGCCTAATAATTGCTAAGTAAGGTGGGGACAATATGCCCGAGTGGATCCAATAACGGGTCTCCCCTAGATTGGAAGACCAAGAAACACATCCACGTCCTAGATGGTGATGGTCATATCTCCCTTAGGTATGTGGAATGTGTGTGTCTCTAGTCTCCACCTCTCCATGAGTGTACCTAGCAGGTGATGGTGCACTCGACACACCCTGATCAATCGATATGGACCACCCTCTATCACAACCTGTGAATAATGGGTAGCCTGCTGATTGAGTAGTATGGTGTAATTCATTTTCATATAAAAAATGATTATTCACAATGTTTTATGAAGTTTATATTACCAAATGAAATGGACATGTCTTCATGTTTTTCAAAGAATATTACTAATGTTTATTAAGATAGGATTTTACAAAGAATTGGGTGTTTTTTATTATATTGTTTTATATATTTAAATCCTTTGTATGTGTTTTATAGATATTTATTAGAAAATGATGTCATTTATAATTTATATATGATTTTCCACATGATTGTATGTTTGATGATAATTTAGTCAATCACATTATGTTTTGAAAACCGATGTAAAGGGAAGATGTTTTTGGGTTTACAGTTCATCATTTAGATTTTAGGATTTAGAGAGTTAGGTTTCACATTTTGCCATTTGGATCAAGGATTTTGGAATTTTTTTTAAAGTTATACGGTTTCAGTTAATGATTTGAGAAAAGATTTTCAAGATTATGGTTTAGAATGTTAGGATTATGGTATACAAAAGATGTTTCTGGGTTTACTATTATGATTTTCAGTTTTGGGGGTTAGAATACCGAGGTAAAAGGAAGAGATAACAACATAAAATTTACAATATTATAATATCACAATAACAACAATACATCAATATGGCGTAGAGTGTAAACTTGACCCAACAATGTTAGGGCATTTTTTCCGATCATCACCTTCTTGATGACATGTGGCGCATCTCAATAATTGTCTTTATTCTTAAGGACATTCCATCTCATTCTGCATCATGCTGGCCTTCGGTCTCCCACATGGATGCAGCAGATTCATATCAGGTACCAATATTGTCTGACCTTCAGGAATCAGAAAATAACAAAACACACAAATAGGTGTCCATGGTGCAGCAAAACCATTAGCAATGGTGTTCATCTGGTACACTGTATCAACATATTCTTCCTCGGATATGTTAATAAGGGCACATGATGTGATGGTGTGTGAGCATGGAAACCGTAAGGCTAGAATGTTTCCACATTGAAATTTCCTCATTTTTAGAAATACCACTATTTTTTACCAATGATATTTGTGATGGGTTTCGACTTGTCATGAACGTCAAATTGATAGTCTTCTCATCGAAATAGAAAGACTTGATAACTAGTAGCTTCTTTAATATTCTTTACAATCACTCATTGAAATTTTTTTCAGCACGTTATCCCCCAATGTATTCCATCTGATGCTAGTTTTTGTCTATCAAAAATATACGTCACGCAAGGATTTAATGTCTTTTGAACTAAAGCAGTTATAGGTAGCTTGTGACACCCTTTGAAGACACCATTGATGCTCTCTAACATGTTGGTTATCATGTGTCCATACCACTTCCCCCCATCATATCCCAGTGTCCATTTTTCTTTTAAAATCCACACTATATAATCATAAACTTCTTTATTAACCTGATGGATTTGTTCGAAAAGTTCTTCAAACCGTCATTGACCAGACTCATGTGCTAAAAAAATAGATCATATATCAAATTTTTTGAATTTATCTTTATGTTGATATACCAAAAATAAAAAATACAATGCGTACCATGTTTGGTGATTACCATCTTCATCCGTTCGTTGTGGAATTTTTTATGCATGTTTCTAGCAATGTGTCTAATGTAGAACCGATGATGTGCATTTGGGAAACTCCATGTATCAGGATCCGCATTGATTGCCTCATTAATTTCCCAATGCCGATCAGATATCAAAAAAACACCCCAAATGTAGGGGAAATGGTTGTTGATACATGCCAAAAACCAACTCCATGTTTCATAGTTTTTGTTCTCTACAATGTAAAGGAAAGAAAAAGTGGTGAAAGGATTACATCTTTGGTTGCCACAATCAATATTACACCCTTATATTTTCCATATAGAAACATTATTGCAATATGAATAAAGTGTTTGCAAAATCGAAATGCGGAGATACATGTGAGGAATGCCAAAAAAATCGATGAAATTGAATACGAGATGGATAAAGTCTATTTTCATGAGACACATATTCGTTTTTATCAAGATAGTATACAACTTGGTTATGATGACTCGGTATAGCTAGAAATTTCGGAAATACTCGATATGAGTCATCCCAATCACCATAGACCTTCACAATTGCCTTCTATTTAACCATCCATGCCTTATTATATGAAATCATATAACCAAATTTCTGATGTATCCTCTCTTGAACAAGGGCTATCTAAACATCTTTACATGTCTTAACCATCATAAAAATAATAGAAGACACAAATTCTTCATCCAATGAAGTATGATCTTGTGTCAGGCCTTGCTGAACACAAGTATGAGCTGCCTCAATCCTCAAGATTCTCCAACCTCCAAATGCAATATTCAAAATCTCCCTAAATCAAAATATACAATAATCCCCATCCTTCTCACATCGTATGAAATATTTTCTATGGTCAGATTCGAAGACTACATACTTATAGTGACTCTCAATGTGAAATCTCTATTGTGTACTTTTTAATGCATCTTTACTTAGAAAATTCCCTCCAATATATAATGTTTTCTATATCTCACTAAACATTTCTCTTATAACTCCGTTAAAGTTATTTATCGGTGTGAGAACATGATCTTCTAATTAAGGAACACATGTTATTGCTTCTGACCAAGATGCAAAGAGCGGTGGATGATTTATTGTAGGTCGAGCCTATTGTACAATTAATGCATTTCTTGAAACTTTCGTTGTTCCTTCCTCATCAGCACTATTATCACCATCTGTTTAATTGTCACCAAAATCTACATCAAATGTCAAGTTATCATGCATATCTAGGAGATCATGTAGGTTTTCCTCTTCGATATCATTTGGAATAGTCTCAGCTTCATGGGGCGGACTATCTTGAACTACTCTTGTAAGTCTATGTCTTTGTACAATTGGATTTTTTTGTTGTATAGTAGAAACATCGACATATAACTCTATCATGGTACTATCCAACTGTTGATAAATCAAATTAATTGAATGGATCCATTTAGCATCTTCAACCAATAGACAAGATATATGCCACAATGTTGATAGAAAATACAAATGTCTATAACTCATTGACTTGATCTTTTGATCGGGTCCTAGATTTAATGATCCACGAATTCTATCTTGAAGGGCATTTAGGGTTTGAAAACTAGTTTTTTAACCACTGTTATTGGTTGTGTGCTGTAAGAAGATACTTGATCAATTTGAATAACCTCCCACAGTAGTACACACAGGAAAACATTATGATCTACGTAAAAAAAAAATTTCTGATCAAGATTCTGAAAATTTATGTGACATTCAGAATGATGGTTACCAATATAAGTTGGATTTTATACTTTGATGATTTAATTGAACTACTTATTAAAATTAAGTTGGATTTTACCTCATGTTAAAATAATAACTATTACTTTAAACTATACAATCTTTATTATTATTAAATATTAAAAGATCTTATATCCTAAACTAGGATATTTCTTACTACACTTTTTAATTAGTTAATCATTCTTCAATCATTATTTATTCATTACTAAATTATTAATTATTTATTCAATAACATATTATAGTTAAAATATAAATAACCTAAAGTTAATAACTAAATAACATCATGTTTCATGCTTCTCCCCTTTCTTGTAGTGAATTGGATATAAAAATTTCAGAAAACTCGTTGTCACAGAAGTTTTCTGAAATTTTGATATCCAATTCAATTCAATAAAGGCCAGAAGGTAGAAACATGATGTTATTTATTTTTTAAATCCATATTAATTATATTTTAACTCAATGTTATTTATATTTTAACTTCATGTTATTTACATTTTAACTCCATGTTAATTATTTCTTCACATTCACTCAATGTTTTTTTTAACTCCATGTTGTTATTTAACTCCATATTGTTATTTAACTCCTTGTTATTTATGTTATTTAATATCATTTGACCTGTAGTTTTATTTTTAACAATATGTTATTTATTTATTCATTTCTAATTAATAATTATTAATAATAACTATCAACATCATTACTGAATTATAAATATAGAATTTCATTTCTTAGATATTTTAGTAGTTTATAATGAGATATGCATATCTTAATCATATCCATAGGGAGTGTCAAACCAGAATGTAGCAAGGCCCATTTTCGTGAACCAGTTCCCATTCGAGTCTAGCTCAAATCAGTGTTTTTAGGTTTTACCCCTAGGTTCATATGATCCAAATCCACATTCACTTGTTTGTATCAAGACCAGGGTTTGATTACATAGATAACATAGTCCTTATGCTACCAAAATATCATTAAAATAAAAATAAATAAATTTATACTAATCATAATTATAATTCATAAATATATATAAATAATTAAACAATCTAATAATCAAATAAAAATTTATAACTACTAACTAATAATGAATTAAAATATTTAACTAAAACAAATTCAATGAAATAAAAAACATTAAATTATAAACCATACCTCTAAAAGCTTTCCAAAAATTTTAAACTACAAACTCCGCCACAAAAGAGAGAAATTGAGATTTAATGGGTGTTTGGATGTGAGTTGAAGGGAATGTGGTGTTCTTCCTTTTTATAGGGCACTGAGGCGAAGGCGGCACCCGTGGTGCGGCCTTTTTCAATGACGCCAGGAGAAAGGCGACACCCACAATGCCGCTATTTGTATGACATCATCTAGAAATGCGGCACAGTGGGTGCCACCTTCGCCACGTTAGCGATCCACGACAGAAGTGCAAAGCTAGCAGCCGTGATGCTGTCTTTCACCCGAAATGCATAGGCGGCATCGCGGATTCCTCGTTTCTAATGTATTTTAAAAAATATTTTCTCCATAACCGTTTTCAAGAATTTTTTCAAAAAAATGTAAAAAAACATGGTAGTTGGGTGAGCTGGTGGAGTGGGGATTAATAGTGGAGTATTAAAAAGATGCTGGTGGTGTTCACTAATGCGCCGGAAGATCCGCAAATTCTTGGGAAAACTAGGGGAAAACCCTAGCAAACAAAATATTAAAAATCAAGCTAAAAAATAATAATAATAATTATAAAATAATAATAATAATAATAATAATAGTAATAATAATAATTTAAAATATGAATAATGATTATGATAATAACAAAAATAATTAAAATAAATTGACAGTAATAAAATAAAATAAAAATTTATAACAATTATTATAGTAATAATAATAATAATTTCCATGAATAACATTATTATTACTATTATCATTAAAAAATCTTATTTTATTTTCTTTTTTCATCATACTATTTATTATATTTATTTGTTGTTAATTTATTTTATTTATTTTATTGAGTGGGGAGAGTTCATGTGGTATCAAATTAAAGGATAAGAGGCTGCGACCACAGGGTGCTAGATATAGCAAAGGTCAAAACATTAGTTTTTAAAAAAGATTTAAAAAATTTCATGTCAGGCTTCAACCCGAACAACACAATTCCAAGAAAATATTATAAAATTAAAAAAATGTAAAAGTGGAAGGTCGAAAAAATAGAGTTGTGTAACATAGGGGAGTCATACTAAACCATAGGGAATAGGGGTTGGATAATTGAATACAGTACAACCAACACTTTTGGACAGCAATGTTGTACCATCGATAATGAGTGGTTCTATTAGCGTCAACTTTTTATAGTGACTTAATTGATACTGGTGGCTCTAATTCCATTATTTATAAAAAACATCTCAATGGTTTGATCATGTTGGTAGAGTTTATGAGCGGGGTTATGACTATAGATACTCCTTTGGGAGTATGATATCGGTAAAAATGATAACGCAAGGGTTGTTCTCTCAATTGTAGTGAGTATCATTTTTTGTGGGACCTATATATCCTAGACATGTCAATATTCAAACTAATCCTAGGTATGGACTGGTTAGTGGCATACCAAGCTAAAATTTAGTGTCACTAAAGAAAAGTGTACATTACATCTCTTAATGGTAAAAACTATATTCACCTTGGATATTCTGATATCCAAGTAGGATGAGAAGTGCCAATTACTCGTCATGTGAGAAATATCACATCCTAGGATTCTACTATATTTATAGATGATGGAGGTTTAAATTTGGTTATCCTTCCACATATTGTAGAAAAATTTAAGGATATATTTCTTGATGACTTTTAGGGATGCCACCTGGGGAAATGTGGAATTCACAACTATGCTTGTTTCAGGGGAATCTCTAGTTTCTATTCCACTGTATAGATTGGAACCAGGTGAGCATCCAGATCACTAGATTCAACTAGAAGAGTTAGGGGATAATGTATTTATCTTTCTGATTACATCACCTTGCAGTTCACCTATGTTGTTTTCAATGAAGTATAACAGGATTTTATGCTTCTCTGTTGATTAATGGATGTTGAACTAGATGAATATGAAGAACCAATATCGTATTTTTCATATTCATGGCATGTTTGGATAGTTTAGGGGTCCATTTTTATTTTCCAAGATATATTGGAGATCATTGTTTCATATGCTAAGATTTTAAAATTTTGGTATACAAATTATAGATTTCAGAAGCAATTATGGACAATATGAGTTCTTCATGTTGCCATTTGGGTTTAAAAACACAACACCAGTGTTTATGGCCTTGATGAACAAGAACATTCATCTAAACCAAGACCACATTGTATTAGTGTTTTTTGGATGACATATTGGTGTACTCCAGGACTCATGCGGATAATGATCAACATCTTGATATCATCCTATGTAAACACGAGTATCTTCATCTATACAAAAAACTAGAAAAGTGCCAATTTTGGATCGATGATGTACACTTCTTGGGAAACATAAACTCAAGAAAAGGTGTGTTGTTACATACAAAGAAGGTAAAAGAAGTGGTTTCTTGGGAGTGTACCAAGAAAATAATTAACATCCATACCCTTTTTAGATTATCTGGATATTATATGAGGTTTATTTATTAGTTTCTCATTTTGTAACACAGTTTCTTGGCATAAAAAAATCTGGTGAAATCTAAATGGTCTTAATATTATAGGGATTCCTTAAAAAATCTAGGGATGTGTTTGTAATATGAACCAATCCTGATCAGAACCTAGCCAGGTGAGGAGTAAATAGTGTATGGTGATAATTATGGAATTGGAATTGGAGTTTTGTTGATGTAAGGAAATCAAGTTGTGGCGTATGGGGCTTAGTAATTGAGGCCTCATGAAAGGGACTACTATATTAATGACCCCAATTTGGATTCATTGGTTTATGAAGTAATGTTTTGGAGAAACTATATTTTTTGTGAAAATTATACTATGTATACCGATGAAAAGTGTTTAAAGTACATCTTTTCACAATGATATTTGAATATATGGGAGGCAAGATCAGTATAGTATATGCATTATATCTATTTTGAGCTAAAATATATTCCAATAAATGGGAATAGTTTTTATGAAGCATTCTGAAGTGAAATTCAGACCCTGGTTGTTCACAAGTCTATTGCTGAGCATAATATAGTGACGTATTTTAGCTAATTTGCACATTATAGTTCAGGAGTGTCAGGAACATATGACTCTCATATCAGTTTTAGTGGAGTCTACACATATAATATGGACTGGGGATAAATAGTATGGGGATCCATAACTTTTTCCCCAAAGGTAAATCCTAGAAGGTAGGGATACATGTTAATATTGGATCGTAGATAAGGATGAGGTCATATATATCATCAATAAGGTGTTTACACCTACAATAATGCAACATGTGTTAATATATGAGTTTCATTCCCTGATGTGGGTGGTGAATATCTTTGTGACATATGTGTACCATGACCTATGACAATATTATTGGTGTTCATGCTTGATAAAGGATATTGTAGGTTTTGTGCCATGATGATACACATATCAGTAGGTGAAGGATGATCATCAATGACCTGGAGGTTTGGTTACATCCTTTACACATTCTAGAATGAAAGTGTAAAAAAATTACCACGGTTTTTTTGTGGGTCTCCGGAGGACACCGAATAATAATGATTCTATTTGGGAGTTTGTAGACCATTTGAAAAAATTAGTTCACTTCTTTCCCATACAATACACATTCTCAATGGAGTAGTGGGAAGAATTATATATTTGAGGGATAGACCATTGGCACGGGGTACCATATACTATCAATTGTGATCACAAATCGCACAATAGTTTACACTTTTGGAAGGTATTACTAATGGAGATTCATACATAGGGTTTATTGTGTACAAATTTCTAGATATATACATATGTTAAATAAGAACATATGATATCTGTACATGATGATATGATGCCAGTGTGTGTTCTGGACTTTAGTGAGTTTTCGGAGAAGCACATGGATTTATTGTAGGATTCCAATAAATTTTTTTCGTAAATATAAATGGAACCATATGAGGAAATTTTTGGTAGTCCATGCAGATCAAAATTATGCTGGAAAGAGGTTTGTGATTCAGAGTTGGTGTGACTGAGTCTCTTTCATGATACATAAAAGCATGTATAGATAATTTCGAACTTTATGACTATGAAAAAATGTAGATATAATTTGTATGCTGATAAACATATAAACACATAATGATTACATATGGTGATCATGTATTCCTTTAGTTTTCTCCTAGGTAGGGTTACCATAGTCTATGATCAAAGTGAATGTTGGAACCCATGATTTTTAGAACATGTGTGGATATGGAAGGAATAGGGCTAGTGGAATACCTATTAGATCTTCCATTGAAATATAGTGGTATTCATGACGTTTTTTATGTTCCAAAACATTGATGGTATCTCTTTAAACATTATCATATTATTGAAATTGATGATGTTGGGATAGAGTTAGATGCGTCTATTGGGTAGAATCTGATATGTGTGTTAGATCTATGTGAGAAATTGTTATGGATAATGATCATGCTGATAGTTTGTGTATAATGGAATCATTGGCGTGTGGTGGATGAAACATGGTAAAGGGATGTAAATATGACGTTTCATTTCCTAGAATCATTTAGACTTGAAATATTAGAGTTAATTGGGAGGGAATGTTGTGGATGACATTTTATAAAGTGGGGTGATTGTTAGATCCTTAAATTTTCTAGGGATGTCATGGGACTGGAAACACGTACTATTTTTCCATGTTTATAGTACATTTTTTTGGGTTTTACTTTTTTCATGAGTTTGGGTAAAAATTCAAGAAAAATGGATGAATAAGGGGGTGTCACAGTTAGAGAAAACCATGCACCCCAACCCATCAAACAATGTGATCCCAAACAGAGGGGATTTATACGGATAGTAATGGGATTATCAAATCAGTCACACTCTTAAGAGAAACTGTGTACCACTCTAATAATAATAGCACAGTCTAGGAACAATATTATAGAAATCCAAGTCCACCTTCGCAGAAAATAGTTCATCATAGTTATAGTCAACCAACAATTAGAATTTTAATTACTGGAGCCCCCTAATAAATCCCAAACCAACCCCCAATGGACTTTAGACCATATCTCGATATTTTGGATCTCTCTAGATAGATTCAAATTCTTATGGACCTATATTCTTCATGATTTGAATCTAATATCGATGATCCACACCCCAAATAGTTAGACGATCCTATCACAATGCATTATGGTTCCTCCCCATTTGTTCTCGCATTATTTTTGGATGTATTTATCCTCTCTTTTTAGATAGAAATATATATTTGAAAAATATTTATCAAATCATATGGATACAAATATGTATGTAAGTTGTCAGAATTTAGTAAAATTTGATTTAGGATATATATTTAGACAACGTTCTATGTCATTACTCTGCTGAATTTTGGGGATTTCTTTCAGGGGATCGTTCATCAATTAATTAAGGTAGGTGGTCTATAATTGAAATCCCATTGTCATGATTTAAATTATGTGTACGTAATTATAGGATTTATATTATATTTTTAACAATTTAGTTCAATATTCAATTAATGAATGATGAGAAATTGTTAATTTAGGAGACGTGAATAGGGGATTTCAAGAAATATGGATTTGGAGATAAATAATCATTGGATCGATTATGAGATATTGATATTGTTGATTATAGATATTTAATTGATGAATAAATTTTGGAAGATCATTACATGATAAATTATATAATTAATTATTGAAATAATTATCGGATTTTATGAATGAGAATATCATTAATTAACTGTGTAATTAATTAATAGGAAAAAAATACAAAATTAATAAAACAATTAATTAAGGGTATTTATGTGATAAACATATTTTTTTTAATTCGTAATGAAATTGATGAGGATAAATAATTGATGAATTAATTATTTGATGAATGATAATATTGTTATTTCATTGTAAATTATAGAATATAAACATGAACATTCAAAGGTGTATTCTCTGAATGTTATCAATGGGTATTTAGGTATGGATAATAACATGTTCTTTTTGTTTTAAATTATAGGATATTAACATGGTCATACAACTAAGGAATGGTAACATGGTCATTTAGTTTTGAATTAATTAATAGGATCATGGTCCTTATATAATCTAATGTGTTAATGGTAAAATGAGAAATAATGTATGAATTAAATAATGGTGACATTGGAATTCAAGTATGACTTAAATAATGGTATCAATGGAATTTTTAGATATAATATTTCTTTGGATTACATTCGGTTTTTTCATGAACAGAAGTACTAATAGAGGCACTTGTGTCTAAGGGAACCGAAGAATTATATTTTTAAGTGATGATTAATTTAAAATTTGATAATTATTTAATTATTCAATGAAATTATTTTCTTTATACGACTACATTTTCTCTTATTTTATGGGATATTTTTTAGATGTGGTTGGCATTGGCCTACAAAGATATACTCACACCCGACTTAGGATTCTTGATCAGTACCTAAATATACCTTTTGATTTTCAACAGGATAAAGAAAAATTCATTGAAATAGATGGCAAAGTTCGGATGTAGCATGTATAAGGGAACCTGATGTGGTTTATGACCCACTTGGGATTCTTCAGTGTCTTTATTTTGGTTTTCATTTTAAACACATCACACAAACATTGACATTAAATATTTTTCTACATTATTTTATATTGTATATCTAGTATATGGTAATATATTATTTCTCTATTGATTATTTATTTTTGTCTTATTTATTACACTAATGAAATATATTTTAGACTCCCCATGATCGACTCATTAGACACTAATTTTAGTTGGTAGCCACTAGTATTTTGGAAGGTGTGATTGAGGTCATATCTGTTACGAACCAACCCGGGTCGACCCTGAACCGGTCACCCAAGCCGACTGGTGACATTGCCTGAGAGGAGATCCCCATCCTCCCGTACTGGAGACATGCACCGGGGCATCAACAGTGGTTTTGGGAACAATTTTGACAAAAATAAGTAAATAAATAAAGTAGCTGAAATAAAACAGAGCAATACAAAAAAAATAAACAGAGTAATGTAACTAAACATTAACAAAAGAAAATTGAACTGGCCAAACACGACGTCCGAACTTACTATGTGTGACCCCGTGGGTCACTCTCCAACTCAACGGTCAAGCATCACCTAAGGTGAGTGCACTCAAGCTGTAGCCTACTCAAACACTAAAAATAGAAAAGAACTATAGGGGTGAGTATTAAAACTCAGTAAGCTAGCCTGATATCTATTCCCAACGCACTATCTTTAAAATAATAGAAACACCATTTCATGTTTGAAGTAGAATTTATTAAATTACGGTTTTCTACATGATACTCAAAAACAACATACGAGTGATTTCCCATATTCATTTCTCAAAAACCCAAGTCATTCTCATAGTGAGGCATTAGCATTTTTCCAAGGGGAAGTGATGTTTACATTTTTCAATTTTCACAAAAAGTATAAAACACTTTTCATTTAAAATAGTCTTCATAAACCACTTTAAAACCACACATCACTTTATATGTAAAACACTACATATGAAAACGCTACATTAGTTACAAAATAAGGGCAATGAAATGAAAATATACACAAGTACCATATTCATCACATCAAGTAATTGAAAAGTCATAGACATCGGTGAACCTAGGAGATCAATTATAAACTAGAAGACACGAATACATTAGAAATCATCCTTGTTGACATGTCACTCACGATAAAACCCAAACACTCAATATTCTCGACCAACCTTTCTCAGGAAGGCCGAGGGGAAATCTCATAGTAGTAAACCCAATATATCCACCTATTATGGGCCACTGGTCAGTACTATAATATACCAATGGAGAAATAATTTATAGAATATACTCTTAATATGCCAGATTCCCATGTCTCAAGTGTTTGGAAAACGGGTTAGCCAACCGATGCCAACCGAGCATCCAGTAATGTATATATATATATATATAATGCACAACAAGAATCACCCCAATCCACACCATGGGATATCCTCTTTCCTTTAAACTACTAATGTACCTGAGAGCCTCTAAGTAAGGCCTCCCAAACAATCAACTGAAACCATGGTAGAAGAGTTATCCTAGGAGGGATTTTGTCAAAACATTTTCATCATTTTCCATAAAGATCAAAATGGGCATTAAATACATTTCAAAATCCCTACATTAAAAAGAACCAGAGGGCATGTTCAAGATTTAGAATATATGATTTATCATTAAAACTAGAACTATAATTAAAATTCTTGTGGATTATGTTTAAAATTAAAACTGGAATTCTTTCACTACTAGGTGTCCGTTCATCAAGAAAATATTTCAAGTGTCCTGTATAAAGTAAATAGCTCTTTTTACACAAAATAATCATTTAAAAGTTAATTGTCTTATATTATCTCAAATTTATTAAAATTAATAATATATTTAATCTGAACAAATAGTGTGCGCAAACGGCAGGAAATAATGTAACTTATATTTTAAAAGCAGAGAAATGGGAACCTAGCTCAACCTGCAGTTCGATTACGATGTCCCGACATGCCTCTCCCAAGCGCACAAGCATGCACAAGCCGACGATCACAGTTTCGCGAGGTTACCCCACCAACGCGCTGCAACAAACACACAGCAACTAAAAATCCATAACGACTGACTTAAAACAATCCAAATGTACAAAGAGCACCAATGAACTAGCTAGGAATGTTTTCAAAACACAACCGCCTCCATAAACATTACATATTAACCCACTTTAAAAATTCACAAAGTGTATAAAAAAATAACACCAACACCAAAATAAATCACTAATCATTTTAAAGAGCCAGCATGTCGGTTGAAGAAAACACAAGAGTGCAAAACCACAAAAAAGCGAACCACATGTTGAAAACCACATTTAAAAGCATGTGCGCCTAAAAACATTTTCGAAACCAAATTCACAGCACCAAAATTATTCAACAAATCAATGAAAATTCATAAAACAATTTAATGAAATACCACAAGGTGTTATACAAAAACAATCAAATCATCTTTTTAAACCAAACACAAAGAAAACCTATCCTAATCATTTTTCTCATTCCATACACAATTTAATAAACCATTAAAATATTTTATAAAACAAATTCATGACGTTTCACAAGGCTTTCACACCAAAAACGAACCCAAAATCACCTTTTAAAACCAAATGTAGACAAAAACAATATTAAAACATGACTCACAGCCTTCATATAACATAAAAAACTAAAAACACAACTTATAAAATAATATTAAGTGGAACAATAAGAGTTCACATGTGAAACACATCCAAAAATATATTAAACCTCAAGCGTCAAGGACAATCATTGGAAAGTAAATGCATAGATTTTCCTAACTCAAGGAAGTCGAGTTGAATCTTTCTATCTCAATCAACACCTCACTTGCATGCACGCACACACTTCCATATATATATATATATAAATTTTTAAATGAATGCACAGGTTCCTCATGCCATGAGGGAAAACGTAATAAAAAGGGACACATATATATATATATATATTCATACCTTGAAAAAATGTGTGTGCACCCCTAGAATTGATCCCAACACCCTAAAACAATTCCCAACATCCAAATTTTAGCGCAACTAGAACCAACACATGACCGAAGATGTATCCTGGACTCGCATAAACAAAAGAACCTGAATTGTATGACAAGAATCAAAATAGTAGGTGTGACAACCTTACCAGAAACATCAGTGGCATAGAGAGGAGATTTCATCTTCCTCACCTTTGGTGTTGGATGTCGGACCATGGTCCAACGGTTCTCGATACGTCAATCACATACTCTAGACATTGTAAAAAAAGCGTGAAACAAAAACTGAGATGTTAAAGATTAGTGAAATTGAAGAAAACACCAAAAATAAAGAAATGAGGTTATAACATAAGAGGCAACTATTGCTGGTAAGTGGAACTGTGGTCACATCGGAGTAGGGAAATGGTGTTGCACAAGATGTTTTTGGGTTCACCAGAAAATGTTGTCAGAGGGGGGGTTGTCGCGCTAGGAGGAGGGGAGTGGGTAACTGTTGGTGGGACGGGCCACAAAAAAGGGGGTATGGGGCTCTCAATCCAACTAGACAGGGAAGGGACGAACGAACTCACACCACCTATATGGGGATGGGAGGTGGTTTCATAGAGGAAAACCTCCAGGGAAGAGGAGGAGGTCATCGGGTTCCTATAGGTTGGTGCAAGCAGGTGCTGGCCGTGGAAGATGGGAGGCATCGCGGAAGGTAGGTGCTGCTGGAACGCGACATGGCGGGAAGCCAGGGATTGAGAGACCAGGATGGGGGGAGACCTTGTCAGACAACGGAGAGGTTGGAGGACATAGATCTGGGGGGAACCGCTGGGTGACAGGGTTTTTGGGCGGTTGACATAGGGGCTCGAGTGCGAGCAGGGAGGTGAGATCCTGGGCATGAGGGGGTCTTCGGGCACTGCGAACAGGAGCCAGGGGAGTGGAGTAGTGAAGGTCGGATGTGTGAGGCGTGGGTGGCATGGTGAAGAAGGTGGGAGGAGGTTCGGAGGTGGGGTTTTGGTGTGAAAAAGTAAAATGAGCACAAGGTAAAGGGGGTCACCTCCAGGTAGAATAGGTTTACGTTTTCTATTTTTTCATTTTATCCTAGAATACAAATAATATTAAATCCAAGGATAATAATAATTATAATAATCATCATCATCATAATCCTAAAATAAATATTAATACTAATAATATAGAAATGATAATTCTAATAATAATAATTAATAATAATAATTCTTATTATTATAGAAACTCAATAACAAAAATCACAATAATAAATTGTTCCATTTCATTTTAAATAATAATAGTAATATTTATAACAATATAGTAATAATGATAATGTTATTGTCTACACTAGATATTATTATTTTAAGCGTCATGAAACAGCACGGTCCCCCGGGCATAATGCGCGGTCACCGCTAATAGTTTGTTGTTTGTGCACTGGCCTGGAGCGCACCAAAGACATCAAACATAAAAAATTTAACCTGGGACACAACTAATTATCATCAAAATGGCATGGGACCAAGAAATGAAAAAATAAAAATAAAAAAATAAATAGTCATATGAGATCAGGGTGTGACAAATCTTCCACCATAGACACTTTCTTCCCCCATAAAGTCACTAAACCAACAGTTGAAACAACTAGAGTCCATGACCAAATAAAACCAGAAGATTTAGAGAGGCTCATGGTGACCATTACAAACACACGTCACACCCGACCAACTCATGAACAATAACTTCCTGATGTTGTGGGGAGAACACATGAGGGTTCTCACAACAATAAGAATTCAATAATACGGAAAACCTCAAAACTCAAACACACTACCACCCCCCGGGGGGGGGGAACACAAGAACTCCCAAACAAAACTTGTTCATTTTTCCAACATGGACCAAATAACACACCTGAGCCTTTTTCGAAAAAATAGCTACAAAATAGCCCAACAAATTAAGGATGGAGAATTTACTCAACAACTCCCATCAATTTCACAAAACTAACATCCCCCAGAAAAACACAACTGAGAACAACTCAAAATCATAACAGGTCCAATTATTCACAGGACCACACCAGTTAGATATACTAAACAACATACGAACCACACTGAGAGAAGATAAGACCGCTAGGATTGTGGGGGAATGAGCACATCATGCCACCACAACAAGGATGATCATACGATAGCAATGAGAATAGAAAAAGGGAAATTTTGGATATTTCCATTCCAAATTCATAGACATTATCTAGACTGAGGTTCCACACACCCTTAACAACTCCCAACAATGCGCAAGATTCACCCCAAGACCTGTGACTGGGGACCTAACAGCTGAAGCGTCTCCTACTTCACAGTCATGCATTTTCATATTCTGGTCAATAACTCCTCCTTCTATTTGATGATTTGAACAACCACGATGGTCGTACATTTTCAAAGGGATACAACATCATGACTTAGAATGTCTAGACAAGCCATACTGGTGGCAAACAAGAGAGCGGTCCGACGAACTTGGATCTGGTACCGACGAGGATGGTTTCTTGGAGACAGGTTCCACCGGACCACACTCCTTTCTAGGAGGGGAATCTTCGGGAAAGTAGACCACCGCTAATCACACCCAAAATTCCAATGATGGTGAGACATCTCATCTTTACTAGTTCAGAACTGAACCCTCAAATAACTCTAGGGAGGTAAGATCCTTAACTATCTTGGGAGTTCCAACAACCTAAAGACACACTATCTTTCAGAACAATTCAACTACCTCTAACAGATTTGGATTACCTCAAAAAGCAAGCACCACACAAAAAGAACTGGGAACTAGGTATAACTCATTAACAAATTTTTGAGACTTTCTAGGCGGCATACTC
This sequence comes from Viscum album, assembly GCA_963277665.1. Classification (NCBI taxonomy): domain Eukaryota; kingdom Viridiplantae; phylum Streptophyta; class Magnoliopsida; order Santalales; family Viscaceae; genus Viscum; species Viscum album. Next base: position 1,441,772,850 of record OY728155.1, on the reverse strand, counting down.
ATAACAAATCAAAAAACACAATCGAAATAGGCATCATTCCAAAACTCAATCAAAGAAACAACACAAGACAAGGGAAACTAGCACATAAATCATACATATACAAATACAAGCATAACTAACTTTTCAAAACCCATTATTTCTTAAAAAAATAAAAAAATTTAAAACTCACCAATGGAACTTTATGAACCGTCACATGTGTGTGCATTCAATATCACTCACATCATCTGTAAAAAAGTTCCCCCACACACTTTCCATATATACCCATGCACATGTGACCCTCCATAAGGAGTGACAAGGTTTAAACACTTATTTTCATTACCAAATCCAAATACATACCATGGTTTTCCAAACCAGTACTCCTTCTCTTTAGAAAAAACCCACTTTTCTAATTTTAGAAACAATTTGGAAGAAACCCCATTTTTTCATTTCAAAAGCACATTCATTTTCAACACACACTCACATCGGCCGAGTTCAAAACAAAACAAAACCAACTATACACCATCAGAAAGAGGAACTAGTGTCTATGCCTAACCTGATGACATGGTGATAATCCATTACCCAAGTAAGACATAACACGAAGAGGAACATTAATCGGGCACTTGGACTCCACATGGGTAACCCCCACATGAGGCCGCAACGTGAACCAATTTGTCCCCACTTTCATCCCTCATTCCAAAACAACCAAAGAAAAAATATTCACATGTCGGACTACCCCTGGTAACTCATGTCTCGTTGCGAACAGTGGTGATCAGGCAATGACCTGTAACCTACCTCCTAATCCCTGACAGTCCTAATATCCTTCTACCAGACATCCCAAATAACAAAGGGTTCTCTGAAAAGAGAGGTCCACAAAAAACTGACATCCCCTGATACCATTTTTCACGAACCAACCTAGGTCGACCCTAAACCGGTCACCTGAGCCGGCCGAAGAACTGGCCCGAGATGTGTTCCTGATCCTCGTGGGCTAGAGACAATCTCCAGTGCATCAACAGAGGTTGTGGTAATGATTTCTACCAAAATAAATTAAAAATAAAGTATCTGAAATAAAAAAGAGCAGCGAAAAATAAATAAACAGATTAAAGTAACTAAACAAGAACAAAAGAAAATATAACTGACCAAACACGACGTCCGAAGTAACTCTGTGTGACCCCGTGGGTCACTCTCCAACTCAGTGGTCAAGCTTCACCCAAGGTGAGTGCACTCATGTTGTATCCTACCCAAACAATAAAAACAGAAAAGAACTATAGGCGCGAGTATTAAAACTCAGTAGGCTAGACCAATATATATTCCCAATGAACTAGCATTAAAATAAAAGAAACACCATTTCATGTTTGAATTAAAATCTATAAATGTAATGTTTTCTACATGTTGCTATAAAACCAACTATGAGTCATTTCCCCTATTCATTTCTCAAAAACCCAAGTCATTCATTTAGTGAGACATTAGAATTTTTCAAAGGGGAAGTGATGTTTACATTTTTAATTTGAACAAAATATATAAAACACTTTTCTTTGAAGAATATTTACATAAACCACTTTAAAAAGACACATCACTTTCTAGTAAAGACACTACATATGAAAACGCTACATTATTTACACAATAAGGGTAATGAAAAGAAAATATACACAAGTAACATATTCATCACAACAAGTAACTGTAATGTGATCGACAAGGATGAACCTTGGATATCGAGAATAAACCAGAATACACCAATACATGAGAAATCATCCTCATTGACATGTCACTCATGATGGAATCAAAATGCTCAATACACTTGACCATTCTTTCTTAGGAAGTTCGAGGGAAAATCCCATTGTAATAAACCCAATATATTCACCAACATTGGGCCACATGTTAGTACCATAACCTACCAGTTCAACAATCATTATTAAAATATTCTTTCAATATTCCAGATTCTCATGTCTCAAGTGTTTGGAAAAGTGGTGATCCAACTGATGCCAACCAATCATCTAATCATATATATATATATATATAATATGCATCACCCCAAGTCACTCTATGGGACAACCTCTTGCCTTTAATCTACTCAAGTACATGGAAGCCTCTATGTGTGGCCTCTCAAACAATCAATTGCAACCAATGAAGTAGAGTTATCATAGGAGGGTTTTATTCAAAACATTTTGATCATTTTCTATAAAGTGCCAAACTGTCATTAAATGAATTTCACAATAACCACTTTAAAAAGAACCAGAACACTTGTTCAAGATTCATAAGAAATCATTTATCATTAAAACTAGAACTATAATTGAAATTCATTGAATTATGTTTAAAATCCAAACTGGAATTCTTTCACTAATGAGAGTCTATTAATCAAGAATATATTTCAAGTGTCCTGTATAAACTAAATGGATCTTTTTACACCAAATATTCACTTAACAATTAATTGTCTTAGATTATCTCACATTTATTAAAATTAATAAAATATTCAATCTGAACCAATAGTGTGTGCAGATAGCAGGAAATAATGTAACTTAAATTTATAAAAGAAGTTCAATGGGAACCAACCTCAACTTATAATTCGATTACGATGACGCGACATGCCACACATAGGCGCATAAGAATGTGCAAGACGACGATCATAGTATCATGCGGTTACCCCACCAACACACTGCAAAAAACACACAACATCTAAAAACACATAACCACTGACTTAAAACAATTCAAATGAACAAATAGCGCAAACGAACTAGCTCGACATGATTTCAAAACACAACTCGCACCATCAACATTACTTACTAAGCCACATTAAAAATCCGCTAAGTGTTTACAAAAACCACACCAACACCACCATTACTTACTAATCAGTTTAATGAGCCACCATTTCGTTTCAACAAAACACTAGGGTACAAAACTAGACAAAAGCACATGACATGTTGAAAACTAAATTTAAAAGAACTTGTGCCAAAACACATTTTCAAAACCATATTCACAGAAACCATGTTCTTTAACAAATCATTGAAAATTCATAAAACAATTTCATGAAACACCAAAAGTTGTTATACCAAAACAATCAAATAATATTTTAAAACCAAACACACACAAAACCTATCCCAAACATGTTTTTCATTCCATACACAATTTAATAAACCAATAATATATTTTATAAAAAAATATTCATGAAGTTCCGCAAGGCTGTCACACAAAAAACGCACCAAAAATCCTCTTTTAGAACCAAACGTGCACAAAAACAATATTAAAACATGACTCGCATCCTATATATAATTTAATAAACCACCTACACACCTTATAAAATAATATCATGTGGCACAACAAGAGTTCACATGAGAAACTCCTCTAGATATATATAAAACCACAAGCATCAAGGACAAGAAATGGAAAGTAAATGCATGGATTTTCTAACATCATGGATGTCTTGTTGAATCCATATAACTCAAGAAACACCTCGCTTGGACGTGTGTACGCACTTCTATATATATATATACATCTTTAAACTGATGCATGTGGTCCCCACTCCATGAGGGAACACGCACTCAGAAGGCGTATATATATATATACTCATAACTGGGAAAAAAATGTGTGTGCACACCTGGAATTGATCCCAACACACAACAATAATTCCCACTAACCAAATTCTAGCTCAATTAGAACCAACACATGACTAATGAGTTATACAAGAATCACATAAAAAAATACCCGGAATTGGACAAGGCGAAACAAAATATTAATTGCGACAACCTTACCGGAAAAATCAGCGGTATAGGGAAGAGAGTCCATCCACCTCACCATTGGCGGCATATGCCAGACCATGGACCAACAGGTCTTCATACGTCAATCACATACTCTAGTTATTGTGAAAAAAGTGTGAAACACAAAAAGAGATGTCAAATTTTTGTGAAATTGAAGAAAAAACCAAAATTAATGAAATGAGGTTCTACCGAAAGAGGAAATAGTTGTCAGTAAGAGGAACCATGGTCGCATCAGATCAGGGAAAAGGCGTTGCAAAATATGATTTCGGATTCACCGGAAAAGGTTATCGGGAGGGGGTTTTCACGTACGGAGGAGGTGAGTGGGTCGCTGCTGGTGGGTCACACCTTGAAATCGGGGGAAAGGGGCTCTCAAGTCAGATGGAAAGGGAAGGGAGGCATGGTTTGACATCGGCTAGGTGGGGAAGGGAGGCGGTGCCGGTGAGGAAAACAACCATGGAAGAGGAGGAGGTCCTTGGGTTAGTGTAAGTGGGCGGAAGCAGGTTCTATCCACGGAATAAGGGAGGCAACGCATAAGGCAGGCGCATCCGAAACACGGCGTAGTGGGAGGCCGCGTAGGGGGAGACTCTGCTGGGAAGAGTCCGTTCCAGATGATGGAAGACATGGAGCGGGGGGCGAGCGTTGGGCGACGGGGTTACAGGGCGGTCGACGCAGGGGCTCGAGGGTGATCTTGGAGGTGAGAGCCTGGGTAGGAGGGGGTGTTCGTGCACTACTCATAGAAGCCACGGGAGAGGAGAGGCGGAGGCCGGGATCATGAGGAATGTGTGGTGTAGCGAAGCAGGAGGGAGGAGGTTTGGAGGCGGGGTTCTGGTGCGCAAAATGATAATGAACTAAGGGGAAAGGGGGCTACTGCCAAGTAGAATAGGTTTAGGGTTTCTATTTTTTTTCATTTTATCCTATAATAAAAATAATTTTAAAACAAGGAAAATAATAATAATAATAATAATAATAACAATTATTATTATTATTATTATAAAATTAATACTAATAATAATAATATAGTAATGATAATAATAATAATAATAATAATAATAATAATTCTTATTATTGAAACTCAATAATAAAAATCACAATAATAAATTGTTCCACTGCATTTTGAATAATAATAGTAATATTTATAACAATTTAGTTATAATGATAATGTTATTTTTTACAGAAGATATTATTATTTTAAGTGTCACGCAACCGCACGGTCACCGGGGCGGAACGCATGGTAACCGCTAATGGTCTACTGCCTGTGCACCGGACTAGATCCCATCAAAGACATCAAACATTAAAAAAATCATCCAAGGACCCAACTAATCCTCGTCCAAAAGGCCCGGTACCGAGAAAATAATAAAAAATAGGTATCTGAGATCGGTGTGTGAAAATATAACCGACTAGTTCGGGGAACTAGTGTGTGGTACCTGAGAAGGGATGTTATAATTCATTATGTACATATATATATATATATTTATATAAATTAATTAAAGGAAGATATAGAAATATTAATTACACAATTTTTGGATCCACTGGGTTGTATGTACACATAAATGCTTTTTTCACTTTTCTATGGATTAAATTAAATAAAGGTAAATAAAAAACCACCACTAATGAATCACTATTATATAATATATATCATATATATATATAGTAAATATTTCATTTCTACCAATAAATTAATCTATAAATGAAAAAAATAATCGCATTTCTTCAGGGAGGTGGTAGTCCACAAGTATATGTGAGAGTCATTGTCATTTTCCTATAGATTAGATGTTAAGAATGTAGATATGATATTATAATAATATAAGAATAATTATGTCATTTATATCATATCTAAATATTTAAACCACACTAACATCCAACCATGATATATGGTGATTGAAAATAAATGGTATCGCTTGGTTGAGGCAGTTGTTCACACGTATGCAAGAGAGATACCATTACTTCTCATTTAATAGAATAATTAGTTGATAATGGTTATTCTACAATCATAAATTTATTTTTATTTCTTTAATATTTATTTTTTATATAATGATTATTAATACTAATTTATAGGATATAGTAGGAGAAAAAATTTTAATGCGGTTGTGTAGGTTCATTACATCTTCTTTTGTTGGCCTCATTTATACCTTTTCTTAAAGACACTTAGAAAGGTATTATTTTAAGTACGTAACATTTAATTATTATATATGGAATTATATAAGTGAAATTGAGAGGGTTTTTTAATATATATATATATATATATAGTGTAATGAAGAAAAAGGATGGGTGTCCTTTCATTAGTAGGGGAGAGAGAAATCATGGAATTTCTTAAAAGATTAAAATATTTTTATGTCATTACCAAATATAATATGTCAATATTACACGGAAATTAAAATTAAGATATTTTAATCTAATTATTTCTAATAAATAGGATTTAGAAATGTTTAATTGGAATAAATAACTTTATTTCATGGTTCAACACCTAGGTAAGCATCTTTAAACAATAACTATGGTAATAGATTTTTACAAATTGTATTATTCATTAGGATCAACAATTATATTGAAATTGTTAACTAATATAAATATCATGGAATTAACATATAGAATTAATTTTACCAAATTAAATCCACATATGTGGATGAATTTAAATTTAAAATTTATCCTTCCAAAATATAAGAAAGGAGGGCTTCCATTATATTGTTTGGTTAAGAATAATTTTTTTAAAACAAAATCAAACATAAAGGTAATAGGAATTACTATTATTGGATTAATAATAAAATAAGTGTCATAATATTAATTTTTTCTAAAAAAATTTATACAATATTTATATTTTTAATGATTTTAACAAAATAACATTTTTAAATAAAGATATTTAATTTTCACTATTCAATGAAAAATCGGTTATTTAAAAAAATCAACATTTTACTCAATGAAAAACTGACCCGATGATTTAAAAAATGATTATTTTTATTCAGATATATTTTATAAATGATTCATAAATTATTTATAATATTTTTTCCCAAATTTTTATAAAATTAATTTTTGTGGAAAAGTTAATTTTAAAATTATATAATGAGTATACTAAAAAGCTTGTACTTATTCTTTAATATATGTTCTTTATATAAATCCATTATACAAAATTTTTTATAATTTCTTATCTTATATTATGTCTACCAATTTATATTTTTTGATATAAAAAAATATTATATTGTGATTCATATAGACTTGAGGTTACATATATCACATGTTATCGAAGAAATAAAATTTATTTGAAGAGAAATATATTCTAAAATATCAGGGTGTTATATAGTCAATGTAAAAATCTATTTTGGAATTTACCTCTATATTAAATATTGATTATATATTTAAAATATTAACAAAGGATGAAAAATATATCTATATTGAATAAGTGAATGAATATGTGAAAACATGAATCCAAAAAAAATTGTTAGATAATGTTTTACAATTTATTGTATTATTATACTTCTAAAATTGATTTATTTCAATATAAACTATATTAATGGGTGATTTGGATAGTTAAAATTCAATACCAACACACACAAAATTATATATTTTATAGTAGTATTATCCCAATTAGTACAAAAGATACAACTAATAAAATACCATTAGAGAATAAGACTTTTCAAATTTTGAAAATATAAGGGTTGAACTAGACATTGATTTCACACCATGGTGGTATAAGGATGTCAATAATGTACTGGTCACTAGACATCCCATGAATAGGAATTAAAAAACTAAAATATTGAGGATCCCATTACATAACTAAATCCTAATAACTTATATAAGAAAACCAATTTATAACCCGAAGAGAATCAATGAGAGAAATTTGAGACCATTCACCAGGCCCTAATATTCATATATATTTTCTCAAAAGCATTCACATGGTGCCTTTGATGCATGAATGTGAAAATTATATGTATTTAATGAAAAAAAATTTATTTGATAATCCATGACTGGAAATGTAATTTTAAAAATGTCCTCAGAATATACCTCATATCATTATTGACATTTGGATACTAGTGAAATTAATAAGAATGATGATATTAATACAACAAATACATCTTAAACCTATAGTCACTAAACTAGAATAATGATCCCATAATGAATAGGGGAAAAGTTATCCCCTAACTATGGATATGGTCTGACAAGGGATTCCTTCATGTTTAGGTTATCTTCTACCAAGATAATTTTTATAATTGTATTTAATAATGATATATTGATCATATAGAAAATAAAATGTTATATATGATAAGAATGAGTAATTTTGATATTATATATTATTTAATAAAATGAAACATAATTCATTATATATTCATGTTATTTTAAAATATAATATTTGTTTTTTATACATATATATAATTATTCTATTGAATGAATATAATCACATTATTGTTCAATGTTATATAAAATTTTATATATTAATTTAGAATGACTTTATGAATGAAGTGGAATATTTCTTACCTCATTTAGAATTAAGAATAATATTTATATTTGATAAATTATATTATTTTCATATGTTACCGAAATAATAGTTAATTTATTATTATTATTATTATTATTAGAAGTGACATAGGTTTATTTTTTTTTAAATTAAATGTAAAAAACTTTTTCAACATTATTTAATATTATACCTTCATTTAAAATAAATATAATATATAATTCATTTTTTATGTAATTAATTGGCCTAATTTTTTCTTTCAATAACTACATAGATAAATAAAATAAATCCTTGAATATCCCTTATATTTATGGATAAAAAATATAAGATATTTTTGTACACAATCACTTTTAAATTATGTGATCAAATTTATTCCTTCTCAATAGAACATAATATATCAAGATTATTTTTCAACTATACTTGTAAAACATATCTATAATAATAATTGAATTATGATCAGGATTATTAATTCCATGAAAATGAAAACTTGATTTTTGACTAGATTAGATTTGCTAATAATGAGTATAAATAAAATTAAAAATTAATTACTCATTATATTTATTTTATGTTATTTATTTTTTAGAATTGTGGATTCAATTGATAATTAAATTAAATTTTAGTGGGAAAATTTCAAATTTGGCATCAAACACTAAAACAAATATTGTTCCCGTATCCTTGGATTTTTATTAGGTTGGTACCACAGATTTATAATTGATATTTCATTTGTATTTATAAAATTTCGTCATTAAGGCCCTTCTTTACTTGTAACGTTTGAGGATATTATAAAATGAAATCTCACATGGTCACGAACTTATTAAATTAGAAATGATAATATTTATTTTTTTTGAATATTTTATTATTTTTTGTTATTTTTATAGAAAATAAAAAATAATAATAGAAAAAATAATAAAATTGATTTTTTATTTTTTGTGAAAGAGATATTTTGATTTTTGATTTTTTTTAATATATATTTATTGATATATATAAAATATATTGTAAAAATATTTAAAAATATAAAATTCAATAATAGGGTCATTTTCCCCCCTTGATTCATATTATAGAATAACACATCTATTTATTATGGGTGGGTTTGTTGATTTTATAAAAAAATATAACATTTCATGGGTGGTGTCTATAGGGTAGGTCCTCTTCCACACCCAAACCCCTTCATCATATAAATATATAATGTGGATATTACAAAATATAAAACTTATTAATTTGTAATTTTATTTTATATGTATATATATATGTATAATTGTTTATATTTAAATAGTTATGTGTGTATGTATTCAAATGTTATTACTATTTTATAATTGTTAAAAAAATGTAATAAAACATAATATAATGATGGAAAACAATTGGTTATCACTTGAGGAATCCACCAACACAAGAATTTCATTTTCATATTGTATTTTTTCTGGAATTTTTTTTAAAGAATATAAAAAACATAATGTTAAATATTTTAATTTGTGTGTCCAGATAACTCATGTAAAATGTTGTAAATATTTATGTGAAATTTAGTAATAATAATTTGGCTAGTCCTTAGTGAACTGTGTTATAGAAATCCTACAAAGTTCCTAAAAAATTATTTAATCCTTATTTCTAACCTAATATTGGATTTAGAAATCAACTACTATCACTTACCATAGTATAAATGGAAAGAGTATATACACACCATAACAATGATATACAATCACTAAATTATTCCAAGGTTAGATTAATGAAATCCAATCAAGTAATTTAAACCAACTCTCTCTTCACTAACAAAATAAGTATAAAAAATAAATATATAGATTGTCCCATGTGAGAAATATATTATGAATTGAATAATAGAATCATTATAAATATAATATATAGATGAATTAAAAACAATTACATATCTTATTTACATATAGTATGAAACTAAAAAAAACAATGATGAAGAATCATATAGTAATGTATATACACATAAATATTGAATTATAATAAACCTATCTGATATGAAGAAATGGTTCTGGCCATCCAACATAAAAAATATGGAAATCATTGTATTGAAAATTTATGAAAATTATAATAAATTTTCTATATAAGTACATTATAAATATAGATTATAAAACATATTAGTTATCTATATTACCCGACCTATATAAGAATAAAATTATCAAACTAATGTTCCATATGTATAATTTTTATTAGAATAAGATAACTCAACATGGGATCATTATTATCACTAACCTTAAATACATTTAGAACATATTTTTTATTTGAGATACATTCAAGGAATATTCATTATTATCATCCAATTGAATTTATATTAGTTCTAAAACACAACACCATCAGTTAATGACCAAAAAAATATAAAATATAATCCTACTAGATTTTGTTAGAAATTAAACATATCATATTAGTTTCTCTAAAATTTATTTCAAAATATTATTTTGTTATCAAATATGAAAATATGATAAGATTCGTTTATGGATTCATTGATGTAAACTCATTGTTTTTCAGATTTCATGATACCTGACTAATTTTGATGATATAGACTATAAAAATAATATGAATTGATAAATATGGTTACAATATAGTATTTCTATGGCTATATAAAATGATTTTAAGAAAATTGAATCCATTATTATGGAATGGTATGGTGGGATATGGAGTGAGGTACTTACACGATGTTTTCCTGACATAATTCATTAGAGATGGTATCTACATGAAAAATGAACTTCTGCATATTAAATGGGATTCCAAGACTATATAATTACCATTTTTTTGAGATGGTGGACATAAGTATATAGATTGGCCCGGTGGACATTATACTAGGTTGGTGATATTAACTATGATCTTGTAGTTATGTTGGACAATATGATATTAAATGTTATTGAGACCATGAGAGATTTGGATCTTGAAGAAATATTATGATATAAGTCTGTTTTCATTATTCTAAACTAGATATAGAATGATATATCATCATGAATTTTTTGTGTACAATAATTTTATTAATTTTATGATCCCTTAGATATTGATTAATACTTTTTAATTGATGTGACAAAATAAAACATGTCAATATCTTAGTTATTGTGGTCAATATATTGCTTTAATTTAAATTGAGGGCTAAAAAATTCTCAATTAAATTATTTTATTCCAAGGATTATGGTTTATCACACAAATTAAAAGGGATATTTCAAAGATTTTTGTGATGAATCATTCTTGAATTTTAATGGTAATGTCTTATTTATTTTTAATCAACATAAACACGGATTAGTTGTAACCTCTATAGAGTGGATTTATAATATATGGAATTAATTATTTATAATTTAGTATAACACCACATCAATTTGTACTATAAACCATGTTATGGTTTTGTTTACTACAACAATGATAGATAAATCTAAAGGAAAACCATATGGTTATATTCTTTTAAAAGTCAGCTGGATAATCTTAGAATAACTAGACTGCATCATGTTGGCTAAATATATTACTTAGTTTGAAAATAAATATCTATTTAGTACATGTTTATGGTTTTATAAGGATACGTGGTCGAAAAAAGATCCACTAAAAGATTAAATGGTGAAATAAATCATAAATAATATCATGGTTACATGAAATTTATTCCACTTTGGTAGCGGGAAAAAATTTTGTTCCTGAATTTATTTCACTGTATAATTGAGAATATTAAAACATGCTCACAAAGAATATTTCATGGGGTATAATGAACATATGATGATTTGGGAAAACTAAAAATAAAATATGAGGAGCTTTATAGATATTTTTTATTGTTTGTAATTTTTGAAATGATTATATACACCACTATATGAATAAATTTTCTTTTATATTTAATAACGTATTATTATTTGAATAATGTTTTTTACATGGTTGAATACGATTATATATGTAAAAAAGGATTTTTTTAATTAAACATGCAATGAAAAATATATAGAGTACTTTATCTATTATTGATAAATATAATAATAGAGCATTTGTGATGCATTATTTAGAAGAACGAGAGAAGGGTAGTGGGATATTAATCAGAATAATTATTTTGTATTTGAACATTTTTTTTTAAAAATTATAATGACCATTTTATTTATATGAATCAATTACTCCTATATATGAAAATTTAAGAACATCGATAACATTAAATTTTTTTATAACAATGATAATTAAAATTTAAAAAACTATGTGTGAACCTTATACAAATATATTTTATTTTATTTTATTTTCAATATATATATATATATATATCATTACATAATATCATGATTCCATTCTTCAATATAAAGATATGACCAATCATGATAATGGTTTATATTAAGAGTTAGTGTTTTTAGGACTAATTCACTTCTTATATTTATGGTTCTTCATGTTAATACATATGAATAATAATTGGTATCATTGTAAGATATTACTTTCAACATGATATTTTATATAACAACTATTATTTATTTTTATGGTAGTTGTTGAATTCATTATCAAGGATATTAGTTTAATCATCATTTTTAATAAATTTTGATAATTTTTTATTTAGAGAAGATGATTTTCATTTAGAAATTCCCATTTTCATGGTCAATGTAAGAATATTTAATATATGTGAAGATTTGGGGAATACTATATATTTTTACCTATTAAATTAAACATTAATTACATCATAATGAATTGTGTGAATATGAAAACCTTTATGATAAAATAATGTTTTAATGATAATAATAATGTGGGATATGATGGGAGATCATGAATTAAATTACTATCATCCCTATCAATTAAAAAAATGACTTGAATTATTGGTATTAATGTATTGATTCTAATTTGGATAAAAATCTACAAATTGAAAAAATAAATTAAAAAAATCATGGATGTATTATTACTATCACATGATGATAAATTTGAGGATATATTCATGGTGGTATATTAATAAGTGGATGGTTAAAAAATTTAGTAAACAAAATCGATAACATGATTATATTTTAAAAGAACATTCATTGGGATTATGCAATTGTATGGAAATATGCGATTACTCAAAAAAAATTAGGGAAAAATAGAATTGGGGGATCTATATAAGGATATGTTTACAATTGATATTATAAAAAATATATTCCTATATTATTATATGATAAGGGGTTAACCTTTAAGTAGAATGAATAAATAGAAAAATAGACTACCTTCAATGATTTTAAGGGATTGAATACAAATGAATTTAGAGTTTTTCAAAAATTAGATTATGATGTTTATGAGGATTCACTAAATTACATTGTGTTTATATAATTTTAATAAATGGTTATTTAGCGAGGTAATTTTATATAAAATGATTAAGAAAATATCAATGATTAAATATTAGAAATACATTATAATTTAACGAAGAAAGAGCGGATGAGGATGATCAACCCAAAAGGTCATCTATTGGATATAAGGAATAATGTTAAAAATTTAAAATAAATTTCATAGAGATATAAGAAACTAAAAAATAATCTAAAATAAACACCACTAAAAAATAATTATTCATTATATGATGAGGAAACAAAAATAAAAAATGGTATCAGAGTTTAATAGAATTAATTATTTTATAGAAAAATGGAGGACTTCAATTTTTAACTAAAGAAGGGATAAATAATGTATCAATGAGAAGAGAATCTATATATATTTATAAATGAAGAAAATTAAACAGGGATGATGTAATTGGTGTGTTTGAAAGAATATTTAAATATATAATGTGAAAGGAATGAAATTAAAAATTACATTGATTTTTAATGAAATAAATTGATGCACAAAATGATAAAAATATTTTATATAATCAAGATATTATTTTAAGAAATATAGGGTTTTTCAATATAATCATTAATGTTAGGTAAAAATTTACTAATATTACTAAATTTTTTACCACTAATAGTAAGATAAGTTTATTTAAGGAAATGTTGGATGAAACTAAAAATTACATGAATTTTTTTATATGAGATTAAAATGTATTTAATTGAAATTTTTGAATCATCTAAATTATGATTGAAATTTATAATACTATCAATGATATGATTAATATTATACCTTTTATTAATTTAAAAGTTATTTAAAGATCTATAAGCAATGAAAAGTACCATGGAACTATATTTATATCTAAAAGAATAGGATCACCCAACTATGATGTTCTAGGAAGAATGAAACAACAATATAGGAACTCATACATTTATTCATTAAATTATAAATGTTAAAATTTTGGTATTAAATAAAGTGGTTTTGAAATTAGTTTATCATTAACTAATTCAATAGTAAACTCATCCTCACGATTAGAAATAACCCCCAGAAAACCAGTAGGAAATACTTCCATATTTTCATGCCCTATTAGCACATAACTAATTTGAATATTTTCATTATTATCAATATCATGATATATGTAACTTTCACTACAATATATAATTAATTTATCTTCTTTATAGTATGTTATAATTGGTTTGAAATCATTGATTAAAATATCATTACCACCATAATCATCCTTAATTTCATAAACTAAAAGAAAATCCATACAGAAAATCATATGAAACTATACTATTTAAAGTCTAAAAATATTTATAGTTTACACCATTACAATGATAATTAAAGGAATATTCCAACAAATCTTAATTTATTTCATATATTCCAATCTATTTTTCAAAAAAAATTATATCTTACTTTTATGAGGTGATATTCTTAATTTACATGATTTTTTCTAAAAATTGGATTCAATGATCCAAAGTAATTTATGGTATTTGTATAATTATCATAAACAAGAAAAATACCTTAATTCAAGTCATTTAATGTCCTAACATCAACTGTAATAGTAGGAAATGAATTTTTTAAACCCATTTTCTTCTAATCTTTATAAGTTGTGCCAATAGTGACTAAAATTTGACACATGATTTCATAATTTCCAATATCGTCAAAATTAAAAAATTTCAATGTTGTATTTTAGTTGTGTATGTTATCACTAATCAAATAATTTTCATTTAAATCAAAAGTAATACTCCAAAATATTCCATAATTAAATAATTCCCTATATTTTGTAAAATATCACTGATTTTTCATTTTACTCCACTTACCACTGTAAAATAAAATGAATTTCTTTACTCTAAATTCATTTTATGGATTATTCCACATTACATGCCAACATGATCATTTAAAATTTTTATTTTCATGAAATAAAAGATTCAGAACTCAATTTGTAAATTTTTATATCCCATAATGTGTTTCATATAACTTTTAAACTCCTAGTAATACAATTTCCTTTCATATCTAGATGTAAATATTGACTAAAACGATTGATTTTGTTACCAATATCCTGGATAAACTATTTTTTTTACTTTTCCGATTAGGTGATTACTTCATTATAATAAGGCTCAAAACATTCAAAAAATTTTCTAAATTCTATGCAATTATTTTTAATCCCAATTTAAATAGAAGTAGGTAAATATTTCTTGAAGGATATTTTTTGAATTAATCCCATAAAATAGCCTCAATATCTTCCATATCTGTGATACAACTAATAATGAACCACTAGAAGTCAACATACCCGTCAAAATGGTAAATAGAAAATTTTACCTTTTTATGATATAAAAAAATACTAACAGAAAAAATCTTTTATAGTGATTTAATCAATCCCTCATATTTCATTGATATTGAATATTCATTGAGTGTTGCAAAATTGTATCTCATAAAATACTCTAGAAAGGAATTGTTTCTCTATCGTAGATCTGGATGAATTCTTGAAGAGATACCACAACTATTAATAACATGATTTAACTAATCCATCATACATACAAACTGATCAGATCCGATTCCAATAATTCCAGATTGCAGATTCAAAAGGATATCTTCTACTTAGTTCCCTCATACTTCAACATCAATGTTTCTTATATGGAAAACCATTTTGAATAGATATTGTTTAGAGGTAGTGACATGATATTATTAATATGATACACCATTTCAACGTAACTATAATGTTAATGCTTTTATAGGAATACAAAAATTATTATCCTAACTCCAAAATTTTTCTAAACCCTTTTGTAACAATAACTATAATAAAATAGCCTACAATATTATATAATACTATGTTTCTTGTAATTAATTCAGTCTTATATATTTTTGGATATTTATGTATGGATTAATTTTTTTCAAAATAATTTAAAATATGGTTTGAGTAAAAAAATAAAAGGGATGTAAAAATATATAATGATATTATAGATCCTTGATTACATATAAAAATTTCACTTGTTAAAAATAAATTTTTTGTTCAAATTAACAATTTCATAACTAAAAACCAACTTATACGCCTATTTAGTTTCAAAAATAATTTCTTAAATTTTTTAAAGGAAAAATAAAACCCATAAGTGGTTTTATAATATAGTGATAATTTAATTATATTATTCACAAAGTGAAACATTTCACCCATATAAAGTAACAAATGCATTCCATTAAACAAAATATCTTTGAAATGTCATTTTAAACCCTATTATTTCTTTATATATACATAAAAGACATAGATTAATCATCTAGGTAACATAAAATATTATTTTCTATATAAATCTTACAGATATAATAAGCAATATAGTCAAATTCATTACCCAATTCACTAGAGATCTTTCGTGGTCACACGTGTCATTTCTTAAAAAACCACTTGTTCTTGGTTTATAATTTAATGGACCATCAAAAGTTTAATATGGAACCACACATCATCTTAATAATTACCATGAACTATAAAATAACCATCCCACATAAAAGATAACTATTTCTTACATTATAGTGATAACAATAACATTTTAACAAATAATAAAACATTTTCTGATATTGAAATATCTATTCCATTTTAATACACTATTGAAAAAGTAAAAGAAAAAATTGAATGAGGTATCTTTTGAAAAATTATGAAATATATAATATGATGTCAAATTTAAAATAATTGTTATGGTGGCAAGAAAATAAATTGATGGTGTATGTATTAAATTAGAACATTAATTTTTTCATTTATAAATAAATTCAAAACCATCCTCATAAAATTTATAAAAAAGGAACCTTTTGAAAAACTATGAATGAAAGGAATAATAAGAATAAAATTTACCTTATAATTATTTTTTTAATTATTAATCCATACATAAAAGAATTTTTAATAATAAGGACAAGGAGAAAAATCTGTTGGATGTGAAACATAGAAATAATATTTTCAAAGGGAAGGCTTTAACCTTTGGTATGACACATCATGTATGTTCTTTATATTCATTATTAATTAACATATATTATTTATTTCCAAGTTGAGTACAATTTTACATTACTATTTTTTACTATATTATTATATAATATTAAATTACTAAATCAAATGCATTTATATAATATTGTTTGATGATATTCATCTCATATGTCCAAAATGAAATTAGTAGCATAAC
Source organism: Viscum album (assembly GCA_963277665.1). Lineage (NCBI taxonomy): Eukaryota > Viridiplantae > Streptophyta > Magnoliopsida > Santalales > Viscaceae > Viscum > Viscum album. The sequence goes on along the minus strand of OY728155.1, from coordinate 1,441,755,301 downwards.
AATGGTCATGGTGGTAATTATTACACCATCTACAAAATTATATACAAGAAATAAATATAATTTTTATAAATAAATTTTAATAATGGACCCCAATTTAAATGATTTATTATGAAAAATGAAATATGTTATAACCATGGAGATGTTAAGCTATACAAACACCAGATTAATGTTTCGATTTTTCCTAAATAATCTGAAAATCAATATATTAATGATCTTTACATAAATTTATCATATGATAATTTTGAAATGATTAATTCAAAATTAAATTTCATTTTTTCTAATTAATATTATATAATTTGGAATTTAATATTTTAACCAAAACCATATTATGCATAAAAATTCATTTTCCCTATCAATATATCATTTTTCATTTTTACTAAAAAATTAACTAATATTATCATAATGAATATAATTCTATGAATAATAACTTATTAATATTAATAATAGATGAAACTCATTTATTATAATATAACATTAGTTAATAAAATCCTACCTTTATTGAAATTTTAGCCCTTGTAATTTTATTCACTTATTAAACAAGTGGGGATAGATTTCCATCATATTGTTTTGATAATAACATGTTTCATCTACATACATATGGGTTTTATAGAACAAAATAACCTGGTGAATCAACATATTCCTCGAACATCGATTATATGGTCATGAATTAGAACATGGTATTCCTCTTTTGAAAGGTTCTCTTCCAACTGTACTACCTCACAACTCAATGCATGAGACAATTGTGGAATATATTAAATTAACATTGATATAAGAAATATGTTATGAACCTAGTAAATAATTGGAGTAAAATACACTATGTAGGTAACAGATCCAATATTCTGTAAAATTTCATGTGGGCCAATGATCTTCACACATAAATCCTGATTTTTACTAAAAATACATAAAACATTTCAATATAGATACTTAAGAAAATCTTGATCACATACTTTACAGGAATAATCATTTCTTTGGTACCTATATATATTTTATACCTAATTTGTTACATACATATATATCATTGAAATATATTCACCTTTTCTCTAATTTATTCTTCAAATATGATCCCATAAATATCATTTCATTTATTATATCCCAAATAGAAAGTAATTTTCACATATTTCTATAAATACATTATTTCAACCAGATGAATTTATCCCTATACCAAGTTAACATAGATAGTTGGAAATAAATCCATTTAATATTTACATCAAACTACTGGTAATAAAAAAACAACATAATAAAAATATGAATATTAGTAAATTTTTTACGTCTGTGACATTGTTTAGAAACATTAGTGTACACAGGGTCAATAATTTTGCGATCTTTTGAAACAATAAGCTAGAGGAAGGAAATTTTTAATAACCAAAATTCACAGTTACAAGATTTTCATATATTCTATGCTCTTTTAGGGTTTAAAAAACAATTTGTTAGTTTCTTTCATTTTTTCCATGAATTTTATAATATTCCAAAATTACATCAATAAATATATCCCAATTATTATCTTAGAACTCTGGGTAAACACTATTCATAAGATCTATCAATACAGTTGGTTCATTAGAAAACCCAGATCTCATAACAAAAAATTCATAATTTTAGAATCTTATCCAAAAAACTATCATCAAAATATATATGTCTTCAACATCAACAGAATTTTCTATAACTTATGATCAATCATTAAAAAATATTTACCTCTCTACTACTAATCTAATAAATAATTGAAATCTATTAAAGGATACATTCACTTAATAGTGATGTTATTCGTGGATCTATAATAAATTAATTGAATCATGGTACCATATTTCTTTTTAACAAAGAAAATAATATAACCCCATAGAAATTTTCTAGGATAAAAGAATCCTTTTACTAAAAACTCTTAAAAATTATTTTTCAATTCTATATGTTCTACATGATCCTTTTCATAAGGGAGTTTTCAAATTTTCATAGCAATGAGATCTAAATGAATAGTAAAATTATCATCCTAATCTTGAACAAGTCCTAGTATATCATCATAAAATAAAACCATATATCCATTCAATACTAAAACATAAATAATTTTATTATATTCTTTCATCAAAAAAATATGAGCTAGGTGACATTAACTACCAGTTTTATTGATTTTCTCTCCATATTCTTCGGTTATAAATGGTGTGAAATCATGGAATAAATATTTATTTTCTCTATAATATATCATAACATGATAAATTTAAAGACAATCCATATCAAAAATAATATAATACTATTATATCAACATTTAAAAAAATTTCCAACAAAGGCCATTCCATTGATAATAATTTTAATACTCTTATTGATTTTCAATACATAATATTTCCATCTAGAATATTCCCCCCAAAGTTTATAATACATTCATAATTAGATATCATAAAAATAATTATAATTTATTATAAATTAAATAATGTAAATATCTAGAGTAAATAGGTTTTTTTTATAATTTTTATAAACAAGTAACATTACATTCACCACTTTATTTAATATCCTGAAATCAAATTTTATAATAGAAATAGATCTTCTCAACTTCATTTTCTTCCAATATTGATGATTTTTTCCCTGAATTGTATGTATGAGGCATATATTGGTGTAATTTTCTATCTAATTAAAATTATAAAAATAATATTTTTTAATTTTCATCATTGTACGTATGACTGTCAAGATTATTTTAATTTCACTCACAATGCATATTCCCAAATGTGCCAGAATGAAAAAATTTCCCAATTTTCAGAAAACATTCTACATGGTGATTTAATAAACACATAACACAATATGGTAAAATGATTTTTTACCTCTATATTTCTTTAATTAATGATTCACTATTTCCTACCAACTAGAACATTTCGTATGATTGTTTTCATGAAATTCATGATCATCAAAATACTTTGTTTCTATATTTTTGGAATGTTGATCAATCTTCACATAACTTTAATCTAACATGAAGGAATTTCCATTTTATATCATGGATTCAATTCCAAGTACAACTAATTCATTTTACTACCGTGACCATTGATAAAATTCCGGGAATACCATGATAATTGAGTGTTTTTTCTTCATACAAAACCACTGAATATTTCCCTTTTATCTTAATTCCAATTATTTCTTTTCCATAATATGTCGCAGAACCAAGGAATATATTTATCAAGGAAAATATTTTTAAATTCATCCCATTACATGAAATTTATATCTTCCGTATCCCAAATAGTATTAATCATTAACCCCAATTAGTAAAATTCCCCATTAAAATGCAAAATAAAAGGACTTACATTTTGATGATCTGAACAACCCATAAAATCTAAAATATTTTTAGTGATTTAATCTACCACATTGCAACCACCAAGTTTTATGAACCATTTAATACCTAAGTGTGTGGTCTCACAAAATGTTCCACTATCAACAAGTTCCTTTATGACATATTTAGTCACTCTCTTTCATGGATACCACCACTATTTTTATATTGTTTCAGAATTCATAATAAAAAACTTCTAATTTCTAATTCCAACTTTTCATATTTTCTAATTCTGATGGATATCATCCCGTTATTGCCTTCTAACATAATCTTCTCAGTATACTCTATGGAAATCCTGTTGAATAAACATTGTATTGAATAAAAATTCTTATAATATTCAAATTAAAAATAATTTCAACATAACCATAATTTATAATTTTTGATGATCTTTCTATTAAAATAATAATAACCCCTAATGATATCCAAACCCCTATATAATAAAAATTATAATGAACCATACTTAAACATTAACAAATGATGATGTTACATTCATGAATTCAATATATTAAATTTTATGATATTTATGATTTTATATTTTATAGGAATTATACATCACCATTATATAAATAAATATTACATAATATTTTGAATGCTACATCATAATATTTATTTCCCCAGAAAAGATAACTTTTAATATTTGAAAATTTTTCTTTTCATTATACATATTCACAATTATCATATTATTCTCAAAATTCTCACAAATTATTGTTAACACCATTTGGAAACCATTTTAAAATTTGGGATGAGCACAAAAAGCATAGTATGGGACATAAAAATAATGGAATAAACAACAGTTTATCAATTACTTATAAAAATTTTCCTTTTTCAAAATACAATTTGTAATCAAAATAATTATCTTCAAACAAATAAATAAACTTCTATACCAAAATATATTCTTAAAATATGTCATTATAATTTTAAAGGGAAAATAAAACTGATAAATTTTTATTTGAAATCATTAGAATCTTATGAAAACCTCTTTAAATAGTTATACTTTTCACCCTTATGAAGTAAAATATACATTAATTTAAAGACATTGTTATTATCTTATACTGAAAAATCATAATATTATTCTAATTTATAGATAAATAATAGATAAATCATGTAGAAATTTATGGAAATAACGTTATATTTCACTCTTAGAGATGGATTAACTATTATGGATGACTTCCATACCTAATGAATTGTAGGGTTATCACCGACCAACCAATCCTTGGTCAATAACTGAACCACACATCATGGTTTTTAATGAAAACAACCATTCATAATTTATAACAGAACCATACATAATTGAATGATTCATAAAAATAATAAATAATACTATTACTTAAAGGTTTAAATTTACAACATTATACTCCTTAAATAATTCATTACCCTTATATGAAAAATTTTCATATTATAGAAATATCAACTACATTTTGATATCTATTTTGAAAATATCCAGAACATAGGGAAAGATGGGTTTTCATTGAATATTACATAGAAGATTATAAAGGATCAATGTTATAAAAAATAGAAATGGTGGTTGAAAGTGTAATTTACCTTGTATACGTTAAAATAGATGATTCCTTTTTTTATTTTCTAAAAAGGAAATATATCAATATAAAATATATATATACAATAATTTTTAAAACTATAAAAACAAAGTTAATTAGTGACATAAAATTCTATTTATAATTATTTTATATACATATTAAAAAATCCTTGAGATAATTTTAAAAAATACAGACATAGAAAAAAATATGTTCGAAGTGAAACATTCAAATATTATTTTTAATATCAGGTCACTTACCTTAAGTCCTACTCTTCCTATATATTTTTAGTGTTCCATAATAGTAAATATAGGGTAATTATAATAACCTTGAATTTTATCAATAGAATCCATGTGTTATAATTATTTCTTAGTAGACATAAATCTGATAAATAATCAAATAAAAAATCATCTAATAAACATAGTGTGATACATTAGTCATAAAATAATCTAAAAAAATACCAAATTTTATGGTTGGTTAAAAAATAGAAAATAACATAACAGGACTAACAAAATTTGGATCTAATCGATCCAATATAATGACCTAAGTCATGATAAAAAATGTAGAAATAAATCATAATTTTCATTTTGAATATGAATGTATTTATTAAATATTATGAAAAATATATGTTATTTAAGAAGTAATGATATACGATGAATTTATCGTAATACAAAAGTGTATACTATTGGAATTTTAACCTAATCGTTGGAAAGTAATAAGTCCATTATGAATAGTAAACATGCAGTTAGAATACTATCCCCACCCGTGAATTTATAAAATAAAATTTTCTTATATTATAAATATAAATATTAGATGTTTATATATGATATAACATGTTAATAATTTTTCTAAAAATGATAAATTAGGTTTTGGTAAATTATAAAACATAAATGTATATTTACACCATTATAATAAATACAAAATATTAAAATATAAGAAATATTCCTAAAATAGGATAATAAGTCAATATTAATATTTATTTTAAATATAATATAATTATAAGATACCTTAAGTAATTTTTTACACCGTTATAAAATAGATTATAATATTAAAAATGGTATTTTCGGAATAAGTGTTTATTTTATTTGAAAATTAAATTTATCAAATTTAGAAAATTATATTCATAAATTTTTTCTATTTTGGGAACTAAATTTCCAAAAACAGTATGGTTTAATTTATTGGCTTTTTCTAAAAGGGTTTATTTTTTGGTGAATAATTAAATTTGATAATTTATGTTATTTAAAAATATAAGCCAGATACATGATTTTTTGAGTCCTATAATATGTAATAACAATTTTTAGGAACTCTACTGAACCATTTAGTATACATAGTCAAAGTAATGATTAATATTTAAAGTATTAATCCAAAATAATATGCAAAATAATATTGTAATAGAAACACCCCTCACCCCACCTGTAAACAGCACCCTTCACAAACCTTCTCATCACAATATATATAAGCATTTTATATTATAAATACTCTACCAAATTAAATTTTGAATCCCATTTCCCATTTCCAAGATATTCTGCTCTCAAAAAAATACCAATTCCATGCTCTTTAAGAGTTTTTCAAAGACGTGAAATTCATGAGGTAACTTTCTCAAAACATCAATTTTAATTTCAATTCTTCTTCTACCGTCTCCTCACATCCTTCATCCATGAAAGTAAAATTAATAATATATCATGTATATTATTTAATATTATATTTATAATGTAATATCTTAATTTAACCCATTTCCCCATCTACTCTTAATAAAGGAAACAAAACTGTTGTCCAAATTACGGTGGTTAACCATCTTCGTGTATAATGATCTTTTTTCTTTATTACCGAAGTCGATGATATAAATAAAACCATTATTATGGTTATAAAATATTTTAATATATATATTATAACATTTTTCGTGTTTATTAACAATTATATAAACAAAATATTCATCAAAAACAAACTAGTTCATTATGCTTGAAAAAACCCCTAAAAATAATCTAAATAATTATCATTAATTTTGTATAAAATAATTCATCATTGAAATAGAAAAATTTATATATTGGAACATTTAAACTTATATAATTTCATTAATACTATATAATTTTACTTCTAGATAATTATTCTTATTTTAAAATATCTTCCATAATTGTTTACAAGTGATGCGACCATGAAACCATGAAACAAAAACTCCTAGAATGACAAATTAGACTTTACAAATCACTGAAATATTCATAATCAAATTTTACAAATATATAATAAATAAAATTCATATATAAATGGTTATAAATTAATTATTTATTTAATCTACTTTTATTATCTAGTATAAAATGATTAGGTGAAGAACACATTCATACATGTTGTAAGGGATCTCTCAAAACATCCATATTTCATTAGGGTGACACTTTATCACTCTTTCCTTAATGTTTTTTTTAAATATTCTTATATGATTATACTATTTTTGGTATATATGTTAGAAACACACACACACACACACACACACATATATATATATATATATATAAATTTATCTTTTTTTAATAGGAAAATACAAACTTAAAAACACTATTATCAATTCCTCTGAATAATAATCCCTAATTAAAGGGAACTTCTCTATTTATTACACATTTTAAAGTAAACTCTATAAATCTCTACGTCTATAAATGTTTTCTAAAATAACTAAACTTATAGTCAAAAAATATTTTATTTCAGTTTATTTATTCAATCATTTTTTCTACTTTCCTCTTTAATTATTACTTATTCTTTTAACCAAAAATGTGTTAATGTGGATTATTTATAAATAAACCTAGCCATTATGTTTCATGATTTAACTTAATTTGGTCATAATTATTCCTGGTAAATTATTTTCTGTATTTATTAACATGAAAATATGATTTTTTTCTCTTTTATCAGTGATACCAATATGATACATTATTTTGTTAATCCTTACTACATATTTACAATCCCCATTTCATTTGATGAGTTACTCTTATGTAAAATCCTTATGATTGATTTCTTATGATGGATCACATGTTCATGAAAATGAAATTATGAGTGCCCCCAGATAGTACTAAAATGCATTGGGTAATGTTTTTGTCTCTTGATATGTTATGTATGTGTTTTTGGAGTAAACACAATTCATTATGGGTCGTTGTCGAACATGTGATATAGTCTTTAGTAAGCTTTTAACCATGATTATGTCATGTTATATGTTGTTTCTACATTCTATTCTATCCCCAATCACATGATTCCAATTTCTATATATTTTGATTCTATATGTTTATTCTGGTGCCATTCAACTTTATATCACCCTCTTATGCCTTTTATCTATTATTATATACTTCATTTCTGTGCTTATTCACATACTAGGGGTCTTAGCTCATCACTTTTGTCTATTTGTTCCCAAGGTTATACTTTGAATATTAAAAATCCCCAAGAGAGTTAAGATCTTATTAAAGATATTAATAAAATGTTGATTTATTTTAGTTTCGTGTTTTTTAAATCTGTATCTAGTCATCCAAATACACTATACTTATCAAACATTTCCTTGTATTTCATTGATAATTTCTCTTAAAATATTGTAATATTTTGTGTAAAAGGATTTTTCCACTATAGATGCTATCAAAATATTTAAAAATTAATATTTATGGATTACTACTACAAAATATTTAGTAAATAACTCTATAGATAACTCTACAAACATTAATAACCAATTTTTATAGTTGGGGAATCATAAGTTATGTTATAAATTTCATATATAACTTATTTCTTCAATGATTATGGTTGATTTTTTGTATTCTCACAAGATAAATATTAAAAAATGTAATTTTATTTATTTTCACTTATTTTAGTTAATGGAACTTAATTGGATAACCCATGCTAACAGCCAATGTAACATGCAATTTTATGATTTCCCAAATTAAATACAAAATCTAATTGTAATGGGATCACAGAATGTTAATGACACATGAATTTATATAATGATAAATTATCAAATATATTAAAATATTGAATAATTTATTAATTTTATTTTGAATTGGACACTTTTTCTGATAGCATACGTGACACACAACAATGGTTTTCTTTAATATCTTAAATTGCACACAACATTGAGTTGTACTAAAAACTAATATAGTAATATTATTATTTTAAATGGTAGTTAGAGCATTGATGTTGGGTTTCCAGGAATGAACATAACAAACTATATTATGATTTTAAATATTTATTAAAGGTTTTTACATTTATCTAATTAATATTAGAGTCTTCAAATAAGAATTAATCTGATTTTAATCATGAAATACTGTAATATTATAAAAAGGTAGTTTTTCTTCCTTTTCATGGAGAACCCTTTTTAAATATTGATTTCTCACTTTTATATTTTCTATTTTATAAAATACACATTTTCTATATATGATTATCATCAAATTTTCATTTTATGAAATTTTGGAATTTTTCTGATAAAATTCTTATTTTTATGAGTAGTGAAAAATACAACATTTTAATTCAAAACATCCTTTTGATCTATTGTATTTATAGAGTTATATTATTATTTAAATTGGTCTTAAAATGTAATTTTATTATATTTTTATTATTTAATACAATTATGGTAATAGAATATAATTTCACTTTTCAATTGGACATAAACAGATGACAATATTTTGATAGTTATTACTTCATAAAAACCCACTTATTTGGTTTGGATAACATGAATTAATTATAAATCCATTACTAAAACTGATATGTTTTGAATTTGGAAAAATGGATTCTATATTTTGAATTAGGACATAAAAATTGTATTAATTGGTACATTTTATTTTAGACATTACGAGTTGTAACCACAATAAATATTTTATTTTCCATGTTTAAGAGCTAAATATTAAATATTAGGGTAATAAAATAATATTATAATAATATTAAACAACCCTAACAGGTTTTCTAATACTGTTTGATGAGGTATGTGTGAAAATGGGAATCATGGGGTCGATTTTGGGATCCCATGGAGCCACTTTGATGTGGAAATGACATTTTTTAGAATTAATTTAAAATAAAGAAAAATATAACATAATCATATATATTTTACTAAACAAATTTTTATTTGGGGTTATATAATTTATCACGTCAACTATTAGTAGTAATTAGAAAGTGAAAACTATTTCCTTCAATATGGCATTTTATTTATAATTTTTAGACATCATTAAAGAAACTTATTTATGACACAATGATGATAGAGTGATTTTCTAATTAACGAATGATTTAAATAAATTAGATTATAAATATTAATATAAATTTATTTCTAAACGTTTAATGTCATCCAATAATTTTACGTATTATTTTGACTTGTTATATTTTATTTAAGGATTTTTTATATAATTAATCATGTTGTGATGGAATTTTAAAATGACATGACATGAATATTATAGTAATTAACATAAATGAGTTTTTTAAATAAATACTATTTTATTATATGATAAAATAGTCCTAAAAATCTATGATTTGGAAAAATGACATATATATGGTTGAAAAGGTCATTAATGAAAAACATTATATTCTAGTGTAATTTTATAGAAACTATAATAAATATATAGTATGAATATACATGAAAACATGGTAAGAGTTAAAATAGTTAACTAAGGGTTAAAACTAAAAGATATGGTAATCATTGAGAACTATACCTGAATAAAACCTTTTAGTAGAGAGTTTTTGAACCCAAAAGAATATAATATTTTATATAAATTACTTTTTGAACATTTTAAACAGAAAATATGTTTACAATAATATATAATTTCAATACATTCTAAATGTGACCCTCCTCCCTCTTATAAAAGAACATCACCTCTAACAATTAAAATAAACTTTCAAGACCCTTGTATCATCAAAATTCTACCTAAATATAATCCCAAATTAACATTTTTTCTCCAATAATCCTCAATTTAGGCATAAGGAAATTAAATAATTCGTTTTAGCTTAAATCAAAAGGTGTTACCCGATTTGAGGTAATGTCTTCTCTTATGATTCATTCACATTTTTCCTTCTCAAACCACATGAAATCTCTTAATTACATTATTTTATAAAAAACCAAATATATAAAATATAGTAGGTTTTTATGAGATGTTTTCTAAATAAACTTACACACAGCTCCATCTTAATGGATACGAATATATTGTTTCTCTGTATGGCGAACTAGTGCCCCACAGTACGATGATTGTTAGATTTTCCCCTACCACCTATCATGGAAAAAATTATGGTAGAAAGTTATTTATATATGATATATATTATATTTATATTTTCACTATTATATTGTAATTTTTATTTAATAATATAATTTTATTCCATTCATGATGTGTAAATACGATAATTTCTTTCGAAGAAGTGTATAATATCGCCCCCTCAAAGATATATGACTCATTAATGACATTCATGGAAATTATAAATGATGGAGTTAATGAAATTATTTAATATATATACCATATTATATTACACTGGAATTATTATATACATATGTATCATTTAGTTTTAATTTCATTAATATGACAAATAAATGAAAGCCGCGTTCATACATACGTATGGCTTACCATCTCCATGAACGACGAATTTCATTTATTATCTCCAAATAAAATGAACTATTCTATGTACATATAAATTGGATATATATGATATTTGAATAATTAATACTATTCTAGAGATAATTTACATTTGACCACATGGACAACATGTAATTATAACAAGATCATTTTCGACTCAAGTAACAAATATCGACAAAACGATTGATATTAATTTAAATAATTATGTAATGATTAAAACAATGTAATAAGTGACATAAGAAGAATAAAAAATATGAAAAAGGTTCTTAAAAAAGTAAAAAAATAAATTTATATTGTTATTCAGGATGAAGAAGGAACATACATGACGATTCAGACTCATGGTTAGGGAACCTTTCCCAAACTTCGTTCAGTCAAAGAAATATTTTACAATATGAGTTTTAATTTATATTTTCTTATACTGGGATATGTAATTATATATACTTATTGCTGTGAATTTCTGGTCTATGTGATTAGAGACACTTTTGTATCTCATCTCCTCATTTTTAGAATTTTATGTGACATCATTTGGCTGCCGAATTCTTATAAAATAATTTATAAACACAATTTCTACTCATTGTGTTTTAGAGATACTTTTTTGATTGTATTATTCCAATATTAGGTGTGAAATAAATGTTTAGTTTTTCATTTGTAATTTTCAATTACCATTTTTATGATATCCTTTTACAACATATAATTACTCTGTTGATAAATTCTTACATCATTTATATGAACTTTGTAAGGGAAACCAAAGCTCAATTTCCAATCATTGCGTTTAATATCCATTTAATTGGTTTTGTTTTTTCAATAATATGTTTGAATTACCCCTGATTATTTTACCTATAATATTCACTTATAATTTTGGATATTTATATTAGTAAAAAATAATTAGGTTATTTATTTATCCTTAATCTATGGATCTGATCTTTGTAAGTGATTTTCTCTTAACTTTTATTCAATTAATACTTATTTATTGTTGTACACCAATTCCATTTATATGTTGTATATACATCCCTTTGATATATTATATCATGAATCTCCTTAGTCCCATTATAATTAATGTTTCATTGGATGTTATTAATTAGTTAGTTTTATTCAAGTGTTTCTCAAGTATTAAGAGTCTCTTTAACTAGAATATTTTTAAATGTTTTAATGATTTATTCTCCTAAATATATCTCATTAATTTCCATGTTTTCAAAGTGGTTTTAAGTGTTTAATTATAGAGACATTAATTTTTTAAAATTTTAATTTCATTTGAATTTTTCAATGTTGTATAGGATAGTTGGATTTAAAAATATATTTATTAAATATTCTAAATGGTTTTGGAAATGGATTAAATATTTCAAAATCAAGAATTGTTTTCTTATGATTGATGATTGAAAATTTACAAATTTTTATATTTTCTATGTTTTGATTATGTAATGGCACTTGGATATTTTATAGGTGGTTACATGATAAACTAAATACCAACAGTTCTATTATAATCCTCAGGTGGGTGAGCCAAAGATATCCCTCTAATGCATTGGGTAACATAAATAGAGTAATCATTAATGTTTATCCTATGTTATTTACGTAATATAATCTGATGGGTATTCAAATTATAACTCCCTATGTAGATGTGAATGCAATAATGTTTGTACGATATGGATACCGAAATATACCTTTACGATATATGATTTCGTTGTGTTATTAATTAAACTTATGATTTCAAGATGAATCTTAATGAAATTATTTTTTATGATTGAGAAGTATGATTTCATTGAATTTTGTGTATTTATGGACTAATGTTTTATTTCATTACTTTATAACCCTTAATAATCTTTTTATTCTCATCCAATGTTTTTTTGGAATGTTATATCATAATGTTTAAGGAAGGGTAAGATAACGTAATTATTCATGAATATTTATGTCATGTAAATAACTCTTGTTTTATTTAAGGAGTTTTTTTATTGTGATTTTTTATTGAGTAGAAGTGTCTACATCATAATTTTTGAGATGCAATGTATTAGTTATAGCATAATTTTCTAAAACTGTAAACCTGACAATATCATCATTGTTAATTTTTTAATTAACCCAAGATTATGTAATGTTTAGGAATGGGGCATTATAGTTGGTATGAAAGTATAGTTTAGATAAATTTAGAGGATGGGGTGTTATTTAAGCGTAACTGTTATAACTATAATGGTTAGCATATTTTAATGAGTCATTATTTTTTAGATAAAGTTAATGTGTTTAAGATAACATGAATAAGTATATATTATTATTATTCCTCATCATAAGATAGTATAGTATTATTTTATGGATATAATCACGCTTACCATTTTGGTTTTAATTAATGGTTAGATCTTGCAGGCACCAAAGTAACAATGTATATGAAGGAAACTATGGTGGTTTTGTGAATGATCAATTGAATTAAATATGATATTCAATGAGAAATCTTGTGGTTATAATTAAGCAACTATCTATATTCATTATTCACCACTTGAACAATGTTAATTTTTCTAAGGAATAATATATTCGAGAAACTAATACCAATGGAAGTTTAGGTGATAATCATAAAGGAATGTATATTAAGAAACATATGTGTCAAGGATGTAAAAATTAACACCTATGAAAATGATTCAATGGGATGAGTTTATTTTTTATATTTGGTAATGAAGGTCATAAAGCAATAACCTGCTACAGAAAAAGGATGTATCATGTTGGCTCCACAAAAGGGAAAGAAGTTCTTTCTGAAAGATGAATTGAATGTTTTAAATGTTTCATTCATGTTAATTATAAAAATAGATGTCTTGCAAAGATGGTTTGAGAATGGGATCATCATGATCATAAAAATATTTGTTTACTAATTCCTAATTCCATTCTAATTGAATATTTCAAAACTGAAAATAAACTATGAAATATAAAAATTATTTCTTAGCTAATGTTTCAAAACATTTCATATCTTAAGACATTATGCATGGTTTTTGTAGGAATGTAGTATAAAATAATAACATTTAAAACAAGGATAAATTATTGTGAAGAATGTACAATTATTCAGATGTCATCATTTTAGGAATTTGAGAGTTATGTTAGATATCTGGGTGATGAAATGTTTAAAAGTATTAATGATCCATGTTGATAGTATTAGTTTGGAAGAAATTTCACTTGTATGTATAACCCTATAGTTTGTTATGTGAAAATTAAATTTATGGAAGAATGATTTTTTATTTTATTAATATAGTTAAAAAGAACCATTTTGGTTTATAAGATACTTGAATTTGTGGAAATACCATGTTACTAATTTTTGGGATGAAAATCCATGGTATGAGAAAACCATGGAGGATAAAACATGTTTTGTATATTTTTATGTATTTTTTCTCATTTTTTTTAGTTTTATTATAATTATATGGTTTTTAAAAAAGGACAACATGCATATTATGTGACAACCCATCATTTCAGACAATGATACATGAATCGATCCCACATCCATAGTGCGACTAGAATTTATCACCTACTATTGGCTAATATGAAGTCCCAAGATAGTATTAATTATTATTTTTAGGTAAATATTTTTATGAATCAAAAATAAGTTTATTTCGTAACTTATGTTTTATTAAATGGATATCCTTAATGTAGGAAAATGATTTGGTGAATAAGTGATAAATGTTATTTTGGAGGACGTTATCTCTTTTGTAAATACTATATGCATAAGGAACATATAATATAATGGGATTTAATTTATAGAGTATTGGTTGAATTATTAATTAGGAATAATCTATGTTTTATGGTGGAAATAAGAATATTTAGGTTATTTTTGGAAATGATTAAGCAGTCATGGAAAAGATGTGATATTGTTAATTATGTATTAGTCTGAGACTTTAATAGAAGTCAATATTATTTGAATATAAATGGAAGGATTTATCATGGAACACTATGTGATCAAATCGTTATGAATTTTGGGTTTCAATAATATTTCCATTATTTTGAATAATTTAAAGTAAAATTGTATATTGAAAGGTGTTTATTGAACATTGTGTATTGATTGTTCAATATTGGATATTAAGAGTAAAATTGTTTTTATGTTGGATCATCCATTTTGGGGATTATCTGACCATGTACTGGCCATTTTGGTATTGGGTAATGTCTAAAGATAGGGGAGATATATAGTCCATCGTTTTTGGATTATTTGATTCTCTATAACTTGATTCTAGTGCTTTGGGTGTTACCAAGTATTCTGAAATACCCATTGCTTGGAGAAAATATGACTTTGTGGTAGAAACTTATTAAATGATGACACTCTGCATCAAAAGTAAGTATGTTTCCTTATGATCTTAATCAATATCATAAATAAATTCTAAAACATTACGAAAATGTACTTTAAACAAAAAAATGTTGTTTTCTTACATTTCATATCGGGGAATTAAAGAACATTAAACCTATCACATTTTTGTGATTTTGTAGTGGTTAACATTATATTGGTCATGTTTTCTACCACACTCCATCAGAAAAAATGGTTAGTTTCTCTTCCTTATCCATGTTATCCTATATGTAATCCTAGTATGGGTTATCTCTGGTATCCATTGTACTTCACTTTGATTCATATAATGTGATATTTTTATTGACTCTATTTACTATTTGGAGATTTAAATGATGTTTCTGACGCTAATTTTAAAATTACAAGGATGTAATTTTCCAAAGGGGAAAAATGTATAATAAATTATGTATTTATATAATGATACATTTTCAGATATTTTAATATTTACGAATAATATATTAATTTTAGGTTAAAGGTGATAGTTTTTTAGATAGTATACTCAACACACAACATTGTGTTTCTAAGAAATTTTATGTTTCACACAACATTGAGTTATACAGAAAAATAATATAATATAATTATTATTTTAAAAGGTATATATCACATAGTCATTGTATTGTCGGGAATGAATGTAACCAAATATATTATTATTATAAATATTTATTACATTTTATTACATTTATATAATGAATATTAGAGGATTAAAATAAGATTGAATCTGATTTTATGCATGAAATACTCTAATATATTTAAATCACCTTTATAACTCCTTTTGATGGAGAACCCATTTTAAATCTAGTTTTTTTAATGTTATATGTTATATTTAAAAAAATACACTTCTAATATAAAATAGAAACATCAAATTCACTTTTGATTAAAGTTTGGAATTTTTCTGATAAAATTCTTATTTTGTTGAATATTAAAAAAATACTGCATTTTAATTTTAAAATGCCTTTTCATATAATTTATTTATATAGATAGTTCATTATTCAAATTAGTTTTAAAGTTTAATTAGGTTATATTTTTTTCATTTAATCCAAATAAAGAATTTTTATTCAATTATTCATCTAAATTTGACATAGACACATGTCAACATTTTTATAGTTATTACATCTTAAAAATGAGATTTTGGGTTTCGACAATGGGAGTTAATTTTTAATTAGTTACTTCAATTTATGTGTTTTGAAATTGAAAAAATTTATTTTAAATTTTGAATTAGGACGTCTAAATTTTATAAATAGGTACCTTTTACATTTAGAAATTATTTATAGTAACATCAATAAATATTTTATTTACCATGGTTAAAGGGTAAATCTGCTAAATAAGGTTAAAAATATTATAAAAAAACTATTATACCCAAACAAGTGTCCTAATCTAATTTTTGGAGATATGCCCGACCATGGGCATACTTGTGTCGATTTGGGGACACCATAGAGCCACATCGAAATGAAAATCATATTTTATAAGAATTAATTGAATGTAAAGTAAAATATAACATAAATATATATCCTTTACTAAAACAATTATTACATAAAGTTATATAAGTAATAACATATATTATTAATAGTAATAAGAAATCTAAAAATATTTACTACATTATATTATTTTATTTATTATTTTTATACATTTAAATATATAAATTTATTTATGACAGGACGATAATGTAGTGATTTTCTTATTAATGGATGTTTTAAATAAATGAGATTATTAATAATGAAATAAAATTATATTGAAACATTTTACGCCATAAATAAATTTTAGGGAAGATTATGACTTGTTATATTTTATTTAATTATGTTTTTTCTTAAATAATCATGTTGTGATGGATTTTTAAAAAGTCATTAAATGAATATTATAAAAATAAACATAGATGAGTTGTTAAAACAAAATCCATTTTATTAAATGATATAATAGTCCTATAAATATAATATTCATACAAATGAATTAGATGATTTTTAAATTTTCTTTAATGAACCTCATGTGGTTCTATTATCATTTTATAGTAAGTATATATACCAAATAGTTTGAATATACAAGAATTCAAGTTAAAAGATAATGTCAAACTCCTCTTTTATTAATCATATTTTAATGATGACAAATCATATTCAATCTAGTTAGCTTATATAAATTATATCCAATCATGTGTATTTATGTTTAATGTTTTCTCATGCATTAAAAAGAGCCATGAAAAATCTAAATTTCTCAACATTCTTTTTACATACTTTATTCTATCTTTGATCTACTCTCATAATACATTCTTCGACAAATGATTAAGTCTAATCCTTTCTACTATTATCTTTATTTATGTCTAAACACAATTACATTGAAATGTCTAAGACACCTATAGTTTTCCACTGGCTATTTAATTTTGGCAATGTGAAGTAGACACCGTGAAGCCGAACACCGTGAAGCCAGACACTGTGAATAAGAAACTGTGAAGCAGACACCGTGAAACAGACATCGTGATGTCAGACACTGTGAAGCCAGAAACCGTGAAGCACACACCATGAAGCTAGACACTGTGAACAATACATCATGACCCTGAGACATCATGACCATGAGACACTGTGACACTCATACACTGTGATCAATCTAGACACCGTGTGAAGGAGACACTGTTTCCATGACTTACTATGATACCATTTCATAAACTATTTTTTCGTATTTCAATTTAATTTCTAGTGGTCATATTTGATGATTTTAATTCACTAACATAATTAATGTTTTTTGTAGTCATATAATCTGATTGTACGAGGTAAGAGGTGTGGAATACATGAAACCTATCGGCTCCAACACATGAATTCCATGTTAATAGTGAAGTGTGTCCAAGAATCATTATGCATGATACAAAAACAAATAACAAGGCCGTGAGGATGATAATGAATAATATACTCAGAGCATGTTTCAAAAAGTAAGGCACACTACATGCAACTCGACACTGCTGTATACATGAAACATATTTGAGGCTTAAAGAACATCTTCGCTCTGTTGAACCTCTTGAAGAACACAAGCTGAATCGTGACACTCTGTTTTTCACACGACATCTAGAGAAGGAATCCGTGCTTCATCTTATTCAATCCAAAGGAGTCCAAAGATTCCCGGACATCACACAAGATAATTCTAATCCCATCTCTATATTCTAGCTCTGTTGTGACCATTCTTTTTCATACAATACAAGTAGTGTGTGCTTCTATATGTTTGGACACACAATGACTCCTAATCCGAACTAGAGGATACTGAAATCCTCACCCCAAACTCTTTATAAATTTTTGTACCCCACAAAGAGTTGTGGTAGAGGTCTGAGGACCTATACAGCATGTGTGTTGTTGTTGTTTCTTTCCCACATAGAACAGTGGTAGAGGTCAGAGGACCTGGACAATCTGAGTACTGATGTAAACACTGATCCCGGGTGTAGACCAATGATTATTTATATAAAATGTTTGGTGGCAGGTGATCACCATGTGGAGTGGATTATGTTTCGGTTTGAGACTGAACAACTTGTTTCATATCAATTGTGCTGCTTAAATTTATTAGTATCTATTTTATTTCTTTACTGTATGATCCAAAAATCACTAATTTTAGTTTGATAGTTATTCTTGGAATGATGTTATAACTGGCGTGTCATAGTATAATAACATCAAAATTAATATTAATTACAAAAATTAAAATTACTGAGAATTAATCAATATTCTAAGAACTTAATTAAACAGTCAAACTCTTATAATAGTACAACCTTGATTAACTAGGATTTATTTAATCATTGGGGAAGACCTTTTTAACAAAAAAATTTAATTTGAACTCAATTCACCCCCCTCTTGAGTATCCACTACGAACAAAATTTGGTATCAGAGGTTGTTTATTAGGACTCTGTGTAATCTTATTCAACTGTGATTTTAGTTCTATCTTAAATATTCTAAATTTTTATTATTTATAAATATTTATCTCTTTAAATACATTTGCTAAAATCTAATTATGGATAATAGATTGGAAGGTGTAGCTACAATTAGGACACCCTTCTTTAATGGTGTCAATTATGCCCAATGGAAATTAAAAATGAAAATCCATGTAGAAAGTATGGGGTTTGACATTTTGATAGCTATGGAGACTCAGTATAAGATTCTAGAAACTGGTATAACTACATGGAATGAACCTACAAAAGCTTCTTATAATAATAATTGAAAAAAAAATGAATTCCCTTTGTTGTGCTTTAGGAGATGAAGAATTTAATCGAATATCGGCTTTTAATGCTGCTTATGAAATATGAGATATTCTGGTTATTTCTCTTGAGGGAACAACCAATGTTAATAAAATGAGACTAAATACGTAGAATATTAAGTATGATAATTTTAAAATGAAATCCGATGAATCTATTTATGATATGTATCTCAGGTTTAATAAGATAATCAATACAATGAGCTCACTGGGAAAAGCTATTCCAGTAATGGATCAAATCATGAGGATACTAAGATGCCTACCAGACAGATGGAGAGGAACCACTGTCACTATACGAGAATCATGTGGCATTGGAAAGCTACCTCTTAGAGAGATTATTAGAAAATTGATGAAGTATGAAGAAGAGTTGATGGTAAAAAAAGAGGAAGATTATGATCCTAAGAAGAAGTAAGTGGAATTCAAGTCTACTAATTACAAAATAAAGGACAAAGAGAATGTTCACAGAACTAGAGAATGTTCAACCAGTGAAAATTCTATCTCAGAAAGTGATGAAGAGATGGCTGATATAGCCAAGAGATTCAATAAGTTCTATAGAAATAATAAATTTTTCATAAAATAAAATTATAAGGGTAAGTATGACCAACAATGTAATTGGATGAGAGATTGGAAGAAAGATGATAAAAATGATGAGATAGTCTGTTATGAATATAAATTTAAAGGACATGTTAAGGATGACTGTCCAAAATTGATGTTTATGAAGAAATATTATTATAAGGACAAAAATATAAGAAATATATGAAGGCAACATGGAGTGATTTGGAAGAAAACTCTAGTGGAATTGAAGCTTCTGATTCTATAGAAAAGAATCATGCCAATATGTGTTTCATGACTGAAATATACGAGGTACCTATTTCCCCTATGCTGAATGATTACTATTCTGGGAATGAAAGTGATTAAAATAACAATGATAATATTTCTAAAGATGAATTAATTAAATACTGTAATGTGTTAAAGGATACTTGTAATTAGATAAAAAATAAGTAAAAATCATTAATGAAATAGTATCCCTTGACTAGTACTGTTAAATATGATCATAGTATTGAAAATTTAAAGAATGCTCAACGTTTAAAGGTGAATACAAAAATCTAATTTTCTAATGAGCAACATAGAAAAGACATTGATAAGTTCATAAATGAAAAGAAAACTCTAACTCAAATGCATGGAAAACAATTTGCACCAAATTATACTACTAGTTTAGGATACCAATCAGGACAGAGACAGTTTTTTAATAATAAATTTATTTCAAAATCTGGAAGGTATGTTTCATGTTCAAATTATTGAAATTATTATGCTTCATCAAGCTATCAAAATTATTATATACAAAAAATGGATTATTTATCACCATCTTTTGAATCTGTTAATTATATGAAACCCATTAGAAAAATATTGGTACTAATTTTTTACTTGCTAACCTTTCTGGACCCATGAAAATCTGGGTAGCAAAATAAACGTATGTCTAATTCTATTTTGTAGGAAACATGCTTTAAAAGTTCCTATAGGAAGATATTGTACTTGGATAGTGGATGTTCAAGGAATAAGATAGGATACTACTCATGCTTTAAAATATTAATCAATGTTTATAGAGGACATGTCACCGTTGGGGATAACTCAAAAGGAAAATTCATCGGCCTAGGCCAAATTGGTAACACTGGTTCAATTATAATTTTTGAAGCACTATTTGTTGATGTATTAAAATACAACCTACTAAGTATCTCTTAGTTGTGTGATGATGGTTTTAATGTAAAATTTGAAAATGATTCCTTTAAGGTTTTTAATTCTAATTTTTTTTTGATATTTACTACATTAAAAAATGAAACTGTGTATGATATAGATTTGAATTCTTTAGCTAAACAAAATGTTACTTGTTTAAATGATTTTCATAAAGGATCATGTATTTGGAAGAGAATTCTAAGACACTTCAATGTGCACTCACATAAAAAACTGTCTTGGAAATGTTTACTTAGAGACTTACCTAAATTGGAATTCCCACATAACAATGTGTGTAATCCTTATCAAAATAGAAAACAACACAATGTTTCTTTCAAATAAAATAAAGAAGTTTCTACATATCAACCTCTCATGTTGGTTCACATGAATTTCAATCACAATTAAAACACATATATTAAACATAATTTTTATTATTTTAGAAAATTAATTTGAAAAAATATAATTCATTTAGGAAATAAAAACTTCATAATTTGATTTGGGTGAATTTTTTGTCAAAGACCATATTTCTCATCGCTTCCATGAGATTAATTTTAAATTAACAGTTTCCACTTATGGGAAGGGAATATAGATAAATGGATTCCATATTTTGAATTATAATAAGTTATTTTTTATAATAATTTAAACAAATTTTTTCCCGAAATTAATAATGATATTTTTAATATTTAATTATTGTGGGTAACGTAAAAAATTTTTAATAGGGGATTAAATAAAAAATTCAATGGATAAAGTTACCTATGAGCTTGTGTAAAATATATTTTTTTTACATATTTAGTCCTTATAATATATAATATTTTAATTTGATCCATTTTTTACACATGTGTCAAATAAAAACATGGACACCCATGTTTCATTAAGAAAATTTTATTTGTTCTACTCACACCACATATAAAAATCCATCCCTTCTCCACTACACTCAACAAATTAATTACATTGTGTTTTAGCAAATAACTACCCAAATAATTTCCCTACATCTCTATCATAATATTAGAATCTAATTTTGGGATAAATATCCTCACTATGAATTCATTTGGTGTAATCCTAAAGAGGATATCTGAATTAGGGGAAACATTCATCAAAAATCAATTTTTTTATTTCTTCCACCACCTCCGTCAATTATAATTATACCATTATAAAATTATAACTCAATATAATATATATATAATGTTTTTTATTTTGTTTTCATAAACTAAAACTATATCCTTATCCTTTAAATGGGTTATAAAATAATCATTCCTTTGTAAGGAGGAATACCACCCCACAAACTGAAGTCATTCGTTTCACTATCAAAATATATCAAGGATGGATATAATGATATGTTTAATTTATTATTTTAATGATATTATGAAGGTTCTAGAATCATTATATCAAATGATATTGTTTACGTTTGATTCTGTGGGAATAAGATAAATATTTTCATGTGTAAGGGGGATTTCCACCTCTTGAAGTTAGGTGATTCTTTCTTCATGTACACATTACATGGAAGGTAATAATGATTGATTTAATGAAATTATGTTATCGAAATGAAATTAAAATTATTATTTAATGGTAATATATTATTAAATATTATTACTCTAAAATTTATAGAAAATGGAAATAATGTTCATGCGTATGTACGACCTACCATTTTTATTAATGTTGTATTTAATTTTATATTTATAACATTTGTGAATTAATATAAATATACATAACATGAGTATATAATATATTTATATAATAGAACAAATAAGGATATTATTTCACCACACTCACATTATTAGGACCTAAAATTGATGATCCAAACATACATGAAAAAAGTTGTTGTTACCCGTAATGTGATTTTAAGAATGAATTTTTAATTGATGGGTAATAAAAGGTTATACGAAAATCATATATGGAAATATATATATTATTACTGTTCTGTAATATATTTATTATAAACTTATATTTATTATAGAGGTGTTTATAATGTTTATTTTGGATGTTGATAATAAGATTAAGGGTTTTCTCAAATCACATTTATTTATGTGAGATATATGCTATATTCAACACTTATTTTTGATTTGTGGTGGATACATTCAAAACTAATGTATTATTTTATATTTAAAATTAATTTTAAACAGACATAAATATCCATTCAAGGATATCACTTTCATGGGATTTAGAGTTTGAAATTCAGTAAAGTGGTACGTAAGTTTTGTTACAATTTGTCTTCTTTGAGACATATATGGTGTTATACCATAATTACCTTTTAGTTGGTGTTTGTACTTCCCAATTGACTTTTTTATACAATGAAAATAATGAATTAAATTATATTATATGATAAAATTAATTTTATTATTACACGGTGATTATGATTCAATGATACCAAAATTATAAGAATTTTATATTACAATCCCATCGTTTATCATATTTATTTAGATAATGTTTCCAAAGAGAAAACATTATTATAATTCTCTTTTGAAAATAATGATTTCTTATCCTCTAGTTCCTAATATTTTCATGAAATAGTATAACTTTCACACTCATTTATATTTTATAAAATAAAAAAAAATTATTTTAATAAAACATATATTCTTTCACTTTTGGTTGGAAATCCATTTTCATCCAAAACCATGTTTTGTAAAAATGAATTCAGAAATATTGTTATATTATAGTATGTCTTTAAAATTTAGTTTTCCCATGCTTAAATTTTTTAAAAATGTCTTTAATTAAATATTAATCTCGTTATCCATACAATTATTGTTTGTTTTTTTATCAAAAATGTAAAAGGAATATTCCTATGAACATGCATGGAATGAATGTAATTAGTTGATGTAATAAAAAATAATTTATTTTATGATTACATAATAATATTTCAAATTAATTTTCAATGAAATGGTTTATAAAAATGCTCATGTTTAAATTTTTTAACGAGGAATGTATTTTTTTCTTATGAAATTTTTTAAATGTTTTTTTATCATTACTTTGTTTTTTCAAAAGGTTAAATTAAATGAAATGGATTCTCAAATTTTTTATGATATAAAAACCGTTTTCCAATGTGGAAAGGTTATTTTTACTAGTAAATGTTTTAAATTAACTTATAAAATTATTTACCATCAAGGATAAATCTTTGGATGTTAATTGTTATTTAATGGGGATATGATGAAAGAATAACATCCTTATAATACATTTGACTTGTTGTGGTTTTTGATGTCAAAATGAATGTGAAATGTGTTTCTTTTATATGAGTTATATGATTATCAATTTTTTATAAAACCTATTCATTTTCATGGGTTATGCTATAGGGAAATTATTATTAAACCATTCCCTTTTTAATAGGTTATGATATGAGTTATTGTTTAAGAAACAAAGTCTATTTTAGGTGTTATGATATGATGAATGTTTTATGATCTTTTATAACCCCTGAATAATATATTAATTATATGATATGTAGGACCTATTTATCTCCACAATTAATTGGGTAATTATTAATGTTTTGTGAGGTCAGAGGGTATATAAAAGGTCATACCATGATCGCAAAATAGGGGGAATAGGCGGTTATCCCAGTCCTGAAAAAAAGGTACACAGATGGTCCGCCTATGCCCCTAGTAGTTACACATGTGATAATTTTAAGCAAAAAATGTAATGAATATCATACTGGTTATATTTGATGTATGTTTTCACTATTATTATGGGTATTCCAAAACTCATTTTCATATTCTAATGTTATGTTATAATGGTTCATATTAATTTATTTTTATATGCATTATGTCTTATAAGAGTCCATGATATATACCTTGTCTCAAAATCTGATATTTGATCTGAACGGTATGGATTTGAAATTCTGAAATCATGTTCTCAAACATATAAAAAATTATTCTTAATTGATCATTGATATATTCTATTGTACTCAAACCCTTACAATGCATCTAAGGTCACCCTATCTTATGTTTATATTCCGCAGGATGAGAAGAAGTTATTTATGATTAATAATTTTGGATACTCTAATGAGAATAATGGTGTTCTCATAGAAAATTAAATTTTTTGTTTTTTATTTTCAAATGTAAATTATATGAAATTTTATAAATAGTTTACCAAGATTAATATATAATTTATTACATTGGGTTGTGAAATTTTTTAAATAACAACAATTTAATAATGTTACCATAGATATTAGGTTACAAGAGTTAGGAACTTAATATTTCATATTATAGAATTTTTAGTATAAACCATGGAAATAATATTTTGGAAAGAATATATTAGAAAACAAATGTATAATATAGACATTGAGGATAATATTAGATTAAATTACTAATGTTTTGGATTGGAATATATTATGTGGTTTTTTCTAAAAATTCATCATTTTAGGGATACTAATAATATATGAGGATATGGAATAGAGGTAAATAGGGATAAGCACTATACAAAGGGTGCATTTATCTAGACAAGATTGTCTCTTGCTGATAAAAATGGGCCTTAGTATGCACTAGGTTTTACACTCCAAGGGGATATTGTTTGGTTAATTCACATTTTCATTATAAACCATTATGGAGGATTTCAATAGATAATAACAATGAATGACCTTGGACGAATATAATTTATCATAGATTTTAAATTAGTTTTTGTGGTTTAGATATCCTATATTTTATTTCAAACGATCATAATGTTTCCCCACTATGATTATTATTTATCACACTTTTTTTTATGGTTTTAGTTAGGGGATAAAAGCTAAAGGAACTGTGTTATTTCTGAATGTGACAGAAAATTAAATGATTCACTTCGTAGGGAACCAATTTTTATGGGATATGTAATGAAATTAATTGTTTATATTATCAAAATGCATTCCCAATGTATAAATATAGATTGAATTCGAGAAAATTAAATGAAGGAAAAACACTATATTGTGTAAATTATGGGGAAACAACCATATTTTTTTACTGGGTCAACTAATCTACTAATGGCTGAGAAAATTATCTATAACAAAAAAAGATATTTTTTATTCTCAATTTCATAGATATTGAGAATTTCATTTTGGATCTCAATCTCTTGGAAGAATAATAACAATAATGGTAAACCCTTGTCAAGAATACATGGAAAAATTATGAAATTGAATCCATATTCTGATATGATTTCACATTTTTTTTGTTTTCACATTCCCCGTTTTATTCATAGGATAACGGGGGTGTTCCTTTGTTTGAAGAAAAACTATAATGAGCCTGTTAGTTCCTACGAATAAACTTTTACATGGATTGTGATGTACCCTTTTAGTATAATCATCCAACATGAATGTAATTTAGATCAATTATTCAATGCATTAAAACAATTCGTCTAAATAGAGTTACCCATATGGGGCTTTAATAGAAATGATGAAATGTTATTATGAGCTATCATTTTGGAAATACAGATCGGTGTTTCTCATCATTATTATGGTTATGTTAAAAAAATATATAAGGTATTGAAATGAAACTCCAAAAACAATAGAGAGGAGAAGATACAATATATATCATGATCAATGTGTGGAAAGAACCAGGTAGTAAATTTTATTAATGGGACTACTAAATGTTTTATGTTTTGAAAATGGTCATTAATTCGATGAATGCCAAATTGATAGGAATAATTATAAATCTCCATATAATGAACCTCTCACAATTCAGTGTTTCAAAATAAACCATTTTTGGAATTTAGTAAAAAAGTGTTCATGTTTGAAGGTTAATGATGAAGAATAACATCCACAACCTCTTATGAATAGATACACTATGAAATATTATGCCATCACAATGGTTATATTTAATCAAGAAAAATTTGGAATATATTTCATCCACATTATATTATAGAATTTCATATTTTATTCTGTATGAAGGATACCAATGAAAATCTTATTATTCATCCCTTATTGGTATTTCATTGGATTCTAAACATTTAGTTATCTCACTACATGAATTCTTGAATAATGAATCCATATTTTTTATTTTGTCAGCACCAGGATGAACCCAATCATCAAATAAAATAGTTTTGTATATGATATGATCCTATTTATGGAATAAATAATGAATTATCTTTTGGAATCATTTATGTATTCGTTGAGATTTTTTAATTGATTTGGATATTTTGTATAAAATTTAATAAGAGAATAAAATTATTGATATGTTTAAAATATAAGGATATGAGATCAATTCCCTATTATCATTGGAATTAAGTACTATTTAGTAATATTATTAAACAATAAATAAGGTTACATATTTATGGAATTAATTATATATATGATTGTATTTATTGGATAACTTTTTCATCCATGAAATTTTTTGAAAATATTTAATGAATGAAAAAATGAATTATGGATTTTAAGATGATTTTAGCAATTTAGACCAGAATAAATCATCATTAATAATCATTTATTGGTGTTAGATATCAAGTAAGAATGTATATATGGGAAAATTAATGATGAAATTGATCCTATGAAATAAAAATAAATCATGTAAGTATATCTTCATATATCCTCAGTATAGTTGTTAATGAAATTCATTAACTCTAGGAAAATTATCTTGCAAAAAATGTTTCCATATTGTACTCATTTTATTCATATAAATGAAATTCTCCCGAACTCTTTAGTATATGTATATTTTTTTTAATTTTTCCTAATTATGTATTCTATCACCTACCATCAATGTTTTGGTGTTAGTTATCCCTTCTATGTCTTTGTTTTCATTTCCCACATATGTTTTCCTATAAGATAACCTAGTTATAACATGCATTAATTAATCTTTATGTTTCAAAATTTCACCTTTTAAGGGATATTTTATTATTCATTTTTAAAATATACCTCTAAATGAATTTTCATATGTTAATCATTTATCGATCGATATTAATTTTGAAGGATAAATTATTTTTAAGGGTGGTATAATTTAAAACCATGAGATTTTTTAAAATATATATTTTTTCAAAAAAAATAATCATTTAAATATTTTTCTTTATAAAAAATATTAATTCAATGTTTTGATAAATCAATCATTATGTCTAGATTGTGTAAAAGAAAATTATATATTTAGAATGTTTTACACACAACATAGATTAAAAAAACATTACCAACAATTAAAATAAATTTATTTAATGTAATTTTTTTCACCTATCCATTAGAATATAGGGTTCTAATAGGATACAAAATTTATAAAAATATGGGTGACACACACACACATATATATATATTATGAATTTTTTGTGGACCAAATACATATGATGGAAAATAAATCCCTTTTAAAATTGAACGAGATCTTTTTACAAAAAAAATATTTTTTTGTGTTCAAGTGTGTTTTAAATCAATAAATTAAAATATCACTTATTTGAAAATATATTAAGTATATTTATATATTTAATGTTTAATATAATGTTTAAAATTTGACTTATTTGTTTTCTATGAAATAAATAAAAAAAATCCGATTTAACACTTAAAAATAATTTCTAAAAAAAAATTTTGTCACCTTCAGAACAATTATTTTAACATTATAGTTTACTATATATTGGAAAAAAATTGAGAAAATAAAAAAAATTCTTTAAATAATAATTTCAATATTATATTAGGGTGAATATTTTGGATTTTTATGAGAGGTTTCATTTTTTGATGAATAATGAATAATTTTGAATTTTAATTGAAAATATCCATTTACATTTAGTATTTTTTACAAGATAAATTATGTTTTTTATTGGTTTTAAAGTAAAATTTTCTCTATTATATTTTCATGACCCGCCTTCACCAAAAGGAGCGATGGGTCTGCATATTTCCAAGCCCTTCCTTCTTCAAGTTGAAGGATATATAATGACCCCCGAAACCCAACTTCAATAGGTCCCAGAGTGGTGACCAGCGCCTAGGGTATAAAATCACTCACTAAATGGAAGGCATTACCCTTTGTCTTTTTTAGGATCATAAGATCAGATAATATGTCTCACAAAACCAAAACTAGAAGTGCATGAAAAGCCAAAACAATCATTCCCATATGCATGTTTGAAAATTAAATACCACAAAGTACAAAGTGAATACAAGGGTAAAGTAGCAAAGAAAGAAAAACAACAACTGCAACTGCCCCAAAGGTCCAAGCTAGTATGGTCCCGCGTGATCCCCGAAGTCATCCGGGAAACCTGAAATTAGTTTTATATACGTAGGTTGAGCATAAATGTATACTCAGTAGGGAAAACCAAAGACTCTTGTGCACATGTGGGGGAACGTACTAGAGTCTTGTGAGATAAAGAGTAAACCAAACACCTAACAAGGTGAACTATCCACCCAAGCCTCACCAATACACACTCCCCCAAATAACACAAGCCACGCAATTTATAGTAATAGCACATTGATGTTTGGGTACCCCGCGCCACTTTCCCACTAGTTATTGAAGATATCCTACGCATCGAACAAATCCTGCCATTCTCACTGCAGTCCCACTGCCATACCCCGCCCGCACACACCTGGGCCACAACCTCACCACAATCCCACTACCAAAACCCACCTGCACACACCTGGACCACAACCTCACCGCAATCCCACTGCCAATCCCTAACCGCACACACCTGTGTCACAACATTCACATGTAACCACGCCTGCAAACACCTAGGCCAGAACAACCACAGTCACGCCCAAAGACACCTGGGATGACAGTTCCACTACCATGCCTAAAGACACCTGGACCTCATCCCAAAGGCACTTGGGAAACCACCTGCCCACACTCCCCTGGGCCATAACCACCACACTACCCTGCCCGAAGGTTCTTATGCTAATAATGGACTTCATGACATCACATCCTGCCTGAATATACTTGGGATATCTGGGAAAGTGAGCATAAAGGAGCTAATAACCATCCACTAATATAAGTATTGGGGAAAACACCCTCCCCCATGAAATGGGGTTTTTCGGCACAATGTTCTCAACTTGGGAGGGGTGAGAATAAAAAACACAAAACTACAAGTATATGTATATGTTGCAAGAATTCACCCACTTTAGTTTTTTCTTCAGCCAGCATAAAGAACACAAACAACACCATGTCCAAGTCACAACCCACACCAAACCAACACCCATTTGTCCTATCCTTGTTTACATGTTTTGTAATAATTTTTATATAAGTTTTTTCACCTATATGGGAAACTAGAAAGCATAATCATAGGCCAAGTAAAGAGTACGGTCAAACATCAACATAAACATTCACACCTGGTTCTCTAGTAATGTCACAACAACAAATGGGTAAGTGAGATCCCTCGGAGTACTAGAACCAAAGTTAAAACCCCAAGATATTTCCCCATGTACCCAAGATCCAAGAGCCAATGGTTTCTCCACAATAGAGTATCCTTCTCCAATTCTTGATATAAACAAGTTAACCACACGACTTTAAATTCACAACCCCTGGAAGCATAACTACAGGGGATCCCATCCCCAATTTCACAACCACTGAGAGTAAAATAACAGGGGATCCCATCCCCACCCACATCACCCAGAAATCGGCCCATGAATGAAATGAAAAGAACAACCCACTACTATCAACACAAAGTAGGATCGTGCTGGTATTTTCAGATTTAGATGATTTAACACACTCCATGATTTCAATTCCGCTGGGATTAAAGCAAGGTTATCACAGAAAGGAGCTAATCATGATGCTTTCAATTTGTTTAACCGAATATGATTAATTAACATATTAACTTTTCACAATAAGGGTTCAAAACTAAAAAAATCCATTAAACATCACCAGAGTCAAGGGTTCATTAGTGCACAGAGAAAGACCACCAATAATCATGATTTTTAGAAGGCGTAATCCTGCAAAATTTAGAAATCATAAATCATGGAAGATTATAAATCAAAGCATCATTGATCACACACATCCCCCTTCATTATTTAGAATTCGTTTATTATCTTCATTAAGGTTCGGTCCATCCAATTCTACAGAATCCAAAGCACTCTTACACCGCAAGATGCACAGAATGGAGAGTCGAAGGTGAAACCCTACATGTCGATCAACGATCGATACTAAGCCTGAGTGTGGAACTTCACGGATAGCGATGCGGCTCGTCTAAACGAAGGGTACTCCTAGCATAAGGTGATCAAGAAAAGAATCCTAGGGAGAACCCTTAGGTTATAAAGGCTGAGATACATCATGCCCCGGGGCTGTTAAGATATGGAGAAAAAAACTCGAAACCACGTAAGGCGTAGGGTCGTGGGTTGACCACGTGACTGAAACACCATAAACGTCATTAATGTGTCCCCAAAGTTTAAACTGAGACACACCTCACCATCATTTAATCTAATTAGACATCATTTATGTGTGTTACTAGGCTTTAAAACAAGCATAGAGGGCTCTAAATAGGGTTTTGCGGAAAAGAGGAGGTGCAACTGGAAAACAGTGATGGTAGCTTAGAGGAACCGGTAGCCCAGTGCCATCGGTGGCCCCGAGCGACCGGTGGCCCCGAGCTACCAGTATCCTAGAGCTACCGGTAGGATTGGCCTACCAGTGGGTCGTGACTACTGCTAGGAGTCATTGAGAAGTTGGGATGGCCTTCCAAACCACCCAGAACACCACAACATCATATTTTTAACTAAGTAATGGACCCCGAAACCCAGGCCATTACATCAGATACTTCTCAAACTATTCTCTCCCTCGAGAGTTTAAAACCAAACCAGAAAGGTGATGAGTGGGGTCCAAACAACCACCCTCTAAAGATACTTATCAGGGAAAATTCCCTCCGTTCGAAATCTAGAACATAACCACCCTACATCCATAAACACTTTCCCAAAATATACAAGGATTTACATTGTCCAACACATGAGTTAGGGAGTCCCATCCTACATGCCTAGATATTATCCTCTTTGGGAAGCACTGACTCGCCCACATGAGTTTAATCACATCCACATTAACGCATCCTGATTAGCAGTCATGTTTTCCCATCATACACATTCACCCACACACACAGAGGGAATAGGGAATAAGGCACAAGCATCCCATATATTTTAAAGCACAAAGTACAACACCACAAGGACCGGAACAAAAAATGAAGTCAAAATAGCTCTGGGTATTGAACATGTAACTGGGCTTTCTGCTCCCATGTGCTCTCTTCGAGCCCACCATGCCTCCACAAAACATGAACAATGGGGATGGTTAGTCCATGAAGCACTTTCTCCCTACGATTCTCGATCCTGATTGGTTGTTCTATGAAGGTCACATCATCTTTGACATCTAACTCTCCCCAATTGATGACGTGGGAGTCGTCGTGTAGATATCACCAAAGCTGGGACACATGGAAGACGTCATGTATCCTCAGTAGCGGCGGTGGCAATGCTAGCTGATAAGCCACATTGCAGACCCGTCGCAACACTTCAAAGGGTCCGATGAACCTAGGAGAAAGCTTACTCACCTTGCCGAACCTCTGTTGTCCACACCGAGGGGAGACCTTCAAGAACACACAGTCTCCAACCTCAAACTCCGAGGTCCTCCTCCTGGTATCCGCATACATCTTCTGTCGGTCCTGGTCAGCCTTCATCCTCTCTCGTATAATCTGAACCTTCTCTATCGTGCTCTGCACCACCTCCGGGCCAAGAACACCTGTTTTCCCAACCTCAGTCCAGCACACTGGTGGGCGACATGACCTTGCATATTGGGTTTCCAACTGAGCCACTGAAATGGTAGAGTGGTGAATATTATTGTAGGTACACTATTCCAGAGGCATGTGTCACACCCATGATCCCCAAAAGTCTAGAATACATGCCCTCATCATATCCTCCAACGTCTGGATGGTGTGCTATGTCTGACCATCTATCTGGGTGTGGAAAATAGTGCTAAGGTGTAGCTGGGTGCCAAAAGCATGCTGCAAACCCCCCAGACTCGTGAGGTAAAACGTGAATCCCTATCCGATACTATGGAACTCGGGACTCCATGAAACTGCACTACCTCATCCACATACTTCCGTGCTAGAGACTCTAATGCACTCGACTCCTTAATCATAAGGAAGTGGGCTGAATTCGTCAGGTAGTCCACTATTACCTAGATGGTGTCACATACCCCTTGAATCATGGGTAGTCTGGTGACGAAATCCATCGAGATGTCATCCTAGTTCCACTCAGGAACATCTAAAGTTTGCAACAACCCACTTGGATCATGGTGTTCAGCCTTTACCTTCTGACAAACTAGACACTTGGCCACAAACTCTTCCACTGCTCGCTTTACTCCTGGCCACCAAGGTTGTCTCTTAAAACCCTGGTACATCTTCAAAACTCATGGGGTGTACCGCTAGTGGTGAGTTGTTGAACTCACTGAGAACCTTGCCACGCATCGTATCTGGAAGAAACCGTTTTCCCTGGAAAAAAACAACATGTTTTGGCCATCCTCCGTCCATCCTTTCGGATCATTACTCTGGTCAACTCGGTTACACATCACCTCGCACTTTGGGTCTCCCCACTGAGATTCCTACACTTTCTGAAACAGAGTCAACTACACTGTCATCTGATACAGGCAACCTCTACCGCCATCCATCCTCACATTCAGGTGCAAGGCAGCCAACACCTCCATCGCCTTCCAAGCATCTGCCGACTCTCGAACTACATCCTTCTATGAACACCTTCTCAATGAATCAGCCACCAAATTTCCATTTCCGAAATTATAGGAAATCTGGAAGACGTAATCCTTTAGGAACTCCATCCACCTTCACTGCCGTAAGTTTAGGTCCCGTTGAGAAAAGATATACCTTAAGCATTTGTGACCTGTGAAGACCACAAAGCATTCTCTAATGAGGTAATGCCGCCACAAAATTAGTGCAAAAACGACCACTGAAAGATCTGGGTCGTGGGTGGAAAAGTTACACTTCTGGGGACGTAGCTGTCTAGACCCAAAAGAGATCACCCCTTGCCACTACATCAACACACACCCGAGGCCTTGCCCTGCAGCATCACAAAACACTTCATATGTTGCCCCTTCCTCTAGTAGTGTCAGTATTGGGGTACTAACCAACTTCTCCGTCAGATAGTTGAAGGATGACTCACACTGATCACTCCACATGAATACCTAGTCCTTCTTGGTCAAGGCTGTCAAAGGTTCCACAACTTGATAGAAGTTGGCTACGAACCTCCAGTAGTAACCTTCCAGCCTGAGGAAACTACGATC
Organism: Viscum album; assembly: GCA_963277665.1. NCBI lineage: Eukaryota > Viridiplantae > Streptophyta > Magnoliopsida > Santalales > Viscaceae > Viscum > Viscum album. The sequence goes on along the minus strand of OY728155.1, from coordinate 1,441,720,574 downwards.
CTCTGCCATGTTCTTGGTTGCTGCCCAAGAAATAACCACCTCAACCATTGATGGGTCCACCGCTACCCCTTTCTCAGACACTACATGACCAAGGAAGTGCACTTCTTTTGTCTAGAACATGCATTTCAACAACTTCCAATATAGCTGGTGCTGTCGAAGGACCTCCAAAACCATCTTCAGGTGCTCCGCATGGTCCTCCTATTATCTTGAATAGATCAGGATGTCGTCAATGAACATGACTACTATTCAATCCAGATACTCACAGAAGACGAAGTTCATAATACCCATGAACACAGCCGGGGCATTCATAACGTCGAAACGAATAACCACAAACTTGAAGTGCAGATATCTGCACCTAAAGGTCGAATTCGAGATGTCATTCTTTTTTACATTCAACTGGTGAGACCCAGACCACAGGTCGATCTTCGAGAACCACCCTGCCCCTATCATCAGGTCAAAATGGTTGTCCATCCTTGGAAGAGGGTAGCGATTATTTATTGTTACCTAATTCAGCCTCCTGTAGTCTATACACAAACTGAGACCACCATCTGCCTTCATGGAGAAAAAGACTGGGGAACCCCATGGTGATAGAATTGTTTGAACATAAACTCTCATTATCAGATCGTGAATCTGAATCCACAACTCCAGTAGCTCCGAAGGTGCCATCCGGTAGGGAGCCATCAGAATCAGACGAGCACCAGGCTGCAAGTCTATCCGAAACTCAATATCCCGTCGAAGGGGTAGAGTGGTTACCTCCTCAGTAATGACGTCCATAAACTCACGGATGATCTCTGGAAGCTCCACCATTTAAACATCTAATGACTCTATGGACACATCATCTAACAATGAGAGGAGGGGTTCCTATCGCCTACTTCCCTTGTGACTGCTCCGCTCGCCGGTGAAGGTAACACGCTGGCCACCCAAGTCTGAGAACACAACCCTTCCACAGAAGCAGTCGATGACGGAACACAAAGAGAACAGCCAGTCGATGCCTATGATGAAATCGTATAGCTGTATCTGCAGCAGTAGCAGATCTCTGACCAACTGATGTGGCCCTATCATCAGTTTTCATCCTCAAAAAACATATAACAAGTAGGTCTAACCTATGACTAGTGTGCTCAGCACCAGGGGCACTGGAAGTCTCTCGGCATCTAGACCCAAGGCATGAGCTAAAATGGGTGCAACAAAGGAGTTATAAGGTCTGGTATTGATCAAGGCATAAGAAAGTGTTCTAATCAAACTGATCGTACCTCAAATGACCTCCAGCCCTGCTGGAACTGCAGCATCTCCGGGATGCAACTGTCCATGTCCAGCTCCTCTACCTCTCGGCTATCAGCCACCTCCATGACCACGTCCTGGTCGAGGTACCTGAGGAGCACCCTAAGGTTGTCCTCCTCCTGCAACGCCTTCCCTCGGAGTAGCGGGAGCCCGCTTCCCCTACTGCTGCTGCTGGAAAGGCCTAGCTGGAAGGTGCTGATGGGGCAGGTGTTGGGGCTGTCTGCCACGGCTATATTGTACTCGGTTCGGGTACTGACTCCAAAGATGTCCATGGCTCCAACAGATGAAGTATCGTGGTCTTGGGCCTGATGGGAAATGGCAAGGACCAAGGGACCGGAACTCAAACGGTTGCGGCCTGCTTCCTACTGGTCGGAACCAAGAGGGTCCTGATGCTGGTGGTCTAGTGCGGAAAACATTCCCCTTCGATGATCTCACCTGGATCCCCTCTCATGTAACACCTCCTAGTGCATGAATCCTCTCCACCACTTCACCATTTTTCTGGACCTCCTTGTATGTCGGCATGGTGAATGGGGCAACAACATACTAGAGGGAGGGTTGAAGCGCCTCCTCTAAACGTCTTACCAGAGACTCCTCATCAGAAAAGAGTTCTGGAGAAAAACATAGCAGGTCCTTAAACATGATTCCCAGCTCCCTTAACGATATACTCCCCTACTGGAGGGAGAGTAGCTCCTGTCTCTTTTCTTCCTTCACCATAGAAGAGAGGAATTCCGCCCGGAACTCCTTCTCGAAATCATCCCATGCCACCTCAATCTCTCTCCTCTCCCCCAGGTAAAGCATCCACAACTGCCGCACCACTCCCCGCAGCTGGCTAACGGCCAGAGGAACCCAGTACTCGATCGGGGCCTAAATCAAGCCGAAGGCTATCACTAGCTCTTTTAGAATACCCTCCATCTTCTTGTCATAGGTGTTTCCCTCATACTTCTCGAGGGTCTGTCACTGGAAGGACCAAAGTGTCTTCTTCCATTAGCCATCGTCCAACTCCCCATCATCTCTCTACCAATCGGCCAATGTAGTATCCAGGGCCTCGATCACTCGCACCAATCATGGTCGCCTCCCAGGTTCCGTAACTACAAGGTAAAAAAGTAATGCCTAAGCCCACGAAGTGCAGAATATTGTTATTAAATTTCATAAACTTCTTTATTGATTTCATTTCAAAAAACACCCATTAAACATGAGATCAAAAGTCATTATGATGCATGTACCTTTCCTAGGGCCTCTACGATGAAATTAGTGTGTCCTCACTTGGTCGTTCAGTAGGTTCATAGTCCTTGCATCGGATCACGGGGGGCCCTAAAATCCCTTATCCTAGCCGGTCTTCTCTGGCCTAATTCATGCACCAAAGTCACCCAACACTGTTTCCCTACCATCCCATGCAATCCTCACTGTGCCTAACTTCAGACTCTATCCTATCTCTCACCCATACCTCTGATACCATTCTATCATGACCCGCCTTCACCAAAGGGAGGGAAGGGTCAGCTGATTGCCAGGACCTTCCTTCTTCAAAATGAAGGAGAGATAATGACCCCTGAAACCCACCTTCAATAGGCCCTAGAGTGGCGACCAGTGCCAAGGGTATAGAATCACTCACTAAATGGAAGGTATTACCCTTTTTCATTTAATATGATAGGATAATAAGATAGTAAGTCTCACAACACAGAAACTAGAAGTGTAAGAAAATCCAAAACAACCATTCCCATATTCATGTACCAAATGTAAATACCACAATGTACAAAGTGACTAGAATGGTAAAGTACCAAAGAAAGAAAAACTGTAACTTCCACTGCTCTAAATGTATGAGCTAGTATGGTCCCACACGATCCCCAAAGTCTTCCTGTAAAAAATTGAAAGTAGTTTTAAAAACATAGGGTGAGCATACAAGTATACTCAGTAGGGAAAACCAAAAACTCTCGTGCACAAGTGGGGGAACTTACTAGAGTCCCGTGAGAAAAAAGAGTAAACCAAACACCTGACAAGGTAAAATATCCACCCAAGCCACACCAAGGAACACTCCCCAAATAACTCAAGCCAAGTAATGTATAGTAATAGCACATCAATGTTTGGGAGCCCCGTTCCACTTTCCCACTGGTTATTGAAGACATCTAACGCATCGAACCAATCCTTCCATTCTCGCAGTCCCACTGCCATACCCCACTCACACACACTTGGGAAACAACCTCACCACAATCCCACTGCTAAACCCCTCTTGCACACACCTGGGACACTACCTCACCGTAGTGCCACTGCCAACCCCCGCCCGCACACACCTAGGCCACAACTGTCACACGTAACCATGCCTGCAAACACATATGCCAGAACAACCACCGTCACGCCCGAGGAAACCTCAGCTATAAGATCCATTTCCATGCACGAAGACACCTGGGCCTCATCCCGAAGACACTTGGGATACCACCTGCCCGCACACACCTGGTCCATAACCACAAACATCCCCCCCCCCCCCCCCCGAATGTTCTTGGGCTAATAATGGACATTAAGCCAGCAAAGCCTGCACAAAGATACTTGGTCTATCCGGGAAAGGGAGCAGAAAGAAGCGAATAACCAGCAACTAATAGAAGTGTTGGGAAAAACACTCTCCCCCATGAAATGGGGGTGTTCGGCACTAAGTGATCAATATGGGTGGGGCACGAATAAGAAACACAAGACTACAAGTATATGTATATGTATCAAGCACTCACCCAGTTTATGTTTTTCTTCAGCCAGACTAAAGAACGCAAACAGCACCATGTCCATGTCACAACCCACACCAAACAAACACCCATTTCCCCCATCCTTGTTTACATGTTTGGTAATAATGTTTAGATATTTTTCTGCACCTACATGGGAAACTAGCAAGCATAATCATAAGCCAAGGAAAGAGTACGGTAAAATATCAACATAAACATTCACACTCGGTTATCTTGTAAAGTAACAACAACAAAGCGATAAGTGAGATCCCTCGAAGTACTGTATCCAAAGGAAAACAACCCAAGATAAAGCCCCATGTCCCCAAGATCCAGGAGCCAACAGTTTCTCCACAATAGAGGATCCATCCCCAATTAGTTATATAAACATGGTAACCACCCGGCATTAAAATCACATTCACTGGAATCATAAAAATAGGGTATCCCATCCCCAATTTCACAAAAACCGTGATTATAACAACATGGGATCCCATCCCCAATTTCACAACAACCGAGATTATAACAACATGGGATCCCATCCCCACCCACATCACCCAGCAATCGGTCCATGAATGAAAAGAAAAAAAATATCCCCCTACTATCAACAAAAAGCAGGCCCATGCGGGTATTTTCAGATTTAAAAGATTTAACACACTCCATGATTTCAATTCCACTAGGCTTAAACCGGGGTTATCAAAGAATGGAGTTGATCCTGGTGATTTCATTGTGTTTAGTCGAATAGAATTAGTTAAACGATTCAATTTTCACTGTAAGGGTTCACAACCGCAAAACAATCCATTAAAAATCGCCAGAGTCAAGGGTTCGTTAGTGCATAGAGAAAGACCACCAACGACCAAGATTTTCAGAAGGCGTAACCTGCACAATTCAGAAATCATAAATTATGGAACATTATAAATCAATGCATAATAGATCACACCCCTACCCCTTAATTCATTAGAATCTGTTAATTATCTTCATTACAGTTCGGTCCATCCATTTCTACAGATTCAAAAGTAGGCCCACACCATAAGATGCACAGAAAGGAAAGTTGAAGGTGAAACCCGACCTGTTGATCAACGATCGACGCTAAGCCTGGGCGTGGAACTCCACGGATAGCGATGCGTCTTGTTTGAAGGAAGGGTACTCCTTGCACAGGTTGATCTAGAAAAAAAACCTAGGGAGATCCCTTAGGTTATAAAGGGTGATATAGGGCATGCCCCTACTGTTAAGATATGATGAAAAAAAACTCGAAACCACGTAAGGTGCGGGGTCGTGGGTTGACCATGCGGTCGAAACACCCCACACATCATTAATGGGTCCCCGCGGTTTAAAACGACGCACACCTAACCATCATTTAATATAATTAGATGTCATTTATGGGCATTACATGGCTTTAAAACAAGCTTAGAGGGGTCGAAATAGGGTTTTTCCCAAAAAAGGAGGCGCTACTGGAAAAACATTGAGGGTAACTAAGAGCTACTGGTAGCTGGGAGCTACCGGTAGCTACACACTATAGGTAGTCTGGAGCTACTAGTAGCCGAGAGCCATCAGTAGTCGAGGGCTACCAGTCTTCAAGGGACACCAATAGTCTAGGCCTACCGGTAGGTCATGGCTACCGCTAGGAGTCATTGAGAAGGTGGGATGGCCTTCGAGACCACCCAGAACACCTCTACAGCAGATTTTTCACTAAGTAATGGAACCAAAAACCCAGGCCATTACATATATATATATATATTAAAACAATATATGATTTCATAACCATTTTACTATGGTATTTTGATGTAATAATGTTTTAAAAATTTCAACAACTTCTCTTTAAAAACCTTATTTCTAATCATATATGTTGGATTATTTTTAAACTAAAATTTTCCAATTATGAGTATTTAAATTGGAAAAAATATATTATATTTTATTAATAAACAGAATTTTTATTATCTGATATTATAAAACTAATTTTTTTACCCAAATTAATTATGAAAATAGTAAAAATTATTTACTACAGTTAATGTATGACTGGGTTTATTGGTTGTTAAACTAAAAATATAAAGATTAAAATGGATAATTGACTTATCTAAATTCTATTTAATCGATATAATTTACCCTTATAAATAAAAATGATATTATATTGTCCATGCTTACCCTTATATCATGTGGAAAACTAGAGTACACATTTTTCTTTAATACAATTACATGTGTTCCACTCACATCACTTATAAAAGGACACCTCTTATCCTATACACTTCACACCATAAGTCCCTTGTGGTTCCACAAAAACCATCCCAAATAATTTTACATCACAAATACCACATCATAGAAGACATATTTGGTATATAAATCAAACATATGATGGAGTTTTGTGGAAACCCACAGAGGATACTCAAAAAAGAGGTAACATTAATGAACACACATATTTATTTTATATATTCCCCCAACCCCTTAATTTGTTATTATAAAATTATTAAATAAAATAAAATTATCCTCCATTAAATTTTTTGTTCATATTATAGGTTAATTACAAACATCCTTATCCACATCAATCAAACGGGTTATGAAAAAATCGATTTTGTGTACGATGGACTACCCCTCGTGATCCCATGTCATTCATTTCTCCATTACCTCCTCTCAATTCTCAATATAATGAAATATTTATTTTATATATTTTATATATATATATATGATATTTTTATTCATTTGGAATAATTATATCACATGTTCTTTCTTAATTTCATTTCCATGGGAATACAATTACATCGTTCGTGTGTACGCGGACTACTGCCACAAGAAAAGATGTGATTTTCTCTATATATATTAATTACATAGAAGGTAACAATGATGATTTTAATGAACATATGTTATATATATCAAATAAAAATTATTATTAATAGTAATATTTTATTTATGTTTCTTTCATTAAAACATCGAGAAAATGGAAAAAATGTTCATGTGTACAAAAAACATATCATCTCCTTTAATGAGGTGTTTCATTATCTATATATAAATTTTATTAATTAATATAAATTAATACATAATGAATATTTTACCTATTTATATCAGGGTTAAACTTATTTATTTGATGTATCCATGATCAAATTAATATGATGAAAAATAACAGACAAATCATACATGAAAAACCCAGTGGTTATTACCTCAAGAATTGTTTTGTAAAAGAATTATTTATAAATAGGTAATTAGAGGAAAAATTTAAATAATATATTTTATGAAATATATAATTATTTTTATATAATATATGTATAAAAAATTTATATTTATTATACGGAATATTTAAAATTTTATAAAGGAAATCAAGACATATAGTAAGTGTAGTGCCCCCAGATTCTAGCATGTAACCCTTACATGATGAATTTTATAGTTATAATGCTTATGGATAATGGATGGGAGATTTGGGAGAACGTTTGATTTGGATTTGGGAAAAAATGGAAGTCATATGGTTGGCACACAATTTTCTTAACCGTACGGCAAAACCATATGCAATGGACCTCTTAAGGCAGAAGCTCCATCATAGTTCGAGCATGGTTAACAAGAATGTGTGAGGGATTTGTGCAAGGGTATGACTAGGAAGAATCTAACAAATAGTTAGTGCATAGTTTTTCTAACCATGTGAACTAACCATGCAGATGGTTTAAGAGAGATCCTAATAAATTATATCTCAGTCATTTTTGCCTTTATGTGGCTTGTTTTTCTCTCAAGTGAACATAACTCGAGATTTATCTTACTTGAACATAGGATAACCTACCCTATGAATTCTGTATTCAATCTGAAGACTTTCCATTGTGAATTGATGCAGGATTCTAGAGATATGTGATCGTTCTTCTTCATTCATGATCGATTTCATTGATCTACTAAGATATACATATTCTATTCTCTTGGATTTATAGATAAATTCCTGTTATGGGTATATAGTGGTGTGTCTAAGAAAAATTCCAAAGGATATAATTTATACCACAAAGGAAGACCAATCAGATTTCATTGATCTACTAAGATACACATCTTATAATTTCAATTCCACTATAATTTGCAGCAAGTGAATTCTATAAGGCACACATCTTTGAATCAAGACTAAGGTTGGAGATTCAATCAAAGATTGCAGTACACTGTATTAAGGATTATATAGAGATGGTTAATAGAGTAACTATGGCTGAATGTGATATCCTGGGATCTATGTGAATAGGTATGAAGATACCTATAAGTAGAGGTGTGTACTCAAATGTTGGGAGTAAGTAGAAAAGGGAAACCCATTTCCAAGTTAGGAGTGTAAATTAGAAATGGACGGCTAGATCTATGAAACTTCCACCATAACCCCAAACAAAATTATGTTACATTCAATGTGATTCCCTTGACCACATAAATCAAGACTTTATGAAACAACCTAGATCAATTTATAATTGTAACGAGATGGGACATCATCAAAAATATTTTTAAAGTTATCCAAGGACATGTTTTCAAGACAGTTCTTATCCATCACAAGCATCATATGCTTAAGCATAGAGAGGATAAAAGAACTAGTCTCATCGGTAGATCAGATTTCACCAAGATGATTATAGAAATAACATGACTCTTTGATGAGGTAAATCTACACAACACAATAGGGAGAATATTGTAGTGATGAAGAAATTTTATATATCTGAGCAGATGATTTTTGGTGATGAATATGGACCATCTACAGTGACATGTATGATTGTTTTTAATTCTACCCATGTGCAAGAACTCTTCATTATTGGTGAATCACAATCTTTATTTTCCTATCATGCTATTTATTTTCTATTTTTATAGTTGTAAATAATGCATTATGTTTTAAAACTCCAAACACCTCTCAAGGAAAGGGAATATCATACACTTGTGGGTAGAGCGTGTGCTATAACTATTGATGTAGTTGAGCTGAAATGGGAATTATCTATGATAGACATGGATGTTTATGATGTAATACTAGGTATGGATTGGATGAAAACATGTCATGATCACAATGACTATTATATGAAAACAACTACATTTATGACTACGGACGACATCAACCATCTTTTCATAAGAGATAGGATGGTAAATAATGGTGAAAACAACTTGATGGAACTAATGGTCAAAATGATCTCTTACTAGTTGGAGGCAATGTCATGGAAATAAATTGAAGAGATTTCGGGAAAAAAATATTCCATCAGTTGTGGATCAATTTACAGATGTGTTTACTGATAATTTCTTAGGGTTTCAATGTATAAGAGAGGATGAGTTTACGATTGATCTCTTTCATAGGAACAATCATGTTTCCATTCCAAATTATAGGATAAAACCAATAGAGTAACGTAAATTGAATATATTGTGGGAGGAGATGTAAATCAAGGGTTTCATTCAACTAAGTACATCTCCATGGGTAGATCTAGTATTTTTTGTGAAGAAATTATATAAAACTCTTATTTTTGTGTTTATTATCGTAATATAAACCATCTTATGATAAAGAACAGATATCCACTTCCACAAATTTATGATTTTTTTGATCAATTAATGAGAGATTTTTTATTCTCAAAAAATAACTTATGATCAAGATATCATCAATTGTGAGTCCAGAAGGAGGATATTCCAAATATAGCTTTCAGAAGTAGATATTTACAGTAAAAATATGTAATCATTCCATTCGGTTTAACAATTTCAAGAGTGGTCTTCATGGATAGATGTATATGATATTTTATAGATATCTAGAATTTTTTGTTCGGGTGTTTTTGGATGAAATCATGATGTATTCAAATAAAAAAACTAACCATGATAAACACCTGAAAATAGTTTAAAAAATAATGAGAGATCATTGTTTGATTGAAAAACTATCAATGTCTGATTTTTGGATATAAGAGGTACGTTTTCATGGCCATGTTATTTCCAAAAAAGTTGTATCTTTTGATCATCAAAAGAGAGAATCTATTATCACGTGGAAACCACCGATGAATTTCATTGATAAAGGTATTTTTCATAGTCTATCTAGTTATTACGGACACCTTGTGCATGATTTATCATGGCTTGATTCACTAATGAAAACTCTAACAAAGAAAAATTCTCAATTCCATAGGAAATAGGAATTTCAGGTGACTTTCTAGGAACTAAAGGATCTTCATAAATCAATACCTATCTTGTTTTTTCTATAATTAGGATAGTGGGGTTTGTAATATTGTTATGCTTTGAGATCAAGGCTGGGTTGAGTTATCATGCAAGGAGACTATGTGGTTGCCTATTATTCAATGAATTTGAGGGTTCAAGAGAAGTATTACACAACATTGGATTTGGAGTTAGCTACAATCATACATGCTTTGAAAACATGGAGAGACTATTACATTGATGAGAATGTCACTATGTTCGTGGACCCAAATGTATTGAAACACACTTTCTCAGAGCGAGATTAGAATATGAGGCATAGTATATAAATGCAGTGCCTCCATATGTTGGAATTTGACATTATTTATACACCTATAAAATAGATATTAGTGGCCTATTAATTCACCATAAATACATATGTTTAGTTGGAACAATAAGATTCATAATAATGGCAGTTAATTTCGGACCTAGATGAAATGCTTTTGAAATGTGAAGAACGAGTTGATCTGGTAGTTTTCTATTCAGCCACTCTTGTCTCTAATTTGGTAAATATGATCAAAGATGAAAAAAATCTGATGTAGAATGTATTGTTATGATTTCAAAACTCAATGGTGGAGAGACCACTGAAGGATGAAAACATGAAGGGAGTTCAGTTTTTTCCTTTAGAAATCAGATGGTTGTTCCAAAGTCTTGTTTGGAAAAAATAATTCATGCTTACCACCATTCACGATGGGATGTACATCCTGGTGCAAAGAATATGTATAAGGAGTTAATGGTGCAGTTTTGGTGGAGTAGTATGAACCTGAAGGTGGCTGAGTTCATCTCGACGTGCTTAACTTTTCAGTAAGTGAAAGCAATCAATTAAAGTCATACATGTATGTTTCAGTCATTACCTATCCCAGTGTGGAAATGGGAGTAGGTAAGGATGGATTTTATTACTAGTCTTTCTAGAGAGGTTTAGAAACACGGTTCTATATGGGTGATAGTGGATCAGATTTCCAAGACGGCTCATTTCAGTCCTATTTTTGAAACTCATATGGTAGAGGATCTGTAAAAATATATATCTGAGAATTAGTAATGTGGCATGGATTACCATTTTTTATATTCTTAGAATGAGATCAAAGGTTCACATGTTTTTTATGGAAATCCTTACTGCAAGACCATGTACTTAGTTGACTTTGAACATGGTGTTTCATCCAAAGACGAATAAAAAATTTAAGAAGAAGATAAATTTTTTGGAAGTCATGTTTTAGGCCTGTGTAATGGGTTTTGGTGGCTCATGGGTGGAGAATCTACACGTATTAGAGTATATATATAATATCAGTTATCATGACATAATGAATATGGAGTCATTTGAAGCATTATATGGGAATCCTTGTTGTTCTCGACTATACTAGGTAGAAATGGGTGAGACATTACTTGTTGGGAAGCACCCTGTCCAAAAAATGGGGAAGATCTTGTTGATTAGAAAAAGGATGTATATGGCTCATAGTTTTCAAAAATCTAATGCGGATCACCAATTAAGACCAATGTCATTTGGTGGGAGTGATCACGTTATCTAGAGGTTCTCTCCCAGACTTGTAAACCATAATTATGGGAAGCAATGAAAGTTATATCATAGATAGATTATCCTTTTAGAGACAATGGAATGGGTTGGAGAGGTGGCATATTGGTTGGCATTACCACAACATTTCTATTTAATAAATAACATGTTCCATATGTCTCAATTAAAAATGTGTCAGTGTAATCCCGACCATGTGATTAGATGGGATCACATCTACTGGAGCCAAATTCTTCATTGGTATATATACTTGTACAAATTTGGGATAGGAAATAGAATGTCTAGAGATGAAAAATAATGAGTCTAGTGTGGGTTTTATAGAAGCATGACCAAATTTGGGAAGATACATGGGATCATATGAAGGCGATGAAAGAGCAATGGCTAGAACTCTTTCAGTTGGGTGAGGGTTTTCTACATTCAGAGAAAAGAAAGACCAATGGTAGGGAGAATTTTGTATCCAAAGTTTCTATTATATAACCCATACATGATCCTATTTATGGTTATAATGTTTAAGGATGATGGATGGGAGAGTTGGAAGAATGGTGGATGTGGTTTTAGGGGAAAATGGAAGTCTCACGGGTGATGAACAATTTTTCTAACCGTACAACAAAACCATGCACGATGGTCCTCTACAGGCACATGCTCCCACATAGTTGGAGCACGGTTAGGGAGACCATGTGAGGAATCCATGCATGGGTCTACCTAGGGAGTACCTAACACACGATAAGCACATGGTTTATCTAGACATGTGAACAAACCATGCATATGATTTAAGTGAGATCATAAAAAAGTGGATCTCACATTTTTTGGCCTCTAAGTGGATCATTTTTCTTCCCAAGAATCCATAAATCGGTGTTTATCTTCCATGATGGTTGGATAACTTCTCTCAACCATTTTGGAGTAAATATAAAATCATTCATTGGAAAATTGAATCCAAATTCTTGTGGTATGTGATTGTTCTTCTTCAATATTGATAGGTTTCTTACATCTACTAAGATCAACATCTTCACTTCTCATGGATTATTAGATCTACACATGTTATGGTTAGATCTAGGTGTGTGTATTCCAAATATAACAATATTTTGTCATGCTATTTATAGGATAATAGATTAATGGTTTGTTCTTGGTGAAGAGACCTTGTTTTCTCATTCATTATTCGTTCATTGGGATTTTCATCCAAACCGTTAGGATATAATGATTATTTCTCTACTCCACCTAGTAGAACAAATTGGTATGCATTAAAATTGAATTTTTGGTGTTGAATTGGTTTTTATTGGGTTGTTTAATACTTGTTGAAAATATTTTATAGTGATGGTTGTGAAATAAGGAAAATTGGGTGTTTGAGTAATATTCAATTGCTCTTGGTTTTAAAATATTCATTTGAAAAGGGGTTTATTCTGGAATGTTGGAACATGAATTGGGTTTTATGTTATCAATAATAAGGGAGAGTTTATTTAAATCAATTTTTTCATTGATATTTTGGTTTTCATTGGTTTTCAATAAATTTTTTGTATTATTGGAATGGATTTTTTTCAGAAATGAAATTATTTGGCATAAATGGTGTTAGTGTGATTTCATTCTTAAAAGGACTTTAATAAGGGATGAGTACCATTATAGTACATGGGACATGACCCTATATTAGGGGATGTGTGTCATTAGGACACAAGGTAATTGTATGAGAGACCCTTAATGAGTATGGGGCTCTCAAATGAAGCATTCATGTGTGTGTGTGTTGTGAACAATGGAATGGATATTCCAAATAATAAGAAGAATTGTTTTTAATCATTTCTTAGTTATTTTATTGGTTAAACAAATTTTTTGAAATTTGTTTCATTTTGTTTTCTTCACCCTTGGTTGCAAAAAATATTTTTAACTTGTTTATATTTTGTTATAAATTGTATCCAAATATTGTTTTATACAAACTGTATTATATAAATGAGTCTATCTTTTCTATACTAGTGGTGTGAGAAGGGGAGTCATTGGGGAAAAGCATCTATGTTTTCTAGTCACCCCTATTTTGGAACATTTGTGCTTTTTCAGATGCTATCTTTTAGGATAAGGGAAAATTTGTTGTTTCCTATGTTTTTTTCACTACCTCGTGATACTTGTACTATTTAGTGATTATGAATATTAGAGCTCATGGAGTATGGAGACTCGTGGTCTCTTCAGATTGTTTGGTTTTTTATCATCTGCGTACTTTTATAGTGGTTTGGACATCCTCTATAATAGACATTGATGTGGTTTTTAGATACATGATGTTGTTTATTTACATTTATTTTTTTCATGCATCATTTAGTGAATGATTTGGTTACGGGTTATTGATGTATTGGTTTATTTCACAATATTTAAATCATCCCCGATGTATTTGAAACCCATTGAAATTTATTTCTAGCATTTGGCATCTTGGGGATGTCGCTTAAAACCATGTAATGACTCGTTGTGCTTTCAAGCCAATGGGAATGACCGGTTCATTACAGTAAGGGTTTTGTCATATAAAATTTATTTTTTGTGATACATATTCAATATTAACCATGTATTATTTTTATTTTGTATATATATTTCCCAAAGGTTGTATTATATGCTTATTATCTTTAATGTTGTGTGGTTTTAAGAATCCATTTTATGATATCTTGTTCATAGGGTTTATAGTTTCAATGTTACAAAAGTAGAAATGTATTTTTCTCTCAGTTTTTTTTCTTTTAGACACATCTTCCATTATACACCAATATTCATTATTGAAGTCTATATAAGTCACCTTTTACATGTTAAATCTGGAAATAATAATTTTAATTATATTTTATTTTTTTAATGTTATTAATATATAGGTATTTTGATTCAAATTTACCAAAGTTTTAAAAATTTTATTTTAAAATCCGACATTTTATTATATTTTTTTCTTATGTTTATAATGATAAAATATTATGATAAAACTCTCAATAATAACAAAATTTTTATTTTACATCGGTTATTCATGTTTTTATAATGTAATAGATTCATTTTCCCACACATTGGTATGTCAAATGATTGAAAAATTGTTTTTTAGAAAACCCCCCATTATTTCTATCTTTCCTAGGAAATTCCATTTATTCCAAAAACATATTTTAGGTAAATTTTTTCCAAAACGCTTTAGTATTATCTTATGACATTCATAGTACATTTGCCTCTTGTAAAAAAATATATAATCAATTGTATTTTTATTTCCCTAAAAATTCCTATTAGGATTTAACCAAAAATATAAAAAGGAATATTAATTTTTACATATACCATGTGAAAAAAATTGTATCACATCATGAAATGTCATTGATATGAAGATTACTTAATATAATATCATTTTTATTTTAAAAAAACATTTTAAAAATGTTTTTTGTTTGAAATAAGGTTTCTAAAATGTGAGATGATATTTTTCTCATGAAATGTTTTAAATGATTATTAATGATTTCTTTATATTTTTAAAAGATTATTTAGACAAATAATGATTTTTAAAACTATTTATTTTATAATTATTTTTCAATTTGTATAGGTTATTTTCCTCATGAAATGGTTTAGATGAACATTCAAAATTATTTTCCATGTTAGATGGTATGGTTTGATGTTACATGTGATTTAATTGAGATATTATCCAAAGATACAATTATTATTCATTCGCATCAATTTTTATGTTTATGATTAAATGGTGATTATTAAATACCTTCCATTTCTATGGTTTATACCATTATAATATTCTTATGAATCCAGATTGTATTCATGGGTTATATCAGGATTAAATGATTATCAAAACTATCTATTTATCAAAGGTTGTGATATGATTAAATGTTAATTACACCCATTTAATTTCATGGGTCCTAATATGAGGTTTGTTTTATGATCTTTTGTAACATCAATGTAATATTTAAACTATGTGATTTTTGTTAAATATATCTCTCTAAAATGAATTGTGTAATTAACAAATTTCTATGAGCTATAATGGTACACGACAGGTAATCTCATCTCTAAATACGAGTGTACTCTATTGGTTATTACATGCCCAAAAAATTTTGTACACAACTGTTTAACCCAAGCCTGATGTATGTACATGGTTGATTATCCAATTCCTAACCTGTTACGAATGTCTTGGTGTATCGATATGGCATAAGGTTTCTAATTCTTATGTGTTTGCTACCACTCCATTTGTTATTCTAGTGTTGTGTTCTAATGGGTCATGTTCTTTGATTATTCTATTATTCATTCCTTATGGACATTCATGATTTATTTCATATCTCATGATTTGATATTTATATTTAGGGTATGGTTTCAAAACATTAAAATCAAGTTTTCTAACCCTTAGAAAAATAATAATATTATTATTTAATAATTAATATTTTTTGAGAAATGAATACCCTTAATGAGAATCTGAGATTAACCATTCTAATGTTCCCATTACTCAAGATACTAAGAATTTTATTATGATTGATATGGTATGTTATTATAAATGTAATAATGGAGTCCTCAAAAGAACTTCCATGTTTTATATTAGGTTTTCAAATTTATAAGAGATTCATGTTTGTTTCTTATTTACCAAGAATATTAAACTACTCATTCCATTAGGATGAGAACACTTGTAACTAGAAAAAGTGTAATAAAGAAACAATAAGATCGGTGATTCTACTTTTAGGGCTTTTAAAATACAACATTGAAGTGTAATGTTCCACTATACGTTTTTTTGTAACATGGTTTGGGGATTTTATGGAATATGAACTTGAGTGAGTTTGAGTTATCAAAATGATCATATTTTTTTAGTTTTTATATCAATACATGAATAACATTCAAACTTAAATGAATCATAATGATGTAGATAACATGATTCTAACTTGTTGTGTTTAAAATAATTCGAAGAGTTTAAGGTTCATGATTACTAATGAATTATTATAAAAGTAGGAATTATTAATTCATTATAATGTTAACACCACACTGTATTACATGATTAATGGAAAACAAATTTCCCAAAAAAATATACTATTTCTCATAATATTTAATAAAGTCCATGTAAACTATTAGATATGGTTTTTTATACCATATTGATTTTAGGATGGGTTATGTTATATGAAAATATAAAAAAATTTGGGAGAGAAAGACAGTGTAGTCTATCATAGTTAGTCATGGTCTAACAATTTTAGATGACCATTTATTTTGGCCAGTACGAAATGAAAAACTTGTAAAATGACTAGTTATACATGTTTTTTGATTGTTAACAATATTAAGAATCATTATATAGTGATTAAGTTAATCTGTACATGTTATAATGTTCAAAACATCATAAAACATGACTCTTTCTTAGTATAAATGATTCATATTTTTATATAATTTTAATATGTATATAAACGCTGTTAACTAGACCATGGTTAGTTATAATGAATTCATATTCATTAATAGTTTAAAAAATGAATTAAAATGGTGATGATTTATCATACCATGGATAAGGTCTCAGAACACCAATTAAATATAACAATTGTGATTTGATTATTTTAGAATATGAAAATTTTTGGATGACTAGCATTATACCAATACTCAATTCATTAGTCACTAAATATTATAAAGGTGATATGAATGAAATACTGAACTAATGGTTTAGACTGATGTTTAGGAAATTATGAATTGAACTTGATTTGGTTATTTATTTTTAATGTAAATATTTTTATTGATTGTTATGGGGATAAATACCACTACTATAGTTGATGGTGACATATGAATTTTGTAGAGTATGATAAAAAATAGAATAAAAAGGCCTCCAAGAAACAAAGGGAGTGTAAAGAATATTTATCCATTTAGTTATTAAAAATTAAAGTCATGAAATTAGAAATTTTATGTTATTATGAATTTTAATGTGTAATGTAATGTTTATACAGTGATATTATGATATTATTCATGTGATGTAATGTTCATAGGATTACTCTTTTATCATGGTAACTATGTGAATAATTTAATATTTCATATATTCATTGATTATTATTTCTAATTATTGTTTGAATAAACATCAATCTCCTGAAGATATAAAATGATGGTGGAATATATATATATATATATATATATAATTAGAGTCTATTAAATTTTTTTTAAACTCTATTTGTTATATTTTTCTATGATTATCAGTCTTATTTTTTGAGAGAATTTAATTACAGTTATGATATATTTCATTGCAAAACTATTTCATGGATAATACTTATGAATTTGAATCTATGATAATGATTTGATTAGTTGATATGATGTTTTATATACCATTAAAATGATATTGTTTTTCATTTAAATTAGTAGACCATGAAAATTAATTATACTAATTATTGTTTTTTTATTGAAGGGTTACTAAATAAATTCAATAATATCATTAAAATTTAATAAATCATAATGAAAAATATTAATAGATTACGTAAATACATTTAATTAATGTCGACTTATGTTCATTAGAGTGTTTTAAAAGAAATTGATTTATAAAATTAACCACAATTAAGGTAACAATTGTGGATCATAATACCTATTGGAATACTGATATACATAACTGGGGATGAAGATATATTATATGATTACATCAAAGAATAAAATTATTTTAATGTTTTCTATAATTTTTTAAGCTATGTCAATAATGAAATAAATTTCTATACAAGATCAAATAAATGTTGTTAGTTAAAATCTAATTTTGTTGTTTATTGACTTTTTTTCATATTTACAATGATAGAATGATTACATTCACATTATCTATTAGTTTCTATATTCTAAATGTTAAAACTAATGAATGTGTTTCTTGTATAGTTTCTTTTGATAAATAATGTTATTATCAAGAATATATAGTTTTATAGTTTTACACACAATGTAATTCATTCATAAAGTTTCAACAATATGGTTATAAAATTTAGTATGACTAAGGTACTAATGTTATGTAAGATAAATTGGAGAATATTTTTCTATGAAATAAAAATTACAATAAAGAAAATATATTATTATTTTTGAAATAGTAAGACATTTTAATTTAAAAAGAATAATATATTAAAATATTATATGTAATATTTTACGATTTCATTAGAATAGATAGATGTTTTTGTGAGTCTGTTAAAGGTATTTTTTCAAAAAATATACCTAAAATATTTTCATAAAAATTTAATACCAATTTATAAAAATTATATCACTATATTCATTTTTCTATATATTTAATGATTTATTTAAAATATTTATCTTATATGAAATTTTATAAATAAAAATTCTTAAGAAGAATAAAATGTATATAAGTAAAATATATTTTGAATCATTTAAAAATATAAATTTTAAAATTACATCCTAGATGTAGAAGAAAACTTTCAGGATAATAAATATATTATTATAATACTTTACATGTTAATATGTTCTATTTGTTTATGTTTTTTTAAAATGTAATGGAATGTACTTGGGTTTATTTTTATTATTGTGTATTAAGATTAGTTCTTTTTAAATATATTTTAATAGAATAAAATTTAATAAAGAAGAAATTGATGATGAATATTTCTCATTAAGGAGTTAAATTGAGAAGTGTTAATCTAAAAGTCGTCCTATTTTTGTTTTATATCAAGGAAATGTAAAATATTATCTCAAAACTATGAAAGAAAAATTTAAACTCTAATTTAGAATATTGTATTTTAACAAATAAAATTCAATTAATATTGAAATTCTTAAAATTCCAAAATTAAAGAATGAAATGTAAAAAAACATATTTAGATATTCCTCAATAAGATATTAGTTTACTAATGTATACTTATATGAACCTATAATATTATTCTGGGATTATCTAAAATGGTTTCATGAAATTAAATAATGAAATATTAAAAAGAAAGAATAAATTTATGATTTAAAGATATAAAATATATTTTAGTAATTAAAGGAAAATTTTTAATGGTATGACCATTCTTTACATTGAGATAAAAATTTATCATAATATATTTAAAGATTAATAGTTCAGTAAAACATTCTATTTCAACCAATAATGTCAGTTAAATTATCTAACCCTATGGAATAAAGCACATTCCTTATCACCATATGGTATCAACAACCATCAAGGTATCATACAATGTATCTTGGGAATTATTTCACCCTATCATATACATATAAAAAGATTACAAAAATTTGAGTTTCATAACAAATATCCATAATACATCATAAGTAATAATGACGAAACCCAAGGGTAAAATCCTACAATAGGATAACATGTTGTCAAATAATAATAGAATGAACATATATATAGAACTTAAAGGAACACATTGCTGCATCTCACCATGAATATAATTCAATGCTATCTCAAACCACTTAAAATAAAAAACAATCGTGTATAATTAGTTATTACATGATTCGGTTACCTTTATCTATATACTGAATATAGAATGAAATAAGAAATCAATTTAGAAATTTATTTTTTGGGAACTAGTGGTCTTCAGGATTCCACCAAGAATCTATAAAAATTCTTTCCACAAGAATACATTAGTTCTTGTATAATTTTTATTAAAAACATTCATATGGAATATTATTGTATTTGTATATATATTTTTGGATCCTTTTTAACAAAATTCCATATTCCATATGCTAATAAATAAGAAATTAAAAATATCAATGTTGAAGTATAAGATTAAATAAAAATTAATCAATACTAAATATCATTTTCAATATAAAGTCTAAATATATGTATATCAATATACATTCTCATATTTTATGTATAAAACAACAAAGTAAATAAATGAAACAATGGTGTACACAACTATTAAAAACATGATACTCTTTCCAAAATAAGTTAATCCAAATTTCCAGGTACCATTATCCACTAGAAAGGATCCCACTAACTATAATTGAATTAAGGGAAACTCCCCTAGTGATAACTAATTAATCTAGGGATCATATATATATAGTCTTCCACTAAAACCTAATGTATCTAAATAAAAAATGAAATCATAATTAAATTAAATAAAAAATAATTTCATGATTCAATAAATTTGAAAAATAATAAACCATGTGGAATCCATTCTTAAATTTTCCTAAAAAATTTCCATAATGATGCCTCATTGCACCCATATCTGAACCCCCACCCCCATTATTTTAAATTTATCTATGTATCATTTTTACAACAAATAATATGTTAAATAATTTCGTAAGTGAAATCCTACTTTAAAAAAGATTAATTTAAATGTAAATAAAAAATACAATTTTAATATTCAATTTCAAAAATATAACTAAATAAATTTTTATAATAAAAGATTAATTTCAATGAAAAAACTATTTGACTGTGGAAACTACCTCAAGAATGATTCAAACAGCATTTCCTTCATAACTGGTGATGAGAGGGAATGATATCAAATCTTATTGATCATAGAACCAAGGAATAAAAAGTAAATTAATTTTTTACATGATAGATCAATTGATCTAGTCCCAATTGACATCATATGCATGAAGAATAAGAGATTAAAATAGGTATGCAATAATTAACATAAATGATTTCACTGAACGAGGAACCAAACATCCAACCAGCACAATGAATCGTCGACGAGATGGGGTAGAGAGAATATATCATAAAAAACAGTAGTTAAACTAATATAAATAAATTTTTTGATGTATGAATTGAAATATAGAAGACAATAAAATTTTATTATAATATATTCCACTTACTAAACCTAATGCCTAGTGTTTCCATCTTCATACATGTAGTTGTACTTCCATAATAAATGGGTAATCCACTGGAATCCCCTTATAACAAACTACTCAAAACCATTCTTTACCCATAAATTTATCCCTTATATGAAATCATTCATTACCCAGAAAATATCAAGAAAATAATCTCGATAAGAGATATGGAAAATGTTTCATCTGCATGGCCTTACACTTATACGTACCATGGTTATCCATACCAGACTAAGATATCCCTTAAACTAATGGAATCATCTTTCTATATAACACATTACCATGTTGGTCAACTATCTCAACAGATATTTCAACTATTAAGATATCATCATCGATCTCATAATCATCCCATTAAATAATGTGTAACATATTTGGATAATAGTTCATCTGGTGAGAAACATGGAACATGATATATATATACATGGAAACTGAGTAATAATTTCAATTCAAGGAGCCACTATATAGAGTTTCTCAATAATCATAAATGGAATTACCAAACAAGGATCTTACCTACCAAGATTCCTTGAATGTCTATTTCCCATCCTAGGTAAAACTAAATGAAAACCCAATAAGACAACTAAAATACAATAGCTAATAACAACAATGAGTATAGAATTTTTTATGAATCTAGGATATCTTAGACATCCTCTTAATCAATTTCACAATATATTCCATCTCGTGAAAACTTCTCTTTATAACTATTGTCCTTTATGTAATATATTCCCAACATATAAGCATTCTTGAAGGCCCCCCATACAAGACCACAAATAGTTCCATCCAGATCCAATCCATATACCTATATTTATTGGAAAAGTACACTTAATGATGATGTGGGTCCCACAAACTGATGGATCCAACCACATATCCTCAATGCTTTCCTTGATGAATATGTATCACTCAATTAGTGTAAAAATACATTTGAGGATGATTAGATGAGCCCATATTCAACTGGGAACCCATCAATTTTTATAAAACAATCAAAAACTAGGATATAAGGAAATAGTATCTATCATATAAAATATCTTATAGATTACCAGGATGCACGAAAACCTCCTATAGATAAAGAATTCGGTTGTCCACTACATTTTTTGACTCATTTATAGGTAGTAAATAGACCAATATCTTCAATTGATCAATAATCACATATATTTTATCCTTACCAGTAAGAGTTCAAGGTATAAAAATCATGATTCCCATTTATATATCTTCTCATTTTCATACTAGTATAGTTAAACAGTTCATAAAAATATAATTCCTCTAATAATTATAATTATTTCTCTGAATTATGAGGCATTGTCATACAAAATCCACAATCAATAATCTCATTATTGGCCACTAGTAATGACTTCCATTGTTAATATCATGGATGTTTGAGGGTTCATAGAAAAACTAAATACATTTCCATTATCTATGAACTTCTTCTTCAAGAATCCGAACTAACATCCTACATTGTATGTAAAAAAATCATTGAGATAGAATGACCACTCATTGAAGGTCTCTCCACCATAAATGTTACAAAAAATTAACTAACACTTGACATCATTATCTTATCCTAGTCATATAGAATCATCCATAAATAATCCGACCATTTAATATACTATTAAAAACTTTTGGTAATATCCCCATTCTTCCAAATATATCTTAGTATAATATCTCATCAGTATAATATCTCATCAAGATCCAACCTAACACTAATTTCTTTACTATAAGAGTCTGTAATTTCTTATTCAAGGAATTTGTGGCCATATTCACTTTTTTGGGGATTATCTGACATCAAAATAAAATGATATAATATATTTCACCAATAGTATTCAAATAAAAATTATATCCCTCTATGTGATCGTATAAATAACACAATTATGGTCTAAATACACAATAATCAACTCCATAAATAGGTAGTGATTATAAGTCAAAATTGTGTGAATCACTACCACCAACAGGAAAACACAAATGAGATATTTCTAATAATGTAGTTAAAACTGATGAGGTCTCTATCATACTACCAGATTTCCCTACATCCAAACAAAACTTAAGCCAATACCTTAGGGATCATATTAAACACCATAAATAACAAGCAACTCAGGGTGAACCCAGACATAATATAAAGTCAACTTCATCTTCATATCCTCAAAAGATCTCCAACACTAATCAATCTAAACAAATTTTACACCATTATATGTCAACTCTATATTAGAGTATGAATGATTGGAGAAGAACCAAAAATCGCATATAACAACAAATTAACACCATGGAACTCTGAGCAATAAAAATAATTTTTGGATATACCAAGACATAATATTTTGAATATTCTTAGGATCAACTAAGACTAATTTTTTAGAAATTACAGAACAATGAAATTTCACTTTTTGAATCCATGGAAGAAATTTTGGTATCTTTCCATTGAGTTGATGTGATCTCGGGAATCCAAGGATGATATTCATATGAACAAATTGATCATTAACTAATATAGATTAGAAAGGATTTTTTTTAAAGATAAGATTAAAAAATCCTAGAACAAATGAATTATTTTATTATTTTATACATAAACACTATAAGAGATTTTTTAAGGCCAACTCGCATATCTAGGTATACATGATGCATATACCTTCTAGTGAATTCCATCATAATAATATATTCTTCTTAAAAACTCAAGTGATGGTAATCCAGTCTCAAATAAATATTCAAAAACATCATGGATAGTTTGATTTTCTCTAAAAGGTCATATATATTGGGAAATCAATGTATTCTCTTCCTTGTATCCTGATTGTGTTTATGCATATTCAGAAAAAATTAATGACACTAGTACAATCACTTTGAAATGATAAATCGGGATTCCCATTGTGAAATTTTCCTTCCAAAACTTCATTCCCATAGAAAAAGATAAATTCATATAGAATGCTATAATCTTAAAACAAAAGCCCAATGATTTGATTTAAGTATTTAAAAATTTCAATTAGTTTTAATAGTGTAAAATAATCTTACCTATCATTGTATTCAGTCCTTAAAATAACTCCTTTTAAGTACACATCACTTCACATAGACATTCAACCACATCCATCTATTCCATTACCACAATAGTATCATCCATGGAATACTCTTGAGATCAAACCATGTTTTCCACATCATGTATAAACTGAGATACCATTGCGAAGGTGGATATATTTATCCATCACTGGGATGACCTCTATTTGAAACATTAAATATGACCACATTTCCCCATGTGTGATACACGCTAGGTTCTAACATATAATAATGTTTTTGGTGTGACATTTTCCACTCATATAATAGTCCCCTTGAATCTATCCAGATCTCCAATGATCCCTCAAGTGATAACTACCTTTATAATAATCAATCATTAGTTTATAAAGATAATTAATACCTTATCAACATACTACTATAATTTAACCCTTGTAGAGTACTATTTTTTTCTATTATGCTATCGTCTCCCAAAATACTTTTCCCATATCCTATATAAAGGTTCCTAAGAACATAAGAATTATTATAGAATAAATATATATCTTAATAACAAAATGAAAATCTCCATGCATTAATATAAAAAATATAAATATATATGGAGTTAGGAATACTCTTTTTTCAAATAAATTAACATATTTCATGAAAAAAAATCCTCTCTACTCTAAACTAATGTATTATATTTCATTTTCCACTATCATTTTCTTCATATAAAATGAATAATTAAATATTTTCTTAATGATCATTGAGGTGAGGTCTTTCTTTAACTATTCATACATAATGGATTCCCATCACTAACATCATGAATCTTCAAGAATATAAGTGGTGATAATGATTTTTGATGTCTTTTTTAATTTTCCAATATTTTAAATACCTCTCAAGACTCTCAGTCCATTTTTCTATTTCTTTTTTTCCAATTTCATCAAGAAATATCTATTTATAAAACATATTAAATTCCAATTAATACGTAAAATGTTATTCCAATTAAATTTTATTGACATTACCACTATATTTTATTATCTGGAGTGTAATATTTACAGAAACCACATCATTTAGAGTATTTATCTTTAGGGATTTCTCCATAAATTACTCTCCACTATTCTATATTTTTCAAACAATGTCCCAAGATAGAAAAAAATAGAATAAAACAAGTTCAAGTAGAATTAAATTTCGAACCATAAACAAATATTAGTTAATAGAATCCATGAAGCTAGAACTATGAAGAATTAATCTAGATAAACCTCATACTTCCCATGTTAAATCGAGGATTTTTTTTGAAATATAACTATTCATGTACACACCCACACAAACTATCACGTTAGAATTATTCTATCTAAATTCTATCAATAACTCATGCACATAATAGATCTATACCGAAGAATAATTGATGGTTTTATGAAACGCATATGAGTGATATAGATTTTTAACATACCCACATGGTTCTATGAATAATAAAAAATAACCAGTGTTTCACAAAAATGTCCATAATACAACATGTTTCATAACGATCAACCCCAATGGATTAATCGAACAATATGACAATGAGTCTTAAATGAATAAAATAATTAAAATAATCATTGATAATAATTCAACCCAAGGGTCTATCACATCTAGACTATAAGTCACCCCTATTAAAGCCCACATGAAATGAATCACAATCAAGATGATTCATTATATATATGAGGAAATCCTATTTTCCAATATACTTTAAAATATAGGATACAAACATAAAAATAAAGAATTTATTCATATACACTAATTCATATTTATATTCTATGATTAATCCATAAATTGTAAATTGATATGTTTCTATTTATTCATCTATAAATAAAATTTAAAAATCATTTTAAAATAAATAATCTCTATTTACATTTTTTCCATTTAAAAACCATCACATTTTCAATTAAAAAAATAAATATTACATAATACGTATCCATGTGAAAAAATAAGACGAAATAATATATTTCCAATAATAAAAAACCTTATAAATGTCATGTGGTACAATAATCATATTAATAAAACATATCATAATGTATCCAATAAGCACCATAATAAATCCATGAAATGATGTTATACAAAACTATGCAAAACCAAATATGCTATCCCCCCATAAGTGATTCATAATGTCATGGGGAATTAGTGAAAAAAAAAGGGTACCTCCTTGAAATAATAGTTCAAGGGTATCCTCTCATTGTGATAGGTAACTCCACTAGAGATTTTATGTTTCTAGTTATCATCGTACTCAAAGGTATACCAATTTTCTATTACATATTCTATACATCGAAGGTAAAAAAAATTATATTGTGGTAAAATTTTCAACTAAAAATCCAATTTCAATTAAATTTCAATATTTTCAAAAGAGATTTTATGTTGTTATGACTCCCCATCCACATGTTTGAATCACATCATTAATTAGGATATCATCTTTGAGTAATTTGTTAAAAAACATAATGTTTATAAATAATATTTTGAATGAAATAACCTTTTGAAGAACTGTCCATTTCCACCATAGATCAAATCCAATTTCAATGTGGAATTTCATAAATGAAGTAGATGGAAAAAATAACAAGAACTATAAGATCATCAAGTGACTAACTATTTAATATATACATATACACATGAAATTTGAAAATTTATTTCCTTCTTAGCCAGATATTAGATGGAACGATATTAGATCATAGAGAACCTATATCGAAGGAAAGCAATCTCAATTATCAATTTTAATTTATATCAATCAACATAGTCTTAATAGTAATAAGAAACTGTAATAAGAAAAGAAAATTGGTTGTAAAGTATCCAATTATTATATTTCAACCATCAAAGAACCAAAAATCCAACCAACACATATATTCATCAAAAGGATAATAGATATAGTAAAAATTGTAACTAAAGAGTACTTAAACTGTTTGAAATTTAATTTGGGACATTTACTTCATATGGGTTCTGTATTATAAATAGGGATATTTTTTTAGTTTATATAGTGTTTTAGATTTGATTTATAGAATTTGTGTTCTCTTTTGATGTCAATATATTATTAACACATAAATAAATTTCATACTCAAATTAACATAGATGATTTAGATAAGGTGAAAATTACATAAGAGTTTATAAATGACTATAAGTTTTAATGGTTTAAATGTTTATTGATAAATTAATATTTTGTGAATAAATTCAGGTTTTTTTTAATTTATATATATACCAAACCATGGTACACACATCAATTTAATTTTTTTATAAACTCCTTCAACTCAGGGTGTTAAAATATATTTTTGGGAATAATCATTAACCACCATGAGGAGTGGATAATATCCCCTATTTATTTAATGAATATTATTTTTATTTATAAAATAATAAAATACTTATATATAACTATGAAATGGTATATTACTATTTTAATGGAATGATTTTTTGAAATGATGCAAACTTGATCCTACTATGATGAATACAATGAGTGAAATCAAATTTTAGATGTGTTGCGTGATTGGAATTGAAATTGGAAGAAATATTCAAGGATACTATTTATATATACATGGATAGATATTAATAAACCTAGGAGACTTTAAATTAAGATGTCATTTACTATGATAAATTTTTTGGATAACTTTCTTAATGTTAGATTTAAAAAATATATCAATATAATTTTTTTAAAATAATTCATGTTACTAGTTTATTTATTATGATTTGGTGATGGAGTCAACTCATTGTGGTTAATATAATAATAATAATTTTATTTTTATTACTATTGTTCCATCATAAAATACTCATCTGACACTATAATAAAATTCATTACTCTCTAAATAATTTTAATGGTGGATAAGAAGTCTAAACTGATCAAATGGATCAAATTGATGTTCGAAATGAGGTGACTTGAAGTTTGATTTTGATTGTATATTTCAAATAAAAAATTTACAATGAATGTGAGACGGTATTTTTCTACTATTATAGAGTATAGGTTTACAATGATTTAGAATTTAGTGGTGGGTAATGTATAATAAAAATAATCTTATGAAACAATAAGAATGTATAAAATCCACATCTATATAATTATTACATATAAACACAATGAATTAAAAATTTGTAGTTTTTTCATAGAAAAATTTTGATATAGTGGTTGTTAAAATTATTCTAGGAGATCATTGTTATTAATTTAATTTTGATGTATTACCATATAACCAAGACAACTTACTGAATAATTTATGAAAATTTTGGTTTTTTGAATGCTGGTTTCACTCATTATTTAGGAAAAAATTATTAAATGAATATGTGATGTGAAGATGAATTTTATATAAAAAATATTATAGTAATAATTTATATGTTGAATAATATATTTATAGTAACCTTGCATGATATTTTACTTGACTAATTATGATAATGTTAAATTAGCTCAGGGAAATATTTATTTTTCAAAAGATAAGGATAATCTCTTATAATTTTAATACAAAATGATATAAAAAATTTGCTATCAGAGCATTAATAAGTATTTAAATGAATTTTTTCATTAATTTAGAATTATAAATAGTGTAATTTATCTATACTAACTATAATTTGTTTTTTTTCGGGAGTGTGGTTACAAAATTTAGAAATTTATTTCAGAAATTTATGTTGAATAGAACTAAAATATTTATAAATAGTATACCACTTGATCACAATAAGTGGAACTAAATATTCTCATATTTATTAAATTTAAAAAATGTTATCCACTAATTATACTCACCTTGTAAATCATTGATGATCAGTATACCTTTTGGAGTCTTGGTATCAGAACCTCAATAACATATTATAAATAAATCAAAAAATATATATTTAAAGGTATCCATGTTAACATAAAACATCAATACATTGATTTATCTTTTTCCATATAACATATTTGTAAAATATAAATACTTGATTGATAAAATGAATTTTTATATAATGATTCCTTATAGTTCCCCCATTATGATAGTTCACTAAGTGTTATGATATAAATATGTTTCAACGAAACTCTATAAGTGATAATGGTAATAATATCCATTGGAATTAATCTTCCACCAACCCTCTTGGATTTGATTCCATAGTTATAATTATAATCTCTGTGAGGGTTTTCAAAAATTCGTCACATAAAATAACTTGAACATTAGGTAATAAATTAATAACTCCTAGAATAAGTTCAAAATAAAAAATATTAATGGATATGTAAAAGTATTATATAGTTAAATTATATTATGTTCATAGATGTAATTAAGTATTATTTGAATATTTTTAATATTATAAGAAATATAGAAATGTTATAACTCAAATAAGGAAAATAAATATATTTTGAAGAATCTTAAAATGAAGGATTCATAATTTCATAACTGAAATGTTCTATTACTAAAAATTATCATTATCTTCAATCTAATGTGTGATCAATTATAGGATCCATCTCAATAATGAAATCCACAATAAATTTTTTTATCAATAAATAACTTATAAATGAAAAAATATTAAAAAATCAAATATAATTCTGGCTGTATAACATCAAAAATATTGATTTAAAAATTGTAATTCCTTTATCATAGGATATAATAAATCATTATTAGAATACATAAATATATTATTAATGGAACATCATATGTTGTCTATGAATTAAGGTATGTTTGATTTCATTTCATTAGATTTTATAAAATTATCTAAAAAATAAATTAAATATAAGAATAAATTAATTGTTTTATTTTTAGTTCTCTAAAATCATATTAAAAATACAAAGAATTGTGATATTATATTCTTTAACCAAAATATAGAATGTTAATAAAAATATCAATCATAAAAATCATTTTTAAATCATGAAATTTTATAAACTCCATATTTGTTATTATATAAGGGAATAGTTGAAGACCAATTACTCTCAATATCCCATAAATAGAATAGAATTATCAAACCTACTCTATAGATTTATCTTACTACATTAATTTACTAAAATCCATATTTCTAGTTACATGAATTTTAAAAAATAGTTTTCAATGTAATTAAATCCATAAAAGTGGCACTTTCAATTTTCATTATCATCTAAATCCTTGTACCTTTGATTCATTTTCCACTTCATTGATACAAACCAAATAAATTTTTTTGATTTTTTTCACCCTTTTTCATTTTGGTGTAAAATTACTGTCACCTAATATAATTAATTATTACTAATTATAAACATATTGAATTTTTTTATCCAAATAAATTCATATGGAAAACACTTACTAAATATAAGAAGTGAAAATTTTTACTCAAACACCCTACAATAATGTATGAAAAGATTAAATTATGAATTTAAATTTACAATTTCAATAGATTTTTAAATATATATATATATAACTGAAATTTAAGATTATTCGTTTAGGTTTTAATTAACACAACAAAAATATAAATAGTATCATGTTAATAATATAAAATTTCATCATTTTATAAATCCATTTCCATGTCTACATATTCAATTACATTCCATTAAAAAGCCATTAAAGTATATTTAAATGATAACATAAGTAAAAAAACTAAATAATAAATGTTTTTAGAAATTTAGGAATCATAAAATCCACAAAATATGAATGGATTCATATAGTATGTAGGAAATCATTAAAATAAATTTTTCCTATTGAAAACAAATATTAAAATCTAAAATAGAAACTAGAAAAAAGTTTTAAATAAAATAATTTCTAAAATATTAGATAATAATGTTATATAAAATCTATAAAAGGGTTAAAATCACCCATAAATATTTAACAAAATATCATTAATTATATATTATATACCATTTAATTTATATTTGATTAACATTTATAAAAGGGAAAAAATATTTTGTAATATTTTCAGAATGTTTTAGTTATGATTTCCACTAGAGGTTTGTAAACAACTTTAGCTTTCCCCATATGTCTTGTCCTATTAAAATAAGACATGAAATAATATTTAAACATAAAAAAATTATTTAGAAGAATTAGAGAAACAAATATATAAAAAATATTTTTAACACAAAAAATTGGGACATACATGTTCAGTACCCCTAGTGGATAGTTCTTGTGGTTATCCCCAAGCAGATGATGGTTTTTTTAAATAATAATAATATGTTTTTTAATTTTTATAATTTAAATTAGGTGATATATTTTTTTGGAAACCCCATGTATAGTGTGAAATAAAACAGTCCCCAAATTAATATAATATAAATTCACGTGGGAGTTGAGAAGAATGTATAATGCCTCCCAATTTTTTTAAACAGGGTCCACTAATTTTTTAAGGTGAAACCATGTAGATATTAACATCTCCCCTTGTATCAGACTTGTATGGTATCTTTATCTACGTATTGGGTGGATTTATGTTTTTTAAATAAGTTATTTATGTATATTATTATAAATTTTTTATGATTGCAGTTATATTCTATCTAATTTTTCAACATGTGAAACGTATTCTTTAAATTATTATCATAAAAGTGTTATTTTATTTAAAAAAATTCTCCATATTGATATTCTAAAATATGATGTTATCCTATTATTAAATTTATATCTCTACTTTATCATTTATGATTACTTATACAAACTCTACTATAATTTCATAGAAAATTTACATTTCAGGAAGACCAGGAAATTCAAAATATATGGAGTAATAATTTATTTTATGCTGTTAAAAAAAATCCAAATGTATATCTACACCATTTATTTACTAATTCCTAAACACTAGGTATAAAATGAATTCATATACAATAATTAATATTGGATTATTATTGTATCTATCAATTTGTCTTCATAGAATAAAATAGCTTTTTATTATCGATATTTCAATGAAAACTCAAGTATTATTGTTTTTTTTATTTCAATAAAATGTGATTGAGTATTCAAATAAATTTTTGAAAAATTAAATATAAGATATTTTAGGGTTTGCTGATCACCCTTACCATTACAAGTTGGTAATAATTGTTTCACCATGAGTGTGTGAGTTAAATATTATGAAAAGTGTGCAAGGATAGGTTCATAAAATACTTTATCTACCTTATAAGTTATGATAACATTGTGATTATTATTTTTAATCTCCTTTACTCTATTAAATCTTATATGGTTTTGGATATAATGTCCCAAAAATTCATTAAATCTCCACGATCACCTTTTTTCCTACATTTTTTGGTGAAAATAAAGGAATTATTTATATAGTCTTGAATCGCTTCTTGTGTAATTTATTTCTGTAAATGGACCTAGAAAAAATAGTTTAAATATACGTGTATTTTCTTAGGAACCATTTTTTAGACTATACCAATGGTTTCCGTAAACATTGTCATGTAGGACATGTTTAGACCCCTATACCAGTGGTTCATGGATAACTTTTGTTATAGAGGGGAGATATTTTATGTTTAACAATCTTTTAGATGAAATGATGGTGTAGATTCTATACCAATTATACTAAAACCTATGGTATAGACTATGATTCTGGGAAGAATCAATTTTGTAATAATAACTATTAAACTAAAACATTGTAAATAAAAAAATAGGACTTGAATTAGTAATATTACACATTTAATCAATTGATAATTTTATAATAATAAAACCCATATACACTCAATTTACATCACAATACACTATTAAAATAGTAATTTTATATAACAAAACTAAGAAATGTATGGTATCAATGTATCCCTCAGGACAATAAATACCATCATGACCATCAATTTTATCATGAATACCTTTATTTCTTTAATAACCTCATATATAATCAACAACATCAACATAAAGAAATATATCACCGAACCCACCACATTGAATATCGATTCCATTATCAAGAACGTCATATAAGGAGTTAATAATTAACATGAAAGTATTAAAAACTGAAATGGTATCCATTGGTAATGATGGACATAATGATACCAATGTTTTATGAAATATTATTAAACCATTTTTCTATATTCATTGTCATGCACCGCTAATGTTTCACCCACTAATGCCTCAATATGTGCCTCATATTCCATCAAAAGGCCCTCTATCACCTTTTTACTATAATAGATGTTATATGTTCCTAAATTGGGATAATTAATACATGGGATGATACTGTTTGATGGTTGAATGTGGAATATTCCATGGCTCTCATATAATAATATATATCGTAAATGATTTTTTGGATAAACATATTTCCCTATTCTCATAAAGGGTAATAAAATAACACTATTGAAAATATAAATGATTTTTTTATAAAATAATAGTTGAAATTTTAAATAATTATAATAGAAAATAAAATTGTTATTCCTTTTGAAAGATAAAAATCAATGATTTACTCTTTTTACTTGAAAATTTTAGTATCAACCAAGGGACACACCCATATATGATCAATACCACCTTATAAAAATTTCTTTGAATGAATGAAAAAATTATTTAAAAATATTTTATTGATGATTTAATTTTCATATGAAAAACATCTTGTAAACAGTTTAATTTTATTCTATTAGGTGACAAAAAACATTATTTAAATTTTTGTATATTAAATATTTGAAAAAAAATCAATTTAAAAGTGGATAATTTTTTAAATTAAATTTTTTGTTATAATTATGTAGAATAAAAAGAATTATTTGGACTTCAAAGTGAGGTGTTCGAATGGTTTATATTTTAAAACATTTTCATCTCTATTGGTTATGATATCTTTTGTTCAATTAATATGATAATGAAATATTTTGATGTTTATATAGTTAGAAACATAATTTTTATGTTTCTATATTAGATTATTTATGGACAATTGATTTATTATTTCAATGGTTTCTTTTTTTATTATGTTTTGTTGATTTCAACAGTGATTGGGTGTTTAGGTTGAATCAGTTTGAAGATGAAATTTTGGAATTATAATTCAGTATAATTGTATTATTGATTTTGGGTATTATGTGTGGGATAGATCTGGGAATGGGTAATTTTGGATAAAATAAATAGATATGGTTTTAATTAATTTAGTTATGTAGGATTTTTTTGTTGTGGTTGATATTTGATTATTATAACCATTTTTGGTGGATGTTAGGGGTATAAATGGAAAGGGGAGGTAACTTCATTGATGGTCGACTAGTTTTATTGATATATATATTTAATCATGGTAATTTATGAATTAAAATTGTGTATTTAATGATTAATTTATTATTGGGATGTTATTCAGATGTACAGAGATGAGAATTATGGTTTTGGAAATTCAGGTTGTTGAGATTGATTTGAAATATAATCGATATTAATGTTTTTTTCTGGTTAATTATTAAAATATAATTAATTTTGTGTTTTAATGAGTGAACCCCATAATTATATATTTATATACACTAAACATCATATATATTCATATGAACATGTAATTAATTTGTAACATTTTAAATAGTTTAAAAATTGTAAACAGTTTGCAGTTTACATGTCATCTTTAAATACATTACTATTATTTTTGAATTTATTTGATTATTTTTTGTTTGATTAAGACCAGTTTAATTTATATAAATTTAATTCAAATTAGTTCTATTATATCACACTACATCATGTAAGGATACATTTGTCTAGGTTTTTTTTGATCGGGTCTTGTTTATTTTTGTTAATACCTTGTTGGGCAAAAATCCCTCAAGGTAACATTGCAGCATTTTTGGGTTGATTGTGTTTGTTGACAAAGCAGGTTTCCATGGAGAATTGTCGAGTTCCCGAAAAGTTGTTGACATTCCATGTTGACAAAGAACTTTGACAAAGGAAAGGACGATCTGGAGGCGGTACAAAAGAGCAGTACAAGGTGGCGCCGTTTTCCAGTGTTTGCCAAATTTTTTGGGCCTGAAAATCGCCAATGGAAAATGGAGTGATATGTTGTTGGCGAAGGTTGAGGAGAGAGAAATGAAGGAGGTGTGCGGAAAAATCAAGCGTGGCACGCAAAACTAGCGGGTTGCGCGAAATCATGAAGTGTGGCGCGCAAAACAGCGGGTTGCGCGAAATTGTATTTCGCGCAAAAGATGTTTCAAGGCCGAAAGCTTGAAAATCGGTAAAGGCATGAGGCGCGCGAAATTTTGGAGGCGTGCGCGGAAAATTGAAGTGGCGCGCGAAATAGCGGATGAAGTATTTCGCGGAAGAGGTGTTACGAGGTCCGAAGCTCATAAAATGGCAAAGGCATGAGGTGCGCGAAATTATGGAGTAGTGCGCGGAAAATGTTTGTGCGCGGAAGATCAAAGCGGATTACGCGCTCAAGGAGGGTTTTTTGCGTGGGGTCGATTTTGCCTATAAATATGAAGTGACCCTCCTCCATTCAGTGAGCTCAAGACATAGAAAATACCCGAGCTCTGGTGCGCGAAATTGAAGTTAGAAAGGGTGTTGCGCGTAAACTTAATCGTTTCGCGTAAAGTCAGCAATTGCGCAGAAAGTTTGGGCTGGCCCGTAAAAGGTAGGTTGCGCGAAAAGTGGATTTCGCGCAAAGGTAGTGAATTGCGCGCAAGGCAGTTTCCAGGCTGCGCGTAAAATTTGGAGGTTGCGCGAAAAAGGAATTTCGCGCAAACCATAGAAATTGCGCGCAAGACACCGTAAGGGTTGCGCGTAAAAATTGAGGTTGCCCGGTACATCCGGTGCAAAGTGAGATTCATCTGCGGGTGAAAGTTGAACTTCAACAGAGCATCTACATACAGAGAAAGATGCATTCCTTAATGGAAATGAAGAGACCTACAGGTCTATAAACTGTGAGTGAATCCCTTCTAAGAGCAGTGAGCTTAGGAAGAGGAAGAAGGTGATCCTCTCCACCGGCAGTGAGCCAGAGAGAGAGAAACAGGGAGTGACCCTTGGGAAAGCAGTGAGCTGACCCTAAACCTTGTATAGGCAGTGAGCCTGGGCATAGAAGTGATCTAGCCCGAACATTGTAATCCACAGCTAGTGAAGCCTAGTGGAATTTGGTACGAACCGGCAACTTGTCGGCGTATGCTCCTTGGACGTAGCCCTTAGTGGTGAACCAAGTAAAAATCGGTGTGTCTGCCTGGTCACTTCTCTGCATTACACTCAAAGAATTATCATCAGATAAACTTGAAAAGAACTGAGCATAGTATACACACAAGAGCAAACAAAGTGACCCTTGTAACAAAGAGGTCAAGATCCAGTGGGGTAGGAAGTATTTTGAAAAGAATATCCATACCCTGATTCACCCCCCCTCTCAGGGTACATAGGCCCCTATTGGCCCCAACAATTGGTATCAGAGGGACTGGTTGCTTTTATCAGATTTGTTTGCTTCAACTTTGTGAAGTCGATCTGTGTTGTTGAAGATATTGTTTACGCTTATCTCGGTCTACCATGGGAAAATGAAAATCTTCAAAGAAGAATCAGAAGTCAGGTGGTATCCCTCAGTGTGGAAGTGTTTTTGGAAAAAGTGTGATTCAAATAAAAGAATCAAATAGCTTACTGAAGGAATCATGTAGTGAACAGAAAAATGATTTTGTTAAATCATACAACAAAAATACTTACTCATTCAAAGATGTTGATGGAATGAGTGAAGAACCTGACTTTCCAAGTGACGTTGGAACCACTGACGATGAAGAAGAAGAAATTTAAGGAAGAATTGATATGCGAGCTGAGTTGGAGGCTGCTCTGGAAGAGATAGATGTTTGGAGGGCCAAAACCAAGAAAGCTAACAAAATTGTTCGCGATGCCAAACTCTATATGCAGCAGCAGGAAGAAGAGAAATCTGAGCTGATGGAAGAAATTCAGAAACTTAATTTATCAACATCAGAGAACTCAGAATCCGTTAGTAAGTAAAAGATGAAGGTTGAAGAACAGAAAAGAGAGATCGATGGCCTGAACAAAAAGGTGGAAGTTGTCCATGGGACTAAAGAATTGGATCAAAAATCCACTGAAGAAATTAAATCTAAAGGCATACAGATCAATGCTCTGGAAACTGAGGTCAACAAGCTAAGAGGCTTAAATCAAAGGCTTAAAGAATATAGTTACTGACCTAACAAAGAAGAATGATTCTCAAGGTGAGGTATTACAGAAGCTGGCTAAAATGAAAGGAAAACAAAAGGCTGATGATTATGAAGAGAATCAAAAGTCAGATGAAGTACAGAATCTGAAAGCTAGAAATGATGATCTAGCAGCACAGTTGTCTGAAGAAGTTCAGAACAATCGAAGCCTTCAACAAGAGAATGAATCTGTCTCTAAATCTGTTTCTGAGGAAAAATTAAAAGTAGTGAAGAAAAGTGCAATGGTGGAAAAGCTCACACAGGAACTAGAAGATGAGGTGAGTAATGGGAAGCTTCTCAAGAAAGAACTGGATGTCCAACTTGAATCAAGGGAGACAAAGATTAAAAAGTTGGAAGAGGATCTAGAATTAGTAAAGAAGGATGTGGAAAAATCTAATGCTAAAGGAATGCCAAAAATGAAGGATGCCTTACACTTGCTATTTGATCATCCTTCGACAAGTGATGATAAAATGAAGAATAGGTATGCTATTTCTGAAGAGAAACAACAGAATATTTTCTCAGCTCAAAGACCAGCAAGTTTCGGAAAAGCTGGTATCGGATTTGATGAATCCCCTCCCGTGCAAGATAGAAAAAGAGCTATGAACAGTTCTAGATGGGAAAGAAATCCTATAGGTGCTGGAGATAGGCCTAAAAGGACAGATACAAAAAGTAGTGATGACATGTGCTATTTTTGTGGGATTCATGGCCACACATCAAGCTTCTGTTCAGAGGCTCTGGAATACATCTCAGGGTGTGAAAATAGAGACATTACTAAATCTGAGAATAAGAAGAAGCATCATGAGAAATCAGAGAGAGGAGTCTCTCAGAGGAAATCATATGTTAGATGCTATTACTGCTGAAGAATGGGACACACAATGAGTATGTGTCAGGAAGCTCAGGAGCCCAATATCAAAAGAAGAAATCAAGGGGCATCAACATCTCAGCAGAGAGATGATGAAATGAGGTATGCCTTTGAGGGAAAATGGTTTATATGTTCTCACTATGGGCACATGGCGAGACATTGCAGTAAGAAGAAAGCAGGAAAGGGAAAGGAACAAGAAAAGAGATCTCCACCACAAGAAGTGTACAAGAAAGAAGCCTGTACTGGGAGACAAAGTGGTAAAGAGAAGAATAGGCTTAAAGCCTTTGGGAAATCACATGGAGCTGAACGAAAGTTGTATCAGTCACCTCCTCTAGCGTGCTCACAACAACTCTCAAGGAGAGAATGTGAACAAACCTGGAAGATTAAGGGGAGATCTACTCCAGTTGTGATAAAGAAGAATGAACGTTCAATGGAGGACCCACCACCAATGCAAAATAGGGTGGCGACTCATAAATCTGATAAAAGGCAGATAAGAAAAGAATGCATTGCAAAATTCGCCCCGCAACGAGAAGTGGAAGAAAAAGGCAGATCCCTGCAATGGACAAAGAAGACGGGGAAGATGACAAGAAAGGAGATTCCTGCACCGAGAAACAATCAAGGGAAATGGAATTTCGGTAGAACCTCAAAGAAGGAAATGTGTACTAGTGGGTTTAAACCCCAAGTGGTGAGAAAGGCTGAGCCTACCAAATCTACATATCAGAAAAAGGCTCAGAATGTAGTCAATGAATGCCTTGTCATATGGCCAGAACAATTGAAGTTGGCTAGGTAGTTGGAGGAAGCAAGAAAGGAGTGTGATGCGCTCCAAGAAAGAATCAAAGGGTTGACCCATCAGGATCAACCATCGTCCTCAGGTTGAGGATTCTAGAAGACACCCCTCTCCCTATATATATAAATGCTTTTAACTGATGATTCTTGTGTTTCAGGTTTTAGGGAGATACAATCCAAGGGGAAGTGGCATCTAAGGATGCGAAGTGGAGAAATGATATGCTCTAGAGTTTCAATTGATTCAAATCAGATACTAGAGTTGAAGAAGAAGGAGAGCAACAGAGCACAATAGGAAGTGATTGTGTTATTAACTTTATCTCTTGTTTCCTACACCGAGTTTCAACTCCGTAGGCTTAGAGATTTTGTTAGTGGCTCAAATCTGATTGGAAGATGAGAACGAATGATGTAGGAGGAAAATACGTGTTATGGGTCTAACCCCAAAAAGTGTTGCATAACATAGGGGGAGCATTCAACAACAAAATCAGATGTCAGATCCATCAAGGAAATAATTGGATGACCCAGCTCAAGAGTTGTCTATCGAGAGAAGACATACTATGAGAGAAGCAGCAGTGATCAAGCATTTCATGCTTATTTATTTTGATCTAACATTGTGGTATCAGCTGACTATTTTTCAGGATACCAAGAAGCTGCGAAAAGTAGCTGAAAGAAATGAAGCCACTGAAAAATGAGTCAGTGAACAATTTCCTGACGAAAGTGTTGAGGAAGAAAGAAACACAGGGAGAGAAGAAGTGGCTGAGGGTGACTCAGAATAAGATACTGATGATGAGTACAAGGATGTAAAATCCTTATCTGCACAAAATACAAAGAATCGAGCTGAAATTGACAGGCAGACTATCATCAGTGATCAGTGAGATCCAGGTCAGACAAAGAGAATGAAATCACTACAGCAGACATCATTACTATCTCAGGTTGAGTCAAAATTCTTTGCTGATGCAGCTGAAGATGAAAACTGGGATCATGCCATGAATGAAGAGATAGGTCAGAATTGAGAAGAATCAGACCTGGGAGATTGTTTCGAGGCCAGCAGACAAGAATGTCATTGGGACCAAATGGGTCTATCGCAATAAGATGAATGAAGATGGCATAGTGATTCGGAACAAAGCATGTCTAGTGTGCAAGGGGTACTCCCAGATCGAGGGAATTGATGTTGATGAGACATTTGCACCGGTTGCAAGGCTGGAGACAATAAGATTATTCCTAGCCATCGCAGTGCAAAGGAAGTTCAAAGTGTTCCAGATGGATGTCAAATCCGCATTCTTGAATGGGGTTCTGGAAGAGGAGGTGTATATTGAGCAGCCAGATGGTTTTCTCATT
Source organism: Viscum album (assembly GCA_963277665.1). NCBI lineage: Eukaryota > Viridiplantae > Streptophyta > Magnoliopsida > Santalales > Viscaceae > Viscum > Viscum album. The sequence goes on along the minus strand of OY728155.1, from coordinate 1,441,680,420 downwards.
CATGAGGATGAGAACAAAGTTTGCAGGCTGAAGAAGGCATTGTATGGGCTGAAACAAGCACCAAGGGCATGGTACTCAAGGCTTGATCAGTACTTGAAGAAGCTTGGTTTTCAGCGTGGAGGAGTTGATTACAATCTCTATTTCAGCAATGACAGTAATCAAAGGATGATGGTGCTAGTGTATGTCGATGACATAATTTTTGGCGGATCAGATGAAGCTCAGTGCAGACAGTTTTCCGAATTCATGAAAAATGAGTTTGAAATGTCAATGATTGGAGAGCTAACGTTTTTCCTTGGTCTACAGGTGACACAAGGAAGGAATGGAACTTTCATTTCTCAATCCAAATATGCCAAGGAAGTCCTGATAAGGTTTGGAATGGAAAATTCCAAGGAGATGAAGACTCCGGTGGCTACCCGAATGAAATTATCAAAAGATGAGGATGGCAAGGCAGTTAATATCACAGAATACAGGCAAATCATTGGATGTCTGTTGTACTTAACCGCAACAAGGCCTGATATTGTTTTCGCCACATGCCAAGCAGCGAGATATCAGAGTAATCCCAAGGAAAGTCACATGCTCGCAGTGAAAAGAATACTTCGGTATATTAAGGGAACGGTGGACTTCGGCTTGACATACAATGACAAATCTCAGACAGAGTTATTGGGGTACACTGATGCAGACTGGGCCGGTTCAGCAGATGATAGAAAATCAACATCTGGAGGTTCATTTTATCTTGGCGGACTATGTATTGCTTGGTTGAGCAAGAAGCAGGATTTCATTTCATTAAGCACCGCAGAAGCTGAGTATATTGCGGCCACTCAAGCATGCACACAGTTATTGTGGATGAAGCAGCAGCTTGAAGATATGGGAGTTGAAGTGAAGTCTCCGATCGGAATCCAGTGCGACAACTCAAGTGCTATAAATCTTAGCAAAAATCCCGTCCATCATTCAAGGACAAAGCACATTGAGATTAAGTATCACTTTATCAAGGAGAAGGTTGAGCAGGGGATCGTGAAGTTGGAGTATGTGCCTACAGAGCTGCAGGTTGCAGACATTCTGACAAAGGCCTTACCCAAGGCAGCATTTGAGAGGCATCGACTGGCTCTGGGAGTTCAGTCGACTCCCCGCACTTGAAATAGTGTGGATATGGGACCCCCCCCCCCCCTCTCCCCGAGGTATGGTGTGTTTTTCCCTAATGTGCTGATATGTGTTCTCTACTATGTTACAGACTACAAAGGCGTGACCTTTGGGTTCGTTGACAAAGGGGGAGAAAAGTGCTTGAAAAGTGCTTGACAAAGGGGGAGAAAAATGTTTGTTCAAGGGAGAAAATAGTGAAGAGATTTGATAAATCATAATTGTTATGGGGAGAAGCTGACAGGTGGAGCAGCCAGAAAGGGGGAGCAATGAGAAAGGGGGAGTGTATGAAATCTGACGATGCTAGACGTGATCGATCAAATCATAGAAATCACGACAGCTAATGATCGTGATAAAAGCAGAACAGTGGTGTTGGAATGGTGTGAGACGGTGTCCAGCTATCAACAATTGGTATCAACTTAAGAATTCACCAATTGGTATCAGTGTGGTTGAACAACTGGTTTTATTTTAAGAATTGGTATCAGGGTGGAATCAACAACTGTGGTCTGACATGAAGTGATTCATTGATGAACTTTTCATACTACTCTTGTTTCTCACGCCGAGCATTGCTCATGTGGGCTTAGAGTACATGTTAAGTGAATCCTTGAACGCTATCATAATCGCAAGAGGCGAATGGTGGTAGCAGCTGGAAGAAGATTCAGTGAGGTATCAAAGTGCAGAAAATATTTCTGAGCAGAGTTGTGAAGAGTTGTCAACAAACCCAAAGGGGGAGATTGTTGGGCAAAAATCCCTCAAGGTAACATTGCAGCATTTTTGGGTTGATTGTGTTTGTTGACAAAGCAGGTTTCCATGGAGAATTGTCGAGTTCCCGAAAAGTTGTTGACATTCCATGTTGACAAAGAACTATGACAAAGGAAAGGACGATCTGGAGGCGGTACAAAAGAGCAGTACAAGGTGGCGCCGTTTTCCAGTGTTTGCCAAATTTTTTGGGCCTGAAAATCGCCAAGGGAAAATGGAGTGATATGTTGTTGGCGAAGGTTGAGGAGAGAGAAATGAAGGAGGTGTGCGGAAAAATCAAGCGTGGCGCGCAAAACTAGCGGGTTGCGCGAAATCTTGAAGTGTGGCGCGCAAAACAGCGGGTTGCGCGAAATTGTATTTCGCGCAAAAGATGTTTCAAGGCCGAAAGCATGAAAATCGGTAAAGGCATGAGGCGCGCGAAATTTTGGAGGCGTGCGCGGAAAATTGAAGTGGCGCGCGAAATAGCGGATGAAGTATTTCGCGCAAGAGGTGTTACGAGGTCCGAAGCTCATAAAATGGCAAAGGCATGAGGTGCGCGAAATTATGGAGCAGTGCGCGGAAAATGTTTGTGCGCGGAAGATCAAAGCGGATTACGCGCTCAAGGAGGGTTTTTCCCGCGGGGTCGATTTTGCCTATAAATATGAAATGACCCTCCTCCATTCAGTGAGCTCAAGACATAGAAAATACCCGAGCTCTGGTGCGCGAAATTGAAGTTAGAAAGGGTGTTGCGCGTAAACTTAATCGTTTCGCGTAAAGTCAGCAATTGCGCAGAAAGTTTGGGCTGGCGCGTAAAAGGTAGGTTGCGCGAAAAGTGGATTTCGCGCAAAGGTAGTGAATTGCGCGCAAGGCAGTTTCCAGGCTGCGCGTAAAATTTGGAGGTTGCGCGAAAAAGGAATTTCGCGCAAACCATAGAAATTGCGCGCAAGACACCGTAAGGGTTGCGCGTAAAAATTGAGGTTGCCTGGTACATCCGGTGAAAAGTGAGATTCATCTACGGGTGAAAGTTGAACTTCAACAGAGAATCTACATACAGAGAAAGATGCATTCCTTAATGGAAATGAAGAGACCTACAGGTCTATAAACTGTGAGTGAATCCCTTCTAAGAGCAGTGAGCTTAGGAAGAGGAAGAAGGTGATCCTCTCCACCGGCAGTGAGCCAGAGAGAGAGAAACAGGGAGTGACCCTTGGGAAAGCAGTGAGCTGACCCTAAACCTTGTATAGGCAGTGAGCCTGGGCATAGAAGTGATCTAGCCCGAACATTGTAATCCACAGCTAGTGAAGCCTAGTGGAATTTGGTACGAACCGGCAACTTGTCGGCGTATGCTCCTTGGACGTAGCCCTTAGTGGTGAACCAAGTAAAAATCGTTGTGTCTGCCTGGTCACTTCTCTGCATTACACTCAAAGCATTATCATCAGATAAACTTGAAAAGAACTGAGCATAGTATACACACAAGAGCAAACAAAGTGACCCTTGTAACAAATAGGTCAAGATCCAGTGGGGCAGGAAGTATTTTGAAAAGAATATCCATACCCTGATTCACCCCCCCTCTCAGGGTACATAGGCCCCTATTGGCCCCAACATACCTAATTAAGCATAGTTGTTGGAAAAAACTACCCATTGTCATGCATGAACATATATAGTAGTTCATCCCAAAGTGTGGTAATACTTCATAGAATTATTATTTTTCAATTTTAAAAATCATATAATATAAAATAAAATTATAATAACAAATTTGTATATACTTATCATGAATAGTTTCGATCTATAATCAATAATTTTTACTATGGATTATACATATACATAATCTAGTTTTTTTCAAGGGGAATTAATGGTTATTTGGGATATGATGGATTTGTAACATATATAGTTGATTTATGTTATATTTATGATTAAATTGATATAAAGGTGAATTTGTATAATTTGAAGGATTCTGAACATAAAATAAAAATGATAATGGAAATGGAAGGCAGAGATATTATAGAATCCATATATTGGAGAATGAAAATACTTGGGGTAATAGTAACTGTCATAAAATATATAAATGATAGATGAGGAGTTTGATGAGAAGAATATGGTGGGAAAAATAAAGGTTGTTTAAAAATATATACTTCTTATAAGGGATATATATTAAAATAACTTGTGGTATACGGTGTATCTGGAGAAGGTTATTGGATCAATTAGGATTGAAGAATGGTGTGAGTATCACTAGTACCGTCCCCTGAAATCCATTGGATAGTCACCACTATTACTTCTCTTTCAAGATTATTAGTTTCTCTTGGAAGGTGGTAACATATTATTAATTTAAAATAATAAATGAAGATTCATTAAATGTTTTGAAATTGATATTTTTATTTAAAACACTATACTCACTAGGGGAACGAGAGGATGAATTATCATATCCCCATCTTGTGATCATTTTATGCAATTATTTTCCATCATTTCTCTTCAAAATTTTACTTTTTTTTCATTAGATGATACAAATACATTTAATCGGAAATATACTACTAATGAAATACCTGATTCGACATATAATAATTATCATACTAATCATTTGAATGAAATAGTTTTTATTACATTTTCAATAAGGTATAATTAATCTTGTTTTTCATTATTTGGGAAATTCATAATTTTTTTTAGGTTTTTAGGTTATTTAGTCATTTATCCAATCATTTAGGTTATATATTTCTTTTAATTTTTGGTTTGTAGATACAATTTTTTGCAGGTAGTTTCTTTCATTAATGAGTTATTTCCATGTTTATTATTTTTGTTATAGTATATTATAATATGAACTGAGTAGGACATTATATTTAATGAATAGTCTATTTATTATTTTTGTAGTTCGGGTTTATTTTCATTAGTCAATTTTTTTCATTTATATGTTATTGAAATTTTAGTTCCATAATGTTGTTTATTTTCGTTGAAGCTATTGTGCTTATTTTGGTTTAATTCATTATTAGATTTGATTACCCTCGAGTCAAGTCATTTGGAATACTTTGTTTTATCCAATTTGATTAATTTTTTGATAATTTAACACCATAATAATTTAGAATATGTATTATAAATTAATTTTGATTTAATCAAAATATTTCATTAGAAACTACACATAGATTAAATGAACCAAGCTAAAATATAGAAATATTATTATTTAAACATGACATATTAAATATCCATTAATGTGAATGGTATAAATAGTAATAACTATCTTATAAAATAAATATAATTTTCATACTCAATAAAAATCAATTTATAAATCAGTATTAAATAATCCTCAAACAATAATAAATGTACTTTATTCTGTAAAAAATTTGTTTCCATCAATTGATTTTTGATTTTTGGGAAGAAATATTAAGAACAATTTTTTTTTATTAGTAGGTATTTTATTTTATAAAATGAAAATAAAATTTAGACAAATATTTTCATATTAAATTATGGTGAAATCATGGGATTTTTGTAAATTAATTATTATTTATTGAATATAGAAAAATACAGATGATCAGGAAAAACAATCAATAATATTTTAACAAATATGTAATTTAATAAGACCATTATAATTTTAATTTAATTTAAAAGTGAAAATAATATTTTATTAGTCATAAATATCAAAATTAATTAAATTTTAATCATCATTTATATTGTATTATAATATATGTTCATTTTTATTCCTTAAAAATATTATGAAAATTGTTTTAAAATTAATAATGTTTCTCTATTTTAGATAGCTAAAATAATTCCTACTGAGGAAATTTTTTTCGTAAATTAATATATTACATATTATTAAATATTAATTTAAATTCATTTATTATGATCAATTTTAATATATTTGTCATACGATAATGTTATGCTTGAAAATGTTATTTCTTGAATAAATGTTTTTTGACATGTCTATCGGTGTAATTTGAAAATGAATAATTTCAATTATGTAAATTGATTTATATATAATAGATTATATATTATGAATAAATATAATTAATATTTTATAATTTATAAAAGATATTTTTAATATAATTAATAACATAAATAGTAGAAGAATATTAACCATGTTAAAAAATTAAAAAGAGTATAGGTGAGTAACTTTATTGGTAAAGATGATAAAATATTAAAAACAAATTTATTTTGAATGGTAGAGGTGTGGATTAGAATTATCCATCAACATATCCATTATGTTTTATTTTTTATACACATTTCTTGTGAGTGAATTCCCATAATTAAATAGTTTTGGGTATTTAAAAAATGTCACTTCTCCATTGTTGTAAAAGGAACCCCACTATCCTTTCCATTTCAATCATCCAAAATCCACTGGTTTGAAAAATACATTCCCAAATCCATTTATAAATTCCATAATATCTTCCTAGAATCCTTTGTTTGATGTGAATCAAATATGTGAATTATTTAGGTATAATCCTAAAGAGATTGTCTCAAAAAGTGGAAACATTCATAACCAAGCTACGTGGATTTATTTATTTTCAACATTTTAAAAATATTACTAAATAATGATCATTTAAAAAAATCAATATATCCTATATAAATTGATGTTGTCATGTTAATTTGATATCCTAAATTCACATCCACTTACATCGAATGGAAAACAAAACCATATTCCATGTGTATGATAGAATATTGCTTTGTGAACTGGTGTAATTTGTTTCCCACCACCACGGTAAATGAATTTTTGTTTTTCATGGATTTTATGTATATTTATGATATTTATTACATCCAATTCATTAGAAAATTAATATATCATATACATTAATAACATACCATTCATTAGAAAATGACAATGTTGTCCATGTGCGTAATAGAAAATCAGCTAATGAGGCGATGTGATTCGTTTTTATAACCATGTCACATGTATGATATTATTAATATTATTTATTTAAATTATATTTAAATTATTAAATAATTATTATTATATAAAGATAAAAAAACACATTCCTTCTTTCCATAATGATCACTGATCAATGGAAACGTTACACATGCGTATTTATGATCTATCATTTACATGAATATAATGTAGTTCAGTTTTCATAACCATAATTCCTAATTATTATTAAAGAATAATTTATGAATGAAAATAAATATTAATTAATTACTGATATTTTGTACTTTATGAAATCATTACACCTTTATTCACTATCAGCACACCTATACCATTATCAAAATATTAACAAATCATCCCCATAAATCCCAATATATAAATATCTAAATAAGTAATAATATTTTTATGAAAAATAAATAATTTAAATGGTTTAATTATAATGGTATAAAAATCGGAAATTTATCATAGGAAAAAATTAAATTATGTATTTATATTATATATGATATTGAATATATAAATGAGAAACTCTGGACTTGATGTATGGGTACCATCTCAAAACAACATTCATTGGAAAACATGTTCTTCTATTAACCTAATGACATTAAAATTTTGTATACTGTTAAACATTACATATTATATCATGAATCCTACATAAAACATGTTATTTTTATTTTCAATTCATTTACATTGTTCTGGATAGTTATGATTCAAATGTTACTATAGTGGTAAGGTTTTATACCTCCATTACATTTTAATTAGGATGTTTTGTGTATGAATTTACATAATGGAATGTTAATTTACAATAATCTAATAAAAACAATTATACATATTATCTTAGCATTATTAATGAAATTTTTATGAACTTGTATCATTTTACTCTATTTTTATTGAAAATTACATAGATTCATTTTGTAATAAAATCTATATTTTTTAACATTTAAGTTGGAAATCATTTTTCTACTAAATCCATGTTTTCAAAAAAAGTTTTCAACAATGTTTTCAATAATATAATATAATTTTGTAAGGTCATTATTTACATTTATTATATTTGTACAAATATTCTTTAAAAAAATATTCTCATCATTTTTTAAAAATGGCTGTTTTGAATTTTCCAATAAAAAAGTGAACAAAATATTCATTTCAATGCACTCAAAATAAATATAAAATTAACCACATTCATGAATATTCATTAATTTTAACCAAAATTTATAGTCTAAAAAGGTTATGTCTTAAAAATATTTTTTTCAAAAATATATATATATATATATATATATACATATTTAATGTGATTTTTATTGTGAAAAGATCATTTTTCTTAAGAAATATTTCTTGTAATATTATTATTACATTTTCAAAAATGATGAAAACCTTTATTATTGTTGAATTTTTACAAAATATATATGTATGTACCTTTGATATTTACATTACTTATACTCCATTCAATTAATTGTTTACCACATGCCTTATTCATATCTCTCAAATGACTTCAGTATTAACATTCTTATAACTATTATATAAGAATAGATTATGACAACCCTTTCATTCCGTAGGAAGTTATAATGATAACTATAACATCCCCCAATTGAGAAACGTCTCACATGACCATAAAAGGATGTTTATGAGATCAAAAACACAACACCCCCTACACCAGATGCTTCTGACCAGTAGCGGTGGTGTGAAGATAATAGTGGGTTAAATCTACCCCAATGTAAATAGATAGAAATTATGTTAAGTAAAAAATATCAATGTAATATAAATAAGAACCAACATGAATAAACAATTAGAAAACTAAAATCAATAAATGATCAATTCATCAATTCTTAATAATAAAATAATAATTTTATTACAAAAAGAATGTATCTGTAATCCATTTGGAATGAAATGCCAGTAAAAGATTTGAATAGCCATTGAACTCAATCCCAAACCGCATTTCGGTCTCGTCTCTATGATCCAGCACATAAAATATGTAAAAATAAACAACATGGTCCATTTTTTTCAAACCCTATATCCATGTAATCTGCTCAGGTACAAAATAACAACATGAAATGGGTGTTAGTAATAATCAGTAGGAAGACACCAATTTGTCCAAATAAAACTAGTATCCAAATATACGAGTGAAGTAATGATATAAATTAGTGTCTGGATTAAATAAAATTAATTCAATAATAAACCTCCTTGGGTGAAATTTTTTAAAATCTCTGAGCATATATCATAACCAATCCATGCACATCATTCATTCAAATAACATTCTTGACTGACATTCCAGAATATCTCCATGCATGTGAAAAACCTTGCCATCCTCAATTATATATCCATGTAATAATCATAAAACCATGTAAATCCCTATAAACATTAACACATATGGGAAAACCCCTCTATATATGAATTACAACATCAGGGACAAACCCTTCATATAATAATTTCAACGTACTTGTTCAAGACTTCTATGTAATAATTACATCATGGATATTGTCTAGAACTTCTATATATGGATCAAATTGTGAAATTGGGCCAAGATGAATATATAAAATTTTCTATATGAATCATTGTAGAGCCCTCAATATAACAATTACAATATTCATGAATGAAATTCATGATATATAGTAATTACAACTTGAATATCAACGTAAGACATAAAAAGATGAATAAAAAACATATCTTAAGACAAAACGGTTAATTCTGCCAATTAAAACTTATATTTTAATTACCATTCAATTATTAGTATATCGCTTAAACAATATACATTACATGAATGTATGTATATGGTATTAATTCAATAATATAAAATTAGTAAAAAATAAATATTATTTCTAATGTTAATATATCTCAATAAATCACCCAAGGACTCATTTCATAAGGAATTCACATTTATGATGTTTTTTATTTCATTATCTTTTAAGAGAAGATTCTGAAATGGGTTACTAGAAGATAGGTCACATCACAATCAGACCCAAAGTGATCTAATTAAATTATAATCATTTCTAGTTAATCCATTAATTAATGTGGACATTACATAAAAATAACAATATCATATTACATATACACAATCAATAAAAAATACTATCAAGTATAGTTTTAAACAACTAACCTTTATACAGCAATCAAAAAACACCAAAAAAGGTTATTATGATTTAATGTAAAACATTAATAATAGAAGATAAAGATAAAAGCTTGATTCCATAGTGGTTAGGGGATTACACCATGATAATGGATATGAAGCGGGGAAGAGAGGGGAAATTCAAGGAGAATAAAATCATTAGGAATCAAACTCTTGATCGGGATGTTCGAAAAGAAAATCAGAAACAAAAGTTTCCGCAGAAAATAAATTGGGATTGGTAAAGGGAATATGAATTAATATATAGAATAAATCATACATGATTCCCCTATTAAAACCGCTATAAGTGATAATTTTAGGTAGATTAATCCTTACTCATCATATATTTTCCAATTTTCATGTTATATCGAAAAAAAGTCAATGTAGTTTATCATATTTCAATGTATGTTATCAAATGATGTGAAATAGTATCCTAATGTATAAATAACTCACGTAATAAAAAAATTTATGACATGTGACTCATAACAATTACACATCATGTAATAATTTAATAGCCTGAAATTTTTTAGCTGACAATTTGGATCTTATTTTCTTACAAAAGAGCCTGAACCACCTATAAAGCCTTAATAACAGTTAAAACCCCACATAATCCCATTGGTAAACATTTTCACATAGACTCATATATTTCATAAAAACAAATATACTTTCACATTTGGATATTTTAGAATGAAAAATATCCCCAGTACTAAAAAAATATGTTCATGGAAAAATTAAAATTTGGAAATACCTAGAAATTTATATGACCTTACATCCTCCCAACATTTAATAGCTCTTCTATAAGATTCCACAAGAATATATATGGAGTCTTAATGAAAAATTTTATGGACTACTGTCCCACATTATATTACCTCTACCAGCTCTCCTCCTGAAATAACTCATAATTTCTCTACACTCAAACATGATTCGTAGTCTTCCTAATGATATATATATCACCATGGTCTATGATCTATATAGAATGAACCTAAACCAAAGCATCTAAAACTACCTCAAAATATATAATGTATATCAAATGAGAAGGATCTAAATGATATAATAAATGTTTTAACAAGTGAATTATGTCATGAATTGTAATGTAACATTGATCATGGGCCAATTGGTATGCTACTAGTAAGAACCACTAATATATCTTCAACAACCTGACGTACCTGGATCCAACCTTTTCAAACAAAATTGACATAAAAATAATGCAGCCTAGGTGAAACCTGATCTAAAACATGATAACCATCCTCAATGATCAATGGTCGTCAGAACTTTTTATCATAAGATTTCATCATGATATGTGTGGTCATTAACCTCATATTTGTCAACTGATCCTACTCAAATGTCTCATCCAAAAGACTAGGCCCAAAAAGCACTGACTCACCTATCTCTAACCAATAATATGGGAAATGAATTCTCCAACAATATGAAGCCTAAAAGGGGACATATAGAAAATTTCCTATCATATTCTAATATAATTACACACAACATGTTCTATATACTTATCCCATAAAATAAAAACACACAAATCAAAGTTTTTCATCATATCCTAAAAAATCTAAATAGTTATTTTAGATTTACCATCATTATGAGGATTATAAGATATTCTCAAAAAACATTTTAATCCATAATCCATATGTAGGTTCTTAAAAAATGATATGTCAAGACAACATTACTCTTTGATATAATAATACTTGAAACACCATTCAACCTTAATATATTTCTCACATAATGGCAATATAGATCATCAATATTGAAGTTGTACCTGATTGGTAAAATTGGTATACAATCAAAAATTCATCTATGATGACACAAACTACATAATTCATGTGATTTTTCCTAGGTAGTCCTGTCACAAAATCCAATTTGACATTATACCATTTCCAATCTAGAATCGTCTGAGGAAACAATATCCTAGAATTCCTATGATGCATGGTATTTACCTACTGAATGTTAGAACATATCTCCAAGAATCCCATTATCACATTATGTTATTTTGGACACTTGTACTGTCTATATTTATAATGATACATCTTCATCATATAGGGATGTATAACCCATCTTTAAGAAACAAACTCCCACATCATCTCCCCTTGAAAACCCATAACAACCCATACTAGGGCATGGATAAGAAGAATGTTACCACTATGAAGAGACTATTATATTGGTGGATCTCCACCAAATAGTATTTCCTTTAGATATATGTCCTCTAAGTAAGATATCTTTTTTCTATTGGTCATGTCCCAAAAGATGTTTATAATAGATGTCGAAGTCATAGAAACTCATTAGTGGGGATCCTGAATATATAGATACATGTATGAAAATATACAATCATTCTCCAAAAAGAACAATACCCCCATATGATCTTCATATTCCTCTTCTTGCTCATTTAATCAACAATCAATTTACCCATAGTCGGTGTATAAGCCCACTCAAAATCAATATACTATAGATACATGACCCACCTTCTCCAAATGATGTTTTTTAAATTTCATTAATCAAATTTTAGGGTTATAGTGGGAATACTCACATCATCCAAATATCATGAAATTCAATGGGAAAATAAAAAATTCAAAATCCAACATCAAAAATTCAAAAATAAATTAACCTTGTTTCAACAAGATCCTTGTATATTCCACGATAATCTCATGTAACCCTACATTGAAAAGTCACATCATATCCACCAGATTTTTCCATCATCGCATCTGTTTCACCATCATATCCCCACAAAAATCCACTCCCACTAACCACAAAAAAAACCTACTAAAATTATTGACTTTTCATATTCATCCACCTCACTGACATCCACCACATGAAAATGAAATTTAGGAAACCTAAACTATACCATTAAGTCCTCAAAACTTCATGACCATCGACTTTGTTAGCCATTTAGTTGATCCATCCTCATAAAATACCCCAATCCCTTTACTGCACCCACAGTCGTCATCAAGAAAACAATCAACCCAATAAAACATTGAAACAAATTGAGATCACCCAAAATAGAACCATAAAACATTGACATTGATGAATAGGAACAAAAAAGGAAAAAATAATCCAACACGAGTAATGTATTCTAAAATAACCTTAGAAGTTTGATCAACACATCCAAAACTCTCCTGCTAGCCTTTGCACGTGACCATGATTGAGTAAAAAAACAAAGGGTCAAGTTGAATGAGTATATATTAAGTGATACGAGACCATAAAAATGATCCATGACCACATCTACAAGAACAGCTAAACCAAAATGATAAAGTAGAAGCACTAATAAATAATAGAATGAAACCCTAGATTTAGATGGGACTGAAGGGGGAGATAAAGAAATCTAGTTAGAAATCTATGAATGGATCGCAAAAAACACAAAACATAAACACAATAATAACCAACAATAGAAACAGCTACACAATCCCAAGCCCCCAATATAGAGACCACACCAGATACAAATGGGAGGAAACATGGTGGATCAAGAAGAAATTGTAGGGGAGGAGGGAAGGAGGTCCATGTATGTGGATATGAAGAAGAAAAACTCACGAATCACAAAATAACAGAACAAGAACAACCAAATCCCTAGAATAATGTTCCAACTTCACAATCACAATCCCCCATCAGAACGGTCACACTACAGTAAGATGGGGTCAATAACAACATGTATCATTAATAGGGATGAGGATGAGGGAGTCTGAACATTCGACTGAAGAACACCACAAAACGAAATACATTGTATATGTGCCTCTTGTGGTGTTTGTACACAAAAAAAAATCCAAAAAAAGAAAATTTCTCCAATATATCATGGTGTGTACCTATTTTTCTATCTCTATATCATTATTAGGATAGTTTCTCTAATTAAATATCAACTATAAAGATCTATAAGTTACCAATTTATACCCCTACACCGAATATGAATTGAGTCTAACTCTAGATGCATCATAGTAGATGTTATATTACTTACATATAAAAGGTAAATTAATGATTAAGTATAGGTTTAGCCTTACCTTTACACACTAATATTATATCTCATAAGATTATTAATAAACAAAAATCACCTCGTTCTTGCTCATCCCAGAGGTTAGTACTTCTAGACAAGAGATGTCTTAGATGAAATTTCACTAATTCCTTTTTAATCATAGAAATAATTGAATGTAAAAGATGCTATTAGGTTTCTCCCAAGAAACCAAGTCCTAAAACTTTTATATGTCAACTAAAACTCTTTCCTTTGTGAGGTCATGATTTAATAAGTGCACATTATCATTTCGAAAACAACAATTGAAATATTGGCATAAAAAGGGTACACTGTAAAAAACTCAAAATGATATAAAGATGTTGTGAATGACCATCTTCTAAGTAGGATAATACTAAGATGTTATTAATTAAAACCAATCAAAAACATTCCAGAAAAGGATAAATGATCTGATTCATCAAATTTATCAATACTGCTAGTGATGTTGTTAATCCAAAAAACATCCCTACAAAATAATATGGATTATAGATACCCCAAAAAATAGTCTAAATTATGTCTAATGACTTAATACCTAGACAATAATATTGTAATTTCCCATTCTTTCCCATAACAATGATATTTTATGCTTTGGGTCGAGCTCACATGATTTTTTTCCCTAGGCTATATCCCTCATGCATCCCCCAATAAAAGGCCTTATTAAGGGATAAGTTTCCACAACACCTTATATAGGGGTTATATTTTCATCTCATCCTTCAAAGTGGGATATCCATAATCCAGCCCCTAGAAGGGCCCAGAGTCCTCGCTAGAACATCATATGGACACAACCTATGATCCGACTTTGTAACATCCTGACACGGCTTACCCCTGAACAGGTGGCCTGATCAGTTGCCACATGACCTCATGCATGTCTCCCCATATGACAAAGCATACTGACATGTAGTGAGGGTATAAGGATATTCATTTAGGAGACTATACCCTATTATCAATGTAAAAACAGTGTACAATATCAGCAATTGGCAGAAACAATGTGAATAACGATAATGCAATGGAAGACATAATTTTATAAACCTTGAATAAAAAAATGACCAATGCCAATGTTATATAATGAATGCATGTTATTATTGTACAATGATGAAAGTGATAAATAATACATCATGAATTACATATAAATAATTAAATACCTTATGACAGAAGCCCCGAGGATGATCTCCTAGAGCATCATGAGCTTCTGCTCTATCCTATACTCCAATATCCCATATATCTGCAAACAACACCGTCCTGCAACCGAATAGAATCTACTCAGGTACCCTAGTGCAATGGAGGCCTCTGTGGGGTCTGATATATAAATCTCAGTTGGTCGGGACCACCGATTTCTACCCCAATCCATTATAATAATAAATAATTTTAACAGTGTGAAGGCATGCCTTAATAATGTTAGAATCACAATGTAACTATATACCCAAGTACATGCTTCATCCCTTAGCTGGTGTCTGAACCTACATTATACTTTTTTCATGCATACAAAATAGTCATAATAATTATAAAATCCTCCATTAATCATCCAA
This sequence comes from Viscum album, assembly GCA_963277665.1. Classification (NCBI taxonomy): domain Eukaryota; kingdom Viridiplantae; phylum Streptophyta; class Magnoliopsida; order Santalales; family Viscaceae; genus Viscum; species Viscum album. Next base: position 1,441,665,097 of record OY728155.1, on the reverse strand, counting down.
TTAAATTTTGTAACATTTATTTAATTAAAAAAATATAATAATTAAAAAACATCCTTATTATTATTATTATTAAAAATTTATATTTTAATATTAAATAAATACATATTTTAAAAACAGAGTAACTTCCTCCAAAGGATAAGAGTTTAGTCTCACATTATGTTCATTGGCACCAATTTCAGGTACATTTTTAAACCTGTTTTTGGTTTTTCTCCACATGATTAGGATGATTATGCTGTTTTTCTATTGCAGTTAATATTTTTGGTGTGCATCGGTCCTCACCGGACTACTTTTATGGGTGATGGATAATGGTGTGAATGTGCGACTGTGTGCTAATTGAAACATGTTTCCTCAATGTAAATCAAAGGGCATTGTATTCAATCTGAATCCACCCCAAGGTTGAGTCCCTTTCCAAGTCCTCAATTATTATAAATGCATTAATCAATTTAAAAATTCACTTTTATTAGAAATTAAATGCTTGCATTGAAGTAATTATATTCAATGCATCTTAATGTGAATTTAGCATGTTAAATGATATAAAATGATAAATGATATAAGTTATTTCTGTGATAATTAATATGAATCTTTTGTAACAAAACCCCTCAAATGAGGTGTGCTACCTTTAAACAAAAATTTAATGGTAGTGTCATATCATGTTGTATTATGGTTTGAGTTTTCCATATATATTTCTATTGGTACTAATATATGATGGGATTATTCCATGGAATGAATATTTGATTGTGGAATAAATCATGGGATGATTTCCTCCATAATAGAGTTATTTTATTTTTGAATTAATTAATGGATGTTTTCCTTATTGATACATGTTAATTAATTTTGATTCAATTAAATGGAAATGATGTGATAAATTATATATTTTTAAATTAATTAATGTGATATGTCATTTTGTCTAAATTAGAATAATTAATATTGAAATAATTATTTGATTTCATATTAATTTATTTAACTAATTAATTGTTGGAAATAAAATATGGATAGTTTATATATTTATTGATACATTTATTTTTTTAGGAAAATCAGTTTTATGATGTTATTTATTTTTTAGATTAATTAATTGAAGGATTAATTTATTATCATGTGTACTTAGTTCATTGTTTCATTAACTAATAATTTTTTTATATTTAACTAATTAATTGGATTACGAAGGGAATACATATAATTTATTGTTGAATTAATTTTCATTTTATTGGTTAAGGAATTGGGATAATTAAATGTTGATTTAATTATCTGGTTGTCTTTCTTGATGTTATGAATAATTAATTGATTATCTATTATTAGCTATTGAGATGTTGAATGGTTAATTAATTGCAGAATTATTTTATTGGTGTTTTATGTCATTAATTAGATGTTGAATTAATTAATGGATTTGATTAATTAATTATTTAATTAATAAATGGATTTGATTAATTAATTATTTAATTAATTAATGGATTGTTTGGTGTGTTAGACAAGTCTGTGTACACTAATGGTTAATATATATATATGATTGATATACGAGTTTTGAGGTAGGGAATGATGCTCAAAATAATATATGGTGAAAGACATGGAGTTATACACCCATGTTTCTTGAAAAAATTTGTTTATCAAATATGGAATGATGCTATAAATACCCATGGGTTGTGAGATAAGGACTGATGCTCCAAATTCCCATGAGGGTGCTAGACTTGAAATTCTACACCCATTAATTGAAATTGAACTGTGGGTACAATTGGTCGAAAATGAATGAAATTCAATGTTTAATGAAAGACAATGTGATGTAATGATTTGTGATTGAATTTTTAAAATGGTACAAATCCTAGAACATCTAAGGAATGTATTGAAGTACGGGTGTCTAGGGAACCCATGGATTTATGTAGTTAATTAAAGAACCTCAATTAATGAAGCTTATATAATTAAATTAGGCAAATATAATTTAATGAGGCTAGAATATTTGGTAATTGAAAATTAATGTTTGATTACTATTATGTGTTCCTAAAAAATATATAATGTAGGTTTAAACACCAGATGATGGATGAAGAATGTACTTTGGTATATAGTTACATTGTACTAGTTACTTTATTTATGCATTCCATCACACTATTTAAATTATTTACAGACAGTTGGGATTTTGGGTGAACATCGGTCATCCCAGCCTGTTGGATTTACATCTCACACCCTACATGGGACACCATTTCACTGGGGTAACTGATTATATTCTATTTGGTTTCAAGATTGGATTGTTTGTATATTCTTGGATGATAATAGTATAGGACTGAGAGGAACCTCTGGATAATTGAGGATATCACACTCAGGGCCAGAGTCATAATTTATATATTTATTTATATATAAATCATGATGTATTTTTTATTTCATTGATTGTTGTAACATCATAACAAGAATTCATTTTAATACATTGGCATTGGCCGATTTATTTTATATAAGATTTATAAAATTATGCCTTTAGTTTCTTTATCATTATTCAAACGGTTTCATCTATTTTCTAATATTTTATAGTATTTTTACTTTTATAAGATAGTATAGTCTACCAAATATCTATCCTTATAGCCTCAATACAATTCGTAAACCTCGGATGTACGAGGGGATTCTCTTGAGGTCATGTGGTGACCGGTCCGACCACCGATCCAGGGGTGAGCTTGGCCGGGATGATACAGAAACCCTACCGTCATGAAAATATTTGGGAAAATCAAGTTACATTTCCTCTAATTGATGATATACTCAAGGATTGTATGGGAATAATGATTATTTACTCTCATCTGGTTCAATATATGATACTCTACACACATGATTAATATCCAAACATCATACATAGAGAAAATCATGGATAAACACCATAGAGACATTTTAGTTCGTATAAATTATGTGATTTTATAACATTATAACTAATGTTTTGACTCCCAATTCTTTACAAGATCTATAATTTTAGAAATATTAAAAAATTTCTCCACTAAAAATACTTACATTATCATAAAATAAATATTAGTATTCGATGGTAAGCTATAAAACCCATAAGTAAGGACATCCTGAAAATTGTCTACCAATTGAGGGAAAATATCCCATTTAATTATTTCATAATCTAGTGATGTGGTTGTTGTCAGATCCATGATACAATCCAATCTGCATTGAATTAGTCCTTTATAACACGCCTAATGATCCCACTCACCCTCTTTAAAAATAACTGATGTCTTCAAGAGATATAACAATATCTCACCTATTGTAACATTATATATGTGACTAATATAGAACTAAATAAATGATACTATGAATCATCTTGAAACTTCTCATTTCATGAATAAATGATTACCAAAAGAAAAGGAATCCCCCAATTTCTAGAGAACATTCTTTGAAATTTTTGAAATCATATTAACACACCACAAAAATGAATCAATTTTAAAGACAAATTCTATGATATCCATAACCAAGTCCAATTTTTTTAATAAAAAGATTAGATATAATTGAATATAATACTCTAATATAAATCAAAATAAAATCTATTTTATATGATATATGAATTGAACCTATAAAAGTAAAAAATCCTACGTCCAATATAGATTGAGTAAATTTCATAACATATAGCTGAATTTACCCTATACCTTGGGCTCAAGAATGGATCCATTAAATTGTTCCCAATAATGTATACTTGTGATCCTACATTTGGGTACCGATTCCCCTTCCTCAAACTATATGTCTTGTGGAACTCCAACTACCAGTATACTAATGGGTGGTTGTATCATTCCCAAAATATGTACCTATTTTATCACCATCCACTACTGTAATGATTAATTAAACTATAAGTTATATTCATAAGGACCATCTATTGGTATGAAATACACTCCAATGTTGGGTAAAAACACTGATCACCCTAGTATAAAATCATTACCCACTTATAAGACTACAACATAACATGATAATTAGATGGCAGCCAACTCCCCAAGATTCTCTTCCCACTACTACCCTAAAGATAAATATTATATTAACCCTTTATCTCACCTGTAAAATAATTATTATTTACCATTTTTTTAATTACCTAGACACATTTTATGGCCTCACTAAAATTTTATTCCGTGAAATTTTCATGATTCATTAAATTTAAAAAACAAATCATGTGAAGATATTCACATATGACATGATCTCTATGAAAAGTACATCGTGAAAATGAATCACCATAGAAATAATATCAGCTACTAATAGTGGGTAAAACCATTAAAGGGTTGTGAAACATCAAACATAGTGCATTAAAAACATAACCATTAGTATCAGGTTCATAAAATCAAGATTTTTATCACCCCTCAACATCTCAAAATAGAAGTGGTTCTGTAACTTCAGCAGGAATCCCTTCTAGGATTACCCTTCTTAATTTCCAACAGGCTCTTCAATATCCCACTAATTATTTTCTAGGTAATCAAACATGTATTATACAATTTTCACCCTCACATATCCAGGTATCTCAAGGTGATTAATTAATTGTTGGACCGAATCGATATAAAACTCGACTTAATTTTGGAATACCTTCTTGTAAATGTTTTAGGTTTCTCTAGATAAAACTCTCTTATAAGTTAATAGATCAATGGAAGAGTTTGAAGATACCCCGTTTACATTGATTTTATGACCCTGTAAAAGCTATTATAAAGATGATCCTCCAATTTATACTCAATAGAAACAACATGCTTCAGTTCCACTGCATTTATAGAATGATTATTTCCACTATCTTGGTTCTCATTTCGAAGATAGAAATGATCCATTTATTCTGTAAGGTAAATACACTCCTTATAGGAAAAGATTAAAATTGGTTTAACCTCAAAAGGTCATAAAAATAGATATCCATATGCCTAATGATCTCTCTAAACATTGAATATTAAATGATTTAACATGAAACATTAGTTCATTCTATTCATTATATCAGATATGAAATTCATCTCATCACACAATTCATAAAGGAAAATATATCACATAGAATAAATATGTCTGTACCATGAGTAATACATTTTATTAAATATCCATATGTTCTTATAATGATGAATGTATAATTATCTCATGATATACCAGGACATGAGTTTAAATATCTATGGATACCTAATCATTTTATAGAAAACATTTCATGATTTTAAGCATAATTAATCATCATGGTACAGGACAACGATCGTAAATTCTAGTGTCATAGAAGACTAAGTACATATAAAATAATACATGGGGTTAGAAAACACTTCTTTATTTAATCTCCATAATGTTCTCCTAACTTCCTTTGAGCCTTTACATCAGCATAGGGTACCCTGGGTAACACTTGTACAAAAGGATGAGCTAAAAATGCCCATCAATGGAATGAACATAAGGATACATCTCAAGCACATGAGTTAAGAGGCATGCCATAATGATATCCAAAACATGAAACATTTGAAATAATTTAATATAAGCATTAGATAATATAAAAAATGAATCATATATGTATTTAAGAATCGTAAATCATAACTTTATTATGTGTCAAGACTTACATCCAATCTTGTTTCCCATTTCAATATGGTTCAAAGCTAACCGCCAATCCCGTTTTACATCGCATCTCATGAGACTTATCCTACCCAATGCATTGGAGCACAATTTGGGTGCACCCATTTCTAAATATTCATTATTATTCATTCAAAATAAATAATCTTTCCACATTAATAATCATACATAATCCACCATAAATAAATATAAGGTTACCCATCAAAAGAAATGGGTACCACAATCAGGACATAAAACATATCCATTGGTTGTATCACGAAAGTGACCATGATAGGAAAGGATTAGAACATAAATGGACATTAATAGAGTAAAATAGGAATATAAAATTGTAATTGGTTACAAATCTACGTGACAAAATATAATAAATGTATTTTAGAAACATTATCATTAAAACATTTTTGTTCGGTTTTATGGAAATCACTATAGAGCTTTTAAAATAGAAAAGAGGATATTATTTTATATAAAACCATAATTGAACCAAGATGGTTTTCATAATTAGAATACTGATTTGATAAATAAAATTTTGTTTGAAATCATAGGATATAGTTCACTTTATATTTGGGTAAAAATTTGGGAAGTCCCCTTAAAATGGGTTTGCTTATCGAAAATATCTAAGCAGGGAATTTTTCAAAATCATGTATATCCCCAAAAGAATGTGATGAAAGGGTCTTGATATAATAATCTTGTAAAAATAACAAGAATTAATAATACTAACATAGATAGGTAATATAAAACCTTTTTGAAAGATAGATAAGGAAACCAGAAAGAACAAAGAAGGTTCGGGTAGAATTCGTTACGATTTTATCCGCATGGTGTTGGGTGTGACCAAGAGGGATTGATGATAGAGAAATGGGGGTCTAATAACATATAAATCCAGAATGAATTATGGAGGACGTTCATAAGAATATTCCATCATTTTATATTACACGTATAATGGCATAGTATAGAGGACAATCTTGATTAAGAGAAAATAGGAGAGGATCCCTTATCTTAAATCTGGTTGTGTTCTTCACTTGTTATTAATGACCAGAATAAACATATTAGGATTATTAATTCATAATTCCAGAACATCTTCTATGTGTAATTTATTTATTATAACACATTTTATTTCATTAATGTCATTTTTGATAAGTTATAAGGTTCAATTTCATTGTTCGGGCTTGTTTCTTTACTTGGCTTTAAAAGATCGTTTAACTTATATTCATGTTTGGATTATATGCAAGATGAAAGTGGTTGTTCAGAATTGTAGTTAGATTATTTAGTTCATATCCAGTATATTAAATGATTTTAATTTTAATTAGGTTACTTTGATTGATGATTAATTATTACATAAATAACATTATTGATAACCGTTTTTGTAATTTGGTTGGTTTGATTACAAAAAATGTGTTTTTCATTATAACATTATGCCATTGGTAACAAAATATTACTGAACAAAAATAGGATATATTATATATATATATATATCTGGTTCAACCATAAAAAAATGATTTCATGACCAGAATTAATGATAATAATAGAAATTGATAAAAAAATTTCCTTAAATGTGATAAATTAGCACATCGCAAACGGTGATTTCATTTCTTTCAAATAAAAGGGTGTGGAAAGGAGATAAGATATTGAAATATAACACTAGAATGAATACATTAAATTACATTTATGTAATTGGATTTAACATACTATTATGGTTAAGTGAGGTGAGGAATGAAAATAAAAAAGAAAAGAACATAAAAGAAAAGAAGAAATTCGGGAAGAGGAATCTCCCTCTAGAGACATCCTTCATTAGGAGCCTTTTAAGGAGAGTGGTTTTGGTATTTTGAGGAGGATGAGAGCTTTTGGTCTTGGGGGATGACCTTGGAGAGATTTTTGGCAGAATTTAGGGAAATATTGGAGCTTGAGAGGAGTGGATGTAAGAGGGAGTGAAGGGGGTGTTTTATAGTGGAGGAGAGGAGGGATTTCATGATATTATAATCCTTAATTTATTATTTCTTCACATGAAAAATAATAGTAAGTATTCCATGACCAATAATAGTAAATGGGTCATGTGAATTCAAACCATGTGGGATTACATCAGCAAAAAATCATCAATGACTCAATTAATCCATTATTTAGCATTTATTGTGAATTGTGAGATTCTACTATTCATAATAAATTCAAGTCTTTCAGAAAAATCTCAAAAATTCACCCTAACCATTTTTCGACATGTATAATGAAAAATGAAGTTCATTTTTTAAAATAATTTTCTAAATATTTTTATTTTAATATTTAATTAAAATAATAATTTATTATGGAAATCATTTTTAAAACATTCACTAACTCATTATAAACTATTGGTAGAATTTAAAACATTTATTTTTATACCCCCATAGGTGAGGTTACTATTCTTTAGGGTATATCACTATTCATAAGAGTATTTTACTATTCATTATGGTAGGTTACTATTCACTAAAAGATTTATTCGACTCCAAAAAACATTTTGAGCACAGCCGTGTATGTCATATTTTAAAAATTCCAAACACAGAAGTGACAACTTATGTTTAAAGGTCACTTATCACTTAGTAGTTCATTATTATGTGATTTTAAGGCCTATTTATAAGAAGGGAATTTCCATTAAAAACATTGGGTCATTACCTTCTTACCCCCATAAGAAATTTCTCCCTCTAAATTTTATTTTACATTCTTGGACAAAAACAAATGTGGGTACTTTTCCTTCATTGATTCCTCCAGCTCCCATGGTGCTTCTTCAATCTTATGGTTCATCCACAATAATTGGACATGATTGGTTGTCTTGTTGTGTAGAAACTTATCTATCCAATTCAGAATCTTTATTGGATGCTCCAAATAGGAGAGACCATCTTCCAGCTACACCACCTCTGAGTTTAGTACATGTGAGGGATCAGGTATGTACTTCTTCAAAAGTGATACATGGAAAACATCATTAACTTGAGCCATATATGGTGGAAGTGCAAGATGATAGTCCACAGATCCTATGTGGTCATGGATCCCAAGGGAGACAATGTACCTTGGTCTTAGCTTCCCTTTCTTCCCGAATCTCATGACTCACTTCAATGGAGATATTCAAAGGAAGACTATATCTCCCACGTCGAACTCCAAGTCCCTTCGACGGTTGTCAGCATAGCATTTCTGCTAATGTTGAGAACCTTTGATGTGTTTCTGGATGACGTGAACCTTCTCTGTAATCTCATGAACAAGATTAGGTCCAAGTATCATTATTTATACAACTTCACCCCAACAAGTTGGAGTTCTACATCACTTTCCATATAAAGCTTCATATGGAGCCATCTGAATACTCGGGTGGAAGCTATTGTTGTTTTAGAACACAACCAATGGGAGATGATGATCCCATCCACCTTTGAATTCAAGAGAGTAGTCTCTTAGGATATTGTCAAGTATCTGAATAGTTTTTTAGCCTTTCCATCAGTTTGGGGGTGATAGGCCATGTTGAAATTTAATCTAGTACTCAAAGAATGTTGAAGGCTCCCATAGAATATAGATGTGAACCCTAGATCACGGTTAGAGACAATTGAGATTGGTACACCGTGCAGTCTCACCACTTCCTTCACATATAACATTGCAAGTTGTTCAAATGAGAGATCAATCCGAATAGCAATGAAATGGGACGTCTTGTTGATTCAGTCAACCACTACAGTAACATCCCGAGATTTTATGAAAAATATTCTTTTTAATTTCATTAATTTCTTTTGTTGTACGCTACACCAAAAGGAGCTTTCACAACACGCACCCTTGACTTGCCTTTCATTACACGCAATCGCAACCTTCCTCGATAGCGTGTGTAGTACGCAATACCGAGTTTCACTAAACAACGATATGCTATTAAAATATTATTAAAACAAGCCATTATGAATAGTAATAACCACCTTTTAAAATTTTAGAAATTTTAGCTCTCAAAATAGAGTTCATTTTTGGGTTAGAAGTGTCGAATTTAGCCTAAGGTGAAATTTTGGTACTTTTCGGATAACTTTAATATTATGATGAATAGTGAAAATTAAAAATTATAATTAAAACAACTTTTTTAATCGAAATAATTAATTGTGATAAATTATTATTTTTAGTTGTTTTAACGTATATTTAGAATATTTTTTACAATTTAATACAATGTTGGTCATTGGATGTAATTTCACATTTAAATCAGTCATAAACAAGTGTCAATATTTTGATAGTTATATTCTCTTAAGAATGCGCTATTTGTTTTGACGACGGGAATTAATTTTTAAATTAATTAATGGAACTAATATGTTTTGAATTTGATAAAATAGACATCATTTTTTAATTCATAATATCAAATGTAGTTTAGATCTAATTTTTGGTATTTTTCTAGAATCTTTCATTTTTTGATGAATAGTGAAACCACTAAGTGGTAGTTAAAAAACTGAATTTTTCATAAAACTTAATTTTACTCCTTCTGTGAGTGGAATTTCGAAAATATGAGAGACAAAGTTAATATCAAGGACTAAAATGTGGTTCAATGAGATGAAAATAATTTTTGGTGAATAGTAACTTTTTACTTTTTTTACCACAGTTAAAAGTAAATAGGATAATTAAGGGTAAAAATGATATTATTATTACCCTAACACATGTCCTAATTCTATTGGAAAAGACTAATTCGACCATAAACAACCTTAGTAATAAAATATGACCATTTAGGCCCACTTGGATTAGACTATGACATTTATTATTAATTTATTTAAAGAAGGGTTAATATAGTTAAAATCAATGTTTAATAAGTAAATCATTTTTCATATGGGGTAATACAATTGATAAATTCGACTATAAATATTAATTAGAAATATAAAAATATTTCCTACATGATGGTATTTTATTTTTAATTTTTAGACCTTATATAATTTAATTTATTTATGACACAACGATGATGCAGTAATTATCTTATTAATGAAATATTGACATAATTGATGCTATAAATGCCCAAATAAATAAAATTTGAGACTTTTAATGAACTAAAATAATTTTCTAGGTTAATAGGACTTGTTAGGATTGATTTATTTAACTTTGGTAGAAGTAATCATTCTGTTATGAGTTTAAAAACAATCAACTATTGAATAGTGTCAAAATTGACATAAAATAGTTTTTAAAACAAATATTATATTATTAATTGTTATTTTATTCCTAAAAATCTATGGTTCGGCCAAATGACTTAGATAAGGTTATATATATTAACAAAACACAACTTGGGGGTCGCTTGGATGTATATGGTAAGTGTGATAACTATATAATATTAAAATACAAAGTGACATTGTAAATGTCAATCTAATTAACTAAGAGTTAAAACTAAAAGATAAGGTTAATATAATGACTTAAACCGGTCTAAATTCTATTGGATGAGAGTATTTCGACCCATCCCCACCTTATCTTCGAAATAACTCAATTTGGAGCTATTTAAAACCAAACATGACTTTATAATAAAATAATATTTTTCGTTATTCCAAAGGTGCCCCTCTCCTCCCTTATAAAAGGGCACCTCCTCCCTCTCTTCCTCACACCACTTTGAGCCTTCATGATCGGCAAACCCATTCCACGTTCTCCTCTCCACTTCCCTAGAGACATCCTAACGGTCTTGGTATTCTTCAAAGACCAATTTTAGTGCCCTAAAAAAGGTCTCAGAGAAGCACTTCAAAGAAGAGGTAATATCCATTACCGATCCTTTCCAATTTCATTCTACATCAACATATTCATCTTTAGTTGTTTCATTATGAAGTAATAACATAAGTATGACTCATATACTGATATGTTATTACAAGTATGAAATAACCCTATTTATCCATCTATCCATCCTACAGAAAATGAAATCACCGCGCGTGCGTACGTACGGAATACCGTCTCCACGCCGTGGTGTAATCTATTTTCCACCACCACCCTACATGGATGGGTATAATGGTGTAAATAATGACTATATATGACTATTATAAAGTGATATTTATTCTTAAATAGTATACATACACTCCAATACAATTCCACGATCATTGGAACGATATCATCACTCGTGCGTACGTACAGAATACCGTCTCCACGATGTGATGCGACTCGTTCTACATGATCTTCATTTAATAATGATTATATAAATGAATTGAATGAATTAATATGATATATATTACAATAATACCATTCTGGAAATTAGGAATCTATAACCTAAAGAGAAGAATAATAATTTATTCGTCAAAACACGCATAAGAACAAAAAGTTATAAACACCTGAATAACAAGTAGCAATGAAATATTACTACTAAAAATATAATAATATGACCATATATGATATCATAAAAATATTTATGATTCCGGAATAAGTCAATAACATTATTTAAATCAATATATAGGAGGTTTGGACACGTACAAAGAATATCGGGCCTAAGGTAAAGGAAATATCACAATCTCATTTTTATCCGAGATTGTTTATACTTTGAAATTTATTAGGGTGTATTTTATCATCCACATCCAGGTTTCCTCAATATTTAATATTACTTCCATCCACCTAAAATTTTTTAAATCCAATTTTACCCTTCGGTGAGTTTTTAGTAAAAGATATGAAAGGAATTGTTTGTCGTTTTTTGTACGGGGTACCTTTTTGACTTTTCTGAAAAAAGTATGAGAATAATGTTTTTTTAACTTATACGGCATGAATGGATATTTAAATCATTATTTCCAAGAAGATTCCTTTACAAGTTTTCATGTTTATTTTTAATCAACTTCTTTTAGTTTAAAATTTTATGACAAGTTAAGAAAGGAAAATTTTTTTGAAGTAGAAATGATATTTTCCTCAAGAATGGGGTTCAAGTGTTTTATCAAAATTATTTTCCGTCTAAGATAATATAGGGTTCTGTTTCTATCCCTATTATTACATTTATTTGATTATGTTGTGATGGAATTATTTTTATGAATTCCTTTATCTTATATGAATTGTTTTATGATGTCATGATGTTTAAGAATCCCATTTTTATTACATGGGTTATGCAATGATGTATGATTTATGATTTTGTGGCTCAGATAATAATGGTATCATTATGAGATGGGTGGGACCTATATCATTCTCCAATGCAATGGGTAATGATTTTATATCTCATGAGATAGACATGGCTACAACGGCAGGTTATACTTGTTCAGTGAAACAAGACTGAAACGAGGGTGACTCGGTTCAGAAATGGACTTTGTCCACTAAGATAGTCTTGGCAATGAGTCTTGACTAATAAGATATGATTCTCTATGATTATGTGTGTATGCCACAAATTTTCATGTTTTTAGTTATGATTATTGGGATTTCATTTCACTACTAGGATTTATCCCATGTTATGAAATTATGCTCTATTTTGCATGTTTAGATTTCCAAAATGTTATGTTCTTATGAAAATGATGTGATTGATATTTAATTTTTTTACCCTTACTGAGAATTTGAGCTCACCCTTTTATGTTTTCTTTTCCCCAGGATATAAAGAGAAGTTTTAGGTAAAAAAAGGAATATCTTTATGGGAGATGTTGAAGAACTTTCACCACGTTTAGAAGATTATATTCTGAGTTTCCAAAGACACTAAACTTTTACGATCCTTGTGTATGTGTTTTTGTTATGTACTAAGTATTCCGCAAAAGTAATGTAATGTCCATGTACGTCAAGATTCGGGTCTCTACAATTGGTATCAGAGGAAAGGTTTAGTCAACCTTTGGAAACTAGGATGCGAAAACATTAGTGAGATCCCTAGAGATATTTCTAAGGTGTGTCTAGGGATGTCCCTAAGGATAAGTGTACCTATAGGATACAGTCCTAGAACTACGGTAACGATCATAGAATTTAACCTAAGATGTTAGATATTGAAGTCACTCCCCCTTTATTATATTGTTTTCCGTAGCGTGATTTTTTCCTCTCACACTATTCTTTTTGGGTTTTAGAAGATGGATGGAACCCAATGTAACCGTGTTGATCAATGTAATGGGCAATGCAATGATTTTCCTCCTGAACAAACAAATTTTATGGGAGATGGAGTGAAAAATCTTATTGCTATACTTACACAATCTATGAATCATTCTGGACTTCCAAATGAGCAGAAAAGGGAACAATATTCTATTGAGTCCTTCATGAGGCCACATCCACCTTCTTTCAGTGGGTCTTCTGATCCACTTGTTGCTGAACAATGGATCAGTACCACTAAAAAGATATTTTCAGTTCTTCAATGTTCTAAACATGATAAAGTCATCTTAGCAGTATATCGTTTGGAAGGAGAAGCTAATCAATGGTCAAATCTTATCATGAATACGAGGCCAAGAGATGAAATTGAGTCCATGGAATGGGATGAGTTCAAGAACTTATTTTTCAATAAGTACTTCCCTTTTATTCTTCAAACAAAGATGGAGAAGGAGTTTCTTGAACTAAAGCTAAAGGATGATTAATCTATTGGTGTATACGAAGCGAATTTTACAAGGCTTGCAAGGTATGCATCTGGCTTTATCATCTAACCTGAAAGTAAAGTTGATCATTTCTTCAGTGTCTTAAAACCAAATCTTCGAAGGACATTAGCTATAAGAGACTTCAGTAGCTATAAAGAAATTGTGCGTTGTGCAATCAAGGTAGAAATGGAAGTTGGTGTTAATTATCCATCTAGTAGTTTTGACAAGAAACGAAAGATGGAGTTCAAGGAGAAATCTCAAAATAATTGTGAAAAGAATATGAATGTTTTCCTTATACTCAAAGTAAGGAAAGAAGCATGGTGGAGATTCTCTTAAAGGAACAAGTAAATGTTTCAAATGTGGAAAGGAAGGTCATCAGACATTTGAATGCTGCAATGATCGGAAGAAGATGTCTAATGATGCAAACAATGGAAGGGATACACAGAATGAACCAACAACACTTCAATACTTCATGTGCAAGGAAATGGGGAATTATGATAATAAATGCCCTAATCCAAGGGTTAGTGATGATCGACGTGAGCAACCACTTATGGAAAAGGACAACGGGAAGTCACATGCGATCACCATTAGCGATGTTGAATATGACAATGATGTGGTGGAATTATTAAGTGTTTATGTAATGGGATTCTAGAATAATGTTGTATATAGTATCATGGAATATTGGAATATTTATTTTTTGGTCTATTGTGGTATTCATGAGCTCATGAATGATATATGGAAAAGGCTATATCATGGTTTGAGTATATAGAATTTTTGGATTTTGGTATGTGGAAAGAGTTAACTTTTGACAGCATTCATGTTTTCACTAATGTTTAATGGGTATTCATTTTTCAAGAGAATACATCATTAAGGTATTCGCATGATTGGAATGTGACCAACAAGATATATGGGGGATAAATGATGGTATTCACATGCTTGCTTGATGACATTTCAAGTAATCATTTTCTTTATACTATGAGCTTTGACTAAAGTATTTTAGATAATCCTAAAGATTGGAATGGATTATGTTAACCGTATGTTAGTATTATTTAAGGATAGAACTTTTTTTGATATTATTTATGTGATGTTATAGTAATGTAGTTTTAGAAAAAGGACAACATGTAAGATGGGTGATAGCCCATCGCGTCGGACAAGGCTGTGGAAATCAAACCCACAACTGAAGTGCGACAGGCCTTTATCACTTACCACTAGCCTACAGGAATTCCCTGTTTAGTAGAAACTAGTTTTATTATATTAAGCAGTATGATATATGAAGTATAAGTCCATTTTAGTTACTATATATGAGTAATCTCACTATAGATGGACTTATGTATTTTTTGATAACGTTTCTAACCTTTTGTTTGAAACAGATAGAATGAACTATCATTCTATCACATGATCTACTAACACATCACGAATGGCAAATTCAACTTCATTTCTTTAAGAGATGAAGTGGAAACTTTCCAAATAATGACAAACGGTGAGACTATACCAAAATCATGAAAGTATTTCTTCTAATTCCAATTTCATCAACTTTAGGGAAATGATCTTGAAAACCAAAAATGTTGTCCTAGTGCTCTTATATCCGAGGAATCAGATGGTACCTTATATCGTCACAAATTTATGGCTTTGTGATTACTGGCTTTTCCAGAGCCAGGTTCTCTACCACTCTCCATTATAACATGATGGTTAGATTTCTCTTCCATATCCATATTTTCACCTATGTGGAAACCCAGTGATTAGTTTATTTGGGTAACTGTTACGTTTCATACTTCTGTTTTTAAAGATTGGTTTTGGTATTCATTTTTAAAATGTGGGTTTCTATTAAAGAAACTTTCGAAGAGTAAACCATTTATAACCCCGAATAATTTCGAGGGTGAAATTCTTTTTATGGGGGGTAGATTGTAATAGCCCGCGATTTTATGAAAAATATTCTTTTTAATTTCATTAATGTCTTGTGTTGTACTCTACACCAAAAGGATCATTCACAACACGCATCCTTGACTTGCCTTGCATTACACACAATCGCGACCTTCCTCGATAGCGTGTGTAGTACGCAATACCGAGTTTCACTAAACAACGATATGCTATTAAAATATTATTAAAACTAGCCCTTATGAATAGTAATAACCACCTTTTAAAATTTTAGAAATTTTAGATCTCAAAATAGACTTCATTTTGGGATTCGGAGTGTCGAATTTTGCATAAGGTGAAATTTTGGTACTTTTCGGATAACTTTCATATTCTGATGAATAGTGAAAATTACTAAATTATAATTGAAAACAACTTTTTATATCGAAATAATTAATAGTGATAAATTACTAATTTGAGTGGTTTTAAAGTATATTTAAAATATATTTTTATAATTTAATACAATTTTGGTCATTGGATGTAATTTCACATTTAAACCCGTTATAAACAAGTGTCAATCTTTTGGTAGTTATTATCTCTTAAAACGTGCAATTTGTTTTGACGACGGGAATTAATTTTTAAATTAATTAATTCAACTGATATTTTTTGAATTTGATAAAATAGACATAATTTTTTAATTAATAATATCAAATATAGCATAGATTTAATTTTTGGTATTTTTCTAGAAACTTTCATTTTTTGAAAAATAATAAAACCTCTAAGTGGTAGTTAAAAAACTAATTTTTTCATAAAACATAATTTTACCGCTTTTGTGAGTGAAATTTCTAAAATCTGAGAGACAAGGTTAATATCAAGGACTAAAATGTGGTTTAATGGGATGAAAATAATTTTTTGTGAATAGTAAATTTTTACTTTTTTTACCACATTTAAAAGTAAATAGGGAAATTAAGGGTAAAAATGGTATTATTATTACCCTAAAACATGTCTTAATTCTATTAGAAAAGATTAATTAGACCAGAAACAACCTTATGAATAAAATATGACAATTTAGGCCCACTTGGATTAGATTAGGACATTTATTATTAATTTATTTAAAGAAGGGTTAAAATAGTTAAAATCAAAGTTTAATAAGTAAATCATTTTTAATATGGGGTTATACATAAGATAAATTCGACTATAAATATTCATTAGAAAGATAAAAAGATGTAATACATAATGGTATTTTATTTGTAATTTTTAGACATTATATAATTTAATTTATTTATGACACAACGATGATGCAGTAATTATCTTATTAATGAAATATTGACATAATTGATGTCATAAATACCCAAATAAATATAATTTGAGACTTTTTATGAACTAAAATAATTTTCTAGGTTAATATGACATGTTAGGATTGATTTAATTAACTTTGGTAGAAGTAATCATTCTTTTATGAGTTTCAAAAAAATCAACTATTGAATAGTGTCAAAATTGACATAAAATTGTTTTTAAAACAAATATTATATTATTAATTGTTATTTGATTCCTAAAAATCTAAGGTTCGGAAAAATGACTTAGATAAGGTTATATATATTAATAAAACACAACTTGGGGGTCTCTTTGATGTATATTCTATGTTTGATAACTATATATATTAAAATACAAAGTGACTTGGTAAATGTCAATCTAATTAACTTAGAGTTAAAAATAAACGATAAGGTTTATATAATGACCTAAAATTGTCTAAATTCTATTAGCTGAGAGGATTTAGACCCATCCCCACCTTATATTCTTAAATAACTCAATTTTTAGCTATTTAAAACCGAATGTAACTATTTAATAAAATAATATTTTTAGTTATTCCAAAGGTGCCCCTCTCTTCCCTTATAAAAAGGAACCTCCTCCCTCTCTTCCTCACACCACATTGAGCCTTAAAGCTCGGCCAAACCCTTACACATTCTCCTCTCCACATCCATAGAGACATCGTAGAGGTCTTTTTATTATTCAATGACCAATTTTAGTGCCCTAAATGATGGTCTCAAAGAAGCACTTCAAAGAAGAGGTAATATCCATTACTGATCCATTCCAATTTCTTTCTTCTTCAAATTCTTCGTCTTTAGTTGTTTCCTTATTAAGTAATAACATCAGTATAAATAATATACTGATATGTTATTATAAGTATGAAACAACCCTATTTAACCATCTATCCATCCTACAGAAAATGAAATCACCGCGCGTGCGTACGTACGGAATACCGTCTCCACGCCATGGTGTAATCTATTTTCCACAACCACCTTACTTGGATGGGTATAATGGTGTAAATAATGACTATATATTAATATTATAAAGTGATATTGATTATTAAATAGTATACATACACTCCAATACAATTCCACGATCATAGGAACGATATCATCACTCGTGCGTACGTACGGTATA
Organism: Viscum album; assembly: GCA_963277665.1. Taxonomy (NCBI): domain Eukaryota; kingdom Viridiplantae; phylum Streptophyta; class Magnoliopsida; order Santalales; family Viscaceae; genus Viscum; species Viscum album. Next base: position 1,441,646,861 of record OY728155.1, on the reverse strand, counting down.
CCGTCTCCACGATGTGATGCGACTCGGTCTACATGATTTTAATTTCATAATGATTATATAAATGAATTGAATGAATGAATGTGATATATATTACACTAATACCATTCTGGAAATGAGGTATCTATAACCTAAAGATAAGAATAATAATTTATTCGACAAAACATGCATAAGAACAAAAAGTTATAAACACCCGAATAACAAGTAGCAATGAAATATTACTACTAAGAAGCTAAGAATATGACCATATATGATATCATAAAAATAAGTATGATTCTGGAATAAGTAAATAACATTATTTAAATCATTATACAGGTGGTTTGGACATGTACAAAGCATATCGGACCTAAGGTAAGGGAAATATCACAATCTCATTTTTATCCGAGATTGTTTATACTTTGAAATTTATTGGGGTGTATTTTATCATCAAAATCCAGGTTTTCTCAACATGTAATATTATTTCCATCCACCTAAAATTGTTTAAATCCAATTTTACCCTTCGGTGAGTTTTTAGTAAATGATATGAAAGGAATCTTTTGTCGTTTTTCGTACGGGGTACCTTTTTGACTTTTCCAAAAAAAGTACGTGAAAAATGTTTTTTTAACTTATACGGCATGAATGGATTTTTAAAACATTATTTCCAAGAAGGTTCCTTTAAAAGTTTTCAAGTTTATTTTTAATGAACTTCTTTTAGATTAAAATTTTCTTACATGTTAAGAAAGGAAAAATTTTTTGAAGTAGAAAGGATATTTTGCTCAAGAATGGGGTTCAAGTGTTTTATCAAAATTATTTTCCATCTAAGATAATATAGGGTTCTGTTTCTATCCCTATTATTAAATTGATTTGATTATGTTGTGATGGAAATATTTTTATGAATTCCTTTATCTTATAAGATTTGTTTTATGATGTCATGATGTTTAAGAATCCCATTTTTATTACATATGTTATGCAATGATGTATGATTTATGATTTTGTGGCACACATAAGAATGGTATCATTATGAGATGGGTGGGACCTATATCTCCCTCCAATGCATTGGGTAATGATTTTATATCTCAGGAGATAGACATGGCTGCAACGACAGGTTATACCGGTTCAGTGAAACAGGACTGAAACGAGGGGGACTCGGTTCAGAAATGGACTTTGTCCACTAAGATAGTATTGGAAATGAGTATTGACTAATAAGATATGATTCTCTATGATTATGTGTGTATGCCCCAATGTTTCATGTTTTAAGTTATGATTATTGGGATTTCATTTCACTACTATGATTTATCCCATGTTATGAAATTATTCTCTCTATTGCAGGTTATGATTTCCAAAATGTTATGTTCTTATGAAAATGATGTGATTGATATTTATTTTGTTTACCCTTACTGAGCATTTGAGCTCACCCTTTTATGTTTTCTTTTCCCCAGGATAAAAAAGAAAGGTTTTAGGTAAAAAAAGGATGATCTTTATGGGAGATGTTGATGATCTTTCACCAAAATTAGAAGATTATATTCCGAGTTTCCAAAGACACTAAACTATTACGATCATTGTCTGTGTGTTTTTGTTATGTACCAAGTATTCCGAAAAAGTAATGTAATGTCCATGTACGTCATGCTTCGGTCTATACAACTACCCATAACGCATTATTTCCATTTCGAAGTCTTTGGGAGACCCGTTAAAAAGTCCTTAGTAACATTTTCCTATTTCAAAATGGGTATAGGCAATGGATGCATCCTACCTTTGGACTTGTTTCTCATAGCTATAACTTACTGACATACCCGTAACCTTGATATATATTGTGCTATCTCTTTCTTCATGTTATCCCACCAGAAGTGTTCTCGAATATCACAGTACATTTTGGAACTCCCATGATGGATAGAGAAGGTCGAGCTATGTACATCATTCAATAGATCCTTCTTTAACTCTAGATCTGAAGGTGCACATAATCGTGTCCAAAATATTATAGCTCCTTCCTCATCAATTTATAAATCGGAGGATTTCCCATTTTTAACAACTTCAACCCTTTTCTGAATTTCCATATCCTTTCATTGAGAATCCTTTATTTTCTCCATGAGGGATGGTTGAGCATTCATTTGAGAAAGGATTGATGACGTTCCTCCCTTAATGATTCACATGTCAATCCTTTTAAAATCTAAGATGATCATATCCTTTTCAATTATCATCATTGTTAAATATGCAGGATCCTTTCTACTTAGAGCATCTTCCACCTTGTTTTCCATATTGGGATGGTAGTGGATTGAGCAATCATAATCCTTGATGAGCTCTAAACATCTTATTTGCCCGATATTATGCTATTTCTGTGTGAATATTTAATTGAGAATCTTGTGGTCAGTATATATCTCACATTTTTCACATAGAGATAATGCCGCCAAATTTCCAATGCAAAGATCACAGCCGCCAACTCCATATCATGTGTGGGATAGTTTTTCTCATGGATTTTCAGCTACATTGTGTCATAGGCTATCACTTAATCGTTTTTCATTAGCACAAAGCATAGTCCTTTATTAGAAGCATCACTATACAACACAACGATTTCTCCACTTAAAGGGAGTGTGAGTATCAACGCTATTATAATCCTCCTTTTCAACTCCATGAATCAATATTCATATTCATGTGTCCAGGCGATCTTTTCTCCCTTCCATCTCAAATTGGTCATTGGGTTTGACAATCATGAAAAGTTCTTCAAAATTTTTCGATAATACCCAGCTAGACCTAAAAAGCTGTGGATCTCCGTTATAGAAGTTTTCCTCGACCACTCTTTAATTGCCTTCATCTTGGAAGAGTTTACATATAACCCTTTCCTGGTGATAACATGCCCCATGAATGATACTTCCTCCATCCAGAACTCACATTTACAATACTTTTCTTACAAATTCTCCCTTCACAATGTTTTTAACACAGTTTCTAAATACTCCTCATGTACCTCATTTCCCTGGGAGTATATCATAGTATCATCGATAAAGACCACCACAAATTTGTCGAGGTAATCTATAAAGACTCTATTAATTAAATCTATGAAAATTGTTGGAGAATAAGTGATATTGAAGGGAATAACTATGAACTCATAGTGTCCATACCTCATTCGAAAGGCAGTCTTGGGAATATCTTCCTTCTTCACCTTTAATTGGTGATATCCCGCCTGAAGGTCCACCTTAGAGAAATAACTGGCCCCAAAAAGATGATTGATCACATCATCTATCTGTGAAGGGGATACATTTTCTTTATAGTGATTTTATTGATCTCATTGTAATCAATGCAAAGACACATTGATCCATCCATATTCTTGATTATGAGGACTAGAGAACCTCGTGGTGAAGCACTCAGGTGTATAAAACCCTTCTCTATATTCTCCCGTAACTGCTTCTTCATCTCTTCTATATCTATGGTGGCCATTCTGTAAGGTGTCCTCGAGATTGGCAGAGATCAATGGATAAGTTCAATAGAGAACTCAACCTCTTGGTCAAGAGGAAGACCAGGAAACTCTTTGGCGAATACATCTGTGTAATCCCCCACGATGGGCATGTCTTCAAGCATGATTCTCTCCTTTGCCTCAATCATTTGAGATAGATATGTATGCTCACAAGGAAGCAGTATCCAAACTTAATTCCATGATTCTAAAAGAGATTCATCTTATTCCTGATACTTGTAAAGAATCATAGGATGCTTTGGGATGTGAAGAGTGATCTCCCTTTCCCATCAGTTGATATAGGACTTGTACAAAGATATCCAATCCATGACCAAGATAGCATCAAACTCCACTAAAGGAAGTATGACATGATTTTCTGGGAGGATCAATCCACGAAGATTAACCGGGGGAGTTATAAACCATGGATGCAAGAATTTCCCCATTCTCTGTTCTCACAGATAACTTTTCCTCCAAATTTTTAGGCGGTCTTTCAAAAGTTCAACTAATCATGCAAGATATAAAAGAATGCATAGAACGAAATTCAAATAGTATGTTCGCTATTCTTGAATGAATAACAAGTGTACCTGTCACCACATCTTCTTCCAGCTCCACCTTAGTAGTAGTGATAGAATAAGCCCTTACTTGATCCCTTGGTGGTTGTTTTTGATTTCCTCCGACAACCCTCGGCTTAGGGCAATTGATTGTATAACTCCAATGCTCCTTCCAGTTAAAACATTGCACTTCAGGATGATTGTTGATCTGAACCTTCCATTCTTCTTCAACATTAGAGGGATTTTTCATATCCCATCGGTAGTTCTTGTCCATGTGACAAATCTTCCCACATTTTAATAAATTCTTGGTTCCTTTGAGAGAGTCACCAAGATGCTTCTTCCCACAATTCATGCAAAGGAGAAAGTGAGGCCTCTTTCCATCCTGGAATTTGTTTGATGAACCACCCATGTTGTTCTCCATTTTCCTCTTCTTGTCACTAGGCCCATGAGACCACTGAGAGTCTCTAATATCCATTTCAACCTTGAGGTAATAATGGAAAATCTCCTCATAGCTTTCAAAGTCTATAATTTCCAACACGTTTCGTACAATCGACTTCAGTCCTCTAATGATGCGATCCAACGTGCTTTCAGTGTTCATGACAATTGCATTGGCGTACCTTTCAAGCCTTGTATAATTTTCATCATACTCCCTGATGGACTCATCTTCCTTATGCCTGTGTCCAAGGAACTCTCTTTCCATCATGAGATGGAGGGTTCAAAAAAAATTATTTGTTGAAAAACACCCTCTTAAATTCCTCCCATTCTATGGAATCTATTTCCTCTTGGAAATTTTAATTCTTGTTCAATGTACACTACTGATCAGCTTCCCCATAATAACAATAGACTACCAGTACATATTTCTCTTCATCCAAGCACTGGATGACAGAGAAAATCATTTCAATGGAATTAATCCATTATTCTGTGAGGAGGGGATCAAAAGGCCCGCTAAACATGGGAGGCCATAGCCGCGTGAAGGATTATACAACAACATTCTCTTTCCATGGAGGAGGGGGACGTTCCACCTGATTCAAGTTATTATTCATAACCCAATCAAGCTGAGCATGTACACCATTATGTTTTGAGAAACTCCTTTCGTCACATCAGGCATGTTGTTAGGGAAGTCAATACATTTCTTATCACATTGGTTGTTGGAACGTGTTCTTCTATTTCCTGCCATTAACTAAGAAAAAGAACATATAATTAGAGGTCTTGAATACTTATCTATTGAGCATAAAAAGAAACATTGAACATAAATGTATGAACTTATAAAGAAAAAGTATATCCCAAATTGTGATTCCTTATTTTTATATCTAGGTTATCACCTATCAATTTCATAACGTAAATTCATATGGGGTTATTTTTTTGTCCCTTAATAATGGTTTGGACGAAGCTCATGAATCTACCAAATCATATCCCCCTGGAGTGTCGTAACCAAGAGTGAAGTAAGGCCCATTCTCGTGCACCAGTTCCCGTTTGAGTCTAGCTCTAAGCGGTGTTTTCATGTTTTAACCCTAGATACATCTGTGCCAGAGCCACCTCTACCTGCTCGTATCCAGATAGGGATGTATTTTCTTGATAAACCACTTACTACGTACTAACCAAAATTTAGGATTGTTTCCTTATAATTAGTCTCATACTTACGTTTTTCACTACGATGCTCTATTACTAAACTCCAAAAATAACTAGACCATCAAATGATACCAACTATTGCGACCCGATCCTTTTACAAAAAAAACATTTCATGATTTTGAGCATAATTAATCATCATAGTACAAGCCAAGGATAGTTAAGTATTGTTTCTTGGAAGACTAAGTACATATAACATACAACATGGGGATAAAAACACAATTCCTTATTTAATCTCCATAAGGATCTCCTAAAATTCTTTGAGCTCTTATATCGGCATAAGGTACCCTGGGGAACACATGAACAAAGGGATGAGCTAAAAATGCCCAGTAAGTGAATGAACATAAGGATAAATCTCAAGCACATGAGTTAAGAGGCATGACATAATGATAGCCAAAGCATTAAGCTTATGAAATCATTTAATATAATCATGGGATAATATAAACATGGAATCATATAAATGTGGAAGAATCATAAATCATATCATTAGTACGGGTCAAGGATAACCGCCAATCTTGTTTCCCATTTCAGTACAGGTCAAAGCGAACTATAAATCCGGTTTCACATCCCATCTCATGAGACTTATCCTTACCCAATACATTGGAGCGCTATCTAGGGGCACAAATATCAACATACTAATGAATTTTCATTCCAAGTAAATAATGATTCCCTAAAAATAATCATTCATAATAAACCATAAATAAACATAAGGGTAACCATGGAAAGAATTGGGTACCACAATCATGCCATAAAACAAATCCAATGCATGTATCACAAAAGTGTTCATGAATGAAAAGGATTAGAACATATATGGACATTCATAGGTAAAAATAGGCATATAACATGGTAATTGGTGTCCAATATAAGTGAAAACATATGAAAAATGTATTTTAAAAACATTAGCATTAAAACATTCTTATGATGCTTTAACGAAAACACTCTATAGATTTTCAAATTGTAAAGTGAAAATTCTTTTATATAAAACCAGAATTGAACCAAGAAAGTTTTCATAATAAGAATACTAATTTTTGAAATACAATGTTGTTTTAAAACATCGGATAGAGTGCACATGAAATTTGGGTAAATATTTGGGAAGTCCCCTTAAAACAGGTTTGATTATCGGAAAGTTCTAAGGAGGGAATCATTCAAAATCATGTATATCCCCGAAAAAATGTGATGAAAGGGTCTTGATATAAGAATATTGTACAAATAACCATTTTTAAAGAACGATAAGGCAACCAAAAAGAACAAAGAAGGTTCGGGTAGAATTTGTTGTGATATTATCGACATGGTGTCAGGTGTGACAAAGAGGGATTGATGAGAGATAAATGGTGCTTCTCATCACTTGTTGTAACAGCCCAAGATTTTATAAAAAAATATTCTTTTTAATTTTATTAATGTCTTGTGTTGTACGCTACACCAAAAGGAGCTTGCACAACACGCATCCTTGTCTTACCTTGCATTACACGCAATCGTGACCTTCCTCGATAGCGTGTGTAATACGCAATACCGAGTTTCACTAAACAACGATGTGCTATTAAAATATTATTAAAACTAGCCGTTATGAATAGTAATAACCACTTTTTAAAATTCTGTAAATCTTATTTTTCAAAATGAACTTCATTTTTGGATTCGGAGTATCGAATTTAGCCTAAGGTGAAATTTTGGTACTTTTCGGATAACTTTCATATTCTGATTAATAGTGAAAATTACTAAATTATAATTAAAAACAACTTTTTTAATCGAAATAATTAATAGTGATAAATTATTAATTTGAGTGGTTTTAAAGTATATTTAAAATATATTTTTACAATTTAATACAATGTTTGTCATTGGTTGTAATTTCACATTTAAACCAGACATAATCATGTGTCAATCTTTTGATATATATTGTTTCCTAAAAACACGCTATTTATTTTAACAGCGGGATTTAATTATAAAATTAATTAATGCAACTTCTATATTATGAATTTGGTAAAATAGATTTCATTTTTGAATTTGGAATATGAAATATAGCTTAGGATGAAATTTTGGCATTGTTCTGAAAAACATCAATTTTTGATGAATAGTGAAACTACTAAGTGGTAGTTAAAAAAAACTGAATTTTTCATAAAACTTAATTTTGCCACTTCTGTGAATGGAATTTCGAAAATACGAGAGACACGATTAATATCAAGGACTAAAATGTGGTTCAATGAGATGAAAATAATTTTTTGGTGAATAGTAACTTTTTTCTTTTTTTACCGCGGTTAATAGTAAATAGGGTAACTAAGGGTAAATATGATATTACTATTACCCTAACACATGTCCTAATTCTATTGGACAAGTGTAATTCGACCAAAAACAAACTTAGGAATAAAATATGACCATTTAGGCCCACTTGGATTAGATTAGGACATTTATTATTAATTTATTTAAAGAAAGGTTAAAATAGTTAAAATCAAAGTTTAATAAGTAAATCATTTTTAATATGGGGTTATACATAAGATAAATTCGATTGTAAATATTCATTAGAAATATAAAAAGATTTCCTACATGATGGTATTTTATTTGTAATTTTTAGACATAAAATAAGTTAATTTATTTATGACACAACGATGATGCAGTAATTATCTTATTAATAAAATATTGACATAATTGATGTTATAAACACCAAAATAAATGTAATTTGAGATTTTTTATGAATTCCACTAATTTTATAGGTTACTATGATATATTAATGTTGATTTAATAAACTTGGTTCGAACATTTAATTATGTTATGACTTTCACAAAAATCATATATCAAATAGTGTCAAAATTGACACAAAATAGTTTTTAAATCAAATATTATATTATTAATTGTTATTGTATTCCTAAAAATCTATGGTTCGGCCAAATGACTTAGATAAGGATATATATATTAATAATAAACAATTTGGGGTTCGTTTGGCATGTTATAGTAAGTTTATTAACCATATAGTGAAAGAAAACAAAAAGACATGGTAAAAGTTAAATTATTTAACTTAGAGTTAAATCTAATTGATAAGGTCAAAATAATATCCTAAACTTGTCTAAATTCTATTGGTTGATAGGATTGCGACCCATCCCCACTTTAGCTTCGAAATAAGACCCTTTGGAACCATTATAAACCGATTTTGACTTTAATATAAAATAATATTTTGAGATATTCATAAGGTGCCCCTCTCCTCCCCTATAAAAGGACACCTCCTCCCCCTCCTCCTCACACCAATTTCAGCACTCAAGCTCGGCCAACCCCTGCCGAAATCTCTTCTCCACTTCCCTATCAACATCCTAGAGGTTCTGGTCTTCCTCAAAGACCAATTCTAGTGCCCTAAGAGGAGGTCTCAAAGAGGCACTTCAAAGAAGAGGTAATTACCGTTACCAATTCTTTCATCTTTATTTCTTCTTCCACTTCTTCTTCTTAGGTTGTTTCATTATGAAGTAATAACATCAGTATCACTCATATACTGATATGTTATTATAAGTATGAAACAACCCTATTTCACCATCTATCCATCCTACGGAAAACGAAATCATCGCGCGTGCGTACGTACGGAATACCGTCTCCACGCCGTGGTGTAATCTATTTTCCACCACCACCTTACATGGATGGGTATAATGGTGTAAAGAATAACTATACATAGTTATTACAACATCATATTGATTCTGATATATTTTATAATCCACTCCAATTCAATTCAATATTTATAGAAATGATATCATCGCTCGTGCGTACGTACGGACTACCGTCTCCACGACGCGATGAGATTCATTCTCCATGTTAACCATTTAAGAATGATTATATTGTATATATAAGAAATAATAATGAAATATATGACATTATAAAGCTACTGGATTTATGTATATATATACATATGTATGTCATCTACTTACTTCCATTTCAAGACAATAAGGAAAGAAAAACAGCGTTCATGCGTACGTACGGACTACCGTCTCCATGAACGGTGTTTTTCATTTTATTTATCTATCTATTATATATATATATATATACTGAATATATATGATATATAAATCATATTTTATATTCTGGAAGTAAGTAAATCATGATATAATTAATAATCATGTCAAGAACAACAAGTCAAAACACCTACGATAAATGAAACGATTTTACCCAAAACGCTTCTTTAACATGGAATTTACAAAAGAACGAGTAATATAATGTCATAAGTGAACCATATATGATATCATAACAATGAATATGATTCTGTAATAAGTCAATGACATTATTTAAATCATTATACAGGAGGTTCGGACACATACGAAGCAAATTGGACCTAAGGTAAGGGAAAAATCACAATCTCATTTTTATCCGAGATTGTTTATTCGTAAGTATTTACTGGGGTGTATTTTATCATCCACATCCATGTTCAATCAATATGTAATATTATTTCCATCCTTCTACAATATTTTATATCCAATTTTACCCTTCGGTGAGTTTTTAGTAAAATATACGAAAGGAATCTTTTGTCGTTTTTTTTCATACGATGTACTTTTTGACTTTTCCGACAAAAGTACGAAGAATGTTTTTTTAACTTATACGGCATGAATGGATTTTTAAAACATTATTTAAAAGAAGCTTCCTTTACAAGTTTTAAAGTTTATTTTTAATCAACTTCTTTTAGATTATAATTGTATGACATATTAAGAAAAGAAAAGTGTTTTTGAAGAAGAAAGGATATTTTCCTCAAGAATGGAGTTCAAGTGTTTTATCAAAATTATTTTCCATCTAAGATAATAAAAGGGTTCTGTTTTTATCCCTATTATTACATGGTTTTGATTATGTTTTGATGGAAACATTTTTATGAATTCCTTTATCATAAATGAATTGTTTTATGATGTCATGTTGTTTAAGAATCCCATTTTTATTACATGGGTTATGCGATGATGTATGATTTATGATTATGTGGCACACATAAGAAAGGATTCATTATAAGATGGGTGGGAACTATATCTCCCTCCAATGCATTGAGTAAAGATTTTATATCTCATGAGATAGACATGGCTGAAATGGTAGGTTATACCGGTTCAGTGAAACAGGACTGAAACGAGGGTTACTCGATTCAGAAAGGGACTTTATCCACTAAGATAGTCTTGGCAATGAGTCATGACTAACAAGAAATGATTTTCCATGATTATGTGTGCATGCCACAAAGTTTCAAGTTTCATGTTATGATTATGGTGATCTCATTTTCACTTCTATGATTTGTTCCATGATAAGATATAATGATCTCTTTTGCAGGTTATGATTTTCAAAAGATATGATATGATTTTTATTTCTTTTGTATACCCTTACTGAGCATTTGAGCTCACCCTTTTATGTTTTCTTTTCCCCAGGATATAAATAAAGGTTTTAGGTAAAAAAAGGGAAGATCTTTATGGGAGATATTGAAGATCTTTCACCACGATTAGAAGATTACGTTCCGAGTTTCCAAAGACACTAAACTATTACGATCCTTTAGTGTGTGTTTTTGTTATGTACTAAGTATTCCGAAAAAGTAATGTAATGTCCATGTACGATAAGCTTCAGGTCTCTACAGTTGGTATCAGAGAAAAGGTTTAGTCAACCTTTGGAAACTAGGATGCGGAAACATTAGTGAGATCCCTAGAGATATTTCTAAGGTATGTCTAGGGATGTCCCTAGGGATAAGTATACATATAGGTTATAGTAATAGAATTACGCTAACGATCATAGAATTAAACCTAAGATGTTGGATATTGAAGGTACTCCCCCTTTATTATGTTGTTTTCCCTAGCATGATTTTTTCCTCTCACACTATTCTTTCTGGGTTTTAGACGATGGCTGGAACCCGAAGGAACTGTGTTGATCAATGCAATGGACAATGCAATGATTGCCCTCCTGAACAAACAAATGTTATGGGAGATGGAGTGCAAAATCTTATTGCTATACTTACACAAGCTATGAATCATTCTGGACTTCCAAATGAGCAGAGAAGGGAACAATATTCTATTGAGTCCTTCATGAGGCAACGTCCACCTTCTTTCAGTAGGACTTCCGATCCACTTGTTGCTGAACAATGGATCAGTACCACTGAAAAGATATTTTCAGTTCTTCAATGTTCTGAACATGATAAAGTCATCTTAGCAGTATATCGTTTGGAAGGTGAAGCTGATCAATGGTGGAATCTTATCAAGAATATGAGGCCAAGGGATGAAATTGAGTCCATGGAATGGGACGAGTTCAAGAACTTGTTTTTCAGTAAGTACTTCCCTCTTATTCTTTGAACAAAGATGGAAAAGGAGTTTATTGAGCTAAAGCAGAAGGATGATGAATCTGTTGGTATATACGAAGCGAATTTTACAAGACTTGCAAGGTATGCATCTGGAATAATCATCCAACCTGAAAGTAAAGTTGATCGATTTTTCAGTGGCTTAAAACCAAGTCTTCAAAGGGCATTAGCTATAAGAGACTTCAGTAGCTATGAAGAAATTGTGCGTTGTGCTATCAAGGTAGAAATGGAAGTTGGTGTTACATATCCATCTCATGGTTTTGACAAGAAACGAAAGATGGAATTCAAGGAGAAATCTCATAATAATGGTGAAAAGAAGATGAATGTTTCCTTATGCACAAAGTGTGGAAAGAATCATGGTGGAGATTGTCTTAAAGGAACTAGAAAATGTTTTAAGTGTGGAAAAGAAGGTCATCGAGCAGCTGAGTGTCGAAGTAATGGAAAAATGGTTTCTAATGATGTGAATAAAGCAAACACTATAGAGAACGCACCACCAACACTTCAATGCTTCAAGTGCAAGGAAATGGGGCATTATGCAAATAATTGCCCTAATCCAAGGGTTAGTGATGATCAACATGAGCAACCACTGAAGGCAAAGGACAAAGGGAAATCACATGCGATCACTATTGGCAATGTTGAATATGACAATGATGTGGTGGAATGATTAAGTGTTTATGTAATGGGATTCCAAAATAATGTTGTATTGCAATATTTATTGATGTGGTATTCAAAGTGATTGAGATATTTTTTTTGGAAATAAGATGATATGCGCATAATAAAGACGAGAAAATGAAATGTTTAATAGTATTCATGAGCTCATGATTGATATAAGGACTAAGTGATATCATGGTTTGAGTATAAATAATTTTGAGGATTTTGGTATGTGTAAAGTGTTAACTTTTAACTACATTCAAGTTTTCACTAAGGTTCAATGGGTATTCAAGAGTATACATGATTAAGGACTTTGAATGTTTGGAATGTGACCAACAAAACATATCTTATGATATATGGGGATCAACGATGATATTAAATCTCTGGTAATTGTTTTCACTATGTTATGAGAGTGGACTGTAGTATTATGGATAAGCCTAAAGATTGGAATGGATTGTGTTGGACGTAAGTTAGTATTGTTAAAGGATAGAAATTTTTTCGATATTATTGATGGGATGTTATAGTAATATAGTTTTGGAAAAAGGACAACCTGCAGGACGGGCGACAGCCCATCGCGTCGGACAAGGCTGTGGGAATCGAACCCACAACCGAAGTGCGACTGGCCTTTATCGCCTACCACTGGCCTACAGGAAGTCCCTGTTTAGTAGAAGCTAGTTTTATTATATTAAGCAGTATGATATATGAAGTATAAGTCCATTTTAGGAACCATATATGATTAATCTCACTATAGATCGATTTATGCATATAATTTTTGCTAACCTTTTGTTTGAGATAGATGGAATGACCCGTCATTCTATCACATGATCTGCTAACACTTCACGAATAACAAATTCAACTTCATTTATCTAAGAGATGAAGTGGAAATTGTTCAAGGCACGAACAACAGTGAGATTGTACCAAAATAAAGTAAGTATTTATTAAAATTCAAATTTTCAACTTTAGGGGAAATGATCTTGAAAACCAAAAATGTTGTCCTAGTGATCTTATACCTGATGAATCAGATGGTACCTTATATCATCACAAATCTATGGATTTGTGATTACTGGCTTTTCCATAGCCATGTTCTCTACCACTCTCCATCAGAACATGATGGTTAGATTTCTCTTCCATATCCATATTTTTACCTATGTGGAAACCCAATGATTAGTTTATTTCGGTAACAGTTACGTTTCATACTTTTGTTTTTAAAGATTGGTTTTGATATTCCTTTTTACGATGTGGGTTTCTATTAAAGAAACTTTCGAATAGTAAACCATTTAGAACCCCGACGAATTTCGAGGGTGAAATTCATTTTAAGGGGGGTAGAATGTAACAGCCCAAGATTTTATAAAAAAATATTCTTTTTAATTTTATTAATGTCTTGTGTTGTACGCTACACCAAAAGGAGCTTGCACAACACGCATCCTTGTCTTACCTTGCATTACACGCAATCGCGACCTTCCTCGATAGCGTGTGTAATACGCAATACCGAGTTTCACTAAACAACGATGTGCTATTAAAATATTATTAAAACTAGCCGTTATGAATAGTAATAACCACTTTTTAAAATTCTGTAAATCTTATTTTTCAAAATGAACTTCATTTTTGGATTCGAAGTATCGAATTTAGCCTAAGGTGAAATTTTGGTACTTTTCGGATAACTTTCATATTCTGATGAATAATGAAAATTACTAAATTATAATTAAAAACAACTTTTTTAATCGAAATAATTAATAGTGATAAATTATTAATTTGAGTGGTTTTAAAGTATATTTAGAATATATTTTTACAATTTAATACAATTTTGGTCATTGGTTGTAATTTCACATTTAAACCAGACATAATCAAGTGTCAATCTTTTGATATATATTGTTTCCTAAAAACACGCTATTTATTTTAACAGCGGGATTTAATTATAAAATTAATTAATGCAACTTCTATTTTATGAATTTGGTAAAATAGATTTCATTTTTGAATTTGGAATATGAAATATAGCTTAGGATGAAATTTTGGCATTGTTCTGAAAAACATCAATTTTTGATGAATAGTGAAACTACTAAGTGGTAGTTAAAAAAAACTGAATTTTTCATAAAACATAATTTTGCCACTTCTGTGAATGGAATTTCGAAAATCCGAGAGACACGGTTAATATCAAGGACTAAAATGTGGATCAATGAGATGAAAATAATTTTTTTGGTGAATAGTAACTTTTTACTTTTTTTACCGCGGTTAATAGTAAATAGGGTAACTAAGGGTAAATATGATATTACTATTACCCTAACACATGTCTTAATTCTATTGGAAAAGTGTAATTCGACCAAAAACAAACTTAGGAATAAAATATGACCATTTAGGCCCACTTGGATTAGATTAGGACATTTATTATTAATTTATTTAAAGAAAGGTTAAAATAGTTAAAATCAAAGTTTAATAAGTAAATCATTTTTAATATGGGGTTATACATAAGATAAATTCGATTGTAAATATTCATTAGAAAGCTACAAAGATTTCCTACATGATGGTATTTTATTTGTAATTTTTAGACATAAAATAAGTTAATTTATTTATTACACAACGATGATGCAGTAATTATCTTATTAATAAAATATTGACATAATTGATGTTATAAACACCAAAATAAATGTAATTTGAGATTTTTTATGAATTCCACTAATTTTCTAGGTTACTATGATATATTAATGTTGATTTAATCAACTTGGTTCGAATATTTAATCCTGTTATGACTTTCACAAAAATCATATATCAAATAGTGTCAAAATTGACACAAAATAGTTTTTAAATGAAATATTATATTATTAATTGTTATTGTATTCCTAAAAATCTATGGTTCTGCCAAATGACTTAGATAAGGATATATATATTAATAATAAACAATTTGGGGTTCTTTTGGCATGTTATAGTAAGTTTATTAACCATATAGTGAAAGAAAACAAAAAGACATGGTAAAAGTTAAATTATTTAACTTAGAGTTAAATCTAATTGATAAGGTCAAAATAATATCCTAAACTTGTCTAAATTCTATTGGTTGATAGGATTTCGACCCATCCCCACTTTAGCTTCGAAATAAGACCCTTTGGAACCATTATAAACCGATTTTGACTTTAATATAAAATAATATTTTGAGATATTCCTAAGGTGCCCCTCTCCTCCCCTATAAAAGGACACCTCCTCCCCCTCCTCCTCACACCAATTTGAGCACTCAAGCTCGGCCAACCCCTGCCGAAATATCTTCTCCACTTCCCTAGAAACATCCTAGAGGTTCTGGTCTTCCTCAAAGACCAATTCTAGTGCCCTAAGAGGAGGTCTCAAAGAGGCACTTCAAAGAAGAGGTAATTACCGTTACCAATTCTTTCATCTTTATTTCTTCTTCCACTTCTTCTTCTTAGGTTTTTTCATTATGAAGTAATAACATCAGTATCACTCATATACTGATATGTTATTATAAGTATGAAACAACCCTATTTCACCATCTATCCATCCTACGGAAAAAGAAATCACCGCGCGTGCGTACGTACGGAATACCATCTCCACGCCGTGGTGTAATCTATTTTCCACCACCACCTTACATGGATGGGTATAATGGTGTAAAGAATAACTATACATAGTTATTACAACATCATATTGATTCTGATATATTGTATAATCCACTCCAATTCAATTCAATATTTATAGAAATGATATCATCGCTCGTGCGTACGTACGGACTACCGTCTCCACGACGCGATGAGATTCATTCTCCATGTTAACAATTTAAGAATGATTATAATGTATATATAAGAAATAATAATGAAATATATGACATTATAAATCTACTGTTTTTATGTATATATATACATATGTATGTCATCTACTTACTTCCATTTCAAGACAATAAGGAAAGAAAAACAGTGTTCATGCGTACGTACGGACTACCGTCTCCATGAACGGTGTTTTTCATTTTATTTATCTATCTATTATATATATATATACTGAATATATATGATATATAAATCATATTTTATATTCTGGAAGTAAGTAAATCATGATATAAGTAATAATGATGTCAAGAACAACAAGTCAAAACACCTACGATAAATGAAACGATTTTACCCAAAACGCTTCTTTAACATGGAATTTACAAAAGAACGAGTAATATAATGTCATAAGTGAACCATATATGATATCATAACAATGAATATGATTCTGTAATAAGTCAATGACATTATTTAAATCATTATACAGGAGGTTCGGACACATATGAAGCAAATTGGACCTAAGGTAAGGGAAAAATCACAATCTCATTTTTATCCGAGATTGTTTATTCGTAAGTATTTACTGGGGTGTATTTTATCATCCACATCCATGTTCACTCAATATGTAATATTATTTCCGTCCTTCTACAATATTTTATATCCAATTTTACTCTTCGGTGAGTTTTTAGTAAAAGATACGAAAGGAATCTTTTGTCGTTTTTTTTCGTACGAGGTACTTTTTGACTTTTCCGACAAAAGTACGATGAATGTTTTTTTTAACTTATACGGCATGAATGGATTTTTAAAACATTATTTCCAAGAAGCTTCCTTTATAAGTTTTAAAGTTTATTTTTAATCAACTTCTTTTAGTTTATAATTGTATGACTTAATAAGAAAAGAAAAGTGTTTTTGAAGAAGAAAGGATATTTTCCTCAAGAATGGAGTTCAAGTGTTTTATCAAAATTATTTTCCATCTAAGATAATAAAAGGGTTCTGTTTTTATCCCTATTATTTCATTGATTTGATTATGTTTTGATGGAAACATTTTTATGAATTCCTTTATCTTAAATGAATTGTTTTATGATGTCATGTTGTTTAAGAATCCAATTTTTATTACATGGGTTATGCGATGATGTATGATTTATGATTATGTGGCACACATAAGAAAGGATTCATTATAAGATGGGTGGGACCTATATCTCCCTCCAATGCATTGGGTAAAAATTTTATATCTCATGAGATAGACATGTCTGAAATGGTAGGTTATACCGGTTCAGTGAAACAGGACTGAAACAAGGGTTACTCGATTCAGAAAGGGACTTTGTCCACTAAGATAGTCTTGGCAATGAGTCATGACTAACAAGAAATGATTTTCCATGATTATGTGTGCATGCCACAAAGTTTCAAGTTTCATGTTATGATTATGGTGATCTCATTTTCACTTCTATGATTTGTTCCATGATAAGATATTATGATCTCTTTTGCAGGTTATGATTTTCAAAAGATATGATATGATTTTTATTTCTTTTGTATACCCTTACTGAGCATTTGAGCTCACCCTTTTATGTTTTCTTTTCCCCAGGATATAAATAATGGTTTTAGGTAAAAAAAGGGAAGATCTTTATGGGAGATATTGAAGATCTTTCACCACGATTAGAAGATTACGTTCCGAGTTTCCAAAGACACTAAACTATTACGATCCTTTAGTGTGTGTTTTTGTTATGTACTAAGTATTCCGCAAAAGTAATGTAATGTCCATGTACGATAAGCTTCAGGTCTCTACACTTATAAATACCTAAGGATATACGGGGGAGGTTATTAAGAATACCCCATTATTTTATAGTACACATATTAAGGCATAGTGTAGTGGACATTCATGATTAATAGAGAAAAGGAGAGGATCCCTTACCTAAAATCTGATGGTGTTCTTCACTTTTTCTTAATGACCAGAATAAACAAATTAGGATTAATATTTCATAATTCCTGAACCTCTTCTATATTTAATTGATTTATTATAACACATTTTAGTTAATTCAAATATTTTTTTATTAATTATAATGTACAATTTCATTGTTCAGGCTTTTTTGTTTAAATGGATTTAAAAGATCGTTCTACTTATATTCAAGTTTGGATTATATGAAAGATGAAAGTGGTTATACAGAATTGAAGTTACATTATTTAGTTTATATCCAATAGACTACATGGTTTTAATTTTAATTATGTTACTTAGAGTGATGTTTAATTATTACACAAATAACCTTAGTGATAATCATTTTTTTTATTCGGTGGTTTTGATTACTGAAATGTGTTTTTCATGCTAACTTAATTCCATTTTTACCAAATTATTACAGAACAAAAAATAGGATATATTACATATATAATAATCTATTTCAACCATAACATAATTGGATTCATGACCAGATTTAAATATAATAATAGAAATTGATAAACTATTGTCCCTGAATGTGCTAAATTAGTACATCTCAAACGGTGCTTTCATTACCTTCAAATAAAATGGTGGGGAAAGGAGAGAAGATAATGAAATATTCCAACCGCATGAAGAAATTTTAGTACATGTAAGTTACTATATTTATCATACTATTATGGTGAAGGGAGTTGAGGAATGAAAATAAAAGAGAAAAGAACCTAAAAGAAAAGAAGAAATTTTGGAAGAGGAATTTATCTCTTGAGAATCCCCCTATTGAGAACCTCTTAAGGGGAGAGGTTTTGGTAATTTGAATAGTGTGAGATCATTTGGTCATGGGGAGGACCTTGGGGAGAGTTTTTGGAATAATTTAGAGAAGTCTTGGAGCTTGAGATGAGTGGAGATAGAAGGAGTGAAGGGGGGTTTATAGTGGAGGAGAGGAGGGATTTCATGATATTATAAGACTTAATTTATTATTTCTTCACAGAATAAAGAATAGTAAGTATTCCTGGATTAGGAATAGTAAATGAGTCATGTGAATTAAAACCATGTGGGCGTACATCTACCGAATATCATCGATGACTCAATCAATCTATTATTTAGCATTTATTGTGAATTATAAGATTCTACTATTCATAAAAAATTCATGTATTTCAGAAAAATCTCAAAAATTTACCCTAACCATTTTTCAATGTGTAGAATCAAAAAATTAAGTCCATTTTTCAAAAATAGTTTTCTAAATATGATTATTTTAATATTTAATTAAAATAATAATTTATTATCAAAACGAGTATTAAAACATTCGATAACTCATTCTAAACTATATGTATATTGTACTTCCAACACGAATATTATTTTTATACCACCGTAGTTGAGGTTACTATTCATTAGGGTATATCACTATTCATAAGGGTATTTTACTATTCATTAGGGTTGGTTACTATTCACCAAAAAAAATTATTAGACTCTGAAAAACATCATGAACACAATGGTGTATGTCAGATTTTCCAAATTCCAAACATAGAAGGTACAACTTATTTTTAAAGGTCACATATCACTTATTAGTTCATTATCATATGATTTTATGGAATATTTATAAGAAGGTAATTTCAATTAAAAAAAGTGGGTCGTTACAATATCAATAAACAATAACATCACACAATAAGTGAATCACCCAAGGTAGAATAATTTCAGTTGTAACAAGTGAACTGTATGAAGAGCAATCCCATCGAAAGGAACTCATATTCCTCTCATACATGATTTTTTTAAACCCATTCAAAGTATAATTTCCATATACTGACACATAGTATTCATTTTATTCCATTCCCTAAAAAATAATATAATATAAATGAAAACCTTAAAGCTATGATAAATCATTATAACATCCCCTAATTTGTCACCCTCCCATATGACAATAATGGTTGGGATACGAGACCGCATGTGATCCTCCCTATACACTAGAGGTTTCACATTAGCATCATGGGTGTGATGTGGATATTAGAGAAACTATACGATATGGTATAGTGATTAAAAAATTTTCAAGTAAATATATTTCAATGTTAGGGAAATAAATGAACTAATATGAATAAAAAACCCGACAACTAAATATGAGAATGAATCAACTGATCAATTATAAATTATTAAATAATAATGTAATGATAGGATGAAAGTATCTTAATTTCACAGCAAATTAAATTTGAGAAAAATACAATATGTCCCATAGACCTTAGTCCCTAACACTATGTAGGTTTCTTCTCCATTCTATAACCCATCCAACAAGAAAAAATAATAAATAAGGCCTTTTCCCTTATCAAAAACAACATAATTGTAATTTTATCATGTATAAAATAGTGGATGAAAAGGGAGTGAGTAAAACGTAGTAGGATGTCACCACCATATCAAACTAAAACATACCTAGAAATATGTACATGCAATAAAGTGATAAATATGTGTATTAATTAAACATATAATATAATAAAGTAATAGACATTATTATGTTTCATTCCAAAATATCTCATTGCATTTAGAATAAACCTTCCAACCATATATATTTATCAAAATAAACTTTTTTGGCACCATTCAATAATATCACTATGCATTTAGCCCAACTATGCCGACCAAAACCATACATAAACGGAATAATCACACAACCATTTCAAGACTTATATTAACTAAAACATATGGGAAATTCATTATATATATTCATTACAACATATGGGATAATCCCTTTATTTAAGAATTTTAGAAAACTAGGCTCAACATACTAGTATTAATCGGTACCTGAATCATGGCCCAGACTATTTTACAATCATTAAAACATGAAATTGGCCCAATACTACTATTAAGTTATTTCAGAATGAATCTATGTTGGGGTAAATATATAACTATCACATCATGAGTCTTCAAAAATACTACAATATAATCATTATATAATTTATCTAAACACATGATATTCCATCTAGAATAAAGACAAAATAATATCATAATATATAAATATTTATTCTTTAAATATTCATTTGTCATTCAATTACAATTATTTTATTAGTTTATATCATAAACCATTTAAATTCCAATTACATATCCATATCATAACAAAGCATTACTAGGAAATCAAAAAACCACTATACAATTTCAAGTTGAATTTATCTCAAGAAATATCTTGAGGTATCATTTCCTTTTAAAATCACAGTTAATCCATCTCATATTTATTATCATTAATGTATTGGTTTATCCAATGGGTTAAATAAATATAGGTAGAATATATACCAAAAATAAAATGATACAATTACATGAGTATCATTTCCAGTTAATACAGAAATCAATAATCTCATTACAAAAGTTTAATCGAATTATATTTCACATAATCAATCAATTAAATTCATAGCATAGGGATTAGTTTTGGAAAACATATATATATCCATCGATCAAAAAACACCCAAAAATAAAATTAAAATAGGGTATGAATGAAATTGTGATAAAACTGAAAAACTAAAACACACAACATAAATATTATCAAAATATTCCCTGATGTTCAAAATATTACATCACGAGAATAGAGAATAAAGAGAGAAGATAAGGGAAAATCAAATCAAACAACACATTGGGTATCGAACACTTGATTAAGAAATTAAGAAGGTAATATTGGGACTTAATATCACCTAAAAAAACATTAGTATTGAGATAGGAAAGCTAATAGTGGAAGAAAGTGATATGATATGTGAATCCCATCTTAAAAAAATTCCTTGAGAATTAAATGGTTAGTTTCCATCATACGTCCTATATTACTGTATTTACATGTTACAATGAAAAAATACTCATCATGTTAATATTTATATTAATTAATTATTAAATGACATGATCTAAGTTCACAATGTGTAACCACATCCCATGAAGAAATGTTTATTACATGTGTCAAGCGATAGTTACACATTGTGTAAAACTTACACTACATGTAGATGATCCCTAGATATTATTCAGTACATTTTCTATAGGAAAACCAAAAACCAAATCTGAAGATTTACAGGCCACGAAAAACCCTCATAAACCAATTAAAAAATACATATACATAGACTCCACTAATTTAATAAAACATTTTTCCCCACATATTACGTCATTTTCTGTAATAAAACCTCTCAATTACTCTAAGAAGTGAGGTTCAATACAAATCTCAAAGAGGGACGTAACTGGAAAAACATGTTGGCACACATTTAATCCTTATGAATGATTTATTTTTGTGAAAGAAAAAAATCATGGAAAAGTTATTATGGGTTCTTTCCGATAGTACTCAGTGATCTTGGTGTAGATTAAACAATTGGTGTCCTTAGATAAAACTCTAATATATTGGGTAATGTTTTAAATCTCATGAGTTATCTTATATGGTATTGAGAAGTAATCCAAATAAATTATTAGATATTTCCCACCATGTGAAATTTAATATGATATTACCCATAAATAATTTTTAGGACACATTTTACGTTTCATCCACATTTACTATGATTCCATGTTATTATGATACCATGTTTTTTATGTTATCCACTAATCCTCTTACTCATGTGGCTTATATTTTATAATATAATTCTATATGTTTAACTCACATTTTATGTGTCCTTATTTTTATTAATTCCATAATGGTATCATTAGCATGATGTTTTTCATGTGTATTCCCAGGGTTATCCAATGCTGTTTTAGGAGATCGATATAATTTATGATCTTAATATGGAAAATAAAATTAAAAAATGATTTATTTTTGTCACGCATTTTGATATTAAGAAGCTAGCCTTCCAAAGAAATTGGGACTCACAATAATTGGGTAGTAATTAGTGTATGTTTATGTTAAAAATTATTACATAATTTGTGTAAATGGATTGGGTTTCTATAGTTGGAAAAAAGTTTAGTAATCCATTTGATACTAGGATGAGAAAACATTAATGAGAACCTAAATGTTATTTATAAGGATAAGAATATGTTTATAATTATATCATAGAATATTTCTTATGTATCATGTTATTGGTTACTATGAAATTAAATCCTTGTATAGATATTATATGTGAACATGGATGTAGAATTAATTTCCATAGTGGTAATAACTCTAAAAATTGTGCATTAATATTTTCTCGTATGTAAAATGGTATCTGAAAATTGTCCTTACCATGCCCCTTTTCAAAAACTCAATGGATATGATCTTTGGAAATTCACAAACTCATTAGAAACCATTATTCAGAACGTTAATTTTTTTTATAGAAACCCTATCAATAAATATTTATATGTATGTTGATGATTCTAAAATAGATATTCATATATCAAGATATACTTATCAATAACCAATTCACCCCTAGATTTTAATTATAATTAGTTTTAATTTACTATTTTATTTGTTATCGTCATGTTTTTATTCTTTTAGTTATTGGAGGTAATTAAGATAAAGCCTGACAACAACCAATATGATGGGAAATGTAATGATTTCACAAATGATATGACTAACCTAATGATAATGGTAAATATGAATCTTTAATTGTTTCAAATAAAATATCTCAAATTATAATTAACAACTACAAAAAAAAATTAATTTTCAAACACATAAATGAAATTAAGATTGTTATCTCATGTTTGTTAAGTTTAAATATGATAAATAAAGAACGATTTAATTTCATACATATAAAAAATTTGGGAATAGTATCATGGGAAAAATCATTAAAGGAACAATTAGATGATATACATGTTCAAAAGGAGGCTTCAAAGCAGTTAATTCCCAATGAAAAATGATGTTTCCTAACAAATAGAGGTTGGAAAATAAAGATTAGCCGATGTAACAATGGAAGATTAAATGTTAAATATGTGGGGAACATAGTTATTTTCTAAATCTATTATCTAAACTAAGTATTACATCCTAAGGTATTTGGTTTTGAGAATCATTGAAGTGGAATGATTTAAGTGTTTAGGTTTTAAATTCTAAAATCGTAATGTTGAACTAATATTATTAATGGTAGCATGAAATATCTAATGTTTATTTAGTAGAATTATTTATTTATTGATTTTCAAGAATATATTTAATGGTACTAATGGAAAAAATAAATATCTTAAAGGTATGAATATATAATAAAAAATAATTTAGGAAATTATAATATTTGATATGTGTTTGATGTTGAGTAAAATTCAATTAATATTATTTAATTTTGTGTGAAAAATAAATGTAACATAAGGATTTAGTTATTTAAAACTGATTTGATGGTTAATTTCATCTTGAGGTTGTTCATTATATTTTTCATTAATTATATAGTAATTATAATAATATGATTTAATATAAAGGAAAAACATCAATATGAGCAACAACCCATCCCATCCAGAATGGTTATAGCACTTGAACCCACAACCGAAGGGTGATAAGGGTAACACCTACCACATTGAAACATAATGTATAGTATATGTATGATATTTTTTTCATTAAAATATTTTTTTTTAAAAATATTATATATATTTTTTGGAATCATATTTTAGTATAATTTTTTTATATTTTTATTAAATTCAAGTTATTAATGATATTTTAGGAATTCCTTTACTAGGTTGAGGTATATATAACCCATAGGTCTAGAATGTTATTTAGAATGAAATATTATTTTGAAATAACACAATGAAATCATATAATATTGATTTTATTTGGGATGTATGTAATTGTTTTTATGGAATGATTCATGATTAAATTTCGGTTTGAAGATGAATTTTATATTTCTTCAATTTTGGAATTATATTATATTGTGCTATCAATTTCTGGGGTTTTAAATTCATAATAAAATGAGGAATAACATGATATCATTTTTTTTAATTATTTGATCCATTATTTGTTAAATTTTGTTCTTCCAAGATGTAATATTAAATTTTATTACTCATCATAGGAAGAAAATATTAGAGCACATTTGAAATTTTCTAAATCATGAAATTGTTTGCATGAAATAAAAAGATTTTAAGAATGTATATTTTATAGTGTTGTCTATATTGATATTAAAATAATACCTCAAATGTAATAAAATTTTATTGTATCAAAAATATTATCATATTACCTTCATATATGAGGAATGATTGGTATATTATTTGATAATAGTGGTTGATGACTTTATCATGATTGTCCTCTTTTTATGATCAATGATCTTTATCACTCCCCAGAAATATTTAATAATTTCTCCATAATAATATTTTAAATTTCGACTAATTGTTTACTACATCGAAACCCAGGTATGGGTTCTTGCAGATGACCATCAAATTTTTAATTTTTTTCATGAGTATTTTTTATTAATACTTTTACAATGTTGGTATTTCACAATGACTTTTTCAGATGTTAAACCCTTGATTACAGATTACAAGATCAAATTGTGATGATGAAATTTGTTTAAGTAGAAATAAAACCCCTTATAATTTATAATATATCTAACTTTTAAATAATATTTATTTATTATATATCTTGTGTTACATGCAAAACCGAATTTAAACAAACCAGAAGATAATATTAAAATAATATTATTTTAACATGAATGATTAAACCTAGCCACTAAATTACAATGTATAAATAGTATTAAAATAGTTATGAAATATATATAGATGTCCCAATAAATATAGATTTACAAAAAAATTATAATAAATAATTATGGAACATTAATAATTTCACATACGTAACCTATTTTAGGGTTATTTTAAATTTATTTTCCACTCATGATTTGTTTTGGTGGTTTCCAAAGGTTTTATTGAGAATAGGTGAGTTTTCATGAATTGGGCCAAACTGCGAGCCCAATTCCAGATTTAAAAATAAATTTTGCTTCATTTATAACTTTTTCAAATTTTAATATTTTTGACTCATTCCAACTCCTAATTGTTCTCCCCTGATATATTAACCCCAAATTTAAATTTGGGACATTTATAAATCCATAAGCATGGGGGATTTTTGTTTTTATTTGAAAATTGGGCCAACCTGAAGGCCCATTTTCCAGTTTTAAATTGTTTCATTCATTTATTAATATCTTATTCATTAAAATGGATGTTTCGGTGATTCCACCTCCCTATCGACCCTAAGAAGCCCAGGCGCGACCCCATTCCGTCCTCCCACAATTTGGAGCTCGATAGAGTCACGAAAATAATCGAAACTTTCTGGATTTCAGAAATCATCCAGATTTTGGAGAGGTAAATTGATCTTTTCATAACTCCTTCTATTCTTAATCTTTTCCCTCCATTCCAATTAATAAATGACCTAATAATTCTTGTGAGACCATACCCTGAGTTTTGGCCGTTTTAAATTTCAGATACTAGTTTTTTGGGGAGATTCATTCTAGATTTCGCAAGTAAGTTTGTCCATTTCTTTTCCCCTTTCAAGTTGATTAGGGTTTCATTCTATTTTTTAGGGTTTACTCTCTTTTTATTGAAGTGAACAATGACCAGTGGGTAGGGGTTCGAACCTAAGGTTTAACCTTGGGTTTTCTTGGTCCAATTTTCTATTTTTAGCTTTGATCTACCCTTCTTGAGGTGCGGCGGTGGTGCGTTTGTGTTTTCGCACAAAGGATTCAATGGTTTCATTTGATTTTGTAGGTGATTCCAATGTTGATGTAATCTTTGTGTATTATCATGCTGTATTTATCATATTTTCAGATTTATATAATTTTAGTATTGCTACAAAAATTGGTTCTAATGATGTTTCCATTGCAATTGAATTTAAAATGCCAATTTGGTGTGAAATTGGGGGTTTTCCAAAGAAGTGTTTTGTTTGTTTATTTGGGGATGCCCTATAAATACTTAGTTGTTTTTATTGATCTGTAATAAGGCATAAAATACTGTTTATAATGTTTATCCCCTTTTTTAATTGCTGCAAATAATGAGTTTTAATTGTGTTTGTAAAGAATGTGAAGTTTTGGTTCTACTTTTGTGTGAAAATGAAGGTTTTACAAAGAGAACACTTCTTGTTTAACATGAGGATGCCCAATAATTGATTTGTTGTTTTAATTGATATTTATTGGGCTGCATTTACTGTTTTGGTAACTTACAATTGTGAACATCGTGTACAAGTGGGTTTCTTAAGGGGTTTTGTGTGCAAAACTACATGAGATTTTGTGAAATTGATTTATTCAAATTCAAAGTGTTTGTTGTGTGTTTTAAGTGGTATAAAATGAGATAGCTACTGTATTTGGTGTATGTGACCAGTAGTGGTTTTTTACATTAAAATGGATGTGTGTTAAATCCTGAAATTGTTTGGGCACAAAGGGGGAAGCCCAGGTACCTAGGTGGGGAGGATTTGTACTAGTACGGCTAGTGGACAGGATGGGTTTTGTCCCTGTTTCACTTAGAATTTGGATAACGACAACTCTAACTAAAATATGTGGATGATGGTTGGGGACCACTAGGTTATTGGTATGTTCCCTACTAGTGGCTCGTGCAGGATAAAGGATTTTACTATGGTTACATTACACTGAGGTACGAGGTACATGGGGCCTGAGACTATTTAGTGCCTAGGGGTGTTCCCGGTTTTGTTGCTCAGTGGATTTGTGGTATTTGCCCTTGTTTTTGGGTGTCTTTGGAATTATAATGCAGTATCCAATATTCCTATTTAAATGTGTTAACATTCCGAAAGTTTTATCTTCAAAAATGTTTTCAATTTAAAGTTTCATTTTGTGGAATTTTTTACCGCTTTTAATTGCATATTAAAACTACTTGCCTTTTCACCGTGTATTGCATGCACCTTGGAATCATAGGGTGGTATCATATTGGGCTTAGGATCACACCCTACTTACACCCCTTGGGTGTAAGTAGACCTTTTTTTGACCCAGGTAAAGGAAAGGCTAAGGGTGATGGCAGTTCAGGGTGTTAGTCCTCATCCTTGGGGCGGAGCAGTGGAGACGACTTGGGGGTGATGGCCCCTTGTCATGTGGAGTCCATGGGGGTATTTTGTTTCTATTCCATTGTGTCTTTGGACCTTTTGTATTGACTCTAAACCTGTGTATTCAGTTCTGGTTTTTTTAAACAACATTTGGTATGAATTTTCAGATTCAGTTTATTGATTGTTTTTAATGGTTTATGACTTCATATTCGGGTAAATCGTTCCCAAACCAAAATAAATGATACCCGGGCACTTGTGCCAGACCGTGGGGATAGGGAACGCCCTTCGGGTCATGTCACGGGCTGGGTTTGGTGCCAGTTTGGGCGGCGATCAGATTTGGTTCATGACAAAATGGTATCAGAGGAGGTTCTGGTTAACTCTTTGGGTCACGTTATTTGGGGAATAGTCAGGATAGTATAAAGTTACAATTGTTGGGACTTGTTAGTTCGGTTATGGGTAGTGTGCCTGATCACCACACCTCATGACAGGATTCGAGTCGCCATGGGAAGTCGGGATTTATCTAATTCCTTTGGTTTTCTTGGTTTGATGATGATTAGGGGAAATGAAAAGAGAGTTGGGATAATGGTCTCAGGGAGCTCGCAGGGCCTGGCAAGCCATGTGAAGCTGGGGATATTCCCTAAAACACTCTCTGTGATAGTGAAGTGATTGGAATATGGCTGCCAACCATATTTCCAAGTCACCCATTGAAACTAGTTTCCTCTCGGATTGTTTTGTGCTTTAGTTTTGAAATCCTGGCACTTTGGTTTTTTGGTGACTTGGTTTTAATAAGCGTAAAGATTTTATGAAATGATTTTCAAATAAAGAGGGAATGGATCGGTTTATGAAATTGAGGAATTGAATTTTCAGAATTGTTTTGAAATCTAAAATGGTGTGCTTACACCTCTTTTGAAAGAAGGAACTATATTAATGTTGGTTTTGAAAAGTGTTTCCAATAGAGTTTTCAAAATAATAAAACATGGTTTAATGGGATGAGATGTTTTGATATTGATATGAATATCTTGAATGTGGGTTCTTTTCCCAATTTTTGTGTCTTTATGAAATGTTTTGTAAGATGTGAATTGGGATTTTGATCTCATTGTTAGTAGTTTTGAGAAAAAGGTTGGGTTGGTTGAGCATTTTGTTTTTGAAAAGTGGAAGGAATTTTTGTTTTACACTTTGGTATTTCCATGAGTGACCACATGCATGGGGTTATATGGGATGATGGATGGTTGATGGCATGACTGGATGAGTGCTGGGATGGTTATGAGGAGGGTCCCCGGTGTGACACAAAAACATGCATGTGTGAGGCCCATGGGGTACCATTGGTGGATACTCTTACTGCAAAACCGTTTGTTTTCAAAGAAATAGTTTTAAAGAAAAACATGATGTATTGATGAATAGTTTGGTATAGTTTTTATTATGGGTTTTTGATAATGTTGATGTTGTGGGATGTTTTGAGTCCAAGAACCCCTCCTATTTGAACTGTGTTTTGGGTTTGTGTTTGGTCGGTGAGCTGTGTTGTAGGGAAGATTAGTGGTCTCTTTTGAAAAATGTTTTGGGATGCCTCTACGGTGGTTCCATTCATGTGTTTGGATCTGGTTTGAGGCATGTTTTGACTAATGGACCAGATTGGTTGGGTCCTTGGGTTCTCTCATTGGATAAGGTATGCCCCCATTAAGGGTTAATGCACAGCTGAAGTGAAATCCATATTGTTTCGCCATTGGAAAATCCTCCAGTTGATCAATATAAGGAATATTTTATCGATCATTGTTGATTGAGTCTACACCCATTCATTTCGTTGATTTTTGGATCCTCTTGTAGTGGTAAAGTTATTGTGGAAGGTTGAAAGAAACCATAGTTTCTAATGATTCATGATTCATCGAAGGTGGAAGTGTTCTTTGGTTGTAAGTGTGGATGAGTGTCTCGTTGGTGTCTAAGAGGACCTTTGGGTTCTTCAAAGTTTCTTTGATGCATTAATTCATGTTAAACCACCAGTGTGGGAGATATGGTCACGATAGGATATTGTGGCCACTATCTAGAATTGTGTGTTGTTTGGGGATGTTGTATAAGGTCCCTCTCCATGAATTGTTTATATCAATTGAAATGGTCATGTTTGGTGATGCCTTATGATATCATGTACTTGATTGACTATATAGGTGAATGTAGTGAAATCCTCTGAGAGTCCCTGTTATGTTGGGCAAATGTCTCGCTTGGAAAAACTTCAAAATCATCTATTTTAGAGGAATGTGAGTGTAGGTGTTCTTTACTTATATTGTTTCTCACCTGAAGAAACAAGTTGTGATGTGTGTGTATCTTCTCAGCCCTTGTTTCAGTGAAATATCGGGATAAGGTAAAGTGAGTTTGGAATGTGTTATGTCTAGAAAACTTATTTGGGACTGCGGTGTAGTTTTTGGTGGGACCGAAAAGAAGAATTCTCATTAATTGGGTTTCCAAATATTAACTACGAGGCCGAAGATGCTTCAATCATTTGAGCTCCAGCCATAGGTCTCGGAGAGAAGCTGGCTCGTAGTCAGGGAAAATCCCAGGGCCATTTAAACCCTTGTACAATGTCCTATCCTTAGTATGAAAGATGGGAATAGTTAAAACCTATGGTTTCTTCATGGTTGAGCACATAGTTTGTGCACGTTTAGTAGTGGCCGTGTGCTAGAAAGCCATGTATAAATAATTATATTCATAGTTAGTGCACAGTTTCCCAAACCATGCAGACTAATCCTGCGCCCTTCCTAAATCTTTGATTTCTTTTTGGGTCTTTCTGTGTCGGCCCATGCTGGTCGGTTAAGATGGTCAGTTCTTATGGTGGGGAGACCCACTATGATTCTCATGAATATTCCTTCCTAAAAATTTAATGGAAGTATATCCCTTTCACTAGAGAGTATGTTTGGGCCTCCCACTATTAGTGTCTTGATTCTGTCTCGGGAAAACAATTTAAGTTTTCTCTTATGGTGGGGAGCCCATTTGTGTCTCTTCATACGAGTAACTCATATTTTTTTTCTTTGGACTTGTCTGGGAAGTAGGTATTATCATTCGAAGATATCTAACTACCTACATATTCATTAGGTAAACATTTATATTGGAGGGTTTCCAATGGTTTAGTTATAGTAGGGAAGTGTAACCTTGTTCAATGTTGTTGTTTTGTTTTGGGTAAATTGATTGAGTATTGTTCAGATTGTATTTGAGGAGTTTTCATTTGGGATAAATCCTGAATGTACTTTATTTTTCAGGAAAGTGGTGTAAGTTTGGTTTGTGACAGTATTCCTTCCATCATTGATCACTGGAGGTGTTTTGACCTTTGGGGGTGAAACCTGGCAAGGGTGTACCTATTGTTTCTCAGTTGGGTTTGGTTGTTGCTTTGACCTTGCTGTGACTTTCCGGGGAGGAAAGTTTTCAAGGTGAGGAGAATTGTCACATACGTAACCTATTTTAGGGTTATTTTAAATTTATTTTCCACTCATGATTTGTTTTGGTGGTTTCCAAAGGTTTTATTGAGAATAGGTGAGTTTTCATGAATTGGGCCAAACTGTGAGCCCAATTCCAGATTTAAAAATAAATTTTGTTTCATTTATAAATTTTTCAATTTTTAATATTTTTGACACATTCCAACTCCTAATTATTCTCCCCTGATATATTAACCCCAAATTTAAATGTGGGACCTTTATAAATCCATAAGCATGGGGGATTTTTGTTTTTATTTGAGAATTGGGCCAACCCGAAGGCCCATTTTCCAGTTTTAAATTGTTTCATTAATTTATTAATATCTTATTCATTAAAATGTATTTTTCGGTGATTACACCTCCCTATCGACCCTAAGAAGCCCAGGAGCGACCCCATTCCCTCCTCCCACAATTTGGAGCTCGATAGAGTCGCGAAAATAATCGAATCTTTCTAGATTTCAGAAATCGTCCAGATTTTGGAGAGGTAAATTGATCCTTTCATAACTCCTTATATTCTTAATCTTTTCCCTAGATTCCAATTCCTAAATGACCTAATAATTCTTTTGAGACCATCCACTGAGTTTTGGCCGTTTTAAATTTCAGATACTAGTGTTTTGGGGAGATTCATTCTAGATTTCTCAAGTAAGTTTGTCCATTTCTTTTCCCCTTTCAAATTGATTAGGATTTCATTCTATTTTTTTAGGGTTTCCTCCCTTTTTATTGAAGTGAACGATGACCAGTGGGTAGGGGTTCGAACCTGAGGTTTAACCTTGGGTTTTCTTGGTCCAATTCTCAATTTTTAGGTTTTATCTACCCTTCTTGAGGTGCGGCGGTGGTGCGTTTGTGTTTTCGCACAAAGGATTCAATAGTTTCATTTGATTTGGTAGGTGATTACAATGTTGATGCAATCTTTGTGTATTAGCATGCTGTATTTATCATATTTTCAGATTTATATAATTTTATTATTGCTACAAAAATTGGTTCTAATGATGTTTCCATTGCAATTGAATTTAAAATGCCAATTTGGTGTGAAATTGGGGGTTTTCCAAAGAAGTGTTTTGTTTGTTTGTTTGGGGATGCCCTATAAATACATTGTTGTTTTTATTGATCTGTAATAAGGCATAAAATACTGTTTATAATGTTTATCCCCTTTGTTAATTGCTGCAAATAATGAGTTTTAATTGTGCTTGTAAAGAAAGTGAAGTTTTGGTTCCACTTTTGTGTGAAAATGAAGGTTTTACAAAGAGAACACTTCTTGTTTAACATGAGGATACCCAAAAATTGATTTGTTGTTTTAATTGATATTTATTGGGCTGCCTTTACTGTTTTGGTAACTTACAATTGTGAACATCGTGTACAAGTGGGTTTCTTAAGGGGTTTTGTGTGCAAAACTACATGAGATTTTGTGAAATTGATTTATTCAAATTCAAAGTGTTTGTTGTGTGTTTTAAGTGGTATAAAATGAGATAGCTACTGTATTTGGTGTATGTGCCCATTAGTGGTGTTTTACATTAAAATGGATATGTGTTAAATCCTGAAATTGTTTGAGCACAAAGGGGGAAGCCCAGGTACCTTGGTGGGGCGGATTTGTACTAGTACGGCTAGTGGACCGGATGGGTTTTGTCCCTGTTTCACTTAGCATTTGGATAACGACAACTCTAACTAAACTATGTAGATGATGGTTGGGGACCCCTATGTTATGGGTATGTTCCCTACTAGTGGCTCGTGCACGAGAAAGGATTTTACTATGGTTACATTACACTGAGGTACGAGGTACATGGGGCCTGAGACTATCTAATGCCTAGGGGTGTTCCCGGTTTTGTTGCTCAGTGGATTTGTGGTATTTGCCCTTGTTTTTTGGTGTATTTGGAATTATAATGCAGTATCTAATATTCCTATTTAAATGTGTTAACATTCTGAAAGTTTTATCTTGAAAAATGTTTTCAATTTAAACTTTCATTTTGTGGAATTTTTCACCGCTTTTAATTGAATATTAAAACTGCTTTCTTTTTCACCTTGTATTGCATGCACCTTGGAATCATAGGGTGGTATCCTATTAGGCTTAGGCTCACACCCTACTTACACCCCTTGGGTGTAAGTATACCTTTTTTTGACCCAGGTAAAGGAAAGGCTAAGGGTGATGGCGGTTCAGGGTGTTAGTCCTCATCCTTGGGGCGGAGTAGTGGAGACGACTTGGGGGTGATGACCCCTTGTCATGTGGAGTCCATGGGGCTATTTTGTTTCTGTTCCATTGTGTCTTTGGACCTTTTGTATTGACTCTAAACCTGTGTATTCAGTTCTGGTTTTTGTTTATTCAACATTTGGTATGAATTTTCAGATTCAGTTTATTGATTGTTTTTAATGGTTTATGACTTCATATTCGGGTAAATCGTTCCCAACCCTAAATAAATGATACACGGGCACATTTGCCACCCCGTGGGGATAGGGAATGCCCTTCGGGTCATGTCACGGGCTGGGTTTGGTGCCAGTTTGGGTGGCGACAAGATTTGGTTCGTGACAAATAATGATATTATTTTCTCTAAAAATATGTTTCCTTCAAAAATGACATTTATTGCATTCTGTAAATAAATATTATTTCGAAATTTTTAAATTTATATAAATATTATTTTATAAATTGAACTCCAATTTATAAATAATAATTTTGATATTAAATTATGGTTTAATATTTTGATTTTTTGGTGATTAATGATGTTTTAATGAATTGAGAAAATACTAATTATTGGGTAAAACATTCATTACATTTTAGAAATTTAAATAATTTAAATGCCTCATTATTATATTAATTTTATTTAAAATAAAAAAAATTATTCTAAAGTTAGATATAATTCAATTAATTACAATTAAATCATCTTAATACTATATTCTGATCTAAGTTTATTTTTATGCCTTAAAAAACACAATTTCCCAAAAACTATTTTAATAAGAATAATATTTATCCATTTTAAATAATTAAAATAAACCCAAATGAATAATTATTTAATTAAGAATTATATATCATTTATCTATAATGATTAGTTTAAATTCATTTAATTATCACTTCTTTTTAATTACTTTTTATACAATCATCTAATTCTTGAAAAATGCATTTCATGATAAATAGTTATTTCCCTACGTATGTGTGTCTAATATTAAAATAAATATTTCCACAGAATCGAATTTAATTTTTTAAAATAGGTTCCATATATTAAATAATAATTTATATTTTATAATATTTTTTACATTATTTTTGGTTTTAATTAATATTAAATATATTACAAAATTATTTATCGTGGTAAAAATGTAAAAAGATAAAAGTGAGTAATCATTTTTTTAAAGAAGTTATCATGTTTAAAAATAAATTATTTTGAATGGTAGAGTTTCATATCTTCCTTATATTGTAAAAAAATCCTTTAATTATTATGTTTTTAGGGACCTTTCATCAGAAAGACTTTCCATTATTAATTAGTTTGGGTTATTTACATGAATACCACTCCCCATCCCTTAAAAGGGAACCCCACATCTATCCATTCCTCAATTCAAATACTCTTTGGTTCAACCAATACCTATAAAAATATATTATAAAATTTCAAATCCTCATCCTAGAATCATTTTATTGATTAGAAATCAAATTTTAGAAATCATTAGGAATAATTTGATGTATTTTTTCTTGAAAATAGTGGAATCGTTCTTAACCGAGCATGTGAGATTTTATTTCTTATTCCACCTGCTTAAAATTTTACTAAATCATGGTTATATGAAAAAATAGAAATCTATCAAATAAAATGATGATATTTTCATGACCCATACCCTAGGGCCGGTTCCATGACTACCCCAAGCCCCCCTTCAATATGCATGGGGCTGGTGACTTGCCTCGAAAATGAGTATCCCTTAATAAGAAGAAATTGCCTATAAACTTGTACAAAAACACTATCAAAGAACACAAAAAGATGAAACCACAAAGTAAAATGATGTAGTAAAAACTGTTCAAAAATAAAAAGGGGCTAGAATAAAGGATCCACTAGAAAGTATAATTACAACTAAAAATGGAAAAATAGCTCCAGGAACATCCATCGATAATCCTACCTAAAGGGTAGGTATAGCTCACGATCAGTAGTCCTACATCACGTCATGTCTGATTGTCACCTTTGAGCATTGTCATGTCTTGTCTCCCTTAACCTTGATCAACGTTTTCAATCATCTGTAAAAGACACAACAAGTTTCAGGCGAAGCCCATTCTGGGGTTAGTATAACAATACTCAGTAGGGACCCCGAGACTCGCGAAGGTCTCTTAGAGTTCCACAAAGGTAAAACCACAACGAAAGTCCTCAATCACAAAGCATGAAGTAGTCATAAAATCTACATAGGTATAATCCCATACATATACCGAATTTATCAAGATATAATCATCGCTTACATGAAAGTAGAATATCACAAAGGTAACAGCGTGAAGGTAACACCATGAAGGTAAAAGTATCACACATGTAACACCACGAAGATAACTACATGAATGTAAAATTTCCAAATAGGTAATTCTACTAAGATATCACAATTAAGGTAAAAGTACCGGTAACACCCCAATATTTCATAGTACATTATTTCTTCAAATTAATTCAATAACATTCACTACAAGAAACATCTAGTTCATGCGCACCACGACTTACCAAACTAGCCATTCATAAGAGTCTATGAATAGTATTAAAAAAAATTCATAATTTATATAATCCTTATAATTTTAGAATCCATATTATGGGTTTCTTAATCATAATGAGAAAAAATTATTTTTTTCAGATAAAATTTGTTTTTCTTAAAATGAAAATTTACCTCTTTTTAATGGAGACACCTTTTTAAATCCAATATTCGAATATTTTATATATTAAATATGAAAAAATAAACTTCTTTTTTAAAATAGGGATATAAGAATTTAGTTTCAATAATTTTTTGTGTTTTTATGATAACTTTCATGTTTGGCTGAATAGTGAAAATACTATATTTTAACTGAAAACAACTTTTTTAATCAAAAATAATTTGTAGTGTTAAATTATACATTTTAATGGGTTGGAAGTATAAAAAGATTATATTTTTACCATTTAATCAAATTTTATTCATTGGATATAATTTCACAGTGAAATTGATCATAAACAAGTATTAATCTTTTGTTATTTATTATTTCTTAAAAACACGTTTTTTGGTTTTTTCAATGGGAATAAATTTTAAATTAATAAAGGAAACATCTATGTATTTAATTTGTTAAAATATACTTAATTTTTGAATTCATAATATCAAAATCATCTTAGGGTGAAATTATGGTATTTTTCTAAAAACGTTTAATTTTTTATGAATAGTGAAAAATACTGAGTTATTGGTTAAAACCAACTTTTTATTTAAATAATTATTTTTTTTTAAATTTATTTTAGGTAAAATTAGATAAATAATAACTATATAATTTCAATATAATTCAATGAACACGTTATAAAAAGTTTAGATGTATAAAAATTTTATTGAACTTTTTACCGTCTTTTACCCACCTCCGAGGAGCATTTGAAAATTTTCATAAAATATAATTTTACCACTTCTGTGAGTTTAATTTCAAAAATATGAGAAACACAGTTAATGTCAATATGTTAAATGTGGTTAAATATGTTGAAAATAATTTTTGGTGAATAATAACATTTATCTTTTATATACCATAGTTAAAAGTAAATACGGTAATTGGGGGTAAAAATGATATTACAATTACCCTAACACGTGTCCTAATTCTATTGGATAAGTGGAATTTGACAAAAAAACCATATTAATAAAATATGATGCTTTAGGTACTCTTGTATTAGAATAGGATAGTAATTAATATTTTATTCAAAGAAGAGTTAAAAGTGTTAAATTCAATGTTTATTAACTCAACCATTTTTAATATAGGGGTACAAAAAGGATAAATTTGACTATAAATATTAATTATAAATTTATAGAGATTTAATATATAATGTTATTTTTTTTATAATTATTAAACATTAAATAATTTAATTTATTTTTTACACAATGATGATGCAGTAATTACCTTATTAATGAAATATTAAAATAATTGTTATTATAAATACCCAAATAAATGTAATTTGAGACTTTTTATGAATTTCACTAAATTTATAGGTTAATATGACATGTTAGCTTTGATTAAATTAGTTTTTTTTCTCAATTTAATAATACTGTTATAAATTTTGAAAAAACAAAATACCTAATAGTGTAAAAATTGACATAAAAGAGTTTTTAAAACAAATATTATATTATTAATTGGCATTCTATTACTAAAAATCTAAGGTTAGGTAAAAGGACATAAATACTATGATATATTTAATTAATTAACCACTTGGGGTTCTATTGGATGGTTATATTATTTTTATTAATCATATAATATAAAAATACAAAGAGACACAGTAAATGTCAAACTATTTAACTAGGAGTTAAATCTAAAAGACAAGGTTAATATAGTAAACCAAACCTGTCCAAAACCTATTTTTTGAGTGGTTTTCGACCCATACCTATCTTATCCTTTAAATAATTCATTTTTGATCCATTAGAAACAAAAAATTAATTTATTATAAAATAATATTTTATGTTTTCTAAGTTTCCCCTCATCCCTCTTATAAAAGGGCACCTATCCTTCTCTAAAATTCACACCTCCAAAGCCTTTTTTCTCAGCCAAGCCCTGCCCAAATATCCTCCCAACATTAATATCATAATCCTAGATGTCTTCTTTTGTTCCAAAATCCAACCTATAGAGCTCTTTTGATCAATTCAAAAGGAATAACCCGAAAAAAAGGTTAATATTTCATCCCATCTTTCATGTTCATTCCTTCTTCCACATCCTCTTTCATTATTTTGTCAATTCTAAAATAATATCTCCAGTATCTTATATACAATTTTATTTTATTATATAAATGGTACAACCATATTCATTATTCTATCCATCCTATAAATTACAAAGTCACCATATGTGCGTACACACGGATTACCGTCTCCACGTCGTTGTGTACTTTGTTAGTCAAACACATTATTATTTGGATATGTATAATAATGAGTATAACTAATGTAAATAATAAATATAACATGTTAAGGATTATGTATATATTTAATACCATCCAATTACATAATATTTCGGCATCAATATAATGATATGGTCACTCATGCGTACGTACAGATTACCTTCTCCACGACGTGATGAGATTCATTTCCACGTTCACCATTCAACGATGATTATAAAATATATATCATTAATAAGTATATAATATATGAAATAATAATGCTACTGGATATATATATATATATATATGTACTAACATATATCTTATTCACTTATTTCCGTTCAATACGGTATGAAAACGGAAACAACGTTTATGTGTACATACAGACTATTGTCTACGTAAACCGTGTTTTCCATTTCATATATTTCTCTATTAAAAATATATATATTCCAAATATATATGATATATAAATCATTTTTTACATTCTGGAAGTATTCGAATATTCATCTAAGTGATACAATCAAGTGTAAAAATTCAAAACACGTACGATTAAGAAAGCGATTATTACACGATATATTAATTTAACATGGAAATTATTATTAAATGAGAAGTATAAAGTCATAATGGAATCATGTATGATATCATAAATATTAATATGGTTCTAGTACAGTTTAATAACAAACAAATGTCTTCAAAAAAAAGGTTAAACGTACCCACGACTGAAGGAATGTGCAAGGTAAAGGGTTTTTATCTCACTCTTTATTCACGTGAGATTCATGCTATATTGCCTCTATTTCCTTTTGTGTGGTGCCTGTACTGCCCATAATTTTATTCTTTGTAAAATAAATTTTATTTTTTGATAATTTAACACTTCATTGTATGATAATTCTTTCATGGGGTGTATGTTTTGTAAGTTACCAAATGGATAATGGTTAATTCCTCAATCTAATTATTATCTGAGATTGTTTGTGTGTAAGTATTTACTGGGACATTTTTATCATCAATGCCCATTTTTCATAAATATTATTTCCAAATTAATATTTGAAGGATTTTTGAAATTTACTATTTAACAAAATCATAATTTTAAATGTATTAAATATTTATCTTTCTAAATATTTTTTATTAATGTTCTTGTTTTCCAAATGTTTTTAAGGATTTTTTTATATGGACATGAATGTTTGGAATGATAATTATATTCTGAAGATTCAATGTGGTATGGGAAACTTTGATTCAAAAATCTATTTTGAATTACTTCCTTTAAAAAAATTTGACTTTTAAATTTTTAAAAAAGGATATTTCTCTCAAAATGTTTTTCTCGTCATTTTCAACTATGTCAGCATCCATTTCTGGATATAATTTTTTATTGAGGTTGATTTATTATAATTCAATTTTCCATATTTTATTGAATGAGTTATGATATGTTTGACTATGGATGTTATATTTTTATACCATTAATTGTTTATGGTTAATGCATTTACAATTTTTATGCAAGTTTTAATACGAATGTTTATGTTATGTTTCAACATTTTCATATGAGAAATGCAATGGACTTAGTATGTAATACATGGAGCCCACTATAGCACCTCGATGCATCGGTAGGTATCATGAGAAAAACCAGTGTCTTGTCACAAGGCCTTGATAAAATCTTATTTGTAGTCTTGCCACAAGGCCTTGACTATGTGGTAATGAAACTCCGACATTATGCATTCCATCATTATGAAAGTGGATATTTATATTTTATGTGATTATTTGACTATTATAGTATCCATGTGAGTAAGTAATTTGAATTATTTTTATTTATATTTTCTATATTATGATCATGATTACGTTTAAAAATGATGTTGTTTTTATCACACATCTTGCCTTTAAAATTTATAGCTTCCGCTAAATTATTTACCCTTACTAGGTATCTGAGCTCACCCCATTCTTATGTTTTATTTTCCCAGGATTCCAAAAAATGTATTATGATTTATATGCAGGGTAATACTGAAGGGAATAATTTCATTCTCAAAGAACTATTTATGTCGTGTTTTAGGTTTGAAATTTTAATTTTCTGTTAATGTATGTAATCTATTTTCCAAGACTGTTAAACTGATCGGTCCTTCGGGATTTGATTACTTGTAATCATGACAATGTATTAAATTAATACACCATATCTGGGTAACTGGGGTCAGGGCGTTACAGTACCACAAATGTATCAACAAGAAGATATGACCATGAAGGAAAAATTACCAAATAGTTATCACCATGAAGGTAAAAGACTCATCTAACACAAGGTATATAAGTAAGTCATAGAAGTATTAATGATTAGTTGTGAAACTAAATCATATTATTCTATCAAGAGGTATTGTTTCTTACCATATGGATGTTGACCCACAGATTATCGATTTCAACGATCCCCTGTAATGATCCAAAAAGGATTTTAATGACAAAGATTTGATAGGTACTAACCCAAGCAATGACCCACATAGGATATGAGCAACATAGGATCAATATGCACTGACCCACACATGATGGATGAGCACTTACCCTCACTGGATATGACCCACCCATGATCAGTATGTTCTAACCCACACAGGATCACTGAGAGCTATCCCATATAGGATTTTACCCAAATAGGATCAGTGTTGAGACAAATAAGATCACTTTTTACTATCCTCCGTATGATCTTTTTCCAACCTCGGCCACACTTCCAGCCACTGGATTCCCTCTCATTAGCACGTTTGGGAGAACATCTCCTCAAGACATTGGTCATACCTCAACCACCATTAAGTACCATGAAGATGTAACCGGATGATTCATAACTTTGTAAGTGTTCTAATAGAACAGTCGGTCTATTAGCCAGATGCTCGGTCTGTAAGTTATTGGAATTTAAATGTCGAGGGCCCGGTTGGATTCAGGTTCGATCCAACCCGAACATACTCCAACTGTATAAGAAACTCATGTGAAGTATACCAAAATGGAAATCCAAATCCTAAGGGTTTCTTCACTCTATATGGTTCGGAAAACAGATACCTGATCCGGTAGTTACACAAATTTCAGATAAATGGTTGTGATTGAAATGGGTCTAGGCTCGGTCTGACATGTTCATACCCACCCAACACAACGGGTCCCGGCTCCACCTGACCTCGCTCAAGACTGGACCACTAAGTGTTGATCTAGTTCGGTTCACATGCATGGGCTACGGTTGGCCCGACCCAACAGGTGTGGATCATCCCACCTATATTGGCCCATCGGGCTACGGGTCTGGCCTGGTCGGCTGGCCCGCATCTATCTCTATCCACCATAAGTCAGACCAGTATTCCAAGCTAACCTCGTAGGTGGGGGTCCGTTTTAGGCAACCAGTGGGGTGATTTCCCACTGCATAATCGATCGGCCGTTTTGTCTGAACGAGGGTTGGTCCGCACACCTGGTGTGGTGTGGGCTACCGCAAACCTCCCCACCTACTGCAGATTCAAGTCGCATCCTCCTCCAATGGCGCGATATGGGGTGATGCCCCGCCTCCACCTTACATGGTCGGCCCATGAAGGCCGACATGCTTGACCGCCATGGCTGAAACGATGTGGCCCATATCCGCTGGTGGCATGAGACGGAGCGCCGAATCACCTCTACAGCTATCTAGTAATGACCTCTCTACTATCCGTAGTGGAATATTGGTGTGGCCTCGTCTTGAAGTGCATGATGGTGTGCCGCCTTCATTGAGGTTGTCTGGTGTCGCTGCTCCGGCTGTCTTCCATAGATAACGAAGGGGTAAAAACGTTAGTAGAGGGTCTAGGCCATGTTCATTTGGCTTGCGCCATCCGTGATAGCTTGAAAACATGATGGAGTAAAAGGATTTATCAATCACTTAAAATTATAACAAAATAAGTCCCCTATAAACCTATAATATTTACTCCCAATTATGCATGGCGAAATCATCCATGAATCAACTAGTTAGTGAGTTGATATGAATTCTTAGTTTATAATTGAAGAACATGGGAAACAATAATCACACAGATTTAAACTCCTACCCCAATATCATTGGAGAACCCCGCAATTGAGGAAGAGTTGGTGTTCATTGTTCCCACAACAAGCTGCCAATGTTGCTTCTCCAACATCGTCCTTTGGTTCGTGAATCTGTGTCACTCATCACCCCCCCATGGGAACTGGCTATGTCCTCCATGTGATTTAATCGTTACACTTTATCACAACTTCATTTCTTGGTGAAGCTATTCCAATACCTCCCCACAAACACCATATAAATATTAGTTGGGGAGGATGAGTAACACCCATGGAATTAATGGGGATTCATTTAATAGGAACCTTCCTAATTCCAATGGTGTTGTCACAATGCTTTTGAGGAGTCAAGACATTTAATGTCTCGACATGTCGTTGGCCCCACCACTGCCGCTATTCCTTTGGAGGAAAATAAATGAAACAAATAAAATAATATTTTTTTTTATGAAGTCCAAAAAACTATCTTTTTCTCGATAGCTACTACGGTCGAAGTGAAGCCTCCCCAAAGACAATCCCAGCGTTGAGGATTCAACGACGCTCTCTAATAACTAATTTGTGAAATGAGTCCAATGACAGAAAATCCCAACCAAACATATACTAAATGTACCTGAAAAAAGTTCAAAAAAATTATTAACTATCACCCTCGACTCGCGACGGTCGAGTTTAGGCTCTAATTAATTGAAAATAATTCCAACAAACGCAACGGTACTCTCATATTTTCAATATGAGTTACAATTTAGAAGTTATGGATTTTAACAATAAAATAATTGTTTCTTAATTATTTTATTTATGGCCAAAACATAACATCAATAGTTGGCCAGCTCTGACCAATGTTACTATATTCCTAAAGAAATTATACCCTCACGATATCAGTGGTGGTCTCTTATTTTTAATCCGAGTGACTTTTCTCGATTTAGTAGCATTTGAAAAATAAAATAACTGTATTTAATTATTTTATATACAGTTTTTCCATTTTTTGTTTTCTCATTGGAGGCCTGTGATGAAAACAGTTTAATTGTACCTACGGTAAACCTGCTATACCAAATACAACTATGCCCTCAGACTTTTGATATGAGAACCACTTTAAGATTTATTCCATTTTTTCTAGGAAAACTATTCACACACACTAATTAAAGGTTAACAAAAATTCGACGGACCATTCTGGGAACCCTATGCATTGGAATCACGAGCTGTCAGATTTCGCGACCTCAAAATAATCCCAAATATTTAATAAAATTATATGGAATTTATGGGTCATTAGATTCTCCCCATCATTGGGACTTTAATTCATGAAATCCAAAATAATTTCAAACCAAAAAAAGAGTGTACTGAGCTTGAATCTAAGCCTCCCTCTCCCATGCACTCTCTTGGAGGTTTTTGTGCTGCCACCAAACTCACCCCAAAGGGATCAACTATCCATAAAAAACTCACTTTTGAT
Source organism: Viscum album (assembly GCA_963277665.1). NCBI lineage: Eukaryota > Viridiplantae > Streptophyta > Magnoliopsida > Santalales > Viscaceae > Viscum > Viscum album. Next base: position 1,441,602,922 of record OY728155.1, on the reverse strand, counting down.
GATCCTCTATCTCTACTGCGAACTCCTTAAAATTTTCCCCACTTTTGATTCCCAGGTCACCCTAGTCGATAAAGTGCGATGGATCCTACATGTACCTCGTCACCTATGAATTATGGAAAACATTATACACCATGTTCATCTATTGGGTAATATCTAGATAGTACGCCACCTAGCCTACTCTACAGAGGATCTAGAAAGGTCTGATGAACTATAGCGATAGCTTTTCACCCGAGCCAAATCTCTGTAACCCTCATCGGGGTGAGACCCATAGGAAGATATGGCCTCCCTCATCGAACTCCAAGGGTCACTGTCACCTGTCGATATAAGACTAAATAATACTATGTGTAGTATTATATTACAAAGAAGTGAGGTATCATGATACAAACTATTCTACTACCTTCTTCATCCCTATCCAATAATATTGATGCTGGAGGTCCTGGTATATCTTTGGCACTCCAGGATGTACCACTAGTTAGGATGTATGGAACTCCCTCGACACCTCCTCCCGTAGCATCACAGGAACATGGTGGATCATCTAAAAAGAACAAGGTGTTGCTCACATTCATAGAATCTTTTAGGAGACCGTCTTAATGATATTTGAGCAAGTCAGGTGATGTATTCAATATCCCCAAGTTGTGCCTCTGGAACACACTGATTAATTGGGGGAGTGACAGTCCTGGAATGTAGGTAAGCTTCTCCATCATTATCCATGAAGGATATCTACAGTGTGACTAGATGCTCTGATGCATCACTCATTAGTTATAGGCCAGAACTCCTTATGAGCGTGTCTACTACCACGTTCCCCTTTCTAGGGGTATAGAATGTATAATATTCATAGTACTAAACAATCTCTATACATCATTGTTGTCTCAGTTTCAGGTCCTTATAGGTGATGACATACCATAGACTCTTGTGAAGAGAGTAATCATTAAACTTTTCACCCAACAAGTAGTGCTGCCACATTTTCAGGGTGAAGACCACTAATGATAACTCCAAGTCATGAGTGGTGTAGTACTGCTCATGCTTCCTCAGCTGCCATGAACCATATACGATCACTGCTCTCTTTTTAATCATGGAACATCCGAGCCCAGTCCATGATGTGTAGTGGTAGACTGTATACCCAACACCTTCTTCTGGTAGCTTCAAGATGGGGTATTCATTTGTCTCTGCCTTTACTCCTGAAAACACAATCAGCATCTCTCTTTCCACAAAAAGGGTTGTACCTTCTTCTTCAACATTGAAAAGGGTCCCACTACTCTGGAAAAGTCAGGTACGAATCTATGGTAGTACCACACCAACCCCTGGAACTCCGCACTTTTTTCACACTCCTTGGTGGCTCCCAAGATAGAATGAAATCTATCTTTTTTGTATTTACTGCCACTCTAGCCTCCACGATAATGTATCTAAGAATGTGAACCTCGCATATCCCAAACTAGAAATTCGAGAGATTACCATAATTTTGGTGGTCTCGGAGTGTACCCAGAAATCTCTATAGATGATAAGTAGGCTCATCCTCCGTCACTAAGTACTCCAAGATGTCATCATTGAAGACCACGATGAGTTGATTGAGGTATGGCTGGAAGAACCTTTTCATGAGTCCCATGAACATTGTAGATTCATTGGTCATGCTGAAATGTATAACCAAGATTCCAAATTAGTCATACTGATATCTGAAGGCCATCTTCTTCACATCCTCATCTCAAACCCTAAGCTGATGATAGCCTGATCTAAGGTATATCATTTAAAACCATCGATCCCTCATATACTGATCAAAAACATCATCAATCCACATTAGTGGATAATTGTTCTTCCCGGTCACCTGTTTCATGCACCTCTAATCAACATAGAGTTTCAAAAACCCATCTGCCTTCTTAGAGAACAAAATCGGGGCTGCCCATGGAGACACACTTGAACTTAAGAACCCCTTACTCTAAAAGCCCTCCAATTGTACTCATAACTCACAGAGCTCCATGGGAGCCATACGATATGATTTTGTAGATATCATTTATGTCTTGGGGTACATGTCAATGTAAAAGTCCACCTCTCTATGCTGAGGTAGTACCAGAACAACATTTGGGAAGACATCGGCGTACCGGTCCACCACTACATGATAGATCAGATTCTAAACATCAAATGCCCTAAGGGTAAGGCTTGCTAAATGATGTGTGATTGGTATTACCATCCTCTAGGAAATGACATCCAGTGCTTCAATGTTTTCCTTCTGGTTGGTGAATAAAAACCTGGTCCTATCTGGGTGGACACACCGCACATTGCTCATAACATAGTCAATCAGAGTGTGGAATTTGGATAACTAGTCCATACACAAGATGACATCATAAGGCCTCAAAGAAAAATCTATAAGTTACCAACCAAATCTCTCGCATCATAGTGTATTCTCACACTGCCAGAACTAGTGTGTAATTGTCTAATCATTTAATGTAGGAGTATCTAATCGTAAGGACTGCGACAACGGCTCCGTTGGAATGTTCGAGCTATAAACGAGGGTCGTCGAAATAAAAGTGAGACTAGCACCTATGTCTATAAGTTCTGCAACTAGGTTGTAACAGACACAAATAATAACTCTAATCATATATGGCGTTCCTTGGTCATAGGCCTCAGTTTCCTAGAGCTGAGTGTATTCCTATCCTCTGCTTCCAGTAGTCAGGGTAGACCACCCTGAGGTGGCAGCATCAGAACCTCAAATAGTCATTTACCACTTGTTGCATAATCATCTCCACTGCCATGTCCACCTCTATACAGACCTCCTCATTCAAACATCTTCCTCTAACTCCATGGTCCCTAGACCATCTTATGATTGTCTGTACAATGGGTCAGACAGTCACGAGCCATGTGACCATGCCCGCCGCAAAAGTAGTAATGCCTAATCCTCAATTTCCCGCCTCTATTCCAACTTATTGAAAAAATCTGGCCACAACCTCCATCTATTATTCATCCTCATGTAGGTCTATCTCACCTCAGAACCTTAGAGATCTCTTCATATGAAACTCGTCCAACACACACAGTTGCTGTAAACCCTCTGCTGGTGGGGCTGGTGGAATCTGGTTCCCAACAGGTTGTGGTGATACTAGTGCACCACCCAATGGTTCCATAACATTAAGAAGGACCTGCACTAAATTCTCATCACTCGGTGGTCCATCAATGTGTACTCTCTCAGGAATCTTGTCGGTATGTCTATATAGTGGAATCCTATGAGAAAATAGGTTGGCCACAGTCAATAAGTTATACCTGCTAAGTTGACTCAAAGAAATCATAAAAAAAATATTTCAAAACACATGCAATAAGTGTTTTCATGCACTGATCCAAAAAAATGATTTCAGGGTCCGGTTGTATGGATACATCAGCCAACCCCTCAACATTGGATTCCCCAATCTGAAATTCACACTCATAATACTTAACACTATTTCCAAACAGAAAGTATCAGAGCCATAGTTCATCCATAGAACCGAATCATCTAATTCCACCTTGTCACGACCCGTCCCCCGGGGCCTATGTTGTGACAACCACAAGCCCTCCATCCATAGGCTAGCGGCTGGATACAAACACCCGAATGGAATATCTCTTAATTGTAAGGCATTGACATTAAACCTGTACAAACACACCATCAAAGAACACATCAATAAGCAACCACGAAGTAAACTGCTATACTTAAATGTATGCTGAAAGGAAAAGGTGTCAGAATACAAGAACAATTGGAAAGTACCAGTACGACTGGAAAAGGAAAAACATCTCTCAATATGTCCTCAAATAATCATATCTGAAGGTTAGGTATAGATCATGATCTGCTGTCCTGCATCACGTCATATCAGATGGTCCACCTATGAGCATTGTCTAGTCATAACACCCACAGCCTTTGACAATGTTTTCCATTGTCTACACAAGACACAACAGAGTGTGGTTGAATACCATATAGTGGTGAGTATAACAATACACAGTAGGGGACCTGATTCCCTCAAAGGTCTATCAGAGTTCAACAAAGTAAAACCCACAAAACAAGACCTCAATCACAATGCATGAAGCGGTTATCAACTAGAATTAGGTATATGAGCATACATATACCTATGTATTCACGATATACTATGTAAAGACCCATAAAATTCAAGGAAATTTTTTTCTTAATTTTCATTGTATTTTTACAAGAACGCAGTTTCTGACAAAACATGATTCCGAGGCCCGGTGTGCCAGGAATCATTTTCCGAAGTTTAGCTCGGGTACATTCAGTGAACGAATGAGCAGGATTTTTCTAACTTTTGAACCGGTGCTCGGAATCGAATTCTGAGGGCACCAATGGAATCACAACGCTGATATTTTCTTAGAAACACCTTTTTCAGAGTTGCATTTTCTTGGGTGTGGTTTTTTAATTTTTGGGGTTAAGTTAAGAAATAAAATAAAAGTGGTGCGAAAATTTATTTTATTTCACTTAAAGCAGCTTAACCTATGTTAAGAGGATAAGGTGGGACCCACAATATCTTACCCACCTGGTAGGATATTTGTGAGGTGGGGCACGCACGAACCCCACTGTTTCATTCCTTCTAAGTAACGCACCCGCACCACCCTTTTAATGAAGTCAAACCTCACACTTATTCTAGTTAAGAAACGTCCCATTAATTTGGGCGGTTAAATCATTAAAATTAATTCATTGAATTAATTTTTCATTTCTTTTCTTTTGAATTTGAAATTTTTATGTTATGGTAATAAAATAAGGGAATGACTTATTTTATTATGGTTGGGATTTTGTTGTGTTAAGACTTTGGGAGAAAAAGAGAGGTCTTGAAGATTCTTCATTCTTCGATGATGAACGCGAAGAATGCACCGCCGCTGATGAAGAAAGCCGACCTCCAACGGCGGATGACGACGAGAGACGCCTCCCTCGGAGATCACCTAACACCAATGACATTCCACCCGTGATTCTTTCTTCCATGATGATCCTCTTCTTCCATGACGGTTAATTCCACGACGAACTCTCATTCGACGACAACGTTGAGGTAGGGGTTTTATGCGTTTCTATTTCGTGATTACTTCCGTCGTTTTCCACCTTTAAAATGAACCGCCTGTTATTGTAATAACGGGAGGAGGTCGGACCGCACAAACATGGCCGACACTCCTCCCCTTTTTGGTTGTTGATATTGATGCGGCACGAGCAAGGCAACGCGGTGTTGAAGCACCGCCCAGAAATTGTTAAAGGAAGGGCGGAGAAGCACGGCGCCGTCGCACCGCGCCGTTGGAAACAAGCTATTCCGCGGGGCCGTTGCGTCACGCCGTAGAAGACAAATCAAATACGTGGCGTCGTCGCGCCGTGCCAAAGGACTACTAAAGCACCGCTGCTAGAGAAGGACCGTGGCGGAGGGGCATGGTGCCGTCGCGCTGCGCCGAACAAACCAAGGGCTTAGGCTGGTTCCGGGCCGCGGCTGAGTAGGAAAACCGGTAGCCTGTATCGAGCTGCCGACATTAGAGCGAGGGGACCGGACCTTGCCGGTCCCGTGGTGGCAGCTGTCGGCCGGCCGGAGCGGGCCAGACGGCCAGGGAGAAAATCCGGGGGTCTGTGACCCCCGGTTGGCCAGCAGGAGCGGCCCCCACATGGGGGTCGTAGTTTCTTCACGTGGGGGTAGCGTGCCCCACGCGTCGCTTCGCTCGACCGTAAGGGCCTAGCTGGCCGCCTAGCCACCCGGACAGCGCCAACATGCCCACTGAGCCGGGACGATCCACCGAGCCAGGCCGGACCCAGACCCAGTTCGGGTCGACCCAGTTGGGGCTAACCCTGGGGGTATCGGGCCGGGTCGGACCGGGCCCGAACCCCTTAATACAAAACATCTTTCGGTCCATTGCCCATAAATTGAGATGTGGACCTCTGATCAGTGCACTTTCAATTGTGTAGAGATCCATGGATGGAGATGGTCGTTTCGGTATATTACACTCAAGGTTTCAATGTACTTTGGGTTCGTCCGGGTTGTTTTGTACACGAAACCAACCGGGCCCTCGGAGCAGAAACACTTATAACTTAAGTTCCGAACTTCTGATTGACCTACTGTCGACATTGTTAGATTACTCTAAGTGAGATGGACCTTTTTCCTTAATACTCTTGAGGTTTGGATGCAAGTGGAGTACGGTCAGGTTGGTTTTGACTTAAAAACCAACTGGGCCCCGGGGACAAAAAATCCAATAACTCTCAGACCAGGCGTTCGATTGACGCATCGTCTGTGACGTTGAGTTCCTGTTGACGATATAGGACATTTGGATACATCAACTGTAGACTATTTTTCAGTTGATGTATCAGCCCCTCGGCTCGTGGAGCGGACCCTCCCGAACGAGTTTGATGTGTGCAGGAACCCTAGAGCTGGTTGCGATGACGACAACTATGACTGTGCAAAAATCCTCTGTGGATTCGACGACGATGACTACAACACTCACCGATCCTACATGGATCAGTGCTACCGATCCTATGTGGGTCAGATCCTGTGTTGGTCAGCACTCAGTGGACTAGTGTGGGCCAGCTCCTACAGATCTTGTGTTTGTCTGATCCTGTGTGGGTCATTGCGGGGGTTAGTACCTATCGATATTTTGTGGGTTCGATGGCTTAGATGAATCAGTGGCTATATCTGAATATCTCCATCGTCATACGAAGATTTCTACCTGTGTGAGATGAATCTTGACTTTCTTTCCTATGTGGATTATGTTATGCGTTCCTCTGTGGATCGTGTTGTGATTTCCTGTGTGGATGCGATCGAACTTGGGCTCGGATGTTGGAGCCAAACTAGTATTTATGACTTAGGTATATGTATGGGAATATTACTAAAAATTGTCGGATGTTACTTCGTGATTGTATCCTTCCTTTGTGGATTATCCTTTGTTGATTCTAGGAGACCTTCGGGGGTCTCGGGGTCCCTACTGAGTATCTTATACTCACCCATGCATAGGCTATGCCCGCACTACGTTGTGTTGGTTGCAGAGGACCGACAGCGCTGATCGCGGTTGAGGCTTGCGGAGTAGGTCAGTACCTGGAGGTGGACTACTGGGCGGGATGTACTCGGAGCGGACGGTTGGACCCGAGGAGCTTTGGAGGCTATCTGTACTCACCCTTCTAGTGGGACATCCAATGGACGACTCGAGGATGCGACTTTACTTTCAGTTGCAGTTTTCCCTTTCCTGTTGTACTTTACTTTCAGTTTGGGTTTGTATACTGGCCCACATACTTTTCCGCACATACTTTTTTATCAGTTTTCACTTAGTGTTTACTTCTACTACTTTCTTACTCTGTGGTGTTTGTTTACTTTACAAAGGAAATGCCTTTCATTTTTATCGGGAATTACACCTTGGTGTTAGTCTCCAGCCCCTGGCCTATGGAAGTTAGGCTTGGGGTAGTCATGGCACGGGCCCCGAGGACGGGTCGTGACAAATTGGTATCAGAGGATTTCGGTTCTACCATAGAACTTGGGACTCTAATCATTATTCTATGTGAAGTAATAGTGATAAGGGTATTTAGTGTGGTTATCAGTCCAGGGAGTCCTGTGTTGGTGTGGCGGCTGACGTATCCGTACACCAGGACCTTGACTTCTGATTTCCGACTTAATACAAGAAAACATTGATTGCATGTGTGTTTCATGTTTTCATTATGATTGCTTTATGTCATCTCACCAGGTATACTGTTTGACTGTGGCGCACTTGTTTCTTTTTAGGATGGCCCCACGACGACAGCTAGCTAGGGTTCCGAGAGTTGTGTGTGACGAAAGCCCACCGAGCGATGAGGCATCGGTACATGGCCCTTTGACAGCATAGACATCGGCGGTACTTCTACCCACCGAGCCACCGATGCTCCCAGCCCCCACCGCAGATGATGCACGTCACCTTAGTGCACTGCATGAGTTTCAGCGCCAGCGACCGCCTAGGTTCCATGGGGAGTCGGACCCCCAGTAAGCTGAGGATTGGCTGGAGACAGTTTTACGAGTTTTCAAGTTAGTGAGGACACCAACAAACCTCATGGTGATCCTCGCAGCAAGTCTACTGCACGTGGTAGCAGGCAGTTGGTGGAGCTTGATATTCCGGGTGCACAATGAGGCATATCTTCTCTGGACGGACATTGAGATACTCTTCTGCTCAGAGTTTTTCCCATCCACCCTCTGTGCGGTGCGCATCCAAGAGCTTCTACAGCTGTGGCAGGGCAGCTTGACGGTCGCCTAGTACTCAGAGAGATTTACCCATCTCTCGCGCTACTCGACAGACATGCTACGGGACCCATTCTTCCAGGCCTGGACCTTCGAGCAGGGTTTGAGGCAGGATATCAGGGCATTGATGATCTCCGTCAATATCTCGACTCAGGCAGGGGTACTGGAGTGAGACCTTCTGTTCGAGAGCTTCCTTGCTGAGCCTTTATCAGCAGCGAGACCTACCACGTGGTGGCACGTAGCATAGTCTTCTGCAGCAGGCAGTCGACGGATGACTAATGGGTCTAGGTGGACCAGACCCTCATGCAGACGACCAGAGGACAATGGCTTAGCAGTGCGGGGCACACAGCACGGGGCCAATCTTTCGAGAGGCAGACAGTGCTACTCGTGTAGCGGGCAGGGCCACATGGCTTGTGACTGCCCGATCCACCGTGCCGAGGAGCAGCAGACGGTAGAGGGGCCGCCCAAGCAGAGGCAGAGGGTTCACCGTGGTGGTCCACATGTTGCAGGTGGATGAGGCAGAGGAGTTGGCTGAGAAGAAGGTTGCGGGTGACGCTTTGAGGCTCTACCACAACCACCACTAGGAGGTCCACCCCCGACCACAGGGAGTTGGCGGGCAGGGATAGGCACAACACCAGGCAATAGAGGCCTACGACCACGACGTGCCCAAGATGATTCGAGGTACTATATGTGTCTATTCCACCCTTGTTGTAATTCTTATAGACACAAGAGCGAGTCATTCTTTCATAGACACTGACCTTGTTCAGATTTCAGAGATTTCGACAGAGCCATTGGCTCGATCTTTACGACTAATGACTCCTACGGGAGCAGACTCGACGATTACACACTAGTTCTGGTAGTGTGAGATTACTCTAGGAGGCGAGAGCTTCATATGGGATCTTGTTGTAGCGTCTTCAAGGCATTAAGACGTCATATTGGGCATGGATTGGTTATCTACAGTCCATGCTCAGATTGACTGTATTAGGCGTAAGGTGCGGTGTGTACGCACCGACGGGAGCAGGTTCACCTTCATCGGCGAGAAGGGAGTCTTCGCAGCAAAGGATGGACTTCTGCAGAGGATAGGACAACCCATCACCTATTAGCTGGCTAGCCTCATCCTAGGAGAAATTGATGTGTGGAGTCCTGGTTTTCCTGCAGTGGTGGATCAGTATGCGGACTTTTTCCCTGACTACGTTCTAGGACTACCTCCTCGCAGAGAGGTAGACTTTTATATTGATATGTACCCCGGGACAGCCCTGATATCCACACCAGCATATATGATGGCCCCCGCTGAGCTTTGAGATCTAGGGGTATAGTTGGAGAACTTGCAGGGCAAGGGATTCATCTGACCCATTGTGTCACCCTGGGCTTCCCCGATATTGTTCGCCAAGAAAGCGGACAGGAGCTTGTGACATTGTGTAAAGTATCGTCACATGAACCAGGTGATAGTGAGGAACAATTATTATCTACAGAGGATTGATGACCTCTTTGATCATCTCAAGGGAGGACGGTGGTTCTCAAAGATAGACCTCGGGTCAGGCTATCATCAGCTCACAGTTCAGGACGAGGACGTGCAGAAGACGGACTTCAGATGTCGGTATGGCCACTATGAGTTCTTGGTTATTCCCTTCAGCATAAACAATGCTCTCACTGTGTTCATCGGCCTCATGAACAGGATCTTTCAGCCATATCTCGATCGATTTGTCGTGGTGTTCATCGACGACATTTTGATATACTCAACGACTGAGGAGGAGCACGCCTACCACTTGCGGGTTGTACTTGACACACTCTGAGAGCACCAGCTTTATGGAAAGCTCTCTAAGTGTTAGTTCTGGATACGTGAGGTCCACTTCATGGGACACATCAACTCTAAGGCAGGAGTTGCGGTGGATCTTGCGAAATTCGAGGCAGTGCTAGATTGGGAGCCACCCGGGAGGGTAATGGAGGTGCAGAGTTTCTTGGGACAAGCTAGATACTACCAGTGATTTTTTCCAGACTTCTCCATATTTTCGGCACAACTCTCATCCTTGACGAAGAAGGGGAAACCCTTTTTCTGGTCAGACAGATGTTAGTAGAGCTTCCAGGAGCTGAGACAGAGATTGACCAGTGCCCCCATCTTGAGGTTGTCGGAGGAGGGAATAGTGTACGTAGTTTACTACGATGCGTCAAGGGCTGGACTCGGATGGGTCCTGATGTAGGAGCGAGCTATGATCACCTATGGATCACGTCAGTTGAGGTAGTATGAGCAGATCTATGCTACCCATGACATGGAGTTAGCAGCAGTGGTCTTTGCTCTGAAGATGTGGCGACACTATCTGATGGGCGAGCGCTTTACAGTCTTTTCTGACCATCAGAGTCTCAGGTACATCTTCTCCTAGAAGGACTTGAACCTATGACAGTGGCAATGGCTTGAGTTCATCCAGGAATATGACTTTGAGATAGTCTATACTCATGGGAAAGGGAACGTGGTATTAGATGCTCTTACCAGGTGGACGGGCATTCAGCTACTTGGGGAGGTGACATAGAAGCTATCCGCTTTGCAGATATCCTTTGTGGATAGAGATGGAGCGGCCTTCCTTCAGTCACTCACAGTCACTCCTCTACTACTACAGCGGGTCAGAGAGGCACAGTGTGGGGACGCCAACTGTGAGATGCGGCGTGTGCAGATATACTTAGGACAGGCACCTGATGGTTTCTACTTTGGAGCAGAGCAAGACGCCCTTTTCAGAGGACGTACCTTGGTACCAGTTTCTTTATATGAGGAGGTGCTGAGATAGTTTTACACTTCCCCTTTGGCAGTACATCCTGGAGTGGTGAAGATATACCAGGATCTCAGATGATATCACGGGTGGCCGGGCATGAAGAAGGTTGTGGTAGAGTTCGTTTCTCGATGCCTCATCTGCCAGTGGGTGAAGGCAGAGCATCAGGTACCAGCAGGCTCGGTACAGCCCTTAGAGGTCCCAGAGTGGAAGTGGGATGAGATATCTATGGACTTCGTGACTGGACTTCCACACACTTCTAGAGGTCACGACTCCATTTGGGTGATTGTCGACCGACTCACCATGTCAGATCACTTCTTACCCATCACAGAGCAGGGCTTAGTGGAGAGCATGAGACGTCTCTATGTTCATGAGGTTATACGGCTTCATGGTGTGCCATCATCTATCATCTCTGAGAGAGATGATCACTTTACTTCCCGGCTTTGGAAGGGGTTGTAGGAGGCATTTGGGATGCAACTATGTCTGAGTAACACCTTTCACCCTCAGACAGCTGGTTAGACGGAGTGGACCATACAGACTCTTGAGGACATGCTCCGTGCATGTGTCCTCGACTATGGTCGCAGCTGGGAGGACCACCTACCCTTGGTGGAGTTCGCGTACAACAACAGCTACCACTCCACCATCGGGATGGCACCAAACGAGGCGTTGTACGGCCGACCTTGCAGATCACCATTGTGATAGACAGACCCTGGGGAGTCCTCACTTGTGGGACCGGAGATGGTCCAAGCCACGATAGAGAAGGTCCGTATCATCAAGGAGTGGATGAGGATAGCTTAGAGATAGTAGAAGTATTATGATGACAGGAGGTGGAGGCCACTTGAGTTCGAGGATGGCGACCACGTTTTCTTGCGGGTCTCACCTCGACATGGATTACAGAGATTTGGATGAGGCGGCCAGTTATCTCCTCACTTCATCGGACTGTTCCAGTTCCTCAGCAGGATTGTTGAGGTGGCCTATCTCTTGGCTCTACCACCTCAATTGCAAGGGTTTCATGACATCTTCCACGTATCTCAGCTGAGGAGATACAAGCACGACCCGAAACATATCATTGACCATGGGGAGCTGGACGTTGATGATGGGGTGACTTTTGCGGAGGTCCCGGTGGAGATCGATAATCGATTGGACCGGGTCCTATACGGATGGTCGATTCCTCTAGTGCGCATCAGATGACAGCACAGGAACCTCCAGGAGATCACTTGGGAGCGGGAGGCTCAGATGCGTTCTCAGTATCAACTTTTGATTCCTTAGCTTATGATGTATCTTTATGGAGACGTAAAGCCCTGAGGTGGGAAAGATTTACAGATCCATAATGTTCAAGGAAATTTTTCTCTTAATTTTCATTGGAATTTTACAAGAACGCAATTTCTGAAGGCACCTGATTCCGAGGGCCAGTGTTACCAGAATCATTTTTTGATGTTTAGCTCAGGTATGTTCAGCAAACGAACAAGTGGGTTTTTTCTAACTTTTGAACCAGCGCTCGGAATCGAATTCTGAGGGCACCGTGGAATCGCATCGCCTGTATTTTCATAGAAACACTTTTTCCAGAGTTGTGTTTTCTCGGGAGTGGTTTTTTAAGATTTGGGGTTAAGTTAAGAAATAAATTAAAAGTGGTGCGACAATTTATTTTATTTCACTTAAAGCAGCTTAACCTAAGTTAAGAAGATAAGGTGGGACCCACAATATCCTACCCACATGGAAGGATATTTGTGAGGTGGTTCCCGCACAAGCCCCACCATTTCTTTCCTTCTAAGTAATGCACCCGTACCCCCCTTTTAATGAAGTCAAACCATACATTTTTTCTGGTTAAGAAATGTCTCATTAATTTGGGTGGTTAAATCGTTACAATTAATTCATTGAATTAATTGTTTATTTCATTTATTTTGAATTTAAAATTCTTATGTTATGATAATTAAATAAGGGAAGGACTTATTTTATTATGGTTGGGATTTTCTTATGTTATGACTTTGGGAGAAAAAGAGAGGTCTTGAGGATTCATTGTTCTTCGATGAAGAACGTGAAGAACGCACCTCCGCCAATGAAGAATGCCGACCTCCAACGGTGGACGACGGCAATAGATGCCTCCCTCAGAGATCACCTAATGAAAACGACGTTCCTTCCATGACGCTTTCTTCCGCGACGATCCTCTTCTTCCGCGACTGTTAATTCAGCGATGAACTCTCATTAGATGACAACGTTGAGGTAGTGGTTTTATGCGTTTCTATTTTATGATTACGTCTGTCGTTTTCCTCCTTTTAATTGAACCGCATGTTATCGCAATAATGGGAGGAGGTCGGACCGCACGAACACGACCGACACTCCTCCCCCTTTTGAGTTGTTAATATTGATGTGGCACGAGCATGGCAACGTGGTGCCGAAGCACCGCGCGGAAATTGTTAAAGGGAGGGAGGAGAATAGTGGCGCTGTCGCACCACAACATTTCAAACAACCTATTCTGTGGCGCCGTCGTGTTGCACCGTAGAAGATGAATAAATGACGAGGTGCCATCGCGCCGCGTCGGAGGACTACTGAAGCACCGTGGCCAGTGCGGGGCCGCAGCGGAGGGGCCCGGCGTCGTCGCACCACGCCGGACGAACCAAGGGCCCCGGCCGGTTTCGGGCCGCGGCGGTGCAGGGGAACCGTTGTACGGTATCGGGCAGCCGGTGTCGGAGCAAGTGGACCAGCCCTTGCCGGTACGGTGGGGCCAGCAGTCGGCCGACCAGAGTGGGTTTTCCGGCCAGGGAGAAAATCCGGGAGTCTGTGACCTCTTGTTGGCCAGAAGGAGAGGCCCCCGCTTGGGGGGCCGTGGTTTCTTCATGCGGGGGCAGCCCCCCCCCCCCCCCCCCCCCCCCCCGCGTCGCTTCGCTCAGCTGTAACGGCCGAGCTGGCCGGCAGGCCACACAGCTAGTGCCGGCGCGCCGGGCCGAGCCGTCGGGCCGTGCCGGGCCGTGTCGCGCCCAGGCCGGGCCGTGCCCAAGCGGGTCGGAGCTAGACCCATTTTGGGTCGACTCGGTTCGGGCCTACCCTGGGGGTATCGGGCAGTGTCGGACAGGGCCCGAACCCCTTAATACCAAACCTCTTTTGGTCTATTGCCCATAACATGAGATGTGGACCTATGATCGACGCACTGTCAGTTGAGTAGTGATCTTTGGATAGAGACTGTCATTTTGGTATATTACACTCAAGGTTTTGGAGTACTTTGGGTTTGTCCGGGTTGGTTCGTACACGAAACCAATCGGGCCCTCAGAGCGGAAACAATTACAACATGAGTTTCAGACGTCTGATTGACATGTGGTTGACTTTGACAGATTCGTCTAAGTGACACGGACATTTTGGCTTACTCGGCTTGAAGCTTGGATGCAGGTGGAGTACAATCGGGTTGCTTTTGTCTTAAAAACCAACCGGGCCCCTCGGACGAAAAAGCCAATAACTCTCAGACCGGGCGTTCGATTGATGCGCCATATGTGACGTTGAGCTCTTGTTGACGATATAGAACTTTTGGATACATTAATTCCGGACTATGTCTCAGTTGATGTATCAGCCCCTCGGCTCGTGGAGCGGACCCTCCCGAATGATCTTGTTGTGTGCGGGAACCCTAGAGCTGGATGCGACGACGACGACGACTGTGCAGAAATCCTCCATGGATTCGACAGCGACGACTACAGAACTATGCGATCCTACGTGTATCAGTGCTACCTATCCTATCTGGGGAAGATCCTGTGTGGATTATTACGGGGGTTATTTACCTATCGATCCTTTGTTGGTCATTGCGGGGGTTAGTACCTATCGATCCTTTGTGAGTCCGACGGATTAGATGAATCAGTGGCTATATTTGATCATCTCTATCATCATACGAATACGTATACCTATATGAGCTGAATCTTGACCTATGTGGATTGCGTTATGCTTTCATGTGTGGATCGGGTTGTGATTTCCCGTGTGGATGCGATCGAACATGGGCTTGGATGTTGGATCCGAACTGGTATTGATGACTTAGGTATATAAATGGGCATATACCTAAGCAATGTCAGATGTTATTTCATGATTGTATCCTTACTTTGTGGATTATCCTTTGTCGATTCTGGGAGACCATCGGGGGTCTCAGGGTCCCTAATGAGTAGCTTATACTCACCTCTGCACGGGCTATGCGCGCACTACGTTGTGTTGGTTGCAGACGACAGACAACGCTGATTGCAGTTGAGGATTGCGGAGCAGGTCAGTACCCGGAGGTGGACTACTGGGTGGGACGTACTCGGAGTGGACGGCTGGACCAGAGGAGCTGTGGAGGCTATCTGTACTCACCCTTTAGGTGGGACTTTCAGTGGACGACTCGGGGCTGCAGCTTTACTTTTAGTTGTATATTTCCCTTTCCTATTGTACTTTATTTTCAGTTTGGGTTTGTATACTGGCCCACATACTTTTCTACACTTACTTTTGTATCAGTTTTCACTTAGTGTTTACTTCTACTACTTGCTTGCTTTGTGGTTTTGGTTTACTTTACAAAGGAAATGCCATCCCTTTTTATCGGGAATTACGTCTTGGTGCCAGTTGCCAGCCCCTGTCCTATGGAAGGCGGGCTTGGGGTAGTCACGACACGGGCCCCGAGGACGGGTCGTGACATACTCGTCTCATACAGGAGGGAATAGTATTATAACTCTAACATCAATAAGGTAACTCAACGAATGTAAAAGTACAACATAGGTAAAACCACGAAGATAACACAACGAAGGTAAAATTAGCACATAGGTAACACAATGAAGATATTATCACAAAGGTAAAATTACCACACAAGTATCACCATGAAAACATCACCTTGACGGTAAAAGTACCACACATGTATTAGCATGAAAATATAAGACTCAACTCAAACCAGGTATATATGTAAGCATTGTAGTAAATTTGATTAGTCGTGAAGCTAGATCATTCTATTCTGTTAAGAGGCATTGCTGCTAACCATACATAGTCTGATCCACACAGAATTGAGGGGTACTAACCACCACAATGATCCGCACAGAATTTGACCCACCCAGATTCTATAAGTACTAACCCCCACAATGACCCACACAGGATCTTACCCACATAAGATCAATATGATTTGACACACCTAGAATCGTTGAGCGCTGACCAACACATGATCTGAGCCACACAAGATCAGTATGCATTGATACACATCAGATCGCTGATATCTGACCAAAACATAATCTGTCCCACACTGGATCTGACCCACACTAGATCGGTGATGAACAACATAGGATCACTCGGTACAAACCTCTCTATGATCTATCTCCATCCTCTGCCTCTCTGAAAGCCACTAGATTCCTACTCATTAGCATGTTTGGGAGACCTGATTCTCAAACCATCGGTCTTACCTCAAATTATACGAAGTCCCATGAAGAAGTAACCCGATATTCTGTCACATCAAAAGGGTTCCAATGCAACAATCGGCTCGTCAACTATATGAAAAATCTGTATTTTATAGCTATTTTAGTATGGAGGGCCCGGTTAGATTTGGGTTGTATTCAACCCTTTCACACATTAACATTCTCCATTAATAAAGTTGAGTATAAAAAAAGACCACCTCATCCTAAGGGTTTTGTCACCATATATGGTTCATCAAATAGACATTCGGTCTGTTAGTTAAACCCCTTTCTGAGAAACGGTGGTGATCGCACGGTGGTCCGAACCGGCTTGGTCGGGCCGACTGGAATATATCAAAGGGGCCGCATTCCAAAAGGGAACCCAGTGCCCCTAATAGCGGGTCGAATGAAAACCTGGTTTATCAGTTATGGGAGTTCTTTATCCGGGGTGAAGTTGGTTCTGGGCTTGGTCCGACATGGTCAGACCAGCCGGACACAACGGGTCCCGAGGTCAACATGACCCCACTCGGGTCTGACCCACTAAGGGTTAGCTTGATTCAGTTTTCAGACCCAGTCCACAGTTGTCCTGGCCCGTAGGGTGGGCCTTGGCCACCCACATTGGCCCACCGGGCCACGGGTTCGGCCCGGCCTGTTTGGAAACGGGTCCGGCCTGGTCCGGCATCAATCGGACTGCTCTTTCATGCTGGACCCACAGGGGCTGGACCATTTTTTCTAGCCAATGGGGAGCTACCCCACAACCTAACCAGTCGGCCATTTTCGCTGAAATGGGGTGGGGCATGCAACCCGGTGCGGCGCACTGGGGGGAGGTGGGTGGCTCTTCCTTTGTCGTGGCTCTTAGCCACATTTTCCTCAAGCAGTGCGCGACGACGCGCCACACTGCCTCTGCCTTCCAAAACTGGCCTCTGTGGTCAATCGTCGTGGCTAAAAATCAGTAGCCCTTCACTACCAGCGGCGTGCGATGGCGCACCGTGTTACCTCCACGGACATCCGGTGTCATCCTCTTTTCTATCCACCACAACATCGTGTCGTGGCCTCCTGCAATAGTGCGCGATGACACATTGCCTTCATCGTGGTCGGTCGGTGCCACCATGCCAAAAGACTTCCATGAAGAACGACAGGTTAAACTAAAAATCGGAGGGTCTGAGCCATGTTCGTTTTCCCATACCCTCTGCGTTAGCTATAAAACATTATGGAGGAAAAGGATTTAACAATCACATGAAATTATAACAAAATAAATCCCTACATCAACCTGCAATATTTATTCCCAATCCATCACGAAGAAATCCATCGTAGATCCACTTGTAAGTGAGTCGATACGAGTTCTTAGTATAGAAGATAAGAACATGGTAAACAATAATAACATATATTTAAACCACTTCCTCATGATCATTTTCGAATAGCCGCGATTGATTAAGAGACGACGTTCGTCATTCCCGCAACATGCCACCAATATTGTCACTCAAAGGTCATCCTTCGGTTCATGATTTAGTATCACTCATCACTGCCCACTGTAAAACGGCTCCATCCCCCATGTGATTGGTTCCACAAAACATTATTAGAACTTCACCACTTGATGCAGCTATGCCAATAACTCCCACCAAGCTCCATATAAATTGGAGAGGGGGCAGATGAGTAACACCTATGGAATTAATGTGGGTTTTTTCGTAGGAACCTTCTTATTTCCAATGGTTCTATTACAAACTTTTGGAGGAGTGAAGCCATTTAATGGTTTGACATATTGGTGGAACCACCTCTTCCACATGTCCATTGGGAGAAAAGAAAATAAACAAATAAAATAACAAAGTTATTTTATTATTATTTTAAAAAGTCCAAAAATCTAAATTTTTCTCCAGACCTAATATGGTCGAAATGAAGCCAACACTAAGAGAAACCCAGCGTTGTGTACTAAATGGTTCTCTCAGATTTTTCATCCGAGCAACATGTCAAATGGATGAAAATTCTTCCCACACATGTACTGAACGTACCCAAAATATTGATCTGAAAAATTATTAGGAGTCACCCTGGACCCACACCGATCGAGGTTAGGATCTACCTAATGGAAAATTTCCCAACTAACTCAACAGTACTCTCATGTTTTCAATCTGAGTTACCATTTAGATGTTATGGATTTTATAAATAAATTAATTGTTATTTAATTATTTTATTTACAGCCAAAAACTATCTTCAATAGTTGTCCCGCATTGGCCAAAGTTATTATTTTACGAAAGAAACTATACCCTCACGAGATCAATGGTGGTATCCGATTTTTTATTCGAGTCACCATTCGTGAGGTATATGCATTTGGAAAATAAAATAACTTTATTTAATTATTTTATTTACCATTTTTTCATTTTCGGGTATTCTCACTAGAGGTCTACACCCTCTATACTTAAGTCACGCCTAGGGTATACCCATAATAATAAATAAAAATGGTCCCGTCGTATTTATGATATAAGAACCCATTTAAGAGTTATTCCACTTTTTCAAAAAAACTACCCACACATTCTAATTAATGATTAAAAAATTTTGATAGACCATTCCAAGCATCCCAGGCCTCAGAATCGCATGCTGTCAGATTTCAAGAACTCCAAATAATCCCAAATAAATAAAAACAATTATATGGAATTTCCGGGTATTTACAAATATTATAATAATGGATTAAACTAAATCCATCTCCTCTTCTATTAAATGGGAAACATGACCATAATTCATTTTTATAGTGGATGATTGTCTCAAGAATCGATATAATTCATTTTTTATTATCTCCCCAGAAGGATGTTTATGATATTGTATTTTATGATTATATTGAATATTAATGAAAAAGTAATAACTATAGAAAATTAATATATTTTATAAATTCTCACCCTGCCATATATTATGAAATGATAACGTCATTTGTTTGTATAGAAGACTACCACCTCACTAACTGATGAGACTTATTTTTTTATTACCATATATATAGATGGTTTTAGAATATTTAAATAAATAATAATGATATTTTTATATTATGATCACTATTGAAAGATACATTAACATTTACCGTATATAAACATGATACTTGAATAAAGGGACATTATGTTCGATAGATTATAAGACACACAACACGAGTATTATAAGTCAATGTAATACCGTGAGACATGAAAATATTTTTGAATATATATATATATATATATAATCTCCATAATATCTTGTGATGTAATTAATGATTATATTAAATGAAAAACAATACTCAATTAAAATATGATTATTTTAAAAGTTAACATAGCTATAATTTTGGTTTGTATGAATATGAATGAATAATTTATTAAAATATATTGTTTATAAAAGGATCATTGGTTATTTATTGAATAAAAATAAAAATAAAAAACATTTGAATGAAAAGGAAAATTCAACTGAAAATTTATTTTCTTCTATAATGTGGTTTAGTAAAGCCTTGAAAACATAATTTCTAATAACATTTTACCACTTTTAGATAATTTATTTGAACCAATAATAATAATTTTTACATCCAAATTTCTAAAACATATTTCAGTATATTAATTGGAGTTTCCCAAAATAATTATTTTTCTGATGAATAGCAGATAATATTGTTTTTTATTGGAAATTTACTTTTTATTTAAATAATATACTAGGTTAAATTATATTTTAAATTTGTTTTAAAGTAAAATTTGTTTAATTATATTAAAATGTTACCTGTAAAGGTCATTTTTATAAATATTATATTGAATTATGATATGTATAATTTTTATACTTTCAATTGTTTTTAAATAGACTACCCCTTTTTCATGTCATCTATGAATTTAGTAAAAAAATGGATTTTTATAATTATGTGAATTGAATTTTGAAAAATGGATTCCATATTTTTAATATAAAATTTTTTTATTAACTAATAATTACAACCTATTTTTTTCTGGGATAAATATTAATGAATTAAATATTAATTACTATAGTAAATGTAATAAAAGGGTTTACTGGGGGTTAAAATTGAATGAGAAGGGTTTAAACAACCCTATAATTCTTCAAGATTAATTTTATGACCATATTTCAACTATAAAATCTATAATTATAAATAATGATCAATTTTAGAGGTTTCTAGGATGGAAAAAATGTGGGATAATTATATATTTACAAAACTTCAATGTGGGTGCTCACCCCCACTTATAAAAGGCCACCCATCTCCTTCCCTATTAAAACATCCAACACCATTTTTTTCAATACCAACCAAAATTAATTCCTCACATCCATCATCACTTCCTTAAGGATGTATAATTATTATTCATCCCTCCTAATATTTGTTGACTTTTAAACCTAAAGAGGATCTTTGAAGAAGAGGTAAAATTATTAAACAAGTAGAGTTGTTGTATTTATTCATAATACACCTTACAATATTCTTAAATATTGACAATATAATAACTAAATCATCCCATATATAATGATTTTCTATTATTTTAATGTCATACCCCTTATCTCTTTCCACTATTTTTTAATGAAAAACAAAATCTTTGATCATGTGTATATATAAATACCACCACAATAACTGAAGTAACCCATTTTAATCATAACCATTCTAGGATTAATGTAATGATGGAATTAATATAAATATAAATATAATATTTATAAAATTATGATACTAATTTAATTTTAAATTCCCAAAAAACTCCATACCTTCCATGTTGTTTAAATTATGATAATGTCACCCATGTACATGACCGACTATGACCTCATGAATTAATGTGATTTGGTTTTTCAATTATTCATTAAATGTAATGTAATAAATAAAATTTTAATTAATATTTATTATATATAAGAATTTATTTTATTATTGGAAATTATTATATCATCAAATTATTTACCCTTTCACCTGTTAACGAAATGAAAATGTTAGTTGTGTGTATGTATGACATATAGTATCTACAATTTGATGTGATCAATTCTCCATGTCAAAATTTCAATAATTATGAAAAAGATGAATCAAATGAATAGAAACATATTTTTATAAAATAAATATCATTGTATAGATTATTAAATCATATAATATTCTCAATAACTAGATATTTCATGTCAAAATATTCATGATAAAACATCAATGTTATCAACTAAAATAATATTAAAAATGAATGATTACTAACAAACGACTGATAATATGTTTAAGAAAGATCATATTTGATAATATAAATATTAATATGTATCTAGTGTAAGTCGAAAATTTATAAAAAATTGTTATACTCAATAATAAATCACATTCAACTAAAAATAATTTCAATGCTGGGGACTTTGTCTATATTTCACATCATTGAGGAATATAGTAACATTATGAACCTAATTTCTTTTATATCATGTATATAATGCAAAATATTTATTTAATATCATGAAAAACTCATAATTTACCATATTTAAATATTTAATTTTAATTATTTCATCTAAGGTGATGTGACATTAGAATTAACATGTGGTAAGGAATTTAATAACTCATGTTATTTTTATTGTGTTATAATATTTATTCATTGTATTTGACATTATAAGATTATTTGTGTAATATATTTTGAAAATATTATATTAAATTCAATTTTTTTGTGTATTTATCCTTGATACCCATTATTAATTCATTTATAAATTTAACTTCAATGTTACGTTATTTGTAAGGGTTTATTTTACAATATTTTTTAATCAGGATTGACTATACATTAAACTTCATTGATGAAAAATATTTGATCATAATACAATGAACCCATTTCATTTTATTATCCCCTACTTATTCATATTAATTTTATGTAATATTACCTATTATATTTATTTATATCATTAAAATATTTAGAAATCTTTATTTAATAAAATATGAAATATTTTCAATGTTTGGTCGAGAATCTCATTTCTTTCAAACACTACTTTGTAAATTTTTTTTAAAAAATGTATCTCTAAGTATCTAAATAATTTTTTAATTTAGTAAACATTTTTTATATTTTAAACAAAAATATTGAAACGAATATTCATATATATTTCCAAACTAGGCCTATTCGGATTTTACTTAAAATGTGAAAGTAATATTTGGTTTAATGTACCCGACATGTAAAAAATTTCATCCACCATGTATAGTTAAGGTTTTAAAGTACATCTATATGTTTCAAAGGGTATATTCAAGGAATGTGAGTTTGAAAATATATTTTTCTCAATTAGTTTAAAAATATATTTTTAATGTGAAAATGATATTTTCAACTAGAATGTTTTTATTAAATTTTAGTTTTATTTTTATTACACTATGAAATGAAGTCATTGTTATAGTTATCATTCATTGGGGATATATTTAATTGATTCAATAACATTAATTTTTATATATGGTTTATGATTAGTTTTACATAACAATGTATTAACATTCTATTTCATTATCAGTTTTTTATCATTAACATTCCATTGAAATATTGACTTTGTTATTATCATTTGAATTAAATTTCCACTAAATATCCATTTTATTTTTCATGGATATATTTAATACATAAAAATATTTCAAATCTAAATATGGTATTTTACATGGAAATTTATAATATTGATTGAGGAATTTTTTTAATTTGTATTCCGTAATAAATTCAAAATATATTGATAAGAAAAAAATTTATTATATTGAATAGATTATTTCATATAAATATAATCTGTTAGAAATATATATATATATAGGTGGGGACTAGTTATATATATTCTTCGAATGCATCAGTAGTCTCATGTGACATATATTTTGGATAACCTTAGTTAAATGGGTGGTATGGTTTATTCTTATACATTAGTTTTAAACAATATTGTGATTTGTATTGATATTAGAGGTATAAATATTTCATAGATATTGAAATCCAATAATGAAATTTTTATTTCATTATGAATTCAGTAATTATTATCAATATGATATTAACAATGACTTCATCTATTAATTCATCATTGTTATCATTTATCTATTAAATGGAATATGTTTTTATTAATATCACTTTCAATATTTATTATTCCTTATCAAATAAAGATAATTATGTTTGAAATGGAATAATATTCAGTTATTTATGACTTAATATTTATTATTCATTTTATATTCATGACAATCATGTTTTTTAAATAGCATGTGGGTATAGATATCTACCATTCTATATTGATTAATCATTATATATATATGATAGTCTATTTATTTTAATGGAATATGTGTTCGGTTATCTACCTTTCCATCTTTATTATGTTTATTCATTAATTATAGCTTCTTCACTTCATAACCCATATTGATAATTTGATCTCCCCACAATTTTGTTTCCTTTCCCAAGAGTCCATGAAGTGTACTTTGAATGATATGAAAGGATATTTTTAGAGTGAATATTGATAATATTAAAAACAATTATGCTTTAATTTTTGTATTCGAATGTAATATTAAAATGATTTATGTAACTAGTTTAACTAAATGACTAATCTATTCATTCGATTAGGATGAAATCTCTTGTATCTTATGGAAATTTGATAATGTAGTCATAAGATTTTGGATATTGGTGTTGGGGATTGTTCCTTTTTTATAAGATAGAGTTTTTTGTATCATTGAGAACATAATTTAGGAAAAAATATTAGAGTACCTAAACCTATGGTAGATTTTGAAGATAAGTATAGAAGAACATACTAATGTTTTGGTACGGTGTGGGTTATGTGATTTTTTATAGAAATACATCCATATCTAAGCACAATAAGTGGATGTGGTTTTGAAATTGGTTTTCCAAGGAATATAAATAAAAAGGGTGTATTGGTATTTCCCTTATTATCACATGGTGTATGATAATAGCTCATACTATGCACCCAGTTTGACACTCCTAAGGGATATGCATTGGATAATTAATATTTTCTTCTTCAAGTCATTATGAACGATTTGAATAGAAGATGATAATGAATGATATATGATAACCCTAAGGAGTCTTTTATTGAAAATAAATTTTAATGATTTATCTATTTTTATATGATTATATTGTTTTCTTTCTAGGATTATTGTTGCACAAAGTATGATTTTTGGATTTATTCAAGGAATAAAACCAGGTGGAATCATGTTAACAATAAACATGAAAAATAAACTGCTTACTATGAGAAATGAAATGGGATGATGAATAGAGTGAAATATTTAATGATCATGAATATTGATTATCCTAAAATATGATTGAGGACCTATACCTTAAAAAACATTACACTCTCATAAAATAGATAATTAATGATTTTTTTAAGAGATTGAGTGATGGAGCATAGGGAGGAAATGAAATTCAATTACCTTTATATTCGAAATATGTAAAGAGACGCCCAAGTATATATCACAATAGAACATGAAAATGACTTATGTGTGGAAAATAAGGGCATAATGAAATGAGATTACAAGGAAAAAATGAAGAGTATGATTTAATGAAGTAAATTTTATACTAGATATTCAAATGTATATTTCCCTCATAAATGTGGGGAACTGGGTCATTATCAGAGTCGATTCCCTCATTAAAGCAATAATATATAGACCAATGAAATAACATTGTTAAAATAAGTCATTTGAAATATTTATGTATTTGTATTCAAGAATGAAATTATTGAAATACATTATTTTCCATTGGTATTTAGATTATAATAATCCTGAAATATCTAATTATTATGTTAAGTTTTGGATGCATATATTTCTTCATTAACATAATTGATACATATACTATCATGGGTTTATGATATTAAGAATAATCATATGTTCATATCCGTAATATCAATTTTTTTCATGATATAGGATTATACTGACAATTAGAATATTTTGGGAGATATTTATGGGAATAAAACCTATTGGTTTAGTTTATGAAACATTTATTTGAAGAATAAATCTATCCATTTTTTTACATATTATTTATTGTATTAGTAAACATTATTGTCTATCTAACATTTTATATTGTAGTATTTAGGGGTCATCAGAGTTTGGGATTATTATATGAGTTATATTAAAATAGTTTTTGAAAAAGGATTACCCATATAATCGGATAAAATCCTTTTCATCTGGTGATGGCTGTGCGACTTGAAAAACAATTGAAGAACAATATGAGATTAGCCGATAACACCGAAATATGTTTTTTGTTTTTAATATTTATTTTTTAATTACAATTATTAAATTAATAAATATTAATGATGAACCGAAGTTGTTACTATTGAGTTTTAGAAAATAATAACATGGGATAAATGTACCAGTTTATTATAATATTTAGAAAAGAGTATGAATGACATTTCACTATTTTGTGGATATTACGATCCATTAAATGTCAATTTTAGTGCGTCAAGAATAAAAAAAATTGGATGTTCACTGATTTGAGTAAAGGATGAATTAGAAACTAATAAATACAAAACATAAGGATTAAATTATTATAACTACCTATAAATATATCTGGTTTCTATAGTTACTTATATTCATATGATTTATAATAATTCTTTCATAGTCAAATAATTTTCTGGAAACAAAAATGTTTTCAAATTACCATCATATCTAATAAAGGAATTGGTATTTTTTAATCATCTATTTTTTTGGGGTTTTGAGGTCCTTAACATTCCATTGATAATTCACATTCTTGTGATGAATTACGTCTTTCACTCTCTATAATTATGTATACTTCTCTTCTTTGACTATCTCACTACATTCCAACGATGTTATCTAAATGAAAACATTGTTATTTTGTAATCTAAATTACCTTTTTTTAATTCTCTATCAATATTTTAAGATTAATTTATATTAACCCTTAATGATGTGGTGTTTCAACAATGTATTTTTTAAATATAAAACCCATGATTTCAAGTGAATGTACAAATTAAAATGAGTTAATATATTGAAGGCGGGGAGAATGTTACACCCTAATATTTTGAAATATAAAAATAATTTCTGATGGTGTATTTAACATTTAAAAACAATATAATAAAATATTGTAAAAGACCTAAATTTTATGAAATAATTATTTTTAAATAAATTCAATCTCTTTGATAGCTTGTGATGTATGCAACAATGGGTATAAACAAAACAGAATACTCTATTAAAATATTATTATTTAAAATATGGCAATTATAATGTAGTATTTAAGTTCAAGGATGTGAATAATACTTATAAATTTATTAAAATATATGTTTCAAAAATGTTCTTTGGTAATATACTTATTGTAAATAAAATATAATTTGATAGAAATGAAATATTTTCAGAAAAAACAATATTTTTATAAAAGGTTGTTTAATCACACTTTGCACACATAATTTATAATAAAAATTTACTGCTATATAAAATTTATTTTAAAAAATATATATATAATTTTAGAAATACACATTTTAAATTTATATTAGGGTTAATTTATTGGTTTTTTGTAAATTTATTGATTGAATTTGAAAAATACAATGTTTTCAAAAACAATCTATTCATTTATATAATTTACTCAAGAAAATTGTAGTATTAATTGGTTTAAATGTGAAATTGGTTTACCTATATTAAATTGTTACTATCATATTAATTTTCTTCAATTTTATATTTAATTTTTATATAAAATACTTTTAATAATTTGATTTTTTTGTTTGGAAAACCATTTTTCGACACTACTATAGGTCTGATTTTAAATTAGAATATTCTAATTATGTGAATTGAATTTAGAAAAAATATCATATTTCCATAATAATAATTCATATTATATAAGAATATGAAAATGATTTTTTTATCATTATATATCATATATTAAGTAAAAATTAATTTCTACAGTGAAGTTAAAAATTGGTTTACATGGGGGTAAAAATATTAATACAATGGTTAAAAATGACCAAACAAATTTCAAATAGCTGCTGGATGGACAATGTTTTACCCGATAACATCTTAGGTCATTTAATATTCCATTTTTTAGGATTTGGGTATGAAAAAAATTATGTTATCACATTATCTTCTAAAAAACAGTTTTTTTCCTCTAACATCACTTATAAAGGTCCACCCCTCTCTTCCCCTCCTCATATATCCAAAATTATCAGTTTTCCAAGACCTTCCCAAATATTTTCCTTTCATACCAACCCACATAATAAATGTTTAATGTTGGTTACAAATCCCCCCTGATAATGATTTATATATATACAAAAATTGGCACTATATAGAAGAGGTATAATTATTAAATATGATTTTATTTCAATTTTTCTTCGAATACATATAAATTATATTCAACTATGATAATATAATAAAAAAATAATCCCCTGTATATTGACATGTTACATGGTTAATGTAAAAACCCAAATCCATAACCACATACATCAAACGTGAAAAAAGTCCCTTGATCATGTATATAACAAACATCTTTGTATGAACTAATGTAATTAATTTTCCATCCCCACCTTTTAGGGATAGATATATTGAATATCAAATTAAAATTATGTGTGAGGTATGTGACATCATATCAATTTCACTTCATTGAGATATATTGAAATTTTCTGCACCTAATTTATTATATATGGCATATATAGTGAAAATTATTCATGTATTATCATGAGTAATTTATAATTACATGTATTCTATGTTTTAATTTGAATTAATTCATCAAAGGGTATTTGACCAAAAAATTATTAACTGGTAAGTAATTTTCTAACCGAAATTATTTTTATTTGGTTATATTACTTCTTCATTGTTTTTGACATTATAATATTATCTGTTTAATTAATTTTTACTATATTAGGTATTATTTAAAATTTAAATGTGTATTTATATTAGATAAACAAAATTTATTCATTTATTAATCATCACTTCCACATTATGATATTTGTAACGGTATTGTTCATAATATTATTTTAATGTGGATTTTTACTAGAATTTTCCTTGAAACATATTATTTGATCAATAAATAATAGGATCCTTCTATTTTTTCTATATTTTATTATTTATGATATTACGAAGAAATATTACTATATTATTCTATTTGGTACCTAATAATATTTGTAAGTTTTTTCTAATAAAATATGACTTCATTTATCTCTTAATTTGAAAATATGTTTATTATATAACCATGTTTTCTATTTTTTACAAAAAGGTATTAACCATTCTATAAATTTTTTTAATAATGTTTTTACCAATGTTTTACATTTTATAAAATGATATTCTAGAATTTTAATGTCATAATTCAAAAAAGTCCAATTTTGTTTTCATTAAAAATTTGACATGAATGTCTATTTTTATGTGTACAATTTGTGTAGGATTTCCACAATAATGGAAAAATAATTTTCTAAAGAACCATTATTAGTTTTAATGTTTTTTTTCAAATAAATTGAATTTCAATATATTTTTTGAACTTTTTGTTTTAAAAAAATTCAGTATGAATTTATTATTTTCCTAAAACAATTTCATGATATTTTTATGGGTTTTTTCTATATGAATAACATAAACCCTTTATTTTACAAATAATACATAAATATTTATTTTAATTTATTTTCCATAAACCACTTTATAGATATGAGGGAACCACTAAATCACTATAAATAAAATAAAACAACACCAAAAAACAGCAAAAATCAACTAAAAAACACATGCTAGCTGATGGAACTGCACAAAGATTAAAGTTTATAATTAACAACTACAATAACCACACCAAATTAAAATTAAAATAGAATAAGTCACCCCATCATGTTAGAAAAAACCATTCCACAAGTAGAAAACCCTGATGTCTCCCAACTTCCATTGTCTTCCATAACACCAATGAGACATCAAGCAAGAAACATTACAATTTTCATTACCGTAGATTCTATATATCTGTTATAAATATGGGATTTTACTTGTAAATATTTAGAATTGATTAGGGAAATTATATTTAATCTACATTCATTATTATATAATGATATTTTTTGATAAGTAATATTTTTCATAAATTAAATCAACTATTAGATATATATGGAATTGTTTGGACATGTAAATATGGGTGGGGACCAATTATAGATAACCTCACGATGCATTGGAAGTATCATGAGATGAACCCGTTGTATTAACATAGTTAAAGGGTTAATTTTTTTATCCCTAACCATCATTTTCAAATTTTCTTGTGAATGGTATTGATAGTAGAGGTATCATGATACACATGATCATGATGTCTAATAATTAAGAGTTTCCCTCATTTCGAAATTGGTTATTATTATGAATGAGATATATGAAATGATATGATCTACCAATTCATTTTCATTCCAATTTTTGTCATTAAATAAATCATGTTTTCAGTTATTTACCTTTCAATATTGAATTTTACATACCTATTCGTGATAGTCAAGTAATTTTAGAGGAATTTTTATTAATATAGTTACCAAGAAATTTTTATTATTTCGTATTTATTAAATATAGTTATGTTATTTAAATTGAATGTTTGTTAATATATTTACAATTCCAACTGAGTATTCCTTATCTATTCATTATAGTAAGTTATTTAGATATAATTTTTATTCATCTATCGATCATCCAATATATATTTTTTTTATTGATTATT
Organism: Viscum album; assembly: GCA_963277665.1. NCBI lineage: Eukaryota > Viridiplantae > Streptophyta > Magnoliopsida > Santalales > Viscaceae > Viscum > Viscum album. Next base: position 1,441,573,106 of record OY728155.1, on the reverse strand, counting down.
GATAGCTTCCACTATTCATAACTCTTACTAATCATTTCAGTTCACCTTTATAGTTTTCCCTTTCATACGAATCATGGAAGTCTACTATTAATAGTATGAATGGTCATAGTAGATGGAATAGTGATATTACAAAAAAATTTATGTATTAATTTATATACTAAAATAATATATGATAATCATGTATATATATAGTTATGAATACTAAACAAATTATTTGTTCCACTGGGATATGATCTATTTTATCTTATTATATTGAAATAAATTAAATATTGAATCTATCTTATTGGGTCTAGGTTCACTATATATCTTCATTCCATCATGATCATTGATAAATGGATAAGTTACCCATGCATATGTATAACATAATATTTCCATGATTTTATCATAGTTCATTTTTCATAACCATAAATAATGATTATCATTATAAGTATAATTTATAAATAAAAATGTTAATTATGTCATAATTATTATTCTATATATGATATAACAAAGGCCCATTTTACCATGGTCAACACAGTGATAACATTTTTTAATTATTAATGAAACATCCTCCAAACACCTGATGTTGACATACCTGAATAAGTAATTTAATATTTCCATAAAATAAATTAAGTGTATTGATTATATATAAATGGATCAAACCTATAAATGGTTAATATAAAATCATGTAATTGTTTTATTTTCATTTTAGATGATATAAAATGTATCTTGTGCAATCTCTAGAAACATGGTACGCCTTTTGTCTCAAAATATTCTTCTTTGGGACAAATGTTCATTTTATGAAAATTATATAATATAATTAGAGTTTATAATCCCCCATTTCATATTGAACCATGAATAATTAATATTTTTTGATATTTTAATTAATAAATAATTTAATTCATTTATGAGATTTTTGATTTAAATGTATCCAAATTGGTAAGGGTTTATGTTTCAATCTCATCTTAAACAGGATTGATTATGCATGAATTTACATTGTTTAAAATTATATAATAATTATCTAAAATAAATCTTCCATTCTCATATATATTGGTATTAATAAAATATTCATGAAATGGAACCATTTTATTCTTGTTGGTTTTAAAACTAATGAGAAATCATTTTTAATAAAATTTAAATATATTTCTCTCTTTGATAAAAAGTATTATTTCTTCTAAATGCATGTTTTGGATGATTTTTTAAGAATATTTTTAATATTATAATTTGATTATTCCATTTTATTATTAAAAATGACTTGATTAATAGAAAAAAATTTCTATAGAAAATTCCAATCATTTTCCAAACATGGTAGTTTTGAATTTTCTTAACAAGTGCTTGAGGAACCTCTATTTAACCATACTCGACATAAATAAACACTTCTAACTATTATGACCATGATTTAATTTGTAAATTCATTTCAATGTTAAATATTTAATTTTTAATGTAAATATTCTCTTATTATTAATTATGTTTTTATTTTTTGTTAAATTCATTTAAGAAAATAAACAATTGTTATATAAAAAAAGTATTCAATGAATTTATTAGAATACATATTCATCAATTAAATCAACCATTGAGGTCATTTATTGATTACAAAATCCATATATACATCTTTTACATGTATACCTACTTTTTTCTATGTTTCTTTTTGTGGGGTAATAAATTCCTTGTGTTCATCTCTCTAATTAATTAATTTTCAAATGTTTCTTTAATTATTATATTATTCATGACTATGTGACACATTTATTTCCATGGTAAATTCTTATGTTTATTATTAATGGTTTACATTCTTATGTGGAAAACATAAATCATCTACTAGTTATAATGGGTGTGACTACAAGGCGCATATTGATCCTAATATAGCTTCTTTGATGGGTTAACTGAGATTGAACATAAATGTATTTGGTAATGGTACACGTCTCATGAAATTTGATGTATGAGCTATGGCAGTAAACCTAATCTATTATGAGACATTTTACACCAAGGTATATTGTCTTGCTAGTTATCATAGAATCATTTTTTTGAAATGTAATTTGTTTCATCCACATTACCTATAATTCCATGTTATAATAGTTCCATAATATATATTTTATCATCAAATGTGATATATCTTCTGTATTTTATTTTATGATATCATGATAAACTATTGTCTCGCATGTTATTATTCCTTATCATTTTTATTCACTTATTGAGATTTTTATATCACCTATTTTTTTCTATGTATTTCTCATGTTATCCCATGTATTTTGAGGTTCCATGATGGATTTATTATCACATTATAGTGAATAAAATAATAAATTATTTTAGTCTCGGAATATAGTATTATTTTTCTAGTATTCACAATAATATAGGAATCATGATATTTGTGTTGTATGTAACGGATTTTTATGTTACAAATAATATAATAATAAATGTGAAAGTGTTGAATTTATTTGGGTTCAGTAATTTTTTGTACGTTCATTTGGTCATTTTATCATTTTTTGGAAAAATCAATGGGTTCACTAGGATTTTTTTGTTGTTTTATTTTGGGCTATATCATTTTTTTATTTATTAGATTAGAAAAAATTTGTTTCATGTCATTTGTTTCATTTTACTCATTTGGGAATTTGGTCATTCAGGGTTATGATATTTGATCAGCTTTTTATTTTTTGATGTGTCATTTGGTTCAGTTTTTTTAGTTTATTTTTATTTGTTTTATGTCATTTTAGTTTGTCTAATTTGGAAATTACCTTCATTTCTAGATTATGTATCTTTTGAGTAACAATATTTTGTTGCATATGGGTTCGTTATTGGGATAATTTTGGTTTATGTTTTTTTTGTGTTAGGTATTTTGCTTCATATTTGTGTTATGTCATTTTTGAGTTTGGACATTACGAATATTTTGGATTACATTTTTTTGTTAGTTTTTGGGTAAATTAATTTTTGATTAGGAATTTTTTTATTTTTTTATTTTGAGGATAGGTTGATTGGGTCACATGGGATTTTGTTATTTGTTTTTTTGGGTTATAAAATTTTTTTCTTTTAGTTTAGACAACATTATATTATTTCATTTAAATAATTTTGGACATTTTTTTATTTTTCATTTTGGGTATGGTTATTTTATCAAATTTTCAATGTTCAATCAGTTCAATTTGTTCATTTTGGGTTAGTTTTTATTTATTTATTTTGGGTTATGAAATTTGAATTATTTATTTTATGCCATTTTCTTCATTTGTGTGAATTTTTTTGAGTTAAATTATATTTTTCTATACAGGATGTGTTATTTGGTTTAATTTTTATTTGTCCTCTTTGTTTTATTTCATTTTTGGTTAGGTCATTTTTCTAATTTTGGAGTTTTTACGTTGTTGTGTAACACTATATGGGTCAGTATGGGTTTTGTAAATTTAGCCATTTTGGGATTGGTCATTTGGTTCATTTTTGGGTTATAAAAATTATTAGTGTGATAATTTTCATTATATTTGGTTATGTAACGGGGTTCATTCATGGAATGTAAAATGATTGGATATGAAATTATTTTCTTTTGTTCATTTCATGGATAAGGCAATTGGATATCTTATGGTTAGGTTGTTAGGTTACATCTGGCTAATGTAATTTTTATTCATTTTACATTGTGTTACTGTGTATATTTTGGGTTCATACAAAGGAAAAAAAGTTTATGTGGGTTTGATTTTACTAAATTTAAATTTTTTTATTTGAATGGACTATATAAAATTTATTATAATCATATTTTATAGTTTACATTTCATCTATTTATTAAAACTACTTTACATTTTACAAAATGATTCCAAAATAAAAATATTTTTAATGAATGAACATGTGAAGAAATATGATTTCATTTATATATTACCCTCCACTACATTAACTTCATAATAAAATATGACTAATATATAATATGAGTCCCTATAATAACTATATTAATCAAGACTAAGATGGGAAACCACATTTTCAACTTCACCCCTACAGTAATGAAAAATATGTATTATGGCTACATCACTATTGACACCTAATTAATGTCACATTTGATCTTTCAATAATATAATTGTTTCACAATTTATTATAAAAAAATATATTGTTCATTGGATGTTGGTATGTGAGTTAGGTCAATAAATATAAATCAAAATACAATGATAAATTTTCCATTTTTCGTCATTGAGTCAATCATGTTTCATTTCATCATAGTGACTTTAACATGGGGGTAATAATAAAAATACTTGTATTTTACCTATATAACAATGAAAATTAATATACTCACATTGATCCCTACTCTCCTATTCAATGGAAAGAAAATATACCATTAAATTCAACATTGTTTTATCTTTCTGTTTTATCATGTTCAATTCATGCTCAATTATAATAAATTGGTACACATTTTTACTAGTGTTTTTATTCAACAAACAAAGATGTGGGAAAAAATACAACTCTATTATTTATTCGGTGACATAGATAAAAGGTAATATTTAAACCTGAAAATTATTGTTGTTATAAATATAAATATATTTATTTTTTCTATTTTAATTAAATAATATTCTTCCTTATATTACAACTAATGTGAAAACTCATTTCTATGTACAATACCTCTTCCCCTCAAAGGAAATGAATGATGAGTTCAAAAATTTCTGTTTATCTTCCCTATATAAGATCATAATAAGAGTTTAATATATATATATACATGAAAATAAATAGTATCTTTTAAAAATATTAATTATTAAATTAGTTAATTGATGTAGTCATCAAGAAAATAAATGTTAAAAAACTATTAAATGTATTATCTACTACTATTCAATGATAAATATAGTAAAAGTTTTTCATTAAATAATTTACACCATAAGTAGAATTTATGGAATAAATTGTTCAATTTCTCATACCACTCTTCTTTATTTTTCATTTTCCGAAAATTTATTGTTCTCAAATCATATAAATTCATGGAATTTGAATATATACATTCTTAATCCATGTAACGTATCATAATATAACCCTTAAGAATATTCTTACTTTTAAAATAGTAATCCCTTTTGAACATAATTTTTTTGGTTTTATACATAAAATGAAAATAAAATTTTCTCCAAAGAATAATTTTAGTTGGTTGAAAATTTATTTCATTATAAATTTCATAACTGAATCCACATCACCCATATTTTGTTGGATAGTAATTAACATATTTCCATTAGAATACATTCTTATATTAGGATATGGTATTGATAAGGTTTTATAGATTTTAGTTCCAGCTGACTTCTTATAAACCATTTTTATATATTCCCTGAATATCAACTACGAAACATTAATGTCACTTGTAACTACAAAATATTACTTTTCTCTAATGGTGGAATCACAAAATAAGAACAAGGAACATTTTATTTATTTTTACTATTGGACACAGGATACAATTCAAGTCTATTACCCCAATCAACCAAGTCATGTTGAGATCATATATTTTCTTTAATATCCATCTTGACATTTAGAATTATTTTAATTAATATTTTAGATATCCTATATCAATGTTCATTACATATAAATAATAATGCAGAAAATTGGATTACTAATAAGGACAATCAAAGAGGATATTTTTATTTATCCAATTATACTTGGATTCGATGGAAAAATTCTTCATATTTTTATAATTTAGATATCATTTTTTCTGTTAAAAATTTATGTCTTTCAATTGATTTATATGATCAGTTCCAAATAATATTTTTTGTGGCCTCTTTCTCTCATAAATATTATCAAAAAACTAGCGATTATAACTATATGGATGATTGATTGGAATGAATTTGTAAGGTATCATTACACTAGAAATATGATGAAACATAAGTCTTCTAAATCAAATATCATTCATAAAAATAGGGAATGATAGTCATAAATTCATGCTCTATCTAAACACAATTGTATAAGAGGAAAAACTATTTCTCATCCTCATAAGTGAAGAACTCATATGATATATATTTTTCAAAGAAGCGACATATATGTACACATCCACAATGAAAATCATATTCAAATATTTTATTATTTGTTTCATGTACACATATTTGAAATTTGAAGAATTTGTTTCTATATATATGAGTAGCATTTTTAATGTTAATGAGGTTTTCATTAAAATCAACATAAAAGGGTTTTAATGTGAATAAAATCTATCCACATGTTGTGTGAGGTAAGAATATGAACATATATATTAAAACCATCACATGAAAGACCCAATGTGAGATTAATCTACTAACCAACTAATTTTGGATAATTTACATAAAATTTCAATCATAGTAATACGTATATATAATGAACCAACTCAACATTATCATTAATAATTTTATAATTATTCCATCAAATATTTGGTGATATTTCATCATAAAAAAAAATATTTTAGAGGTAAATAATCATTGTTAAATTAAATATTACATTATATGGAACTTGATATGGTTTTATATCTAAATTATTCCTTCATAGAGACGTTCCAAAATCATTAACATCATTTAGAACCACTAATTACACCAAAAATGAGATGAATAATTTCAAGATGACAAGGATTTTATTTTTATAATATTTAAGTTGGTCTATTAACATCGATTCCATATTACAATTTGAATTAATATATCCCTCATCAAAAATTACGTCAATAAAATTTTAAGAATAAAATCCAATAATACATTTTGAATTCGATTCATGGTTTCCCCATGACACAACTACTTTTATTGTTTTAGAATTTCTCTTTTACCACATTTGCAATATACATGAGTCCTGGATTCATCCATAATTTTTTTCACCCTCTAATCATTATCATTTACATTAGCTATATCATCTGTAAAAAATAAATAACTTCTTTAATTGGATATACACTATATCTAATAATAAAAAATAAATAGAAACCATTCAAATATCAAAATACCTAGTCCATTATTTTCATTTTTATCATGAACTATATGAGATGGTGTTTTATATCCACTATAACACAAGAATTAATAGTTTGCCTAAAATCCCACTTTTTATTTGGAATATAAATTTTTTATTACTTCATTAATATATTATAATTCAAATAAAATAAGTGATGTTTATAAACAAATTATGTGATTCATTTTTTGTAAGAATAATATAAAAATTACAATTGTTTTTTAAACTCAATTGAGATCCAATTAGGGACATACATCTTAATTTTCTCCATTCTGTTACTATAAACAATTTTATATTAATATCAATATATTTTACTATAAATAAATATTAATGAAAATAGATAAGAATATAGATGTCTAATTCTATAACGTAACCATGGAGGGAACTGATTTTATTAATGGATGGGGATATCATGAGATGGTAAAACTGTGCGCCTATACGAACAATTATTTAGAATGAATGATGATGGAACATTTGAATTTTTCTGAATCTAATAAATCATTACATATTAAAATAACATGGACTATATAATATTAATAATAACAAAAGAAATTATATTGACATAATCATCGTATTAATGTCAGTTTTCAATGTCAAACACACATCTTTTTAAAAAAAATGCACATTAATACTATAATAATGAGAATTTAATACAATATAATTTCATTTTTACACAATACATCTCATAATTTTGTTCTAATATTGTTATTTTACAAACTATTTTCAATTTTATTTGAACCAATCATAAACCTAATTATTACATTATTATAATGAATTTTAATATTGATAAATTTTAAGTTAAATTTCAATTTACGAGGAACACAAAACACAGTAGTTAATTTCATATAACATGAACCAATGAGAACAGTAATGATTTAATTCTAAATAATAAAAAACATTAAAAAAAATTCAAAAAAAAAACTATGATTTTTTGATTTGATGCTTTCAAAATTATTTTTTCTACTGAATATGGTAACCGATATTACATTGTAAATAAATATACACTAAATTTAATAGATAAATCATGTATAACTCATACATTAAAATAAAACCACACTGCATTCATATTACTTTTTACAAAAAATAAAATTTGAAATATTTATTTGTATACATATCCAATCACATGGTTTGAAAAATAAATTATTTATCATTCACAATTTAGGGAAAGAAATTATGAATCATATGGTTACCAATTTTGATCTCTAATGAAAATTTATAGCTACCAATTGAAATTTTTTAAAACAATTCCATTTATATATATGTAATAATTGGCATTCTAGTCATTGATAGAATTATAATATAAAAGGAAATAATGTATATCACGGCTAATCCTTAGGGCTCGTGCCGTGACTACCCCAAGCCCATCATTCATAGGCCAGGGGATGGCGACTAGCACAAAAGGCATAATTCTGATAATTAGGGAAGGCATTTCCTTTTTAACCTGTAAAACAAACATAGTCTGAACACAAGCAGTAGAGGAACCAGGAACTGAAATTGAAAAGTAAGATGTGCTGAATGTACGTGGTCCAGTATACAAACCGAACTAAAAACTCGTAAAAGTACAAGTAAAAAAGGAAAAATAGCCCATGGATCATCCACTGGGAAATCATAACTGAATGATAGGTACAGAACTCAAACAACTCGTCCCTGAGGTATGTCTCGTCTAGTCTAACTCTGACCATCCTCCCGTCTATTACCCTCATCCTCGATCACTACCATTCTTCGTTTGCAGAGAACACAACATTTTGTGGGTGAAGCCTGTGCATGGTTGAGTATAACAATACTCATTAGGAGACCCCGAGACCCCTGATGGTCTCCCATAATTCACAAAGGATATACCATAGAAGAAATATACAATAAATAATTATCAACCAAACTTACTTAGGTACATTGCCATACATTTACCTAAGTTACTAGTCATAGTATGGCTCCAACTCTCTAGCCCAAACACAACCCAGTCCACAATGGAAGTAAAGTCAATCACCATGATAACATTTGTTGAAAGGCAATACTCTACTCACATAGGTATACATCTTTCGTAGTGTGATAGAAATGATCAAATGTAGTCACTGATTCATCTATGTTGTCATACCCACACTAGATACAGGACCACCTATGTTGTCAGACCCACACATGATACAGGACCACCTATTCTTCATCTAAGCTTTCAGACCCACACAGGATACAGGACCAGCTATGCTATCAGACCTGCACAAGATACATGACCAGCTATTCTTTCAGAGTCACGTTGGATTCTGGTATATTAGTCATTGCAGTCTAACCCATGGAGGATTCCAGAACAGTAGTTGTCACTTTCAAACCCACGAAGGATTCTGCCATCTTAGTCCCAGGCATTCCTAGTGTCCCCGCACACAGCATGCTCGATTCCCAGAGGGTCCACACCTCAAGAAAAGTTTAGATACATCAACTACCACAATGTCTCGATTTGATGTATCCCATAGTTCCGAGTCATCATAAGGAACCCAAGGCAATAGATGACATGTCAATCGGATTCCCAATCTATGAGTTATTGGTGTTTTCATTCCAGGGTTCAGTTTCATTCATGAACGATCCAAACTAACCATAATCCATCTCATGCCCAAATCTCTATTGGGGTATACACATGGCCACATCTTGACCCAAGGATTACAGTGCCACTGAAAGTTCATCAATCGGACACCCGGTGCCAATGTTATGGAGGTTTGTGCAGGGGCGCATGGTTTGCGCCTGGTCTAAACAAACCGCACGGCAAGGCCATGTGGAGTCTTTGGGTGAGATAGTACCAACTGCACGGTTGGTGCACAGTTTGACAAACTGGGTAGCCATGTTGTGCGATGTCTCTGGTTGGGACAGTAATATCTGCATATTTGGCGCACGGTTTGAAAACTGTGCAGCCAAGCTGTGCGAAGTCTCTGGGTGGGACAGTAGCATCCGCATGGTTGGCGCATGGTTTGACAAACCATGTGGCCAATCCATGCGAATTCCCCAGGTGGGATAGTGGTTACCACACGGTTGGAAGAGGGTTTTCCAAACCAGGCGGTCAATCTGTGCGACCACATAAAATTAAGGTTTTATGTCCCGGACCACTCAGGATTTCCAATCATTCCCTCGTTCTTCATCCCTGTCATGCCTTATGCGGGATTTCTGGTTTTTCAGAGGTTGGGGGAGCTCCTTAGTTTGTTTTAGAGGCACGTCGATGTGGTTTCATGGTGGATCGATGTGGGTTATCTATTTTTCACCACAATGAAAAGCCAACACCTTCCATCGCAATGAACAGACCATTCATGGAGAACGATGGAGGGGTCAGGCCATGTTAATTTTTCCCTCACCCTCCGCATTAGAGAGGTAACTGGCAGCTCAAAAAGAACATAAAAGAAGATCATCAAACCCTATCCACCCACATGTATTATTCACAACCCACATAAGAATGCATCTGCATTAATTGTATTTAAAATTAAGGACTTGTGAATATAATTGTACTCAAAATGCAACCCTTACCTCGATTTCGGCGATCAATGACGGAGTCACCAAAGACGAACGTCACGAAAGACGGACGTCGTCTCATCAATTTAAGAGGAAATTTCATTGTCGTTGGGGATGTTTTTCACGGGCGACATCTTCCCCTGCGATCCCCAGTTGGAAAGGAAGAAGATGTGTCATCGATTATTGGTGGAAACGACGTTCTTCATTGGAAGAGGTCATTTCTCCAAGAGTTCTTCCCAAAATCACAATGTGTCCCACCCAAACTAAAATATTATCCCTACCTATTATTTTCTATATGCCATTCCATGAATTATAAATGGAATTAAAATGAATTCAAATATAAAAAAATTATTCAATTAATTGTGGGAGCTCAATTAATTAATTAATGGGTGTTGGAACTTTAATGAGAGAAGGTGGAAAGGATCCACCATTAATTGGGAGTTCAAGAGTTAAAGTGCGATTAAAGGAGAGTTGAGGATTTTGATACTCATGTGGTGCCCACCACATAATATCCTCCCATGGGAGGTTATGTGGGTGTGGGTCCCTCCTCAAACTTCAATTTGGAGAAATTAACCACCACCTAAATAAAAATTATGTCACACATAATTTTTATTTTATTGAGAATCCACAAAAATTAACATCCACTTCCGATAAAACGCAACTACAATTAAGGTCTCCTTAAGATAATACTGCCACTGGAAGTTCATCAGTGCCCTCAGCATTCAATTCCAAGAACCGGTTCTTAAGATATAAAACCCCACACGTACATTTACTGAACGAACCCAAACATAACTTCAGAAATTGATTCTGTGCACACTGTGCCATGGAATCAGGCATTGTCAGAAACTCTGGACTCAAAAAATTCCCATGTATATAAAAAAATCCAATGGTTTTATGGGTCTTTAAAATGTATATCAAATAGGAACAATAATATATTAATTATTTGTAAGAGAATAAGTTACAATCAAAACATGGAATTAGTTTTTGATGTTAAATAACTAGATTATATTATTAATAAAATAATAATGTATTTAATATGGAATTATTCATAATAATTACTTAATCAAAAATACACGCACAAAGAATATGAAAAAATTATTCTATAGATATATCAAAAGGAATGAATTGGTCTATTATATTAATACTTTTCAATATATTAAACATCAATTAAAAAATATATCTTCATTCAACAAAAAAAGTTTATCGATGTCATATTTTTCTGACAGAATGAAATTTTACACTAAATTAAAACATATTAAAATGAAATTGATTTAAGATTAGTTAAAAATTGAGTTCTATGAAATTATATTATAATGATCAAATAGAAAACATAAAAAAATATTTTTGAGAAAAATTTTAATAAATGAAATTCCTTATATAAATGAAATCTATATTCAGACTTTAAAAAAGGAAAATCTATAAAGTCAAACAATATATTAAATTTTAAATAATTTTTTTTATGATCAGAAAGGAAAAATTAAAATTATTAGGAAAACATTATAATGTATATTTTCGTAACCATATAATGCAATCATAAAACAAAAATTGAATACAAATAATTAAATATTTAACTTATGTATAATGTAATTAATTATAAAAAATAAATCCCCTAACCATATTTATTATTAAATAAAGGCATAAAATTTAAGTAATGAAATCTTCACCTGTTGAATTGATTAGAATCCCAACCTAAAAATTTTGTTTAATTTTTTATACTATACAAATAAAGATAATGATTCTCTGAATAATGGATTATGCATTTAGAAATAAACAATTTGTTGTTCATGAAGAGAATATTAAAAAACCATGTAAAGAGATATAGAAGATAGTTGGGGAAGATAAATTAATGTGGCTCATCAGGTTAAATCAGATGTGAAGTGAGATGGGAATTGAAGGGATACTCTATAATGATTTACTAAAAATCATAAATAATATATATATAAAATACATTATTATATTTTTGAAATTTCCCAATTTGTTCTTTAATGTAATTGGAAAATATATCTTTTTATAGATCCTATTTCATTAGTGATTTCATATATAGCTTAATGGTGTCATGGAGTTTTTAGTTGAATATGATTAGGATCATTAGTTTTTGAGGATTTATATTCCCAATCATTTGGGAACAGTAGTTGTCTATCTTGGTGTGTTTTCTAATCGGGTTGTTCTGTAGGTACTAATAAGAATATAGATTTATAATATTAAATAGGTAATCTATATGTGGTTTTATAACCTCCACATTTATCCGACCAATCTCTTTTTTCCATAAACAAGTTTATTGTTACATTATTGAATAATGTTCATAGAATGTTATTTTTCCAAAATTGGAAGGAATAAAAAAATACAATGAAAAAAAACGAAAGGAAAATGGAAGAAATAATAACATTAATAAATTTTCTAATATAGTTTAAAATTCAGCTGAAATACCCCATAAAAATGCAATGTTATTAAGGATAACATCTCAAGGATACATTAAAATATAATTTGGAAGACCACAAATGAAACAAAATGGTTGAACAATATCATCTCTCAAGGAGTTGTACCATGTGTATCACTGACTAATCACTTATGTTTTTTTAATTATTATTACAAATTAATCGAAAATAAATAATGGAATATGTATTTTATATTTTATGAATAGAAAACAATGAAATGAAGAAAAAGTCCTCATTAAAAGGAAGATAATTAATTTTGGTAATAGGGGTTAATCGTTATCAATAAATTGTTGTCACCTTATAATCTAGTCATGACCACATAATTATTTCTCTTTTTAATCTCAAAATATGGACTGAACATATTGTTGAAACATCCCTCAATATATTCATCCCACATATTATATATTAAATTGGTAGTAAAAACACTCAATTGAGGTATTCAATTCCCTGAAACCCATATCTAATCATATCATTTTAATCCAACAATACACATAACTCCAATAGTGTGAAGTGTAGATCAAGTTTAGTTAAGATGATACTTGTTGAGTGATTTAAACATCTCTCCAAAATTAGAATATAGTTTTTTATTTTCATTAGTACCATTAGCTTCCCATAAATATCTTATAAATTTCATGAATTAAAAATCATTGTAGTTAATGAAAACTTACATAGGACTCCATGAAATCCCCCCTTCAGTACCAAACCTTGTGTTAGATCTCTATAAATAATGATTTATAGTTCACGTTGGAAGCATGAGTCCTTGAAAACATAATGAATATGAAATTTACTTTTCTATATTATTAATGGTTGATAAAATAATTACAATAATATTTTACAACTAACTCCATATTTGATCACATCAATGCATACTAGCCAATGATGTTTATTAATACATTTATAGATCTCTATAATCTTATTTCTTATCACATTCCCTTTTTTATCTACATATTCATTTTTATTAGAATGATAACTGTATGGAACTGGGGAGTTAATTTTATGATTGGGTTAAACAATGTAAATTTAATTTTGTTTTAATATTTTAATTCTTGGTATATTGGATTTTATTACTTTTTTGATGATAACCATTACATCGCTATAGGGATATAATGGTAACCATATAGGAGAAACATCTTACCCATACATATCTTTTTGATCCCTAGTTAACCATTATGTGGTCACATTTTCACCCTTATTTAACATCACTTTATCATCCTTACAAAACTTTAGTGCCACATGGATGCCCTTATGAGAGCATCATGATATAGTTATGTTGTGTATACTACCGTTATGCATATTTCAGAAACATGGTAATGACCTTCATCCTGGGAATTTGATTCCATTAAACAACACATTTGGAAGTAGTATACCCTTACTCATGTTATATACATGTCTTAACCATTACACATGTGTACTAACTCTAAATAAGACCTTGATGAACACAAGCATCTACTATTATCTCTTTAACCATACATAATCCGTACAAATCATGTATATGACTATCTAGAAATAGAAAAAATTATAATTCAAAAAATATTATATAATTCATTAAAAAATAATAATAAATCAATATCATAATAAACATATTTAAATAGTAAAATTTCATAAGTCATAATCAATGTTTTCAATTTATAATTAATCTAAAAAATTTATAAAGCACTCAAACATGGAATTTGTTACATTTATTAACTTAATTAATTTTTTTTTTGAAAAATAAAATATTTTCTAGGATTCTGGAATATATAGCGGATTAAATATCATTGAAAAAATAAAAATATTTTCTCTCTAAAATTAGACAATATCAATAATATATATATATAAATTTTCCATTTATATAATGGTGTCTGTATTGAGATAATATGATGATTTTTAGATGGGTTTTCCATGAAAGTGGTAATCCATATAAAATCATAGTATAGGAATCCCCAGATATGATTCTAAAAAAATTAAATTTATAGATTTAATACTAATGAACCTGACCCAATTATAAAACATCACAAAAACATTAAATAGATATATTGGATCAATTAAATGATTATTTATCATTTCAATTTAGATAATTATATATTTTATGAAAAATGATTTAATAATAACATGGATAAATAAAAATAGATTTACTAAATATATACAATATATCCCACAAAGATATCCCCATATAATAACCTTACTATGATTAAAAAAACATAAATCCTATCATTAGAACCTATGTAAATGGAATATAAAATAATGGTGAGCTCAAGTGCTCAGAAAGGGTCAACATAAGTGTTAACAATTGAATATCATTAATGATCATAAGATAAGTGTAAGGGTATGCTGACATAATTAATGTTCCTGAGAATATAATAATGTAATTAATTCCCTTATATACAATGATAAATGAATATTTCATTAACATCAAACAAGATTCTATTATGATAACAATCATGACCCATGTGAATGTAAAAATTGAGCAAAGGATCCATTAGAAAGTCACAGAAACTATTGAGAAAATATTTTGGTACATTGAATCATTATCATCATAGAACCTTTACAAAAAAAATTATGGATGGGATAACTATTCCTCATTAAAACCCATTATATATGCAGAGTAAGAGGGAAACTAATAAATCTATCATCTCATAAGAGATATTTATATAGAATCTTCTCCATCATCATTACCTAATGAATTGGATTTCTATAATTGGCCCACCAATAATGTGTCAACAAACGTCCCTTATTTATTTAGGTTGACTACACATCCCGCTTTTCCAGTAATTTAAATATACCATATCATTGGAAACATAATTAAAATATTTTACATTTCAACATAAAAAATAATTGTTGATCTTTCATAGATTATTTTATATATGGAAAATAAATATGTTCTATGAAAATATTTTTCAAACTATCATATGAAATCCAGATAAAGAATATTAATATAATAATTTCAATATATCCTTTATGAATAATATATAAAATAAAGGGTAGTTTTCTGAGGAAAATTGATATATAATAAAAATCCAATTAATTATTTTTGATGAAAATAAAATTTCTACATTTAAAATCAATTTTCATAAATATAAATTTTAATTATATAAGAATGTAAAAAATGTTTCTAAATATACCTTTTAGACATATGAATTAATTATCATATCACTGGGAAATCATTATCTAGAGAAATTTTATTCATGTGTAGTTGAAAAGAATTTTTTTTACACCTTTAGTATAAATTAACATTTTTAGAAAATTAAATGTTGATTCTTTTAAAATAAATTAACAAATATCGTGGGCAAA
This sequence comes from Viscum album, assembly GCA_963277665.1. Taxonomy (NCBI): domain Eukaryota; kingdom Viridiplantae; phylum Streptophyta; class Magnoliopsida; order Santalales; family Viscaceae; genus Viscum; species Viscum album. The sequence continues at coordinate 1,441,557,063 of OY728155.1, read as the reverse complement.
AAGTACTTTATACAATCTATGAAAAATATTATAAATCATTTTGTAACATTTTAATAAACCTGGATATAGAAAAACTTATTTTCTATCCCAATTTGTAGAAGTGTGGATACATTTTATTAAAAACAATGTTAGATCAATTTTGAGTAACAAAGAGGGAAAGTGGTATAGAAAAAAAATTATTAAAATATATATGGGAAATAAAATGAAATGAGTTTATCAAATAAGTATCATATAATCATTCTATGTAAATTCAGACATAAACAATATTGAATGAAAATAGGATAGAAATATTAACCACATACCACTTTTGTAAATTTTAATTCTTGAGCCCCATGACAGAATAAAATAATATTAATCTTCCCATATTTTCATTATAAGGTTTTTTAATATATAACTAGTCAATGTGAAATTATATAAATCTAATAAAAAATGTTGGTGAAAAACAATATTTATTTCCCTATGAAATAAAATTTGATATGAATAATCCTTTAAAAATAATATCTTTGAATTTGAAATTAATCATTGGAGTGTTTATGAAAAAAATTTCTATCATCCCAAAAAAATTAAAAATAAAACATAACTTAAAATTTCATTTATCCAATATTATTTCTATAATATAATCAATGAAGAATTAATATTACCTATAGAATAGAAATTATAATAATAAACCCCTTAAAACATTATAACATTTAAGTTAAATCACATTAGTAAAAAATGTAATTGTAACATAAAATATCATGATGAATGAATTATTCATGATATAACATGTAAATGGGTCACTATATACATAATATAAAATATATTAGGTGTTTTATATTTAAATATGTCTCAATGATCGGAAATTGAGTCCAAATACCATACCTCAAGTACTTACATTATATGTATGAACAATAACATATGTATATTAAAGATTTATCAATTAAATGATTTATTAATCTTATTTTCTATGATTAGTCACCAATTATTAAATAATTTATCTCATTTATTTTAATTACATATTTAATTACATATTCAGTTATATTCATGTCGAGTGCATTGAGGATGTTCAATTTATCTCAATATATTTACCATTGAAAAAAGGATATTTATTACATAATATAATGAATAATAATAGTGAAATAATTTTCAATTTTTAAATTAATTATACTTTTAAAACTAACCTTGAAACAAAGTTACAAAAAAATTACATTATAATCATGAAGACGATATTTCATTCCTATGCGCAATTAATGTTTAAACATTTCCAAAAACACGAATGAAATAATTAAAGTATAATTTTATCACTATAAAGTTATTATTATACAAAAATACCATATCTTCTCTTTAAATATTTTATATATAGAATCATTGTGTTATGGTGATGAGAAACGAATGACATCACTATGTGGAGGTGATAATAAAAATGTACCAATGAACAACATTATAAAATTTCAGCGGATGGAATGTTATGGATATAAATGATATGTATTAATTTTTTAATTATAAATAAATCATTATTATCAAAAATATAAACATTAATTACATTATTTAAATGATCCATTAGTGATTTTGATGGTAACGACTTACATCTACTCATGAGGTGGATTTCTTCCTTGCATAATAATGATAGTTTTCATTCATATTTAATTGAATAAGGATATGTAATAACGTAAATAAATAAATAAATAACATAACATAATATTATATGTTATATAATGATGTTTTTTTATCAAACTGGTTTTAAGAGTTCTTATGGAGCTATTAGTCGAAATAAAAAAAATGGTTCTGCTAAAATCAAGGTTGCATATTCATAAAACCACTCATTCTGTACCCATTAATCCATATAAAGATATTATTTTAACAGAACTATGAAATACAGTATTGATGTATGGATTTCTTGACATTATTTGGGCAGGTATTTGTCAAAATATAGTGAAAAAATGTGTAAGTAAAAGAGGAGAGGAAGTTCCTTTTTTACGTGAGGGGTGGGGAACTCTTAGAATTATCTAATGTATTAAATTAATAGAATTTTTTGGGGGGGAAAGTGAAAAATTGATATATTTTAAATATATTATTATTTTTCAATGAAATAATCTCATGCAAAAAGTTTTGGATATGTTTAGTGGATTTTTTTCATCTTTACCTATTTGTTTTAACCCCACATTAACTGTTTTTTCGATTACCATGATATCAAAAAAATTACTCTTTAAGGGACAATAATGGTTTATAAATTGAATTTAAAACCCTAAATGGTTAATTTTTTATATATTAAACCACACACCATCACATTTCTTAATATACTATTTTTATTAATTTTAAATTATTTAATAAAATATTGTCTGTTATAAATTATCATTACTATAATTTTTAGAAATATTCATTTTATTTGATTGTAAATCCATAAAGATAAAAATTTTATCTTAATATTTACTATTAATAAATCCCTAATATTTTATATATAACTATAAAATTCAGGGTAAAATATTTCACACCCAAAAAAATTACATTTACATTTATTAAAATAATTTTAAATACTATTCTACTCCTTACAGAAGAAATATTTTGGTGTTGTGTTCAAATTTTTTGGTACATTTTCATATCTAAGAATTAAAAATAAATTAATAACAAAAAAATAAATCAATTATTCAACACTTTAATTTTTTTATTATTCAGAACATACTTTTATCCTTACGAGAATATATAAGAGAAATAAAAATTCCAGAGAGATATATATTTTATTTTTCAGTACTTAAAATAATACATAAGTCGTTTTTAAATAATAAATGAAAATAAAATTCCATAACATTTATTATTGTATGATTTTATTTTACTAACTCTCGTATAATACATTAATTTCATATTCTATTGGTTCTTCAATCAATATATTATTATTTTTAACATTAATTGCCTGATTTACCCTAGCAAATGTGAAAAATATTCAGTAATATCACTATTGATAGTAACCAAAAATTTAATTGGACTATATAAATAATATGAACATATTGATAAAATATATTTAATAATTTTTTCAAAATTAAATTTCATTATGTTTAAAAAATACATTATAATTAAATCCACAAAACGTGTTGAAAGATGTTCTACAAAAAAGAATTTTCAAGTTCAAGAATATCTTAAATCATCATAATGATAACTAATAATTATTATAGAAATAAGTATTAATATATAAATATATGAAATAAATATCTTTAAATTAAATCATTCATATTTAGTGATTATCTAAAATAAGTATAATGGAGAGTCATTATGCACTTCAAATGGGTTTTTGAAAAATATGATTTTAAGCATTATTATATACATATACCATAATCAATAAAAATGATGAATCAAATTTAATTAAATATACTATTTATAATTAAATAAATTTTATATTAATTTTATATCAAATTAAATGAATAATAGTACTTTTCAATGAAATGAAACGACAGTTTAAAAAAAATTAGTATATTTCACCAATTACTAGAAAATAAATCTTTTTAGAAAAATTACACTAAATCACCCAACTATAATTTTGATATACCTATTTTATCCATGATATCCTTTATATCAATTGTAATTTCTAAACATTATCGAAATTAATCACTATATTTCTCACTAAACGCTAAAAACAAACTTTTGAAAAAAAATATTTTTTATGCCTAAAAAGACATTTATAAAAATTGACTGCCTATTTTTTAAGAATTAGTTAATAAATTTTTATTTAATAAGAATGTAATATATATTTCATAATTTTCTTCCCACAAATAAATTATTCCAATTCAATATCTGGTTTATATAAATCAAATTTTGGTAACAATATTTTTTAGAATATTTAAGCTCAATGTTTTGTGATACATATGCTACTAAGCATATGGTTATTTAAAACCCTGGGGTCTTACATTATCTGACTAATTTATAAAATTATCCTTTTTTAATTCTAACGTGATATCAGTAATGAAATATTTTACATTTTAATGTATATTTCGTGAATGCCAACATCAGGAAATATTTAATAAAACAATATCCTCATATGAGGTAATGGGAAATCTAATGCTCAGCAAGAATAAGACATATATGGGTTTCTAAAATAGATAAAATTGGAGGGTTGTTAAAATAATTGAATTTAGGAAATAAGTAATGTAAAATAACTATGGGGAGTAATAGTGTACATTGATCACAAGAAATTGAATTATCATGATAAGTTAAATGAAAAAAACCAAAAAACACTAATTTGTGAAAAATACCTTCATCTTAGAACATAAAGAAATATATTTACTTGATTTTCATCAAATCCATTAATAAAACATCATCCTCTGGAAACACATTCAAAAATATTCCACATTTATCCGATCTGTCTCATGAAATAGTGAATGTTTATATTTTCATCCTACATTTTTTTATTCAACATATAATTGACCATGGTGTATACAAATTGATGAAATGTAATTATTCATGTCATTAATAAAACTAAATTTTCTGTTATATGATAAGAGAATAACATAAACAAAATAACTTCATATAAATAAATAATTCCTTAAATTAATATATTCAATAATAACACTGATAGTTCAAAATAGAACATTTCATTTATAAACAATACTATATCACAAATAACCTCAATAATATCAATATTAAAGAGTGTTAAAACATCAATGTTATTTCATACCTATTAACTTACATAACATAAATTTTTGGATTTTAATTCTGAAATTTTCAGAATGTTAAATCTATAGATTATATATACCTAAAAATAATGAAACATCACAAAAAATATAATTAACAATATGAAATTCACAACACTTAAAACCTAAAAATGGGTGTATAAGACATAAAACTTACAATTAACCTAAAACTAATAAACACCTGATGATATCCATAACTTTTATGTTATATGCACATGAAGACAACTTACTATCCAGTTTTATGTAAAATAATCTATGATACTAACTATAACATCCTTGAATGGACACTCTACAATCCAATTCTAAAACATAAACATAAATTTGTGTCTTTGATACTGATAAACATGACTGTATAACCACTAGTTTATTGTAATAAAGACATCCATTATGATTTTTAATTATGTAAAGTATTCGGGTGATGTTTATGAGAGTATTGAGAACTTTCGGAACATTCTTGGGGATTTTATAATGGTGCATAGTTGGTGTACGATTAGTGTAACCCCTTGTAATAATTATTTAAAAACATTCACCATGGAATGTGTCCAAGGAATGGGCATATAGTTAAGGAACAATGTCTCCCAAACTGTGTGATCTACCCAGGATAACCATGAAACTAGAGACAATGATCTTTGGCACTATTGGCCCATGGTTTTTCAATGATAGACATGACTAGAACACCCTCAATTTCTCATATTTAATCATTTCATTAGGATTTTTAAATATGTAAAATATATGGATAGAGTTTTGGAATGTTTGGGGAACATTTGGATTATTTTTTGGATTTTTTAAGGTTGAGTGAGTGGTGTACTGTTTGTGTTATCCCATGCAGTACTTTCATAAAAACATACATCAATAGATCATGGATAAGGAGAAGGTGTATAGTTATGAAAAATCGTTTTCCAAACTATGCAAACTACACTCGATAATCCTGGAACATGTGACAACCACCTTTGGCACTGTTGTAATATGGTTTTGTTTAAATGTGAGCCACCTCTGTGAGGGCCCCCTTATAGTAGAAGTAGAGTTCTGGTTTGTGAATGATTTTACTAACCATGAATCTAAAATGTGCATCTAAACCATGCATGGTTCAAACTTTAGATTCTTAAATTATAGATTTAAATTGTTTTCTTCTTTACAAATTCATTTTTCCAAAAAAATTCACCAAAAACGATATTCCCCCCAATGTTTGAGGAACCTCTCCCCCTTGAATTTGAAGAAATCTGGAGTCATTCCTTGGTACATTTAGGCTATATTATTATGGTAATTATTTTTTCATGGTATTTCATGATGAAGTTTCATAGATATACTTCTCCCATTATATTGTATTTTTAAATCTACACCCATTGTGGGTATATCTAATGATGGGGATGCAAAATGTAATTATATTTGGACTTGTTGATGATAGGGGAAGAGTTATAATGTGGGTGTGTATAGATTTATCCTTGTTTCTTGATCATTATTTTATCCATTTATCTTTTCTTTCAAAACTCTCAAGGTAGGTGGATTCACTCTCAACACCTCTATTAAGAACATGAAGTCATAGTTTCAAATTTCATTAATTTCTAGTTTTCTTTTGTGAAAATGTGGTGCATAGAATGTTATAAATCCTCTTTAGTGACAAATTTTTGGTTTTTGTGAAATTTTGGAATCATGTTAATTAGTTATAAAAAGTGATTTGGTTTTCTAATTATCATATTATTATATTAAAATATAGATTTTTTGGATTTTGAAAAGTCTTGTTAAAAATGTTTTCAATAAAAATGATGTTTTACTATAATCTTTTGAAATGGGATTTTTCAAATGGTTTTGGTGAACATAGTTTTTGGGTGAGTTCATGTATGAGATGCCCCTAAATAATGGACGTCTTCCAGTTGGGTACTAGGGATGTGGTCCTGTATCAGGGGAATTTGTCAGTGGGACAAAAGGTGATTGGATAAGAGACCACTTATGAGTTTGGATCTATCCAAAAAACATGAATGTGTGAGTGTAATGATCCATGGAATGGTAAGACAAAATAGAAGGTCAAATTATTAAAATAATTATTTATATTTCGTCCATGAAAAAGTTTTTACTATTGATTTTGTTTATATTTCAAAATAAAATGTTTTAGTAAATTTTTTATATAAATTGTTTCATATAAATTTTTCTAACATGTTCTATCCTAGGGGCGTTAGTTTTTTATGTTAATTGGGGAAAGCTAATGAGATTTAGTACTAACACTTGGTTTCAATCATTATATCTTTTGTTGATATCATCTATCGAGATATGAGAAAATGTAAATTATCACACACATTTAGTACTATATTGAGATACATGGGATTTTTAGTAGAGTTTGAGAATGGAGCATGCATAGGTTTAGAGTCATGTTGTTTTCTTTGAGTATTGATATTTTTTCTTCCACTATTTACTTTAATTTAGTTTCTCTTCCCATGTGTTACTATTTGGATGGTTTGATATAATTGAAATGTTTGAACTGTCATTACTTTTATCATGAATTACATAGTGGTTATTCAGTTATGTTTTTTAGTTGGTTGTATTTTTTTCAAAGGTAAAATCATCCTCCACGTATATTTAATCCCTTAGGCACTGATTTTATACCTCTGGCTTCTTGGGTATGTCACTTAAGGCCATGTAATGTCCTCCCACCTTCTCAAACCAATGAGGAGTGGTTGTATGTTACAAGTGGTATCTGTATTATGTCCAAAATATGTTTAGGACAGTTGGTATCAGACATAGATCCAAAATATATTTAAGACATGTGGTATTTGTCTTGGTCCTTCAAAATATCTATGTGGAACATGTGGGGTTAGTTTGTTTGGTCATTGACCAACAAGTGGTCATCAGTTATATGTTTTCTCGGATTTGAATTCATATTTGTATATTCTATGAGTTGGGATCATAGAATGGAGTAGGACTATTAGAACACGAAATGTTGATCATAAAAAGATATATCTAAACTCTGATGTTTAAATTCAAGTTAACGGGATTTTGGGTACTTAATTGTTTTGGAGAAAATTATGGGATTTAGAATATCACTTTCATGGGATTATATTATGATATATACATTACATGAATTATAGGAATTTCTTTCCACTAAGAATACATATATATTTTTTAGCCATGACATATGATTCAGTGTAATGTAAAATAATTTTTGAAAAATTTTAATATTGTATTCAAATGAAAGAATTTAAAATGAGTATGATTGTGTTATTTTGACAATGGTTCAATTTTCAAAAACAAGTTCATTTTTTTGAAATTCATTGAAATTGGTAAAGTGTGATTTTGGAATGAATTTTTGTGATAACATGATGTTGTATAATTTTAAATGTTAATCCTTCAGTTGATATAGAGAGAAATTTATGACGTTATTGTGTTTATAGAAAATGGATCTTGGTAGGTTTTAAAGAATTCAATTGGAAGATGTTGTGGTAAATTTTCTTGCACATGAACCATGGGCGAACCAACAACTGATTTAGAGTATTGTTCAATAATTTCTGGCAGTGGATTTTGGGAACATATAGGATGATCAAAGGAACGTGGATCATTTTCTCCAATTCTAGTAGAATAATCCACCAATACATTCGGGTGATTCTGTACCCAAAAAGGAATATGTGTGGTTGAATAGGATGAATCATATCTTGTATTTCATCAGCACACCAGTGGAGCTGAAATTCAGTCTTCCAGTGTTTATTATGGGGAATCCTTCATGGTAAATATGGTATTTAGAATTTTTGGTTTAATTAGACCTTGTCCTCTCATTGGATTATTTTGAAGAATTTTTCAATAGAAATTTTTTTACTCAGACATTCATGAATCAATGAAAAAAAATTCATCAAATTGATTAACGAAAAACTCCCTATCCAAGATTATGTGGATAGATTCTTGAATATATTTCTCTTTTAACATGAGGTTGATTCTTGGGCATCCATGAAGGAACACATCTTTGAATCAGGGATGAGAGATGAAATTTTTAGGAATATTGTTGTGATTTTCATTATGAATGATATAATGACAGTAAATAGAGGGATGGTAGATGAAAGAATCATCATAGAAGCTATGAATATTGGATGTATGTTGATTCCCATGAGAAATGGTTGGATCTATAATACTGGGAGAATGAGAAATAGGGATACCAAGTTCCAAGTTGGGAGAATGAACCAAAATTAGATAGTTAGTTCGATGAACCTTCCTCCATGAAACATGATCAAAGAATATTGTTTCCAATGTGGTTCACTTGACCACATAATGTGATAGTGTACGAATGAATATAGATGATGATAAAACTACAGATAGATGGTGAATCATTAGCAGTATTGTCATAGTGATCTGAGGTTAGGTGCTCGTGGAACTTCTTAGGTGTCAAATGAATCATACGCTATGATGGGTTGAGGTTTCAGAATCAATATATTCCATATAAAATAGATATATATGGTGATTCCATGAGTATAATGAGGCTTTATAAATTTAAATATCAATAGGGAAATAGGGAGAAAAATGTTTCAGTCAAGAAATTATATAAAGATGAGCATGTGATTGTTGATTATTAGTCAAGACCATATACGGTGAGAGGTATGATAATTTTTAATTTTACCTTCACCTAAGCGTTGTTTGATACTAATTAATCTCTTTATCATATTGATTCTCATGATGTGTATTTGTCTATGCTTAAAAGTTTTTATGATTCCTTCTATGATAAAACATCAAACTCCTCTTGGGAAAAGGGAATTTCGAGCCTATATGTGTAGAGAATATTTTAGAACTATACATAAAATTGAACTAAAACATGAGTTATCCATGCGAGATAGGGATATCTATGAAATGATACTTAGTATGGATTGGTTGAAAACAATCAAGGATTACATCATCGGTTATAAAATAATAGTTAGATTTTAAACTGATGTTGGCATTGATGATCTCTTTAGAGGAGAACAGAATGTGCAAAAATGTAAAATTTTCATGTCGAAACTAGTAGGTGGAAAAATATTACTAGTTTCCAGCAATGAAATTTTCATCAGTGGAAGAGATTGAGAATTTTTGTTTTCTAGAAGTGGTGGATCAGTTTCCAGAATTGATCCTAAAAATTCCTTTTGGGTTACCACAATTATGGGATGTGAATGTTATGATTGATAACCTTCTGGAGACTAGTTCTATATGTATTATTTCATTATTTATGTAACCAATATATTTAAGGGAGTTGAATTTAATATTGGATGAGTTGTAATAAAAATGGTTCATTCAGATAAGAATGTCTCTATGGTCCGGACAAGTGTTGTTCGTAATGAAAAAAATGGAACTCTATGAATGTGAGTAAATTATCATAAGAATAAACAAGTTATGATAAGTGATTGATACCCACTAACATAAATTTATGATCTATTCGATAAATTTTGTGGAGGTTAGTGGTTCACTAATTTAGACTTGTGATTTTGATATAAAAAATTACAGGTATAGAAATAGTATATACTGAAAATAGCTCTTAGAAGCCAATATGGCCATTATAAATATTTGGTAATTTATTTTGGTCTATCAAATTCCCTAATTGTCCTTATGGAATTAATTAATTGTATATTTCATAGATATATATATTATTTTGTGGTGGTGTTTGTGGATGAAATATATGTGTATTCATGGAAAAAGTATGAGCATGGGAAAAAAATAGTGACACTGTTTGGAATCTAGAGAGATCGTCGGTAGTATGAAAAATTGTAAAAGTCCAATTTTTGGATACAAATGTATGATTCCATAGCCATGGTATTTATGAATGTGGAATTTCAATGGATATAGAGAATATATAATCTATTATCTCTTAGAAACCACCAAATAATATATTTTAGATATGAAATTTTCTTTGCCTTATGGGTTATTACTAATGGATTTTTATGGACTTATCATGACTACATACACCTATGACATCCTTTAAATAGAAAAAGATCCATTCCAATGCTAAAAAAAATTTATGTAATGTTTTTAAAATCTATATGATCTCTATACATCCACATCAATCTTGATTTTTCCCATATCAAGATAAGGGTACCTGGTGTATTGTGGAGCTTCATGATCAGGGTTGTGATGTGTTCTCACGCACCAAAATCATGTTGTTTCTTATTGATGAATGAAATCAACGGTTAATGATAATAACTTCCCCATACATGATTTAATTTTACTTGTGTTAGACTATTAAATGAAGACTTGGCTTCATTTTCTCATTGATGATAAATTTACTTTTTTACAAATCATTAATGCTTTAAAAATATTTTCTCACAATGATATTTGAACATGAAACAAATAATATGGATGTAGTATATTTAAATGTAATGATTTTACTAGATGTATATGCTGGGTAAATGTAATTCAGTTTCCAATGCATAAAAAATAATTTCATATTCTCAGTTGGAAAAAGTGGATTCAAATGAGTGTTAGTTTATGTTAGTCCTAGCCAAAATTCACGTTGAAAGTATATAATGAGGTAATTTTTTTAGTTTTATTTTCAAATTGGGTGGTCAATTTTTAGTTCAATGTTTTTAATGTGGCACATAATTCCTATTCCTAGTTTGTTGTGATGATTTTAAAACTCAATAGTGGGGTGACCATTGAGTGATGGTTGTTGGATGAAAGCTCATTTATATGGTATAGGAATTAAATTATCATACTTTTTTTCTATTTATGAAAAAATAATTAATATGTACCATCATCCATGATTCAATTTTCATTTAGTAATAGAATCGATGTATAAGGTGTTGATAGACCAACTTTTTTGTATAAGTATGAAACTTAAGGTGGCTATGTTTATTTCAAGGTGCTTAACTTGTCAATAGGTTAAGGTAGAGAATCAGTTTCCATAAGGTTGTTGTAGTTATTACCTATTCCATTTTTTAAGTGGGAGTATATATGTATGGATTTTGTAATAGTTATCCCATGAATAGTAAAAAAAATATCATTTTGGTTATAGTGGATTAGATAAAAAATTCATCTCATTTCATTCCTATTTATGAATTTCATATGTTGGAGGACATGTAAAAAATTCTTTATCTGTGAAGTGGTGAAGATAAATGGAATATCAGTTTTGATAGTGTCAGATAGAGATATAAGGTTCATGTTTCATTTCTAGAAATCGTTATAGAAATCCCTTCGGGCATAGCTGAGAATGAGTATATAAAATCATCCTCTGAGGAATGGCTAATATGAAAGGATGATAAAAATAATGTAAGACATGATTAAGTCTTGTGTGTTGGATTTTGGTGGCTCATGGGGAGATCGTGTTCCCATAGTGGAGTTATAATATAACAAAAGATATCATTCCTCAATACATATGTCTCCATTTTAAGAACTATATTGGCATCCATGTCATTAACTACTTTGTGGGGTGGAAAGATGTGCAACTTCACAAGTTGGGATGATCCATGTTCAAGAGACAATAGAGACGACTTAGTTGATTAGAAAAATAGATTGATTCAGCATAAATTCATCATTAATTGTATGTTGATCATCATTGAAGGTTGTATTCATTCATATTTACTGATCATGTTTTCTTTAAGATATATCCAAGGCATGGATATGATAATATTTGGAATCAGGGAATGTTATATCCTAAATAAAAAGACCTTTAATTATACCGGAATAGGATGGAGATGAGGAATATCAGTTGACACTTCCACCATGGTTTAGGGAGGTACAAAATGGATTTCATGTATCTCAGATGAAAATGAATCATCTGGATCATGACTATGTGACTCTATGGGATTATGATGAACTAGATCTATATGCTTTATTGGTACATATCTCGATGTAGATTATAGATATGTAAGATAACATCATTCAAGTAAAAAATCATTGGTCTACTGTGGGTTTTAGGAAACATGGTAAGATCCTAGAAGAGAATTGGGAATGGGACAAGGAAATGAAAGAGAAACAGATGGAATTATTTCATTGATATGATGGGTTTCTTAGTTCCATGGATGTAAATTCCAATGGAGGTGAGAATGTAGCACACATTAATTATGGTATGTAAGAATTTAAATATTTTTTTTAAGTATGTAATTTATAATGGTTAAATTTGACAGATTTTGGCTAATTATTGAAGTGTTTCTGAGGCATTAATAAGGATGCATAGGTGGTCCACAGTTAGTGGAAACTCGGCATCACATGTTGGAAACTGTGCACCATGAGACTTGGGCTAGTGAGAGGGAATACTATTAAGGCGCATTGTTTTGCGAACTGTATAGACTCCCTATTCTAACCATTCCTCTCAAGAAATTGATCTTTGGAATGGCTGGTGCAGACATTGGTAATTTTGTGATTCAACTGTTCTAGGTCTCCCTTAAGGTAGAATCATAAACATAGTTAGTGCATGACTTTTCTAAACCTATGACAAAACCATACATGGGACTAATGTTAGATCCTTAAATGGGGTATCTAACTAAATTTGACATCTAATGGCTTTGGTTTTCCCCAAAATTTTCATACCATTTAATATTTCCCTCTCGAAGGTTGAAGAACATCTCCCCATCTAATTGGAAGTGATCTTGAGTCGTTCCTTGGTGAGTTGACGCTCAATTATTATAGTAATTCTTTAATAATTGTAGTTCTTGGTGAGTTTTGTTAGATATAATTCTGCCTATTTCTCAATTTATTAGATCTATTCTTTCTGTGGGTAGATCTAATGTTTTGGATAAAATAAATGATTATATTTTTCCATGTCGATCACAGGGGAAGAGATATAAGGTTGTCCCATAGATATTTTACCATGTATCTCGACAATTCATCTAGCCATTTATTGTTTCCATGAAAACTCATGAGGTAGGTAGATTCACTCTTGACTAATCTATTTTGAACATGGATGATTAATTTCAAATTGTTTTATTTTCAGGATATTTATTATGAAATTAGGGTGAAAATATGATTTAAAATCCACTATAGTTATTATTTATGGTTTTGCTAAAATTTTGGAATTGTGGTAATTCATTGTGAAAGTAGTTTTGTTTCAATATTTTAAAAATATTGTTTCAATATATGGATTTTTATGATTTTTTAAATGGATAATTGTAATTGTTTTCAAGAGAAATGAGGTTTTACTGAAATTCTTGTAAATGGGTTTTTTTCAATGGTTTTGGATGACAAGGTCTTTGTGTGAGTTCACGTAAAATGTGCCCCTAATGAAGATAAATGTACCAGTGGGGTACAAGATATGTGACTCGGGATCAGGGGCATGTGTCAGTGGGATACATGGTGATTTGACAAGACACCACTCATGAGTATGGAATGGTTAAAAAAAATGCTTGTATGGGTGTGTTGTGAACTGTGGAGTGGTATTCCAAAATAGAATTTTAAACAATTTAAATAACAGTTTTTGTAATTTACATGGAAAATTGATTACTATAGATTTTTTTCCTAAAATGATTTTGAATTTTTTAATATAAATTTTTATATTAAATTTTATATCATGTTCCATCCTAGTGGTGTGATTCAAGAAGCCATTGATGGAAAATATACTCTGTTTTAGTACTCACCATTGCATTAAATTTTGTTTTGGTTTTGTAGATATCATCTATTGATATATAAGAAAAGGTATTGTATCACACATAACTAGTAATACATTGTGATAAGTGATATTTTTTGTGGATTTTCATCGTGGAGAATTTGAATAATTTGAGTCATGTTGATGTCTTTGATTTGGGATTGTTTATCTTTTGCTATTTACTTAATGTATGTTTTCTTCCGTTATGGTATTATTTGGTCGGTTTGATATAATTGAAATGTTTAAGTTTTCTTCCAATTTATCAAGCATCACATTGTTCTTATTTGGTTATGTTTAGTTTTGATTTTTGTTTTTTTTCAAAGGTCAAATAATCACCCACATATATCGAAGCCCTTCAAAATTTATTTCCAGCTTTGGCATCTTTGGGATATCGCTTAAGGCCAAGTAATATCCTCTCTCCTTCTCTTGCTAATAAGGAGGGTAGGATGTTAAAATAACCCAATTTTATACCATCAAAACACATAAAATAAAACTATTATAATGTATCCCATAAAACACAACAAAAAATTATGTCAAATTTTGTTTTATAATTAGGAAAATTACATACAAAAAACCTCAATATATAAGAAAATGGTTCATCAAAATCTATATTATCTATCACTATGTTCATTACATCATGTACACATATTAGGAATAATGTACATTAAAATTTTATTTACAACATGTCAAAATGAAATACATAATATGGGTTAGATAAAATACCTAGTAGGGGTAAATATAAACATTAATAATTGAATGTCATTAGTGAGAAGAATATGAGCATAATGAAATTATTGCACAATCTATGTGACTGAGAAAACAAATAAGATAATTCATAAAAAAAATAGACCATGAAATAAATAATTACCATAATAAAATTTTGAAATTAGTTCATAATACTTTTTTATGTGAAAGTAAATATTGAGAAACGGATAATTTTGAAACTCCAAATAAAAATATAGAAAATATGTTTGGATATTTTATCTCTATTTTTATAAAACCTTGATAGGAACCCATAAATATATGATATCCTTTCCTTTTTAATAGCTATACTATATTAGGATTAATATATTAACTTGTTCACTGCATCATTTCATATGACTTACTTAAATTCAGAATAATATTTTTCAATTAACCAATGCATTTGAAGATTATAACAGACCCACATGTAAAATATTAAACAAATTCCTATAAGATTTTTTATTACTCACCATTATCACATTAATCAATAATATTAATTCACCATATCATGAGAAAAATAATTAAAATCATTCCCATTTCAATATAACAATAAATATTGTTATTTTATGATTTGATTTATCATTGAAATGAATATGTCTCTATAAAAGTACCTTTAATAGAATCACAACAATTTCAAATAATGAATAAGGGAAGAATTTATACAACATATCCTCTTTATATAATATATTAAATTTGGGATTGTATTCATTGATGAATTTAAAAAACATTAAAATATCATTAAAAATATTTTGGGGAAAAAACACATTCCTTTTTGAAAATCAAATTTCTTTTAAATAATTTCTAGTATATAATGGAAAATATTTTAATTGGAAATAATAACAAAAAATTTTAGAATTGAAGTTTAAAATCATTGAGTGTTCCTGGTCGTTGGAAATTATGTTCATGTCGTAATTGTTAAAAAAGTGATTTTGTTCACACCTCTTATAATATATACCATTTTCAGAAAATGAAATGAAGAATATTTTGAACGATTTTATTAAAATAAAAAACATGTATATAAATAAATTTAAAAATACATTGACGAATTTTCATAATAATTCATGGAATTATTTGGTTAAACAAGGATTCATAAGAAAAATTTCATCTATCAGATTGAGATGAAATATTGTTGTTTTTTCTTAAAATCATTTTATAAATCATTTTCAGAATGTAGCACCCTGGGTTTTTTGTACACTATAGTTTTTCATTTTGATATTTTTTTATTTATGTTTTTCAAAATATTATAGCCAGATGTGTGAGCTTATTATAGAGGAGGATGGCTTAGGGAATGGTTTCAAGAAATCGCTATTGGTCGTATTGACATCATGAAATGAATGGGTAATATACAACGGATCATTTTAATGAGTGAATTGTATGTTATTTGACCATTTATTATGTGATAACAATTCATTTCATGAAGTAGATTTTTCTTTTTAAATAATATTATTTGATTTAAATATCAACAGAAGTAGTCTTTTTAGGAATTCATGATATGAAATGCGTTCACATTTTGAATCCATCAAGGCTGGACAAATTCAGAAATATTTAAAATTAAGTATTTCTCATTCAAAATTTTCTTACCAATTTGACTTCTTTGGATAACATTGGTAATTTAATGCGATCTTTCATATACAAACTCTGATTTTAAAAGATCATTATGGATTTATATTTTGAATAAAAGGATAATGTCTCCTAATGTTTCCTCTTATTGGATATCCCTATTTTATATATCTTAGAACCCTATATTTTTTATTAGCAAAATATCTACTTGTTTCAATTTTTTACGATGAGATATTATTGGGTTTTGATAGAAAAAATGAATATGTAAATTAAATAATAGTTTAACGAACATTGTGAAATCACTATCTAGGGAGGTGTATTCTCCCCCACTCTAACAATCTCAAACATATTGACTTGGTATTTTTATTATCAATTCATAGTATTGTCAAAAATAGTATTTGTAATTGATTTAGAAGAAAATAGTTATATGTGATTTCAATTGTGTAGGTGATGAATGATATTATTTTACAAAGGATGTGTTTTAATTGGTAACATGGAAGAAGTGAGTGTTTGTGTGATTTCATGTTCATATGTAATGAGTACTGGTTGGAAAAAACCATGGTTAATTAATGATAATCTTGGTAATGCAAATTTTTTGATTTACCACCAGAAAATGGGTTCAACAAGTAATTTCATGATGAAATGATAACTAAACAACCATGAGTATATGGATGTTTACAGTTTCATGCATCATGTGTGTATGAACATGTTTCAAATTTGAACAATATATACCAAATTCTATGAAATTATTTGAAATGATTTATTTAATCTTCTCTGTGTATGTTTATTATGGTTTTGATATATACATTTTATTTTGTCTTCATCTATTTTATATACAATTTTCTAACCTATTTTAATCCCAGTGAAATGTATTGAGAAGTGATTTAGTTAGAAATATTAGGTGATACATGTAACGACCCAATATTTTATCAATGGAAATTTCTATTGATCTATAAAATGTCTTATTATTAAAAAAAATTATATAAAGTATTAACTTAATTATTTTTATGTTTTTGGATTTAAAAATAATGTTAATAATTTCATCGTTTCTAATATAGTCGTTGAAAAATTATCACATGATTAGTATAAATATTGGGATTTAACAAATCCAATTTACTCAGACAAAGGAATCGATGGCCTCATCCAGATGAATTTGTTCATACTAAGCCTATTTTTCAGAGCTTGGAAGGAAGTGGTGTCATTAGGACTCTCTCTTTTCTAGGCCCAAGTCGAGCATAAAAACGTTATGCTCGAGCAGAACCACCTATAGAAGATGTGGGAGTTGATATAGATTACCACCCGAGCGATGTTATCTATTCCACCCCAAGAGTTGGTCACCATCGCATACCTTACCCTTCAATATTTTGCATGTGTAATAAGGGGTTATGTAACATGACCTTATCTCTATGATTATGTGCATTAATTTTTATAGAATAAATAGTATACATTAATAGTTTATAAATCAAAAATACTAGTTTAAGTTAATAATAAATTAAGAAATCTATTTACAAAAATTATTGGATTTTTTAATTAAATAATATTTTAATAAAATATTATTACTAAATTACCCTTTTTAAATATAAATGATTGTATAATGAATACAATTTTAATTTTTCTTAAGCTTTGAAAGTTATTATTTTCAAAGCCCCTGAATTTGGGCTAAATATAAGTTTTATTTTTATAAGTAAACAAGTTAACATATTTAGAAAATTATTTAGTTAAAATGATTATTATTTTTGGAATTTGGATGTTGTAATTATCAAATGGGGAATTTTTTATAATTTTCCCTGACAGTCAATTTTTTGGTTAAAAATTAAATACTATTTAAATATATAATGTGTTTTATGGCATCATAATGACCCAGTAGTGATTAAATAATATAATATAAACATTATTTTGGGCCAATATATGTTTTACCATTAAAAGTATGTTATGTTTGGTTTATTTTATTGATTTTACAATGCAGTAGTGGTCCCTTCACGATTTATTAAACATTTTAACTTATTAAATTGATTTCCTTGAGAGTGCGACTCAACTTCACATAAAGAATCCTAGTATTTTAATATTTTCATCTATTGGCCTTAAAAAATTATTTTTCCCACTCCCCTTTGGAAAAAAACCATCGGAAAAACCATGGATTTGTTTTTGGTTTTGATTTGTTTAATTTGGGGTGCCTAAAACCTAAATAATAATGAATTCCCACTATCTTATATAATTCCACCCATAAACCCACTTCCTCTTCTATAAATCCATTGGTGTTTTTCCAACCTCTTCCCACCTCTCTCTCGGATCCTCCCAAGGCTCCCCAAGCTCCAAATAAGCCTCTCTAAATCCTCTCCCAAGACATTGGGTTCAGACATCCAGTATGGGATTCCTACATTTCTTATTTTTATCAAAATTTATTTATGTTATAATACCCTTTTATTTTAATTAAAAAATTTGGGTTATTATTTCTCACCTCCCATATATTCAACTACGTATTTTTGAAATTTTTAGAGACCTCTTTCTCTCTCATTAATGCATTCCTTGTAGACATGTTTCCATGTCGAAATTCTATAAGGAATTTCTCCCTTCTCATTAACATTCAAGAAATTGTATTGTATTATGAATCTAATTAATATTTCGTTTTTTGGGAAATGTATATATATGACCTACTTGCTATCAATTTCATGTAAAAATTTTTATAAACCCCTTTGTCTCTCATGAACCATTTTTATAAATTCTTATGTCATGACGTTATGTTGGATAAATTGCACCACGTTTTTCCAATCAAATAACATTGTGTATTGAATACCATTCCCATGTCTCTATCAATGGTATTTTAAATTTTGAACATATAAATATTGAACGATTATTGAATTTATTTATTCAGATTCCATAATCATGGAATATCTTATGATGTTGAATGATTTATTATTATATGATCCACGTGGCACACTTATTCGATAAATTAAATGTTTAAGAAAGCTGTGCATTGATAGTGCTCCAATGCATTGGGTAAAGATTAGTATCATTATATGTCATCTGAAAATGCGGTTTTACTCATGATAATTCCAGTGCAATAAAGGTTTACTCATGATCCATGTGCAATGAGCAATGTCTCATCCTATAACAATTTTAAGTGTTGATGCCACATTTCTATGTTATGATAATCATAATATGTCATGCATTTATGTTCATTTTTATTTCATGATAACTTGATATTTATATTTCATAAATTTTATTATATTAAGCATTTTATGAATTTTTTTCTCCCATATTGGGTTTTTATCTCACCCTTTTCATATTTATTTTCTCATGTAATCACATGAAATGCTATGTACTAAGGAATGTTGTCGTCAGGTAAAGGATGTTTTCAACAAAGATGTGTTTTTTTCATGTTTTAAGTCATTATATTTTCATCCTATGCCCTAAATACACTATATATCTTGATATTATATGTTTTATCAAGTGACTATTTTATGTAATAAATCATG
Source organism: Viscum album (assembly GCA_963277665.1). Taxonomy (NCBI): domain Eukaryota; kingdom Viridiplantae; phylum Streptophyta; class Magnoliopsida; order Santalales; family Viscaceae; genus Viscum; species Viscum album. The sequence goes on along the minus strand of OY728155.1, from coordinate 1,441,537,111 downwards.
TTTAAGTGTGTAATAAAGAGAAGGGTTGTTATATTTGGAATCAGAATATATGATTACTTATTTTGGGATTAGGATTGTAAAACCCTAGTGAAATCCATATGGATAAGACTATGTATAACAAAAACATCCCTATTTTTTAAGTATTGATTAAGTGGTATAACATGAAAATACATACTTGTTTGGATATGGGCAGGTAGAGGAGGCTCTGGCTGATATGTACCTAGGAACGAATTCTCCGAAAAGGAGTTTTGGGCTTGACTTTTGCTATCTTGGAACACGAAAATGGCCCTTATATCACTCTTGGTTACGAAACTCCTGGTGTTTATGCTTTGGTATATTTACAAGCTTAGTATGAACCATTTTTAAGGGAATATAAAAATTCCCCTAAGAATAAATGTTTGGAAGTATACCATGGACAACAAAGATAAAAGCATGTAGATTTATAATTCAAGGAAATAAAAGTTATTTATATGTCAACCATTTTTGTCCTAGGATAAACCTTTATGTGTCAACCCTAAATTTCCTTTTATTCCATCTAATGGCCCATAGTAGGACTCCGGATAACAACTGATTGAAATATCAATGTGATGACTATTCTAATGAGATGCCCAGTCCAATAGGAGCAGGAATCACAAACATTGTCACAATACTCTCTCAGTTAACTCAAACTTTTAATAGAAACATGGGTCCAGAGGAAAATTAAATGCCCCTTATAATTAACAAGTCACAATCGAGGGATTCATGAGACAAATGCATCTAACTTTTAATGGGTCATCTGATCCCTTAATCACTGAGCAATGGATCCACTCCATTGAAAAGATCATATCCATCATTTAATGCTCCGATTAAGATAATGTTATTTTTACTACTTATCTTGTCGAGGGTGAAGTCGATCCATGGTGAACAATGATCAAAAATAAAAATCATGAGAAGGAGATCTAGGTGTTTGAATGAAAAGATTTTCGGAAAAAAAAAGTTTGATAAATATTTTCCATGCTTCGTCCAACTTAAGATGGAAAGGGACTTTTTTGAACTCAAGAAAAAAAGATGATGAATCTGCCAGAGCATATGAGGAAAAAATTACAAGGCTTTCACATTATTCCTCCATCTTTATCATTACCCATGAATACAAGGTTGACCCCTTCTTAGGTGTGCTTAATCCTAGCCAATGGAATTCCCTAGTGAATTGTGGCTTCGATAGCTACGAGGAAATTGGTTCATGTACCCTCAATGGTGAAATATGGATTGGAATATCAAAGGGGTATCATGGGGATAAGAAGCATAAGTTAGACGTCAATTATAGAATTATGATGGATAAATTCAATGTTGCTATGAAAACCCAGCACCACAATTGCCAATGGTGCAGAACGAAGCACCTTAGAAATTGCTGAAAGGGTATGACAAATTGCTTTAGTTATGGAAGAGAAGGTCACATTGCCATTAACTGTGGGAAATAAAAATCTGTGGCTATGATAGTGGAGAGTAATTATCCTTTTGACTCTCTAGGAGTTGTAAATTTCTTCAACTACAACGAACCAGGTCACCTTACAAATCAGTTCTCTAAGACAATAGTTTATAGTGGCAACCAACAACCTCTAAGGAAGAAATGGAAATCTTTTTCCATCACTATTGCAGAAGTGAACCCCAAAAATGATGTGGTGATAGGTAACCTAGTTATTCATTCTAGAATAGGGAACATACATTTTTATTCGAGTTCTATGGATTATTTTATATATGTAATGATGAGTAGAATAATCCCAACACCACCAAAAATCACGGAAAAAAATATTTTGGTGAGTACGAAAAATGGGGCAATAATTACATCCATAGAATATAACTCCTCTCCAATCACAATTTTTGGATTAAAATTCCCAGAAAACATCTCAATACTCTCTCTAGTGAAGTTTGATGAAATTTTTAGAATGGATTGTATTTCCTTATATAGAGCCAACATAAACTTTTGTGAGAGGAAAATCACTATCCCAATTGAGAATCGACTCCCAATTCTATACAAGTGCAAGGAGGAAGATGAATCTTCTTTAGCCCCATATTCTCAAGCATGGATATTGCTTACATATGAGTATGCATATCTGGCTCAGATGATTGAGTATAAGGAAGAAACCATCCTTGAATACAAGCCTTTTGTGAGGGAATTCACTGAAGTGTTTTTCTAAGGAATTTTCAGGTATTCCTCATAGAAGAGATGTTTAATTTTTAATTGAATTTATACCTGCGGTACTACCAATATCAATGAATCCATATAAAATTCTGGTTTTCGAGCTTGGGGAGATGGAGAAACAACTATAGTAGAATCTAGATAAAGGGTATATATGTCCAAGTGCTTCACCATGGGGTGATCAAGTCTGGTTTGTCAAGATGTATGATTATGCAATGTACCTTGGCATTGATTGTCGTCTATTCCACAAAATCAAAATAAAGAAAAAGTATCATCTTCCTCAAATTGATGAATTTTTCAATCTGGTATGTGGAGAACAATACTTCTCAAAATTGGATCTGTGGTTGGGATATTACCAAGTAAGGATGAAGAAGGTGGATACCCCCAAAAAACTTTTTGTAAAAGTTACATGCACTATGAATTCATAGTAATTTCTTTCAGACTCCACAATGCTCTAGAAATATTCATGCGCATGATGAATAGTTTCTTAATATAATAACTTGACACATGTGTGGTAGTCTCTATAGAGGATGTTCTACTATACTCCAAAACCAAGGATGAGCATGTGGAGCATTTAAGCACTATACTAGAGATCCTGAGAATGGAAAATCTCTATGAAAAGTACAAAAAGTATGAGTGCTAGATGTTGGAGGGCTCATTCATGGGCCTTATAATCAAAGGAATTGGGATATCTATGGGTCCATCCAATACAGCTATAATTGATGGATGGCCTAGGGAAACATTGGTAATGGATATCCATTGATTCTTGGGGTTAATTGGATATTAACACTGATTTGTGAGGAATTTTTCATTATTGTCCAAAAAACTTACTAAGATATCTAGGAAGGGAGTAATATTTTCTTAGAGTGATAAATTTGAATGGTTATCGAGTAGTTGAAAAGGAGTCTTATTACTATGCATGTGTTCACATTATCCACAAGTGTATAACTTTTTGTGGCATTTAGTGATGCTTTGATGATGGGCCTCAGTTGTGTGTTGAGGAACAATGATAATTTCATTACATATTCTTCATGGAAATTTAATGTTCCTGAGAAAAAAAATTCAAAAAAATTATCTGGAGTTGGATGCAATGATATTCACTTTAAAATTTTTTCAACATTACCTCTTTGGGGAGAAGTGTGAAATATATACATACCAAAAAATCCTCAACTATATATTCACATAAAAATAGGTGAACATGTGACAACAAAGATGGTTAGAGCAAATCAATGACTATGACTTATCAATCCATTTTCACCTTGGGAAACTGAACATGGTGGAAGATTCTCTAAGTATAAAGGATCATACATCTTTATTAATGATGAGAATTGAAAAAGATCTCATCTTCATAGATTTTCATAGGACAGACATGTGAATCATTATAGGAGGGACATCATAAATCATTTCTTAATGGATATGTCAAATATCCCTCATGGAGGAAATTAAGGATGCTCAATGAAAGGATGTGGAAATTCTGAAAATAGTGGAAGCTATCAGAAATGGGAAATCCTCAGTGTTCGTTGTAGACAGGGATGGAATTTTGAGATTTGGGTCATGATTAAATTTACAATCTGATCTAGAGATAAAGATGATGATTCCGAATGATGCACATAGATCAACCTTCTATACTATCATAAGGAGCACAAAATGTATCAAGATCATTGAGAAACCTTTTTTTGGGACAATATGAAAAGAGATATTGCTGATTATACATAAAATGTCCAGGTATGTCAGCAAGTGAAGGTTGAGGGGAAATATTATAAGGGTATGATGAAACCACTACACTTACCAACATGGAATTGGGAGAACATTAAGATGGACATTATATCAAGACTTATAATTACATCCAGGGGAAAAAATCCTATATGGGTAATTGTGGATCTTCATACGAAGAAATCTCACTTTATGACGATTTTAGAGGACTTTTCATTGGATCAACATGCGCAAATTTACATCAAAGAAGTGGTATGTCGGAATGGATTATCACTATTTATTTTATCCAATCTTGATATGAGATTCACATAGATGTCTTGGAAAAGTCTCAAGCATTAACATAACACTGAACTGAACTTCATTAAGATCTATCATCCTAGAAATGATTTCCAATCTGATCGAACTATTCAGACACCTGAAGATATGTGAAGATCATGTTATATGGACTTCAAAAGAGGATGAAGACAACATCTTCCCCTGGTTGATTTCTCCTACAATAATAGTTTAAACTCGAGCATCTGAATGGAACCATATGAAGACAATTATGGGAAAAGGTGCAAAACACCAACTTTTTGAGATGAAGTCCATGAGATTATGTAGCTAGGACCGGAAATGGTCGAAGAAATGAGAGAGAAAGTGAAAACCATTTAGCAGAATATCAAGGAATCCCAAAGTAAAAAAGAGTTATGCAGGTAACTGTCAACGAGACCTTGAGTTCAAGGTTAGAGACATGGTATTTCCTTGCATCTCTCTGTGGAATAAGGTTATTAGGATTAGAAATAATGTGATGTTATGTCAAAGGAATGGAGGCCCGTTTTAGATTCTTGATCGTGTCTGGGTTTTGGCCTATTGACTAGCATTTCCGCCTACTATGTCCTAAGTACATGATGTCTTTCATGTATAACTCTTAATAAATTACATACCAAACCTTTCACATGTACTCTCTTTAGGTTTAGTATAGTTAGATGATGATCATTCTTATAAGGAGATGCCAGTGAGGATCTTATATCCTAGGGAAAAAGTTATATAAAATAAGATAATGCCACTCTTGAATGTTTTTTGGAGAAACCACAAGAATGAAGAGGCAACATGGGAATCCGAGGAAGTGATAAAATATAGTTACCCAGATATGGTTTAGTGTGGGAAAAGGAAAGGAGAAATTTATTAAGGGGGGAGATTGTAGAAACCACAACATTTATCAATGAAAATTCATCTTGATCTAATTAAAAGTCTTATTATTCTAAATGGTTATATAAAATTGGAACTTCCTTAGTTTTATGTTTTTTGATTTAAAAATACCATTATTAATTGTTACCATTTCAAATATAGTCATTGAACAGTTATCACATGATTAGTACAAGTATAGGGCTTTAACAAATCCAATTCACTCAAAAAATGGATGTGATGGATTATCAAATATACTTGCCCCATATGAAGACCATTTGTTAGAGCTCGAAAAGAAGGCGGCATCATTGGGCTTCGCTCTTGTCCAAGACCAAGAAGAGCTCTAACACGTTGATCTTGAATAGAACCAACTATGGGAGAAGTGGAAGCTGATAGATATTACCACCGGAGCAATGTTATCTGATCCACACCAAGAGTTTGTCCACATCGCACACCTTACCATTCGGTCTTATGTGAGTGTTATAAAAATTTATGTACCAATATCATAGCACTATGATTATTTTTATTATATTTATATATAATAAGGAGTATACATTCATAGTTTTTAAATAAAAAATTCCATTTTTAGTTAAAATTAAATTATGAAATCTATAATGATGAATTAATGGATTTTTGTATTAAATAATATTTTAATAAAATATTATTACTATATTAGATTTATTCAATAAAAATTATCATATAATGAATACAATTGTAGTTTTTATTATATTTTGCAAGATTTTTTTTTCAAACCCCATGAATTTTTTATAAATGCTGATTTTCTTTTTAAAGGTAAAAAATTCACATTGATAGAGTATTATTTAAATAAAATGAATATTGTTTTTGGAATCAAGATGTCAAAATTATCCAATGGTGAATTTTTGATAATAATCTGAGACAATAATTTTTTTGAGTTAAAATTAAATATATCTTAGATATATAATGTGTTTTATGACATCATAATTACCCTATAAGGATGTAATAAAACACTATAAACATTATTTTCGGCCAATATTTTTTTTACCATTAAAATAATTTTATTTTAGATTTTTTTAATTATTTTACAATGCATTAGTTGAACATTCAAGACTTATAAAACATTTTATCTTTTTAAATTGATTTTCTTGAGAATGTGACTCACATACACATAGGAAAGCCTTATAATTTAATAATTTATGTAATTGTGCTTATAAAATATTGTTTTCTACTTCACATTGGGAAAAAACATTGGCAAAAACAATGGGTTGGTTTTTGGTTTTGATTAATTTAATGTGTGGTGCCCAAAACCTAAATAATAAAGGGTTATATCTCCTTTCCTATAAAAAACCACCCAGGATCCCACTTAAACATAACTCAAAGCATTTATAGTTCATCCAACATCTTCCCCCCTCTCTCTAGGATCCTCCCAAGGAGCCCCACGCTCCCATGTAGACTCTCCCAAGCCTCTCTAAAGCCTTTGAGATCACACTTCCAAGTATTTGATTCATGCATTTCTTATTTTTATTCATGTTTCATTATGTTGTAATACAATTTTTATTTAAATTACAAATGATCATGTATGATTTAGAACCTTCCTTATATTACCCTCCATATTTTTGAAATTATGATATACCTCTTTCTCTCTCATTAATGCCTTCTGTGTACACCTGTTTCCATGATGAAATTTTGTAAGGAATTTCTCTCTTCTCATTCACATTGAAGAAATTGTTTTGTATTATGAATCTAATTTCCATTACATTTGATTGGAAATGTATCTATATGAAACCCTTAATTTCCATTTCATGTAAATAATCTAAGATTCCCATTTCTTTATCATCAACCATATTTATAAATTCTTATGTCACATTGTTTTGCTGCTAAAATTTCACCACATTTTTTCAATCCAAAATCATTGTGACATACCCTTTTATCTATCAAGAGTATTCAAATTTATGCACTTATTCAAATTTAATGGTACAATCATGTTTGAATTCCATATTCCTTAATCATGGAATAACTTTTTTTGTTGAATGATTCAATGTTATATGATCCATGTTGCACACTTATTCATGAAATGAAAAGTTTCAAAAGGGTATACCCTGATAGTCCTCCAATGCATAGGGAAAAGACTTGTATCATGATACATCATGTAAAATGATTGTTTACTCATGATCCATGTGAAATGTTGCTTGGATCTTGAAAAAACCATGTTAAGTGTTGCTTCCACATTGCTATGTTATGATAATTATGATATATCATACTTTTATGTTCATTTTTCTTTTTTGATCAAATGATATGAATATTTCCCAACATGTATTATATTCTTCGTGTTATGCCTTGTTTACACCCTTACCGGGATTTATAGCTCACACTTATCTTATGTATATCCATAGGTTATCCCATTAAATGCTTTGTACGAGGGAATGTAGTGGTCATGTAAAAGGTGTTTTCTATATAGATGTTGTGTTCCATGTTTTAAGTCATTATGTAATGTACCTAAGGTCCAATGAAACTTGAACACTATATATTATATGATGTGTCATGTAAATATTTTATGAAATAAATCATGTTGAAGTGTGTAATCAATATAATAGTTGTTATAATATACTTTCCCCCTACGTGGAAGTTTTGTGCATTTATAGATGTCATATAATAAGATATATACAAAGTTCACATGTCATACATCTCCAGTAGTGATCCTTGATGTCATAGATTCTTTTTCTAAATCTATATCTTGGTAGTCTTTACATGTTGATATGGGATGGTGCTTCCTTGGTGCCAATGTGTTTCTATTGTGTATTTTTTCCTTTTCAATTTTTTTATTTTTCAAATTTACTCTGATAATTCTCTGTATCTATATTTCATTGAGTATGATATTGATTACTCATTTATAATTTAAGGGATTTTTTATTTACTGTTCATCATTGTTTTATTATTTTATCACCATAAGAAAAATATTCCCCCACTGTTTTCTTAATCACGTATAATTTATTATAATCCCTTGGTGTCTTGATGATTTTAAAAATAGTTATTTGTATTTGACCTCTTCATAATCCAATGAGTTCATGAATGGTGTTAAAAATGGTAACAGATTTTTTCGGTTTTTGAGTTTGGTTAGTAGAAATGATAATGTCCAATATAAAACATTAATGCATTGATTAAAAAGATATAAATAACCATTTATGTTTGAATTCATGTTACAATGGGTTCTAGGTACAAATTTTTTTTTAAAAAAACATCTATAGATTTTTCATCTCATAATCATTTGTTTAGATGATCACTACTATATATCAAGATTTTTTAAATAAATTCCCAAATTGACTATTTTTTTTATATTTTTTTCAAACATTTTTGAAAATGGTTAAAACAATTATTGTTGAAATGATGTTTCTAATGGTTATTATAGATTTTATTGATAATTTTCTATAATGATTTGTAATTTAATCAGTCATTGATTTCCTATAGTTAACATTTCAAAATGTGGTATTTTTCTTTTTATAGAAAATAACACTAGTATTATACCTTATAGATCAACATGAAGATGCTTATGAAAAAGTTTAATACATGAGCCAGTGGTGAACCAAAAAATTTTGAATGTATTTTGAATGTATTTCTAGCAAGTGACAGAGTAAATCAAAATTAAGAACCAAGGGAAATTTATAATTCATCAATGTTTCAAAAGACTAATATGCCTTTTTTCAAGGGGATAATTAACATGAAATCGTAGTTTTGGATTAACATAATTAATATAATATTTTATTTTCTTAGTACACTACAAGATATGGAAATTAAGGTGAAACCATATATATTAGAAGTTACGTTAAGACGATGGTGGGATTTGTCATTCTCGTCTAAAGCTAGTCAAGGAATTATGTGGGAGGCTTTTTGTGGAATTCTTCAATAAAAAATTCTATATTCACACATATAAAATATCAAGAACAAATTATTTTGACATTTTGATGTAAAAAAAGCTCTCAATGATAGAGTATACATATATGAATATGAACAGTATTCTTTTATTCCAAAAGAATCTCCTAGTGCATTAATGAAGGAACATATCTTTGTTTCAAGATTACCACTAGATATTTGATTCTTGATAACTATTCTATATATTATAGATAATATGAAGATGGTGAATAGAAAAATAGTGTGAGGAAGGGATATTATATAGAATCTAATTGGAGGACATCTATTTGTTCTCATGGTTATAATTTTCAACTCTTGTACTATAAACAAGAGAAAGAGGGGTGTATAATCTCATAGAGTTAGAGAACCATATACTTGGGCTAAAAAAGTAGATAACATTCTTCCATGATCTAATAATAATCCTGGTTGTTTTTAGTGTGGTTCATTAATGAAAATAATGAAAGAACATGCTACACTGCCAAGGATTTACCATCAGTATGGAATGTAAGGGAATCTCAATATATATTATCATAATCTTTATATATAATTAGTTGTAACAGGCTTGAAAAAACCTTATAATTCATATACATGGGATGAAAAGTAACATCAGACTAGTTTTTATCCAAAGAAATAGGTGAACCAATTTGATTCTAGAAATATATAAATTTCTTGGTAGGAACATTATTTCATTACTTCTTATATGGTAGTATATTTGGACTTCTTATATAAATTATATCTCATGTCCTGAGTATTAATGTAAACCCTTGGACAACAATATGTTATATGTGTTAAATGTACAACGTGGTCTGTTATCATTAACCTAGTGTAGTTTTTCTAATATTTTATATTCCAAAATATGGATATTTTTATTTAATCTTTTTTATGGATAGAATAGTGGGATTTAGAGCCCATATTAACATCTAGATAGGACATTAAATGTTTACATCCTCAGATGAAGAAAAACACCTTTTTAAGGAGTAATAGTATATAAGTATAACTAATGAGAGAATAGTAGTGGTAGTTGATGAAGCAATATATAGCCATTTCATAGAAATTAACTAGTGTGAATTTGATGAAACTTGGAAATATGATCATCCTAAAATAGTGTATCAATACATATATTTTTTCCAAATGATTTTTCTAGGTCATGAATTGAAATAGAAATCAAATTTACAATCTATATACTGATAATAATAATCCATATTTATTTACAATAAAATAAATTGGATATGATTTTTTGTTTGGAATTAAATATCAATCTATTATAGTTTTAAATAAAATAATTTAATAGATGTATTACATCACAACATTTTGCACTAGTTTTATTCTTAAAGAGTGAATATTGAAAATCTACATGTGTTTTGATTATCATAAATTTTATCATGTAATCATTAAAAAATTTATCCACATTCTGAAATATGTGATATGTATTATGAATTGAATGGAGCCAAGTGGTTCTCCAAAATTTTCATGTTTTAAAAAAATTATTATCTTAGAGTCAGAAGAGGGTATATTTTGAAGACATCATATCAAATTAAATATGTCTATAATGAATAAGTTCTCGTGCATTTTGGTTAAATGAACACAATAGTAGTTTTCATTACCTCTATCAATTGTATCTTAAATAGGAGTCTTGATTTCATTATCGTAGTTTTCTTTATTATATTCTGGTATACTAAAACAAGGATAACCATGAGAAGAACATTTAAATATTACTAGGTGCATTTTTGTAACACCATTTGTTCGCTACATTTTTTACGTTCTCCTTCTAGATTTTATAAGTAAATTTTCTTAGGAATTTAATTTTCATTGAAAGAATATCAGTTGACCATGAAATGATTGAATTTTTACTCTCTTTTACTTCCTCAAACAATTGTTATTGAGGTACACAATTTTTCTTGATATCTTACAATAATCTACACTTTTCATATGATTTATGAAGACTATATTCATTCACGTCCAATGTGACGTGGAAATATATTACATTCACATGATGTTATGAATGTAATCAATATTTTTTGTAATTTTAGACTCATTCCACCTCCTATCATATCCTTATATTTCCATAATAGGGTAACAACTATGTTGAATTTTTTATGCATTAGGATAAATTCATGGTTGTGATATTAAGTAATTAGTCCTTGTGGTGGCGTATGGTTAAAAGTTATTGAGTCTGTATCAAAATATTTATCATATAAAGAGAACAATAATTATAAATTTCTCTCCATACCTTAATGATGTGTAAGAATAACTTATTGGGAGAAAATATTTCTATTTTCACTGACCATATCAATTTCAATTACAACATTTTACTATGATACATAATCTTGTGAAATGTTATATAGAAGGAGTACCTCCTGATGTTTCATTCTACCTTAGTATTCACTCCAAATAAATAGAATTATTTATTGGATGTGTTGATTCAGTAATTGAAATATGAAGGGTTCTGAGAAGTTCATGAACAATGATATTTGATGACTATTATTTCTGAGTGAATTTATATTTTTCTACACAAGGTAATCATGAAGTTTTATTTCCAATCATTCATGTATGGGATATGATAAATGAGTTAAAAGTCATTTAGATATTAGATCATAATTTTATCACCATTGTGTGAATCATATAAGGCGGTGATACTTATTAATATTGGAAAGAATATGAAATATACTTATTAGTCATTCAATATCAAATGGTAGTACCTCATTATTTTCAGGAAAAACTCCTTTAAATAAATCATCATTAGAAATGTGTTTTTCAACAAAGTCCTCATAATGCATTAAATAAAATGATTGAACATTTCTGGTGGGTAGTTATTAAATACAAGACTACAGACTATTTGATGATGTCTATAACATAAAAATAGTTATAATCCGAGCATCAATGTTAAACAAGTATTCTACAAACTATTCCTATACCAATATATTAATGGGAATTGTTTGTAAAGTATTTTTTCATAGAATTATCATGAAAATTATGATAATATGATTCTCTATGGATATTATGTAGTTGACATGTGATGTATGTCCACTTTACACCTACCATAGAATCCAAAATTGTAGAGGACTCTACAAAATTCTATATCCATGACATATTTATATTACATGTAATACCAGCTTTGATATTTCTTATCAATGAGAACGTATTTTACTTTTTGTATTAACATAATTTTACAATATTCCATTGGATATTAATTCACTAAAAAACAATATATCATCCATTGTTATATAGATTGTCAAAATTCACTATTCATCAATTGGGATATATGCTCAGAGAATGGGTCATGGGCATTGGTGGTTAATGAGAAGATCATATGATTTTCATTGAAATCTATTCTAACAGTATTTACCAATAGATAATATTGATTCCACTTTTTGATGATTTTTAGGGCTACAATTTACATTCCCATTTATATTGGGATATAAAAGAGGCATCATTGATTGGTTTCAGTATTTTCTATAGAATATAGAGAAAATTTATATGATCCGTAGTTTGATTGTTACAACAAAAAGTAAAAAAATATTTTTTGTCATTAATCATCACTGACCATTTTCATATCAGGATGATGACCACTTTTTTATGAATGTGATTATGAAACATGGACATCAATGATTGAGGAATCAATATAAGCTATCAAAATAGTACATGGTATCATTCGATGTTATAGAACTAATATTCAAAATAGCAAATCTGTTAACTTTACCACGGAGATTTAGTACCATTATTAATGTATTCCATGATTCTTTGATAATTAACTATCATATCAATACATAAAATGTGATAGATTTTGATCAAGTTACTCATTATCATGATTCTAAATTTACAAATTAAATATTATGGGTTCATGATTGCCTAGAAATGACCGGCTATGGGGGGATAATTTTACTGTGATTATTATTGTAGTATGGTTAGGATAAAGAGGAAATGTAGAAATGAGAATTTTTTAATGATTAATAATGGATCAATTTGTTATGAAATGATAACTATATAAATCTAAATTTTTTTGGGGGGGGGGGGATATAACACATGAGGTTTCAGGTGTACTAACTTCTTAGTATTTTTCATTATGTTTTATATTTTTTTAAAGGCAAAGCTTCTGACCATTTATTAAGAGAACGAAAAAGGACAACAGAGTGGCAGATGGGGTCAAACAATGGATATGCCCTCATACCAAGATCAAGTCTAGAGATCATAAAAATACATGTCATTTCCATAATCAGAATCACCAGCAGTATCCCACTCAGATTGAGACTTGTCCCTATTGAGAATTTTCCAGATATCCAAATCCATTTTCCTTGACACCTTAGTCGACGATCTGGTAGACACAGTTCTAGGTTCATTAGAAAAATCCTTACGGTGTCTCCTCTTAGGGGGAGGACCCTCACTTTCAGTAGTCTTTGGTTTGTTACTCAATATTGCATCCTTATAAGAGGCATGACCACCATTGCCCGAGACCCTGATCGGGGTACGCACCCTCCCCTGTTCATCTTCAGAAATGTTCCCCCATTTCTCAGGTAACTCAGATATCTGAAATTGCTTCTAGATTTCATGATGATAATCAACATGAAGTTTCACATCACCCTGATTGGAGACATCAACCTGATTAGAATCAGGGATCAACCGATCTGAAGTCCGCATGGGGATGTCCTCAACTAGAGGAACTGCTTTGTCCAGCTTCTGGATGTTCAGCTGTGAAGAATTATTCACCACCAATGCTGACGCAGGACTCAAATTATCAGAAGTGATAACCTCATGATCTCTAGAAGGGCCTCTATAAGATCTTGTCAGAGTAGAATCAACAATCAACTCTTTTCCCTTTGAAGGAGTCGGCACATCAGGGGATGCCTTCATAGGAGGGTCGCTGTCCTTGATGAAATGCCTTGGAGAGGATGATTCCTTCAAATTATCCTTTTTTCGAAAGAGATTGGAGGGGTTTCCTCGCATCCCACACTCCTTACAAGTGTTGTTATTACGACACAACTCCAAATAGTTCCCCACAGTCATGCATTTAGTGCAGAAAAGAGTTTTCCTTTCATATTCAAAATCAATTAAAATTTGATCAGACGGAATAGAAAGAGTTACCGTATCAATGAGAGTGGATATGAGATCAACTTCCACCAGCATTCTAGCGAAGTTCCCAAATCTGACATCAGTTGTTTCCTTATCAAGGCGGATGGGAGTTCCAATAGCCGTTCCAATATCAAGCAGGATCTCTGGATGCCAAAGAACCCAATTAAGACCATGAAGGCGCACCCATACCTGAGCGAAGACATTTTTTTCATTCGAGACATTAAAGTCAAGTGACCATTCGTGCAGATGAATCCATCCCGGTTTTAGATACATGGATCCAGAACTCCATGCCCTAATCTTGAGATCCACTGATGGAAACAAACAATGAATGAATCCCCACCCAAGGGAGTCACATTTCCAGCTAGCAAAGCCCCACAACATCGAAATTCTACGGAATAAATCTTCACATTTCCAGGGATGCGCACCTTTAGGAAGAACAATGCGAGCAATCAATGAGTTCTCACCCAATGCCAAACTTTCAGCAATCACACCAGGGTTCGCCTAAACGTGATCCAAAGATCCCTTTTGGAGAATCCTTCTAAAGCAGGAATTCTCAATCTTTTTCTGATCCGATAAAGAATCCTTCCTCACATCAACAAAGGAACACTGACCACATGATGTGGCACCAGTAGGAACCCTCACAGATTCCGGAAAATGGCCAAAATTTACATCAGAAGAGGCAATCTTCAAAACATCCTTTACCATGGACCTCGAAGAATCCCAAGCACACTGGTTAAGGGATTTGCAGGGCGGAGGTTTCACAGCGACGCGATTCAACCAGTCCACCCTCGCCGCACCATCCTCCGATCTCAGTAAAACAGTCTCACAAGAGGAGACCTTCGTACCACCAGCCGATGAGACGTCAGTAGAGAAAGCCTCCACTTTTTTTAAGCTACTCGGATCTGCATCCTTCCCAGAAGACCGTCGCTCGCTGGAGGAGACAACACCACTAGCTGACGCGAGCAAATCAGAAGACGAAACCGCTGACTTTCTAAAAACGGAACTCGGCGCAGAGGAAATACCGCTCGGAACCGGATCCTTTCACATTGTTCGCATGTCCAGGTGATTGAATCCAAGGAAGTGCGGAAGCACCATCTCGGAAGAAAACCCTAGCAGGCGCCATATTTGTTATGTCCTCATTGGGATGAAAATCTAAATGGGGGGGGGTTAGAAATCTCAGATTTAATTACACTAACTTCATGTGTTTTTTCATTTTTTTTATATCACTTGTACTAGTTTAGATATATGTGTTTGGTGGTGTAGGAAGGGTAGAACATGGGGTATGTCTACTATAAATCTATACTGGAAACATTCATGTAGTGAGAGGGTTTTATGCCATGTATTATTCCTAGGAGACAATCTGAATCATTTGAAAGTGTGAATGGTTTCACCTAGTCCCATTAAGATGAAAAAAGCATTCATGGTGTCAAATAATTTAATTTTGAAACATAATTTGGGGGGAAAAAGAATATCTGTATAAGTTGAAACCTGAGGTATTCAGGATGCATCACCATTTCTGGTCCTGAATAAATCAGGGTCATCACGATTTACCCACTATGTAGATATATTATTTTTAATTTTTAATTCTCATCATCGTATCAACTTTAATAGATTCCTTATAGTATTTTTTGAGATCAATGAACTTAATAAACTAATTCCAATGGATAATTGTGAATTTTTTATGGAATCAGTGATTAGGTTGTCCTCCTTCTTCCCCATCATAAATATTCTTGTTTTTCATTCTATTAAGAGTCTAATTCTGGTTATAGCAGAATATCTATTGGTATTTTTTTGATGCGATGACATTGAGATTTATTGAGTTAATTTAGAAAGAGGTTTATATATAGAATTATTTATGATCCTTTATGAAAGTGGAATTGAGGTAGGCATTTTAACGTCCCGACCCGACTTAACATTAAACCTGGTAACTGGACCGGTTTCCATATGGACTCAAGCGCATCCCCAAAACTCCAGAGGATTCTGACTACCATCGAGGGCCTAGGTGAGTCCGTGGGGAGACTATTCCATCATTACCAATGTATCACAACTGAATTACAAATAGAAAATAATGGAAGAATATAACTAGTAGACAACACATAGACAACAGAAATTGATAACAAATGGAAGGATCTGATATATATATATATATATACATATATATATTTATAATGGTTAAAGTCAATACAATATAGTGCAAGTATAAAATTTACCTAAAAGAAACCGAAATGTGTCCCCTGTTACATCGCAAGCCTCGGCTTGGTCACGTTACCTCCTACTCCGAGTAGCAAGTCTTGTACCGGTACAATGGATTTCCCCTTCTCATTACCTGAAATCACATAATCTTCTTGGGTCCAAAACATGACCCAAATAGGGTGTTAGATTAAATCCCATTAGGAAACCACCAACGATCTAGGCTAATCTGTCAGTGAATATATCAACACGATGTGTAAAATGGTATGTAGTAAACAAGGAAGCTAACAAGATCGACCCAAGCTTGTACTTTTGCTTGGCATCACTTCAAGTATCCATTACATTCATTAATCACTTAATTCATGTGTTCAAACTACTCCATGATCCAGTTTATGGTATACTCAATTCGAAAACCAGGCATCACTCAGGGAGAAAATCCACCAACACCCAACAATCCCGTTCCAAAAAACCTATTAGGTACACATACTCACTCTAGGTGAGGTATAGTCCATCATCTTAGCCCATCCCTGGGATCCTATAAATTATATCCATGTATCACACAAGACATATCAAGCCCTGTTGAGTCCGTCCATGGCATCTCACACTGGATCCTTGATTCACTCGGCATTTCAGTAACAAGTCTCGTATGACCCTGTCCATGGAAACTCACATTTGTTCCATGGTTCACCCATGAAATTTTTCACATTTTAAGAAGTTCAAAATCATTTAACTCACATGGTCTAGCATTTGAAGTTTTAGAATACAATGGTCATGGGGAAACCCATCCCATACCAGAAACCATTTCAATTATATTTTCAACTTATTCTAATTTCATTCATATTCGATTTCCATTTTTAACAACCCACAAGGGAATGAAATAGCATGCCTCATAGGCATCCTGGGTAAAAAAATCAATAAAAGAGCCATTCAAGGCAATGCTCCCAAGGGGTGGTCCCTTACCAAGGTGTACAACCTAACTCAATCACAAATCATCCTATTCATATTACCTACAACATGATAAGTAATAATTGGTTTAAATTCCAGGTTCAAGCAACAACCCAAAAGTTGGCGCGTGACACTTTAGCATATATAAACAGCTTGATAATCAGCGAAAATCACAAGACCTCCTACCTTAGGCTCATACTAGATAGATCGTCTAGTATTATGCTCTAATTCATCATTATTTGGAAGAAATATGAAGAATATTTTATGAACATTAAATTATGGCATATGAGCCTTAATCCAATATGCATTCCACATAACTAGATGAATCGAGAAGGATTAAAAAGAAATTGAGGACTTACCATTGCATATCTAACAAGACGAACGACATTCGAAATAGAGATCAGACGAAGAATCATGATCCAAATCCTTCGTATCCTCTTGAGATCTCTCCCCCATGCTGTCTAGTTGAAATGAGGGTTAGATTAGGTTTTTATAAAATTTATTTAATTTAATAAAAAATTAATTAAATATCAAAATACAGAAGGTCGCATGGATTACCCACACGGCCTGGACAATCATGTGAAGACCATGAGGACTTTGCTGGAAGGCAAGGGAAAACCACACAACCGCCCAACATGGTTTCCCCAGACCGTGTGCAGGTCATGATCCTACCTCTGCCAAGCCTACACCAAGGCCAATGGTTTAACCAGGTCGTGCGCAGGTCCTATGAAAACTGTGTGGCAGGACATTTGCAGCATAAAACATGGTTTCAGGCTCCAAATAATCCTTGGACAACTTTGTAACTCCCTCAGTCAAGTTAGTCATCCACATTATGCCTCAACATAACAGTTAAAATAAAAAGAAAAAGGATATGTACCTCATACGAAAATCGGGGCTCTTACAATCTTCCCCCTTTATAAGAATTCTTCCCGAATTTCTCTCAGAAGGGTGTTCAAGATTCTTCAACAAACAACCCTATCCATTGAGCACATATGTCAGCCTCTCGCTACCAAGTCACATCCTGTAAACGATTGTGCTGCCATAGCACCCGTACTAGAGGAACTGACCGGCCTCAGAGAACCTTTTTGCTCCTATCAATGATATGAATTAGATGATCCTCAAAGGATGCATCTAGCTAAAGTTCATCCTCCTCAGGATAGAAGGTACGAGACAGATCTTAATAGTATCACCGTAACTGAGAAAAATGGAACATGTCATTCATAGCTCAGTATCTCTGAGGTAACTACAACTAATAGGCTACTGGCCCAACTCTCTCCAGAATCTCAAAAGGCCCAACATATCTTGGTAATATATTACCCTATCTCTTGATCTGTATGTGTCACAGAGTTGGTGAAACATGCATTAAAACATGCTCCCTGACCTCAAACAGTAGGGGTTTTCTGTGGTGATCAGCATATGACTTCTGACGAGACTGTGTGGTAGCCATCCGCTTCTGTATCAAATAGACCTGCTCAGAAGTCTCCTGAACAACACATGGTCCCAGAAACGATGCCTCACATACCTTTAACCAGCAAAGGGGTGATCATCACATCCTAACATATAAAGCCTCGTACGGTGCCATATTTATAGTCCCCTGATAACTGTTGTTATAGGAAAACTCAGCTAGGGGAACTTGTCTCTCCCATGAGCCCCCAAAATCTAGGACGCATGATCACAACCTGTTCTCAAGCACTTGAATCATACACTCTGACTAGACATCATTCTGAGGGTGGTATGTTGTGCTCAGGAGCACCTGTATACCCATCACCCTCTGAAAACTCTTCCAGAAGCATGATGTAAAACCCACATCCCTATTTGAAACAATGGTGCACTAGACCCCGTGGAGTCGTACTATCTCCCGAATATACTACCTTCACAGCTCATCCACACTTAAGGTCTCATCGATCAGTAAGAAATGGGAATCCTTCTTGAGCTTATCGACCACTACCCACACAACATCGTTACCTCGAGGTGACCTCGGAAAACTAGTCATGAAGTCCATTGCAACAACATCCCATTTCCACTCTAGGAAAGGTAACTACTGTAATAGCCCAACTGGCCACTGGTGTTCCGTCTTCACCTACTGACATGTGGAACATCTCATGATAATACTAGCCACTTCCCTCTTCATTCCCAGCCACCAGTACTATCGGTGCAAGTCACAATACATCATAGTGACTCTGGGATGAAATACCTAAACCGAAGCATGAAACTCCCACATCATCTCTTGTCTAATATCCACTAGAACCCATACACATCCATGGATACGAAGAATTTCATCCTCTCCTATCGTTAAACCTAGAGGAGGGTCCTCACCATACACACCTTCCCATAGGACTAGGCGTTCCGAATCTGATATCTGTCTCATCCTTACTCTGTCCAGGAGGGTAAAAGTCATAGCTAAAGATGGTAGAAATGACTTCCCTTGGCTATTCTGCACATCATGATGCATCTCAAAGAACAAGGACAAAAGCTTCCACTCGTTTCTATCCTGTTTCAATACCTGTATTTTTGGCATCCTTCTCAATGCATCAGCCACTACATTGCCCTTACCAGGTGTATAAGCATGCTCGAAATCAAAGGATTGTAAGTACTCCACCCACCATCGCTTCATAAGATTCAGATCACGCTGAGTAAAGATATATTTTAGGATCTTGTGGTCTGTGTACACCCCCAAATTCTCTCCCAATATATAGTGTCTCTAACAGTGCATTGCATGAACAACTGCTGCTAGCTAAAGATTGTGCGTCAGATAATTCCTCTCTTGTGGCCTCAGTTGCCGAGATCTATACGCCACGACTCTGTCTCCTTGTATCAACACTACACCCAACCCAATACCAGATGCATCACAATAGACCTTGTTACTCTTGCCCTATTCTGGCAGTATCGGGACTGGTACAGATGTCAACATTTCTATCAACTCCTGAAAGGCTGCTTCACAAGCATCTGTCCATATAAATTTCACACCCTTTTTAGTCATTCCTATCAATGGCACTACCAAGCATGAGAAATCCTATATGAAATGATGATAATAACTATCAGGCCCCAAGAAACATTGTATGTCAAAGAAATTCTTGGGATTTTCCCAAGAAACCACATCTCTAACCTCGTATGGGTCAAAAAACACTATTATCTCTAAGATAACATGGCCCAAGAAGTGAATCTGGTCCATCCAAAAGTGGCACTTACTAAGCTTTACATATAGTTGATGCTCTCTTAGTGTATTCAGGACAATATCAAGATAGTTGGAATAGTCATTTTGATTTCAAGAATACACCAAAATATCATCCATGATAACCATGACGAACGATTCCAAGTAAAAATGGAACACGCGATTCATCAAGGCAATAAAAACCGCTGGCATGTTTGTGAGACCGAATAGCATACCCAGGTACTCATATAACCCATACTAGCTACGAAAAGTTGGAAGAGGAATTTATGAATGTAGAATATGCACCGGGAGTCACCTTGACCTCAAATTAATTTTCGAGAACACCCTAGCTCATCAAAGCTGATCAAACATGTCATCTATCTGTGTCAAGGGATATCGGTTTTTAACCGTGTGTTGGATCAGCTTCTGATATTCCACACACATCCTAAGAGTATCATATGCATTTTTTTCAAAAAGGACTAGAGAACCCAATGGAGAAGTACTGGGTCGAAAAGACCCCTTTGACTCCAAATCTTTAAGCTATGTCTTGAGCTCTTGCAACTCCATCGTAGCCATCCCATGAGGAATGGATACTGGTGAAGCTCCTAGAACTATATAGATGGAGAAATACACCTCTCTCTCAGGAGGTAAACCTGAAAACTCATCAGCAAAAACATCCCTGATGTTCTCAACAACTGATGGATGTTCCATCTAACTCACTCCTAGATCATCCCGAAACAAACTAGCATTCTGGGCTGTCATCCCGTCAAACCCACGCTGTGCTGGCCCAGCTCGGCTTTCCTGGAGATCCCACTCACCCTTAAGGGTATACACAACACCCACTAGTGATGTGAAAATCACCCTCTGGCAGTAACAATCAATGTAGGCTTGGTATGATACTAGCCAGTCCATACAGCGAATGACATAAAAACCTGTAATTGCAAGAACATAAAGATCCCAGATGAAGAGACACCCTCTATCCTCAAGGGGGAACCCTCTGCACTTACGTAAAACCTATAACCAAACTACTAGTGTTGTTTCTAGCATCAAGACACCATCAGAAGAAAACAAAACTAGCCCAAGGCTTTTCACTATAGGTGTAGATAAAAAAATTTGTGATTCAACTGTATTAAAGAGGGAAGATGAAATAACATATTCTACTAAGATCAGTCCTCTCACCGTAGATGGACCCGCTCCCTGATCCTTAGAAGTAGATTGCACTAAATACATCTGGCATGAACCATGACCCTGTGATACAACCTCACTACCTAGAACTGGCCCACTCGGATGACTCGGTGTACCATGTGCCTAGATTCCTCTTCCAGGACCACTACCTCAGCATGATCGGCCAGTCACACCCCAACTCCATGTCTGATGAGAAGCTGTCAACCCTGCTCTTGCATATCGACTCAGTGTGGACCCTCAATCACTGCCTTCTAGTGAAAACATTCTGCAGAAATGTTGAAGATGACCCATCATTCCAAATGATCGTCACTCGACTGGGTCCCTTAGACACTGCAGCTCCGTGTTTCCCAGCCTACCGCACTGGTAGCACCACAGGTTGCTTACCAAAAATAGGTTCTGACTACTAGAATCACCATGTGGATGCTCCAGACGACGCTTTCTACTAACAGTCGCTGCAGTACCTGATCATTATGTCGAACCACTCTGTCTTGCACCTCCTGCCTCTCTCAGGTTACGTTCGGTTATTAGCGCCATGTTCACAATTCTAGAAATGGTAGTCAACCTGAAGATGTTTACTTGAAATCAGATGTCATATCTTAGACCATCCTCAAAACGCCTAGCCCTCGACAGTTCATCACCCATCAGGATAAGTGTGAAGCACTGAATCATAGTAAAATAGGCTGAGTATTCCATCAATGATAATGTGCCATGTTCTAGACGCAAGAACTCATCAGCTCGATCGGCCCTCAAAGTCTCGGGATAAAATTAATCATAGAAGGTCGTATGAAACTCTATCAAAGCCATCTCCCGATGATGATCCGACTAGGTGATCACATACCACCACCTCTTGGTGGAATCACACAACATGTACATAGTGAGCTTGACCCTCCTCTCTGAAGGCGTCTCCAAATTCTCAATGATAGCTAGTATCACCTCTATCTAGGACTCTTCAACCTGTGGTCTGCCATCCGCTGAAAAATTAGGCTGATGCTACTGCTGAAAATCGCGCATTAACTCTTCCATAGATACGGCAGGTTGTGGTGGTCCCTGAATGGTCTCTATAAAAAGCAACAAGTTCTCACGGAACTGTGCCTCAACACCTATGTCTAGTACAACTGTCGGTGCCTCAGCTGGAACAACTAGAGTATCCTCTAGTAGCCCATGGCCTACCATCTCCGGAATGTGGTCGTCACCACTATCCCGACGTACGACTGGATATCTCTATGGTGTCATGACTCTGCAATTCCAATCAAACGCCTCATTTAAATATTTTTAATGAGATTCAAAACTCAGGAGCACAAGAATGAGGATAGGATAGGTCAAGACCTTCCTAAAAAACATGTCAACACACCGCCTGCCTCTAAAGCCAGGTTTGCATATAGAACAGTCACCAAAAACCACTAGAGTCACTACCTCATTCCCACTCAGAAGCTGAGTCTTGTTCGGGCTCTATTTTCAACATTCATTCATTTAATATACCTTTGTTCAAAAGATTTAACCAATGTTACACCAAGTTCCAATCCCTGAGGGCCCATAACACCTCATGAATCAAAATTTGATGCCCATATAACCATTATATTTGATTTCCTTTAGCATTTACATACAATTGGTGCATAATTTCCCAATCCATAAGGTCCCATACAACTTATGAATTGAAAGATTAAATCACTCATCATTCATTGCACCCAATCTTACATAACAGTAGACACACCTAACAATAAACTTTCAAAACATCATTCAATAGATATCACCACACCTAAAACAATAGCATTAATAATCTAATGCATCTTATATAGCATGGAATAATGCATGACATGTGGTTCTTAACTAGGTGAATAAATGATGCATGAGATGGAAAACACCCATGTCATCAGGTTCCAACGAAATTGAACCCTCAATAACATCAATAGTATCAGCAAAAACCATGTGTGTCACCCAACAGTGAAATAAGAATAGCTGTAATAATCAAAACCAGAAACAAAATTCCATACTAGGCAACTTGGCTTTTCCCTATACGCGTGCTTGCAACACCTGGGCATAGTTTATTACCAAAGTCCCTTCCCTTCCTACTCCTATCTATAGTCACCAAATTTTAAGTCAAATCGTAAAAGGAAATCACCTCTGATACCACATTGTAACGTCCCAACCTCACTTACCATTCAACCTGGTAGGCAGATAAGTTGCCACATCGACTGAAGTGCATTTCCTCTAACGCCAAAGGATTCCAACTAGCAGCGAGGGCCTGGGTGAGTCTGTGGGGAGACTATGACCTCCTTAACAAAGTGTCACATTGGAATTAAAAACATACAATAGAAGAAAAGGAAACCATTAGAAAACACATAGACAGTAGAAATAGATAACAAATGGAAGGATCTGATATATATAGAATAGTGAAAGTCAATAAAATACAGTATAAGTATACAAGATACCAAAATGATACTAAAATGTGTCCCATGACATATCGCAAGCCACACCATGGTCCTCTGCACTCCTACTCCGAGAAGCATGTCAACTACATGTTCAAGGTACTTTCCCCTTCTCATTACCTGAAACCATATAATCTACATGGGTTCAAAACATTACCCAAACACGGTGTGAGACTATATCCCAGTAGCCAACCACAAAAGACCTGTGCTAATCTGTCAGTGAATATATAAACTAGCAGTGTAATATGGAAATCAGTAAACTATGAGACTAAAAAGACCGAAACAATCTTGTGCTTTGGATTGGCATCACATCAAGTATCCATTCCATTCATTAATCACTTCATTCATGTGTTCAAACAATTCCCTGACCCCATTACTAGAATACTCAATTCAGAAACCAGGCATCACTTAGGGAGAAAATCCACCAACACCCTACAAGCTCGTTCTGGTGAACCTCATAGGTACCCAGCCTCGCTCTAGGTGAGGTATAGTCTTTCATCTGAGCATGTCCCCAGTATCCAATAAATAAGATCTGGGTATCTCTAATGACATATAATGCCCTGTTGAGTCCATCCATGGCATTCACACTGGATCCATGATGGACTAGGAATTTTAGAAACAAGTTTCATATGGGTATGTCAACTCACATTGGTTCCATGGTTCACCCATGACTTTGTTTCACATTTTAAGTAGATCAAAATCATTTATCTCATATGGGATATAAATTCACGAATTAGAATACAAGGGTCATGTGGAAAAACCCATCCCATACCTGAAACCATTTCAATTACAATTTCATCTTATTGCAATATCATTCATTTTCGATTTCCATTTTTAACAAACCACAAAGGAAAGAAAAGGCATTCCTCATAGTGATCCTGCGTCAAAAATCCATAAAAGAGAAATTCAAGCCAATGCACCCAAGGGTTGGTTCCTGTCCAAGGATTATAACCTAACTCTAGAACAAACACCATCCTATTCGGATTAACTATAACATGTTAGGTAATAACATGTTTAAATTCTAGGTTCAAGAGACACCCCAAAAGTGGGTGCGTGTCACTGTGGAATATATAAACAGCTTGACAATTAGCGAAAAGCATGAGACCACATACCTCAGGCTCTTACTAGATAGCTCGTCAATATTAGGTTCTGATTCGTTCTGATTTGGAAGAAATATAAAGAACAGACGAAGAAAGAGAAATTAGGGCATATGAGCCTTAATCAAATCTGTGTTCTTCATAACCAGAAGAATCGATAAGGACTAAAAATGAATTGAGGACTTACCGTTGCGGATTTAACACGACAAACATCGTTCGAAACGGAGATCAGACAAAGAAGGAGGATCGAAATCTATTGTAGCCTCTTGAAAGCTCCCCCCTGATGTCTGTTTGAAATGAGGGTTAGATTAGGTTTTTATAAAATTTAATTTATTTAGTTAAAAATTATTTAAATATCAAAATACAGTAGGTCGCACGGTTTATCCGCATAGCCTGGGCAACCGTGCGGAGACTGTGTAGACATTGCTTGAAGGAAATGGGAAACTCCAAGGCCACCCCACACGGTTTCCCCAAATGGTGCGCAGGCTGTGCTCCAGCCTATGCCAAGCCTGCACCAAGCTGCATGTTTTAACCGGGTCATGCGTAGGCCATGTGAAAACTGTGTTCTAGGCTAATTCCAGCCTAAAAATCGCTTTTGGGCTCCAAAAAACCTCAGACACCACCGTAACTCCCTTGGTCAAGTTAGGCATCCACATTATGACTAAATAGAAATGTTAAACTCAAAAGAAAAAGGATCCATACCTCGTACGAAAACCCAGGTTCTTACTGGCGTATTCTCTCAAACATCAACATTTTTTAATATGTTATCTTCATATATTCTAAACACTTCTTATTCATATTGGATATAATTTATGGATTTTTTTTGTCAAACACATGTTTTATGTTATTTTACAATAGTAGGTGTTCATGGATAAAATTTTCATAAAGATGTATTTTAAAATGTAACCTATTTATTGTGTGTTTTGGAATGAGTTCATGATCATATGTAATGAGTAATGGTTAAATGAACAACATTAAAATGTGTTCACAAAGTGATGTATTTTTGAATGGATACCCTATCCATATAGAGTATAGGGAGGTCTATATATGCATTAATTGTGTGTGTGTGTGTGTTAAATTTGAATGATTATTCCAAATATTGTGAAACTTTTGATAAGAATAATTTTTTTCTATTTAAGTTGCTTATCAATTTCATAGGAGTTGTTTATCAGATCTTCTTGTTTTTCATATAAAATGTGAAAAACTCATTTGTTTCCTAGTGACATATTTTGAGACATAATTTGGGAAATCATATGGAGAAATAAACTCACACCCTTATTGGGATCTTTTTTCCATATTAATATATCATCTACCAAGATTTAGGTAAGCCTCACGTGTCATAATTCTCTTGTGGGGATTCATGAAATTATGGGATGCTTGCTAATGATGGATCTATGAAGTGTATTCATATAGGTATACAATGGCACCACATTTATTCCAATGTCTTTTATTTGGATTCATGTCCTCTCTATATGGTTTAATGTTCACTGTCTTATGATAATTCTCTACATCGATATTTCATTGAGTATGTTTTTTATTATACATTAATCAATTATAGGATTGGTACAATGTATTTCAATTTTGATTCTATTCCATTGGCATTGGTGATGTCATCAAAGGGTAGTTTCATTCTAACTCTTATGTAGAAAATGAATTGGGGTATATTGTTATAGAGTACCAAATAGACAATAATTATACATTAAGTTAAAAAATATAAAATTTTGTAGAGAATAATAAAAATGAAATGAAATTTACAATTTTGGATCAAATAATTTTTTATTGGGAATTTAAGAATAAATAATATCAACTAAAAATGATACTAAAACATAAACTCATCCCCACTAAGGTAACATTTTAATTGAAATACCCATAAAAATAGAAATGAATCATTAAATATAAAAAAACAGATACATGAAATAAAATTTATAATATGTATAATATAGAACACATAATTATATTGGGTGCAACATAATCGTATATTGTAAATAAAAAGAACATGATATGAATAACCCTAACAAGGATCACAAAATTGAATTTCTAATTATTCAATGTAGGTATTATTTATAATAAATTTAATTCCACCCATAAAATAGAAAATAATACATAAATAAATAAAATTTCCTTTAATATATAATATTTCCAAATATAGTCATCGAAGAAGTGATATAACCCAATGAAATGAAATTGATTTAAGAAAACCCTTAACACTTGGGGACATTCATGTAAATTCATCATGGTAGAAAAATGATAAATTATGATATAAAATAACATTATATATGAATGATTCTTATTATAACATGTAAAAGGGTTAGTATATATAGACTATAAAATAAATTAGGACCATAACATTAACACATTACGTAATGAAGGTAAATTGATATTAAAATACCTTACCATGAGTCATGAAATTCTATGTGTGTCCTTTAAAACCTATATAATAAAATTATATCAATTATATTATTTCTTAATAACATTTTCTATTATTAAAATGTTACCCTCAGAACATTTATATAATTTATTTTAATGACATAATTAATTACATAATCAGTCAAATCCACATTCGGAATTTTGAGGATGTTTAATTCATTACATCAAAATGACACCGATATGATGACCATGGTGAAAGGATTAGTGGAACAACATTTACATAAGTAAATATTTCATATTTTTAAATTAATATTAAATTCAACAAAAAATACACTTCTGATGACCATAATAGTTTAGTTGTCCCGACCTGTCCTCAAGAGCCATGCCGTGACTACCCCAAGCCCGCCTCCCATAGGCCAGGGGCTGGCGACTAGAACCAAGGCATAAATCCTGACAAAAGGGGAATTCATTGACTTTATAAAGTAAAAAAACACCACAGAGTGAGCAAGAAGAAGTAAACACTATGTAAAACTGGGTACAAAAAATAGTGTGGACATGTATGTGGGCCAGAATACAACCCCCAAACTGAAAGTAATGTACAACTGGAAAGCAAGTACAACAACTGAAAGTAAAGCAGCAATGTCTAGCCATCCACTGGAAGTCCCACCTGAATGGTGGGTACAGATAGCCTCCACAGATCCTCCGGTCCAGTCGTCCGCTCCATGTACGTCCCGCCCAGTGGTCCACCTCCAAGTACCGATTTGCTCCACAAGCATCAACCACGATCAGTGTAGTCCATCATCTGCATCCAACACAACATAGTGCATGCATAGCCTGTGCAGTGGTGAGTATACGCAACTTAGTAGGGACCCAGAGACCCCCAAAGGTCTCCTAGAATCCACAAAGGATAATCCACAAAGGAAACATACAATCAAGATGTAACATCCAACACTACTTAGGTATATTCCCATACATATACCTAAGTCATCAATTAACATTTGGCTCCAACACCCGAGCCCATGTTTGATCACGTCCACACATGATAGTACATCCCAAACCACATAGGGAAGCAAGTCAATCATATCGAAGATAATGATTGAATGTCAAGACTCATCTCATACAGGTATACTTTTTCGGTGATAGAGATTATCATTTATAGCCACTAATTCATCTAAGCTGGGACCCACATAGGATACTAAACCAGCCAAGCTGCCGAACCCACAGAGGATTTCATTGTATTCTTCATTATCGTCGAAAACACATAGGATTTCCACACGGTCTTCGTCACTACCGAACCCACATAGTATTTCAGTGTAGTCTTCATCGTCGTCGAACCCATATAAGTTTTTAGTACGGTCTTCATCGCTGCCGAACCCCTGTAGGATTTTAGTGCAGTCTTCATCTCCATCGAATCCACAAAGGATTTCAGTACGGTCTTATCGCTGCCAAACCCATATAGGATTTCAGTGCAGTCTTCATCTCAGTTGAACACACATAAAATTTTAGTACAGTCTTCATCGCTGCCGAACGCACATAGGATTTCAGTGCAGTCGCCACAGTCGCAGTCGCAGCCAGCTCTAGGGAATCCGCACACATCATGTAAGTTCTGGGAGGGTCCGCTCCACGATCCAAGGGGGGTCGATACATCAACTGACACTTAGTCCAGAGTTGATGTATCTCAATGTTCCGTCTTGAAAAGAGGAACTCAACGTGATAGATGTCACGTCAATCGGACGCCCGGTCTGAGAGTTATTGGCTTTTTTCTTTCTAGGGGCCCAATTGGTTTTTAAGTGAAAACCATCCTGACTGCACTCCAACTACATCCAAACCTAGAGTGGAGTAAGAGAAAAGGTCCGCCTCACTAAGATAAATCCAACAAAGTTAACGGCACGTCAATCGGAGTAAGCGAAAAGGCCCAACTCTGGTCGCGGGTTCATTCGGCCTCAATGGCTCGGTGAGATGGCGCCACACATCTTTGTCGCATTTCTCCAGGATTTTGCATTATTTCGTTGCACTGGGCCACCATCTTTCGAACCACAACAACACAAAAAAATAGGGGGAGAGTGGGCCGTGTTTGTGCGGTCTGACCTCCTCCAGAAAAGTTGATATCAAGCGGCCCAAAAATAATAACGAAGATCGACAAAGGAAAAATTCACGAAAAAACAAATAACCCACACCTTGATAACGAGAGGACATTGAAGAGCATCGTGGAAAGAGGAAATGTGGGGGAAGATGACATCATCTCTCACCGCACGCTTCCACTTCTGAGTTCCTGCGTCGGCGCATTGATTATGAGAAGGGAGGAAGGAGGATCGTCGGAGAAGCACAACATCTGATGGGGGTGGGGGATCCGAGGAAGAAGGCCGAAGAAGGTCAAGCATGAAGCGTCACAAGCGTTCTTCGCGTTCTTTGCTGGAGAAAGACATTCTCCCATTCTCTCCACCAAAAGGCGCAATAATGTTCCCAAAATAATAGAATATAATCTATTATTCATGGTGGTGGAAATTATTTAAGTGGTCCCCACTTAATTAAGTTTACGATGGTTGGTACAATTCAAAATTCAAAAAGTGGAGAGGCTCTACCAAATTAATTGCTCAAGTGAATGACATAATTAATATGGGGAGTTTCGACGGGGGTTTAGGGTCCCTGGTGGTCCCCACCTAATTAACAAGGAGATGTTCAAGGAGTTTCCTCCCATTAAATGGGGGGGGGGGGTTGAGGATGTTTTGTTCTCCTCCACTAAGAGGGGATTTAGAGTCCAATAGGCTCTTCCTCAATAATGGGGGAGTATTGAGAGATTTCCTCCCCTCTCATTAAATGGGGGGGGGGGGGTTAAGCCCCTTGTAGACCCCATGTCAAAATCTCTCGTGGGAGGTTATGCGGCTTGGAAGGTCCCCACACTAATTATCCTCCCATGGGAGGTTAGGGTGTGGTGATCCCACCACCATATCCCAAGTGGAGCTTTTAACCAACACTATCCACATGGTGTGGGTTCAACAAAGATGAAATATGTTGTCAGTTATTTTATTTTATTATTCCACGTAAACAGAAAAACCAACTCTAAAACTCAATCATCTGCCGTCGAGGTGAAAGTCTTCTTAAGCGAAAAATGGAGCTGCGATTCCATCGGTGCCCTCAGAATTTGATTCTGAGCACCAGTCCAAATGTTTGGGAAACCCGCTTGTTCGTTCACTGAACGTACACGAGCTAAACTTTGGAAAAAGATTCTGGGCACACTGGGCCTCAGAATCAGGTGCCGTCAGAAACTGCGTTCTTGTAAAATCTCAAAAAAATTAATAAAAAATTTCCCTCAATTTTCATTGTCTTTACATTACTCCCACCTTAGGGTTTTACGTCCTCTTAAAGATACATCATAAACTAGGGAAACAAATGAGGGTACTGAGCACGCATCTGAGCCTCCCGCTCCCGATTCCTCTCCTGGAGGTTCCCGTGCTGCCATATGATGTGAACAAGAGGTATCGACCATCCACATAGGACCCTCTCTTGTTGATCCTTGATCTCCACTGGGACCCCCACAAAAGTAGCCCCATCATCAATGTCCAACTCCCCATGGTTGATGACATGCATAAGGTCATGCATGTATCTCATCAACTGAGATACGTGGAAGACGTCGTGCACCCAGTGCAACTGAGGAGGTACAGCTAGAAGATAAGCCACCTCGCCTATCCTGCTAAGGACCTGGAATGGTCTGATGAAGCGAAGAGATAACTTTTCACCCCATCCAAATCTCTGCAATCCACGTTGAGGTGAGACCCGCAAGAAGACATGGTCGTCGTCCTCGAATTCTAGTGGCCTCTACCTTATGTCATCATAAGACTTCTGCCGGTTCTAAGCTATCCTCATCTACTCCTGGATGACCAGGACCTTATCTGTTGTGGCCTGGACCGTCTCTGGTCCCACAAGTGCTGACTACCCAGGGTCTGTCTAGCATAGAGGTGATCTGCAAGGTCAGTCGTACAATGCCTTCATTGATGCCATTCTGATGGTGGAGTGGTAGCTGTTGTTGTACGAGAACTCCACCAAAGGAAGCTGGTCCTCCCAGCTGCGACCAATGTCGAGTACACATGTCTGGAGCATGTCCTAGAGAGTCTGAATGGTCCTCTCCATCTGATCATCCGCCTGAGGGTGATAGGCGGTGCTAAGATGTAGATACATCCCGAATTCCTCCTGAAACCCCTTCCAAATCCAGGAAGTAAAGCGACCATCTCGATTGGAGATGATAGATGATGTCACACCCTGAATCCATACGATCTCCTGAACGTAGAGGCATCTCAAGCTCTCCATTTAGCCCTGCTCTCTAATGGGTATGATGTTAGCCGACATAGTGAGTCAGTCGACAATCACCCAAATGGAGTCGTGACCTCTAGAAGTATGTGGAAGTCCAGTCACGAAGTCCATATAAATCTCATCCCACTTCCACTCCGGGACCTACAAGGGTTGTACCAAGCCTGCTAGTACATGGTACTCCGCCTTCACCTGCTGGCAGTTAAGGCATTGAGAAACTAACTCTGCCATAGCCTTCTTCATACCCGACCACCAGTGCTGTTGTTTGTGATTCTGGTACATCTTCGCCACTCCTGGATGTACCGCTAAAGGGTACGTGTGAAACTCTCTCAGCACCTCCTCCTCTAAAGCAACTAGTACCATGGTATGTCCTTTGAAATGGATGATGTGCTCTCCTCCTACAGAGAATCCATCAGGTTCCGGTCCTGAAGATATCTGCGCACGCTGCATCTCACAGTCAGCGTCCCCACGCTGTGCATCTTTGACCCACTGTAGTAGTGGAGGAGTGATTGTGAGTGACTGAAGAAAGGCTGCTCCATCTCTATCCACGAAGGATATCTACAAAGCGGCTAGCTGCTCCATCACCTCCCAAAGTAGTTGAATGCATGTCCTCATGCTGATATTATCGGCTACTTCATTCCCCATTCCTGGAGTATAGACTATCTCAAAGTCATAATCCTGGAGGAACTCGAGCCATTGCCGCTATCTCATATTCAGGTCCTCCTGCGAGATGATGTACCTGATACTCTGGTGGTCAGAGTAGACTGTTAAGCACTCACCCATCAGAGAGTGTCGCCGCATCTTCAGAGCGAAGACAACTGCTGATAAATCAAGGTCATGGGCAGCGTAGTTCTGCTCATGCTGCCTCAACTGAAGTGATCCATAGGTAATCACTGCCTGCTCCTACATCAGGACACATCCAGGTTTGTTCCCAGATGCATCACAGTAGACTACGTACCCCACTCCCTCCTCCGGTACCCTAAAGATAGGTGTGTTGGTCAATCTTTGTCTCAGCTCCTGGATGCTCTACTAACATATGTATTACCACACGAAGGGTTTCCCCTTCTTCGTAAAAGCTGAGAGTGATGCCACAACTCTGGAGAAGTCTGGCACAAATCTCCAGTAGTATCCAGCTAGCCCCAAGAAACTCGACACCTCCGCCACACTCCTGGGTGGCTCCCAAGCTGGCACTGCCTCTATCTTCGCAAGATCCACCGAAACTCCCACCTCAGAGATGAATTTCCCCGAGAAGTGGACCTCATGTAACCATAAGGGACACTTCAAGTGCTTACTATAAAGCTGGTGCTCTCGGAGTGTGTCTAGTACAACCCGCAAGTGGTCGGCGTTCTCCTCCTCAGTGGCTGAAAATATCAATATGTCGTCGATGAAGACCACGAAAAATCGATCGAGGTATGGCTGAAAGATCTCGTTCATGAGACCAATGAACAGTGCTGGAGCGTTGGTTACGCCGAAATGCATAACCAAGAACTCATAGTGGCCATACCGACATATGAAGGTTGTCTTCTTCACGTCCTCATCTCGAAATCTGAGTTGATGATAGCCTGATCAAAGTTCTATCATTGAGAACCACCGTGCTCCCTTGAGAAGATCAAAGAAGTCATCAATCCTCGGTATCAGATACTAGTTCCTCACGATCACCTGGTTCAAACGACGATTGTCGACACAAAGTTGCAAGCTCCTGTCCGCCTTCGTGGCGAACAATATCGGGGGAGCCCAGGGTGAAACACTGGGTCGGATGAATCCCTTGCCCTGAAAGTCCTCCAACTGTACATGTAGCTTTCGGAGCTCAGCAGGGGCCACCCTATATTCTGGTGTGGATATCGGGGCTGTCCTGGTGTACAGGTCAATATAATTGACTACCTCTCTACGGGGAGGTAGTCCGGGAATGTCGTCGGGGAAAACGTCTGCATACTGATCCACCACTGCAGGAAAACCAGGACTCTGCACGTCAACTACTTCTAGGATGAGGCTAGCCAATTGGAGATTGATGAGCTATCCTCTCCTCTGCGAGAGCACATCCTGTGCTGCAATGGCTCCCTTCTTGCCGGTGAAGGTGAACCTTCTCTCATCGGTGCGTACACTCCGCACCTTGTACCTAATACAGTCAATCTGAGAATGGACTGTAGATAACCAATCCATACCCAAGATGACTTCGTAAGGCCTCAACGCCGCAACAATAATATCCCAGCCGAAGCACTCACCTCCTAGAGTAAGCTCAAACTGCCGGCACCAGTGCTTAATCGTCGAGTATGCTTCAGTAGGATTCTCTAGCCATAAGGATCGAGCCAACGGCTCAGTCGGAATCTCTGAGCTTCGAACAAGGGCAACAACAATAAAGTAATGACTCACCCACGTGTCTATAAGAACTACAGAAAAGGTGGAGTAGACATATAATGTACCTCGAATCATCTCTGGCGCGTTGTGGTCATATCCCTCTGCTGCCTGATGCTGAGCCTTCTCTGCCCGCCCACTCCCTGTGGTCGGGGTGGGCCTCCAGGTGGTGGTGATGGTAAAGCCTCAAAGCGTCTCCCACCACCTTCTGCTCAGCCCGCTTCCCTGCCTCGTCCTCATGCTCTCGGTAGACCACCACGGTCAACCCTCTGTCTCTTCCTGGGTGGCCCCTCAACCATCTGCTGCTCCTCTGCACGGTGGGTCGGGCAGTCATGAGCCATGTGGCCCTGCACGCTGCATGCGTAGCACTGTCTGCTCCTCGTAAGGCTAGCTCTACACCCTATGCCTCGCACCACTGATCCAGTGTCCTGAGGTCGTCTTCCTAATGGTCTGGTCCATCTGGACCCTAGTGACATCTATCGACTACCAGCTGCAGACAACTCTGCTACATGCCTCCCTACGGTAGGTCTCGATGCAGGCATAGGCTCAGCAAGAAATCTCTCAATGAGAAGAGCTCGCTCCAGTAATCCTGCCTATGTCGGAATGATGAGGGAGATCATTGATGCCCTGTTCTCATTCCTGAGTCCCTTCTTGACAGTCCGGAACCGAAATAATGGGTCTCGTACCACATCCGTTGATTAGCGCGAGAGGTCGGTAAATCTCGGCGAGTACTGGGCAACCGTCATGCTGCCCGTCTGCAGCTGTAGAAGCTCTTGGATGCGCACCGCACTGAGGGTGGAGGGGACAAACTCTGAGCAGAAGAGGCTCTCAAAGTCCATCCAGAGGAGAGATTCCTCATTGTGTACCTAGAGCATCAGGCTCCACCATCTTCCTACTGGCGCGTGTAGGAGGCTCGCTGAGAGGATCACCATTAGTTCATCTGGTGTCCCCACTAACCTGAAAACTCGAACAACAACCTCCATCCAATCCTCAACTGCCTGAGGGTCCATCTCCCCATGGAACCAGGGTAGTATCTAATGCTGAAACTCATGAAGTGCACTAAGGAGATGTGCACTACCAACGGATGGGGCTGGTAGCATCGGTGGATCGGCGGGTAGAGGTACCGCTGGTGCCTCCGCTGTCAAAGGCCCCTGCACTGAGGCCTCATCGCTCTATGGGTTATCATATCGCAAAACGACCAAAACCCTATCGTGCTGCCACCGTGATGTTATCCTGAAAAAAAAATGTGTGACATGGTCAAAATTGTATACATGGTGAGCTGACACAAAGTAGTCACAATGAAATCTTTTGAAACACACATGTAATCAATGTTTTCATGTATTGAGTCGGAAATCATAAGTCATGGTCCTTGTGTACGGATACATCGGCCGCCGCACCAACACTAGTCTCCGTAGACTGATAACCACACTCAATACCCTTAACACTATTGTTTCTCATAGAAGAATTATCAGAGTCCTCAGTTCTGCGGTAGATCTGAACTCCTCTGATACCAATTTTTTAGGACCCATCCTCGAGACCAGTGTCGTGACTACCCCATACCCACCTCCCATATGAATGGTGCTGGCGACTAGAACCAAGGCGTATGTCCCGACAAAAGCGGAAGGCATTTCCTTTATAAAGTAAACAAACACCATAGAGTCAGTAAGCAGAAGTAAACACTAAGTAAAACTGGGTACAAAAAGTAGTGCGGAAAAGTATGTGGGACAGAATACAAACCCCAAACTGAATGTAAATTACAACCGCAAATAAAGTACAACAGATGAAAGTAATGCAGCAACGTCGATACATAAACTGAAAGTCCAACCTGATGGTTGGGTACAGATAGCCTCCTCTGCTCCTCGGGTCCAGTCTACTCCGTGTACGTCCCACCTAGTGGTCCACCTCCAGGTACCGATTTTCTCCACAAGTTTCAGCCACGATAATCGATGTCCATCATTTGCATCAAACACAACGTAGTGCAGACATAGCCCATGCAGGGGTGAGTGTACACTACTCGTAGGGACCCCAAGACCCCCATAGGTATCCCAAAATCCACAAAGGATAATCCAAAAAGGAAAGATACAATCACGAAGTAACATCCAACACCACTTAGGTATATTCCCATATATATACAAAAGTCATCGATTCTCGTTCGACTCCAACACACGATCCCATGTTCGATCACGTCCACACATAATTGTACAACCCAAACCACATATGGAAGAAAGTCAATCATATCGAAGATAATGTTTAAAAGTCAAGAATCAGCTCACAAAGGTATACTTCTTCGGTGAAAGAATTAATCATCTATAGCCTCTGATTCATTTAAAATGGGACCCACGTAGGATACTAAACCAGCCATGCTGCCGATCACACATAGGATTTCAATGCAATATTCATTTCTGTCAAACCAACATAGGATTTTAGTACAGTATTCATCGTTGTCGAACCCACATAGGATTTTAGTGCAGTCTTCATCACCGTCGAACACACATTATATTTCAGTACAGTCTTCATCGCTGCTAAACCCACATAGGATTTTAGTGCAGTCTTCATATCCGTCGAACCCACATAGGATTTTAGTACGGTCTTCATCGCTGCTGAACCCACATACTATTTTAGTGTAGTCTTCATCTCCGTGGAACCCACATAGGATTTCAATACGGTCTTCATCACTGCCAAACCCATATAGGATTTCCGTGCAGTCGCCACAGTCGCAGTCGCAGCCACCTCTAGGCTTTTCGCACACAACATGCTCATTTTGGGAGGGTCCACTCCATAATCCAAGGGGGTTCGATACATCAACTGACACATAGTCTGGAGTTGATGTATCTCAATGTTCCCTCTCGACAAGAGGAACTCAATGTGACAGAAGATGCGTCAATCAGATGCGCGGTCTGAGAGTTATTAGCATTTTCGTTCCAGGTTTCCAGTTTGTTTTAAATTCAAAAACAACATCACCACACTCCAACTATGTCCAAACCTCATGCGGCATAAGCCAAAAGGTCTTTATAAATAAGGGGAATCTAATAAAGTCGATGGAACGTCAATCGGACCTCCAGAGCTCATGTTTTAAGTGTTTTTTCTCCGAGGGCCTAATGGGTTTCGTGTCTGAACCAACCCGGTCATACTCAAAGTTCTCCGAAAACATGTGTTTAATATTCTGAAACAACCATATCGATTCAAGGATCTCATTGTGATAGATAGTACGTCGATCAATGGTATGTTGCCCAAGATACAGGCGTTTGAACGGAACTGTCTAGAAATAGGGGGTTTTGGGACCGGACCAATACCTCCTGGGTCAGCCCAAACCAGATCCAGGTCTGGCCCATTAGGGCGCGGCCCGGCCTGGCTTGGATGGACTAGCCTTGTGCGCTCGCGCGGCCACGTGGCCAGCTCGGCCAGCGCCGAGCTGCATGGACATGGGGGGGGGGCTGCCCCCCTGATTGATGAGTCGCGGCCCCCACGTGGGGGGCCCCACCTTCGGTCGGCCGGTGGTTACAACCCCCAGTTTCCTGGAAGCCGGTTGGCCCTGTACGGTAGGCCGAAGCTGCTGGTGTGGGACTGTCGGGGTCTCACCCTTTCAAGGTTCCGGTGGCCAGCGGTTCCGGCCGCCTGACCTTGCACCGCCGCGGGTTCAAGCTGCAGCCTTGTCCGACCGGCACGGCGCGACAGCACCACGCCCCTCCACCGCTGCCTCGAAACATCTGTTGTGTCTTCGTGGTCCCCAGCGTGGCGCGATGGCACAGCGCCACTTATCTGTGGCCCATGTTAGGCCGCTGGTTCATTCGACCTCAACGGCGCGGCGTGAGGGCGCCGCGCATCTTTGTCGCATTTCTCGAGGATTTCGCGCAGTGTCGTTGCACCCCACCGCCTTCTTTCGAACCGCAACAACACAACAACAAAAAGGGGGAGGGGAGTCATCCATGTTCATACGGTCCGACCTCTTCCAGATAAGTTGATATCAAGAAGCCTAAACATAAACAAGAAGATCGGAAAAGGATAAATTCATGACAAAAACAAATAATCCCTACCTTGAAAGAGAGAGGAGTTCGAAGAGCGTCGCGGAAAGCGGCGTTGCGGTGGAAGATGATGACGTCGCTCACCGCATGCTTCCACTTCTGAGTTCATGTGTCGGTGCATCGATGATGAGGAGGGAGGAAAGAGGGTCTTCAGAGAAGTACCATGTCAGAAAGGGGGGCTCCAAGGAAGAAGGCCAACGAAGGTCGGGGAAGAAGCGTCATCGGTGATCTTCGCATTCTTCACTGGAGAAATAAGTTCTCCCAATCTCTCCACCAAAAGGCACAAGAACACGCCCAAAATAATAGAATATAATCTATTATTCTTCGTGGTGGAAATTAATTAAGTAGGCCCCACTTAATTATGTTCACGATGGTCGGCACAATTCAAAATTCAAAAAGTGGAGAGGCTCTGCCAAATTAATTACTCAAGTGGATGAGATAATTAATTTGGGGAGTTTCGAGGGGGGTTTAGGGGCCTTGGTGGTCCCCACCTATTTAACAAGGAGAGGGTTAAGGAGTTTCCTCCCATTAAATGGGGGGGGGGGGTTGAGGTGGTTTCATTCTTCTCATTTAAGAGGGGAGTTATACTCCAAGAGGTTCTCCCTCATTAATGGGGGAGTATTGAGAGATTTCTTCCCCTCCCATTAAATGGGGGGTGGGGGTTAATCCCCATGTGGACCCCACGTCATAACCTCTCATGGGAGGTTATGCTGCTTGAGAGGTCCCCACCCTAATTATCCTCCCATGGGAGGTTAGGGTGTGGTGGTCCCACCACCAACTCGCAAGTGGAGCTTTAAACCAACACTATCCACATAGTGTGGGTTCAACAAAGATAAAATAAGTTGCCACTTATTTTATTTTATTATTCCACGTGAACCCAGAAACAAACTCTCAAACCTAATCATCTACTGTCAAGGTGAAAGTCCTCTTAAGGAAAAACCAGCGCTGTGATTCCATCAGTTCCCTCGAAATTCGATTCAGAGCACCGGTCCAAAAGTTAGGAAAGCCCGCATGTTTGTTAACTGAACGCACCTAAGGTAATATTTGGAAAAAAAATTCTGGGCACACCGGGTCTCGGAATCAGGTGCCGTCAGAAATCGTGTTCTTGTAAAATCCCAAATAAAATTAATAAAAAATTTCCCTTGAATTTTACGGGTCTTTACATTGGTGTCTTTGGAGACTAGGTACACAATATTATAATATTTTCAATGATCTTCAACAACTATCAAAAAGATCATCTCACATAGTACTCCTCTTAGACATAAACCTCCTAAAATTAGTTCATAACATAGGGAACGAAACATAAGAAAAGGTGATCTTAGATTCTCAGTAAGGGTAAAGATATTAAATATCAATATTTGATTTTATGATAAAATAATATACGAATAAGGGTACATAATTAGAAACATAACATACAGAATTTATACACGAACTATAATGGTTCATAAATATGAGTCATGGATGTGAAAAATTTTCATTTTATAACAATAGTCAATAAGAGTGATAAATTATCATAAATCCATAATGAAGGATAAAATCATGTTTTAAATGCATGGAATAGTCATAAATATTGGAAACCATTTCATATTTAATGGTTAACTACAAAGACCAACAACATTGTGGATCATGACTTATGACCCATTTCCCAGTGTGGATCAGGATGCATCAATTTCAATATCTGGACCAAGACATGCCTTTTTCCCATATTGGAAATGAAAACACATATTTTCTATAGTGGATCAACCCATTGACATTTTTTCATTTATATCTCATGAGATCTAAATATTTATCAAATGCATTTTATAGAGATATAAATCCCACCAATCATTAGTTATAGTGTGTATGATCCCATCATTTTTTAGAGATGCATCCTAATATTATAAAGTTAATCCATTTCCATAAATTATGTATTTTTTTAATGGTTGAATTGAGGGAAAAATAGGACAATTTTGGAAGGGTTTGGGGAAGTATGAGGTTGTCACATTGTTTTCCTAAACCATGTGGCCTTCTGCAGAAAACTATGAATCCATAGGAAGAGGGGTATTGTATGGTGGGTACAGGATTTGTAAAATAGTGCACCCTCTTTGGAGTAACTATGAATTACCCCCATACGAGAGGCTCTTGATTAGGGTGAATGGTTTGTAAACCATTCACCCCTACATAGGAAACATTACATGCATAATATTAACCCCAAAAAATTCACTAAATATTATTGAACCACCATATTATATCCTTGAACACTATAGATTAACTATAAACCAATTTATATTGTTTTGAAAAAATTAATTATGAATTCAAAGTCATTTAAACCTCCATTCATTACAAATCAATGATATATTGATGGATATCCACCTCTCCTGGTATGTGGTTTCTTTCCGAATTGATCCCCTTCTCACCCATCTATCTTTCTGGACAAAAAAGTGATGTTTTTACACCAATAGTGATGGATATAGATCTATTTTTTAAGGATAGTGATTAACTTTATCTTGGATTTTGGTTTTGGATCTATATTATGTTCTTCATCATAATCATGGTTTTTATGCTTCAATTCGGGATTTTGTCCGCAATCATCAATCAATAATCTTGAGGTATGTGGTCTAAATTCAATTCATATACATATAATTTCCTATAGCATGTATGTGTTGAAGAATTTGAATTGGAAAATATGAAATTTTTATTGTGAATTGAATAAATTACTGGATTAATTAATTTATTGAATCTTGGAGTTGATTAATTGATTTTAAATGTGATTTCAAATTGAGTTGAATATGGGGAAATTGTTTTGGGAAGATGCGATCATGAAATTGGTGAAATTGGGTTAATTAATTTGTTAATTAATTAATTATATTTTGTGGTTATGGAATTAAAGGGAAATTGTGATTGAGTAATATTTCAACTAAAATAATTATGGGGTAATTGACAGTGAGAATTATTATGGATGAATTTAACTTAATGTGTTAATGGGTTATATTATTTAAATGTTTAAAAGTGGTATCATGATTAATTTTCATATTATTCCAAGTGAATTAAAGTGGTCATCCTTTTTTGTTTAATATATTCAAATGGTACACATTAAAGTGAATATATGACTATAAGGATAATGATTATTGACAAACATTTATGTGAAATTGTGATATATATGATATGGTGATATATGAGATATTAAGAAATATGTGATATTATTGTGTAGGATATGTACTGATGCTTTAAAATACAATAATTTTTTGAGATATATATGAATGTGGGATAGGGATTGATGCTCTATAATACCATATGTGATTGATTTATAAATGGTTGTGGGATAAAAACTGATTCATTAAATGGGGGTTCAAAACCCATTGGGCATAGGTCACTGTAGTAGTACTGTAGTGGTACTGTATGAGTGGTACTATAGCGGTGGCAGGGCACTATAGCAGCGGTGGTACTATGCGGGTACTGTAGCAAGCGGGTTACTATTTACAGAATGTGAATTGGGAAAACAATTTGGGCATACGGGCTATGTAATAGGCTACAAGCCCACTGGGGCTTCGGGATATAGAATGTGTTTCCGTCTACCCAATTACAAGAGTTCATTTCTTTTATTTAATTATAAAAATGAGGCTTCATACCCAACCTTTTAAAAATAATAGATATGCATTTAAGGACAAAAATGTTGGCATTGGACTGTGGTTCCAACTATACGTAGTATGAATTGAATTGAAATTATTAATAATAACTTCGGTAACATGATAAGTGATATACCGTGTGGATAGTTTACACTCCAACATGGGATATAGAATGTATTGATAGTATTAGTGTCTATAAGAACCAAAGGAATTATTTGGAGTTGTTAGTGTCTGTATTTTGGGTTTTTATTTTTACACTAGACACATAAATGGCATGAAATTTCTACATCAATAGATTTAGATGTTATATTCATGTTTTGGTCATCAGGTCAGAATCGTATTATTCTGGTTATTTTTATATCTTATGGATATTTTTTTAATTATTTATGCTATTTTATTACTCTGATAAATATGGTATAGTTTCACCAAGGCCGAAATTAGACCCACATTACATGTCAGTAGAATTTGGCGTACGAGGATGTACATATGAGTTCATGTGACCTATCAGCTTATGGAACCTATGTGTATCACCCACGTCGATATGTGACATAATTTAACCAACAAACATTGTTATTATGAAACAACCATTCATTGTTATAATTTTACTTCCATAACAGGATAAAATTCATAAAAATATGGGAGGCATGATAATAAAACAATAAATATATCAACACCCATGAAATGAAAATAGTGTCATATACACTTCATTATAACAAAAATAGGTGGAAAAGAAACATGTTCAGTAAACATTTCATCATTACATCCGAGCACAACCCTGTGAAAACTAAGAGAGCATCATAAGAATTTTATAAGTGTGAACACATTGAATAAAAATAGGTTGGATAAGCATATTTTAATTGTTAACATAAAATATTCATAATGATAATAATAATGGTTTCATTGGTTCATATCACCAGTAAGTTATATGTAACAACCAATATTTCATCTTAGATGGAAAGTGATTTCAATTTATCATGTTAAAAATATCAAGAGTAATATATCCTTTCAAATTTGAATATATATTTTTAAAACATAAAAATTTATGAAAATAATTTTCATTGAAAACATTCTTGGTTGATTATAATTAAATATTTAATATATGGATTGGTCATGAAATCAAAACATCCAATCATGTCATCCTTTTTAATATTTATACTCCTTTAACACTTTGGATAAAATCTAAACAAGAATTGTTATGGAAAATTATAATAAGGTTAATTTTTAATTATTTATAAATAATTTGAAAATTGATAATTTTTTAAATAAATATTATTATATTTAAATAAAAATTGAACATATTTTTAGAAAACATTACTTTGGAAAAATATGTGTTTCCATCCAAAGAGAGATAAAAAATCTAATATTCATAAAAAAATTATCCTAATATTATTATTTACTAGAGTGGAAAAATCATACTATTATTTTTTAATATCCAAAATAACTAGAAATGATTAAAATATTATATTTTATTTTGATATAAACCATATAGTATTATTATCAAAAACTAAATTATAAAGAAGCATAAGAAACGATGAGATTGTAACATAAAATATTTTCCTTATTAGAGACATTGAATCATAATCCCCATGAAGGAATAACATGAT
Organism: Viscum album; assembly: GCA_963277665.1. NCBI lineage: Eukaryota > Viridiplantae > Streptophyta > Magnoliopsida > Santalales > Viscaceae > Viscum > Viscum album. Next base: position 1,441,493,857 of record OY728155.1, on the reverse strand, counting down.
ATGATACCTATAATATAGTGAGGATAAATAAATTCATTATATTATATGTCAATGGGTCTGTTTATATACCTTGTAATATAATATAGGTGTGTAACATAACATATATCTTAAAGAATTAATATTGAGGAGAAAATCCCTAAATTCTTTGTAACATTGAAACCATAAACCACATGAAAGAGAGATCCTCAAATGGATATGAATGTACCAATAAATTGCGGAATACATCTTTGAAAATATATTCATAGTTTATAACATCCCACCTTTTTATCACATAAACTTTCATTACATTTTACAAAACCGAGGATCTTTAAGGTTTAGTGTCTTGGAAACCAGGAAATTAAAACAATAAACAAAAAAAAACATTCTTCTTAAACACTTGAAAGGCTTCTCCTTATGTTCATCCTAGGTTCATTACTGCATCTCATAACCTGGGGACATACATCAAAGGAAAGGGCGAGCAGAAGGCCCAGTAAGGGAAACAAGAGAAACATTTTACATATGAACTTGAGATACATCAATAAAGTCATGAAAAGAACTTTAAGGCATGAAAATGAAATCATGAGGCATATCATAATAAAAACAACATTTTTCATAACTTGAAGATGTGGCTACATCATTTAACATAGAAAATCATGAACATATCACCAAGGTCCATTCCCAAGGTGTCATTTGAAAATTACCAAGGTTATTCACCAAGGTATCGTGAAAATTGTAATCTCTAGTGGTTACATCATTACCCAATGCATTGGAGCGCTATCAGGGCGCACCCTTAATTTTGCCTTTATTATCATGTGAGCCACATATATCATCATCAAACATTTCATAAATAACCCACATAGCATAAAATAAATGGGTTTCATTTCATAATCATAATGTTTTAAAAACTGCTTTAAAGACATGATCTTTACGTCACTTTAATCCCACGGAAAGGGAAAGCGGGTCTCGTGTATGTAAATCCCAGAATTTAAAATGGAACATTTTGATATATATGTAAATACCCTTGTAGAAATAAGATCTTTGAGTATTCACTTTATAACATAAAATAATTTTTGAGAAAAGAGAGAGGCATTTTGAGGGGAAAATTCTGCAGCATAACGGCTAAGTTTCGGGGTTTTAGAAAACATTGAAATGAGAGGGGACATGGGTCAACCTCTCATAAATGATCCATAAAACAGTAGGGTGAAAGAATAAGAAGGACATATGGACATGGAAATGAAATTTTAGGGACATACCATTTGAAATGAAAAACATGGAAGGGAAAAAAAATTAGATTTCTCTTATGAGAATTCGGCAGCCTTACGGCGTCACTTAACTTCAAAAGAAAATGATTTGACAAGATCAAATAGGGTCCCTCATCATATGATCATAAGAGATCATTATGATAGATATAGAGATAATTCCCCAACATAACAAAAAGGAACTTGAAATAATTGACATGAAAGTAGAACTTCAAAACAAGAAGGGTGAAGAACCACTTAAAAATTCGGCAGCCTAACGGCGCCACTTAAAACATCAAGATACTGAATTGAAGAGATCAAATGGGGTCTCTCATCATATGAACATAAGAGTCCAGTATGATATATATAGAGATCATACCCCAATATAACAAAAGGAACTTGAAATAATTGACATGAAAGTAGAACTTCAAAACGAGAAGGGTGAAGAACCACTTAAAAATTCGGCAGCCTAACGGCGCCACTTAAAACATCAAAATACTGAATTGAAGAGATCGAATGGGGTCTCTCATCATATCATAAAAGATCAGTATGATAATTTAGAGATCATACCCCAACATAATAAAAAGGAACATGAAATACTTGAATGAAAATAGAACTTGAAAACGTGGAAGGTGAAAGAATCCCTTAAAAATTCGGCAGCCTAACGGCGCCACTTAAACATTCTTAAAACGAATTGATGAGAGCAAGGGGGGTCTCTCGTCATATGAACATGAAATAGGCAGTAGGATGAATATAAAAGAACATCCTCCAACATAAGAACATGGAGTATAAAAGAAATGACATAAAAGAGATTACTTGAAAAGAAAGAGAGAGGTCGGATCCCTTACCTTAAAATGTAACTCTTGAACCTCAAAGTTTGGGACCTTGAGGGCTTGGGGACACCTTGGAAGGACTCCTTGGGAGGTAATGAGACCAGAACTTCGTTGGGGAGGAGTGGGGAGTCGAATTGATGAGAGGAGGTCTTGGTATTTATAGGGAAAGTGAGGGGACACGGCATTAATGGCCAAGGGACACCTCACTAGTGGTTTTGGCAAAACCATGGGCTTGCCCATGGTATTTGCCCATGGTATTTTCCACTTGGGACACCTCACACCTTATCTTACTATTCATAATTAGACCATATTGAATATATACTTAATACATCATTTAATGATGTCATTAAACACCCGTAACGTAAAACTATATTTTCACTATTCACCAAAAATTCAACTTTCTCAGAATAATCCCAAAATTTCACCTTAACCAAATATCAATGCTCTGATTTCAAAAATGAAATCCATTTTATAAAAATAATTTTTTAAATATTTTTACTTTAATTTTTAAATAAAAACACTATTCATCGAAAATTCATTTTTTCCAGAAAAAACCCCAAAAATTACCATAACATAATATCGATGCTCTGAGTTCAAAAATGAAATCCGTTTTATAAAAATAATTATCTAAATATTATTAATTAAATTCTTAATTAAAAAAACACTATTCACCCGAAAAAACTAATACTTGAATAATAATTTATGAAACCATTATCTAACCATTTTATTGAATCACATTACTTAATCAAGGTGCCTAGTTTATATTAATACTTTCTTTAAGTGAGATTACTAATCCATTTGGACACATTACTAATCCTAATCATAAAATCACTATTCATAATTTACTATTCATCAAAAATTAAGTTGATCTTATTAGACTCTAAATTTCGTACTGAACATAATTGTAGAAGACCATTTTGCGAAAATCATTACACATATTTAATTATTTAAGGTTTACACAACCATTTTTAAAATATCCATTTTCTAAAATTCATCAAAAATATGCATACAATTTTTAACCAGTCATTTGAAAATTCATAAACTTCATCATAAAAAGAAATCCAAATTTTTATTTAAAACAAGGATTACACAAGGTAGTTACGGTCTCGTTACATAGCCCCTTATAATACCAGCATAGGACCTAAGAGTAAGGTGTGCTAGGGTGATAGAATCTTGGGGCGGCTTGGTCAACATTGCCCGGGTAGTAATTTCTATCAGTTTGAACTTCTCGCGAAGGCGATTCCGTTCTAGCTTCACATGATGAAGTTCGGCTTGGGTTTGGTCAAGAGCAAAGGCCAGTGGTGCTACCTCCTTCCCAATCTCTGTTAGATGGGCTTCGATCGGTCCAAGACTACTAGGTGAGGCCATCGAATCTTCTTTCAATAATAATTAATCAAGATTACTTGTATTTAGAGACAATAATCGAAACATTTAGTTTCTAGTGGTCATATTGAACAATGGTCATATAACAGTCAAAACCCAAAGGTCGCATTTTAATTATAATCATGTTTATCAAATAAAACATTTTTGTTGAGTATAAAAATAAAATAAAATAAAATTACACACAAAATTAGGAAACAATCTTTATTCAAAATTTTGGGTTGTTACAATCTTCCCCCCTTAAGAAATTGCATCCTCTCAATTTTTTAAAATTAGGTTTTGAAATTTCATTGAAAGTCCCACATCGGAAAAGGAGTCAGTAAAACTATTACTTTAAAAGAATGAAAGGGAAGTACGAAGGTCACCCGAGTTAGCCCACACTAGGATTCCATGTAGGAAAACATGGACATGGAGGAGAAAACAAAGGGTCATGTTCTGAGGGAGAGTGATAGAAAACATGATTAGGAGAACGTTGACCACGAGAAAATCCCAAACTTATGTTGTGTGTAAACGGGCTTTGATTACCTAGTAGGAAACGTAAACCAACAACATTTTTGTTTTACGTTTCTTTTAATAATTTTGAAGAATTCATTTACTACATAAAACAAAAACATAAGAAAATATACCTACCTTCAAGTATAGTTTCACCTTTTAATAATTTTCTACCAAATCTAATCTTTTCTCCCAAACGATGAGCATTCAAAACTACTTGGTCTCATAAAAACACAAGAATCATCTTATATAGAATCATATAATCCACAAAAGGTTAACTATCTATTTCTTATATCTTTAAACATTATCCCAGAAACAGAAAGGGTAAGGTTAGTCAAGTCTTCAAAAAGGAAGGATCCCATAGGAATGGAAAGTAATTTTAATTCTTCAATGTTCCATGATAATACCCAAAGTTCATCATAGACCATCCCATAAATAACGATCCTTAAAATTCCTCAAAATAAACCAAACTAAGATTGAAACCCAAATACAAGAAGGATTTGATAACATAGTCTTCCAAAATAAACTTCATTGTTCATCTCCAAACAACATCAACCACTCCTAACATCTTATAACAAAATTATCTAAACTAAACCTATTTTACCCAACATAGGTTCATCATTCCCATAAGTAACCTAAATTACTATTAGTCCACCATAAATTCATCGATTCTTCAAAATATAAGTCAACCTTACTCCTCAATGAAAATACCGTAGTAATCTATTTACCTCGATCATATAGGGTCCCTAAAATAGTGAAGGTATTCCAAAATAATAATCATCTATTAATCCCCTAATTACCTCTGTCGTATTAACACGATAATCGTCGCATTTCCTATCACATCGGTTTTTGGGACATGTTCTTCCATTTCCCGTCATTAACTAAGAAAAGAAACTATAATTAGTGGCTTATTTACTTAGCTAATAATCATGAAAAGGAAAATTTAAGTATAAAAGGATAAACATGTAGAATAAAAGTATATCCTAACTTGTGATCCCCTAGGTTCCAATCTAGGTTATCCATGATCATATATTCTTATGTGAATCTTTATTATGTTTTATTCTTGTTCCTTTAATAATGGTTCATACTAAGCTTAGGAATTTACCAAAGCATATCCCCCGAGAGTGTCGTAACCAAGAGTGCAGCAAGGCCCGTTGTCGTGTACCAGTTCCCGTTCGAGTCTAGCTCAAAGTGGTGTTTTCGGGTTTTACCCCTATGTACATCTGTGCCAGAGCCACCTCTACCTGCTTGTATCCAGACAGGGATGTATTTGCTTGGAAACCCCTTACTCAATACTCACCAAAATACCAGGAAGATTTCCTATATTTAAACTTTTCCATAGGGTTCTTCCTAGAGTTTTCATATCCTAATTTCTACAAATAACTAAACCATCCTTTGATACCAACTATAACATCCCACCTTTTTATCACATAAACTTTCATTACATTTTACAAAACCGAGGATCTTTAAGGTTTAGTGTCTTGGAAACCAGGAAATTAAAACAATAAACAAAAAAAAACATTCTTCTTAAACACTTGAAAGGCTTATCCTTATGTTCATCCTGGGTTCATTACTGCATCTCATAACCTGGGGACATACATCAAAGGAAAGGGTGAGCAGAAGGCCCAGTAAGGGAAACAAGAGAAACATTTTACATATGAACTTGAGATACATAAATAAAGTCATGAAAAGAACTTTAAGGCATGAAAATGAAATAATGAGGCATATCATAATAAAAACAACATTTTTCATAACTTGAAGATGTGGCTACATCATTTAACATAGACAATCATGAACATATCACCAAGGTCCATCCCCAAGGTGTCATTTGAAAATTACCAAGGTTATTCACCAAGGTATCGTGAAAATTGTAATCTCTAGTGGTTACATCATTACCCAATGCATTGGAGCGCTATCAGGGCGCACCCTTAATTTTGCCTTTATTATCATGTGAGCCACATATATCATCATCAAACATTTCATAAATAACCCACATAGCATAATATAAATGGGTTTCATTTCATAATCATAATGTTTTAAAAACTGCTTTAAATACATGATCTTTACGTCACTTTAATCCCACGGAAAGGGAAAGCAGGTCTCGTGTATGTAAATCCCAGAATTTAAAATGGAACATTGTGATATATATGTAAATACCCTTGTAGATATAAGAGCTTTGAGTATTCACTTTATAACATAAAATAATTTTTGAGAAAAGAGAGAGGCATTTTGATGGGAAAATTATGCAGCATAACGGCTAAGTTTCGGGGTTTTAGAAAACATTGAAATGAGAGGGGACATGGGTCAACCTCTCATAAATGATCCATAAAACAGTAGGGTGAAAGAATAAGAAGGACATATATACATGGAAATGAAATTTTAGGGACATACCATTTGAAATGAAAAACATGGAAGGGAAAAAAATTAGATTTCTCTTATGAAAATTCGGCAGCCTTACGGCGTCACTTAACTTCAAAAGAAAATGATTTGACAAGATCAAATAGGGTCCCTCATCATATGATCATAAGAGATAATTATGATAGATATAGAGATAATTCCCCAACATAACAAAAAGGAACTTGAAATAATTGATATGAAAGTAGAACTTCAAAACGAGAAGGGTGAAGAACCACTTAAAAATTCGGCATCCTAACGGCGCCACTTAAAACATCAAAATACTGAATTGAAGAGATCAAATGGGGTCTCTCATCATATGAAAATAAGAGTACAGTATGATATATATAGAGATCATACCCCAATATAACAAAAGGAACTTGAAATAATTGACATGAAAGTAGAATTTCAAAACGAGAAGGGTGAAGAACCACTTAAAAATTCGGCAGCCTAACGACGCCACTTAAAACATCAAAATACTGAATTGAAGAGATCAAATGGGGTCTCTCATCATATCATAAAAGATCAGTATGATAATTTAGAGATCATACCCCAACATAATAAAAATTATCATGAAAGACTTGAATGAAAATAGAACTTGAAAACGAGGAAGGTGAAAGAATCCCTTAAAAATTCGGCATCCTAACGGCGCCACTTAAACATTCTTAAAACGAATTGATGAGAGCAAGGGGGGGTCTCTCATCATATGAAAATTAAATAGGCAGTAGGATGAATATAAAAGAACATCCTCCAACATAAGAACATGGAGTATAAAAGAAATGACATAAAAGAGATTACTTGAAAAGAAAGAGAGAGGCCGGATCCCTTACCTTAAAATATAACTCTTGAACCTCATAGTTTGGGACCTTGAGGGCTTGGGGACACCTTGGAAGGACTCCTTGGGAGGTAATGAGACCATAACTTCGTTGGGGAGGAGTGGGGAGTCGAATTGATGAGAGGAGGTCTTGGTATTTATAGGGAAAGTGAGGGGACAAGGCATTAATGGCCAAGGGACACCTCACTAGTGGTTTTGGCAAAACCATGGGCTTGCCCATGGTATTTGCCCATGGTATTGGCCACTTGGGACACCTCACACCTTATCTTACTATTCATAATTCGACCATATTGAATATATACTTAATACATCATTTAATGATGTCATTAAACACCCGTAACTTAAAAACTATATTTTCACTATTCACCGAAAATTCAACTTTCTCAGAATAATCCCAAAATTTCACCTTAACCAAATATCAATGCTCTGATTTCAAAAATGAAATCCATTTTATAAAAATAATTTTTTAAATATTTTTACTTTAATTTTTAAATAAAAACACTATTCATCGAAAATTCATTTTTTCCAGAAAAAACCCCAAAAATTACCATAACATAATATCGATGCTCTGAGTTCAAAAATGAAATCCGTTTTATAAAAATAATTATCTAAATATTTTTAATTAAATTTTTAATTAAAAAAACACTATTCACCCGAAAAAACTAATACTTGAATAATAATTTATGAAACCATTATCTAACCATTTTATTGAATCACATTACTTAATCAAGGTGCCTAGTTTATATTAATACTTTCTTTAAGTGAGATTACTAATCCATTTGGACACATTACTAATCCTAATCATAAAATCACTATTCATAATTTACTATTCATCAAAAATTATGTTGATCTTATTAGACTCTAAATTTCGTACTGAACATAATTGTAGAAGACCATTTTGCGAAAATCATTACACATTTTTAATTATTTAAGGTTTACACAACCATTTTTAAAATATCCTTTTTCTAAAATTCATCAAAAATATGCATACAATTTTTATCCAGACATTTGAAAATTCATAAACTTCATCATAAAAAGAAATCCAAATTTTTATTTAAAACAAGGATTACACAAGGTAGTTATGGTCTCGTTACATAGCCCCTTATAATACCAGCATAGGACCTAAGAGTAAGGTGTGCTAGGGTGATAGAATCTTGGGGCGGCTCGGTCAACATTGCCCGGGTAGTAATTTCTATCAGTTTGAACTTCCCGCGAAGGCGATTCCATTCTAGCTTCACATGATGAAGTTCGGCCTGCGTTTGGTCAAGAGCAAAGGCCAGTGGTGCTACCTCCTTCCCAATCTCTGTTAGATGGGCTTCAATCGGTCCAAGACTACTAGGTGAGGCCATCGAATCTTCTTTCTATAATAATTAACCAAGATTACTTGTATTTAGAGACAATAATCAAAACATTTAGTTTCTAGTGGTCATATTGAACAATGGTCATATAACAGTCAAAACCCAAAGGTCTCATTTTAATTATAATCATGTTTATCAAATAAAACATTTTTGTTGAGTATAAAAATAAAATAAAATAAAATTACACACAAAATTAGGAAACAAACTTTATTCAAAATTTTGGGTTGTTACATAGTTAGTATATATAGGACAGAAAATACACATGTTTGGAATATGACATGTGTCTCACAAAAAAATAAAAGTCTGACTGAAATCCCATACCTTATGAATTGAATTTCATTGTACACATTAGTAATTCCATTATAATAAATTTTATTTTCATATAATTATAATATAGAACTATATTTAAATATATCAATCCATATATGATTTATGATGTCCTTTTTTACCCTTGTATTAACAATTCAATGATAAAGGCATGGTTTAGGAAATTACTAATTTGTTTTTTAGGTATATTTGGATTGATTTTTTTATTATTACTATGATCATGGATAAATAATATCAATAATGTAGAACATAATATAATACCATATTATTTTTGTTTTTATTTATTTATATTAATCGATAAAATATGGTGATAGAAAATTAAATACACCATCAATGGAGATGGAAATCTGTATGTACACATGAACGATGTTTCCACTTTCAAGAAATATTAAATGAAATAAATATGAATGATATATTTCCACTCAATAATATTTCATAAATAATATGTATATAATATGTTAAATAAACCCATCCTTATAATCTTTAATGTAACTCGTGAACAAATCATATATCTTAATGAGGCAGTAGTCCTACATACAGAGGAACGACTATATAATATTCCCGCAAAATGGATGTAAATAAATTTACAAGAAATATAATGATTATATAAGAATTATAATATCCAAAAGATAATATTTAATAAATAAATACCTTCTTATTTCCATCCTTGAGAGGTGGAAATGGAAAATCACATGACATAGGTTCACAAGGTGGTAGCCACTGTACATGAAAAATAATGATTTCATAGGACATTTGATGGATGTGGAGATGGTTATCAGTCATGGAATTAAAATAAAAAACAATATCAATACATGTAATAAATTGATGTATTTTTTTAAGAATGGTATATTTATTATTTAATGTGGTGGAAAAATAAAAATTCAAAAACGATCATTGATGAATATTAAATATTCATTAGGAATCCTTTATAGGATTACAACAAAATAATTCATATATTAGGATGATATCTAAAATATGACTTCATTAATGAGACGATGTATGATGGTAAATAAATTTGGTGTGTATGTTATTATTCGTATTGGTTTTAATGACTCAATATGAGATGATAAGGGGTGTCCTTTTATAAGTGAGAGTAGTGGGACACTTGTTACTGTTTTGAAGGAAAAAATGTACCCATGATTTTAAAATGAACTAAGTGTAAAAATTAAATGAAATTAAAACCTTATACATTATATTGTCGAAATATGACCTTTTTGTTTACTTTATACATCTATATAGGTCATTTAAACCCATATATTTATTGATTAACCGACAATAATCACACTATTACCTTAGCTATATTAATAAATTTTTACAATTTTTTGTATTTATTTTTGGTCAAAAATTATGTTGATCATATTAGATATTTTAATAAATATTTATTCTAAATATATAATCAATTTTAAATACAACCATTCACAAAATTGAAAAAAAGTAACTTAGAATTAATCTCATAGATGTGAAGAGAAAGTGGGTTTTCGAAGAGAATATGATAAAAGGTTAACCGTGTTTTTATATCAAAATTAAAGGTAATAGTGATTAAACTAACATAAATTCAAATAATAGATATATAATTGATTTAAAAATTGTGTAAAACCAATTCAAAATGAAATTTATTTTTATAAATTAATTAATCCAAAAATGTAGTTCTTAATTAAAATGCATTAGTTTCCCAATTCACACGTAAATGATACTTTTGACAATATTACAAAAAATATTCCTTAAGATAATGTTGAAATGATGATTCAAAAATAAATTTTTTTTTTAAATCTATTTTATATATATCGTGAAAATTAATTTTAATATAAGTGTTTCAAAGGTGACTATTCCAATTTTACGAAAAATACAGTTTTAAGCATAAAATTGGATTTATTCTTATATGTTTTGTAGAAAAACATACGATGAAGGTTAAAAATTATATTTAAAATATAATATATAAATTTAATTTATATAATTCACTATAAGTGATATAATTAATTAATTTATTTAAAACACACATGATCTAACATAAATAGTTTGTTGAGAAAAAAATATCCTATTATATTAAAATAGGTCTCATATTAATTCATAATTATGATTTTGTTAACATAATAATTATATATTCATGTGTAATCCATATTATAATTTTTTTGTTAATCTAAATCATACAAGGCATACCAATGTCTAGGTGGTGAATATTATATTAAATAATTACTTCTTAATAGTAATTCATGTTTCTTTTTTAAATTTGTATTTCATGTAACACAATATATTTTATTTATGTGATTTAAGAAATTATTTGTGTTTAATATAATTAAAAATATTTAAATGGTTATTTTTTTTGAAATTTGTTCTCACAAAATCTGAGAATGTTAAATTATACCCCTATAAACTGTATTTTTCCCTCAAAATTTGTCACTTTAGTAAAAAAAACATAGGATAAGTATATCTCATTACACATGCAACTTCATTAAGATGGCTTTTTGGATGTAAAACATTTAACATGTGTGTATAATTATTTCATATGAATTATAGGTTATATCTAGAAGACCCACTAGTTATTCCTCATAAAAAGATCATTATCTAGTTGTATGACCTCTATGATCCATACATGTGGTGGGTCATAAATGTAATTTTTAAGGAGAACTAAATGGAAAAACGAGAACATCAGATATTTTTTGAAGGAAGTGTCAATAGATAGGATAAAATCCCAAAATAATCAAAAAATATTATGGTATTTATATACCAATGGATTATATTTCCTCTGCATTTTATTCATAGTTTAATCCTTTGGTTGTGATTCAATCAATGTCCACATCATCAATTATTCTATGAAATTAAGATGAAATTATTTATTGATAAAGCACAACTATACCACAAGATCCATAATCTAATGATAATTCATTCTTTATATATCTATTTATAATAAAAATGATTTATGTTCTTTCTCAAATATGAGAAAGTCTTAATTTTGAAAAGTTGAGAATTATTATATTAAATGTTCTTAAATTTATAAAATAAACCTTTTCAAAAATAGTCATTTATATGATCATATAGAATATTAAAATCCAAAACATTTGAAAGACCATCACTAAATTTCTAAAATTATCATATAATCAATCAACATAACAACATTATTTTTCTATTAATTTTATCATCTCGTATATGTAAATAACTTAATCATGTATTCTCTTTAAAGAAGTAAATAACCTAAATTAACATAAAAAAACTATGAAAAAAATGATTGGAATCCCATTACTTGAAAAAAGCATCATATTATAGAACATATTCCATAAATCCAATAATGAAGTTAACGTAATCAAAGATGACATAATTTTTTTTTTCAAAACATATTTATTTATTTCCTAGGTAATCAGTATTATCCATATCATTCATCTATTTATCAAAACATATTTTTCAAAACAAAAAAGAGCATAATAAAGTTTATTATTCTATTATTCATTGGTATTTCATGAAATATCACCTTTCCATTGAATAGCCTTTCTAGGTCATCATCATCATTCACCATATTTCATAAAATACTTAAAAAACATTCAATAAGAAATGATTTTGTGTTTTATGATTAAAATATCAGAATAATGGTATTAAAATACCTAAAAACATAAATTATCCTACATCATCCATAATACATTAACTATGCTTCATCATCTTATTTCACAATACATCCTTCTGTTTATATGCCATTCACAACATCCTCATCGTTAACAAGAAAACCATTTCACAGAAAAATTGTATATTTCTAATCATGGGAATTCCCCTTCAGTCACTGATATGTATAATATCTCTTCATTCCATATTTAAAACATTCAATATTTGATGATACCCTATAAATAGAATCTTTATTATCTATTGACTAAACTAAACTATTTATTTTTCCCTTGAAATTACATTTTTTGTATCATTCATTTCAACACAAAAATCATCTTCACATTCAGTGGAGACATTACCTTGAGTGATTGAAAGAAAATTCATGATGTATAATAATATTAATGTTCATGCCTCTATGATCTTGTAATATCTGAGTTCTAAAAAAGCTATATACTTTTGTTCCACTGTGAGTTTGTGAGTTGGTTTTTATTAACATATTCAATCATGATTCAAGATAATAGTTTAGTCATAATCACAACATCGATTACCCTATTCATGATTCCATTTGGATTCTCATAAGAAAATTATATGTATAATTAAATGATAACTCAGTTCCTTCTCATTAACTCTAATGGGTAAGACCCAAAATCACAGTGTGAGTAACAATATTCATAGTTGGAATCCAAATATTGATGGAAAAAACATATATATTGTATAAAAAATTCCACCTTATTTTAAATTTATTCTTGATTAGGATTAAAAAAGGATATTCATGGTTGTTATTTAAATCCTTCATGATGGTTCATAAAGAGTTAATGAATTTATAAAGGATATCCAAAGGGGGTGAAAAACTAGGTGTGCAATAATGCTAGTTTTAGGGCAACATGTGATGATAATGTCTATCTCAATTCACCATTTTTACAGTGATTACCCCTATGTAACCCTATTCTAGAGCCACATCCCCAACTGTTATACATAAAAGGATGTAATTTCATACAAACCATGCAATACATCCTTTACAAAAAACCAAATCCATTTTCCTACACATTAAAACATCATAAGAATTATCTTTAGACAAATACAAGACATATCCTTATAAATATCACTATGGTTATCACTAATATTCCATCAAAAAAAATTCTACTAGATGAATAAACCTATTATATGATACTACTACAATATAAAAGTACTTATATTCATAAAAATATAATTTTTCTAACCGAATATTTTATAGAATAGACAAATACACTCACAAGAATCATAACAGCTTTGCGTTTTAAGAGGCATGGTACACAATATTCTATTTTTTTGTACGATAGTCAACATCGCCCAGAAAGATATTATCGTATAATACTCCTCTTATGAATTACCTATATAAAATTCTCTTCAAAACATTAAGATGGTAACAAAATAAAGGATGAGTTTAGCTGACCCATAAGGATAAATATAAGATATTCCAATATACGATCATATAAAATCATAAGATAATAATAAGTGTATTTTATCATGAATAGGAATTATAATGTTCACACCGAAACATCCATAGATCATAAACATGATTCATGGAAAAAATTTATCATTTCATAAAACATGGCCAATAAGTGTGATAAATCATTGTAAATCATTCATGAACCATAAAATCATGTTACAAGAGTGTGTCACCTTCATAATGATAGAAAAAAATTTCATATGCCATTGTTAACTTCCAAGACCATCATTATAGTGAATTACGACTTATAATCCATTTTATATTGTGGATGTAACAACCAATGTAATGATAATATAATTAATTTTCATATTTATTAATATTTATCATCGGGAATTTAATTTTACAAAAAACTTTATTATATGGATAATAGTTTACATGAAAAATAATAATGAGTTTTTATGATTTTCTTTGTTCTACACATGATTGAGTTATGTTGAATAATAAGATAATATTAATATTAATATTTTAATATATCTATCATTTCATATACTTTTTTAGGTAGGAATTAATGTGACATTCCTTATTCCATACACATTATTATAAATGTTTTTTCATTTACGAAAAAGATTTTATATTCATATGAGAAAAAATCATGTTTTATGGTTAAAAGCTCTATTTTTCTAAAAATAAGTTTTAGTGGCTTCTAATAGACAAATATAGTTAAAATTAAATATTGAAAATTTTAAAATTTATATCTAAAAAATTTAACATCATTTTAGAAATCATAATATCAAAATTATCTTTGGTTGATGGTTTTGTATTTTTCTAAGTAGTTTAATATAATAATGAATACATAAAAATAATTAATTTTATTCGGAAAATGCATTATCACGTATTTTTTATTGAAAAAAATATAATTTGAAATTTTTTAAAGATTAATTAGTTCATGTTTTCATCAATAAATCCAATTTAAGTCATTTTAATCAATTTTATATTGAAATTATAATTAAAAACTTGTCATGATTTTGAATTTTCTCTTCAGAAACTCGTTTACTCATATCATCTGTGACATTAAATTTAAATTACATTTTCTACATATATGTTTGGATTTTGGGAAAATGGGTTCCATATTTTGAATAAATATAATTTAAATTTAAAATTAGGTCAAATATGTTTTTGACCAAAAATATTTGTGAAATAAATTATAATTATTTAAATTGATTAAGGTAAAAAACAAGTTTACATAATTTTTAAACATTAATATTAAGAGTCCCAGTGACCTTGAATATTTCCCAAAAAATATTTTCTAGAAATTAATTGTCCATTCCCTCATTTTTCATGAAAAGTTTCTATTATTTAGTCACACTATATAAGGTATACCTCTTGATAATGATTACCATTTTATATTTACAATAATGCCACTACCCCCTGAACTGTAGAAAGGAATTCACCCTCTTAACTTATCCACACATCTCAAACATATTTTCCCATAAGATACCTATAATAATAATCTCCCAACATCAGTCCACTCACCCTATTACCTCAATTTTGGACTAAATCCAACACAGGATGCTTTTTTGGTTCAAAACAAAAGGAGTTAGCTGAATAAGTGTCAACATTATTCAACACGTAGTTCTATTGTATATCTTTATCCATCCCATAATTTCTTATTGTTGTATAATTATATAATTCACACAATATAAAATATATAATAAGATGTTTTTATATAATGGTTTCAACCTACTACAACACACACTTCTATAAAATTGTTAATGAAATCATTGTTCGTGTACTGTGAACTACCGTCTCGCGCAACGATGTCATTTGTTTTTATTTTTCCAACTCTCATGGATTGGCATTAGGAATTTCAGAATATATATATATGAAATATATGGTATTTTTTGTGTTTAAATAATTCTATAATTTCTATGTGATACATACCTTCATTGTTTCTATTTTTTGGAAATATTGTAACATCGTTTGTGGACGTGTGGACTACCATCTCCTCAAAGTAATGTTATACATTAACAATTTTCATTGAATGTAATTAGATTTTATTTAGTATAAATATGTTATATAAATGAAATATATATGATATTAATTAAATAATTACCATTATATATATATAATATCTTTTTCATTATTACATTTTAACACGTTAAAAAATCGATAACCCCATTCCTGTACATGTTGACAACCTCCTCCCGTTAAAGATGTGATACCATTTACATCAAAATTATTTTTTATATAAGATTATATTATTAATTATTATTGTATTTATAGTATAATTATAATTTTAGAAATGTAAATTTTAACTTCCTTAATTCCAAGATGATTATTGAAAATTGGGTATGTTACTCACGCTTACGTACTACTCACCCTCAACATTATTGTAACATTTGATCATTTCCCATAACAATATTTCATGATTACTTTTAAAAAAAATTATATATTTATATGATAATTATTTCATTATTATTGTAACACCCCGACCCATCTCACCTCTAAGATGGAGGTCGGACCGGTGGGTCACATAACCTCAAGCACATCTCCCCGAATGCTAGAGGCTACCAACTAGTAGTGAGGGACCATTTTGTTTCTGTGGGGGAGACAATGCCATCATACGTAATAAATAATATCACCTCTAAAGTAACAACAACAAATAGGACTTAAAGGAAGCATTTAAATAAACAAACTACATGATAAGCAATGTAAATAATCCAACTAAATGACAATAACCAAATGAGAAATCTCACAAAAATATGACACGACATATGTTCTGTCTAAACTGAATGTTCAGGAAAAACCAAACCCAAGCATCCAGACAAATAAATAAAAGGACACATGCAGTAACTACATCATGACCAAGGCAAAGTCCTCTTCCCCATTCCCTATCCTAAGCAGTAATAAACAATCAAAAATCGGAAGCAGCTTGCTTCCCCTTCTAAATACATTTGAGCATGTAATCTACCTGGGTGTCGATGTTGCTTGAGCAGGGTGTGAGATAAAAATATTAGTAGGCCGGAACCCACATTGTCTAAACCATTCCATTTCTTGCAGTAATAAAAATATAGTGTTCCATTACATAATAATCCTATATAATTAATTTAAATGCAATGAAATAAATAAGTCAGCTTTGATTCCAAATGGAAGTCATGCCTAATCACAATCTCCAGCCTAAGACGGTAGTCTAAAACGGTACATGTTAGCACAATGCACGAACATGTATATATGTATAAAACTCAGAAAGAAGTAAAAAAGAAAATGCTAAACCAAAAGCTTGTTCATTAAATTGTGTTCTAAGTCGAGTGTCAACCAGGTGTGGTACCAAAAATCATAAGGATTTCTCAATTCCCAAGAAAAACTCAAATGATAATAATATCAACCCATAATTGCATCATTTATTAAGGTTGAAATTGAGAGTTGGAATCTGAGCCCATCTCGAAGGTATCCCTGTAGAAAATTCGTCAATTTATCTAATGCCCCATGCCTTTCCAAGGAAATCTATCAGAAGACCGAGTATCACCCAAGACATGGAATTACCCTGAGTTCATCATGATCTCGAAAAAAGGTGTCGAGTGTCATATGAGGATGGATTAACCACATTGCCAGTGGATCCATCCTGACGGGCCCTTTTGGAACTGGTATCACTCAAAAATACTAGAAGGTGCGAGGAAGTCCCGGTCAAGAAAATCCAATGACACCGCCCCCGGGAACATAGAGGTAACCCGTCCAGAAAGGAGGATCTATGTGTGGACCATAATACGGGACCCACCCCATTTCCTCACCCTTAATTTAATTAATGTTTTCACAGCATATTATATGACATAATCAGCATATAATGTCACAACTTGAAAACTACCAAGATACACCCGCATCAGAAGGCATAAATCTAACAGTATAGGATATCAACTTGCAAGACAATATACATATCATATAAACCTTAGTGGATAATGTAAATTTAAGTAATATGTAGTTCAGCATAACAACATGCAATGAAATATACATATCATATTAATCTCGGTGGATAATTCACATTTAAATAATATACAGTTCAACATAACAAGTTCCAATGATCCAACAATTCAAATTCATGTTCAATAAATTATTTATTAAATTTAATTACAATAAAAGGGGCTTCGAAGCACATGAAATTAATTAAACAATAGACTCGGATAATGGAAGATTACACTGATCATGACAGCACACCCAAATAGTTGTCCAATATTATTGCAATAATTCAAATAACTATTCATTTGATTTATAAACAATAAAAAGGGGATGGAAAATACACTCAACTAATTAAATTAATAACCCGACTAATGAAAAAATACACCAACTAATCCTTTACACCCATAGGGGTGTCCAATCTTGTTTCTAAAACTCAAAATAATTAATTTAAGATGATTAAGGCTATAACAATTATGTGAAACCATTAAAGTAATTAAAATGTTTAAAATTTCATCATGTCGATAGGCACTAACTAACGACACAACAACACGTTTTTATAAATCACAAAAAAATAGAGGGAAAGTGAGTAGGCACCCTACCTTATAGTCTTAGATGACTCTATGATCTTCTTTGGGCATTTATTTGACCTAAAGTGGATGAAAATGATGGATTTTTAAAAAAACCCAAAATAGTGTTACAATATTCCATGATGAACTAAGCGCATATTACTCAACAAAAACACACGATTCTAATTGTGAAATGTTATCCATTCCATCAGTTTAATTGTGCACATGATGACGAATTAATCAGACATCGAAAAGAGGAGAATAGACCTTCCGAAGGGGCTAATGGTTGGTGTGACAGGAATGAGGGGTGCGACCTGAGGAGTGGGAGAGGGAGAGAGTAGATGAAAAAAGAAAAGAGGGAAAAGAAAGAAAAGAAAAGAAAAAAATTAGGGATAAATAGAAGATAAGGAAAATAGGAAATAAATTAAAAATTAAAAATAAAATAAAAGAATGGAAAGAAAATTAATTAAAATAATAAAAAATGTGAATCCCCCATTTTAATGATTTTCATTTTTCCCATAACCCCCTATTTATTTTATTTATGAATTTATTTTTATCCTTTCTTGCATTCTATTAAATCATATTTAAATCACTTATTAATATTTTCATCCTTTAATCAATTATTTCAACCTGAGAATTACGTTAAAGAGCGATGTTACATTTTTCATGAAACGTCTGCAAATATTAAAATTAAATAAAAAGCTGCTCGGGACAGGAAGCGAGGTTCACATGCACGTGCCCCAGGTAGCTTAATTTACTAGGTTGAAATAGAGTAAAAATGTATTGTACATGATTACAGTTGGGAAGTTATAACCTCCCCTCTTTAAGATAACTTTTCCCCATGTTTCCATTCTGATGGTAGTGGAACGTCTCCAGAGAACAGTTTTGGCCAATATGCACATACATCCGTCTCTCGCTCCCATGTCTCATCCTGAATGAGTCCGTGTTTCCACACCACCCGGACCAGTGGGACTGAATTTACTCCAAGGAATCTCATGATACAGTAGATGATATTGATCTGATGCTCTGCAAAGGATACATCATCATCAAGCTAGATATCGTTAAGGTCAAAATAATTAGATGGGTCTGGATGATGTCATCGAAGCTGAGATACATGTAAAATGTTTAACATGTAACGATACCTCTAAGGTAGCAGTAACTGATAGGCTACCGAACCAAATCTTCCCAATATCTCAAATGGCCTGATGTATCTCACGGATAACATCCCCTACATCCTGATCTGCCTGTGACCCAGCCTTTGAGAAACACTCAGAAAGACTTGATGACCGACCTCAAACTCCAGAGGCCAACAATGACTATCAGTATAAGAATTTTGTCTAGACTAAGCTGTTTTCATATGCTTTTGAATCTTCTGAACTTGCTCAGAAGTCTCTTGAACGAGATGAGGACCCAACAGAGTTGTCTCACCTGCTTCGAGCCAGCATTAAGGAAACTGACATAGTCTACCATAAAGGGCCTCATGCGGAGCCATTTGAGTTCTCCTATGGATGCTGCTATTATAGGTGATCTCAATAAGAGGTAAATTCTTCTCCCATGAACCTTCTAAATCAAGGATGCATGCCTGTAACATATCCACTAACACTCATATAGTTCTCTTGGACTACTCATTGATCTGAGGGTGATATGCAGTACTCAGATGTACCTATGATCCTAGTGCATTTTGCAACCCCTTCCAGAACCGCAATGTAAAGAGAGAATCCATGTTTGAGAAAATAGAATGAGGTACACCAAGAAGTCACAAATTTTCTCGGATATACAGAATTCTTAGCACATCAATCGTAAAGGTATCTTCGATAGGCAAGAAGTGTGCAACCATGGTCAACCAATTGACAACAACCCATACTGCATCACTACTGATGATCATGATATTTTCCACTTTGGGCCTAGCCCGCAGGGTTTTTTTTTCCCTGGGTTCTGGCCCTCAGACACCCCCAATGAAAATGCCTCATGATGGGAGAGGTATCCACACCACCTTATAAAGTGGTGCTTCAGGCTCCTACTCCTTAGATGAGGGATTTCCATAACCCACCCCTCCTAGAAGGTCCCAACATCCTCACTGGCACATCAAATGGGCACCAGCTCTAATAAAATTTATAACAGCCCAGTCCATCCCACCATCATGATATTGGCCGCTTTAGTCCAAGCTCGCACCGTTTTTTTTCCTTGGGCTATGGCTATCATGAATCTCGTAGGAAAAGTCCTCATTATGGGAGAGCTATCCAAACCAACTTATTATAGGGTTCTTCGTGTTCCTCCTCCTTCGATGTGGGATACACATAATCCACCACCCCCCTATGAAGGGCGCAACGTCCTCGCTGGAACATCAAATGGACACCGACTTAGATACCAATTTGTAACATCCCGACCCATCTCACCTCTAAGATGGTGGCCCGATCGGTTGGTAACATAACCTCAAGCACATCTCCCCGAATGCTAGAGGCTTCCGACTAGAAGCGAGGGCCCTTTTTGTGTCCCTTACGGTGACAATGCCTACATAGTTAAAAGAAAATATCAAAGAAGAAGTAACAACAAAAAATAGTAAGTAGAAGATGAATTTAAATAATGAAACCAAAGTAGAATAAATTTAAATAATCCATTTGAATGATAATAACCAAATGCATATACTCACTAAACAATTACATGCCATGATGTAGGTCTAAACTGATAGTGTATGAAAAACAGAACCCAAACACACTGTCAACTAAAATAATGGACACAAGCAGCAACTGCATCACGTAATAAACCTAAATAATTAATTTAAACGAAATGAAATAAACAAGTCATATTGGGTTCCAAATGGAACCCATGCCTAATCACATGCTTTATCAAAGGCATCTGTTTTATGCTCTTGATATGGTCGTTCGATCAACATATAAACCGGGATTCCCCCTCCATTGTGGTTTGGGTTAGTTTTCCTAACTTACCTTTGCCGTTTCAAAATCCATCTGTTATTTGTTTACTGGGAAACATTGTAGGAAGATACATTTGTTTCGATTACCGCACGAAAGCAATTTCCCATCCGGTAAATCCAAGGGTGTGTGTTGAAAAGGATTCTTCGTACACCCCTTTTGAGAATATTTGGATTACAATCGGGGAGGAGTACATATTTAAGCAGAGGGGTGTTTATGAAAGCTGGACCGATTTTTGTGGGTGCTGTAAAAAGTTAGGACATTTGACTGAAGTTTTTCATCTGATAAGGTATGGTCACAAAGGGAAAGAGGTGAGGACAAGTTCTAAAGAGGGTAGACAGAAAACTGAACTGGGTAATGATTCGAGGATGTGTCGGGATTCGAAGATGAAGGGGGTTGCTGAAAAAGGGAGGGGTCCTCAGGAGAATCAGTCAGCAGGGGATCACCTCGGCTTTGGTTCTGCTTTTATTGCCATGGAGGTTGATCAACCAATTTGAAACACCAACATGGAGATGAACTGGGATGAGGCGGGAGATTTTTGGTCTCCTACCACCGCGGGACCTGATCATGTTGGAATGGAGTGGGAAGATAGTACTCTGGAGGCGGTTAACATGCCTAGACCGACCAATGTGTTGGATCCTTTGGCCATGCCTTTTATGGCTTTGAATAACAGGTTTGAGATACTGACAGAGGGTAAGGTGGCTGAGGTTCTGGAGGAGGAGGCCATTTCAGAGGGCGAGGGTGATGTTTTGTTGGAGGAGAATAACCAGGGGGATTTCTTGGGGCTGGAAGCGGTGGAATTCCCTGAGGGAACTACTGAGTAGGAAGGGAGACAGATCTTGACATAAGGTATTCATGTTGAACAGCGGCTGAGCGTTTCTGCTGGAGGGCCTGTTACTGGGATGAAGGATCAAGCCGGAGAGGGGAAGAAGAAATCCAGGGGAGGAAAGGAGAACTGGAGTCCCCCTAACGGGTGCTCTTTTAGAGATATTGATCATGATGGGATCGAGAAAGGGTCTATTGGCGATAGACCCCCATCAGCAACCTCAGCAAGGTGGCCAAGAAGAGACTACTCATATATGTCGAGGGCAATGCAGACAAGGTCTGCTTCTAAAAGGAATAGTCAGGTGGTTCTTGCAGTCAAAAAGGGATGCGGGGTTAAGAATACAACATCTGTTATGAATAATTTCGAAACACTTGGCAATTGGGTTCAAAGTGCTAATTTTTGGAGAAACTCGGAATGGGAATCAGCTATATGAGAAGACGAATCATGTTTGGGATATGGGGAGGATTGCAGTTACTATGATGATTAACTCTTTGTTGGTTGGGTATGTTTGTTGTTTTGGCTTTTGTTGTACTGTTTTGGTGTTGTATGTTGGGCACCGGTGACCCATAAACGGCTTTTATAAAATTAAAAAAAAAGATTTGCAGGTAGGGTAAACCAAGGAAATAATTGGGTGTCATAATCATGTAAAAATCAAAATAAATGGGTGTATCATAAAAGTGTCCATAAAATAAAGGAATTAAATTATAAACGGACTTTAATAAAGAAATATAGGAATATATCATTATATGTTATGTCAATATATAGATAAAAGAGTGTTTAATAAATTTTATAAAAAAAAGATTAGCCATGACATGTTGTTAGGGAAAACAATTACAGTGGGTTGTGAGGTGTTGGTCTACTGGACAGTAAATAAATGGTTTCTATTCCCATTTAATATAAGAAGGAGATGAATTATTGTTCATAAATTAGAAAATAATATACATATATGGCGGATACAAACATTTTTTATATCAGCATGATTATAAGTGTTTTAAATTAGGTGGACGAAAATAAAAAAAAAATGTGTGAAAATCAAAACATTTTTCTCCATGAATCCACATTTGCATTACTACTTAGTACATCTAATGTATGTATTATAAAAAAATAAGATATCTAGGACATGTAGAGGGATTATATAAATGTATTTTTTTATTTATGGGATGTTGTATAGTGCTAAAATGGTGAGAGCAATATAGGATATGAGGATCGCTTTTATAGGTTAGTAGAGGGGTACACTTAAAAATAGATAATGTATTTAATTATTTTAAATTAAATTTTGATGAAAATTGAAAAAAATTATATTTAAAATATTTTTCTCATTATGAATCTAAATCCTTTCGTACAATAAATGTTTTATTTGTTTATGTGATGTTATCCCCTTATCCCTGTTTTTACAACCCAATTAACCCTTCTGATTATTATTATAATGTTTACAACTTTTAATTAGTTTGAACTATAGACATTAAAATAAAGGAAAACACCCATAAACAGAATATTTTAAATATTTTATACCATATCCCACTCACAGGAAAAATATATTATTTTTTATGAATTTAAATCATTTAATTAAATATTATTTATGATATATTATTATTGATGTCATTTTAGGGAACTATTCATTTAATTTGAAAATATAATCACTAGGAAAATAATAGAATCATAGTATATAATTTTAAAAATTAAATTATATATATTATTATATATATTTGTGTATATATTTTGGGGTATAATATAACTAACCCAAAATATTCAATTTATTGTTTTCAAATCATTTATGTGATTTTTCAATGACATTCACAACCACTATGCCAGTGGTGAGTAATCATTTAAGTTAATTATTTCATAAAAAAATTAAAAGTAAATTTTATTAAAAAAATTATTTTTTTATTCTCAGAATGTCCATTAATATTAATACACATATTATTTTTATCCCGATTTGATCATATATGTAAAATTTAGAAGCATGAGAATGAAATTTTATAATTTTTTGGGAGAAAATAATATGTTATTTTTATATAATAAAAGAAAACAATTATATATATATTTAAATCATATAATTATTGTTGAACATAACTCATACAATAT
Organism: Viscum album; assembly: GCA_963277665.1. NCBI lineage: Eukaryota > Viridiplantae > Streptophyta > Magnoliopsida > Santalales > Viscaceae > Viscum > Viscum album. The sequence goes on along the minus strand of OY728155.1, from coordinate 1,441,469,646 downwards.
ATTAGATTCAATTTTTTTGTATTTTTTTCCTTATCATATTTTCTATCTCTAATTGCCTAATATACACTTATCAAGTGTATGAATATTTACTATAGTTATTACTCCAATGAAATAAATAAATTATTCTAAATTTAAAAAATAAAAAATCTCTATTATTAATATGGAATAAATTTTTAAAAATTATATATCTATAATATTAGAGAACTAATTTAATGTTAAAAACAATAAAACAACCGAAATAGTAAATTTTAAGAAAATTCATTTTTCAAGAAAATTATGATCATACTATAGAATTATGACTAAAATCCATAATTATATAAATATAAATTCTTATAGATATATATATAATATTTAAATTCCATATAAATCATTTGGAATTACGGATTATGTTAAATAATTAAATTGGAAAAATAATTATGCACATAAAAATAGTTTTCTAATGAAAATTCATTTTTATTCCTGAAAATAATATTATACCAAAATCAAGAATAATTGTGATTAAAATTTAATTAATTAGATTATATAAATTTAAATAATAATATCTTTACTTTTATCAAAAAAATAAAATCATAATGTTTCATTTTTTTGATTTGAAATTAAGGTTTTAAAAAAATAGGGTTTTTCCACTATTCATAAGAAAATCGATCATTTAATTAATATAAGTAAAAAATATCCATAAGATATTTATTATATGCTTATTTAAATTGTCAAATAATTATTATAAAATTATAATTCTAAAATGTAAATAAATAAATTTTTATATTTTCTAAAAAATGAATAGATATTATTTTTGTAGAAAACACATTTTCGAAGAAACAAATGACATTACTAGATATTGAGTGTTTATTATAAAACTATTCATTATTTTTTAATGATTAAGACCATTATATATATTTATATTACATTATTCGGTTCATATTTTACATATTTATCAACATAACACATTGGTTGTATGATTAAAATTTAAGTAATTATATCGCATGGATCATTTAAGTATGGTGTTGAATATTGTATACACTATAGAATATAGTGTTCTTTTAAAATAGTATGGTGTTATTGTTCTCAATAATTACTGGTCCACCATGTTACTGATTTGTCCTATAATTTGAAATGGATTACACTTTGGTTGATTGTAAGGATTGATTGAATTACTTTTCAACTAATAAAGATTTCTATGATCATAAAGCTAAGATGGGATTCATTCTACAAGCATGTTTTAGAAACATGTGAGATAGTTTACAAACATTGATTGGTATATAAACCATAAATTAATACATAATTAACAATAAATATTGGCCTCAATTATCACAAATTAATTATTTCTATGTACATGATAATTCACCAAATCACAAGCATTTATGTACAATAATTGGGATGACATTTAATTTAGTACCCATTAGTTCTAAATTACTATTATCTTATTTATGTATTTTTTTTCATAAACTTGTTCGTCCTTTATTATAGTTAGGTTAGATAATTTTTCATGATTTAATAAAATACAGAGGTGATGCAAGCTACTGAGGCACATATATTGATAATTAATATTATCTTGTATACTAAAACAAATATTAATAAATTGATTATAAAACGAGTGACACTTATTTTATTTCCTCTAATTTTCATATTGAAACTAAAAAACAAAAATTGATTTATTTTATGAAATTAAAAATGAAATATTAATTTTATAAAATATATTATTTTTTAGTTTTTATTTATTTAAAATATATTTTCAAAATTTTAAAATATTAACTGAATTTTAAATTATTAACATATATTTGGGGTTTTTATTATAATAAAAAATATTAAAAATAATTGAAAATATTACCCTATAAGGGTGTATGTATGTATATATTTTATAATTTAATAAAATATTTTATTAATTTGGAAATAAATTTTATGATATATTAATCGGGACTCATGGATAATGAAAGAAACTAGAAAAATAATATAAACTAATAATTTAATTTAATTTATTTCTTAATTGTGTAATTTTCATCCAGATATGGTTTAGAATTTTAATTTTTACTATTTCATTACTTCATGATCAATAATTGTTTATATCAAACTGTAATTGTTTTAATATATTTATTTTACTCATATTTATAATGTCATAGTTTAAGTTTATGTTATTATTATTGAATTAATATCAATGACTATCGCAACACAAATCCATAATTAAACTCTATAGTTGCATGCTTGCCTATATTTTGTTATCAAATGTAATTATTTCTAAGGAAAATATTTTCTCCAATGTGTGGGTATAAAATTATAAATACTGATAATAAATAATAATGAGGATCGCGTGACTAACAAATGTAAAATTCATATTATGATTTCACATTAGTGAAATGTATATTCATTATATAGAGTTGTGAGAAACACATGGATTTTCCCCCTATGATCTAGATTATTTTATTATAAGTTGAAAATATAATAAAAAATTTAACATTAAATACCATATCATTTAAAATCATATTTTCATTCATAATTTTAAATATTAAATATAATAACAATTTTTATTATAATTTATAAGAAATACCATATAAACAAATTCTTATATGTAATTTTTCTAGTCTATAGAAATTTAATTAAGTTTTCACATTGAATAATTAATGAGAATTCTATTTAAAATAATAATTGGAAATTAGTTTAATTAAAATCATTTAAAATGAATAAATTATCTCACAACCATCCTCCTATCATTTTCCTTTTGAGGAATCAAAATATCATTCATATTATTGTGTATTAGTTTTGGAGTATCCCATATAAAAAGATGTTTTATTGATGATGATAGGTGATTATATACACATTATTATAAATACAAATTTTGATAGAATTTATTTCTTATTATAGAGGTATGTTATTTGTATATTAGATTATATGATATATGTTGTAGGGAATCCACTCAATTTTGAAATAAGATATAAGTTAATGTTTATGGTTATAGTAGATGTTAAGACAATTATTCTGACTATTATGTATCATGTCAAAAAATAGCTCTGATTTCTTCTAATTAGGGTATCTAAGCCAAAACTCATTAAATATGATGTTGCGTAATGTTCTATAGGGTATGTAACTAGTACCAAATGGATAAAATTATATTTTAAGGGAATGACTTAATCCAAACAAGTAAAATTAGAGTAGAAATTAAATTTACATATATTCAAACAAGACATATCTATAGAGTGTGTAACCACAAAATGTTTTCTAATAATGAATGATGAAAATAAAATATAATAAGGAGAATAAAATTGATATAATTTAAATGAAATTTCCTCATCTCTCCACCAAAATCCTTACACACAACTACTATTTCAATTTAACATTCCTAACTTCAAATATATAATACACACACGATTGGAGGAAAAAATGAAATAGGGGAGGCCATTTTTGAAGTGGGTCATTGAAATGAAAATGAAATCAAACAGCCAATTAACCTCTACATGAATCAATGGTTCATTATCTAGTCCAAAATAATAAAAACTCCATGAGTGGTCAAAATTGGAGAAATAAACTGAAACTGATATTTAATATAGATGTGAGTAAAACATTTCATTATTGTACCCAAATAGCATCTCAAAATAATAAAGATTTTTTGAATGTCCCACCTTCCAGATGTTTTGAAAATACATGTAACTATGTTTTTAAATAATTTATTTTAAAACATGTGGAGATAAATTTAAATAAATATTACATTTATGAATTTATAAAACTTTTAGACATATATAATTACCATTTGAAAATAACTGGAGTAATTATAAAACATTTAATTTTCATTTAAACAAACATTACACAGTTTCATTTACAAAAAAAATAATTTCAAATTGAAATCTATTATAATATTAATACGTAAAACTATAATAACTTAACCATTATATTGAAATGAAATAAAAAATACCAACCCTTAATGTATAATTATATAAATGTTAGCACCATGGTTAAACCCATTGGAAACTAATTTCATAGACTAATAATAGGACCATCATACTGTTAGTGATTCAATGATACATTACCATTACAATGTTTTATCCTATCTGGATGGTGGATCTATTGACCTAGTGTTAACCACCTTCCGATAATAATTTTTTATTCAGTGAATTGTATTATAAAAAAGGATATAGAAGGAATATTATTTCCTATAATTGTTTTCCTAGTTATCCCACCTAGTTTCCTAGGGTTCAAATATCTTATATCTAAAAAAATACCAAATTATTTTGTTGACGAAATAGAAAATATCAATCAAAATGAAATTAAAAGAAAATAAATCACACAAACCAAATCCATACACCACCAATTTGAAGCCCCAACTAATAAAAAATACCCACATTTAAAATCATATAAATCTATAGTCTTACAAATTCTTTAATGGAATATATTTCTATTAGGTTACAATGAATTTATTGTCGAATAATTTATAAAAATATCCAACTAGACCTTATAATTTGAAATAAAATTTATTCTTTAAGGTACATCGAAGTGACCCCATTGAGAATTCCAATTGAAAATACAATTCATGATATAAAACTTTTGTTCACAACCCATTCATAAACATTACACACATATAAATTTTTATATATTGGTACTTCTCCTATCAATGAACATATTCACACATAGTGGTGTGAATATTTCCATAAATATAACCATATATATTTCTGTGAATATTTATATTATAATTTGGGATATCATAAATGATTTATAACATGTGATACACGTGATCTAAATTTGGAATAAAGAAACGAAAAACCTTAATAGTTCTAAAATCCTCTATTAAAAATTCAAGATATCAATGAAATACAAATAAAACCATTAGAAAAAAAATTAAACCCAATTATACATTTATTGGTTTAGAATAAATTTTAAAGATCCATTCATTATTTTTTATACAATGATTGATATATTAATATGGAAAAAAATATTTCACTGGATGGATTTTCTCATATGATGGAAAAAATTGACATCTAATTTTTAATTTTTGATATTCAATTAACACAAAATGTTTATCATTTTTAATAATAAATATAAATAAATATTCTAATAAATCTATTTTTCTAAAATTAAAATTAATAAATTGGGATAAAAAAATAAAATCCTAGGTTAAAGGTATGAAGCTTCAAATACAGGATGAAGGGGACATAAAGGAGATATCAAAAACCCTTTATGGGATAAATTATTATAACCTATCATGCTTGAGACCAAAGGGATCATCCTAAATAGAGAAGGGTACGACGTAAGGATATATTAAAAGATAAAGGAAGGGAAAATGTGATGGAGGAGGACAAACCCTTACTGGAGGGAATTTACTTTTAATTCACATAAATAAAGACAATAAAATGGTGGAGGAGCCATTTTATTCAAAGGTTCTCCTAGATGGTTGTCCAGTTCCCGGATGTTGGATAGGGGAACCCAATTTGATGTTAATAATTTGTTCAGGGGGAAATAGAAATAAAATTTTATATTGAAAGGGATAATATAATCCCACAACATGGTTAAAATGGACCAGAGTATGGTTTTGTTCCATTAGGACATACCTAGATAGTAACCATGTTAATACTATAGAGATGTTTCAGTATTACCATTTCTGATTGGGGACACCCCTATGACATCATAAGGAGATCCATATCATGGGTATCACCATGGTAAGTCCACAAAAAATAGCTCGAGGACACCATGTGGTAGTATAAGACATGGTGATCCTCTAGGTACCTCCGAGGTTGACCAAAACCATTATTTGTCCCTATCCAGTATATGAGAAATTAGTAAATATAGAAAAAAAGTATAAAATATAATAATACATATTTAAATGGGACATCATTGTTATGGCGTGATATAAGATATTTATCTTGTTCTATGATAATAATTATATAGATCATTCACATAATAAAATCCAATAAACTATACATTGTAAATATAATGGTGATGGATAAGATAAATCAATTATATAAAATGAGATATGATTGATTAGTTAAACTATAATTTTTCAATTATAAATACCATTAATGTATAAAAATATTATATTTCATTTTTAAAAAAATTATAGAAATTATAAAAAAAAATTGTGATTTATTTTTGATAAATAAAATATAAATATAAAAAATATGTGTGTGATACATGTGATTCTACATTACAATAAAAAAATAAAATAAATTGTATTCCATTGAATCCCCACAATATTCAATGATATTACATGAGGACTCTTTAGATGAGAATAATTTAGATTGGAGATATGAGGATTCTATATTTCATACAAAATTTATTATGCAATAATAAATTTCATGTATGATTTAATAGATTCAAGGAGATAACGACTCATACTACTTATCACCCCATATTGAGTAGTTTTACATGTATAGTTCTTAATAATAATGATACAGAAAATGTACTATATTTTTCATGATAATTTTTTGATAAAGAGTCCCTACTAGAAATCTTATGTAAATGATTATTGGGGGAATTCATAATTTTAAGATATTAGTTTTCAGGTTAGAATTAGTTTTATAAATATCATACTGTAAAATATATACTAATGTTATTTCTTAATTATTTGATTAATTAATGTAAGAATAAATTGGATAAATTTATCATAGATTTCATCATCAAGGGTACATGGTTTATTCCTCTAAATGTAATTTTATAATATCCATGTTATACTATATTATTGTTTAATATGTTGTTTATCAACATTTGGAATTTAGTTTTATCATGGATGATCATTTTCATCACTAATTTACATCTATGTTATAATGTTAGGTTTCTTTTCAAATATTCTAGGATTATTATTATCAAGAGTGTATTTAATCATCTAATCCATTTCCCATGAATGGAATTTCATTTCCTCCATCCCAAGTCGAATTAGTTCATTTTTTCAGAGAGATGGGTTCATTGGTTCCATTAGCTCTAATGGTGTTGGTGGGTCATGTTGAAACTAACAATCAGCTTAACCATACTGCCAATCTAAATTGTCAACTATAATTATTAATTTCAGAAAAGGGGGTAGGATGGATGGATATTTTTCATAATTTAGTCTTTTATTAGTTACATGTTACTAAACCATTTTCATCTCCTCATAATATATATGTTATTGGATATGAGTAATAAGAAATATTACATTAAATCTTTAACAAAATATCATTTCTTTACATTAAGATATATTATTTTTCTTAGTTCCTTTAAAACTTTTTCATAATCATATTTGGAGCTATGAATTTTCCATATAAAATGTATTCCTTTTTCTCCACATGAAACTTATCTAATGTATTTTATTGGTCAGGGGAATGAGTACATTCCCTATCTCACAGACCTTATATCAACATTTCTTCTTCTAAAAATGGCATCATTTAGATTCATCTCGAGAGGCTTTGTAATTGGATAAAGGGTTACTCCTTTTTGACATAGGGTGGTATGATTATTATGTACTATTATATACAATTCCATAGAAGGTATCAACATTACATTGAAGTCCATATCGTCATGAAGAGAATTCCCTCTATTTAATTTTCCTAAAATCTAGATCATCTTTTCAAAATATAGAATGATTAGTTATATTGAAAAATATCTAATGAATATCAAACAAATCACATGTCCCTGATTTATATTAAAGATCATAACCATAAAAATATAGTGATTTAACTATTTTCTTCAGTATTATTGGTAAAAAAATTATGCGTAGAAGTATGAACAAAAATCACATATATATCTTCTAATAGAATAATATATAAGTTTAATTTTTATTGAAATTAGATCAAAATAGTAACAAAATGGTTTTTCAGTCAACCTTATCAAAAATTAACCTGACGATTTATGCTAAATATTACCCATTGGAAAGAGAAACTCCATTGGTCAACCTCTCTATCTTTGATCAAGGTGATCTACCAGGGTTTCTCTGAGGTTATTTCAATATTATCATTATTCACTCAAAAAAATATAGGTATAGGATTATATATAGGGAAGGATATTGATGATATAAAAAAATAGTAAATCATGGTCCCATTAAAATCATACAGTTTGAAAATGATTAATCATAGGTAATTAATTTGAAGAAGTTCCATTGTATCTAATGTTTATTTTATATATTTTTATAAAATTTTGAACGGATATATAGCTTTTTATATTATCTAGTGACACAAATTCAAAGGGATCTTTCTAAAAACACTCATATATTATTGAATATAAATTTTTTCATCATAGTATGAGTAATTTAGTTTTTTTAAAATATTTTATGGTGGATAGTAATTTAATGTTTGTCGTTCATAAATCTAGTGAGTCTCACATTCTAGCTCATTCATGGGATTCATTTGATGTTAAACTCAAGATATATAATGAGTACATTCAATAATGGATTAAAAATGGATATAATACTCACTCTGAAATAGAAAACTTAAAACGTAAGATCAATAAATTGGAATTTAGGAATCAGGACTAGTGAAAGGATGATTTTTTCAAACATAATTTAAGTAAAAAATATCTTTTTATGGGGAATTCAAATTGTATAGAATAGTAGAAATATCATGAGAACATTATTTTTAAAATAATGATTTTACCAATACATAGATATATTATTTCATTAAATTGAAATCATTTTTTGGGAGGGATGCACATGATGCATCCCATAATAGTGATATTGAAAATGTTAGTCATCATGAAATTGATCATTTTGATTTCCTTATCTCTAGATTAAGGTGTAATTGTAGAACTGTTGTCCGAAATAACGATCCTAAGGGCCTTGATAAGATAATATTCAAAGACTTATATTTGAGGATAATAATGATGAGATGCAAAGCAATATTAGGCCGCAGAAATCAAGGAAATTATGAATGATTACAAATCAGATCGTTATCCTAGTACAGATAGGGTCCATGGACTACTATATATTCTATAATAGGGGATAATCTTGATTTTTTTCATTTTGGAGGTACAAGACTTATTCTAAAGAGGTAATGTACATTTATTCACATGTGTGTCCACAATTATCTTTATTTACAATTTTATTTGGTGAAATTATTTTATCCAATATCAATCCATTTGTTTTTGGAATACCTTATGTAAAGTCTTTACTTACATTATAGATAATAATCATTCAATAATTTCATCATGAAACTATTTCTATAGAAAAATATGACCTTATTATGGGGAAAAGTTACCATAAAGCTATTATCTTATCAAATTACACGATAATATACCTTTAAAGGATGGAGGTGGGAAATAATCGAACTATAATGAATGATATAAAAAAAATTTATGGAATAATTTAATAGAACATGATTATATGGTCCATGAAACATTTCAACATATCAGAGTGTGTTTGTTATCTAGTTTTTAATTTCTTTTCATCTCCATGGAAATAAATGTTTTATATATTAAAGAGGTTTGGATTCATTATATAATTATTTGGCCTTTACCAAGATAACCCACTCTCTCCCAATAACATTAATATTTTTAATGATTTTCTCAATAATAATATCAATAATTGTCTATCAAAGTATGAGATTAAACCTTTTCGGGATGATATAAATTCAATAGATTATCATATATTTCCATTGAATAATACCTAATTTTATTTCTCAATTAAAGAACTAATATAATTAAATGGATTACTATTATTCATTGAAATTAAGGAAGATGGAATAGAAAATGTATTAATATATATAAGAGTAGTCTGTATATATTAAGAAAATGACTAGGAGGACTGGTTAATTGGATTGAGAAAATTCATTCTATTTCCATAAAAATATTCACATAAATTAATATTGGGTGATAATTTCCTCCTAATGGAATCACATCCAATACATTATAATAATTATTAATAGGATTACTACTCATATTACCTATTAAAAATTTATATTTATATCCTTTAATGAGTGTATTACAACATTTAATAGTGTACTATATTTTTTCATGATTCATGTTTTATCTATCAACAAATATCCCATTGTTTTCATTATGATATTATAAGGTTTGATTGATTATTTTTTCTTGAACTCACACAATGAAATGGGATTTCACTCGACTACACGGTCTCGAAAAACCAAACAATCAAGGAAAGAGGAATCAACATAACAAGTATTGAAGAGATTAAATACTACATACAATTTAAAATTTAGTTGCAAGAATATATAGTTCATTTTATTCAGTTGAGACACATCAATGAAAAATTAAAAAATCTTGATTTCCATTTTCCATATTAGTTATATAATGATTCACCTCTTTATTTATGTATAAAAAGTTATTTTTACAATGTCGTGTATTTTTGTAAATTATTTTTATTGCAATGAGACATTAACATCTAGAAGGTTAAATTTTTAAGAGGTTTTTGTTATTGATTCAGGTTTTTACACCATATATTTCCATACAATCATCCAAAATTCATAATAGTTTCAAAAACACCATCCTTAATTCCTACTGGAAATTTATACTATAATAGACTCAACTATATAATGATTTGTACTACTACTTCTTCACTCCCATTATAATTGGGACCTTTAGTTCCTCTTAATTATGTTCACATCATCACATTCATGATGATACTGTTGGATGGAAAAAATTAATTGCTTCGAATACATCCTTATCAAATATATCTTCTTAATATAGAGAATTCATAACCATGAAATACCAATTGAATAGGAAGATGAGTTTAAAATTTTCAACTTATCTACTCAATGTGACTTACCAAGAAATAAAATACCCAATAATCTATTCACATGTTTATGAATGTGGAGAAAATCACTTTATGTAGAATACATTAGAAGATGTCTTGGGAATCAAGATTCAAATGGTCACTGTATATGGTATTCATGAAATACAATTCCATAGAATTGATGAATATCTTGTTGAAATCCATTCTTGATGTTTATTTATCATTGAATATATTTAGGTCATCTGGGAGGAAAAACATCAAAATAATTTTATTGAAATAAAATATAAAACATTTTAAAAGAAAATGTGATGTCCCTAATTTCAAACCATGAATTTTTCATCAATCATAAATATAGATGAGTCCTTATAAGGCTGTATATTCCAAAATATACTACGGGCATGGCTTGTGAAGGATGGTTACCTTTGGGAATATGGTTGAGATTATGTTCACATAATACAGAATATAATCATAAAAAATTGTTCATTTTTTATATGAATTAAGAGAGGATTATTTATTATCCACGATAGTATAAGTTTTTTTTTCTTGGTCATAGTACTTATTATATTAAAGGATGCACAATTACAGTGGAATACTAAGTCATGAATAATGATATTTTAATGTTTTGAGTTTATAATGTTCATTTTTATAAGGTGTAAAATGAGTACACAGTTTTTTCCTTTTTATTGTTTGGATTTAATAATATTCATTTTGACATTGAGTACTACGTCATATCATGAATAATATAATTGAGTTTGAAGTGGGAACTCTTTATACATGGTGAGAGTGTAATATGAAGAGAAATTTTATAACAAATAATTTGGTATAGGATAATTAATTAAAAATATTACATTTCCCAAGATATCTTACCCTGTAATTTATAAGCATCAATTGTTGGGATTTCCTCAATCTTCATTATTTAAAACACCCTAATGTTTTTAATTCAGATTGTTCCAGTTTCATTATATTAAAATATCTAGTATTGTATTGGTGATTGAGATTAATGAATATGAGTTTGTGATTTTATGTGATTATAAGGCTGTAAAAAAATAATTGTTGTACAATAATGAATTAGGGTGTGTAATATTATTTTCAAATTAGTTAAATCATTTAATGTTAACAATTTGGGGCTTAATTTTCTTGGTCATATATGTGTATAATAGTTTTTGGGCCATGTATATTTTTAAGGACTATATGTTATGAGGTGGATATTAATTATATTAATGGGTGGAGGAATTAATTACTAATGAAAAAATTGACAAGATATCATATTTTAAAGTGGTTTCATTATAATATTTATTTATATTCTTATAAATTTTATGAAAATTTTTCTCTTTTCCACTTTTGATAAAATTTATCTTTATTTATATTTTATAAAAATAAAAATATTATTCATTAATATGGTAGATAAATTATATGTTATGAAATATAAAAATATTATTTTGCAAATATAAAAAAATTAGTTAATCGATGTTTATAATAAAAAATTATATATATAAACATGAATCATATAACACCCAATGATGTCATGGTTAATTTTTTAATCTAAAATAACTAGACAATGCTAATCCTTCAAGATTATTTAGACTATTTTAGGACAATAATCTATAGGTATATATTATTAATTAATAAATGAAATAATATATAATACCATGGTCCAACTCATGATATATATATTACCCCAATGGGTTGGTTACCTAACCTCAAGTGTCCATCCCTATACACTAGAGGATTCAGACTAGTGGTGAGGGTTTAAGTCTGATATGGTGGGGAGAGTATACCCACTAGATATGTAATAAATACAAAATATGAAACCAAAAATATACAATGTGGACTAAAATAACTTCTTCTGATCAATAATATATGAATAAATTTTTAGGCATTATAATTCTATAATTTATAGAATTACACATAAAGATTATAATGCATATACAAGTATAACTAAAATAAAAAAAACCTGATGGTGATCTCTATGAAAATACTATTAATAATTTCCTCAATCATCTCTTAAGCTCATATACAAATGTATAATAGGACATAACAAAATGCCTAATCCAGAAAATGCATCTAAGTGGTCTATTCATGTACCCAATGGGGGAGTGAATAGGGTGTGAGAAATATGTTGTAGGACACTGACAATGATGTCTATTGGAATCCAGTACATGAATATAAACTAATAATATACATTTATTATAAATAAAGTATTGCAGTATTAATAAAATTTAAAAAGATAGTTTCAAGTTCCTTAAGTGGTCCTAAATGATCATACACACTTCGGACTAGTCCATAAATGTCTGTACACATGTGTTACTTTGAATATATATATATATATATATGATTTTATGTATATATATAGAAAATATATATTGACACTCACACACCCAAAAATACACCCACACCCACACACACATATATATAGCCAAAAAATGATTCATAACTTAAGATTTCTTTTATAATTACTATGTTATAATATTTTAAATAAGGGTTCCAAGCCCATATATCTCATGATACAATGATAGATGGTACACTTGAGTTTGAGGAATAATATGGGATTCAATTCATTAGTTTTAATGGTATTAAGGGACACATTACCTAAGTATCACGAATAATGAGGAGATGATTTATGACCAACATACTAATCGAGGTGGCATGGAACATCATGTCCACCAAACCATGTGTCATGAACCTTCATGTACATCATCATTTACCACAGGGGATTCAAAATCTATGTATATAAACCTATTCGGGCTCCTATGTAACAATCCCATATAATTTACTATCACTCATCCTATGAGCCCGTAGACATGTTATTCTGTAAAGAGGAACATGACAACATTAAAGGCACAATGTAACTTCATTATCATATTTTATTTAATATTTAAAACATGTCATGAGATGAAAAATTCAATAATAAAATGCAAGGATGGGAAAATATTCCATATCATTATCAGTCATCAGTATAATTTTTCAATTTCATTTAATATATATATAAATTCAATGGGAATCACAAATTTTACAATATATATCAGCATGATATATGTAATTGGTAAAAATTACATTATTTTATCATAGATTTCCAATGTCTATACAATAATTTCTCTTTAATAAAATTGGCCAAATAGTATACCTTAAATTAGTTTTATTGGGAAATTGGGAATGGGATACAATCTATATCAATATAAATTTAATTATAAAATTTATAAAGGACCATTAAATTTTACATTCCACACTATGACTCACCTGGTTCATTTATTTATTAATATAATTTCATAAGTGATAATAAGGTTCATTAGAGAAATGTAAAATTATTTATTCATTTAATCCACATATGAAATTCCACTTGTAGAGGCAATACTCAACAAACCCCTAGGGTTGGCTTGGTGATTTCAATAATAATGGTATCTATAAAAAAATGTAATTAAAACAACCTTATATGGTGTTTAGGGTTACGGTCTTGACCCCGAATCATATATAAGGGGGGTTTAAGGAACATTACTACTGTTTTTTGAGTATATAACTTTTAGAAAATGTAAATTTTATAAGAAATTCTTTGATGTTCCATTGTGTAAATAAAAAAAATAAATTATAAATGACAAAAATCTATGTGAAATAAATATATTCCACCACATAATGAGTAGAAAACATAAATAATATATTATCATGATTTTATTTTAGTCTAAATTTTAGAAATAGAAACAATCAAACAAAATCCATAAATATATGGAAATTGATATTACACAATGATCACGTCAAAATTTAGAATAGAAACTGGTAAAAGATGAATGAGTAGTCATAAAATTAATAATTGTTAACCGAAGCAATGAATGATAACCGATTCCAAACTCAAACTAGGAATAAATTAACGTTGAAATTGGAGGAAGAGCATTGTGAATACTGGGGAACTCATAAGAAAATGTGGGGTGGTGGAAAATATTGTAAAACAATATAATGGGGAGGGGGTAAAATTGTAATTTCAATCACCTCAATGATTTTTGTTGTTTGGTCGAATGATTTGAAACCCATCTTCATTAAATATGGGATTACATTCTTGTATGGAATGCAACTTTCTCAACTAATTTATCTATTTGAAAAATAAAATATAGCATGTGTAGAGACACTGCACAAATGGTCACTCCCTTTCTAATCATGACACATCGGTTGAAAAATAATGCACAATTTATGTATTGTAATCTACAATTTATTTTATTCTGCATACACCATCATCTGACATTAGCTTAATGGTTTGAAAAACAATGTGGAACCCTTTATAGGGACACATGGTTGGGGTTCTCATGTTTCACTAAACATGTGAGATACATTTTTTATAAAACACCAAATTTATGTAATCTAAATCTCCAAATTCAAATCCAAGTACCAATTACATTTTCATCCTCCCGACTAATAAAAATATTCAATCTCTTTGAGAGTTTTCAACTCGGTCCAAGAAAACCAGACTATAAAATTTTCCAATGCTATAACTTCTCATCATTATGAAATATTGAGGAAACAATGAAATAAAAAATCAGCATGCTCATTTAATGTACTTTCATTAAAAATGGTTTTATGTTTCAAAATTATAAATTCACCACATGGATTTACTTACAACATACAATTATTATGTTGTTAATACTATATCCAATGAATATGAACATTAATGAAACACTAATATAGTGCATACATAGGACCACCAATACTAATACATGATTTATTCTTTATATCATTTTTCATCCACCCTGTGAAACTTCCAACTATAAATTTTATACTTTTGGGGACAATAACAATTCATGGTACATTCATATCCATATTTTCTATTAAAACATGATCGTAGGATTGTAATTTTAAATTGAATGATCATAAAATTGCATCATCTAACATCATATAATGGGATCACCTTCAGTCACCAATTAGATAAAAATAAGTGTATCCCAATCGACCACACATTAACTATTTGACCTGGAAATTCTTTGAAATGTGGGGAATAAACCTTGAAGACACATTAATCTCATTGGTAATGGAATTACCAATGATATCGTTAAATATAAACATCATAATCTTTGGTAGAACGAAATTATAAACCATCTACTTGACTGTTTTGAAAAAGATAGGCTAATATAGAAGAGGAAAGATTTGAATCAGATTCTGAAACCTTATCCAAAGGCATAATGATATTGTTCCATGACTGATCACTGAATCATTTACCCAATATTATGTGATTTATCGTATTACAATCATCTACTAAAAATATATTCTTTGAGATATATAACCATCACTGATACAATCCCAATCAATCAAACATGGATCACCATAATATACTTTGGGATTCACACCCCAATCTTTATTTCACCCAACCCCATAGTCAGACCCATACATATAATTCACTGGGGATTCTAATCATACATGCATCAATTAAATAAATTGAATATGACATTGAAAATGAAAAACCTACTCCCCACATTATGACCACCCTATTATCCATAAAAGCTGAAAAGTAAATCTTATTGCCAAAACCCATTTCCCATTAAATCCAAACATAACAAATACTATGACCTGAAACTGCTCAACTTGAGAAAGGCAACACATGTCATTCATCCATCATTTTGACACCTGAAGAATTATTTCAATAGAAAATTAGAAATTAAATCTCATAACAAGAGTAACCACAATAAAACTCTTAAACGTTTACTCTACACCTTGTAGATTGATTTCAACCCATTCTTTCAACATAGTAACAAAGAGTAACTCCATCAAACTAGAAATTGTATTTATATTTGTATCTTAGAATATATATTATACTCTATCAGCATACTAAGGATGATATCAGGATATAAGGTAAAATCAATTCATGACACGGTTTACATTAAGATCTTATAAATAGATTTATATAGCACATGTTGATCCATGCTCTCATGTAATTGGCTATATTTTCCTTTACCAACACCAGAAACCACATATCCAGATGATGTGGGTTGCATTCATCCAATGATTATATCATCCTATGTCAATGGTAATTTTCCATATTATCTATTATCAAAGAGAATTTTATTTAATTTACCCTAAGGATTTATGTCACCATGCCTATAGGGGATACATTTTCAATAACATGAGTCCTTAGACTGATTCCATCCATTCATGGATGCTCAATTTAAATATTTATTGCACACAAAATGATAAAAATAACTTATCAATCATAGATGGTGTACTATTCAATATAACCATCTTCATGATCTATCTCATGATCCTATGATTCATCCATCAATAAGGAAATGTAGACAATGAAAATATGAATTTTAGAATTCGATATAGTAGGCTATCCCATGGAAATTCATTTCAAAATAGGGAACCTACATGTGCCATAATTTATCAAATGAACACTAACATGAAGGAATTGTTTTCAAAAACTATGGTGTCTATTGTGTAGACATTTGTCATATGGCCTAGTCACAGAAACATTCCTTCCCATAAAATCCATTTTTGAGATCCAATTATCCTAGAAGAATTATTGAATAATTAGGCCTAACCATTCCTATAATGAAAAATAAAATAATCTAACATCCATCATTATTAAAATGAGGATTATTTCATTCTCATTTACATTATAGAGGATGTAAACCCTGGTCCACCCATTCAATAATTTTTCTCTATAATAAACTGAATGGTGACATAATTGGGTTTTTGTCAAAGGAGAGGTTATCTAGGTCCATCCATCTATACATAAGGTCTCTATCAATAAAACCACATCCCACATGACATATTTTTTTATAAGATATCTAGTGCACCTATATCAATAATAAAATGGTGATATTTTGACAATAAAGAATCTCATCAACATACATGGGTCCCAACATCAATGTAATAATATAAAGAGATGGCACATGCTATGTATCCCCTATGGTAATGAACTCTCTTGTGTAAACATACTAGAAAAACATCCATATACCGGGGTTGTTGTGTCATTATTTATTAGTCATTCATGACTCAAACAGTCACATAATGGCAATTAACATGACCAATTCTCGAATTGAATGTCTTGTAGTTTCTAATTATCTAGGGCACTACTACATTATATATTCCATAATTTCTAGAAAACAGAATCAAAATTTAAAACATTGGTAAAAATCAAAATATCACTAGTATATACCTCTCATCCTTTATTTCAGGTAAAAGAATAAAATAAGAGAACTCATATTTGTGGAAAATTCTAATGTTCCTGTTTAATGCTCCGCACACAGAAAATTAAAGTTATCCATTTCAAGATGGTTCTCAGTATAATTTCTATAAAATGATTAATTTATTTTCATTTAACCAATTATAATTTATGAAAATATTTTAACAATGTCACATATAAGTAAAATAATGTAACATATATAAAATAAAACTATATTAATCAACTAGTTTATTTTAATCCATGCAACATTAAAGAAATTATCTTATAATTTCATGACAAACTATTTAGTCATTATTTATTTGACCATAAAATCCTCACAATCAGATTAGTTAAATAATATTTCAATTCCACGATCTAGAGGACAAATATCCTTTAGGTTGTAATTGGAATTTTAATTAGCTTAACACTGGTAGAATAAAATATTTTAGAAACCTCTAAAAGCCATTGTTAAAGGGATATAGTGGCTACCTATCATCCTCCAAATGACGGATGCTTTAGGATCATTACTGTTTCTTATAGCATCTGCCATTTGGTGGATTCTATAGTATATATGGACATGGATTATAGATATTTCCAACAAGAGGTCACTATATGCATGTTCAGGTTCGGTGATAGAGTCCACCAAATGGAAGTAGCTATATGTCTTTTTATAATTATTAAAAATGACTGTAATACAAGAAAATACACTATATTTTTAAATAAAACACAAAATATTTCCAAAATATATAAGCTAATGGGAATATAAATCTCTTTATCACGTCATATTCCATGATCCACATCCATCCCGGAATATAACTGCATTAAAAAATTTAATAAAACAAATTGTACAAAAAAACATCCGAAAATATCATTGAAATGAAATAACATATTTCAATTCAAACTATGTATAACATATCAAAGGTATTTGTTTTTGAAAATGTATAAATAATTTCAAATACGATTTTAAATAATTCAAATCACTAATTACATCATTCTGTGAAGACCACAGGTCAGATTGATGTGTCCACTTCTCGCGCACATCACCAATTATAATAAGTTAGTTGTCTTATGATTTTATTTTATTTCTATTTCGTTCTCTATTCAAATGATTGATAAACCCACACTATAGTATTTTATAACATAAAATGTTTTTTTCATCACTATGGTCTCATGAAACCTCCAATTGACGTACTGTCTTCCCGACCATTTTAAAATTCACTCAGTGGTTGTTGGAATCTGATTTCATGGAATTATGAGGTTGTTTGTTAGGTTTTGAACATCCAAACACATATTCAAAGCATGAAAACCCCATAAAAACATATTCAGTCGTACCGCACACACCACACATCTGATTGACGTGTTTTCTACTCATACATGTTACGAATCATAATTAGATTTTTGTCCAGTGATTTCAAGACATTCTAAGGTTGTTTTCTCTAGATTTGATAGTTAAATGTCTATTTTGATGTTTTGTGACACTAGAATAGTGTTTTCCATCACAATGATTGTACTACACCTTCTATTAATGTATCATCTACCTTACCAATTCACAAATTCACTAACTAGTTGTTTTTGTCTAATTTCAAGTTATTTCGATGTCATTTGGCTAATTTTGAATTAATATCTCACCTTTTTAAATGGCACCAAACCCTTAAAACACATATTTAGTTGTATCACGAATATTGCACATCAAATTTACATGTCGTATCCTTGTAAATTTCACATGTAATAATTAGACCATTTTCCTTTTATTTCAACTATTTATATGGATGTTTTCTATGGATGTAATTGTGAAACGGTCGTTTTGTTGTCTTATGACACTAGATTTCGATTTTCCATCACAATGGATAAATGAAACCTCTGATTTATGTACCATCAGTTGACCATTTCACAATTCAATCCAATAATATTGTCGTCTAATTTCAAGGAAGTTCGTTGTCATTAGGATGATTTTGACCCCTTGAAACGCCTTTTAAAACTACGTCAAACACATAAAAACACATATTTAGTGGTACCACACACATTATATTTCTTATTGTTGTGATATCTCATTGTAAACATCAACAATAATAATAGTCCATTTTCCTATGATTTGATGTCATTTTGATGATGTTTCCTATGCATTTGGTAATTAAGCATCTGTTTTGGTGTTTTATAACACTAGAATTGCATTTCCCATCACCAAGGTCACATGACCCAACAAATTGACATACCATTTGACTGAACATATCAAAATTCACTCAATAGTTGTTGTTTAATGATTTCATAGAATTTTGAATTCGTTCGGCTAGATTTGACCACCCAACACACCTTTTAAAAGGGTATCCAACCCACAAAAAACATATTCAGTCATACCATGCACACCACATATTTGATTAAAAATTAATATCCACATAAACATAAAAAATAATAATTATACCATTTTCTTGTGATTTCAATTCATTTCGAGAACTTTTTATGTGGATATGAAAGTTAAACATTCATTGTTTTTGTATTGTGGAACCATATTTGCATTTTACCTCACAAGAGTCACATGACACCTCCGATTAACGTACTTCCTTACCAAATAATTTAAAATTCACTCATTAGTTTTTGTCATTTGATTTTATGGAATTATGAGGTCATTAGGTAGGATTTGACCACCAAACATGCCTGTTTAAATGGCCCAAACACTTATAAAACACATATTCAGTCGTATCGTGCACACCACACAGCCTAATGATTTGTTTTCTCCTATTACACATGATAAATAATAATTATATCATTTTCGTGTAATTTAAATTCATTATGAGGACATTATATATGCATTACATTGTTAAATGCTGATTTTGGTGTTTTATTACAATAGAATTTTGTTTTCCATCATCACGGTCACATGACACCTCTGATTGACGTACTTTCAACCCAAACATTTTAAAATTCACTAATCGGTTGTTTTTGTATGATTTCATTTCCTTATGGCGATGTTCTGATGCTGTTGACAACCTGACACACCTTTTTAAAGCACACCAAACCCTTAAAACCACATATTCAGTCTTACCGCACACACCTCATGTATGATCGGTGTGTCGTATCCTAATAAATGTCACAAATAATAATTGGACCATTTTACATTGATTTATATCCATTACGAGGATTATTTCTATGGATATGACCATTAAACATCCATTTTTTTCATGGAAACATATTTGCATTTTCTGTTACTATATTCACATAACACCTTTGATTGAAATACCTTCTATCAGAACATTTCACCTTTCACTCGAAAGTTTTTGTCATTTAGTTTCATGACATCTTGATGTCATTCGACTAGTTTTGAAAACCCAACACACCTTTTTAAATGGCACAAAACACATAAAAAATACATATTCAGCTGAACTTCACACTGCACATCTGATTGACATTATATATCCTCTTACACAACAAAAATAATAATTAGAATATTTTTCTATGATTTCATGCGATTCTGATGACATTTTCTATGAATTTTATTGTTAATTGTCTATTTTGGTGTTTTATGATATCAAAATTGTGTTTTTCATCACTGTGGTCACAAGTGACCTTTATTAGAAGTACCATCTACCCGACCATTTCAAAATCCAAACATCAGTTTTTGTCGACTGATTTCATGGTATTTCAAGGTTGGTTAGTTGGTTATGACCACCCAACCATTTTAGTCGTATTGTAAACCCTGTACATCTGATTGATGTTATGTATCCTCGTAATCATCAATAATAATAATTACACTGTTCTCTTGTGATTACAAGTAATTTCGAGGAAGTTCTCTATGGATCTTTCCGTTAATCATCGAATTCTTTATGGCACCAGATTTTCATTTTTCAACACTGCGGTCAAATGAGTCCTCTGATTGATGCACCACTTACTTGACCATTTCACAATTCACTCCACATTTATTATCATAGGATTTCTTTCCATTATGGGGGATTTATGCTGGTTTTGACCACCCAACATAACTTTTTAAAGCACACCAAACACTTATAAACATTTATTTAGTCATACATCTCACACCACAAGTCTGATATATGATTCGTATCCTCATAAAGATCAAGAATAATAATTATACTACTTTCTTCAGGTTTCAATTCATTTTGAAGACATTTTCTATGGATATTACCGTTAAACAACCGTTTTTTATTTTATGGCACTAGATTTGTGTTTTATATCACCATGGTCATGAGACACCTCTGATTGATGTAATATCTTATTTACCATTTCCAAATTCATTCCATGGTTTTGTCATTTGATTTCCGGGAATTCTGAGGGAATTCGATTGGTTTTAACCTCACAAAATACATTTTTAAATCACCTCATAAAATTGAAAAACACATATTCATTCGTATTGCACACAATACACATCTGATTGAAATGAAAACGTCACTTACACATCAAGAATAATAATTTAATTTATTTCCTTTTTTTCAAGTCATTATGATGTTATTTTCTATAGATCTGACTATTAAACATCTAGTTTGATTTTTTCTGACAGAAGAATTGCATTTTCCATGACCGCGGTCAAACGAAAACTCTGACGGGTGGAATATCATCTCAAATATTCCAAAAGTCAATCCATGATTTTTTTATGATTTCAGGGAAATTTGTTCACTTTCGTTTTGTTTGTACCACCCCACGCATCTTTTAGAATTGCGTCAATCCATTAAACACACATATGCAGCCGTACCATGCACAACCCATGTATGATTGATGTCTTGTCTCCTCATACACCTAATGAATACTTATTAGACAATTTTCCTATGATTTAAAGTCATTCTGATGAATTTTTATATGAATTTGATTATTGAACACCCATTTTGGTGGTTTTTGACACGAGAATTACAATTTACGTCACCACGTTCAAACGATACCTCTAATCGGTGTACCATCTACCTGGCCATTTCAAAATTCACTCAGTGGTTGTTGTAATCTGATTTTATTTAATTCGCAGGTTTTTCACCTAGTTTTGACCACCCAATACACCATATAAAAGGTTCCCAAACCCTTAAAAACACATATTTAGTTGTACTGCACACACCACATGTCTGATAGATGTTCTATATCCTGGTAAATGTCCTGAATAATAAATAGACCATTTTCTTGTGAAAAAGATTTATTCTTTTCAATGAATTTCTTAATTCATAATTTATTCAAGGTGATGATATATTATACCAATACAAAATTTATGTGTTTGCACGTGAGTGTGATCCTCATCGAATGTGGGATGCCCAATCTAGAATGGACCAAAAAATACTCTAATTTATAGGAGGTGCAACCAGGGCATCTTCCAAATACTCATATGTAATGGGCTCCACCAAAACTTAAAAATTAAACAGAAATGAATGATGAATCTTAATAAACTGATGTGTTATGTTATATATCATAATTAACAATCATGTAGACTTTAAAAAACAAATTAAATCACAATATTTATAATAATGGAAAGAATATGTATAAATTCAACTAAAAATTAAAGAATAATTATTAATTATTAAGATGGTAATGTAAATTACCTCAACCATAAGGTTCATCCTCATCTAGACCACAAATATCACTATGATGTCCACCATCTATATTCGAAGCCCAAAATATATATAAATAGTATGTATCATAAACATATCAATAAATTTTAATATATTTTGTTTTCTTTTATACATATCAATTGACTTTTGTACCATTAACCTGATGTTGCATCATCACTTTATCGATAAATGCTGACTTCTATGATAATCTCTCCTCATACTCTGCACATAACTACTGAAAAAGCTCATCCAAATTGTGTTACATAGCATGAATGGAATCGTCTATCTTAGTCTATGTGAGCACCCATGCATCACTTCATACACCAATCACATCTTTTTTAACAAGATCACATCATGGGACACCACCTCCCTATATTAGATAGTAACAATGACAGTCATGCCCCATGACATACTGAAAAACCTCATCTCTGCACACAATACTATGAAGTTTATCCTCTAGAAACTCTACTAAATGAGTGTCAAATTGATCCTGTAGAATATAAGTAATGAATTAATGAACAAATATATATAATTTCTATTAAATAAAAATACATTTGTTATTAAATAATTTTCATACTATAACATCGACATCATCGGGATCACCCGCCCTATGATTCCTCACCCATATTGACATCTGATCGATTGACTCACCTCGTTTTTGTAACTATAATAAATGGGTTAATCATTCTATACTATATTATTTTTAGTATATGTATTAATAGTTAAATCTAAACTTGCATCATGTCTGAGCTATGATAGTAGTCAAGTACCATGTACATAAGGTTTTTCATACATTTGTCGATTACATGAATGAAGAGTAGACTCAGTCTACATTCAACATATTCAGTTAATATATATATATGGAAAATTATACATTTATATATTAAAAATAAAAAAATCTACCATTTTCACCTCACTAAACTAAAATACATTCAAATACTGACACTGTAAGGGAAAAATTCCTGGAGGGACTCACTCTTAAATGATTCGAACAACCATTAATGTTATCTAGTGATCTATATTTACCCTTTCCTTGTAATCCTTCAATAATTTTATTTTATTTGTGGATACAGACTACCCGAAACAAAACTGGATAATATGTAAAATTATACTTTTAACAAATAATTTGTAATTGCGATAATAATAAAAACATATCATAAAAAATTAAGTGTTGAATTTACTTAATCCTCCCTCCATAATTTCTCAATTGTATCCTGGGGGAAAGATGAACAATCATGAGTCTTCATAGTGAATTTGTGTGGGCCTTATATCATATGACCAAACTAATGAATCAATATATTTTCACCTTCTTCCACTATATGAAATGTGTCATCAAATAACACATCCAATCCGTCACCATAGTTTATGGATCAAACCCCTATACCCAGACCCATGCATCTTCTAGAATACATACTCAGTCCTATTGAATAGAAATTCATTAATCAATTTTAATGTACCTAAAATTTTAATTAGAAATTAAAAATTGTTAGGGAAATATACATATAAAATTAAAATTCGTTAAATTATAAAATTTAACACATATATAACAACATCATCAGGTGAACCACATTTTCCACCCTATAACATACCTACACAAATAAATTTGTAATTAAATTAATCAATTTATATACATACATAAATCAAAAATATTTTTAAAAACATTAATTGGGAAAATAATTACAATCTTTCACTAATCATGGTTTTCTATTATATATACTTCAATTGACTCTCTGTACCATTTTATATCTTAATATAATACAAATAATTTTGTTTGGTCAAGTGTTTGATCTGGATATGCGACAAAGTCATGTTCCTCTGTGTCAATCAGAAAACCCCTCTTTTAGACATTTTCAACACAAAATTCTAATCTAAATCAATGATGAAAATGTAAAAGTACTCTGAATTCGATGTCTCTATGAACAAATCATTTCTTACTCATTCATGTTTATATAGCATATTGTTAAAGTGTAATGATGTAAATTTAGAATGTATCATCTTCCTTCCACGAACTGGATCAAACCAATGACACCTTAACAATCTATGTTTTTATAAACAATAATATGTATACTTAATAATATCCCTCACCAATCCATTATAATAACCAGCCTCAATAATAGACCAACCAACATCACTATTTTTTGTGGCTTGGTTCACATCCAAATCACTAATACGAAATCAGAATACATTAGCATTAAAAGACTTGTAGAGAAGAGCTGTAATAAGTGGTCCATTAAATTTTTGTTTGTGTTATTCACACACAATATATATACATAAACCATTCAACCTTCTAAACTTTATGTTTCACATAGTTCAACTGATAAAGGACTGTGAAAATACAACAATGTTTCCCTATTATTATATTTAATCAATTATTTATACATACGCGACTCTTGAAACACTCAAGAAATGTGTTGAAATGATATTTTTGGATTTTATAGTTACTTTCACAGGGAATTTCATGTTTTAACTCATGAATATGAATCTGAAATCACAGCATAATGAAATCTAGGTAATAAAATAAATATAAAAACATAAGAAACATAAAATATGAAACAAATTGTATCAATGTAATAGCTGATGGAGTGTTGAACAAAACATATCGTTGAGCTTGGACCCACTCCTCGTTGTGCATATCAAATGTTATCACTTCTCTATAGTAGACCATCTTGGCTCATGTGACGGCTTGTTGCTGGGTGGTTTCTAAAGCGGAAGAGACCGAGTAAAAAAAGGAAATGTTATCACTTCTCCAATTGGACCCTATTCATTCTTGGAGGGTTTGACTTACATTTTTTTTAAATTTTTGATATATGAAGAATAGAAAGTGGTACACTCATTCATTAAATATCCCTCAGAAATTGATGATTCCAAACAACCTTTGTTGCACACATTCCATTTCAATGTATTTAATTATCACTATATTAGATACATCCACCTGAATTATACATGACCCCCAGTAATGACATCACTAGATAAATTCATAGTGATGTGAACCCTGCCATCAATAAAATGCCAAAATAGTTTATCTTGTAGAAATAATGCATATATATTATTATCCATCTATTTTTTAAATCACTAATTCTATGATTACTTGAATATAGAAATCTGAAAAAATTAGGAACATCAACCAATTGATCAACCACTTGGATAGGTATTCAATCAAAAATTAAAATAGGAATTATATATTTTTTAATAATATGATTATCGGGGCTTTTCAACTCATATAATGTCATCTCATCATATTTACATGCTTTGAAATATTAGAAAAATAACCATATGGAACCTTTATGGTCGTAAAAATTGAAATAAATTTTTGTTTCTATTTTTTACTCATTTTGTACTATGTAGAAGGATTGTATGCCTTATTAACATCACCCAACTATAAATGTTAAGGTTTTAATAATCCCATTTCTTGTAAAAACATCATGAATTAAAAATACCCTTCGATTTTCCCTTGAATCCTAAAATTGTGGACAATATATTATCACATACATTTTTTTAATTTGAATCACATTTAATTATGTCTTAAAATATTATATTTCCAATAATTCCATTAGAAAAAAATACACTTTTTCTTCTAATAATGACTACACTGTCTACTTGTTGCAGGAAGGGAAGGTAATGTAGGATCCAATAAAACATAAAAATGATACATTGTACAGATGTTTTAATGATTAATTTGTGCACAAATTTCAACCCTAGATAGTATTTTTGATGATGGGGCATGCTCAGTATTCCCATAAAATGACACACTATGTTTTATGAACATGTGTAAAGGGGGAATAAAGGATATGTTACCAAGATATAGACACATTCTATAATTTTTAATCCATATTGATTTCTAACTTTTATTACAACAAGTGAAAGAAAATTCTCTTTTTGTACTCCCACCAGATAAGTTAGCATATGCTTGGATATCATTAATTGTCCATAACAAAGAATCTCAGTGTCTAAACATTTCATTAGCTACCCATTCAAATTTTATTACACCATCAACACAAAATTCTTGCATCTCATCAATCAAGGGTGGCATAAAAACATTTATTTCATCTCCAGGTCCTCTCAGTCCAAAAATTAGAATTGATAGTAACAAAAATGGTTGCTTCATACATACCCACGGGGGATGATTGTATAGAACCAACACCACTAGAAACATATTATAGGTCATATAAACCATAGACCTAAATTGTTTAAAACCGTATGTTTCCAAACCAACTATAACATTACAATCATCCAGGGAAATGTATAGGTGACTTTAATCAAATTTTTCCATGCCAAAGAATCTACCGAGTTTTTTAATTTATCAACCTATTTTTTGTATGAGTACCAAGTAATCAATTTAGAAATTTTAGCTGACATGAGGAATATATTTAGTCTCTGTTTTAGTTGGAAATAATGCATCTACATAGCAGAAACTTGTTTCACATGATTTAAGACACTGGAACAAAGAATCTGACTGCCATGATTAATCTCATTGTCCTTCCACCAATATGAATAGAAAGAAATAAATGTATTTAATTATGAAATCTCATTTATAAACAATATATAAAATTTCAGCACACATCAATGGTGTCATATGTAAAACCAAGGTCATCAGTCAACTTGAGAGCATGATAGAATGACTATATAATTTTCACTCTATCAGGGATTACCATCTTCTACCATACCAGAAACATGTCAAATGAGGTTTCAAACAACATATTCATGGCCTTTAGGTGTAAAAATTCAATGATGAACAAAAATTTAATAAATTTAGTGCATCCTTGATATAATTTATTAATAACATCATCAATAATTTCAAAAAAAATAAATGATTCTCCATATATAGAATAATGATGATTACTCCATCCAACATCATCATTTACGACATTACTGTCATTAGGTTGAAACTAACGCATCATATCATTAAGCATTATGATCATCAGATTTAATTTTCTCAAATCAACATCCATATGAATAATTTCTTGTTGATGATATAAAAAATAAACTTCTCCATGAAATGTTCATACATTATAGTTTTTCAAAAACCCATTCATAAAAAGATGTTCTCTAACACCATTTAATTTGAATAGATTTATATTTGCACATTTTCTATATAGAAAACTAATCAAATCACATGGAAATCCATTGGTGAAATCTATAAATCCCTTAATCATCTCATAATATTATGCAGATAAACTATCTTGCATAACAATCTAACTCTTATCCATATCTGTATTTAATATAAAGCAAATTAATGGAATATCTTTTTTAAATTTTAAAAAAACTATATCATTAAAACTCAAAACCAATGAGTTAGAAGCTACTTTTAAGGGAAAAATTATGTTGATTGATTCTAGTGATATTGTGACATCGTTATATATATCCTGATCTACTTCAGCAAAAATTAATGAAATGCTAACACTGGTGTGATTCTATTATAAAAAAATGTTAGAGAAGATTAGATCACTATTTTAATATTTTAATCCTTCCCTTGTTAAATATGTTGAATTTAGTTCTAGGATAATCCTTGAAACCCATGGATCGGTTAAAATTAATTATTAATTTAATATTATTCCATGTCTTATATGGTAAAAATATAGTGTTTTTTTAGTTTTATTCTCATGTTCATGGTTGTAGATCACCTAAGTGGTGGGTGTGGGTAATTTTACTAGATTAATGCTCCTATGTACACTAATGTTGTTGTATGGATGGAATGTTGTGAAGAAATTTTGTTCATAATTGAATCCATCACAAAAATTGATTATGTTATGTGAAATATCGGTTTTGGGTGTTATGAGAGACTACTTAAAGTGATAGTATTCGATGACAATATTTATTCTCAAAGGAAATTTGTTTTAGAAACCAAAATATATGCAATACATAACTATTTTAGGCCAAAATGTGTTTCAAAAATTATTGAGAACAATTTGAAATGATTTCAGTGATTCCATATAAAAAAGAGAGAAAATTTGACTCTTTAAATAAATCATAGTTTATGGATAATGTATATATCAGACTTCAATCATGACATGGATAGCTTTGTTAGGGAATAATGAATTGGAGGTTCACGATATTTTAGAAATGTGTATAGAATATATAATTTTTATCATCACAATAACATCATGAAAGTTTATGTGCTCTATAATGTGGTCTATCAATATATCACAAGAATTATTAGTAAAATATTTCCATTTTCTTCTTGTATACCTTCAGGAATTTTTTTTTTCAGTCTATCATTTCTGGGTTTCTACTTCAAAATCAATGATACAGGAACTAACAATTTTGAAATAATAATTTCATTGACTCTCTCTATGAAGATTTTCATGAATGTGTAATTGGATAGCTAAAGTCAAAGAACAACATACCTATAGGGGGATCGAAAATCGGTAATGGGGGGTCACTCAATTGTGGATCAATGATGGAATAGGGGCTCGATGATATGTGTTTGATATCATAGATGGAAAAAGGTAGAAGGTGTTGAGGGGGAGGGACGAAACGACGAATCGCAAGAGGGTTCTACGGTGGGGCATGATAGGCCAAGAGGGTTCAACGGAAGCTGGATAAGGGACTTGATGGTAGGGTGCAGTGGGTCCAAGAGGGATCAACTGCGGTGGCACATTTTGAAGTAACATCATGGATGAATGTGGGTGCGTTTCTAGGTTGTAGGGGTTTCTCAGGGTCACGGGGTCGGGGAGGGTGAATGAGGGAGAGTGGGAAAATTAGGACATGGGGGAGAAAAAAATATCACAACCACTATTTAGCTTTAACAAATAATATCAATAGCGACTGCCAAATGGTGTTCAGTCAAACTACCCCACCTCAAAAACATAAATTTCTATTGATGAAAGCCTTATAATATTAATGATGTCTAGTATATAAGAGTTAATTTGTCATTTAATGTGGGATCGTCATGTAATATGTGAATATATATCAAAATGTAATTCTATTGAAGTAACATCAGTCACATTAATTGACCATAAAATAATCATAATGATACCCCCATTGGGTTTTGTACCAAGACATATAAATAATATGTTGTTCTTTGTATGTACTATCAAACCAATATGGGATCATTTATTTGGTCTTCCTTTACCTATTTATGGATTTAATTCAATGTAAGTTACAATTTTGACCCATTTAAATGAAAAAATTTATTGTTCACATTTTCCAAACATCATTAATGGTTTCATTTGATAATCAAAATTCCCTCAATGTCCTACTTGGGTCCAATTGGGCATTTAGGGATTCAAAAAAATGGGTAATCCGGTCCAAATTATTACGTTACAAGCCTGTATGTGTTGTGGGTTTCATCTTCATTTAATGAAAACCACTTTTCCCATAATAATTTCAATTCAGGATACATATATATAGATCACTAATAAGTTAGTCGAATTACCATACCCATGTTATAATCGTATATTCTGTTATATGTTAAAATAAGTGTTCATTTAACAACCACCAGGTTTTAAACTTCTTCATCATGTTATAAAAGACTATATTTATTGTTTTTTCATTATATTGGTAACACATCCAAATATAAAATGGCCCATAAACATTATAAATTACTTTTATAACCAATTTAATAAAAACCAAAAGAATTCCATTCTATTCAAGCAGATTTTCATGGATCAAACATGTCATAGTTGGTCACTTAAGGATCCACTATCTAGCTATATGAGGGATATAGCCTTTAGGTTGATACAAATAATTTAATTACCAATTATTTTATGATAATTATTATAGGTGATGCTATCACATTAGATTTGAATTATATATTGAAATGAAAATAGTCACATATGGATGATTTACAAGTAAGATTCTAGAATAATTAGCTAAACACGGTATATATATAAACATGGAGAATAAATAACAATTAAATAAATTTAGGCAAAATGGAATCGATTATGCATGTAATGTGAATTTATATTTCCCTAAATTGATTCATGCAGTAAAACATCCTTTCATTATTGGGAATGGGTAAAAATAAAAAAAAATCATTAAGCACTGTAAATGCACTAATTTATGAATGTCAGATATTAATCAAATGAAATAATGAACCCCATAGAAAACAATATCATCCATAGAAACTTATCCCCCTAATGCTTGGATTATTCAAACCCAAAAATGAGTTATATTCCAATTTTTGACACATTCCTAGACTCTTATATACCATCACCAAAATAGTAAGACCAAAGGGAGAGAATTTTTAATACTAATTATAAGGCATATATAGCCTCAAGTGAGCCTTACCATATTCCAGAGGATGAAAACCTATAATAAGGCTCTAAATATGTTATGACAGCTAGATTATATCCTATCTGTCAAAAATAAAATAGTTTCATAATTCATTTATACAGTAAGAAAAATATAATGAAAACTGACTATCAATAAATAATCAGTAAATTTTAAAGCATTGACAAGATTCAATATTAAGTAATATTCATAACGAATATTATACATAAAAATTTTAATTAGAATAAAACAATAAATAATGGTAATTTAAATGGGAATCTTGAGCACCAAATCATAACATTGATCATATGAATCAATTCACATGAGTAACATCACATAGCATAATCCCAAATCATAATCCTATTTCCATGAGCTTTGTTCAGGCGCACAATGAATGCTTGAATATGGTTAGAGATATACTCAGTAGGCTACCAAAATGATGTATAAAAAAATCCTTAACATGAAAATAAATTATAACATTGAAAATGTGTAATAAATAAAAGGTGTAGGATTAATAAAAGAAAATAAGTTAGGGTCCAGTACCTCATGGATACCTGACTGACTATAACATATTTGGTATAAGATATAACTGTCACAGTACAAGTTTCACCATACATATAAATATAAATATAAATATAAATATTTATTTATTTTTATATATTATATAATTATATATATGTAGTATTATCATGGAAATGTGGGCTAACTTCGGAATCAATGAATAATTTTAAGAGTATCATATGGGAAAGAAGGTTCATCATGCCCATATGTATCATGGAATACTAAGGGACTCCATATCCAAGTATCATGTATAAAATGGGATTCCATACCCTTGTAACACGTGTAATAAGGTACACCACAACCTATTATTATTAATAATAAGTATAACAGACATTTTTAACATCCTTATTAGTAGCGGGTGGAATGTAATATCCATCCACCCAAGTGATGTGAATCTCCATGTCCAGCATACATGACCAAGGGGGTTTGATAATTCCATTTTGGCCATCATAACCTATTTCCCTGTATAATAATGGCATATATAGTTGTCTAACGACCCCAATGATCCCTTACAAATGGAATTTTGTAAAGGGGGTCCTAACAGTACTCAATGTGCAGTGTACCTTCATTATCATAATTCATTAAATATTTCAAAAAGGATATTATTTCATATGAACTATAATAAATGTTAGGGATAGGAAATTCAACCTATGAAATTATCCATGCGATAATAAAACTATCCCATTTCATTTATAACATATGGAAATTCAATGGTATGAACCCCATGTAATAATATTATTCATCATGATATATTTTATATAAAATTAGAATTTAATTCATCTATAAAATCCTAACACACATAAAAATTTAGAAATTATATTATTCATTAATAAATATTACCCCAAATGTTGTTTTATTATAAAATGATAAAATGCATACAATGCATATCATTATCACTTTATTTATAAAAAATATGTAGAGATAGGTTATCATACTTGTCACAATACATGTCATTATGATAATTTAATTACTTTCAGAATTTCACAAGAGATATTATGTCTCATGTGATAAATAGACAATTAATGGTTCATTAAGTTCAATTATGACAATCCACTAGTAAATGGAATACTCAACACACCCATAGTAGTGTCTTGTTAATTACAAACGAAATGGTCACTATAATACTTTCAAATAAAAATACATTATATGGTTGTTTTTGTGGAGATATTGACCTCCATTCATATTTATTGGTGGTCAAAAAAACATCATGGTTATGATAAAAGTATTTAATTTAAGAAATTTTAAAATTTAGATGAAATGCATGGAAGTTACAATTTTTGGATGATGAAAATAAATTATAAATGAGTGAGAAACAACATTGGGAAGATGAGGAAGAATGGTGTGTGTGTGGGAGACCACTTTGGATTTGAGTGAGGACAAAGAGGGTTTAACACTTAAAGGAGGCATATATATTATCATAATTTCTAGTTTATTAATAAGAAATATGATTTTGAAAACCATTCCCCAATTATGTGGGCTTAATATGTAGAGTGGAAATCCTCACACATGGATTGGAGAACAGTTTGTAAATCTATGTGAAACCTATGTGGATCTATTCCCCAATAGTTCATCCCCTTTCACTACAATTTATATGTTTTGGAAAATCATGTGTAGTCCATACATACTCCTTTACCATTTGTTATATAACTTTTTCGTAGCAAAGGGTCCCAAGGTGTATAGTTTTAAAATATGTGTGGCACAACTGACAATTATACACGGTTGCAGTTCATGGTTACAAATAACCATAAAAAAGGTATTTCGACCATTTCAATTAAAATAATTCTGGTTTTTTGAGATCAATGCTCCCAAAACTCCCTGAGCATCCCTAGTCTTGTCTCATGCCTTAAAACCCATCTAAAAAATCACATCTATGTGATCCAACATTCAAAATTCAAATCTGTTGATCAATTTAATATTTTGTTCATCAAATGAACTTATTATTATTACATCATTAAAATATTTAACCAAATCCAAAAAGTAGGTCCATACAAAAAAATTACCAAGATATATTTCTAAAGTATTGTTAAATGATCCATAGACTGTGTTCAATTAACGTATACATATATAAGTTGAATATTTATATAATATGTTAGTGATGGATTATAATACTCTATTACTTTTCTTAGTGAAAACTGTATGTAATTATTTTCTAATAAATGAGGAAGAAATAATATAAAATTGATATATATATAACAAAAACATAATATCGATAAACAAAATGGTAATGTGAAAATGGAATTATAATCATAGTGATAGGATGAATCAATTAACCATGACTACATCATTTATTTAAATTTGCATGAGATAACATCATAACTTAATCTATTTCATATTTTACATTTTGAGCTTGATTTTATATAACGAAGTTCTCATACAGGCCTTTAATTACGATACATCACAATTTGATTCATAAACACTTATCCAGGGGTCCCAATAATGGTTATAAATGATATTTCATATATATTAAATTATATAAATTAAATTGAGGCTATTAAATATATATATATATAGATATAATTAATTTTTTTTGGCTATTAATAGAATCAAACATATAATCAGAGTGAAAAATTGCATCAATAAATGATCCCATAGATAGATGATTAGTTTTGGGGTAGAAATATAATTATATTTAAATGGATCATATCTATAAAATAGTTACCGTAAGAACAAATGAATTCATTGAAGACGAGTCTTATAATAATTATGATTTTTAATATTAAAAAAATCCTAAATAGTTTGTTGGATAAGTGGTACCAAACTCACCATAAATTTTATAACCAAAAAATTAATAATAAATAAATTTATGGATATTATATTCATGCCATAAGGGAGGGTTTCACACTATTTTTCAATGGTATTGAACCTATTTTCCTAAACTATCTATAAATAAGAAATAACCCTAATTCGTATATTATTATGATAATCATATTTAAGCATTAAAGAAAAAATTTAAAATCAAATGATGAATATTTGAAGGAGTCATTAACAATGTTTAGATTCATTAGAAATCTTTGGTGATATTTTTTACAATAAATTGATAGTAGTGGTGGATATTCATTCTTGTAATTTCATCTAAAAAATGAATAATAATAAAATAATGAAAATCCTTTAGTATATTATGAAATTTATAGAAAATAAATTCTTTATTATAGGTAAATAAAATAGTTGGTATTTTAGGGATAAGGATATAATAATATATATCTAAAAGGTAATTTTAATACATTGAAACGAAACTCATTGATGAAATATTAAGAAATAAAATATCGTTATTACGACATGGAGTTTTCCTTAAATATTTTTAATGAAAATTTAAATAATCTTAAAGATGTTTATTTTATTTTTTTCAACAAATT
The DNA here is from genome assembly GCA_963277665.1 of Viscum album. NCBI lineage: Eukaryota > Viridiplantae > Streptophyta > Magnoliopsida > Santalales > Viscaceae > Viscum > Viscum album. Next base: position 1,441,434,216 of record OY728155.1, on the reverse strand, counting down.
GTAGCGACACTATGAAATACTGATGAGTCAATCCAATATCATTCTTAAAATAAATAGAGTGGCGATGTTGAAATGATAAAACATTTTTTCTCTATTTAATGGATTAATTGGTATACAAGGTTAGATTCATAACACTAGAGAAAATTATGTGGAAGCCTTTAAAGAGGGAAGTCATTGGTGAAACCCCTCATTAGAAAATGACGACAAATGTTGGTGGATCAATGATCAGATTTAGAGTAGGCATCAGCGGATTGATGGATGATGATCTTAAGACTCACTATTCGCCAACGATCAATCCAATCATTAAATTATAGGTTTTATTTTTCTATGATTTCTCTTTCTACTATCATTTTTTGTAAATGATGAATGAAAATCAACTCACTAAGAGGTTTATCTATGGTCGATCATCTATGCGAGATATGAGTTATCTTATGGGGATTAAAAAGGAATTAGATCCTTGTGATTATTATTTTCATTCTCGGTGGTCTTGCATAGAAGAAAAAACTATGTCCAACATGTAAAAAGCCTTGAATCATTTTCCAGGAACACTCGTGCTTCTAATCCCCCCCTGTTCTTCGTGATCCTGAGAGAGAGACAATGTTGTGCCAAAAATTCAAGGTGGAACAACCCAAAACTGAGAATTTGATGCCCAAACGATGTCATGGAGGAGAATTGGTAGGCACGGTGTAAGACAAGTCGATTATCAGAGTGACCAGCGGTAGAAGAGGCACCAGATCGATAGAACAGATGGAAAAGGTAGATAGTTTTCGAAAAAGTAGTTGGTGGTGACATGCAGCCCAATGGGACCACTAAAGTTGGACAACCAACAACAAGGGGCTGTAGGTGGAGGTGACAGTGGGCGGTTCCTCAACAACTGGTGGAGGCATGTGACTGTGGCAGTGCAGTTATGGGCAATAATGGGTGTTGTGTCCAGGGCGGCCCACATTGGTGTGGACTAGTGACAATGTATGGAACCATGTTTTCCTGCTGGAATGTGGGCTCGGTGACAGCGTGCGGGAGGAGCAGTCGGGTCATCGGTCGTCGAGTAGGTGATTTGGGTTAGTGAATCTTCCGCATTCGGCTGAGATGAACCAGTATGCATCTAGCGGGTTGTTTGGGAGATGGTTGGACAGGCCGGTAGTGGTTCGTGCCTAGTGGGTTGGGTCGGTTCAACCGGGTCGGATAGACCTCTGACCCAACTAGCCGCATTTTACTAAAATTACTCTAACATCCAAAATGTATATTTATTTGACCATCTATTTGTGGAATTGGGAACCTCTTTATGAAGCATAACTTTTGAGATACTCTAACTCTATTTTTGGGGAAATAGACTTATGACCATTGTCCTTAGGAGTAGGTTCACCCATATTAATCGCTCTATTAGTGGAGTCCTGAAACTTCAAGTTACATAAAGTCTATGTGACTTGAAGACTATATGTACTTGAGGCTATGTGACTATTTTGGAATGCGTGTCTCACTAGAACTAAGTGTCTCACTAGTACTAAGTGTATCATCTAGATTGAGTGTCTCATTATAACTAAATGTCTCCTCGATACTGGGTGTTTTGTGTACTATGTTTTATAATATTTCTTTTAGTGTTATTTATTTATACACGCGGGAGTAGAAAATAAATCATGTGTACATTTCTCTATGGTTATTCCTTTATCGGTTCTTGGAATCCTATTGAGTACTATAATACTCACCATTGGATGGTCTTTGCCTACACATGTCATGTCTTGTGCAGAAGACCTACATTTTAATAGAGACATAGATGGTCCAGAACTATGTGGTGCCTAGTGATATTAGATAGATGAGTCATTCTCCAATGGCATCATGATTTTTCCCTTAACCTACCCATCTGGAAGGTTTTTCTTCCAATTAATTTGTAGCGACTTGTGTACATTCTTGCTTGTATCTTTTCTTTTGTTGGGCTTGTATACTGGTGCAATTTTCATTCTGTTTTTCACCATTACTCTCAGTTTTTGTCTTTGTGGAATGAATGGTTTTCTTTGTATTTTTCATTTCAATATGTGTGGGCATGTAAATGAGTGTGTTCATACAAAAACATAGGAAATGCATCCCATTTTAGTGATATTTTTTCTGAATTCTATTCACCATCCCCTAGCCTAATGAAGGAAGACATAGGGAGTCATGGTGAGGAACCCTCTAGTATGGTTAATGAAAGTGTTTTATCAGAAAATTTCGGTTCCATGTTGGTAATAAAAGTATGTGAGATTGGTTTGGGGAAATAATTTTTAGTTTTTTGAGTTCAAAACCCAAGATATAGACTCCATTGTTGGTGTGGTGCCCAACGTATCTATACACCAGGACTCCAGACACCTTCATTCCGACATGGAAAATAAAAAAACCTATTTCGGGGAAATAAATGAAACATTTATCATATAATATGTTTGAGTTATTCTTCATGATCTTCTTCAGTGAGATCACCAATTATATTCTATTGATCGTGGTTCGTCTTGATTTGTTTCAGATTGCATCCATATAGAGATCCATCTAGGATTACATTTCAGGACCATGAGGATGGTATGCCTAGTGATGAGGCATCAGCACAGGGACATGTACGAGAGATATCCCAACTAGGTGATGTATTAGTGATACCACCACCCATCAATCAGTAGTCGATACTAGCACTACTAGTGTAGGATTCACATATGCTTAGTGCATTTCATGTGTTCTAGATAAAGTGACCTCCAATGTTCAGCGATGAGATTGACCCCCCATTGTATCTAAGGATTGGATGGAGGCGATCAGATGCATATTTCATCTTGTGGGGAAACCACTTGAACAGATGGCAGTCCTAGCCATGAGCCTTGTTTTGGGATTAACGGGATGGTGGTGGAGCTTATTAATCTAGATGCAAAAATAGAACACTCTGTCATGGGAATACCTTGAGTGAGTCTTTAATAATGATTTTTCACAGATAAATTACGCTAATTATTTATACAACAGCTCCTGAACCTGCACTAGAGTTACTAGAAGATAACAATGTACATGGAAAGATTCAAAGACTTATCTCCTTACTCTATAGACATGGTGCAAGACACATTCTTTAGGTCTCATACTATAGTTCATGAGATACATTAGGTGATTCTGGCATCGATTATATTGCTTAGCATACCAATATATGATGCGGTACTAAAGAGATATACTATCATTGTTAGATTCTGGAAGAGCTAGTTCTTGCAGTGGGAGATTCCAGTAGACACTAGAGAGCCAAAGTTTCAGAAATGGGTAGTCGAAAATAGATATCGGGACCCCAGTAGGTAAATCAATCTGGAGGCTGACCCTAGGACATAGGGTCGGTAGTAAGAGGCTACCAGGGTAGAGGGAGTGAACTGAAGGACAGGTTGTGCTACACATATCATTTTCAAAGACACAAGGCTCGTGACTACCCAACTCTTTGAATAGACGATCAAATTATGGTTGAGGGACCTCTGAAGTTGAGGTTTGAGAAGGGTGGTTTTATGGATGGAGAACATAATTGGGGAGCGGGAAGAGTTGTATGTAGAGGGAAGAGGTTTGATAAACTACCACTACCACCCCCATGTGGTCCACCATGGGCTCTGGGAGCAAGTGGATAGGGGTGGTCCCAGGAGAGGGTGATAGAGGCCTATGATCCTGATGCCATAGAGACGATTAGAGGTATGATCGTTTTCATCTCCACCCAAACAGTTGTTCTCATATACATAGGTTCTGGTCACTCTTTCTTTGTCACAAACCTTTTTTGGAGCTCGGAGATTCTTGTGGAGCCATTGGCTCGATCTTAATGTTTGGAGACTTCAATATGATGGTATTTTATGACCACGTACCAGTTCCAGCATCGTGAGATTACTCTCGTATGAGATATCATCATTAACGATACCCTAGAAGCAATGTTGAGGCCTTATGATATCATTCTGGGTATGGGCTAGTTATCTAATGTCCCTGCACAAATTTACTATTTTAGGAGTAGATTGTGGTGTGTCTTCAGAGATGGGAAAAGGATTTCCCTTACCATCAAAAAGGAAATAAATTCAGTGTAGGATGGACTTTCTTAGAGGTTGGTGGAGCTGATTAATCACCAGTTGGGTAGTCATACCCTTGTTGCGGTGGAAGAGATGAATCCTCAATTTCATATATTGGTCAACGAGTACGAGTAAATATTACATGGGAATGTTCCATTATTATCTCCTTGCATGGAGGTTGACTTAATTATTGAACTATACACCAGTACGACATCAATATCCACATAAGCATGTTGAATTGCTCTTATGGAGCTTCGTGAGTTCAAGGTTCAACTAGAGGACCTACTACGAAAGAGCTTTGTGAGGCCTAGTGTTTCACCTTGGGTGGCACCAGTATTGTTTTTCCATGATAGAATATGGGATCATGAGGTTGTTCATGCAATACTTTCAGTTGAATCAAGTTATCGTGAAGAACAATTATCCAATAACGATAAGTGATGACTTCTTCAATTAGTTGAAGGGATTGATGTGGTTCTTGAATTCAAATCGTAGGTCTGGTTATCATCAACTTCATTCACAGGAGGTGCATATACCAAATAAGGACTTCAAATGCCGGTATGGCCACTATGAGAACTTTATGATGTCATTATTCGTTACCAAAACCCCTAAAGTATTCATGAGACTCATGAATAGTATCTTTCATAATTTCTTTTACTATTTCTTTTTGTCCTTCATTTATGGCATCCAGATGTACTCGGTGCCTGAGGGGGAGAACGTGACACAGCTGAGGATGTTCTGGGATACCTTCTGAGAGAATGATATTTTTTTGGAAGCTCTTGATGTGTTTGTTTTGGATTCAGGATGTCAACTTTATGGGTCATGTCATTTCAGAGGATGTAGTTGTTGTGGATCTGATAAAGATAGGGGAAATGCTTTATTAGGAGCAACCTAGGAGTGTGACTAATGTACGATGTTTATTAGGTTTGGATGGATACTATAAAATGTTTTTGATTAAATTTTTATGGTAAAATAACCCCTGTAATAATTTACTCATAGGGGGACACCCTTCATGTGTATGGAGAAGTCTCATCGGGGTTTTCATGATCTGAGGTAGAGGTTGACGAATGCCCCCCAACATGAGACTACCAAAATAGGGTGATGGGCATGTAGTGTTCTATGATGCATCATGGACCAGACTGGGATGTGTCCTGATGAAGGGGAAAATGGGGACTACCTAGAATTTTCAACTGTTGAGGCAGCATGACCAGAACTATACTACACATGTTTTTCAGCTAGAAGTAGTGGACATCACATTGAAAATGAAAGGGCACTACTTGATGGGTGATAAGTTTGCTGTATACTTCGAAAACAAATGTATTATGTATATCTTCAACAAGAATTATTTGAGGTAGAGATATAGGTGGTGGCTGGATTTACTCCATGATTATGAATTCAGATTGTTTATACTTCTACAAAGCGGAACATGGTTGTAGACGTGCTCAGTAAGAGATTTAACATGTAGTTACTATGTGATGAATCGGTGTAGTTATCGACGATGCATATATACTTTGTGGATGGTGATGCATCATTTTACCTATATTCGATTTTTGTCAATCCTCCCATGTTATAATAGGTTTGAGATGAATATCATGGGGATGTCGACTTTGATACCAGGTGTGCTTATTTATCCATAGGGAAAGCTAGGATAAATATTCTGATAAGTGGGGAGCACATTTATCTTTTCTAAGGGTGAAGTGTTGTACGAGAAACATTGCGAGAGTAGGTTTTTAGGTAGTCTCACACATCCACATTGGTGGTATATCTGGGATTTTAAATATGTATGAAGTCCTATGATGTTAGTTATGGTTTTTTGGGAAGAGGAACATAGTGTAAGAGTTTGTTTCTCGGTGCCTCACTTTCCAGTAAGTTAATGCAGAGCATCATGTTCTACCAGGCTGGGCTCAGTCACTTGAGGTGACCAAGTGGAAGTGGTATAGAATATTGATAGACATTGTGAGTGGCTTTCCATGTATGTCATGGGTACACTATACCATCTAGTTGATCGTTGACTGACTCACCATGTTGGAAAACTTCATACCCATGTGGGAGAAGGGTTCGGTAGAGGGATTGGGATGCCTCTAGGTTTAGGATATTGTTCAGCTTCACAGGTTTCCTTACATGTTCATTTCAGACCATGATATTCACTTCACATATTGGGTGTAGATGGGATTTTAAAAGGTGTTCTGGAATCATTTTCAATTGAGCATGATGTTACATCCCCATACGAATAACCAGATGGAGACGACCATCCATGTTCGAGAAGACATGTTCCATGATTTTATTTTGGGCTTTGGTTGTAGTTTTATGATCACCTAACTCTAATAGAGTTTTCATACAACAATATCTACCACTCCACCATTAGTATGGAACCATTTGAGGCATTTTATAGGCGACCTTGCATGTCATTGGTATTCTAGACAGACCCAAGGGAGTCGGTGGTCATTGTTCCATAGTTGGTATGGGTTACCATCGAGATGATGAGATCATAAAGGAGGATATGAGGACTGCATAGAGATGGCATAAATCATATTATTACAAGACAAAAAGGCCATCATAGTTCGAATAGGGAGACTAGGTTTTATTTATGGACTCACGTGAATGAGGATTGTGGATATTTCTATTTGGCGGCAAGTTATATATGAGACTCATTAACCCCATTAAATTTTGTGTAGAGTTAGTGAGGGTATTACTTCTTGTCTCTAACCCCACAGATGTATTAGGTGCATGATATCCTTCACTTGTCATAGTTGAGTAGGTACATGCCTGATCCATCACATGTAATTGACTAGGGGAGAAGGACACTGATGATGGGGTGATGTTTGTGGAGTTCGTGGTCGATGTAGAGGATCGATAGGAGTAGATCCTACATGGGTGGTCGATTCCTCTGGTGCATTTTTGTGGAAGCACATGAATTTAAAGGAGAGAACATGGGAGTTTGAGGCTTATATTTGTTCCCACTACCCTAACTTTTTTGTTCAGTAGCCCTTGTTTTGGATTTCATGGATGTAAAGCCATATGGCAGGGAGAATGCAATGACTCATATTTTGATCAATTTTTTTATAAATTAATTAGCAAAATTTCTAGACATATCATTGAGAAAACACAATATTTTGAGGCTCTGTGTGCCAATAATAAATCTTTGAATAATGTAGAGTTGTTAAATAAAAATTATCTTGTGAATTTCTTCAAACATTAATAACTTCTAAATGGATTTCCAGATTGAAAATCAATTGGCACTATTGCATTTAGAACAAAATCATTACATTTGGTGGGGCATAATGTCGAATGATGTGTTCCGGGGGTAAAATTTAATTTATGGATGTTTTAGACAAAAATATAATAAAATTTAACAAGTGTATTTTAATTATTTTTGAACATCTTTTAGTGATGCATTGATGCTATGACATAACAACAAATTAGCCCATTTTATTTCATAAATGATATAGTGTGGTGATGCTGAAACAATTTTTCCCCATTTAATGGATTAATAGGTACACCTGTATAGATTCAAAAATATAGCGAAAATTACCCAGAATACTCTAAAGAATGAATTCATTTGTGAAACCCCCCATAGGTGAGTGATGAGGAACGCCAACAGAATGATTATCAGTTTTTTAGTATGCATCAATTAGATTAGAAAATGTAGAACTCACTCTTTACCAGTTATTGATCTAATCCTTGAGGTAGGGGTTTTATTTCATTGTGATTTTTTATTTCCCCATTATTTCTATATAAATGATGAATGTGGATGAAACCACTAATAATAGTTCTATGGGGAGATCTTCCATGCTGGATGGGAGTTGTCTGGTGGGGATTAAATTGTATTTAGATCCTTGTGATAATTATATATGTTATTTGTTGTTCTACGAACAAGAAAAAACTAAGGCTGACCCAAAACAAGTTCTGGATCATTCCTCAGGTGTTCTTGTGCTTCCCATATTCCCTGGTTCTTCGGGTTCTTCATGATCATGAGAGGGATTGGTTGTTGAACCTTCGATATATGGTGGAGTAAAAAAATATAAAATTTGATGACTAGATGATACCACAGAGGTGAAAAGATTGGTACAATTTTAGATGAGGCTTCTGAAGGCCAAAAAGGCACCATACTTGTAGAATGGATGGGCTAGATGGATATTCAGCAATGACAGTAGTGACTCAGGGTCCAATGAGACCACATTGGTAGGAAAACCCACGATTGTGGGCTGTAGCTGGTGGAAACGGAGGCCTCTAGATCACCGGATGGCTACATTAGAAGCCCACAGTGGTGTGACCATGGGAAATAGGAGTCATGGCTATGGTGGTTCGTGGTGGTTCAAATCAAGGATATTACATGGCACTGATTGGTCCTACTAGCATGAGGTCTTATGGACAGTGTGCGAGAGGTGCATCTGGCTCATCATCCAGCTATGTTGGTGGGGCAAGATGCCTCCTCAGCGTCGTCTGGGTGGACCGGACCATCCCACATCAGTCGGTCTGGGCTGGAGTTTGCGGTCCGGCCCGGAAGAACGAGCTTGTCCTAGCAGGGGTTGGTCAGACCCGAAGAGTAAGGTCCGTGGACCCCGATTCGGGTTAGTACGACCGGGTGGGACTGGACTCAACCCTAAACATCCCCTATTTTCTAAAATTCCAATAACTTCCAAACTTTATACCCATTTGAGGAGCCGATTGAGATGTTTGGACCATCACGATGAGGTAGTACTTTTGAGATCCTTTATGTGGGTTTTTGTTGAAATTTACATACCACAGTTTTCTTATAGAGTTTGTTCTCTCGGATCAAGCATGATAAGTGAAAAATTATGTTGTTCGTTGTGATGTAGAGACTATGTGACTTGAACACTACAAGTCATTGATGATACATGAGTATTCGAGACATGGTGTCTCATTGAGACTAAGTGTCTCATGGGGACTGAGTGTCTCATTGGGACTGAGTGTCTCATCAGGACTAAGTGTCTCATCTATACTAGGTGTTTTTGTGGACTACATCTGATAATATTTCTTTTAGAGTCATGTATATTTATCTTTGTGAGATGACAATAATTTATCTGAACATATATTAATGGTCTTTCCTTTTTGGTTTCAGGGCATCCATATTGACTACTATTTTCATCACCCATGCACTATATTATCCAACATACGTCACTTCTGGTGCTGAAAACTGATGTTTTAATAGAGACATAGGTTTTCTATGACTGGGTGGTCCTAGTGAGATCAAACATATGAGGTGTACACATATGACATCTGGTATATTCACTTTACCTACCATTCAGGTATGGTTTTTCTTTTAAAGAGTTTCGAGTGACTTTATTGCATGTTTTTTACATTGTTTCTTTTATTTGAGCTTATATATTGGCCACATTTCCTTTTAATTTTTTAACTGTTACTCTCAGTGGTTGTCTTGGTTTCAGTCATTGTTTACATATTTTTTTAAATTTTACCATTTGTGGGATTAGTGATGTGTCTGTGCATATATGTACATTTTCAAAGTCTCATATGTTATTGATATGGATTATAAGGGCAATTCACTATCCCCAAGAATATTGTAAATGAAATTGGGGAGTCTTGTAATGGACCCCACTGGGATTGGTCGTGAAAATAGTTCAAGAAATAAAGCATTTTAATTATTCCACATGGAATATAGAATAGTCATAATTCTTATATCTTTAATGATCATGTATATAATTATTATTTATTTCAATATTCATGACAATATTAGAAAAAAATATTAGATAATTAAAAATAATTATGAAAATTTGTTTTATAGAGAATTTATTCCATGATTTTAGAATATATTAGAAATTATATGTGACATATAAAAATAATATAGTTCTCATAAGTATTAATTTCATGATAATGGAATAATTGTAGAATACTATGTTTCCCAAATTTTTTAAGTCCATGTATAACAAAGATTTAGATACAATTAAATAATAAATTCAAATATTTTAAAAATATCTTATCATGAGAATTATTTATCAAATAGATGAAGTTACAATTAATAGTATAGATACATATTGAAATATTGAATTTATAATACATAATTCTATACATTTATTGAATCATAAATATCATGAGATAGATAATATGTTTAGAAGTGATTTTAGTTATATCGCATGAATGTCAGAGTTTTTTGGAGTGTGATAACTAAAACTGACATAATCAAGTACTATTGATTTATATAGAATTAGATTATTTGTTTATGTTAGTGACTTGTCACATATTAAATATACATCTATATTCCTTATCTAATAATTACCTTAGTTTATTTATTGAAATAATTGATTATATTAATTCACTTATATAATGAGAACCTATATATTACCTAATTATATTGATAATAATTAGTCTTACATATTTGGAAGCTAGTTATTTAGAAATAAATATTAATAATATGTTTTTAATTCATGTAATTATTGTAAATTCATCTCCTAGTGTTCATAAAAGGTGTTCTCTATTATGTGTGGTCTTATGTAAAGGACCCCAAAACACACTGAGAGGGAATGGGTGAGTCAGGGTGTAAAATGTTCATTTTAAACTAATATATCTTGTTACCACATTGGTAAAAACATGATAAAATAGTCTGAAGTGGAAGTGCAGAAAACAAACAATCACATGAAAGGAAAAGAAACCACAATTTTTCATAGTTCACCACTAAGGGATAAGTTGAAGGAGTATACACTTATAGTGTCTCAGTCATACCAAAAATGAATAATAATCACAATATGCTGATTACAAAATTCCAGTATAGTCACTATAGGCCAAGTACACTTCCTTTCAAAGATTTTATCGATAGCACACTACGTCTGTGAGATCACTTCCACTGAATCCCCTTGCTCACTGTTTTGGAAGAATATTCACTCATTTTATCGACATGATGGTAAATTTAATGGTTTAGCATTAAATCATGCATCCATAGTAGTATATGGATTCCTTATTGAAGTCCCATTACCTACCACAATTGTAATTTAATTTTCCAAACACGTATAGGTTAAGGTAATTAATTTTGAAAACTGATTTGGTCACATTATAAGATTTCATGGGTGTTCTGCATACCAATTAACCTCTCTCCATGAACTGAGTAGTGGGAACGGTTCATGGATCACCACCGTTGTTTACCACTTTTGTTACCATATATCATTCATTTACTTCACAAATTTACCTTCTACACCTAGTGCCTTACTCTGTGTACTTTGATGCTCCACCACGTACTACAGGAGCTTACTCTGAAAACTACACTCTCCTTCACGGACTATTTTACTTACACATATTATTCTCTCCACATACAATTTTCTCAAATTAAAAACACATTGTACATAACAAGATTACTTATCTAAATTTTACTCTTCAATCTCTTGCACAATGAAGGGGATTATTTCTCCTCAAATAGGTACATAACTCCACAAATGTTTCTAATATGATTTACCAAAATTTTCAATGTCGGTCAATATTCACCATATACAGAACTTGATATGATAACTATTATCCTCCACTGCATATAGCTCTAGTTTCACGAACCCATCCTATCCCACAAAACTTCATAATTTAATGTTCTACATGCCTTCACCGCAGACCATTTCTACAAACTATTTTCAGTTTTATGCACCACTTTGCATACCATTCTGACTGCCAGGTACATAGTTGAAAACTCTTCTGGGAACATGGTTCATGATACATGTTACTATGTATGATGTTCCATTTTTTTCAGATCTTATTTTTCATTTTTCAAGTCATTACATCCTATGTAAAAACCCATAGTTTTCCAAAACCATACTCAGAATTTTGAGGCCCAAAAAATTAGGTATCATTAGGAAATTGCGCCACCTTCAATAATTATTTCCGCATGAACTATATGATAGAATTCCTTACAGTCATCTTGAGTATCCATTATAGGATTGAAAAAAAAACTATACTCCATTTCTAGAAAATATCAGACTTCTTTCCCACAATCTTCCCTTTTGGGTTTTTTAGAAATCTTCAGATAAATTCAATAGGGCACCAGAGACTATCAGAACCTGAGATGAAATAATCAATTCAGAAAATACTCTATGTCTACATGTGAAAAGATCATTTTATAAAACAGGAGGGAAGACATAAATTGTTTCCTTATTTGATTGAATTAATGCTCTAACTTATTCCTCATGATACATTTTTTTTTCTCTATTCACAATTTTTCCAATCATGTTTTCCATTCTCCATTATCTAGGCTACAACCAAAACATTTCATTTTTCGCCTACACATTTTCACGTTGTATTTAACCATTTATCCCCCTTTGGAAATGAAACCATTTAATGTTATAAAAATATTGTGGAGATTAGAATATACTCCCCCTACAATATATCTCCCCCATAATTATGCATCATTTCTAAAAATAAATTATCACAATTACAAAAAATGAAGAGAGGGAAATTTTGTAATATCATTTTGAACTAGTAGGTGTAAAAAAACAAGTTTCAATAGATGTTTCTCAAACACAACCACTGACAGGGTCTTTGTCATAATGTTATCAATTTTCTCATTTGTCCACACAAAGTCCATTTTGATCATGCCTTGTTTAACTTTTTCCTCGACGAAATTATATGTGATTTCAAAATGTTTTATACGAGAATGATAAACATTATTATTTATATGATTAATGGCTCTCTGGTTATCACAATAGATCACCATTGGTTATTTGTCCTAATAACATATGTATGTCAGTTACAGATTCATCCAAAGTAACTGAGTTCATTCCATGGTAGTGGAGATATATTCAGATTTAGCACCACTAAGTGAAATACATTCCTACTTCTTTCTAAACATGCACACATTTCATCCCAATATAGAATTATCCACCACTACTGTACTTTTTGTCCCCTACATCTCCCAGCTATTCAGTATTAGAAAATTATAATAATTTACTCTCTCCTCCTGATGAAATGTATAATTACTAATTATGAGTACCTTGATTATACCTAATGATTCTTTTCTTGTCTGACATATATTCTTCTTTCAAATTACAATGAAAGGGGGCTGCAAGTCAAGATGAAAAGACAATATATGTTTGTGTCGCTATCAGGTACTGTAGGATTCCAATGATATTTTGTACATGGTGGGATCCATAGAAGTCCCATACACATTATTCCTGATCATTGTTCGAACTACAATATGAGTCTACATGGGTTGGAATCATGTATATTGAATTTCATTAACATATTTCTTTCATAAATTTCATTATAAATGAAAGTGTAATCCTTATTCTGAATCACCTATAACCCTAAAAATTTTGTGAGTTCACAAATCATGGACATTTCAAATTCTGATTTCATGTGATTAGAAAATTCATCCACTAATCCCTTCCTTCGTTCACTGAATGTAATATCATACACATATAACAATACCATGAACTGATCAAATGGAGAATACATCACATAAATATTGTTATCTAATCCTCCGCTTTTAATCTCAATCTTTCTCTGATATGATTCCAACCGAGAGTACCATGCCCATGGTGCTTATTTTAGTTTTTAGAGTGATTATTTAATTTTAAGACTAAAAATATAGTATTTCCAAGCATGAACATAAAAAGTTGTTCAATGTAGACTTCTTCTTCTAAGACTCTATTTATGAATGCTGAATTGAATTCCATTTGATACACTTTAAAACCTATTTGGATTTCCATGGAATGAAATAGTCGTATTGACTCATGTCTTTATACTGGAGAAACTGCATCCTCAACATCATCCCATTCGATTTGTGAATAACAATTACAGATAAAGAGCTCCTTATTTATTATCGCATTTCCATGATTGTCAATTTATTCTTGAAAATACACTTCTTACAAATCACAATGCGAACTTCGAGTCTTACGAAAAGACACCAAGTCCGGGTTTTTTCCATATTATCTAACTCTACATTCATTTATTTCACCCAAGAATCATCCTTTTAATCATCTTCAAATGGACATGGTTACACAACTGATATAAATGAATATTGTGCATTATTCCTCATTATCATTGTCTGAGTAGGTAAATTCAGATCCCCTATAATGTTAGAGGTATCAATCTCTACTATTCGATTTCTTCATTGGGGTTCAACTGAATTATCTCCAGCTATGGATTCCTAATATAATTATTTGTCTCAGTCAACATCATGATGTGACTCATTATAATTTTGTACACCTTCATCTACCTATGTATTAGATGTTGTTCCATGTTAACATTGTTCCTCATCTTCTATGATATCAGCATAATAAGTAAATAAATCATTCATATTTTATCTCTTCAAATAGCTCAAAATCACTGGATTCCACAATTCTTCCCAATAGTTTATTGAAACACTTGTTGGATTTGATATTAATATAGTATACATTAAATTTTCCTTCATCTTCATTTTTACCATACTTCCCTTGATTTCTTTCTTTGATTCAGATGAATCATTTTCTCCCGAAAAAAAAAATCAATGAGGTATTCCTTCTATGCCACAATTCATATGTTTTCTTCGTATCAACCATATATAGCCCTATTCGGTTTTGAATATAAACTGCAACTTGAAATTCCTCTTTCAAGTATTGTTGAGGAATATGACCCTCAATCAGCATAGTTTAAGCCATGTTGTTTACCTATCGATTCATGTTCTCATCAAATCGATTTTGTTGTGGGGTTTTTGCAAAATCAACCTCATGTTGTATCTCATTATTCTATAGGAAATTTTGAAATTCAATGGAGATGTATTCCCCTCCATTTTCATACCATTGGACATTGATCTTCCTTCTAGTATCATTCTTGGTGATTCATCGATAGTTTTTCATTAATTCAGCCACTTTTCGCATCTTGTGTATAAAGATCACAAATGACATTATACTATAATCATATATGAAAAGAAGGATGTACAATTCTCCATGACATATAGAAACATTTATCAGGACAAATACCTCTGTATGGATATGATCAGGAATAGTGGATGCCCTTTTCTTCTTTACCCGATAAGAACTACATACTAGCTTCCCTCATATGAAAGAATCACAAGTCATATATCATTAAGGATTCATGTTGGGGATATCCATGAAAATATTTATCCTTAATATGTATTCCATGTCTCTCTAATTGATGTGATCCAAACTCCAATTTTACATGATGCTTCTTTCCTCGGCGGTCATGTAGAAAATGTTTTCTTTACTGTTGACATAATATAAGTTTCCCTTTGTTCGGCATTGTTTCATAATATAATTATTTGTCTTTACTATTATTGTATAACACTTATGATTGAATGAAAAAATAATTCATGAGCCACTCTGTTGACTAACAATCAAATTATTGTGACGCAATACATCCACATAAATAACTTCAGTCTTCTTCATCTTCCCATTAGCCTGTTCTGTATTTCAACATCTATTGATCTTCCGAGCACCATGATCACTAAAACCGTATGTTCCATCATCCTTTTTCATTATATTATTTAATAGGTATGCATTTCCCATCATATGGGATGAAAATCCAATATCATGAATCCATGCATTGTTGTTCTTGAAAGCTTTAATAGCTACTTCTGCAAAGTTAGATTTCACATTTTTTTTCCTTTCATTCCATGATATATTGAATTGAGTGTAAGACACTGATGGCCATTCAATTAACACTCCTATGAACATAGTTTCTTCGTATTAATAATATTTTACAAAGGAGAAACCCATATTTAAATAACGACGTCGTCTAGTTGATGAGTATTGAACTGTCTCTGTGAATTGTAACAATTTCTCTTATCATACCTCTACATGAAATGCGTAGCTTTATAAACAATTTTATAACAGTGAAAAAATATCCATAGAATTTATTTATTCTAAAAGATGTAGGTATGGATATGTTCTACTTTTTTGAATTCATATCTCTTTCACAATCATATCGCTCCTTAATTCTTCACAATATGACATTGTATGGCCGAGATAACCATGGAAATGACATTTCAAAAGTGGAAATGTCTTCTCAATATGATTAATTCTCATGTATCATTCCATGGGTACATATTTTGATTGCTTATCATTTCTGGATATATAAGGATAGTCTTTAGTTATTCTTTCATATTGAATAGAGGATTTATTTTTTAGCACACTAGTTGACTTCTCAATAATACCAACGTTTAACTTGCCTTTATAATGACCACCTTTATATATAGCAATTGATGTTTCATAATCACAAAAAATTCTATTTATCCTATGCAATTGGTTCTTGGGTCATTAATGTTTTGTTCAAATCCATCAAAACCACACATAGCTCCTTCTAGAAACTCAATATCTGATAATTTTCCAAATTGCATTTTCTTCTTTTTCTTCATTTCAAATTTATAAACATCAATGGTTACATATAAATGCAAAAAATTCATCCTCTAGAATATTAATAGTATTTGATTTCAATTCCAGTTAAAAGGTATGGTCATTGATGACCTTTCCCTGTTATTTAATTCTGATTTTTAGTTCCACACCATATTTTATGCTTTCTAGGATTAATTTATGCACTTTCAAAAATTCATCTAGTCGTTCAATTTCCACTTCATGCTGATCAATACATTCTGAAGACTCTTCAAGAATTATTTTCCACTCATTACATCGTTTACATTGATTATTAAGCATACCAAAATAATCCTTAATTTATACCTTGGGATTCCCATCTGTGGTCAACTAATTATCACCAGCCTTATCTTTTCAAGGTTAAAATTTTTCAATTGTAGAAACCCTGGAAGAATGGTTCCCACATTTAAATTATGCTTCTTCTTCCTCAAATAGTTCATTTATATCTTCTTCTTCTTTAGAGACAAAACAATTTGTTTAAATTACATTCCAAATTTAAGTCTCTCTTTTTGAAAATCCATTCCTAAGGCTTTTGAATATTTCCGTATTATCTTTCAAAATCATTGAAATTTCTTGGGAAATGAGAGGAAATGTTCCCAACTCTTCCACACAAAAAATAAGACAGAGGTATCTTGCCTTCAAATTTAACTTTTCATTTTTTTAGTTCCTTTGAAATGAGATAAATAATTAATTTTTTCTCATAATCTTCATCAACACTATCACATTAAATTTAATGTTTTTCTATGGCATTGAATTTCATTTTTTTTACACAAGTCATTGCATATTCTAGTTCGACAATGGTATCATATTCCACTAGGCTTATCAATAAATCATTTAGAGAATGTATAGGCATATCCTATTATTCAATAGATAAAAAAATTTCATTATAAAGGGGAAGAAGAATTCTCATGATTTTATATACAATATCAATGTCTTTGATCTCTTTACCAATACCTCGAATTGGTCCTGCAACTTTAGTAAATCGATTGAAGAAAGAATCTGAATTTTTGTTAGTGTGAATATTCATATTATCAATCCTTTTGTGTAAAACATGGAGTTTTTCCTCCTCCACATTGTTTTCTCCATCATAAATATTCTCCAGTTTCTCCCAAATAGACTTTTTTGACGTATATTTCTTCACAGTCGGATATAATTTATCATAAATAGTTGTAGTTAAGGAATTTTGTGCTTTAGAATCAACATCCAACATTTTCATATCTGTATCATCCATATATAGACCATTTGGATTAGTGACCTTTATTCCTTGTGTAGTGTAGAAAAGTAAAAACCATCAAATAGGTCTTAGATGATATATCAACTTGTTTCTCCATATCTAAAAGTTACTTAAATCAAATAAAGAAAATCCCCTAACATTAACTATCTTCTCCATGTTAGAATAACATGATAGATTTTACACTAACAACCGTTACTCTATGATACAACATGATGGAACCCAGAACACCCTCAGAGGGGAGGGGTGAATTAATGTGTAAAATATTTATTTTAAATTGATGGATCTTGTTCCCACATTAGTTAGAACCGGTTAAACCTGTATTTGTAGGAAGTGTAGAAAAAACAATCACATGCAAAAAAATGAAAAAACAATTTTACTTGGTTCACCACTATGGGCTATTTCTATGGATAATATGCCAAAAATTTGTTGGTCATACCAAAAACAACTAATCATTACAATTTTTTTATTAAAAAAGTTTAGCATAGTCACTCTATTCCATGCACACATCAATTACAAGGTTTTAGGGATGGTACACTACATCCCTCAGGTCACTTCCACTAACTCCACCTTACACACTGTTTTGGAAGAATCATCACTTAGTTTATTCACTTGAAGGTTGTTTCAACGGTTTATAATTAAATCATGCATCCGTAATAAAAACTGTATTCATTGATGTAGTCTTATTTTCACCCATATATGTAATTTACTTTCCATCACAATGATAGGTTATGGTAATATATTTTTAAAACTAATTTGGTCACTTTTTCGGCATCCTTGGTTGTTCCGCATACTATTTCACCTCATCCATATACTGCGTAGCAGTTATGGTTCGTGAATCACCTCCTCCATGTAAAATTATTATTTTTACAAACAATCATTCTATAATGTGAACTACCCTTCTCCATGTACTCCCTTACTCTGTGTGTTTCCTTCCTCCATAGCGTACTAAGAGAGCTTCCTCTTTGAACTGCATTCTTCCACATCTTTTTTCCTTACATGGATGGTTCTCTCTACGTACCATATTTTACTCTGAAAACCGCTTTGGACTTCACCAAATTTCTTCCAAAAATTTTTAATCTCCAATAACATTGTTTAATAAAGGGGTTTACTGCTCTTTAAATAGGCACATAACTCTAAAAATTTTGATAATACCATTTACCCAAATTTTCAATGTGGGAAATCTTCACCATATACTGAAATAAATTTTCATACTATTAGCCTCCACCGTGTACCTCTCTAGTTTCATGAAACACAAAAATTCCGCGAAACTATATCTTTCTGTATACCATATGCCTTCACCATGAACTGTTGCTACAAACCATTTTTGGTTTTGCGCATCACTCCACGTATTCTTCCCATTGTTAGGTACAATGCCACAATCCATTCCCAAAACATGGTACATGGACTATGTTGCGAGTTGTGAAGTTCACTTATTTTTGCAATTTTATTTTTCTTTTATCATGTGAGTCCCTCTTATGTGAAAACCCCTATTTCACAACACCAGAATCCCAATTCTAGGGCCAAAAAAATTGGAAAACACTGGGAAATTGATCCACATACAATACAACATATGGCTTGAACTATGTGATATCATTCCATAAAATCATCATGATCATCCATTAGAATATTTTCAACAAACACAAACCATACTCCATTTCTAGAAAAGAATAGCTTTGGTTTCAAAATTAAGTATATAAAGTCTAATATGAACACAATTTGATTAATATGACATTATATATTCATATTTACAAGTGTATGTAATGTTTCGTATATATGATACCATTATCAATATGTATCATTATTTGAATAATTGTATTCAAGGGGAAAATATGTTTTATATTCTTGTAGGGAAGTGAAATATGATAGTGAATTATGGCTGTTATATAATTTATTGAATAATAATGATTGGATTTATCCATATTATGTTTTGGAAGATTGTATATATATATATACCCCTTTGGTGAAGATTGTTGTTTCAAAAATACTCATAGAAATTATTGATTATAATAAATATTTTATATGTAATAATTAAATAATTAATATATATAATACAATGTTGAGTTATATATTTCATCATCCAATATAAATAAATATTACTTAACAAAATGATTTTATTACATATTTTCCATCATAAAAAGAATGCTATTATTATATACACGATGTTTTTTCATCATTTGAGGAATGATGTATTTTTATGTAACACATTTATTGTCTAAAATGGAATAATTCCACTATGAAATGATTTTATAGTGTCACAAAATCTATGCATTTATACAATTATTTTTATTAGTGGAATATAATTTTTGCAGAAGTTTTTTTAATGTTTAATATTAATACATTATAGAAAATTATATTCATAATAATAATTCAAAAAAATATTTATTTCATTAATAATAGATTTTTATTTTTACTTATTAAATTTAAATATTAAATAAATATAACATTAATTCACTAAATGAGTAGAAATAATTTCTAATTACATATAGTAAAAAAATATTTGTTTTATTAAACGAACATAAGTACATCATAGTTCTCGATTCTGTAAATATTTATTATTTAATTCATATAATGGTTATGGAATAAGATATGTATTTATAATATTATTTAACATACTTCTTATGAAATGATATTGGATATGATCATAAAATAATAGCCATTTAATTATTGAGTTTTCAATGATATAGAAAGAGATCATTATTTGGATTAAATTAAAAGTATGATCCATAGTGAAATTATGTATTGTTTAATAAAAAATATAAATAATAACATGTCTATATAATTTTACACTGAATAAATTAGTCTTTATTTTCATGTTAGGACCTATAGAGATAATTGGAGAGAATTCTTTCGTATATATCTTGTTTATAGAGACAGAAAATTAGATATTTATATATTTTTTAATGAAATGATCAAGAGAAAAATTTTATTTACTTTTATTCTCTATTTATATACCGGGAATATGATTAAAATATTAATAGTGAATTTAGCCATATTTAAAAATAAAATATCAATTTAAATAATTAGGTAATAACAAAATCACCAACATCAGGGATTTTATCAATAATTTCAGTGAATGAAATAAATTCAATTGACAACAAATTGATCATCGGGTTCATTTTAGCTTAAAAAGAAACTATAAATAAATTGTGATTTTCTTATTAAAGGATTCAATACTATTTTTTCATATTAATCTAGAATTTTTTTAATGTAAATTACATACCACACCACACATTATACCAGAATCTGTTATTTTTACTTGACACCATTAGTCCCCAATGTCCATAATAGTCTATATCTAAAGAACCCGAGTCATTATACTCGATTTCCCTATGGTCACTGAAATTCATTGTGCAAATATAAAATATTGTTACATATTAAATATAATAAAATAATGAAAGATATTATATATATCATTTCATAGGTATTTCAGTATCACTCAACAAACATAGTTAACTCATTATATTAATCACATTCAAGATACATATCCATTACGACCTCATTAATAATTGAAATATGACCATTTTGAATGATCCTTTTTAACATACATTTTCACATGATGTTCAACGCATGAATTCACCATTATGTAAGATTTACATCAAATTGAAATATATTAAATAATAAAAATATATCTTACAAATTATTCTTTATTGATGATTTATATAAATTGACTCAAATAAATCCCATAAATATTGTATTAATTTAATTTTTTTACATTGAAATGGTACGAAAACCTGAATACAGTCATAAAACATGTCCCATAATTGGAAAAAAAATATCTAATTACTTTTTTTAATGGAATCCATCAAAACATCGATTATATGGAATATGAAGCTATTAGAATATATCATCCTACACAAATTTCATGTTATGCTATTCATATTATATCTGTAATATTACATCCCCAAAATATTTTCATTTTCACTAATTTTTAGTTTATATTTCCATCCTCTTTTAAAAAAATTCTTCTTTAAAAATCGTTCATTCAAACTATTCAACATAAAAAATATATTATAGAACATATTCAGGATCAATGTCTTATTAAAACATTTTATTATTAAGATTTTCAAATTTAATAAACACTATAGAGCATCTTCCATAATAACTTCATCAAAAAAATTTACATAACACCATACCATTTCCAAATTCACTCTTAGATAATGTCTTGTATTGTTAGTAAAAAAATTAGAGGTATCATATTCTCAAATATTATCATAGGACTATTTTCTGAAATTCATAATATAAATTACTAAAAAAGGTATATAAATCAAATTCCAATGCATCAATGTTGAAAAAATGGTATGTTCTTACCTTATTTATGAACTATTGATGTATCTAAACTGAATTGGGGTGGGGTGAATTAATAGTTTGTATATATTTAAAAATAAACTCAATATTTTAATTTACCCATACATAATATAATGTTAAAATATCTCTACTATTATATCAATCATGTACAACATGAATAAATCACATAAAATATTAATGAATTTGGTATGGATATATTTATGACTCTCAATAAAAATGTATGGTATAACATTTTTATATAGTATATATCATTCCACGCAGAAAAGGATACTATTTTTTAATCAGGAATAACCTATTGAAAATGTGTATAGACTTGATAGTTTATTTGTTGACATACATAGATTTTAGGAATTGTATAAAGTCACCTTTATCAACCACCCAATTATAGTTCTCCATAGACACTAGAATCAACATTGTCATTTCCTTTCAATTAGATTATATATTTCCCTCTTATAGTATGACAAAAAATATTTCATTACATTCTTTTGGACATATATTGAATATATTACCTTCCATGATAATAATAATATTCAATAGTCATCCAACATTTTCTTTAGGGTCTTCAAAGAACAATTTTTTCTTCACCATATTGAAAACTTGACATTGTCTCTCTCTCTCTCTCTCTCTCTTATTCTGTAAATTAATAAATAATAATATCATATAGATTATATTCTCAATTTTAGGTATACTATGTTAAATACCCAAATAGGGGGGGGGGTGAATCAGGGTATGAATGATTAAAACAACTTCCCCTTTTGATCTTATTTCATTATAAATATAAACACTTCTATTTCATTCATGTAGCAAGGAATGAACACAAACTAAACCATTCAAAGGAAAAAATGATTTTACATGGTTAATTCTCACTAGGCTATATTTTAGGGGCATACAATAATGATGTACCAATATACCAAATTCACTAAATGTTCACTAATGTTTACAAATCTCGGAGCAGACTCAAGATCTCTCCTTAATTAAAAAAATCAGAATTTGAAATATCACTTCTCTCTAAATGGATGTATTATAAATAAATTTTCATAAGATTCGCTCACAGTTAATAGAAATGTAATTCACTTCATTATCACTAATTAATGGGTCTTCCCCTTTATGTATATGCTCTATTGATTTCAAACATTCATCCACTGATGAATAAAACATTACCACAAATGTACTAGGAAACATAAAATCATTAATGAACACTTACTATTTCTTACACGGAATATTCCACTTTAATTTTGAAACACCTCTTTCACAAAACATCAATCTTACAAAAAATTTCAATCATACATGCCACTTACTTATCTTGCGTGTGACAACCTTTTTTGACCAAAAATCCCTTTACTTAAAAATCTTACGTGATTCGGAGCATATATTCTCTCTAAGTGTTGAGAAATTATGAATGAGTGGGTCACCTCTTATTTATAGTTTTCACTGACCCCCACATAGAATATTCAACGTGTCACACAAGATCCACCTTAAGTACAAAAAACTCTATTTCCATAGAAACAGTACCTTATGTGAGGTACATTCCTACATGTCACTTCAACACTACTAGTTTTCCCTTGGGTTCTCTGAATCATCTTATTTTTCATCGTACTCAGATCAACCTTCAATAATTGAGTGGATTCTTATGGTCTGAATTCAATATTGAATGCATTTTATTTTTTATAATGCCTCATAATGACCATATAATTTACATTTTACTATTTCATATATTCTACTAGGACCCTATACTCCATCTAAATCTTTTTTGTCTTCTGAATGGTTTGAATTATTGATGTAACACTAGGAGTCAAGTGTTTTTCTTGGTCCCTAACCTGTTTTTGTTGGCCGGAGAATTCTTCTTCAAGTTCATTTGTGCATTTGGTTTGATATTTCATTATGTTATTCAAACCATCAATCTCTTTGTTCAGTTCTTCAACCTTTAAATTTTTCTCACTAACTATTTATGATTCCACTGGCAATAAAGACGCTAGATTCTCAGTTTCTCCTATTAACTCAAAATTATCTTCAAACTACTTTTTCATGTGGAGTTTAGATTTTAAAAAAACTTTGTTGGATTTCATTTTCTTTTATCTCCAAATATCTATCTCTTTAAGAGCATCTTATAATTTATCTTCCACGTAAACTCTCCCTTGAACCTCTTCTTCCCCATTTTCACTATCTTCCATTTTCGGAGTGCTACAAATAACTTAAACAACATAATTATCTCTAAGAAATTTGTTGGCCTCTATCACTTGAACATCTTCACACTCAAATTCATCTATACTATCACATTATTATAAAATAATATTCGTTTTCTTAATGAAATTTCAGATTAACGGTTTAATTCCATTCATTGAGGTGGAATACGTATTCATGGGAATTTCAACTTTATCCCCATCATCATATTGTAACATATTTGGAAATATTTTTCAAATTATTACAATGCATTCTAAACCTAAATAAATAATGTAAAAGATTCCCATTGTACAATAATTTTCCTCAATGATGATTTTCGGAGAAGAATGGCATAACCTCAAATGTCTCTTCTTCATCCTGAGAATATACATTGGTGATATTTTCCATGTCCTTTAGTTCCGCCTCATTAGATTTTTCCTTTTCAACATCGATGTTTTCATCATTTCTCATTTCATATTCTATAAGGGTACTATGAAATTAATTTATTGCCACCTCTTTCGGATCATTTTATTAAAATAATAAAAATATCGAATTAAATAGAGGTGGAATATTCCTCATGATACACATCAAAATCATTATATCTTCAATGACTTCTCCATGATCTCACATGACTTCCACTACAAAATCATTTTCCAAAAACACATTTATCCATTTTACAACATTGAGGAACATATATTTGGTAGTCATTGGAAAAGAATACAACCTTGTAAAAGAAATTTTTGTACAGCATCGAGATCATCCATTCCATTTTCATATATCATTGTCAACATTTTTTGTCAAAAATATCTCTTGAACTCGATAACTCACCTTAGAAACAATATTTGTCAACAAACAAACCCTCTTTATCAATAGACATAATCAACCCAAAAATTATTCCATGTGTCCTTGAGGGTTTCTTCCCAACACTCAATTTGATCTCCAATATTCACCCCTCAAGATATCATGTCAATATAGATTTCTTATCTCTCACTATCTAACTTTTTTTTATTCTTTAATGATAAGTTTTATTTCTTAAAATAAATCCCTCGGTATCATCAAACTATTATTTCATGTTCCTTATTCAAAATTTAAACAAATTAAATATCAAAAATTAATTTCACATATATTTGAATTTGGAGAAATATATGATCCAAAATAGTGTGATATTATATTTAAAATTAAAATGATCATCCCCATTACATTTTTTCAAATATATCATTAATTATCACTATAGATGTTGTCCTCGACTTAACTCAAATATTAATTTCTTTCATCCCTTCAATTTTATTTATCAATTCACTCTTCTTCTTTTCCATGTGTGCATTCTAATATTCAATAAAATACTATAGTTTAGTGTTTTTCCTCAATGTGGAAATAATATTTTCATATATTTACACTATCTTATCTTTAAATACAAAATAATACATTAGGAATCAATAAATATGTTCATTAATGAATATCATAGAAGCATATTTTTTTATTAATAGATTCACATAAAAAATATTATAATTTATTCAAGGAACATAGATGTTTATTTAGTTTCCTTTGAAAAAAATAGGTTTCACTTTCAAAAAAATAGATGTGTTAATACATAAACAAGGTTTATCTTAAACAGAATTCAGAATCATATTGATATTCAAATATAAATTAATTAAGATTTGGATCATTATTATGTATTTAAGTAAATTATATTGAAAATTGTTATGAGATAATATGTATTATTGGGGATATATTAATATCAATAGATGATCCTTATATATCATTAGTGAAACGTTACATATTAACGTGTAACCTTTCAGTCGTTTACTATTTCTATTCCTAAAGAATCATATTACAGCCTTCCAATTTTTTTTTCTCAATGCTATTATATATGATCTCTAGCCCACTAATGTTTATTCAAATCACAACAAATCATCTCCAAAAAAATTTTATTAATGAATATTCATCTAATTATTTATAAATTAATATATTATATTCAAAAATATAAAACTATTTCTTAATACTATTCTATATATATTATCATCTTAGTATTTAAATGATATCCCTCATCCTCATATTTTGTATATAATCATTAAAATTAATTCAAATAATCATTTATTATTATTTCTTCATTTATCCTTTAATAAAACAACACTTTACACTTATATCTTATAAATATTCTTGAAACATCATCATCTTAATTTAATATAGATGTTTCAAGCCTGGAAACACAAATATTGTATTTCTAAAATTATAATAATCATTATTCTTATTAAGCCAAATCAGTGTCTCAAATTCATCATTAAGATATGTTATTATTCATTATCCATAATCAATATATAATATATAATAAAAAAATTCAAACCTAATAAATAATAAATATGTTAAAAAATAATTTTGAAAATAATGTCTTACGATACCATTCAAATCCCTGAAAAGATATACTCAAAATTCAAATAACATTGAATTTAATCATTATAAGAATAAATTTCCGTATATTTTAAAAATAGATAATATCTCTGACATTCAAAAATATATATTAATTCATAAACCATTCTATTACTACAAGGAAAAATTCAAATTATTTCTCCAATAACATGTTATTATTATGAATATATCATCATTAGCTTGAAGAATGGAAGAAAAAAAATATTTAGACATGATAGTGTACTCCATGAAGTTTCATAAATCTACCTCGTAATGGATTTTTCAATATTATTTATTTATTTTCATCCATTATTGTAAAATTCAATCCAGTATTTTATGGATAAATTATATATTTCCTTATTTTCATATTATATATATAATATATAGTGTTTTACATGAAAATATAGTTTTTCATTTTTAATGTTATATCATATTGTGTTAAAGATAGATTCAATAAATCGTACTTATAAGATACAATTTATTATATCATTTCATATGAAGAAATTTTAGGAGGAGTATAATTTATTCAAATAATGCCTCTATAGGCCATGGTATTTAAAAATGACATATAAAATAAATAAAAAATGCGAGACCAGTTGAAGAGTCTCTTTGACAGTTTATATGTGTATATATATATATATATATCTTTCATTAAATGGTAGTATATGAATTTTATATTAATAAATCATGATTAGAACATCTTGGTACCAAAATTTTTCTTTTTATTAACTCCTTTCTCATCGTGATATTAAAGTACCTCATGATAGATGATGAGTCCCACATATAGGATATGTGATTCCATTGTTGAATGAATACATTATAAGATGAGAGCATATATATCCCACTAATGTAATAATTATCATGATCATTCTTTTTAAATAAGATTCAGTATCTTCTATGGAGAATTTTATACATTTTTACAGTGGTTTTTTCCTATAAGTCTATATTCCATTTTAAAATTTTATCCATGGTAGATCATGGATAATTGATTTAAATCTAATGTGGTTTCCCTAAAAAAATTATTAGTAGACCAAAATGTGTACCAATAGTGGTATCATTGAAATTTTCTAGTAAAATTTTATTAAATAATTTGTATAAAATATTAAAAAATAAAATATCAATTACCATTATTTTTTTTATTCTTTTTGAATAATCGGATTATCCTTATATAAAAAATTGTATTTATGGGTCATAATGGATTACCTATACACAATGGGTTCTACATAAATTTCTTCAAAATTTACCCCTATGTAGAGTGGTATGTGTAAGAGAAGCGCCCAAATATAATTACATTATGCAGTCTTTGTTGGTGTCACCCAAATGTATGCTTATGTAGCGTGATCTACATAATGGTTATTTGATTATATCATTCCCTATATCATTCTATGTCTTGGTCAACTCCACATATCCATTAATTTATGGGTATACATAAAGGTAATAATATGTTACATATAAGTAAATAAACTTACCAATTTTCTAATCTTGAGTTTTAATTAAAAAATTCAGCCACTTGTATTTGATGATTTTTTCAAGTTTGTAGTTTTAGAAAATGATGTCAAAGATCATACATAAAAAAATTGAAATTTTGAAAGCCTCAATTAATATCAATTGTACCATATTTTAAAACATTTTAAAAAACTATGATTTGTTTTCCTGAAAAATCGTCATGTCTTTAAACATTATTTATCCCTTTTATTTTCTCATCCTTAATAATTGATGTATATTTATGAAATGTTCGATGAGAAAACAAAAATTATTAAATTACATTAAATTTTGAAATCCATTAGATTATATAATATTGTTAATTACCATTATGAACATTTTCTGAAAAAACATACCTTTTCCCTTGAATAGTGATCAATTTTAATTCAAAATAATACCAGTATATTCGTATTTAAAATCCAACTAACTCTATGAAAACTCATTAGAGATCACATGAAATTTATGTGGTATTCTTTAGAAAACATCTCAAAAATTCCTTATAGGACCCTTATAAAAGCCTTAAAAATTGGAAAAACTATATGTCCCTCTTATAATATAATTATTTAGTGAAATTGATCACTACCCAATCCATTGGATCTCTATATAGTCGCACCCAATGTATATGATATAATAGGATCATCGATGAGTTATAATTATGTTCCAAAATTTATAAAAAATATCTTATGGACATATTATTAATATATAAAATTATGCATTCATTTTTTAACATAAATTATTCAAAAAAATCATTTAAACTCATATGTAAATCACTTTGAAATGTATAAATATTTGTTTCTTTTAAAACCCAATATTTAATACTAAAATAACCTTTTATTTTAAAACCCCATTTTCAATAAATAAAATAATAGGAAATATAGAATTTTGAATTTTATATTATCAATACATGAAATATTTTAAACAAATATGAGATAAATATAATGGTTATCATGGTGGGAAATTTTTTTCCTTTCCATATATGATAAAATAAAACATTATTTTTGTAGATTGTAAACAATTTAATTCATTACATACAAATATTAATTTTTTTATATTTTTTTTGAATGAAATAAAAAAATAACCTTTATAAAACACTCATTTTCATGATAAATTCATTTTATATAATGGACACGAAATAAAATCACAGATATATTGAAAACCTTAAAACAGAAATTTTTATTGAAATGTCCTTCATCACTCTCAAAGTATTTGTATCGTAAGACCCTCGAAAGAATAAAGTTAAAAAAATTAAATATCATGAAAATAGAGAAATTATTTATATAAAATGTTAATGGGGATTCATATACAACTTATAAAATCATCTATGTTCATAATATCAAAATATTTCTTATTGAAAAGAAATTTAGATGGTGTCTCTTACCTTGCGTTAGATTTATCACATTCATTCCATATTTTCCAAAATAATTAATTTATTTTATATATTTAAATTATTAACAAACTTTTAAAATTTTAATTTTTTTTATATATCACTTATTTCCATGACATATACAATTACATAATCAATTAATATTACATCAGTTATTTTGATGATATTTGCTGATGTGACAAAATGAATTATCTAGGATGAATAATTGTAAAAGGGGTAATTATTTTGAGATATTAAAAATTATAATAATAGTATATTTATAATATTTATTCATAAAATATTATTTTAAAACTTTTCATGAATGATTGTTATGAAAAATGAACTATGTTACAATAATAGAGATGGTATTCCGTACGTATGCATGAGTAATGTTTTAATTTTTTAGCTGTCATTCTGAAAAGTAGTTATGTAATTTTTTACCATTATAGAATTATAATCATATCATATATACCATGTAATTTCTTAAAATATTATTATATATTTTTTCATTGTTATAGGGTGATGAATAATATGAAATAACATCACTTCGTGGAGTTGGTATTCTACGCATAATGAAAAGAAATTATCAATATTTTGTGTAATAAAGATAATGATATCTATTCTTTTTAAATTGAAGTATATGTAATTAATAGAATTGTTATTTAATTTATAAGACATATAAACTTAAAATTATCCTTATTATCTTCCATGTAAATAGTTATTAAGAAATGAATAATATAACTACGAGAGGTGGTGGTCCGTTGTGCATACGAGTGAAATGATTATATTCCCATGGAATAGAAATTCAGTAAGAAAATTTTATATAATTAATAAATAAGTATAAATATTTTAAAAATATCATATATATATATATATATAATTAAATAAATCATTATCTTATATTGTGGGAGGTAACTATATAAAATGAATGCCATCAGTTCACGATGTGATAGTTTAATGTACACATAAATGAATTTTTTTGTATCCCATTTGATAGAAGAGGTTATAGATTTAGGTTTTTAAATTAACAAAATTATATATAAATATATTTTATATATTTTTCTTGTAAATTATCTTAATTTATGAATATTTTTATGTGTTTGACGAAGAAATGAAATAAAGATGCTCTATTAAACTTGATATATCATCTTTGGGAAACCATTATGGGTAAGAACCAAAATCCTTATAAAGATGGATTAAGGATCACATAAATGGATCAAGGTATTGGTGAGGTAAGTAGGGATGCCATTTGGGTTGGTATTTACAGATCCAATTTTACATTAATGTGTGGGGAGGAGATGGGAATGGGTGGTCTTGTATATGTGAGGGGAGTGAGTGACCTATAATGTTCGAAAAAAACTATACCAACATTTTCAAATTAGAAAGGCTTCTTAATAAAAAATTATCATTAATTATAGGTGTTATATTAAAAAAAGGTCCATAAAAGATATTTTAGACAAGTTATTATGTAATTTTAACCCCACTTATTTAAGTTTACCCTTATAAATATCTTTTTACCTTGATCGTGGTAATTAGTTTTTCTTGTTTGAACAATTCATTATGGTAAAAAATATTTTTACCTTATTAGATAATATAAATCACTATTTTTCAAAATATGAAGTCCACTATTGAAAAATAATTTCATATAAATTGAAATTATTAATTTAAAACAAAACCCACAGACACAATGAAAAAGAAGGGTTTTTAAGAAGTGTATTTCCTGTGAAAAAGATGGATTTTTGTTAAATATATGACTAATAAGAATTTTATGAATAAAAAATAATATTTATGGACATATAGTTTATAAATTTAATTAAAAAAATCTAAATTTGGAATTATTTTAATTACATAGAAAGGAGAAACATTACATACATTATAATCATTTCTAAAAAATTCCATTTTTTAGTCCAAAAAACAATGAGATACTATATGCCAATATAAAGTTTATTCATAATTAATTACGTATATTATATATATAAATTTAATAATTATGTTATTTTAAATATTATTAAATATATAATTATATTTTTAAATTACTTAATTTATTTAAAATAAATGACATTCTTACGAAAAATCAGTATTTTTAATAATTCACTAAAAAATAAATATATTGTATAATATACCATTCTTTAACCCTATTTTATTATTCATATTCTTATTCAAATTATGAAATTATATTTTCAATATTAAAAATTTTATAATTTATAATTTTATCATTGAAATAAATTATTATAATATTAGAGTTTATATAAAATTATTTCCATTTTGATTTAAAAATTACATAGTACTTTTATAATAAACAACAATATTATAATACATGATTGGGATTTATTAAATAATTAATTATATATTAACATTCTATACCCCCCCTCCCCCACATTTTAAAAAACATTCCTTTTATTTTTTTTCTTATTAAACAAGTGGGGATATAATTTAATTATAGCATTTTCGGATTTTTCATGTTGCCTCTTCTACTATATGTTCATTGTATGAAATCAATGAACTAGTGAATCAATTTATTTTTCTACAATTGATTTCTACGGTCAAGAATATGAATTTGGTATTCCTAATAAGAAAGGATCTCATCCAACTGAGCTAATTCTGGTCTCAATACATGATATGTCTTTGGAAAATATTTCTTTATAATTTTGACACAAAAAAATGTTGAACACAAGGGATAATGTCAGAGGTAAGAGAAATTGATAAAAATATTATCCATATTTCTCCATTATATTATATAATCCATTGAACCATGGATATATATATATTCATTTTTTACTTATTTTCAAACACTTTTCTGTTTAGATACATATAGAAATATATGATCACCCACCTGGAATGAATGATCTCTCCTATGGTGAAATTGGAAATATTTTTCTATTAAAAACATTTCCAATGGGGTACTAATTCAACTATACAATATAATCCATTTCCAACACTATCCATTTTTTCATCTTAAGCCATTACCAGACTTCATCCCAAAAATCCATTATCTAACACTACATTCTATATAATTCATCACATGGTTCCAAACATATGTATTTGATTGAAAATTATTGTTATAAGAAAACTCTACAAAATAATGATGTTGATATCAAAATCCCTATAAATTAATTAAATAATAATGAATCATTTTTTTCTTGGTATCAATCATTATCTCGTACAATCCATCGGTTTGAGAAGGATAATCTCTAATGAATTTTAATTTAGTACAAAAATATTTTTGTTGTTAATTCCATAAAATATATTTGAAAATTAGCTCATGGTTTAGAAAACTGAGATAATTACACCATATAACAAGAATATATACTTTAGATACTGTTGAGAAAACTGAAATAGATACAATTTATCTAGTATTGGAACGAAATGTGCATATCTATTTAACATATCAATAATATCTGAAATCACAACTGACCTGTTGGATTCCATGAAAACCATACCAAAAATCCATTTTTTTATCTTTACATTTTTACTTTGGCACTGAAAAGGTTTGACACATTCCCTTTATTAATTATTGTAACACCCGAGACTTTTATGTTATATAAATCATCAAAGGAATCTTTTTCTACACAACACTTGCTTGGCTTGCTTTACACGCAATCGCGACCTTCCTCGATAGCTTGCGTCGTACGTAATACCGAGTTTCACTAAACAACAATATGCTATTAAAACTAGCCGTTATGAATAGTAATAACCACTTTTTGATATTTTATAAATTTTATTTTTTAAAATGGACTTCATTTTTGGACTCAGAATATCGAAATTATCCTAGGGTGAAATTTTGGTATTTTTCTGAAAACTTTCAATTTTTGATGAATAGTGAAACCACTAAGTGGTAGGTTAAAAACTGAATTTTGCATAAAACTTAATTTTACTGCTTCTGTGAATGGAATTTCAAAAATCCGAGAGACACGGTTAATATCAAGGACTAAAATGTGGTTCAATGAGATGAAAAATAATTTTTTGGTGAATAGTAACTTTTTACTATTTTTACCGCGGTTAATAGTAAATAGGGTAACTAAGGGTAAATATGATTTTAATATTACCCTAACACATGTCCTAATTCTATTGGACAAGTGTAATTCGACCAAAAAAAACTTAGGAATAAAATATGACCATTTAGGCCCACTTGGATTAGATTAGGACATTTATTATTAATTTATTTAAAGAAGGGTTAAAATAGTTAAAATCAATGTTTAATAAGTAAATCATTTTTAATATCGGGTTATACATAAGATAAATTCGATTGTAAATATTCATTAGAAAGCTAAAAAGATTTCCTACATGATGGTATTTTATTTGTAATTTTTAGACATCAAATAATTTAATTTATTTATAACACAAAGATGATGCAGTAAATATCTTATTAATGAAATATTGACAAAATTGATAATATAAATACCAAAATAAATGTAATTTGAGACTTTTTATGAATTCCACTAATTTTCTAGGTTACTATGATATATTATTGTTGATTTAATCAACTTGGTTCGAACATATAATTCTGTTATGACTTTCACAAAAATCATATATCAAATAGTGTCAAAAATGACACCAAAGAGTTTTTAAATCAAATATTATATTATTAATTGTTATTTTATTCCTAAAATTCTATGGTTCGGCCAAATGACTTAGATAAGGATATATGTATTAATAATATACAATTTGGGGTTAGTTTGGCATGTTATAGTAAGTTTATTAACCATATAGTGAAAGAAAACAAAAAGACACGGTAAAAGTTAAATTATTTAACTTAGAGTTAAATCTAATTGATAAGGTTAAAATAAGAACCTAAACTTGTCTAAATCTTATTGGTTGATAGGATTTCGACCCATCCCCACTTTAGCTTCGAAATAAGACCCTTTGGAACCATTATAAACCGATTTTGACTTTAATATAAAATAATATTTTGAGATATTCCTAAGGTGCCCCTCTCCTCCCTTATAAAAGGGCACCTCCTCCCCCTCCTCCTCACACCAATTTGAGCACTCAAGCTCGGCCAACCCCTGCCATTTTCCCTTCTCCACTTCCCTAGAATAATCCTAGAGGTCCTGGTCTTCTCCAAAGACCAATCTTAGTTCCTTAAGTGGAGGATTCAAAAAGGCGTTCCAAAGAAGAGGTAATATCCATTACCGATCTTTTCAATTTCTTTCTTCTTCAACTTCTTCTTCTTTAGTTGTTTCATGATAAAGTAATAACATCAGTATTACTTACATACTGATATGTTATTATAAATATGAAACAACCCTAATTCACCTTCTATCCATCCTACGGAAAAATGAAATCACTGCGCGTGCGTACGTACGGAATACCGTCTCCACGCCGTGGTGTAATCTATTTTCCACCATCACCTTACAAGGATGGGTATAATGGTGTAATCAGTAACTATATATGATTATTATTAAGTAATATTGATACTGAAATAATATATATATACTCCAATACAATTCCACGATCATAGGAACGATATCATCACTCGTGCGTACGTACGGAATACCGTCTCCACGATGTGATGCGAATCGTTCTACATGATCTTCATTTCATAATGATTATATACATGAATTGAATGAATGAATATGGTATATACTACACTAATACCATTCTGGAAATGAATTATCTATAACCTAAAGATAAGAATAAGAATTTATTCGACAAAACACGCATAAGAACAAAAAGTTATAAAGACCCGAGTAACAAGTAACAATGAAATATTACTAACAAGAAGCTAATAATATGACCATATATGATCTCATATCAATATGTATGATTCTGGAATAAGTCAATAACATTATTTAAACCATTATACAGGAGCTTCGGACACGAACAAAGCAAATCGGACCTAAGGTAAGGGAAATATCACAATCTCATTTTTATCCGAGATTGTTTATTCGTAAGTATTTACTGGGGTGTATTTTATCATCCACATCAATGTTTCATCAATATGTAATATTATTTCCATCCACCTACAATTGTTTAAATCCATTTTTACCCTTCGGTGAGTTTTTAGTAATATGTATGAAAGGAATCTTTTGTCGTTTTTCGTACGAGGTACTTTTTGACTTTTCCGACAAAAGTACGAAGAATGTTTTTTTTAACTTATACGGCATGAATGGATTTCTAAAACATTATTTCCAAGAAGCTTACTTTATAAGTATTCAAGTTTATTTTTAATCAACCTCTTTTAGTTTAAAATTGCATGACATGTTAAGAAAGGAAAAGTGTTTTTGAAGTAGAAAGGATATTTTCCTCAAGAATAAAGTTCAAGTATTTTATCAAAATTATTTTTCATCTAAGATAATAAAAGGGTTCTGTTTTTATCCCTATTATTACATGGATTTTATTATGTTGTGATGGAAATATTTTTATGAATTCCTTTATCTTATATGAATTGTTTTATGATGTCATGTTGTTTAAGAATCCCATTTTTATTACATGGGTTACGCTATGATGTATGATTTATGATTATGTGGCACACATAAGAATGGTATCATTATGAGATGGGTGGGACCTATATCTCCCTCCAATGCATTGGGTGAAGACTTTATATCTCATGATATAGACATGGCTGGAATGGTAGGTTATACCGGTTCAGTGAAATAGGACTGAAACGAGGGTTACTCGATTCAGAAAGGGACTTTGTCCACTAAGATAGTCTTGGCAATGAGTCTTGACTAACAAGAAATGATTCTCTATGATTATGTGTGAATTCCACAAAGTTTCAAGTTTCATGTTATGATTATGGTGATCTCATTTTCACTTCTATGATTTATCCCATGTTATGATATTATGAGCTCTTTTGCAGGTTAAGATTTCCAAAAAACTATGTTCTTTTTTATATGATGTGATTGATATTTCTTTTGTTTACCCTTACTGAGCATTTGAGCTCACCCTTTTATGTTTTCTTTTCCCCAGGATATAAAGAAAGGTTTATAGGTAAAAAAAGGGAAGATCTTTATGGGAGATATTGAAGATCTTTCACCACGATTAGAAGATTACGTTCCGAGTTTCCAAAGACACTAAACTATTGCGATCCTTGTGTGTGTGTTTTTGTTATGTACTAAGTATTCCGCAAAAGTAATGTAATGTCCATGTACGAAAAGCTCCGGGTCTCTACAATTATCATTCTAATTTAACATGATGAAAAGGAAAACAATTCATTATAAATATTGAAACCTATGATTTCATTCTATCCCACTATTAACACTCATGATGGACTATGTAAATCATACTACATCCTAGATGAAATGAAAAGGGATGTTTAGGGTTTTCAATCAACAACAATTTCTTTAACAAGAAGTTGAAATACAGACATAATTTTTGATGAATCATTAAACTCTATCATTATCAATTTTAAAATCAGGAAACATACCATTGTAACATGATAATACCTTTTTATATAGATCATGATCCCCTTTTTGTGATTGTGTATTTTTTTTATAAAATGGAATTCTATAAAACCTGACGAAAAATATTGGGATTCCCTACGTCCAGGTTTTCTTATTAAAAATAGTAAAATTTTCAATGAATGGTTCTTGTTTCAAACATAAAAATGTTAATGTAGTGTCATTTTTTTCAAATAAATACATTGACCAACTTGTTTTATTTACCATAAACATAATAAATGTTGAAATAATAATCCTTTATATGTTCTAGGAATATCATTTGTCCCATGTGGATTATTTCTATGTGAGTTTTTACTTCAAATATTTATGATCAGTATAAAATTTTAAATTTTCTTCATTCAAACGATTCCATCAAATATTTAAAGGGAAAACCCATGAATCTTGTTATGGATAATGTGTAGGGTAATTTAACTCATGAGGTATCAACTACATGAAGCATAATAAATTACATGATAATTCTAAATTATTAAATTATCACAACCATTCAATTCATCATCTATGTAGATGATGAATTCATAATTTTTAGAGGTATTTTCTAAAATAGGTGAATTCCATGATATTATTTTTAGTTCCAATTAACATTAATCATATTATTTTTTATAGATAAATTTTATTCGTTTTCTAGTTTACTTATTTCACGGTCTTGGAAAACGTCTACTGTTTTCGAATAATTTAAAATAGTATCCTAATATAGTAAGAAAAATATGAATACATGTGATGTTTTGGGTCGTGTCCATTCTTTAAAATATATTATTTTAACTAGGTGAATAGTTATGCCATATTTAGAAAAAATTAGTCCATTTAAATAAATTTATTCCAAAGTAAATGTACAAATAAAAAATTTAATGTAATGCCTCATTTATTTTATAATTTTCAAAACAATTTTTATTATTCTTTTATATTACTCTTGAATTTGATAATATAATAAATTTTTATTAATAAACACCACAAAAAACATATCAAATAGCTCATGGAAATGTCTATTTATGAGGCCAATAAATAAATTTATTCTATTAGAAAATTTAAGGTAATAATTACATATTTATAATGACCATTACATGTAAAAACATTGTCATTATAATGATATCCCTTTTACCAATAGTTTATGGTACATAGACCTAAAATAAACCATTGAAAACATTATTCTCAGTGGTGTTGATAAAAAAATTAATAAGAGTAAAATGATAATTCTTTTTAAAATTGATGTTATTAAAGGATATATAATTATAGAAAACTATTATTGAACAAAATTTCATTTGAACCAACAAAGTAGGAACACACCATAGTGAAGTTCAAGGTTAAATGAGACCTCTTTCTAGATAATCCTTTAACTTATTTTTCATTACTAAATTTTCATCATGATCTATCAGAAAAGGGGGTTTTAAAATAGGATTTTCATTGGTAACTAGGTCAACATCAACATCATACTCCTAATCAAAAATAAAACAAGGAGATTCATAGGTAAATATAAATATGTATTTATTCACTACTAACAAATCACTAATATGAACTAATTATTTCATTTCAATAATATGAAATAGTAAAATTTAACCTCTATGTATTATAAATATATCATCTTTCACAACCTGTCCTAGTGGGTCCATTTAATAACTCCCCAAGCCCCTATCCCATAGGCAAGAGGATGATGACTTGTACCGAGTAGGAATATCACTAAATTGGGAGGCATGACATATGTACCTATACACATGCAGACATATCCAAGCCCACAAATGCTTAAATGTAAAAAAACTAACGAAAAAAATGCATGCATACTAATAAACCAATCCAATAGACTATAGAAGAAATTAAAGTGTTATAATGTTAATTAAGCTGGAATACAAGCCCTCCAAAATAAAGAGCCTAAAAACTAAAATCTCTTACCTATAAGTAAGAAAAATTTACTGAGACTACTCCTCATATCATCAGTTACACCTTGGAATACATGGATACTCACAAATCTTGGCCTGATCGTGGTCCTCCGTAGACTCTATTAAAAGGACACTCGTCTTCATAAGACATGACACGTGCAGGAAAATCTCGTGCAGGGGTGAGGATAACAATATAAAATAGAGGACTCCAAAAAACACAAAGAAATAATAAAATTTAAGGTATTATAATCTCTGCATATTATATGTCTATAAAACATATAACATGATAAATATCCATATATACTCAAATCCCAAACCTATAGTATATAGGTAAGTCATAATGACCGCATAACCGTGCTAGGGATTAAGTCTGAAGAATCCACAAAGCACTCTTCCTAGAGAATGCACCCCATGAGATGAATATCTCTAATGATGTAGATTTTAGATGTACCATTAAACATGGTGTTTCAAGAGAGAGAGATAAATATTATGATAGATGTGAAGAGAGAACATATGCACTCCTTTCGAGAGAACTCACTCCTGTGTGGGGAAATATCATGATACATGGATGAGGATCACTGCCAAGGACTTTCTTTTTAGCATGAATCTTCTAGTTCCACATTATAAGTATAGGATTGATGTCTTGTAAGATTGATCACATTGATACCTGACTCTACCTAGGTCCATGAATGGGTAAAATATCTCACTCTGGTCCACTCGGAGGGACTCTTACTCTATCTAGAAAGTCATGAAGAAGGGATGATACTCATGTAGATTGAAATGATACCTGATCTTTAGGGGAACAATAAAGGGTCAATATCACAAATTAATCTTTTCCCTTATAATATGGAAAATTATATAAATCCATGTACATGAATGTAAGTGTTATATAGAATGGTCACAAGTCATGTCCTCAGGCCTTGAGTATTTACCATCTACAATAGCCAATGCCTAAAAGATAATGTCGTGTAGAAATTGATATACATGGTGTGTAGAAGAGTAAAAAACCATGCCTTAATATATAGGGCCACTCCATTCATGTTTCTCATGTTCTTGTACACGGTTTCAACCCATGTTTTCCAAACCATGTACTGGTACACTTGGTAACTCGTGTTATTGGCCTGGTTTGGCCATATGGGGGAGTACATGTTCTATACTCCACCCCATGTCTGTATATCATCCGAGATACATGCCGACCATTGTGTAAGGACCCACACTCCATGTGAAATCTATCGCATTCCTTATCATCATTTTCTACCTCACATAACCCTTGTCACCACTTAGTCGTCCCCACATACCATGTTCATTAGAGAACATATGTCTTTATTGCGTCTTTCATGAAAATAATATTATTTAACTGGTGCATTGGGTGATCTTCCATTTCTCAATCCATCCATTAATTTTATTTGAAACTGATGATCTGAGGTTACCACACCATTCCATCTACTTTTTAAGAGGTTTCGGGTTTTTGATCAGCCCTAGAAACTTGTTTAGATCATTCATGCAATGAATGGTCTAAGGGTGATTTCTTTTAAAAAATATTGATTCTTCTTCGCATTTCATCTTCTCACCTTTTTGGGCCTTCACAATGTTTGATCTAAAAGTTAGGATTGTTTCATTGCGAGACAAATAAAAAGAAATTCAATGTTCATAATCCCAAGAAGAATGGATGGGGTCATGAGTAGAAAAATCCTAAAAAAATCATGTAATGAAACTTGGATGTTTTTGCACTACAATTTCAATCCACTCCCATTATAATGATCAAGTCAAATGAATGAAATATGAATTATTCCCCAAATGAACACTTACAATATCCCTCCCACAAGAATTATCGAACTGTGCATTAACCTGTTCGTGGGTAGATCCACATTCATTAATAAAATCCAAGAACATGGAAGAAAAAAAATTAAAATAACAATCCCTACCTCGATTTCTAATAACGATGAAAAGTGGTCTAAGTCTGTTGAGGTTTGATGTCACTGCAAAACGATCCTCCGATTGTCACATGTCATTCTTCATAGAGATTCCTCCAAGGATGGGACCTCTCCAACGTTCTAGAGAATCCAAAGAATGTTTTATAGAATTATGATCCTAAACATGGGCTCTTGGTTATTTTAAACCAAAAAACATGTCATTTAGTTAATTAAAATATTTCAAATAAAATAAATTATTAATTCATTTTATACACTTTAAATGTTTAGAAATTTAATTTTGTATCTAACATGATCCAATTTATATTAGGCCCCACCTAGGGTAAATTCACTTCTCAGAACACAATGGTGCCCTCATATTTCTAATCCAAATATCCACTTAAGAGTAATTCCACTTATTTTTGGAAAACCACTCATGCATGCTATTTAAAAGTTTAATTTATTTCAAATATTTAATCTTAGGACTCCGGGCCTCATAATTTCACACCATCACAAATAGTGGTCCTGATTTAATTCTATTTAATATTTAATAATAAAACACAGAAAATATACGACATTATATTCTCCCTACAATATGGATTTTCATCCCCGAAAAGATAAAATAATTGCTACTAAAAAATATGTGGGATCTGGCCATGAATATTAGACTACCACTCCCACATGCTCTCCTAAGGGTTCCCATGATTCCAACAGACATGCACTAAGGGAAATAATCACCCATGAAGGATCATCTCCTACTAATTCTCGATCTCAACTGGGTACTCTACAGTGCTCTCTCTATCCTCAATGTTTATCTCTCCCAAAATGATGACATGCGAATATTCATGCACGTACCTCCTTAGATGTGACACATGGGAGACATCATGAAATCTGTGCAACTACAGAAGCAGTTCTATGTAGTACACCACCTCAATAACTCTATATATTATCTGAAAATCATTGATGTTCCTCAAAGAAAACATCTCTCCCTGACAATGTCTCAACAACCCTCATTAGGGTGAGAACGGATGGAAGACATGGTATCCCTCCTCGAATTATAGAGGTATCCATCATCTATCAGAATAAGACTTTTCGAGATCTGTGAATTATTCATCCACTCCTAGTTGATCTGAACCTTCTTAGTGGTAGTTCAAAACATATCTGGACCCATAAGTGACGACTCACTAGGGTCGGTCCTGTTACGTGGTTACCAACATGGTTACCCATATAATTCATTTAATGCATCCATAACAATGGTTGAGTGGCAGATATTATTGTACAAAAAGACTACCATTGGAAAGGGGTACTCTCAACTATAACCAAAGTCCAAGATATAGTCCCACAATATATCATCTAGAACCTGAATGGTTCTCTTATTATGACTCTCAGTGTGAGGATGCAACACTGTGATCAAGTGTATATTAGTCCAAAATGTCTCCTGCAATCCATTCCTCAATAGCGATGTGAATTGGTCATCACTATCCAATAATATCATCTAAGGGACTCCCTGAATCAAAACTATCTTATACATGTATAGGTGTCCTATGATATCTACAGAACTCTTCTTTCTAATATCTAGGAAGTTAGACGACATGGTCAATCGGTTAATGATATCCCATATGAAATCATGTCCCCTAGACATTCATGGAAATTACATCATTAATTACATAAATATTCCACCCCACTTCTACTCTGGAACTTCTAGGGGTGAGTTAATCCCACTGCAACTTGCTGCTCAACCATCATCTGTTGTCATGTAAGACATTGAGAAA
The DNA here is from genome assembly GCA_963277665.1 of Viscum album. Taxonomy (NCBI): domain Eukaryota; kingdom Viridiplantae; phylum Streptophyta; class Magnoliopsida; order Santalales; family Viscaceae; genus Viscum; species Viscum album. The sequence goes on along the minus strand of OY728155.1, from coordinate 1,441,391,974 downwards.
CAAACTGTGACACATCCATCTTCATACCTGACCAAAAGAACTGACGTCAGAGGACCTTGAACATCTTTTCCAATATAGGGTGTACCACAAAAATAGATGTATGAAACTCCCTTAGAACCAATTCCTACAACACCGATGGAATAACTGCACACCCTCTGAAATGAACAATATTCTCCCCACCTTGCAAATATCCGTCAACAGCATGTCCTATGGATAACTGAGCAAATGAAGTCTTGCAGTCAACATCCCCTAGCTATTCCCTCCATGACACATAGTAATAGTGGTTAGGTGACAAACATCTACTAGAGTTAAGATGCATCATATCTATTAATGAATGATAATAATAAGGAGGAAAACTGATTCGACTACTCGCTAAGGAGCTACGGACTCGATCTCTAGCTATGATCATTCTCCACAATGTTCCCATTCCTATGAGTATATATGATCTCAAATTTGTAATCCTGGTGGAAATATAAGAATTTTCTCAACCTCAGATTCATATCCATATTCAGGAAGATGTACTTGAGGCTCTTTGAATCAGATTAGATGATAAACCAGTCACTTATATGGTTTTGATGCCACATCTTCAGCTCATAGACTACCACTACCATCTTGAGATCATGGGAAATATATTTTTTATCATGTGGTCTTAGATACCATGAACCATAATAAATCAAGGCCTATATCATAATCAGAACACAACAAATCCCTTTCCTTGATGTGTTGAAAAATACTACTGACACGACATCCCCCTTTGACCATATCAAGATCGGGTCGTTCTTCATGCTCTGCCTCAATATCTTGAAATCATTCTTGGAATTATCCTCCCAAAATAATGGCTACCCCTTCCAGGTCAAGAATTTCATTGGTGCTGATATCAGGGAGAAATCACGGATAAAACTCTAATAGTATACTTCCAACCCAAGGATGCTCTATACATCTGTCAAACTCTCAGGTTTCTCACATTCTAGCACCCCGTCGACCATGATTCGGTCCACTAATACTTCATCTTATAAGATGAAATGTCCTCGGAAGGGGACATATTATTTCTAGAACTCAAAATTCAAGAGATTCCCATAAATTTGGTGCTCTCAAAGTACATATAGAACCATCCACTGGTGTCTCCAGTGCTCCTCCTCTTACCCTGAGTACATAGATGTTGTCGATGAAGACCACTATGAACCGGCCAATGTACCATCATTGGATCTAGTTCATTTTTACATGAACATTGCTGGGCCATTCTTCATGTTGATGGGAATCAGAAAGTACTTTAAAATGACCTTAGAGGCATCTGAATTCCATCATCAGTATATCCTAATCTTTTACTCATAACAGGATGTAACTCGATTTAAGGTCAAACATTAAGAACCATCGTACACCTCTCATCTGATTGAAGAGGTCATCGATCACCAAAACTGGATAATCTGTCTTCACTATTACCTCGTTAAGGTTTTGGTAATCTATAAACATCCTCAAAATCCCATATTCTTTCTTGGATAGGAAAATTGGTTCCACCTAAGTAGAAATTCTAGGTATCACGAACCCCTTCTTCTACCAATCCTCAAACATCACCCTCATCACATTTAGCTTGGTAGGATCCATCAAATAATCTTCTGAGGATATAAATTATATCCATTGGTTTATGTCGATGTATAATTCGATCTCTTAGTAGGGTGATAATCCCAAAACATCTTCTGGGAAGATGTCCTCATACTCTGCAACTACAGTTGGGATCTAAAATCTCACAAAAACTGCTACTCCAATGGTAAGGTTATCAAACTCCTGAGTGATCATAAACGCCCTCATATGGATGATCCCATTTGATGATTCTTATGTTTCCCATTCAATATTAAAGGAAAACCTTATTTCATCTCTACAGACACCCCTCACTCTTCACCTAAAGATGTCAATCTGGACATGGACCAAAGATTACCAATCCTTACCCCTAATGATGTCGTAAGGCCTCGACACTTCCACCAAGAGGTTCAAACCGATACTCTCAACACCAAGGGTAATATCATACTATTGGAAACAGTGTTTTATCATAGAGTCTCCTCCCATAGGTGTCTTCAAGAGAAGGGGTCGAGTTAAAGACTCTAACAGAATATCAAGGTTTCACACATGAAATTTTGAGAGGAAAAAATGATTGTCACTTGTGTCTATAAGATACGATGTTAACGTAGAAAGAAATATATTTTACTTATGATAATCCCTTGAATACATGGGTTGTATGTGATGACCACATGAAGATACTCCTGGCCCTATCCCCCATCTCACTAAGCCTAGTGTGTGCATCCTGTGGATAGTGGTGAAAGTCGGTCAAAACATCTACCATTGAATCCATCTCTCTATTATCCTCTTCCACGTCCTCCGCCTAGGGGTCTTCCTCCTCAACTCTCTGTCTCTTCCTAAGTGTTCCATCCACCGCCTCTTTGTCATCAATTCGTCATGTTGGGAAATCTCTATTGAGATGTCTATTGTTGTTTCACAAGTAGCATAACATCTCTCTAGATTGACAAGAACTAGCCTGAGATAACTCAAATAAAGAATCCCATATCATGGGTCCTCCTATGATTTCCCCCTTGTCCTGACAACTATCATTGATGTTGGCTTCCTTCTGCCAATGTCTCTACACCTGTCTTCCTACTACAGACTACTGTCAGCTGTCTGTACTCACCAAAGAAGCTCTCAAAAACCATGTCTTTCTCGAGCACTCTAGTATAACTCTGAATTCATAGTGGCATGACACTGGTCATATTTACAATAATAATCCTCTCTTGATCGTCTTATTTTTGATGTATTGATCGCTGGCCATATCTAATGAGTACCTGGTGAGGTTGTTGAACCCTGATGAATGGTCATCCTGTGTTAAACTACCATGATAGAGCTGAAGGAGCTCTTAGATATGCTCTTCTCTCAGCATAACAGGAGAGAACTCCTACTAAAGATTAACTTGAACTCCATCCATGAAATATTCTACTCATCATGAGTTTTTATAGTCAAACTCATCCATCACCATACCAAACCCTGATGATGGATCACATATAGGATCCCCATCTGGTCTGTCTGTGTCCTCACTAGACTGAAAAATCTAGTCACTGCCTCAAACCAATCCTCAACCACTTAAGGGTATACCTCACCTTAGAACCTACGAGGTCTCTATCTCGGAAACTCATAGAGTGCTCTCAGCATGTGATCCTAATTTTCTAGTACCGAAAGTACAACATCATTCTCCACTGGTGGTGGTATAGAAGGTGAACCTCTTAGTGGTAATGCCTAGGGAAACAGTCTGTGAATTGATGCCTCATCACTAATGTGGTCATCCTCATGATCAAGCTGCTGAATTCTATCATGTATATTTTACAGAGGTATCCTATAAGGAAACAAGATGTTCCACGATCAAATATTATATGTAGATAGCTGACACTAATGGACATTTAAAACACCACCCATTACTTTATGATTCTTGTAACATATATTTTTTCCCTACAACTTGTGTTGTCACATATCGAGTCAAAAAGTAGGTTATCGAAGACTTGGTGTATGGATACGTGACTGCCCACACCAACACTGGAGTCCTTCTCCTGAAAGCCAAACACACACCATTTAACACTATTGCCCTAAAACAGTCACATAGACTATCAATACTAAGGTATAACCGACCACCTCGGATACCACTCAATCATGGGAAATCCCAGGGGGCCCACAACATGACTCTCCAAGACCTCCTCCAGTTGGACATGGGCTTGTTACTAGCATTGAGTATTCAAACCACTAACATGGGTGTCATTTCTTATGTACATGTACTCAAACACACATCTCCAAGGCCAAAAATGATATATGTAAGAAAAACCACTATGGAAAAAAATCATGCATATAACTAAACCCAACCAACTGAGTGCAATATAAAGTAAATTAATGTAATGTAAACTGGGCCTGGATACCTTCCCACAAAAAATTATGAAAACTAAAAAGTCCAACCTATAATAAATAAATATGTACCTGGAATGATTCTCATAAATGTAGGGACCAATAAACCAATAAAAAATCTCTCAAATCTCAGTCTGGTCTTCGTTGGGCATGGACTCCTTCAAATGGTCGCTCTTCTAAACAAGACAAAACATGTGCGGGAAAATCCTATGCAAGGGTGAGTATAACAATAATTAGTAGAGGACCCCAAAAACCACAAGTCAATATATAAAGTAAAGATAGTGTCATCTCTACATAGTATATGGATATAAAACGTATTTGAATATAAATATATAAATATGATCAAAACCCAAACCCGTAGTCTTGATGATTGTCAAAATGAACACATACCCCCACTGGGGATTTAGTGTGAAGATTCCATGAAGCAGTCATCCAGGAGAACTCACTACATGAGTCCGATAGATCTGATGATATCCGTATGAGAAGTACCATTCTTCGAGAAGTGTCCCGTGAGATGTACATGCTAATAGATTTGAATAGGGAACACGTGCCCTCATTCCAAGATAACTCACTCCTGAGTGGGGAAAGATCATGATACATAGATTAATATCACATCCAGGGACTTGGTGTATACCAAAACTCAACTGGATTCAGCAGCTTTGTAGAGGATATACTTCCTATATGATTAGTAATGTCAATACCTGACTCTACCTTGTTCTATGAATGGGTTGTGGATCTCAATATGGTCCTCTCAGAGGGACTCTGACTCTTTCCAGAAATTCATGATTAAGGGATCATACTCTAATAGATCAAAATGATATCTGACATTCAAGGGAACATGATAGGAGAAATAACCCAAATTAAATTCTCTATGAAATGGTGGATAAGGAGATCAATCCATGTACAAGAAAATATTTGGCATGTAAAAGGGTCAGAAATTGTGTCCTCTGAACCCAGGTACTGCTTGGGTACAATGGCCAATGTCAAAAAGACCATGTCATGTAGAAATCTATATTCACAATGTGGGGAAGATTAACACGACATGTACTACAATCTTGAGGCCACTCTGCGCACGGTGTCCTTGTTCCCATACATAGCTTCAACCCATGTCATATAACACATGTACAAGTATAAGGGGTAACTTTCATTACCAGCCTTGTCTGGATGGGTGGTGGAGTACATGTCGTGTACTCCACCACTTGGCTATGTATTGTTAGAGATACATGTTGAGTCCCATGTAAGGCCCCACACACAGTGTGACATCGGTCACTTGATGTATCATCACTTTCTGCCATGATAAACCCTAACCATCTCTATGACAACCCCACAATCGGTGTTCTGTAGAGAAGATGCCCTGTTCATCGTGTTTTCCATAGAATTATGTTATTCATAGAATGCTTCGAGTGATCTCCAAATTCTTGATCTAGGTATTATTTGTCCTTAGAACTCAATATCTATGGTTTCCCCCACCATGCCATCAACATTTTTAGAGGATTATGGTGTTTGATCGACCCCAAAAATGCGTTTCAATCATTTGTGGGAATAATGGTAGAAGAATGATTTCTTCCAAAATGTTTTGATATTTCTTCCTCCATATTCATCGCTCCACAACATGGTCATCATGATGTTGTAGTTATGATTCAGGATTTTCTTGTTCTAGAACAGATGTACAACAATTAGTTCTTCATAACCCCAAGAAAAATATGAATAACGCACGAGGTAGATTGGATAAATTCATTAACATATCAGTGAAAGACCCTCCTCCATTTTTTGTTATAGATTCAATATATTATCCTTTGAAAGATCAAGAAAAATGAAAACAAATGAATTAATCCCCAAAAAACAAACTTAAAACCCTCCTCCCCCCCACAAGAACAATCGAACCGTGGGTCAACCTGTTAATGGGTAGAACAATGTTCATCATATAAATCCAATAATGTGGAAGAACCCAATTAAAATAACAACCCATGCCTCGATCTCTGACAAAGTGGGAAAGCGAACCCCATAAGTTGATGTTTGGTCTCCCTACACAGTGATCCTTAGGTCGTCGCTCATCATTTTTTGTTGAGATTCCACTAATGATGGATACCCTCTAATGCTCTAGAGAATCCAAGTAATGTTTTCTAGGGTTAAGAGCCTAACCATGGGATCTTGGTTATTTAAAAAAACATGTCATTGTTTTAATTGAATCATTTTAATTAAAATAAATTATTTATTTTATTTTATTTACATTATGATGTATAGAAATTAACTTTTTCAGTCGACCAACTCTGATCATTGTTGGGCCCTACCTGAGGTAAAGTCATTGATCTGAACAAAATGGTTCCCTAAAATTGTTGACCTTGGAATCCATTTAAGAGTAATTCCAATTTTTCTGAAAAACTACTCGTACACACTATTTAAATGTTTAATTTATTTCAAAAATTTATTATGGGAACTCTAGGCTTCAAAATCGCACACCATCGCAAATCATTGTATAGAAATAATTTCATATAATATTTACAAATTAAACCTGGAAAATCCCAGAAAATAAATAATATTCTTAATATGGAATAAATTATTTGAAATAATTGAGTAAAACATTCATTTATATGAAATATATAACAATATTTTAAAGGGAAATCAAATACATAACTAAAATTATATCATACTCTATTATGGGAGGTTCACAATGTGTTGTAGGAAAAAATCCCACTAATTACAACAAGAAGATTTATATAGATATTTCATTCCTTATTACATAAAGAATTAGTTTTAACCATAAGTTACACCTTACATTCATTATGTGGTATTAACAATTTACATAAATATTTCTCATAAATGAGAGAATACGATGTTCTATATTCAAAAAGTGTATTAACATTGTTCAATAAAAAGTAACATACTAGCCACCAATTTATTTGATAGACAAAAACAGTTATAGTATTTGGAAATTATTTTTCCCCAACATTTTTATTCCTATATTTTTGATGTCTATTTTTGGTTACTAACATCAGGATAATGTTATCATATGAACCTCGGTCACTGTAACTAAAAAATATCATTGTTAAATTGCAATCTATTACCCCATTGATGGATTCTTCTTTTTTATTTTCCATGAAGAAACAAGAGAAATGTCCAAAAAATCAACACAAGTAAAAATTAACTGATTTCAAAATAAAACCTCTAATTTGTTTTTTCAATACTTTATAAAAGAATGTAACATCATTTTTTACATCAAGAGTTCATTGATGTTTGATTACCCATCACCTTCCATATTTCCCACTTAATACATTCATCAGTATGGGTAAAAAAGTATCTGAAAACTCTATATCATAATTTTTATCATAGATAACTAAATTATCAAAGATTTTAGATTATCATGTGGAAAAAACATGTAATATACTTTTTTTAATCATATATAAAATCTATTAATTTTTATATCAATGTACCAATTTTTTTTGTACTTTTCCATTATTTTAATATTTAATTTATATGTCTGTATAATATCTTAATTTTCATCAATAAATTCAAATACATTTTTTCCATATAGTGTCAAAGAAACCTATTGAAATATTTTTTAGGGTAAGGATATTTAACTTATTCATATTCCATGAAATCATGTTCATTTTTATCGATGGTATTGTTAATCAATGATTGAAATTCATTAGCTTCTCCTTTAAAATGATAAACAAAAGGTACCTTTTTAGGTTCCAAACATCGCATGACTTCAAATATATTCTTCATTGAATTGAATCATACTTCTGGTACCATTGGATCAGATGTTCATTTTAATGTTATGGGATTTTTTATCATGAATGATACTAATATATACTTTTTGACTCACTGTAGATTATGTTTATCTCTATTATGTATACTGCCACCATTTATAGCATTTCTCAACTCCTATGTCACTTTAACATTCCATTATGTTACATCTCTATCTAGATCAGTATGATAATTTGAATGGAGAATTTCCACTCAGTTCCTTCCAACTCTATCAAACTAATTTTGGATATAGATAACTATTATGAGAAGATGTATTTTAGAACAGAAACATGCTAATATTTAAATTCAAAATCATTTAAAAATTACTATAAATTAAAATATTATATGTGAATGTTATTAAAGTGGACCTAACCCATATATTTATATAAAACTAAATTTAATAATACAACAAGATACCTACCTTATGCATTACATAAACTATAATTTTATGTCAAGAATTCAATATGTTAAATTTGGGGATATTTTCAGGTTTAGTGCTTTGGGGAATTTAGAAATAATTAACACATAACTAAATAATAAATTAATATGTAGAGGAATATTATTAGTAACCATTTTTAATAAAATGTATAAATTTTATAAAATGGAATTATTTCATTTTATAAAAAATAATTATGCCATTCACCCTTGATTCTTTCTTTCCTTTACCAATCCCTAAGCCTTGTGAATAGTTTTTAATATGTGGTATGAGATGAAATATATCATTATAAGAAATATAAAAAATATTTCTATTAGTACAGTATTGAAAATGAATTCCCATGAAAATAAATTTCATAAAAACATACCTTTTACCTTGAATATGAATAATTTTCCCCTTAAAAATTTTAATTTCATTCATTTTAATGTAGAATGATTTTGATGAAAAATCATTTGAAAAGACAAAAAATTCATGTAGGTGACTGGGAAATCATCTCATATGTCCATTACTGAATCATTGTGAAACCCTTAATAATCGTAATAACTATATAGAAAACATCCAATACAATTTTAGTGAGATCATAGTCATTACCCAAATAATTAGAGCTTTATTTATGTGTACCCATCATATAAGCTATAACTGGATCACCCGTGATCAGTAATGGGGATCAAACCTTCATAAAAAATGATCATTAATGATATCATGACTATATTTTTTTATGAATTCAATTATTTCATCACAAAACCTTCATAAAACACTTTCCAACTTTAATGCAAATCAATTTTTGATATGAAAATACCCATTACCATAAAACCCCATTTGGAATACGAGAATAACATTTTTTTAAAACCCATTTTCAAAAGAAATAAACGAAAAAAAGGATAATATTTGTATTTACAAGATGAAATAAATGAAATAATTTAATGGTATTCAAGATTAATTTAATGGAAACTATATTCAGAAAATTCATTGTTTCCTTATATGTAAATATAGAATTTTTATTTTAATGTTTCTAATGTAACTCCAAAAATCCATAAAAATGTTCATTTTTTCAAAAAAAAACTTCAATGAGAGACATTAATTTAAATTATAAAACACTCATGTTCATTATTAAATTATTATTAACACATGAAAATTGAAAAAAAACAAAAGAAGGAAAAAACATATTTTTTAATGAAAAATCTTTTCTCACATTTGAAATATTTGAATCACAAGACCCATTAAATAATAATATTAAAAAACATTAAACATTGAGATTATATACATTCACTATATAAAATATTATAGTATCATTATTTAATCTTATTAAACATTTATAGGTGAATAACATCATAATATGCATCAATGAATGGAAATGGAGACGAAGTCCCATACCTTGAGAACAATTCATCGCATTCGTTCATTGTCATAGTGTGTAATGAATTAAAGTAAAATATTTTCTTAATTAAGAATGTTTTTACATTTATTTTTCCTTTTATTTCAGTTATTACATTGTCATATATGATTAAATAATAAATAATTCTTACATCATATGTTTCGTTTATATTTGGGTTATTTGTAAAAATAACTTCTGTAGGATGATTTTTGGTCTAAGAGGTAACTATTTAATAATATATATAATAATGAATTAATATTCATAATATTAAGAAATTAATATAACTTTTTAAAACCAATCATGTAATATTTTTATGAAAAATGAAATATGATATTATCATAGAGATGATAGACCCTACATACGTTTGTGTAACATTTACATTTTTAAACAATCCTTATTGGAAGGAGGAAAGTAAAATTTTATCTTTATATAATGATAGAAATACAATATATTTTATAAAATTTATTTAAATATATTTATATATATCATTATTGTGTTTTGGTGATGAAAAAAAGAATTATATCACTTTGTGGAGGCAATAGTACCCACATAGATGAACAACATTATTGTATTTCAATATAGGGATGAATGTTATATACTATAATATAATAACTGTAAATATCAATTTAATATAATTATAGTTTCATTAATTTAACATATATTAATTAAACTTACCCTTATTACCTTCCACATAGAGTGTTAGTGGAATGTAAATATCATCACTTCATTTGATTGTAGTCTGATATCCACACGTGCGATATTATCGTATCCCCATTGGGGTAGAACATATGTTGGTATTTGTGATTTCATAACTAAATAAGTATAAATATATTAAATATATCATATATAAACTATAAATATATCAATATATCAATAAATTGGAGTCCATAATTGAAAACAGATATCATTGGTTCGTGAGGCGGTTGTTCATTGTACACACGATTGGGGATTTTGTATTCAATTTGATGGAAAATGAGAAGGATTCAGGTTATTACCATAACATAATGTCATAAACTAATATTTTAAATACTATTTTTTGTTATATATAATTAATTTTTACTATTTGAATGTTAATTTTTTATTAAAGGAATGATGATTATAAGCCCATCTTATAGAGGGCTTAAATGGTGATTACCTGGGGAATCACCTCTTACAAGGAGCATATAATCATTCAGCAATGAACCACATATAGTGTACAAAATCAACCTTTCCTCAGACATACCTTTGATGGAAAGATCATTCATGACCTCATACCCCTCCCTCCATGTGTGAATAATAGAAGTTCCTTGATTTAGAATGAACCTTAATTTCCTAGGGATATACATTAATGCCCGTGGTACCATTCCATTTTTTTCTTTAGCAGTCCAACCAGAATTGCAAAGTTGGATTCTACATCGGATATCTCCAAATTTAAGTTCTTGAAAAGTGATAAACCAGTGACCATAGCACACACCTCAGCTCATAATGATGTTACCTAACAATATAAATCACTAAAAGAAATAAGAACGAATCCTCTATTTTCCCTAACAAGGTCTCCCCCTCTCATTACTCCTCTCATACATGAGCCATCAACATTAATTTTAATGCTAGAAAGAGGGGCCTCCCAACATATCCACCACCCCTGTTGCATCACTGATATGTTTATGCATGCTATGGGAATAATCTTACTAAAAACAATAGTATCCATCCCCCTTTAATGAGCTCACCCATATCTGCCACCAGCAGCTTGACATGAATTTGGAGAAAAACATGCGACCACTTGGTGCCCTCTCTAGTCGTGTTCCTCACATCCCATAGAGTCCAGCATGCGGCCACAAATTCCATACCTCACACCTTGGATTCCACCTCCGCCTGTCTGTCACCCAGGAATCATTCTCCAAGAAATGATTGCCCTTAGACCCATCCTCCTCTAATTTACATACATTGCCTAAGAAATCCCCATATCACTATTGCCCAATCCCCCATGAAGAATACATGTTCTACAGATTCATTTTGATAGTGTATACAGCCCTGGAAGATGGAAGATAAAGCAACTCCCTTTTTCTGAATATTTTCCTCTGTAGGGATAGCTTGATATCTTAAGAACCAAAAAATAAAATTTAATTTCCACGGAATTTCTTTGCACTGGATTCTAATGTTCCACTCTTCTTCGATATCCCACACAAAGGTCAGCTTCATGTAATCTCGTCCGCAGAACTGTCCTGAATTGGATCCAACAAACATGCAGCGATCAGGTACCTCCACCAGCTAGATGGAATTGTAGACCTTCTTATTCAATTAAATGAGAATAACATTCATAAAATAAGAATTATTAGAGGACCCTTTGAATTTTTTGATTCTCATTGGATATCCTGGGAAAAAGAGCTTCTCTCTTACCCAGTTATCTAACCGGAAGTTGATATCTCCATAGCCAACAATCCATCTCACATGATCGTACAAGACCTCCCAATGGGTCCTCAATCATCAACACAATCTACAAAACCTTTTTTTTTCTATCATCCCAACACTTCCAGTCTTCCTCATACCTATTTTTAATGAATTTTTCCCATAAATTGTTTCCAGTGATCACCTTAGGTAAGCATCAAAAGAATTTTTTAGATGGATTTATGATCACAATTATAGATCTAGGTCATTGTTAATTAATTAAGGAATATGTGTGGAATGTTATTGTATAAGATAATGGGATTGGAATGAATTAAAAATATGTGAGTGTAGGTGGCCTTTTATATGTTAGTTGAGTAGCACAGATGAATGTTTTGAAATGAAAAAGTTTTACCTTTGTTTCTTACATGAAATAAAAGTAAAAAATGAGAAATTGTAAATACATAGAAATTTTATTTTATAAATATGACAACAATATACATTAAAGAAATTATTTTAGGTAATATTCTCAATTATTGTTTATTTTAACCTCAGTTTAATTCGTTTTTACCTTAACCATGGAAAATAATTATTACTGTTTTCACAATTCATTATGGGATGTATTTAATTTGACATTATAATATAATATAAATAAATAATAAAACACATATGGAATAGATTTTTACAAATTAAATTTATAAAATAGGATAAATTTACTTTTTAATAAAAACCATAAATATGATAGAAAATAGAATTCTAAAGTAATGTATTTTTTAAGACAAGATGATTTTATTTTAAAGCTATTACAAATAATTATCCTTATATATATATAATTTAATATTTTTTGATAAATTATATATATTTCCTATAGAATTTCCTAATTATTAATTATTTTGTATTAATTTTAAAGAAGAAACATTACACACATTAAAACAGATCTCATAAAATCCCATTTTAAAATTCAAAAATAAACTTATACTAAAATCTAATAAGAATATTATTCAAAATTAATATAGTAGATTAAATTTACATAAATAATAGTTTTTTTCATGAAATAATATTCAAAATATAATAAAACATTGAAATTATATAATTTATTCTATAAAGATGAAATTTTGAAAGAAAACGGTTTTTTCACTATTTACTAAAAAATAAATATTTCCCAAAAATTCACAAAACATCGTAGTATGTTATTTTTGATATGGTTACTTAAAAAATGAATTGTTATTTTTAATATTAAATTTATATAATTTGTGTTTTTAACTTTTAAATAAAACCATATAATAGAGGAGTTTTATAAAAACTCATTCCATTGGGATTTAAAAATTAATTAATATTTTCATAATTAGCATAAATTTATTAATAATAATGAAATTGATTATTATATAAATACATAGGTTATTATAGTACCTCTGTTCTGGTCCCATGTGTAATTGTTATAGAATTTTCCATCATGTATGGAACACATCATTCATATTGTTAAAGATAAAATTTAATAAACTCTTATTTTATAAAGTTTTATTATAATTTATAATTAAAATATATATTTTAATTAATTATAATGATAATAATATTAAATTTATAAATTTATAATTAATAAAATTTTATAATTAAAACTGTTTAAAATTAATTTATAAATGTTTATGAAATTTATATTATGTAATACTCATTAAATATCAACTGTTGATATTTGAAATAATTTGTTATCAATTATATGGATTGGTATATGATATATAAATTAAATTTTTTAGCTGTTATATGGGTTAATTTATAAATATTTATGAATTAAAAAACAAGGATGAAAAAACAAGGTGTTTATATTTTATTATATGTGTTGTTCATAATTATTTAAGTCTAATTGATTAAAATAATGATCAATTTTAGGATATTATTTAATCCACATAAAATTTGTTTTAATGATTAATTTGATCATAATTTATAAAATATTATATGTATTATATTTGGATTCTATAAATTTCATACAATATATGATTAGATTTAAAAGTATCTTATAATTCATGACAGTATCATATAATTAAAATTCAATTTATATAAAATAATAAATATGAAAGAGTCTATATTAATGTGAAAATAAATAGTTGTCATTTAACATAATAAAATTTCTCAAATGTTACTAAATTTATTGATGGTTTTATAGAAATAATTTTTGTTCGGAAGTAATAATATTTTACTATCTAAAATTTAAACACTTGAATTTTTTACTAATGTAAATTTCATTCTATTTTTTAATCGTGTGTATAATGTTTTTATATTATGAATTCTTATTCTTTGATTTAATAGTATAAATTATTATATAGATTTCTCATATATACGTATTTTTTGTTATAAAATAGGTATGATAATAAAAATTTTCTTCATCTAACATTAACTTTTTTTAATAAGAGCTATGATATTTGAATATTTATTCTATATAGCCTATTCATGTTTTGTTTTAATGACAACATGAATTGAATTCATTCTTAGGAAATGTCTCGATATATATAGTGTTTAATAGATTGATTCCAACCATCTTGGAGGATAATTCCTTTTTAAGAAATTTGATTGGGGTTGGATATCAATGATATTGGGAATACATATGTGGTGGTTTTCCTTTTTATATAACAAAATTTATTTAGATGAAATTTTAATCTAACTAATTAATTTGAAGCATCTAGGTTTCTGAAATTATATTTGACTAGTTTTTTTGTTCTATAAAAACAAACTTGTGGCTTCTGTAATGGTTAAACATAAAGTTGGTTTGAACATAATGATTTTATAGGTGGAATAATATTCCAAACTAAATCACTAGTATCCTATATAAAATGTTAATAAAATATAAAAATATGGTGACATTTAACATCCTTAAATTAGTTAATGTTTGATTTCTTGTCAAATAGGCACATTTCAAGACCATGATCTTCTTATGAGGTTGGTTCAGCCAAAGCAAGTTTCACATTGATTATCTTGTGAATAGGAAGAATGTAATTGGTGACACATGAATATCCATGGATAGTTTCCAACCAAAGAGGAGATCTAGTAGATTTCATCATATTTGTTCGTTTTGAATCATTAATTAGGTGACACTTGTCACAACCCATCCCCAAAGGCCTATGTAGCGATTACCCCATGACCACCTCCCGAAGGCCCTGGGCTGGTGACTAGTGCCAAAGGAATCAACCTGAAAGTGTGAGTAATTTTCTTCAGAAACTTTACCCACATACACAACCAAAAAACGTCCCACACACTCATCTAGAAAAAAAAATTATAATAAAAAAAGACTGAGTACAATGTACAGATGAAAGAAAGTGGGATAGAATACAATCCTAATGAAAGGAATAAAAACAGAAGGGTACACAAAGAAAACATTGACAGCCATCCAAGAAAAACCCCACATGGTCATGAGAGTAGTGTAGCTACATGAATATTGTCCACTCGGTCTTACTGGTCATTTCTTGGTCTTAGGAAACCGGGTCCACTATTGCAACATATATCAGTCTCATCCCCCTAGGAACATCTAGGTACTGGTCCTCCAATGTCTCTTTTAAAATGTCAATCATCTGCACTAGACACAACACATTTCGCTAAAGCCCGTGTAAGGATGAGTATAAGGTACTTATTTGGGACCCCATTACAAAAAGGAAAGACAAAAAAATTATCCTCAACGTATGGTGTGAAACACAATACAACTCACATCAGGTATACATTTAGGGTAGTGATAGTGGAATCATCAATCACATTGTCGAACTCCTCGGCTATTGGAGAACTCCTCCTCTAAAGAGTACAATAGGCCCTCCAAGTCACGAATAATTTCTTCCCACTAACCTTGGACTTTTTAGGTACTCCTCCTCACTGCGTACTATGGGCCTTCTATATCACAGAGAAGTGTTTCCCGATGTGGGCCTGCAAAGTCACAGAGAAGTTCTTTCAACTAATGTTGGACAACTAAGGTAGTCCGCCTCACAACATACCATGGTCCTACAAATCCAAAAATAAGATATTCCCACCTTGGGCCTGCAAATTCATAGAGTAGTGCTTCCCATTGGGCCATAGTCGAGTCATACATAGTCGAAAGTCAGTAGGCCTCATGTCTCAGCCAACAACATGGTTCTGTATGTAGTGCGCCATAAAGAACCACTCTTCAAGCCATTATTCAAATATAAAATTACAATAAATCTACCATATAGTATTCTAAAATATTAAACTCATCGAGAGGGTCCCAACACCGCAAATAGCTCATCAATCGGGTGCACAGTTTTCAAAATATGGGTGTTATAGTAAAAAGGGACTGGTTGGATTTTAGCCCGATCCAACCAATCCATATTCTAACACAAGACAAAACACCCAAATAGTATCTCAAAAGGACCTCCTCATCCTGAGGGTCCTTGCGACAGAGACAGTTCATCAATCAAAAAACTGTTCTGTGGGTTATTCGTATTTTGTTAACAATGGTGTAATATCTTGGTTCTGGGTACCACCCAAGGGTGCCCCATACCCGGTTGCTCACATGCCCGCAAGGAAATTTCCCCAAACACCTGAGGATACCAACTTGCATTGAGTAACATGGGTTTTTAGTGGGGAAAATATTCCCTCATAGGAAGAGTACCGTAACATAATAAGAATAATATAAAACAATGGAAGTAGTAATGCCGTACAATAAGAAAACAACTGAAGAATTAGAGTAAATAAAAAATGGAGCACATATATAATGATGAATGTTAAAAAGGTATGTGAAAATATCCAAACATGTCATGATGTTGGAAATAAAATACTAGACCTATGTACAAAGAAAAAATGTAATATCATGTAGCACATCAAGCCACAGCTTGGTCTCATGCTCTCTAGCTCCACATTTATCAAGTACCTAAAGTAAAAGGTTGCTTAATGATTTCTATACATAGAATAGTATATTCTATTGGGGCCCAAAAGCATGACCCAAATAGGGTGTGTGAGAAATATTAGTAGGCACCCACCCAATTATCTATGCCTATTTTTCATTGAATATATATAGCAGGAAAATTGAAAAATGAAGTAATAAACAAGTACTCAAAAGGAAATAGTCATACATGTTGAAAATGACATTAATTTATATTTATTAATTATTCATACAATCATTTAAAATTATCCCCCTGGGAAATTTCTCACTGTATAACCCCTCTGGTTTAACATGGAGAAAAAATATCTGAGGAAGGAGTCACCATCAATTCCCCCATCTAGTTTCTTAATGATAATTAAAGACTCATTGAGGAAGCACTGAATTTCCATTCCCCCAGTGGTCTCATAATGGTATACTATAGACCCTCTCAAGGATCCCTCACCGTCTATCCCCCTATAGTCTCAAAACGTACAATGTATAATAAACACTTTAGAAAATCCCTGAACTTCAATTACCCCTATGGTCTAACTACAACAGGTTCTCATACACCTATGTAATACAATGTTGCACAAATGATATCTTGCATCCAATGTAATATGATCTACTATAGGGATACTTAGCTATAATACATATCTCAACCATGTCATATAATTTCAACTCCATCGTAATAGCAGTAGGCATGGAAAAAAAATATCCCAACATGATGTTCTTGACACAACAACCAAAATCAATCAAACATGGGAAAAAATCCATAAACAAGGTTATAAACCTAAATCATAATCAATACCCTATCTCAAAAAAACATATCACTCATCAAATAAGGATAAATATCCAAAAAACTCAATAGTATAAATATGGAATTCATCAATTTTCCAATTATAATCCAAAAACAACTATGTAAAGGAACAAATGACCTACCTAGACATTGTATGATCGATATTGTTGAGCCTCAACCATTGAATTTACCATGAATGTTTTAGTTCTACAAAAATTTCAAAAAACACTAAACCACGAATATCTCATAAAAGAAGATAAATCAGAAGTAGAGGGTCAACAAGAAGGAAGAACTCACTGAATGTATTCCATTGCTACCAATGATTTTTGACGTAGAGAACAGATGACAGATCAGATGCTCAGATAATAATTGTCTCTCCCAGTCGATCGTGGACAATACAGTTTCAGAAGATGCCAATTCAGGGAATAAGACGTGACTCTGGTCCAGCCTATCAATTAAAATAAAAAGTACACCATGTGTTCATAAAATGTACACACTATGTACATTCCTGAACTATCCCCTACCTTATGATATCTCTAGGTCACCACAAATTTCCATGTCTCAACCCTTAAACGGCTATGAAACAATTACCCACAGAAACACGGTACACGACATGTACTTATAAGTACACGACCTGTACTACTTCAATTTCATAAAACTATATTTTTTCTCAATAATATATGGAATCATGAATCATACCATTAAATAAGATTAACATTATTATGAACTCTTCCCCCCCTTAATGAAATTGGTCGCTGAATTTCCTAAACAAGGAGGCACAGAAGAAGAATCCTCCAATATCTCCGGCCACTATGATCGTACATCAGCCACCCTCTCCCAAGTCTCATCCTGTAATTTCCCATGTGGCCACAACACCTATGACAGAAGTATAGAATTTTCATAGAGGTGTTTTCACTACGATCAACAATCCGGATAGGAGACTCCACAAGTGATTCATCCACCACCAACTCAACCTCCTCGGGTTGAAATGCATTAGTCGAGTATGATGAGTAATGATGTAGCTGAGAAACATGGAATGATTAATGTATATCCTGGTACCTCTAAGGTAACTTCAACTGATAGGAAACAGGACCGAATCTCTCCAAAACATCAAATGGCTTGATGTATCTCATTGAAATATTTCCTTGACTCATAATCCTCATATATCTAATCCTCAGTGTGACACATAAGAATACCTGATCTCTGACCATGAAAGACATCCCTAAAATGATCTCCGACTTTTCTGACAGCCCTCTATCCCTCTGATCAGAACGTAGCAGATGTCTTCCACTAGTGTCGGCACGACGGTCGATCCCTTAGTTGACCACCAGATGTGCTTTGCTGGTCCGTTCTTCATGCTTCCTAACTCTATGACTGTAGAGACCTGAATCTTGACGTACATGGACATTACATTACTTTTTCAGAATACATAGTAAATAACAAAAAAAACACACACAAGGACCGTAATAGTTTAGTGTCTTTGGAAACTCGGAATAAAATCTTCTAATCATGGTGAAAGATCTTCAACATCTCCCATAAAGATCTTCCCCTTTTTTTCTTACCAAAAACCTTTCTTTATATCCTGGGGAAAAGAAATCATAAAAAGGGTGAGCTCAAATGCTCAGTAAGGGTAAGCATGGATAAGATAAAACATACTATATACATTTGAACTTAAAAACATGAACATAATGTTTAAACATAAAAATCATGAGCAATGACATAAAACATGGCAGTACGTAAGGCATAGATCATAAAGAAACATTATGAATGATAAAATATAATAAGAATAAAACATGTAATTGTGGCAACCATTAAGCACATGATATGATTTCCATATTAGCTGAGGCATTGCTGCCAAGACCATCTTAGTGGACAAAGTCCCATTCTGAATCGAGTTCACTCCTTTTTCCAGTCCTGTATTACTGAACCAGTATAACATGCCATTCCAACCATGTCTATCTCATTAGATATAAAATCTTTACCTAGTGCATTGGAGGGAGATATAGGTCCCACCCATCTCATAATGAAATCATTCTTACTTGTGCCACAAAATAAACATACATCATTCATAATAACCCAACGAATAAAATGGGTTTCATAAATATCATCCCATCATCACATAATCCATATAAAATAATTGGATATCATTTCATAATAAGAAAAGTGAAACCATGTAAACCATAGAGACATTATACTTGAAACATACACATATGAAATAATGTCATCTTAGATGGAAAATGGTTTTGTGAAAACACCTGAAATGAATTCTTGAGGAAAATATCCTTTCTTCTTCAAAATCATTTTCTTTTCACAAAATTTCATCAATTTTTAAAAGAAAAGGATTTTTTTGAAAATATTCATGAAATATTTTGGAGGAAGATTCATTAAAATAAGGCCTTATAAAATGGTAAAAATCTGTTCGTGCCGTATAAGTTAAAAAAACATTCTTCTCGTACTTTTGTCGGATAAGTCAATAAGTACATCGTAAAAGAGAGATTACATACATACCATGTATTAAAAGTAAAAAAGGGTAAAAAAGAAATTAAACATAGATGAAACCATTTTTAGGAAACATGGACATGGATGATAACAATAACCCCAGTAAATACTTACGAATAAGCAATCTCGGAAAAAAATGAGATTTGTGAAATTATCCCTTACCTTAGGTCTGATATGCTTCGTATGTATCCAATCCTCCTGTATAATAATTTAAATAATGTAATTTACTTATTAAAGAATCATATTCATATATATATGGTTCACTTATGACTTTATATTACCCGTTCTTTTGTAAATTCATGTTAAAGTTGCATTTTGGGTAAAATTGTCTCATTTTTCGTTCGTGTTTTAACTTGTTATTATTCATATGATTACTTAGATAATGATTACTTAAATCCAGAATGTAAAAATGATTTATATATAATATATATTTATAATATACATATATATAATAGATCAGTAAATGGAAAGAAATACACCGTTCATGGAGACGGTAGGCCGTACGTACACATGAACGCTGTTTTCGTTTCCTTATTGAGTTGAATGGAATTAAGTAGATGACATACATATATATACACATAAATACAGTATAATTATTATGTCATATATTTCCTGATTACATATTATATATACATTATAATCATTCATGAAAGGCTAACGTGGAGAGTGAATCTAATCGCGTCGTGGAGACGGTAGTCCGTCCGTACGCATGAGCGATGATATCGTTCTCATGATCATGGAATTGTATTGGAGTGTATGTATACTATTTCAGAATCAATATCACTTTACAATAATCATATATAGTTATTATGTACACCATTATACCCATCCAAGTAAGGTGGTGGGGGAAAATAGATTACACCACGGCGTGGAGACGGTACTCCGTACGTACGCACGCGCGGTGATTTTGTTTCTCGTAGGATGGATAGATGGTGAAATAGGGTTGTTTCATACTTATAATAATATGTCAGTTTATGAGTGATACTGATTCTATTACTTCATTATGAAACAACCTAATATGAAGATGTGGAAGAAGAAATAAAGTTAAAAGAATCGGTAACAGACATTACCTCTTCTTTGAAGCGCCTCTTTGAGATCTTCTTTTAGGGAACTAAAATTGGACTTTAAGGAAGACCAAAACCACTAATATGTTTCTAGGTAAGTGGATAATATAATTGGGCAGGGGTTGGCCGAGCTTGAAGGCTCAAAGTGTTGTGAGGAAAAGAGGGAGGAGGTTCCCTTTTATAAGGGAGGGGAGGGGCACCTTTGGAATAAATAAAAATATTATTTTATTATAAAGCCAAATTAGGTTTTAAATAGCTCCAAATTGAATTATTTAGAAGATAATGTAGGTATGGGTCGAAATACTCTCATACAATAGAATTTGGACAAGTTTAGTTTAATATTTTAACCTTATCATTTTGTTTTAACATTAAGTTAGATAATTTTACTTTTACCGTGTCTTTTTGTGTTCTTACCCTATAAGGTTAATAAACTGACTATAACAAGCCAAACGAACCCCAAGATGTTTATTATTAATATATATAACCATATCTATGTCATTTGTCCGGACCTGTGATTTTTAGGAATAAAATAATTATTAATAATATAATATATTTTTTAAAAACTAATTTATGTCAATTTTGACACTATTTAGTAATTGATTTTTCTGAAAATTATAACAGAATTATTAGTTCGAAAAAAGTTAATTAAATCAATAATATCATGTCATAGTAACCTAGAAAATTATTGGAATTCATAAAAAGTCTCAAAATACATTTATTTGGGTATTTATAATATCAATTATGTCTATATTTCATTAATAGGATAATTACTGCATCATCTTTGTGTCATAAATAAATTAACTTATTTAAAGTCTAAAAATTACAAATAAAATACCATTATGTAGGAAATAGTTTTATATTTCTAATGAATATTTATAGTCGAATTTATCTTATGTATAACCCTATATTAATAATTATATACTTATTAAGCTTTGATTTTAACTATTTTAACCCTTCTTTAAATAAATTAATAATAAATGTCCTAATCTAATCCATGTAGACCTAAATGGTCATATTTTATTCATAAGGTTGTTTTTGGTCGAATTAAACTTATCCAATATAATTATGACATGTCTTAGGGTAATAATAATATCATTTTTACCCTTAATTACCCTATTTACTTTTAACCTTGGTAAAAAAATTTAAAAAGATACTATTCACCAAAAAATATTTTCATCTCATTGAACCACATTTTACATACTGACATCAACCGTGTCTCTTGGATTATTGAAATTCCACTCACATAAGTGGTAAAATTAATTTTTATGAAAAAATCATTTTTTTCAACTACCACCTAGTGGTTTCACTATTCATCAAAAAAAGAATGTTTCCAGAAAAATACCAAAAATTAGGCCTAAGCTGTATTTGATATTATGAAATCAAAAATTATGTCTATTTTAAAAAATTCAAAACATATTAGTTGCATTAATTAATTTAAAATTTAATTCCCATCGTCAAAACAAATAGCGTGTTCTTAAGAGATAAGAACTATCAACAGATTGACACTTTTTTATGTCTGGTTTAAATGTGAAATTACATCCAATGACCAACATTGTATTAAATTGTAAAAATATATTCTAAATATACTTTAAAACCACTCAAATTAATAATTTATCACTATTAATTATTTCGATTAAAAAGGTTGTTTTTAATTAAAATTTAGTAATTTTTACTATTCATTAGAAAATGAAAGTTATCCGAAAAGTACAAAAATTTCACCTTAAGATAATTTCGATATTCCAAATCCAAAAATGAAGTCCATTTTGAAAAATAAAATTTAAAAACTTTCAAAAAGAGGTTATTACTATTCATAACAGCTAGTTTTAATAATATTTTAATAGCATATCGTTGTTTAGTGAAACTCGGTATTGCGTACTACACACGCTATCGAGGAAGGTCGTGATTGCGGGTAACGCAAGGCAAGTCAAGTATGAGTGTTGTGCAAGATCCTTTTTGTGTGGAGTACAACAAAAGATATTAATGAAATTAAAACGAATATTTTTCATAAAATCTCGTGGTGTTACATTCTACCCCCCTCAAATTGGATTTCTCCCTCGAAATTCGTCCGGGTTATAAATGGTTTACTACTCGAAAGTTTCATTAATAGAAACCCACATCGTAAAAAGGAATAAAAAAACCAATCTTTAAAACCAAAAGTATGAAACGTAATGGTTACCCAAATAAACTAATCATTGGGTTTCCATATAGGTGAAAATAAGGATATGGAAGAGAAATCTAACCATCATGTTCTAATGGAGAGTGGTAGAGAACATGGCTATGGAAAAGCCATAAATCACAAAGCCATAGATTTGTGATGATCTAAGGTACCATCTAATTCATTGGATATAAGAGCACTAGGACAACATTTTTGGTTTTCAAGATCATTTCCCTAAAGTTGATGAAATTGGAATTAGAAGAAATAATTTTGTGATTTTGGTATAGTCTCACCGTTGGTCGTTCTTTGGACAATTTCCACTTCATCTCTTTATGAAATGAAGTTGAATTTTTCATTCGTGATGTGTTAGCAGATCATGTGATAGAATGATGGGTCATTCCATCTGTCTCAAAAAAAGGTTAGAAAAGTTATCAAAAAATACATAAGTCCATCTATTGTGAGAATAATCATATATAGTTCCTAAAATGGACTTATACTTCATATATCATACTGATTAATATAATAAAACTAGTTTCTACTGAACATGGACTTCATGTAGACCATTGGTAGGTGATAAAGGCTAGTCGCACTTCGGTTGTGGGTTCGAATCCCACAGCCTTGTCCGACACAATGGGCTGTCGCCCGTCCTGCAGGTTGTACTTTTTCTAAAAATACATTACTATAAAATCCCATCAATAATATTGAAAAAATTTCTATTCTTAAACAATACTAACTTATGTCCAATATAATCAATTCTAATCTTTAGGCTTATCTAAAATACTTCGGTCCAAGATCATAGTATAAAGAAAATGATTACTTGAAATGTCACATAACAATCACGTGAATGCCTTCATTTATCCCCAATATATCATAAGATATATCCTGTTGGTCAAATTACAAAAATTTGAATACCTTAATCATGTATTCTATTGAAGAATGACTACCCATTAATTGAACCATAGTGAAAATATGAATGCTGTTAAAAGTTAACACTTTCCACATACCAAAATCCTCAAAATTCTTTATACTCAAACCATGATATCACTTAGTCCTTATATAAATCATGAGCTCATGAATACTGTCAAATATTTCATTTTCTCGTTTTCCCTTCATTATGCGCATATCATATTTTTTTTCCAAAAATATCCCTATCACTTTCCATGGTTACCGGTACAATTGAAAACCACAATAGACCAATACAAAAATATTCTAATATTACACGATACTATATACAAAATTATTTTTGGAATCCCATTACATAAATACTTAATCATTCCACCACATTGTTGTCATATTCAACATCGCCAATAGTGATCGCATGTGACTTCCATTTTTCCTTTGCCTTAAGTGGTTGCTTATGTCAATCGTCACTAACCCTTGGATTAGGGCATTTATTAGCATATTGCCCCATTTCCTTGCACTTGAAGCATTGAATTGTTGGGTGTGCATTCTCTGCAGTCTTTTCTTTATTCATATCATTAGAAACCCTTTTTCCATTACTTCGACACTCAACTGCTCGATGACCTTATTTTACACACTTAAAACATTTTCTATTCCCTTTAAGACAATCTCCACCATTCTTCTTTCCACACATTGATCATATGGAAACATTCATCTTCTTTTCACCATTATTTTGAGATTTCTCCTTGAACTCCATCTTTCGTTTCTTGTCAAAACCATGAGATGGATAAGTAACACCAACTTCCATTTATACCTTGATAGCACAACACACAATTTCTTAATATCTACTAAAGTCTCTTATAGATAATGCCCTTCGACGATTTTCTTTTAAGCCACTGATGAATCGATCAACTTTACTTTCAGGTTGGATGATAAAGCCAGATGCATACCTTGAAAGCCTTGTAAAATTCGCTTCATATATACCAACAAATTCATCATACTTTATCTTTTATTCAAGAAAATCCTTCTCCATCTTTGATCGAAGAATACAAGGAAAGTACTTATTGAAAAATAAGTTCTTGAACTCATCCCATTCCATGGACTCAATTTCATCTCTTGGCCTCGTATTCTTGATAAGATTCCACCACTGATCAGCATCACCTTCCAAACGATACACTGCTAATATGACTTTATCATGTTCAGAACATTGAAGAACTGAAAATATATTTTTAGTAGTACTGATCCATTGTTCAGAAACAAGTGGATCAGAGGACCCACTGAAAAAAGGCGGACGTTGCCTCATGAATGTCTCAATAGAATATTGTTTTCTTCTCTGCTCATTTGGATGTCCAGAATAATTCATATCTTGTGTAAGTATAGAAATAATATTTTTCACTCCATCTCCCATAAAATTTGTTTGATAAGAAGTACAATCATTGCATTATCCAATACATTGATCAACACAGTTCCTTCGGGTTCCAACCATCGTCTAAAACCCAAAAAAAATAGTGTGAGAGGCAAAAATCACACTAGGGAAAACAACATAATAAAGGGGGAGTACCCTCAATATCTATCATCTTAGGTTAAATTCTAATATTGTTACCATAGTTCTAGGACTATATCCTATATGTATACTTATCCTTAGGGACATCCCTAGACATACCCTAGAAATATCTCTTGGGATCTCACTGAAGTTTTCGCATCCTAGTTTCCAAAGGTTGACTAAACATTTCCTCTGATACCAACTGTAGAGACCCGAAGCATGATGTACATGGACATTACATTACTTTTTCGGAATACTTAGTACATAAAAAAACAAACACACATGGACCGTAATAGTTTATTGTCTTTGGAAACTCGGAATAAAATCTTCTAATCATGGTGAAAGATCTTCAACATCTCCCATAAAGATCTTCCCCTTTTTTTTCTTACCTAAAACCTTTCATTATATCCTGGGGAAAAGAAAACATAAAAAGGGTGAGCACAATTTCTTAGTAAGGGTAAGAATGTATAAAATAAGACATACTATATACATTTGAACTTAAAAACATGAACATAATGTTTAAACATCAAAAGCTTGAGCAATGACATAAAACATGGATGTATGTAAGGCATAGATCATAATGAAACATTAAGAATGATAAAATAGAATGGGAAGAAAACATGTAATTGTGGCAACAATTAAGGACATGATATTATTTCCATATTAGCCAAGGCATTGCTGCCAAGACCATCTTAGTGGAAAAAGTCCCTTTCTGAATCGAGTTCACTCCTCGTTCCGGTCCTGTATTACTGAACTGGTTTAACTTGCAATTCCAGCCATGTTTATCTCATGAGATATAAAATCTTTACCCAATGCATTGGAGGGAGATATAGGTCCCACCCATCTCATAATGAAATCATTCTTAGTTGTGCCACAAAATAAACATACATCATTCATAATAACCCAACGAATAAAATGGGTTTCATAAAAATCATCCCATCATCAAATAATCCATATAAAAGAATTGGATATTATTTCATAACAAGAAAATTGAAACAATTTAAATCATAGAGACATTATACTTGAAACATACACATATTAAATAATGTCATCTTAGATGGAAAATGGTTTTGTGAAAACACTTGAAAAGTATTCTTGAGGAAAATATATTTTATTCTTCAAAATAATTTTCTTTTCAAAAAATGTCATCAAAATTTAAAATAAAATGATTTTGTTGAAAATAGTCATGAAATAATTTGGAGGAAGCTTCATTAAAATAAGGCTTTATAAAACCGTAAAAATCTGTTCGTGCCGTATAAGTTAAGAAAACATTTTTCTCGTACTTATGTTGAAAATCTCAATAAGTACCTCGTAAAAGAATGATTCCATACATACCATGTATTAAAAGTAAAAAATGGGTAAAAAGTAAATTAAACATACATGAAACCATTTTTAGGAATCATGGACATGGATGAAAACAATAACCCCAGTAAATACTTACGAATAAGCAATCTCAGAAAAAAATGAGATTTGTGAAATTATCCCTTACCTTAGGTCTGACATGCTTCATACGTATCCAAACCTCCTATATAATGATTTAAATAATGTAATTGACTTATTACAGAATCATATTAATATCTATATGGTTCACTAATGACTTTATATTACCCGTTCTTTTGTAAATTCATGTTAAAGTTGTCTTTTGGGTAAAATCGTCTCATTTGTCGTTAGTGTTTTAACTTGTAATTATTCATATGATTACTTAGATCATGATTAATTAAATCCATAATGTAAAACATGATTTATATATAATATATATTCAGAATATACATATATATAATAGATCAGTAAATGGAAAGAAATACATCGTTCATGGAGACGGTAGGCTGTATGTATGCATGAATGCTGTTTTTGTTTCTTTATTGAGTTGAATGGAATTAAGTAGATGACATACATATATATACACATAAATCCAGTATCATTATTATGTCATATATTTCATGATTACTTATTATATATACTTTAGAATCATTAATGAATGGTTGACGTGGAGAATGAATCTCATCGCGTCGTAGAGATGGTAGTCTGTACGTACGCACGAGCGATGATATCGTTCTCATGATCGTGGAATTATATTGTAGTGTATCTATACAATTTAATAATCAATATCACTTTTAAATAATCATATATAGTTATTATGTACACCATTATACCCATCCAAGTAAGGTGGTGGTGGAAAATAGATTACACCACGGCGTGGAGACGATATTCTGTACGTACGCACGGGCGTTGATTTCGTTTTACGTAGGATGGATTAATGGTGAAATAGGTTTGTTTCATACTTATAATAACATATCAATTTATTATTGATACTTATGTTATTACTTCATAATGAAACAACCTAATAAGAATAAGTGGAAGAAGAAAAAAAGATGAAAGAATCGGTAACGGACATTACCTCTTCTTTGAAGTGCCACTTTGAGATAACCTTTTAGGGAACTAAAATTGGTCTTTAAAGAAGACTAGAACCTCTAGGATGTGATTATGGAAGTGGAGAAGATAATTGGGCAGGGGTTGGCCGAGCTTGATGGCTCAATGTGGTGTGAGGAAGAGAGGGAGGAGGTGCCCTTTTATAAGGGTGGAGAGGGGCACCTTTTGAATAACTAAAAATATTATTTTTTTTATAAATCCAAATTAGGTTTTAAATAGCTCCAAATTGAATTATTTCTAAGCTAATGTGGGGATGGGTCTAAATACTCTAATCCAATAGAATTTTGGCAAATTTAGTTTACAATGTTAACCTTATAATTTAGTTTTAACTTTATGTTAGATAATTTTACTTTTACCATGTCTTTTTGTGTTATTACACTATAAGGTTAATAAACATACTATAACAAGCCAAAAAAACCCCAAGTTGTTTATTATAAATATATATAACCTTATCTATGTCATTTGGCAGAACCTTAGATTTTTAGGAATAAAATAACAATTAATAATATAATATTTGTTTTAAAAACTATTTTATGTCAATTTTGACACTATTTCGTAATTGATTTTTGTGAAAATCATAACAGAATTATTAGTTCCAAAAAAGTTAATTAAATCAATACTAACAAGTCATATTAACCTATAAAATTAGAGGAATTCATAAAAAGTCTCAAATTACATTTATTTGGCTATTTATAACATCAATTATGTCAATATTTAATTAATAAGATAATTATTGCATCATCATTGTGTCATAAATAAATTAACTTATTTAAAGTCTAAAAATTACGGATAAAATACCATTATGTAGGAAATAATTTTAGATTTATAATGAATATTTATAGTCGAATTTATCTTATGTATAACTCTATATTAAAAATGATATACTTATTAAACATTGATTTTACCTATTTTAACCCTTCATTAAATAAATTAATAAAAAATTTCCTAATCTAATCCAATTGGGCCTAAATGGTCATATTTTATTCATAAGGTTGTTTTTGGTCTAATTACACTTATCCAATAGAATTAGGACATGTGTTATGGTAATAATAATATCATATTTACCCTTAATAACTCTTTTTACTTTTAACTGTGGTAAAAAGGTAAAAAGTTACAATTCACCAAAAAATATTTTCATCTCATTGAACCACATTTTACTTACTAAAATCAACTATGTCTCTTGGATTTTTGAAATTCCACTCACAGAAGCGGTAAAATTATGTTTTATGAAAAAATCATTTTTTAACTACCACTTAGTGGTTTCACTATTCATCAAAAAATGAAAGTTTCCAGAAAAAAACCAAAAATTAGGCCTAAGCTATATTTGATATTATGATCTCAAAAATGATGTCTATTTTAACAATTTCAAAACATATCAGTTGCATTAATTAATTTAAAATTTAATTCATGTCGTCAAAACAAATAGAGTGTTCTTAAGAGATAATAACCATCAAAAGATTGACACTTGTTTATGTCAGGTTTAAATGTGAAATTACATCCAATGACCAAAATTGTATTAAATTGTAAAAATATACTCTAAATATACTTTAAAACCACTCAAATTAATAATTTATCACTATTATTTATTTCGATTAAAAATGTTGTTTTTAATTAAAATATAGTAATTTTCACTATTCATCAAAAAATGAAAGTTATCCGAAAAGTACCAAAATTTCACCCAAAGATAATTTAGATATTCCAAATCAAAAATTGAAGTCCATTTTGAAAAATAAAATTTACAAAATTTCAAAAAGTGGTTATTACTATTCATAACTGCTAGTTTTAATAATATTTTAATAGCATATCGTTGTTTAGTGAAACTCGGTATTGCGTACCACACATGCTATCGAGGAAGGTCGTGATTGTGTGTAATGCAAGGAATGTCAAGGATGTGTGTTGTGCAATATCCTTTTTGTGTAGCGTACAACACAAGACATTAATGAAATTAAAAATAATATTTTTCATAAAATCTCGGGGTGTTACAATGTCCCCCCGGAGGTATCCCTCTTTTCCACAGAGTCCTTGACTCTATCATACCATCACTGAAAAAGAATTTCCACCAAGAATGTATGAGTGGTGGTACTCGATCCTTGTTCATATCGGCACAAGCCCTCCGTGTTTGTTTTTTAATACAATGGTGGGGTTTGGAGATTGAGTTCAATCATTCCTTGCAAATTTTAATAAAGGATAAATAAATCCCCAAAAAAGTCACCCTCCTTCATAACATAGGAATCACATATCAACTAGTTTTCTTGTTGATCCCCATTTTTATTTTTTAGAAATGAATGGGAAAAACATAAAAATAAAACAATCCCTACCTCATTGATGTTTGATGTTGATTTGTTCATCCTTGAGGAATGATGGCTTCATTTCATTCACTTACAGATCCATTTTTCGAGGTGTGTCAGAGATGGTGAAGATTCACCAGTGTTCTTCATTATTCATTGGAGAGGAGAGTATCCCAAGATTTTTTATAGAATCATACATGTTTTTATTCTTCGTCCACCATCACATTAGACTATAAAAAGGAATCAAAAGAACAACATCATTGTGTCAATTAATGATTCACATTAAATGGGACATATTTAATGAGCCACGTTTATTGAGTCATTATAAAAATAGAATCTTTGTTTCAAAAGACCCATTATTAGTCTTCCATTAATGCACCACTTCACTGCCACATCACTACACCACAGTGTCACTATCTTCCACCCAATAGTGAGAAATTAATTAATTAATTCCTTTAAATTATTTTATTATTTTTCTCATAAAGTCCAAAAAATAACTTTTACACTCATCCCTTATCGAACAATGTTAAGCCTTTTCTAGGAGAATCTTATCATTCAATGTTTAATAGCGCCATAAAATTTTTGATCCGAGAACCAGTTCAATAAATAGAAAATCCAGCTCGAACATTTATTTAAACGAACATCAATTTTTTTTCCTAAATACACATTTATCCATATCCTGGACTAATGAAGGTTAGGAACCGCCTAAGGGGAACATACCCCCATGAGTTCAATGGTACTCTCAGGATTCTCAATAAATGTTACTGTTTAGGAGTTAAAAGGATTTGAAAATAAAATAATTGTTACTTAATTATTTTATTTATGACCAAAAACTAACATCTATTGTTGGCCCGTACCAGCCAATGTTAGGATCCACATAAGGAATGAATACCCTCACGAGTTCAGTGGTGGTCCCATATTTTTAATCTGAGTCACTGTTTAGGAGTAATAAACATTTGAATAATAAAATAATTTTTTATAATTAGTTTAATTAGAGTAGTGTCATTTTTGGGTTTTCTCATTGTAGGAATGCGCCAACTAAAATTATGTCTCATATAGGTTAAAACTTACATAATTAACGCAATGGTTCCCTCATATTTTTAATTTGGGATCATATTTAGGAGTTATTCCACTATTTGATGAAAACTGCTCATGTGTGCAATTGAAATCTTTGAATTTTTTTGAAGGATAATTCCATGAACTCCTGTCCTCAGAATCACAAGTCATCAGAGCATGCAGTCTCGAAATAATTCTGTATATATATATATATATAATAAATTTAAAGGAAATTATTACTCATTAAATTTTTCCCACCTTGGGTTTTTACATCCCCAAAATCGAAAACAAAAACTAGAGAAATAGATAGGGGTACTAAGCGTGATTCTGAGCCTCCATCTCCTATATGCTCTCATGGAGACAATTGTGATGCCATCGAAGACACACAAGAGTAATAGATATTCCTCATTGGACCTGATCCTATAATTCCTCCATCTCCATTGGGAACTCCTTAAATTTTTCCTCATCATCAATTTCGATCTCCCCCCAAGTTGATGATGTGACTAGTCATGAACGTACCTCCTCATCTATGGCACATGTAAAAAACATGAACCTAGTGCATCTATGGGGGAAGGACTAGGTGGTATTCCACCTAAGAAAAAATTCATAGAAATAGAAATTGTTTGATTAACATTTGAGATAGGTTTCTTCCATTGACAAATCTTCGTAACACTCATCGTGTTGAGACCCGAAGGAAGACATGGTCTCTCGCCTCAAACTCCAAGGGCCTCCATCTCTAGCCCATCAGAACTGACGTTGTAGGTTTCGGTACATCTTCTGCACACAATGATACACCACCAATGAGTATGTTTTGAAATATCTCAACACCTACAACTCTGATGTCCATGGTAATACGGTGTGTCCTCTGAAAAGAATGATGTTCCCCCTACAAATTGAAAATCCATCAGGTTCTTGTCCTAACGATAACTGAGCACGTCGGGCCTCGTAGAATTTATCCACGAACTATGACTCCTTGAATAATTGTATGATTGGGGGAGGGACAATAATTATCTCAATATAAGCTTCCCCATCATCATCCATGAAGGATATCTGCATCGCAGCTACCTACTCTGTTTCTTCCGTCAGCAGCTGTAAACAAGACCTCCTTCTAATAATGTCTACAACCACGTTCCCATTAAAAGGTGTATAGACTATCTCAATGTCAAAATATAGAAGTGACTCTCTAAATCATCATTGTTGGAATTTTTGAAAAGCCTACGGGCTCCTTTCGACCCACATGAATGTCTACCCATTTTAACTAATTGATGTGACCGTTGAATCATTTGTAGTGGGAACTCGTTATCCATGGATAATTGGTTAATGTGATGGTAATATACACATAAACGTGAACACTTGGTTTTAATAATACCTCCCTCTGAATGTCTCCCACCAACGCCACCTTATTCTGAATCTCTACCAAATCCCTCTATTATACTGATGGTGATATCGGTTCCATCATAGGGTGGAAAATGATACAAAAGTCCCTCCACATGTGGGGAGTTATCCCTAGAAACATAATTTGAAGTGATTTTCAAGCACTCCACCTCGATTATTGGGAAATGAAAACACAAAACATATACTTCCATGATTATAAGGCCTATCGAATCAAGAGTTATTGGTTGTACCCTTTTATACATGTGTTTATCCCTTGTAGCCTCTGTTTCTTTTTTTCAACCGTGGAAAACCCCATTCCAATGCTATATATATACCTCATCATATTTTCATAAAAAAATAAATCTAATCATGAATTGTGGGCGACTAGTCCATACCCAAACTAACATCATAAGGCCTCGAAATTATGCCCAGAGGTTCCAACCAAAACTCTCACCTGAACGGTCAGATCACACCATTTGAAAAAGTGCGATTATCAAGTCTCATACCATTGGTATCTCCAGATTTCAGTATCAAGTCAATAGTTTAAACAGAAACTCAAGGTCCAGAAAATGATTCATTGGAATAATGAATGATTATCACCAATGACTTTTAACACGACATCTCGTGGTAGAAATAGACCATATTTCAAATCTTTCATGGAGGAATTGGGTCATACTCCTTGATCGCATGAAGCTACTCCCTCCCCCTATCATCTTGTCATACCCTCAATTCCTAAAGCACCATAGAAGTCATCCAATATACTGGTGTGGATATCAGGGCCATCCCAAGGTATGGATAAAAGCAGTTGATTAACTCTCAATAGATAGGTAAACATGGAACATCTTCATGGGAGACGTCCTTATACTCTAACAACTTCTAAGGAACTTGAGAACTCATTGCATTCACTACAATGAGGGTCGAACATTCCAACTGAATAGGATTTTGATACAATATACTTTTCCTGAGTCCAACAAGAGTTGCAAGGATTTCCCCACTGCTGATAAATGGTAATATGGTTCCATCTCCATAGATGAATGACATCATTTTCCTAATACAATCAATCCTCGCATGAATAGTACTATTCCATAAAAAGAATTATGTTTAAATCCTAGATGCTATTACCAAGAGATTCCAACCGATACTATCAACTCCAAGAGTCAGGTCACACTATCGGCACCTATGTGTTGTCATTGGGTCTCCTCCCATATTATTCTATAAATGTGAGGTTCAAGTAAACAGTTTTAATTCGAACCTCTATGGATCAAACAAGAAGAATTGGTTGGAAAGGGAAATCATTAGTACATGTTTCTTTAAATATTGTAGATAAAGTAAAAAGACACACAACGTACCTTGATTCATCCTTGGAGTCATTGGCTCATATGTCTCAATTTTGTGAAACTGTCTCTTATCCTGCCCTAAAGCATGAATGGTTGGAAAATATAACATGAGATGTCTGTTTTCACGAAAACATAGAAAAGCCTCTGCTTCTTGAAACTAGCTCATTCCCTCCAATGAACCCTCTAGTTCCATGGATTAATTTCCGCACCAACAATCTGTAGGACCTTCTGAACCTGCATCTCACAGGATCGATGCTTCGGATTCCCATGACACACACTCAAAACCTATGCCTCATCACTATGTGATGAATGAGTCATCCACGACTCGGTTTGGCATGAATTATCCACTTGAACCACTGGATGTGGTCCCTCTAGATGATCAATGGGTGGTGGTAACACCAGTATACCACCTAGTGGGGCCATCTCTATTATTTGTCCCTTAATTGACACCTCATTGCAAGGTGGACTATACTCACGACCGTATATCAGAATCCTAGCTAGTCTTCCACTGGAAGGAATCCTTAGATATATCAATATGTACCACAGTTAGAAGGTTATACCTAGTGAGATGACTTTTATTAAAATGAATATATGGAGACACTTATGCAACATGTGTTTTCATGTATAGATCCAGAAAGTATAATTCATGGTCCTGGATTATGGATATGTCGTCTGAACCACCAACACTAGACTCCTCGAATCTAAACGTTGACCCCACAACACTTAACACTACTTCCCCAAAACAAAACAAAATTCTCACAGTGTTTATTGTAGGATCAAATTCCATTTGATACCACTTTGTCATGAACCTTCCTATAAGGCTTGTGTCGTGACTACCCCTAGCCTACCTCTTGAAGGCCAGAGGAAAGTGACTAGCACCGAAGGCATCAACCTACAAATGGGACAAATTTTCCTAAGAGCATGTCTGCACACACATGCCTAACAAAGTCCCACACACTGACCAAGTAAAACAAAATATACTAAAACAAGGATGACTAAAAAGTATATATCAAAGCATGTGGGACAGAATACCAACCCAACAAAAGGACTCAAAATAGCAATGTACAGAAAGGAATATCCAATTTTTATTCGCTAAAAACACCAAGCAGACATGAGAGTGGTGTAGCTAATGGAATTCGAAGTAGAATGTCATGTCCACATGGTCGCACTGGGAACCACCTGGTCCTCGACCACCAGGTCCACTGTCACAGCATTCGTCGTTCTCATACCCCTGAGCACCTCAATATCATTGTCCACCAAATTCTCTATCGAAATGTTGATCGTCTGCACCAGACACAACACGTGCAGGCGAAGCCTATGTAGGGGTGAGTAACAAAGTACTCAATAGGTACCCAATGAGAAAAGTAAATATCCCTAAAAGATCCTCATATTAAAGCATTAAACACATAAAAGGTCACAAAATGTAAACGTTTAGGGTAGTGATAGTTGAAACATCAGTCACATCACCAAACACCATGGATTTTAGAGAACATCCCTTCTATCAAGTATTGTGCACCCTCTATGCCACAAATAAGTTCTTCCCATTGACCTTGGTATGATTAGGTACTCCTCCATGCCATTTACTATGGGCCTACTAAGTGATAGAGAATTGATTCCCATATTGGGCATATAAAGTCACAAATAAGTGCTTCCGACTAATCTTGGACTACTGAGGCACTCCTCCTTATCGTATACCATGGGGATAAAAGTCATAGAGAAGTTATTCCGACCATGGGCCTACAAATTCATTGATAATTGTATCCCACTGTAAAATAGTTGAGTCATAAAGAGTCAAAAGTTAGCTATTCTGAGGTCTCATCCAACCGTAGGGTTTCATACGCAGCACACATGGGAGAAACGCTCCTCAAGACATTCTATGCATCTCAACTTCCATGAAAGTCACCATAGAGTGTTCCAAAATACCCACCTCATGGATAGGGTCTCAACACCACAAATGAATCATCAATCGGACGTGTGGTTTCCTAAATACGAGTTTTTTAGTAAAAAGTATCTAGTTGGATTTGAGTCCAATCCTACCCAGACATTTGCTAACCTTTGAAAACCCTCAGTTAGTGTTTCTTAGAATGGCCGCATCATCACAAGGTACTGCTTTTCGTAAGTGATGCATCATTCAGACACCCATACTAGGAGTTATTAGTGTATTAGTAACTAGGGTTCGGTTGCATCCGGTCCTGGTCCAACGTATTCAGACAGACCAGACCCCCCACCCCCCAAAACGGGGGTCCCACATACACTGGTTAAAAAATCCATTGACACGACGTGACCCAGTTTGGGACATGGTTGGTCTGGTCTGGTCTAGCCTTTGGTGTAGGCCCAATGTGACTCGCTTGACCCAGACTAGTATGGTCGAGGGTCTATCCCGTCGGGTCATCCGACGAACCAGTCTAGTCCAACCTAACCCAAAGGGTGTGGGATCGGCCTGCCGGTGTGGGCTTGGCCCGATGGGTGGGGTTCTAGCACACTGGCACAGGTTCGACCCACTGGTTCGTTTGACTAGTCGCATGAGGCGGCCAGTGATACACCCCTATATTTTATCAGATAGATTCTATTAATTCACATTATATCTTGTGTAATACACCACACGAAGATTAGTTTGCAGTATACGCAGCACCGTATTATCTAGCAGTATACACAACATGTTTTAATGGCTTGTGTTACATACAATTTACGGTTTGTTTGATATAAATTATTCAATGCAATGTTGAGTATATATTT
Organism: Viscum album; assembly: GCA_963277665.1. Taxonomy (NCBI): domain Eukaryota; kingdom Viridiplantae; phylum Streptophyta; class Magnoliopsida; order Santalales; family Viscaceae; genus Viscum; species Viscum album. Next base: position 1,441,355,095 of record OY728155.1, on the reverse strand, counting down.
TGTTCAATGTATAAATGAACTATGTTTGGATTATGTTATACACACCACCAAAGGAAGATTTCACTATATGCAACACTGACTAGGCTTGCGTTACATGCCAGACCGACCTTCCCCGATGGCTTCTGTAGTACGCAATACTAAGTTTCACTAAATAATGAAATATTATTATAATATTATTATGAACTAGAAGTTATGTACAGTATTATCTACATATATTATTTTATAACATTTTTATTCATTTTACACATGATATGAAACAAAATCAATTTTTCAAATAAAAGAACTATTTTTAAAAAAATACAATTTTTTCACCTTTTGATGGATCAACATATTTAAATTTAATTTTAAACATGTTTATAAGATGAATTTGAAAAAATAATAATAATATTATTATTAATGATATAAAAGTTTATGTTGTATAAATTTTTGATAACTTTTTGATAACTTTCATATTTTGATGAATAGCAAAAATACGTTAAATCTTTAATTAAAAACAACTTTTTTCATCAAGATAATATATATAGTTATATTATATTATTGAATATATTTTAATTATAAATAGAATATATTTTTTCCATTTTATAAAATGTATGTCATTAGCATTAATTTCATAGGTAAAATCATTTTAATCTTTTGCAATGTTTTAAACAAAAGCAACTTTTTTCTTTGACTATGGGATTAATTTTAAATTAATTTCTGCAACTTATGTGTCTTGAATTATGAAAAATGGATTCCATATTTGAAATCAGTAATTCAAAATTATATTAATAGGATAATTTATATTTTTTTGCTTTATGAATAGTAACTCTGGTAAATTTTATTTACCACAGTTAAAGCTAAATCAAGTAATTAGGGGTAAATATAATATTATAAAATTACCCAAACAATTTCCTTAATATAATTTAATCATTATATTTCTCCTGAAAAAATACTTGGGTTGAAATAGAATCTATTGCAACCCACTTGGGTGAGATTAAGACATGTAATTTATTTTATTTAAAGAAAAGTAAAATATGTCTCACTCAGAATTTAATAATTAAATTATTTTTAATATAAGGATATAAAAAAATATAAATTAGATAGTAAATACACATATGAAAGCTCAAATATTTTTATTTATCATGGTAATTAGTCTGTAATTTTTAATATAAATATATATATTCCAAAATAGCTTATACATTAATAATGAAGAAATTATTTATTTAGAAAAAAGTCAATAATATAGTTTCTATTAAAATAATAATACCAACAAAAGGCACCAACTGTAACACCCTGTGATTTTATGAAAAATATTATTTTTAATTTATTTGATGTCTTTTATTATACAATACACCAATATTAGCTTGTAATATACGCAACACCGTATTAGAATGCAGTATACGCATCACTATTTGTGTCCTGTGTTACACACAATTTCAATTTTGTTTTGTAGAAATTATTCTACGCAACATTAAGTATAGTTTTTGTTTAATGTATAAATGAAATATGTTTTTATTATGTTATATGCAACACCAAAGGGATATTTCACTACACAATTCCCTGACTTGGCTTGCATTACACGCAACCACATCCTTCCTCGATACCGTGTGTAGTACGTAATACCATATTTCACTAAACAGCGATATATTATTATAATATTACTATGAACTAGAAGTTATGAATTGTATTAACTAAACTTTGAATTTTATAACATGATTATACATCTTAAACATTTTCTAGAACTTGGTATGAGAACAAAATAAATTTTTCGGGTAAAATAAGTATTTTTCAAAAAATGTAGTTTTGCCACCTTATTATGGTGAATCAACATTAATTCTAGTTTTTGACATATTTATAAGTTCATTAGGACAAAATAAAAATCTTATTTGGAATCATTATATAAAAATTTACTTTGGATCAATTTTTCATATTATTCTGATAAATTTCATATTTTAATGAATAGTAAAAACACGCTATATTATAATTAAAAACAAGTTTTTTCATCGTAATAATTTATATGGTTAAATTATAATATTTAATGGTAATAAAGTAAAAATAGAATATTTAATACCATTTAATATAATTTATGTCATTAAAATTTATTTTACATTTAATTAATAGGTAAAATCATTTCAATCTTTTGTAATGTTTTAACATTGAAAACTCATTTTCTTAACAACAAGATTAATTTTAAATTAATTTCTGCAAATTATGTGATTTTAATTTGGCAAAATGGATTCCATATTTGTAATCAGTAGGTCCAAATTATGTTAATAGGATCCTTTTTATTTTTTGGCACTATGAATAGTAACTATGGTAAATTTTATTTACCATAGTTAAAGGTAATTCGGGTAATTAATGGTATATATAATATTATAAAATTACCATAAAACGTGTCTTAATATGATTATATGATTATATTTCATCCTAAGGAATATTTGGGTTGAAATTTAATCCATTGGAACCCACTTGGGTAAGGTTATTACATTTAATTTATTTAATTTTAAAGAATGTGAAATATGTCCCCTTCAATCTTTAATAATTAAAGTTTTTTTAATATAAGGATATATAGAATATAAATTAGATTATAAATACACATTTGAAAGCTAAAATGTTTTTATTTGTTATGGATATTTATTTTTATTTTTTATGTAATATTTAATAACCTTATTAGCTTATACATTAATGATGCAGAAATTATTTATTTAGTGAAAAATCAGTAATGTAGTTTTTTTAAAATAATAATACCCATTAAAGGGCCCAAAAACTAGACCAAAACTTTCTGGTCGTATATAAATAAACCATAACCATACAATGGTTTAATTTTGGCCCATTTGGAGCTTTATAAAAGTGATTATGACACTTATATTATATTATTTTAAATAATGTCAAAGTTGTCACCTTCATAATTTGATAAATATAACAATTCACATATTTTTATTTTAAGATGATAAATTCAAGTGAAAGTATTATTTTGAAAGATATTATATTTATGATCAACATAGTATTTTATTTTTAATTTCTATTGAAAAATAAGAATATTAAATGATTATACAAAAATGATGTAGTAATTGTTTTATTAAGAGAAATATCAAATAAATGGTTTTATAAATATTAAAATAAATATTATATTATCTAATTAATGTTCTCCACAAATTTTCATGATTAATATGACATGTTATGAATCTATAAAATATGTTGGTTTGAAAATATCCTATGTGTGGCTTTTATTTAAATTCATTCAAATGAATAGTGTCAAAATTGACACTACTATTATTTTTTAAAACTAACATGTTATAAAATTGTTTAAAAATCATAAAAGTATTTAAAAATTTTAAATTTTAATTTATATGGTCTCAAAATTTCAAAAATTATCCAATTATGGACAATTTACAACACATAAGTAATTATTTTTAACAATTTAAAATTTAGAATTTTATTACCACAAATAAAATTAAATAGACTAAATAATGATAAATAAAGTTTAAAATGTTTAAAATAAATTACAAACATGTCTAAATCTTATTTTTTTTATGATATTACAACCCTATCTCATATAATCGTCAGAATTTAGTCATTTTTGTAGGTTTTTATGTGGGGTTTGAGTTTATTATAAATTAACATTTTAGAGGTTTCAAAAAGTGCCCCTCTCCTCTCTTATAAAAGGCCACCAACTCCCTCTCCTCCTCACACCAATTATATTCTTCCTTCTAGCCAACCACTGACCATATCACTTCTCCACTTCCATATAAATCTTCCAGAGGTCCTGGTCTTCTTCAAAGACAAATATTAGTGCATTAAGAGGTGGTTAAGGGGAGGCACGTCAAAAAGAGGTAATCTCTTCTACCAATTCATTTAGGTTTCATTATTCTTCTACTTCCACTTATTTAGTTCTTTAATTATAAATTAATGAAATTAGTATAAATAATATACTGATATTTTATTATAAATATGAAATCACACCATTTCACCTTCTATCCGTCCTACGAAAAATATATTCACTACGCGTGCGTATGTATGGAATACCGTCTCCACGTCGTGGTGTAATCTGTTTATCCACCACCACCACACATGGATGGTTATATTGGTGTAAATAATTACTATATATTGTTATTATAACATCTTACTGATTTTGATATATTATATTATCCACTTCAATTACATTCCATAATTATGAGAATGATATCATCGCTCGTGCGTACGTACAGATTACCATCTCCATGACACGATAAGATTCATTCTCCATGTTAACCATTGACGAATGATTATAATGTTTATATAATGAATAATAAGGATATATATGACATAATAATGATATTTTATTTATGTGTATATATATATTTCATCTACTTACTTCCATTCAAGTCAATAAAGAAAAGAAAATAGTGTTCATGCTTATGTATGGCCTACCGTCTCCATGAATGGTGGGTTTCATTTCATTTATCTATATTTTATATATATAGATAATGAATATATATGAAAAATAAATCATGTTTTACATTCTGGAAGTAATTTAATCGTGATATAAGTAATAATAATATCAAGAACAACAAGTCCAAACATGTACGATAAATTAAATGATTTTACCCAAAACGCTGCATTAATATGGAATTGACAAAAGAACGGGTAATATAAAGTCATAATTGAATCATATATGATATTATAAATATTATTATGGTTATGTTATAAGTTAATAATATTTTTGACCCACTATATTGTAGTTTCGGACATGTACAGGAAAAATTGGACCTAAGGTAATGGATAATTTTGCAATCTCATTTTTATCCGAGATTTCTTATGTGTTAGTATTTACTAGGGTTATATTTACCATCCATGTTTTTGTTTTATAAAAAAAATTAATAAAATGTTTACTATTCTTCAATATATTTTTAAAGTCAGGTTTACCACTTTTTGTATTTTCCTTTATGTTATGGAAGAAATCTTTCTTTTGTTAGCCAAACGAGGTACTTTTTGACTTCTTCGGTAAAAGTATGAGGAGAATGTTTTTTTAACTTATACGACCTGAACAGATTTCTACGGTTCTATAATGCCTAATTTTCCGGAAGCTTCATCTACAATATTTCATGATTATTTTCAACAAAATCCTTTTATTTAAAAATTTAATAGAATTTTGTGAAATGAAAATGATTTTGAAGAAGAAGGGATATTTTCTTCAAGAATTCATTTCAAGTGTTTTGTCAAAACTATTTTCCAACTATGATGACATTATTTAGTATGAATATGTTTCAAGTATAATTACTCTATTATTTCTACAGTTTTATTCTTCTTATATTGAAATGATATTCATTTGGTTTATATGGATTATGTTATGATGGTATGATGTTTATGAAACCCATTTTATTTTTTGGGTTATAATGAATGATTTATGTTTATTTTGTGAAAAAAGTAAGAATAATTTCATTATGATATGGGTGGGACCTATATCTCCCTCCAATTCATTGGGTAATGATTTATATCTCATGAGATAGACATGGTTGGAACAGAAAGTGAATCTGGTTCAGTAATACAGGGCTGGAATGGCAAGTAAACCTGGTTCAGTAATGGACTTTGTCCACTACGATGGTCTTGGAAAAAATGTATTGGCTAATATGGAAATCATAAAATGTGCTTAATAATTTGTCACAATTACATGTTTTATTCTCATGGTATTTTATCATGATTATAGTTCATTTATGATCTATGCCTTATGAACAGCCATGATTTATGGCATTGCTCATGATTTTGATGTTTTATGTTCATGTTTTTATGATCAAATAATTATGGATTATTTTTATGTTCTCCATGTCTAACCTTACTGAGAATTTGAGCTCTCCCTTTATATTTTTTCGTTTCCCCATTATTTGTAGAAAGTTTTTTGGTAAGAAAACAAAAGGAGAAGATCTTTATGGGAGATTTCTAACATCTTTCACCATGACTAGAAGATTATGTTCCATGTTTCCAAAGAAACTAAACTAATATGGTCCATTGGAATTTTTTTTGTTATGTATTATGTATTCCAAAAAATTAATGTAATGTCCAAGTACATCATGCTTTGGGTCTCTACAGTTGGTATCAGTGAAAAGGTTAAGTTAGCCTTTGGAAACTAGGATGTGAAAACTTTCGTGAGATCCCTAGAGAAATTTCTAAGGTATTTCTAGGGATGTCCCTAATGTTAAGTATATGTATTTTTTATAGTACTATAATTATGGTAACGATCATAAAATTAATCCTAAAATGTTAGATATTTAAGGTACTCCCCGTTTATTATGTTTTTTACTAGTATTATATTTTCCACACACACTATTCTTTTTAGGTTTTAGAAAATGGCTAGCAACAGGAAGATTCACGATAATGGAGGATATAATGGAAAATGGAATGATATTTTTCATGAGAAACCAAAAGAAATTAGATTTTTAAGTCCAAACATCGTCATTATTCCTAATCATCAATCTCATAATATGATAAATAATCTCATCTTTGGTAAGTTTCTCGACTCAGCTAATAAGAGAAAGATAGACTTTCATGATGATCCTAGAGGAATGAATGTTCAATTTCCCTCATAAAAATAATGTGGGATGAGGAATCAGGGAGAATGATTAAAAGGAAATGGAAGATGCTTTGGGTGTGGAAAATTACGACACAAATCTAGTAATTGCAAAGGAAAACGATCAGTTTACACCATGGATAAGGAAATTTGTATTTCTAAGACATCAACAACGATTAAATGTTTTAAGTGTGGAATGTAGATGCATTATGTAAACCTATGACCAAAAGGAATGTCTCATGAAGGGAATCATCATGGTCATATGGGTAGTATTTATATTGATGATGATGAAGAGACTACAAATGATATGAGAGATGAAATAATTGTTGAAGCTTGGTCAATAGTTTAAAAAGGTAGTGGAATGATTTCTGTTTTTCAAGATTTATGTTGTATAGGTAATGGTATTATGGAATAAAGACACATCTAAGGATTGTTACACTATTGTTTTTTCTAATGTATTTTAATGTATATGTGGAATAGTACTAGTTACCATGAACAATTATACATATATTTTTGGAAAGTAGATGATATACGCATAATTAAGTGATAAAGAGACAATGAGATGTTTGATAGTATTAATGATCTCATGGATGATATAAGTACAATTTGATATCATTGATTGAGTATATAGAAATTTTGGGATTCTGGTATGCGGAAAGAGTTAAATTTTGACAAAATTCATGTTATCACTAAGGTTCAATGGTAATTCATGCTTCAATAGAATACATAATTATGTTATTCAAATTACTAGAATGTGACCAACAAGATATATTTTATGATATATTGGGGATAAATGATGGTTTTTACATACTTGGTAGATGACCTCTCTGGTAATATTTTTCATTATAATATGTTATTGGACAGAGGTACTTTGGATAATCCTGAAGATTGGAATGGATTAAGTTGGACATAATATAGTATTGTTTATGGATATAACCTTTTTTCGATATTATTTTTAGAATTTTATAATAGTGTAGTTTTAGAAAATGGAAAACCCATAGGACGAGCAACAACCCATCGCGTTGGAAAAGGTTGCGGGAATCGAACCCACAACCAGAGTGCAACAGGATTTTATAGCCTACCACTGGCCTACAAGAAGTCCGTGGTTAGTAGAAATTAATTTTATTTTATTAAGTGGTATGATAGATGATGTATAAGTCCATTTTTGGAACCATATAGGATTAATCTCACCGTATATGGACTTATGTATATTTAATAACTTTTGTTAACCTTATGATTGAGACAGATGGAATAACCCATCATTCTATCGCATGATCTTCTCATACTTCATGAATGACAGATTCAACTTCATTTCATTAAATAAGAGATGAAGTGGAACTTGTTCATGGAATGTGAAATGATGATATTAAACTAAAATCAAGTAAGTATTTCTCTTAATGTAAAAATTCATCAACGTTAAGGAAATTATCTTGAAAACAAAAAATTTTGTCCAAGTATTCTCATATCTGATGTATCAGATTGCACCATATATCATCCCAAATTTATGGCTTTGTGATTGTTGGCTTTTTTCATAGCCATGTCCTGTACCACTCTCTATCAGAAATTTATGGTTTGATTTCTCTTCCAGGTCCATATTTTCACATATATTCTCCAATGTAGAAACCCGGTGATGAGTTAATTTGGGTAACTAATACATTTCATACATTAGTAATTAAAATTATGTTTTAGTATTCTTTTTTACGATGTGGGTTTCTATGAAAGAAACTTTCATGTAGTAAATGATTTATAACCCCGAAGAATTTTGAGGGTGAAATTCATTTTAAGGGGGTAGAATGTGACACCCCAAGATTTTATGAGATATATTCTTTTAAATTTCTTTGATATCTCATATTGTACACTACACCAAGATTAGCTTGTACTATTCGCAACATTGTATTAGATTGCAGTATATGCAACACTATTCTTGGCTCGTGTTACACACAATTTCAGGTTCGTTTTGTAGAAATTATTCTACCAAACATTAATTATATATTTTTTTAATGTATAAATGAAATAATTTTTCATTATGTTATACACAACACAAAAGGGAGCTTGTACTACACGCATCCCTGACTTGGCTAGCATTACACGTAGCCGCGACCTTCCTCGATAGCATGTGTAGTACGCAATACCAAGTTTCACTAAACAATGATATATTGTTATAATATTATTATGAAAAAGACGTTATGAATTTTATTAACAAAATATTGAATTTTATAACATTATTATTCATCTTACACATTTTCTAGATCATGGTATAAGAACAAAACAAATTTTTCTGGTGAAATAAGTAATTTTTTAAAAATGTTGTTTTGTCGCCTTTTAGTGGCGCACCCAATTTAAATTAGTTTTTGACATGTTTATAAGTTCAATTTTACCAAATATAATTCTTATACATAATCTAGATACAAAATTTACTTTGGATAAAATTTTCATATTATTCTAATAAATGTCATATTTTATTGAATAGTAAAAAATGATATATTTTAATTAAAAACAAATTTGTTCATTGCAATACATTATATAGTTATATTATAATTTTTAATAGTTTTATAGTATAAATAAAATATATTTTTACCATTTAATATAATTAATATCATTATCATTGATTTTACATTGAATTCATAGGCAAAATCATTTCAATCTTTTGCAATTTTTTAACATTTATAACACATTTTATTAACAAGTGGATTAATTTTAAATTAATTTCTGAATCTTCTGTGATTGTAATTTGGAAAAACGGATTCCATATTTGTAATATGTGAGTAGAAATTATTTAATTAGGCTACTTTTTAATTATGGTCACATGGAATAGTAACTACGGTAAATTTAATTTACCATAGCTAAAGGTAAATCATGTAATTAAGGGTAAATGTAATATTATAAAATTACCCTAACACTTGTATTAATATAATTGGATGATTATATTTAGTCCTAATTCATATTTGTGTCTAAATGGAATCCTTTGTAACCCACTTGTATGTGATTAGGACAATTAATTTATTTTATTTTAAAGAAAGTGAAATATGTCTCACTCAAACATTAATTATTAAAGTATTATTAATACAAGGATATACAAAATATAAATTTGATTGTGAATACTCATTTGATAGAAATTTTCTATGGTAATTTAATTGTAAATTTTATGAGATATTTAATAACATTAATAGCTTATACATTAACGATGGAGAAATTATTTATTTAGTGAAAAATCAGTAATATATTTTTTATTAAAATAACAATACCCTTTAAAAGCACAAAAACCTGACCAAAACTTATTGGTCATATATATATAAACTATAACCATCTAATGGTATTTGTTTCGACCATTTTAAGGTTTATAAAAGTGATTATGACACTTATATTACATTATTTTAAATAATGTCAAAGTTATCACCTTTATAATTTAATAAATATAACAGTTGACATGTTGTGATTTGAAGATGATAGATTCAATTAAAATTATTATTTTGAGAGATAATACATATATCATCATCATAGTATTTTATTAAATTTTTATGCTGTCACGACCCGCCCTCGGGGTCCGTGCCGTGACTACCCCAAGCCCGCCTTCCATAGGCTAGGGGCTGGCGACTAGCACCAAGGCGTAAATCCTGGTAAAAAGGGAAGGCATTGCCTTTGTAAAGTAAACTAACACTACAGAGTAAGCAAGCGGAAAGTAAACACTAAGCAAAAGCAGAGTACAAATGGAAGTGCGGAAAAGTAAATGGGCCAGTATACAAACCCAAACTAAATGTAAAGTACAACTCGAAAGGGAAAAATAGCAACTGTAAGTAAAAGCTGCTACACTGAGCTGTCCACTGGAGATCCCACCTTAAGGGTGGGTACAAATACCTCCACTGCTCCACGGGTCCCGTCATCCGCTCCGAGCATGTTCCGCCCAGTGGTCCACCTCCAGGTACCGTCCTGATCTGCATGCCTCAGCCAAGATCAACGTTGTCCGTCGTCTGCAACCAACACAACATAGTGCGGGCAAAGCCCGTGCAGGGGTGAGTATAAGCTACTCAGTAGGGACCCCGAGACCCCTGAAGGTCTCTCAAAATCCACAAAGGATAAACCACAAAGAAAAGTACAATCACGAAGTAACAACCGACACTGCTTAGGTATATGCCCATACATATACCTAAGTCATCAATTTCAAATACGCTCCATCCTCCGAGCCCAAGTACAACTCAGTCCACACAGGAATGTAAACGTATTCCACACAAGAAAGCAAAACGTAATCCACACAGGATAGCACAACACAATCCACACCGGAAAGCAACAGGATTCAGCTCACACAGGTATACTTCTTCAAAGGACGATAAAGATGATCTCTGATCCATCTAAGTCATCGGACCCACGAAGGATCGATATGTAACTAACCCCCGCAAAAGACCCACACAGGAACGGGCCCACACAGGACCTGTAGGCGTTGATTCACACAGGACCGCTGAGCGCAAAGACCCACACAGGATCGGACCCACACAGGATCGGGCCCACACAGGACCTGTAGCACTGATCTACGTAGGATCGCTGAGTGTTGTAGTCGTCGCCGTCGAATCCACACAGGATCTCTGTACTGTCGTCGTCGCAGTCACAATAGCAGTAGTAGTAGCAGTAGTAGTCACAGTCGCAGCCAGCACTAGGGTTCCCGCACACAGCAAGCTCGTTCAGGAGGGTCCGCTCCACGAGCCGAGAGGCTGATACATCAACTATCACAAAGTCCAGAATTGATGTATCCAAAAGTTCTGTATCGTCAACAGGGACTCAACGCAACAGACGGCACGTCGATCGGACGCCTGGTCTGAGAGTTATTGGCTTTTTCGTCCCAAGGGCCTGGTTGGTTTTTAAGGCAAAACCAACCTGAACATACTCCACCTGCGTCCAAACCTCGTGCTAAGTATGCCAAAAGATCCTTCTCACTTAGAGGAATTCAACGAAACAGACGGCGCGTCAATCGGACGCCCGGTCTGTTAACTATTGGCCTTTCCGTCTCACACCCACCCTGGGAAACATCCCAGGAGGTCACCCATCCTGATCACTACTCTAGGCCAAGCATGCTTAACTACGTAGTTTTAACCACGTAGGCTCCCAAAAAAGGAAGGTGCACCATGAGTATAGTATACCGAAATGACCTTCTCGGTCCAAGGATCGCGTTGCCGCTGACGGCGCGTCGTTCGGAGTCCAGAAGCTCAAGTTATGAGCATTTGAACGAAATCGATTCGAAAACAGGGGGTCCAGGTCCGGGCCGACCCGGCCCGGCCGGCGGTGCGGTCCGGCACGGCGGCACGGCGCGGCCGGCGGCGGCACGGCCTGGGCGCCGCTCGGGTGCCACGCGCGGGGTGCATGGCCCCCGCCCCTCTTCGCTGGCGGCGCGGCTGAAAGCCGCGCCTTTGGTGAAACTGGCCCCCCTCGTGGGGGCCTGCCTTTGAGAAAAACGGGGGGCCGCCTGCCCCCCTTTATGAAACCGGCCCCCCTTAATAATGGGGGGGGGGGAAATTAACCTGGCCGGGGGAATTTAATTCCCCCGGTCTTTCTCCTTCCGGCCGGCCCACCTGGCCGGACGGTTTTTCTTCAACGGGACCGGCAAACCGGTCCCCTTTCCGGCTTCCGACGCCGGTGGCCCGGCGAGCCGCCGGTCCTCTCGTCCCGCCGCGGCCCGGAACCGGCCGCGTTGTTCGTCGTCCGGCGCGGTGCGACGGCACCGCACCCCTCCGCCGCGGCCCCGCTCCGGCCGCGGCGCCTTCGGTTTTCTTCGACGCGGCGTGACGGCGTCGCGTTCATGATGATCCTTCCACGGCGCGGCGCGACGGCGCCGCGCAATACAACCGTGCGAATTCCCGCGTGGTGCGACGGCACCACGCCATCTCATCATCCACAAGAAAATAATAATAATCACGAACAGAGGGGGGATTCGGCCGTGTTTGTGCGGTCCGACCCCCCTCTCGTTAGATGATAACTCGTAAATAATCATCCACAAGACTATCATGCTAGAACCAAGAACGAGAGTAAATAAATAATCAACAACAACCCCTACCTCGGTTTCAAGTACGATTATTGTCAATGACCCGCGGAAGGAAAGCATCGCGGAGGTCGGGCGTCGCGGTAATCGTTCGTCAATTCCGATGACGAAGAGGTGCGTCCGATGAGATACGTCGTTGGCGAATCTTCGTATGCCGATGAAGGGAGTCCGAGGAGGAAGCGGTGTTCCCTCTCGTTGTCGCGGAAGACGAAGAAAAGAGGAGCGGCGTTCTTCGTCGGAACTTGAGCGTTCTTCGTCAAGTTGAAGGTTCTTCGTCAAGTTGAACGTTATTCGTCAAGTTGAAGAAGAAGAAGGAGGAGCTCTCAAAAATCCTCACAAGTTGGCTAAACAAAACTAAAAAAATAAAATAAGGTTCCTCCTTATTTTATTTACCAAGCCAAGGAAATTCAAAACTTCAAATTCAAAAACATAACACTTAATTAATTAAACATGTCATGTGTAATTAATTATATGTTAAGTTTACAAACAATTAAGAGGGAGAGAGGGGAGTTTAAGGGGGAATATGAGAGGTTTAGGTTCGTTTGGGTCCCACCACACTTAATCCTCTCAAGGGAGGTTAAGTGGGTGTGGTTCCCACCCCTAACTCCCTTTGAGAGGAGTTAACCTACAAAAGTGAAATAAAAAGAATCCATTTTTTTATTCAACTATTTACAATTCTCCCAAAAACTAACTTTCATCCCACAACAAACGCAACTCCCGAAAAGGTCTCTTTAAGCGAATATCGGCGCTGCGAGTTCATCGGTGCCCTCAGATTCCAATTCCAAGCACCGGATCAAAAGTTAGGAATCCCTGCTCGTTCGTTCACTGAACGTACCCGAGCCAAACTTCGGAAATTGATTCCGGGCACTCCGGGCCTCGGAATCAGGTGTCGTCTGAAACCGCACTCTTGTAAAATTCTAAATAAAATTAAGAAAAAATTTCCCTTGAATTTTACGGGTCTTTACATTACTCCCACCTCAGGACTTTACGTCCCCGTAAAGATACATCAAAAACTAGGGAAACAAATGAGGGTACTGAGCACGCATCTGAGCCTCCCGCTCCCATGTGCTCTCCTGGAGATTCCCGTGCTGCCATCTGATGCGCACAAGAGGAATCGATCGTCCACACAGGACCCGCTCCTGTCGATCCTTTATCTCCACCGGGACCTCCGTAAAAGTCGCCCCATCGTCAACGTCAAGCTCCCCATGATCAATGATGTGTGTCGGGTCATGTACGTATCTCCTCAGCTGAGACACATGGAAGACGTCGTGCACCCGGTGCAACTGAGGTGGTAGAGCCAGGCGATAAGCCACCTCACCAACCCTGCTGAGGACCTGGAAGGGTCCGATGATGCGCGGAGATAACTTGCCGCCTCGGCCAAATCTCCGAATACCACGTCGAGGTGAGACCCGCAAGAAGACGTGGTCGCCATCCTCGAACTCTAGTGGCATCTGCCTCCTGTCAGCATATGTCTTCTGCCGGCTCTGAGCTGTCCTCATCCGCTCCTGGATGACCTGGACCTTCTATGTCGTGGCCTGGACCATCTCCGGTCCCACAATTGCTGACTCCCCAGGGTCTGTCCAGCACAAAGGAGATCTACATGGTCGGCCGTACAACGCCTCGTACGGTGCCATCCCGATAGTGGAGTGGTAGCTGTTGTTGTACGCGAACTCCACCAAGGGTAGGTGGTCCTCCCAGCTACGACCAAAGTCGAGGACACATGCGCGGAGAATGTCCTCGAGGGTCTGAATGGTCCTCTCCGTCTGACCATCCGTATGAGGGTGAAAGGCTGTGCTCAGATGTAGTTGCGTCCCGAACGCCGCCTGTAACCCCTTCCAAAGCTGGGAAGTAAATCGAGCATCTCGATCGGAGACGATAGATGATGGCACGCCGTGGAGCCGCACAATCTCCTGAACGTAGAGACGTCCCAAGCTCTCAACTGAGCTCTGCTCTCTGATGGGTAAGAAGTGTGCCGACTTGGTGAGTCGGTCAACAATCACCCAGATGGAGTCATGACCTCTGGAATTACGTGGAAGTCTAGTCACGAAGTCCATAGATATGCCGTCTCACTTCCACTCTGGAACCACCAAGGGCTGTACCAAGCCTGCTGGTACCTGATGCTCTGCCTTCACCTGCTGGCAGGTGAGGCATCGAGAAACGAACTCTGCTACAGCCTTCTTCATGCCCGGCCACCAGAGCTTTCGTCTGAGGTCCTGGTACATCTTCGCCACTCCAGGATGTACCACCAAAGGAGAAGTGTGAAACTCTTTCAGCACTTCCTCTCGCAAAGCGACTAGTACCATGGTACGTCCTCTAAAAAGGATGTCGTGCTCTGCTCCAAGGGAGAAACCATCAGGTTCCTGTCCCGAGGATATCTGTGCACGTTGTGTCTCATAGTCAGCGTCCCCACGCTGCGCCTCCCTGACTCGCTGCAGTAGTGGAGGAGTGACTGTGAGAGAGTGAAGGAAGGCTGCTCCATCTCTATCCACGAAGGATATCTGCAAAGAGGCTAGCTGCTCTGTCGCCTCCTCATGTAGCTGAATGCCCGTCCTCCTGCTGAGGGCATCGGCTACTACGTTCCCCTTCCCAGGAGTATAGACTATCTCAAAGTCATAGTCCTGGAGGAACTCGAGCCATCGTCGCTGTCTCAGGTTCAGGTCCTTCTACGAGAAGATATACCTGAGACTCTGATGATCAGAAAAGACTGTAAAGCGCTCGCCCATCAGATAGTGTCTCCATGTCTTCAGAGTGAAGACCACTGCTGCTAACTCCAGGTCATGGGTATCGTAGTTCTGCTCATGCGGCCTCAACTGTCGTGATCCATAGGCGATCACTACCCGCTCCTGCATCAGAACACATCCGAGTCTGGTCCCTGATGGATCGCCGTAGACTACGTACCCTACTCCCTCCTCGGGCAACCTTAAGATATGTGCACTAGTCAATCTCTGTCTCAGCTCTTGGAAGCTCTGCTGACATCTCTCTGACCACATGAAGGGTTTCCCCTTCTTCGTCAAAGCTGTGAGTGATGCCGCAACTCTAGAGGTGGACCACTGGGCGGAACGTGCTCGCAGCGGACGGCGGGACCCGTGGAGCAGTGGAGCTATTTTTACCCACCCTTTAGGTGGGATCTCCAGTGGACAGCTCAGTATAGTGGCTTTTACTTACAGTTGTTGTTTTTCCCTTTCGAGTTATACTTTACATTCAGTTTGGGTTTGTATACTGGCCCATTTACTTTTCCGCACTTCCATTTGTACTCTGCTTTTGCTTAGTGTTTACTTTCCGCTTGCTTACTCTGTAGTGTTAGTTTACTTTACAATGGACGATAAAGATGATCTCTGATCCATCTAAGTCGTCGGACCCACGAAGGATCGATATGTAACTAACCCCCGCAAAAGACCCACACAGGATCGGGCCCACACAGGACCTGTAGGCGCTGGTTCACACAGGACCGCTGAGCGCAAAGACCCACACAAGATCAGACCCACACAGGATCGGGCCCACGCAGGACCTGTAGCACTGATCCACGTAGGATCGCTGAGTGATGTAGTCGTTGCTGTCGAATCCACACAGGATCTCTGTACTGTCATCGTCGCAGTCACAATAGCAGTAGTAGTAGCAGTAGTAGTCACAGTCGCAGCCAGCACTAGGGTTCCCGCACACAGCAAGCTCGTTCAGGAGGTTCCGCTCCACGAGCCGAGAGGCTGATACATCAACTGTCACAAAGTCCAGAGTTGATGTATCCAAAAGTTCCATATCGTCAACAGGGACACAACGCAACAGACGGCGCGTCGATCGGACACCTGGTCTGAGAGTTATTGGCTTTTTCGTCCCAAGGGCCCGGTTGGTTTTTAAGGAAAAACCAACCCAACCATACTCCACCTGCGTCCAAACCTCGGGCTAAGTATGCCAAAAGATCCGTCTCACTTAGAGGAATTCAACGAAACAGACGGCGCGTCAATCGGACGCCCGGTCTGTTAACTATTGGCCTTTCCGTCTCACACCCAACCTGGGAAACTTCCCAGGAGGTCACCCATCCTGATCACTACTCTAGGCCAAGCATGCTTAACTACGGAGTTTTAACCACGTAGGCTCCCGAAAAGGAAGATGCACCTTGAGTATAGTATACCGAAACGACCGTCTCGATCCAAGGATCGCGTTGCCACTGACGGCGCGTCGTTCGGAGGCCCGAAGCTCAAGTTATGAGCATTTGAACGAAATCGATTCGAAAACGGGGGGTCCGGGTCCGGGCCGACCCGGCCCGACCCCCCCTGGGTCGGCCCGAACCAGGTCGACCCGACCTGGGTCCGACCCGGACCGGCCGGCGGCGCGGTCCGGCACGGCGGCGCGGCGCGGCCGGCGGCGGCACGACCTGGGCGCCGCTCGGGTGCCACGCGCGGGGGGCATGGCCCCCGCCCCTCCTCGCTGGCGGCGCGGCTGAAAGACGCGCCGTTGGTGAAACCGGCCCTCCTCGTGGGGGCCTGCCTTTGAGAAAAATGGGGGGCCGCCTGCCCCCCTTTATGAAACCGGCCCCCCCTTAATAATGGCGGGGCAATTAACCTGGCCGGGGGAATTTAATTCCCCCGGTCTTTCTCCTTCCGGCCGGCCCACCTGGCCGGACGGTTTTTCTTCAACGGGACCGGAAAACCGGTCCCCTTTCTAGCTTCCGACGTCGGCGGCCCGGCGAGCCGCCGGTCCTCTCATCCCGCCGCGGCCCGGAACCGGCCGCGGTGTTCGTCGTCCGGCGCGGTGCGACGGCACCGCACCCCTCCGCCGCGGCCCCGCTCCGGCCGCGGCGCCTTCGTTTTTCTTCGACGCGGCGCGACGACGTCGCGTTCATGATGATCCTTCCACGGCGCGGAACGACGGCGCCGCGCAATACAACCGTGCGAATTCCCGCGTGGTGCGACGGCACCACGCCATCTCATCATCCACAAGAAAATAATAATAATCACGAACAGAGAGGGGATTTGGCCGTGTTTGTGCGGTCCGACCCCCCTCTCGTTAGATGATAACTCTTAAATAATCATCCACAAGACTATCATGCTAGAACCAAGAACGAGAGTAAATAAATAATCAACAACAACCCCTACCTCGGTTTCAAGTACAATGATTGTCAATGACCCGCGGAAGGAAAGCATCGCGGAGGTCGGGCGTCGCGGTAATCGTTCGTCAATTCCGATGACGAAGAGGTGCGTCCGATGAGATACGTTGTTGGCGAATCTTCGTATGCCGACGAAGGGAGTCCAAGGAGGAAGCGGCGTTCCCTCTCGTTGTCGCGGAAGACGAAGAAAAGAGGAGCGGCGTTCTTCGTCGGAACTTCAGCGTTCTTCGTCAAGTTGAACGTTCTTCGTCAAGTTGAAGAAGAAGGAGGAGGAGCTCTCAAAAATCCTCACAAGTTGGCTAAACAAAACTAACAAAATAAAATAAGGTTCCTCCTTATTTTATTTACCAAGCCAAGGAAATTCAATACTTCAAATTCAAAAACATAACACTTAATTAATTAAACATGTCATGTGTAATTAATTAGATGTTAAGTTTACAAACAATTAAGAGGGAGAGAGGGGAGTTTAAGGGGGAAGATGAGAGGTTTAGGTTCGTCTGGGTCCCACCACACTTAATCCTCTCAAGGGAGGTTATGTGGGTGTGGGTCCCACCCCTAACTCCCTTTGAGAGGAGTTAACCTACAAAAGTGAAATAAAAAGAATCCATTTTTTTATTCAACTATTTACAATTCTCCCAAAAACTAACTTTCATCCCGCAACAAACGCAACTCCCGAAAAGGTCTCTTTAAGCGAATATCGGCGCTGCGAGTTCATCTGTGCCCTTAGATTCCAATTCCGAGCACCGGATCAAAAGTTTGGAATCCCCGCTCGTTCATTCACTGAACGTACCCGAGCCAAACTTCGGAAATTGATTCCGGGCACTCCGGGCCTCGGAATCAGGTGCCGTCTGAAACCGCGCTCTTGTAAAATTCTAAAGAAAATTAATAAAAAATTTCCCTTGAATTTTATGGGTCTTTGCATATGCAAATAAAAATTATATTAAATGATTATACAAAAATGATGTACTGATTGTTTTATTCAGATAAATTTTATATAAAAATGTGTATAAATATTAATATAAATATTATATGAACTAATTAATGTTCTCCACAAATTTTCTAGATGAATATGAAATGTTGGGAATATATTAAATATTTTGGTTCGAATATATCCTTAGTGTGTATTTTATTTAAATTCAAATAAATAAATATTGTCAAAATTGACACTATTGCTATTTTATAAAAATAACATTTTATAAAAATATTTAAAAATCACAAATATATATAAAATTTATAAATTAAAATTTATATGGTCTAATGTTTTATAAAGTATCTAGATATGGACAATTTACAATGCATAAGTAATTATTTATAACAATTTATAATTTATAATTTTATTTCATCAAATAAAATGAAATAGATTAAATAATGATAAATCAAGTTGATATGGTTTAAAATAAATTGCCAACATGTATAAATCTTAGTGACTGATGATATTAAAACCCTATCTCAACTAATATTTTGATTTTAGTTGTTTATTGTGGTTTTATTGTAGGTATTGAGTTTATTATAAATTAATATTTTAGAGGTTTGCAAAAGTGCCCCTCTCCTCTCTTATAATAGGGAACCTCCTCCCTCTCCTCCTCTCACCACTTTGAGCCTTCACACTCGGCCAAATCTTGCCCATTTCACTTTTCAACTTCCATAGAAACCTAATATAGGTCGTTTTTCTTTTCAAAGACCATATTTAATTCCCTAAGAGGAGGTTAAGAGAAGTCACGTCGAAGAAGAGGTAATCTATTCTACCGATTCCTTCAAGATTATTTATTCTTCTACTTCTTCTTATTTAGTTTTTTCATTATAATGTAATGAAATAAGAATAACTAATATAATAATATGTTATTATAAATTATAAACAACTACATTTCACCTTCTATCTGTCCTACAAAAAACAAAATCACCACGCGTGCGTACGTACGAAATATCGTCTCCACGCCGTGGTGTAATCTGTTTTTCCATCACCTCCTTACTTGGATGGGTATAATGGTATAAAGAATAACTATATATGGTTATTAAAACATCATACTTAGTCTGAGATATTATATTATCCACTCTAATTTCATTCAACAATTATGGGAATGATATAATCGCTTATGTGTACATACAGATTACTGTCTCCACGACACGATAAGTTTCATACTCCATGTTAACCATTAAAGAATGATTATAAAGTATATATAATGAATAATAAAGATATATATGACATAATAATGAAAATTGATTTATGGTTATATATATATTTCATCTACTTACTTCCATTCAAGTCAATAAGTAAAGGAAAACAGTGTTCATGCGTACATACGGTCTACCGTCTCTATGAACTCTGTGATTCATTTCATTTATCTATCTATTATATATATATATACTGAATATATATGATATATAAATAATGTTTCACATTATTTAAGTATTTAAATCATGATATATGTAATAATAATATCAAGAATAACAAGTCCAAACACCTACGATAAATGAAATGATTTTACCCAAAACGTTGCTTTAACATGGAATTGGCAAATGAACGGGTAGTATAATGTCATAAGTGAATAATATATGATAAAATAAATATTAGTATGGTTCTGTAATAAGTTAAAAATATGTTTAAACCCACAATATAGAAGTTTCAGACATGTGTGGAAGAAATTGTTCCTACGGTATGGGATAATTTTGCAATCTCGTTTTTTTCTGAGATTGCTTATACGTAAGTATTTACTGGGTTTATAATTATAATCCATGTCTGTGTTTTTTTAAAAAAAAATCATAAAATGTTTATTATTCTTCCATGTATTTTTAAATTCATGTTTACCCATTTTTGTCTTTTACTTGGAGTTATGGAAGTAATCTTTATTTAGTTTACCATACGAGGTACTTTTTGACTTCTTCCATAAAAGTACGGGAAGATTGTTTTTTTAACTTATACAGGTTGAAAGGATTTTTACGGTTTCATAATGCCTAATTTTCATTATGTTTAATCTAAAATATTTCACGATTATTTTCAAAAAAACATTTTTTTAAAATTGAATGGAATTTTTTGAAAAGAAAATAATTTTGAAGAAGAAATGATATTTTCCTCAAGAATTCATTTCAAGTGTTTTGTCAAAAATATTTTCCATCTAATATGAAATTATTTAGTATGATTATGTTTCAAGTATAATGTCTCTATATTTAATATTTTTTTATTCTTCATATGATGAAATTATATCTATTAGCTTTATATAGATTATGTTTTGATGGGATGATGTTTATGAAACCCATTTTACTCTTTGGGTTATGATAAATGATTTATGTTTATTTTTTGGAACAAGTAATAATGATTTCATTATGAGATGTGTTGGACCTATATCTCCCTCTAATGCATTGGGTAAAGATTTATATCTCATGATATAGACATGGTTATAATTTCAAGTGAATCTAATTAAGTAATACAGGGATGGAATGGAAAGTAAACCCAATTCAGTAATGGAATTTGACCAATATAATGGTCATGGAAACAATGAATTGGATACTATGTAAATCATAACATGTGATTAATGGATTTCCACAATTACATGTTTTATTCCTATGATATTTTATCATGATTAATGTTCCTTTATGATGTATGACTTATGTACTGACATGATTTATGTCATTTCTCAATATTTTGATGTTTTATGTTCATGTTTTATCAATGAAATTTTTATTGATTGTTTTTATGTTCTCCATGATTACCCTAACTGATAATTTGATCTCACCCTTTATAGGTTTTCTTTTCCCCAGGATTTAAAGAAATGTTTTAGGTAAGAAAACAAAAGGGGAAGATCTTTATGGGAGATATTGAAGATCTTTGACCATGATTATAAGATTATGTTCCATGTTTTCAAAGACATGAAACTAATATGGTCCTTGGGAATTTTTTTGTTATGTATTAATTATTTCACAAAAGTAATGTAATGTCCATATACACCAAGCATTG
The DNA here is from genome assembly GCA_963277665.1 of Viscum album. Lineage (NCBI taxonomy): Eukaryota > Viridiplantae > Streptophyta > Magnoliopsida > Santalales > Viscaceae > Viscum > Viscum album. The sequence continues at coordinate 1,441,333,494 of OY728155.1, read as the reverse complement.
GGTATCTACACAAACAGTTGACCAAATATTATTGGTCAAGTATATTTAAACCATAAGCGTCCAAGGGTATAATTGTTGATCATTTGGAGTATTATAAAAGTTATTATGAAACTTATAGTATTTTATTTCTAATGATGTCAATGTTGTCACCTTCGTAATTTAGTGAAGATAGCATTTTAAAAGAAGGGTGTCTTGGAAGATAAATTTGAATAAAATTATTCTATTGAAATATATTAGATATATATTCATCATAGTATATTATTTTTAATTTTTATTCAAATAATAATTTTATTAAATAATAATACAAAAATGTTGTAGTAATTATTTTATTAAGGGGAATATTTAGTAAATGGTTTTAAAAATATTAAAATAAATATTATATGAACTAATTAATTTGGTACATTAATATTATAGATTAATACGATATGTTAGGAATCTATTAAATATTTTGGTATGAATATATATTCTATGTGAATTTTATTTAAATTCAAACAAATAAATAGTGTCAAAATTGACACTATTGATGTTTTATAAAAATAACATATTATTAAATTGATTAAAAATCACAAAAAATATTTAAAAATTATAAATTGAAAATTATATTTTCAAAAACATCATAAAGTATCCAATTATGTGAAATTATCAACACATTATTAATTATTTATAACCATTTGAAATTTAGAATATTATTACCAAAAATAAAATTTAATTGATTAAATAAGGTTAAATAAAAATGATAAGGTTTATAATAAAATCAAAACATGTCTAAATTTTATTGGTTGATGAGATTAAAACTCTATATCATCTAATATTTTATTTTGAGATATTTTTGGGGTTTTTATGTAGCGTTTGATTTTATAATAATTTAATATATTGGAGGTTTCTAAAAGTTCCCTCCCCTCTCTTATAAAAGGGCACCTCATCCCTCTTCTCTTCACTCCATTTTGAGAATTAAAACTCAGCCAATCCCGGACCATTTACCATATCTAATTCACTAGAAATATTAAAGTGGTCATAGAATTCTTCAAAGACCATATTTAGTGCCCTAATATGAGGATTAGAAGTGGTACGTCGAAGAAGAGGTAATATCCTTTACCAATTCTTTCAAAATTATTTATTATTCTACTTCCTCAATTTGAGTTCTGTCATTATTAAGTAATAACTAAATTATAGCATGTATACTTTTAAGTTATTATTAATATTAAACAACCATAATCCATCTTCTATTCATCCTATGAATAATGAAAATTCCACGACTGTGTACGTACGGCCGACCGTCTCCACACCAGGGTGTAATCTTTTTCCATCACCAACATACTTGGATGTGTATAATGATGGAATAAATTACAATATATTATTATATTAAAGTGATATTGATTATGAAATATTATACATGAAACAATTCAATAAATTTCCACAATCATGGGAATGATATCGTCGTGCGTGCATACATACGGCCTTCTATCTCCATGTTGTGATGTGATTTGTTATACATTATGTTCATTGAAGAATGACTATATAAATGAACTGAATGAATAAATATGATATATATAATACAAATACAATTCTTCAAATGATATAACTATAATCTAAAAACAAGAATATGAATTTATTGGACAAAACATCCATAGGAACATAAAGCATCCAACACCCGAATAACGAGTAACAATGAAATGTTACTAATAAAAGGATTAAAATATGACCATATATGATACCAAAAAAATGAATATGATTCTGGAATAAGTTAATGAAATTATTTAAATAATTATACAAGAGGTTCAGATATATAAAATGCATATCAGACTTAAAGTAATGGAAAATTGTGCAATCTCATTTTTATCTAAGATTGCATATACGTAAGTATTTACCGGGGTTATATTTAACATCAATGCATATTTTTTATGAAAAACGTTTTCATAAAGTGTTTAATATTCTTAAATGTATTTTTAAATACATTTTTATCACTTTTTTACTTTTACTATGTGGTATGCAAGTAATCATTCTTTTTTTACCATATGAGGTATTTTTTTACTCTTCCGATAAAAGTTTAAGGAGAATGTTTTTCTTAAATTATATGGAATGAACATATTTTTACGGTTTCATAATGATTTATTACCATGAAGCTTACTCTAAAAAATTTCATGATTATTTTCAACAAAATAAACTTAATTTAAAATTGCATGGAATTTTGTGAAAAAAACTGATTTTGAATAAGAAATGATATTTTCCTCAAGAATTAATTTCAAGAGTATTATCAAAACAATTATCCTTCTAAGATGTCATTTAATAATATGGTTATGTTTCAAGTATAATGTTCCTATTTTTTATGTTTTTTTATTTTCTTTATTATGAAATGATATCCATTATTTTATTTGGATTATGATTTGATGGTATAATATTTATGAAACCCATTTTTCCTGTTTGGTTATGATGAGGATTTATGTTAATATTGTGGAACATGTAGGAATTATTTCATTATGGGATGGGTGGGACCTATATCTCCCTCCAATGAATTGGTTAATGATTTATATATAAAGAGAAAGATAAGGCTAAAAGGAAAATAAATACAGTTCATTAATACAGGGCTGGAACGACATGTAAACCGGATTCAGTAATGGACTTCATCCACTATGATTGTCTTGGCAGAAATGCGTTGGATACTATGGAAATAATAATATGTTCTTATTAGCTTTACAATATTAAACGTTGTATTCCAATGATATTATTTCATGTTTAATTTTTTTTACTATCTATTCCATACATACCTCTATAATTTAAGACATAGCTAAGGATTTTGACGTTTAAATTTTATGTTCAAGCTTTTTAAGTTCAACTATTTGTGGATTGTTTTATGTTCTCCATGATTACCATTGCTGAGCATTTGAGCTCGCCCATTCTATGTTTTATTTTCCAACGGATATAATGAATGTATTTAGGTAAGAAACAAAAAGTGGAATATCTTTATGGGGGACGTTGAAGATCTTTCACCATTATTAGAAGTTTATGTTCTGAGATTCCAATGACACTAAACTAATACGGTCATTTGGCATCTGTTTTTGTTATATATTATATATTACACAAATGTAATGTAATATCCTTGTACATCATGATTTTTCTCTCTATAGTTGGTATCAAAGAAAAGGAAGTATAAATGAATCAAATCTTTGGGAACTCTCATGTGTGAGCGTTGAACGATGCATGGTTCTCCACCCAAGGTCATATTGAGGAATTGGCTGCTACTGGGGATGGTGGTGTGTCCCACCCAGGGGGTGTAGTCACCCATAGAGTTCTATGATAGGTATCAATTCTAGTCCTCTGGAAATAATACTAGACCGCAATAGTTGGTATTAGAGTGAGGTTTTAGTCAACCTTTCGAACCTGTGATGTGAAAACATTAGTGAGATCCCTAGAGATCTTTTATGATATGTCTAGGGATGTTCCTAAGGATAAGTATAACTATTGGTTATAGTCCTAGAATTATGGTAACAATCATGAGTTATCTAATATTAAACCTAAGATGTTAGATATAGAATGTACTCCCCCGTGATTCTGTTGTATTTCTTGTATGATTTTTTCCTCTCACACAATTCTTTTTGGGTTTAGAAAATGGATGGAAACAAGAAGTTCATTGTTAATGGAAAATATGATGGATAATGGAATGATTTTATTCACGATCAACCTAATGAAATCGTATTAGTAAGGGGGAAAATAATTATTCTTACTAATAAGTAATCTCGTAATGTGATCAATAATCTGAACTTCGGTAAGTTTCCTAACTTAACTAATAAGAGAAAGATGGAGTTTCATGATGATCAGAGAGGAAATAAAGTTCAATTTCCCTCATGTAAATCAACTGGGAAGAAGAATCAAGGAGAATGTTTCAAAGGAATTGGAAGACACTTTAGGAGTGGAAATAATGGACAAAAATCCGGTAATTGCAAAGTTAAAGGTTCAATTAACATAATGGACAAGGATAATGGTATTGCTAAGACATCAACAATGGTTAAATGTTCTTAATGTGGAATGAGTGGGAATTATGCAAACCATTCCCCTAAGGTAAAATATCATGAAGAGAACCATCATGGTTGTATGGGTAGAATTTATGTTGATGATAATGAAGAAACTAAAAATGATATATGATATGAAAGAACTGTTGATGAATAAAATGATGAAGCTCAGTCAATGGTTTAATAAGATAGTGGAATGATTGAATGTTTATTAAGAATAATGTATGCTACTATGGAATAATGAAATGTCTGTGGATTGTTAGACTATTGTTTTTCCTTGAGTATTTGAATGTATAGGTTGAATGATACTGGTTACTATGAATGGTTATTCAGATATTTTTGGAAATCCCCTAATATGTGCATAAGGAATGTAGAAGGAGATAATGAGATGTTTGATAGTATTAATGAGTTCATGATTGATAAAAGGATAAAGTGATATCATGGTTTTATTATATATAATTTTTGGTTTATTTGGTGTATGTAAAGAGTTAATTTTGATGGAATTCATGCTATCACTAAGGTTCTATGGTAATTTATGTTATTATCATATTTCAAGAAGATGCATGATGAAGTCCTTAAATTGTTTAGAATGTGACCAACAATATATATCATACGATATATGTGGGAAAAGTGTAGATTCACATGCTTTTTATATGACCTTTCTGGTTATTGTTTTCTTTGTACTATGAGATTGGATAGTATTATTTTGGATAATCCTTATGGTTGGAATTGATTATGTTGGATATCAAATAGTATTGTTTAAGGATAGAACATTTTTTATTTATTAATTCTGTAATGTTATAATATTCTAGTTTTAGAACAAGGAAAACCTGAAGGATGAGCAACAACCCATTGTATCAGACAAGGATTTTGGAATCGAACCCCTAATCGAAGTGAAACAAGCCATTACCACCAACCACAGGCCTAGTCATCTTGCTACAAACTAGTAATATTGGTTTGAACACCCCCAAACCCATGATGCTCAGTTCCAACTCTTCACACCTAGACATGCCATTCTCTGTTATGTAGAAGAAATATGCACTCTGGTGATGAGAAACTGATCCTACATCATTAGAAATCGAAAATGTCCGGGAAGGTAACTACCCAATCTATTACAAGAAAGAAGCCATATATTGTCATCTCAAAGAAATAAATGCCCCATAAGAAGTGACACCCACCAACCTCAAGAGGGAACTCCTTGCACTGATGTACACTAGCCATTCTAGTCACAAAAAGTGCATCAATCATCAATATATAAGTAGAAGTAGAGATAAAAAGGCCATGAATCTTCACAACAGATACAATTATGAAACTACGGGAAGCCCTAATATCGAAAAGAGGATAATCTAAAACCAAGGAAACCAAAATTGTACCTCCAACAATAGAGGGTCTGGGATCCTAATCATGTTGGATCCACACCAATGCAAGATCCTGACATGTGTCATGGCCCTTTGAAGTTTTCTGTGATCCGTAAGATGATCCACTCTACGGCTGTTAAAAACCCTGTGTCTGACCACTATAGCCACAAAATTTACCTCGGCCTGAACGATTGGACAATCTCTAGTTCCCTGATTTATGAGAAACTGGTTGTCCTGATCCTAAATGTGGAGTCATATAAGAACCCATTTCACCATCTTCTCATGAGATAGATTGATATAAAACTTTAATATGTCCCATCTTTCTGTGAGATAGGCACTCAACCAGGTCTCTCAGGCAAGGTTGCATCGTATTCCCGCTCTTCCCGCACTGGTATCAAACCACTTGTCTACCTGAAGGTGTATCTCACCTAATTGGGTATCCACTTGTAAACTCTATATGACACTTCCTCATATTATATGGAGAAATACCAACTCATTATTTATAGCCGCCCTGGATCGCAGCTTCAGAATTTCTCAGGACGCGCTCTATGATCATCCCTAGTTGACTAAAGATGTTATAGAAGACAGCCTGAAGATTTTCATATGTGATCAGATGTCATGCATGAGACCATACTTAAAAATCCTCATCATAAATAACTCATAACCCCATATAATAGTGTGAAGTGTTGAATATATATGATGTTGGAGGAATACATCATTACATAAAGTGCACCCTGCTCCAAACTCACAAACACTCGAGCACAGTTGGCCCTCAATGTCTTCGGGTAAGATTAGTCATAGAAGGTCTTTTGGAATGAGTCCCAATCCATAACATTTTGGCGTCCTATCTATATTTTCACATCCAACCATCTCTTGGAATAAACGATGATCATTTACTTAGTGAGATTCACCATCACCTCTGGATTCATCTCCAAATGCTTGAAGATAGACACCATGGATTCTAAATCTTACTCTGTATCATGAGGTCATCCACCCCCTAAGAATGTGGGAGGATTCTACTACCGAAAACCCTGCATCAAATCTACCATATATACGGTAGGATGCGGTTCCCCTGGTTGTTATGCATAAACCTCATGAAGCCCTCTCAAAACTGTGCATCAAAACCTGTCTCTGGAATAACTACTAGCCCCAAGACAGGAACAACAAGAGGATCTGATGGTATTCCCAGATCTACAATGTATGAGGTCAAAAAATTTCCCTATGTTGGGCATAAAACTGGTGGAATTCTCATTGGAATGACACTTCAAGGTCAAGCACACACTTTAGTTCAATATTATCATTGAATGAAACATAGATGTGCAGGAAATAAATATGTTAGAGAAAACAATCATGTTTTTTTAAAACATTGATACAAGGCTTGTATGAACACTACATGGCACGTTCCCTTAAGCCTTTACAAGGGTGTGTACTTATTCCAACCCTAGTTTTGTAACACCCCATACACATGGTGTGTCCTCCTTTGACATGGATGGTACTTGAATCATTACCCCTTCCCGAGTTCCTCTACACGGCTATACCACACGGTTCTCTGAGAACAAAACTACACAACATCTTATTCCCTGACAAATCATGTACTATAAGGATTTCACCAACCCATATCTTTAGTCACACGTCTAGATACATGATCTATAGAAAAAGTGTGTCCTCCCTAGACATGATGTGTACCCCTTTAGTTTTAACCATTTGTGTCGTTAGTCACACGGCTTGATACACATTCCTCAAAAAACAGTGTGTAATCAAAGTACACAGAGTGTGCCACCAAACATTTCCCAACCCAGTTTCTCTTCCCACACTACTAGTCACATGGTTATGGACTACACATATTTTACTTATGAAAAGTATTTCATTCATAAAATGAAAGATACATGTCATGTTTTCATTATTTCACACCATGTATTTTGGGTTTTTTCCGAACATTAAGACTCAGAATCTACTCCAGACCCACATAAAAACACTAAAACTAATATTAATGTTCCAAATTCCAACATTTGGGGGACCACAATCCTCGTGAATAAAATAATGGAATCATATTCATGTATATCACAAGTATAACAGTGCAATAAATCACATGATACAGCAAATTCAGATCCATGGGGGCCCATAACACTATAGGGACCAATGTTTGGTTCCCATTGTAAATAAAAATTACATATTAGTAACACCCTATCTAATATCAGGTATTTTATCATGACATATATCACAACAACATGCATACCTAGCACAACATCTATCACAATAATAAGCAATCATGAATGCAACCGAAATGGCATGGACAAGAGTGCATGAATTGTGATCTCTAGAAAGTACCTATATGATGCATGAGATGGAATACCCTCATATAATGTGGTTTGAATAGAAATATAAACTCCAAAATATCAACAATAACCTCAAAAAAACATGTGAATCACCCAATTGTAAAATTAATTCAATTAGAAAAATCGCAAAACCTTAGAATTGCAATAATCAAGGCATATTGAATTTTCCTTAAACATGGGTTATCTACTCCTGGGAATAGCTTATTACTAACTACCTATTACTTCCAATACATGTCTATAGTCTATGAACATTATGTCAAAGAAGAAAAGAACACCTACGATTTTACATTGTAATGTCTCAGTTCCATTTGCCGCCCAAGGGTGTCGCACACCCAGTTGGTCACATAGCCTCAATCACATTTACTCGATCACCAGAGGCTTCCAACTAGTAGTGAGGTGCTTGGGAGTGATAGTGGGGTAGCTATTTCCTCCTTGTAAGAGTAACATAGTGAAATTAAAATAATATACAACAGCAAAAGAATTAATACAACATAATAAGAAGACAATGGAAGGATGAAAGTAAATAAAAAAATACAGAACATATATAAAAGATGCATGCCACATATGACTATGAAAATAGCCAAACATGTCACAATACTGAAGATACAGAACTATACAAAATTACCCATAATATAAGTAAACTCTAGATGTATCGCAAGCCTCATCTTTGTCCCATGTTCTCCGTCTTTACAATGATAAAGTACCTGAAGTGGAAGGGCACATTCCTTATCTATTCATGCAACAATATAATCTGTTTAGGCTCAAAAGAATGACCTGAACTTGGTGTGAGAAAAATCTAGGAGGCAACTACCCAAAGATATGTGCCTAACTATAAGTGAATATATATAACAAGAATAATAAAAAATGAAGTAATAAAATATAAATTACTCAAAAGTAAACATTCCTACAGTTCCAAACTACATTTATTTACATTTATTAATTATTCAACCAATCATTGACATGAACACTCAAGGAAATTTCTCATAGTATAAACCCTCAAGCTTTAGAAATACAAAGACTCAATGAGGAACCACTCATCATCAATTCCCCATGAGGTCATTTAATGATAAATAAAGACTCTCTGAGGAAGCACTCAATATCCATTCCCCATATTTTCTCATAAAGGTATACAATATACAATATGAGGGAGAAATAACCGTTAATACCCACTTTGGTCTCGCAATGTAAAATGTATAAGGTACACATTGGGGAATCCCTCAATGACAATTCCCCCAATTTTCAAAATACACCAGGTTCTAACAGCACTATGTAATACAATCATTCACAAGTGACATCCGGATTCCATGGTTATATAATCTACTATAGGGATAAGTAGTTATAATTCATATCACAAGCATGTCATAAAATATCAACTCCATTCGAACAACACTAGGTCGGGAAAATATCTCCTAACATGTAGTTTTAGACCCAACGACCAATATCAAACAAACATGGGAAAACACTTCCATAATAATTTTAATAAACCTAAATCATAATGAAGACCCTTTCTTAAGAAAACAAAACATATTAGGTATCAAACATGGTTAAATATTTAAAACACACAATATGATAAACTGGAGTATTCAACACTTTTTTCACATATAATCCAAATACAACTTCAGAATGGCACAAACCACTAACCGTGACATTCTAAGATCGATATAGTTGAACATCGGACATTGAATCAACCTTGAACTTTTTAGATCTAAAAAATGTCAATAACACTCAACCTTGAATACCTCACAAAATAAGTGAAATTTGGAGGAGAGGCTCTTGAAGAAGGAAAAACTAACCGAGGGGATTCCAATTCAAATAATGTTGTTTGAATCAATGAATGGATGATGAATTGGAGGTTCGAAGAAGAATTATTTCTTCTGGTCACTCCTGGACGAGACAGGATTAGAAGAATACAATTATGGGAATAAGACGTGACCCCATTCCAACCTATCAAATAAAATAAACGGTATAATGTATTTTCATTAAATGTACATGCCTTGTTAATGCCTCAATATACCCCAATATAAGCAGTATTCTGGTCACCCCACACTACCATGTCTCGGCCCTTACACGACTATCATAGGGATACCCGCAGCAACATTGTACATGACATGTACTCCTAAGTACATGTTTTTTACTTCGTAAATTTCTAAAGCTCTCTTTTAAAAAAAAATAAAAAATCAAGATCCCTATTTGAAAAAAATATCTAGGTTCTTACAGAGGGACCAGTTGTGCATGGGCCCGGTTCGACTCGGTCGGGCCACCCCGATCAACCTCGCACGGGGGTCCCACATACCCTAGATTAAAAGTTGTCAAACTCGACCTAACCTAGTACGGGTCTTGGTTATTTTGGTCTGATCTGACCAATGGGATTCACTTGACCCGACCCGGTGTTTCCAAGGTTCCAGCCCACCGTGTCGCCTGACTTCCCGATCTTATCCAACATGTGGGGTGCGAGTCTGGACAGATGGCTGGGGTGCATCCTGCTGGCCTGATTCCCAGATAGGGTGGGCTAACTGACTAGGATGGGGAGGCAGCACCCCATCTCACCTACTCCATTAGCCTCATAGACATGGGGGCCCTTCTGCCACTTTCGACGGACATCGACACATCGCCGCCCGGGTGGCCCTAATGTGGGTCAACCCCACCACCCAGTTCCCAATGTTGTGTCATCCACCCTTTGAGTCATACCTAAATGCGCACCTCTCTTATCAGCCTCTGACAAAGCTGGAGGCCCTCCGTCCCACTGATCGGAATGTGGTGGACATGTGCCACCAGTGCCAGCGTGGAGGTCGAGCCTTTATTGGACCACCAAACATGCTTCAGTGGTCCGTTCTTCACACCACATACCTCCGTGTCCCCCAGAGGTCACCCTTTTCACCATTATGGTCTCAATTCTGTATTATGATTACTTGATGAGTTTGGACACAAAGAACGCATGAGTTGAGGTTCTTGGGCATTGTTCATGTCATCTTTAGACCTCCATGATAGTGGATTAATACAAGGGTGAGGTTTGGGTATTGAGTTCAATCATACCTACCAAGTTGATCAACGGATAGATAAATCCCCAAAAAATTAACCCTCTCACATAACGAATGAATCGCAGATCAACTTGTTTGTGGGTTGATCCATATTTTTCATTTTTAGAAAATAATGGGTAAACATAAAAATAAAACATCCCATAAATCGTTGGAGTTATTTGACTATGCATTCATCCTAGGGGTTTCAAGATAGTGATGACATCACTTATAGATCCTTTCTTCAAGGTGCATCAAAGATGATAAAGATTCACCAGTGTGCATCGTTCTTCGTTGGAGAGGAGATTCACTAGAGTTTCATCAGAGAATCCTCCATGTTTTAATTCTCTGTCAACCAACGTGTTAAGAAATAAATAGGAAACAAAATCATAGAATTGTTGTGTTAATTAATGATCCTCATTAAATGGGACATATTTGATGATCCATATTTAATGAGTCTTTAAAAAAATTGCATCATAGTTTCAAAAGAGCCATTATTGGTCTTCCTTTAATTCTCCATGTCACCTCCTCATCACTACACTGCAACGTCGTTGTCCGCCACCTAATATTGAGAAGGAAATAATATAATTAGTTTAAATTATTTTATAAATTTTCTCAAAAAATCAAAAAATAAAATTTCCTCTTGGCTCTTGATGGAAATTTTTAAATCGTTTCTAGGAGAATCCCGGTATTCTGAGTACAATAGTGTCCTCATATTATTTATCTAATCACTGGTTCAAAAGATAGGAAATCCCACTCACACATTTATTTAAATGAACCTTAAAAAAAGTTAAACAATTATCTTTCACCCATAACATGTGCCACTCAAGGTTAGGCTCTGAATAAGGAGAATACACTCCTAAGAGTTCAATGGTACTCTCAGGATTCTCAATCTATGATACCATTTACGAGTACAATGAATTAGAAAATTAAATAATTGTTAAATAATTATTTTATTTATGGCCAAAAACTAACTTCCACTATTGGCATGTGCCAGCCACTTTTATGATCCACCTATGGAAAGAATACCCTCATGAGTTCAATGGTGCTCTCAGATTTTTAATTGGTGTCATCGTTCATGTGATATATGAATTTAAAAAGTAAAATGATTTTATTTAATTATTTTATTTATGTTTATTTCATTTATCGGTTTTCTCACTCTAGGCATGTGCTGACTAAACATATGTCATGGATATGGAGAACCTTCCATACATAACGCAATGGTGCTCTTAGATTTCTAAATTGGTCACCCTTTTAATAGTTATTCAAATATCTCAAGAAAACCTCTCATGTGTGATATTGAAAGATTATACTTTTTTGCATAGATCATTCCAGACACTATGGGACTTGGAATCACATGTTGTCCGAGTGTGCTATCTCAATATAACTCCATATATATATAATTATTATTAAATTCTATGTATTTAAATTCTCCCCACTTTGGGGTTTTATGTCTCTGAAAGACAAAAAAAACTAGACAAACAGATTGGGGTACTAATTATGAATATGTGCCTCGCGCTCACATGTTCTATAATGGAGACACCCATGATGCCATCAAACATGAATCAGAGTAATCAACCATCCTCATATAAATTGATCCTCCCATTCTTCTATCTCCACCAGGAACTCCGCAATTATTTCCCCATCATCAAATTCCATCTCACCCCTCAAGTCGATTATGTGATGGGTCATGAATGTACCTCTTATACTATGACACGTGGAAACAATCATGCACCTGGTGAATGAATATGGGACGGTCTAGGCGATATGCCACCTCACCAACTCGGCTCAGAAATTGAGAAGGTATGATGAACCAGGGAGATAGCTTACCTCCCCAGCCAAATATTTGTAACCCTCGTCATGGTGATACCTGAAGGGAGACATGATATCCCTCCTCAAAATCCAAGGGCCTCTGTATCTTATCCACTAGAATAGATGTCGGAGTTCCCGAAACATCTTTGCCAGACCATGATGTACCACCAAATAGGATGTATGGAACTCCCTCAACACCTCCTCCCCTATTGTCACTGGTGTTACGGTGTGTCCTCTTAAAAGGATGATATGGTCCCCACCTATTGAAAATCCATTATGATCATGTCCTAAAGATAACTAAGCATGTGGGGCCTCGTAGTCTACATCCACGAATTGTGCCTCCTTCACTCGCTGTAAGAGTCAGGGAGTGATAATCATTAGATGATGGTATGATTCCCCCATCATCATCAATAAAGGATATCTGTATCGTAGATAGATACTATGTTACCTCCCTCAGCAACTATAAACCAGAACTCCTTTTGAGCGTGTCTGCAACCATTTTCCTCTTAAAAGGTGTATTGAATATCTCAAAGTCATCATCCAGAAGGATCTCTAGCCATCTTCACTGTGTGAACACCGAAAAAGCCTATGTGCACCTTTCCTTCAACGATAAAGGCCTCCATTTTTAATTGATTTATGTGAGAATCTACCATTTGGAAGTGCATACTCGTTCTCCATAGATAGTTGGTTAATGTGACAGTAATCCATGTATAACTGCAAACACTAGGTATTACTAAGACATCCCTCTACAGGTCCCCCACATACGCCCCCTTCTTGTGAAGCTCTATGAAATCCCACCAATATATTGTAGTTGATATCAATGTCGTATCATTGTATTAAATTATAAATATGTCCCTCCACCTCTTGGGAGGTAACCTTGGAAACATCTTTTTAAGGAATGTTCTCGCACTCCGCCTCTACTATTTGTAAATTGAAACTCAAACCATCTATAGCCAGGAGGGTAATCCTCATCGACTCAATAGTGATCGGTAGTACCCTCATATGCCTGAGAATATCTAGTGCGGCGTGGGTTTTATTTTTTTATACCGACCAAGGAAAACCCCATTCTAATGCTGCAGATATACAACTTCCTTTTTGCATAAAACAGTCAATATGAGCAAGAATTTTGGGTGACCAGTCCATGCCCAATATAACATCGAAAGTCCTTGATTATGTACCATGAGGTTCCAATTGAATATCTCAGTTAATGGGTCAGATCACACACTCTAAAAAAGTTCAATTATTAAGTCTCCTACCATAGTTATCTCCATTTGTAAGGATCATGTAAACTGTTAAACCGAAAACTCTAGTTCATGAACAAGAATCATGAAAAGAATTACTTATTAACACCTATGTCTATAAATATAATATCCATTAATAGACACAGACCATACCTCGAATAATTCATGAAGCTCTTGTGTTATACTCCTTGATCACATGCAGATACTCCCTTAACTTGTCCTCCAGATGTACCCTCAATTCATGAAGAACCACATGAGTCATCCAATTTGTTGGTGTGGATATCAGGGTCATCCTAGGGTATGGATCAAAGAAGATGTTTAACTCTCAACATAGAGGTAAACAAGGAACATCTTCACGGGAGACATCCTTATACTCTACTTCCACTAACGATCTTTAGAACTCATTGCGGTTACTGCAATGAGGGTCAAACTAGACAATTGAATATGATTTTTCTACACGCTCCTCTGCCTAATCCCATCAATACTTGCATGGATTTACCCTATACCAATATAGGGAAATCTGGTTCCATATCCACAGATGAAACACATAATTATTTTAATACAATCAATCCTAGCCTGAACAGTACTATTCCATACCATAAAATACATTGTAACTCCTTGATGCTACTACAAATAGATCTGAACTGATACTATTTCTTCGAAGAGTCAGGACACACAATTGTCCCCAATCTATGGTCATTGGGTCTCCACTAATATGATTATCAAAATTTGAGGGTCATGTCAATAGTCTAAACCAGAACCTCTAGGTATCAAAAAAGAAGTGTTTGGAATGTGAAATCATTAGTACAACTATCTATCAATACTACAGCTAAAGTATAAAGACACACATCATACCTTGATTCACCCAAGAGTCCCGGGGTCATAATCCATTATTGTATGAAACTGCCTCCTCTCCTTCCCTTCAACATGAATGGTTGTACAATATCGCACGAGATGTCCCTTTTCACAAAAATCATAGCAAATACTACCCTTCCAGAAACTAGAATATTACCTCCTATGAATCCTATGCTTCTGGAGAATACTTTTCACACCTGAAATCAGTAGGTCCTATTGATTGTGCATCTCAGGAGATCATTGCATCGGATGCCCCTGACACACACTCGAACCCAATTCCTCATCATTATGTTTTATAAGAGTCGTCCACGACTCAGTCTGGCAGGCTTCATCCACATGAAAAAATATATATGGGAATGATTGATGATTAATGGGTGGTGGTAACACTGGTATACCACCCAGTGAGGCCACCTCTAGCACTGGTCCCTGAATAGACACCTCGTAACTAGGCATCTTGTACTCACAAATGTGTATTTTGATCCTGCCTGGTCGTCCTAGTGGAGGCATCCTGAAATAGATCAATACGTACCATGGTTAGAAGTTTATACCTAGTAAGATAATTATAATTCATTGAATATAAGGACAGACTAATCAACATGGGTTTTAATTTATTGATTCTAAAAATCCGAATTCAAGGTCTTGTTGTAAAGATATTTCGTCTACCGCACCAACGTTGGATTCCCCAAATCTGAAAGTTGATCTCAAGACACATAACAATGTTTCCCCAAAACAAAATAATTATCTCCTGGTATTTTTGGTAGGTTCAAATGCCATCTGATTCCACTTTTTCAGGACCCATCCCCCACGTCATGTGTTGTGACTACCGAATGCCTGCCTCCTGAAGGCCATTTTATGGAAACAAGCATCCAAGGCCTCAATCTTCAAGTGGGAGGAATTTTAATGAGTGCATATATGCACAAAGATTCCTAAAAAAGTCCCACACACTGACCTAGTAAAAACTAGTGTACTGAAACAATACTACGTAAAAATAACATATTAAAGCAAGTGGGCTAGATTAAAACCCAAAAAAAGGACAGAAAATACCAAGGTACACAAAGAAATCTCTAATTTCCATCCGTGGAAAACCCCACCTAGTCATGAGAGTAGTGTAGCTATTAGAATCAGAAGTATAATGCCCTTTACACCCAGTCCTACTTATCCTCGCCTTATCCTATGACACCAGGTCTACTGTCGTAGAGTCCGTCGGTCTCTTACCCTTGAGCACATCAATTTACCAGTCCACCAAAGTCTCTATTGATCTGTCGATCATCACCACCAGACACCACATGTGTGGGCGGATCTCGTGTATGGGTGAGTAACAAAGTACTCCATAGGTAACCCAAAAAAATGATATACCACACAACAATCCTCAAAGTAAATCATGAAACCCAAGATAACTCACAACAAGTATATGATTTGGGTAGTGATAGTTGAAACATTAGACATATCGTCGAAAACCTGGGATGTTGGAGAACTTATCCTCTATTGAGTAAAGTGGGCCTTCCATGTCATGAATAATTTCTTCCCAATAACTTTGGAATTATTAAGTACTCCTCCCCGCAGCGTACCGTGGGATTGCAAAGTCATAGATAAGGTCTTCCCACCATGGGCCTATGAAGTCAAAGAGAAGTTCTTCTCACTAATCTTGGCCTACTAGGGTACTCCTCCACATCGCATAAAGTGGTCCTGAAAAGTCATAGAGAAGTTCTACCTATCATTTTCCTACAAAGTCACAAATAATTGCTTTCCACTGGACCTTAGATGGGTCATAGAGAGTCGAAATAAATATGTTTTGAGGTCTCACCCAACAACAGGGTTTCATAAGTATCATGCCCGGGAGAACCTCTCCACAAGAAATTATAGACATCTGAAAATACATGAAATCTACATAGAGACTTCCAAAAGATTATCCACATCGATAGGGTCCCAACACCACAAATAGCTCGTTAGTCGGACACATGTTTTTTTAAAATATGGGTGTTTTAGAAAACATTTCTTTGTTGGATTCGAGTCACATTATACCCAGACATATACTTACCCTAGAAAAATCATCCATAATATATGTCAGATGGAGCGCCTCGACACATAGGACCACATTCAAGTGAATTTACATCAATCAGACACCCGATTTGTGAGTTATTAGGGTTTTAGTAACCAGGGGTTAGTTACATATGGGCCCAGTCTGACTCTGTCAGATAGACCCCCCCGGACAAGGAGTCCCACATATGTGAGATTAAAAATTGGCTTACTCGACCTGACCTTGTTTAGGTCTTGGTCGATCTAGTTTGGTCTAGCCTATGATCTAGGCCTAATTTGCCTCACTAGACCCGACCTTGATTGGCTGAAGGTGTAGCCAGTCAGGTCGCCTGATGACCCTGTCTAGTCCAGCCCAAACTGAAGGGCTTGGGTTCGACCTTTCAGCATGGGATCGACATACGGGGTGATTGTTTGGCCCACTGGTGTGGGTCCGGTCTGCCTGTGTGGGTCCAGACTGCGGGGTTGGGGGACCGGCCACATGATGTAGCCGGGGTGCACTGCCCAACCAGGACGCAACACCCGCATCGCGTCCTATCTGCTATGTTGGACCAGCGGATGTGGGGCCCTTCTGGTGTGTCTTCCAACCACCGTGGTGCACGGAGGGCATAGCCAGTTGCCTCCCATTCTGCTGACCAGCATGCAGCTGGTGTGTGCATCCACCACCACATGTGCTGGTGTGGCGGTCGTGCCATTGGCTGACCTCCAGACGTGCTTCAGTGGTTTGTTTTCATGCTTCCATTGTCTATGACCCCTAGGGGTCACCCTATTCACCTTGAAGGCCTTGATTCTGTCTTTCCATCACATAGTGAGTATTCCTCCCAGTAACACATGACTGCAGGTTCTTTGAAATTATTCGTGTTGGCCTGGGTCCACTGCGTTAGATGTTAAAAACAAGGGCGAGGTTTGGGGAATGAGTACAATAGTTCCATTCCATGTTGAATTCGGGATAAATAAGTCTCAAAAAATCCACCCTCGTGTATAAAAAACGAATCATAGATGAATTGTTTGTGGGGTGATCTATTTTGTTGTTTTTTTAAATAAACGGGGAATACATCGAAATAAATCTTTCCGTACCTCCTTAACATTCGATGCCGAAATGTTCATTCCCACAGTTTCAAAACATAGTTGATATCAAATTTGGCTGTATTCATCATGATGCATTGATGATGATGAAGATCCACAGGCATTATTCATTCTTCATTGAAGAGGTTATTCACCAATGTTTATTCAGAGAATCATCCATGTTGGAAATATCAATCCACCAATTACTTAGACAATAAAAAGGAATAAAAAGTGTAGCATTGTTTCATCAATTAAAGATGCTCATTAAATGGGCCACATTTAATGATCCAAATTTAATGATTCATTATAAAAACATCATCATGGTTTTATATGATCCATTATTGGTCCTCCATTAATGTGTCTCACCACTATCTCATCACTGCACTTCAACATAGTCGTCCGCCTCCCAATGATTAGAAATAAATAAAATAATTTCTTTAAATAGTTTTATTATTTTTCTCAAAAATTCCAAAAAAAAATTCGCTTGTCCCTTGCCGACCCATTATATGTCTTTTCTAGGTGAATCTTGGTGTTTCAAGATCAACGATGTCTTCATCATTTTTATCTGAGCACCAATTCAAAGATAGAAACCCCTACTCTCATGTTTATTTTAATAAATCTCATAAAATTTCAAAACATAACTTTCACCCCAGACCTAAGCCAATCAAGGATATGAATTCATAAGGGGAACATTACCCCAATAGGTCAATGGTACTCTTGGATTTTTAATCCAAGTTACCATTTAATAGTTGTAAGGAATTTAAAATAAAATAGTTGTTAATTATTTATTAAATTTACGACCAAATACTAACATCCACATTGGCCAGTAGCAACCAATGATAGGATCTATCGAAGTAAATAATACCCTGAGGATTTCAGCAGTGGTCTATTATTTTTAATTTGAGCCATCATTCGTGAGTTATAATAAATTGAAAAATAAAATATTTTTTTAATTATTTTATTTAATATTATTTCATTTTTTTCTCACTAGAGGCATGTGCCAACAAAACAAAATTCATGGCTAGGGTAAACCTTCCTTCATGAATTAAACAATGGCTTCAAATGTTTTATTTATGCACCATTATAGGAGTTATTCCACATTCCCATGAGAACTGCTCTTACGTGCTCTTTAAAGATTAACATTTTTTTTCAACTGATCATTTTTGGTTGTATGGGCCTTAGAATCATTTGTCTGTAGGGAATTTAGTCTCAAAATAATTCCTTATATATAAAAAAGCATAGAAATTTCAAGTCTTTACAAAAATAGGATGGTATACCCTATGTGTTAATATACGAGTGGAATATAGTTGTGTTGTTGTTAATATGGGATTGTAAAACAATTTGTTAATTTTAATAACCATGATTCGTATATGATATGATTAGTATGATGTTTTAACTAAATATATAACATATTATTCTCAAACCAAAGTAGTGTCATTTTATTTTTAAACATTGGTACTTGGTCTACAAATGGATGTGTTGATTTTATCAACAGTGGAAATTATTTTAAACAGATCATATTTGATAAATGTACACATTAAGGGCTAATAAAAAAAGACACTAATTTGAAAAAAGATTCCATTATTTTTGAATAATGTAATTATCATAGAAATAGACATTGATAGTATTCCTATTAAGTAGAAGCGTGATGTAAGATACTCATAACACTATATCATATAAAATTTTCTTAAATAAGAATGGTATCATTAATAGTTCATGGAGTATAAGAAATATACTAGGTGTTAGAGAAATAAATATTCCTTATTATTCTAGTGTTGAAGTTGACAAATAATGAATATAGATTCCTATAAAATCAATAAATTATTCACTTTTGGTTTGAAGATAATTATATAAAATTGGAAAATGGATTATTAGTCTTGATGAATGATCTCAATATGATTGGGTATGTCCTCAATTTAATAATTTATAGTCTCATATACATTATAAGATTGGGTATTCATAATTATAATTAATAAAATTTAATTGTATAATGATTTGGGGAGATAAATCATTTTGTTTAATCAATCAATAATTTAATATTCAATTGTATTATTCTAATAGATACATGATATCAATTATATTATTTAGATTTATTATAAATATAGAAACTGTTAGAATGAACAAATAATTGATGAAAAAATAAAGAAGTCATTGATAAATTGATTATTTTCATTGATAACCTTCATAAATCAAAAAAATGATCAAAATTTTGTAGGATTTGTATTATCATTATTTTTTAATTTTGAATATCATATAGAAAAGATTTTAATAATAAAATTATATCGTTATTTTAAAAAAACATTGTATTATTTGTTTAATTCCAGGAAATGATTTAATGGGTGTAAAAATTGATTTTTTTTCAGGGAATTAATTATATGTTAATTCATAGAAATTATATGAAACTGTTGTTTAATTAGAGAAAAATATTAAACAAGAGTCTCAAAATTCATAGAATTGATGATATAGGAATATGATGTTATGTTCATTGGATTGTAAGGTATCATGAATGGGGTAAAAGTTCAATCCAAATGTGGATTGTTTTTGAAAAATATGTTGAAAATATTTCATAAAAAAGATGGATATTGCCATTAAAACATGAGATGTTAAAGAAAAAAGAATCATATGATGGATTATCAGGATTCTTCCACGAGTTTAATGGATGTAAATGTAATTTTTATGTCAAAAAAATGTGTTATTGAAATCAATCCATTAGTTTTTTATTAAATGATATAGAGAGTGTATATTATAATGGTTTTCTAAATTAAATGGTGACTGAAAATATGGAAAAAATTTATAGAGATTAGTTTTTTTCATTAAAATATTGATGTAATGTTTTTCTAAAATAAATATTTAACCATTAAATAATTTATAGATATCATATGAATCTCTGTGTAGGATATGTATCTTCATCTCAATTCATTTATATGTTAGGAATTTTTTTTATAATAATGAATTAATTATTATAAAAATAGAGACGATTAAATATATAAACATGTTTTAAGATTCACCAGATTCAAAAAACATACATAAAATTAAGATAAGGGTACAATTTTTTATCAAGGTATTTGTTAATTTATAACCAATTTTATTACACCACCCATTATTTTCATGTCTTATGTAATTATTTTCTTCGTATAAATAATAATTAAAAACCAATGAATATGTTATATGATATAGATATAATCCATTATTTTTTAAATAATCAGTATTGGTGGAATTTATTGATATACCCAAAAAATAGAAATTTCATATCAAAAAATATATTGGGAAACAATATAGCTTCAAAAAAGAAATTGGGATACTGTTTTGATTTAGAGAAGTTCATAGTCTTCCAATAAACGATTATACTAGTATGTGAATAATGAGTGTTTAACATGATATCCTCATGTATTTAGAATATGTGATGATAATGTAATATGTAAGGAGTTAAATATATTTATTACAGTTAAGCTAGTAGACAATTTTCTTAAATGAATTATATTAGTAATAAATCAATGGATTTTAAATATAATATCATAAAATTGATTTTTGATATATACTTATAAATAAATCAGTAAAATGATATATTTAGTTTTTATCAATATCCAAAATTGTTATTTCCAAATATATTATTCTATTATAATTGTAAATTGAATTTAAATTTAATTTTTTATGTTAATTTAGTGTATATTGGTATGGAAAAATTTAAAGTATTTATTTGGTTTTCACCACCAAATGAACATCACTTTATCATAAATACATTTAGGTTATGGGTATATTGTTTTATATTACATATGGATTCATTCAATCTTCCATATATGATATTATTTTATTT
Source organism: Viscum album (assembly GCA_963277665.1). Taxonomy (NCBI): domain Eukaryota; kingdom Viridiplantae; phylum Streptophyta; class Magnoliopsida; order Santalales; family Viscaceae; genus Viscum; species Viscum album. The sequence goes on along the minus strand of OY728155.1, from coordinate 1,441,311,958 downwards.
GTAAACTTTTATATGTGAAAAAATTATAGAGGATACATTTTTTAGTAAATAAAGGTACAAAATTTGTTATTTACTAATTCATTATGAAAAGATGAGTAAATAAAGTAGTTTTTGAAGAGTGTCTTAAAAAATAATAATTTATCATCCATTAGATGAATGTAAATTGTGGGTGACCAACTCATTCTTGGTCAAAACTCTATTGTATGAAAGTCTATCTTTCTCTAACATCCATCACATCATGATATACTACCACTTCATAAAGGATGATGGTTTTTGAACATATTATTTGTGATTCAATTGTACCAATGATATGTTTGGATATTGTAGAACATTGTATTCCATTATATTGATTACAATTAGACTAATTCATAATTGTTTTGAATAAATAATAAAATCATAGAGAGTGAGTAGTAAAAAAGATAACAATAGATACTTTAACTGGGTTTATATATATATATATTTCAAATTTCATGCAAATGTGATCCTTGACTTTTGAATTAAATTTCTTCTAAAATCACTAATTATTATTTTTAATATCCAAATGAATTTAAATAAAATTCTCATCTAAAACCGCATTGATATCATTAATTGTTATAAAAATACACAATATTCTCATATTAATAACCAAAAATCATTGAATTTGGAATTTTTTGTTAATATCCATTCTATAAATGTATTTTAATTTTTTTAAATTATTTTATAGATCATATCTTCCATAATAGTAGAAAATTAAAATTAAAATGCATAGATGTGTTACTACATAATCAACCCAATGTATACTTTAGAAATGAAATGTGTAGACCAAAAGAGTGAATAATAAAGTGAAAATAATTTTTATGACAACAATGTTTTCATGAATACTTTATAACTATTAATTTCATTGATCCGTATATTTTCTCTACCATTACATTATAATTGATTGTTTCAAAATAGGGTTACATGAATTTAATGAACATACAACATCAATTAAAACCTCATGAACTTTATTGAATTTTTAGCTTCACATGAAATAATATTTTCCAATAATAAGTCAAAAAAAGTTATCCCCTTATAACAATACAATATATATTCACTTCATTAATGAGTTAATCAATTTCAAAGGAACACATAGATTGTCTTACTAATTAACCCTTTATGAGCTAAGGAATCATTGAGATGTATCATTACTTATTGAATAATTTCTGATTATAATTAAATAACTATTGATTATATCATTTCATCCCTACACATGATTCATAATTATTTACATTCTCCAAATGAATACAAAAAAAATATAAATTTGAAAAATGTGTGATCTCTACTGGCTGTAAATAACATAAATATGGTTTAGAGTTTATTATCCACTAAGAAACTCAATATATTATAAATTTATTATTTAGGTTTGTAATTATGTTTACTATATTTATTTTAAAAAATAGTACTTCCCATGAATGAAATCATTTTATTATTAATTATAGCTAAATTTGTAAATGATATCTAAAATTTCACTTTAGTTATGGAATTACATTATTTTATTTTTGATATATTCATATTCGGAAACATCTCTTATTATACCAATAGTTTTCTGAAATAATAATTTAAAATGTTTCTATCCTATATGATCCTTTGAAAAATCATAGCTCAAATATTTCAATCACCCATTATTAGAAAAATTCCATGAATTTTTTTTTTAATTTATTCTCAATCATTTAATATAATAATGATATCAAATATTTTTTCTTTTTTAATAAGTGTGACTAAACAAACTAGGTAAATAAAAAAATCAACTCGAACCGAACTATCACATGAAATTGGTAAAATAGTTATGAATGAAGAATTATTGAATATGTTTCGAACAAATTATAATACTAGACATAGGGGTGAAAACAGATGAGACACCGCAAATGAAACACAATCCAAACCAAAATAGGATAAATAAGAAAGTAAATAATGTCCCCACATGACAAACATTCACCTATAGACTAACCAGAACATAATGTAGATGCAATAAAAGGAGAATCCATTAGATGGAAATATTCTATTCCATTTACCTGAATCCTATCATACAACATAAAAAATTCTTAATGTAACAAATATTGTGTGATAAAATTCCATTTAGGATACCACTATTGTTTCTATTAATATTATAAACACACAAATGCTACAATTCTAGTTTAAAAAACAAAAAAAAATTAATACAAAATTTTCATAAACTAAAACACGTTCTAAAATATTCAGCCTTTCTCTATTGGTTTTCAGAAAATACTTTCATATTATTTAACCATAATATTACAAGTAGAAGTGATATGATAGGAAAATTTATCATCGAATCATGAGGTAAATAGGTAAAACCATATAATCGAATCAACTTGTCATATGAAACTTGTGATAATACCTTAAAAATATATATGAGAAATGATCCATAATAATAAGAGTCATTTGATATATAACCATAATGATGAAATCAATTTACATATTTGGATCTAGCCTTTATAAAATTTTATATGATACACTTAGATCCTAAACATGAAAATTCTATATCCAACTGATATTAAGTCTTTCTTGTTGATCTTTATAAAAGATACTCCATAGTGGTGAAACACACACTCAGGTAGTTCATGTGAAATTTTCAATTCACCCGAGGTTCCCAATGTAGAATTTTACAAATCCATTTCAATGCCTTGGTCACAATTATGTAATTTTATTTTCATATACAATTTAATTATATTTTTATTACTAAAACCCCTTTCAAAATAATGAAAACATAATTTCAATGAAAAATAACTTTTGAAAACATTTGACTTTACAAAGAAATAATTTTAACTAATTTATCACATAAAATAAATGAAAAACCGAAAATAATATATCATAAACAACATGAAATTAAAAAAATTAACCCATTTAAATGAAACAAATACCTCAACATGGTTGAAATATAGTTATCATTGAGACGGGTGATCTAAAACCCATAGAATTTCCTTTGAAATACAAGTCACACCATGAATCAGAAAAGAATGAATATAAAACGAATACTATTACAAATTGACTGCCACCCCATAGCCGTAAACAAATCACAAGAAGAACCAGAAGGATTACATACCCAGATTGATGAATTCCAACCACAATAGTGATCAATCACTGAAAAAATAGATCTATATGAAAAACAGTCTCTGAAAATAACATAGGGTTACAACTTATTCCAAGAGGAGAAAGGTGGAAATAATATGATGCATCAATCACCCATAACACACCATAAAAACTATTTTTGTAACATTTACATGGTGTGTAATACATTTACACATCATGCAATACTTAGTAAATAGATACACAGAAAAACCTATTTCATTTCTTATTAGAAACATAATATTTCCAATTACAAAACCATGTAACCATTACACGATGTGAAAAACAATCATGATATTTATGTTGTTTATGGGTTCTTTCTAGAAGCCATTACATAAAATTTACTCCCATTACACAACATTTAATTTCCTAAAGAATATAAAAACCGTAGGTTTATGTAGAAAATACCATTAAAGCCATCAATTCTCTATTACAGGTATCCTCCCACATCCATTTCGATATTACCCAATTAAATCATAACACCAAAAATAATCGATAAGATGTACCAAATACAAATGTAATGTGGTGTTACAATGGTTATCCTTTTAAATTCGTTATTTCTACCATCAATGCCCATATTCATAGATTTATTAAAAAATTCCATGGTCTTTCCTTTTTATGAATAATATAAATTTATTATCCATTTTGTTTCATCCAACCTATCATCTTCCATGGGAATACTTAGTATTATATATTTCATCCTTTTATAAATATATTCAAACTAAAATGATTTATTATGTTGATTAATCATTAATATTTTTATAATTATTTATTCAATTTAATTATTATTATTATTATTATTTAATTTACAAAAAATATCTTCATTAAAATGATATTTTTTCAAATTACACATATACATTCTATTGGTACTGAGAAAGATTATTACAAGTAGGAGGGGGTGATGGTGAATCCGTGAAACCCAAACTCATCCAATCGACCATCTTCAATGATAATTTCCTATATTTATTCAGATCAATAATATCCACCAAAACAAATATTAATTTTAAAAAACTGAAAATATAAAGACATAATAAATATACTGTGTTTACCCAAAATAGGATAATCTAAGGATAATGTAAGATAGATGTACTGATCCTAAAAAAATGAGTATGTACATTGTTTCTTTATGATTTATGGAATGAAAATTGAATCTATAATTTTATGAACCTCACGATTTAATGAACTGACCACTATCAACCACTTGAATTTGTTAGTGGCACAAGATGTGTTTTTTCATTATCTATATTAACAAAAAATTATTTCACTCCACATTGAGTCTATATATTGTTTAAGACACCTCTAAAAGGGGGAAATGAACAATCCTTATAACATGAAACACTACTAGGTTATTCATCATAAATTTAAAAATCATTCTTATAATTTATTCCAACTGTCTCTGGTATATTATTTTATATATTTCTGATCTACATGATCCCCATAAGATTGTCAAGAGTGATATCTCTCATATAAATTTTGAATAGAATTATTCCCTAACAATTTATCTTTATTACAAACAGTTTATGTTTGAAAATAATTATTTGATCCAATTTAAATTTCAACTGAAAATATTCAATTTCCCATTTTATTTAATTCTAGAACGATAAAAAATCCAACCATGAAAATCCAATAAATCCACTGTTCGATGATGTTCTAATAACCATCTCGATTAGACCACATTAAAATAGTAGAACAATCAAAAGATTCTTAAGGACCACCATTGAATGAAAATGTTTTCCCTTATATAAGAAATTATTATACATCCCCTTTACAATAATGAATCATATAACAACAATGTGAATGAATATATCCCATCCCAAGAAATTGGAATACTTCTAAAAACAAAAATATTCCAAAATATTATACCAACCTTTAAACCATAATTTAACTTCACTGCATAATATGGAAAAGGTTAAAACATCAAACACTTTAGAAAAAATATTATATTTTATCCAAAAGTATATTAAATATATAAGGATGGAGTACCCTAAAGGCACATACAAAGGTACAATGGTCAAAACATTCTTTCCATTATAGATTTTATACCGACTACGAAAATCCAAGAATTAATATAGTTTATTATGTAGTAAAAATTAATTATTCACTCACTTATATAATTATGAACTTTTAGTTTTAGGGTTTTATGGTGTTAGTAAAATACATTAAGTAACCAAATCCAAGTATTTCTATCCGAATGCGGATTTTTCACAATATATCAATAAATATGTATGTAACATAAATTATTCATCACCACCAAAAACATTCCTTACAAGTGATAATAATATATTCATATTATCTGTAATAATATACTTAATGAACTTTCAGAATAGAAGCATAATAATGGAGTGAGATACGATAATTAGTTATTTGACACATGCGGTGGAAGATGTATTGGAATAAACATGGGATGAATAATAATCACAAGATTCACTTTTATAATATCATGAATGAATTTTTCATATGTGGATGTTATTGTAATATAAATAATCACATCAATAATAATAAATTATTTCATTGTGATGGAATTCATGATGGTGTAAATCTAAATCTTACAATCAATCTATTCTGTAAATATTTTAAACTCAATTGAATGTGTCATTATGATAAAAAAATTGATCTTTAGTTTCATGATATATACTAATTAATCAAGTGGATATGTAAATCATGGACCATGAAATCTTTAAATATGTTAAATTAATTCATGAATTTAAAATAACTGAATCATTAATACTAAACAATATCAACATCTCATATTAATCAACAAGAATCTAGAAGGGAAAATCTACTATATGAAATTCAATAATTCCCCATAGTCAATAAATATAATACAATGATCCTATAAAATCCAAAAAAATGATTATGTTTGGTACCAATAAAACATGTCTCATGTGATCCATGATATTCTTTAATTGAAGGAGACATATATGAAAATTATATTTATAAAAGAATTATAAATATTTATTAAAAATAATTATAAATATACTATTATTTTATAAAAATGAAAAATAAAAAAAATCAAAAACAAATGATAATATTATTTTATTTTAAAAGAAATTTAAATTTTAAGGTAATCTTGATAACAATTAAAATTGTTGAAAAATGTGTTAAAGGTATAAATTAAAAAAAACAATCTTTTCCATATGTTGTAAAGAATGTGAAAAAATGTGTTGTATGAAATATGATAATCATATTAATTTAAAATAATTTAATGTAATATAAAGTATTAATTAACAATAAGATATCATTTAAGGTGAAATGTGCTACCTTTACACTAGAATTTTCTAGTATGAGGTAGTGGGATTCAATTAGAAAGGTGAAAAATCATGAAAGAATGGAATGAAAAGTATTTTTTGTTCTTTTAAATGAGTCGGTGTATCCATATTATATGGAATTAGAGAAATATATTGAGTTTCTCAAACTATATTAGGGTGACATAACCGTGGGTTATTATTAATAAATCTTAGCTGAAATTGTTCAGTTTTTTCCTCAGGTGGCGACTAATGATAATATTAAGGCATGGTTATTTTATTTGATTATTTGATATGAAATTTTATATTTAGATATAAAACTAATTATGGATTCTTATGATGATGTATTGGATATGGAATTGTTGTTTTAGGTTTAACTGGTAGGTAAATAAATGTTTATAGGAGTTCATTTTTCTTCATATGGATGTTCTATGATTACCATCAATGTATTGTGGATGTATGATGAGTATAATGGTTTGTTTTCTATAGTATGAATATTATAGACAACTTTTAGTTAAAGGAATAGTCCCATTTAGATTATTTCGATGGGGTAAGGTTGTGAACTAAATACATGAGTATACGAAGGCACTAAAGAGAAACACTTACGATAACAGCTCTTAGAACTATGGATGTTATTCTATTTTAATTATTCTATATGATATTGAATGGGATAACATGTTAAAAAATTTATTATGTTAAAATTATATTCTGCATGAACTAAGGTGTCCCATCTATAGGAATCATGAATAAATATTTTCCACATAGTGGAAGAGTATCCAATGAACACAGATATAGGTCCACTGACTGTGATAGGTACATCCACTATCACATCATCCTTAGTGACTTCTTTATATTGTAATGGTTTCTCTCACATTTTTATATAAACTTGTATTATTATCCTAATAAATATTCCTATGAAGATTTTCTATTAGGTGATGTATATTAAAATTTACATTGTAATTAATATAGAAAAGGGTATTTTTTATCCTTCTTATGTATTCTCTTTATCATAAATTTACGTGACATAGGACATTCTGGTTCTCTTATTTAATTAATTAGACATCATACATGTGACTGAATGACTGATTAAAAATAGTTCATAAATTGACTATTTTAATCAATGGACCTCCATTATAACTTATGGTGGGGTGTTCTATGTATTTTAAGGATAATTGGAACTATGGTCGAGTAGAGAAGTGTTTTTTTTTCTAGATTTATGTAGGGTAATATTTGTGTTTTCTTTTGACATAAAGTGATGATTGTTTAGTGATGACCTCATTATAGTAATTATAAAGTTTTAGGAATATCATTATAATGAATTAATTGGTCATACATTGGGGATAAAGGTATAATTTTCTATTGATTTAGTACATTTTACTCATCATGTATATATTAAATTTAACAATATAGAACTTGTATAGTGGAAAGATTTATTTTATATGTTAGATGATCTATTATTAAAAGGATTTATATTCTTTAATATTTCACCTTAGTTAGGACCTATTCATTTTGGGAATAATGAAGGTATAAAACATCATATATGAATTAATTATTGGATTTTATATTGAGTTATTCTAAAGAATAAGAATCTCTTACCACGAATTGATGATCTATTTGACCAGTTAAAATTGGAAAATTTGTAATCGATGAATGAAATTTCCGGTAGATATTACAAGTTGATAATAAAAGAGTATTAAAATTAGAAAACAAAATTTTGGGTTAGGTATGTCTATGTTGAGTATCATGTGATTCTATTTGGCTTGAACCATTATCCTATTGTCTTAGTGGATTTTATATATAGAATATTCCATGAGAATCTTGACTTATTCGTTGTGTTATTTTTGAAAGATATTTTGGTTCCCTACAAAAATTAGTAGGATCATATGTTTCATCTTGGTGGAGTCCTAAAAATCATGATAAATCATTGAAATTATTCTAATATGTTAAAATGTTATTTTGGGATTTGGGATGTGAAATTCATGAGAAAAAAGGTGCCATAAGAAGGTAACTCCTTTAATCCTATGAACATGAATTTTTTTGATAAGGGATAAGAAATATAATGTATTTTTTATATAAATTCTATTAGGTTTGGGAGAATGTTATCCTGGGCTAGTGAATTATTTATCAAAGAATTATTATTTTATGAATACTTTCACTCGGAAGGGAGTGATAAAATAGTGGAATGAATAATTCATCAGTTATAGTATTGAGATTACATTTAGTTTAATTATCTGTATGTGATGACTTTTACAAAGCATGGGTAGTGTTATATTGTCTTTGATGAGGCATCTGGATTATGATTGGGATTTGTTATTTTACAGGATGACCACATGCGTCAATATGGATCCAAACACCATATGGTAAATGACAAGAATTATATAACAGAAGAACTTGAAATAAAAAATGTGATGCATGATTCTATGTATTTGAGGTGGAACCTTTTCATAGAAATGTGTATTATTTATTCCAACAAAAAAATATTGCTTTACTAGTTCTCAAGAAAAACATTTAACTATCTTTAATTGAGTGGGATAGATAACCCACATTTTATTGATAATGACATTAGAAACATGTCATGTATGGGAAGAATTGTTTCATATACATTATGGAATAAAATTAAGACATATTCCATTATTGATTCATTGAAAGATTGGAAATTGATTGATCTTTTTTGATCAGTTTCATTCAAGAGACTAGGAAGAAGTGACTGAGGTTGTCTTAGAATATGTTCAGTTGAACTCCACTTTTCCTAAGATGATTATTTAGAATCATTTTTTAGGATTAATTCTATAGACATAGGGAAAATCTATATCATGGGAACACCATTAGTGAGTTTATTTTCTATTATAGTGGAATCCCATGTTTTCAAAATCAGTTTATTGAAATTTTTTACATGGGGAAGGATCGAATTGGGGATTTATGTAATTACAATTGGGTAGTTCACCCAAGAAAAATCTATATGGTTTATGATATTCAGTGATGAATTTTTTTTTTCATGTATTATATGAGACATCACTATCATTTTTCGTCATTGTTATACCTGTATACATGTTAATTTAAGGAAATACACGACTTTGGGTATATTTCAGCCACTTTGATTTAATTGTTGGATGTTGGATGATATCTCTATAGACATTGTGGTTTGGTATCCATATACTCTAGGGAATGAATCAAATAAGGGTTGTGATCAATAAGATGATGAAATTGACTAACTTCATACAAATTCATTATTGAACCAATGTCCATGACATGTGAGATATTAATGGCTAAGATATTGTACATTTTAACAAAGTCCCATTAATTATAGTCTCAAATTGGGATACCTATTTTACTTTTAACTATTTTATCCCCCTAGAAGGCATAGGGATCTCAAAGTATTTAAAAAAACATATCATATATAGACATATGGACATATTGAATGACCAATATAGATTTAGGAGGACATGATTCATGCTTGTAATTTTGATTTTCATGGATCTTGGGACATCTAATTAATATTCATTGGGTTTTATTATAATAAAATTCAGAAGTATAAAATTAAGATGGATCCGTTAGATGCCTTTTATGGTCTTCCATATAAATATTCTATATATTGGAGGGAGATTTGGGAATTATATTCAGTTAGTCAATAAATTATCAAATAAATCATAGAAAAGATTTAGTGGATTCTCCAAAGAATGGTTTTTTTAGAATTCTATTAAAAATAATATCCTGACCATCATGGGAGACCCATATAGTATTCAGTTAGATGAAAAGTGTTTTTGATAATTTAAACATTATTTAGTAATCAAATTATTGGGAAACATGGTAAATATTTCAACATAGTTTGTGGGAAATTTATTTGTTTTTGAGTAGGTAGAGAAACTGAATACTTTTTTATCACCTCCTATGTAGCTGAAATCAATACCCAATTTGTTTTATGTATGATTGTTTGAGAAGTATCTTTCTATCACATATCATGTCTTATGAAAGGATGATATTGATGTTGATCTAGATTTTTTTGTGACTAAGAATCTTATTTTGAATATTGATTATGAGACAATGATTCTTCACGGGAGGTTGATACCTATGGTCTATGTTTCATGGATACAATTTCCATATTCACATGAAACTTATTATCATATTAATTTATGAGAGTAGTGACCTCAAATTTTTTGAATATAATCTTCTTAAATTTATTTATGGGGAAAAATGTTTACAGTAGTGAGGTTGTAATAACAAATTGAATTTTTTTAGGAATTCCATGATCTTTTTTTTGATCTCATTGAATATAGTACCTTTTTATGTTGTAAAATGAGAATTATGACAATTTTGGAACGCCAAGGGAGTCTCCAAGGTTGGATAATAGTTAATGAAAATAGTGTAGTTTGGCCTAGAATACCGTGAGCCCTATTATGAGTCACTTGAAGTGGATCATGGTTTGTTAATACCATGTATAAGAAGACTCTCATTTGTTATATGTCATATGATGACAGTTTTTATTTTTCAAAAAGATTTTGGAATATTGTGGGCCCTCCTAAGAGAAACTATGAACCCTACTAGTAGGGCGACATAATTAATGCACATAGTTTATCTAAAAATATTGTCATATTTATAAAAACACTGATCATATGTTATAATTTCACTAAAATTTATGCTTAAATTTCAAAACCACCCATTTATGAACTCTAATTAGCCCATTCAACCAATATATTAATTCTATGTTTGCGAAGGATCCAAAGAGGTGATTTTGCATCTTCATCCCACTTTTCATGGAATATCAATGGACCATTAATCCCATTTTATCTTCCCTAGGTATGTGAATATCATATCATGTGGTTTTTTTATCTCAATTTATATCTTACTTTGTGATCAATTAAAAACAATTTTGATCTTCTTTATCTAAAAAACATTTTATTTTATCTTTATTTTAGGATGTGTTTCTTGATATCCTTCACCTTATTATTCAATTCTTATCGAATAATGGTAATTGTATTTGATTGTGTGATAAATGTTTTGTTCATAAATGAAAATTTTGCTTATTATAGAAACCTAATAAGTGATGGCTTATTTGAAGTGAGTTTTTAATAAAATTAATAACATTGATTTTAAAGGATTTTATGTGTTGTTTGAAATGGATAGGAAATTTTTGAAACAAACCTGAAATTTTATGAGAATTAAAATGAGGTATCGATTTTGGGAATATTATGGGTTGATTTTGATATTGATTTGTAATTTATTTGATAATGAATTATGAGAAAAACGAGACTAAATATAATGCTTATTTGAAATGGAAAGAGTTAATGAAATCCACCATTTTGGTTTAAAAATGTGAAAGGCATACTAAGAACATAAATCTAGGAATTTTTAATTTTAATTTAATTTAAATGGTTGATTTTATGATTTTTGTGGATTTATTTTCTTAGAAACATGTCAACTTGTGGAGTTATAGTTAACTGAGAAAATAATACTAGAACCAAGAATCCATAACAATAAATAGATGAAGAAAAAACTAAATAAACTATCCCAGTGTGACTTCCACTATTGGGTTCCCCTATTTCAGTGTAGAATTCCCATAATGGTTTTCCCTATTGGTGTGTAGAATTTGAGAAATTGGTTATTCTTTTTTGTTGTAGATTCACTATTTTTACATATATATCATAAACCAAAATAAATATTATGATATGTGAGGATCCTTTAACATAATCTAACTTACCTTGGGGCCTTTGAATATGCTGATATGATTTTCTGACTTGGTTATAGATGGAAATGATTATTAAACTACATATTTCATCCCCACATTATTATGTAAGTGTATTATATAAATGTTTCTTTTATGATAGTATTTATATATATCATCTATAACATTGAATGTAAAATCATGTTTTATTAAAAATATTTGAATTGAATACCCTACCCAGCTATGTTTATATATAAATGAATAATAATTGTTTTAATTTTTATTCCATTGAGTTTGATATAAATTATGAGAAGCTATTGGTATTTTTATATCAAACCCAGCCTTTTCCATCATGTATTAGTTGTTCTTAAAAATTTAGGTCCAAGCAAAGGGAAGCTTTACTTGGTGGTGGTTTATGGTCCTGGTTATTGGGAAAATTTGTGCTGATAGTGACCAATGGTGCTGTTGTACACTTGTTACAAAGTAGTTTCATATAAATTTAACTGTCTGACAATTTTTTGTGATGTCTATTTATAAATTTATGTACTATTTCACAAAGTTTTTATATTATTTTCTCTATTTGATAGTCTTAATCATACTAGCTTGTACCATTTATCTATTACTATTTTACGAGAATTTTTTCCCTATTGTTCTTATATAATTCTAGGTGATAGTCACTAACCCATGGGGATCTAAAATTCCCTTTGATACATGTCAAAGTGGGCTCTAGTATCAGGTTACATGGGTACCTAGGCTGGTTTTTTATAGAATGAAATGGTTATAAAAATATAAACCATTTATAGAGGAAATATCAATATAGAATAAATGAATCTATCCTGGTAATTACATTTTTTGAGAATTTTATTTTAATAGTAAAAGAATTGATCATGTTTCATTATGTGTTTGCTTTAGTAATTTTGACTATAATAGTTTGGTAGTCAATTATTAGTTATATCAACTGATGATGTTTCAATTGACATGAAAGTAGGTAATTTTGACTACATGATGTCATAATGTATTATTTGTTTGTTCATTAACATAAGTGCTATAAAAATAAATATTATGTACTCTTTTAATTTTTTATGTATTTCATTTTTATTGTCTTTTTAGACTTTCAGGTATGGTGTTCATGAATACTTATAGTTTTTTACTACAATGAATTATAATTTCACTCACAATGGAAATGAATTTTCTGACACGATACATTTTATAATTGTATATCCTGGAAGAAAATGATTCAAATGGTTGTTCTGATGATAGACTTAAATCATGATTATTATAAAATTTATTTATATTAAAGTAGACATGGAGTAGATATTTCATAAACGGTATTGTGGTGGTAGAAAAATTATTTTATGTTGATGTCAAAATTATATGATATCATCCTTTACATGAAATACTAATACAAACACACTATTGATGATTTTTTGTTAGTTATTTGGATTTTGTATGTTGAATTTATACCATTTATTTTTCTGATTTAGTGTAGTGTGTGTTCATTTTGAATAATATTTTCATGGTATATGGATTTGAATCTTCAAATTGATAGATAAATAAATTGCTACCAATGAAGAAAATATTCATTGTCTATCCATTATCCATACTAAAAATAAAAATCACCCCTTTTAATCAAAACAATCATTAATTGTAAATTATTAAATATCCTTTAATTATTCATTATAAAATAAATAACTATTAAATTCTGTAACTCATGACAGAAAATTAATTTAATAACTAATTGTAATATATTCAGAATTAATATAATTATTGATTGAATTTTTGTGGTCCAAATGAAATCTATAATTATTATTCCTTCCTCTTTATAATAAAATTAATTCAACTATTAAATTTGGTTAAACTTAATTGGTGTTCTTGATGCACATATTTTTTCACCCTATAGGGTTTTTTCTTAAGGGAATTTGAAATTATGACCAAATATCATTTATTGGTATATAATAACATATCATGGATCCTTAATCAACCCATAATTTTCAAACATAGAAATAAAATATTTTTATAATAATACATATTATAAAAAATTATCATCAATGTAAGAATAATATGGGTTAAGTGTTAAAAAGAAGGATTCACACAAAACATATTCACATGAATTATACACTATCTCCCAAAAGGTTTATCTTAACTAAAACCATTTTTTGAAACTTATAAAACAATAATGTTTTTCATAACGTTGGGAAAGGAAACATAAGAAAGGCTAAGCATAGATTCTCAGTAAGGGTAAAAATAGGGACATCCTTGATCAGTTCAATATAATATGAGAGTAAGGGGATGAAAATATTATAATGTCATTTGAAAAAATATATCTTGTGTATTGTAGATCATATTTTTGATGAATGTTATTTAGAAAATTATATCATAAGATCTAAATACAAAGTCAATATTAAAATGCAATCAGTGAGAGCATAACATTGGCTTTAGACATAATATTATTCCATTAACATAAGAATCGTAAATAATTACCATAGCCATAGATGACTTCCATGACTATCATAGTGGATTAGGAAAAACCAAAAATCCATTAGATCCCTAGTCAAAGTTAACAACAATTAAGATCATAATGGAAATCATCCACTGCAAATATGGGTAAAACCCTTATTCCTTTACTTATTATCTCATATGATATCCATTAATATCCAACACATTATATGGTTATAAATTTTTGGTCCCACATACTACATAATGAAAATATTGCATATGTGCTCTACAAGATCATAAAATATTCATAACAATATTTATCGTTAAAAGGAAATTATTTTTATAGCCATTTCATTATTCTATCATAGATTAATCTCCTGAAAATAAATGGGATTCATAAATGTTTCATCAAAACATTACTAACCAATGGGAAATAAAATTGATTAATAGAATCATTGATAAATTATTAGAAACACAATATATCCATTGAATTAAAGTGGATAGAATCATTATATCATATTTCTAGTAAATAATATGTAACATAATATGATGTAATCTTAGATTAAAAATGAAATTAAATGATCATTTGAACATTTAATGGAGAAAATACCAATGTTTTACTTAAAAGAAATGTATTTAAATCTAAATTTTTTTAAAATAATGAGGTAAAACTTTTCATTGATTATAATCATGGATAAATATATTTCAAGCATCAAAATATTCAGAATTTATGCTAATCATAAATTATGTACATGCCATATATGTTAACACTTATATTCATTGCCATTTTTTGGTAAAATATGATACGTAAATCATTCAGAAAATGAAAATAATATTATTTTTAAACCATTTGGTAAAAAATTAATCATTGGTATAACTGAAGTTACACAATAATATTAAAATTTAATAAAAATCATGCTATAATTGGTATAAAATATGGATATAAAAGGAAAAGGACTTTAGAATAAAGAATAAAATAATTTTTTTCTATAAAAATTGTATTCTAGACTATTGATTTAATAAATTGTTTAAAATGAATGGAAAACATATAGTATCAAAGAATAATCATTGGATATGTATATACTTTTTTATATATGAATATATGACTTAAAAGATCATCATTTAGAACATAATCATAAATATTCCAATGAAATAATTACATTGTAACGTAACAAATTTTTATGGAATGTGGGTTTTCACTGGATATCTATAGGTACTTTAGTGATATTTTTGGATGGAAATTTCATGCTAACTTTATGATGGATCATTTAATGTTATCAATTAGATCATCTGGAAATAGGGAAACTATCTGCAACTTTTTTTTGGCAGAAGCATCTTCCAATTTTATATCTATGTGGTAGGAAATAAATTGAAGGTTTTTCTACAACCATCCACCCTCAATGCACAATTATATAAATAAAACTCATCTAGAAATTTATGAAGATTTATAGCTATAAGTTTTAGAAATGAACTATACTATTTAAGACCTCAATATCATGAGGACACTGGGTGTTATGGGTAGATCCGGGAAACCTCCATTACTCAAATTTGTAGGTTGGATTACACCTCCCAATTTGTTCATTAAAGTCAATTTTTATGTTGAATCATCTAGTATGATATGTCATTTAATTGGTGTAGGTGTCTTTCTCACCCACCATGGGGTTCTCAATTGTTTATTTTATTATTTTGTTGGAATTTTTTTTTCATATCAGTCTCAATTGTGAGATATTATCTATTTTAATAAGAAATATTTCCATCACAATTGGAAGTATCTATAGATTGATTATGATGCTGAAATTATACTGATAGATTTGAATAAATGAACCAGGTATGTTCCATGGATGATTTTACCACACTGAATTCAAGGGATGAACATGATAAAGCACTTAATCTTTATTTTTATAATTTATATAATGAATGTAATTAAATTGAAGATGATTTTTCATATAGGGGGATCATGGATATGACAACCATGTGTTCTTTTATATCCATGGATTATAATGCATCACTATTAGAGACAAATATATGGGGAGTGATTCTTTATCTTATTTTAAAACCTCTTGTAATTTATAACCTTTCATTATTATATATAATAATTTTTTGGACATTGGAATTGGTTGAATCATGTACCATTTTTTTATATATATTTATAATCAAACAAAATATGTAGAGAAATAAAAATTAATTAATCCTTTCATGGAGGTGGGTGGTTATTCGTACACATAAACAATGTTTCCAATTTGATGGATGAAACTAAATAAAGGTAAATAATAATACAACATTACAGAATCCTTATTATTTTATTACTATTATATTTATTCATTCAGTATATCATTATTAACATATATGTAATGTGGAACTAAAAAACAAACCACATCCCTTCATTGAGGAGGTAGTCTACAGGTAAGAGAGAGTTCTTTTCTTATTTTTTTAAAAATGTTAATCTAAAAATTTAGACATGTTGTTATAATTAGGGATTCCTAATTATATCATAAATATTATTAATAGATATTAAATCCATAAAAATAATCTTACTTGAATGATTGAGATTTAAAATTAATTGTATCAGAGCTTTGAAGAGTTAGTCCACACATAGACATGAGTAATACTTTTACATACCATTTGATAGAAATTTTTGTTAATAATGATTGTTGCATTATAATAATAATATATTATACTATTTATCTAATTGAAGTTCATATTTTTTAATGGATATAAAACAAATAAAGTGAGGGAGAATACATCATATAATGAATGATAGTGGGTAATATTATTAACTATATTTCTCACGGCCTCCCTTATATCCCTTATTTAAGAGTCGTCGAATGTTATTTTTGTAATAATAGAAACTAAATGGAATATTGTAACTAAATGTTTTATAAATTGGCCAGGCAACATATCTCAATGTGGAATAAAGAAGTGAAAAGAGGGGTGTCCTTTTATAAGTGTGGGAGAGAACACATTTAATGTTTATTAAATATTTAAATTTAATAATGTCATACAAAATCAAAATGCTTCCAAATGAACAATTATTTTCTAGTGGGATAGTATATGATTCAAATAGAAATATCTAATTTTAATTTGAAATAATTAATTTTCAATCATAACCTTCTCAGTTGGTTTACCCACTTCAGAACACTTTTTTATCCACAACTGTAGTGATAATTTTTAATTTTTTTTTCTAAACATTATTGGAAAAAATGAAAGTGGAATTTTTAAAAAAATTAAATATAATGATTATAAATATATATATCATTTTATGAAATAAAATTCATTGAATTGGATGAATTTGATAAAATATACCACCCGTAAAATGTGTAGAAAAACAGTTTTCCAATAATAATGTTTTCTAATGTGTACAATGTTTTTATCCTAAATACTAAAATAAATTAATAATAATGACCATAATTTTATTTAAAATAGTAAAAAAATTATATTTAAAAAAATTAAAATGAAATAAAACATTGACATATCACTTAAAAATAGCCTATTTTATATAAGAACATTATTGTTTACTATTAATCGAAAAAGCAATATTTTCCGAAAATTATAAAAAATTAACTCTAAACCAATAATGAAAATATGGTTTATAATATAATGCCTATTTTTTAAAATAAATTTCAAAAAGCAATTGTAATTGATTATAGTATTTTCTTCAAAATGAAATAATGACAATAGTTATGGAAAAAATTTCAATTCTTAGGTATAAAATGACTATTCAGAAAAAAAAATGCTTATTTATCAATATATTTGATTTATCGTAAAACATTGAGAAGATTTTTTTCTCAAAAATATGTTTATGTTGGTTCATTATAGAAATTCAATGGATATTTTATAATGTTATAAAATATTATAGTTTATTATTACTTGCAGTTTCATGTTTCACAATCTATCAAAGAAATAACATTTATTTAAATATAATAATATCCTAAAATATCACGGTTCTAAATTATTCCCACATTAAATTTAGTATTTACTTGAAATTCCATCACTCCTATAAAAGAGGATTATTCTTCTATTTAATCAAAACCTTAGGTTCTCGTACAAAATTATTTAAATTCAAATTCCTCAAATGAATTTATCCAGTAGTCTTATTATATAGATCATTGTTTCTATGATCCAATATTTATAAAAATTTATATTCATATGAAAAAACAGGATCCATCTGTATGCCCTCCAAGATTATTACTTGTAAGGGATCACGTATGTTCTTCTTAAAGAGAGATACATGGAACCCATTTTGAACATGAGGGATTTTTGCTGGGAGTTCCATGAAATATGGTTCAATACACACTAAATATGAAATATTTATGGGGCTAATAAACCATGGTCATTAGATTCACTTATTTAATAATATAATATCCTTAACAAATAGATTAATTTTTTGTAAGACCTACCCACTAATTTAAAATTCTATATTTACAAAATTATTGTAAGTATAACTCCTCTATCGACACTGAGATACGTTTATGTTTTGAAGATGGTCTCTATTATTATATATCATTTCCTCAACTAGATCAGGTTTGAATATATTTTTTAATAATTACATCCCAACACATTGGAGTTATACACTACTTTCCATATATTCAGTATTAAAGAGTTTTCTTAATAATTTAGTGCAACCAATTATTTAATAAAATCCAAAATACTTTATTATGTTTATCCCAAACACCTTTGAAATCCATATATAACACTCTTTGAAAATCATTTAAGGTTTTAGGGGTTCTCTTAAGAAGTTCATATATCTAAAAAGGTATGTATTATTGACAAACAACATTGAATCCCAATCTTACTGATGAAATTTCTAGAACACTGAGGTAAACCTCATATCCTGATCCAATAGACTAAAATTCGATAATCCATGCTTAATTACAACTTATTTAATGTACATTATATAATGTTGATCAAATAGAAAGTATTATATGATAATAATTAATTTTGATGACTTTTTAATGAAATTAATAGAAACCCAAATACCAATTTTTCATTTAAAAGTTATGGGGAGTTGGAGGATAATGTTCATGTTATTATTTTCTCATTTCCATTACATTTTGTGTAATGGTAGACATATCCCCTTAGAAATGTGAATATCATCACTAACATTTTGAAAGAAAAATAATTATGATAAAAAATATTCATTATCTCTTTTCTTGTTTTCCCACCATAGATAGACATTTAGATGTATATACATTCTCATACTTCAAGGAATAATTGAGTATGATGAAATATGAGCTTCATTTAACAACCCATTCTTTAAATCTTATATGTATGAGACACATACACAGTACCTAAAAAATATCATTCACTCACAATCAAGGTTAAACAACTGAACATATCTCACATTTGTATGTAGTTCAACATATTTCATCTATTTATTTTTAATCTCCACATGAATAGTGGGTTGAGCACATATTTTAGAAAGATTTGACCTCTCTCTTTATTTCTAGATTACCACATAAATGCTTTAAAATATATAAGTAAATTATCCTCTATGATACTCATCATTATTATTCATTCATTATCCTTTAAAATCATATCATATTCATCATTTTTTACATTCTAATGTGGTATGGAATTGAGTGGTCACAATATTAAATAAACAAGAAAAATCGTCCCGGGAAAAAAATAAACTATTTATGAATGAATATATACATATGGAATTTATTATCAAATTGTATATGACAAAAATATTTATATAGATAATTCTTCCATATATTTAATGAATAATTACCACAACTGTATATAAATTGTGTGTTGAGTAATATTTGTCATGGTCCTCTAGTTATGGTTAGACATAAGCTATATCCATATTATTATTCATGTGGAAGAATCATAGTATCTTATTTCACGCTTTACCATATATCAAAAAAACCTTTTTACTAATGGTTAGCACAAGCACTAGTACATTGACTAACCATATATTCAGTTTCATGAAAGGTTTCTCACATTCATATTCCTATATGAATATATATACCATCTGAGATGATGTGGTAATTTAATTTGTCATCACTGAAACATTATCCATAATGAACTTATAATATCCTTCCAAAACAAGAAGAACATGTGTCTTAGTCATTGTAGGTTTTCTATGAAAATTTTCAATTACATCTGTCATTGATATATCCATTGATATAACCTTCATGTTGATTATGTTTCCCAAAAATGGAACATTCTGTATCTAAAATTGAAACATAGTAAATTATATATATATATATATTCTACATTCATAGGGTCTTAAATATGATGAAAATGTATTCTTAAACCTCATAATTACTATTTTCTGATATCATAATGTTGTCTATAATTACTATAAAAAGTATTAAAATAAAATATGAGAAATCATATCCCATGAATACATTAAATAAAGAGGGAATTACAAAGACAAAATGGAACTGTTATAATCTCATATAGTGCGTAACTTTTATAAAAATGTGACATAGGTTCTTCTACACTTTTTATGATTAATGTATTTTATATATTTCAAAAATAAATATGATAAAAATATTTAAATCCATTTAATTGATCATAAAAATAATAAATACATGTTATATGATAAAAAATATTTATTTTGAATATGTTAAGATCTCGATAATCAATTCAGAGTCACATTTATCCAAATGTATTCCTCCAAAAAATAATAGTTTCACTGTATTGTGAAGAAATTGTCCAAATGAATCCCTTATCATGAATCTCCGGGAGTTGCCTCACAACTTAATCTAAGAAATTATATAAAGATTTTTTTTGAAATAGGTGCAGGACAGTGCATCAGTTCTATTTAAAATAAAAAAAATGATTTCAGGGAAGTCTATGAAATTATTTTTTAAACATCAACAATAAATCATATTATACTCATCTTTTTGATGTTGAGTTTGTTTCTAACCATCTAAAATAAATACCACTTTTTAAAAGGAATCGACACCCATATAATGGATAAAGTTTTCACTAGATGTTCATATCTATCTATAAACTATTATAGTATAATAGGTAGTTATGGAATACCATTTGTTACTTTTCATACATATAAATTGATTTTTTTCTTTATGTAACTTATGTCAATCCATGTCAATGTTGACATAAAAATCAACTTGATGGAGAATAATAGGATTTTTAGGAATCTAATTCTCAAAAAAAAATAGATCATAGAAAAATCATAGACCTATGATGTTTCAACATACCATTGGGGGTTTCTCAACTAATTCGACATAAAATTATAGAGGATAAGAAGTCGAATTGTTTAATCACTTTAATGATATAAGGGAATTCATATAACTAAGATCAAATAATATACTAAAATATTTGAGGATACATATCATTACCTAAACATTAATGTTCAATCATCAATCCCTTTATAAAACATGATTGGTTATCATTACCATAAAAGATCACTAATTATAATGACCAATCATAATATCATGAAAAATCAAAAATACTATTTAAAAATAATTATACTATATTTTCAATATATAACAACATATGTTTTAACTTGGTTATCAACAATCAATAACTATTCCAATACTTCATAATTTTCTGAAAAAAAGTGAATTAACCAAAGAATATTCCTTGTTATTATGAGTCCTGATACGTAGAAAGGGCACATTAACCATAAAATAGAATGACAGATGAGATATAATATATATATATATATATATATATATATATATTACAGCTAGATTCATATATGATAAAAACTACATCCATTCATAGTATACAAATATGGATCTGTTTATTGGAAAAAAATCCATTCATTACAATATCAAATGTCATTCTCCAGTACATTATATCATCATAACTGTTCAAACTAATTTTTTCTAATCCTAGATTCAAAAAGAAACTAAAAAACTATTGGATACCAAATATGTTGAAAAATAAATTTCTTATAAATATATTAATTCTTATTTGATGAAAATTCATTAAATAACATTTCGAACCACACTAGAATCATATTTGTTTTATATATTTAGAAAAATAGATAAATGACCATATTATTCATAACATATCAATACCATAACACAAAAATTAGTTGAATTAATATATCATCATTATATTGATTATGATATTAAATATATATTTATATGTATAAATGATAATGAGGGGTGTGGGGGTGAATTGTAATTTTTAAATTCAGTTAAAAATAATTAAACAAAACAATTCCCCATGCCTCTTAAAGTATGTAATTGGACATGAACCTTTATCCTATCCATCATAATCATAAGATCACCAAATTTTATTCATCAAAAATATATTTAAATAATAATAATTGATTCATTATTATAACGAATATGACTAAACATAATATAAATCATTATCACAGTTAATACAAAAAACAAAATTAGTATATTAAGTTGAATACAGTAACAAAAGCTACTTTAAAAATATTGTTGAATAGTTATATGTAATGAAACAAGCATGAAAAAGTAATGTACTATTAGAATTACATACTATATATTATTTTTTTTACTTCTATCCTTATGAATAAGGTAGCCAATAATCTTGACTAAAGGTATCCCTTGATTTATAAATACAGGAATTTTTTATTTCCATTGAAAGGAAAGCCCTCGATATAATGGTTTCCACTATATTAATTTCCATAAAATACTTTTATCAAATATATTAAATTTTACATCTCACTATCCCCACAAGCCTTCATTAATGATTTCCAGGTTAAATATCTTTATATCTACATAATCCCTTGATCATAATTATACATCAACTATAGAAAAAATCACATAAAAATTCTTAGGTAGACAACTTAAAAATATTTCCATATGAGATACATCTCTATAGAATTAAAAAAGCAAAAGAAAAATATTTTCATGATATGTAAACTATATAAAAATAGATAGATAATTTAATTAAAAACAATTGATTTTTTTAACTCTTCAAGTGGTAGTGTATTTATAGGTTGAATCTAAATGGTCATCTTGATCTCCCAATGATTATAATTTCTAAGAGTTTTTCAATATGATTTGAACATATGGCACATGAAAACTCATGTAGATATATAAAAACATAATGTTTAAAGCAATATCAATTTTACCAAAATTATTGTGTAATAAGTATTTCTTTCATTAGAATGAATTTTTTCATATTATTATTATAATCAAGGTTAGTTCGATGGACTTAAATAAAAATACAATTATGATTATATTTATGAGTGTCAAACTGATGTTTGATTGTAATTGTATTAGTACAAAGGTTTAATACATATTTAGTAAAATAATTATGTCATGAAGTCACATATCAAGTACTAATAAAAGTGGGTCTAACTAATCAGACCTATACCCATTTTGATAATCATAGTAAACAATAAAAATAATATATTTGCGAACACTTTTAGAACTTCTTATAAGTACAGTAAAATATTATGTTTTCTAAAAAAATACATTAGATGTAAAATAATTAGTAAGAATGGATTTATTAAATAGTATGTGATACCCAAAACAAAAGGTATTGAAATGTAATATATATAATTTTTGACTCATCATCCTCCCCCTTTATGGAATTAAAAAACCAATATACATAAATGAAAAATAAAATTGAAAGACCTATTGTCCACATTGTTTTTGTAAATTATATTCAGAGTTTAAAAAATGAAATCCTAATTCCTTGTATGTCTATAACTCTTCTAGGTATTATGGAGAGTTATGATGTTGAATATGACTAAATCTCCCCTTGGGATAAACTTTCCCCTCTAAGTATCTTAGTCCCCCTATTAAAGTAATAAATATCTTTTATAAATGATTATTTTTCATGAGACATAATCCCGCTTTTTAAATGTTATTTTTCAAAATAATTATAATCATCCATTAAAAAATATTTATAACCAAAAAATACATCTCCTCTAAAATAATATTCCCCCCCTTTGTAATTTTCAAAATGAATTTGGACATGTATTGATTTTATATAAATTTTAGTAAGGGAAACAATGTTCAAAACAATGTGAAAAACTATATACCCATACATAATAAATATGAATGAACCTCCATATAACATTAATTGGAAAACTATTAGAAAATACACAGCTTTCGATGAAAAATATAATTCATTAATAATAATATAATATAAATTTTCTACAGAATGTAAAAGTACAAAAGGAGTTTAATTAAAAAATTTAATATTTCATCATTATGGATTCTACAATTGTTTTCATTTTCCTAAACCCTTTTTTATATTCATCAATATTTTTTATTCTACCATCTTAAGATGAAATTTATTTTGTTAACTCTTTACTCTTATTATTCAATACCGTTATATCCACCTAAATATCCTTATTTAAATTTTTCAAAACATTTACCTCCTATCCATGTACTTTTTTCTTGTAATATATGAATGTATGTATCATATCATTGAATTAACAATTTTTATTTACTAAGTATAAGAATAATTAAATGTTTTAAACCCCCAAAAACATTACTCTCTCAGCTATGATTTAGATTAAATGATTGTACGAATGGGGTAGACTTTGAAAAACATCTTCTCATCATAAAAATTTTCATCAAATATCTTCGTGTCAACATCGACTTGATTTGACCAATTGAAAACCATATTAAATTATTTCATATGAGGTTTAGATATTTCATGTAAATCTGATAAATCTACCTCATTCTCAATCATTATTTCTATTAATAGTATTAATCAATCTGATTTTTCATCTTGAATATCATTACCCACTTCACATCTATAATCAAGTCTTGGAAAATAATGAATTATACCTTTGAGTATATTCAAGGATTGAATTATTTAATTATCTTTTTCAGTGGTTAATGTATTGAATTAATTTGATTGTTAATTCTCAATATTATGTAGTTTTTTTGGATGGTACCGATTTATCCTTTTTTCATTTCCATTTATCATCATTCATTAAAATATTTTCTCTAAATTCGTTATTTTATGATATTTCAATTATATCTATTTCATTATTTTTATCCTATTATTTTTATTATATATCATTATTATATGAATATTGAGATTCATCCTATGATTATTCTTCTTTTTTAGTACATTGATATTATTCATTATGATTTGTTTTGGAAGGGAATTTTGAAGAAGATGCTTCTGATTATTTCAAATGAAATTTAACTGAAAGATTTTTCTTCTCCTAAATATTTTCATTTTCTTCCTCATTTTCATACTCATCATTTTCTTAATTTTATACATCCTCCTCTTCTATAAAAACTTATTAATTACCATTTTTTAATTATTCTTAATCTTCTTCAAGATTCAACTAGTTTTATTCATTATAACTAACTTCATTTTGTTGTCCATAATTTCTCTCTTTATTGACGCCTACAACCTCTTCATACATTGTCTTAACAAACTCATCGTGATGTTGTACCATATATATTAAATCATCCTTTCCAGGTGGATTCGATTTTGATGGGTTTTCATTAACATCTGGTACTGATTCGTCGTTAAGAAATTTCCCTTTTTCCATTGCCAGCCTACAAAGGAACATCTATAAGGACTATTTCTATTTCATTTAAAGATAATACAACATCTAGATTTTTTATTAGTAAATGATGAGGGGAAATCAAACAATTCAAAAGCTCTATCAATATCCTTCTAAATATTTTCACATATTTGAGATTTAATAAACTTCTTCTTCTTTAATATTATTGTAAGACATCATATATAAGGCCCCAGCCTTAAACATTACTTAATCTTTAGATATTACAAGATTACACATTGGGGATCTTTTCAGGTTTAGAGTTTTAGAGAATTAGATCGTGAAACTTGCATTACATTCCACATTTGGACAAAGTGGTTACATAAAAGACAGAATTCATTCTTCCCATCAACGGAAAAAAATTTAAAATAAAACATGGATTCTTTCTTGACACATCCTTGACACTATCATCACATCATGTACCCTTTCCTTGACCTGTGAAAAAAATTTCAAAAATTTGGGATGAGCATAAAAAGCTCAGTAAGGGATATAAAAAAAATGGAAAGGAAACATGAGTTCATATATACATAAGAATGAAATCATACTTTACCCCTAAAACAAAGGAACTTTAACATACCCCTTAAAACCATGAATAAATCATAGAAATCATAAGACATAAAGGTAACTTGAGGCATTCATAACATTCTTAGGTAGGGATTAACCCTCTTGGTTACATTTGGAATACCCATCACAGTATATTCCCTAAATCTCTTCGGAGAAGCCTTAATGTTTCACTCCTTTGCGTTACCCAATGCATTGGAGAGCTATATCAGGCTCACCCGCCCATAGTTTATCACGGAACCACCTGTTTTCATAACAATGCCCAAGAACCATAACATAAATGTATCACATAAAACTTGCATAAAGGAAACATAACATTTCCACATTTCAATAACAATATAACATTTTAGTAAATTGAAATAATGAATCCATTCAAAAAGAAACCATTTGAAAAACCATTTAAAACATTTAATAAAGAGATTTTTGAATCAAAGTGTCCCATACCACCTTGATGCTTAAAATTTTAAAACCATTAATATCCATATATATAAATCCTTAAAACCATTTTGAAAACATGCATATTAATAATAACCAAATAATTAAAACATTTAAAATGATATTTTGGTTAAAGGGGTTTTACCAAAATTAGAGACACTTGAATACAATAATTGAGGAATAACATTTAGTCAGAACATTATAATATCATGAGAATAAATGGATTCATGATATAATACTCCAAAGGACAGTATATACACCATAGAAGAGTGAATTGGTGCATAACAATAATGAACCCTCAATAAAAATGTCAAATGTGATGAAATCCCTTATAAAGAAGGTATCCTTAAATTAAGGACAAATCAATCTCAAAAATATGTGTGAAAAATATAAATACACCCAATATAAGTGGATATTAAGTGTAAAAAAATAAAAGTTCATTCACACATATTCAATGGATGACATATTCAATGACTACATGTTGAACCCAAAGAAATCGAAATTGGCTTAAAAAGTTTCCTTGACAGCCTAACGGCATCACATCAAAATTAGTTGATGAGAGATAAAAAGTGTATCTCATCACTTGGACATAAAATTTACATCAATAAGGATATATGAGAACATATCCCAACATAACAATATGTAAATTAAAAGACCCAACAAAAGAAGTCTTTTAAAAAAAGAGGAGGGTGAAAGGTTCCCTTACCGACATGGGTATCTTTCAAAACATACACCCCATGAAAGAAGGACAATAGATCTTTGATGTAAATATTCATAAACGAGAGTATATTACACAAAGATTATAATAATGGGAAGTACATACACCACTCAATGGAATTTGTGGCAAATGTAGCATAAATCTCACGGGAATAAAAGTGAGATGAAAAATCCCTTACAAAAACTCAGCAGCCTAATAGCGCCACATAAAACTTCCGAATATGGAATGATGAGATCAAATAGAGTATCTCATCACATTACAATAAAATTTACAGCAAGATGAATATAAAATAACATCCCCCAACATTACAAATAGGAGCTTAAAAGAAGTGACATAAAGGAGAGTACTTAAAAAGAAAGAGAGAGGTTAGATCTCTTACGAAAGTTCGGAAGCCTAACGGCGCCACTCAAAACTTCTAAAATGGATTGATGAGAGAGAATAGGGTCTCTCATCACATGAACATAAAAATTACAGCATGTTTAATATAAAATATCAGACCAATCATACGAAATATGATCTTAAAAGGAATGATATAAAACAGTGTACTTGAAAAGAAAGAGAGGTGTAGGATCCCTTACCTCGGGTCCGACTTGACTCGATCGTTCTTTAACATCCTAAATAATAAACTTGAGTTAATTTATATTTTCTTAAGAAACTTTTTCGAGTTCATTATTCCTTTTATATCACTTATTTACATGTTATAAACATTATGTAATCATTTAAGTTAATAATATTTGTTTTGCTGATATTTGGTTCTTAAGTCGAAAGTGGACTTCTTACAATTACATGTTGTTCATGTGGCCAAATTTTTATTATATCCAGAATTGTATTCATGATGTAGATATCATATATGTCATATATATCCAGTAAATTCATGCATTTATAACATTACATAATCATTTAGAGGTAAGGAATGAAATGCACCGTTCATGGAGACGGTAAGCCGTACGTACGCATGAACGCTACTTTCATTTCTATTTCGTAATTTATAGAATGGAATCATAATGATATAAAGGTATATTATAATTCCAGTATAATATCATATATAATATCATATTTCCATCCTTTATATGTCCCATATATGGTATTTAATGAATCAAATCACTTTGAGGGGGTGGTAGTCCGCACTTCCTTAAATGAAGATATCGCGTTTACCCATAATGGAAACCATAAAGGTATGCCCAAAATGGAAAAACAGAAGCTTAAGGAAAACATAAACATATTATATATCATATATAAAAATAGTGACATCATAATGTCCACCTCTGATGGTGTTAAATGAGTATTGAACAATCATCGTTTCGGGAGGTAGAATTTCGCCATCCACGGAAACCGTATGTTTTTTAACCATTTGATGTAGTTGTGTGAGAGTGTAGCTCGAATAAATCTTATAACAACATTCTAGTATATTGAAGATACTAGTGTTGTTATAAAAGAAGTAAATAAAAAGAGTTTAGGGGGTTGGAGAAGCAAAATGAAACAAATGAACAAGAGAGAATGAATTACCATTAAAAGTGTAACTCCTTTTGATTTGACCATAAAGGCTTCCTTTGAAAAGATTCTGCCCAAAGGGAATCCTCTAGGATGAGGAGAGGGATGTGGATAGAGTAAATGGGCAGGGTTCGGCCGAGCCAATGGCTTGAGGAGTGTGTGAAATGAGGTAGAGGTGGGAGCCTTTTATAAGAGGAGAGGAGGGGCACTATTGGAAAGTAAGAAATATTACTTTATTTGAAAATGTGTTTCGGTTTTAAAAGGTCCCACATTGATATAATTCGTGGATAAAGTGTTAAGGGTTGGAAATCCACCCATCCAATAAGTTTTGGACATGTGTAGTTCATAGATTTTACATTATCATTCTATTTTAAATCGTTAAATAATGAGGTCATCGTTACATCAGCATGATGTCATAAATAATTTAATTTATTTTGTGTCTAAAAATTAAAAAAAAATACTATGATTTATGAAATCTTTTTATCTTTCCAATTACAATGTATAATAAAAAATATGATCTTTCTAACCCCATGTAAAAATTGTTTTAGTAAAACATCTCTTGTTTGTGTCATTTTTACTTTAACATTTAATAAAAAGTTATTTATGTCATTTCCCAACCAAAGTGTCTCCATGGGGTCCCCAAGTTGACTCATGGCTTGTCATGGTCGGGAATGACACAACCAATAAGGTTGGTACATGTGTCTAGGTCATTTCATATTATTAAAGCATTATTTATACCTTAAACTACCCTAATTACCACTAATCACGATTAAAAACTTAATAAGTTACTATTCACCAAAGAATTATTTTTATCCCATTGAACCACATTTTACTTCTTAATGACAACCATGTATGTCGGATTTTTGAAATTAAAAATACAAAGAAGGCAAAATTTCATTTAAACGGAAAAATCAGTTTTTATAAGTACCACTTAGTGGTTTCACTATTCATCAAAAATTGAAGTTTTTCAGAAAAATCCCAAAAATTCACCATAAGATATATTTGATATTATGAATTCAAAAATGAAGTCTATTTTACAAAATTAAAAACATATAAGTCACATTAATTAATTTAATAATTAATTCCTGCTGTCAGAGCAAATAGCGTGTTTTTATGAAACAATAAGTATCAAAAGATTGACACTGGTTTAAGTCTGATTTCAAAGTGAAATTAATTCCAACGACCACTATGGGATTTAATGGTAAAAATATATTCTAATTTCACTTTAAAACCAATTCAAAAGATAACATAATAATATAAATAAATTAGATTAAAAAGGGGTTTTGAATTAAAATACAATTTTTTAAACTATTCATTAAAAAATGAACTTTATCGGAAAGATACCGAAAATTTACACAAAGTAAATTTTGATGTCCCGATTCTTAATAAGAGTTTTATTTGGTCCAAAAGAATGTTTAAGAGTGAACAAAACTGTATTTAATGATGGTTCAACATCAAAAGGTGATAAGTGAACCTTTAGTGAAAACTAGGGCATATACGCCTAAAATTGAGTTCTTTCCGTATTTTATGCCTCTATCCATTATTGGATAAATGTAAAAACATTTAAAACCATGTATAATCATATTTTAGTTATTTCTATCCATTCCCGACAATAGAACGACTACATATTTAATACCATTTAAAATAATATTATTTTATTATTAGAGTGCAACGTAAGATTCCCAAGAAACTCGTTGTTGCGTGTTGGGTACGCCATCGAGCATAGCGTCCCCTTTAAAGTCATATTAATACTTTATTCACAAATATGGATAAATATTAAAATTTCATATTCTTTATTTACCTGTGGTGTTACATCATTCCCCCCTTTTGGGAATTGCGTCCTCGCAATATTAAAATTGCGCTTGGAAACATCCTTGAAAGTCCCACATAGGAACAAGAGTCGGTAAAACAATAACTTTAAAATAAAGAAGGATAAGTACAAAGGTCACCCGAGTTAACCCATACTAGGATTCCAAGTATGAAAATATGGACATGGAGGAAAAAACAAAGGGTCATGTTCTGATGGAGAGTGATAGAAAACATGTTTAGGAGAAAGTTAACCATGAGAAAATCACAAACTTGTGATGGGTTAAACAGTATTTGATTCCCTAGTAGGAAAAGTTAATAGACAACATTTTTGTTTTAAGTTACTTTTTATTGAGGAATTTATTCATAAGGAAACTTAATCACATATCATATTGACTTTCATCTTTTATTAGATTCAAACTCATATTTTCTCCAATAGATGAGTATTTAGGGAGACTTGTTTGTATTAAGAGTACTATAATCAACTTCTAGAGAATCACCTAATACACAAAATAGAACTATATACATCCCATGTCTTTAGACTTTAACCAAAACCAAAAAGGTTATTTCAAGATCAGATAATCCAGAAAAGGATAACCCTTTATAAAAAGAAAACCTATTCTTAACCTCCAAAATTTGTCCAACAAAACCCAAAGTTCAACGAGGACCATTCTATAATCAATTTGTCCATAAAATTCTTCAAAGTAAACCAAACTAATATTGAAACCCAAATATTTGAAGGATTTAGTCACATAGTCTTCCAAGTTAAATCGTAACATTTATCTCCAAACAACATCAGTTGCTCCTAAACTCTCGTATTGAAAAGTAATTAACCAAATCACATATCCTCCATGATTGGTTAATCATTTTCATAAATAACCCAAAATCAATTTACTCTTAATTCATAAAATCATATAACTAAAAAGAATCAGTCAAACTAACCAGGGTCTTCACGTAGTCCAGTGGTAGGAGATAAATACCAGTCACACTTTGGTTGTGGGATCGATTCCCACAGCTTTGTCCGACGCGACGGGTTGTCACACGGTCTGCGTGTTGTCCTTTTTCCAAAACAATATAATTCTTAAAACATTCCCCAAAAAGAGATAAAATCATTAAAAATGATCATAACATATTTTAACCTCAAGTTCATCTCATGCCTTTCATTTTCCATCATATCATATAATAACCGATAATTACCTCAAAATTAAGGATCATATAAACTCTAATGGTTACCTTAATAATTATTACCTGAACATCCACATGGTTTGGTCATCTCATACATGATGAATTAAAGATCATACCAAGGTTCAAGTGGTTGATCATGACTCCTTGATAGTTGGTTTAGAACAACCATGAGATTCCTCATTGAATCCCCCATCTCATCCAGTCTCTTAATCAGAGAACCACCACAGATTCCTTCAAACCCATTTTCACATTGGTGCCTTATAGATCCATCCATTTACTAAAACCGAAAAGGTCAGTGTGAGTATATCAACATAACCATCATGTACTAATGAGGAAGATAAACACTATGATATTCTTACTCATTCACTTTATCTAAAACTAGGACTATTTATGAAATCCTAACCATTATGGTAATGTCACTTGTGCTTAGAGAATACCCTAACCTCTAAAGTTATCTAAACCGACCTTTGATACCAACTATAAGGCCCCAACCTTAAACCTTACTTAATCTTGAGTTATTACAAGATTACACATTGAGGATCTTTTCAGGTTTAGAGTTTTAGAGAATTAGATCATGAAACTTGCATTACATTCCACATTTAGACAAAGTGGTTACATAAAAGACAGTATTCATTCTTCCCATCAACGGAAACAAATTTAAAATAAAACATGGATTCTTTCTTAACACATCCTTGACACTATCATCACATCATGTACCCTTCCCTTTACCTGTGAAAAAAATTTCAAAAACATGGGATGAGCATAAAAAGCTCAGTAAGGGATATAAAAAATATGGAAAGGAAACATGAGTTCATATATACATAATAATTAAATCATACTTTACCCATAAAACAAAGGAACTTTAACATGCCCATTCAAACCATTAATAAATCATAGAAATCATAAGACATAAAGGTAACTTGAGTCATTCATAACAATATTACGTAGGGAGTAACCCTCTTGGTTACGTTTGGAATACCCATCATAGTATATTCCCTAAATCTCTTCGGAAAAACCTTAACGTTTCACTCTTTCACGTTACCCAATGCATTGGAGAGCTATATCGGGCTCACCCGCCCTTGGTTTATCACGGAACCACCCATTTTCATAACAATGCCCAAGAACCATAACATAAATGTATCACATAAAACTTTCATAAAGGAAACATAAAATTTCCACATTTCAATCACAATATAACATTTTAGTATATTGAAATAATGAATCCATTCAAGAAGAAACCATTTACAAAACCATTTAAAACATTTAATAAAGATATTTCTGAATCAAAGTGTCACATACCACCTTGAAGCTTAAAATTTTAAAACCATTAATATCCATATAAATAAATCCTTAAAACCATTTTGAAAACATGGATATTAATAAGAACCAAATAATTAAAACATTTAAAATGATATTTTGGTTAAAGGGGTTTTACCAAAATTAGAGACACTTGATTAAAATAATTGAGGAATAACATTTAGTCAGAACTTTATAATATCATGAGAATAAATGGATTCATGATATAATACTCCAAAGGACAGTATATACACCATAGAAGAGTTAATTGGTGCATAACAACAATGAACCCTCAATAGAAATGTCAAATGTGATGAAATCCCTTATAAAGAAGGCATCCTTAAATTAAGGACAAATCAATCCCAAAAATATGTGTGAAAAATATAAATACACCCAATATAAGTGGATATTAAGTGTAAAACAATAAAAGTTCATTCACACATATTCAATGGATGACATATTCAATGACTATATGTTGAAGCCAAAGAAATTGAAATTGGGTTTAAAAGTTCCCTTGACAGCCTAACGGCATCACATCAAAATGAGTTGATGAGAGATAAAAAGTGTATCTCATCACTTTGACATAAAATTTACATAAATAAGGATATATTAGAACATATCCCAACATAACAATATGTAAATTAAATGACCCAACAAAATAAGTCTTTTAAAATAAGAGGAGGGTGAAAGGATCCCTTACAGACTTGGGTATCTTTCAAAACATACACCCCATGAAAGAAGGACAACAGATCATTGATGTAAATACACATAAACGAAAGTATATTACACAAATAGTATAATAATGGGCAGTACTTACACCACTCAATGGAATTTGTGGAAAATGTAGCATAAATCTCACGGGAATAAAAGTGAGGTGAAAAATCCCTTACGAAAACTCAGCAGCCTAACGGCGCCACATAAAACTTACGAATATGGATTGATGAGATCAAATAGGTTATCTCATCACATTACAATAAAATTTACAGAAATAGGAATATAAAATATCATCCCCCAACATTACAAAGAGGATCTTAAAAGAAGTGACATAAAGGAGAGTACTTAAAAAGAAAGAGAGAGGTTAGATCTCTTACGAAAGTTCGGCAGCCTAACGGCGCCACTCAAAACTTCCAAAATGGATTGATGAGAGAGAATAGGGTCTCTCATCACATGAACATAAAAATTACAGTAAGTTTAATATAAAATATCATCACAATCATAAGAAATATGAGCTTAAAAGGAATGACATAAAAGAGTGTACTTGAAAAGAAAGAGAGGTGTAGGATCCCTTACCTCGGGTCCAACTTGACTCGATCGTTCTTTAACGTCCTGAATAATAAACATGAGTTAATTTCTATTTTCTTAAGAACCTTTTTCAAGTTCATTATTCCTTTTATATAACTTATTTCCATGTTATAAACATTATGTAATCATTTAAGTTAATAATATTCATTTTGCCGATATTTGGTTCTTAAGTCGAAAGTGGACTTCTTACAATTACATGTTGTTCGTGTGGCCAAATGTTTATTATATACAGAATTGTATTCATGATGTAGATATAATATATGTCATATATATCCAGTACATTCATGCATTTATAACATTACATAATAATTTAGAGGTAAGGAATGAAATGCACCGTTCATAGTGACGGTAAACCGTACGTACACATGAACGCTACTTTCATTTCTATTTCATATTTTATAGAATGGAATCATTATGATATAAAAGTATATTATAATTCCAGTATAATATAATATATAATATCATAGTTCCATCCTTTATACGTCCCACATATGGTATTTAACGAATCAAATCACTTTGAGGGGGCGGTAGTCCGCACTTCATTAAATGAAGATATCGCGTTTACCCATAATGGAAACCATAAAGGTAAGCCCAAAATGAGAAAAACATAATCCTAAAGAAAACATAAACATTTTATATATCATATATAAAAATAGTGACATCATAATGTCCACCTTTGAAGGTGTTACATGAGTATTGAACAATCATCGTTTCGGGAGACAGAATTTCGCCATCCACGAAAACTGTATGTTCTTTAACCATTTGATGAAGTTGTGTGAGAGTGTAGCTAGAATAAATCTTATAAAGACATCCTAGTGTATTTATGATACTGGTTTTGTTACAAAATAAGTAAATAAAAAGAGTTTAATGGGTTGGAGAAGAAAAATGAAACAAATGAACAAGAGAGAATGAATTACCTTTAAAAGTGTAACTCCTTTTGATTTGAGCCTAAAGGCTTCCTTTGAAAGGGTTATGCCCAAAGGGAATCCTCTAGGATGAGGAGAGGGATGTGGAGAGAGTAAATGGGCAGGGTTTGGCCGAGCCAAAGGCTTGAGGAGTGTGTGAAATGAGCTAGAGGTGGGGGCCTTTTATAAGAGGAGAGGAGGGCCACTTTTGGAAAGTAAGAAATATTACTTTATTTGAAAATGTGTTTCGGTTTTAAAAGGTCCCAAATTTATATAATTCTTGGATAAGGTGTTAAGGGTTGGAAATCCACCCATCCAATAAGTTTTTGACATGTTTAGTACATAGATATTACATTATCTTTCCATTTTAAATCGTTAAATAATGAGGCCATCGTTGCATCATCATGATGTCATAAATATTTTAATTTATTTAGTGTCTAAAAATTATAAAAAAAATACTATGATGTAGGAAATATTTTTATCTTTCCATTGACTATTTATAATCAAAAATCTGATCTTTATAACCCCATGTAAAAATTGTTTTAGTAAAACATCTCTTGTTTGTGTCATTTTTTACTTTAACATTTAATAAAAAGTTATTTATGTCATTTCCCAACCAAAGTGTCTCCATGGGGTCCCCAACATGACCCATGGCTTGTCTTGGTCGGGCATGACACAACCAATAAGGTTGGGACATGTGTCTAGGTCATTTCATATCATTAAATCATTATTTATACCTTAAACTACCCTAATTACCACTAATAGCGATTAAAAACTTAATAATTTACTATTCACCAAAAAATTATTTTTATCCCATTGAACCACATTTTACTTCTTAATGACAACCATGTATGTCGGATTTTTGAAATTCAAAACACAAAGATGGCAAAATTTCATTTAAATGGAAAAATCAGTTTTTATAAGTACCACTTAGTGGTTTCACTATTCATCAAAAATTGAAGTTTTTCAGAAAAATCCCAAATATTCACCACAATCTATATTTGATATTCCGAATTCAAAAATGAAGTCTATTTTACAAAATTCAAAACAAATATGTCACATTATTTAATTTAATAATTAATTCCCACTGTCAGAGCAAATAGCGTGTTTTTATGAAACAATAAGTATCAAAATATTGACACTGGTTTAAGTCTGATTTCAAAGTGAAATTAATTCCAACGACCACTATGGGATTTAATGGTAAAAATATATTCTAATTTCACTTTAAAACCAATTCAAAAGATAACTTCAAAATATAAATAAATTAGATTAAAAAGAGGTTTTGAATTAAAATACAACATTTTAAACTATTCATTAAAAAAATGAACTTTATCGGAAAGATACCAAAAATTTACACAAAGTAAATTTTGATGTCCCGATTCTAAATAAGAGTTTTATTTGGTCCAAAAGAATGTTTAAGAGTGAACAAAATTGTATCTAATGATGGTTCAACATCAAAAGGTGATAAGTGAACCTTTAGTGAAAACTAGGGCATATACCCCTAAAATTGAGTTCTTTCCATATTTTAAGCCTCTATCCATTATTGGATAAATGTAAAAACATTTAAAAACATGTATAATCATATTTTAGTTATTTATATCCATTCCCGCCAATACAACGACTACATATTAACTACCATTTAAAATAATATTATTTTATTATTAGAGTGCAACGTCAGATTCCCAAGAAACTCGTTGTTGCGTGTTGGGTACGCCATCGAGCATAGCGTCCCCTTTAAAGTCATATTAATACTTTATTCACAAATATGGATAAATACGAAAATTTCATATTCTTTATTTACCTGGGGTGTTACATCGTTCCCCCCTTTTGGGAATTGCGTCCTCGCAATTTTAAAATTGCGCTTGGAAACATCCTTGAAAGTCCCACATCGGAACAAGAGTCGGTAAAACAATCACAATAAAATAAAGAAGGATAAGTACAAAGGTCACCCGAGTTAACCCATACTAGGATTACAAGTATGAAAATATGGACATGGAGGAAAAACAAAGGGTCATGTTCTGATGGAGAGTGATAGAAAACATGTTTAGGAGAAAGTTAACCACGAGAAAATCACAAACTTATGATGGGTTAAATGGTATTTGATTCCCCATTAGTAAAAGTTAATAGAAAACATTTTTGTTTTAAGTTACTTTTTATTGAGGAATTTATTCATAAGGAAACTTAATCACTTATCAATTTGACTTTCAACTTTTATTAGATTCAAACTCATATTTTCTCCAAAAGACGAGTATTTAGGGAGACTTGTTTGCATTAAGAGTACTATAATCAACATCTAGAGAATCACCTAATCCACAAAATAGAACTATATACATCCCATGTGTTTAGACTTTAACCAAAACCAAAAAGGTTATTACAAGATCAGATAATCCAGAAAAGGATAACCCTTTATAAAAAGAAAACCTATTCTTAACCTCCAAAATTTGTCCTACAAAACCCAAAGTTCAATGAGGACCATTCTATAATCAATTTGTCCATAAAATTCTTCAAAGTAAACCAAACTAAGATTAAAACCCAAATATTTGAAGGATTTAGACACATAGTCTTCCAAGTTAAATCGTAACATTTATCTCCAAACAACATCAGTATCTCCTAAACTCTCGTTTTGAAAAGTAATTAACCTAATCACATATCCTCCATGATTGTTTAATCATTTTCATAAATAACCCAAAATCAATTTACCCTTAATTCATAAAATCATATAACTAAAATGAATCAGTCAAACTAACCCGGGACATCACGTAGTCCAGTGGTAGGCGATAAATACTAGTCGCACTTTGGTTGTGGGTTCGATTCCCGCAGCTTTGTCCGACACGACAGGTTGTCACACGGTCTGCGTGTTGTCCTTTTTCCAAAACTATATAATTCTTAAAACATTCCCCAAAAAGAGATAAAATCATCAAAAATGATCATAACATATTTTAACCTCAATTTCATCTCATTCCTTTCATTTTCCAGCATATCATATAATAACCCATAATTACCTCAAGAGTAAGGATCATATAAACTCTAATGGTTACCTTAATAATTATTACCTGAAATTCCACATGGATTGGTCATCTCATACATGATGAATTAAAGATCATACCAAGGTTCAAATGGTTGATCATGACTCCTTGATAGTTGGTTTAGAACAACCATGAGATTCCTCATTGAATCCCCCATCTCATCCAGTCTCTTAATCAGAGAACCACCACAGATTCCTTCAAACCCATTGTCACATTGGTGCCTTCTAGATCCAACCATTTACTAAAACCAAAAAGGTCAGTGTGAGTATATCAACATAACTATCATGTACTAATGAGGAAGATAAACACTATGATATTCTTACTCATTCACTTTATCTAAAACTAGGACTCTTTCTGAAATCCTAACCATTATGGTAATGTTACTTGTGCTTAGAGAATACCCTAACCTCTAAAGTTATCTAAACCGACCTTTGATACCAACTATAAGGCACCAGCCTTAAACCATACTTAATCTTGAGTTATTACAAGATTACACATTGAGGATCTTTTCAGGTTTAGAGTTTTAGAGAATTAGATCATGAAACTTTCATTACATTCCACATTTAGACAAAGTGGTTACATAAAAGACAGTATTCATTCTTCCCATCAACGGAAACAAATTTAAAATAAAACATGGATTCTTTCTTGACACATCCTTGACCCTATCATCACATCATGTACCCTTTCCTTGACCTATGAAAAACATTTCAAAAACATGGGATGAGCATAAAAATATCAGTAAGGGATATAAAAAAT
Organism: Viscum album; assembly: GCA_963277665.1. Lineage (NCBI taxonomy): Eukaryota > Viridiplantae > Streptophyta > Magnoliopsida > Santalales > Viscaceae > Viscum > Viscum album. The sequence continues at coordinate 1,441,272,589 of OY728155.1, read as the reverse complement.
ATGGAAAGGAAACATGAGTTCATATATACATAAGAATGAAATCATACTTTACCCATTAAACAAAGGAACTTTAACATGCCCCTTCAAACCATGAATAAATCATAGAAATCATAAGACATAAAGGTAACTTGAGGCATTCATAACATTTTTACATAGGGAGTAACCCTCTTGGTTACGTTTGGAATACCCATCACAATATATTCCCTAAATCTCTTCGGAGAAACCTTAACGTTTCACTCCTTCGCGTTACCCAATGCATTGGAGAGCTATATCGGGCTCACCCTTCCTTAGTTTATCACGGAACCTCCCGTTTTCATAACAATTCCCAAGAACCATAACATAAATGTATCATATAAAACTTCCATAAAGGAAACTTAACATTTCCATATATCAATCACAATATAACATTTTAGTATATTGAAATAATGAATCCATTCAAAAAGAAACCATTTACAAAACCATTTAAAACATTTAATAAAGAGATTTCTGAATCAAAGTGTCCCATACCACCTTCAAGCTTAAAATTTTAAAACCATTAATATCCATATAAATAAATCCTTAAAACCATTTTGAAAACATGGATATTAATAAGAACCAAATAATTAAAACATTTAAAATGATATTTTGGTTAAAGTGGTTTTACCAAAATTAGAGACACTTGAATACAATAATTGAGGAATAACATTTAGTCAGAAATTTATAATATCATGAGAATAAATGTATTCATGATATAATACTCCAAAGGAAATTATATACAACATAGAAGAGTGAATTGGTGCATAACAACAATGAACCCTCAATAGAAATGTCAAATGTGATGAAATCCCTTATAAAGAAGGTATCCTTAAATTAAGGACAAATCAATCTCAAAAATATTTGTGAAAAACATAAATACACCCAATATAAGTGGATATTAAGTGTAAAACAATAAATTTTCATTCACACATATTCAATGGATGACATATTCAATGACTACATGTTGAAGCCAAAGAAATCGAAATTGGGTCAAAAAGTTCCCTTGACAGCCTAACGACATCACATCAAAATGAGTTGATGAGAGATAAAAAGTGTATCTCATCACTTGGACATAAAATTTACATCAATAAGGATATATTAGAACATATCCCAACATAACAATATGTAAATTAAATGACCCAACAAAATAAGTCTTTTAAAATAAGAGGAGGGTGAAAGGTTCCCTTACCGACTTAGGTATCTTTCAAAACATACACCCCATGAAATAAAGACAATAGATCATTGATGTAAATACACATAAGCCAAATTATATTACACAAAGAGTATAATAATGGGAATTACATACACCACTCAATTGATTTTGTGGCAAATGTAGCATAAATCTCACGAGAATAAAAGTGAGATGAAAAATCCCTTACGAAAACCCAGCAGCCTAACGACGCCACATAAAACTTCCGAATATGGATTGATGAGATCAAATAGGTTATCTCATCACATTAAAATAAAATGTACAGAAAGAGGAATATAAAAGAACATCCCCCAACATTACAATGAGGAGCTTAAAAGAAGTGACATAAAGGAGAGTACTTAAAAAGAAAGAGAGAGGTTAGATCTCTTACGAAAGTTCGGCAGCCTAACGGCGCCACTCAAAACTTCCAAAATGGATTGATGAGAGAGAATAGGGTCTCTCATCACATGAACATAAAAATTACAGTAAGTTGAATATAAAATTTCATCCCAATCATAAGAAATATGAGCTTAAAAGGAATGACATAAAAGAGTGTACTTGAAAAGAAAGAGAGGTGTAGGATCCCTTACCTCGGGTCCGACTTGACTCGATCGTTCTTTAACGTCCTGAATAATAAACTTGAGTTAATTTCTATTTACTTAAGAACCTTTCTCAAGTTCATTATTCCTTTTATATCACTTATTTCCATGTTATAAACATTATGTAATCATTTATGTTAATAATATTCATTTTGCCGATATTTTGTTCTTAAGTCGAAAGTGGACTTCTTACAGTTACATGTTGTTCGTGTGTCCAAATTTTTATTATATCCAGAATTGTATTCATGATGTAGATATCATATATGTCATATATATCCATTACATTCATGCATTTATAACATTACATAATCATTTATAGGTAAGAATGAAATGCACCGTTCATAGAGACGGTAAGCCGTACGTACACATGAACGCTACTTTCATATCTATTTCGTATTTTATAGAATGGAATCATAATGATATAAAGGTATATTATAATTCCAGTATAATATCATATATAATATCATAGTTCCATCCTTTATAAGTCCCACATATGGTATTTAACGAATCAAATCACTTTGTGGGGGCGGTAGTCCACAGTTCCTTAAATGAAGATATCGCGTTTACCCATAATGGAAACCCTAAAGGTATGCCCAAAATGAAAAAAACAGAAGCCTAAAGAAAACATAAACATATTATATATCATATATAAAAATAGTGACATCATAATGTCCACCTTTGAAGGTGTTAAATGAGTATTGAATAATCATCGTTTCGGGAGGCAGAATTTCGCCATCCACGGAAACCGTATGTTCTTTAACCATTTGATGTAGTTGTGTGAGAGTGTAGCTCGAATAAATCATATAAAAACATCATAGTGTATTTAAGATACTGGTTTTGTTACAAAATTAGTAAATAAAAAGATTTTAAGGGGTTGGAGAAGAAAAATGAAACAAATGAACAAGAGAGAAGGAATTACCTTTAAAAGTGTAACTCCTTTTGATTTGAGCCTAAAGGCTTCCTTTGAAAGGATTATTCCCAAAGGGAATCCTCTAGGATGAGGATAGGGATGTGGAGAGAGTAAATGGGCAGGGTTTGGCCGAGCCAAAGGCTTGAGGAGTGTGTGAAATGAGGTAGAGGTGGGGGCCTTTTATAAGAGGATAGGAGGGGCACTTTTGGAAAGTAAGAAATATTACCATATTTGAAAATGTGTTTCAGTTTTAAAAGGTCCCACATTGATATAATTATTGGCTATGGTGTTAAGGGTTGGAAACCCACCCATCCAATAAGTTTTGGACATGTGTAGTTCATAGATTTTACATTATCTTTCTATTTTAAATCGTTAAATAATGAGGTCATCGTTCCATCATCTTGATGTCATAAATAATTTAATTTATTTAGTGTCTAAAAATTATAAACAAAATACTATGATGTAGGAAATATTTTTAGCTTTCCAATGACTATTTATAATCAAAAATCTGATCTTTATAACCCCATGTAAAAATTGTTTTAGTAAAACATCTCTTGTTTGTGTGCTTTTTACTTTAACATTTAATAAAAAGTTATTTATGTCATTTCCCAACCAAAGTGTCTCCATGGGGTCCCCAACTTGACCCATGTCTTGTCTTGGTCGGGAATGACACAACCAATAAGGTTGGGACATGTGTCTAGGTCATTTCATATTATTAAATCATTATTTATACCTTAAACTACCATAATTACCACTAATCGCGATTAAAAACTTAATAAGTTACTATTCACCAAAAAATTATTTTTATCCCATTGAAGCACATTTTACTTCTTAATGACAACCATGTATGTCGGATTTTTGAAATTCAAAACACAAAGATAGAAAAATTTCATTTAAATAGAAAAATCAGTTTTTATAAGTACCACTTAGTGGTTTCACTATTCATCAAAAATTGATGTTTTTCAGAAAAATCCCAAAATTCACCATAAGCTTTATTTGATATTCCGAATTTAAAAATGAAGTCTATTTTACAAAATTCAAAACATATAAGTCACATTAATTAATTTAATAATTAATTCCCTCTGTCAGAGAAAATAGCGTGTTTTTATGAAACAATAAGTATCAAAAGATTGACACTGGTTTAAGTCTGATTTTAAAGTGAAATTAATTCCAACGACCACTATGGGATGTAATGGTAAAAATATATTCTAATTTCACTTTAAAACCAATTCAAAAGATAACTTAATAATATAAATAAATTAGATTAAAAAGAGGTTTTGAATTAAAATACAACATTTTACACTATTCATTAAAAAAATGAACTTTATCGGAAAGATACCAAAAATTTACACAAAGTAAATTTTGATGTCCTGATTCTTAATAAGAGTTTTATTTGGTCCAAAAGAATGTTTAAGAGTGAACAAAACTATATTTAATGATGGTTCAACATCAAAAGGTGATAAGTGAACCTTTAGTGAAAACTAGGGCATATAAGCCTAAAATTGAGTTCTTTCCGTATTTTAAGCCTCTATCCTTTATTGGATAAATGTAAAAACATTTAAAAACATGTATAATCATATATTAGTTATTTCTATCCATTCCCGCCAATACAACGACTACATGTTAACTACCATTTATAATAATATTATTTTATTATTAGAGTGCAACGTAAGATTCACAAGAAACTCGTTGTTGCGTGTTGGGTACGCCATCGAGCATAGCATCCCCTTTAAAGTCATATTAATAATTTATTCACAAATATGGATAAATATGAAAATTTCATATTCTTTATTTACCTGGGGTGTTACATCATAATCATAAATTTATAGGGATTCATCTTCAAATAGGTGAATTCCGATAATTTGATCTCATAAATTGTTATCAACAATTCATATAAAACATTTATACCTTATAACATCTGTAACATTATTTTTCTTCTTTTCATTAATAGGATTGGAATAGTTTAATTTAATTTCCTTCTTTTTATCACCTTTATCAACTTTATTATAGTGTTATTCTTACAAAGAATCACCACTAGGATTCTAAATCAACAATATTTATTCATCATCAATAATTATCCTACTTGTCTTGATTGTATCATTTTTTAATCAAAAATTCATTATTTTATTTGGTCTTGATTTAAATTCAAGATTGTAAAACATCAAGCATGGGAAAATAAATAATCTAATCAAAGATGAAAAAATGATAATATTTTACTTGATGGATTTGGAATTAATGTTTTTGATAGAATAAACAATTATTATGAAGAGACTGATCTTCCTCATATTCAATAAATATTCCATAATAATTTAATCTTATACCATAATAATATCATAATAAATATTCAATTTAATAAGAAATGATTGCATATAGAAGGAAACAACATGATTATTATATGTCATATGATCAAATTTACAACAATTTTCTTAGGGGTAAAAAATAGAATCATCTTTTTTTCTTCTTATTAACGGTTCATGGTCATCTCAAGTATTTTGAGGAGGGTAAAAGGCATCTATACATGAGGGAATTACAATCATTCGTGAAAAGTTTCTAAAATATAACCTGTATCATTAATCATTCAATAAAAAATAGAACTTTTAAATATATTCATCCTCAAAAAAGATGAAAGAGGGATAAAAAATACTATCAAGATCAACATATACGAGATACAATCTTTTCATTAAAAATTCAACACAAACAGATTACCCAACATTAATTTTAATTAGCCTTTTCCAAATTAAATAATATTTATTATATAATTATCATTATTCTGATTTTATTTAAAATAAAACCTTCAATGTTATCAAAAACAGAATCTAAGTTATTCTTATAATGACAAAAATTGGGGAATATGATGTAAAAAAAATCAATCTTGGAATCTTATGAGTAATAATAAATTATAGAAAATGATTAGTCTAACCGATGTGGGACATGGAGGGGGTTACTAAATTATATATGGAACTCATGTCAAATTTTAACTTCCAAAACAAATAAATATATTTAGATTAAATTTATTATAAAATAAAGACATAGAATAATTTGAATAAATATTTGAAATATTATTGAACTGTGAAGGTATTAAAGAAAAATATATCATATTGGGGTTGGATATGATTAATATTATTTTATTAAAAAAACATCCAATAAATTTATTATAAAACTAAGATTAACAATGATATTAATTTAACTAACTTAATAATATATAGTAAAATAAAATTGGTAGAAAATAGAATTAACTTTCATAATGAAGAAATACATCATTATAATTATGTATTCATTTTAATTTTTAAAAACTAATAAATTTTAAAAAAACACTTAAACATATATTTTTTTAAATATCTAAATATCGTAATTTTTAGATTAAAATAATTTAAATTAATTTAAAACAACATATTTTTATAATTTTAGTTGAAAAACGTATTAGGATATTTTTCAAATCCAAAAAATATTAATAACAAAAACTGAATCTATTAAAATTTATTACTCTTTTTACAAGAAAAATATTTTTTGACTCTGACTATGATAATTTTATGAAGAAGTATGAGTCCAATAAAATAATTATGATAAACATTTAATGAAATCAGAAAAATATATGAAATATTTTTTAAAAAAAGAATAAAAAACAAATGTATTCCACAAATGAAAATGAGTTTCTCAATGTAAAGTGATAGGTAATCAAGGAGAAAATATGAATGTTGATTTTACATGGACCATTCATATATTATATTTAATGTATTGAAATATGTCATAAGTTAATGGTTTTGTGAATATATAATTATGTTAATCTTATTTCATGAAAAAAATTCAATGATATCCCCTTTAAGTGTGTCATGGTTGTGGAAATGGTGTCTTATATCAATGTGGTTATCGTGTATATGCTGTTATTAGTATTTACATAATATAATATATCTTTAATAATCAATAGGTATTTGTTTTTTAATACTTATTCCATATTGAGTGAGTTTGAGTTTCATTCACTAAACCTGAGCAAATTATCTTCTAGTTTCTACATATTCATCTTTAGTAGTAGAAATTTATACTGAGTGAAATTTCATATAGGGTGAAGAAACTAAAGAATCTATTAAGAAATAAAATTTTCCCATTTTACTTTTCCCATACATTCTATAACAACCAAAGTCACCATACATAAAATTTAATTATAAAAAACATCCAGAAGAATTGAATAGACATAAAAGCATAGTTCCTATGAGATAATGAAAGAATAATTTTACTTATTTTAGATGGGATTCCTTTTTATTTTAAAGATATCTTTAATATAAGAACACATAAAATATTATGTTAGGTTAAATAGATGTTATGTATAATAAAATAATTATCATACCTCTAAAATTCATCCATTCAACTTATAAGGACTCATCCTTAAAACATTACATTATATTGAATTAAATTAATAATTCACATTGAGGATCTTTTCAGGTATAGAGTTTTAGAGAATTAGGACATAACTATTACATCTCAAAAGAATACAAAATAGACACTTCTACTTAGTTTCCATTTTTTAAACTAAATGAAAACTCATGAAAAAATGATTCATGTCTAGTTCCATGTTTTAGATAGCACGAATATTCCTTTATCCCATCCTTGACCGTATTCATCATTATGTCCTGTGAAAAACATTTCCAAACGTGGGATGAGTATAAAAATCCCAGTAAAGGATATAAAAAAAGAAAGAAAACATTAGTTCATCACTACATACAAAACATAAACTCTTTTACTAACCTAATGAAATCATAAAATTTATGAATAACACATAGAAATCATACATCATAAAGTTAACATGTGGCGTCCATAACATACTTGCATTGTAGATATCATAGATATATAGGGAGTTACTCTGGAATACCCATCATAATATATTCCTTAAATATATTTGGAGAAGCATCCATATTTACCTCTGTCACATCACCCAATGCATTAGAGAGTTATCTCGGGCTCACCCACCCTAGGTTTATCATGTAACCACCCATATATATAAACAATGACCAAGAACCGTAACACATAAAACAAACATAAAAAAAAGAAAACATTTCCACATTTCAATCACAATATATTATTTAAATATATTTAAATAAAAAATCCATTATAAAAACCATTTTTATACCAAAATACATAAAAGAGTATATGTTATTTATTTTCCATTTAAAAATATTACATCTTGTCAAGGATGCCAAAGATAAAATAATAATTGTGGTGGTGAAAACGTCATTCTCGCCACTTACGTTAAAAAGAAACCTTAATTTTTGTCATTTTGTAAAACACCTCTTAGAAAAAGATTATGTTTGAATGATGTGAAAAGTGAAATGTGTTTAAACATCATATAAAAAAAATCTTGTATTAAAACACAATATGCCTCAATTGAAGGAGATTGAGACGAATTCCCTTTCCTTGTGTCCGACTAGACTCGATCGCTCTTTAATCTCCTGAATAATAAACTAAAATTAATTTCTACTTGATTAAGAACCTTTTTCATGTTTATTATTCATTATATAACAATTATTACATTATTATAAACATTATTTAATCATCTAACTTAATAATGTTCATTTTGTCGATATTTGGTACCTGAGTCAAAATTGAACACCTTATATTTACAACTTTTCCATGTGGTCAATAGTACTTTATATCCAGAATGATATTCAATATTTAGATATCATATATATCATATATATCATATATATAATATATATCGAGTATATATATATATATATATATCTAAAAAATCTAATTATTTGCAGGTAAGAAATGAAATACACCGTTTGTGGAGACGGTCAGTCGTACGTACGCATGAACGCTACATTCATTTCAATATCATATTTTATCGGAATTAAAACATAATGATACATAGTTATATTATAATTACAGTATAATATCATATATAATATCATTATCTCTATCTTTTGTATGTCCCGTATATGGCATTAACCAGTCATATCACTTTGAGGGGGCGGTAGTCCACACTTCCTCAAATAAAATTATCGCATTTACCCATAATGGAAAACATAATGGTATGATATAAAATTAAAATACATAACCATAAAAAGATAATAAACATAATATAATTAATATATAAATATAGTTTCATCCTAATGGCCACCATGATAGGTGGTAGGAGATAATCGAACAATCATCGTCTCATGAGGTGTTAGTTTTCCATCCATAGAAACGGTTTGTTCTTCACCCATTAGAAGGAGGTGTGTGTATGTTTTGTTCGAATATTTCTCATAAAAACATCCTGGTATATTCAGTATACAATTGTTGTTATAAAATAAAGTAATAAAAAGAGTTTATGGGTTGGAAAGGTAAAATACAAGAAAAGAAGTTAAGAGAAATTGATACCCTTAATTTGGGTAACTTCTTTTTTTTTTGAACAAAAAGGACTTCTTGAAGTGCCTTATGCCTAAGGTAAGGCTTCTAGGAGGAGGATAGGGATGTAGGGAGATTAATTGGGTAGTTTTAAGACCAGCCAAAAGGATTTAGAGGTGTGTGGGATTGGATAAAAGTTAGGGATTTTTATAAGGGGGAGGAGGGGCTCTTTAGGAAGGTGTGATAGTATTATTTTATTATATAATGATATTCAGTTTCTAAAGGTCCAAAACTAATTAACGTTGAATATAAGATGACTGATGGTGTAAATAAAATCTTCCAATAAGAATTTAATTGGTTTTGGATATTGTTTTCATATTTATAATCTTATTTATTTAAATATTGTATTAATGATGTAAATACTGCATCATTATTGTGTTATAAAAAATTTAATTTATTTGATGTCTAGAAATTATAAAAAAATACAACAATGTATGAAATAATTTTATATTTCCAGTTAATATTTATAGTGGAAATTATAATTTATATAACCCCTTGTAAAAATTAATGTACTAAAAGATATTTGGTTTTGTCATTTTTTCCGTTACATTATGTTAATTAATCAAAAGTGTCATTATCACTCCTAAGTGGCTCAATGGTGTCCCAAAAACGACCCACAGATGCCCATTCTCGTAAATGACTCATCCAATATGGTTTATAAATGTTTAAAGGTAATTTTCAATTATTATAATATTCTTTTTTCCTTAAAATACCCTATATACCTATAATCTCGGTAAATAAAAGTCAAAAGATATAATTCACCAAAAATTATTTTCATCTTATTGAACCACATTTTAATTACTAACAATAACCATTTATGTCAAATTTTCTAAATTCAATTCAAAAAATTTGTAAACTTTGATTTAAATGAAAAATTCAATTTTTTTAACTAGTACTAAGTGGTTTCACCATTCCTCAGAAATTGATGCTTTTCTGAAAAATCCCACAAGTACAGCCTTAGTTATATTTTATATTCTGAATTCAAAAATTATGTCTATTTTTCCTAATTCAAAACATAGAAGAGGCATTAATTAATTTAAAATTAATTTCCATTGTTAAAAAAAATAGCGTGTATTTAAGAAACAATAACTATCAAAAGATTGACACTTTTTTATGTTCAATTTCAAAGTGGAATTACTTCCATTGACCAAAATTGGATTAAATGGTAAAAATATATTTTCAGTAAACATTAAAACCAATTAAATTGTTAATTTTACCATATAAATAAATTATATTAAAACACAGTTTTGTATTAAAATTCAATATGTTTTACTATTCATTAAAAAATGTACTTTATCGGAAAAATTCCAAATATTTACACACTGTAAATTTTTTTGTCCCTATTCTAAAGAATGATTTTATTCGGTTACATATAATGTATTAAAGTGGATGAAACAAGAATTAAAGAGGTTTATAGACTAAAAGGTGGTAAATCTATCTTTTAATGTAATTTATGCTTAAAATTAAATTCATTCACATTTTATGCCTCTAACTTTTTATTGGGTAAATGTAAATACATTTAACAAACATGTATAATCATATTGTAGTTAGTTTTTTTAATTCCACCCATAAAATAGCTAGTATTTAACTACCATTTAAAATAATAATATTATATTATTAGTGTGCAACATAAGATTTTAAAGAAACTTGTTGTTGCATATCGGGTATGCTATAGAACATAGCAGCCCCTTTAAAGTAAAATTAATATTTAATTCATAAATTTTAATATATATGAAATATGTCTTATTTATTATGCACCTACAACTTCTATTTCAAAAATTATCAAATAAAAAACCAAAGGATCATGTTCCAAACATAACATAGTTAATAATGAATTACTTTCTTCACTCAAAGTATCAGCCATTTTACTTGCTTTTCTCATATGGTAATATATTGTTCAATAATAGTCCATTATTAATTCCAAACATCCCCTATGTCTCATGTTCAATTATTTTTGAGTGAATATATACTCTAATCTTTTGTGATCAGTATATATTTCACATTTTACTCTATAAAAATGATGCCTAATAATTTATAAAGAAAAAAATAAACTAATTCCAAATCATGTGTAAGGTAATTTAACTCATGTGGTTTCAACTGGTGTGAATCCTAAGTATTTACCTGATCATTCTGCATTAGGACACAACCAAGTCTTTTCAATGAAGCATCTATGTAGATAACCAAATCACAATTTCTGGATGGGAGTGCCAAAACTGGATCATTCACCAATATTCTTTTCAATTACTGAATACAATCATCACATTCTTTTGTCCAGATAAATTTAACACCTTTTTGAGTTAACGTAGACATTGGACTAGATAACTCTGCAAAATTTTCAACAAACCTCTAGTAATAACCTTCCAAACCAAGAAAACTATGGATCTCAGTTATATTTTTGGGTCTTTTCCATTCTTTAACAACTTTTTTTATCAGCATAAATAGTTATTCCATTTTTTAAAACAATGTGACCAAGGAAAGAAATTTGTTGCAACCAAAACTCACATTTTCTGAATTTCCCAAATATTTTATTTTCTTTTATGGTTTAAAAGACAACCCTTAAATGACATTCATGTTCCTATTTACATTTTTAATAAACTAAAATATCGTCAATGAACACAACCACATACTTATCCAAGAACTCACATAATATTTTATTCATAAGATCCATGAATATAGCAGGTGCATTGGTTAAACCAAAAGGCATAACTACAAATTTAAAATGGTCATATCTAGTATGAAATGCGGTATTCAGATTTTCTTCTTCCTTTAAATTCAACTAATGGTACCCTGACCTCAAATAAATCTTTAAAAAATACTTACCTCCCTGAAGATGATCAAACAAATCATCGATATGAGGCAAAGGATAATTTTTCTTAATAGTTATTTTATTCAATTCTCTATAATCAATGTAAAGTCTCTTTGAACCATCTTACCTTTTCAAAAACAAGATAGTAGCACCCCCTGGTGATGTGCTAAGTCAAATTAAACCTTTTCCTATTAACTCATGTAATTGCTTCTTTAACTCTAAAAGTTTAATTTGAGACATTCGATAGGGAGGTTTTGAAATTGACATAGCATTAGGAACTATGCCAATAGTAAATTCAACTTCCCAATCAAGTATAATACCAGGAAACTCATCAGGAAAAACATAAAGGTACTCATTTATCACTTTCACATCATTAATCTCAACACTCCTTTTATTTTCAACAATATGAGTAATGTAACATTAATTTATATCTTTTACAATTTTCTCAACTTCCATCAAAAGCAAGGGTTAATTCTTGTACAGAAACTGAAAATAATTCTGAAAAGAAACCTCTTTAGCTCTACAATAAATCTTAGAATGATAAATAGAAGGCAAATCCATACCCAAAATAACATCAATCTCTATTAGAGGAAAACAATAAGGTTTATAGGTATATTCTTTCTGCACACAAGGATATGAATGTTCTTTTGTTTTCGTTTTGTCGCAAAATTTCCTCCAGGTGTTTTTACTTTAAGTTTTGTATTCATATCTTGAGATGGAATTCCCAATTTACTAGAAAACATCTCAGAAATGAAAGAAGGTGTAGACCCTGAATCGAACAACACATTTCCATAATCTGAACAAACAAATTGTGTACCTGATACTACTTCATTTGGTGGCCCAAAATCTTTTGAAGTAGTTGAAAAGTATTTCACCACCCCTTTCCTCTTGTAGTCTGGCTGCCTTCCCTTAGTTGATTTCTTTGTTGGATAACCATTTACATAATGATTCATTTCATTTCACTTATAACATTTTACTAACTGTAAATCAGATTTTTCTTACCATTACCTTGATCTTGTTCAGTGGAATTAAGAGTCTTGTGTCCCATTTTACCACATTAGTAGCACTTACCAGAATTCAAAAGACAATCCCCAGCAAGCTTTTTTTCCACAATTTTCACAAATTGTAAAATTAAGTTTCATAACATCAGATTTTTTTTAAGAGTTATTACCTTTCCGCTACTACCTTGAACTCTTATTCTGTTGTTTTTTCAAAGAAAAAATCATCATCAAGAAAACTCCATTCCACCTTCTCCGCACAACGAACACGTTTTCCATAACTTCATAACTCATGAGAAGTTAATACCCATCGATACTTTAGCATTAATTCTGAGTAAAATTGGTTGATTTTACTATCAGGATCTCAAATGCAATTTGAGAATACCTTGCCAGTCAAGTGAATTTTACTTCATAAGTAGCCACTGAGTCATCCTACTACCTCAATTCTGGGAATTGTTTTTCCACTATAAGACAAACCACTTTAGGAAAATATTTCTCACGAATCATACCGTTGATTTTATCCCAATCAAGAGTATTAATCTCCTCACTATCCCTGATATTTTTCACCATCAACCACCACTAATCATCTTCACCCTTAAATTGGTAAACAACGAGACTAACCTTTCATTGTTCTGAACAACCAATCACATCGAAATTTTTTTCCAGTGCTTTAATCCACCCTTCTACAAGCACCGAGTCAGATGATCATCTGAATTATGGGGGATGTTGACTCATGAAATGCACCAATACTGACATGTTTTTCTGTGGTTCATATGGCTAATCTCGTACATGGATACCTCCACCATTTATAGCCTAATTCAATTGTTCCATAACTACAACAAACTATTCAGTTCCAATTCTGACCATCTCAGGTTTCTAATTTGGAACGTTGTCTCCCTCCTGAAGTCATCCCAACATAGCTACCCTATTTCCTCTGTGAAAAACAATTCTAAACACAAAAATATCTTAGGTAAAGAAACATGGTATCTTTTAATGCCATATGATTTAATTATTAACATAAATTACACTAAGGATATTAATTTAAAAATTCCCTAACTCCGAAAGTCATCTAAATCGACCTCTGATACAAACTATAAAGAACCTGAAAAAAAAAACATTACATAATATTGAATTAAATGAATAATTGACCTTGAGGATCTTTTCAGGTTTCGAGTTTTAGATAATTATGACATAATTATTACATCTCAAAAGATTACAGAGTACAAAATTCTACTTAGTTTCCATTTTTTTGATAAAATAAAAACTCTTGAAAAAAAGAGTCAGGTCTAGTTCCATGTTTTAAACAGCATGACTTTTCCTTTATCCCATCCTTGACCCTATACATATTTAAGTCCTATGAAAACCATTTTAAATCATTGGATGAGGATAAAAAGCTCGGTAAGGGTTATAAAAGAAATAAATAAAAAATTATTTCATAAATACATATAGAACATAAACTCTTTTACTTACGTCATGAAATCATAAGATTTATGAATAACACATAGATATCATAAATCATAAATGTTACTTGTGGTATCCATAACATACTTACATTTTAGTTATCACCACTACATAGGATGTTTCTTTGGAATACCCATCACAGTATATTCCATAAATCACTTATGAGAAACATCCATGTTTACCTCCATGACATTACCCAATGCCTTGGAGAGCTATATCGGGATCACCCACCCTAGTTTTAACAAATAACCACCAATATACGTAAACAATTCCCAAGAACCTTAACCCATAAATCAAACATAAAATAAAGATAACATTTCCAAATTACAATCACAATATACCATTTATATATATTGACATAAAAAATCCATTATCAAAACCATTTTTAATACCAAAATACATAAAATAATATATGGTATTTATTATCCTTTTTAAAATTTTATGGCTTGTTATGGAAGCCAAAGAAAAAATAATACTCGCGATGTCAGAAAGGTCCTTCTTGCCATATATGTTAAAAAGAAACAATCTTTTTTGTCGTTTAGTAAAACACCTCGTAGAAAAAGATTCCCTTTGAATGAAATGAAAATTAAAAGGTATTTATACTTAGTATATTTGAAAATCATGTATTAAAACAAAATATGTCACAATTAAAGTAGATTGAGACGAAGTCCCTTACCTTGTGTCCGACGTGACTCGATCACTCTTTAATCTCCTGAATAACAAACTAAAGTAAATTTATACTTGATTAAAAACATTTTTCAAGTTTATTATTCTTTTTATATCACTTATTACCATGTTATAAACATTATGTAAACATTTAAGTTAATAACATTCATTTTTTTGATATTTGGTACTTGAGTAAAAAATGAACTCCTTATATTTAAAAGTTGTCCATGTGGTCATAGTACATTATATTCAGAATTATTTTCATTATTTATATATCATATATACCATATATATCATATGTATCTAGTATATGTATATATATATTTATAAAAGTTCATATCATTTGGATGTATGAAATGAAATTCACCGTTCATGGAGACGGTAAGCCGTACGTACGCATGAACGCTAAATTAATTTCTATTTCATATTTTAATGGAATTAAAACATAATGATAAATAGGTATATTATAATTACAGTATAATATCAAATTTAATATCATTAACACCATCCTTTATACATCCCATATATGGCTTTAACGAGTCATATCACTTTGAGGCGGTGGTAGTCTGCACATTCTCAAATGAAATTATCACGTTTACCCATAATGGAAATCATAAAGGTATGATATAAAAGATAAATACATAAGAATAAATAAAACATAAACATAATATATATCATATATAAATATAGATATATCATAATGGACACAATGATTGGTGGTTGGAGATAATCAAACAATCATCGTCTATTGAGGCGTTAGTTTTCCATCCATAGAAACAGTATGTTCATCACCCATTATATGGAGGTGTTTATAAGTGATGATCGAATACTTCTCATAAAAACATATTGGTATATGGAGGATAATGGTAATGTTATAAAATAAAGTAATAAAAATATTTTAGTGGTCGGAGAAGTAAAATAAAAGAAAATAAGTTGAGAGAAACTATTACCTTTAATTTGGGTGACTTTCTTTGGTTTGAACCAAAAGGCCTTCTTAAAGTGCATTCTGCCTAAGTTAAGGCTTCTAGGACGAAGAGTGGGATGTAGGGAGATTAATTGGTAAGAGTTTGTACTAGTCAAAAGGCTTGAGAGGTGTGTGGAATTTGGTATAAGTGAGGGATTTTTATAAGGGGGAGGAGGTGCTCTTTAGGAATAAGTGATAATATTATTTTATTATATAATGATATTTGGTTTCTAAAGGACCAAAACTAATTAAAGTTTAAGATAAGATGACTCATGGTCGAAATAAAATAATCCAATAATAATTCGATAGGTTTTGGATACTGTTTTAATATTAATAATCGTATTTATTTAAATCTTTTTTGATGAGGTAAATCCTTCATCGTTAATGTGTCATAAATAATATAATTTATTTAATGTCTAAAAATTATAAAAAAATTACAATGATGTCAGAAATAATATTATCTTTAAAATGTATATTTTTAGTTGGTAGGATATATTATATAACCCCTTGTAAAAATTAATTTACTAAAATATATTTATTTTTGTCATTTTTTCTTTTACTTTATGTTAATTAATCTATAGTGTCATTATCACACCCAAGTGGCTCAATTGAGAACCAAAATAGACCCAAATATGACCATAGTTATAAATGACTCAACAAATAAGGTTTGGACAACTGTTAAAGTAATTTTGAATTATTATAGTATTATTTATACCTTGAATTACCCTATTTACCTTTAACCACAGTAAATAAATGTCAAAATATACTATTCACAAAATATTATTTTCATCCTATTGAACCACATTTTACATACTAATAACAACCATGTATGTCATGTTTTTGAAATGAAATTCACAAAATTGGTAAAAATAAATTTAAATGAAACATTCGGTTTTTTATTTGGTACTAAGTGGTTTCACTATTCATCAAAAATTGATGTTTTTTAGAAAAATACCAAATATTTACCCTAAGATATACCTGATATTATAAATTAAAAAATGATGTCTATTTTTCCAAATTCAAAACTTATAAGTGGAATTAATTAATTTAAAATGAATTCCCTTTTTTAAAACAAATATCCTATTTTTATGAAAAAATAACTATCAAAAGATTGACACTTGTTTATGTCCAATTTCAAAGTGAAATTAATTGCAATGACCAAAATTGTATTAAATGGTAAAATTTTATTCTAATTACACTATAAAACCAATTAAAATGTTAATCGAACAATATAAATAAATTTGATTAAAACCTAGTATTGAATTAAAAGACAATATTTTAAACTATTCATTAAATAATGAAATTTATCGAAAAAATTACAAAAACATAAGCACAGTTAATTTTAGTGAACCCATTCTAATGAATGATTTTATTTGGTCACATAGAATGTATTAAAGTGACCCAAACTATTTTTAATTAGGGTTCACCATTAAAAGGTTGTAAATGGACCTATCAATGTAAATTATGCTTAAAATTAGATTCATTCACGTTTTAAGCCTCTATCTTTTTATTGGATATATGTAAATACATTTAACAAAAATGTATAACAATATTGTATTTATTTTTTTTCATTCCCACCATACAATTACTAGGAGTTAACTACCATTTTAAATTATAATATTATATTATCAGTGTGTAATGTAAGATTTCAAAGAAACTCGTTGTTCCATATCGGGTACGCTATCGAACATAGAAACCCCTTTAAACTAAAATTAAATTTTTATTCACAAATTTTAATAAATATAAAATCGGTATTATTCATTAATTAACAAAGATGTCACAGAACTATTATGCCAACATTTTCAAGATCTTGGGTATTTTAGGTACCTATAAGAGTAATAATACTTTTATTAATGTCTTATTGAAATTAAATAATAATATATTTCATATACATATGTTGATATATATATGTTCCTTATTTTTATTGTGAAATTTGATAACCAATGAAAAATGATAACACACCCATCATACACTTCTCAAACATAGATTTTACGAGACCATAATAGAATCTATTAAATATTTTTAATTTTATCTGAATATAATCTCATAAATATATATTTGGACAAGAATAATATTTTTTATATATCATTATATTTAAAGAGTTGGATCTTTAGTTCCCTTTGTAATTTTTTTTGTGAAAACAATCTGGGTAAACAAGCACAACTAGCTTTAGGAGAATATTTAATCAAATACTGTGCTTTGGTATGATTATCAATGTATTCATGATTTTTTTATTATTATACCCTGGGTTTTTTTCTAAATATAATTCCACCAATAGATATCACTTAATAAAATCACACTTCACAACCATTTGAAAATTTTGAATTTAAATAATTCCACAAAGGATATTATAATACAAATTGTTTCATGTTTGGAGAACTATCCATATGTTTCTTCATGGTCTATGCCTTAATTTTGGTTATAACCCTTATCAAAAAGTCTTTCTTTATCTGTAATGTAATTGTTTTTTTTCATCATATTTTGAATCTAAAATCCCATTTTACCCCAATTATAGATGTTTTTTGTAAATTCAACTAAAGTACATACTTTTTCTGTTCAAATTCATTGATTTCTTATTGAATTTACCTAATTAAATTATTTTAACCTAAAGCCTCAACCTGATTATATGTTTAGAATTAAAAAAATAAATACATATTTCTAACATCATTCTTTAAGTACCATGTAGAACTAACTAGTTAATCTACATCACCAATGATACTATCACTTTGACGATTCCTTAGATATAACTAACATCTTGTATTTGGTAATGTATTTTCTTCTGCCTAAGGTAAAAATTATTCCTGATTTGTATCTTGAGAAACAAATTCCAGAGTTATTTCCTAATTATGAATTGATAAATCTATGATGAAACTAATATTTGCAAATAACCTCAGAAAAATTCGGTTGGGTTTGTTTGAAAAAAGGGTCTGTTTCAGCAAATATAACATGTACGGTTTCATCATCAGTATATGAATTTCTACTAATAACACAATAATCTTATGGAGAAGTGTATTAACCTAAAACAATATTCTTAGGATTTGGTTGTCATTTTTTGTAAGTTGTCTTGTGTATTTTAGTGAATACTTTTCATCCAAAATCCTTGATGAAAGAAAAATATGATTTTTCCTATCTAAAATTCATAATGTATTTTATTTAGTAGGAGTCTAATAAAAAAATTATTTACCATATTGCATGAAGCACTAACCTCTACCACCCAAAAATATTTATTAATTATGTATTCCCCTAAAATGGTTCAAGTTATTTGTTAAAAAATTCAATTTCTTCTTTCAAGTACACGATTTTGTTGGAGAGTCCTATGATCAAAAAATAAATTAAATATAAATTTCATTCTAAAAAATGTTTAAAGACATAATTTTAAAATTATACATTAGTATCCTAATGGATATTTATAAAGGGGATGTTTTTCCAATTTTTAACTCTGGATAATTTTAAAAAAATAAAAAATAACATCATATTTCATTGTGAGAATATATACCCCTTTATATCTAGTGTAATCATAAACCAAGGAATATATATAGTGTTTTCCTCAAATAAATCATGTTTTTGTAGGGACAAGTAAATCCATGTGTGCTAAATATAAAGCATTATTTGTTCTGACATCACTAATAGATTTAAAACTAAACATATATTCCTTGCCATATTAAAAACGGTCATTAAGGATTGAAGAATCAAACATATTTTCATAAGGATTATAAACACGTATTTTTTATTCATCGTAGAAATGTTTATATGGTTAGAATATTGAATTACTCTATTCTATAACCAATATTGACCTTCCATTTCATGAAGTAAAGGTATGTATTGAATCCAAATGTGAACTATGTTAAGTGTATAAAAAATATAATGATTATTGGAATAAGGAATAAATTATTAATTGGAACTATGTACAAAAAACATACCATTAATAATGTTTACACGGTAACCCTCATCACATTATTTATTTATGCTTATATTGCTGTACATAAGACCTTTATTAATGAAAACATTTGAAATTAAATCTTTTCATAGAATATAAATTTTACTTATAATGATAATCACTCATTGATCATTACATACTATTGTAAATTTTCCACCTTTCATCATTATAATCATTTCATAAATGTGTTAGTAACTAGTGAAATGTCTGTAGTAGCCCCTATCCATGTATCATGTATTCTTATTGCTGGTACTGTATTATTTTGGTAAAAACAAAGACATTATAATTTCTTTCCATAAACCCTCTTAATCCCAACAATGTTAGAAAAAAATATTGGAATCAACAAATTCATTGAAATTTAGGAAATTTTAATTCCTAAATATTGATATTTATTAGAAGAAATTTTTTCCTTCCAATGACCTCCACTTTGAAATTTAGTACAAATGGGGAACTTTTTGGAATAATGTTATTATAATTATATGAAATTCTAGAACAAGTACCATGGGGATGGATTGGATTATACAGTTTATAAAAACATTATATACTTTAGGTAATGATAGATAAACGTTTTATCAAAATTGAAATATTCTATTTATGTTTTATAATTAAATTTTTATCCTCTTTTTTAATAGTTTTAGAATTATGTTTATCAAAGTCATGTTTGTAAATATTTTTTTTTAAGAATAATTTTTCTAAACCATATAAAAATTTATATTTATTAGAATAAGACTTATCAAGATAATTAAAAATATTTATTTATTTCAGTTTACTAAATTTTCACTCACAAATTTTCCTTACCATGTTTTTTGGATACATTAATCTCATTTTCTAAATGATTGTAAAAACACAATTCTTCATCATAAGAAGGTAATGTGTTTTTATCTCTGACTGAAGAATATTATTCATTTGATTATTAGAAGTCCTTCACAACAGATATTTTTTAAGAGACATATTATTATGAGTCTCAATATCTTTGATTTTTCCCATCCAGTATTTATTTAAATGAGGTTTAATTGAAAAAAGTCCAAATTTCATCTATCAAGAAGTTTTATTCTCAAATACATATTTATAAGAGTTTCATCCAATGACACTATAAGATTAATTAAATTTTTTAAAATAATTTCCCTTGATTTAAAATATTTTTTCCATTTATTTCATAATTTTTATGATCTCTACATTTCCTCTTCAGATATGGAAAATTTAGTTTGATTTTTCAGGAACTATTAAATTCATAACATATAACTTCATCCTTCTTGTCATTTATATCATTATTACCATTTCCTTATATACATAGAAAATTTTTCTTTACAACTATTTTATTCATCTTTAAATCCAAATTCTCTATCTCATTCTCACAAAAATATGTTGCTATTGAAAACAATTGAACAATTACATTCCAAATTATTGAACACAAAACATATTTTTTTAGTAGATTGTACGTTCATTAGTAAAGTTGATGTTTAAGAAAAATATTCTCTAAGTTTTTTATAGAATATTACTCATCATATCTTTTAAATATATATTTATACAGCACAATAGATCGAATGAGATCATATAAGGTATGGCTACTCACCTTTCTTGCTTCATCAATAACTAACCTCTTTGACTGCCATTAATTTGGCTTGTTTTATTATATATTTTCAACAAGTATTTAATAATTAATATATTTTTCTCATATTTACTTTAAACTTCATATGGTATTCATCTATCACTAATGAATCATTACAATATATTCACTCTGTAAAGAGTAAAATGCTTTATAGTTGGTTCTTTCCATAGATATTCAAGTTTCAACCACTTTCGAAACATCCAAATGTGTGACATCTGGTTTTATCCATATACTATTTTCTACATCACTAGATTGTTTTTGAGAAAATATTATTCTGTTCAATGAACATAAAGATGTATTTATTAATTTTTAGTTGACATGATAATTTTTTTCCATTATTTTTAGTGCTTGTAACATTCTTATTAAGAATATTATAGATTTAAGCAGGCATGAAAAAGATTAATCTCTACTGTTGATAACAAATGTAACCAATCCTCTCCCCCCAGTATTAATAGTATTCACCCAAAAAATGGTTGTATGTTGGATTTTATATTATCTATTGAACTAATATTCATTACTTCCACCATTTAAAATCATATATTCTATTCCAAAACAAAAAATACAGTACCAATGGTTTTATAATAAAAATTTTTATAGAAAAAGTAATAATATAATTTCAATATGAGTAGAAATTAAAAAACACAATAAATATATGTCTAGAGAGAAACATCTCTAATTCCAATCATAGAATCAGTATATTTGAATTATACTGATAGGATCATTAAAATATTTTTTTATGGATAAATTAAAATATATGTGGGTTAGAATTGATATTAAAAAAATATTATAAAAATAATTAAGCTAATAAATTCCCAAATTCTTTTAATGTATGTAATCAGATATAGACCTCCAATATTATGATCATAATCACAAGTTCACAAAATTTTATTTTTTATAATGTAATTAAATTACATTAATTGAATCAGAATTAAAATGAATTTGACTAAACATTGTATAAATTTTAATTATAGTTATTGCTATAAAAATAACAGTGTATAATATATTTAATACAATAACCAACATTACTATTAAAAAACCGAGGAATAGTTACTAGTAAATAAAGAATAAATACAATAACAATATAATGTAAGAATGACATACAGGCTATTAAAAAATAAATCTCGTTTAACCATAAGAGTTTTTTATCCAATAACCATGACTATAGGTATCCCTTTTCTATTAAAAGAGGAAATTATATCATTCATCATCATCAAAATAACTCATCCGAAAGATATTCTCTATCTTTAAATGATAGAAGTTCTCAATATAATTGATCAGATTCCCTATCTCACTATACAAATTAGTCCATGATCAAGATGATCAGATTCCCTATATTTATATCCCATGAATCCATCAACATTAATCACATATTGGATGTAGAAATAGGTTCTATAAAATTATTAAAGATAAAACATGAAAAGGTATTCCTTAATAAGAATCCCTCTTAAGGATTATAAAATACTATGAAAAATATATTCACACTTTTTAAAGATTAGAAAAATAAAGAGTAAATGTAATTTTAATCTTTTGAAATATATTTAAGCTCTTTCATTGCCTAGTTATTTATAGGTGATATAGAAATAGTCATATCATTCTCCAAATACTCATATTTTCTATATGTTTTTCACAAGGATTTGGACACATAGTACTTGATCGATCATATAGATCTAGCATAACTGAATGTCAGAAATCATATTTGTTTTATACAATTACAGTGAAATATGTATTCCTTACATTAGAAATAATATTCTTTATTCTAAATATATATAATGATGAGTCATATGTACTTAATTAATAATAACATTATGATAATCTTTATGATTATCAATCCGATGTTTATAAGTATTGATATCAGGATGAGTTGTTATGACAACTTTATTATGATAGTTACAAAATGAATTCTTAAATTTTTTACTGAAAAAAGTGACTTTGATTAATCTATATCATACCCATTAAAATAAGTGCAATAAAGAATAAAAATATAATATTTATGAGTAAATTTTGAATTTATTCTATGTATGGTAAAAGATTATGTTTTCCACCTAAACATAATAAAACACTTATAACATAAATAATATAGTAAAAATATATTTAATAATGAGCTTGTGATTTCTATAAGAAATGGAATAATATAAGAAATATATTTTTGAAAACAATTGTTTTTCTAATAACTAAAAACCATTATATAAAAATAAAAAATATTCATAACTTTTTGAATCTGAATATAATATTGGGTAAGATTAATATCATAATAGTGAAAAAATAATTATATAAATGATATCTTATGCATAAACCGAGAATAATGATATGATAACAATATTTTGACTTTTTAAAAAAATTCAAAAAACTATTATATATCTTAAGTTTGATTCACGGAATAAATAAATTTTTTTTATAAGACATAATTCATAAATGAATCACAAACATGATGCATTAGATCATAAAATTATCATAAGTCAAATTTTTGTGGAGAAAACATAGGCATGGAAAATAATATCATTAGTTCATATTTACTAAAAAGGTTGTCATAGTGGAGTGGGTTCACAACACATTACATCATATCATTAGTCAAATATTACTCCCAATACTATTATTCTGGATAGAGTCCCCAACTAAACTGGATTCACTCCACATTCTAGTTATTATTATCTCATGGGATATCCATCATTAAACTTTTAATTGTAGGTAAATATAATTCAGATACAACACATCAATGAAATAAAGTCATAAAAAGTTAGTACAAAATTTAAAAATTAGTAATCATAGAATAACCTCTAGAAGTGTAATTAGTTTCATTAAAATTACATCATTCCATCATAATATATCCAATGGAAAAGAAATGGGTTTTATAATAGATTCAACATGTATTAATTAACTAGTGTGGATAAAATATAATGCATAGAATAATTCATAAATAGGAATCATCATAAAACAACTAAATAATTACTAATTAATTTTTATATGATCATATAGCTAAGAAATAAAAAATTACAAATGAGGATGTTAACATAAATAAATACCAATTTAATGGATCACTAGAAATTTTCATGAGTAAACTACAATTCTCACATCGAAATCACTTATTTAGAATCTAAAATTTCTCAAAATATTAGGAAAATATTTTTCATTAGAAATTTACTTTGAAAAATAAAATTGGATAATAAAATCATGACAAGTCATGGTGATTTATAATTCTATTCAATCCATGGACATTAAAACAATGACTTTATTTAAAATATTGGTAAAATGTTAAAAATATATATTTTAGAAATCAATAAAAATATTATGATTATATAATTTTTTAAAATATTAAATCATTAGAAATGCATAGTTCAAAATATACTATGATATAATAGATTTATTATATCAAAAATTCTTTTAATAAATATTCATATTAAATATAAAATGTTTTTAACCAAATAGGGAAATATATCCAGTTTCCCTTAAAATATTCTTTCATTGTATTGAGTTCTTGATGCGAAAAAATGATATAAATTTTTTTAATATATATAAAAATAGATGATAAGAAAGTTAATTTGATTCTTTTTATATTGGTAATAAAATTTTATCCCCAAAACAATTGTAATAAAGAATCCTGATAAACAATGAGATTATTACATAAATCACCCACTTAAATTAAATATACATTAATTGTTCTAAAAACTTACGTACAATAAATCAAAATTTATTATAATTATATAATTATTTCATTTAAATAATTATAATATCATTTATGATCTACTCTTATCATTTCATGCCAAATATATAAATATTTCATTACTAAATTTACCATTTTCGGGTTCAAATAGTTTTGTTTTTCAAGGGAATTTTAGTTTGGTAGATCTGGTCATTAAAAACTGATCATGGTTCAATAATTCCTAGAATGTTAACCCTGTTATATATATATATATATATTTATCAATAAAATATATATAAATAGATCAGAATTAAAACTTTTATTCAGATGGTAGGTCATATGTACAAATGAACATTGTTTTCATTGTTCAATAGATAGAACAAAAGAATAAGAAACAAAGAATAAAATTTTTATAATATTATTAAATAATATATATCATATAAATTAATTAAGTATATCCTTATTGAAATCCATGAAAAAAATAATATGAAAAACAGATCACATCACTTCGTGGAGGAGGTTGTCCACTCTTACGCATAATCAACACTACTATTTTCAAAAGAGTGTGAAGAGAAGAATATAGATATTTTATTATAATTCTCTATGAATTATATTATTGTAAAATTCATAGATAAACAATAAAATAGTCATAATAACCATCCATTAAATATGGTAATAGAAAATGAATTATATCGCTATATTGATGAGGCAGTCCACAAGTATGCACGATGGGTAATTAAATTTCTAATCTGATAAAATTTTGGATGAATAAAAGTGATTAAATAATTATAATATAATTTATGTATATTTAGGGGATAAATATATTATTTTTATATTAAAATCCATATATTTAACACAGGTATAAATTTAAATAATTTGGAAGACTTTTGGTATAATGATTACATCTTCTTCAGTTAACCACCTTCACACCCCTTCATAACTATCCTTTGAAAGGAATTTTTATAAGAAAAAACCTCTATGTAATTTATATGTAAGTATATATTTTAATATATTATGGTTTGTTCACACTATGTTTCCTAGAGTATCATATAGATCAGAATGAATTGGTGTCCACTAATAAATTATATATTGGATACAATTGGAATTTATTAAATTATTAAAATATAACATATAAATCCCATTAAAAAGAATTCCAAATGATTATATACAAAAAGGTGAAATTTTATGGGGTTGAATAATATATATTAAATAATATGTATACAATAATAATCATAAATCATACCCTTATATATTGTTTTAACACCCAGTTAAATTTTCCTTAAGATTTTTTTGATGAATATTTTTTTCCCATTTTTACATTTATTTATGACCTAAAACAAAATTTTCCTATACAAAAAATCTATAAATAATTATTATTAATATGGATACATCGTTTTAAAATTCAATTGACATAGCATTTTTAATTTTATTACATATTAATATAGGAATTTTTTATTAAAACAAATTTCCAGATAAAACAATTTCCTACATATATAATGTTATTATATCAACCACAAAAATATTATAAATTATTGTCAACTTAGTGCTATTAATAATAAATAAATTATTTTACATTTGAAAATATTTAAAAAAAAATTGGAAAATTTTTATTTCTTTAGAGAAAAAGATAGTTTTCAATGGAAATTTATATTTTATAATATTTATTGAAAAATTAGTCATTCCATAATATTATTATGAATTAACTATAAATTTTATTAAAACTATTATTTATATAATTTTTTTTATTTTATCAATTTTGTTTTCTAAATTTAGTAGAATCAAAAGATACTATTTTCAGATGAAAATCAGTGAAAACTTTTTTTGAGAAAAAATGTATTTTAAAGTATATAAAGAATTCAATAAAAATTATGTACTTTTTTATCAATATATTTACATTAAGAAAAATATTATAAATAAATTTTTTAAATGTTATTATTCTTATTAAATCCACTGATTTGAAATATATTTTATAATTTAATACTTTATTATATTTTATGAACACTCGATGATGCATGTATTGAAACTTATTAATGTAATTATATTTATTTGAATGGAAATATACCATAAAATAACATTGTGTTAAATAACCCATATGGAATGAAGATAATATAACAATGAAAAAAATAAAATTAATTATTACTACATAATATAATCTCCTTGTGATAAAATCTCATCGATATGGTTGTATCACTTATATCTTTTACCAATATTCATGATTTTAATATCATTAACTGCATTAAAAGAACAAAAAGTAAAACAATATTCCCATTGAATTAATAAAAAAAATTCATTTCAATCATATGGCCTTAGAAATCAACATTAATTCTTGTGTGTTTCATATACTTTGTTTATGAATGTATTAATGTCTTATCACTGATGATTCACTAAACATATCTTACCTCTCTATGAGAATGTATCATTTTTTTTCATAAACACATCAAAATTGGAGAATCATGATATATAATAATAATAATAACCAAGGTCACCATGTAACATCCTACAATAATAAAAAAACATTATATTTGATCGAATTTATGAAAAGAAACAAGAAGAATAGAAGATAATATGACACCCCTAAACTATACGATATATTTGATTTAAATTTTATATCTTTGATAACATATTATGCATGAAACATCTTTATTAATGATATAAGATACATTATGTAAATATTACATAAATATGTCCATTATATCCCTACCATTAAATAATCAAGAATGATAAGTACTAGCTAAAATATGAGAAATTAAGTAAAAATTTATTTGAAATAAAATTATAATAACTTTAATGAAAACTAAATATTTTTCTAAAAGAATATATATTTTTTTGTAAAAATATTCATAGTCATTCTTTGTATAAATAAGTTAAAAATCATTATTAATAATTTTACAAATATATTTTATTATAATAAATTTTAATTTTGAAAACAGCATTTAACAATTTTCTTCTGTTTTTTTATTTTAATTAGAGGTTTCATATTTTGATAAATAATGAAACATACTGGTTTGCAAATGAAAAATACAAATTACATTAAATTATCAATATAATTAATCTATATATTAATTTTTTTTAAAGAGAAAATGTTAAATTTTAAATATATTAATATAATTTAGTTCATTGGAAGATATTTCATCTTTCATTTGGATATAAAAATATTTTTAACATTCAAACATTTTATCATAAAAAATTGATGCCTCGTAATGTCTTGAAGTTAAATTTTAAATTAATATTTTCAATATAGGTGAGTTGACTTCATGAAAATGGATGTGATATTTGGAACAATAATTACTTATAATTTATACTATTTTAAACAAAATACATTTACAATAAATTAATTCTTTAAATTATAAAAATTAATTAGCGTAGTTATGGTAAAAAAGGATTATCCCTAAGAGTGAAAAAATAATATAGGGGTTAAAATGACATCGAAACTTTTAAAAAAATTTCCACAACCCACATTTTAACAAAAACTATAACATGATTGATAATAGACCATTTTGGAGGCTTTAGTAATGACAAAAACATGGTTAGGATTTAATTTTTTCAATAAACTACAAGTGTGCCACTCACCTAACATATAGAAGTCCACAAAACACTCCTATATTATTCACACATTAAAATTATTTTGGTTTAGATAGTTATTGATAAAATAAATTCACAACCTCTCAACCATCATCCAAGAATAATTTTTTTGGGAAGAAGTCCATCAGTGGAATACATTGTTTAAAACATAAAGACATTATGTGAAGAAAAGGTATCATTCATACTCAATTATTATTATTTCATTAAATCCTCCACCTACATCAATTATACTTAATAAATATTGATATAGGAACCTATGTATATTCTATATAATTAAAAAAAATTGTTAATGTAATGACCTATATTCGTCCCTTCTTCCAACAAATGATTTTCGTCATCATCGTTTGTGTGTACGATGGACTAATGTCTCATGAACTGATGCCATTAAATTTATGATTACAATCTCTAAACGTTCAGTATTATTATGGGAAAAATTAAAATATATAATATTAATATCATAATTATACTATTGGATTATTTATATCATATATTACATTTTCACCTTCCAATCCATACGAGATAAGATTACATCGCTCGTATGTACGATAAACTACCACCACGCGAAGTGATGTGATTAATTTTTCAGTAACATTGTAGAATGAATATTATGAGGAAAAAAATAAATGATTATATGATAAATTTATGAAATTATAATGATATTAACCACATATTTTGGAATCTGAAAATTGAATATATATTTTTCTATCTAAAACTAAAAAACTGAAATGAGGCTCTTGGAGGAGTGGGCTACCACTTTCATGAAGAGACGTGAATCTATTTTAATCACCACACTAGATAGATATTATACATATATACATTTCAAGAAAAATTATTTATATAAAATTATGGTCATTTTATAAAGATAAAATATTTTTACCTCATATCCATATTGATCTTTGAAAAATGGACATGTTACTCAGGGGAATGCAGAGTCTTCATTCTCCATGATAGAAACATAATTAGTTTTCCAAAAACATACTTAATTTTAGGTCATATGAATATTATTTATGTTAATATATTACCTTTATTTAATTATTACAATTATATATATATACAAATAATTACAACATTAACCATAGTGAACCAAATGAATCCATTTGGAGACATTAAACGAATATCACTGAATGATATGATGTATGATTAATTGATTATGTACTAAAATATAATATAGTAATAAATGAAATAAAAGGAATACTAAACATGAAAATGTGTAATAATAATGTATATAATTAATAGATTTTTATTATTCCTAATGATAAAGAACATGTGTGATGAGTCAGACTCAAGGTAGAGGATCCCATCTCAATTTCATTTCATTGGGGGAATACTACAATGATAAGAAAATAAATTATTTTATATGGTGAATATATTGTTCTTTTATATTTCATATCATTATTTTATAATATTTTCGGGTAATATATGTTTTTATTTGAATTATTTCATCAATGGAGATTTTACGTAATAGTTACCAAGTTGAAAAGTATTCTCAAACACAATTTTTTTCATTGTGTTATATTACTCAATAGTTTCGTTTCATATTATAAGAATATGTGCGTAATAAATTTGGAATATATATTTTATCATTTTCACATTATTAATTGAATTTTCATATGATATACATAATCAATTCATTGGCCAAATCATACTTCAATATTATGATATTTTTACAACTTTATTTCAAATCTTATTTTAATTGGGGTATGTTATATAAATACCATCTTTATTCTCCATCTAGATGTTTTTTTATTATATTTATAGTGGATACTATATACATTCACCTCTGTGATATATTTTTGTAGTTAGTAACTTTAACATGAAATTTTCTATTTCCAATGATCATTGGACATAAATTTTCTCCTAAATAACAATATTATTTATCATTGATATGTTTTTTGATGAAAATGTTAATCATTTCTATATATTATTTTCAACATTACAGAAATTTTTTTATATGTGGAAATACTTAAAAATCCATATTATTTACTTAATATAGATAATTGATGATACTAAATATTGATTAGGAATTAAATCAATTATTTGATATATTAGTAATGCTTGGAATGCAAGTCATTATTGGAGACAGGTTATAAATATATCGTTGATGAATTGGTAGTATCATGAGACAAATTAGTTAGATAACCTTATTTAAATGGTTTTATACCAATCCCTTTTAAACTATCTTGAGGATATATAGTGTAGGTGGATTCATCATATGATTAGGAAACATGATGACCATTAATTAATCTGTTTCCTTCCCTATGTTTTTGGTTTTTAGTATCCCTGGTATTTTTTCAATGGTATTTTATCTTGATGAATTTTATTATTATTTATTTTTTAAATTAAAAATGTTTACATTTATTTACATTGACATATGATTATTTATTATAATCTTATTATTGTAATGTTATTTATAAAATGGATTTTTTTATATTTAACATTATATGTTTATTACTATCAATGAGAATATCATGGGATTCACATCCTTATTAGTATACTGATTATCACAAGATGAATAACCTAAGAATCAATAAGGTTTAATAACAATTATATTCAAGAACATGCTTAAGGGAATAATATGATTCTTGAATAAAAATGTTGTAATTGGTGTATTGAAATTTAATATGGGAATAATATATGATTCTAGTTTTCCAAGAGTACTAAAATATTGTTTCCTTTGGAATATAATTTAGTATATATTATTATAATGTTTTACAGTAGACACCAAGTTTAGGGTGTTGGGTTCAATGTCTCTATAGTTGATTTCAGAGCATATTTAGAGAGTAATTTGGAACTAGATTAAGGAATTCATAAATTATGGAACAAAACACTATGATAGTCTTTTTTGATATGTATAGAATAACATCTTAATGTTTTGGTAAGGGAGATATTATGTGGATATTATATATATTCATCCCTTTTAGGATACTATAAGAGTTAATTGATATAGAAGAGAGGTACCTAGGCTTTGATAATATGAAAACGGTGCATTGGTATTAACCTGATCAGTTATTGGTGTATGAAAATGTGGCTTACTATGTACCAAGATTGAAACTCCTGGATAATATTTTATTGTTAATTCAAAATTTCATTCTAAATAACTATGATTGATTTTAATATATTATGATAATGGATGTCGAATTTTAAACCTAATGTGTTTTATATAGAAAATAATATGTCATAATTTTGTTATCCGGTAAGTGATTATACACATTACCTAGTATTATTATTGTTTTAGACATTATTATTTATAAATTTTTCATTATATATAACCTGAAGAAATCATGATTTAATTGAATATTAAGGACAATGTGGTGTTTGTTAACAACCAAATTGGATAATGACATGTTTAAAAGACATCATTATTATGGAAATTAAGTATTTTAGAAATGTGATTAAAACCCAATAAAATAACCAACATTTGGACTCACTGAAGAAGAGTGGGATAGAGTTAACTAAGAGCTTGAGTGGTACTTACCATGGAGAATAGAATGTTCAATTTCATTCATATCATAAATTTTAATGGGGGATCCATGGAAAGATTATAAATCGAATGGAAAAGTACATTATGTCTGTTACAGAATGACATAGAGAAAAAAAATTTCATGGAAAAATAAAGAGTTCAATAGAATATGTTAAATCAGACCACATTAATCAATTTATAGTTTGTTGTCTCAAATGTTGATAATATGAAAATTTTCATGTTAATTCCCCCGTATAAAGGTTATACACCTGATCAAGGAAGGACTGTTATTGAAAAAAAAACAGATTAATTATATAGGTATTATGATTCAAAAAAATGAAGATTTTTTTTTAAAAATGGTAATTTTGTTATAACAATCATGAAACATCTAAGTATTGTGTTAGAATTTATAATCATGGGTGTATTTATTAACTCAAGAGATGTTTAAAATTTTTTTGATTTATAATTGATTTTAAATATATATAAATAAGATTAAAGGTATTAATTAAATTTAGGTCAATATGATCACTATTTTCATTATAATAATAGTAAAATTACATATGTAATCTTTTTGGAAAAATATCTTGTATTGAAAACATTAGTAACATGTTTATTTACTGATTAATTTTAATTATAATATGTCCATAATATTTTTTTGGCACGTTATATGGGTTTTATTAATATAGTTTTAGAAAATTTAAACCCACATATTTGGTGAAAACTTATAACTTTTGGCAAGGCTATCGGGCTTCAAACCATGATTGAAAGATGATACATGTTTAGTTTTTAACACTTCACTAAATAATTATCCCGTAAATAAGGAATTTAAATTATTAAATTGGGTTGATTAGTAAATATTAATGATGTTAAAGTAGTGTTTCCTTTTAGATTTATAGATTTATTTAATAAATTTGATAAATTATGCAAACCATATTGGTTTTTTAAAATTTTTAGATATTGATTGAAATACATGTCAATATTTAATGGATATTACGCTCTGTTAAAGTATTATATTCTCTAAATGATAACAAAAAACAAGTTTGGATATTCATTTCATGGAGTAGGTTATAAATTATATATTAATAGATTAAAATCAAAAGGATTAAATTGTGATTATTAAGGAGATGCATATCTTTTATGTATATTACCATATATTTTTAGAGATTAATTTAATCATTCTACATTAGGAATAGGATTTTTAGAAAAATGTGGTCATATTACATTAATATATGATGAATTATCTACTATTTTAAATCATAACATACTTATGTTCTTGAGGCCCTTAAATTTCCTTTGATTGTTCGCCTTGTGGTTATTAATTTCCACTATAACTCTCTAAAAATATTTATGTATTTCTTCAATTTCCATATCATTGTTCATTTACAAAGTTTTTTTTAATCAATACCATGTTATATTTTACATATGAAAAATTTTATTCCCTTTTATCATTTATTAAGAATATTTTTTAGTAACACTTTTTTTAATTTGGATTATTCAATAAATGTATTTTCATATTTTGATCCCCTGATTTCATAGATAAACATTTAATTGTTAGAATGAAATTAATTTAAGGTCTGTAGAATGTAACAACATGTAATTATAAATGAATGAAATTTTATTCTATATATTTAATTACAGGAACACGTAATATTATAATAGAATATAATGCTCCATGAATTTATAATATTTTTAAGCATTTTAAGTTTTCCAATAGATTTAAATTCATACAACACTAGGTATAAATGAAATTTGATGATTTATTCAAATATTATTTAAAAATGACCATTATAATATATAGATTAATATATAAGTTATTAATATTACCAAATAAATTATAAAAATACTGATTTTCTATTGATTAGTAAAATAAATTAAACCATTTTAATAAAAATGAAATGTTTATTAAAAATATTATCTTTACTAATAAGTGACCTAGTATTGAATTTCAAACCTAATATAGTATTAATTTTTAAAAAATTTATATATATTATTCAATAAAAAACATCAATACTAAATTTTCTAGTATAAATTATTTAAGGTAACATTTTAGGGATTTCACTCAGATGATTCATTTTTGATGTATAGTTAAAAATAATGGATTTTAATTGACAACTAAGTTTTTTATTTAAATTATGTATGAAGTATATATAATTATAAATTCTTTTTGAAGATATAATAGTTCAACAATAAATATAATAATCCAATTTAGGTTATTAGAATAATTTTAATTATAAAATTTTATATAAAAACTGTAACACCTCGATACATTAAAATTAAATTTTGAACAAATTTAATTTTTTGGCTACAATTCATTGTACACAACACCATGTTATGCTTCTTCTAGACACAAAAATGATTTGGATTTTGTTACACACAAAGTCCGCATTTTCTAAACAACAATATATTATTAAAATATTATT
Organism: Viscum album; assembly: GCA_963277665.1. Lineage (NCBI taxonomy): Eukaryota > Viridiplantae > Streptophyta > Magnoliopsida > Santalales > Viscaceae > Viscum > Viscum album. The sequence goes on along the minus strand of OY728155.1, from coordinate 1,441,237,952 downwards.
ATTTAATATATTTATAAATAATCTAGGGGTTAAGTGGGTGATTATGAATAGAATTATCTTATGAAAATATATAGTTGAATTCATTGGTTACCAATTAAATATAAATGAATATATGAACCAATTGAACATAATGAGAATTTTTTCATGAAAAATTTTATTCTAACAATGAAATTATATCTTATTACATTTAATTAGTTGTTATTTGTGAATGGTATTTTTGAAATATATATTTTATATATTTAATAAAATATTTTTTTTTCATTCATCAAATAAATTTTATTGGAATATTATAGGAACAAACCCAATATTACACATAAAACCCAATATTTTTATAAATGATGTTTTACCACCATTTAATGGAGAAGCAATTTTAAATATAATTTTTGAATGTTTTATATATTCTATTTGATAATGTAATCTTATAATTTTAATATGGAAAATAATAACTTACTTTTGTTTATTTTTATTATGTTCCTAATAAGTTTTATTTTTTGATGTATAATGAAAAAATATTTCATTTTAATTGAAAAATACTTCTTTATATACATAATAAACTCAATTATGTTTTAATTTTAAATTATTTTAATTTATAATTATATCAATTTCTTATTATTTATCTAATTTTAGACATTGGAATCAATTTCACATTGAATTTTTATATTAAAACCATAAATTATTTTGAAGGATTTCACATGAAAAACTTATTTTATTCCTCCATTAATAGGATTAATTTTAATTTCATAACTAAAACATTAGTGTTTTGAGCTTTGAAAAATTCATTTCAATTTATTAAATAAATGGTAAAAAATAGGTAAAACGATTCCTTTTATATTTTAGAATTACGATTAGTAACATCAATATTTTTGAAATTACCACAGTTAAGTGTAAATAATTTAATAAATCAAATTAAAATATTGTTGGGATTATAAAATTACCCCCACAGTTGTGCTAATTTTATTGGATTAGATATTTTTGAAATATATTGTTTTTGGTTTGTTTTTTTGGCCACTTAGGGACACTTAGATTGCCTTATGTCTTTTAAAGTATTTTATTTTATGGGATGTCCAATATGTCATAGACATGTTTTTAATATGTATTATATTTTTATATATTTTTATTAATAAGATGACTTAAAATATAAAAATTAATTAGAAATATAAATTTTTTTCTCTTAGTCATGATATTTTTTTTAAAATTTTTTGGGAGTGTTTAATTAAATAAATGGTTTTCATAATGATGTTGCCATAATTTTAAAATTAATTTACATATCAAATAAATGTTTTAAAAAATAATAAAATAAAATAAAATTTTTATAATTGACTTTATACATGAATTTTATAGATTAAAAATACATATTAGGGAATTATTAAATGTCTTTAATCAACATTATCTGTAGTACTGATATTTTTTAAAATTTCATGAAATGAAAAGCATCAAAATTGACATTAGTGTTATTTTAAAATAAATAATATTTTTATTAAATGATATAAAATTCATAAATATATAAAAATCATCCATATTATTGATATAGTGTTTAAAATTACACCGAGGAAATATTTATAGTTCTTTGGTAATTTTATTGTCACTATATTAAACCTTTAAGAGTAAAAAATTCATGTTCTCACATACTTGAGAAACTAGGCATTTAATACCCAAAATAGTGAAAATGATTAAATATTATTAAGAAACGAGTTATAAAAAAATATAATAAGATAATATGTGAAAACATAAATATTAATAAGGGGTTTATATAAATTAATAACATGATTTATACTATTGTACATGAGTTTAAAACATGTAAAACTAAAACGGAAATATGAGGTAAGATATTTTCATCAAACTTTTTAACATATATAAGATAAATGTGATATTAAAAACATCATCTTTGGGGTGAATATTATACCCCATATGATATATACTATCAAAAATCTCTATTTATTCATGAAATTCAATGATTTAATAGATAATTATATACATTTGTGGGTCTTATGAATCAAATATTTGAAATTGGTAACATACACTTTGATTTAAAAATATCTTTTAAAATATATTATTTAATATATGATTAATGATTTGGAAATGGGAGACACGGGGTAGGGACTACTTAATGAAATCCCTTCGATGCATTGGTAGTCGCATGAGATGAAATTATTTTTGAAAAACCCATTTGAGTTTGTTTCCCAAATAAATATATGGGTTTCTACTCACAGATGTAATCCATATTTTGAGAGGTCTTAATAGTTGTGGATCATGTGTTAGATAATATACATCCAATAATTAATAATTTCATTCATTACAAATTTTATTTATCAATGATATTTTCCATTCAGATATCTATTTATTCATTTTAATCTCATATAATTAATTAATTTTCATATGTTTTAGTTTTTTTCAAAGACATATATATTATTCCTTATGTAGATATTTTATTTGAATTTTCTATCAATTCTCTATGTTTCCATGATTATATATTATCATTAATACATTATTTAATAATTTTTTACATATCCATGATGTTACATTGAGCTCAAACATATTATGTTTCATTTCCACGTGGTATTAAGAGGAATATGTTGAATGAGTTTCAAGGATACTAATATGTTATTTTCATTATTCTTAATATTATTTTCCCATTATAATATGTGTATCATGTGTGTAATGGTGTTTTAGAAAAATAATACATTATTCAGTACCTTGGGATTTTAAGATTTTATCTATTCCAATTTAATGATGTAATTCACCAGACATGGGCTTCTAGATTCATGATATTATAGTTGTTGTTATTGATAGTTTTGTGAAGTCATTGGGAACTAGATTTTGGAAAACATATCTTAGGGAAAAAATCAATTGGTTCTCTGTTATTTAAAAATATAATAAAGTAATAATTCCTTTTTAATTTATCAAAATATTTTATATTGTTTGGATAAATTTTATTTCATGACCCACCTATGATGGGGATTCAGCCGTAACTACCCCAAACATGCCTCTATTGGCTAAGGTGTGGAAACTAGTTTCGAAGGCATAACAAACTCAAGGAGGCCTTTGCCTAAGAACATATATACCCATACACAACCAACTCAATCAAAAAGTCTAGAGATAATGGAAAAAAATATAAAACACTACAATATAAAAAAACTTATATGGACCTCTAAATAAAAAACGTACTGATGTTTTGAAGTAAATTGAAAGGGAAAGGGAAAAAATATACCCAACTAGAAAAGGTCCACAACCTGGAAGTAATTTTCAAAGTAAAAATACTAATAGATCCCCACTCCTAAATCTCATGCTACGACCACTGTATGTGGTCCAAACTTCTATACCCCTAAGGAATTATGATGTAATGATCTTCCAATCTGTAATCATTATAAGGAATAAAATACATGGGAAAATCCCTAGAAGGGGTGAGTATTAATATACTGAATAGGATTCCACAAAATGGAGAAGGGGGAGCCATCAGAGATACACTTATAAAGAAGTAAGTAGATAGGACATTGTAAAGTAAAATATTACTCTCAACCAAATAAAAGAGTGAAGTAAACTCATCTAAACAAACGAAGCTAGAAACGGTGAGAAGGTGAAATTCTCATTTAGCCTTCCTGGCATATATTTGGAGAGTAAACTCTCCCAACCATGAGAATCTATGCACAGAAAATCATGTGGCATACCCCGCATGTCTTCAACTCTCGTATAAGAAGAGTAACAAAAAACCCAAGGTGTGGGTACTGAGACAAATAATATATATATACTCGTCCATAGTAGCTCAAATGAGAGAGTAACGGGATCTCCATCTCACAAATCACTCAAGGATATCAGTCTCTAACTTTTCCATAAGTTTTCTCTAACAATGCCACACATCCCACACTTTTGCCCTAAACTCGCATGTCAATAGAACTCAATCACCACACCTTGAAACTATCCTTTTTGGGTGCCTTTGTCTCCCTTAATGGCTTTATTCCACATCATAGGAATGCATCTCAATGGGGAAAGCGCTCATATTTCTGATGTGGCTAAAGGTACATCAAACCATATCTCATCACTAATATTCATTGTTGAGAGGTATTGTCTCAAGGTTGATTTCACTTTCCCATTCCAACTGTAGGGTCCCACTCTAGTGTAATTGAGGACCCATGACCAGCACAGGTGGAGGGTTCCAGTTAGAATCTTTTGATGACCCATGCCCTTCCCAAGAGGAGGGTAACAATCTAGTCTTTGTGGACCCATGCCTTTCCCATATAGAGGTTGTCACTCAAAATTGGATGAGGACCTACACCCAGAATGATGGGGGGGAGTTCACTCTAATGTCGAGGACCCACACATTGGTGTCACAAGGTGTTTCCACTCTCAGAAGTTGAGGATCCACACCCTACCACATAGGGGGCCTCAACTAGGTTGTAAATATATAATATTTGCACATTGGTTCCACAATGGGGTTCCACTATAATGTAATTCATAGCGGACATGCTTCCTATTGTGTTAGGGGGGTTCCACTACATCGGAATCCTTGGGTGATCTTCCTTAACACAATCATCATCGAGCATTGCCTAAAATATGTGTTTCACATGTAACATCTCGAATCATATCATAAAATATAATATTTATGGATCCATCAAGTTCTACATAAAACAACATTGGATATTCCCCTCTCGGTAAAAAAATCATAGTCATAAATAATGTGACATGACAGATCGATGATTCTTAAAGTGGTACATAGTGCGTGTGGGCCCCAAAATATGTTTGAACCTGCCTCATCACATGGCCATGTATCTATACCTACTCGAGTACTAAACTATGCACAAGTACCCCTAAATGTGCCAGTGTACTCCAAGAGTACATGAAGCATTTGGACGAAAATCTTGATGAGGGCACAATTCTCATTGTTTTTCAGAAGTGAAAAAGAGAAATTCTACAGATATGACTCTTTAAACAACCCCAGTTAAATGAAAGAGTCAAAATGTTTTGACCCTTGTGAAAAAAATAGATAATCAATTATTCATTCTCATGAATCAAACAACTCGTGAAGAAGCTGGATTTCACCAGATTTTTCTAGATCAGTGCATCATGGGATTTTTACCTCAATCATGGAACACATCAAATAGATCGTACCACTGTGATCCTAAAAAAAACAAATGCGATATTCAATTAATTCATAAAAAATTACCAAATAAGACAATGTGGGGCTTGAAAATCAATTACAGTTTAGGAGCCTGAAACCATACTTGAAAACGCTTCCATAATTTCCGGGTCGCGACACAACTGACGAAACTTCGATTGGACGTTGCATGTAGGAGTTAGTCCCTATACAAAAAACCTAAATAATAATAATAATAATAATAATATATTTTTGGGATTCACTCAACCATTCCAGAAGCCTAAAATATCAAATTCCTTAACTTGCCTCAAAAGGTATGACTCAAAAGTAGGATCCTATGGCCACATAGGGCATGTAACATAGACTCTTATTTTATATGATATGAGGGGTTTAAATTTGGGCCTGAATATGGGCCCATCCTGCTCTAGCTCAATCCAATTAGGTTGGCAGAGCCTTCCCTGACCTAGTCCTCTTTGGCCCACCCTGTCCATTGTGGCATCTGGCAGCCTAGCAGCCTCGTCCCAGCCCGATATAGCCACCAAGGCTGGTGGACCCTCCATTGTGCATCATGTCGCACCCCACGCACCCTAGCTCTTGTTGCTGATGCTGACCAGCAACTTCGGAAGCCTCCTCCACTAACTCCTCCAACACTGCCTCGCACCTAGCCACCAACCCCTTCTGCATCCAGACTGATTATAGAAGACCTCCCATCAGTGGTCCCTTTTATAAACCACCAAGACCCCTCTAGTTCTTGAAAAATGAAAACGATCATATATTTATGAGCATCATGTCCCGGTCTATAGAAACTCATGATCCACTTGAAGACCTATCATTGTTCCGATTTGATGAAAAGTATGCATCACTTCTGCTCGGCACCGTGCCTCTTATGGTATAGGAAACATGAAACCTTCAGTTAACTGAAATAATTAGATCACAAACATAATATAATATTCTTTTCTCGACATTTAGTTGTTTTTAAAACATGTGAAAAAATTATCGATGATAATAGAGATGAACAGGTGACGAACACGAATAACGAGAAATTCAAAATTAAATCTATCAATTCCTTTGTTAGTATGACCATCAACAATGGATTTTAAAGAAATGAAAACATTAATAAATAAATTTTGAAAAAAAAAATCAAACAAGGAAATGAATAATAGAAAAGATTAATACTACATTGATTTTGAATCTATTGTTGCATTCTCTACACTATGATCTTCTCATATCTGCAATCTCATCACAATCTGCATAAATTTCGACATTGACTCGCATAAAGAAGGAGAGGATAAGATCCACCGACCATGAGAGGAAATGCACCACACCCTTTCTAATTTCCTTAAACACCTATTTATAGAAAAAAAATTGGTCACCCTCCAAGATTATCATGATTCGAACACCATATTCCTCTTCACATTATGTAACCGTTGGGTAAAAACCCGCACTATGAAATCAACGATGGTCTCCTATTTTCAATATTAATCCCAATATATATGTTATTTGAATTATCATCTAAGAGAAAATAATTTTATTCAATAATTTTATTTAAATATACATTCTCAATAATTCTATCTGTAGAAGGCTTGTGCCGAAAAAAGTTATGTCCCATCTAGGATAAATATCATGTTATAGACTCTATTGTGGCCTTATATTTTTTATTAGATCTTTGGTTTAAAAGATATCACATCTCTTTCATGTTCATATTATGAAATAAACATAATATTTTTATAAATTTAATTTTGGGAACACAAGGCTATGGAATCACATTCCATCATATCCCATGGCTTTAGAAATATATTATGAAATATTTCAAAGTCTTAAAAATAAAAAAATGTGTATCTAAATCAATAAATTCTACATTATCTTTGTATAATAAACTAAAAACAAGGAACAATAATTGGGAAATTTAGCTTAGAACTGGCTCTCCCACTCATAGGGAAACACTTGCACATTTTAGTGGTACCACAACACACAAAACAAATTCAAGGTCCATCCCTATTTGATTTTCTCCTATCATCAATGTTCATAGGATCATTCACATATCTCCCCACCTATGAAACTTGGAAACATTGTGAACCCTCTTTATCATTGTGTGTTGGAAATGGTAGTAGGCAAAGTCACCAACCCACTACATGATCTCAAATGGCCCAATGAAATTATGGGTTAGCAAGACTACCTGGGAGAAAGGTAGCACACAAGCCCTCAATATAATCTCTAACACTTGGATATAGCACTCGATATGTCCATCAGTCTGGGGGTGAATGGTTGAACTCATCCATATATGGGTCCAGAATACATCATAAAGGAAACTCCACAATCATGATGTAAAATAATTTTCGTGAAAAGGGAGAATCAGCGGGGACACCTCGGGAAGGAGGAAAATCTTCTGCATATACAATTGCCTCAAACTCTCCACCTAAATGAGATAGCAGGTGAAGATGATGTGCGATGACACTGTGTGTTGGTCTACTATCACCTAGATGGAATCATGGCACTTCTCTATGTGCAGAATCCGTATGAATAAGTCAACGGATATTACATTCTATTTCCTTTTCAAGATCTCTAGAGGCTGCAACCCACCATAACCTAGTGCATAGACGTCAACTGCTGATATGAGAGGCATCATGGGTTGAGCATAGTTATTCTTTTTTCTCATTCCAAACCTCAAAAAATGATGTCTATGGGTGAATCCTCCCCACACTAGGATGTATAGCTAAGGGAGAAGTGTGGATCTCTCACATCACCTCCTCCCACATCGTGACTTATTCCACTGTTTATCCATGGAACAAAATCTCTTGATTCCATCCGTCAGAATATTCATCCAGTGTGTCTACTATGGATATATGACTACATATGATCTTAGATTTGGTGTTTCACACAAAGGACTCATTCACGCACTTGAAATGTGAGGGATTCATCACCATAGATAGAAGAAAATACACACACTATTACTCAATCTGGTTCCATTGTAGAGAATTTAATCCTTTGAAACATCCTACACTAAGCGAGAATTGGACTCCTTGATATGGGATATACTAAATTATTTCCATTCCATGTATTATAAACTATCTCTAAGTCATATTCCTATTGTAATTATATCCATTGTTGTGGTCTCATGTTCATGTCTCCCTTGGGGAAGACATACATGAAACTTGAGCGTTCAGATTAATCCACATTGTGTTCTTCTAGAAGGAAGTGTCTCAACATCCATAGGGTGAAGAATAATACTTCCATCACCAAGTATTGAGTCGTGTATTCATGTTCATGGGGAATCCATCAAATAGACAGATACGTTAAAATTTTGTATCAATTTTGACTTTGGGCACACAATTGTACCAACGAATAGGTTAGGTGTGTAATATCATCCAACTATAAGAAGATAGACACAGAAATCACATTGAATACCCTGTGTGTATTCACCTATATTGAAAGTATATTACCCATAAAACATGAACTCTTCCACAACCACTGGATTCATTCCAATAAAAAAGAGACAATGTAAAAAACTCCACTAGTAATGCCAAGACCTACTCTGACACTCTCCCACATAACCCCAACATGAACGCAGAGTTAAGATGCACTCATCCAACACACCGGGATACTATACTCTCTGGGAGTAACTAACATACCCTCATAGATTGTTCCCATCACAAAAAACAAGTCTCAGTGGGAAAAGGAACCATCTTTCTCATGTATTCAAAGCTACATAGAACAACACCGACACATGGTTGCCCTGACACCTCACATAACCCTGATAAAAATTGCATTATGAAGTAGGGAGAGAAGAGTACATCACACAGTGTCTAAAATGTTTTACTAGAAAATAAGAATGTACACAAAGCATACTCTTATCATCTCGTGCACTACAGGATCATAAACATCTGACACATGCAACTAGACATAGCCCGAATGCCATATCCCTTAGCGTGATGTGGGCTACCTTGTGGTGGTGGAAGGATCTCGTACGATCGTCAGTAACCAAAAATTAATCATTATCATATACCAACACCACCAATTTGTGGACCACCATGTCCTCACCTAGGAGATCCATAATCACAGTGATGTATCTCTCCTCGTGGTCCATATACCATCTACCTTGGATGCTTAACACGTTTGGTCAGGAAGTCAGGTTTGATGTTACATCACTTGGCAAAATCATAGAACTAACCCTCCTAGGGATAATCCAGTGCTCTACACTAACAATGACTATGTTCTTGATAATGATCATGGGTAGGCCTCTGGAATCAAGCCCATCCAACTAAAAACTTATAGATACGAAAGACATCTCTACTCTGTTGTGTCTTCTGTCATTTCTAGCTAACTTGCATCCCACTAAAATAAATATCTATGTCACCAGTGCCCACTCTAGCACCCAAACATAGGAGGGAATGAACAAGGGTAATACTATGGAACATATCTTTCTATATAGACCATTTCCCAATCATCCAGGATTTCATGATACCATCACATATCATGTCCATGGAGTAGCGTGTGGGGTTATTGAACCTGGATGTGTACTCAGCCACATTCATCCCTGCCTGCTGGAGATCCAAAATCTCTTAAATACGACTGGAGCATAATCATGTGGTTTATTACACATCATGAAATAGTCGGTGTAATTAACCCCATGATAGTGAATAATCATCATGAATATGATTGACCAAGCTCCTCCAATGTAATTTCGTTCCATCGAATTGATTAAATTTCAAAGACACCATTTGATCTGTGGGGTCTAAACAAACCGGAAGAGTTGAACAACCAAATGTAGAAAATCCTCTGCTGGAAATAGATCTAGATCACCGTAGAACCTCAATATTCTCTAGTGTTTGAACTCACGGAGTGCGCTAAGCCTGAAAATTTCCCCAACCTTATCTTTTTTCCAATCTGTAGAGGTGCTACTACCTTCACACCTGGAGGAAGGGGTATCATAAGATGGACCTTGAACTGAGGAATTTTTTCTCACATGGTCAATGTTATGAACCAATGCTGGTGTCTTATATAGTTTTCATCATTTTGGGATATTGAATGTTATCAATGAGTGTCATGGTCAAATGAGAATATATATATATATATATATATATATTTGTGTGTGTGTGTGTAAAAACAATAATTTGGAGATTACTTAATAAAGACATTCAATGACTCAATCTGATATGATTCATGTACCAATGTTCCCTACAACATATATATGAGTGTGGGGAGTCGAAAATAAGGTAATCAGGGTCCTGGTGAATGGCTACGTTAGCTGGCACACTGTCACTGGACTCTCTACCCTATAAGAGGCACACGAGACACATTGACATTGTTTCCCCAAAACTAACCAATACCTTATTTTGGAAATGTCTAGACAATAAAACATGGGTTAAAAAACATGGATACAAAATTTTCTCAACTCAAACCATGATGGTGATCTAGATGAGACTATCCCAAGCCTACCTCCATATGCCATGGGTGACAAAAAGCGATAAATTCACAAAAATCATAGGGAGGCATTTTTACCAAAACTTGTACACACACCTAAAACTAACTCGGTGAAAATGTGCAGAGTGAAAGGAAAACAAGATGTAACACTAAAAAAATAAACCACAAACTTACATCTTCATCTAAATAGAACATGTTAAAGTGTTGTAATGTAAACTGAACGGAAAATGTGAAAAAATACATGTTCAACCAGAAATGATCCACAGACTGACAATTACTATAAATGTGAAATAGCCAAGAGAGCCCCACTCCTAGATCCCATGATACAACCCCCATATACAGTCCATGTACTTGTATCCCTAAGAGAATATGATTTCATGATCAACAATTACACAATATTCATAAGGCAAGACACATCTAGGAAAATACCTAGTAGGGGTGATTATAAAAATACATAGTAGGATGCTCCAAAAAGGATAGGGGGTCCATTATAGATACGCTGAATATGAATGTAATATATAGGAAAAGGTACTATAAAAGAGTATAACTCGACCCAATAAGAGATTGAAGTAACTCATTCAAACACTAGGAGACTAATCTAGCTAGAAGGTAAACTTATTTTCGATTATTCGTGACCTATATTAGGAGAGTATAATCTTCCAACCATAAGAAGTTAGACATAGAAAACAGGTGACATTCCTCACATATATTAACCTCTCCTAGAAGGAGAGTATTTAAAACCCAAGGAGTGGGTACTAAAATAGAATATATATGTATTCTTGGTAAAAGAATCATTAGTAAGAGAGTATGGGGATATCCGTCTCATAGATCATTCCCGGAAAAGAGTCTCCATCAATTCCAGAAGTATCCACTGATGATTCCATGTATCCCTCACATCTTCCTAAACCTTCTCTTTAGAGAGAATCAATCCCCACACCTTGATACTATCTTCTATGGGAGACGTTGACTCACCCACACAGTTTTAGGTCAGCTCACATGTATAACTCTTATTGGGGAAATATCTCATCTTTCTCATGTGTCCAATGGTATGCCAAGCCATGTATCATTATTCATCAAAATATTCAAGAGGTGGTGCCTCAGGGATAAGGACCCATGCCCAACCTAGCTGGAGGTTTCCATTCTAGTGTTCTTAAGGACCCATGCGTAGCCTAGTTTGAGGGTTCCACTAAGAATAGGTTGGGGACCCTTGCACTGCCCAATATATTGGTGCCTCTTCAGTCTTCAAAGACCCTTTCCCAACCCAGTTAGAGGATTCCACTTGGAATATGATTAATACCCATCATCATGTTTATAGGGGGTTCTACTATAATGTTGAGAACCATAACCATTGTGTCAAAAGGCCATACCACTCCTCGTCATCAAGGACCCGCATCAAACTATTTTGGGGGATCCACTCAAAAGTAACAGTAGAGGACCTAGACTATGGTATCAAAAAGAGGATATACTACAATATAGGTCATATATAACCCTCAAACTAGTGTGTTAGGGAGGTTTCACTCCTGAGGAAGACACTTTTGATTCTTCCTGATCACAACCATCATCGAACATTACCTCAGGTAGGTATAAAACTTGGAACATCGCAAATCATATATCAAATACCACTACAGAGTGCAGAATCAAGTTATACCAGAGAAATCAATCAGTATATGAATCTTGTCAGCCAAAATCTAATTCCTAAAGAAAAAAATAGGACTGATAAAATATTCATATTGTGGTACATGTCACATGTGGGACCCACATGAGATGTGACCCCACCTAATCTCAGGGATATTTATTTAACCATACTATGATACTAAACTATGCACATGTACCCCTAGACGTGACAGTGTACTCCCAGGGTACATGACTTATCTTGACCTAAAGGCTGAGGAGCACATGATTCTCTTTGTTTTTTCCAAGGGAAAAATCATTCTACCATCATGACACATCGAACATCCCCATATAACCAAATAGACCACTCTGTTGGGATTCTCCCAAGAAAAAAAACAGGATTTCTTACTCACTCACTAAAATTGGAAACCCAGTGAAGAAGCCCAATTTCACCACATTATGAACAAATGGTACTTCGTGGGGATGATACCTTGATCACAGAACACATCATATGGATCAAACCACTTATAATCTCATGAAATGACACATGGGATCATAAATTAATTCATTCCAAACAGACACCCAGTGAAGAAGTCAAATTTCACTAAAAACTCCCAAAAATTTATTTTTGGTGGCCACACCTCAATTTTAGTTAAAGCACTTAAAATCAGTCTTGAATAATTAGTCATTATAAAATGGTCATGATTCCACTTATTGGATGTCAATTGGGCTTAACGTCCTGGAGTAAGTCCCGATACAAAATAAACCTCAATAATAATAATTATATTTTTATTATTATATTTAGGAGTTTTATGATACCAAGACATGATCCCTAAATAATAAATTCCCAAAATGGACTCAAAAGGACTGCCTCTAATTTAGGGTCACATTTCTATAGACAACATGTAAAACATATTCCCCATTTAAGAGACTTGAGGGTTTAAATATACACTCTATGACTGGTTGGACTCGCTCTGTCCAGGTCTGCTTCACCTAGGTTGGTATACTCCTTCCATCCCGGCCCACATCCGTATATCGTGGCCCAATAATCTCAGCCTGACCCACCAATGAAACTTGTGACCCATCCACCTCAGCCTGATGGCCCTCCACTGCACACGATGCCACACCCTGAGATCTCTGGTTCCCCCGAATTCCACCTCCGATTTCCGTTGCCGACCGCCACTACTAGCTCCCCCACCATCGCCTCATAGTAGGAAGTCGATGCCTTCCATATCCAGATCACCTCCAAATTGCCGATGCACCACCACACATTTTTGGTCCCCTCTACAGACAAAGAGGACAACATTGGTGCTCAAAAACTAAAAAAGTTCATATATCTGGGATCCTCCGGTCCTAATCTAGAAAGATGCATGGTCAGCTCGATGATCCATCACTGTTTTGACATGAAAAAAAGTAGGACTCGCTTTTGGTCACCATCATACCTCCTCCGGCACACAAAATTCAAAACCATCATTGATCTGGAATCTTTAGATCAAGTCCTTCACAGATCTATTCTCAGTCATTCATTTTGATATAATTTTTACGTGTTGATATGTTTATTGATGAAGAACTTTTATAACAGGCCTAGATCACAATGAACGAGCCATTCTGAAATAAAACGGTTGATGGACATGTTATTATAACATAATAAAAATCATTTAAAATATGAAAAGATTATAATAAGTCTATTTAAAAAAAACATCATACATGGAAATGTAGAATCTAAAATAAGAATTCTACCGGGAATTTGGATACATTATTGCTTTCATCGAGCTCTGATATGCTTGGATCACTAATCTCATCACTATCCACTAATGGTTTAGCATCAATTACCTATTATAAATAGAGGAGGATCTCTAGAAACTGTAATAAAAATGAGCCAAACCCTTCCTCATTTCCCAAAACATCTATTTATAGAAAATAAATATGTCCCTTGATAATGGTCGCGAGCTCTGAGCACCTCGCTCCCTCTCAAAATATGGCGTGCTTAGTTAAAACAACATTCTATGAATTCAACAATTGTGTAATATTTTCAATCCAAAACCTCATTAGTTTAATATTTGTATTAAATTCCAAGAAAAAATAGTTTTATTTAACTATATAATATCTTGTTCTGTTTATGATAACTATTAATATTGAAGGCCTATGCCAAAAAGAAGTTAGGTCCCACCGAGTGTAAACACCACATTCCAGACTCAACTATTTGAAAATATTTTTGATTTGAACTAATTTTTAATATATATCCCATATCTATCACATTCATATTCTAAAATATACTTAATATTTTATTAAATAAATTCTGGAAAGACAGATCCTCAAAATTTCACATCATCTTAGTGCCTGGATTTGAAAAAATATGTTGAAATATTCCGAAGTGTTAAATGTGAACAAATATGTCTCTAAAAATTATTATTTATATAATATTTGAATTTATAGTAATTATGGGTATTTATTTTATTTCGAATACAATATGAAATGTGTGAGATAAACATTGTCGATAAAATATTTCCTTAATTTCATATATATATATATATAATATTCTCATCAAACATTCAATAATATTAATATTGTTTTAGAAAAAGAGCCACTCATATGTTGGGTGACAACACATCACTTTCAGTTAGGTCATGGGGTTTGAACCCACAAATAAAGGGATACTAGTGCAGAGCGCCTACCATTAGCCAACGAGAATTACTAATTGGAATGAATTTTTTGAGATAAAATATGAAAATTTTAATGTATATTTAGATTTTAGGGAAATTATTTTTATCAAATAGATAACCTTGGGATTTGAAAATGATTTGGTGATTAAGTGATTATTGTTATTTGATAATACATTTTATATTTTTCAATCATATAAGATTAAGGTAAATAGAATATTTTGGGGAATAAATTTTGAATTATATTTTAGAGTTGATAATGGTTTAATTGGGTATTATGGTAATTGATTTTTTTTTGTATATGATTATAATATGTTGGAGATTATTTTATTTAAGAAATTAAATTTTTCATATGATATATTAAGATTGATTGATTTTTTCCTGAACTATGTGATCAAATCATTCTATTTTTTTGGTTTGAATCATAGTAGACAATATTTATGTGGAAGGATAGTTATTTTTTGAATCATCTTTGTTGAACATTGGGTATTATTGTTGACCATTTTATATTAAATTTGGGTTCATCATATAATGGATTATTCTTTTTGGGGAATCATCTAATCTTTTACTAATTTTTTTTTGTTTTGGTTATTATATAAAGACTGGAGGATTACATAAATATATACGTTATTTGAATTTTTGACCTCTATATGGTAATTTTAGCTCTACAAGCATAAAAAAATAATCTTAAATACTTATCATTTGGAGAAAAAGTTGAGTTTGTTGTGGATAAATATTGAAGGAAGAAACAATACAAGTCATGTAAGTATGGTTATTTATTTTATTAACCTTGAAAGTAAAATAATTCCTAAAATATAGAAAGATTTTTTTGAAATCAAAAGGTTGATTTTTTACTTTTATTAAGGTGCTTTTAAGGAATCATATATTTATGGTTTTTCATGGTTAACTTTCACATTATCGTGTTCTATATAACTCTCTATTAGTCAATGAGAGTTAGGTCTCTCTTCCATGTCCATATTTTCCTACATGGAATCATAGTCTGTATTATCTAAACTTAAATTCATAATTACCTCTATATATTTTAAATATGAAGTTTCATTAACCAAATTTATGATGTTTTTTTAGAAATTAATTTTCAAGTATTATCATTTTATTTTTGAAGAGCAACTTCAAATAACAATGAAGGAATATATAGAATTCAGGGAGAATGTAATAACCCCATAATTTACAATATTTTCTTTTTGGAATAAATTTAATTTTGTTGATAGATTTTTTGGTATTCAACACCATGTTAATCTTATGATATACATAACCATGTGGTTTATTATGTTCCACTTAATGCTGAGTTGTACCAAAAAACAATATATTATAAAAATTTGGTTATTTAATATTATAAGATATATCCTAGATTATATATTTTATAGTATGAAGAGAGTTAACTAAACTATGAAAATATATGGTTGAATTTATTTTTTACCAATTAGTTATAAATAAATATAAGAACTAATTGAACATAATGTAAATGTGTTTAAAATAACTATTTTAATGATCACCGAGTCATTTTGTCAAGATAAATTAAATTAATTTCAATTAGTTCATGATATTAATGAAATAAATATGATATATATTTAGTAATAAAATTTTTATTCATTTAATATATTTCATTGAAATTATATATGAATAAACAAAATATTACTCATAAAAACCTATATTTATATAAAGGTAGTTTTACTACCTTTTAATGGAGGACATATTTTAAATCTGATTGTTAAAAATTTTATACATTATATTTGAAAAAATGAACATATTTTAAATTGAAATATAAAAATTTTATGTGGTTTAATTTTTGATTATTTATTATATTAGTATCATGCTTTAATGAAAATAGATAAAATATTTCATTTTAATTGAAAACAATTGTTTCGCCTAAATAATTTATAATGTAAAATTATATGTTTCATTGGTATTAAAGAATAATTATATCAAAAATCTTTCATTTAATATAATTTATTACATTAGAATAAATTTCACATTCTATATGTATATAAAAATATTACAATCTTTTGAATGTTTTCTCATTAATATCTTATTTTTCATTCCATCAATAATATTAATTTTAAATTAATTACAATGAAATATGTTTATTGAATTTTTAGAAATGGATTACATATTTGGATTAGGTGGTTAATAGTTATTTAAATAGGTTCCTTTTATTTTTTGGAATTATTAATTGAAACCTTACTATTTGTTTAAATTAACACGGTTAAGGGTATATCAGGTAATAAAAGGTACAAACAATATTTTATGTATTATAAAATAACCCAAAAAAATTCATTATTTTATTTTATGGGATATTTTTGACAAAAATATTCCATTTGAAGACGATATATACTCTTGGGAAATATTATATTACTTCAATCCTTTTATAGTATTTTTTTCTAAGGGAAGACCAATATGTCGCACTTTTGTTTTTAATAAGTATTACAGTTTTTATATATAGTTGTTATGAATATATCTTCTAATATAATAATTTACTCTGAATATATAAATTCTATTATTATATGGATGATTTTTTTATTTATTAGTTAATAAATAATTAAATTAAATGCTTTCACTATTATGATATACTAATTGTTTAGTTATTGGACATAGAAAATAAATTTATTGATTTTTTAAAATATTTGTAATTTGATATAATTGAGTTCATGAAATAAGTTTCTAGATTAACTACACATATTAGATATGTATTAATGGTTTTGGATCGAATTTAAATTGTGTATTAATATTTTTAAAATGTTGTGAAGTGAATAGTGTCAAAATTAACATTAATGATATTTTAAAATAAATAATATTTTATTAAATGATATAAAATTAATAGAAATGTAAAATTCAGTTAAAATATTTATATAAGTTTCTAATGACCATTATGACTTATTTATGTTTGGTTTTGTAGTGTATACTTACTATATAGACTATTTAAGTGTAAAATTACATGTTGTCGCGATAAGAGTTAAAGAGTCTCGCTAAGGGATAAAAAAAAACATAAGTGTATAACAGTGAACTATAATTTTACAAAATTAATTCAATGAAACATATTAGAACCTTATCACATCAATATAGAATTAGTGGTTTCTAATGTACACTTGTCTATGAAAAATATATAAATTTTATTTAAATAAAATATAGCATAAAAAACGTCACTCTCATTGTATTTAATAAATTTTATGACTTTAGATTGGGAATAATTATTGATATGTATGAACTTAAATAAACATTTTCAACATAATGAATTTATTTTAATAATAGTTTTTTATTTTTATATTATTTAAATTATATAAATCCCTTTACTTATATTTCAACGTTGAAACAATATTTATTCAATTAATAGAAAAATTAAATAAATGATTTCATATGATTTTATTTTGATATATTTTGAATGGGTTAATATGTAATATTAATTTAATATATCTATATGATATTAAATTTTTGTTTTAAATATTTATATTCAAAATAACACTTTTTGTTGATGTATTTGATGTCATATTAAAATAATAGTATAATATTTTAAAATAATGATATTTTTTTCAATTAATATATTGTTAATTTATTTAGAAAGAAAAATATTTAATATTCAATGAATATGTGGTCTAAAATGTCTTATTATATTCATTTTTAGGCCATTTTGATGTATTTTCATCTAGAAAAACCTTATTATAGTGTATTATTTTGGAGATTTCAGAAATTTCCAATCAACTCAATTATTAAAGGGCACATCCTCTCCTCATTTCTCACATCATATAGAGGATTCGAGATCATAAAAAACATTCCCATTTAATCAATCAACATACCTACCATAATTAGATAAGTCTTAATTTAATAATAAATCAAATAAAATAATTATTTTGATATAAACCGCAAGGAGTTTCCCAAATAATAGGTAATGTTCATTAACGATCACTTTAAATTTATTTCATTCAAAGCCCTTATTTTATGATTATATTATTATTATATAATAAAAACAGTATCCTTAATATAATGGTATGTTTTTATGTTAACGATTTAATCTACACCTACACAAAATTCCATTCGATGGTTAATGAATTTAATGTTCCTGTACAGAGAACTACTACCCCGTGAAATGATGTTGTTTGTTTTTCCATTACCGCCGCTCATGGTTGGTCATTATAAGTGAGATAATATTTTTATATTATACACACACACACACAGACATATATATATATATCATATTTATGATGTATTATTACTTATTTATTTTTAATTTAACAAATAACTCCATTATTTGAATTCCCTCTAACAATGATCACATCGTTTCTGGAAGTGTGGACTATCGATTCCTCCAAGCGGTGTGATTCATTCACACTGTAAATGGAACATATAAAAGATTATTTTAATAACAAATTGTTATATATGATAAATTAATATGATCCTAGAATTATAATACAAATATATATAATTTACATTTCCTTCTTTTAATATGGAAATGAAAAGAATGTATTGGGAATGCGTACGTATGACCTACCATCATCAGGAAAGGTGAATTTCATTTCCATCCTCCAAATTATATGGATTTCTAAAAAAACAATATATTTAATATATAATGTAATAAACAAAATTTACAATATGTATATGATTAAATAATGATATATGTAATTGGAACTACGATATAAAAGTCAAAACATACTCAAGAAACTAGGAAATTAACACCTAAAATAGTGAAAATGATGAATCATTATTAAAAAATGGGTATAAAATAATATAATAAGATCATATATTATATAATAAATATTAATACATTGTTTATATAAATTAATAATCTTTTTTAAACCATTAAAAAAGATCTTTGGGAATATAAAACTAGAAAGGACGTTTAGGGTAGGGGATTGTTATCTCACTTTTTATATCAATGGGAAAAATTCCATATTCACCACTTACTTATTTTATGTGGTGTATATACTACCCCATATGATATATCATATCATGAATATATTTATTTTCCTTGTAATAGATGTTTCATTGACCGACTATTTCTTTTATGTGGTTTATGATTCAAATATTTCATAGTGGAATGTGACACATTGTTTTGAAAATATATTTCTAAATCAATTATCTAACATATATGAATGATTTGGATATATAAAACGTGGGTTGTGGAAGATTAATGAAAGAACCTCATCAAATCATTAGTCTCAGGAGATGAAATCGGTGGGCAATAAACCCTTAAAATTTTTCCAAGAAGAATAGATAAGTTTCTACCCACATTCTTAAACCATCAAGTAAAAGGTCTTGATAGTAGGGTTTAATTTTCCAGATTGATAAATTCTATGTCACAAAATAATAAAAATGTTATTTTAATTTGTACCTAATAGTTATGTAATAATTTACCTTCTTGAAAATAATTATTTTACTAGTGGACCATCCTTGGCCCACTCAAGCTCCACCTTCATTTATTGACCATTTGAATAAATAAATTAATAATTTTTTCCCTAAAAAAATATTTTATTTAAAAACTATTAAATAAATATTTATTAATTTTTCAACAAATTAAATAAATATATTTCATTCAATTTATGTGATCATTTTAACTTGATTAAAATTATTCCACATCCTTGAGAATAAAATTTATTTCATTAATTGCTATCTAATAGAACATAACCAAGACTACCAAAAACACGTAGCATGTAGCCATTTAGGATTATTTCTCATTACCAATTGGCGGTCTTGCCTAAAGTCCAAGAGTATGGTCTAGAAGTGTTTTAAGGAATCTAGAAGAATGAATGTAATGTCACAACAATGACATCCACATATGAATGATCACTGTGAAATATAATCCATTTGTTGCAATATCTCATCAAGAAGGTCTCATGATTGTGTCATTATCTTTTATGCTTCATACATCATTCTTTAACTACCAGAAATAAACTCATCATCACACCATGTCCATGAAATTTCACATGATAGTTCTTTTTCAATATAAAGGATGAGATATCTACTTCTATAAATGGTATGGACAAATCAATCCATTTTTATCCATTAATAACATCCAACTTGTGAGGCACCCAACGTACCCTACAGCCCTCCAACTATCCGCATAATTATATTCATCACTAAATCAATGTGTGAATGTCATGACATGTATTAATGATAATATTAACGTCTAAGGATCATTACACACACTCACAGATATAAATATCCTATGATAGAAAAACATGAGGAATTACTGCTAGTGGGTCTATTCTCATAATCTCCTATCATTGAGATTTCTATGCTCGAAATTCATGAGAGGAAGTCTAATCTACTTATGACTACTCACACCTGATGTTCTGGATGATATGTGTCCTATCATAGCACGTTATCTAATTGCATAACTATATTTATGAATATTGTTAAAGCATTACAAGAATTGCATCATATTAGTGATCACCAAGACTATATCAATATAAAAAATATTATAGGGAACAATTACATCATAGTCATACAGAACAAGGAACAATATGTAATAATATGTTAAATTTCCAGGTAATAAAAGTAATACTTGTTGGTTCTAGGACACTAACTCTAACAAAATCCCACTCGAAAAGACCGAACTTCCTACGACTTTTAGTCTGCTAGACCTCGCATGATTATCATGTTTCTATTATGACAAGGATTTAGTCAAGGGGTCTGCTAGATTTTCTTTTGAGGAAATACTACTCACTGAAACATCACCTCTCTAAGAAAAACCCCTCAAGAGATGATGCTTCTGAAGTATGTACTTCATTCGTTGATGTGACCTTGGCTATTTTGTGAGATCCACCACAGTAGAATTATCATTGTAAACTATGATGGGATGTTTACTGCTAGGTATCACATCTAACTCCTTAACAAAGATTCACATCCAAAATGCTTCTTTAGGTGCCTCAGAGGCTACGATATACTCGTACACTACTGTAGAATCTATGACCAAAGTATTCTTTCAACTCTTCCATCTCACTGCTCTTCGATTAAAAGTGAATGTGTATACCATTTTCCAATTCATGTCATCTTGGTCATTTTGTTAACTTGAAACTACATATCCCTTCATGACTATTTCATCATATCAACCTTAAATATGAACATATTATTAATATGGATCAGATACATTAGGATAGTCTTGAATTCCATCCAATGGTGGTCACCTGGGTCAGCTTGATATCTGCCTACCACACTCAATGTGTAGGTGACATCCAGCCTAGTACATAGCATGGCGTACATGATTGATCCAATCACTAATGTTTATGGAGTCATTTCTATTATCATTCTATCCTTATGTGTTTGAGGACACATGTTTTTGGAAAGATGAATGCCATGTGATGCTTTTAATAATCTCCTCCTTAAATGTTCCATAAATAATAACTCCAGTAACTTATCAAGGTTTGTACTTTGACTTAGACCCATATATCTGTTGGATCTATCTTGATTGATCCTGATCCCAAGAATATACACTGCCTCACCCATGTAATTTGATGAAATGCATTGATTTAACCGGGCCATAACAGACTGTAAGACTAGTATCTCGTTTATAATAAGTTATATCACAACAACATATTCTATTATGAAAACTAATGCAATCCCACTAAACTATTTGTAGACACAAGGATAACATTCTTTTTTCATAAAACCAACTGCTTTTATAGCTTCATCTAAACTAATGTTCCATGACCTGGATGTTTTCATTACTATATAAATATATTTCTAAAAAATCCATACCTTATTAGAATCCTTTTGAGTCACAAACCATTTAGGTTGTGTCATTTTGACATCTTCATGACATTTTGCTTTATGTAATTCAATTTTTACATCCATTTCTCCAAATCTCATAGTCATTCTAAGCCGCAATGGCAAGTAGAATTTTTATAGACCTAATAATTTCAACTACTGATATGGTTTCATCTAGTCAATTATTTGAAAATTTTTAAACCCTTTCGATACCAATCGTTCCTTATTGGTACTGAATTTTAATTACTTGTCCAGTTTATTCATGAATACCCATTTTCAACCAACATGATTTACATCAAGCTGCAAGATCTACCATGTTCCCGACATGATTTTGGTATACGAAATCTATTATAGAAATCATGTCTTCTTACCACTAGGAAACATATGTTCAACTTACTGCATCCTTATAAGTTATAGGATCATTATTAACAACTTTTAATGAGTCTCCATCCTCAATAACAAGAAAACCAAATGGTTTTAGTTCTCTAACCACTATTTTACTCTTAAGTAGTACTTGTATCTCTAGAACCGATTCTTATTCCATATATCTTTGTGGAATCTTCCCCAGTACCAACTCTTGTGTACATTGAACATCAACATCATAGAAGTCTATCTTTCTCCAACTATCTCATTTAAAGATGTTCTACCTCTCAATCAATATGGAATTAATTGCCACTATAGCATTTTTGTCTGAGGGTTTGTAATTGTAATATCCCCTTCTTTCCTTGGGTATCCTATAAAGGAACACTTTGTGCCCCGAGGTGTGATTTTGATACCTAAAGAGGCCTTAACAAACTCATAGCCACCCCATACAAGTAAATTAGATAACAAGGATTTTGTTCCACTCATGCAATCATATGGAATACCATTTATCGATATAGTTGGTACTTGGATTAGTTTGTGAGCCTCTATTTGTAATGTATACCCCCCAAAAAATGGAAGACATGCATGAGTCCACATTTATCACATTATGACAATAATTGTGTGGTTACACGTATCACACACACCATTCCATTAAGGTGTGTGTGGAGGATTTAGTTGGGATAGGATCCCAAACTCTCGTATGTATTCGATGAAGTCTAGATTAAGATATTCCCCACCTTGATCTGAGTGGATTTTCTTAATATTTTTACCAAGATATTTCTCAACACCATTCTTGTATTCTTTGAACATATCTATGAAATTATAATTACACCTCATTAAGTACATATATCCATATATACTAAAATCATTAGTAAAAGTTGTCCAGTATAAGTACCCACCGCCTGCTTCAACGGGAAATGGTCCACAATCATTGGAATGAACCAATTCAAGAATCTCTTTATCCCTTTCAACATTCCCACCAAACGGGGCTTTGATAATTTTTACTTGTATACATGCTTGAATTGGGCTAAGTGGTTTTAGTTCAAATGAATCTTAATATGCATTATGATGTATCTTTGTCAAGCGTTTCTCGTTTACCTGACCTAGTCGGTGATTCCAAATATGGGTGCGATAGGGTTCATGTGAAGTATCTATGTCATCAATTTCCATTACTTGGTTTGTGTAATCCTGCACATAAATACCATTGTATAAATGTTCCCTCCCATTATAATGTTATATTTATAATAGTGGAAATAATCATTTCCAAACAAGAAAAAAATCCATCTATATATAGTCCATATAAAAAAGTTTGTTTTGGTTACAAAAGGCACATAAAAAACCCTTTAACAACAAGATTATCCCAGTTGGAAATGGGATGCGGTAGTCCCCGACAGCTACAGATGAATATCTAGATCTATTAGATGATCGTATATCTATCTCCCCTCGATAAATCTTCTTGAATCTACATGGTTCCCATTTTTGAATACATATGTGAGTAAAAAAATATTTATATAATACCCAATTTTTAGAAAGTGGTATATTTCATTTGATAACAAATGAACCTGAAGCATCCCCTTTCTTCTTAGGCTACGTGCAGTTCTTCTTCTAATGGCCCTTCTTTGCAAATTTGAAACAAACCGCCTCATTTTCCCTTTACTTACATTTGATCTTCCTTATCATGGAAGTTCATGCATAATCATTTGGATTAAATCTATTCTCCCTCCCTTTTCTATTATTCACCATAATGATAAAACACTTTTCATGCTTCATATTTTTTTCCACTTGGCGAATGTGGATTAATAGATTAGTTAGTCTTATCACTATTGTTCTTATAGAAATTGAAAAAAGGTTAGAGAATCTCTAAGGGAGTGATGCGAGAATGAGATCAGTGCCCAGTTCTATGGGATGTTTAAACCCTAGATCCACGAGGCCCCCAATATAGACAATAAGATTGACTAAATAATGTCTTTCTGGGGAACTTTATCCAAGCTTACTGTGAAATAATTCCTTAGATATCTCAAACAATTCCTGTCATACACTCTACTATTAAAAACCACATAGGTTCTCGAGCATGCTATAAGCATCCATTTATTCATGAGACATCATGAGATCACTAGACATTAATGAAAACATCAAAAATTTGACATCAACCATGTCTTCGATATGTTTCTCATATACCAGGAAATTTTCATCACTCACCTCCTTTGAAGGAGAATCTTGTAATGTTGACTCCAACATGTAAGACATTTGTTCCTGGCAGAGGATAAGCTGATGGAGTCTAATACATTCAAGGAAGTAAATGTCTTTGAAGATGTTGTATTTATCCAGAATTGATTGCAGGGATAGTATGTTTGACGATCATTTCATTTTTATTCAACAATTAATAGAGAATATTTTGAGTACTGTCTTGATTATGTTTTATGAGAAATAATAAATTTTATTAAGTCTCTCACTCATTTATCAAGTCCCAATAGCCCTCACCATTGAACCTAGAATTTCCAGATTCATTGAAATAATGGTGGAAATGATCTGTATTCCCATTCTCATAACCCACCAAGGGTTGGTCAAGATATTAAAAGGTATTTAGATAGGAACGTATCTGTAAATTATGGGCTTTCATTGTAACACCCCAACCCCAGTTACCCAGAAGTGGTATATTATTGTAATACATTAGCATGATACAAGAAATCATTTCCTGAAGAACCATTATGTTTTGCAGTCTTTGAAAATATATTATATACATAAATCTTATATTACATTATATAATGAAAAAAAAACAACAACATTTTTTCCATTTACAGCACAGATATCCTTTAGACTATCCCTGTAGGTCAATCATAATATACTTCTTTGCATCCTGGGAAAAATAAAACATAGAAAGGTGTGAGCTTAGATGCTCAGTAAGGATAAAAAAATAGCGGAAACATTCATAAATAAGCATAAACATTTAATTCTATGAATAAAACTAAATACAATACCTTTAAAACATAATATTCATATTAATATGGGAAAGATAAATCTATAATTCCGTATACTTATTCACATGGATATTCTACTAGTTGAATAATCACAGTTAATATCAATAGATTATTTCATAATTATAGAATGTATAATGCTGGACATCATGACCACATAGTAATGGACTCCTTCCATGACTACAAATAAAATGTTGTTAAGGCTGTTTTGCAAAACACATGATTGTCTCATGATACCTATTGATTCATCGAGGTGCTATAGCGGGGTCCAACAATAACATACTAAGTCCAATGCATTCCTCATATGAAATGGTTGAAACATAACATAAACATTAGTATTAAAATTAGATTATGAAATATTAATATTTTAAACATAAACCAAGAATTGTATAAAAATAGAACATCCAGATTAAAACATAACAAAACTCATTCAATACCATATAGAAGATTTTATTACAATAAATCAGCCTCGATAAAAAATAATATCTCATAAATAATGTTGACATAGTTGAAAATGATCTGTAAAAATAATTGAGAGAAATATCCCTTTTTCATGAAATCGTATACTAGTCACAAAATTTATAAATGATGTAATTTAAATGATACTTTTGAAACAAATTTTCCCATACCATTTTGAAACATCTAAAAATAATTAACATTTTAAAACAATCATGTCAATAAAAAATCCATAAAACCGTTTTGAAAACATTAACATTAATGAGAAATAATTAGATGAAAAAATCATTAATGCATTTAAAATGGTGTTTTATTTTAAGAGACACTTTGAAAACTATTCTATGAAACATGGACATGGATAATATATATTTCCCAGTAAAAAAATTAACATAAACAGTCTCGAATAATAATGAGATTGAGGAATTAACCCTTACCATGTAATTTCGTTTAGTTGAGTGTAGGTTTATCCTCATGTATAACAACCAGAGAATGATATTAAATTATACCAGAACCATATTAATATTTATTATATCATACATGATTCATTTATGACATTACACTACCTATTCAATATTTATTTCTATTTTAATGTAACATTTCGTTTAATAATTTCTTTCTTTATCGTATGTGTTATAACTTATTATTTTTTATCGTATCTCTTGTATCATGATTTAATTTATTCTAGAATATAAAACATTATTTATATAACATATATATTTAGAATATAAATATGTATAATTGATACATATATGAGATGGATACCACAATTAATGGAGATGGTAGGTTTTATGTACGCATAAATGCCGTTTCTTTTTTCAAATCATATTGAATTGAAGAAAGTGAATGAGATAAATATAAATATATATAGTAGAATTATTATGTAATATATTACATTCTTCTTAATAATATGTATTTTCATAATCATTTTTGGATGGTGAACTTGGAAATGAATCTCACAGTGTCACGGAGACACTAACACGTACGTACACATGAGTGATGATATCATTTCCTTAATGACTAAACGGTGTTGAATTGGATGGTATATTAATTATAAAGAGACATTATACTTTTATTTTCATTATTTATAATCATATTAATCATTATTATATCCATCATAATAACATAGTGTTGAATTACAAATTACACCACGGCGGGGAGACGGTTAGCCGTACATATGAACGCGTGGTGACATTATCATTCATAGGATGTATAGAATAATTAATATGGTTGTACAATAATTATCATAACATCACAATATATAAAAGGAACCAGATTTATTATTTAGGTATCGAAATAACAAATAAAGATAAAGTGGAAGAAGAAAGAAACATGAAATATTTGATGAAATATTTAACTCTTTTTCAGGTTTTTCCTTTTGATTTGATGAAAAGGGATCCTTAGGTTGGATTTCTACTTAATGTAAAGAATCTAGAATAATATGAGGGATTTTGGGAGGATATTAGGAAATGTTTTGGATGAGAAAAATGGCTTTGGAGTTGTGATTTTGTGTGAAGGGGAAGTCAGTTTTGATAAGATGGGTGAGGTTCACTTTAGAAAAAGCTTGAATTTTTATTTGACTATTCAATCATCTTCGGTTTATAATGGAATAAAATTAATTTATTTAGAGACATAAGTGGTTATGGGTAGAAATAATCTCAACAAATAGGTTTTAGACAAGTTTATGTTACCATATGTACTGTATCTTTTAGATTTAACTCTTAGTTAAATAGTTTTACATTTACCATGTCTCCTTGTATATTTATAATATATGGTTAAAAAAATAACAATAAAATTACAAGTTAACCCCAAGGGGTACCTTAATGACATATATATCATTATAAGAGTCTTTTGGATGAACCATAAATTTTTGGCACTATTATATATTTTATTATTATATATTTGTTTTAAAAACTCATTTCTGTAAATTTTAACACTATTTTGTATTTGTTTTTTTTAAAGTCATGACAATAAGAATACTTCAAAAAAAGAAAATTCGTTAAATCAACCCCAAAATATCATTTTAATATATAAAATTCTTGGATGGCATTAAAATCCTCAAATTACATTTATATTTATATTTATAATATAAATTATTTTAATCATTCATTGATAATGTATTAATGCATCATAATTATGTCATTAATATATTCAATTATATAATCTCTAAAAATTATAAATAAAATAAAATTATGTAGGAAATCGTTTTATATTTATAACGTATATTTATAGAAGAATTTTACTTATGTATAAACCTATATAAAAAATGGTTTAGTTATTAAACATTGAATTTAACACTTTCCATTTTTCTTTAAATAAAATAATAATAAGTGTCCCAATCTAATCCATGTAGACCAAAAGGATCATTTTTTATTCCTAAGGTTGTTTTTGGTCGAAATATAGTTATCCAATGGAATTAGGACATGTGTTAGTGTAACTATAATACAATTCTACCTTTAATTACCTTATTCACTTTTAAACATGGTAAATAAAATTTTAATGTTACTATTCACCAAAAAATAATTTCATCCCATTGAACCACATTTTTCATATTGATGTCAACCGTGCCTATCATATTTTTAAAAATTAATTCATAGAAGTAGTAAAATTACATTTTAGGTAAAATTTTAAATGTTCCTAGACCATGCGTAAAAACCGTTAAAAGGTTCAATTAAATTTTATACATAAAATTTTATTATAAAATGACTCTAATGAATACATTGAACTTATTTAATTATTTTCTATAAATTTTGAATTAAAATTAATTTATATAAAATAAATAATTATTTCAATAAAATGTCGATTTTAAATAATAATGCATTATTTTTCACAATTCATAAAAAATTGAATGCTTTTAGAAAAATACCAAAAAATCACTCTAAGATAATTATGATATTCAGAATTCAAAAATAAAATTTATTATACCATATTAAATACATATAAGTTTAATTAATTTATATAAAATTAATTCTAATTGACACAAACCGATAACAGTTTTTTAAAAATTAAAAACAATAAAAATATTGACATGTGTTATTGTCAAATTTACATGTGAGATCACTTATAATGATATACCTTGTATTAACTGATAAAAAAAATCTAATTATACATTCAAATAATTCAAATTTATAATTTATAAATATAAATTATTTTTATTAAAAACGTGGTTTTTAATTAAAATTTATTATTTTTCATTATTCATAAAAATGTGATTTTTATCAGAAATACACCAAAAATTTATCGAAACTAAATTTTTTTGTCTCCATTTTAATAAAGAAGTTTATTTTGTCAAATTCAGTATATAAAAGGGTCAAATATGGGTTTTAAAAAAGGTTGTCAATTAAAAGGTGGTAAAATTGGATTTTCTGAAGAATACTTCCTTCATCTAAAAAAATTAATTTGTTCATATATTATTTCTATGATACACATAATATGGATGTTAAAATTATAGGGAGTATATATAATTCAAAATTAAGTTAATAATATTCAAAACTTGTTTTGGAGTGGCTAGTTCAGTAAGACGTCGTGCGCTCAAACTCGGTATTGCGTGTAACCCATGTTTTGGAACTTCAATGAAAAAATAACGTACTATGAAATATTGGGGTGTTACATTAAACCCAACATCAATAAATTTTGTCATTGAAATTTTAAATTTTCATTGAATATAAAATGTTAAAAATATAATAATACCATTATGGAAAACCCGCATCGGAAATTGGGTTAATGATATTTAGTTTAATAAGAGGGAAAGAGAAATGAAAAAGTCGCCACCAAATTATTATGTATATTAAGATAAAATTGGTTGGAATTAGAGAAAGATAATTGGATGAAAACCTTAAATATTTATATGTGTTTATTTAGGTCATGAATCACAAAAAAAATGTAATATTTAGGTCCTCTAAGACATCAAACTATGATGTTTTAAAA
This sequence comes from Viscum album, assembly GCA_963277665.1. Lineage (NCBI taxonomy): Eukaryota > Viridiplantae > Streptophyta > Magnoliopsida > Santalales > Viscaceae > Viscum > Viscum album. The sequence goes on along the minus strand of OY728155.1, from coordinate 1,441,207,737 downwards.
TATCATCGGTTCAACAAAACATAAGTTACTAGGATAAAAAAAAATTCGATTTAATATCACTTCCATAAATATTAACAATTAATTTATTCATAGAATAAGAGGAAAAAAATACTTGATTAATATAGTTTCATCCTTCAACTAATACCAACTAGAAACTCATCATTCACTCCAAAAGTTATCATAATTAAAAAATTCTATTTATTCTAATCGTATAAGGTTTTAAAAATAATGAACTTATAATTAATTTTTTAGAAAATTTAAAAAAACTAAATTATAAAAACCATGAAGTCATATGGACCAGTAGTATGTGATGCACACTTTGTCTCCCTTCAGTTGTGGTTTCAATTATTTTAGCCTTTTGGGTCGAGAGGAGTTTTTTCCCAACCTCTGAGATATCCTTTTTATAAAAATCAAAAAATAATCTCAAGAAATTATTTAACCTTAAAAATAGTATCCAATATCAAACTAAATATATTCCATCCATTAGACATATCCACAATACTTCTGTCCGAACTCACAGTCCAAAATTTATAAGGAATTTCATATAATATACATGTGAATACCTTCATCATGTATTCTTATAAAATATTGTAATAAAATAAATTCCCAGAAAAATGTATTTGAATTGGTACGTACATTTATATTAATTATGTAAATTGTATAATACTGGATATAATACTAAAAAAAATTATAATCACCAACATTGACGGAATAAAAAACATTAATTAGATCAAATTTAGTAAATAATATCCAATATAATTTTTCCATATCAATCATATCTTATTCAAAATTCAATTCCACAGTATCAAGACCATATAAAAGTTTATCATTCCTTATACCATGTATTTTACAAAAATTATATCTTTCTATTGAGTCACTTTTCTTAGTACCACACAATCTCTAATCCTTGTGGAAATATCACTGCACTAAAATTGTTATATACTCCACAATTATTATAACTTGTAAATCATTGATAAAACACTCAAATGGCCTAATTTGATAATATAAACATAAGAAAACTAGTCATTATCAATGGTAATTTCATAACATGATTATTATCAAACAAAATCAATTGTGTTATACTCTGGAGATTGGGACATTGATTCGCATAGTGTCCCAAATCCTTGTATATTTTTAAGTATACATTTGAAAACTTTTTCTTACCCTTGCAATTATGTACATGGTTCCCTTTTTCACCACACTTATAACAAACTCACATTCCCTTCAATAATTTACCATGGTGATTCTTTGCACAGTTATCATATATGGGAAAATCATTTTTTCCCTTATTCCCTTTATTCATCTTTCTCTCTACCATCATTTTATTCTCTGGCTACCCTTCAAAGCCATAGGACTCAGAGGATTTTTTATGTATCTTATTAAATGATGATATTATTTCTTTATATGATTATTATACAAGGTATACTAGTTCCATTCTAAATGTAGGCTTAATTCTATGAAATATGTGATCCTTCTTACTTCTTAGATCATGCGACTTACTGGAGTTCTCATTCCATCTACTGTGTGCCATTTCCAAACAACGTAATAGACTAGGTTATTTTTATGAATTGCAATGCATAATTCCAAATATGTTTAATAACTAACATAAATTGAAAATATTATCCATATAATATATAATCATAAAAAATGTTTTCTTTGAGGAAGTATGTACTCCTAAATCTTTCATAATGGCTTATACTAAAAATGTGAATTATCCTATGCATATCTCATGGTAGTGTCATAACCCAGAGTGAAGCAAGACCTGTTATTGTGCACCAAGATAACCTTGGTCATGAACGATACTCCATTTTGGTGTTTTCACTCTTAGGTACAATTGTTCTAGAGCTGCCTCTACTAGCACATATCATGACAGAGATGTATTACTTGGAAAATTCACAAAATATCTATGTTACCAAAATTCTATAATGTTCTTCAATACTAATCCTAAATGTATATATCTGGGTAATTTTCTCTAATTAGAGTTTTTTTATATCTATTTTCCAAGGTTAATGCCAAACATCCTCTGATATGAGATGTTAATACATTAACAATAGACCATTAATGGTATAAAAATAACACATCCACAGTAAAACATATCAAAACCAATCATTAAAATATGTATTATTTATTTATAATAAATCATCCTCAATCAAGAATAATATCCCATAAATGATTATAAAATAGTTGAAAATTATCTATATAAATCATTGAGAGAAATATAACTTTTTCCTAAAATAATTTAAAATTCACACAATTTATAAAGTAATTCATTTAAAGAGAGTTTTTAATCAAAGTGTATCATACAACTATGTAACTTTTCAAATGGATTATGATTTTAAAACATTAATGTCAATATATAAAATCATTAAAACCATTTCAAAAATGTGGACATTAATGAGAAATGATTAGAATAAAAAATCATTAAAAAATTTAAAAAGATGTTTTAGTAAAGGAGTTCCTTAAATTAATTGCTTTGAAAACATTTTTACCAAACATGTACATGGATAATAAATATTTCACAGTAAAAAAATATATATAAACACTCTTTAATAATAATGCAATTGAGGAATTAACCCCTACCTTGTACTTTACATTCATCAAGGGAATTTTTATCTTCGTGTATAATAACCATAGTATGTTATTAAATTATAAAAAGAAACATATTAATATTTATGATATCATACATGATTCATTTATGATAGTACACTACCAATTTAATAATTATTTCTATGTTAAAGTAACATTTTCTGTAATAATCGCTTTATTTGACATAAGCATTCCAACATTTTATTCCTGATCGGATCTATTGTATCTATAAGGCCCCGACCTTAACCCTTACTTAATTTTGAATTAAATGAATAATATACATTAAGGATATTTTTTAGGTTTATATTTTTAGGGAATTAGATCATAAATCATGAATTACATTCCACATTTAAACAAAGTGGTTACATAAAAGATAGTATTCATTTTTTTCCATCAATGGAAACACATTTAAAATAAAACATGGATACATTCTTGACACTTCCTTGACACTATCATAATATCATTCACCATTCCCTTGACCTGTGAAAAATAATCCAAAAACATGGGATGAGCATAAAAAGCTCAGTAAGGGATATAAAAGTATGAAAAGAAAACAGTAGTCCATGTATAAAATCATAATTTACTCATAAAACATAATCATTTTAACATACCTCATCAAATCATGAATAAATCATAGAAATCATAAGGCATAAAGATAACTTGAGGCATTAATAACATTCTTACGTAGGGAGTAACTATCTTGGTTACGTTTGGAATACCCATCACAGTATATTCCCTAAATCTCTTTTGAAAAACCTTAACATTTATCCCCTTCACGTTACCCAATGTATTGGAGAGCTATATCGGGCTCAGCCGCCCATAGTTTATCATGTAACCACCTTTCATCATAACAATGCCCAAGAACCATAACATAATCGTCTCACATAAAACATGTATAAAGGAAACATAACATTTCCACTTTTCAATTACAAGATATCAATAAAAGACATTGATATAAAAACATTATGAAAACCATTTTCAATACCAAAATAAAAGAAGAGTAAAATATGGTATTTAGTTTTCATTCAAAAAAAATTATGACTTTTAGAGGAAGCCGAAACTCAAATAATGGTCATGGTGGCCGAGAAGTCATTGTCATCGCATACGTACGACAAGAAAAACATTCCTTTTTTTCATTTAGTAAAATGCTTCGTATAAAAAGATTCCTTTTGAATAAACAAAAATTAAAAGGGGTTTATACACCGTATAAATGAAATTTGTGTATAAAACAAAATATTCCTTAATGAAAGGAGATTGAGACGATATCCCTTACAATGACGGTATCCTTGGATTAAGGATAAATCAATTACCTAATTATGTGTGACAAATGAATACACCAAATATAAGTGGATATTAAGTGTAAAACAATCAGAGGACATTCACACATATTCATAGAATGATATATACAAGGACTACAAGTTTATCCCCCAGAATCAAAATTGGGTTAAGATGTTCCCTTGCAAAAATTCGACAGCCTAACGGGGTCACTTCAAATTTCAGAAAAAGAGTTGATGAGAGATAAAATGGGGATCTCATCACATGGACATATAATTTACATAAATAATGATATATAAGAACATATCCCAACATAATATTATGTGAATTAAAAGAAATAACAAAAAAAGTCTTTTAAAAATAGGAGGTTGAAAGGTTCCCTTACCGACTTGGGTAACTTTCGAAATGTACACCCCATTAAAGAAGGCTTATACAATGAATATGTAAATAACCATAAATGAAATTATATTACACAAAGATTATAATAATGGGAATTAGATACACCACTCAAAGAAAAAGGTGGCAAACGTAGCATAAATCTCACGGGACTAAAAGCGAGATGAAAAATCCCTTACGAATACTCGGCAGCCTAACAGCGCCACTTAAAACATCCAAAAATGGATTGATGTGATCAAATAGGGTCTCTCATCATATTACAATAAATTTTACAGCAAGAGGAATATAAAAGAACACCCCCCCATCATAAAAAATAGGGGCATAAAAGAAGTTACATAATGTAGAGTACTTAAAAAAAGAGAGGTTAGATCTCTTACGAAAAATCGGCCACATAACGGCGCCACTCAAAACTTACAAAATGGATTGATGGGAGAAAATATGGTCTCTCATCATATGAACATAAAAAGTTATCCTGTTTACCCATAATGGAAACAATAAATGTATGACATAAATGAAAAATACAAAAGTTTAAGGAAAACATAAACATATTATATATCATATATAAATATATTGACATCTTAATGGACACCTTTGAAGTTGTTAAAATAATATTGAACAATAATCATTTTGTGAGGCAGTAATTCCCCATCTACAGAAACAGTATGTTCTTTAACCATTAGACGGTGGTGTGTGAAAGTGTAGCTCGAATACTTCTAATAAAAACATATTAGTATATTTAAGATACTTTTTTTGTTACAAAAAAGTAATAAAACTAGATTAGGGTTTTGGATAACAAAAATAAAACAAAAGAACACAAGGATGACATTACCTTTAAATCGGGTAACTCTCTTTGATTTGAGCTCAAAGGCTTCCTTGGAAAGGATTCTGCCCAAAGTGAGGCTTCAATGATGTAGAGAGGGATGTGGAGAGATGAAATGGTCAGGAATTGGCTGAGCCAAAGGATTGAGAGGTGTGTGTAATGTGGTAGAGGTGGGGGCCTTTTATAAGAGGAGAGGAGGGGCACTCTTGAAAAGTTATAAAATATTACTTTATTATAAAATGATTTTCGGATTTAAAAGGTCCCAAAAGGATATATTTCAAGGATAAGGAGATAATATTTCGAAATCCACCCATCCAATTGGTTTGTGACAAGTGTAAGACTTATATTTCACCCTATCTTCTAATTTTATTTAAATCGTTCATTTATGAGGTAATCACTGCATCATCACGGTTTCATAAATAAATTAATTTATCTAATGTCTAAAAATTATAAAAAAAATATCCCCATGTAGGAGATATTTTTAGCTTTCTAATTAATATTTATAGTCAAAGATCTGACTTATATAACCCCATGTAAATTTTTTTTGGTAAAACAACACATGTTTGTGACATTTTAATTTTAACTTTAAATAAAAATATATTTATGTAATCTTCCAACCAAAGTGGCTCCATGGGGTCCCCAAGTTGACCCATGGATTTTCTTGGACGGACATGACTCATCCAATGGGGGTAGGACAGGTTTCTAGGTCATTTAATATTACTAAAACATTATTTTTACCTTAAACCACACTAATTACCTCTAATTGCGATTAAAACATAAAAGTTACTATTCACCAAAAAAATTATTTTAATCCCATTTAACCACATTTTACTTCTTAATGAAAACCATGTATGTTGAATTTTTGAAATTCAAAACACAGAGGTGGTAAAATTTTATTTAAATGAAAAATCAGTTTTTTTAAGTACCACGTAGTGGTTTCACTATTCCTCAAAAATTGAAGTTTTCTAGAGAAATACCAAAAGATCACCCCAAGCTATATTTGATATTCAGAATTAAAAAATTATGTCTATTTTAAAAAATTCAAAACTTATAAGTTACATTAATTAATTTAATAATTAATTCCAATTGTCAGAGCAAATAGCGTGTTTTTATGAAACAATAATCTTCAAAAGATTGGAACTAGTTTAAGTCCACTTTCAAGATGAAATTAATTCCAACGACCACTATTGGATTAAATTGTAAAAATATATTCAAAGTTTACTTTAAAACAATTCAAAAGATAATATAATCAAATAAATAGATTAGATTAAAAAGAGGTTTTGAATTAAAATACAACATTTTTCACTATTCATTAAAAATGAACTTTATCGGAAAAATACCAACAATTTACACAAAGTAAATTTTGATGTCCCGATTCTAAAGAAGAATTTTATTTTGTCAAATATAACACATAATATTTCCAAAAAGTGTATTTAAAATAGGTTCTCCATCAAAAGGAGGTTAATCGACCTTTTAAAGAATATTAGAATGTTTACCCTTATAATTGAACTCATTCAAATTTTTAATCCTCTAACATTTATTGTAAAAATTAAAAATATTTGAAAAACATATATAAACATTTTTTAGTTAGCTCTGTTCAATCCCGCCATTACAATGGCTAGGTGTTAACTACTATTTCAAATAATAGTATTATATTATCAGAGTGCAACGTAAGATTCCCAAGAAACTCATTGTTGCATATTGGGTACGCCATCGATCATACCGTCCCCTTTAAAGTAATATTAATATTTTATTCGCAAATATGGATAAATATGAAAATGTCATATTCTTTATTTACCTGGGGTCTTACAATAACATAATTTAATTTCTTCCTGAATATAAATAATTATTTATATATCTTATATTTTTAGAATATTAATATATATATATAATTGATTGATATATGAAATTAAAACCAACTTTTTTGTAGATGGTAGGCCAAACGTACGAATAAACGTCGTTCCGTTTTCATATCATATTGAATTGAAGTATGTGAATGAGATAAATATAAATACATACATACATGTATATATATATATATTCGGTAGCATTAATATATCATATATTACATTCTTTTTAATAATATTTATTTTTATAATCATCGTTGGATGGTAAATGTGGAAATGAATCTCATCGTGTCATGGATACAATAAGTCGTACGTACACATGAGTGACAATATCATTTACTTAATGATTAAATTATATGGATCTGGATGGTATATTAATTATATAGAACCATTAGAATGTTATTTTAATTATTTATGTACATATTACTCATTATTATATCCATCCAAATAACACATTGTTGAATAACAAATTACACCATAGTGGGGAGAAGGTATGTTGTATATACGCACGCATGGTGACTTTATCATTAATAGGATGGATTGAATAATGAATATGGTTGTACAATATTTATAATAACATCACAACATATATAAGTTAATGGATTTATTATTTTGGTTTTGAAATAACAATGAAAAAGAAATTTGAAGAAGAAAAGAACATGAAAGAGGTTACGAAATATTTAAATCTGCTGAGGGTTATTCACATTGATTTTATAAAAAGGGTTCCATGGTTTATATTTATGATCCTAAGAGGTACTCTAGGTTTTATTGAGGTAATATGGAATGATATTTTTCCAGGGGTTGGCTAATCTAAAAGGATTTGGAGTTTTTATTTTGAGAGAAGGGGATGTAACCTTTTATAAGACGGTGGAGGGTCACTTTAGGAAAAGATTGAATTATTATTTTATTAATTAATTATATTTGGTTTATAATGGCTCAAAATGAATTAATTTAGAGCCTTAGGTGGTTATGGGTCGAAGGGGTCTCAACCAATATGTTTTAAACAAGCTTAGGTTACCATATTAACATTATCTTGTAGATTTAACTCACAGATAAATAGTTTATTAATTACCATGTCTCCGTGTATTTTTATATTATATGGTTAATAAAAATACTATAAAATTACAAGAGAACCCAAAATGGTTCATTGATTACATATATATCATTATAAGAGGCATTTGGATGAACCATAGATTTTTAAAATTAATATATAATTTAAAAATATAGTATTTTATTAAAATAAATTGTTTTTAATTTTGACATTATTTAGTATTTGGTTATTTAGAAAGTTATAACGACATGATAAATCCAAAACAAATTTCTTAAATAAACCCTTACACGTCATATTAATTTATTTAATTATTGGATGGAATCAAAAGCCTCAACTTACAATTATGTTTATATTTATAACATCAATTGTTTTAATCTTTCAATGATTCACTAATTACTGCATCATCATGGTGTCATAAATAAATTTAATTATTTAATATCTAAAAACTATATATAAAATATAAATATGTAGAAAAATATAGTTATATTTATAATTAATATTTATAGTCGAAATTTATCTTAGATATAACCCTATATTAAAAATTGATTAGTTATTAGACTTTGAATTTAACACTTTTAACTCTTCTTTAAATATATTAATAATAAATGACCTAATAAAATTAAAATCTTCCAAAAGGAAAATATTTTATAAATAAAGATGGTTTTTTTCTAAATATACTTATCCAAAATAATTAGGAAATTTTTTAAGGTAATTAAAATACCAATTTTACCATTAATTACACTATTTACATTTAACAGTGGTAAATAATATTCAAAGTTACTATTCACCAAAAAAATATATTCATCCTATTGAACCAAATTTTATATAATAATGTCAACTTTGTTTCTCAGATTTCTGAAATTCAATTAACATATGTTGTAAAATTATGTTATATCCAAATTTGCAAATGTACTTAGAAGGTGGGTAAAAGACATTAAAAAGTTCAATAAAATTTTATACATAAAATTTTATTATAAAATGACTCCAATGAATTACATTGAACATATATAGGTATTTTATATCTATTTTTAAATAAAATAAATATAAATAAAATAAATAATTATGTAAATAAAAAGCCGGTTTTAAATAATATAGCGAGTTTTTCACTATTCATCAAAATTGAATGTTTTCAGAAAAATACATAAAATTAAACCTATGATAATTTTAATATTAAAAATTCTAAAATGAAAACTATTTTAGCAAATTAAAGACATATTCTATTAATTAATTAATTGAAAATGAATTTCTTTTGTCAAAACCAAAAAACGGGTTTTTAAAAAGTATAAACTGTCAAAAGATTGACATGGGTTTATGTAAAATTTAAAAGTTATATCACTTATAATGACATAAAGTGTATTATATAGTAGAAATATACTCTAATTATACTTCCAAAATATTAAAATTTATAATTTAAAACAATAATTTAATTTGATAAACAATGTTCTTTTCAATTAAACATTATTACATTTCATTATTTACAAAAATATGAAAGCTATAAGAAAAACCCCAAAATGTATAAAAAATAAATTTTTATATCTTGATTATAAATAAGAAGTTTATTTTTTAATATTAAATAAAAAAATGTTTAAAATATTGGATTTAAAAAATGTTCTCCATTAAAAGGCTGTAAAATTGCAGTTTCTGAAAAATACTTCTTTTATCTGTAAATTGATTTTGTTCTTATATTATGTAAATGAAGCAAATAATATATTTGTTAAAATTATATGGAGTGTATAAAATTCAATATTCAATTAGTACTATTCATACCAGCTTTTTGAACGGCTAGTTTGGTTAGTCGTGGTGTGCTCGAACTCAATGTTGCGAGTAATGCAAGTTATTGAATTTCATTGAACATGCAACATACTATTAAATCATGTGGTGTTACACGCAGTTTCATGATCTGTAGAGTGGCCTCCACAATAATGAAATAATGTCTATTGATTTCCTCAACACTGGCCTCTAATATTACGCACAGACTAGCAAGGGCTACTCCTCTTGATGTAATATGGTTAAGTCAACGAGAAACCATTCACAAGGTCTTCCTGTATAAAAGTAAGGGTCCCAACAAGGGTTGGATAAAAAAATAGTTTTATTGAGTTTTTAGCTTAATAATGTAATGGTAGGTTTGGTTTGACATAATAATTTATTTAAGGTATTTTTATATCTTCTTCATGAATTTCTTATTATCACATTCTTGTTAATATTATGTTTATCTTATTTCAGCAATTAATAATTACATGATAATATTTACACATAATTCTGGTTTATCCTAGTTCTATCTTGCATGCTTTGTTTAATTCATTAATTATGTGATCTTAACAACACATCCATAATGACAAACCATTAAAATGGGAGAAATTAAATAATGTAAATGGAATGATCATGAGCTTTTCTAACGGTTGAAAGAAAAACCATGGCCAAGGGGAAAACACATTGAACCTTTTGGGTTCATGTTTGTAGCATCCACCCGTCCACCTCTGTATCTCCTAGTATTGGTTTCGTCTTGGATTCATCTTGAACCACCTCCATTAGGTTGGGAATTACATCTATTAAATATGCCCTTTTTATCTCACATGTAGGTGAGGGGTAAAAGGGGGTTTTATATAATTGAATCCTTGGTCAGAAATGCACTACATATTAATGTCGTGAATGATTTTAGGCCAACAAATTTAATTCAAATAAATAAATTAAAAGAAACCATCCATAAAAAATATCTGGGTCTAGCTCATGATCATCCAAACATGCAATTATATTTACGCAAAAAATCTAGAATTCATTTCTTTAATCATTATCATTTAAGATTAATCACATTAGTATCAATTAGTTAACATATTAAAAATATTCAATCATTTTATCTTAAATCCTTTTCTGAATTTCATTCATATTCTGATCCATCACAATTTTAAACAAATAAAATCATTTAAAATTATCTTTGTATGTAACATGTATGTTGGATGCAACCAGGAGAATTCATATTCATAACTACCCAATAGTAGAAATGAACATTACACAGATGTTAAATTAAACACATATATATTAAATAGCTATCATGTGTTGTTACTCAGCTTTACGCCCTCACGATAGTACACATATCAAGGGTTTTTATAATATGATAATAAATTTTAATAAATCTGTGTAATTTGGATGTCCACATGGTGTGAACTATTTTTCATAGTTTATCTGAAATAAATGCCTAGGGAAATGACATGTGAGTGTACTTCAGAAATCCGCAGAGCACACTATGTGTCCAGTGGACCACATGCCGTGTAATTCCTTCTTACATGGTCTCCATCCAGGAAATCCATTTACAAGGTACACTATTAAAACCTAACCCAAAGGGACATAATGCCGTTTTTATTGATCCACATAGAGTATAATCTAGAAAAAGTGTTCTACCAGTTCCTGTTCGACACCAAAAGTCATCTATGATGTAGAAAGACTCTAAAAAATTCCATTGTTTGGAGGACCGGTCTGATTCATTGAATCTTGACTAAACAATATGTACTACTGAATAAACGTCATGTTTTTAGGTGTTGTACATCCAAGAATATTTTGCACCTCTGGATGTGATCATTTATTTTATTTCAATCAAAATTAAAAAAAATGATAGCTTCTATAAGGTGAACGTGAAACGAAAGAGGGGGAATAGATCTCAACATTCAAATTTTCAGAATGATTAACATTAATTGAAACAAATAAATTATTAAATTCATAATTCATCAGTGAAATATTTATATAATTATAAACTATGATGTAAGCACTCTAATGCCAATTGAAGTTTCTGGGCGTAGTGGATGCGTGTTTGGGACGACACACCACTTTGATTTTTACCCTGGTCAAATATTATTCTGGTATCAATATGACGATGAATGCCAATCCCCATGTAATATAATCAATGATTTAGATAAATAATAAATAGGCCCAAAACCTTAGAGAAGATTGTTCATATAATGTTTATAATAAATATAATTAATTTCATAAAGAAAATAATACCTAGATCTTAGGTATTTTCTTTGTGTATGACGTTTATCATCTGGGATGCCCCTTGGGGATTATCTCATTTCGGTTGTATGGTTCAAAACTAGAATCCCTATAGCGGTGATCCACATGTGCTCTAATGGCCTCTGATCGACAACGCTCATTATCTGTGTGCTAATGCAGTGAAGATATTGTCTTGTGTCTGTTATTCTTGATCTCTTGTTCTTCATTTTGGAATAAAATCTCTCATTCGTGATAGGGGAGATAAGAGGATTCGAGAGAGAAATTGTTTGCCTCTAAAATTTTGAATTTATCAGGCATGTGGTGTGGTGTGTAGTACAATATGCGTACTTCTCAATTTATATACATGGAATTTTAGTTAGAATATTTAATTACATAGAAAAAATTAAATACGTTCATGAACATAGAGAAAACGAAATCTTTTAATAATAATACAGTGTCCTTATTTATTGTGCCCGATGTTTTGAAAAATGGAATTATAAATTCCACATCAAAAAATATTCATAACATTTTTTTAATTTGGGCCGAATAGTTAAAAAAATATTTATTGTCTTGCAAATAATTATTTTACAACCGGACTAACCATGGTAAGCTCAAAATCCTCTTCCAATTATTTAACACTAGAATAAATAAATAAATAATATATTCACATAAATAAATATTTTATTTAAAGAAATAGTATATAAGTATTTATTAAATGTTAAATAAATACATTTCATTTAATTTATGTTATCATTTTTACATGAATAAAATTATTCCATGGTATTGAGAATAATATTTAATTCATTAATAACATTCAAAGAAAATTTAACTGAGACAACCAGAAACACATAGTATGTAACCTTCTAGGATTATTTCTCGTTAGAATTGGGTGGGCTTTCCTAATGTCCAAGAGTACTATCTGGAAATGATTCAATTCACCCAAGATAAATAACGTAACATCACAATAATGATGTCCACATATCAATGCTCACTGTGTAATATAATCCATTTGCATTATTATATCCTCAGGTAGGTTTCATTATTGTGTCCTCGACTATAATACTTGATATTTCATTCTTTGACAACCTGAAATAAACACATCATTACACCATGACCATGGAATTTCATGTGCTATTGTATTTTAATCAAAGGGTATATATATCAACTTCCATAAAGGGAAGGAAAAATAATTTCTCGACTTATCCATTAATAACATGCCCCTCATGACGTACCCAACATACAATAAATTCCACTAATAGTCTTCATGGTGTTTTTGTTAGTAAATCAATGTGCATAAGTTGTGAAACTTATTAATGATAATCATAACATCTAAGGATCATTAAACATGATCTATGATAGATATATCTGGTGACACCAAAAAATTCACAATTCCTACAATTGGGTCTGTTCTCATAATATGCTATCATTGAGATTACCAAGTGCAAACTTCAAGAGATGAAGTCTCCTATTCTTACGAGTACATGAACCTAATGGTCTTCATGCTATGTGTCCCACCATATAATGTCATCCAACTGCATAACTATATTATAGGATATAATTATAGCATTTCAATATTCTTATTTTAGTAGGGATCATACATGACTTTATCAATGTAACAAATAATATAGGACATTATTACATCATAGTCATATAGAACAATGAACAATATGTAATAATATATTAAATATCCATTTAAAAAAATTAAAACCAGTTGGATCTAGGATACCAACACATCAAACACATATATAATAATAAAAACGTTAACATATAACCAATGGTGAATAATAAAAATAGGTTTCATATAAAATAATGCAATTTTAAAAAGTTCTTAAAGTCACGATATTTAGGGAATTTATAACAAGATAAATGGGAATAGGGGTTTAACATATATCTACATTATATTCAAATTAATCATTAATATATCTTGGTGAAAACCCTAGGAAAATAAATATTTTATTTATTCATATTAAAAAATTGAAAGATGATTTCTTGAGTAGAATAGTGAAATTTTTAGTAGTAAAATCAGTAGCATAATAAGTAGAAAAAATGGTTTTAGAATATTTTAAAAAGAGAGTGGACATGGGTTTCCAATTTATAAAAAAATATTGATAATATAATGGGATGGAATAAAATATACATCATAAAAATGTTTTTTAAATTTGAAGGTTATTCCACATAAAAAGTGAACTTCAAAGGAGAGTAGAAGTAGGGATTTCCTTTAGCAAGAATAGTAGATTCTAAAACATGATGATCGATACCTTGGTGGATTGAGGAAACCTTGGGATGTTTAATTTAATGGTATAACAATATAATTTTCATAGAGTAATGAAATGGTAGTGACATGAAATGTGGAAATCGGTGGGAATTTATAAAAAATGTGAGGTATTTTATTATTAATTTCTAAATAATAGAATTGGTCAACTAGGTAGTGGTAAATGAAAACCCATGGGATTTACATTGGTATTTACCATTGTACTAAAAATGTATGAATCCTTATATGTTAATTTAAATCAAATGGCAAGAGAATAATTATAAATTACTTATTTTTTCAAGGAAAATTGTGCTTTCAAAAAATAACATTTTTAATGTAAAATTTTTCATTTTTAAATTGGAGAGGTAATTTATATATTTTGAAATTGACTATGATATATTAAAATAATTAAATTAACAAAGTAGTTTATTTTAAGACATTGATTTTTGTTAATTATTTATTACATCATTATAATATATTTATTTTGTCATTAAACATACTGATAATCTCAATATGATTTTTTACTCTTCGGAAAAATATAATTTTTTTTTGATTATTTAAATAAATTCACCCTAACCATATTTAAATGTGTTTATTTATGAAAATATATTAATTTATTTATAATAAATGCATCAATATGATAATTTTAAATTTTAAATATAATATTATTTATTTATTTAAAATATAATGTATTAACAATGAAAAATCAAATTTCTAACACTTGAAATATCATAAATTATTTTATTATTATTTAAAATAAATGTGTTTAAAAAAGATTATTAATATAAAATTAAAAGATTTTATAATCACATAGTTTAGTATAATATATATAATGTTTTTGAAAAGTATGATTTCTGTGCAATAAATAATGTTATCAAATTCCATATAAATTTTATTAAAGGAAAGTATTCATAAAATATAAATGATGGAATAATAATTTTATTTGCACAATGTAATTCCAATTAATATAATTTTGGATTTTAAGTATTACCCCTTATAACTCTTGCATATGAGCTATGGGTGTAGTGTGTGATGCTGGTAGACTCGTGGGGAAGCTCAACTAATATAACAATAGTGTTAATGTCCACAAACATCAATTTCTCCCATATGAGATTTCGTTCAATCCATTTTTGTTGACACATTGTGTGGTCTTGTGGAAGTCTAAATCCCAGTGACGGTACCACCAACCCATGTTATAAATAATGGAATTCTTATATAAGAATCTAATAGTTCAGGCTTTCCCTTTACTGTTTTAAAATAATTATCCTCCAAAATTTATACTTATAAACACAAATTATAATATTAAATTATCATCAAGAGTATAGTTTCTAATGGATATATGGGACAATGGTCATAATTAACAAACATTCATATATGGTCAAAACCTAATTGTCACATTTCAATTTATACTCAATTCATTATTAATGATATACAATTTTTTTCTTTATAAAATAATACAAAACACATTTTATTGAAACAATTATAATTTAAAAATTTCAGGTCATTATATTATTCCCCCTTATGAAATTTTGTCCATAATACATTAACTCGTTCTCACAGTTGATAAAATGTGTATCTATATCTACATTATTGTATACTCTGGTTCCCAAATTACATTATCATATATATTTTTCATCTAAAAAAATTAATGAGTTGTGTAGTCCTCTAACATAGAACCTTGTTTGTACTTTCCAATATATCATATTATTACTCCTACTAAAATGGTCATGTTCCATTTGTACCACCTTATGATTAAGTACATGTTATGGGTTTAGTTTTTATATTTTCAATAATGATTTATAAAATACATAATCAAATTGAGAACTATGTGGTAGGAGTGAAGGCCGATACACCACTAATCCTTTATGATAAATTATTTCATAGGGTCCAATGTACCTATGGATAAAATTTACATTCATCCCAAAACACATAAATCTCTTCCACGGTGATATTAGAATAATTACATTGTCATAAACACCAAAATCAAAGTCCCTTATATGTTTTTAATTTTATCTATTCTGTTGACTCTACACAGTCTTTATGTATTGTGGGATGGAATGAACCTTGAGTTTCATCTATTGCACATGATCATTACGAAGAAAAATTATATCACCAAAATCATCCCAACAAGTAGGAATTTTACATTGATTCACATATAGATCTTTATAGGGTTTATTTGAACTCTCAAATGGATGCTATTTTTTCTTGAGAACTCAACTAATCTAGGTTGTTGATCTCATCCTCCTTCAAATTCCATTGAATGTGTTCTCAACATGTCCTATAATGTTTTAATAGTCCTCTCAGATTGGTCATCAGTTTGGGGTGATACTCCACAATGAAACGGAATTTCTTACTCATAGAATGTTGAAGACTTATCTAATATTTTTATGTGAACCTTGGATCATGAACAGATATGATAGACTAATGATCTCCATTTAGCCTCATAACATACATGATGTATGTTTTGACATGTTGATCAAGATGGAAATATTTGTAAATATGGATTAAATGGGTAATCTTGGTGAGATATTCCACTATAACCCAAATCCCATTGTTTCATTTGAATGATTTTGGAGACCAATCACAACATCTATAGTGATATTATCCCACATACGTTTTTTTGGGTAGTGGGTATTATAACGGTTTATGATGTTTTCACTATTACTTTACTTGGTGACACACTAAGCACCTTTTATTGTAGTCATAAATCTCCATTTTCATGTTATCCTATAAATAATGATCACAGTGGTCCTTATAAATTATAGGGAATTTAATATATATAGAGAAATTATAGATATGAGATTATTCTATTATCTCTTTATTTGTTTCAGAAATAGATTGAACACATATCGTTGTATTCAATTTTCATAAACCTTCTTTAATAATATTAAAGTCATGAAACATCCAATTCATCACATAATTTGTATTCTCCAAAACATAACGTTAATATTTTTTAGATTTATTAATCATCTATTAAAATAATTGTTGATAAATTATTTGGGAGAGTGATGATGATGGAATTTACTTAATGATTCATAGGTCCAGTTTTACAAGGTTTTTACTCAATGGATCTCATTGAATCGTAATCATTTCTAACACAACATGGAATTCTAATATAGTTACATTTATTTCTAATATTGGATGATAATTAAATGAAAAATCATATTATGTATGATATTCCAACCATATCCTTTGTCTCTGGTGGAATTATTTCTATTTGAAAATATAGTTCATTCATTTGGGTTCTAGGAATATGTAACATTTATCCCCATAAATATAGTTGATCCATAACATGAATAAAAAATAATGATCGACAACTCCAAGTCATGTATAGGATAATTATTATCATGGTGCTTAAACTATTGACAGGTCTTAGGAATCTCATTATTATTTTTCATGAGGATTCACCCAATCCACTTCAGGGTTAAATCACTATAAACAATAAATCATTCTCCGATAGCGTGTATAATTATCCCCAATGCAGTAACCATTATATTCATTATCTCCTGGATGAATTATTTACAATCATTTTCCTATATAATTTTATCCCTTTTCTAGTTAAAATTGACTGTGAATTAAAATGTATTAATTTTTTCAAAAAATCTCATTTTTATCACGAAAAACTATGGAATCTGTGAATCAAAGTTATTATTTATGATGATTCCACTCTTTCACAACCTTTTTCATCCTAGGGAAAATTAATATTCCTTTATTTATTATAATGTTCACTAATAATTAGTCTTTTTATAAACAATATTCCCATTTTTTAACATTCAAAATAGTAAATTTATTCTCATAGTTTTTTATATAACACTTAGATAATACACATTATAATATTGAATTTTAGAATATATCAGATTATCATCAATAAAAAATCCAATTGTTTTTCAAGATAGTCCCTAAAGACTCTATTAATAAAATCCATAAATTTGGTAGGATAATTAGTTAATCCAAAAGGTCATAAAAACAAACTCATAATTCCCACATAATGATCAAATGTGGTATTTGTAGTATATTATTTCTTCACCCTCAATTTATTACAACCTGAAAAAATTTCAATCATGTAATAAAATTTATCCACACAATGTAGGTAAAATAAATCATCAATACATGGTATAGGGTACTTTTTATTCCATGTGACCTGATTAAATTATCTATAATCAATGTATAACTGCATTGATCAATCATTATTCTTAATAAAGGGAACATATCCTCTCTAAGGGGACACACTTTTTTGGATAAAACCATCCTCCAAAAGATAGAGGATATGTTTCATTAATTTGTCGAACTTCATATTTTCTATTATATTCAATGTCTATGATATAATATTGGAACTAGTCTTGAGTTCAATGGATAATACAACCTATATTTCTGAGAGAGTTCCAATTAAAACCTCTAGAAATACATCAATGTATTATTGAATTATGGGGAAAATATTTTTTCATAATCAATAATTTCATTCATCATAATCAATGATCATTTATATAAAGAAGGATAAGAGATATTCATCTTGAAATGGTTGAGAAGGATATATATCTAAGTTGAATATAACTATGTGTTTTCCATTCATGATTATATAGTTTTCTATTCTAATAAATTTTTCCATAGCCTAATACATTGAGATCCACTCCATCCCCCATAAAAAGGTAATTTCCTGTATTAGAAATACTACTAGATTTGTACTGATATTTTGATTTCCAATGTAAATAATAGAGTTTTTATACACTGTTTATGCATGTATAATCCCTCGAAGAATCATTATTGTAAGATTACATCTAGTAGTTTAGGGATTGATTCTATATAATTCTCACCCCTAGAGGGAAAAAATGAATGTTTCGAATAAATATCAAAAAATATACTAATATATTTTGATTGAACAATAAGAGTACATGGGACCACATCATTTAGAGCAGAAATGTTAGATGTTGTGACAAAAAATTCTAACCTTTCTCTGTTTTATATGCTATGGATTATGGTGATTCCCCACCATTACATTCGAATTTGGATAGTTATGAGAAATGTACCCAAGATTTCAACACATGATTAATTGGACTTAATTATGGGCATGTACAATATTCCCATTGATGATAGTGTTGATAATTTGAGGCTTCACTCACTAAAAAAGTTAAATGTAAAATGGTCATCTCTTCAACACTTAAATAAACACACTTCTCAGATATATGTTTCAGGAATTATTATTTTATAATTTATTTCATTAGGTAAGTTTCACTTGCTTTCCTCCTCTTCCATGAGCAATGAATCATCCCAAATTTGGCACTACCGACCTACTATTTTCATTCGATCTATTGGTCTATTGTGTCTCTCTGAAGAATAGTTCATCCCTAATTACAATTCTCACTATCACTGCATCGCTTTCATTGTCCCGATTGAATTGATTCTTCTATAGTCGGGGATGTATTCCAACAAATAATCTATAAACATTTTTGTAAGGGTTCAATAAAAATATCGAGATATCATGTTAAATACATCTAAATATCATTTCGTAGCTTCCAAGGTAATAATTTTCCTTCTTATTAAATACAATGAATTTATTCTCCATTTTTTTCATCGAAAATGAGAAATGCTTTTTGGAAAGGGTTTCCCTGAACTCTTCCCACTCCACATCTTCAATATACCCTTAGGGATTTGTGTTTTATTATACTTTCCACCATTGACCCACATATCCCTATATGTAGTACATTGCAAAGGTGTCTATCTCTTACTCTGAACAACAAATAATTGAAAAAATATTATGTATATATCTTATCTACTGTTTCGATGACATTCAGTCTATAGAGACACCGAATGAAGGTGGAAATCAATGCACAAAAGACTCCACATAAATATTTTCCCTCCAAGTAGGATTCATTCTCTCGTCTGGATACATGTTATTTAGTAAAAATCATTTTTATTATTCATCATTCTTTTTATGTATTCTACTCCTTCATCCACTATTTTTTTAATTATTGTCACGTCTTGCTCACCATTTAAAAGAATCACTTATTCCGAAACATTTTATAACTGAATAAATCCTTAAAGGGAAACAAGATACATTTAATAATCATATAGCTCAAAAGGAATATAATGGATTAATGCATCAGGAATTAATATACTATTCATAAAAAATATTATCATTTTCAATACATCCTTTGTAATGTTTCATAAAATGATTTTGATTAAGAAAATTTATCCCAGAATTATGTCAAAATAGATCCTTAGTAAATCATACTCTCTTATACCATGATTTTTCGAGTCTGTCCTGACATACATAGTTAGAGCTATTATACATCAGCACATCTATTCTAGAACAACGTCCACTTTTTTGTATTTAGAAAATGAATTTTGTTCTTCAAAACTACATTTTTAATAAATCACAAAAATACAAGGTTGTTTTTGCTATATTTTTTATGACTATAAAGTTATTCGTAATCATTTTAAATAATTATTCCAAAAAATAAGATAACATGACATTGATTCTAACTACGAAATCCATGTTTTTTAATACATAAATTTTCATTTACATTGAACAAAAAAATGATCATTGAAATATTTTTGTGAAACAAGGTACATAATACATGTAATCAATACAATATTTTTCTAATACTCTTGAAAGGAGTCATCTTGGGTCACCCAATGTAAAATTTTTTAATCTAATAATTTGGGTACATACAAAAAGGAAAGGGTGATCATATGTCCCTTTAAGGGAATGCATGGGAAACTATTTACATGTATTATAGAGACATATCTGTAAGAACGTTTGTAATATAATAATAGAATGATAAAAATAAAATAGTTGAAATAATATTAAAAACAACATGAATCATAACGTGAAAAATGTGTCTATAACATTTAAAAGATTTATTCATAATCATATCACCATGTTTTTTAGTGGTGGTATCCATAAAAAGACCAATGTTAATTTTAAAGGTACCATAAAACATATCATCTATAGAGATTTCAATATCTACCCAATGTATTAAAGTGATATAAGGTAACACCATTAATTTGTATTAATTAAGGTGATTCATATATATGATAATAAGTTTTTTAAAAAAATCATAGAGAATAACATATATGGGTTTCATATATAAATACTAGCATTTTTGAAAGTGAATAAAGAGATTAAATTTATGTCAATTATAACCCTTTTTAAGGAATTGAAGATTTTATGTATCTGAATTCCAAAAAAAAAACATTTTTATATATTGGTGAATAACTCATTAAGATAAGTATCATGGTATATTCACATAAAAAAAATCAAATGCAAATTCATGAGGAGAAGAGATAAATATTTAGAATTAAAAAGGAAAACATAACGATTATAAAATAATAATCTTTATAATGTGTAAAAGTGGGGGGTAAATTATTCCTACTTTTAGAAAAGAATATTAATAAATTAATGGGTTAAAAAATTGGTCCATGGAAACTATTATAGAAATTTTAAAGACATTCAACATAGAAATAGATCTTTATTGAAAAAGATAAGTTGAGTTTTTCCTTACCTGGAAAATTAGTTCATGAAATATGAGGATCCTGAAATTGAGTGATTGAGAAACCCATTGGGGGACTCACTGAGTGGAAAAAATATTAGTGAATTTTTTAGGAATGAAATGTGAGTGAATTTAAATGGAGAAATGTCTTGGTATTCTTTGAAAAAGTGGTGTATTTGTTTATTAATTTCTATATAAAGGCTTTAGACACATAGGTTGTGGAAACTTAAAATCCATGGTCTTTCGCATGAAATTTTAACATTTTTTGGACTCATGAGGAAAATTTTACATATATTTTATCTAAAAGAGTTGACCATAATTTTATATTACTTATTTTTTCAAGAAAAATTATTTTTTTTAGAAAATAACATTTTTAATGTTAATGTTTACATTTAAAAATTTCGAAATTAAATTATATATTTTCAAATTTGATAAAATATACTAAAATACATGATATTAGTGAAATTACATATTTTATGTCATAAATTATGGTTAATTAATTATTTATTCATTATGATATAATGATGGTGTCACTAAATAAACATGAAAACATAAAATGTATTTTTACTATTCATGAAAAAATACAGCATTCAATAAAATTCCCAAAAATCAGTCTAATCAAATATCATCATGATGATTTCAAAATTGATGTTAAACTTTTCATTTTATCCCTTTATATAATATAATTTTATTATTCAATATAAAAATCCAAATTTCTTAAGAATAATAGCATATTGAAAATTTATAGTAAAAATTGTGGTAGTTGAAAAAAATAATAAAATGATCTTTATTTATATAAGAGTTTATTATTCATATCATTTAATTTAAATAAAAATCATTCAAAATAACTTTTTTTATTTTAAATATTATCATTTCTTTGATAAGTATAATTTTTTACTGAAGAATCAATTTATAAAATTATATGTAATTTTTATTAAGAAGAACTATTCATAAAAAGGAAATTAATGAATAATAATGTCATTTATAAAAATGGATTACACTTTATGTAACTTTTTCCATGAAATATATCCCCTTTAAACACCTGTATATGTCTCAAGTATTAGGTTTGAGACAAGTATAAATGCATGGTATGGCACAATTAACATCCCCAAAGTGTTAATTTCTAATACATGAACTTCTTTTATATGATATTTCATTCAAACATCTCTTTTTTATGTTCATATTGGTCATGGTCATGATTTAAGCATAGTGAATTTGACTTCCTCTCATGTTTTAATATGTGTTCATCATATGAGATGACTCTACAGGTTGAGGCCATCACTTCTTATTCTATATTAAGAATCCTTTAACATTTCAATATATTAAAAATATTTATAATGATAATTTTATTATCAATAGTATATCTTCCAATGGTAAAATTTACCAATGGTATTAATTGAACAACCATTATATAATGGTATAAATCCAATATATACATTTCAATTTATTCATACTTCATAATTAATGAGGAATTGTTTTTTATAATATAATATAGCACAAATTTTTTGGAATCAATTATCGTTAAAAATATAAATAATGTTATAGTGTGGCCTGATTATATATAGACCATCAATGAATTTGAAGTCCCATGAAGATTATTGGATTTCTAGACATTGGTAAATTTTTTGTGGTCTATATATATAAATATATTTTAAAATATCGCAATAAAGGTCATGAAAATTTATTTGTCATGGTACCTGAGATCAGGACATCCAATAATTATGAAAAAATGCAATTTAGAATATAGTTATTATTATGAATGTTATTTTATGAAATGTATAATATTTATATGCATTTAAGTTTTAGTTTTTTAATAAATTATACATTCCTTCTATTTTTTATCTTTCTATATTTATTATACTTTATCGAGTCATGATAGTCATGTCCTTTTTTAAGTGGCATGGGATTTTAGATAATAAATATTTTATATTGATTGTTATAGTCGAATTAAAAAAACATTTTTAGTGTTATTAAAATTTATATATTTATTATTTATTATTTATTAATGATATATTATGTTGTACATAACCCTTAAATAGTATTTTATCTTATCCTTTTTCCTTTACATGTAATCTAGGATGAATAAAAAGAATGATATATATGTATATTATAGAGGGAATAATGATATTATAAAAAATGATACATTTGTTTTCACTAGCACACTAGTTCTAGTCCTCCCACCAAGATAACTTAGATTTCCCTTCTGCTCAAACATGCCACACATTAACAAAATATATATCACATTCACATATCCAAAACAAAACAAAACATTTCCCAGAAAAGTTACCACCTGCATACCCCTACAATATTTTAAATACACACTCACACCAAGACCATATAAGAATACATTTTCTACCATTTTCAGAAATCAAGAAAACCTATTTCAAAACATAACAAAGGATAACATTAGAAATCCATGAATTATCATGACAATCCCCTTTACAATTCAGTAAATAAACTCAATTAATTTTTAAAACATGTTTATCATAATGTTTCATTTCCATAAAAAGTCCACAACAGGGAAGCCAATGTGAACCAATTTATATTTTTGTTTATACAAGGACAGTTAATATTGAAAAACAATTGATATTTCATCTTATACTTTCTACAGAAATCATAAAAAAAAATTTTAAACACCATAAGGCATACATAAATCACAACTAATGCAATTAAAAAAATCAACTTATCATGCATATTTGTCAAACAACTATAATCATATTTCCATACCAAAAAATTAAACCGTAAAACATGGTTAGGCAAGAAACCAACTAAACTGAACACCACACATGCCAAATTAAAAATTTACACACCCCAAATTATATTTCAAAATTCACACACACTAACACACTTTTAGAATATGATCTGCACTACTAAAATAATTTAAATAAACCATTAAACAATTTACAAATACACATTCACGATGTACAAAGGGTTTCACTCAAAAAATAAAACTTATTTCACATGAAAATCCCTATTTTAAACCAAATACTCATGCAAAATATTTGAAACATTCTATTTCACCACACAAAAAAAGAACAGGAAACTATACATAAGCAAAATAAATTATCTGAAAACAACACACAATAAAATCAAATAATACCTCATTAGATTTAAACAAACATATTAAATTAATAGAATAAGGTTATGGCATCTAAACACCTAACTCAAGTTAATAGTTTCCCAAATCATGATAGAATCTCCAATCTCACCTAATACACACCAATAGTGATCCAAAGCTGGATCCTAATTCATGATATCGAACAAAAATACCGAATATTAAGACACTAATTAACAACCTCAAAGATGGAAACACAAAATACCCAAATGAGTATGAATAAAGACCTAGAAAAGAGTAAGAACGGATTACCTGCGTGGTCATCACTTATGGTGAAGGGAGTGGAAGTCCACTGTAAGGGTATGGGAGGTTGTCTGAGGAAGTAGTGGGTTGTGCGAGCCCACGTGGAAGGAGGTATGCCAGACATGGGGAGAGGGAGGCATGCGATCATGATAGTGAGGGAGCATGCTGAGACCAACCTGAGTGTTCTAGGGTGATAATGTGATGGTCAACTAGGGGTTTGAGGTGTCAGCGTGAGGGGAAGGTTGGCCTGAAGGTTATGACTATAGGCTAGGGAGGTGGTGTGATGGGCCAGTGTAGAGGGTGGAACAATACGAAGGGATCAGGGTGATAGGAATGTGATGACTAGAGAGTGGGAGAAAATGTGATGGAGAGAAGGAATATAAAATAAAAATAGAAAAAAAGGAATTAAATATAATAAATAAATCAAAAAAATGGATTAAAATCGTTAAAAACATAAACTAACCAAGAATAATCATAATATCAGTAAAAAATAACCTAATTAAACAAAATGGTAATTAAAAAATTGGTACTAACAATATAACTAATAATAATAATAAGCATAATAATAATAATTATTATTATTATTATTATTAAAATAATAAAACTTAATTAAATAAATTATATTCATTACAACTAACAATAATAATGATGATAATATCGCTAAATATTAAAACAATCCATTAATTTTTTGTATCACACTTAATTTTTTATTTTATTTTCAGGTTATCCCTCTTTTATATTTTATTTCATTATTAAAAATTCCTTTAATTTAATTAGTTTCACATCGGTCAGGTGTGCAGGGAACTGAGCAAGGCCATGCAGTGACCCAGGCGAGGTCGTGTGGCTTTGACAGTGGCAGACTAAACACTTTCAAGGATAAAATTTTCATTTTTAAATAATAACTCAGAACATTAAGTTTGGTTTTCACTGAGACTCCCCGATATCGAGATAAAATGAATAAATAATTAATGTAAATAAGAAAGGTGTGAAAATTTTCCCCACCATATAACTTTCCATACCCAGAAATCCACAACTAATATTGAAACCCAATGTAGAAAAAAAACACCATTGTATGGTTCAAAGTGGATCCCCACAAAATTCATGTTACGAGAGTAAAATGCATCATGGTCATAGAAGGTGAATAAAATGAAAAAATAATGAAACTTGTATGAAGAATTCCTAATATGTGTCACCTGCCCCAAAGTGCTAGAACACCTCCAATTTATTGATCATGGAATGGAACATAACCAAAAGGCCATCATGTGGGAGCCTGAAGGGTCTATCCACCATTAAGAACATACCATTTTCAATGGAAAGAATAGAAACCGACATGGGGAGTTCTTGGTTAACTCCCTACCATTATGGAAAGTCCAGCACTGATTTATTCCATAGAACATTGGGTGATTCCAACATTGGGTATCCCTGCCATTGGAACTGACAGATGATACAAAAATTTTAAAAATTTCCTGACAATGACCAAAAAACCGACCACAAGGGGCTGAGAGGGAGGATCCCAACTACCGGGGCATCAAAACAGCGACCACATAATGATCAACATCTTTATATCTCTAGATGATAACTATTCAACATTACAACCAATTTACCTAATAGACCACATAAAGACCACTAAAAAAAATTACATTTGATGTGACTCCATCCCAATAACATTAAGGTAACAGGATGAACACACCTCGTCATATCCATGAGAAACCCATGAACCAAAATGAGTTGTTCGGAATAGAAACTGAATATTCTATTTAAACCTCCATCAGATTCAATACTAATTAAAAAAAGAATGTTGGGGTTCTATACACTCCTAGTGTTCCTAACCATGCACTAGCTTCACAAAGAGGACTATGGCTAGGGACCTGATGTTTGAAGAATCTACTACCACATATTCAGGTATTGAAGGCTCTTTAATGAAGCTTCTTCTTTCCTGGTAATGCAAGAAACTATACGACATTCAAGACAACACCATTAGACAAAACACACTCGGACATCCAACTACTCCCTCACGACACATCCACAAGAACAATGGTTTATATGATGAAAAGAGTTCACATATACTCCTTAACTAAAAAACATTAAAAGAAAATATGCACACAAACACTACACCTTTAACAAAAAATCATTTAACACCCTAAGCGGAGTACGCACTCATATGAAAACAGGGTTTCTCGAAGGGTTCTACAAAATCCTTCTTTTCTCTTCACGAAACTCACACTATAAGAGTTCAACAATCATGACCCTTGCAGCCAACAAAATAACTACAATCCTTTCAAACAATTGGTCATCACCTATAACAACGAACGTCCTTAACTCGCTGGAATTTATTTCACCATTTCAAGGGGTTCCTTCAGACACAACGTTGTCAAAAATCCTACCCGACGACTCAGTCAACACAAAGTGTCCAAAACTCCCTTCTAATCCAATTGTATCTATTATCCCAATAAAAGAGGATCCTCTTAGTATTAAAAAGGAGATGTGGGTTCAAATCAATAATTCCCAAAGTGAGTCATCTATTCATCTTGATGGTCGACCAATGGCGAATTTCTTGTGGGCGCACTTCCATCGCTTGATAACGCCTTATGCGGGGCATCTAATAGTAAAGTAAGAAAACCATGGACGCAACCAAACTAGTCTCATATTCCATACATACCACCCAGGAACAATAAATGTGCAGGAAGAACAACATCATGTTCTTCCCTAAGAACTTATTAAAATAACTCAATATCTACATGCCTATAAACCAAATTACAGATAAAAATTCAAACTCAAGAAAAAAGTCAGTCAAAAAGTATCCTAGTATCAAAGAACCTCAAATTCAACACACCCCAAACCACAAGGACACATTCCACAATCACCGGCTATTAAAATATAAATTCAAAACCAATATTTTTGAAAATATAAAAGTCAGTGGGCTGCAGAAACACTAATGGTGTCACTTGGGCCTCACACATGCTTGTTCTCATGCCACACCGACTCTCACATCATGTCCATCCATGAAATAATCCACTCATTCCATTAACTATTTATCTTTCCATATAAATTCAGGCATGGGGTTTCCCATGATAACACCATGAATCAAAACTAGACCATTCAATATTTCAAAACCAATCAATCAACCCATAATTTTCAATCCAAAAAAATATTTTATTTTTAAATCACTTAATTTCAAAACATTTTTCAAGACCATATAATTTTTACATAAAAAACATTTTTCCATGAATCCAAAACAATGAGAGAAGGTATGATGCAAGAGAGAATTATTGTTAGCAGGTGACTAGGACATATGGTTGGTGGACATATTCCAATCATGCCACCACCATAGAGCATATTCTATGACAGTGTACCTGGATCCACATAGATTTCCATACAATGCGAGGTGATAGGGACCACTGAACCTACTCCCTTTAATTTCCCCTTAACAAGATTATACGCATGGACAAAACATTTAGAGAAACCTAAACTTACTTTGGAAACTATAGTCACGACACGAGGTGTTCTAGCCATGCACCATTCTCATAGTCAGGATGTCAAGTCATGAAAGCCTTAACCCTAGTCTACCATGACTCTATCCCAAACTAACATGAACCAATAGGGAAAACCTCCTCTTATAAATTATTTTTCAGGAACCTGGCTGGTACTCCATCTAAACCGGCACCTGACCCAGGCTGTGACATGGTCCGAAGGGCGTTCCCGATCCCCATGTGCTAGAACAAGTGACAGGGTATCCAAATAGTACAAGAGAGTGATATATCCAAAACAATTAGGAAAAAAAATAACAATACTAGTGGAAAAAACATTTAACATGTCGGAGTTTTTCACGTCGGTACTATTTAACCTACTTACAATGTTGTAAAAACAATTTTTCATTTCAGTTATTGTATAACTGATGTGAAAAATCAATGAGAATCCATTTTAAACATCAGTGATTTTATAACCTAAGAATAAATACTATAACAAACTTTATGACATCAGTTATTTTTTATCTGACATGAAAATCGAATTTGGGTGCTTAATCACATTTGTTATAAAAAACTGATTTGATAAAAGAAATCTCTGCAATTTATCTTGTCGGTTATAAAAAACTAATGTACTAAAGCGCAATTAAACACGTTGGTTATATTATAAATGGAATGATCAATAAATTTCTATTTTTGTTTTTAAATATAAGATGTTATAAACAAAAAAATAGTTTATAATTTCAATTATTAAATAGACGATGTGATAATGATTTTAAATTATATATTGCACCATGTATTCAATCTTTCTGTTTTCTTCGATCAGGCGACCTGCGACTCATGTCTCCCACGCAGAAATCCCAGAATGTATTCTTCGAAGTCGTTCCCTCTAGCCACTTTTTTTAAATATTATTTATCATCTTTATTATCAACGGATCTATAAGGTAAACTCTCAATACTCATGTAACCCTAACTGGGCACGGTTTCCATTTTTTTCGATGCCCTAAACTAATTTTTTGAGATTTCATTTTTCTATCATTGTTTTTCTATCATGGTATGTTTCATTGAGTTCATTTAATCAATGATAAATTAATTTATCATAAAATAAACCATGGAATTGATATCATTCATATTTATAAATTTTTTGTGTACTATCATGTGTGTGTAAAGTACATGGGGTTTCCAAGGGGTGGGGGTTGTCCAAGTGGGTGGGGTTGTCCAAGGGGTGGGGGTATCCAGGGGGTGACAAAGGGGGTATGGGTGGTGTCCAGAGGGGTTTGGGTGCTCTCCAATAGGGTTTTAGACTATCCAAGGAGGTGGGGTGGTGTCCATGGGGGTGAGGGGGCTGTCCATGGGGGTTGGGGTGTCCCGGGGATGAGTCGGATTTCCATGGGGGTAGGGGTGTCTAGGGGGTGGGGTGTCTAGGGGTTGGGGGCTGTCCAGGGGCTCAAGGGATGTCCAAGGGGTGGGGCTATCTAGAGTGGTGGGGGCTGTCCAAAGGGTAGGGGGGATATCCAGGGGTGTCTAAGGGGATTTTGTTGTCTAGGGAGTTTCCAAGGTGGTGGGGGTGGTGTCCCGGGGGTTAGAGTGCCTTCCAATGGGTTACGAGTATCTAAGGGATGGGAGGATGACTAGGGGTGGGGGTGTGGGGATGTCCAGAGGGGTGTGAGGGTTTTCCAGAGGGTTGGTGTGATATTCATGGGGTGGGTGTGACCAAGGGGTGGTCGTGTCCATTGTTGTCTAAGGGGGGTGGGGTTTTGTCTAGACGGTGATGGGGACTTCCAATAGGGTAGGGGTGTCCACGGGTTGGTGTTGAGGGGGGTGAGGGGTCAGTCCAGGTGTGGGGGTGTTAGGGTGGAGTCCAAGGGTGTAGGGGTGGGTGTGTTGTCAAAAATGGGTGGGGGTGTCCACGAGGTGGGGGTTGTTCAGGGGTGGGGGCGGTCTAGAGGGGTGGATTTGTCGAGAGGGTTGAGGTTTCTCTAGGGGTGGGGGCTCTCCAAAGGGTTGGGGGCTATCCCGAGGGTGGGGGGCTATCGAGAGGGGGGGATGTCCAATGGCGTGGTGGTGTACATGGGGTTTCCATGGGGGTGGGGTGGTTTCCATTGGGTAAGGGGGCATTCCAATGGGGTAGGGGTGTTCATAGTGGGTGGTTTGAGGGGGTGAAGGAGTGGCCTAGGGGTGGGGTTTACAAGGGGTGGGGTGGTGTTTAGGGGGTGAGTGGGTTGTCCATGGGAGAATGGGGAGTCCAGGGGGTGGGGTTGTCCAGGGTGTGGGGGTTTCCAGAGGGGTGGGGGAGCTATTTAGGGGGGTGGTTTTCAATTAGGGTGGTGGTGTCCAACATGTGTCCAAGGGGGGGTTATTCTACAATGGGGTAGGTGGTTGTAAAACCCCCATACCCACTAGACACCACTCAACCACCCCATTAACACCCCACCCTCATGGACACCGTCACATCCTGGACATGCCCCCACCCCCTGGAAACCCCTAAAAACTTGGACAAACAAGACATCCACGTACCCCCATGTACAATCCCTACCCCTTTGGATTCCCCCCCCCCAACTTCCTAGGAACATACTGATACTTCCTTGAACTACTCCTTATTATTTATATACCCCAACTATTTCATTGAAACAAATGGAATATTTTTACATCTGGTAGAATATACCAATGATTCTTATAGAAACTTTGTTATAGGGAAATTGAAATGACCATCATTCCAATGGTGTGTGAAACCATTGGGGTATTCTATCCCAACATTTTCATGGGATATCTCAATGGATTCAACTCATTGGGATCTGTGTAACTTTTAGAAGTGAATGTATACATATTTTCAAAATTTTGCTTCATATTAATTTATTATGGAATGGTGAATTTGGTAGACTATCGCACTATGATGTATTCATTGTGTACCTTAAGAAGAAAGGATCCAAGATGAATTTAATGTTGATATATGTATCATTAATTTCTATTCAAAAACATTTTCATGCATATTTTTTGAGATTGTATGTGAGGTATGATATACTCTATAATACCAAATGTAGGATCGAAATAATAGAGATACAAAATGTA
Organism: Viscum album; assembly: GCA_963277665.1. Classification (NCBI taxonomy): domain Eukaryota; kingdom Viridiplantae; phylum Streptophyta; class Magnoliopsida; order Santalales; family Viscaceae; genus Viscum; species Viscum album. The sequence goes on along the minus strand of OY728155.1, from coordinate 1,441,176,149 downwards.
GTATTGAATGATGTTCAGAATACAACAGGGGGCATGAATTGTATTCTTTTAAAAATTCTGTTGAAAATTTTAAATATGGTTATGTTTAACAAGGTTAAACAAGGCAATTCAAAAAAACATCTAGTTCTCCACACATTTCTGATTCCGGAAATATGATTCCGAGAATGTAATTCCAGAAAAGACGCCGTAAAATGAAACATAATGAATGTTTACAACTATAATGATTCTAATTTAAACGTATAGAATCTTGCTATATCAGATTGCATGTATAAGGAAGTATAAGATAGTTATAATTTCCTCAATGAAAAAAATGAAACCGAAAACTTGTAACAAAACAAGAAACAAATAATAAATCTTTTAACCTAAAGAGAATGGTATCCAAGAACCATGGATAAAGTTCCCTTTATTTATAATTTCTAGAAAGCATGTCCTACCCACACCAGGGTAAGCACTCGATATGAAGATTGGAGTCTATCTTGCTATCCCTGCAAGATCTCAACTTCAAGGTAGTTGGCACCTCTATCTTCCTCAGCAAGGAAGACCTTAACTTCAAGGTAGTCGTCACATATGTCTTCCTATCCTCGGAATTCCTCGATTGTACAGATCAAAAATCAATGTTGAACAAAGAAAATATGAACAAGAAGTTAAATACACAAAAATAAATGAAAGTTGCTCTCTAGAAATCACTTCAACGGTATGTAATCTCTAGATTCATAGAACAGTGTTGAAATCATTCAAATGGGATCCTATTTATAGGCACAAAACCAACGGTCGGCTCCCTCTTCCAATGGAAATATTTTTCCTTGAATATTGGAGGGACATGTAAACATGTCACTCAAACAACAGTTAGTTAGTAATTGAATGAATGACATAGTTTTATAACAAAAACAAGTGTAAGAGACAATATGTTTACATAACCAAAATAGAATATTCTGAATGTAAGAAAATAAAAAAGTTAGGAGTGTAACCAAAAAATGAATTTGGAGTTTATAATACAATGATATTAGTATTCTATTTTCTAATGAATTCGGAACAGAAACTCTATAGAATTTCAGAGTCTGAATTCTAAAGAAAATTTTGAATCTGGATTCACATGAATTCAAAATCTGAACTTATAAATTTCGGAGTCAGAGTTCATTATAATTATAAGTCTGAACATAAAATGATCTGAGTCTGAAGTCATTAGAATTTAGAGTTTGAACATACAAGGTTTGGAGTAAGAGTTCATGAGAATTCGGAGCCAAAACTCATAAGTGTTCGTAGTCTGAATTTAGAGAACTCATAGTCACATTTCAAAAAGGTTCAGAGTCAGAATTCAGATAACCTAGAGTCAGAACTCAGAAGAGATTGGAGTCTAAATTAAGAGAACAGAGAGTCAGATCTCAGAAGAGTTCGGAGTCTAAATTCAGAGAACTCGGAGTCAGAACTCATAAGATTTTGGATTCTGAACATGGATTCAGAATTCAGGGTCTGATAAAAGAATTCTCTTTATCTAATTATTATATTATTCTATGGTTTTAGATGTGAAACTAAATTTTATATATAGACAATATAATGAAAAATGAAAAACATGGTAAGGGAAAATTTTCATTGGGGAAGGAAAATATTCCATATATAAGTAAAAAAAGGATAAAAAGAGATTTGCCTTGAGATAAGGTGTTTGTTATTTTCAAGACAAGATTGAATGGTAATGTCATAAGGAAATCTTATTTACATAAAAATCTCCCCCATGTATGAAGGTATGAAAAATTCATAAGGAGAACCTTATTGAATCAACTGTATCCCCATTATTGGAATGCATAAACATCATTATAAAAAAGAATATAAGGACTTTGAAATGTTTTTCTAGACTTTGAAAATAAAACATGTCTCCCTTATCATATTGGGAAAGGATTAATATGACTAACTCCCCCTTATGCTTTGGAACACTAATGATCGTTTTCCAGATTTATGGAATGATATTTTTCATTATCATGAGTACGGAAATCTCTGTAATGAAAAACACCTCCTTAGATAAACTCCCCCTTACTTAGGGTAATTTATTCTTTTCTCATTATTCTTTTTTCCTTTGTCCCCATTTGTGATTTTCAAGAAGAATTTGAGGTAATGGAAAATAAATTATAGTAACTGAAATATTAGTAAAATGAAACCGAACAAAAACTATCAACCAATATTTCCTTTAGATAGGAATAATTTTTACAAGGATTGAAAAATATACAAAAAAAGATCATATTGGATCTATTTTCCTTCCTTTTCCTTTGTTATCAATTTATTCACTATGGTTTTCAGCTTTTTGAGTTCCCTGTGGTCTTCCTCTATATGCTTAAAAAGCTGATTCTGATCCTCTACTTTCTTCTATAAAGCTTTGATCTTTTTTTCCTGAGCCTTGAGAGCCTCTTCCTCAGCCTTGAACAACTCATCTTTCATAACTAGCTTCTCATCGATCTCAATCCAAATAACATTTTCCCTCTAACAACTTTTGGCAATATAATACCACATTCCGTTCAAATCCTTTACCTATTGATCCAAGTATTATGCTCAAGGGATAGATTTTCCTCAACTCTAGTCATGAGATCCTTGATTTTACTATCTTCATTTTCAAAATCTTCCTTAACATCATGTCGAAACTCATCAAGATCTCTCAAATCATCATCTGTTTTCACTGACCATCTAACCACTTTCTTAAAAGATTTTTGTGGGAATCATACTTGATGAAGAAATTCTTGAAATCAGCCTAAAGTGTTACACACATATCCATCACCATGGATACTGAATTTTATTTTTGATTCAAGATATGTTGGAGCATCTGACATCTCAAGTCAATGCATAGATAGATCGGAATGGTTTCAACAAGCTTCTATAGTGATTTAATGAAAAAATATTATCCTCACGATGATGATTCTAAATATGAGACATGTCTTGGTGAGGGTTCTTTCTCTAGCTCGACAACCTTTTTTTGAGAAGATCTACCATCTTCCTTATTCTTTATAACATCATTTTCATGTGTGTTTAAAACCACATGTTTCCCCTTATCAGTTCTCAGAACAGATTCCTCATTTGGAGACTCAAGTTCACTGTCAGACAGCTGAACAACTCTATCTTCATCTATTTTTTCATTCCCAGCTTATTCCTCAGCATCTTCAGGGGGAATGAAATGTTGATTATAACATTCATCCTAAGATAACTTCTTCACGACATATTTATCCTTGTTATCTATCACAAGAGTGGAAGGCTTTGAAGATCCATCTGGAGAAGTCTTGATTGAAAATTTCTCAAATGCAATTTCCGTTTCATGAAAATATTCAACTTTCAATATCAAATAAGTTGTGTCATCACCACTGATTTCTTCTTCTTTCATTTCTTCCACATATTCTTTATGTTCAACAAACCATTCATGGGATTTTTCTGGAGTCATGATCTTCTACTCTGGAGTCTCAGGTAAGTGTTCTACTAGGAAATATTCTGGTACCAGAATATTATCGGATTCTATTTCAGTATCCCTCAGAAGGGAACACATGATTTCATCCTCAGTCAACTTCTTATTTTGTTTCTTTTCTTTATAGTTCTTATCAATATCATCGATTTTATTATCTTTTAAAGCCTTGGCCTAAGAAGGATCCAAAATAACAAGGATCCCCTCCTTTTCTATACTTTTTTTCTTCCCTCCATTTAGAAACAACGTCATCTGGATAAGATTTCATCTTCTTGGGCATTGGAGGTGTGGATTGGGCTTCTTTACCTTTAGGGATTTTCCCTACTTCTTCCACTTCCTTCAACATCCTATTCTTTACTCCTTTTTTAGATGGTTTAGGAACATCTTGTTCCTTCATAATAGCTATAGAATCTTCCTCTGGTAAGTAGTATAATTCTCTTCACTCCATAGGAAAACAAATTTTCATTATCTTGTGTGTATCATCACTGATTAGCATGTCTTTACAATTCCTTATACTAGAACTGCAAGTAATCTTAAAAGAATAAAGGCACCAAACAATTAGCATAGAGAGGATGGTTGGATACATGATTATCTATGCTTTTAAGTTCCCATAATTAATATTCTCAATCATAATTATAATATGCTTCATCAATTTGATCTTCCATTGGTTTACCAAGAAGTCCAAAACATACATGTCATTGTTCTCCAAAGTGTCATTGTCACCCTTTCTCGGAATGATAAAACCCTAAACCCATAATTCAAGGATCGGATAATTTGTCAAAAAATAAGAAATATTTGCAGTCTTGTAAAATGATTGTCCAAGAAACTCCCTAGATTTTACTTTGATAAAACTTCTTTGTACATCCAGAAATTTATCAGAACAAAATTTAGCTTCCCCTTCATAAGACAGCCCCACCAAGCTAGAGGCCTTGTTGTATAAAAGGGAATATATTTTTCCATAGCTTTTGAAAGAAAATTTACTCCTCTCTTGTTCAATTAAAAAAATCAGATTCATAAAATTCCCTAAGAAAGTCTGGATAATCTACATCTTGAGCCCCAGGCTTCGATATGAAAATGCATTCCCATCCATTCAACCTGATATTAATGTATATAATGGAATCATTCATGGTGAAGAAATTAAGATGCACTAACCTCTCTCTATAAATCTACAGCTCCAAAATCGGTTTGACTGTTGACATCTCTTAATAAGGAACTTCAACAGAAATTCAAATTTGAGCATGATTTGAGAGATTTAGAATGGGATTTTGAATGAGGGGCAGAGCTTCAGCACACAAAGGATTGAAATTTGACGTGGGATCACCATGGGGTCCTTTATATAGGTGTTTGTTAGGACGATTAAACTTCTAATGTCAGTCCAATTGTTGGGAAATCTCTTAATTAAATATGATGGTTGAAATGATTTCCACAAAGAAAATTGGTAGGATCTGATCTTTTGAGGTTTTTAATGGTAAACAATCGGATTTAAGGAAACTAGAATTAGAAAAATATAATATACAAAAGAAAATACTAATATGTAAATTATGACTATGAAAGATTAATAAAGAAAACATACCATTGGTATTGCAAGAAATATTATTCATAATCAGAAAAATACTTCTTGTAGAACTTTATATTCCGAAAAAACATGACTATGAAAAATAATTGACTACGAAAATATCCATTAAAAAAAACATAGAAAATATTCATTATAAATAATTTAGAAAAACATCTTTATAGATATTTTTTAAAAACATTATTATGGAAATTTTGAAAAACTCCATTACAGAAATTTGGAAAAACCCCATTACGGAAATTTTGAAAAATATACAAGCAAATGTACTCCCCCTATGAAAAAGAGTTTATTACTGTAAAGATATCGATTCATAATGAAGTTAAAAAGTTATATTACCTTATACTTATAATTCCTAAATTTTGTTTAATGTATTCAAATCTATCAGAGGGTAATGATTTTGTGAAAATATCAGCATGTTGATCTTGGCTTCTGTTAAATTGGATAATAATATATATATTTTTTGTGTGATCCATAAGAAAGAGATTCCTAATATCTATGTGTTTGGCATGAGAGTGATGTGCATGGTATTTACTAAGGTAAATGGAACTTGTTTTATCAAAAAAAATTTGTTTTTTGGTTAAACTCATACCATGGTCTGTGAGTCTGTGTCCCATCCAAAACACTTGAACACAACAACTTCCAGCTGCTACATATTTAGATTGAGAAATGGAAAGTGCTACTGAGTGTTTCTTATTATATGTCCAAGAAACTAATGAATCTCCTAAGAAATGGCATGTTCTAGATGTACTCTTCCTATCCATTCTTCATCCACCAAATTCAGCATCTAAAAAACGTTAAAAATCATTTCCAGAAGTATAGAAGTGTCCTAAATCCACGGTTCCCATTAAGTAGCGAAAAATTATTTTCACTACCATTAAATGATATTCTTTAGGATATGATTGATATCTTGCACATAAGTATACTGAAAAAATTAAATGTCGACAACTAGCAGTCATGTAATATAAACTTTCTATCATACCTCTAAAATATGTTTGATCTACAATTTTTTCAACTTTATCAGGATCTTGTGTGTTTGAGGTACCAATGGGAGTAATAATACTCTTAGTGTTGTCATATCCATACTTTTTATGAAGATATTTAATATTGATATTTTGGGATATATATATTCCTAATATTTTATGAGAAATTTGAAAACCATGGAAAATTTTTAGCTCACCCATCATACTCATTTCAAACTCATATCTCATTAGATCTGCAAAGGAATCAGTTAAAGATTTCCGAGTTGAACCAAATATAATTTCATCAACATAAATTTGAACAATCAAATTTTTTTTCATATATTTCTTTATAATAAGGGTTGGATATGAATTTCCATTAACATAATTATTTTGAAGTAAAAATCATTAATGTATATCATACCAGGCTCGAGGGGCTTTCTTAAGTCCTTACAAAGATTGGGTAATTCTAAAAATGTTATCAGGATGTTTTGTATCTTCAATTCTAAGAGGTTATTCCCTAAAAACATCCTCTTGTACATAGCAATTAAAGAAAAGAACATTTCACATCGATTTGAAAAATTTTGAAATTGAAGAATGCTGCAAAGGTATGTTAAATACGATTAGATTAAATTCTATCTACTAGAGCATAGGTTTCTTCATAGTATATTATTAATTGTTGATTATATCCATTAGCAACTAATCTAGATTTATTTCTAACTATGATTCCATTTTCATCACAATTATTTCTGAAAACCCATTTTACTCAAATAACAGAAGTTTCCTTTGGTCTATAAACCATTTTCTAGACATTATTCCTTTCGAATTCATTTAGTTAATCTTGCATATTTTTTTTCCCAATCATCATCACCTAAAACATCATCAATGCTTTTAGGTATAATTGGGAAATAAATTCCAAGTGTTCTAATTCATTTTTAATTAACTTCTAGTCTTTACAGATTGATTCACATCACCAATGATGTTGTAACTAGGTTTATTCTTTAGAAACAACTAATTTTAGTTTTGTAAAACTTGTTCATCAACATAGGGTAGAAAATATTCTACCGTAAATTCTTTAGAATCATTTTCTTGGGAATTTTCCTTATTAAAATTATCTTATAACAATGGTTGATAATCAGTTTTCGAAAACACATCCAAGGATGTATGTTGGGGTTGTTTAAAAAATGGTTTGGTTTCATCAAATTTCACATGTACTATCTATTCAATAGTATAAGTGTTTTTATTGAAAACATTACAAACCATAGAATTTGTGGAGTGGCCTAAGAATATTACTTCATCATATTTTGGTGCGAATTTGGGTAGATTATCTTTAGTATTCAGAATGTATACCTTGAAACCAAAAATCATGAAGTAAGAATTTCTATGTTTTCTTCCATTCCATAACTCATAAGTAGTTTTATTATGAAATGGTCTAAGTAAATCTTGATTTATAGTATAACTAGCAGTACATACAGTTTCAGCCTAAAAATGTCTTGCTTTAAAATATTCACTCAACATGGTTCTTGTTATCTCTTGAATAATTCTATTTCTTCTTTCAAGAACACCATTGTTTAGGTGTTCTTGGAGGTGAGAAATTATGAGTAATGCCCTTTTTACTAAAAAAAGTTTCAAAATCAGAATTTTGAAATTCCCCTCCATGATCACTATGAATAGTTTATAATGGAAGGTTTCTCTCATTTTTAAATTGTGCTCTAAATTTTTCAGAATATGAGAAGGATTCATACATCATTGCTATAAAATAGACCCACGTAAATGTAGTGTAATAATCAACTAAAACAAATACATAATACATTCCACTATTGATTCCGGTTTTTAGTGGGTCAAAAAGATCCATATGTACTACCTGTAATGCATCATCATTTGAGACCTCACTGACTAAATTAAAACTAGATTTATGTTTCTTGATATATTGACAAGGATAACAAACTTTTGAAGAATCAATTATATTCTCCGGTAGATCATTAACTAATATTTTCTTAGAAAGTTTTCTTAGGCTCATAAGGTTACAGTGGCCTAACATTCTATGACACAAACAAGAAATATGTTTTATTTCACTTAGGGAAGGAATATCATGGTACTTAAGGTCTTGTATTTTTAGTGTGTGTACATTCTCTTGCCTATGGGAAGAAAGAATAAACTCTTCCATGGAATTGTGTCTTAAGAACTTTTCATTCCTAAAATTCACAACTTAACCTTCATCACATTATTGTCTTATGCTAATGAGGTTGTGCTTAAGACCCTTAACAAATAAAATATTTGAAATAAATGTTTTTACAAGAAGAACGATGTTACCAATACCAATACTTTTTTCCCTGACCATTATCTCTGAAAGTTGCATTCCCTCCCTTCGTCTTGATAATCTTTTCAAAGTAGTTTTTGTTACCAATCATAGGCCAGGAACATCCACTAACAATGTACCATGTATTGTTGTAGGTGACATCTCTTTTTTCGTGAAAATAAAAATGTTATAATTTCAGAAACCAAACATTTTTGGATTCGGAAATTTCTAAAAAACATTTTGGCACTCAAATTGTCTTAAATTAGTAGGATTTATGAAATCCTAAAGACTAATTTTTGTTTAGGTAACAATTTTTGCCCCAATTCCCACCACACTAACACTTAGTGCAGAATGGAGGACTTTGAGGAACATAATAATTGTTAAAAACCCGGTTTCGAACTAGTATAACCAAAACCAGAGCTATTCCATAGAGGATGGATTTGAGATTACATCTTATCAAAATTTTCCTTACTTAAGGTAATGATTGACAAACACTTCCTCATGGAAACAATTTTGGATTTCAGTTTGATAACCAAGTTCTTGTATATTAAAACATTTTATTTTTAACAGCATTTAGGATCGAAAACATTTTTCATCGAAATTACATTTTATAGATCATTAGAAAATTTATTCTTCACAGAATATACTTCCTCAATATTTTTTGAAATGCATTCTAAATCAAAAACATTCTAATCATGAACACTAGAAGAATATTCTTCATCCGAAGAGTTATATTATTTACTATCACTATAATATTCAATTAAATAAACAATTGACATTGATTCATCAATGTGTACCTTAGCCATTAAACAATGATTTTCAATCAGTAGTCTGTATATTAGACCAACATTTTTCAGTCCAGAAGTTTCATAATCTAATGATTCATCTAAAGAGTCACCACCACTGTCACTCCGGCCATCATTACATTTCAATACATTTGTATCTTTTGCCTTTTAGTAATTTTTTGGGTTTCTCTCTGAATTATTTCCTATTATTACTTTTCCCATAATCATAGGAAAATCAGTTCTCATGTGTCCATATCTCTTGCATTCATAGCATGTAAATTCTGAATCATTATTTTCTTTCCATTCCTTCTTTTTATGTCTAGATTGAATGTTCTTCTTTCCAAACATCTTTTTCATACTTCAAGAAACATTTTCTCATTCATTTTCTGAAGATTCACTTCCACTAGTTTCGGATTGAGTAACAATCTTCTTAGATTTGGATCTAGTAACTCTCTCAGGAGTATTGGATTTCACATGATTTGAAGTTGTAGTAAAATCAAAATTGCCAGTCCCATTCTTCATCATTACATTATCAACACCTCTCTTCATTCTGGTCTCATGTTGAATAAGAGTTCCAAATAATTCATCAAGAGAAATATGAGTAACTGTTCTGTTCTCATCAATAGCAGTCCTCTTGGATTCTCATTCATTGGGCATGATGTCTATGATCTTTTCAATAAGAGAATCAACTTCAAATACTTTCTCACCCATATATTGTAAACAATTCACAATATTCATGAATATTTGTTGGACCATACATATGGGATATCTATAAGGAAAGCAGAAAAAATGTTATTCAGCTCTAATCATGGTTCTTCTTATTTCAATGACTTTGGAAGTTCCATAGTGAGTAACTTCTAGTTTCTTCCAAATACAATTTACTGCTTCACAAGATGAAATTTGGCTATATATAATTCTAGTCACAGAATAAATCAAGGTATTGTGTACCATATATTTTAGTTGATACACATTATTTTCATGATTGGTGAAGGTACTAACTTCCTTATCAGGGATTTTATATCTTCCAGTAAGCATAAAAAAATTATCAACACCAGTATTGATAATAAAAGCCTTCATACAATCTCTCCAATATTCATAATCATTACCATCAAAGATAAGTGGTCTTGTTGGATTGAGATTATATATGGAACCAACATTTATTCCTGTCATCTTTATGAAAAGTATTTATACATATACCTTTTAATAGAAATAATTTGTTAACAAAGAAAGTATTCCTTTGTAAGGAAAATAATACTAGCGTCAAAAAATGTGAATCGGACAAAAATGAGATGATGTAGAATTCTCTTCTGAATCTAAACGTGAGATTAATTCATATTGAACCAATGATCTGATACCAACTGTTGAGATCATATTTTATGTATGATATTATCTATAATACAAAATGTAGGATTAAAATAATATAGATATTGTATGTAGTATCTAATGATGCTCAAAATACAAGAGGTGGGGCGGGATTAATTGTATTCAATTTAAAATTCATTTAGAACTATTAGATATGGTTATTTTTAATAAGGATAAACAGGTTAATTCAGAAAACCTATAGTTCTACACACTTTCTTGATTCCAGAAATATGACTCCAAGAATGTAATTCTAGAAATGATAGTTCCAGAAAAATGAATTTTAATGAATGTTTACATCTAAAAATATTCTACCTTAATTTGTAAAGAATCTTACTAAATCTGAGTACAAGTATAATAAATTATAAGATAGATATACATTCCTAAATAAATTAAATGCATTGGAATACTTGTAAAAAAAGAAGTAACAAATAGAATATTGTTTAACCCAAATAGAATGGTATTCAATAACCTTGAATAAAGGTCCCCCGATTTATACTATCAAGAAAGTCTGTCTTACCCACACTAGGGTAAGCCCTCGATACAATGATCGGATTTTATCTTTCTATCCCCACTAACACTCAACTTCACGGTAGTTGGCACCTCTGTCTTCCTCAGCATGGGAGCCCTGAAGTTCAATGTAGTCGACAAATATGTCTTCTTATCCCTCGATGCCCTCGATTGTACACAGCAACAATCTGAGTCGCACAAAGAAAATCTGAACAAGATGTTCAGTACGCCCAAAGAAATGAATGTCTATCCATAAAAAACACCTCTACATCATGAAATATCTAGATTCATAGAATAGTGTTGAGATATTTCAAATGTGATCCTATTAATAGGCACAACACCAATGGTTCTCTCCCTCTTCCAATGATCATATATTTGCTTGAATTTCAGAGGGACCTATAAACGTGTCACTCTATCAATGGTTAGTTAGTAATTGAATGAATGAAATAATTTTATAACAATAAAAACTATAAAAAAGATATAGTTACATAACCAAAATCCAATATTCAAAATGTATGCAAATAAAAAATGTTCTGAGTCTAACAGATAATGAATTCAAAGTCTATAATACAAGGATATTCGGATTCTGTTTTCTATGGAATTCGGAACCTGAACTCTATATAATTCTAGATTCTAAATTTATAGGAAATTCAGAATTTAGATTCAAAATAATTCAGAACCGGAACATACAATGTTCAGAGTCAGAGTTCATGAGAATTCAGAGTCTGAACATAGAAATTTCAGAGTATGAATTCATTAGAATTTGGAGTCTGAATGTACAACGTTTAGAGTCAGAGTTCATGAGAATTCGGTGTCAAAACTCATTAGAGTTTGGAGTCTAAATTCCGAGAACTCGGAGTCCGAACACAGAAGGGTTTGGAGTATGAATTCAAAGAACTCAGAGTCAGAACTTAGAAGAGTATGGCATCTGAATTTAGAGAACTCTGAGTCAGAATTCCGAAAAGATCGATGTCTAAATTCAGAGACCATGGAGTCAGAACTCAAAAGTGTTTGGAGTCTAAACCCATAGTCATAATTCGTAGTCCGAAAATAGAATCCAATTTATCTAATTATTATATTATCCCAAGGTTTTAGATATGAAATTGAATTTTATACAAAGACCACATAATGAAGAATGAAAAACATAGTAATGGAAAAGTTTCCATTGGGAAGGAAACTTTTACTTATAGATATAAAACACAGGGTAATAAGATATTTACCAAGAGATAAGGTGTTTGTGATTTTCAAAACATGAAGGAATGGTAATGTCATATGGAAACATTATTTACATAACAATATCCCACATGTATAAAGGAATGGATAGTCATAAGGAAAAACTTATTAACTCAATAATTTTTTCAATTACTCATATATTTGTTTTATATTTAGAAATTATGTTACACTAAAATTATGATATTTTTCATATAAATATATATTTTTATTATCATAACGAGATTTATAATTATGATATTTGTTATAAGTAATAATTAATCGAATTTGTATTATAGATCATTGAATGAGTACTGAATATAAAGATGGTGTTGATGCCTATTTGGAATTTTCTAAATGAAATGTTCCACGCAGGGACATTTTTTTCTGTCCACACCTAAAATGTTTGAATATGAAGAAGTTCAAATGTATAGGGATAAAATATAATCATATTTTTCATGGTGAAACTAGATATAATGTTAGATCTACTGATGATGATTCTCAAGATGGTAACTCTGATAGAATTGAAGACATGATTCGTGATATTATATCCAAACAAATTGATATAGAACCTACAGTTGTGTGTATATATGGTAATGTGGAAAAATGATCGTATCAGGGTTGTACAAATATTACGGGTTTTCAGAGTTGTTATGATTGATTAACATGAAGTAGAAACATGGGCGGAGTGACTTATGTTTTACAGAGTGCCTACAATTAATGAATTGAATTCATCCAAAAGATAATGTTCTTTATGATTCACATTATATGACTAAGAAAATATTATGCCTGATGTGATTATGATAAAATAAAATACATTATTTTCTGAATGGTTGTATGATATATCGGATGGAATATGAATTTCTGTCAATGTTTCCTAAATGCACTGTATAAGTTGAAAGAAAAATCACAGGTTTATTTAGAGATTACAAAGAACCCTTCCATGGTATTTTGGTATCATCTAATAATTCAATGTTTGAAATATTTATTTTCAAATTCAAATGATGCAAAAATGATAAGATGGATGTGGATGGGTGGATTTGTGATTGAAAAATATGTCATCCAGCTGATTGTCTATAATTGAAGAAAATTGATGAGTAGTATCCTACATTTGGAAATGAAATTAGAAATCTTATACAGGGGTTGTGCACATATTGAATGAATCTATACCGAAACCTCGGTTTCACACATAGTTCATGTCATGTTTTATTGGTAACTTTAAACATCTCTCTTGACGATTTAATGATGCAAAAATATGTTATGTTGAGTATAATGATCTCTGGAGAGAAGAAAACAAGAAATGATATTGGTGTTTTCTTGTCACCATTGATTGATGATTTGAAAATTTTATGGGATGGTATTATGGTGTAGGATTCTTATAAAATGGATGATTCTAAACTGCATGTAGTGCTTATGTTCACTATAAATGACTTCCCATCATTTAAAAAAATTCTATATATAGTTTTAAGGGGTTAAAGCATGTCCAATTTGAGAAAAACGGACCTGATACTGTCAATGACATCATGGGTGGAAAACAGTGTACAAGGGTCATCGAATGTTTTCACATATGGATCTCTCTTATAGAAGACTAAAAAGGTATTCAATGGCTCATATAAATTTTATATTTCTCCAAAACCAATATCCCCTGATGTGTATTTTGGGAGTGTGGAAAAGCATGATGTGACATTAGGAAAGACACTGAAATCTGGAAATGATATCCATATTTGGATGAAATGGGAAATATTTATTGAGCTACCATATTACTGATATCATGATGTCAAACATAATATTTATGTCATTCAGTTAGAGAAGAATATCTACAAAAGTATGATTGTACCATTGTTAGATATTAAAGGAAATACAAAAGATGGATTGAATTCAATATTATACTTACTATAAATGGGAATACGTTTGGAGTTAGGTCCCACTCTTAATGGAAGAAGAAAATTTCTTCCCACAGCTTGACAAAAATTATTCAAGGGGGAGAAAATTATCTTTTTTCAGTGTCTTTATGATATCAAAGTTCCTCATGGTTATTCATCAAAATTAAAAAAATTGTAAATTTGAAGGATTTGAAGTTGATATGTATGAAATAGCATTATTTTCATGTCATGATGCAACAAATTCTACCAGTTCCATTGTGTGTAATATTTCCCATCCTTTTCAGAAATACTATAATAAAGTTTTGTTATTTTATCAATTCAATTTTAAAAAAGGTGATTGAGGTGAATCATTTGATAAATTCAAAAAATAATGCAATTTCTATTATTTGTCAATTGAAAATGTATTTTCCTCCATCTTTTTTTGATATTATTTTCCATTTAATGATTCATCTAGTTCGAGAATTTATGATTTTTGGATCATTATATCTTCATTGGAAGTATCATTTTGAACGGTATATGAAAATATTTAACGGCTATGTTAAGAATTTATATCAAACTGAAAACCCCATTATTGAAAAGTATATTTTATAGGAGGTTGTAGTGTTTTATATGAGCTACATGGCTATTATGGAGAACATAAGTTTTCCTCTATCTCTCCATGAAGGAGTTAATAATCAGGGAAAAGGTATTTGTAGCTGAAAGTCAAATAATTTTCATCTGAAGAGATGGATAATTTATAATTATAAATATTGAATAACATAGATGATTCTCTACTATATATCAAATTTCATATTAATTAGTTTAATTAATTTCATCCAAAGAAGAATGAAATGTAGTTATTTAATGAGCACAAAAAACATTTTTTTCATGGTTTAAAAAGACCATGCTTTGTAGATAAGATGTATCAGAGACAATAATATGGGTTGTGGGTGGTCCATGTTTAAATGTAAAATTGTTCAGTTCTGACATTAATAGCTCTAAATATCATACAAAATCTGCAGACAAAATAAGTGCAGTCCAGAATAGCGTTGTATTGGTGTTTATAGAACAAATGCATTTTTCGATTTCTAATTAAAAAACCCAATTTCTTCATCAAGTTCATATTATTGATTCGTTGAAGAAATATGGGAGGTAGATTACATTAAATTTAAAGTTCCGGTTTTTAACTGAAAATGGTTTACCAGTAACAACAGTGTCAGAAAAGATGATTTTGGAATAAAAGTTGTTAGTCTGATTAGATTGGAAGAAACAACTAATTCTTTTACCATGGTAACACATAGAAAATAGATTTTCTATTTAGTTGATCAATCAAATATGTAGTAGTCTATTGTTTTACAAGGTAAAAAACAATATGTTGGTGATGATTAACATGATGGAGATGCTCATTTATGTCAAATCCCTACTTCCATGGAATGATTAGAAGAATATAATGATGAGCATGTTGAAGACATTGTTTGTTCCATAAGGAAAGATCATGACGGATGAATTTGGGAAAATAATACATTTGTACATTCTTAATATTACATGTATCCTATGTTTATTTATGGTTTACATTTATTATTTTCAAAAAATGTTAGATATTCTAATTTTATTCTTCATTATAAAACACCTATTTAAGAAAATAAGTATATGTTTTTGTTTATTTTAATTTTTTTAGTTTATTTTATCATGTTTAACATTACATAAGTTATATATCTATTATTTTTGTTGAATGGAAATTACATTACCATGTTTCACATGCCTACCAAGTACCATTTTTACCATTTTTTCCATTTTTTTCCATTTTTTTCCATATTTTACATTTACATAACTTATATATTTATTGATTTTTTTGAATGTAAATTACATTACCATGTTTAACACGTTTACAATATTTACAATTTTTTAACATGATTACCATATTAATCATGATTACTATTTTGTTAAATAGTTTGATTATTCATTTTCTACTTATATTAGTATTCTAATGTTTGAATTTGTATATTTTTGAACTAATGTTTGTTTTTTATTTGAATGATAATGATAGATTAATCAGTTGATCAAGAACATGATTATAAAGACCCGGAAATTTCAAGGAAAATTGTTTCTTAATCTTCTTTGGAATTTTACAAGAACGCAGTTTCTGACGGCGCCTGATTTCGAGGCCCGGTGTGCCCGGAATTAATTTCAGAATTTTGGCTCGGGTACGTTCAGTGAACGAGTGAGCGGGAATTTCTATCTTTTGAACCGGTGCTCGGAATTGAAATCTGATTGCACCGATGAACTCGCAACACCGGTAATCGCTTAAGGGAACCGTTACCGTAGTTGTGTTTGTGCAGGAGAAGAAGTTAATTTTTTGGGGTTTTATTAAAAAAGTGAATAAAATTGTTAAATCAATTTTATTTCATGTTAAGTTGTTAACTTCTCCCATGGGAAGTTGGTGGTGGGCCCACATCCATCCAACTTCCCATGTGTGGATATTTGAAAGGGTGGGGCCCACACAAACCCCTCCCCACCTCTTCAAATTCCTTAACTTTCCTAACCCCTCTAAACCCCCCATTTAAGTTTTGATAACTTAACACCTCCTTAATTTTATAACATCTTATGTTAATAACTTAAGTGAGTTAAATATGGGTTTTGAATTTTCATACTCTTGAAATTCAAAACCTATATTGGGTTAATAAAATAAGTGGGAGGATTATTTTATTTTGGGGTTAGTTGTTCTTGAGGTGGAGACTTGGGAGAGAAAAGGCTAAGTCTTCTTCTTCTTCAACATCGACGAAGAATGCGAAGAACACCTCCAACGAAGAACATCTCCACCGAAGAACGCGATGTCTTCTTCCAACGACGTTTCCCCTTCGAACACACCTCGACGACAACGAAGTCGACATTCATTCCCCGCGACGCCCGACCTCCGCGACGCTCGTCTTCCGTGGGTTGTTGACGTGCACGGTATCTGAATCGAGGTAGGGGTTTATTTATTTAATTGTTCGTGAATACAAACTTGGTGATAATCGTGGATTAAAACCCTTTTTGTTATTGAATAACGCGAGGGGGTCGGACCGCACAAACACGGCCGACCCTCCTCCTTTGTTTTTCGTGATGGTATCTTGAGGATGATACGAGAAAACGTGGTGTCATCGCACCACAAGATTTATTGCGGAAGATACGCGCGGCGCCGTCGTGCCGCGCCATGGAAAGAAATCCAAGAACGCGATGCCGTCGCGTCGCGTCGAAGAACGTCAAAGGCGCCGCGGCCGGAGCAGGGCCGTGGCGGAGGGAAGCGATGTCGTCGCATCGCGCCGAACGGCATAGGCCGCGGCCGGTTCCGGGTCGCGGCGGAGCAAGATGACGGGCGGCCGGCACCGGGCCACCGGTGTCGGCGAAGGAAGGACTGGTCGTCGCCGGTCCTTGGTGGCGAAACCGGCCGGCCAGTGCGGGCCGGCTGGGCCGTGGAGACCAGGGGAATTAATTCCCACGGTCGGGTCTTCAAGCGGCCCCAATTAAGGGGCCGCGGTTTCACAAAGGGGGGGGGGGGGGCTTTGCACCCCGCGCGCGGCACCCGAACGACGCGCTGGCCGCACCGCAGGCCGGGCGCGCCGCCGGCCGGGCCGGGTCCAGCCGGACCGGGTCAGGTCGACCCGGTTCGGGTCGGACCAGGGGGGGTCGGGCCGGGTCGGCCCGGGCCCAGACCCCCAGTTTCGGACCACTTTTGGTCAAATGCCCGTATCTTGGGCTACGGGCCCCCAAACGACTCGCCGTCAGCGGCAACGCGATCCTTGGATCGAGACGGTCGTTTCGGTATACTATACTCAAGGTGCACCTTCCTTTTCGGGAGCCTACGTGGTTAAAACTCCATAGTTATGTGTGCTTGGCCTAGAGTAGTGATCAGGATGGGTGACCTCCTGGGAAGTTTCCCAGGGTGGGTGTGAGACGAAAAGGCCAATAAATAACAGACCAGGCGTCCGATTGATGCGCCGTCTGTTTCGTTGAATTCCTCTAAGTGAGATGGATCTTTTGGCTTACTCCGCTCGAGGTTTGGATGCCGACGGAGTGCGGTCGGGTTGGATCGCACCGAAATCCAACCGGGCCCCTGGAACGAAAAAGTCAATAACTCTCAGACCGGGCGTCCGATTGACGCGCCGTCTGTTGCGTTGAGTTCCTGTTGACGATACGGAACTTTTGGCATCCTCTGCCCGAGTTTTGGATGCAGATGGACAGTGGCTGGGTTGGATCGCACCGAAATCCAACCGGGCCCCTGGAACGGAAAAGCTGATATCTTTCTGACAGAACGTCCGTTTGACGAACCGTCAGCGGCGTTGGTGATCGCGTTGAGAAACGGTCCCTATGAGTATACCCTATGAGAGTTCGGGGTACAGTTTAGATACGTCCGAGTTTGGTTCGCTCACGAAACCAACCGGGCCCCTGGGACGAAAAGGCTAATAACTCACAGACCGGGCATCCGATTGACGCGTCGTCTGTTGTGTTGAGACCCCTATGACGAGGCGGTCCATTGAGATACTTCTTCTTGGGACTTTGAGATACTTCTAGTATCGACCTGTAGCTCGTCGAGCGGACCCTCCCAGTGGCGAGCGTGCGGAGTACGGAGACCGTGTAGCTGGATGAGACCCGACGACTGCTGATCGAACGACTCGGTGTGTTACAGAGGTGCGCTTGATTGTAGCGGCACATGAGAGCACATGGTTGTAGCGGCAGACCCACGACAGAGGTGCGCTTGGTTGTAGCGGCACATGGGATCGCTTGGTTATAGCGGCAGACCCACGACAGAGGTGCGCTTGGTTGTAGCGGCACATGGGAGCGCTTGGTTGTAGCGGCAGACCCACGAAAGAGGTGCGCTTGGTTGTAGAGGCACATGGGAGCTCTTGGTTGTAGTAGCTGGCCCGCAGTACTCGATGGGTGGAGTTCTTCAGCAGTCTTAGGTTAGTGAGCAGTACCTCGGAGTCGTGACAGGACCACTGTACACTCCAGAGACGGAGCTCTTCAGCAGTTATGGTTTCGATAATGAAAATCCTGGTTTGAGCTGAGCCTTTTGACCTTGTGTTTACCTCATGATTGAGATGGGTCACTTGATAACTTAGGTATATGTATGAGCATATACCTGGGTAGTAGTTATCCGTTGATTTCACATTCCTTGTGTTTCCTCATGATTGAGATGGGTTACTTGATAACTTAGGTATATGTATGGGCATATACCTAAGTATAGGTTATCTGTTGAGGTCTTCTATGTGGTTATCCTTGTTGGTTTTAGTGAGACCTTGAGGGTCTCGGGGTCCCTACTGAGTATCGTTATACTCACCCCTGCACGGGCTATGCCCGCACCTCGTTGTGTTGGTTGCAGACGATGGCCAGTGCTGACAGAGGCGGAGTGTTCGAGGACTGGACGGTACCTGGAGGTGGAATATACGACGAGATGGTACCCAGAGGTGGACGTGACGATGAGGCGGTACCCGGAGGTGGACCACTGGGCGGGACATACTCGGAGCGGACGGCGGGACCCAAGGAGCAGAGGAGCTATCTGTACCCACCCTTCAGGTGGGATTTCCAGTGGACAGCTCGGCGTAGCAACTTTACTTTTCAGTTGCGGTTTTACCTTTCGAGTTGTACTTTATAGTTGGGCTTGTATTTCCGGCCCCTTTTTACTTTCCGCACTTACTGTTTTACTCAGTTTTTACTTAGTGTTTACTTCTTCCGCTTGTACTCTCTGTGATTGTTTACTTTAAAAAGGCAATGCCTTCCCTTTTTACCGGGATTTACGCCTTGGTGATAGTCGCCAGCCCCTGGCCTGTGGAAGGCGGACTTGGTGTAGTCACGGCACGGGCCCCGAGGACGGGTCATGACAAATTGGTATCAGAGGAGTTCGGTTCTACCGCAGAACTTATAACTCTGATGTTTCTTTCTGTGAAGCAATAGTTTTGAGAGTACCGAGTGTGGTTTTCAGTTCAGGGAGTCCAGTGTTGGTGCGGGCGGCTGACGTATCCATACACCAGGACCCTGACAACTGATTTCTGACTTTGTGCACGAAAACACTAATTGCGTGTGTGTTTTCAAATGTTTTCCCTTAAAACAGCTCAAACCAGGTCAGCTCACTAGGTATAAATGTTTGACCATGTCACGATGTTTCTTTCAGAATGCCTTTTCACGGACGACCAGCTAGAGCCCCGAGAGTGGTACGTACTGACAGCCCGCCGAGCGACGAGGCCTTAGTACAGGGCCCTATCCCAGTTGAGGCACCAGCGGAGGCACTAGTGGTACTGCTACCCGTTGGGCCACCGATGCCACCAGCCCCAGCAGTAGGCGATGCACGACGCTTGAGCGCGCTGCACGAGTTCCAGCGCCAGAGGCCACCCAGGTTCCGGGGAGAGACGGACCCGCAGGCGGCTGAGATTTGGATGGAGGCTGTGGTGAGAGTCTCCAGGCTAGTGGGGGCGCCGGCAGACTTCATGGTGATCTTCGCTACCAGCCTCCTTCAGGCAGCAGCAGGCAGGTGGTGGAGCCACTTGTTCCAGTTTTGCGATGAGATGAACTTCGCATGGGAAGACATTGAGACCTTCTTCAGGGTGGAGTTTGTGCCAGTATCACTACACCCCGAGCGTGTACAGGAGATTCTGCCTTTGCCGCGTGCTTTTTGATCAGTATTCGAGTCATCTGTGGGCAGTAGACAGATGATGCAGGGGTCCAGGAGGACCGGACTAGCAGTTGGACGATCTCGGGTTTTAGGACCGGTGGTGTGGGGCACCCGAGGTGGGGTCAGAGCCAGGCGTGCCAGAAACGGACAATGTTACTCCTGCGGTGGAATGTGTCACCTGGCACGTGACTGTCCGACTCCTCGTACGATTGATCAGCGGGTGTTGGAGGTGCCACCGAGACAGAAGCAGCGACGAGTGCTTTTGTAACAGCCGAGCAGTGGACAAGGCAGTAGAGCTCTGAGAGCAGGTGGGCAGGAGAGGAACTACTGGATATGTCCTTTGTACTTCTAGTTCCATGTTGCTTTGTATTCGTGTCTTTGTACTATGAGATGCAATAATAAAAAGACACTTATCTTTGTTGCTTTCTTGTCCTTTTGTTTGGTTGATACCGAGTGGTCCCGGTTAAACTGTTGACTTGACCCTCACTTTCAAGATTTCTACTGGAGGGGACCCAGTGACCTCACACTGATGCCGAAAGTGTGACTCGACCCTTGGAGGCGAGAGTGACAGTTGGATCTCTTAGTAGATAAGTCGAGGCCTTACGACATCATCCATGGCATGAATGCATCATTCATGTCAGGATTGACTGTATTAGGCAACGAATGTGGTTCATCCAGGGGATGAGACCGGGTTTCTCTAATCGGAAAAGAAGAAATCATAGCAGCTCTTGTGAGACTAAAGGAGGTCCAGGACATACAAGAGAGGATGAAGACTGCTCAGTTCAGTAAGTAACAGGAAATCGGTGCCAGTCATAGAGACTCGGGCGTGTTAAGAAGAGGAATATTAAAGGATAGATGAGTCTACAAAGCTGTAGACATGGAGGCAGATCTAGGAGAGCAGCATGAGGTGGTGTACATCCTAACATGGTACAACCACCCTCCTTAGTTATTCCTGCCAGGCTCCAGGAGCTGGAGGGCGGAGGAAGAGTGCGCCTGCATGCGGTCAAGGAGTGTGACCCAATGGCTCTAGAAATGATTCAAGGGACAGTCTGTGTCCACTACTAGATGTTGTAGTAACGGACGTCGATGTGAATCATTTCTTGCTTTCACAAATCTTATTTCAGACCTAGAGTTTCTGGTAAGCCGTGGACTTGACCCTCAAGTCGGGAGATACCTTGGGAGGAGACTTGATAATCACACTTACGTCGACGGTGTGGTCAGACCCTCGAGGCGAGAGTTTCGGTTGGAATCTCTTGGTGACAGCGTCGAGGCCTTACGATGTTAGTTTGAGTATGGAATGGGAAATAACTGTTCATACTCAAATTGACGGTTTTAGGCAAACGTCGGGATGGGTTTTCCTTGGTCGGTTAAAAGGAAACCCCAGGCAGCACGGGATAAACTCTTTCACGGGAGGGTGCGACCGATCACTCTTGAATCGGCCAACCTTAACCTCGTGGCAGCAGTCGTTTGAGTTCCAGTTTTAACAGAAATTGGAAACATCCGGAGTTTGAGGATGGAGACCACGTTCTTATACGGGTCTCACCTCGACAAGGTTTACGGAGATGTGGCCAAGGCGGCAAGTTATCTCCAGGGTTCAGCGAACCTTCTTAGGTCCCCATCTGGGTAGGCGGGGTGGTTTACCGCTTGACCCATTCACCGCAGTTGCACCAGGTGCATGATGACTTCCACGTATCTCAACTGAGGAGATACATGCTCGACCCTGCGCATATCATCGACCATGAGGAGCTGGACGATGGCGATGGGGTGTCTTTCACGGAGGTTCCAGTGGGGATCGAGGATCGACAAGAGCAGATCCTACGAGGTTGATCGATTCCTCGTGTGCACTTTCTTTGGCAGTACGGAACCTCCAGGTAAGCACATGGGAGAGGAAGGCTCAGATGCGTGCTCTGTACCGCTTTTTTGACCCTAGTTTGTATTGAAGCTTTACGGGAACGTAAAGCCCTGAGATGGGAGTAATGTAAAGACCCGGAAATTTCAAGGAAAATTTTTTCTTAATCTTCTTTGGAATTTTACACGAACGCAGTTTCTGACGGCGCCTGATTCCGAGGACCGGTGTGCCCGGAATTAATTTCCGAAGTTTGGCTCAGGTACATTCAGTGAACGAGCGAGCAGGAATTTCTATCTTTTGAACCGGTGCTCGGAATTGAAATCTGATTGCACCGATGAACTCGCAACGCCCGTAATCGCTTAAGGGAACCTTTACCGTAGTTGCGTTAGTGCGGGAGAAGAAGTTAATTTTTTGGGGTTTTATTAAAAAAGTGAATAAAATTGTTAAATCAATTTTATTTCATGTTAAGTTGTTAACTTCTCCCATGGGAAGTTGGTGGTGGGCCCACATCAATCCAACTTCCCATGTGTGGATATTTGAAAGGGTGGGGCCCACACAAACCCCTCCCCACCTCTTCAAATTCCTTAACTTTCCTAACCCCTCTAAACCCCCCATTTAAGTTTTGATAACTTAACACCTCCTTAATTTTATAACATCTTATGTTAATAACTTAAGTGAGTTAAATATGGGTTTTGAATTTTCAAACTCTTGAAATTCAAAAACTATATTGGGTTAATAAAATAAGTGGGAGGATTATTTTATTTTGGGGTTAGTTGTTCTTGTGGTGGAGACTTGGGAGAGAAAAGGCTAAGTCTTCTTCTTCTTCAACATCGACGAAGAACGCGGAGAACACCTCCAACGAAGAACATCTCCACCGAAGAACGCGACGTCTTCTTCCAACGATGTTTCCCCTTCGAACGCACCTCGACGACAACGGAGTCGATGTTCTTTCCCCGCGACGCCCGACCTCTACGACGCTCGTCTTCCGCGGGTTGTTGACGTGCACCGTATCTGAATCGAGGTAGGGGTTTATTTATTTAATTGTTCGTGAATACAAACTTGGTGATAATCGTGGATTAAAACCCCTTTTGTTATTGAATAATGCGAGGGGGTCGGACCGCACAAACACGGCCGACCCTCCTCTGTTTTTCGTGATGGTATCTTGAGGATGATACGAGAAAACGTGGTGTCGTCGCACCACAAGATTTATTGCGGAAGATATGCGCGGTGTCGTCGCGCCACGCCGTGGAATGAAATCCAAGAACGCGATGTCGTCGCGTCGCGTCGAAGAAAGTCAAAGGCGCCGCGGCCGGAGCGGGGCCGCGACGGAGGGAAGCGATGTCGTCGCATCGCGCCGAACGGCATAGGCCGCGGCCGGTTCCGGGCCGCGGCGGAGCAAGATGACCGGCGGCCGGCACCGGGCCACCGGTGTCGGCGAAGGAAGGACCGGTCGTCGCCGGTCCTTGGTGGCGAAACCGGCCGGCCAGTGCGGGCCGGCTGGGCAGTGGAGACCGGGGGAATTAATTCCCACGGTCGGGTCTTCAAGCGGCCCCAATTAAGGGGCCGCGGTTTCTCAAAGGGGGGGGGGCTTTGACCCCCGCGCGCGGCACCCGAACGATGCCCTGGCCGCACCGCCGGCCGGGTCGCGCCGCCGGCGGGGCCGGGTGCAGCCGGACCTGGTCGGCCCGGGCCCAGACCCCCAGTTTCGGACCACTTTTGGTCAAATGCACGTATCTTGGGCTACGTGCCCCCAAACGACTCGCCGTCAGCGGCAACGCGATCCTTGGATCGAGACGGTCGTTTCGGTATACTATACTCAAGGTGCAACTTCCTTTTCGGGAGCCTACATGGTTAAAACTCCATAGTTAAGCGTGCTTGGCCTAGAGTAGTGATCAGGATGGGTGACCTCCTGGGAAGTTTCCCAGGGTGGGTGTGAGACGGAAAGGCCAATAAATAACAGACCAGGCATCCGATTGACGCGCCGTTTGTTTCGTTGAATTCCTCTGAGTGAGATGGATCTTTTGGCTTACACCGCACGAGGTTTGGATGCCGACGGAGTGCGGTCGGGTTGGATCGCACCGAAATCCAACCGGGCCCCTGGAACGAAAAAGTCAATAACTCTCAGACCGGGCGTCCGATTGACGCGCCGTCTATTGCGTTGAGTTCCTGTTGACGATACGGATATTTTGGCATCCTCCGCCCGAGTTTTGGATGCATATGGATAGTGGCCGGGTTGGATCGCACCGAAATCCAACCGGGCCCCTGGAACGGAAAAGCTGATATCTTTCTGACAGAACGTCTGTTTGACGAACCGTCAGCGGCGTTGGTGATCGCGTTGAGAAACGGTCCCTATGAGTATACCCTATGAGAGTTCGGGGTACAGTTTAGATACGTCCGGTTTTGGTTCGCTCACGAAACCAACCGGGCCCCTGGGACGAAAAGGCTAATAACTCACAGACCGGGCGTCTGATTGATGCGCCGTCTGTTGTGTTGAAACCCCTATGATGAGGTGGTCCTTTGAGATACTTCTTCTTGGGACTTTGAGATACTTGGAGTATCGACCTGTAGCTCGTGGAGCGGACCCTCCCAGTGACGAGCGTGCGGAGTACGGAGACCGTGTAGCTGGCTGAGACCTGACGACTGCTGATCGAACACCTCGGTGTGTTACAGAGGTGCGCTTGGTTGTAGCGGCACATGGGAGCGCTTGGTTGTAGCGGCAGACCCACGATAAAGGTGCGCTTGGTTTTAGCGGCACATGGGAGCGCTTGGTTGTAGCGGCAGACCCACGACAGAGGTGCGCTTGGTTGTAGCGGCACATGGGAGCGCTTGGTTGTAGCGGCAAACCCACGAAAGAGGTGCGCTTGGTTGTAGCGGCACATGGGCGCGCATGGTTGTAGCAGCTGGCCCGCAGTACTCGATGGGTGGAGTTCTTCAGTAGTCTTAGGTTAGTGAGCAGTACCTCGAAGTCGTGACAGGACCACTGTACACTCCAGAGACGGAGCTCTTCAGCAGTTATGGTTTCGATAATGAAAATCCTGGTTTGAGCTGAGACTTTTGACCTTGTGATTACCTCATGATTGAGATGGGTCACTTGATAACTTAGGTATATGTATGGGCATATACCTGGGTAGTAGATATCCGTTGATTTCACAATCCTTGTGTTTCCTCTTGATTGAGATGGGTTACTTGATAACTTAGGTATATGTATGGGCATATACCTAAGTATAGGTTATCTGTTGAGATCTTCTATGTGGTTATCCTTGTTGGTTTTAGTGAGACCTTGAGGGTCTCGGGGTCCCTACTGAGTATCGTTATACTCACCCCTACACGGGCTATGCCCGCACCTCGTTGTGTTGGTTGCAGACGACAGCCAGTGCTGACAGAGGCCGAGTGTTCGAGGACTGGACGGTACCTGGAGGTGGACTATACGACGAGACGGTACCCAGAGGTGGACGTGATGACGAGGCGGTACCCGGAGGTGGACCACTGGGCGGGACATACTCGGAACGGACGGCGGGACCCGAGGAGCAGAGGAGCTATTTGTACCCACCCTTTAGGTGGGATTTCCAGTGGACACCTCGGCGTAGCAACTTTACTTTTCAGTTGTTGTTTTCCCTTTCAAGTTGTACTTTATAGTTGGGCTTGTATTTCCGGCCCCTTTTTACTTTCCGCACTTACTGTTTTACTCAGTTTTTACTTAGTGTTTACTTCTTCCGCTTGTACTCTGTGTGATTGTTTACTTTACAAAGGCAATGCCTTCCCTTTTTACCGGGATTTACGCCTTGGTGCTAGTCGCCAGCCCCTGGCCTATGGAAGGCGGGCTTGGGGTAGTCACGACACGGGCCCCGAGGACGGGTCGTGACAATGATTATGGAGATGGGAAAAAGGAAAATACCACCGGGGAGGAACATTCACATGATCCTCTTTATGTTCCACAAAATTCCTCATTTTCTCTAATAATAACAAAAAGTTAAAGAGTTGGTAAAAATAGGTGCACACGTTTACCAAATTTATCACGTTCCCATATGTAGGACCAGAGGATAGTCGTTGATTTTGATGAGAATTATATTCCTAGAGGCCCAAATGCAAAATATTTTAAGTGTTTTTATCAACTCAGGGTATGAGAAATTTAAGAATTTTGTATGATTATTGGAGAAGTGTGGAAAAATCAATAATATCTTAGTTGTGGATATCAATTTTGGTAAGATATTTTGTTGTTGTATTCCTATTCTTTATATTTTTCTAGTATAATATGTTTTACCTATACTTTATCAGATCTCATTTGAAATTCCTGACACTATAATAGTCATGAAGAAATTCTTATCGATGGCCATTAGGAGATGGAGGGATTTCAAATCAACCCTCAAATATGATTTCATATTTGTTCATAAGAGTCATGAAAATCCATGTCATATATATACCTTCATAGAAGAACACACATGGAGACAGTTTGTTGAATGTAGAAGAAAATATTCATTTTTGTTAAGGGAAATGTAAAATTTTATAAGCTTTTATATATAAATGATCTTATTAATGTTTGGTTAGTGATTTCATATTCTTAATTTAATGAAAAAAAGAATATCTCATTTGGATGTCCAATCAAAAATTTTGTATCATCATATTTTATCTAGGGGAGGGTATATATTTTTGGAAGAGAAATTAATGGTAGAAAAATTAAAAATACTAATATCCGAGTCTTCAAACTATAGAGATGTTTCCCCTCCATTCCCTCTATCTAGACATGAAAAATGGAAGATATATCAGATGGGAAAACGGGGAAATATCTTTCAGATGATTCAAGAATCATTGACAAGATTATTATAATATATTTATTTTGTTTATTTAAGTTAAATATATTCATTATATAATTTGAATCATTAGAGAAATATTTCATTAATCAATACATGATTCTATTGAGGTTTAGGTCGAACAGGGGGTATTTATAGCTATTGGAAGGCACGATATTTTTTTGGAGACATTGGGGAAGCCCGAACATCACTAACGTGTACGAGGATATCTAATAGGTGTATCAGTAAGAAAAGTGTTTCCACATTATTCAACTTCTTCCACTGAGGGTGTTTATAAAAAAATATAATCCATGGAGTCTGATGTTCATAATTTTAATGCGATGATGGAAGAAAATATTATTGTGTTACTACAATCTATGTTTGGAGACATGAAAAGAAAATTTCAGACTATAGCTCCCAGTCCTCCACCTCCCCTGTAGAGCCCAATATTTATCCTCCACCAACGCGAGTAGTTCACAGTCACCCACCTCATCCTATGTACCACATTTTTTATCCAACTCCTCCACTAGAAATTTATAGTTATTTTGAGTTGTATGGTGATTAATATGAACATCATATAATTACATATGGGATGGTATATTGTATAAGAGAAAAAAACAGTCATCAATGTTTAGATGTTGATCATCATAGAGTCACTGTAGAGGATATTATATATATATCAGCTTGAGTATCATTACCTATAGATGAGATGAAGAAAGTTTGACATAGTATCATCCATTTTTATTTTGGCCAACCAGACATTTGTGACTCATTACAATAGTGGTAAGTATGTTATATCATCTATATTAATTTTTTATTAATGTTTGTTTAAAATTGAAAAACTAATATTATTTTCAATTTATTTTTACTGGAATACTTCAATGGTAAATAAATAATATATATACGATAACAAAGGCAAATGGATATGACATCAGATATAGATTCTAGTAGTCTTGATAGATTGTCATGATATTAAAACTTGTTAACGGATCATTAGGAGTTTCCAATGTAAACTCATGTTTGTGTACATGCAATAAATGTGGGGATGGTGAAAAATGATATCATATTGATTGTTACTGGAGATATATTTGGCATCAACGTGGTGAAAATTTGTCCCATGTAACTCTTAACACCTTTTATCCGCGTTATATTTTTTTTAAAATGTGTACTTATGTATATTTTGTATTAGGTATCTTTATTACATCTGCTGAAATAATAAGAGGACAGATGTATATGGGTTTAGGGACCCACATTTGATTTCCCTTGAAGCACATGCATTGGATGAGAAACATATGATGATTTATATTACTGAAAGATTTGAACAGAATATAATCACACCTTTTTGGATGATGCCTTTTTGTTAGAGTTATGAAACATATATTTTTCAAAGAGTTAATTATCATTCAGCCTAAAAACCACTAACCATAAATATTCTTTTATTAGTGATCATTAGTAGTTAAGTGTTTTTCTCCAAAGGGAGAAAAAACATTATCTAATATGCTCTTTCCATGGAGATTTGCAGGAATGATAAAATATATGTTTTAAAATTAAATTTCAATTTCATAATAGTTTTATATATCATAATGAATTTTTAAATTTATCCCATTCATATTATTTTCTAATCGGGGATGGGTCTACTTTTGAAAAAACAAAATTAAAAGGAGTTCCAAGATCATATTTTTAAAATTAAAGGTAAATATCCATTTATAATTCGTATTTTTTGATGTATTAAATAAAAATAATATTTTGAATTTAAACTCATTCAAGTATAATTTTCACATACAAAAAGGCGTCGTCTAATGGAGATATTATATGTAACGATTTATATGTTAAACAATTATAACTGGAACACTTGTGAACATTTACCTGGTAAGATTTCCATTTAAAAACTTCCATAATATTTCATTTTATAAATAAATTTTACATGTTTAAAACCATAATTTTAATTTTTAGCTATTTTGTGACCCTCAACTGTAGAATTCTCAAGAGTTCAAACACTTACATGTTGAATGGTGAATTTTTTTTACTTGTTTGATTGGATTTTAGGTTGATTTTTGTGTAAAATGAAATTTTTAATATTATCATTAAAATTGTGTATTTGGTAGTTTTTTTAGGTTGGATATAGTTTTTTAGTTGAAATTTAATGTTTTGAAATTAATATCATGTGAATGTTTAATATTTTTATACTTCTTGTATTGGTCTAGTTGAAATGTTTTTCATGATTCTGGTCTGGGGGGTTGAGGGGTGTGGGGGGAGTCCAGTGCGGTGGGGGTGTCAGGGGTGTGTGAGGGATGTCCAGGGGGTTAGTGGGAGTTTGTAGGGTTTCCATGGGTGTGGTAGGGTGTCCAAGAGTGTGGAAGGGTTTTCTAGGGTGTGTGTGGGGGGAGGGGGGTCCAGGGTGTGTCCTAGGGTTTTTGGGTGTCCACTAGGGTGAGGGGTGTCTAGGGGTGTGGGGGGTTTTCAAGTGGGGTGGGGGTTCCCATGGGTCAATGAGGGTTGGGGGGAAGTCCAGGTGGTGGGAGGGTGTCCATGAGGGTGGGAGGGCTATCCAGGAAAGTGGGGGCTATCGAGGGGGTGGTCAGGGGGGGTGTCTAACGGTGTGGCGGTGGCGGTGTCCGGGGGGTTTCTAGGGGTGTGGGGGCTGTTCAGGGGTATGGGGATTGTCCTGGGTGTCCTTGGGGGGGTGTCTATGAGGGTGAGGGATATCTAGGGGTGGGGATGTCTGGGAGGGTGGGGGCTGTCCAGGGGGTGTCTAGGGTATCTGGGTGTCCAGTGGGATGGGGGTATCCAGGATGGTAGGAGGCCTGTCCAGGGGGTGGTGGCTGTCTAGGAGGCTGGGGCAGTCCAGGATGTGTCTAGGAGTGTGTGTGTGGGGGGGTGGGGGGTCCATTGAGGTGGGGTTCTTGGGGTTTATGAGTGTTTTCTAGTAGGGTGGGTGTCTAGGAGATTGTGAGGGATGTTCCGGGGGTGGGGGTGTCCATGTCACGACCCGCCCTCGGGGCCCGTGCTGTGACAACCCCAAGCCCGCCTTCCATAGGCCAGGGG
The DNA here is from genome assembly GCA_963277665.1 of Viscum album. NCBI lineage: Eukaryota > Viridiplantae > Streptophyta > Magnoliopsida > Santalales > Viscaceae > Viscum > Viscum album. The sequence goes on along the minus strand of OY728155.1, from coordinate 1,441,145,836 downwards.
CTGGCGACTAGCACCAAGGCATAAATCCCAACAAAAAGGGAAGGCATTGCCTTTGCAAAGTAAACAAGCACCACAGAGTAAGCAAGCAGAAAAGTAAACACTAAGTAAAAACGGTACAAGCTGTGCTGAAAGTAAAACGGGCCGGAAATACAAGCCCAACTGTAAAGTACAACTGAAAGGAAAAACAGCCACTGAAAGGAAAAGCAGCAGCGTCGAGCCGTCCTCTTGAAGTCCCACCTGAAGGGTGGGTACAGATAGCCTCCACTGCACCTCGGGTCCACCTTACCACTCCGAGTATGTCACGCCCAGTGGTCCACCTCCAGGTACCGTCCTGCTCCGCACGCCTCCACCACGATCAGCGCTGTCCACCGTCTGCAACCAACACAAAGTAGTGCAGGCACAGCCCGTGCAGGGGTGAGTATAAGCTACTCAGTAGGGACCCCGAGACAACTAAAGGTCTCCCGAAATCCACAAAGGATAATCCACAAAGGAATGATACAATCACGAAGTAACATCTGACATGGCTTAGGTATATACCCATACATATACCTAAGTCATAAATTCCCGTTCGGCTCCAACGTCCGAGCCCAAGCACAACCCAGTCCACACAGGAAAGCAAAACGTATACCCACACAGGATAGCACAACACAATCCACAAGGAGAGTAAACAATAAATCCACACAAGATAGCTCAACCCAATCAACAAAGTAGAGTAAACAGTAAATCCACACAGGATAGCTCAACACAATCTACAAAGGAGAGTAAACAGAAGATTCAGCTCACACAGGTATACTTCGTCGAAAAGGTGAAAGGGATGATCAGGTATGGGTACTGAATCATCTACGCTGGGACCCACATAGGATACAAGACCAGCACGGCTGGGACCCACATAGGATATAAGACCACCACAGCTAGGACCCACATAGGATACAAGGCCAGCTGTCTTCATTGATTCATCTATACTGGGACCCACATAGGATACAAGACCAGTATTGAACCATCTAAGCTGGGACCCACATAGGATACAAGACCAGCACAGCTAGGACCCACATAGGATACAAGACCAGCTGTCTTCATTGATTCATCTATACTGGGACCCACATAGGATAAAAGACCAGTATTGAATCATCCATGCTGGGACCCACATAGGATATAAGACCAGCATTGAATCATCTAAGATGGGACCCACGTAGGATACAAGACCAGCACAGCTAGGACCCACATAGGATACAAGACCAGCTGTCTTCATTGATTCATCTATACTGGGACCCACATAGGATACTAGACTAGTATTGAATCATCCAAGCTGGGACCCACATAGGATTCAAGACCAGCACAACTACGACCCACACAAGATCGGGCCCACACAGGACCTGTAGCACTGATCCACGTCTGATCGCTGAGTGCTGTAGTCGTCGCAGTCCACTAAGGATCTCTGCACAGTCGTCGCCGCAGTCCACTAAGGGTCTCTGAATGGTCGTTGCCGCAGTCCACTGAGGATCTCTGCACGGTCGTCACTGTCGAAGTAGCAGTCGCAGCCAGCTCTAGGGTTCCCGCACACAACAAGTTCGTTCGGGAGGGCCCGCTCCACGAGCCGAGAGGCCGATACATCCACTGTCACAAAGACCGAAGTTGATGTATCCAAAAGTTCCTTATCTTCAACAGGAACTCAACGTCGCAGACGGCGTGTCAATCGGACGCCCGGTCTGAGAGTTATTGGTGTTTTCGTCCCAGGGGCCTGGTTGGTTTTTAAGAAAAAACCAACCCGACCGTACATTACCTACGCCCAAACCTCGGGAGGAGTGTGCCAAAAGATCCGTCTCACTTAGAGGAATTCAACAAAGCTGATGACATGTCAATCGGACGTCCGTAGCTCAAGATATGAGTGTTTCCGCTCTGGGGGCCCGGTTGGTTTCATGAACGAACCAACCCAGCAAAACTCAAATATTCCTAAACCTTGAGTGCGATATACCGAAACGACCGTCTCGATCCAAGGGTCGCGTTGTGGCAGATGGATCGTCAAACGGAGGCCCGTAGATCAAGTTAAGGGCATTTGACCGAAAGCGGTCCTAAAAACGGGGGGTCCGGGCCCGGGCTGACCCGGCCCGACCCCCCCCCCCCTAGGCGGCCCGAACCGGGTCATCCCGAACCGGGTCGACCCGACCCGGGTTTGACCTGGTTGGCTCGACCCGGCCTGGCCGGGGTCGGTCTGGCTCGGCTCGGCCGAGCGGCCGACGCGGGGGGAGCCGCCGCCCTGCGTGACACCCCTGCGGCACCCGCGGGTTGTCGGCCAGACAGCCGGACGCGCCGTGTGACAACCCCGCGGCACCCGCGGGGTGCCGCCCTGGACACCCGGGGGGCGCCGCATGACAACCCCAGGGCACCCGCGGGGTGCCGCCCTGGACACCCGGGGGGCGCCGCGTGACAACCCCGCGGCACCCGCGGGGTGCCGCCCTGGACACCTGGGGGGCGGCGCGTGACAACCCCACGGCCCCAGCGGGGTGCCGCCCTAGACACCGGGGGGGGCCGCGTGACAACCCCACGTCACCCGCAGGGTGCCGCCCAGGAAACCCGTAGGGCGCCGCGTGACAACCCCGCGGCACCCGCGAGGTGCCGCCCTGGACACCCGGGGGCGCCGCGTGACAATCCCGCGACACGCGCGGGGTGCCGCCCTGGACACCAAGGGGCACCGCGTGACAACCCCGCGGCACCCGCGGGGTGCCGCCTTGGACACCCAGGGGGGGCGCCGCGTGACAACCCCGCGACACCTGTTGGGTGCCGCCCTGGACACCCGGAAGCGCCGGACCCGCGCGGCCGCGGGTCCACGGGCGCCGCCGCCTCCGGCCGCCGGAGTCGCTCCGGTGGCCCGTTTTCCTTTCTGTCTGCGCCGTTGTTCCTCCCGGGTTCCGTTCTTCACTGTGAGATCATCAAATTGACCTTGCATCATATTGTGTCATCCCCCGCCAAATCCGCAAAACACGAAGAACGACGGATGGTTGTCGGGCCGTGTTCGTTTGACCCGCACCCTCTGCGTTAGATAAAAACAACGGGAGAAATTGTTCAACACATGAACTGACAGTTTTAATAAAATAAAATTGTTAATTTGAAACCGGTTATTTAATTTTTAAAGAACATTCACGGGAATATAAAGAGGGGTATTCCAAATTATAAAATCCCTACCTCGTTGGTCGTCGTCGTAGCACGTCCTTCGCGGAATTGCTCGTCGCGGGAGGTGGAGATCGCCGCGTCGTCGTGGAAGGGCGTCGCGTCGTCGCGGAACATGGCGTTGAGTCGGCGAACTCAACGGACCATGAAACAGTAGATTTAATTTAATTAACTAAATCCGTGTTTTGGTAAAGAACCACGAAGGAGATTAAAAAGAATGTCTGAGACTCTTACCTCAAGCAGTCGATCGAAGATCCGTCGCAGAGGAAGAGTCGTCGCAGAAGAACGTTGCAGGAAGGAAACGTCGGCGTCGCGGATCATGGCATCGCATCGTCGATTTCCGGGTTCGGCGTTCTTCTCTTTATTCGCGTTCTTCGCGTTCTTCGCGTTCTTCGAGAAGGAGGTTGAAGGTTCAAGGATCCTCTCTCAATGATTAATCCTCCAAAAAAAGATAGGTTGGTCTTATTTTATTATTATACCAACAAACGAAAATGGGTAAGTAACGACCCAACAATTCGTTGAATTAATTAAACGAAAGAAACAACTCATTTTATTTATGAAATAAACTGCCCAATTAAATGGTCTGTTAAGAATTTATGAAACGCGTCAGTTGACTTTCATTATGACGGGTTTTCGCGGGTGCGTTACTTAGCGGAATGAAACGGCGGGGCTCGTGCGGGCCCCACCTCACAAATATCCAACCAAGAGGGTAGGATATTTCTGGATAGTATCCTATCAGGTTCAACTCAGTTCAAGACGCCTTAAAGTGGCTTGAAGTGGCTTCCATGTGGCTTAAGTGAAATAAAATAAAATTGTCGCAAAATTATTTTATTTCTTAACTTTAAGCCCGAAAATTAAAAACCACACCCGAGAAAACGCAACTACGGAAGAGGTGTTTCTAAGAGAACAACGGTGCTGCGATTTCATCGGTGCCCTCAGAATTCGATTCATGGCACCTGTTTAAAAGTTAGAAAAACCCACTCGTCCGTTCACTGAACGTACCCGAGCCAAACTTCGGAAAATGATTCCGGGCACACCGGGCCTCGGAATCAGGCGCCGTCAGAAACTACGTTCTTGTAAAATTCCAAAGAAAAATAAGAAAAAAAATTTCCTTGAAATTTATTGGTATTTACATTACTCCCACCACAGGGCTTTACGTCCCCGTAAAGCTTCAACACAAACTAGGGATACAAAGGTGGTACTGAGCACGCAACTGGGCCTCCCTCTCCCATGTGCTCCCTAGAGGTTTCTGTGCTTCTATCTGATATGCACAAGAGGAATCGATCGCCCACATATGACTGCTCCTGTCGATCCTCTATCTCCACCGGAACCTCCGTAAAATTCTCCCAATCAGCCACGTCTAGCTCCCCATAGTCAAAGGTTTGCGTCGGGTCGTGCACGTTTCTCCTAAGCTGAGATACGTGGAAGACGTCGTGCACCCGGTGCGACTAAGGTGGTAGAGCCAGGCGATAAGCCACCTCGCCAACCCTGCTGAGGACCTGGAAGGGTCCGATTAAGCGTGGAGACAACTTGACGCCTCAGCCAAAACTCTGCAAACCACGTCGAGGTGAGACGCGCAAGAAGACGTGGTCGTCATCCTCTAACTCCAGTGGCCTCTGCCTCCTATTAGCATAAGACTTCTGCCGGCTCTGAGCTGTACTCATCCACCCCTGGATGACCTGGACTATCTCAGCCGTGGCCTGGAACATCTCCAGCCCCACTAGAGCTGCTATTATTTCTTCTTTTCCGATAAGAGAAATCTGGTCCCATCCCCTGGATGAACCACATTCATTGACTAATACTGTCAATGCCGACATGGATGATACTAATCCATACCAAGGATGACGTCGTAAGGCCTCGACGCTACTACCAAGAGATCCAACCATTACTCTCGCCTCCATGGGTTGAGTCACACTGTCGGCATCAGTGTGTGGTAACTGAGTCTCCTCCAGTACATGTCTCACAAGTGACGGTCAGGTCAATAGTCAAAACTGGAACCTCTTAGTAACAACACAAAAGAGGACAAGAATGAAAACATCACAAAGGTATGCATCTTTTATTATTGCAGCTCATAATACAAAGACGCTACACAATAGCAACAAGGAACTAGAAGTACAAAGGACGTATCCACTAGTTCTGCTCCTGCCCATTTGCTCCCAGAGCTCCATGATCGAAGGCCTCAGCTGCCTGAAGTTGAGCTCTCCCATGTCCACCAACTCCCGGCGGTCTGGGTGGACCTCCTCGTGGTGGTGGTGGCAACACCTCGATGTTTCTCCCACCATCGGCTACTCGGCCAGCTCCTCTTCCTCGTCCGCCTGTACCCTGCGGACCACCGTGGCCGAATATCTGTTGGGGAGGTCCCTCTACCTCCTGCTGCTCATCTGTAAGATGAGTCAGGCAGTCTCGAGCCATGTGACCTCACCCACTGCATGCGTAGAAATGTTTACCCCTCGCGTAGCTGGCTCTCCTTCGGGTGCCCCGCACAACCGAATCTTCATCCTGTGACTGCCAATCTGATGGTCTGGCCCGCTTGGACCTCTGTGTCACCATTCTACTGCCAGCTGCAGAAGACCCTGCTACGGGCCATCCTTCGGAGAGCCCGGTCACTGGAGCCTTCTCGGTGAGAAAACTCTCCACTAGAAGGGCTCTCTCCAACACCTCTGCCTATGTCGGAATGTTGAGGGAGATCATCGAAGCCCTGATCGCGTGCCTTAGTCCCTGCTTGAAGGTTCGGGCCTGGAAGAACGGGTCACGTACCATATCTGTGGAGTAGCGCGAGAGATCAGTAAATCTCGCTGAGTACTGGGCCACTGTCAAGCTGCCCTGCCGCAGCTGAAGAAGATCTTGTATGCGTACCGCACGGAGGGTGGCTGGGACGAACTCGGAGAGGAAGATGCTCTCAAAGTCCGTCCAGAGGAGTGATGCCTCATCGTGCACCTGGAGCATCAAGCTCCACCATCGTCCTGCGGCTGCGTGTAGTCGGCTCGCCGCGAGGATCACCATGAGGTCTGCTGGTGTCCTCAATAGCCTGAAAACTCGGACGACCGCCTCCAGCCAGTCCTCAGCTGCCTGGGGGTCCGTCTCCCCACGAAACCAGGGTGGTTGCTGGTGCTGGAACTCATGCAGAGCTCCGAGGCATCGTGCATCATCAGCTGCCAGTGCTAGAAGCATCGGGGGCTCGGCGGGTAAAGGTACCGCCGGTGCCTCTGCTGACAAGAATCCCTTCACCGAGGCCTCATCGCTCGGTGGGATGTCATCACGCTGCACTCTCAGAACCCTAGATGGATGCCGTTGTGGGGCCATCCTGAATGAAACAGGTGCGCCACGGTCAGAACAGTATACCTGGTGAGCTGACACAAGTAATCACAAAGAATACTTGAACACACATGCAATCAATGTTTTCGTGCATTAAGTCGGAAATCAGAAGTCAGGGTCCTGGTGTACGGATACGTCGGCTTCCGCACCAACACTGGACTCCCTGGACTGATATCCACACCCAATATGCTAAACACTATTGCTTCACATAGAAGAAAGATCAGAGTCCCCGGTAGAACCGACCACCTTTGATACCAATTTGTCACGACCCGCCCATGGGGCTCGTGCCGTGACTACCCCAAGCCCGCATTCCATAGGCCAGGGGCTGGCGACTAGCACCAAGGCGTAAATCCCAACAAAAAGGGAAGGCATTGCCTTTGAAAAGTAATCAAGCACCACAGAGTAAGCAAGCGGAAAAGTAAACTCTAAGTAAAAACGGTACAAGTTGTGCTGAAAGTAAAAGGGTCCGTAAATACAAGACCAACTGTAAAGTACATCTGAAAGTAAAAACAACCACTGAATGGAAAAGCCGCAGCATCGAGCAGTCCTCTAGAAGTCCCACCTAAAGGGTGGGTACAGATAGCCTCTACTGCACCTCAGGTCAACCTGGCCACTCCCAGTACGTCCCGCCCAGTGGTCCACCTCCAGGTACCGTCCTGCTCCGCACGCCTCCACCACGATCAGCGTTGTCTATCGTCTGCAACCAACACAAAGTAGTGTGGGCATATCCCGTCCAGGGGTGAGTATAAGCTACTCAGTACGGACCCCGAGACCCCCGAAGGTCTCTTGAAATCCACAAAGGATAATCCACAAAGGAAAGATACAATCACAAAGTAACATCTGACACGACATAGGTATATGCCCATACATATACCTAAGTCATCAATTCCCGTTCGGCTCTAACGTCCGAGCCCAAGCACAACCCTGTCCACACAGGAAAGCAAAACGTATACCCACACAGGATAGCACAACACAATCCACAAGGAGAGTAAACTATAAATCCAAACAGGATAGCTCAACACAATCCACAAAGGAGAGTAAACCGTAAATCCACACAGGATATCTCAACACAATCCACAAAGGATAGTAAATAGAAGAGTCAGCTCACACAGGTATACTTCGTCGAAAATGTGAATGGGATGATCAGGTATGGATACTGAATCATCTACGCTGGGACCCACATAGGATACAAGACCTGCACGACTGGGACCCACATAGGATACAAGACCAGCATAGCTAGGACCCACATAGGATACAAGACCAGCCGTCTTCATTGATTCATCTATATTGGGACCCACATAGGATACAAGACCAGTATTGAATCATCTAAGCTGGGACCCACATATGATACAAGACCAGCACAACTAGGACCCACATAGGATACAAGACCAGTTGTCTTCATTGATTCATCTATACTGGGACCCACATAGGATACAGGACCAGTATTGAATCATCCAAGCTGGGACCCACATAGGATACAAGACCAGCATTGAATCATCTAAGCTGGGACCCATATAGGATATAAGACCAGCACAGCTAGGACCCACATAGGATACAAGACTAGCTGTCTTCATTGATTCATCTATACTAGGACACACATAGGATACAAGACCAATATTGAATCATCCAAGTTGGGACCCACATAGGATACAAGACTAGCACAGCTAGGACCCACACAGGATCGGGCCCACACAGGACCTGTAGCACTGATCCACGTAGGATCGCTGAGTGCTGTAGTCGTCACAGCCCACTGAGGATCTCTGCATAGTCGTCAGTGCTGTCCACTGAGGGTCTCTGCACGGTCGTCGCCGCAGTCCACTTAGGATCTCTGCACGGTCGTCGCTGTCGAAGTAGCAGTCGCAGCCAGCTCTAGGGTTCCCACACACAGCAAGCTCGTTCGGGAGGGTCCGCTCCATGAACCGAGAGGCCGATACATCAACTATCACAAAGACCGAAGTTGATGTATCCAAAAGTTCTGTATCGTCAAAAGGAACTCAACGTCGCAGATGGCACGTCAATCGGATGCCCGGTCTGAGAGTTATTGGCTTTTTCATCCTAGGGGCCCAGTTGGTTTTTAATGCAAAACCAACCCGACCGTACTCCACCTACGTCCAAAACTCGGGTGGTTTGTGCCAATAGATCCGTCTCACTTAGAGGAATTCAAAAAAGCTGACGGCACGTCAATCGGACGTCCGTAGCTCAAGATATGAGCATTTCCGCACCGGGGGCCCGGTTGGTTTCGTGTACGAACCAACCCGGCCGAACTCAAGTATTCTGAAACCTTGAGTGCGATATACCGAAACGACTGTCTCGATCCAAGGGTCGTGTTTCCGCAGATGGCTCGTCAAACGGAGGCCCATAGCTCATGTTAAGGGCATTTTACCGAAAGCGGTCCGAAAAATGGGGGGTCCGGGCCCGGGCCGACCCCGCCCGACCCCCCCTGGGCGGCCCGTACCGGGTCGTCCCAAACCGAGTCGACCCAACCTAGGTCCGACCCGGTTGGCCCGGCCCGGCCCGGCCAGGGCCGGTCCGGCTCGGCTCGGCCGAGCGGCCGAGCGGCGGACGCGGATGGAGCCGCTGCCCCACGTGACACCCCTGTGGCACCCGCGGGGTGTCGGCCAGACAGCCGGACGCGCCGTGTGCCAACCCCGCGGCACCCGCGGGGTGCCGCTGTGGACACCCGGGGGGGTCATGTGCCAACCCCGCGGCCCCGCGGGGTGCCGCCATGGACACTCGGTGGGCGCCGCGTGACAACCCCGCGGCACCCGCGGGGTGCCGCCCTGGACACCCGGGGGCGCCTCGTGACAACCCCACGGCCCCCACGGGGTCCCGCCCTGGACACCCGGGGTATGACAACCCTGCCTTTTTATTACAACTTAAACATGCTTTATTACATAAAACTTCACTTGATACAACAAAGAAGATCGATAGGTTTAGTGTCTTTGGGGATTAGGATCATTACATAAAAACTTTAAACTTGAAATACAACATCCTTATTGAAAACTTCCTTTACATGACCACTACATTCCTTCGTACTTAGCATTGCATGGGATAACCTGAAGACATGCATAAGAAAAGGGTGAGCTATAAAGCCCAGTAAGGGAGTACACAATGAATAACATGAGGAGTACAACACATGTTAGGCAATAGGCATATCAAAAGAGAATAAGAGATACATGAACATAAAGGCATGATAAAGCATGATAATCATAACATGGAAATGTGGCAACAACACATAACATTGAATTAGCATGAGACAACTCATTGCACATGGAGCATGAGTAAACCCTCATTGCACTTGAAGCACGAGTAAACCCTCGTTGCACTTGAATTAGCATGAGTAAACACTCATTGCACATGACGTATCATGATACTATACTTTACCCAATGCATTGGAGCGCTATATAGGGCGCACCCTTCTTAAACATTTCATTTCATGCATAAGTGTGCCACATGGATCATAAAACATGGATTCATAAAACATAATCATTTCTTCCACGATAAAGGAATGTGGAATTCATACATGATACTTTATAATCAATATGTAAATGTGCATAAAGTTGAATACCCTTGATGGATAAATGGGCATGGTATTCACTACACAAAGACATTGGCTTAGAAAATCGGTGCGATTTCGGCAGCGTAACGGCGTGACATAAGAATTCATAAAAAGGTTGATGAGAGAGAAAAGGGGTTCCTCGTCATATTTAAATGTATTGGACTGTAAGGAGATCATATATATACATGTCCAAACAATAGAAATGGAATTTAGATTCATGATACAAAAGTATTGCTTGAATATAAAAGAAGAGAGAGAAGTTCCTTTCGGAATTTCGGCATAGTAACGGGTGTACATGGGAGGCATTTAATGAGAGAGAAAGGGTTCTCCCATCATTCAAAAAATAAGAGGACAGTATGGGGGAGGTGCAAAACCATACCCCAACATTCATAATTGAAATAAAAAGGTCAATACAACTTAAAGAAAATTGACAAAAAAAGAGAAAGGAAGAAAACCCCTTACTTGGAAGTGTGCTTCCAAAGGCTAGAGAGAGGCTTGTGAGAGGCTTATTGAGAGCATGGGGCACCTTGAGAGGATTCTACAGAGAGTAGGGCAGAGGTTGGACGAACTTCAAGGGCTTTGAGTGAGGAGGAAGTGGGCGCTTGGGTGGGTTTATATAGGAAAGTTGAGAGAATTCTTTATTATTTAGGTTTGGGACCTCTTATATTAAAATAATCCAAACCACAAACAATCCCATGGTATTTTCCCATGGTTTCTGGAGAAGGAAAGAGGAAAACAATATTTTACAAGTCCAAGGTCCGAACTTATTAAAAAATTAGGGTTTCTTATGTGGAGGTGAGTCACACTCCCATGGAAATTAATTTAAAAAGGCAATGTGTTGAATAAGTCTTGAGGGCTCCATTAATGCTTTGAAAAGTGAGTCAAACAAACCCAAAACCTCATTATTTTAATGATAAAACACATATTGGCCGAACATATGGATTATAATATTTTATTACATCACCATTGGGTCATTATGATGTCATAAAACACATTATATATTTAAATGGTATTTAATTTTTACCCAAAAATTTGACTGTCTCAGAAAATTATGAAAAATTAACCGTTGGATAATTTCGACGCCCTGATTCCAAAAAAAATATTTATTTTATCTAAATAATTTTCTAAATATGTGAATTTTCACTTTTAAAATAAAAACCGACATTTATAAAAAATTCACGGGTTTTGACAGAAATGGCTTTCAATCCTTAATAAAAAATTTAATTGCATTCATAAAATTATAAGATCATTTATATTTAATAAAAATTAATTTAATATTAATAATAATATTTTATTAAAATATTATTTAATTCAAAAATTCTTTAATTTAATAAAATATAATTCTTAATTAAATAATAACTAAAAACAGCATTTGTACTTTAAAAGCTAATTACAATGTATCAAAAATGACTAGAAATTATATTCATTATTATATACAAAAAAAAATAATGTACATGAACATGGTGCTACTTATTTGTTACATAACTCCTTAAAATAGCCGCATAAGACCTAAGGGTAAGGTGTGCGATGGTGACAGACTCTTGGGGTTGCTCGGATAACATAGCTCGAGTGGTAATTTCAATCAACTTCCACTTTTCCCGTAGACGATCACGTTCGAGCTTGACTTGATGAAGCTCAGCTTGGGCTTGGTCAAGGGAAAAGCCCAAAGCCGCCACCTCTTTTCCGAGCTCCAACAAATGGGCTTCGTAAGGGGCAATTCTACTGGATGAGGCCATTGCTTCCTTTGTCTGAGTAGAAAATTGGTTCGTTAAAGCCTTATATTTAAACTACCCAGATGATCACTGTTCAACGGCTATAAAAGTAATGGTCACAAATCTTAACGTAAAACTAAAGAAGTTGACATCTTATAAAAACAATTTTTTTTCATAAAAAAAACATTTAACTGGATCAAGAGGGATTTTCCATTAATGAAACTTTGGGTCGTTACAACACTCCCCCCTTAAGAAATTTCACCCTCGAAATTTTCCTTTTCCCACACTAAAACAAATGTGGGTAACTTAGCTTCATCATATCCTCCGACTCCCATGTTGCTTCTTCAAACTTGTGGTTTCTCCACAACACCTTGACGAGGGGCATTGTCTTATTTCGTAGAACTTTTTCTCTACGATCTATGATCTTCACTGGTTGCTCCTCATAAGAAAGATCGTCTTCTAATTGTACCACCTCAGAAAAGAGTACATGTGAAGGGTCTGGTATGTACTTCCTTAAGAGGGATACATGGAAGACATCATTCACCTTGTCCATAGTAGGTGGAAGTGCTAGCCGATAGGCCACAGCCCCAACACGATCAAGAATCTCGAATGGGCCGATGTACCTTGGACTTAACTTCCCTTTCTTTCCAAACCTCATGACCTTCTTCCACGGAGATATGCGTAAAAACACCATGTCTCCGAATTTAAACTCAAGGTCTCGTCGACGATTATCTGCATAACTCTTCTGTCGACATTGGGCTACCTTGATATGCTGCTGAATGGATTTCACCTTCTCCACCATTTCTTCGACCATTTCTTGTCCAAGCAGCTTACGTTCACCGACCTCATCCCAACATGCCGGTGTTCTACACCTTTTCCCATACAGGGCTTCATATGGTGCCATTTGGATGCTCGAGTGGAAACTATTATTATAAGAGAACTCAACTACAGGAAGATGTTGATCCCATCCTCCTTTAAAGTCCATTGAGCACGCTCTCAACATATCCTCAAGTGTTTGGATAGTCCGCTCGGATTGGCCATCAGTTTGAGGATGACAGGCCGTACTGAAGTTCAGTTCATTATTCAGAGCATGTTGAAGACTCTTCCAAAACATAGAGGTAAGTATTGGATCTTGGTCAGACAAAATAGTTAGTGGTACTCCATGCAACCGTACCACTTCCCTGATATATATCCGTGCCAGTTGATCCAAAGAGAAATCCTCTCGAATAGCAATGAAGTGTGCAGTCTTTGTAAGATGATCCAAAACAACCCAGATTGCATTGTTGCCTTTGGATGTCCTTGGAAGTCCAGTGACGAAGTCCATGGTGATGTTCTCCCATTTCCATTCTGGTATGGGCAATGGTTGCATCATCCCCTTAGACTTCTGCCTCTCTGCCTTCACTTGCTGACACACCAGGCACTTTGATGTATATTCAGCGATCTCCTTCTTCATATTATCCCACCAAAAGTTTTCTCGGAGATCTTGGTACATCTTTGTGCTCCCTGGGTGAATAGAGAAATTTGAACTATGTGCATCATCCAAAAGTTCCTTCTTCAGCTCCGAACATGATGGAACGCATAGTCTTTTCCCAAACCGCACAATTCCTTCTTCATTAACATTAAACTCTGAGGATTTTCCCTTTTTGATAGCTTCCACTTTTTCTTGGATTCCCGCATCATCCTTTCGAGCATCCTTTAACCTTTCCAAAAGATATGGTTGAGAAATCATTTGTGAAAGGATTGATGATGTTCCCTTCTTTATGATTCCCTCGTCCATCTTCATCAAGTCTAAGAAGATTAGATCCTTCTCAATTCTCATCATTGATAGAATTGCTAGATCCTTTCTACTTATGGCATCCCCCACCTTGTTCGCCTTCCCAGGGTGGTAATGTATTGAACAATCATAATCCTTGATGAGCTCTATCCATCTTCTCTGGCGCATATTAAGCTCTTTCTGTGTGAATATATATTTAAGACTCTTGTGGTCAGTATATATCTCACATTTCTCTCCATAGAGATAATGCCGCCAGATTTTCAAGGCAAAGATCACCGCCGCCAACTCCAGATCATGCGTTGGATAGTTTCTCTCATGGATTTTCAACTGCCTTGAGGCATAGGATATCACTTTATCATTCTACATCAGCACACATCCTAAGCCCTTCTTCAAAGCATCACTGAATACCACAAAAGGCTCCCCACTTGTGGGTAAATTGAGCACATGTGCAGTGATACGCCTCCTTTTCAACTCCTTGAAGCTTTCTTCGCAGTCATCACTCCAAGAAAACTTTACTCCCTTTCGAGTTAGCTTGGTAAGAGGGTTGAAAAATCGTGAGAAATTTCTCACAAATCGTCGATAATATCCAGCTAACCCCAAGAAGCTACGGATATCAGTTACCGATGTTGGCCTCGGCCATCCCTCAATTGCATCTGTTTTGGAGGGGTCCACAGATATCCCATTGCTTGTGATGATATGACCCAAGAATGAGACTTCCTTCAACCAAAACTCACACTTGTTGTACTTTTCATAGAGCTTCTCCTTGCACAAAGTATCTAGTACAGTTTTTAAATGCTCCTCATGGTCCTCCTTGGTTTTGGAGTATATTAGAATATCATCTATAAAGACTACCACAAATTTGTCTAGGTAATCTCTAAAGACTCCATTCATCAAGTCCATGAATATTGTTGGAGCATTGGTGAGTCCAAAAGGCATTACTATGAATTCATAGTGCCCGTACCTTGTACGAAAAGCAGTCTTGGGGATATCTTCCTTCTTCACCCTTAATTGATAATATCCCGACCGCAAGTCGACCTTGGAGATGTATTGTCCTCCACGCAGATGATCAAACAATTAATCGATTCTTGTGAGAGGATAGTTTTTCTTTATTGTGATTTTGTTAAGTTCACGATAATCGATGCAAAGCCTCATTGACCCATCCTTCTTCTTGACGAAGAGGACTGGTGCACCCCATGGTGATGCACTTGGGCGTATAAACCCTTTATCCAGATTCTCCTGTAGTTGTTTCTTCAGCTCTTCAAGCTCAACAACAGCCATTCTATATGGAATCTTGGATATCGGTAGTGCCCCAGGTATAAGTTCAATTGAGAACTCAACATCTCTTCTTGGAGGAAGACCAGGAAGTTCCTCGGGAAATACTTCAGCGAATTCCCTCACAATAGGCATTTCTTCAAGGGTGGTTTCTTCCTTGGAATCAATCATCTGAGCCAGATATGCGTGCTCATAAGGCAGTAATATCCGTGCTTGAGATAATGGAGCTGAAGGAGATTCATCTTCCTCCTGACACTTGTAAAGAATCGGGGTCGATTCTCCATATGGAGTGTGATTTCCCTCTCCCGACAATTTATGTTGGCTCTATATAAGGAAAGCCAATACATGACAAGAATTGCATCAAATTCCACCAAAGGGAGTATGACGAGGTTTGCCGGGAAATTCAATCCACAGATTATAATAGGGGAGGACTTATATTCATGGGATGCAATGATTTCCCCATTTTCCGTACTCACCGACATCTTTACTTCCATGATTTGTGGTGGTGCAGGGATTGTTCTACTAAACTTTTGAGATATAAAAGAATGCATAGAACCTGAATCAAAAAGTACATTCGCTATTTTTGAATGAATAACTAGCGTACCTGACACCACTTCGTCGCCGGGGTTCACTTCGGCAGAAGTGATGGCAAAAGATCTTACTTGCTGTCTTGGAGGTTGTTGATTTCCTCCGATAACCCTTGGATTAGGGCACTGATTCGCAAAATGACCCGGTTCTTTTCATTTGAAGCATTTAACAACGCGGTGAGGTTCGAACGGAGAGTTCCTCTCCTCTGTCGCAGACGCGGGTCCTTCTTGCTGACAGTTAACAGCTAGGTGCCCTTCTCTTCCACACTTGAAGCCTTTTCTTGTCCCCCTAAGGCAATTTCCAGGGTGCTTCTTTCCACACTTTTGGCAAGTGGGGTGATGTAATTTCTTAGCGTCGTTGGATTTATCCATCGGACCACCAGCATTGAAGTCCACCTTCCGCTTCTTGTCCCCATGATACCCTTGTGATTCTCCGATCTCCATTTCAACCTTGAGGGAACATCGGACAATTTCCTCATAGCTGTCGAAGTCATGGATCGCTAATGCTTTCCGCAAGCTAGGCTTCAGCCCACCAAAGAAGCGGTCAACCTTGCATTCGGGGGTAACGATAAAGCCAGAAGCGTATCGTGCAAGCCTTGTGAAGTTTGCCTTGTACGCTCCCACAGATTCCTCATCTTTCTGCATGAGGGAAAGGAAGTCCCTTTCCATCTTAAGACGGAGGGTGCGTGGAAAATATTTATCGAAAAACATCTTCCGGAATACCTTCCATTCCAAAGCCTCGATCTCCTCCTTAGGCTTCGTATTTTTGATCAATGTCCACCATTGATCAGCTTCACCCTCCATACGATAAGCCTCCAGGAGAACCTTCTCTTTTTCAGAGCATTGGAGGATGGAGAATATCTTTTCAATGGAGTTGATCCATTGTTCAGCAATCGTGGGATCGGATGATCCACTAAAAGTAGGAGGCCTTTGTCTCATGAAGCTTTCAATAGCGAATTGTTCTTTCTTAGGGGGGGTTGAACGTTCCTCTTGGCCAGTGTTTCTATTAAAAACTTGAGTTAGCTGAGAGAGAAGCCTGACAATGTTCGCGATTCCCGCTCCCATTGGATTGGGCATCTCATAAGTACAATCATCACACTGATCTTCACAACGGTTGTTAGCCCGAGTTCTCCTATTACCAGCCATTGGCTAGAATAAAAGGAAAGTTAGGGGTAACACATAAAGGGTAATCCAAAGACAAAAGTTGATGACTTATAAATAAACTTTAATCTCTTTAACTCACGAGTCTATAGGATTCAATCCAGGCATTTCATGATCTTCCATATAACATATATTCTTAGGGGCATTTTTCCCTTAATAAGGGTTCATACTAAGATTGTGAATTTATCAAAACATATCCCCCGAGACTGTCGTAACCAAGAGTGCAGCAAGGCCCATTGTCGTGCACCAGTTCCCGTTCGAGTCTAGCTCAAAGCGGTGTTTTCGGGTTTTACCCCTAGGATACATCTGTGCCAGATCCGCCTCTACCTGCTCGTATCCAGACAGGGATGTATTTGTTTGATAAACCACTTACTTAGTATTTACCAAAACATAGGGATGTTTTTATTATGCTTATTCTTGTATCTAAGTCTTTACTAGGGTTTCCTAATCCCAAAAATAACTAAACCTATCCTCTGATACCAACTATGATAACCCTACCTTTTTATTACAACTTAAACATGCTTTATTACATAAAACTTCACTTGATACAACAAAGAATATCGAGAGGTTTAGTGTCTTTGGGGCATAGGATCATTACATAAAAACTTTAAACTTGAAATACAACATCCTTATTGAAAACTTCCTTTACATGACCACTACATTCCTTCGTACTTAGCATTGCATGGGATAACCTGAAGACATGCATAAGAAAAGGGTGAGCTATAAAGCCCAGTAAGCGAGTACACAATGAATAACATGAGGAGTACAAAAAATGTTAGGCAATATTCATATCAATAGAGAATAAGAGAGACATGAACATAAAGGCATGATAAAGCATGATAATCATAACATGGAAATGTGGCAACAACACTTAACATTGAATTAGCATGAGCCAAGGCTCATTGCACATGGAGCATGAGTAAACCCTCATTGCACTTGAAGCAGGAGTAAACCCTCGTTGCACTTGAATTAGCATGAGTAAACACTCATTTCACATGACGTATCATTATACTATACTTTACCCAATGCATTGGAGCGCTATAAAGGGCGCACCTTTCTTAAACATTTCATTTCATGCATAAGTGTGCCACATGGATCATAAAACATGGATTCATAAAACATAATAATTTCTTCCACGATAAAGGAATGTGGAATTCATACATGAAACTTTATAATCAATATGTAAATGTGCATAAAGGTGAATACCCTTGATGGAGAAATGGGCATGGTATTCACTACACAAAGGCATTGGCTTAGAAAATCGGTGTGATTTCGTCAGCGTAACGGCGTGACATAAGAATTCATAAAAAGGTTGATGAGAGAGAAAGGGGTTCCTAATCATATTTACATGTAATGGACAGTAAGGAGATAATATATATACATGTCCCAACAATAGAAATGGAATTTAGATTCATGATACAAATGTATTGCTTGAATATAAAAGAAGAGAGAGAAGTTCCTTTCGGAATTTCGGCATAGTAACGGGTGTACATGGGAGGTATTTAATGAGAGAGAAAGGGTTCTCCCATCATTCAAACAATAAGAGGACAGTATGGGGGAGGTGCGAAACCATACCCCAACATTCATAATTGAAATAAAAAGGTCAATACAACTTAAAAAAAAATTGACAAAAAAAAGAGAAAGGAAGAAAACCCCATACTTGGAAGTGTGCTTCCAAAGGCTAGAGAGAGGCTTGTGAGAGGCTTCTTGGGAGCTTGGGGCACCTTGAGAGGATTCTAGAGAGAGTAGGGCAGAGGTTGGACGAACTTCAAGGGCTTTGAGTGAGGAGGAAGTGGGAGAATGGGTGGGTTTATATAGGAAAGGTGAGAGAATTCTTTATTATTTATGTTTGGGACCCCTTATATTAAAATAATCCAAACCACAAACCATCCCATTGTATTTTCCCATGGTTTCTGGAAAAGGAAATAGGAAAAAAATATTTTACAAGTCCAAGGTCCGAAATTATTAAAAAATTATGGTTGCTTATGTGGAGGTGAGTCACACTCCCATGGAAATTAATTTAAAAAGGCAAAGTGTTGAATAAGTCTTGAGGGATCCATTAATGCTTTGAAAAGTGAGTCAAACAAACCCAAAACCTCATTATTTTAATGATAAAACACATATTGGCTGAACATAAGGATTATGGT
This sequence comes from Viscum album, assembly GCA_963277665.1. Classification (NCBI taxonomy): domain Eukaryota; kingdom Viridiplantae; phylum Streptophyta; class Magnoliopsida; order Santalales; family Viscaceae; genus Viscum; species Viscum album. The sequence goes on along the minus strand of OY728155.1, from coordinate 1,441,127,144 downwards.
ATTTTATTACATCACCATTAGGTCATTATGATGTCATAAAACACATTATATATTTAAATGGTATTTAATTTTTACCCAAAAATTTGACTGTCTCAGAAAATTATGAAAAATTCACCGTTGGATAATTTTGACGTCCTGATTCCAAAAATAATATTTATTTTATCTAAATAATTTTCTAAATATGTGAATTTTCACTTTTAAAATAAAAACCGACATTTATAAAAAATTCACGGGTTTTGACAGAAATGGCTTTCAAACCTTAATAAAAATTTTAATTGCATTCATAAAATTATAAGATCATTTATATTTAATAAAAATTAATTTAATATTAATAATAATATTTTATTAAAATATTATTTAATTCAAAAATCCTTTAATTTAATAAAATATAATTCTTAATTATATAATAACTAAAAACATCATTTGTACATTAAAAGCTAATTACAATGTATCAAAAATGACTAGAAATTATATTCATTATTATATACAAAAAAAATAATGTACATGAACATGGTGCTACTTATTTGTTACATAACCCCTTAAAATAGCCGCATAAGACCTAAGGGTAAGGTGTGCGATGGTGACAGACTCTTGTGGTTGCTCTGATAACATAGCTCGAGTGGTATTTTCAATCAACGTCCACTTTTCCCGTAGACGATCACGTTTGAGCTTGACTTGATGAAGCTCAGCTTGGGCTTGGTCAAGGGAAAAGCCCAAAGACGCCACCTCTTTTCCGAGCTCCGACAAATGGGCTTTGTAAGGGGCAATTCTACTGGATGAGGCCACCACTTCCTTTGTCTGAGTAGAAAATTGGTTCGTTAAAGCCTTATATTTAAACTACCCAGATGATCACTGTTCAACGGCTATAAAAGTAATGGTCACAAATCTTAACGTAAAACTAAAGAAGTTGACATCTTATAAAAACAATTTTTTTCATTAAAAAAACATTTAACTGGATCAAGAGGGATTTTCCATTAATGAAACTTTGGGTCGTTACACGGGGGGCGTCGCGTGACAACCCCACGGCACCCACGGGGTGCCGCCCTGGACAACCGGGAGGCGCCGCGTGACAACCCCGCGGCACCCGCGGGGTGCCGCCCTGGACACCCGGGGGCGCCGCGTGACAACCCCGCGGCACCCGCGGGGTGCCGCCCTGGACACCCGGGGGGGCACCACGTGACAACCCCGCGGCACCCACGGGGTGCCACCCTGGACACTCGGGCGCGCCGGACCCGCGCGGCTGCGGGTCCACGGGCGCCGCCGCCTCCGGCCGCCGCCGCCACCGCAGCCGCCGCGCCGGCGACCCGCGCCGCTGCCGGATTCCGCAGGCCGCCGGAGTCGCTCCGGTGGCCCGTTTTCCTTCCCGTCTGCGCCGTTGTTCCTCCCGGGTTCCGTTCTTCACTGCGGGATCATCAAATTTACCTTGCATCTTATTGTGTCGTCGCCCGCCAAATCCGCAAAACACGAAGAACAGTGGAGGGTTGTCGGGCCGTGTTCGTTTGACCCGCACCATCCGTGTTAGATAAAAACAACAAGAGAAATTGTCCAACACATGAACCGACAATTTTAATAAAATAAAATTGTTCATTTGAAACCGGTTCTTTAATTTTTAAAGAATGTTAACAGGAATATAAAGTGGGGTATTCTAAATTATAAAATCCCTACCTCGTTGGACGTCGTCGTACGCACGTCCTTCACAGAATTGCTCGTCGCGGGAGGTGGAGATCGTCGTGTCATCGCGGAAGGGCGTCGAGTCGTTGCGGAACACAGCGTTGAGTCGGCGAACTCAACGGACCATGAAACAGCAGATTTAATTTAATTAATTAAATCCGTGTTTTGGTAAAGAACCATGAAGGAGATTAAAAAGAAATTCTGAGACTCTTACCTCAAGCAGCCGATCGAAGATCCGTCGCTGAGGAAGAGTCGTCGCAGAAGAACATTGCAAGAAGGGAACTTCGGCATCGCGGATCACTGCGTCGCGTCGTCGATTTCCGGGTTCGGCATTCTTCGCGTTCTTAGCATTCTTTGCGTTCTTCGCGAAGGAGGTTGAAGGTTCAAGGATCCTCTCTCAACGAGTAATCTTCCAAAAAAAAGATAGGTTGGTCTTATTTTATTATTATGCCAACAAACGAAAACGGGTAAGTAACGACCCATCAATTCATTGAATTAATTAAACGAAAGAAACATCTCATTTAATTTACGAAATACACTGCCCAATTAAATGGTCTGTTATGAATTTAAGAAACGCGTCAGTTGACTTTCATAATGACGGGTTTTAGCTGGTGCGTTACTTAGATGAAAGAAACAGAGGGGCTCATGCGGGCCCCACCTCACAAATATCCTACCAAGAGGGTAGGATATTTCTGGATAGTATCCTATCAGGTTCAACTCAGTTCAAGCCACCGTAAAGTGGCTTCAAGTGGCTTCCAAGTGGCTTAAGTGAAATAAAATAAAGTTGTCGCAAAATTATTTTATTTCTTAACTTTAAGCCCGAAAATTAAAAACCACACCCGAGCAAACACAACTCCGGACGAGGCTTTTCTAAGAGAATATCGGCGCTGCGATTTCATCGATGCCCTCAGAATTTGATTCCGGGCACTGGTTTAAAAGTTAGAAAAACCCGCTCGTCTGTTCACTAAATGTACCCGAGCCAAACTTCGGAAAATGATTCCGGGAACACCGGGCCTCGGAATCAGGCGCCGTCAAATACTGCGTTCTTGTAAAATTCCAAATAAAATTAAGAAAAAAAATTTCCTTGAAATTTACTGGTCTTTACAGTCCAGGAGGGTGGGATCTGTCCAGGGGCTCTCGATAGGTGTGAGGGGTGTCCTATGGGATGATGGGTGTTTCCTCGGGTTTGGGAGTGCTGTCCAATGGGGTGGTGCTGTCCAGGGTGCCTATGAGTGGTGAGGTGGATTCCAGGGGTGTGGGAGGGATGTCCAGTGGGTTGGGGGTGTCCAGGGTCTTCGTGAGGGTGGGGTGGGGGAGTCTATGGGGAGAGTGTTCATTAGGTTGGGAGGGTTTTCCATTGGAGTGGGGGTTTTCTAGAGGGTGTCCAGGGGATTGGGAGTTTTCCAGTGGATGGGGGGTTTTTAGGGGTGTGGGAGGTCAATCTAGGGGTGTGTGGGTGTCTATGAGGGTGGGGGGTCCAAGATGGTGGGTTGGATTTCCAGGGAGGTGGGGGTTGTCCAAGAGGTTCAGGTGTCTATGGGTGTCCATGGGTGTGGGGGTGTCTAGTGGTGTTGGGAGGGGGTCTTAGGAGTGTGGGAGTGTAGTCTAGTATGCTGGGGGAGTCTATGGTGTCCATGGTGTTGGGAGGGTGTCCCAATGCGTGGGAGGGATGCCCAGGGGAGTGGTGGGCTGTCTAGGGGTTTCCTAGGGCGGGTGTTTGGGGGAGGGGGTTCTAGTGTGGGGGTTGTCCGGGGGTGTCCATGGGTGTTGGGTGTCTAGGGTTTACATGGGGGTGGGGGTGTCCAGGAGGGTGGGAGGGTAGTCCAGGGGGTGGAGGTTATCGAGGAGGGTGGGGATTGTCCAGCGTGAGGGGTATCTAGTGGGGTGGGTAATTTCCAGGTGTGTGGGAGGGATATCTAGTGGGGTGGGGGTTTCAGGTTTGTGGGAGGGTTGTTCAGTGGTTTGGGAGGGTTTTCCAGGGGTGGGGGTTTCCAGGGGTGTGGGAAGGATGTCCAGTTTGGGTGGGGGTGGGAGTTTGGTTTGGTTTTGTTCTTTTTTTGGTCTGATTTTGTTCTATTTCATATCTTCTTTTGGTAGGGCATTGTAGAGGCCAAAAGAATGTCATACATGGAAATTACATTACTTTTCTGGAATAATTAATACATAACAAAAAGTAACACACGAGGACCGTAATAGTTTAGTGTCTTTGGAAACTTGGAAAAATAATCTTCTAATCATGGTGAACGATTTTCGACATCTCCCAAAAAGATCTTCCCCTTTTTTTCTTACCTAAAACATTTCATTATATCATTGGGAAAAGAAAACATAAAAAGGGTGAGCTCAAATGCTCAGTAAGGGTAAACATAGATAACATAAAAAAATCCATAAACATTTGAATGAAAAAACATGAACATAAAATCTAAACATCAAAATCATGAGCAAAGACAAAAATCTTGGAAGTACATAAGGCATATATCATAATGGAACATCAATCCTGATAAAATATCCTAGGGAAAAACATATAATTGTGTCAAACCATTATTCACATGATATTATTTCCATAGTATCCAAGGCATTGCTTCCAAGACCATCATAGTGGGAAAACTCCCTTTCTGAATCGAGTTCACTCCTCATTTCAGTCATGTAACATTGAACCAGATTAACTTATTGTATCAGCCATGTCTATCTCATGAGAAATAAATCATTGCACAATTCATTTGGGGGAGATATAGGTCACACCCATCTCATAATGAAATCATTCTTACTTGTTCCAAAAAATAAAATTAAGACATTCATCATAACCCAATTAATAAAAATGGGTTTCATAAACATCATCCCATCATAACATAATCCATATAAAAAAATAGATATCATTTCATAATTATAAATGTGAAACCGTGTAAATAATAGATACATTATACTTGAAACATACACATATGAAATAAATTCATCCTAGATGGGATATGGTTTTGATAAAACACCTAAAAATAATTCTTGAGGAAAATATCCTTTCTTATTAAAAATAATTTTCTTTTCACAAAATGCCTTGAAATTTAAATGAAAAGGAGTTTACTGAAAATAACCATGAAATCTTGTTGAGTAAAATTCATGAAAAAAAGGAGTTATGAAATCGTAAAAAATCCATTCATGCCGTATAAGTTAAAAAAACATTCTTCTCGTACTTTTGTCGGAAAAGTGAAATTGTACCCTGTATGGTAATCAAAAGAAAGATTCCTTACATAACATGTAGTAAAAGTATAAAATGGGTAAAAAAATACTTCAAACATACATGAAACCATTTTTAGAAAATAGGTACATGGATTTTAAATATAACCCCAGTAAATACATATGAATATACAATCTCGGACAAAAACGAGATCAGAAATGTTATCCCTTTCCGTAGGTATGATATCCTTCGTACGTATCTGAAACTCCTATATAATGACTTAAATAATGTCACTGACTTATTTTAGAATCATTTTCATTGTTATGATATCATATATGGTTCACTTATTACTTTATATTACCCGTTCTTTTGTAAATTCCATGTTAAAGTAGCGTTTTGGGTAAAATCGTTTCATTTATCGAACGTGTTTTGACATGTTGTTCTTGAAATGATTACTTGTATCCTGATTTAATTAATTCCAGAATGTAAAACCTGATTTATATATAATACATATTCAGTCTATAAATATATATTATAGATCGATAAATGGAATGAAATACACCGTTCATGGAGATGGTAGGCCGTACATAAGCATGAACACTGTTTTCGATTCCTTATTGAATTAAATGGAATTAAGTAAATGAAACATATATGTTAATAAATCAAGTATCATTATTATTTCATATATTTAATTATTACTTATTATATATAATTTATAATCATTCTTGAATTGTTAACATGAAAAATGAATCTCATCGCGTCGTGGAGACGGTAATCTGTACCTACGCATGAGCGATGATATCATTCCCATGTATATTGAATGGAATTGGAGTTTATGATATAATATCATAGAATCTGTATGATGTTATAATAGTCATATATAGTTATTAATTACACAATTATATCCATCCAAGTAAGGTGGTGGTGGAAAAACTGATTACACCACGGCATGGTGATGGTATTCCGTACGTACGCACGCGCTGTGATTTCATTTTCCGTAGGATGGATATAAGGTGAAATAGGGTTGTTTCATATTCATAATAACATATCAGTATATTAGTTATACTAATGTTTTTACATCATAATGAAACAACTAAATAATAAAAAGTTGATGACGAATGAAATTTGAAAGAATCGGTAGAAGAGATTACCTCTTCTTCAACGTACCTCCTTTAAACTTCTTCTTAGGGCACTAGATTTGGTCTTTTGAAAATACAAGAACCTCTATTATATAACTAGAAAAGTTGTTAAGAGTAATTTTCAGGGTTTTTCTAGCTTCAAGGCTCAAAATGGTGTGAAGAGAAGAGGGAAGTGGTTCCCATTTTATAAGTGAGGAGAGATGCACTTTAGGAAAAACGTAAAATATTATTTTATAATAAAATCATATTCGTTGTATAATAGCTTCAAATTGATTTATTTAGATAATAAAGTGGTTATGGGTCCAAATCCTCTAAATAGATAGGTTTTAGACAAGTTTAGGTTACTATTTGAACCTTATCATTTAGATTTAACTCTAAGTTAAATAATTTAACTTTTACCAAGTTTTTTTTCTTACACTATATGGTTAATAAACTTACTATAACAAGACAAAAGAACCCCAAGTGGTTCATTATTAATATATATAACCTTAGCGAAGTCATTTGGCCGATACATAGAGTTTTAGGAATATAATAACAATTAATAATATAATATTTTTTTTAAAAACTATCTTATGTCAATTTTGACACTATTTGGTAATTGATTTTTTTGAAAATCATAACAACATTATTAGTTAAAAAAAATTATTGATTCAATAATAACATGTTATGTTAGCCTATAAAATTAGTGGAATTCATAAAAAGTCTCAAATTACATTTATTTGGGTATTTATAACATCAATTATGTAAATATTTCATTAATAAGGTAATTACTACATCATCATTGTGTCATAAATAAATTAAATCATTTAATTCCTAAAATTTATAAATAAAATTTCACTATATAGGAAATATTTTTTTTATTTCTATTTAATATTTATAGTCGAATTTATCTTATGTATAACCCTATATTGAAAAAATTTTAGTTCTTAAACATTGATTTTAACCATTTAACTCTTCTTTAAATAAAATAATAATAGGTGTCCTAATCTAATCCAAGTGGACCTAAAGGGTAATATTTTATTACTATGTTAGTTTTTCGTCGAATTAGACTTATCCAAAAGAATTAGGACATGTGTTAGTGTAATAATAATATCATTTTTACCCTTAATTTCCCTATTTACTTTTAACAGTGGTAAATAAAAGTAAACAGTTACTATTAACAAAAAATTATTTTTATCTTACTGAACCAAATTTTACTCCATGATATTAACCATGTCTCTGGTATTTTTGAAATTAAACTCACAGAAGTGGTAAAATTATGTTTTTTTTAAATTTTCAAATTCTCCTTGGAGAGGGGTAAAAGAGGGTGAAAAGTTTAATAAAATTTTTATATATCTAAAATTATTATTAAATGACTCCAATGAATTGAATTGAACATATATAGGTATTATGTATCAATTTTGACCTAAAATAAATTTAAATAAAATAAATAAATATTTAAATAAAAAGTCAGTTTTTAAATATTAACCCTGTGTTTTCACTATTCATCAAAAATTGAATGTTTTCAGAAAAATACCAAAAATTCAACCTAGTATTATTTCGATTTTTTGAATCCAAAAATGAAGTCCATTTTGAATGATAAAATTTATCAAATTTCAAAAAGTGGGTTTTACTATTCATAACAGCTAGTTTATATAACATATATTTGTTTAGTGAAACTCGATATTGAGTACAACACACGCTATCATGGAAGGTCGTGATTGCATGTAATGCAAGCCAAGTCAGGGATATGTATAGTGCATGCTCCTTTTGGTGTAGTTTACAAATCAAGACATTAATGAAATTAAAAATAATATATTTCATAAAATATCTGGGTGTTACATTCCATCCCCCTTAAAATGATTTTCTCCTTTGAAATTCGTCGGGGTTATAAATGGTTTACTAATCGAATGTTTCTTTAATAGAAACTGACATTGTAAAAAGGAATAAAAAAACTTATCTTTAAAAACTAATTTTTGAAACATAACGTTTACCCAAATTAATTAATCACTGGGTTTCCACATAAGATAACATAGGTGAAAATATGGATAATAGAGAAATCTAACCATCATGTTCTAATAGAGAGTGGTAGAGAACATGGCTATGAAAAATCCAACAATCAAATAGCCATAAATTTTTTATGATTTAAGGTACCATCTGATTCATCGGATATAAGGACACTAGAACAACATTTTTGGGTATTAATGATAATTTCCCTAAAGTTGAAGAGTTGAAATAAAAGAAATACTTACTTGATTTTGTTACAATATTACTGTTGTTTGTGCCTTGAACAATTTCCACATCATCTCTTAAAGAAATGAAGTTGAATTTGAATTGTTATAAGACCATGCAATAGAATGATAGGTCATTCCATCTGTCTCAAACAAAAGTATAGTAAAAGTTATTAAATATACATAATTCCATGTATAGCGAGATAAATAGTATATGGTTTCTAAAATGGACTTATACTTCATATATCATACCGCTTAATATAATAAAACTATCTTATACTAACCAGGGACTTCCTGTATGCCTGTGGTAGACAATAATGACCTTTTTCTCTTTGGTTGTCGGTTTGATTCCCAAAGCCTTGTCCAATGCGACAGGTTGTCGCCCATTCTTCATGTTGGATGTTTTCATAAACTACACAATTATAATATTTCATCAATAATATCGAAAAAATTTCTTTCCTTAAAAAATACTAACTTATGTCCAACATAATTCATTCCAATCTTTAGGCTTATCTAAAATACTTCTGTCCAAGCTCATAGTCTAAAGAAAAAAATTACTAGAAATGTCATCTACCGATCAAGTGAATACCATCATTTATCTCCCATATATCATATGATATATCATGTTGGTCAAATTACAAAAAAAAGTGAATACCTTAATCATGTATTCTCTTGAAAAATAAATTACCATAGAACCTTAGTGAAAACATGAATGCTATCAGTAGTTAACTCTTTCCACATACCAAAATCCCATAAATTCTATATACTCAAACCATGAAATCACATTCTCCTTACACCATTCATGAAAATAATAATACTATAAAACATCTCATTATCTCCATATCCCTTCATTACGACCATATCATCTACATTCATAAAATATTGCATTCACATTTCATGGTTACCGGTAAAATATATTTATTGAAAACCAATAGATAGATATTCCAAAATTCTGCGATGCCATAAATGAGATTCCATGATACTATTTTGAAATCCCATTACATAACCACTTAATCATTACACAACATCATTGGCATACTCAAAATCACAAATAGTGATCGCATGTGACTTCCCATTATCCTTTTCCTTTATAGGTTTCTCATGTTTATCATCATTAACCCTTGTATTAGGGCATTGATTACCATAATGCCCCATTTCCTTGCACTTGAAGCGTAGAAGTGTTGGTGGTGCATTATCTATAGTCTTTTCTTAATTCACATCAATAGAAACCCTTTTCCATTACTTCGACACTCAGTTTCTCGATGACCATCTTTTCCACACATAAAAAAATTTCTAGTCCCTTTAAGAAAATCTCCACCATGCTTCTTTCCACACTTTGAGCATAAATAAACATTCATCTTCTTTTCACCATTATTCTGAGATTTCTCCTGGAACTCCATCTTTCATTTATTTTCAAAACCCTTAGATGGATATGTTACAACAAATTCCAGTTCTACCTTGATATAACAATGCTCAATTTCTTCATAGATACTGAAGACTTTTATAGCTAATTCCCTTCGAAGACTTTGTTTTAAGCAACAAAAAAATTGATCAACTTTACTTTCAGATTGGATGATAAAACCATATTCATACCATGAAAGTATTGTAAAATTAGTTTTGTATATACCAACAGATTGATCATCCTTCTGTTTATGCTCAACGAACTCCTTTTCCATCTTTTTTCGAAGAATACGAGGGAAGTACTTACTGAAAACAAGTTCTTGAACTCGTCCCATTCCATGGATTCAATTTCATCTTGGGGCCTTGTATTCTTAATTAGAGTACACCACTTGTCTGCTTCACCTTCTAAATGGTAAATAGCTAGAACGACTTTATCATGTTTCGAATAGAGAAGTATGGAAAATATCTTTTCAATGGTACTGATCCATTGTTCAACAACAAGTGGATCAGAAGACCCATTGAAAGAAGGTGGACGTTGCCTCATGAAGGACTCAATAGAATATTGTTCCCTTCTCTGATCATTTGGAAATCTAGAATGATTCATTTCTTGTGTAAGTATAGTAATAAGATATTGCACTACATCTCCAATAACATTTGGTTTTTTAGGAGGACAATCATTTCATTTTCCATTACATTGATCAACACGGTTCCTTCGGGTTCTAGCAATCGTCTAAAACCCAAAAAGTATAGTGTGAGAGGGAAATTTGATTCTAGGGAAAACAACATAACAAAGGGGAAGTAACTTCATTATACAACATCTTATGGTTAATTATAATATTGTTACAATAATTCTAGGACTATAACCTCTACTTATACCTATCCTTAGGTACATCCCTAGACATAACTTAGAAATATCTCTAGGGATCTCACTAATGTTTTCGTATCCTAGTTTTCCAAGGTTAACTAAACGTTTTCTCTGATACCAACATTATAGGCCCGAATATTGACGTACATGGACATTAAATTAATTTTGTGAAAAACCTAATACATAACAAAAACAAACACACAAGGACCGTAATAGTTTAGTGTCTTTGGAAACTCTGAAAAATAATCATCTAATCATGATGAATGATCTTCGAAATCTTCCATAAAGATCTTCCCCTTTTGTTTTCTTACCTAAAACCTTTCATTATATAATGGGGAAAAAAGATAAAAAGGGTGAGCTCAAATGATTAGTAAGGGTAATCATAGAGAACATAAAACAATCCATAAACATTGTAATGCAAAAACATGAATATAAAATCTAAACAACAAAATCTTGTGCGAAGATATAAATCATGCAAGTACGTAAGGCATATATCATAATGGAACATCAATATTGATAAAAAATCTTGGGATGAAAACATGTAATTATGGTAAACCATTAATCACATGATATGATTTCCATAGTAGCCAAGGCATTGCTGCCAAGACCATCATAGTGGACAAAGTCCCTTTCTGAATCGAGTTCACTCCTCGTTTCAGTCCTGTAACACTGAACCAGATTTACTTACCATTACAGCCATGTCTATCTCAGGATATATAAATCATTACCCAATTCATTGTAGGGGGATAAATTTCCACCCATCACATAATGAAATTATTCTTACTTGTGCCACAAAATAAACTGAAAACATTCATCGTAACCCAAAGAATAAAAATGGGTTTCATAAACATCATCCCATCATAATATAATCCATATAAAACAAATGGATATCATTTCATCATTATAAATATTATATAATGTAAATAATAGATACATTATACTTGAAACACAAACATATGAAATAATGTCATTGTAGATGGAAAATGGTTTTGATAAAAAACATGAAAATAATTCTTGAGGAAAATATTCTTTCTTCTTAAAAATCATTTTATTTTCACAAAATGCCATGAAAATTAAAAGAAGAGGATTTTTTGAAAATAAAAATGAAATATTATAGAGTAAACATCATGAAATTAAGGTGTTATGAAACTAAAAAAATCTGTTCATGCCGTATAAGTTAAAAAAAATTATTCTCGTACTTTTATAACAAAAGTCAAAAAGTACCTCGTATGGTAATCAAAAGAATGTTTCCATACATACCATGTAGTAAAAGTAAAAAATGGGTAAAATATACTTAAAAATACATGAAACCATTTTTATAAAACAAGTACATGGATAATAAATATAACCCCAGTAAATACTTATGAATAAACAATCTCGGATAAAAACGAGATCAGAAAATTTATCCCTTACCTTAGGTCCGATATACTTCGTATGTATCAGAACCTCCAGTATAATGATTTAAATAATGTATCATCTTATTACAGAATCCTATTTATTGTTATTATATCATATATGGTTCACTTATGACTTTATATTACCTATTCTTTTATAATTTTCATGTTAAAGTAGCATTTTTTGGTAAAATCTTTTCATTTGTCGTACGTGTTTCGACATGTTGTTCTTGATATTATTACTTATATCCTGATTTACATAATTCCAGAATGTAAAAAATGATTTATATATAATATATATTCAATATATAAATATATATGATAGATTGATAAATGGAATGAAATACACTGTTCATGGAGACGGTAGGTCGTACGTATGCATGAACTCTGTTTTCGTTTCTTATTGAATTAAATGGAATTAAGTAAATGAAACATATATGTTCATATATCCAGTATAATTATTATGTAATATATTTCATTATTACTCATTATATGTACTTTATAATCATTCTTTAATTGTTAACATGGAAAATGAATCTCATCGCATCGTGGAGACGGTAATCCGTACCTACGCACGAGCGATGATATCGTTCCCATATTTATTGAATGGAATTGGAGTGGATGAAATAATATCTTAGAATTATTATTATGTTATAATAATCATATATAGTTATTCTTTACACCATTATACCCATCCAAGTTAGGTTGTGGTGGAAAAACCGATTACACAATGGCGTTGAGACGGTATTCCGTACGTACGCACGCGCAGAGATTTTATTTTCCGTAGGATGGATAGAAGGTGAAATAGGGTTTTTTCATATTTATAATAAAATATAATTATATTAGTGATACTGATTTTATTACATCATAATGAAACATCTTGTGAAGAATAAGTTAAAGAGAAAAGAAACTTGAAAAAAATCGGTAGAAGAGATTACCTCTTCTTCGACGCACCTCCTTTAAACTTATTCTTAGGGAACTAGAGTTGGTCTTTTGAGAATACCAGAACCTCAATGATATAACTATATAAGTTGATAAGAGAAATGTTCAGGGGTTGGCCGAGCATCATGGTTCAAAAGGGTGTGAAGAGAAGAGGGAAGGGGTGCCCTTTTTATAAGGGAGGAGAGGGGCACTTTAGGAAGAACATAAAATATTATCTTATAATAAAGTCATATTCAGTTTATAATAGCTCAAAAATGATTTATTTCGAAGATAAAGTGGGTATGGCTAGAAATCCACTCAACCAATAGGTTTTATACATGTTTAGGTTACTATTTTAACCTTATCATTTAGATTTAACTCCAAGTTAGATAATTTAACTTTTACCGTGTCTTCTTGTTTTCTTACACTATATGGTAAGTAAATATACTATAACAAGCGAAAAGAATACCAAGTGGTTCATTATTAATATATATAACCTTATATAATTTATTTTACCAATCCTTAGATTTTTAAGAATATAATAGCAATTAAAAATATAATCCTTATTTTAAAAACTATTTCATGTCAATTTTGACACTATTTGGTAATTGATTTTGGTGAAAATCATAACAATGATATTAGTTAGAATAAAGTAAATTGAATCAATACTAACATGTCATATTAACGTATAAAATAATTTGAATTCATAAAAATTCTCAAATTACATTTATTTGTGTATTTATAACATCAATTATGTTAATATTTCATTAATAAGGTATTTACTACATCATCATTGTTCATAAATAAATTAAATCATTTAATTTCTAAAAATTATAAATAAATTACCATTATGTAGGAAATCATTTTATATTTCTAATGAATATTTATAGTCGAATTTATCTTATGTATGATGCTATATTAAAAATGTTTTAGTTATTAAACATTGATTTTAACCATTTTAACTCTTCTTTAAATAAAATAATAATAAGTGTCCAAATCTAATCCAAGTGAACCTAAAGGGTAATATTATTTTTCCTAAGATTGTTTTTTTTAATTAAAATTATTCAATAGAATTATGACATGTTTTAGGGTACTAATAATATCATTTTAACCCTTAATTACCTTATTTACTTTTAACCGTGGTAAATAAAAGTAAAATGTTACTATTCACCAAAAAATATTTTTATCTTATTGAACCACATTTTACTCCTTGATATTAACTATGACTCTTGGATTTTAGAAATTCATCTAATTGAAGTGGTAAAATTATGTTTTATGTATATTTTCAAATTCTCCTAGGAGGTGGGTAAAAGACAATGAACAGTTCAATAAAATTTTTATATATCTAAAATTATTATAAAATGACTCCAATGAATTACATGGAACTTAAATAGGTATTATGTATAATTTTTACCTAAAATAAATTTAAATAAAATAAATAATTATTTCAAATAAATATTCAGTTTTTAAATAGTAACCTAGTGTTTTCACTATTCATCAAAAATTGAATGTTTTCAGAAAAATACCAAAAATTCACCCTAGGCTAATTTTGATATTATGAATCCAAAAATGATTTCCATTTCAAAAAGTAAAATTTATAAAATTTCAAAAAGTGGGTATTACTATTCATAACTGCTAGTTTATATAACATACCATTGTTTAGTGAAACATGGTATTGCGTACAACACACACTATCGTGGAAGGTCACGATTGTGTGTAATGCAAGACAAGTTAGGGATGTGTGTAGTGCAAGATCCATTTGGTGTAGAATAAAACAAAAGACATCAATGAAATTAAAATGAATATTTTTAATAAAATCTCGGGGTGTTATATGCATTGTTTTGGTTGAATGGTTTTATTAAAAAAAAAATTTCCCGTCGGTTATTTCATAACCGACGTAAAACATGAATGGGATTGTTTTGAAGGCCGGTTTTTTGAAAAATGACATAAAAATGAAGGGGAATGGATTTTTACAGTGGTTATTTAATATGCTATGTAGTTAATGGACCCATATTGATTTTTATGTAGGCTATAAAATAACTAATGTAGTGGATATGTTTTTACGTTAGTTATTATTTAACCGATGTGGAAAATGCTTGGAAGACATGTTAATCATGTAGGTTATGAAAATAACTGACATGATAAATGATTTAGATTCATGACATGTGTTGTCTGTTATATAATATCTAACTTGATTATGTATTACCACATCATTAATATGAAAACCGATGTAATAAATCATGACTCAGAAGCATTTTCGAAGTCATTTTATGAAGAAACAACGTGAAAAATGATTTAGATTTTGCTTTTTTACCTCGGTTTTAAAATAAATAAAGTGAAAATTTGTTTATAATGTCTCCTGTAATAACATCGGTAAAAAGAAGAAATAAAAAATAAATAGTATCCAGCATAAAAAACGTTTTCTGCACTAGTGAAATATAAGTAAACTGTAACTGCAAAAAGAGAACCAATCACTCCTTTAAATAGTGAACATTTTCATAGTTTAAAATTAAACTAAAAAGCCAAAGTGAACAACAACAATGATAGAGAACTAAAACTCCAGTACCAAACTACATGTGAAGACCATCAGCAAATAGAACCACCATTATTAAGCATGATTCCTCAACCAGTAATATACTACAAATAAGGTCTACTCATACCCAAAGGTGTAAGTAGGGTGTGATCCAAGAGCATAGTAAAATACATCCTAATAAAAAGGGTCCATTCCAAAAAAATCCAAAAAGATAATTTAACGTGCTAATTTAAAATCATACTCATAAAACTCTATTAAGGAAAACATTTAAAAGATGAATTTGAAAATAAAATAACAATGAAAGAAAAAAATACCATTCCGAAAATACAACTTTAGAAAGATTGGAAGAGAAATTTTATAAATAACATTCACATACAAAAGTTGTCCTCCATATGCCAACGGAAGGTACCACATCATGAATTGTAGTGCATTGTAGATAAATCCCCAAAATTTTATCTGACTCAAGTGGGACCCTAGAACATTATGTCTTGTTGAAACATGGCTTTGAAACCATGACCCAATGTAAATATGGAATAGAAACTAGGAACCTTATTAAACATTGCATAGAAACTACAACCTTCAGTCATTGATATGGTTAGTTAGTGTTACAATCATCAATCCATTTTAGTGAAACATATACAATACCACTCTATATCACTAGCACACTAGTTCTAGTACACCCACCAAGATACCCAGGTTTTCCATTGTTTTCAGATAAGTTCCACATTCACATTGTATATATGTCTTTCAAATATACTGTACTAGACAAGGCATTTCCCACAAAAGTCACCACATTCTTACCTCAAAACCATTTTAAAATCACATGCACACTAAAATCATATAGGAATGAAATTTTCCCCCATTTTCACAATTCAATAAATTCCATTAAGAAACATAAAAAAATATCCCATTAGAAGTCCAATCAATTTCATAGAAAACCCCATTTCAAATCCTCACAAAAACTCAATTCATTTTTAAAATGTGTTTCTAAAATTGAATCATTTCGATTTATTGTCAAAAATAGGGAAGCCAATGTGAATTTTTTTTGTTTGGACGACTCAATTTCATTTTCAAATATCTATGATGTTTTATCTTTTAATTTTCACATAAAGCGTAAAATAATTTCTAGAATCACCACAAGGCATGCACAAATAACAACTAATTCACTTAAAAATTCATATTATCATGCGTGTATGTCAAACACCTACTAATATACTTCTGCACCACACACTTAAATTATAAAACATGATTTGAAATAAAACCAACCAAACCAAACACCGCATATTCCCAATTGACAATTCTCAAACCCCAAATTATATTTCTAAACCACACAGCCTCTAACACCCTTCAAAAATATGATCTTCCCTATTGAAATAATTTAAAAAACACTTACACAATTTAAAATAAATTAACAAATCACAATGGGTTTTTAACTAAGAATAGACAATATTCCACATCAAAACCCCAATTAGAAACCAAATACCCATCCATCAATTTTGAAACATTCTTTCTCACCATGAGCAAAAAAAATAGAATATGCTATTATACTTATGATAGACAAATTCACCAAAATAACCACACAATAAAATCTAAGACTAATTTAATAGATTTAAATAAAAACATACAATTAATCTAATAATAATATAGAAGGGAAACACTTATCTATAGGGAAGAATTTTTCCAAATATTGATAGAATCCCCATTGCTCATAATTCTCACAATAATCAAACCAAAAGTGAAACTTAATTCATGATATCGAACAAAAATATGTAAAATTATCACTTTAATGAACAATGAGAAATTTAGAATCCCCAAATGATTATGACTAAAACCATATAAAGGTGAAGGAATTGATTAACCATGTTTTCCACACTTGTGGTAAATGGAGTGGAAGGTCGTTGCTAGTGTTTAGGAGGCTATCCAAGGAAAAAGTAGGACGCACTGGCCTGTATTGGAGAGGGGCGTAGGACGGGAGGAGAGGGAGGTAGGAGAGTATGCTGGTGAGGGAGTAGGGCATGAAATACAAGGGGATTCTAGGACAATGGTGCAACCACCTAGCTGGGGGTTTGAGGTGTCGGTACGTGGGGAAGGCCAGCTAGAAGGGTCCGGCTGCTAGCTAGGGAGGTGGCGCGATGTGTTGGTATGGAGGGTGGTGTGACATGGAGTCCTCAAGTTGGAGTGAGGTGATGACCAGTGGGTTGGAGAGAATGTAAGGAAGAGAATCAATAATTAACCGAAATAGATAAATTGAAAAAAAAATTGTAAATGAAATAAATGAAAAATAAAATAAATAACTAGAAATAAAAAATTTGATAAAATCCTTTAAAAACATATAATAACATATAATAATCATAATGTTAATAAAATATAAACTACTTATAATAAAATGATAATTTAATAATTTTTACTATCAATATAAATAATAATTATAATAAGTAACATAATAAAAATAATAATTATAATTATAATAATTTGAATATTAATAATAACTAAAATAGATTATCATCCTTCGAACTGACAATAATAATGATAAAAATATCCATGAATATTTAAATAAACCATTAAATTTTTATTACACATCTTATTTTATTTTATTTTCATTATGTCGATCTTTTAAATTTTATTTCCTTATTAATAATTATTTTTATTTAATTAGCTTCACATCAGGCATACATACCGGGAACAGAGTGAAGCCACAAGGTGACCAAGGTAAGACCGCGCAACTTCGACAGTAGCGCGATGAATGCTATCAAGGCTAAAATGTGTGTTTTTAAATAAGAACACAAAACATTAATCCAGGTTTCAACTAAGACTACCTGATACCAAGAAAAAATTATAAAATAATATATGTAAAAGTGGTGGGTGTGAAAAATTATGTTAATATTGAATTTGTAAAATAATGTGGTAACTATGTGAAAAAATGTGATTATGACTAGAGTGAATTATATTCTGATTATTAATGATTTTTTTACCCAGAAAATAGATTAACAACTTCTTCCTTAACCAATCATAATAATCACCAATGAAGTGAAATTGTTGAGTTCACATAGATCTCAAGTGATGAAGACCATGGTGGAATGAAGGATTGATATTCATAATGTTAGAAAATTTGAAATATGTAGCAAAATGTTTCTAAAAGCAATGGTAAAATAATTTATGTGTGTAAAATATGGGATATTGAAATTATTTATCGAGGAATAATTATTATTAGGATTAAAGGAAATAAATTTCATCATATGGATCCATTTATTATTTATTATCTTATTTTTGTAGAACCATGGAATTATCTGAGTTAATTAAATATTCTAATGGTTATCCACTAATACATAAATGGAAATATATCGATCTTAAATGGGTAATGTTTTAATTAGTTATGATTCAATAATTAAAGTGCAGAATTATATTTACTCTTGTTATTTCTTGGATAAAAATTATGAAACAGCTAAGGACTATGTTATTTATTAAAAGAATATATGATTTCATTGAATTATGTGTTATAGATAAAATCACTTGCTATTGAATTTTAGGTTGATAAATAAAACCAATTTAAAAAAAAGGTAGGAATGTAAAATGATTAACACTATTTTTAGAAGATATTAATGAGAATACAACACATTTGATTAGTACGTGTCTTAGTAAAAATTATATTTAATGAAGAATGCCCATAATTTTTGTTGAAATAATTTTTACGTTGATGGTAAAATTTTGATTTTATATTTCACTTGAATTATTTGAATTATGATTTATTACAATTTGTTAATTTTTTTTGAATTATATTAGGAATGTTATATAAAATGGAAAACACACATATTAGTTGAGAACAACTACATCATGTAAGGTCATAGGTAATGAACCCACAAGTTAATGATGATAAAGGATTATCAAATACCACTAAAATATTGAATTTTAGGAATTTATGGTTGTTATTAGTTAATATAAATGATAAACCAATGGTGTTTCAATTGTAAATTATATATGAATTTATTATATTTGATCACTTTCTCTAACAATATTTTTATAGAAATTTTGTTTTGCAATAAAAGGAATGCTTTTCAATCTATAACGGATCTTATGATCCATTAAATGTTATTTTTAGTTCATATGGAATTAACAAAAATAATATTTGGAAATACATTTCTTTGTGTAAGTGATGAATTGAAATTTGATCTAAGAATAACCAAATGATGAAATAATGAAAATGGAATAGAAACGTATCATGTAATTATGTTTGAATATTCTATTATATAGTAACATAATTCCAAAACATTAGTAAATTGTTCTTCAAACAAATACATAATCTTGTTACCATCATATCTAATTAATCATATATTGTTTTAAATAATCACATATATTTTTTCAAATATTCATTAACATATTATTTATCATTTTATTTCATATAATCAATGACTTCTATCATTCGATGTAATTATTTAAACTTTTCATCCATGTCCATATCATTAATTTACATTGTTGTTATACTATATATAATGCTTGTTATTATTAATTTAATATTACATATTTTACTTTTGTTTCACTCTTATTATTAAGAATTTTTGTTAACCGTTTTTATAATGTGGGTTTTTAATAATGGAATTTTCTAATATCAATCACATGATTTCTGAGTGGAAGATCAAATATTGATGAATACATTTATATAAGATTGGGGATAATGTAACACACAACCACATAAAATTTCAACAGTAGAAAATTGTATTCAATAGAATATTTGACATGATATATCCATCATAAAAAAGGATTTGTTATATATATAATTAAATGTAATCTCTTTGATAGCTTATGGATCACGTAACCATGATTATAAAGTAAAAAATATCGTATAATATCACAAACTAGATATTAAATTGCATTTAATAAAAAGAACTAGATAAATTATGAAAATTATTTTTATCTATTGAATAAATATAAAGTAGCAACCATTTAATATAACAATTTAATGTTTTCTAAAAAATTTGTTTTTGTCAAAGAAAATTGAGTCACGCATTGCACACATAATTTAAAATAAGTTATTCTAATTTGTGAAAATATATTTTCAGAAAAAAAATTAATTTTATAATTAATAATATCAATATGACATTAAGATGAGGTTTTTGGATTTTGATAAAATGGTTATCTTTTTTATTAATAGTGAAAATTCTAATTTTTATTGAAAAAATTATTTTCATTTAAATAATTAATAATTGTTAAAAACATTTAATATTGGGTTTTTAGAAAAAAAAAATTATGACAATTATTTTATAAAAAATTATATTTTAGTTAACTTCCATCAACTTATTATTTATTTTTATTTGAAAGCCTATTAATCATCTATGTATTTTCACTTGAAAATCCACTTTTATTCATGATGGTGGTTATAATTTTTAATTGTATTGTGAAATTTATTATAATTGAATTAAAAAATTACATAATTTAAGAAATCAACATAAGATAAATTATCTAGGAATTATAACATATCTTCTGACCATTAACAGTGTAAAATTTATTATAAATAAATTACCACTCTCATGGTCAGAATGATGTTTTTTGGTTTATTTAGAAATTTAAGGTTTAAAATGACTAAAAAATTTTTAATAAAATTATATTATAATATTTATATCTTCTAAAATTTAATATTAAATAATGTAAAATTTCATGGGATTCTTTCATGATAAATATTTTGGTGTAGTGAAGTCATTCAAAAAATTTAATGTGTCTATTCTCTAGACATATTTTGGTCAACCCACTATCCTACAATATAAATACAACCAAATCCATATTTTATTGAAAATAACAACCAAAATAACAACCTTAATCCCATACTAACATCCTATATCCATTTTTCTAATCATAATTCCATCGTAGTAATGATTTTGGGGAAGCCAAATAATTTTGTCCTAAAGAAGATGTAAAATCATTAAACGAGTGAATTCTATTTTATTCTTCCACCTAACTATAATTTTATTTTTTCATTTTAATATAATAAAATCATCAGATAAAATATAAATATATGTTATTATGCAAATTTTATAATCGTGATCCTCCTCATATTGCATCATATTATAAATGAAAAAGTCGATATTGTTTGAAACAAAATACCGCCTTACCAAATTATGTAATTTATTTTCTATCAATGACATTACTGGATATATATATATATATATATATTCATGGATTTAAATATTTATATTAAATTTATGATATTATTTTACTTCTAGAATTCTAATATCACATATGCATTCTTGTATTATTATTTTTTAATAATAATACATAAATTCTGCATATAGAAGACTACCGCCACATGAAGTGATGTGATTCATTTATCCCAAAAACTTTATATAAAATGTAATAAGGAAATTTTTAATTAATAAATGTGATATAAATAAAATGATTTTTTTTATAAAAAATTTATGTTTCAAATATTTCATTTTCATTCCACATAATCAATTTTTCCATATTTTTTGGCTAATTATATATATTTAATATTTAAGAGGGAAAATGATAAAATGAATGAATTATCACCACCAACAAGACATCATCATAATTCCACATAAAAACATAAACACTGACTCAAATAGATCATATATAAATAATATAACAAAATAAATATTTAATTATTATCACATATTGACCTAGAAATAACCAAACCACCGATATCGAATGAGTGTACCACATAAAACAAAAGACCCCATCCGTACTCAACATTGTGAACCAAATTTAAGACCACCACCATATCCCAAAAAGAACAAAACAAATTTTGAGTCAAAAAATGGAACCATTTCCTTCTGAATTCCACCTCGGATGACCACTCGATAGGACATGCAAAGAGAACCATCGTCTTTGAATCCACACATCCCAAAATATCATTATACTAATCACTCCCGATCCAAACAAGAAAAAATTATAGGGAATAAAGATTATTGAAATGATAAGAATTACTAAGAGCTATGAGTAAGACTAGAACAAGAATTTATATGAAAAAAATGAGATGACATATGAGGTCCATGAAAAATCTAGATCGTACAACCAAAAAACCCAAAACTATATTGTGCCATCACTCCAAATATGAAAAAGAGATGCATGGATAAATGTGAGATCCGATCATAATATGATAAGAAAGGGGAATTAAAAAAACCTCAATACAGCCCTGCTGTAATAAATTAAACCAAAAAACATCAACATCTAAAAATGATACTATATGCAAAGAGTACCTCTGAATGATGAATACTAAGATAGATGTCTTATACTCAAGGAGAGTGATAGATTGGGAAACTAGAAGAGTGGTGATATAGAAGGAAGGGAGAAGGATGTGGAAGGCACCAAAGAAAACCTACCTCCTCTATATCTCCACCAAGTAGATGCTTATTGTCAGAGGGAGAAGACTTAAATGTCGCTTCAAGGTGTATCACACTTTAAGGGAATGAAAACATTTCTCATGAATATATTTGGAATATCATCTATATGAAGTGATATGATCTATTCTCTATGTAAAATCATAAATACTGAATTAAAAATAATATATATTTAGTTAAAATTATATATTAAAAATTAATATAATTTTGTATATTCGGGATCTATATCACATACCTGTGAACTAGAATATTCATGTTAAAACACACTTCTTAAAAGAATACAAATAACACTATAAACATGGAAAATATTGAAATAATATTAATGAATGCGTGTTCAATTAATTTAATAGAATAATATATGATATTATTAATATAAATATGTTTATGTTATAAATTAATAATATAATTTAAACAACTATAAATGTGGATAAAATGATCATCTAAAAGGAAATGTTAGTAAAGGGACCTCTCCTCAATTACCTTTCCGTATTGAAAATTGTAATGTAATACACCCAATAACATTAAAATGATATATATACATCACATATTATTTATAATATCATGATTCCATCAAATTTCATGCTATTTTTTGTTTCAATTTAAATTATTTCTCCCAAGAGAATTTTACTTGATAATTACCAAGTTGTAATGAATTTCAGAACATAATTTAATTTCCTAGGGTTTTATTATTTATTAAATGTATATTTTATTAATATATTTTTTGTGTAAGGACTTATTAATATCATATGTTTCAATCAAAATGTTTTATTCTATATTTATAACTTGTATCCATAATTCATTCATTTATGAATTCTCACTCAATCATTATAATATTTCTACGATTTTATTTCAAAATATCATTTTAATGAAGATTGTTTTTTATGAGCATTGATTGGGTGTAAATTATTTTTTAATGGATAATGATATAATCTAGTATTATTATAATCTGGTTAATCATGATAATTATGAGTAATATAACAATTTTTCAACCCATTTTTGGTGAAAATTATTTTTATACAATCCTACTTCATTTCATACATCAATAGAAAATCCATTTCATGCTAATACATGTATTTAGAAAATTATTTAAAAAATATTTTAACATTACCTAAATGTTTCATTTAAGGCATTTTATCCTAGATTTTACTATTCAAAAAATGTTTTCAAACGAATCTTCTTGCCTCTTTTTGATCAAGGATATTATTATCCTTCTTACAAAAGTTTTTATGGAATGTTTTTTATCACATATGGTATGTCAGAAATTTCATTTTCTATTGTTATATAATTTATATTTATACACATTTATGTGTTCAAAAGAAAATAAAATATAAAAGTTTTACTAGTTTTTTTTTCATATTTCGAGATTATAAATCTATTTTTAAATTAAAAATTATTTTTCCATCTGGAATGTTTTTCTAGATTGTTTATTGTATTTATGGTCATCAATGTAAAAATTAATTTTTTTTACATAGAACCTATTTGTGATATATTTTATTTATGGTACCATTAAAATGTATATTTATGTTTGAAAATGAATTTTTCATTGGAATGTATTGACATTCACATTATTGATTAGTTTTTGTTGTCATGAATTTCACTATGAAATATCCCAAAGATAGTGATAATTATACAATAAATATCCCATTAATATCTATATAATTTAAAATGGATATTAATTTTTTATTAAAATATGTATCATTTATAGATGTGGTGATTTAAATTAGAATTTTTTTATTTAGTGGGCAAATATTTATTAATCCATATTCAGTACAAAATATAAATATTTGTTGATATGACATGTTGTTCATGAATTAAATCTATTATTAAATATATTAGGATTGATATAGTCATGTATATATGGGTGTTCTATGTTATAGATACCCCATGAATCATTAGTAGTCTCATGAGATGAATCAGTTGGATATAATTGGTTAAATGGGTTTTTTGTTGTATACCTACACATAAATTGTAAATTGTCTCATGAAATAACATGGAAAGATACATATCATGATTCTCAAGATATTGATGTCCAATAATTATGAACTTCCTTCATTAATAATTTAGTTATCAATATACATGATATATTCTCAATGATATTATCGAAATGAATTTCAATAATAATAAATTAATTAAAGGGAATTGTTTTTTAGTTATTTACCATTCCATGTATATTATTTATTATCCTGTTATGATAATTATGTTATTGATCATATGGAATGTATTTTTTTTAATTTACATTTATATATTTAATATTCTAGTAATATTAATGAAATACAATTCATTTAAAATAGTTTACCTTACCCTATTAAATATTTATTATTTATTTATGATTGATTTTATATATATTACATTATTGTAATTTATGCCCAGTGTTATTTTGTTTCCATTAAAATGAATCCAAATAATATACGCACTATCATATAAAAGAATATGTTAGAGGTAAAAATGAAATTCTAAAAACAAATGTTGTTATTTGTGTATGAAATTGTAATTTGTGAATTTTTTGTGTATCTATTTTACCACAAATAATAATATATACATCCATCAATGATGCAATTAATTGTTTCTTATTCAAATGTAAGAAATTATAGAACTAACTATAGGATACTATAGGTGGTGTCATACCAATGTTGGATGATTTTAAATCAAAATAAAATATGAGGACAGAATGTGAAAAGGATATATAAATCCGTATAATTTCATAATTAATTTGATTATTATTGATCTATAGGGTATTAATATTACCAATCAAAAATTGTTAATTGTTTTGAATATTTCAAAAATTACTCAAATAATGAAATTTGCTAAATCAAATAACCCTATAACCATTATTTAATTGGATTCAATACCTCACATACTATGAATAAGGAATTGGATCCTTAAATAACTTGATATTTTTTTAGTAATAATATACTTTTTCAAATTTATTGTAATTGAACCATATAAAATAAGACATGGTTTAAATTATGAATATAATCTAATGGAAATAAATAATTATAACAGAGGAAACATAAAATTAGATTTAAATTAGATGATGGTAATTCAACCACTGTTATCATAAAATTAGAAAATATATAAAAATATTTTATAACCATATTCATATCTGTTAAGTTACAGACTATTAAATTATAATCATTTATTATAGATTTATTAGTTCTTTATAGTATATTTTCATAAATAGATGGAGATCACATAATTGGTTCATGAATGAATTAAATTATCGATGTCGATCAACATTCATTAATTCCAAGATAAAATATCCTATATTATTAAATATACTAAAATAAATCATAAATTATTAATTATAATTTTATTATTTCACTCAATGAAGAATTTATTTATGATTCTTGAAGATGAAATCAATGACGGGTTTCTTTCGATGATTTTTAATAAATTAATTTCGCTCTATTAAATAATGAGTTGAAAAATAATAATAAAATTACATAACCAAACAATAATTATTATTTAATTATTTATATCAAATATCATAACTTATTTGGTTTTCATATTCAACGAAGATAAAAATTTAAGGCATAATTTGTTTGACTGTTTAAAGTTAACACAGACTAGAATAAAAAATAATTAATGGATTATTATTGAGTTATACGGTTATAAAATAATCACTCTGAAACTAAAATATTCATATTTATCTTATATTAAGGTGATAAAAAAATATAATACTGACATGAATAATATAATTAACAAGAACATATTACACATAATGAGGAAATTATTTTTCCTTTCGATATATTAGATTAAGAGAGAAAACATATAATCACGCTGTATTGTTAGTATTATTCATATAAATAAAATTTCATGACTTAAAAAAATATAAAAAAAATTAAATATCCTATTAATTAATTAATATAATTAATATAATCATTAAATTAGTTTGTTGATGAAAATTTAAATAACATAAATAGGGAATGTAGACCACATGTGCTCATAAATGAGGTTTTCATTTTCCTTTGAATATAATAAAAGATTAAACTGATATAATATTTCATAAATATGACATTATAATAAAAATGGAATTTATTCACTAAATAATCCTTTTAAACCATCCATATATGATGGGGGTGAAAAATAAAAAACTATTGATTGAGGTAGTAGTCTACATATAACAAGATAATTTTTCCTTTTGCAATAGGAAGATGGAAATAATGATAATGATTGTATAGTCAATATAAAAACATTTCTTTCTATTATTAATGTTAATTCATCCTTAACATATTGGGAAAATTTCATTTAATTGATTTATAAGATAAATAATCGATAAAATAGTTATAGATCAAAAACTAATTAGGTAAAAGAAATTAATTTCTTATTGGAATGAACCTTGATTTAGAAGTGATTTAGAAAATAAATTGGGAACAAATGATTATTTTGGTTTGATATGTTTATTTCATATGGAAATTAGAACATATTATCAAATTTTATAATAAAAGATATTATTCTAATTTATATCCTATAAAGTCCTCGACTATTCTTTTTAGGACATGTTTAAAATTTGTTTTACGTATTTTACCTCTTTGATTTTCCCTTTTATCGCATTATATTTTACAATGTTAACTAATTTTCAGTTAATTACTAAATTTTTAAGATTAATAATAATATATTATTTCATACACAATATTTAACTTATAATTCCAAATAATAATTAAAATGATATATATATAATTTTTAAATAACATATAATGTTATTCTAAAATAATAACTATATAAAAATGAAACCAGTATTAGAGGAAAATATAACAAATGTTCTATATTTTAAATAAATATTTATAAAATAAAATAATTTTTTAATCTATAATTTGACATATAAAATAAATATTATCTTGAAAACTATTTCATAAATATTTTATGCATCCAAAAAATTTTAATGATTCCTTAAATATAATAATATTTGTAAAAATTTTATTTTATAATGTTCCCAACAAAATGAATCATTTCCAAGAACTCCAAAAAAAATCCTAACCGATTTTTTTCTATATATGACTAAAACTATGTTATTTGTTCAAATGCGAAATTTTATAATTTATTTATTTAACATTTAATTGAAATAATGAAACACAATCGATGTCTTTTTTATTAGAAATTTAATTTTTCAAATATTGTGTTTTTATATTCATATTTCATATAATTAATGAGTAAAAATATTCATTAATTTTAAATAACTAGAATATTTTATCATTATTTAACTATAATATATATTATTTCATAAAATGTGAATTATTACCAGATAAAATATAATTTTAGAAAAAATTATATCTTATGAATAAAATTGTTTTTTACTATTTATGTACACTAATTGATTGTTATTTATAGACAAATTTTTATTAATTACAATAATTTTTCATTAAAATAAAAAAATTTAATTTTAGAAATTACATGTAACATATATATATCCTATTACATTGAAAATATAATTTTTTTTCTCAAATTTAATTCTATAGAATTAATACCTCAAAATTTGTATATACGACTAAAGGATAAGATATCCTATTATGGTTTTTAATGGTTGTGGTATTAAAATCATTTATCTAATATTTATTTTCATGAAGATGAACTTCTCTTGAAAATCGTTTTTCTGAACCCATCATTATTGGAATTTTGCTTTTAAATATACATTATAAAACCATAGTGATGTTTCCTATCTAATAAATTTAGATTAATTTTCTACAAACTAAAGATTATAATTATTAATTTTATTTCATTAAATTTTCCTCATAAATTCCATAATTTTTCTTCTTATTTTTATAACATTTAATTTTACAAATAATTTATATTGAAAAAAATTAATAAATTTATTTCAATGCAACCCTTCTTATTTTATTGGTTTTCTGGGGAATTTGTAATAATATATTGAAATGTTTTTATTAATGGGGAGAATAATAAATATTTTGGGTTGTTACATTCTCCCAACATAATTAAATTATAACCATATGATATAATATATCACTTACTAATAAAAATAGTTAAGATTATCTATATGATAGATATATATAGTATATAATTTCAAGGGTGATATCAACAATGAAATCAACAGAAACAACTATTTTTAAAATAATTTGATGATTCCTAATATTGATTTTTTCTCAAACAATTATTTCTAATGTCCATCATGACAAGGTATTATAACACTTATACTAGATTTATTTTCCAATAGAGTTCATTGTCAAACCTATACAAATAGATAGTCATAAGATGGTTTAAAATTTAAAAAGTGATTTCCCTATTTTTGGTAATAAATATGGAGTATATGGGAATAGATTAAATCCATTAATAACATCCCATAAAATTCATATAAATAAATAACTAAAAATATTTACACAAATCACATTCCAATTAAACATCATCTTATTATATAATAATTATACGACATGATGTTTTCATCGATAATAATTTTATTGATGTGGTGATTAAATGTTCTTAGAAAATATCTTATATATAATAGAGCACCTAGAATAATAATGCAATAATACGTCCATATATATGGAGTGGAATATTAGTTATCCTTAGTAATCACAGTCCACAATATTGTTTTTTATCCCATATGTTCTTCCTAGTACTCATGGTCTTGGAGGTTGATGATACTTATCATCCTTGTTAGCCCTTATATTAGATAATTCACAAGGATAGTTCCCAATGAACAAAATTTTAAGATTTTAATATATTAGGGGTTCCATATAATAACAATTAATTTTCTCAATTATGAAAACTACATTAATTTATTTTCTTAGGAAATGATTTTCTCTATGACTTAATTTTCAAAAAATAAAAAATTTGTTGGATTCATTGTTATATTTCCCTAGCTATTTCTTCCTATATTCATGATAGGATGGAAACTAAATCTTCATTACTTCATTATCAACATCAACTTTACATCCATAAAACTCTATAATTCTCTTCATTATTATTTTACAATGTTAATTACTATTTAAATTATTTATCTTAATTATCCATAGTTTGTTGGGAATAATCACATGATTTCCCACTCCAAATTTTCTCCCATTATGATTCTCAAGGGGATAATCTCTCCATTGTCTATTGAAGACATTAGTATCTTGGTTACTCTAGTATATAACTAATACTAAAACCTAAATTTACTAAATTCAGAGATAAAAATTATCATCATTAGAATTTTATTTTAAAATAATCACATAAAAAATTCCGCATCATAATGACTTCCTCATTTTGACCATAATATTACCCATATGTCATTAAATTTAACTAAAATCACACCCAGTGCAAACGTAGTTACTTTTTTATGATTTCAATAATACCTTTTAACTAAATACTATTTGGTAATTATGAAATAAATAATTTATAATGATTTATAATGGAAATGTTAATAATTTAATAATATTACACATGAGTGTCAAGAAAGGTGGGTAGTCAATCCATTTTATTTTGAATTGTTTGATGATGGATTTAAAACCTAAAATGTACTTTTGTGTTTATTAAACCAAGGTGAATATGTTCTTGAGTATGTATATAGTTTTTCTATTATGGGATACCATTTGATTTCATGGAAATGACACAATAAACACTTTACCAAATATAGTGATAGTATACAACACATAGAATAATAACTCGGGATTTCACGAAATTAAACTCATCATTATCCATAAAAATTACATAGACATGTGATCATAATTTTTTATTCACCCTAGATCCACACTAGTGGATATATTGTTCA
This sequence comes from Viscum album, assembly GCA_963277665.1. Taxonomy (NCBI): domain Eukaryota; kingdom Viridiplantae; phylum Streptophyta; class Magnoliopsida; order Santalales; family Viscaceae; genus Viscum; species Viscum album. The sequence continues at coordinate 1,441,096,796 of OY728155.1, read as the reverse complement.
AGAAACATATTATATTGTATTAGTGTTGACACTAAAAGAGATGATCAATTCTTAATGAGTATATACTACAAATCACATTTATAACATAACGTTTCATATTAAAACAATATCACAAACATCATAAATAAAAGATTAGACACATTAGAAATTATCTACCCAAGCATCTTATTTTATAATTTTTTGAACATTTATCTATATATATTATCAAAAAATACTATAATAAAAAATTATAATAAATCTTACTAATCATCACATCCTTGGGAATGAAAACATAAGAACAGGTTGATAATAAATTCTCAGTAAATTTGAAACATAACAACGCATCATATTGGTTAAATAAAAATGACTTGAACAAACATGAATATGCGATGATTTTCAGATTAAAATTTTATTGTATCATAAGTAATAATAATAATTCTTCATTAAGAATTGGGGATCAAGTCATACAAAACATAATACAACATAAATGTCATCATGTAAAGATAATAGTTAAAACCTATATTAGAATCGTATATAAAATAATCATGAAATATGAGATAATATAATAATTATATAAAATATAATACTAATATTGAAATAACATAATAAAAGGTAATCATATTTTTTAGATGAAACTCATTCCAAATCATGACATCAAATGTGAACAGAGCCATGATTTTTATGTATTAGGTTGGGAATACACTCATGGGCTTCGTACATTATATATAAAATAATCATGAACATAATTCATTATTTAATGAGATATAAATCATTATCCAATTTATTGGATTTCAATATACTAAGCACATGAATGTTCTATAAATATTGTTTCTAAAATATATGTTATATTCATCATGTCATTAAAAACATGGAATGAATCTGGGTTTCATTTCATTTCCAAATAGATTCACATAATGATATATCAAATATAGATAAATTGATATGTAATATTAAATCATCCAAAACATTTAATTAATAAAGGAATATATTTCATGATTCAAAATAAAAAACATTTAAGTAGAACTATCCATCTACGAAAAAAATAGAATCCAACCCCTAAAATATCATTTTGATTTTTTTTAAAATATCTCAAATGATAATCTTGAATGTCACATTAAAAAGTTATCAATAACATGATTTTTTAATGGGTTTTAAGAAATTACATTAAAAATAATCGCTTATAATAGACCATATAAAATGAAATAAATTTTGGTACAATGATAACAATTTATGATACTGAATAAAAATTGATTCATTATTTTTTAAAAATTCATTATTGAAATCCAAAACATAAAATCCAAATCAAAACAGATTTTGATGAAATTTAATGAAAAATATCTAGGTTACATTATAAGTTAAATGATTTTTTAGAAAATGGAATGATAAAATTGGTGGAATGAGATAACATGGACATTAATGAGAAGAATAAATTATAATGGATTGGAATTATTCGTAATATTGAAATAAATTTTTGAGAAATAAATTAATTGGGGAAGAATAATTGAATTAAAATAATAATTTTCTCTATATAAGAGAACAATATAAAATATAATTAAATATTATAGTACATAATCATAATCATATAATATATAAATTCAATTTTTAAAGTTATTACTCATGAAAGGATATTTGAGTTAAAGATATCCAATGAGGATTTGATATCATTTGAAATTAAAGTTACAATGGAGGATTGAACATCAAAAGGATTTTTAAAATCACATTAATTTTATGAATTTTATAATAACAATTTGTTTATAGTCAATTTTATGAAAAAAAACAATACAAGGAGAGAATATACAATATATACTAAAAAAGAAAACCATGTTGAGAAATTCCCCAATTACATTGATAACATTTCAATAAAATATTCATAGAAGAGGGAGAATAAAATAAAACAATAAATATCATGAATGAAAAGTTAATAATTAAATATTACAAAAAAATAAACTATAATTGGAAAATATAAATGAAGATGTGGTCTTCATTTTGAACCACATCTCAAGGAAATCAATAACTTTATAAATTGAACCCTTACAATTGAACTCGAATTCATTGAAATTGAATTACCTTTATATATCCTAAACATAACCATATTTGTAGTTAAATTTATAAACATGATACTATATATTACCTTTTTAGTCTTCAATTACAAAAATTTATTGTCAATATATTGTGATGTTATATTTTATTTTCAACATCAAATGTTAAGGATTTGATAATTTCATTTAACAATTAAAATGGTGATATTGACACTTGATCATTAATATCAGGTTCATAATTCATAGTTTATCCAAACACTAAAATATATGTTCCATGTGATTAATAATAATATTTTATGATTGTAAGAAGAGTGATGTTATTTAAACATTAAATGGCCCAACAAATAGAAAACCCTAAAGTGTTTTTCTAAATACAATATTAAGTAACCCAATAATTTGAGGATCAGAGAGTGTGTATCAAATTCAAATGATTTATGATAAATCAATGTTGTTAATCCGATTCAAATACATCATGATAAAATATTTATCTGAGATGTTATTAAAATATTATTTCTAATTTAAATGAACAATGAAATTTACTTACATGATAATGAAGTTACAAGTTACATATAGTAACGTGATAATGACTTAAAATAAATATAAATTAATTATACTATTTAAACATATAATTTATGAATGTTATAAATAATAAAATTAGATATTCATTGTTTTCTACATATGTATATTTTACTAACATTACTTTTAAGGAAATACCTCAAAGTTATTATTAGTATATCCCCATCATCTAAAACAAAAGATGTCGATGATATGTTGCTGAGTTTTAATTAGTTCATCATATCCATGGAATCCCTCGATATGCTAGATCAAAATAACATATATATTTATTTTTAAAACCCCTTGACAAAAATATTTTCTATACTCACGTATTATAGAAGAAAAATATTTCAATGTATTTTACAATTCCTCACATTGAATCACTAGAACACAAATCACTCAAAAATTACAAAGAAGAAGAACGATACGTTTAGGTATAGAATAATCTGAGACATATTGATTTTGAAATGAATTTTCTCTTTAATCCTTGAATGAAAAATAATTTATAAGAATCACTCCAATGGATTTACTTTTGAGAGTCTGGGATTTTTTTTCAAGGGCCTCTGATGTTCTACTGTTCGCAGCTCTGTAAACCATTTCAGTCTGATGTTTTTTGAAAAACCACTAAATTGATATATTTATTCAAATATAACATAAATAATTCCAATTAATATAATTATAAACATTTAAAAATATAATTTATGATAATATATTTCTTCATGATGACTTAAAATATGGCCAGTCTACTAGAGTTTTCCTACAATCAGTCAAATAAATATGTATACAGTTTGTCTGATTGATATAAGATTAGTATATTTGTTTTGAAAAATTATTATTGATTCTTATTATAAGGCCCCAGCCTTAAACCATACTTAATCTTGAGTTATTACAAGATTACACATTGAGGATCTTTTCAGATTTCTAGTTTTAGAGAATTAGATCATAAAACATGCATTACATTCCACATTTAAACAAAGTGATTACATAAAGATAGTATTCATTTTTTGCCATCAATGGAACATTCTTAAAATAAAACATGGATTCTTTCTTGACACTTCCTTGACACTATCATCATATCATGTACCTTTCCCTTGACTTGTGAAAAACATTTCAAAAAAGACATGGGATGAGCATAAAAAGATCAGTGTGGGTAATATAAAAAAAATATGGAAAGGAAACAAGAGTTTATATATACATAAGAATGAAATCATACTTTACCCATAAAACATACCTCATCAAATCATGAATAAATCATAGAAATCATAAGACATAAAGGTAACTTGAGGCATTCATAACATTCTTACGTAGGGAGTAACCCTCTTGGTTACGTTTGGAATACCCATCACACTATATTCACTAAATCTCTTCGGAGAATCCTTAACATTTCAAACCTTTGCGTTACCCAATTCATTGGAGAGCTATATCGGGCGCACCTGCCCTTAGTTTATCACGGAACCACCCGTCTTCATAATAATGACCAAGAACCTCAACATAATCGTATCATATAAAACATGCTGAAAGGAAACATAACATTTCCACCTTTCAATCACAAGATATCAATACAACACATTGATATAAAAACATCACGAAAACTATTTTCAACACCAAAATAAAAGAAAAATAAAACATGGTATTTATTTTTCTTTTAAATAGAAGGTATGGCTTATAGAGGAAGCCGAAACCCAAATAACGGTCACGACGGCGAAGAAGTCGTTGTCGCCGCATACGTTCGACAAAAACATTCCCTTTTTTCGTTTTGTAAAACGCTTCATATAAAAAAGATTCATTTTTTATAAACGTAAAAGTCAAAGGGGTTTATACACCGTATAAAAGAAGGTTGTGTATAAAACAAAACATGCCTCAATGAAAGGAGATTGAGACGAAGTCCCATACCTCGGGTCCAACTTGACTCGTTTGTTCATTAATGTCCTGAATAATAAACTTGAGTTAATTTATACTTTCTTAAGAACCATTTTTAAGTTCATTATTCCTTTTATATCACTTATTTCCATGTCATGAACACTATGTAATTATTTAAGTTAATAACGGTCGTTTTAACGATCATTGATACTTGAGTCAAAATAAACCTTTTATAATTACAAGTTTTTCATGTATCCATTATATCCAGAATTATAATAATGATTTATATATCATATATATCATATATATCCAGTATATATGTGCATTTATAATATTACATAATCATTTAGAGGTATGAAATGAAATGCACCGTTCATGGAGATGGTAAGCTGTACGTACGCCTGAACGCTACTTTCATTTCTATTTCATATTTTATAGAATGGAATCATAATGATATAAAGGTATATTATAAATACAGTATAATATCATATATAATATCATATTTCCATCCTTTATACATCCCACATATGTTATTTAACGAATCAAATCACATGGAGGGGGCGGTAGTCCGCACTTCCTTAAATGAAGATATCGCGTTTACCCATAATAGAAACCATAAAGGTATGCCCAAAATGAAAAATACATAAGCTTAATGAAAACATAAACATATTATATATCATATATAAATATAGTGACATCTTAATGGCCACCTTTGAAGGTGTTAAAGGAATGTTGAACAATCATCGTTTCGGGAGGCATAAATTTACCATCCTTGGAAACAGTATGTTCTTTAACCATTAGATTTAGGTGTGTGTAAGTGTATCTTGAATCCTTCTTATAAAAACATCCTAGTATATTTAAGATACTAGAGTTGTTACAAAAGAAATAAATAAAAATAGTTTCGGGGGATGGAGAAGCAAAATAAATCAAAAGGACTCAGGTGAAGACATTACCTTAAAATCGGGTAACTCCCTTTGGTTTGAGGTCAAAGGTTTCCTTGGGAAGACTTCTGCCCAATGTGAGGATTCAAAGAGTAATATAGGGAAGTGGAGAGACAAAATTGGCAGGGGTTGGCTGAGCCAATGGCATTGGAAGTGTGGGTAAGGAGGTAGAGTTGGGGGCCTTTTTTAAGACGAGAGGTGGGGCACTCTTGGAAAGTAAAGAAATATTACTTTATTTGAAAATTATTTTCGGATTTAAAAGGTCCCACATTGATATAATTCGAGGATAAGGTGATAAGGGTTCGAAATATACCCACCCAATAGGTTTCAGACATGTGTAGGTCATGGATTTTACATTATCTTCTCATTTTATTTAAATCCTTTATCAATGAGGTAACCGCTACATCATTTTGATGTCATAAATAATTAAGTTTATTTAAAGTATAAAAATTATTAATCAAATACTATGATGTAGGGAATCATTTTATATTTCCAATGAATATTTATAGTCAAAATTCTGACTTGTATAACCCCATTTAAAAATTGTTTTTGTAAAACATATTATGTTTATGTCAGTTTTACTTTTTCATAAAATAAAAAGTTATTTATGTCATTTCCCAACCAATGTGGCTCCATGGGGTCCCCAAGTTTACCCATGGATTTTCATGGTCTTCCATGAAAAATCCAATGATTTTAGGACATGTGTCAAGCTCATATCATACTATTAAAACATTATTTTTAGCTTAAACTACACTAATTACCACTAATCGCGATTAAAAACATAAAAGTTACTATTCACCAAAAAAAATTATTTTAATCTCATTGAACCAAATTTTACTTCCTAATGACATCCATGAATGTCGGATTTTTGAAATTCAAAACACAAAGGTAGCAAATTTTCATTTAAATGGAAAATCAGTTTTTATAAGTACCACTTAGTGGTTTCACTATTCATCAAAAATTGATGTTTTTCAAAAAGATACAAAAACTTCACCCTAAGATATATTTGATATTCTGAATTAAAAAATGATGTCTATTTTAAAAAATTCAAATCATATATGTTACATTAATTAATTTAATAATTAATTCTCGTTGTCATGACAAATATCGTGTTTTTATGAAACAATAAGTATCAAAAGATTGACACTAGTTTAAACCCAATCTCAAAGTGAAATTGATTCCAATGACCACCATTGGATTAAATGGTAAATGTATATTCTAATTTCACTTTAAAACCAATTCAAAAGATAATCTAATCATATAAATAAATTAGATTAAAAAGAGGGTTTGAATTAAAATACAACATTTTTCACTATTCATTAAAAAATGAACTTTATCGGAAAAATACAATAAATTGATACAAAGTAAATTTTGATGTCCCAGTCATAAAGAATAAGTTTATTTTGAAAAAAACTAGCTTATAAAATTGTAAAAAGATAGATTTGAAATGATTTTCCATTAAAAGGAATTAAAACAATATTTTAAATATATTAGTGTATTCCATGCTTAAGATTGGATTTATTTTCATTTTAAGCCTCTAAAACAATATCTAATTCATTAATAGGCATAGATAAAAATATCTTTTATTCATTACATACTTTGGATGTTACATCCTTCCCCCCTTTAGAAAATTGTGTCCTAGAAATTTATTTACATATCAAATAAATAGGGGTACTTATCCCTCATTGCATTTTCAGATTCCCATGTTGCCTCTTCCATCATGTGAGTTTTCCACAAAATCTTTACCTGATTAATAACCTTATTCCATAACACTTGCTCCCCATTGTCAAGAATCCGAATCGGTTTTTCCTCATAAGATAGGTTCTCTTCCAGCTAAACTACATCTGGACTCAAAACATGAGATGGATCTGGCATGTACTTCCTTAACATTGAAATATGAAAAACATTTTGTACCTGAGATAAACTCAGAGGTAAAGCCACTCGGTAAGCAACTGATCCAACTCTCTCCAAAATTTCATATGGTCCAATGAACCTTGGACTCAGCTTTCCTTTCTTACTAAATCACATCACAGTTTTCCATGGTGATACTTTGAGAAAAATATGATCACCTACCTCAAAAGAGAGATCCTTCCTCCGGTTATCCACATAACTCTTCTGCCTGCTCTGAGCTGTTCTCATGTGTTTCTGTATCAGCTGAACTTTTTCTGCCAAGTCTTCTATGAAATCTGGTCCCATTAATTTCCTTTCACCCACTTCATCCCAGAAAGCTAAAGTTCGACACTGCTTCGTATATAACGCCTTAAATGGTGCCATCTGTATACTAGAATGAAAACTGTTATTATATGAAAATTCAACCAAAGAATGGTGTTGGTCCCAAATTCCCTGATAATCCATCGAACAAGCTCGTAGCATATCCTCTAATGTCTGAATTTTTCATTCTGACTGCCCATCTGATTAAGGATGAAAAGTTGTACTAAAATTTAATGCAGTACCCAACGACTTCTGAAGGCCTTTCCAAAAGTTAGAAGTGAGCCTCGGATCACAGTCAGATAAAATGGAGAGAGGAACTCCATGTAACCTGACTATATCTTTAAGATACAAACGGGAAAGTTGATCTAGGGAAAAAGTATCTCATATAGCAAGGAAATGAGCAGATTTAGTCAAGCGATCAACAATAACCCAAATTGCATTATTACCTCGAGATGTCTTCGGTAATCCCACAACAAAGTCCATGGATATATTCTCCCATTTCCACTCTGGCACTGGTAAAGGATGAAGCATCCCATTCGGTAACTGCCGCTCTGCTTTAACCTGCTGACAAGTCAAACGCTTCACTGTAAAATCAGCAATACCTATTTTCATTCCATCCCACCAGTAATACTCCCGCAGATCCTTGTACATCTTAGTACTGCCAGGATGAACTGATAATGGAGAACTATGAGTTTCACATAACAACTCTCTCTTCAACTTTGAATCACAAGGCACACACAATCTCTTCCCAAATATCAAAACGCAATCATTATCAATGTTGAATTCAGGCAACATACCTTTCTGAACCAGCTCTACCATTATCTACAACTCACTGTCTTGCTTCTGTGCTTGCTTAATTCTATCTGATAGAGATGATCTCACTGATACCTGAAACAAAACAGACGAACATCATGCACCAATAACTTCTATGCCAAATATCATCAAATCCTTAACCAAAGGATCACATTCCAAACGCAACATTGCTAATGAAGCATTACTTTTTCGACTCAAAGCATTAGCCACTATATTTTCTTTTCCCAGATGGTAATGAATTATACAATCATAATCCTTGATTAATTCTAGCCATATCCTCTGTCTCATGTTCAATTAATTCTGAGTGAATATATACTTTAAACTTTTTTGATCTGTATATATTTCACACTTTACGCCATACAAATGATGCCTCCAAATTTTTGAAGTGAAAACAACAGCAGCTAATTCCAAATCATGTTTAAGGTAATTTACCTCATGAGTTTTCAACTGTCGTGAAGCATAAGCAATTACCAGATCATTCTGCATTTAGACACAACCAAGTCCTTTCAATGAAGCATCATTGTAGATAACAAACTCCCCATTCCGGGAAGGTAGTTCCAAAACTGGAGCATTCACCAATCTTCTTTTCAATTCCTGAAAACAATCATCACATTCTTTTGTCCAGATAAACAAAACACCCTTCCGAGTTAGCTTAGTCATTGGACTAGATATTCAAGAAAATTTTCTAAAAAACCTTCGGTAATAGCCTACCAAAACAAGGAAACTACGAATCTCTGTTACATTTGTGGGACTTGTCCATTCTTCAAAAACCATTGTTTTTGAAGGATCAACGGTTATCCCATCTTTAGAAACAATGTGACCAAGGAAAGAAATTTGTTTCAACCAAAACACACACTTGCTAAATTTTTCCATACAGTTTCATTTCTTTTAAGGTTTTCAAGATAACCCTTAAATGTATTTCATGCTCTTCTTTACTTTTATAAAACACCAAAATATCATCAATGAAAACCACCACAAACGTATCCAAGAACTCATGGAAAATTCTATTCATTAAGTCCATGAATATAGCAAGTGCATTGGGTAGCCCTAAAGACATTACTACAAATTCATAATGTCCATATCATGTACGAAACACGGTCTTTGGAAAATATGCTTCCCTTACCATCAGCTGATGGTACCCCGATCTCGGGTCAATCATTGAAAAAAATTGAGCTCCCTGGAGCTGATCAAACAAATCTTCGATATGAGGAAAAGGATATTTGTTCTTAACAGTGATGTTATTGAAGGCTCTATAATCAATGCAATGTCTCATAGAACCATTTTTATTTTTAACAAATAAAACAGAAGCACCCCATGGTGATGTGCTAGGTCGAATGAAACCTTTATCTAATAAATCTTGCAATTGATCCTTCAACTCTAAAAGTTCAAATTGAGCCATTCGATAAGGGGGGTTTGAAATTGGCTTAGCATCAGGAACTAAGTCAATAGTAAACTCAACTTCCAAATCCGGTATTATTCCAGGAAACTCATCAAGAATAACATCAGGATACTCATTTACCACTAGAACATAATTAATCTGAACAGTTCCTTTATTTTCAACGATGTGTACAAGGTAACATTGATTTCCATCTTTTACATGTTTATCGGCCTCTTGATATGTTATCAAAAGTAAGGGTTCATTCTTGTAAACAAACTGAAAGTCTTTCGGAAAAGAAACTTCTTTAGATCTACAGTCAATCATAGCATGGTAAATAGTGAGCCAATCCATACCCAGGATAACATCAAACTCTACTAGAGGTACAACAATAAGGTTTGCAAGTAGGTTCTTTCCACAGATAAGGATAGGAAGATTCTTATAAATTCTTTTTGCCTCAACATTTCCCCCAGGGGTTTTTACCAAAAGTTCAGGAGTCATTTCGTGAGATGGTATTCCCATTTTACTAGAAAAGTTTTCAGAGATGAAAGAATGTGTAGACCCCGAATCAAACAACACACTGGCATAATCTGAATAAATAAACAAAGTACCTGATACAACATCATTTGATGGCCCGACATCTGCTGAAATAGTTGCAAAGGATTTCACCACCCCTTTTTTCTTGTAGTCTAACTACTTCCCATCACTCAATCTCTTTGTCGGACACTCATTTGCATAGTGACCCATCTCATTGCACTTATAACATTTCACTAACTGTAAATCAAATTTGTTCTTACCATCACCCTGATCTTTTTCAGAGCAATCAAGAGCCTTATGTCCCATCTTACCACATCGGTAGCACTTTCCAAAATTCAGAAGACATTCCCCAGCATGCCTTTTTCCATATTTATCACAAACTAGAAACTTAATTTTCTTACCATCGTACTTTTTTAAAGAATTCTTAGCATTCTTCTGCCACCTCGGTCTCTTATTCTGTTGGTTGTTATAGAACACTTGATCATAGGAAAATTCCATTTCCACCTTCTCAGCACATCGAACAAGATTTTCATAACTTTTAAACTCACGAGAAGCCAATTCCCTTCGATATTTTGGCTTTAATCCTGAGTAAAAATGATTGATTTTTCTATCAAGGTCTCGGATAAAATTTGGAGCATACCTTGCAAATAGAGTGATACATTCTTCATAGGCAGCCACTGAGTCTTCCTATTTCCTCAATTCCAAGAATTGTTTTTCCATCCTAAGTCGAATAGCCTTAGGAAAATACTTTTCAAGAAACATACCATTGAATTCATCCCAGTCAAGAGCATCAATCTCATCGGCGTCCCTGATATTTTTGACCATAGACCACCACCGATCTGCCTCACCCTCCAAACGGTAAATAGCAAGACTAAACTTTTGATTTTCTGAACACCCCATGACATCGAAAATCTTCTCCAGTGCTTTAATCCACACTTAAACTAAAACAGGGTCAGATGATCCTATGAATGATGGGGGATGTTTCCTCATAAAATGTTCCACCAATGACATGTTCCTCTGCGGTTGATCTGGCTGATCTCGTGAATTGATACCACCACCATTTATCGTCTGAGTAAACTGTGCCATTACTGCAACAAACTGTTCAGTTCCAATTCCAACCGTCTCAGGATGCTGATTCGGAAGGTTATTTCTTTCTATATGCCTTCCTAGCACTGCTTCCCTGTTTCCTCTGTGGAAAACCATTCTGAACAAACATGTCTTAGATGAAGCAACATGGTATTCTTCAAACGCTATATCATTTCAAAAAAATATTTTTGGATAAACATTTAATAAAATTCTAATTCCTAAAGTTATCTAAACCGACCTCTGATACCAACTATAAGGACCCAGCCTTAAACCTTACTTAATCTTGAGTTATTCCAATATTACACATTGAGGATCTTTTCAGATTTATAGTTTTAGAGAATTAGATCATAAAACTTGTATTACATTCCACATTTAAACAAATTAGTTACATAAAGATAGCATTCATTTTTTTCCCATCAATGGAACATATTTAAAATAAAACATGGATTCTTTCTTGACACTTCCTTGACACTGTCATCATATCATGTACCTTTACCTTGACCTGTGAAAAACATTCCAAAAAAGACTTGGGATGAGCATAAATAGCTCAGTGTGGGTTATATAAAAAAAATATGGAAAGGAAACATGAGTTCATATATACATAAGAATGAAATCATACTTTACCCATAAAACATACCTCCTCAAATCATTAATAAATCATATAAATCATAATACATAAAGGTAACATGAGGCATTCATAACATTCTTACGTAGGGACTAACCCTCTTGGTTACGCTTGGAATACCCATCACAGTATATTCCCTAACTCTCTTCAGAGAAACCAAAACGTTTCACCCCTTCGCGTTACCCAATGCATTGGAGAGCTATATCAGGCTCACCCGCCCTTAGTTTATCATGGAACCACCCGTCTTCATAATAATTCCCAAGAACCTCAACATAATCGTATCACATAAAACATGCATAAAGGAAACATAACATTTCCACCTTTCAATCACAAGATATCAATACAACACATTGATATAAAAACGTCACGAAAACCATTTTCAATACCAAAATAAAAGAAAAGTAAAACATGGTATTTATTTTTCTTTTAAAAAGAAGGTATGGATTGTAGAGGAAGCTGAAACCCAAATAACGGTCACGGCGGCGGAGAAGTCGTTGTCGCCGCATACGTACGACAAAAACATTCCCTTTTTTCGTTTTGTAAAATACTTCGTATAAAAAAGATTCATTTTGGATAGACATAAATGTCAAAGGGGTTTATACACCATATAAAAGAAGGTTGTGTATAAAACAAAATATGCCTCAATGAAAGGAGATTGAAACGAATTCCCATACCTTGGGTCCGACTTGACTCGTTCGTTCGTCAATGTCCTGAATAATAAACTTGAGTTAAATTATACTTTCTTAAGAACCATTTTCATGTCCATTATTCCATTTATATCAGTTATTGCCTTTTCATGAGCACTATTTAATTATTTAAGTTAATAACGGTCATTTTAACGATCATTGGTACTTGAGTCAAAATAAACCCTTTATAACTACAAGTTTCTCATGTATCCATTATATCCAGAATTATAATCATGATGTATATATCATATATATCATATATATCCAGTATATATGTGCATTTATAATATTACATAATCATTTAGAGGGAAGAAATGAAATGCACCGTTCTTGGAGACGGTAAGCCGTACGTACGCATGAACGCTACTTTCATTTCTATTTCGTATTTTATAGAATGGAATCATAACGATATAAAGGTATATTATAACTCCAGTATAATATCATATATAATATCATAGTTCCATCCTTTATACGTCCCACATATGGTATTTAACGAATCAAATCACTTTGAGGGGGCGGTAGTCCGCACTTCCTTAAATGAAGATATCGAGTTTACCCATAATGGAAACCATAAAGGCATGCCATAAATGAAATATACAGTAGCTTAAGGAAAACATAATCATATTATATATCATATATAAATATAGTGACATCTTAATGGACACTTTTGAAGGTGTTAAAGGAATGTTGAACAATAATCGTTTCGGGAGGCATAAATTCACCATCCACGGAAACAGTGTGTTCTTTAACCATTAAGTGTTGGTGTGTGTAAGTGTATCTTGAATCCTTCTTATAACAACATCCTAGTATATTTAAGATACTTTAGTTGTTACAAAGGAAATAAATAAAAAGAGTTTAGGGGGTTGGAGAAGCAAAATAAAACAAAAGGACTCAAGTGAAGACATTACCTTAAAATCGGGTAACTCCCTTTGGTTTGAGCTCAAAGGCTTACTTGGGAAGACCTCTGCCCAAAGTGAGGCTTCAAGGAGTAAGAGAGGGAAGTGTAGAGACAAAATGTCAGGGGTTGTCCTAGCCAAAGGCTTTGGATGTGTGGGTAAGGAGGTAGAGGTTGGGGCCCTTTGTAAGAGGAGAGGAGGGGCACTCTTGTAATGTAAAGAAATATTACTTTTTTGGAAAATGATTTTCGGATTTAAAAGGTCCCACATTGATATAATTCTAGGATAAGGTGACAAGGGTTCGAAATATACCCACACAATAGGTTTTGGACATGTGTAGTTCATAGATTTTACATTATCTTCTCATTTTATTTAAATCCTTTATTAATGAGGTAATCACTACATCATTATGATGTCATAAATATGTTAATTTATTTAAATTCTAAAAATTATAAAAAAATACTATGATGTATGAAATATTTTTAGCTTTACAATGAAAATTTATAGTCAACAATCTGACTTGTATAACCCCATTTAAAAATTGTTTTCATAAAACATATTATGTTTGTGTCATTTTTACTTTTTCATTAAATAAAATGTTATTTATGTCATTTCCCAACCAAAGTGGCTCCATGGGGTCCCCAAGTTGACCCATGGATTTTCATGGTCGGCCATGACACATCCAATGAGGGTAGGACATGTGTCGAGCTCATCTCATACTATTAAAACATTATTTTTACCTTAAACTACACTAATTACCACTAATCGCGATTAAAAACATAATAGTTACTATTCACCAAAATATTATTTTAATCTCATTGAACCACATTTTACTTCTTAATGACAACCATGTATGTCAGATTTTTAAAATTAAAAACCCAAAGGTGGCAAAATTTCATTTAAATGGAAAATCGGTTTTTATAAGTACCACTTAGTGGTTTCACTATTCATCAAAAATTAAAGTTTTTCAGAATGATACCAAAACTTCACCCTAAGCTATATTTGATATTATGAATTAAAAAATGATGTCTATTTTACAAAATTCAAATCATATAAGTTACATTAATTAATTTTATAATTAATTCCCGTTGTCATGGCAAATAGCGTGTTTTTATGAAACAATAAGTATCAAAAGATTGACACTTGTTTAAGCCCAATCTCAAAGTGAAATTGATTCCAATGACCACCATTGGATTAAATGGTAAAAAGATATTCTAATTTCACATTAAAAATAATTCAAAAGATAATCTAATCATATAAATAAATTAGATTAAAAAGAGGTTTTGAATTAAAATACAACATTTTTCACTATTAATTAATAAATGAACTTTATCAGAAAAATACCAAAAATTCACAAAAAGTAAATTTTGATGTCCCAATAATAAAGAATAAGTTTATTTTGACAAACATAGCTTATAAAATTGTCAAATGATAGATTTAAAAATTCTTTTCCATTGAAAGGCAGTAAAACAATCTTTCAAAAATATTAGTGTATTCCATGCTTAAGATTGGATTTATTTTCATTTTAAGCCTCTAAAACACTATCTAATTAATTAATAGGTATAGATAAAAATATATATTATTAATTTCTTATATGGGATGTTACACTTATGGAATATATGAATTTTTAGTCCAAAATATACAATATTAGAGAATAAAAATTTCATATTCATCAAATTAGAAACTATTTATATATTTAGTAGAGCTATATTTTTTCTATGAAAACATTCACTACTGTAAAAATTATTCTTCAAGTTTCTCATTTTTATTTTTTATTTTTGTTAATAGCCACCATTACTAAACAATCCATTGTAAATATAATCTTTAATGTTGATTAAAAAATAAATTTTTTATATATAATGATTAAAAGATTTTTTTATGTTGTTTATTTAATAAATGATTTAAACAATCATTGACCATGTTAATTTATATATGACCAACATATAAAAAAATGACCACGATTCATTTTTTACAATAGCTATTGATTAATCAATGTAAAAAAATAATTCCCCATCAGTTATTCTAAAAAGTACATTAAAAGTCTTTGAAAAGATAGTTTTTTTACGTTGATGATTTTATAAACGGTGTAAATGACACATTTCAATGTCAGTTCTATAAAAACTAATGTTGAAAATTAATAGATCATATTTGTAAGAATGTATATTTTATAAAACATGTAAAAATATATTTTTTGTAATATTTCATTATAACATTCCTCTTCACAGGCGACCAAATAATAAAAATATAGAAACAAGCATAAATTAGAAGAAACAAAAATAAGAATCACATTTATACATTCATAGTTATAACATTCAAAAAATATAATATTAACTAAAAATAATCCTAAATCCAAAGAAACACAACAACTAACTTCTCATTTATAATTTTGAAATTCATAATTTTAATATTCAATTAAAAACTAAATTCTATACCAACCTATAAATTATTTTCCCATTCCACTAGAAAGTGTGTGAGATCTTGTGCACTATAATTGAGATTCATAAAAAATAAAAAAATTTGTTAATAGTTTACATATATAATGAATAAAAAATGAAATATTAAAGAATAGTTCAGATGTAAATCTATCCTAGATGAACATAATAATAGTTCTAGTAGTAGTATTTCATATATAAATCATAACACAAAATATCTTCATTTTTTGACACATTGTAAAATTTGAATATTATATTTAAATGACTTTTTCAATTAAAAACATTATTTTTGATGAAATAAATCCAAAATATAGTATTTATAAATGGAAATTAACCTTATCCTTCATATATTTGACCACTGAATTATTTGAATTTGTGGTTTTTCGAATGAAATCTCATACTATGTAAGAAAATTATAAGAATGAAATAAATTTAAAATTCACTATAATATAAATAACTATTACAAAATTAATACATTATTTTCTTATATTTTCTTAAATTTTAATTTCCACATTCTCATGTATATCGAATATATAGTGAAGTTTGGTCTCCCTTGCACAAAAAATACCTAATGTCTAATTTCCAATATTATAAATGAAATATTAATGTTACTGGTTGTTATGTTAAATTATATCTAAAAACATTGGAGATATATGTTTCATGCCTATCAATAGAAGGAAACATACAACACTACCTAATTATATGTTGTTCAAATATAATAGTAATATATCAAATTCTTTATTATTCAGTCAATTCTCGCATGTCATGTTAAATTAACTGGGGTTCCATCTATCCATATACATTATTCGTTTCAATTTCCTCACACATGTTATACTAATAACTTCTACAAAACATACACAAGTATATTTTTTATGAAATTTAATGCATGGAAAGATTTATGTTAATACATGCATTAATAAAATGGGATCACATTGATTCCTAACTTATATCCAGTTACAATCTCAATGATCAAATTTTTCAAAATCCACAATTCTATTTAATTCCTACATACATGAAGTTTCATTGGAAATTAATAAACTCTCCCAATGAAAATTGAATATTTTCATAATCATTCAAGACTAGTAGAATTTTTATCTAATGTCATAGACTATTCATATTGTTGTTGTCTATAAAATATTTCATTACATTTAATGTATTTCTATTAACAAATAGATATATATTATAATTTGTATTAGTTATAAAATTAATTAAAAAATAATATAAAAGATAAAATAAAAGCATAGCACTATGGTAATTTGTTGTAGTAGTCTATATGGACAAACTAAAAACTGGAAGATACTTTATCTAACTATCATCACCTAATAAATAGGTAATGGTAATCCACATGATATATCTATAATATTCTGTATAGTGACCCATTGTTTCTATATCCCCAACATTTGATGTTGAATGGTGTCTCTTATATTATATATCTCATAATATATAATTATAAAATAGTTAATATCATCATCATATATCTCAGAGTAACCAAGAAACTGTGGGGTAGTGAGTGTAGGAGTAGTATATAAATTTGTTCTATATGCAAAGGTGAAGGATAAATAATGGTGTCTATAGGTGGAGGTGGGGGAGTGGGAGCTGCTACCAGAGGAGGAGGAGTGGGAGATGTAGTCTAAAATTGTCATTTCATGTTTGGAAACATGGAATGTATCAACACTATGATCATTTCCTCCATCATTACATTAATATTTTGAACATCAGTCTCTAAGGATTCATTTTTTCAGAAAACCACTATATTTAAAAAGATTAAGAACATGGTAACACCTTTTTCATAGATACACCAAATGGGTATCATCGCAAATGTCTTGGGTGTTCAAGATTTCTAAATTTTGTAAAAATAATATCTTTACACCAAAGAGATACAAGTACCCCCCCTATATTATTTTCTCATCAATAGAATCCTTTATGGATTATTTCAAAAAAATATGCATTGATTTTAAATATATATAGAATTGAATTAACTTAAATAAAAAAATAGACTTCTTAAAATCTCCTCATCTACGAACCTCAATTCTTCCATAAGATATTTCTCATTTTTTAACCAACTGAGCCCTCTTCTATTTTTTATGTCTATCTAGGGGGTGGAGGTGAAACCTCTCTTGAGCATAAAGGCTCAAATCCTAGTTATTTTAAATTTTTTCATCCATCATTTCTTCTTCTAATAATGTATACCCTCCACGAGATAATTCATGAGGGTATTTGTTTCATGATTAGATCTCCTGATGATATCTCCTAGATATATATAGATTTAGAATTAGAAATCATTAATATGATAATTAATATCAGAAAACATCCAAACAATTACATTTGGCATATCCAAAATTGATCTTTTATTTTAATAACATCAATATTTGTCCTTGTGTCTTCATCTATATACTGATATATATGACCAAGATATTCATGTTACCTATTACTATAATGGAAATCAGATGTGAGGGTTGAAATGAAATACCTCCACCTGCTTGCAACTATTGGTATAAAGTTCTCCTTGACTCCTTCGGTATTAGGTATATAAAAATTCAACTGTTAAGAAGGGTTAGAAATATTATAATATAAAAATTTCATTATCAGTAAAACAATAAAAATTGTTCATACCAAAATGATTTCCCACAACATAGATATTATTTCTTTTTCGAAACATCTTCAATTATTAATAAAAATAATGACTTTAATTTTTCATTGAACAGTTACTAACTCTATATATTTTTATTTAGGAGAACGTGGAATACCATTCTCATTCATGTCTACCACTGTCGCCATGTCCTAACTATGAGAAATTGGAAATTTTGGTAAACATGTTATAATATGTTTACCAAACATCAAAATCTTATTTAGCTCGTGGGAGTACATTAGGGTTGGGGATCATTAATTGGAACATGTGGGAATTCGTCTCTAGAGGTATAATATGGATTATAATCTCTAGAGGTATGTGTTTGATTGGTTTATTGATATATTATTATTATTTAAATATATGACACAAATAATTATTAAAAGAAATACAAATTCAACTATTAAAATACTAATTAAAATGAAAATAAAAAAATTAGGAATCAGAAATGTAAACTAAAGCATAACACATTATTATTCATATTTTTTATAGTAAAAAATTTATAACAAAAATAGTGATATATAAAATTTCATTAAAATGATTTAAAAAAATACAAAAAAGGAGTAAAAATATTTAAAATTTTCTAACCTAACAAATAAATTTTCACAAATGAACGAATATTTTTCAGAATAATCATATTCAATATTTTATTATTTAAGAGATTATATATAAAATAATTTTTTTTTCAAACAAATAAATTAATATTTATGTTTCATAATTTTAGACATGGTAAATTACAAGAAATTAAATAATATAAAGAATAATTTTTTACACATTAGTTTAAATATGTTTTCTAATAAATAAATAAAATAAAATTATCTGAAATTTTATGAAATTAAAAGAATTCTAAGAAAAATAATCATCTGTTAATTTTAAAATTATGAATTCACTAAAATATTGTTTTCCCAAATTCATTCATTATTATTTGAATTTTTAAAAGTAACCAAGTCTATGACATGATAAATGTTTTTAAATGGTAATTATTTCATGGATGTTGGGATCTCAGATAAATCATCATCTTCATCAATTTTATCATCCCAAAAATATATTTTTCTATATTAATGAATATACCATTGCAGATTGGATTTTTGAAGAACATAGAATTTTTTCCTATTTGTTTCCTTTATAAAAGAATCATATGTGTCTTCAAAACTATTCATACTAACATGTTTTATTCCTAATTTATCATGATTGAAAATATATTTTCTTGATGTTTTATGTAAAATGTATGTTCAGTAATTTCATACATAGTCCATGTTATCACATTAATTGATAGACTTCCCACTAAACATTTTACTTTCTCTAATGCAACGAATTTACCCAAGATGGTATTTTTAGACCATAGAAAAATGTTTTTTTATGGTCATTCAAGAATAAAATTTCATTATTCTTTGGATTATATTGTTTCAAATCATTAATATGAAATTTTAAATATAGTTCAACACCTTTAATTTTATTTATGATGTATAAATATACCACCATTAACTATTCTCCTGTAATGATTGGACATTCATGATATGAATCTTATTTACCCCATAATTAAATCATTCAAGAAACTATGGAGGGAAACTAATGTTCTCCACTACAAAAAAGTTGAACAAAACACATCAACCACCTTTGAAAGACACTTTTCAATAATAGAGGATTCATATTGATATGTGTTTTTAACATACCACTTTAATATCTTCACATGCATTTCAAAGGGTTACATATGAAATTCTTATACAGGTCTACAAAGTGTTGTTTCTTGAACCAAATGAACTATTAAATTCACCATCATATCCAAAAAAATATGGATGAAAATATATTATCAATTTACAATGTTTTTAAAATGATTAGTTTTCTTAAATATTAAAATCCCCCAGATCAATCACCTTTTTACAAGTTCAATATTATAAATAACACCCCTTTAGGATAGTCTTTCTGTCATGAATATGCAATATTCCACCAAATGAAACTGGTGGAACCTGTTGCATTATAATGTGACAATCATTACATCTCAAATCATTCAATATCAATTCATTCAAATAGAGAAAATATTTTATATTTATAGAATAACCCTCTACCACTGTGATATCATGAAGACACTGACAAAATATAAGTTTCTTCATCTTGGATAATTTATCAAATGTCGGGGGGAAGAAATTAACTTTCCATCAGGATTGGGAGATAAATCGAAACGTACTCCCATTGACAACAAGACTAATCTTGTGTTCATCACATATTTTCTATTTCCATAAATATCATACCATGTTCCAATAAAGTTTTCATAGATATTATTCTCCATGTGAATTACATCAATTTTATGTATCCCTTCATTATATCTATGATATGGTAGTATAAAATATATAGACCATTTTTAAGTATTTCTCTCACTCCCAAATTTATGTGTCTTTCCTAATGTGAATTAATGGTTTTTAAAATATCACAATGATCATAATTGGTTAATGGTTTTGGAGAAATATCAAATTAATTTTAGCAATTGAATTAATTTTTTCTTCATCTATGAGAGAGATTCCTATTAAAAAAATATTACTCATGTATAATATTTTCAACCCAAGATGTTATTGACAATATGATTTCTTTTTTCGCAAATTGGAGACACTTCCCCCCCTTAATAATATATCTATACAAATTTCAATATGTTGTGAAGTATTTTATAATGAAATAATAATTTCTAGTAGATTATAATATTCCATTTTATAAGAATCATACACCCTAATACCATCCTCCCAAAATAGTTTTGAATCATCAGTTAATGGTGACAAGAAAATATCAATATCATTTTTTGGTTTCTTTGTTACCAAGATCATTAAACTCTGAAAGACATATCAACACTTCATAAAAAATTAAGGATATATGTTTTATATTATTAATAAAACAATCTATGGACAATGTGTGCTAATAAGTCTTCGATATGGATTCATACCATCCATGCACAACCCAATCCTGATATTTCTCGCTTTATTAACAAAAGCTAGAAACCAATAATCCTTTTTCATCCACTGTGGAAAATCATGTGGATAATGAAGTTTCCATTTGAATATCCTCTCATTAGTATTCCATAATAAAAATATTCCATCATGTGAATTAGAAAATAAATGTTTCGATCAAGGAATTATAGGAAGACACCAAAATACCATGGAAGGGTTCTCTATAACCTCAAAAATGAGCATGTTATTTTTCCTCCAAAATAAACTGTGATGTCCCACATTTAGGAAACTCTGATAAAAATTTAAATTTCTCCATTTATATCACACAGTCATTCAGGCATCCATCTAATTTCTTTTACATCAATTCCATTTGAATAAATATGTAATTGGCCATATAATATGAATCAGGAATATTATTGTTTTTAGGAAGAATGCATTTCAACAATTATAGTAGCTCTATAAAACTTGTGTCACTCCATCCATGTTCTTTCTTCTGGATAATCAATCATATGAATGATAATGAAAACATAAAGTCTATGTAGTCATGATACAATGGGTTTTAATCATCAACATATAGATGCTCAATTATTGGTTCTTTCTCAAATTTATCTACTTCAATATCACAAATTATTTCTTCAATTTAATCAAAGTTATCATCTTACAATGCTTCATCATAAAAAGATCAAATATTTTCAGCAGTTTCACCATTAAAAATCCATGGGATGTAAGTCAGATTAGATATATGAAAATGCCACGAACCGACCCTTGGGGCCTGTGCTGTGACAACCCCAGGCCTGCCTTCCAAAGGCCAGGGGCTAGCAACTAGCACCAAAATCATAAATCCCTAAACTGGGAGGAAATTTAATTTTAACTATAAAGACACACAACAGAGCACCCAACTGGATACACAACACTATTTAAAACTACATAACTAGTGAGTTCTGAAAAGTAAAGGGGCCAGAAATACCATCTCAACTGTAATGTATTAGTACAAATGAAGGGGAAAAAAAGAAGAAAGGTGAAAAGAAGTTCCTGGATCATCCACCACAGATCCTACCTAATGGGTAGGTACATATAGCCTCCTTAGCTCTCCACGTCTGTCGGTCTCCTCCACATACTGACATGTTGTATGGTCCACCTCTGGGTACCATCCATTCTAGGTACTCATATACTCAGTCAGCGCAGTCTGTCATCTGCAACCAACACAATGTGGTGCAGACATATCCCATGCAGGGGTGAGTCTGATGATACTCAGTAGAGACCCCAAGACCCTCAAGGTATCACCAAATCCTATATTAATAAACCACTAAGTATAAAATCAACATATAACAACACTTAGGTATATGCCCATTCATATTCCTAAGTTATCAAATAATCCATCTCAATCATGAGGTAAACACAAAAGTTACTGACTCAGCTCAAACCATGATTTTTATTATAGGGGTAGTATGAAGTAACATCCCAAGTCACTCTTTCGAAACCTCGGCTATTATATAACACCTACTCTATCGAGTATGGTGGGCTTAATTTATCACTATGGCGCTTCCCACTAACCCTGGACTGCTGAGGTACTCCTCCTGTTGAGTAACGTGGGTCTGCTATGTCACCAAGGCACTCCCCACCGTTGGTATGCTGCATCACCAAGGCTCTCCCCATCATTGACTACTGAGTTACTCCTCTTGTTGAGTATCGTGGGTCTACCGTGACATAACCGCTCCCTACTATGTGCCTACGTGACTCCAAGGTGCTTACCACTGGGTTATTATAATCACACCGAGTGAAATAGGTCATCAGTAGTTAAGTCTCAGCCTGCTACTAGGTCTATGTACTATGCTCACTCATCCCGGGAGGATCTTAACCATGAGCTACAGGTTGATACTCCCACTATCATGAAGATCCACATAGAAGTGTCTCAAAGGTCTGACATGTCATAGGGGTCACAACGCAACATAAAGCGCATCAATCGGATTCCCGGTGTGTGAGTTATTAGTCTTTTAATCCCAGGGGCCCTGTTTGATTTGTGCGCAATCCATCATGATTGTATTTCAACTAAACCCCAATCTCTAGCACGGTATACTCAAAGGGACCATCTCACTTCAAGATTACTAGTGACATCGACAGTTCGTCAAATGTTTTTCTAGGGCCAATGATATGGCAAATGTAATTAAAAGGTCGGTAGTGGGTCCAGGTCTTGTTCAACCCGGTCAGACCTATTGGGTTTGGCCCTGCACATTGGACGGCCCTGCATGATAGGTTTTTCCCAGCCCATTGGGTCCAACTTTTCATGTCGCGCAGGCGGTTCGGTCTAGAGTGCCGTGAGGGTGCGGTCTAGCGTGGCTTGGCCCGAAGGGCGTGGTCAGGCTGATTCATCATGGGCGCCGCGGGGGCGGAGGATCGGGAGGCCGGCACGGCCTCGCCATCGGTTCGGTCGAGTGGCGGCTCGGGAGACCGGGTGGTCGAATGCTGGGCGGTGGGTGAGAGGCAACCGTTCAGGAGGCCAGGAGGCCGGGAGGTGGGCCAGCGTGAGGCCGGGAGGCTTCCAGGTAGGCGACCAGTAGGGCTAGAGGCCGGTCCAGAGTAGTCAAGCACAACACGGGCCGGCAGTTGGCTCAGCTGATGGGAAGCGCGGTCGGCGCGGTGTAGAAGCAGTTGGGCGGCGCGTTTCGGCTCGAGGTGGTGGAGCCAGTTCAGTCAAAGCACCACGAGGGTGGCATGGTTCACAGAGGCTATAGGTAGCATGGCCATTACCATCATCGTTCTGTCGCCTCATCACCATGCAGAAGATCATCACAAAAAAGAATGGCGTAGGGGTCGGTCCTTGTTAGTTTAGCCCGCACCCTCTGTGTTTTGGGTGGTAACATTTGTCTCATCGAGAAATAAGAAATATGAACTTCAATTGTTTTACAACCACCACAATTATTCCTTTCCAACCAAAGAAGAGAAAAGGAATGCATTATTTCTCAAACTAATAACCCCTTTCATTGTCAGTCGTTCATCTATGGAGTTACTGGGAAAACGATGGTGTTGTTGTTGTTCATCGCGTCTGTCTCACAATTACAATCCCGAGCTCACACGTCGTTTTTGGAAGATGCTCCACGATTGTATGTGTCTCGGGAAGAAGTTCTAAGAAGATTGTTTCTGGCATTCTTTGTTGGAAGAATGCATTCCTCATCCATTGTTGGAAGATGCAGTTCTTCGTTGGAGAACTTCTTTTCTCCCAAGCTCTCCTCTCCCCAAAAAATAACTGTTGTGCCAAATAATAGATTATAAAAACAATTATTTGGTTGGAAATATTTCAAAATGAAAAACTGAACATTTGATGGCACATATTCAAATTGGATTAATTAACTTAATTGGATCCACCTAATTAATGTGAAGTATTTGGCATAATAATTTATACATTAGTTCAAATAATTAATGTGGCTGTGGTGGAACCATAAATGGTAGAGGTGGTCAAGGGGATCCCCCTCATTAATGAGGGAAGTGGATAGACTTTACCCTCCTCCCATTAATATAGTGGTTGAGTCCGGTGTGGCCCCCACATCATAACCTCTCGCAGGTGGTTTGGTTCAGGTGGGCCCCACCATGATAACCCCTCATGGGAGGTTAAGGTGTGGTGGTCCCAACTCTAACTTCGATCAACTACAAGGAGGTTATAAATATAGTGGTACCCACCTCCAAACACCCACATGGTAGCTCAAATAAAAATATTGTGAAGCTTATTTTATTATTTTTCCATGAGAACCAAAAAACGGACTTTTATTCACGACCCACTATCATCGAAGTTAAAGTCTCATTAAATGAATATTGGCACTGCGAGTTAAAAGGTTACCTCAGAGCTCAATTCCGAGGACTGGTTTAAAAGTTATAAAAACACACTCATACATTTACTGAACATACCCGATCAAAACTTCAGAATTTGAATCCTGGAACCCTAAGCCTCAAAATCATGGGCCATCAAAATTCACAGACTTTTAATATTCCCACGTTTTTATGAAAAAAATTTCCATTGAATTTTCGGATCATTACAATATCCCAACCTCAAGGATTTACATCCCTGTTAGCTATATCTCGAACTAATGGATCAAGTGGGGGTACTGACAAGCATCAAAGCCCCCGCTCCCACGTGCTCTCTGGGAGGTTCCAATGTTGCCAACGAACGCGCAGAATAGGTATTGACCATCCATGTAGGACCAGATCTTGTCGATCATAAATCTCCACAGGAGCCTCTATGAAAATAACCCCATAATTGACCTCCTTCTCTCCATGGTCAATGATGTTAGAAGGGTCGTGCACGTAACTCCTCAGCTGAGATACATGGACGACGTCGTGCACCCGGTGTAACTAAGGTGGAAGAGCTATGCAGTAATCCACCTCTACAACTATTATATGTACCTAAAAAGGTCCGATGAATCTTAGAGAGAACATTATGCCTAGTCCAAATATTGATAAACCTTTTCTAGGTGATACCCATAGAAATAGGTGGTCTCCATCCTCGAACTCAAGAGATCTCTATCTCCTTTAATCATATGACATCTTCCTACTCTGTGCAGTGTTAATCTACCCCTGGATGATTTTTACTTTCTCTATGGATGCTCATACAATCTCTAGTCCCACCAGTGTTGACTCCCCAGGGTCTGTCCAGTACAAGGGTGATATACATGGTCATCTATATAACGCCTCAAAAGGTACCATCCCTATGGTTGAGTTATAGCTGTTGTTGTATACAATCTCCACCAAATTTAAGAAATCCTCTAAGCTGCGACCGAAGTCGAGGACACAAGCATGCGGCATGTCCTCGAGCGTCTGAATTTTCCACTCAATCTGGCCATCCGTGTGAGTATGGAAGGCAATGCTCAGATGAAGATGTGTCCCGATAGCCTTTTACAAACCATTCTATAGAATGAATGTAAAAACATTCATCACGTTCAGAGATAATAGATCAATGTACTGCATGTATCCTCCAATCTCTTGCACACTAAGGCATCCCAAGCTCTATACTGAAACCTTATGTCTGATAGGTAGTAAGGGGGTGACCTGGTGAGTCCGTCGACGATCACCCAAATCGAGTGGTGACCCCAAAATGTACTTGGATGTCCTGTCATGAAGTCCATGGATATCCCATCCCACATCCACTCTCGGACCTCTAAAGGATATACCATGCCTGCTGGTACATGGTGCTCTTCCTTCACTTGCTGACAGGTGAGGCATCGAGAGACAAAATCCACTACTGCCTTCTCCATACTTGGCCACCAGTGATGGCATCGAAGGTATTGTTACATCTTCTCCACTACATGATGTACCGTTAATGGGTATGTGTGGAGCTCCCTCAACAATTCCTCCTGAAGTTACACTGGTACCATAGTATGTTCTCTGAAGAGGATGACATGCTCCCCACCTTCATAAAATCAATCAGGTTCCTGCCATGTGGATATCTGAGCATGTTGTGTCTCGTAGTAAGAATCCCCTTGATGTGCATCCTTGACTCATTGAAGAAGTAGGGGAGTGACTGTAAGTGACTGAAGGAAATATGGTCCATCTCTATCCACAAAGGATATCATCAAAGAAGCCATCTGCTTCATCTCCCCACCTAGAAAAAGTATATCAGATCTCTAATTGAGTGCATCTTCTACAACATTCCCCTTTCCAAGAGTATAGAATATCTCAAAGTCATAGTCCTGAAGAACTCCAGCCATCACCGCTATCTCAGGTTCAGGTCCTTCTGAGAGAATATATACCTGAGACACTTGTGAATAGAGTACATGGTAAAACTCTTGCCCATTAAATAGTGTCGCCACATCTTCAAGGGAAAGACAACTGCTGCAACTCCAGGTCATTGGTAGCGTAGTTCTTCTCATGATGTCTCAACTGTCAAGAACCATACATTATCACTGCTCACTCCTACATCAGGACATAGCCGAGTCTGACCCCTTATCTGTCATCATAGGCTACGTACCCTAATCCTTTCTCTGGTAGCCTTTAGATGAGGGTACTAGTCAGCCTCTGCCTCATCTCTTGAATGCTCTGCTAGCTTCTCTATGACCACATGAAGGGTTTCCCCATCTTTGTTAAGGATGGTAGTGGTGTTGAAACTCTAGATAAATCTGGAATGAACCTCCAGTAGTAACTAGAAAAACCCAGAAAACTTCATTCATCAATCACACTCCTGGTTGGATCCCAAGCAAGTACCGCCTCAATCTTCACAAGATCAACTACAACTCTAGCCTCTGAGATAATGTGTCCTAAGAAGTGAACCTCTCTGATGCAAAACTGGAACTTCAAAAGATTACCATAAAGCTGGTGCTCTCGGAGTGTGTCCTGTACAACCTGCAAACGGTAGGTATGCTCCTCCTCAGTAGTCAATTAGATCATAATCTTGTCGATGAAGACTAATAAAAAGCGATCGAGGTAAGGATAGAAAACCCTATTCATGAGTCTTATAAACACTTCTGGAGCATTTGTAATGCCAAAAGGCATAATCAAGAACACATAGTGTCCTTATCGACATTTGAAATTCATCTTCTACACATCCTCATCTCAAACTATAATATTTTTATTTCCTGATCTGAGGTCTATCTTCAAGATCCATTGTGCTACCTTCAACTGATCAAAGTGGTCATCAATACTCGGGAGTGGGTAATTGTTCTCCATGATCACCTGGTTTATTTGATAGTATTACACACAAAGCATAATAACCCCATAGGCCTTCTTGGTGAATAAAATCAGGGTTGCCCAAGAAGAAACACTAGGATGGATGAATCCCTTCTCCTGTAAGCCATAAAGTGTACTCGCATCACGCGAAGCACCACAGGAGAAATCCGATAAGCTGGTGTAGATATCATTGTCATCCCATGGTACATGTCAATGTAGAAGTATACCTCTCTATGAGGAGGTTAGACATGTACATCATCAGGGAAAACATCTGTGTATTGTTCCACTAGTACATGATAAGTCTGATTCTCCACATCTACTCCTCTTAGGGTAAGGTGTGCCAACTAAAGAGTGATCTGCTACACCCTCCTCCTAGCAAGTACGTCCTATGATGCAAAAGATCCCTTCTCAATGGTGAAGGTAAACCTGGTCCCATCTGTACGGACACAATGCAATTTTCACCTGATACTGTCGATCTAAGCATCGACTGTAGATAACCAGTCCATACCCATGATGATGTCTTAAGGCCTCGACTTCTCTATGAGGAGACTCTTGCCGAAGCTCTCTCCTCCTAGTGTAATAACACACTGCCAGGACCAGTGCATAATAATCGAGTCTTCTCCAGTATGAGTGTCTAGCCATAAGGATCAAGCTAATGGATCTGTCGTAATATTCGAGATCCGAATGAGGGCAGTGGCAATGAAACAATGACTGACACCTATGTCTATAAGTACTACAAATAATGTGGAGTAGATATAGATCGTACCTCGAATCATCTTCAGAGCTCCGTGATCTTAAGCCTCAGCTACCTAGAGCTGAGCACCCACATGTCCACCTGCTCCTTGCAGTTGGGGTGAACCTCCTAGTGGTGGCCACGGTAAAACCATGATATGTCACCCACCGCTAGCTACTCGACCAGCCCATCTGCCAAATCCGGTTGTTCCTTGTATACCACCTCGATCAAATCATTGTCTCTGCCTGGGTGGTACTTCGACCATCTATTGATCATCTGAACGATTTGTCTGATAGTCACGAGCAATGTGACCCAGCCCGCCGAATGTGAAAATTTACTCGCTCTTGGCATGTATTTTTATGCCACAAGATTAATAAATTACCGATCTTGAGTCATGCGGTTGTCCAACCTTGTTTCTTGTTCTCTTTGACCTATGCGACATTTTTATACTACCAGATGCAGAAGACTCTTCTACATGTTGACTACTATTGGGTCTCGCTGCTAGAGATTTCTCATCAAGGAAAATCTTTACTAAGAGGGCTCACTCCAACACCCTTGCTTGCGTCGGGAGGCTGTGGGAGATCATTGAAGCTGTGATCTATTTCCTGAGTCCCATCATGAAGGTCCAGGCCAGGAATAATAGTTCTTGTACCATATTGGTGGAGTATTGTGAGAGGTCTGTGAACCTTTTCAAATACTGAGCTACCATCATGCTGCCCTACTACAAATAAAGTAGTTCCTGAATGTTCACTGCACGAAGAGTCAATGGGACAAAATCTGCCCGAAACAGGCTCTTGAAGTCTACCCAGAGAAGCATCATCTCATCGTGGACCTAGAACATTAAGATACATCATCTGCCTGCTACTTCTTGTAGAAGGCTAGCAGCAATAATCACCATGAGGCCTACTGGTGTCCCTACCAGTCAAAAGACTCTCACCGCAGCCCCAGCCAATCCTTAGCCGCATGTTGGACCATCTCTCCCCTGAACATGGGTGGCCCCTAGAACTGGAACCCATCAGACACGCTCATGTGGAATTCATCATATTCTACTGTGATTAGTGGCATCGGTGGCCCAATGGGTATTGGTACCGCTCGTGCCTCTGCTGGAAAAGGGCCCTACACTGAAGCCTCATCACTCAGTGGGCTATATACACGTACAAATCTCAGGAATCTCACTGATCGTTGCTGGGGAGGCATCCAAAATGAATCAGATGTGACACCGTCAAAAGATTATACCTGGTGAGCTGAACTGGTAGAGATGACTTAAAGAAAATTTTGACAACACACATGCAATAATTGCTTTCATGCACTGAGTCAAAAATTAGTAGGCAGGGTCCTGGTGTATGGATACATCTGGAACCACACCAACACTGGACTCCCTAAATTGGAAAACACACTCAGTACCCATAACACCATAGTTCCACTGAAAAGAACAGAAACCTATGTTCTGTAGTAGAACCTCCCTCTTATACCAGTTTGTCATGCCCTTTCCCCCGGGGCCCATGTTGTGACTACCCCAAGCCCGCAATCCATAGGCCAGGGGATGGCGACTAGCACCAAAGGCATAAATCCTTAATCAGAGAAGGCATTTCCATTATCACTGTAATCACACACAACACAACACACAACTGGATACAAAACACTATGTAAAACTATATAACTAGAGAGTGCTAAAAAGTAAAGTGGCAGGAAATACAAGCCCAACATTAATGTACAGGTAGAACTGAAAAGGACAAAACAATAGAAAAGTGAAAATCCGCTCCTGGATTGTCCACCACGGATCCTACCTGAAGGGTAGGTATAGATATCCTCCTCATCACTCCACATATGTTGATCTCCTATATGTACAAACACGTCCTATGGTTCACCTACTTGTACCATCTAGTCCTGGTACACTCACTCTCAGTCAGAATTGTCTGTCATTCACAACAAACATAATGAGGTATGTGCATATCCCGTGCATGGGTGAGTATAACGATACTCAGTTGGCACCCCAAAAACCTCAAGGTCTCACAAAATACAACATGGATAATCCAAAGAGTATGAAATCAATAGATACCCCAACATAGGTATAGGCCCATACATAAATCTACGTTATCAAGTAATCCATCTCAATAATGAGGTAAGAAAAAAATTTACTGACTCAGCTCAAACCTGGAATTTTATTCTAGGGGTAGTATCAAGTAACATCCCCAGTCACACTATCGAAACCTCAGATGCTAAAGAACTACTCCTCTATTTAGTACAGTGGTTCTACCGTGTCACTAAGGGGCTTTCCACTAACCTTAGATAGATGAGTTACTCCTCTTGTCGAGTGTCTTGGGTTTACTACATCACCAAGGTGCTCCCCACCATGGTTCAGCTACATCACCAAGGTGATCCCCCTTGTTGCCTGCTAAGGTACTCCTCCTATCGAGTAACATGGGACTGATGAGACACCAGGGTGCTCCCCACTATTGGAAATCTAGACACCAAGATGATTCCCACTAGGCTAGTTGAATCAGTCTGAGTCAAATCGGTCAGTAATCGTCAGGTCTCAGCCGGCTACTATGTCTCTAGACTATGGTCTCTCATCTTAAGTAGGATCTGCTCCATGATATACATGTCGATAATCCTACTATCATAAAGTCCGATGTAAAAGTATCTCAAAGATCTTCTATTCATAGGGGTCTCAACGCAACAGACGATGGACCAATCAGACATATGGTCTGTGAGTTATTAGCATTTTAGTCTCAGGGTCCCGGTTAGATTCGTTCACGATCCAAACTGACCGTATCTCAACTACACCCCGAACACTAGTGGTGTATACTCAAAGGGACCGTCTTGATTCAATATTATGAGTGCCACTGACGGTTCGTCAAATGGTTGTCTAGTGCCATAGATATGGCCAAATTAAGTAATGGGTTGGTAGTGGGCACGGGTCCGGTCCAACCATATCTGGGCTGACTCGGTCTGGGTTGACCCAGTCAGACCTGTTTGGTCTGGCATGACCCATTGGGCGGTCCATCCTATTTGGTTCAGCTCGGCCCACTGGGCCCAGCCCAGCAGGCCACGTGGGTGGTTCGGCCATCGCCAGGGTGCCGGTTCGGTCATGTCGTGGCTTGGGAGGCCAGGCGGCTGGGAGCCGGGAGGGTAACGAGCAGGATGGATGGCAGGCCAGTGGGTGGCTAAAAGGCGGCCTGGTAGGCGGGCAGGCGGGTTGCCGAGAGGCAGCCGGGCAGGCAACTAGGAGGCCAAAATGTGGATGTGAGGCCGGACAGCCGGGCCGGCGTGGTTTGGGGAAGGGCGGGCCGGAACGGGCCGACGATGTTCGGATGGGGCACATTGGAGGTCGGTGGCACCATGAGGCCGGCACGGCTCGGGCTGGCAGTTGGCTCAGCCAACAGGCATCACAGATCGGAAGCCAGCAGGCGGCACAGTTTGGCCTGAGGGGGTGGATCTGGTTTGGGCAAAGCACCGTGAGGGCAGCGCGGTTCGCAGAGTCCATGAGTAGTGTGGCTGTTGACTTCACTGTTCTGTCACCTCATCACCATGCCGAAGATCATCATAAACAAGAGTGGCAGAGGGGTCAGCCAATGTTTGTTTATCCCACACCCTCTGCATTTAGGGATGTAACATTTTTCTCATCGAGATGTAAGAAACATGAATTTAATTTGTTTTACAACCACCTCAATGATTCCTTTACAACCGATGAAGAGAAAACAAATGCTGGATTACTCAAAAAAATTAACCCATACCTTTGTTCGTCGTTCATCGACTGAGTCGCGGGGAAGAAGACTGTGTTGTCGCCATTCACCACATCTGCCGCACACTTCCAATCTTAAGCTCATACAACGTTTGTGAAAGACCCTCCACATCAGTAGGTGTCTAGGGAAGAAGTTCTAAGAAGATCGTTGCTGGAATTATTCGTTGTAAGAACACGTTCATCATTATTTTTTGTAAGATGGGGTTCTTCGTTGGAGAACTCCGTTTCTCCCATGCTCTCCTCTCCCCAAAAAAGAATAAATGTTCCAAATAATTTATTATAAAATATATTATTTCATAGTAAATATTTCAAAAAGAATAACCAATCAATTGATGGAGCAAATTCAAATTAGATGAATTAATTGAATTGGTTCTACCAAATTAATGTGAAGGATTAGGCATAATAAATTATGTGTTGGCTCAAATAATTAAATGGGAGGTGATGGCACCATAAATCGGAGAGGAGTACAAGGGGAACCCCTCACTAATGTGGGGAGTTGAGATATTTTCCTCTTATCCAATTTATAAGGGGGTTTAGTCATGTGTGGTCCCCAAGTTGTAACCACTCACTAGAGGTTAGATTTTGGTTGGCCCCACCACCATAAACTCTCATGGAAGGTTAAGGTGTGGTTTTCCAACATCCAACTACCAACCTCTACAAGGAGGTTATAGATCTAGTGGGACCCACCTCTAAACACCCACATGGAGGATCAATAAAAATAAAGTGAATCTCACTTTATATTATTATTTTCCACGAAAACCCAAAAACTAACATTTATTCATGACCCACTTCTGTTAATGTGAATGTCTCCTTAAGAGAATATCAGAGTTGTGATTTCAATTGTGCCCTCAGATTTCAATTTCGTGCACCATATCAAAAGTTATAAAAACCTTCTTGTACATTTACTGAACGTACCTGAACAAAACATTAGAAATTGATTCCAGGCACACCGGGCCTCAAAATAATGCGCCGTCAAAATTCACTAACTCATAAAATTCCCATGTATTTAAGAAAAAAACATTACATATAATTTCTGGGTCTTTACAGAAAAATTAAATAATCCTTGACCTATATACTTTTCTACATAATCATATTAAAAAACATTAGGCATTGGCATAAAAATGATGTTGTTTGGAAAATTTCATTTAAAAAATTTCAAAAAAATTCATCAACACCTTCTTTATATTGATCACTCATTTGATGTTATGTAATCTTGCACATAAACATTATTCCCTATAATAAATATTATATTTATATTTCAATCTCTGATAAGACAATATTATATTTATAAGATTTATTTAAAAATTTTAATGTAACAGAAATTTGAAATATAATATATATATATATATGAAAATTTTGAAAAATATAATGGAAAATTATACAAAACAATAAAATATAAGTTTAAAAAATAAATTTTAAACCAAAAAAATATATGAATACACATAATTTAAAAATTAATATATTGTTAGATAAGAGAATTTGATATATATGGGAAATATTCTATAAGTTAAAAGATACAGTATTTTGAGATATAAAACAAATATATGTGTATTTGAAAAAATATAAAAAATCTACAAAATAGTGGATTATATGATTAAAATTAAATGACAAATAATAAAAATATGACCATGGAATCAATTTAAAAAAGATATTGTTAGTTAATCCAATTTTTTTATACGAAATATTCCAAATTTAAATTTAACACATCATTGAACTATTAATCAAATATACGCTTATTTGAAAATTATAATGATATAGTTTTAGAATAGAAAGATACAAAACCCATATATAAATATAAATCACCATATACTAGTGTTATGTATTATTAACCCATCAAAAAAATTGTGTTAGTGTAAGTCATGTAAAAATAAATACATAAAAATAAAACCAATGTAGTCGTATAATAATTAACCCATATTTTATGTCACACTTATGTATAAAATATTTCTGTTAAAAGTGATATATAGTTAATTTCTTGGGTTGAATCATTTTAAGTTCATATTGAGATTTAAAAAAACAAATCCCCTTTAGATAATTATCTCACATAAAGAAATAAACTATTATCTATATCTTTAAGGAGAAAAAAATATCTAAACTCCTCCATTCTATAAAATTATATTACTCTATTAAAAAAATCAATCTCCATAATGGATTTCATATAATTAATTTTTGAATGATATAAAATATGAGTATAATTCATTATAGATCTAGAATATTGTATGATGATCTTTTGAGGATCATGGAGTTAATTTTTTATTTCTGCAACCTTGGATCATCTTGTTGATATATTAAGACTACAATAGTTTGTCCAATATCGTTATCTAAATAGGACATGAATAAGTGATGAATTCATAATTAATCAATATTGAGGTTTTTTTGGAAAGGTAACATTGATATGTGACTTTTACCTAATAAGTGTAGTCCTTGTACATATATTTCTATCACTTAGATGATAAAAAATAATTGTATGTCATTTAGGGGAATTTTAGTCACCTTCAAAACATAATTACCTTCCATATGCAATATAATTATATTGGATTCATGGTGTGTAAAAATTTTACATGATTTTAAAACTAAGATGATCTCAATTTATAGGGAACGCACAATTTATTTGTTAAAAAAATGTGGAATAAATAAAATAAAAACTATATATTTATTTAAATTCTTGAGACATGGAATTATAGTTTATATTAAGTTTGTAATTGGAATATAAACAATGTCTCGTATAAATTTTGACATGGATGAGCCACTTAATTCCTTGCTAAGTACTAATACAATGAAATAACATGAATAAATTAAAAAATTTCATTATTTTGGTAACCAAAATCGCGAAACTTATATTTTGGGCATCCATGAAATAGAACGACAAAAATTGAGGCTTATGATGTTAATTTGAGAGTTTTAATATGATTAGATTGATGCACCAAAGAAAAATACAATGAATTAAGATGGAAAATTGAGGTTGGAGGCCACAAAATCAAAGATGAAATTTGAGTTTTTCCATTCAAGACAAAACTCTGTCCCTGTTATCCAAAATGAAAACACCACCATGAATAAAAATGTAACTTCATAAAATTTTTAAATGATTTATCATGTTAGTTATTTAGTTACCATAGTGAAAGAGAGTTTTATGACATTTATCATGTCAGTTATATAATACCCAAATAGATAAAATGATATATAACATCAATTATATAATAAATGAAATTTTGAAGAGTTTTTAATGACATTTATCACATTCTATATTACATAACCAACATAATAAAATTATTTGTAATGTTTTCAATATCAAATGAGTTAATCTATATAAAAACTTTAAAAAATGTCTTTATTATGTCGATAAAAGTATAACATACTTTATAAATCAAGATAATTCATATTTAATGATGGTTATATTATAACTAACATGATTCATAAATTTACATAGATTTGAACGTTAGTTATAAATGACCTATACTAATGTTTTGAGCTGAAAAAAATTCTACTCGTAATCCTAAAAATCATGGGATATATAATATTAGTAAAATAATATTGTAATAATATTTTTCATATTTTCATTATTAATGAAATAAACAGTAAAATGTTTAATCTTTTAACTCAATAATCTCTCCCTTTTTGGAAAACCCATAAAAATATATATATTATACAAAAAATGTTATCATTGAAAAAAATAAAACCCGTTATATATTTATTTTATTTAATGAAACAAAATATGATAAAATATATTCCCATTAATTATAATAACTCCAAATTTCATGATAAATTCATTCTTTTGAATAATATTAATCTATTAGGAAATTTTATTTTGATTTCTCCTCCTCATAAAATGGTCTCCCGTTTGATAGTTTCTACACCTTAGATATGTTAAACGATGGATGATTATTTCTCCCCATTTTTAAATTTTTAATAAATAATTTGAAATGTAATATATTTTTAGGGAATTTAATAATATATAATATGAAATATTTTAATTGAGTAGCTATTAATCAAACATATAAATGAAATAACATATATCCAAATACGATTGTAAAAAAATAAAATAAAAGTTTTTTACAGAATAAATCATTCAGGTGAAATATAATTTAAAATGATTTTTTTACAAATACATAAATTTTTAAAAAATAAAATTTTATTTATTTCTTATAAAATTTAATGAATAAAGAATAGATATTCTTGAGATCATACTAATTCATCTTATACTCAAATAAAATATATTTAAGATTTCATATATTCCACTCCATTGGATGAGACCTTTGATTATTTTCCATCAGACTGACAAATACTTCTTCAAGAAAACTAAAATTATTTTTTCCCTCTGTCAAACTCAGAAACTATTCTTCCAATGGTCAGATCATGAAATTACATTCTTTCAATACCTGAATCACCTCATTCAATTCTGAGATTTTAAAATTCCAGGAATCTAATTAATCATTAAAATATTCATGAAACATTAAAATATCAGATATATCTTATGAATGCTTTTCAAAATAATCATCAATTTTTTAGGTTACATTTTTAGACAATAAAATTTTATTATCATGTACATTCAATATATAATATAAAAATATCAACCAATTTAAAATATGATTGAACCCTCTTTTATCTTCTATTTATTTTTCATTGAAACACATGATACCACACTCATTTTGATCAAAATATTCAATCATAAACATTAAATATATTGATTTTTCATTTAAACTATTTTTTATTTTATTTAACCATGCTTCAATGTTTGGTATAAATGGAATTTCATACTTATTTTTTAGAGTCTGAAAAATATAATCAATCATTTTCTATTCATGAGTAACTAATGTATATGGTGAATCATATAGTGAATCATAATTATTTTAGTGAGAAATTCCAATATATATCTTTTCTTCTCCATTATCATTTTAATTGTATAAAAAATTCTACACATCTACTTCAATATGGGTCTCTTAATTTTTCTAGAGTTTTGTATGAGAATATTGAGATTCTTCGTCAACATTAGATAATTATTTTTCTACTACATAAGAATATACGACATGATTATTATCAGACTGTGTTGACAATGATGTGGATGATGAATATGATTATGATGGGAATTTTTATACCTTTTATTCAAATTATTATTGTTTTTGTTAATATTATTATACTTATACTAATTTATCTTCCTCTTCAAAAACGTTATCTAACTGTCTGGCTGTTCCTAATACGACTTTTCCAACTATCAAAAAATAATTGAGTATATTTTCACCCACTAAAATATATACAAATTTTGGTATTTATTTTTCAACCTGAATTTATAATTTAAATTAAAATATACCTTATTTTATTCATCCATTTTCAATAAAAGAATGGTCTATTATGTTTTCAAAAAAATATATACACCTCTAATGGAAATTGTTCACTATGTATAAATTATATGAACTACTAATAAGGGTTAAACTACAAATTTCTGACTAGTTGTTTCTATTTATACTTATTTATTATCATTGAAAAAAATAAAACCCATTCAATATTTATTTTATTTTATGAGAAAAATATGATAAAATATATTCCCATTAATTATAATAACTCCAAATTTCATGATAAATTATTTATTTTGAATAATATTTATCTAGTAAGAAATTTTATTTTGATTTCTGCTCCTCATAAAATGGTCTCCCATTAGATAGTTTCTACAACTTAGATATGTTAAATGATGGATGATTATTTCTCCCAATTTATTATTTTTTAAAAATTAATTTTAAATGTTATATATTTTTAGGGAATTTCATAATATATAATGTCAAATATTTTAATTCAGTAGCTATTAATCAAACATATAAATGAAATAACATCTATCTAAATATGATTGTAAAAAATTAAAATAAAATTTTGTTATAGAATAAATCATTCAAGTGAAATATAATTTAAAATGATTTATTTACAAATACATAAATGTTTAAAAAATAAAATGTTATTTATTTCATATATAATTTAATGAATAAATAATAAATATTCTTGAGATCATACTGATTCGTCTTATACTCAAATAAAATATATTTACAATTGCATATATTCCACTCTATTGGATGGGACCATTGATTATTTACCATCAGACTGACGAATACTTCTTCAAGAACACTAAAATTATTTTTTTTCCTCCGTCAAACATAGAAACTATTCATCCAGTGGTTGGATCATGAAATTACGTTCTTTCAACACCTAAATCACCTAATTCAATTCTATGATTTTAAAATCCTATGAATCCAATTAATCATTAAACTGTTCATGAAACATTAATCTATCAGATACATCTTATGAATGATTTTCAAAATAATCATCAATATTTTAAGTTACATTTTTAGCCTATAAAATGTTATTATCATGTACTTTCAATATATAATATAAATATATCAACAAATTTAAAATACTATTGAACCCTCTTTTCTTTTCCATTTATTATGCATTGAAACAAATGATATCTCACTCATTTTGATCAAAATATTCAATCATAAAATTTAAATATAATGATTTTCCAGTTAAAATATTTTTTATTTTCTTGAACCACGCATCAATGATTGGTATAAATGGAATTTAATACCTATTTTTTATAGTCTGAATAATATAATCAATCATTTTATATTCATAAGTTACTAATGTATATGGTGAATCATTTATGGAATCATAATTTTTTTAGTGAGAAAGTCCAATATATATCTTTTCTTCTCCATTATCATTTTAATTGTATAATAAATTCTACACATCTACTTCAATATGGGTCTCTTAATTTTTCTAGAGTTTTGAATGAGAATATTGAGATTCTTCATCAACATTAGATAATTAATTTTCTAATACATAAATATATACGACATGATTATTATCAGACTTTGTGGACAATGAAGTGGATGATGAATATGATTATGATGGGAAAATTTATACCATTTATTCAACATATTATTGTTTTTGTTAATATTATTCTTCTTCTACTAATTTATCTCCCCCTTCAAAAACATTATCTAACTGTGTTACTGTTCCTAAAACAACTTTTCCAACTATCAAAAAATAATTGAGTATATTTTCACCCACTAAAATATATACAGATTTTTGTATTTATTTTTCAACATAAATTTATAATTTATTTTAAAATACAACATATTTTATCCATACATTGTCAATAAAAGAATGGTCTACTATGTTTTCAAAAAAAATATACATCTGTAATGGAAATTGTTCTCGATGTATAAATTGGATGAACTACTAATAAGGGTTAAACTACAATTGTCTGACAAGTTATTGCTATTTATACTCGTTTATTAACATTTTCAGTCATCATCAATTCAACATTACTTTTTTATGCTTTTCCCTCTTATAATCTCATTTCATTCTTCAGTAATTTTGATCTTCATATCTAAAATATCAACCATTTCTAGTATAAAATACGGATCCTAGGTATTAATATGAGCTTCTGGAGCCATAAACATTTAAATTTCATCATTATAAATTTATTATTATATATTTACTTCTTTTTTAGGAGAATATTCTTCTTTCCTTTTTTAACAATTTTTTCCCATTCAAAACATCTCCATCTAATGCTATCATATATGATTTATTGACATTTTTTTTCAAATTATTATTGAAATGTAGTTTCATTATTTCCAATGATTATTTATAGATTAATGATACCATTTATAATAATACAAGAAACTGACTTCTTTTCTGAAGGACTTCTATACAAGATACCATCATCTAATTCATAAAGCATGGAATTATATGAATTCATGACATCATATATGTTTTATTTATAGCCATGATATAAAGATACACAATATTTATTATTCAAATTAACCTCATAAAGATAATAAATTCCAATATTTTAATATATATATATATATCACTGTGAGTACTCCAATAACATTTTTATAGTGT
Organism: Viscum album; assembly: GCA_963277665.1. NCBI lineage: Eukaryota > Viridiplantae > Streptophyta > Magnoliopsida > Santalales > Viscaceae > Viscum > Viscum album. The sequence continues at coordinate 1,441,056,180 of OY728155.1, read as the reverse complement.
CAAGTTCTTTTATAAAATATAGTTTGAACTTCCTCATCAAATTTTTTATTAAAATAGTAACTAAATTTTCTTATTAAAAGTGAAAAAGTTAAATTCATATTTTTATATATCAAAACTACCATGATTATCCAAAATCATGTGAGTTGGAGGGTATTCCACAACCTACACGGAGACATTGTCTCATTTAATAATTTATTTATTAGTAAATTTTTAACTCTCGCCAATCACGGTGAAACAATTTACATATAACATTCCTAAAAAATGAATTATACCATCAAATATAATTCGAATAATATATATGGATATTTTAAATGTAAATAATCTTTTTCAACATATATAATTTCCCAAAAATAAATTTAATAACTATTTTAAAAATAGAATCATTATTTTAATTCTATGATTTCATAGTGTTATTTCCTATTATTGCATCATGCATTATGAAATCGTAAAATGAAGCCATCATACAAAAATTATATGGATATTTATACTAGAAAGTTTAATAGAATGAATCCAAAACTATAGGGTAGATAAATAAAATGACTATGAAGGGTCAAGAGAAGATTCTAAAAACCAATGTTTATCTTTGGTGATCCACTAATTTTATATAATATTGGGGAAGCCATTCATCTTCCAAATATCTATTATAAATGATTTAATACATAATTAGACCTATTTTTTAAGAGTTTTCCTCAAATTATTATTTTATATATAATGAAATCATATTTTTTATTAGGAAAACTATTAATCATAATGATGAAATTTCTGACTATTATATATTTTAAAATTTTAATTGATAAAATTTTTATAGAAATTAATGAATATGTAATAATACATAGAAAAATAAATGAAATGGATTATTTAAAAAAAAAATTATTGATACAATCCATAGTAGAAACTAACTTTTAGTATGAAATTTATATTTAGTAAGATATTCTTCTTATTTTTTAAAAATAAATTGAATCAATACATTTTATAATGAAAATATTTTCAAAAAATAATTAATGGAAATTTTATTTTTATAACATTAGTAAATATATGGATTCCATAAATATAAAATTAAAACATTTTGGTACTAAAAATATTTGAAAATATAAAAATTTATCCTAAAATGAAAAGGTTTTGAAAAAAGTAAATTTTATTGAAAAATAATGTTATATGAAAACAATAAAAAATATAATCTCCTTTTGAGAAAGAGTTCATTAATTTAATGAGATATTTAAACCTAGATTTTATATAAATGATCATTTCATATTATTCATTATTAGATTCACTTTAATATATTCAAATCTATCATAACTACGGTATTTTAAAAAAATAACTAGATGTTGTTCATTCATTCCAATTTCTTTTAAAAGTATACATCCTTTTTGTGTATCATCACGATAGAAATGGAGCTTATATATATGTGTATCTCTCATGATTTATGTGATATAATTTTACATAATTTAATATCACATGATTTATCAAAAAATATTTTAGTTTTACTATAACTCATTTCGTAGTCTATGATAGTGTGTTTCATCTATAACCATTTAGCAGAATAATTTTCAACTTTCATATATTCAACTCTTGAAGTGATATGTCTTACTGAGTGTTGTTTTATACAAGACCAAGACACTAAATCTTCCCCTAGGAAATTACATGGTCTAGATGTACATTTTATTTCCATTCAATAACCACCAATTTTATCATCCAAAAAATATTCATTTCAACATAATTTATATAAGACTAGAATAAACCTAAATCTATATTTCCATTATCATAAAAATATCTATTTGGCCATTTTATAGTGGGAATACATTTGAATTTTTATACAAAAAACATATTTTCAAATAAACTATGAAATATATGTGACTATATATTATTTAAAGTAAGCATATAATCATTCCTCTCATTATTTTATCACCGTCTTGTTTACAAGATTCATCATTATTTAATGTATGTGTAGTTTTAATGTGAGTAGAAACATGTTTAATATTATTATAACCTAATTTCATAAGATGATATTTTATATACATATGTTGAGATATAAAATTTATATCATGTTATTATAATATTCAAAAGACTAGAAAATATATAATTTCACCCATCATGCTCATTCAAAATTTTACTTCATAAGGTCTCTAAAAGAATCAATTAATGATTTTTGATTAAAACAAAATATAATGTAATCAAAATATATTTTAATAATGATGATGTTCTTCAATGTTTTTTATGTAATAAGTAAGATATGCATCTTATATAAAAAATTATTATTTCATGAAAGTTTAGTTAATTCATCATACTTTGTTCTAAGGGGTTGTTCATGTTTATTAAGTTCCTTCTTATGTTTAATAACATAATATGGATGTTTTTTATTTTCAAAATCCCTGGGTTTTTCTATATTAACTTCTTCATGAAAATATCCATTCTAGAAATTCACAGTTCAAACGAATTTGAATGATTTTTAAATTGAAGAACGGTACCTACGGTTGAAATATACAAATAATATAATTTATAGCTATTTGAACATATGTTATGTCATAATATATACCTTTTAATATTATATAACATTCCAATATGTATATCATTATTTATAACCATTATTCTAATTTCACTATATTTGTTCGGTATGCTCCCTTTAACTTGAATTATAGAAGTACCATTAGTTTATTCAACAAAAGTCTAAAATTGATTTCTTTTCAATTCATTGGTGTAAAATTTTATTGTTTATACCTAATATTCATCTCATAATGCTTTATACGGGTTATTTTTCTTTAATTGAGATGAATATAAAAAATGTTCATGGTAAATTTTCAAAAAAATAATAGTTAAAAATTATTGATCTAAGTCTATAATATTGTTTTCAAAAAGGGTGCCTCTTAAGATAAAAATAATTTATTAAAATAAAAAAACTATTCAGTTAAAAAAAATAAAAAATTTATTAACATGGTATAATTTCAGATATATTATTTTATGTTATTCTATCATGTGATGAACTTCCTCATATAGTTTGAAAATCAACTTTTGAATTAATAACTACATATTTGGTTTTAGGTCGTGTTAAAATAATATGATTTTTTTGTTTAACATTACATGTACTATTTTATCAATAGTACCTTAATATCTACTAAAGACTCCATATTGTATAATAGTTCTAGAATATCCAAAATACATTCATTCATTATATTATAGTGAAACTATATGTATGTTCTCTTCAATATTCATAATAAGAAATTTTCATCCCAAAAAATTGGAATAAGAAATTCTTGGTTTCCATACATTCCTCAAATCAACATGAGATTTATTAATGAAATGTATTATTAAAACATGAATTATATTTTAGTAGTTATTACAAACAAATTCAACTAAAATATGGTTACCAACTTATTATCCACATAGCATGGTTTTTGTAATCTCTTAAATAAATATATTTTTATCGACTAATAAAATTTTCTATGTAGTTCGTGGTGCTACAAATTTTTTTATAATATCAATTTTAATATATTTTATTTATAAATAGAATTTAAAAATGTTTACAATGGTCCTTATAAATAGTTCTCAAAGAATGGTTTTTTATCATTCACTCTAGCTACAAATGTTTTAAAATAAGAAATGGATATCTTGTTATTTTCATAAAAAAATAAAAAATTATATCTAGTGTAATTATCAACTAAAATATGTTAATATCATTTTACCAAGATACTTAAAAATTCATATAGGACACAACAAGACCATGTCAAATAACTGTAATACCTTTGTTTTTTAGAATTCTCTAATATATTTAAAACATGAATTATGTAACATTTCAAATTTACGTGGATCAATGTCAATTAAATTATCAAACCTATGTTATGATGATCACTAATGAGTTCATTCAAATAAAACGTAGTAAAAATTATAATATTTCAATTTCCTAATCTTACCTTCCATATTAAATATTTTTCTTCAATTTCCCCACATCATGGAAGTTCATAGGTCATATGGTATTTAATGTTTAAGGTATAGATATTCTCAAGATGATTGTGATGAATAATAAAATCATATTTAGAACTATAAATAATACTTTACTCATTTTTTACAATTACAATAATACAAAACAAAATGATTTTATTATAATAAAAAGGTCGTTCTGATGTTTAACAATATATAATAAATTTGATAATAAATATTTTATAAGAAGAATAATGTAACCTATCTTAATAATTTATCAATGAGAAATATCTTCTAAATTGGAATTACCACATAGAATATTTATAATTTTATTAATTTTTTTATAGTCTCATGTCCAAATTAACCATTATCCATGTGGAAAATATTTATGTTATTATTGGAATATATATTTTCCTATAAAAGAGATTATTATTTCTAAACCCAAAAATTTTAGGGTATTGTATTATCAGAATGTAAAATTTTATGAATCCAAAACACCCCAAAATTATTATATTGATAAAATGAAAACACTATTCAAGAATAATATTTTCAAAAAAAATAGATATTGAATTTTTTTAAAGAGCATGTTTTCATTAAATTCACCCAACTTCGACAGTTATATCAAAATAGATTAATTTTTAAAACAACATTTTTTTTATGAAAAATAGGATTTCTATTTTGATATCTTATTTTGGAAAAATGTTATTGAATGCTAGTTTTATTTACATTTTAACATAATTATCAATTATTGTTGTAAATAATAACAAATGATTCATTAAAATAGAAAATAGAAAATTTGTTTTTATAACTAATGTTTTTCCTCATTAATGTTTTTATTAAAACTATGTTTTGAAATATCATTTTGTAAACATGTTTTAAAAAAGTAATATTTATTTTGATATATTGAAATATTATGTTTTTAAAATTATAATTATCATGTTTTATAGAAATACACAATTTTTACTTATTCAATATATATATCCTTGAATTTTAATTTGCATGTTTTATTTTTTTATATTTAGGTTTTTAAAAATGTTACAATTTTAATTTTTAAATAATTTTGTTAATCTAAATACATCATGAAAAAAAATAATAAATTATTTTAATCCATTTAATATTATTATACATTAAAATATAAATAAATATTTTCAACTATCAAATTAGGGTAAATATTATTAATGTATGATTTTCCAGAGAGTCATTTGTTACCTTGCAGATGTAATTTTTTTCCTTTAGTATGTATAAAACTATTCCAATAGTCATTTTTCCTGATCAATTATATTCTGTGGAATTGTTATACGATCTATCATCACCACTAGTACTCCACATATATAATTATATAATACTTTTAATATCATTGTTCTTATAATAATGTTTTCAAATTAATAGAATTTACTTTCTTCATTTCGTTTAACTATAACATAGTACAATCCATTTTTACATGTTAATCATTCTTAAATTAATAACATATCACTTATATGAAATATTATTAATTACCATTATCCTGTTGAATTTTCATATATCTATACTAAATAACATCATTCCCACTATTTTGTTAATCCTTATAGAAATAATATCTAATGAATTTTTTACTTTTGTGATGAACAACAATTTTACTCATCAATAATTGTTTTTATAATACATAAAAACATTATCAAAAGATAACAAGAAAATTTGATCATTCTTTATATTTTCAAAAAAACTCTACCATTTTTAGTTTTTTCACTGTTAAATATCCACTTTTAGACTACACATATGCTTCATAATATTTATAGTAATGTATTAATGTGTAATATAACTAATACTTATAGTTTCAACCAATGTTGTTCTCCTTTATTTCTATTCATTGGGAATTATTTATATTATTTTAACAACTAAGATTCCATCGGTAAGATATTACCTTTCAAGATAAACTAAAATATTTAAAAAAATTAGAAATCAATGATACTTCTAAAAAAATATTCTCTATATAATTAATTATAAAAATTATAATTATTACAAATAATAGTTATTATTGTCTCAATATCCTAAAATGTAAAAATTTAGTTACATCTAGGTTAATTCAAATACTATTTTCTATTTCACATGATGATATCTTCTTTTATATTTTTTTTATAGAAAACATATAATATTATTTGCTCATTAATTCAATTAATAATTTCATCATATATGTTTAGTAAAATTTATCAATTCATTATCTATAATTATTTTGTATGTATTTATCATCAAAAAAATCAACACCACTATTTATAAATAATTGTTTCAATTTTATCTCTTATATTCATAATTATTAACATTTTTATTTATATGGTCTAGTAGTATTCATGTCCATATAAGTGATGAAATTTAATCCAACCATCATACAGAAATATAAACACTTAATAAAATACATTTTTTAATAAAAATTTATAAATAAGATGTTCATAAGAAAAATTTTCTAAATTAAATTTTTAAAAAAAGTAAAAACACATCAAATAAATCTATAAAAATTCTTTTGAAACCAATTTTTGGATCATAGTATTTTATGATATCTATAAGATGATTGATGAATTTTAGTTTCAAAATTTAACTAATAGAAAACCAAAAACACATTTTATTAAGGTAATAATAAAACTCAATAATCATTCAATGATCATAGTATGAGTATCATATTCTAATGTTATCAAATGTATGATATTTGATCATTAGGATCCCCAAAAGACTGATAAAATATTATTAGAATGATTATTAATCCAAAATCTCCATTGAAAATTAATTGAATAATATAAATAAAATATAAACAAGTAATAGTAAATATTAAAATAAAAATAACAATAACTAACTATATTTATATACTAATATATATTAATTAACAAAAACACTAAATGAAGTTAGAAAATATGAAATAATTTATCAATAAATTTCAATCTAAATATAATAATTTTCCCTTCCTTACCAAATAATCCCATGGTATGATGTTTGTAATAACTCTATCATTCAAAACCTAGGAATACCTCGATATAATTTTCGTTGTCAGTTATGTCTTCCGATCATCAAAATCCCAATATCCACTAGTTCAAAATCTGACATCATCTTATCCATGTAATCTCGCAATATAAACAGAGACATGACTTAGGGAATACCAATTCAAAATTGATATAAGGATTTTACAATTCATAAATTTGAATCCTCATAACAAATCACTTTGAAAAATTACAAACCTTTATAAAAAGATGTTCAGAAAGTGAAAAAAATTAGACATGTAGTGTTTTAAATTACTAATATCCTTTATACTCAATGGGAATCAGAATTATACAGATCACTATAATTGAAATATTTCTATGCATCTCATATTTGGTTATAATAAAATCATATATAATTGACATGATTGATATAAAAAAAATTTCATCTTATGTTGTTTCTAAATCCTTGTTATATAGTTTTCATGAGATTAATAATATATAAATAATTCTAAATAAACATATTAAAAATTCTCATTGATTGGTGGACTATACAATTTTTTATCTGATGAATGGTATTATATCTAGTTCCCTAGATCAAAACTATTATGAGTGTGATGAATATTACATTAGTTGATCTAGTGGAAAAAACAGTCATCTATGAAACAAAAAGGTATTAAGTATACCCAATGGACTCTATTATATGACAGTCCGATGTATTAAATTAATGAGTGAAAATATTATTTCAATTTAATTATAATCAATAGATACATTCTATAGAAAGGTTTTTTTCCAAAAAATCATTCCATAATACTTGGTGTTTATAATGTTTGTAAAATATGAATTTAATAAAAAAAATGATATTGAAAGTAATAAATGGAAAACATGAAACTATAAAATTTTATCTCAATTCTATGATTTTTAATATTTTTATAAAATTACTCTATTATTTTTTTAGTTATGATTCTTGAACATGAAATCACTGGTTTGCTTATTTTAGTGATTTTTAATTGAAAAAAGGTGGTTTGTAAATTTATGTGTAAATAATTAATTTCAACACTCGATAAACAAAAAATAATTATCTAATTATTTAAATCACTTATTAGTATTTTTTATTATTCTATAATTATCCAAGCTAAAATTTTATTACATCAGTAATGTAGATGGTTAAGAATCACCAATAACAAAATTTTATAATAAATGGATGAATATGGATTAATTTAGTTGTAAAATAATTATTCCCAAAATATAAATATCAAATTTAGTTATTTTTAATTTTTTAAATTAGAAATACAATGTTATTTTAGAATAATATAATTGATATGAATCTATTATGTAAAAAAAGAGATCATGTTTCTATTTGGTATTCTAATTTTTTGCTTTTTAATTCAAAATGACCACTTATACTTAATATTGTTAATTGATTTTACTATTAAACACTATGTAATATAAATCATGCATTAAATATAATATTATTTCATTAAGCCTATTTTTGGATACATCTATGTAGTCTTCTAATGAAATAAATAATAAATTGTTCTAAGGATTTCGTAGCCAACAGATGTTCACCGATGAAAATATCATTTTTATTATATTACAAAGATGGAAAAAGTTGATTTCAATTTTCAATTTACTAATCCTATTATAAATATTATACTTTTTTATTTTATACTTCTTTTTAAATATAAAAGTAATTTGATTATTTAGAATAAAATATATTTTTTTGGAGGTGGTTTTTCACATGTAACATTAATGCCAATTTGATCTATGGGAAACTGGAAGGTAGGTTATGGTTTTTGAAAATAAATAAAATTATAAATATATATTCATACAATATTTTTATTTAAATTATTATTTATAATATAAATTTAAAAATATATATAATAATAATAAATATAAACTGATTATTTTTGAGAAAATATTATATAAAAAATTTATTTCATCTTGTAAACCATTATTATTTTTAATGGATTTCAAAAATATATAGGGAATGATGATCTTCAAATAGGGAATGCATCATTTGGGAGGTAAAATGGCATATTATAATAAATAACATTAATTTTTTTTGAGGATGTTAATGGGTGGTAGGAGGCTTGTTTCATACTTAAATGAAATGATGATTTGCTAATATAATTTATTAATAACAAAAAGAAATAATTTTCAACAATTAAGTTGAATCCAATGTGAAAAAGCAGGGTAGGATAAGGTAACATACATTAACACCATTAAAACCAATTTTAGGACATTTTCACATCATGTTTTATGTATTTTACCCCTTTGAATTACCCATTTATATTTTTGACTTTTACCAAGTAATTTTTTATCTATGTAATTTATTTTTATAGATAAAAATAACATATTAATATTTAAAAAAATTTCTCCTTATGCTTCCAAATAAGAAATCCATTTAATAAGATAATGTTTCTAAGTTTTATAAAAAATTAATTCCAATAGATGAGACTTATTTTAAATAAATATTAATTTTATATAAAGATATAAATTATTTTATTATATTTTAAATTTTTGGTTATAAATTAAATATTTTTATTTTTAAAATAATAATATTATTTATAAAATATTTAAATTAATTAATTAATGGTTCCAGAAAATTGTAATTGTTTATGATATCATGATGATTTAATAGATATCATTTTATTTTTAAAATATAATTTTATACTATTATTTGAAAATTAAACATTCTCAAAAAGATACTAAAATTTCATATTAACTTAATATTACTGTGATATGTATAAAATTTAATTTAATTTTTTTTAAAATAAATTTATAAAATTCTGGAAATTATCTACTAATTAAAAACAAAAATTAGAAAGGAAAATATTTAAATGGGAATGTGAATTTTCTAGATATTAATTATTATTATTATTATTATTATATGAAATATATTATTAAATAAATTATTTTTAATATTTTATTCATATAAATAATTTTTAAAGAAATTTTATAGTGATTTATATAGTTTTTTTAAATGAAAATTGAATATCACATAAAAATATTTGTTTATATAAAAAAGTAAATCTTCATGAAAAATGATCTCTAAATTGTTATTTAGCTACAATAAATCTATTTTTATAATATATTAATATAAAAAATTAAATATTAATTATAATTAAATGTAGGAATTCACCATTTACAAGTTTCATGTTACATATATAACTTATTAAATTAACAATTATCTATTTATAATATGTAAAATTGAAATTAAATAGCGCCATAAGATTTATTCATAAATCCAAGTGATAATATAAACATTCAATGAATACACAGGTGGGGGTTATATTATAATGGATCTTTTATTTATTTCTATGATCATACACTTCTCAATCATTTTATTTCTCACAAAACAAATTTCTATAGTTCATCATCTGGTAATTCAAGGGAAAACCTCAATGTAGTTACCTCTATTAAAAGTTTAGATAAATAATATGGAAAAATTTTCCTTTTTTCAATATATTTATTTTAATTACATTTTCAATACATATTGAATGATATGGTCTCATACTGTCATATTTTATACTGAAACATATATATTATAATAGTAAATTTAATAATTTCATTATAAAGTACTATATTTTTATTTAATTTTATTGTTAATTGTGAAACAAGATATTCATCATATTATTTATTTTCATTGTATCCCAAAGAAAATCATTTCAGTTTAGAGGGTAATATTTTTGAAGTTGATATAGTAGTGTGAGAGTAATATGGAAAAGGTAATGAAATTTATTATGAGAATTAATACAATTAGTCATTGTGTTATGGAGGTGTTTTACAAACTCATAGGCTTATCATAGATTATAATTATTTATTATTTAATTGATTTCTGTTGAATATTTCTTTGAGTGGTGGTTATATATTATTTTTATCTCATATACAATTATTATTTTGGAATTTTACATATATATTTTTTATTAATGGTTGTTAGTAATATATTGAGATATATATATTTTTATATGTACTTAAATATATATATATATATATATATATATCAATTTTTTATAGCCCTAATGTATAATATTCCAACCTGGGATAGTAAGTATAATATAACTTATTAGTGGAGAGCTTTTGGAGATAGAATCATCCTATATACAAGCCTTATTAGGCCCTAGTTGGTTAGAAAGTTCCTGAGTGGTATCAATTTTAATATATCATTGGTACACGGTTTTGAGTATTGGATCGTATAATGATTTGGATAATTGTTATGGTAAAGAGTTCCAAGTGGATGTGAATTTAGTTATTAGATCATGGAACATATGGATTTCAGGGATGGTCAAAATATGTATTCAGTAATTTAGTGATAATATATAAATCATTCTAAAAATATTAAGTTAACACTTACAAGGTTTATCTTGGATGTTATTTGAGTAAAATAATACCATATTATTTTTCATGAATTTTTTCTTTTTAATCATCCTTAATTAGTTTGATAATGGTGGGTTCACCATGACATATTTATTATTCCAACATGTTATCTTCCATCTATGATTGAGAATCAAGGTTAGGATGACCACTTTCCAATATTATATCATCTTTCTATGAAATATATAAGAGATTAGTTTTCAATATAAGGATTTAATATGGTCATGTATTCCCAATACGTTGAATAAAAAATAATTCCACACCAATTGGGCATATATTTGACCGTTTAATATTGTTGAAAATAATTTTTCAAAATGAGTAGGATAAAATAATTTTAGTATAACATTGGAACTTGGGTTACAGTGTCATACTCTTCCTTAGTTTGGATGCGGCCCTATATCCTCAGCCAGTGCAGGATTATCATGAGTAACTCAATAGAATATTCAATTTTTATTTTATAATCACCAATTAGATAGTTATTTATTCATCGAGTCTCTTTCATATCATGATTAACTATTTTAGAATGTGTATTAATTAGACTAATGAGAAATATATTCATAAATAATTAATTCTTGAGTACCTTTTCAAAGTGGAGTATAGTATCATGATTATATATATATAATATTATTAAAATCTATAGGGCCATTAGGGGATATATTTATGGGAATGAGTACATTTTATTGTTCTAAAATTCATGAGTTATGATCATTACATTATTCATGATTTCTTTTTTTCAAGATTTTTTTAGTAAAATATTTATAGTTATTTTTATTTTATAGTCGTATCTCGATATATATTCAGCAATATATGATTCAAAAAGATATAACTATTGAAGTAGGACCTGTTGTAATAGACACAATCTTGTACCAATGAATTTATAGGTTTCCAAAGGGTAGATTCATATTGAGTTCCTAGAAAATTGAGGTTCTTTGGATTTTCTGTTTGGAGGCTACCAGTCTTGGAAATCTAGAACACTGGATCGATTGGAATGGGATCATACCAAGGGTAATATTAAATGGGAGGATAAAATTTCATTTCTATGAATATATAGAACATATATCTTAATAATATTCTATTTGGTTATCAATTAAGTTAATATTTGGTGGTACATTGAACGTACATCTACATTAAAAGGATATTCAGGATATTAAGACTCCCCATGCTGAGTAGGATTATCCTCAATTGATAAAAATTTCTAGAGTAGATGATTTCATAGAGAGTTGACTTAATGGTAAATGACACATTTATATACTTCAAATACCACCTCTAATTGGTGGTTCAAACCAATAATATTGATTTAAATATTAGAATACCAAGACATACATCATGAGAAAATGATACATACTATATGTGTTCACCAATTTTTCAAACACTTCATTTAATGTAATATTTTTTCTTGCAAATTTTGTTCATATTTAAATATCATCATTTTGGGGATAATTATATATTATAAAAAATTGGGATTGAAGTATTTATTTACATTCCAACATTTAATTGATTTTAATCATTACATGGTGATGCGATGTAAATAAGATGGTTTATGGTTTAACATTAATTTTTAGTGTGACCTACACATGATTTTGGTTGGATAAACCTCCAAATTATATTATTCATTACAAATTAGTTTTCTGGTATTGATTTTTTTGTAATTTATACTTGATATAAGAATATTTCTACCCCTAAAAAGGTGTATACCGAAATTATATAGTGGATTACCATTGGATTACCGCTTTTCTGCTTATTTATTTCATTAAAACCAATATATTAGGATCACAGTAATATGTTTATAAAATTATAATTTATTTAAATTAAATATCTATTAATTAAATGTGTAATTAATGTAACATCTATAGGAATGTCTTCATAGTCCTACTGTGTCACCCATGGAAACAACTATTATATTATCGAATTAGGTAGATGATATTATTTGTATTTTCATTAACATTATGCACCTAATGATGGATTATAATAAGAAAGAATTACCTTTACATGGGTGGATTTCAACTTTGATTATTTAATAGTAATTTTTTCCCAATGATAATGTATGATATAAGAGTTCTCAGAATTGGGTTTTTTAATGGAAAACATTTAAAATGTTTTCCAAATATCATTATTATTATTAATAGTTCAGAGTGACATATATTATTTTTTAAAAGTTGCCATATTATGTTCGTGGGACTCATGAATTTTATCTTCATGTCATTCACATTCCATTTTAACGAGGTTATGATTTGTCATAAAATTACTAAATATTGATATGATAAATATATAAGGATTTATATATTTATGGTATAACTAGCCTTACAATGTACTATCGGAGATAAAATTATTGATGTTAGAAGAAAAATAAATTATGAATTTCATTGAAGATATTAGAGGTACACTTTGAACACTAATGATTTAGGATACAATTGACATGTTACCTCTTAATCATTTTATCATGGTGTGTATATTTATCTCGAATATAAGATGTTACTAATAAGTCATTATGTATATTATAAATATTTCAATATAAATCAAATCCCTTACCATAATGTTATATACATTAATTTTAAAGGGAAATTGATAATGATATTTTGGAATTAATATTTATAGGTTTACTGGTACTCTAACTCCTTTATTTCAAAAGGATTTAGTTTCTAGTATTGTACACTATAATTACCCTATAACAAGGATTTCTAATGTAGTGATACAAACATAGTAACAAATTTAGGTATATGAAATCAATAGATATCCATTACATAGGTATATACCCTTACATATAAGTAAGTTATCAAGTAACTCCTCTCAATCATGAGGAAAACACAGAAGTCACTGACTCAACTCACATAGGTAAACAACATATGTATAGAGATAGAGATGATCATATGTAGCCACTGGTTCTTCTATTATGTCAAACCCACGTAGGAACCCGGAATAGTAATCAGAACTGTCGAACCCACACAGGATCCAGGAATAATAAACAGAGCTGTCGAACCCACACAGGATCCATGAACAGTCATCAAAGCTGTCAAACCCACAAAGGATCCCGCAACAGTCGCCAATGCTGTCGAACCCACATAGGATCCATGAACATTTGACACTGTTGTCAAACCTATACATGATCCAAGAACAGTCATTAGTGAACATCCCTCAATAGGGTTGCACATAAAGCATTCTTGATTCTAAGAGGGTCCGCTTCTCAATTCTTATGTTGATACATCAAGTACCACAAATTCCCATGTTGATGTACTCAAAAGATCTTTCGTTCCAAAAGAACCCCAATGTGATAGAAGGTGCATTAATCGGACACCCAGTCTGAGAGTTATAGGCATTTCTGTTCCAAGGGCCCTGTTTGATTTATATTCGATCTAACCTGACTGTACCCCACATGTGTTCAAACCTCGATTGGTGTATACCAATAGAACCATTTTATTCCAATGATTCTATCACCACAGAAGGTTCGTCAATCGGATGCACATAGATCATATTATGGGAAAATGAGTAGAAATAGGTCAAACTGGTCCGGGTCTGGTCTGGCATAGTCAGACTGACCTGGCTCGACTCAGATCCAGACTTCGGTCCAACCCAGTCTGCGGGTCCAGCCCGGCCCGCGGGGATGGCCTGGCCGGCGAGGGAGGCCCGACCCACGCTGCGTCCGGCCCGCTGTGGGTTCTGCCTGGAGGACCATGGGTTCTACCCTAACTACGTACAGGGGGAGGCCACACCCCCTGGATCCTGAGTAGCTTACCCATTCAGGTGATTTCCAAAACCGGCGCACCGTGGCACCGATCGGTGCCATGCAGGTCTCATCGAGGGGTCACGATACTCCCAGCTGGCCGATAAGATAGATAACTCCTACACGTTTCCAATTACGTCGTGCCTCCTCTGGTGACCTTGCGGCTCAAGACAGCGGTCTTCTTGACCGCCCGACTTGCTTCGGCCACTGCTGCCCCCGCCGCAGCAATGGGCGCGACCCCCTTTTTCTCCACCCCACGGTGTCGTTGTGCCGCACCTTCTCCGGCAACCCGGCTGCTTGGGCAACCAATTTTTTTTTGATAGGCTATCACCGGTTGCTGATGCACCACCACGGCCCGTAGGTCGTGGGTTACTGCTTCGGTGGCACGGTTGCGCCCCCGCCATCCATGCGGTGACGATTGTCGCTCCATCTATTAGTGATATTTCTGTGGGTCACCAGACGAGTTTCGGTGGCCCGATTCTCATTTCGGAAGTTTCTGCACATTCCTCAAGACGTCGACATCGATCCAAAATCATTTTTGATGAGAATCACTCATCCCGGTCTCATGCTGTGATTAACGCCAAATTCCACAAAGTATGCGGAGGGTACAAGCTGTGTTTGATTGGCATATACCTTCTGCGTTAGGGTGATATCATATGGATTCAAATTATAATCCTTGACAGAAAATGAAGAACTTGAAACAACTAACAAATCATTAACCCCTAACTTTGATCGTTGATCATTAACATTGGTGGGAGAAAGTGGAATTCTATTAGTTGATGTTGAGAAAAATAACGAAGAATTCGAGGACTACTTCATTGGTGTTCTTCATGTACGGGTATTCCTCACTTTTTCCAGTTGAAGATCAAAGAAGTGGATGTCCGTTATTGGCCGATGAAGTTCCCTTTGTTCTTTGATGTTCTCTATCCATTGGGAGCAACATTCTTCATTGGAGAGAATAAGTTTCTCCAAGTGTTATTCCAACCCCTCTCCCAACAATGGAATGACCAATATAAATTAAAGTATGTTTCAATAATTTAATTTTAATTTGACCATTAATTCAAGAGGTGTTGGAAAAATAAATTAAAAAGAGGGGTGGCACAATTATGTGGGGAGCTCAAGAGGTTTCTCCCCACCTAATGAGGTGTTCAAGAGGTTCTAACCTCGTGTGGTCCCCACCAAATTAATCCTCCCATGGGAGGTTGAGTTTGGGTGGGCCCTGCCAACATAACCTCTCATGGGAGGTTACGGTGGGGTGGTCCCACCACCAACATCAATGATCAGGTTTTAACAAACAAATAAAAATAAATCTATACACTTAATTATTATTTAATTCATTCTCTAAAACCCCAAAAACTGTCTTTTAATCATGACCGACTTTCACAGAGGTAAAAGTCTCCTTAACTAAATTTTTTCTCTGTGCATTCAATGGTGCCCTCATATTTCAATTCCAAGAAATGGTTCAAAAGTTATAAAAAATAACTCGTATGTTTACTGAATGTACCGAAACAAAACATCAGAAATAGATTCTGGGCACACTGGGCCTCAGAATCATGCACCGTCAGTTTTCGAGAACTCGTAAAATTCCCATGCATTTAAGAAACAATTTCCATGGAATTTACAAGACTTTACATTCTCCCCAACACAAGGATTTATGTCCCTATAGGCTACCAATGTAACTAAGGTAACAGGTGGGGGTACTGAGCATGCATCTTACCCTCCTACTCCCATGGGCTCTCCAGGTTGTTCATGTGCTTCTAGCAAAAGAGCAATAGAGGTATCGACCATCCAAGTAAGTACCAATCCTATTGATCCTCAATCTAAAATGGAACATCTATAAAATTTGCCCCATCATCGACGTCTATATCTCCATGGTCAATGATGTGAGAAGGGTCGTGCAAGTATATCCTCAGTTGAGATATGTGGAAGACATCTTGCACCCAGTGCAATTGAGTTGGAAGAGATAAGCGGTAATCCACCTCTCCAACTCTGTTGATGACCTGGAAAGGTCCGATGATCCACATAGAAAACATTTCACCTCGGCCAAATCTATGTACACCTCATTGAGGTGAGACCCATAGAGAGACGTGGTCTCCATTCTCAAACTCCATATGCCTCCATCTCTTTCAGCATAAAACTTCATCCTGTTTTGTGTAGTCTTCATCCGCTGCTGGATGATGTGCACATTCTATGTGGTATCTCGTACCGTATCTGGTCCCAATAGTGCTGACTCCTCTGGGTCTGTCCAACACGAGGGTGATATGCATGGTCTTCTGTATAATTCCTCAAAATGTGTCATCCCTATGGTGGAGTCATAGTTATTGTTGTTTTAAATCTCTATAAAATCTATGTGATCCTCCCAGCTATGATCAAAGTCGAGGACACAAGCACATAGAATTTCCTTGAGGGTCTGAATGTCCCGCTCTGTCTGGCCATCCATATGGGGATGGAAGGTGCTACTCAGACGAAGTTGTGTCCTGAAAGCCTCCTGCAACCCCTTCCATAGTGGGGAAGTAAACTGTGCGTCACGATCAGATACAATAGAATAATTTAATCCATGTAGTCTCACAATCGCATGCACATAGAGGCGTCCTAATCTCTATAAAGAACCCTTCCCTCTGATGGGTAGGAAGTGGGCCGACTTGGTGATTCGATCAATGATCACACAAATGGAGTTTTACCCCTAAATGTATTTGGAAGTCCGGTCACGATGTCCATGGATATCCCATCCCACTTCCACTCTGGGACCTCTAACAGATGAAGAAAGCAGGATGGTAGCTGATGCTCTGCCTTCACTTGCTGACATAAGAGGCACCATGAGACAAACTCGATAATTGCTTTCTTCATCCCCCACCACCAGTGCTTTTTCCGGAGATCCCGATACATCTTCTCCACTCTTATATGTACCCCTAGAGGGGATTTATGATACTCCCTTAACACATCCTCCTAAAGTGACACTGGAACCATAGTACGTCCCTTGAATATGATGACGTGCTCCCCACCTTCAGAAAATCCATCAGGTGCATGCCCAATGGATATCTGAGCATGTCATGTCTCACAGTTAGCGTCTCCACACAGTTCCTCCCTGACACTCTTGAGAAGTGGGGGAGTGACTGAAAGAGATTGAAGAAAATATTATCCATACTAATCCACAAAGTATTAATAAAATGTGGCGAGCTTCTTCATCACCTCAACTAGCAGTTGTATACAAGATCTTCTACTGAGTGCATCTGCAACACCATTTCCCTTACTAGGATTATAGAGTATCTCGAAGTCATAGTCGTGGAGGAACTCAAGCCAAAGTTGTTGTCTCAATTTCAGGTCCTTCTGAGAGGATATATACCTGAGACTATTGTGATCAAAGTGTGCAATAAAATGACTACCCATCAAGTTGGGCTGCCACATCTTTATGGAAAAACCACTGCTGCTAACTCTAGGTCATGGATGGCATAGTTCTGCTCATACTATCTCAGCTGACGAGATCCATAGGTGATCACAACTCGCTCTTACATCAGGACACAACTAAGTCTGGTCCCTGATGCATCGTAGTAGACTACGTACCCTAATCCCTCATCTGGAAGCTCGAGGATGGGGGCACTATCCAGCCTCTAACTCAGCTCTTGAAAGATCATCTACAATTTCTCCGACCACAAAGAGTGTTTCGCCATATTTTTCAAGGCTGATAGTGGTGTTTCAACCCTTGAGAAGTCTAGTACAAACCACAGGTAATATCCGGCTAAGCCCAAGAAACTTTGTACATTTATCACACTCCTGGGTGGATCCCAAGCAAGTATCACCACAATCTTCGCTGGATCCACTGCCACTCCAGCCTCTGAGATTACGTGTCCCATGAAGTGAAACTTTTGGATCCAAAATTGGAACTTCGAGAGCATACCATATAGTTGGTGCTCTCAGAGTGTGTCCCGTACTACCTGCAAATGGTACGTATTCTCCACCTTAGTAGTCAAGTAGATCAGATTTTAGTCAGTGATAACTATGAAAAAGCGATCGAGGTGAGGCTGAAAATATATTTCATGAGTCCCATGAACACTGATGGGAAGTTGTATACACCCAAAGGCATATCCATGAACTCATAGTGGTTTTATCGACATATGAAGGTCGTCTTCTGCACATCCTCATCTTGAACTCCGAGCTATTGATTTCCTAATCTGAGGTTTATCTTCGAGAACCACAGTAATCCCTTCAGATGATCAAAGATTTCATCAATGCTAGAAAGTGGGTACTTGTTCATCAAAATCACATGTTTTAGGAGATAGTAGTTGAAATAAAGCCTCAAGCTCCCATCTACCTTCTTGGAAAATAGAATCGGGGAAACCTAGGGAAAAACACTGGGCCTGATGAATCTCTTCCCCTGCAAGTCCTCCAGTTGTACCCACAGCTCATGAAGCTCAGCGGGAGCCATCTAATATGCTGGTGTAGATATCGACACCATCTTTTGGGATAGGTCAATGAAAAATTCCACCACTTTGTGAGGAGATAGACCTGAAACATCATCAGGGAAAAAACCCGCATACTGGTCCACCACTACAGGATAGTTCAGACTCTCCACATCAACTTCTCTAAGGTAAGGCAGGACAAATGATGAGTGATCGATTGTACCCTACACCGACTAAGTCCTTCATGTGCTGCGAAGGATCCCTTATTGACGGTGAAGGTGAACCTAGTCATATCCTTATAGACACATCCTTGTTTGTGCCTAATACAAACTATCTGAACATGGACTGTAGATAACCAGTTCATACCCAAGATGACGTCGTATCACCTCGAAGCCGCTACAAGGAGATCCCTGCTGAAGCTCTCCCATCTTAGAGTATGCTCACATTGCCGGCACCAGTGCGTGATCATCGAGTCTGCTCCCGTAGGAGTCTCTAGCTGTAACGATCGAGCCAACGACTCTGTCGGAATCTTCGAGATCTGAATGAGAGTAGTGGAAATGAAAGAGAGACTGGAACCTGTGACTATAAGAACTGCAACTATGGTGGAGTAGACATAGACTGTACCTTGAATAATCTCTAGAGCACCATGATTGTATGCCCCATCTACCTAGAGCTAAACTCTCCCATTTACACCTTCTCCCTGCGGTCGAGGTAGACCTCTTGGTTGTGGTGGTGTTAATACCTCGTAATGCCGTCCACCACCAACTACATGAAGATATCCTCTACAATGTCTTCTTTCACCATGTGGATCACCTCGATCAAAACTCTGCCTCTTCTTGGGTGGTCCCCCAACAGTCAGTTGATCATCATAATGGTAGGTCAGACAACCATGATCCATGTGACCCTTCCCGCTGCATGTGAAACATTGCATATTCCTCGAATGACTAGATTTGTCTCGTGTGCCTCACACAACCGAACCCATGTCTTGAGGTCATCCACTGAATGGTATGGTCCACTTGGACCACTACAACATTTGTCTACTGCGTGTTGTAGAAGACTCAACTATATGACACCCTGTGGTGGGTCTCGCTGCTGGTGACTGCTCAGCGAGAAAACTCTCCACTAAGAGGGCTCGCTCCAATACCCATGCCTACGTCGAGATGCTGAGGAAGATCATCAGATCACAGATCACTCACATGATCCCCTACTCGATGGTCTGGGCCCTGAAGAATGGGTGACATACAATATCTGTGGAGTAGCGTAAGATGTCGGTGAACCTTGCTGATTACTATGCCACCAACATGGTACCCTACTATAGATGTAGTATGTCCAGTATCTGCACCGAACGTAGGGTGGCAGGGAAAAAATCCTCCAAAAATAGGCTCTCGAAGTCTGCCCAGATAAGTGTCACCTCATTATGCACCTAGAGCATCAGACTCCTCCATCTGCCTGCTGCTACCTGAAGAAGACTCTCAGAATCGATCACAATAAGGTCTGTTGGTGTCCCTACCCGTCTGAAGACTCTCACCACAGCCTCCAGCAAATCCTTAGGTGCATGTCGGTTCGTGTTTCCCCTATATATGAGCGAACTATGGCACTGGAACTCATGCAACATGCTAAGGCGGCGTGCACTCTCTACTGCTGGGGCAGGTGTCATCGGTGGCCCAACAGTTAGTGGTACTACTGAAGCCTTTGTTGTACTATGTCTCTGCACCATGGCCTCATTGCTCGGTGGGATTCTATATCATACAATGCTTGGAACCCTAGATAGTTGTCTGCATGGAGGAATCCTTTAATGGAACATGTGCCCCATAGTCCAAAATTATACCTATTGAGCTGACTCAAAGAGATCATACTTAAAAATCTTCAAAACACACACGCAATCAGTGTTTTTTATGTACTCAGTAATATATCATAAATTAGGGTCCTGGTGTATGGATACTTCGACTATCGAACCAACACTAGACTCCCAGAAATGAAATCCACACTCTGTACCCATAACACTATTTCATCATAGAAAAGATAATAATCCTATGTTCTGGGGTAAAACTGACTCCCATGATAACAATTTGCCACGACCAGTCCCTCGGTGGCTTTGTCGTTACTAACCCAAGCCCGCCATCCATTGGCCAGGGGATGGAGACTAGAACCTAAGGTGTATATCCCTAAACTGTGAAGGAATTAACACTAAATCTTGAACTCTGACACAATATTGTACGAGATAGAAACAAAACACTAAGAAAACTATATAACAAAAAGAGAGATCTGAAAGTAAAGGGGTCGGAATACATGCCCAACAAAAAAGTACAAGTACAAATGAAAACAATTACAATATAAGAAAGGAAAACAGCTACTGGTCATCCTCTGGGATTCCAACATGAAGGGTAGGTATAGATATCCTCCTCATTTCTCCACATATGTCTGCCTCCTCCCTATACCAACTCTTCATAAGTCCACCAATGGGTACTGTCCATTCCTGCTAGTCTCAGCCTCAGTTTGCGCTGTCTGTCATCTGTAACCAACACAATGAGCTGTGGGAATAACCTGTGTAGGGGTGAGTATAATGATACATAGTAGGGACCCCTAGACCCTCATGATCGCAAAAAATCAAACAATGATAAAAAAAATCTTTAAAATCAATAGATATCTATTACTTAGGTATATGCCCATACATATTCCTAAGTTATCAAATAACATATCTCAATTATGAGGAAAACACAAAAGTCACTGAATCAGCTCGCACATGTATACAACTTATGTAGATATATATGTATTATCATATGTATCCATTTAATCATCTATTCTGTCGAACCCACATTGGATCCCATAATAGAAATCAGGATTGTCCAACCTACACAAAATCCATGAACGGTAAATAGAGCTATCAAACACACACAGGATCCAAGAAAAGTCTTTGAAGCTATCAAACCCACACAAGATCTGGGAATTGCCTTCAGTGATATCGAAACCACACAGGATCCTGTATCATTCGTCATTGTTGTCGAACCCACACTGAATCCAGGAACATTCGCAAGTGCACAGCCAGCCACAGGGTCCCGCATAAAGCATGCTTGATTCACGGAGTGTCCGCTACTCAATCCATTTTTTGATACATCATCTACCACGAATTCCCATGATTATGTATCCAAATGATCCATATTTCCAAAATAAACCCAATGAAACAGACAGAGCGTCAACCGGATACCCGATCTGAGAGTTATTGGCATTTCTGTTTCGAGGGCCTGCTTGGATTTATGATCGATCCAACCTAGCTTCACCTAACCTGTGCCCAATCATCAAGTGGAGTATACCAAGAGAAAAACTTCTTTCTATGGTTTCTGTTTCTTCAGACATTTTGTCAATCGGATGCCTGTAGCTCAAGTTACGGGAAAAAGAGTGGAAATTTGTAAAATGGGTCGGGGTCTGGTCCGACCATGTCAGACCAACCCGGCACAACCTGGGTCTGGATTGGGTCGGACCCATTCCGTGGGTCCGACCCAGTCAGTGGGGACAGACCAACCTGTGATGGTGGCCTGACCCACATAGGCTCCATGGCCCTCATTGGGTCTGTCATGTCGTCCCATGGGGTCCACCCTAGTTGCATCCTAGGGGGAGGCTACGCCCCCTGGATCCCAAATGGCTTACCCATTCTTCTGCCTTCCAAAACCAGTTCCATGTGGTGATGATCCACATCATGTGGTACCTAGTAGAGTGTCTTGTTCCTCCTGGCTGGCTGATCATCCAACCACCTCCCGCGCGGCACCGATTGCACCGTGCCTCTTTTGGCGACCCAGTGGCTTAGGCCATTGGTCTTCTTCATGGGCGGCCTTGCGCCAGCCACCGCTGCACCACTGCTATAACATCCCAAGTAAGTAATGAATAATAGATATTCTTATCTATGTCTATTTATTAATTAGATAGTTTTTTAGAAGATTTAAATGAAAATAAATCCAATCTTAGGCTTGGAATACACTAATATATTTAAAAGATTGTTTTACTGCCTTTTAATGGCAAACCATTTTTAAATCAAACTTTTGACAATTTTAGAAGATCTATTGGTAAATATAAACTTATTCATTATGATTTGGAAATTGAAATTTAATTTCGATAATTTTTTTGTATTTTTCTGAAAATGTTAATTTTTTATGAATAGTGAAAAATACTGCATTTTACATCAAAACTGCATTTTCATATAATTTAATTATATTGATAGATTATCTTTATAATTCGTTTAAAAGTGTAAATTGAATATATTTTTACCATATAATCCAATGGTTGTCATTAGGATTAATTTCACATGGTAATTGCGCATTAACAAGTGCAAAACTTTTCATAGATATTGTTTCTAAAAAACCCGCTATTTGTGTTGACAACGGGAATTATTTTTAAGTTAATTATTTCAATTTCAGTGTTCTAAATTTGGTAACATGGATTAAAAATTTTTAATTAGAAGTTACAAATTATGTAATCAAGACTCTTTTGTTTTTTGACATTATGAATAGTAACGACGACAATTATCTTTAATTATCTTGATTAATTTGTAATTGAGTAGTTAAGGATAATAAAATAATATCATAATAATAAAAAAATGACCCCAACATGTGTCCTAATGCTACTTGTTGTGTCATGGCGGACAATGGTATGCCTTGTGCCAATCTTGGGGACCCCATGGAATCACATGTGTGTTTTGAAGACTTTTTTTCTTTTTATTTTTAAAGAAAGATAAATATTACAAAGAATGTATCACCTAAGTAAAACATTTTAAATTTTGCCTAAATAAATTATATATTGGACTATAAATAGTAATTGGAAATCTAAAACACTATCCTATATCATAGTATTTGTTATATAATTTTTATATATTAAATAAATTAAATAATTTATGACATCATGATGATGCAGCGATTACCACATCAATGAAAGATTTAAATAAAATGAAAAGATAATGTAAAATCTAAGACATACACTTGTCAGAGACCTATTGGAAGAGTATATTTAGAACCATTATCATCTTATAATCAAAATATATCAATGTGGGACCTTTTAAATTCGAAACACATTTCAATATAACGTAACATTTTATAACATTCCAAGAGTGCCCCACCTCTCCTCTTATAAAAGCCCCCCAACTCTACCTCTTTACAAACACTTATCAAGCCATTATCTCAGACAAGCACTACACATTTCATCTCTCCACATCCCTATATTAATCCTATAAGCCTTACCTTAGGCAGAACGCTCTTCAAGAAACCCTTTTGGTACAATCCAAAAGGAGTTACCCGATTTAAAGGTAAATTCCTTTCTAATGTTATTTTGTTTTATTTTTATTCTCCAACCACCTAATATCTTTTTATTCATTTATTTTGTAATGAAACCAGTATTTTAAATACACTAGGATGTTTTTATAAGAATTATTCTAGCTACACTTACACACGCCTACATCTAATGGTTAATGAACATACTGTTTCCGTGGATGGCGAATTTCTCCCTCACGAAACGATGATTGTTCAATACTCTTATAACACCTTCAAAGGTTGTCATTAATATGTCACTATATTTATATATGATATATATTATGTTTATGTTTTCCTTAAGCTTCTGTATTTATAATTTACGGCATAACTTTATGCCTTCCATTTTTTGTAAAGGCGATATCTTCATTTTAGGAAATGCGGACTACCGCCCCCTCAAAGTGATTTGATTCGTTAGTTCTATATGTGGGACATATAAAGGATGGAGTTAATGATATTATATATGATATTATACTGGAATTATTATATACCTTTATATCATTATTATTCAATTCCATTAAATAGGAAATATAAATTAAAGTAACGTTCATGCGTACGTATGGCTTACCGTCTCCATAAACAGTGCATTTCATTTATTACCTCTAAATGTTATGTAATATTATAAATGCATGTATATACTAGATATATAGGATATATAAGATATCTACATAATGATTATAATTCTGGATATAATGGATATTTTACCACATGAACAACTTGTAATTATAAAGAGTTTATTTTTGACTCAATTACCAATGATCGACAAAACGACCATTATTAACATAAATAATTACATAGTGTTCATAAAATGGTAATGAGTGATATAAAAGTAAAAATGAACTTGAGTAAGGTTCTTAAACAAGTAGAAATTAACTCAAGTTTATTATTCAGGACGTTAAATAACGATCGAGTCAAGTCGGACCCGAGGTATGGGACTTCGTCTCAATCTCCTTTCATTGAGGCATATTTTATTTTCTACACAACATTCTTTTATAGGGTTTATAAACCCTTTTGACTTCTATTTTTATTAAAAAGGAATATTTTTTATACTAAGAATTTACTAAATGACAAAAGTGAATTTTTTTGTCGTACGTATACGGCGACAATGACTTGTCCTCCACCGTGACCATTATTTGAGCTTCGGCTTCCTCTACAAGCCATAATTTTTTTTTTAAAATGAAAAATAAATACCATGTTTTAATTTTCTTTTATTTTGGTATTGAAAATGGTTTTTATAATGTTTTTATATCAATGTGTTTTATTGTTATCTTGCGATTGAAAAGTGGAAATGTAATATTTCCTTTATGCATATTTTATGTGATATGATTATGTTATGGTTCATGGAAATATTTATCAAGATAGGTGGCACCATGATAAACTAAGGGCGGGTGAGCCCGATATAGCTCTCAAATGCATTGGGCGTCATGAAGGTGTTAAACATTAATGTTTCTCCGAAGAGATTTAGGGAATATACTTTGATGGGTATTCCAAATTTAACCATGATGGTTACTCCCTACGTAAGAATGTCATGAATGCCTCAAGTTACCTTTATGTCATATGATTTCTATGATTTATTCATGATTTGATGTGGTATGTTAAAATGCTTATGTTTTATGAGTAAAGTATCATTTCATACATGGACTAATGTTTTTATTTCGTACTTTTATATCCCTTACTGTGCTTTTTATGCTCATCCCAAGTTTTTGAAATGTTTTTCACAGGTCAAGGGAAAGGTACATGATTTGATGATAGTGTCAATTAAGTGTCAAGAAAGAATCCATGTTTTATATTAAATATGTTTCCATTGATGGGAAAAATGAATAATATATTTTATTTAACCACTCTGTTTAAATGTGGAATGTGATGCCTGATTTATGATCTAATTCTCAAAAATTCTAAATTTAAAAGATCCTCAACATGTATTCTTGAAGTAACTAAAGATTAATTAATGATTAGGGCTGGGGCCTTATAGTTGGTATCACAGGTCAGTTTAGATAACTTTAGGAGTTAGAATTCTAATTTAATTATTATCAAAAAATAATCATTTTATTGTCAAATTGAAATGATATATCATTCGAAGATTACCATGTTGCTTCATCTAAGACATTGTTTGTTCAGAATGGTTTTCCGCAGAAGAAATGGGGAATTAGTGCTAAGAAGGAATACAGAAGGAAATGACCTTCCGAATCAGCATCCTGAGATGGTCAGAATTGTAACTGAAATGTTTGTTGTAGTAATTGCACTGTTGACTCAAGAAATAAATGGTGGTGGAATCCATGCACGAGATCAGCCAGATCAACTGCAGAGGAACATGTCAATAGTGGAACATTTCATGAGGAAACATCCCCCATCATTCAGAGGATCATCTGACCCAGTGCAAGATGAAGGGTGGTTTAAAGCAATGGAGAATATTTTTGATGTCATGGGGTGATTAGACAATAAAAATTTTAGTCTTGAAATTTACCATTTTGAGGGTGAAGCAGATTAGTGGTGGTCGACGGTTAAAAATATTAGGGACGCTGATGAGATTGATGCTCTCGACTGGGATGAATTCAAAGGTATGTTTCATGAGAAGTATTTTCCTAATGATATTCTACATAGGATGGAAAAACAATTCTTCGAATTGAGGCAAGAGTATGACTCAGTGGCTTCTTATGAAGATAGTTTCACTCGATTGGCAAGGTATGCTCCAAATTTTATCCAAGACCATGATAGTAAAATCAATTGTTTTTACTCATGATTAAATCCAATATATCTAAGGGAATTGTCTTCTCATGTGTTAAAAAATTATGAAAAGCTTTTTTGATGTGCTGAGAAGGTGGAAATGGAGTTTTCCGATGACGAAGTGTTCTATAAAAACCAACAGAAGAAGAGACTGAGGTGGCAGGTGAAAGGGAAGAATTCTTCAAAAAGGTCTGATGGAAAGAAAACTGAGTTACCAGTTTGTGATAATTGTAGTAAAATGAATACTGGGGAATGTCTTATGAATTCTTTAAAGTGCTACCGAAGTGGTAAGATGCGACATAAGGCTCGTGATTGCACTGAAAAAGATCAGGGTGATGGTAAGACCAAATTTGATTTACAGTTAGGGAAATTTTTTATGTGGAATGAGATGGGTCAATATGCAAACGAGTGTCTGAAAAAGAGTTCGAGTGATGGGAAACAATTAAACTACAAGCAGAAAGGGGTTTTGAAATCCTTTACAACTACTTCAGCAGATGTTGGTACAAAAAATGAAGTGGTATCAAGTACATTGTTTGTTTTTTCATATAATGCATGTGTGTTGTTTTATTTAGGGTATACACATTCTTTCATCTCTAAAAACTTTTCTAGTAAATTGGGAATACCATCCCAATAAATGACTTATGAACTTGTGGTAAAAACACCTCGGGGAAATTTTTAGGCAAAAAGAATTTATAAGAATCATCATATCCTTATCCCTGGAAAGAACTTACTTGAAAACCTTATTTTTTTAACTCTAGTAGAGTTTGATGGTATCCTGGTTATGGATTGGATCTCTATTTACCATTCTAAGATTGACTATAGAGCTAAAAAAGTTTCTTTTCTGAAAGACTTTCAGTTTCTGTACTAGAATAAACCCTTACTATTGATAACATATCAAGAGGCTGAGAAACTTTTAAAAGATGGAAATTAATGTTACCTTGCACATATTGTTAAAAACAAGTAAACTGTTTAGATTAATGATGTGCCAGTGGAAAATGAGTATTCTGATGTTTTTCCTGATGAGTTTTCTGGAATAATACCAGATTGGGATGTTTAATTTATTGTTGACTTAGTTCCTGATGCTACGACAATTTCAAAACCCCCTTATTGAATGGATCAAATTGAACTTTTAGAGTTGAAGGAGTAATTGAAATATTTATTAGAAAAAGGTTTCATTAGACCTAGCACATCACCATGGGGTTCTCCTGTATTATTTGTTAAAAGGAAAGATTTTTCAATGAGACATTGCATTGATTATAGCGCCTTGAATAACATCACTGTTATGAACAAATATCCTTTGCCTTATATTGATGATTTGTTTGATCATCTCTAGGGAGCTCAGTATTTTTCAAAGATTGGCCTGATATCGGGGTACCATCAGTTGAAGGTAAAGGATGCAGATATTCTGAAGACCGCGTTTCATACATGATATGGCCATTATGAAATTCTAGTAATCCCTTTTGGGCTAACCAATGCACCTGCTGTATTCATGGACCTTATGAATATAATTTTCCATGAGTTCTTGGATAAGTTTGTGGTTGTTTTCATTAATGATATTTTGGTGTTTTCTAAAATTAAAGAGGAGCATGAAAGACATTTAAGGGTTATATTGCAAACCTTAAAAGAAAATAAATTGTATGGGAAATTCTGCAAGTGTGAGTTTTGGTTGCAAAAAAATTCTTTCCTTGGTCACATTGTTTCTAAAGGTGGGATAACTGTTGATCCTACAAAAACAAAGGTTGTGGAAGAATGGAAAATACCCACAAATGTAACTAATATTAGTAGTTTTCTTGGTTTGGCAGGCTATTACTGAAGGTTTGTTAGAATTTTTCACAGTTATGTAGTCCAATGGCTAAGCTAACTCGGAAGGGTGTTAAGTTTATCTAGACTAAAGAATGTGGTGATTGTTTTTAGGAATTGAAATGAATATTTTTAAATGCTCCAGTTTTGGCCCTACCTTCTAGGAATGGGGAGTTTGTTAGCTACAATGATGCTTCATTGAAAGGACATGGTTGCATCCTAATGTAGAATGATAAGGTAATTGCTTATTCTTTAGGTCAGTTGAAAACTCATGAGGTAATTTCCCTACACATGATTTGGAATTATCTACTATTGTTTTCGCTTTAAAAATTTGTAGGCATCATTTGTATGGTGTAAAGTGTGAAATATATACCGATCATGAAAGATTAAAGTATATATTCACGGAGAAAGAATTGAACATGAGATATAGGAGATGGTTAGAATTTAAAAAGGATTAGGATTGTACAATTCATTACCATCCGAGAGAAGAAAATAATGTGATTGATGCTTTGAATTGAAAAAGTAATGCTTTATTAACAATGTTGCATTTGGAACGTGATCCTTTGGTTAACGATTTTATGAACTTTGGAATAGAAGTTGTTGGTGCAGGATGTCCTTCTGTTTTGTTTTAGGTATCGGTGAAATCTTCTCTGTTAGACAGAATTAAGCAAGCACAGAAGCAAGACAGCGAGTTGTAGAAAAAGGTAGAGCTGGTTTAGAAGGGTAAGTTTCCTGAATTAAACATTGATAATGATTGGGTTTTGAGATTTGGGATGAGATTGTGTGTTCCTTGTTATTCACAACTGAAGATAGAGTTGTTATGTGAAGCTCATAGTTCTTCATTTTCAGTTCATCTGGGCAGTACTAATATGTATAGAGTTCTTTGGGAGTTTTACTGGTGGGATGGAATGAAAAGGGATATTGCTGATTTTTCTATAAAGTGTTTCACTTGTCAAAAGGTTAAAGTAGAGCAGTAGTTACCAAAAAGGATGCTTTAGCCTTTACCATTTCCAGAGTGGAAATGAGAGAATATAACCATAGACTCCGTTGTGGGATTACCGATGAAACCTCGAGGTAATAAATCAATCTGGGTTATAGTTCATCGCTTGACAAAATCTGCTCATTTCCTCGCTATATGAGATAATCTTTCCCTAGATCAACTTTCTCGTTTATATCTTAAGGAGATAGTTAGGTCACATGGAGTTCCTCTCTCCACTGAATCTGACAGTGATCCTAGGATCACGTCTAACTTTTGTAAAGCCCTTCAAAAGTCGTTGGGTACTGAATTAAATTTTAGTACAACTTTTCATCCTCAATCAGATGGGTAGTCAGAACGAAAAATTCAGACATTGGATGATATACTACATGCTTGTTTGATGGATTATCAGGGAAGTTGGGACCAACATATTTCTTTGGCCGAGTTTTCTTATAATAACATTTTTCATTCTAGTATACAGATGGCACCATTTAAGGCATTATAAGGGAAGCGGTGTCGAACTCTAGATTTTTGGGATGAAGTGGGTTAAAGGAAGTTGATGGGACCGGAATTGGTAGAAGAGTTGGAAGAAAAAGTTCAGGTGATACAGAAACACACGATAATATCTCATATCATGTTGAAGAGTTATGCAGACAACATGAGGAAGGATCTCTCTTTTTAGGTAGGTGATCATGTTTTTATCAAAGATTCACCATGGAAAAGTGTGATGAGATTTGGTAAGAAATGAATGATGTGTCCAAGGTTCATTGGACCATATGAAATTATGGATATATTTGGATTAGTTGCATACCGACTGGCCTTAACTCTGAGTTTATCACAAGTACATAATGTTTTTCATGTTTCATTGTTAATGAAGTACATGCCAGATCAGTCTCATGTTTTGAGTCCAGAGGTAGTTTAGTTGGAAGAGAAAATATCTTATGATGAAAAACCGGTCCAGATTATTGACCACAGGGAGAAAGTGTTGCTGAATAAGGTGATTCATCATGTAAATGTTTTTTTGGAAAAACCACATGATTGAAGAGGCAACATGGGAATCTGAAAATGAAATGAGGGATAAATGCCCCCACTTATTTAATATGTAAATAAATTGTGGGGACAAAATTTTATAAAGGGGGAAGGATGTAACATCCCAAATAAGTAATGAATAATAGATATTCTTATCTATGTCTTTCTATTAATTAGATAGTGTTTTAGTGGCATAAAATGAGAATAAATCCAATTCTAAGCATGTA
This sequence comes from Viscum album, assembly GCA_963277665.1. Lineage (NCBI taxonomy): Eukaryota > Viridiplantae > Streptophyta > Magnoliopsida > Santalales > Viscaceae > Viscum > Viscum album. The sequence goes on along the minus strand of OY728155.1, from coordinate 1,441,024,790 downwards.
ATACACTAATATTTTTAAAAGATTATTTTACTTCCTTTTGATGGGAAAAAATTTGAAATCAAAATTTTAAAAAATTTATAAGCTCTAATTGTCAAAATAAACTTATTATTTATTATTGGGACATTGAAATTTACTTTGGATAAATTTCTGGTATTTTTCTGACAATGTTCATTTTTTAATGAATAGTGAAAAATACTGCATTTTACAACAAAACAGCATTTTCATCTAATTTAATTATATCGTTAGATTATAATTTTAATTGGTTTTAAAGTTTAAATACAATATATTTTTGCCATTTAATCCAATGGAGGTAATTGAGATTACTTTCAGATTGGAATTGGGCATAAACAAGTACAAAACTTTTTATATATATTGTTTCTAAAAATCCCTCTATTTGTTTTGACAACGAGAATTACTTTTAAATTAATCATTGCAATTTCTATGTTTGTAATTTGGAAAAATGGATTACATATTTGTAATCATAAGGTACAAATTATATAATCAAGAATCTTTTGTTTTTGTACATTATGAATAGTAACGACGGTAATTATCTTTAATTATCTTGATTAATTAGTAATTGGGTAGTTAATGATAATAAAATAATATCATGATAATAAAAAATTACCCAAAAATGTGTACTAATGCTACTGGTTGTGTCATGGCCGACAATGGGATTCCTTGTGCCAATCTTGGGGTCCCCATTCAATCACTGTTTTGTGATAATGACTTTTTATCTTTTTATTTTTAAAGAAAGTTAAATATAACAAAGAACATATCACCTGAGTAAAAAAATTTTAATTTTTTCTACATAAATGATATATTAGAATATAAATAGTCATTGGAAATCTAAAAAAAATTCTTACATAATAGTACTTTTTTTATAAATTTTAAACATTAAATAACTTAAATTTTATATGACATCATGATTACGCGGCGATTACCTCATTAATGAATGATTGAAATAAAATGAAAAGATAATGTAAAATCTAAGACTTACACTTGTCAAAGACATATTGGAAGAGTATATTTCGAACCCTTATCACCTTATTCTAGAAATATATCAATGTGGGACCTTTTAAATCGGAAACAGATTTCAATATAAAGTAACATTTTATAACATTCCAAGAGTGCCCCTCCTCTCCTCTTATAAAAGGCCCCCACCTCTACCTCTTTACACACACTTCTCAAGCCATTGGCTCGGCCAAGATATGCTAATTCCATCTCTCCAAATCCCTCTCTTCATCCTAGAAGCCTTACCTTAGGAAGAAAGATCGTCAAGAAACCCTTTTGGTACAAACTAAGAGGAGTAACCCGATTTAAAGGTAATGTTTTCTCTAATGTTATTTTGTTTTATTTTGCTTCTCCAACCCCCTAAACTCTTTATATTCATTACTTTTTAAAAACAACAGTTTTTTCGGTATAATAGGATGTTTTTATAAGAATTATTTGACCTACACTTACACACACCTACATCTAATGGTTAAAGAACATAATGTTTCCATGGATGGAGAATTTCTGCCTCACAAAACGATGATTGTTCAATATTCTTATAACACCTTCAATGGTGAAAATTATGATGTCACTATATTTATATATGATATATAATATGTTTATGTTTTCCTTAATCTTCTGTATTTTTCATTTATGGCATAACTTTATGGATTCCATTATGGGTAAACGCGATATCTTCATTTTAGGAAGTGCGGACTACAGCCCCCTCAAAGTGATTTGATTCATTAATGCCATATGTGGGACATATTAATGATGGAGTTAATGATATTATATATGATATTATACTGGAATTATAATATACCTTTATATTATTATGACTCAATTACATTAAAAGGTAAACAGAAATGAAGGCCGTGTTCATGCGTACGTACGGCTTACGGTCTCCATGAACGGTGAATTTCATTTCTTTCCTCTAAATGTTATGTAATATTATAAATGCATGTATATACTGGATATATATTATATATTTGATATCTAAATCATGAATATAATTCTAGATATAATGGATATTTTACCACATGAACAAATTGTAATTATAAAGAGTTTATTTTTGACACAAGTACCAATGATCAAAAAAACGACCATTACTAACATATATAATAACATAGTGTTCATAACATGGTAATAAGTGATATAAAAGGAACAATATACTTGAAAAAGGTTCTTAAGAAAGTAGAAATTAACTCATGTTTTTTTCAGGACGTTAAAGAACGATCGAGTCAAGTTGGACCCGAGGTATGGGACTTCGCCTCAATCTCCTTTCATTGAGGCATATTTTGTTTTATACACAACTTTCTTTTATACGGTGTATAAACCCCTTTGAATTTTACATTTATTAAAAAGGATTATTTTTTATACAAATCGTTTACTAAATGATATAAGGGATTGTTTTTTTTGTTATATGTATGCGGTGACAATGACTTCTCCGCCACCGTGGCCATTATTTGAACTTTGGCTTCCTCTACAAGCCATAACTTTTTTTTAAATGAAAAATAAATACCATGTTTTACTTTTCATATATTTTGGTATTGAAAATGGTATTCATAATGTTTTTATGTCAATGTTTTGTATTAATATCTTATGATTGAACAGTGGAAATGTTATGTTTCCTTTATTCATGTTTTATGTGACAGGATTATGTTATGGTTATTGGGCATTGTTATGAAGATGGGTGGTTCCGTAATAAACTATGGGAGGGTGAGCCCAATATAGCTCTACAATGCATTGCATAATGCGAAGGGGTTAAACGTTAAGGTTTCTCCGATGAAGTTTAGGGAATATACTATGATGGATATTCCAAACTTCACCATGAGGGTTACTCCCTACGTAAGAATGTTATTAATGCCTCATATTTCTTTTATGTCGTATGATATCTATTATTTATTCATTATTTGACAAGGTATGTTAAAATTCTTATGTTTTATGTGTAATGTATGATATAATACATGTGCTAATGTTTTCATTTCGTACTTTTATATCCCTTACTGAGATTTTTATGCTCATCCCATGTTTTTGAAATGCTTTTCACAGGTCAAGGGAAATCTACATTATGTGATGATAGTGCCAAGGAAGTGTCAAGAAAGAATCCATGTTTTATTTTAAATATGTTTTTATTGATGGGAAAAATTAGTACTATCTTTTATGTAACCACTTTGTTAACATATGGAATGTAATGTATGATTTATGATCTAATTCTCTAAAACACTAAACCTGAGAATATCTTCAATGTGTATTCTTGAAGTAACTCAAGATTAAGTAATGTTTAAGGTTGGGTCCTTATAGCCACAACCTGGGGCCAAATCCCCCTTTTGTTCCACTGCGTGGTGCAGTTGCGCAATGACTTCTCTGGTGCCCCGGTGGCTTGGGCCCCCAGTTTTCTTCACGGTCAATCTTGTGCTGGACATCGCTACTCTGCCACGGCCCATCAGCTGTGGGTTACTCCTCTAGCAGAGCAGTTGCGCCGCAACAATCCATGTGGTGGTGATTGTCACTCCATCCATTGGTGAACTTTCCGTGGGTCAACGGGTGAGTTATGGTGGCATGATTTTTGTTCCGGAAGTATCCTCACATTCCTCATCACATCGTCTTCAATCCGAAACCGTTTTTGACATGAATCATTCATCTAGGTCTCATGACGTGATTAGCGTCAATTTCCACAAATATGGCGGAGGGTTCAGGCCCTGTTCTTTTGTCTTGCACCCTTCACGTTAGGGTGATAGCATGAGGCTCCAAATTAGAATCCTCGACAGAAAAAGGAGAATGTACCATAGTTAACAATGCTTGAACCCATAACTTTGATCTTTGATCATTGACATTGGCGTGAGAAAGCGGACCATGATACATTAACATTGGGAAATAAGATGAAGAAGTTGAGGACGACATCCTCGGCATTCTTCAAGGATGGCACATCCTCCATTGTTCCAGTTGAAGATCAAAGAATTAAATGTCCATCATTGTGGGTTGAAGTGTACTTCGTTCTTCAATGGGATAAGATTTCTTTTTTGGAGATAATAAGATTCTACAAGTACTCTTCTAACCCGTCTCCCTATAAAGGAAGGTCCAATATAAATTTTCTTATGTTTTAATAATTAAATTTGAATTTCACCATTAATTCAAGAGGTGTTGTCATAATAAATTAAAATCAGGGGTGGCACCATTAACTAGGGATCTCTAGAAGTTTCTCCCCACTTAATTGGGAGTTCAAGGGGTTTATCCTCAGGTGGTCCCCACTACCTTAATCCTCACATGGGAGGTTGAGTTCGGGTGGGCCGTACCACTATAACCTCTCATGGGAGGTTAAGGTGTGGTGGTACCACCTCCAACTTCAATGATGATGTTTTAACCAACAAATAATAATTAAGACACACACTGAATGTTTTTTCATCTAAAAGCCCCAAAACTATCATTTATTCTTGACCCACTGCCATCAAGGTAAAAGCCTTTTTAATTAAATAACGGCACTTTGAGTCCAACAAAGACCTCAGATTTCAATTCCGAGCACCGGCTCAAAAAATATAATAGCACACTCATAAATTTACTAATTTTACCCAAAAAAAACTTTAGAAATTGATTTCGGGCACACTGGGCCTAGGAATCACACACCATCAGTTTTTGCAATGTGGTAAAATTCCCATGTATTTAAGGAAAAAATTTCCACAGATTTTCTTGGTAATTAAAATTAAAAATATGCATATAAAAAATATGATATATGTCAAGGATTAAATTTTCCAAATGATTATATCGTGATAAACTTATTATTACCACAAATAAAAACTCACAATAAATACAAAAACCAAATTGGGTATTATACGAAACATATATTTACCATGTAATTGTTAATAACCATGTTATATAAAGTCATAATAAAATCATATATGGAATTATATATATGAAATTTTTTAATTAGAATATTTATTATAATCTTATATTAATTTTAATATATGTTTGAACTTTTATTATAGAAGTGAAGACTAAGGGTAAGGGATTTACATCTCACTTTTTCCATTAGTGAGAGACATGTCATGTTCACCACCTATATCATTTATGTGGTGTATATATTTTCCCATGATTTTTTTATGATATATGCACATAAAATTATTTTTAATTAAATATAAATTTTAATGTATTTATTTCATTGGGATTATGGTTCAAAATTTATAAAATGGGTAATAGATTTGTGTCTTAGTTTTATTTCATTGAGATGTATGTTATGTTATGCATCAATTTCAATTCATGTGGTGTATATAAATCCCATTTGACATGTAATATCATGAATTTATTCAAATTAATGTTATATTATTTTTTATTTTATGTTTTTACTTCATGGTTGATTGGATTATACATTTCCAATGTTTTATTTGTTTTATGTTACAATCACATGGTTTTCTAGGATTGTTCTTGATCAAGTCACCAATGATAATATCTCAAGATCTAACTCTAATGTATTGTCATTGATTTTATTTTCATTGGTTATTGAAGATATAATATAGTACATTTTTCTTTTATCAACTCTTTTGAATATAGTATTATAACGAAAAAAATCTTCAATAAAATGTTAGATTATTTCTCTACTTGGTTAGAAATTTGTTTTCATCCAAAATATTATTTTCATAAAAAATTAAGAAATTTTTTTATATGATCATATATGATCCCATTTGATGAAATTAGTTTTTATAATTTTTTAATACATTTAATTTTTTTAAATGATTCATTTATATTTTATAAAATTTACATTAATAGAAAGATTATTTCAAAATAATTTATGTTTTAAAAAATAAACTTTCAAAGGGAAAATGATATTTTCCTCATAAACATTATTAAATGACCCATTAAAAAGTATTCAACATCTAAAATGACATTTATTAGTGTTACATTTAACTTACATATTATATGATCAAGGATTACATTTATATTCAGTCTTGGAATGATATAAGTTTTAGTGGCCTTTTGTTTTTTAAAACTCATTTATTTATAATGGGTTATTCATGATTCCAATAGAATCCTATAGAATACATTTATTTTGATTTGGTGAGACGTGTTTTAGATAAATTTTCAAAAAACCCATTTCATTTCAATGATTCAATCAACTAATATAAAAAATAAATATTTTTTTGAGTTTTTATACATCATCATTGTGCATTAGTCATGTTGTGGTTCATAGAAATAACATAAATGATGGGTCTGTCTAGACAATACTTGGTCAGCCCAATATAGATTATATAATGGTTCATCCCCTATATCATTGAATGAGCCAATTAAATCATACATTTTGTGTTACTTAATATAATGCATAAATTCAATTCATAATAATGGTACACATAAGATCAGGGTACAAATGTGTTAATCATGACTCAAAATATGAGGTTTCATGGACAGTAAACCAATGAAAAATAACAAGGGTCCATGGGTGCTTATACGACGCCATCAAATTTGGGTACATGGGTGGTCGACCAAAAAATAATTATGATTGTACATGAGGGGTCATCCCATTTTGAAAGAGTAGGGAATATTCTTGGTTATATGATTACTAACGTAGGTGTATAGGGTATTAGACTAAGCCTAACATGTTAATAATTTCGTGGGGTGAAACATAGACATATGATTTTTTATGCTTCTATATATTACATAAATTCAATGTCTTATTCCATGATGGATCATGTCTATTGATTCCCTTGTGAATCATGTTTTATGAATTGGAAATTATTATTCCTTGACTCATTATTATAATCTTTGATTTGGAGGGTAATGTATTAAAATTTTATGTTCAAGTAATTATACCCTTACTTTAATGTTTTCATTATGTTTACCATTTATATACCCTTACAGAGCATCTGATTTAATCCATTTTATTGTTTTTTACAAGGTTATAAAGAAATTTTTTAAGAAGGATTAAAAAATTTAAATATCATTGTGGGGAATATCTAATACCATTCTCCAAATAAGATTACTTTTTAACAAGATTCTACGTACACAAAAAATATCATGGACATTAGGCATGTGATCTTGTAAATTGTTGATTATTCATCTTAAAAAATTTAATATCCAAGTATTTTAATATTGCATCTCTATAATTGGTATCAAAACAACGGTTCAGTGATCTTTGGAAACTATGTTGATAAAAAACAGTGAGATCCCTATGTAATTTGTTAAAAATATAAATATGGATGTCTTTTAAGGAAATGTATATAGACAAGTCAATATTTAGGAAAATATCATGAAATTTTTTTAATTGATTGAGAGATTATATTCATAACAAATACATCCATGTCTGGATACTACACGTGGATTTGGCTCTTAAAAGGATGTAAAAAGTTGTAACAAACCCTAAATCACCATAATTTTTTAGACATGATTGGTACATATTACATCACAATGGGTCTTGCTGCACACATAATACAACACTTTTGGGGGCTATTAATTATAAATTCAAAATTTATTTATGAAACATTATGAATTATTTAAATAAATGGTTACTATGAATGACCTAGAAGATAGTTAAAATGACATGGATTAAATATGAATCTTGATTTAGACATCATGTAAGTGTATTCTCTTAATTATGTGGCATTATTCTAGGAGTATTTTTATCCCACAATATCATCTTTATTTTAGTCACTAGTGGGAATGTGAAGAATCTTAGATAAAATTGAACGTTCCATACAATTTTATGACGGTAATCCAAATGGGATTATATACGGGGTTAATTAATTTTTCACCATTCCATATAATTTTTAATGGAATATTATTGACAACATAAAATATAAATATATCTTATACTCACCAATGATGATAAGAAATTATTTATTAGGGAGATATAATAATGGTAAACAAGGTTGAAAGAATATTTAGTTTCTTATAAGTAAAAAAATGGGATGACACACTCAATGGAATATCTCAAAGGAATGATAATATGTATTATATGTTTTAATTATTTCCACAAATTATGTAATTTATGTGGAATAGTAAATTGTTTAGTTAATATAATGGATGATAATATTGGTATCCCTATGGTAATATAATCATTTGAATTTTTAAATGTCTAATTTAGGAAAATTATGAAAAGAATTATATTAGGTGGAAACTATATGTTGTAAATCTATAGAGTTGTTTGAGTAAGTGTTTTTGGTTAAGGATGATGATACAATGAATGAAATATGAATTCTATATGTTGCTTTAATTCAATTTTTTAGAAAATTAATAAATTCAGTTAAATGAATATTAATACATGATTCCCATTTAATATTTTTGGAATGGGGTATTATAAAATAATCTCATGAGGCCTCATTCATAGTGTGATTACAAACTAGTATGATTGAATTATATTTTTACCAGAATTCACGAATAAATAAATATAAATCTTTTTTTTAGTGTATGTTTTATCATTTATGATATAGGATAAACTTTATAATTGTTTTTATGACATATAAAAGTGATTTAATTGAAATGATATATTTTATGTAAAATACATGATGAATATAAGGTAACCATTAACAGGTTCCTAATGTTTTGAAAATGGTATTTAGTTTTGATAATGATATATTTCATAAGGATAAAGTAAACAACAAAGTGATGAATACTTTTTAAAATAATTTAATGATTTTATAGAAATAGGATTATGCTATCATGGATATAGATGACAAATATCTTGATATAAGGAATATATCAAATAATATTTTCAATTACGAATGTTGTTTTTATTCAATATGGGTTTTTTTAATCATGTTATTTCCATGTCTCGATAAATTTTATGATAAAATTATTCACACTTTTGGTCTTTGATGGCTATGATATACACTATGATATATATTTCATCAATGTTAAGCTTAATTTTGGGAAATTTAGACAGAATATTTATGTTGTTTTATTATTTCATCAATTATAAGTGTATATGGTTAACCATTTATGGAATGGTTTATGTTATACATTAGATAAGGTATTATAGATAAATGTATTATCTCTCCATATGATGATTTATGTATTCTGGATAACATGTGATAACAATTTTTAGGGATGTTACCTAAACACAAATTAATTGATTTGTCATCTGATTTATGGATCTCATGAATTTTAAGTTCTTTAGAAATGAAATATTAATCATCATTCATAATGTAAGAGATAAAGAAGAAATTAATCAAGGAAGGATCAATGGTTTATATTTTTCTTATCCAATGGAATAAAATGAAGAATGCATTTCTTTTTTTTGAAAATTATTAATCATTAGGAAATGTGTCTTGAAATAAAATAATATATCATTATCATAACATTTTTATGATATCAATGAATTATTTCATGCATCTTTGGTCTATGGTGTCATGATCACTAATCATTTTTCAATTACCAACTTTATTTTTTTTCATTGATCTCTACCAATGTGAATATTTATTTAAACATATATTCCATGTCCCAATATTAACTTCGCACGTATGTTTTCCTTTGTTGATGCCTGATTATGAGTTACATTGGGAAACTACTATGTATCCAACATTCCATTATTAATGGAATGTGTAATATTAATATTAAAATTTTGGTTTCTATTAATGTAACAAACAAATATTATATAATTGATGACCCAAATGATTTTGTAGCAGGAAATTCATTTTAATTAGGGTATAATGTTACAACGTAATTTTTATGAATTGTGTTTTTCAAATGTATTAATATTCCTTGATGTTTTTTGTTTCATGATGCCCCAAGTTTTGATTTATTTAAATCGAAAATGGGTATTATAGGGATATACATTACACAAAATTTTACTTTAATTCAACAAGACATTATGTTCAACATGTGTTACATGAATCCCTGGGCATATATTGTGTTACACCCAACAATGTTGTTAAAGAATTCATTGTCTATTGTTATAATAATATTATATCTTCTGCAAAGACAGCAGAATGGAGTTTATTAAAAGGATTAATTAAAATTTAAAAATCTTATTATTAATGTATAAAAAATGAAATAATTTGTAACAAAGTAATTAGAAATCATATTTTGTACTAGTTTAAGATAATAAATTTCTTTTGTGAGAAAAATTATTAATATGAAAAACTTCATTTTATCTCAATAATGTATCACAATAACATATAGTTAATGAATTTAATTAAATATAGATACTATATATGAAGTATAATTTTTAAAATTCATATTCTGTGTTTTCAATTTATGAGAGAAAATGAAATCAAATTTTATAATAAATGGGATCATTTTTATGAAACATAATTTTTTGCAATTTTAATAATGTGGTCATTTTAATTCAAATTTTTTTGAAAAATTAAATTTATATTTCGAAAAATATTCTTTATTCTTTAAATCGTAACATCAAAAGTATCTGATGTTTAATTTTCGGTATTTTTCTAAAATTATTCATATTATTACTAATATTAAAAAAACATATAATTTTAATTCAAAACAACATTTTTATGAAAATTATTTATAGAGATAAATTAAATTTATAATTGAATTAATTCTGTAATTAGTTAAATTTTAATTCTATTATACCATATATGATTATTGTATTCAATTTCATATTTAAATTTGAAATAGTTATATTTTAAACATTTGAACAATTTCAATTTAAAAACATTTTGTCTCATTTATTCTGTGAGACTAGTTTTAAATTAAATTATTCCACTTATGATAATATAATATATAATGTTGATTAAATATTTCTAATCATAATAAAATTTATAATATAATTTTCTCAGCTTTATTTTTTGAATATAATTGATAGTGAAAACTGGTAAAATTAACTCATGCGATTAAGGATAAAGTGGGGTTTTACACTTTTCATTTGTTTATATCAAAATTAATAATAAACATACATAGAAATTTTTTAATGAAGTTGAAATAATTTTAAAAATATAATGGCCTATATTATCTACATTATATGATTTTTTATATATTATTAAATGATAAATAACCTACGTAAATTAAATGGTAAAATATCCCATGGTAAAATCCATAATTATAAAACTCTATAATCTTAAATGAAATGAAATACCATGATATAATGTTTTAACTTTGTAGGTGGAGTAATATGAGGACCATTTATGCCCTACAATTCATTATTGTGATATTATTATGGTACATTTGGTATCATAGTCCTATCAATAATGAATAATTTTGGGTATTTACTTGAAGTCCACTACCCCCATTGTAAAAGGGCATTCACAGTCTACAATTATTCAAACCTATAATGAAATTTTGATCCAACTAACCCAAAAAAAATGAAATTTAAAATAATAGATATCATTATAGGATACATATATTGTTCATAAATAATTCCAATGAATCCATTTGGTGAAAACCAAAAGGAGAAACCTAAAGAAGAGGTAATATTCATTAGCATACAATATTTTTTTTTATCTTCCTTAAACACCAGAAATTATTTTTATATAATTATTATTTTATATAATAATTATATTAATTATATATTAATGTTTTTATGTTAATTTTATGATCTATAATCATAAAAAATTAGATTTTGGGCACTTTAAAATCCACCATTATGCGTACGATGGATAACAACATCGTGAATAGATATCTTTGGTTTTTTTCATTCCCATTGTTTATGGGTTGGAATAATGGTGTAAATGATGTATTTATATGATATAAATTATATTTTTGATTTATATATGATTATTAATTAAATATATAACATTTAACATAAATATTACAATTTAGTGAGACTATGATAAATTCATTGTTGTTTGCTGTGGACTACTACCTCATGAAGCAAAGTAATTCATTCACACATGGAATGTAATTTATTATGAATGAATTTATAGAAATATTTGATATATATATATATATAAATAATTATAATTTAAACATAATATATATATATATATCATTTACATTTTAGTCATTCAATTCAATTAAAAATGGAATCAATGTTCGTGTGTACGTACAGTTTAATATCTCCATTTTCGGTGACATTAATTTACTATTTATAACATTTATAGATTATTGTTACTAATAATATACTGAATAATATTATATTTATATAAATTTCTACACTTTTTGAATTATTAAATAATTATCCAAGTAAGTGGAATAAAATAACAGGTCAAAACATATAAAAAAACAAAGATTTTATTAAAATAAACATAACATTTACATGGAATTGTTAACAAACATTTAATATATAGTCCCAATAAATTAATATATTGTATGGTTTATGTAAATATTTATAATTTTTTAATTAATAATAATAATATATTAATTATACCATTAATTAAATGTGTGGGAATGAAGACAAGACTTAGGTTAATGATTTCAATCTTCCTTTTTTAATTCATGAGACACATGCAATATTAGCCAGATATTTTTTTATGTTGTGTATATAAATATTATCAATGTATTTTATAATAATTATAATTAATAGTAATATTATTTGAATATAAATTTTAGTATCTCTCATTCATTGGTATATAGATCAAATGTTACTGAATTGGTAAGTGATTTGTGTAACAATTTGTCTTCATTGATACATATGTTATAACATGTACTTATATCATTTCACTAGGTGTGTATAAGGATCATGTTATCTATTATATCATGTATTCATTAATACTCATTATATTTTATGTTCTATTTTCTAATGTTCATTAATGGGCATTAGGATTGATGTTTTCCAAAGAGGTAATAATTTATGTTACAATCTCCCATTTTTTCTTGATTGTTTATGATTAAGTCTGAAATGGTGAAATTTAATTATATAAATCACATTAATTTTAATTTATTTTATTTCTTATTCATGATATATTCATGAAATAGATCCATTTTATACATCATTTTACATTATATAATGAAGATAATATTTTTAAGAAAATTTGTCTTTATTAAACTCTTTGGACAGATACCTGATTTCATCCCAAACCAAATTTTCTAAAAATTAAAAAAAAACCTTAAATAAATATTTTAGTTATATTAAGATAAATTAAGCATATTTTATGTTTTAAAAATTATTTTGACGCATTATTTTATATTTTTTAAAGGTTAAATTCCATGAAAATTATTTTCAAAATTTTTTATGATATAAAAAATTATTATTTCAAAGGAAAAGGACATTTTCTTGATGAATAATATTAAATGATCCTTAAAAAGTTAATTTCCATATAATATATCATCTTTTTATGTCACATATTCCTTTTCTAGGATATAATTCATGGGAACCACTCATATTATTTCTCTTGAATTTTTTTTTCTTCACAACATATTATTTAATGAATCCCATTTCTTTTCCATTGGATAACCCCGGTCTATTTATATTTTTATGAAACCAATTTCATTTTCATCCTTCAATATTTTTTATAAGTGATATATTTTCTACCCATTTTTTTTCATTGGGTAATTATGTTATTAAGGAAATAATATATGTTATTGTGAGTTTTATATTTGTTCTTTATACATTATTCATGTTGTAGTTCTTGGACATTACATATACAATCAGTCTTCTATGATCGCTCTAGGTAATACTGTTACAGATTCAATGATGTGGTGGCTCAGAAATAGTTTGGTGAGAAATCTAAAGCTTACTTGATTGGTCCACCTAGATAGTGCTTGTACACATTTGGTAATGAAATGTTCCATATGATCTTAGAGGGTACATTGGTATTCTACCCATGCCCAAAGATGAGGGTACATGAGTGGAGAGTCCAATCCCATAGATGAGGGTACATGGTTGGTCATCTCAACACCAATGATGGGAGTACTTGGTTGTACAAAAAATCTGTAAATATGAGGGTAAATAGGTTGTTAGCATAAGATCAGATGGGAGGGTTCAGGGTTGGTCAGCCCCTGGACAATGTTGGTACAAAGTTGGATATCCAAATACATATATGTTATTAACATCTTTTTGCCTAGGCATAACCTAATATATTCTATGCGTGTATATACTAAATAATTAAAATATCTTATGATCTCATGGAACATGTCTTTTGATTCCCTTGTAACTCATGCCTTATGAAATACTAATCGTTAATTGATGACTCGTGATCACGTTCATTGATATGCAAGGTATAGTTATCAAATATTATACTCATGTTCTCAGACCTTAATGTTATTCATATATTGATATACCTCTGATATTTACCATTACGGATCATCTAATCTACCCCTTTCTTATGTTTCAATTCCCCTTGTTATAAATAATGGTTTTATGAAATAGTACTAAATGACACGATCTTTGTGGGAAAAAATTAATATATTTCACAAAATTAAATGATTTTCTTAAATGTTTCCAAAAAAATAAACTATTACAGTCATCTAGAATTATTTAGTGACATAAATAAAATAATAATCTAAAAATATTTAATAACTATGTATGTTTAGCCTTTATCTCTACACACACAACCTAGGAAATGTCCATGGAGTTCACTTATCAAAATCAAAACTCCAAGACAAGAACACTTAACTAGAGAGTTGTAATCTTGTATGCTCTTGAAAAAAGGTTCATATTATTTTCATTGATACTAAAATTTAATATTTTATATCTCACATTTCAAGGGGAGTACCACCCTCAGAAATATGGGACAAGAAAGTCTAAATGTTACAGCTAGTGTCAATAAAGTGATCCTTAATTTTTGGGAGCCTACCAAATTAAATATTCATAGTTCAAAATGCATGGTGTGGAGTAGTGTTTGTATGGGTGACCTCCATGTAAAATTTCACTGGTATGTGTGAGTGGGGAAAAAATAAAATTAATTAACACATATTGGCCCATGGGGAAATTCATATTTCTGATAAGTTACCCAAATAGGTCAATTCATATTGTCTAATATGTAGGAATACAAGGTATTACCACTAACCCATGGGGATTGATTACTGGGATCATGGACATGTATTATCCAGATCATGTATAATGGTATTAGTGATGATACATTTAAAAAAATATAGAGTAAATTCATAGGATTATGGTCTGGTTCAATAATGAGGGTGATGTGAATTAAAGTTTTAATTATTATAACACACATAAAATAATGAGACATAAAATAATATATTTAAATACTCAGGTCTGTATTATTACCCTTTTTGGGATCCTGTATTTTTATAACACCAAAAAGATCATGCTCGAAATCAATTAGTTTAATTATGGTTGACCGCCTATGATAATTACTAGGATGTATGTGGGCGAGGAAAAATCACTCTAAAATAACATGTGATGTCATGTGGTGACTGTCATTAGTCAAATTAGTTACCTTAATGTGTAAATTTGTTGTTTCTTATGGTAATATAACCAAGGAATTATATGATAACAATTACATCAGATAACCATGTTCAAGGTATGATGTATGGAGGTTAATGATAATATTTTATCATCTAATTCCTTTGTTTTCTACAAAAGTTATATTATATTTTTATTCTGATAGCTCAAAACTATTATGTTCTAGAAAACATATTATTTTACAGGGAATTTTTTTCTATTTCTAAAAACATCAACTCTCCTCATCCTATTTTTTTATATTAGTATAAAACTTGTTATCAAATCCATACTCTGAATTTTTCATATAATAATACCAAATTATTGATAATATTGTCTTATATGAGGGAATCAAATTATCAAATCATTGTAGAATTTATATCCCTATCATCGACTAATTTTTCATGCAGCTATATATTAATACTATAGAGACATAATGAAGACTTATGTAACTTCTACTAGAGTGTATAACTACTAGTTAATGGTTTATATGTACACAAATCCAAAGAAAGATAATTAATAATTTATAAAAAAAATGAATGATTATATATCATGCATATTATATAGTCCTTAATACACATACATTATTTTTTGTCACAAAATTTATCTCAATAGTAGGTGAATTGACTACCCAATAATAAAATGAATTAAAAACTTATTCACTGAATATTCTAAATTTTAAACAATAGTGCACATTTAATCAAAAAAGTGGATCGATATAACTTATTATCATTCAAAATATTCCTAAATTATTGATAAGACCACAGTTAAAATAATAAGAAAAAATTATAATCATGATGATCAAATAATAACTATGAATGGGGGAGTGAATCTACTGTTCACTTTTTCTATGTTTCAGTATTTTTTTAAACATAACCCCTATAAAATGTTATAATTTATTTCCTCATAAACATTTAGAAAAAACACATTCATTAGAATGTATAAAATAATGTAAATTACAAAATATTTACAAGGTTCGGCCTCAATGTAAAGACATTCCCCCATTCTATAGCAACACCCACATGTCCATGGAAATGAATTACTATGAAAAAGTTAATACCACTTGTACCAATTTTCAATAGAAACCTTCTATATCCCCATAAAAAGTATGGTACTGACTGTTATCAGCTTATAAGTTTTTATAACAATAATATCATGAAAATGAAATAAAAAAAATCTTCTCTGAAACTGCCTTATGATTTCTCAGTCCGAATCCTTATCCTGATTATGATGGATATGATTTTCTCAATACGATGAGTCAGGATCTGATATTACCAATCTGATGAGTCTTGATCTAATTCCCTCAATACGATGCGTCTTTATCTGAATATCTAAATTAGATCACTCTAGATCTGATTATGTCAATATTATGGACTCAAAACAATAATCCCATTCACAATCTCTATAATTAAAAATCAACTCAATTTATAAGTATAATGTACCTAATTTTGATTAGATGAATATGATCTTTTTAATATGTTCTTGATATATCTTGTTAACAAAAATTTGATTGTCTGATCCTCCTAATTTGGTATTTGGTTTTAAATGCCTCACGCATAACTTATTCAGCATTATACATATTCTTATAGCATGGATATTCATTAATGAATTGATGATCTGAGCAAGTATTTATAGATGAATCAAAAAACAAAATAAGGAATCATGATATCTTTCCCCACATAATCAAATTATAGAAACTCTGAAAACATCTCTAATTTAAAACATCATGTTTGTATTCTTCAAAACATTTTAGTTTTCGTTGAGATTTTTGAAAAAATGAATTTCATGGTTGAACTCATTAATTATTCCTAAAAAATATAAAATCTTCATTTTGAATATTATTTATCATCAGGTTAATATGATGTATGTTTCCTTCTCAGTGAATTTTATTTTCATTTCATTCTAATTGAATCTGGATTCTATTTCATTATAAGGGAATCCAAACATTATTTTATTTTTAGTGAATATGGATTTTATTTCATTCTACTTGAATCCAGATTATTATTCTTTAGAACTGAATCTGAATTCTATTTTATTCTAATTGAATCTTAATTCAATTTCACTCTTTTTGAATCTGAATTTTATATCCTACTTTGTGATTATTAATACAATATCCTTATCAGTGAATCCAAATTCTAAATTATTTTACCTAAATCCAACTAAATTCTCATTATGATGGAAGTCCCATTATAATGGAATTACCATTAATATTGAAATCAAATTAGGATGTAATCATCAAAATAGAACATTGGAATACTTCATTCCTCTCCAAAAATTCATTAACAACATTTATCATGAAAATTCTCTTGATTTTAGAGATCATCATCATCAATAGTGATTTGTATTAGTTTTTAAGAAATTATTAACAGTTTCTAACACCCAAATTCAATTCTTTTATAAAACCAGTTCATCATGATTACAACTTCTTACCAGCACATCTTTTTTTCATATTATGATTTTGTTAAAGGAAAACATCTTGAAAACAAAAATTTCATCCACCAATTAATTTTTATCTAATGATATGAATACAATGTAGATTAATTTGTTTCATGGAAAAAAATATTATTATACAAAGAGTAATGTTTTCAGCAAATACAATAAGTTGTTAAAAAATATATCACAATGGTTATCCTTTATCCTCCTTTGGATTCGTTGACAACCCTCATTTATAAATTTTCCAACTCACAAAATTTTTTCATGAATCAAATTTTTTAAGAAACACATGTTTTTTAACATTTATAAAAATATATTCTTTCTCAATGGAGAGTTCCATAACCCCACACTACTAGAAAATGTAAATTTTTTAAAGGAATTACATCGCTCGATGAAATATAATATTGTGTCCATTTAAAGATAAAATCACACTCATATCATATCATTTCTTATATTTATTTTTTCCTCCCCCATTATATGACAAATATAGCTTTAGAATCATAAGAAATTGAGATGTATACACTTTTTACAAAGAATAATGTTTTTTCATTCTCTCCAAAAATTTTCAACATAATCCAAAGCATGAAGGGTGTTTCATCCATACGAGGTTTATAAAGATATAAGAGGAGGATAAAATGAAGTTCCATCATTAAATCCACAGAACAGTCTTTTTCAATTACATTTGTAATGATAATAGCACCCTTATACTTTAATGAAATGTATTCTAGAAAAAACTCCCTCAAAAAATTTTCCTATTTATAATTGAAAATTTATATCAATGTGTTTCAATATTGAATGTTATACATGATTCTTATTAAGATAAATTTCATTCTTATTATAATAATTTTTCTTTAATATTTTAGAAACATTTTATTTAAATTCATTCAATTTAACATGAATCCATTACATTTGAGTACATGTTTGAGTAACTAAAATATATATTGGTTCATTAGTTCTCAACATTGCTAAAAATTGATTATTACTATTAAAACTCAGACAACATTTACCGATGAAAAATTTTCCTCCTCGGGTTAAATTTCAATCATTAAAATCACTATCCAAATAAACATCAGTATAACCATGAATCATATTCTCACAATTTCTTTTGGATAAAAATCATGTGAATTTGTTACATTGACATATCTCAGAATCCACTTTGATGCTAACATATGATACTATTTTGGAATGCATTGATACCTAACAAAAAAATTCATAAAACAATCAATATCAGGCCTTGAGGCTATTAAAAAAATATATCACGTCATCTTTGGAAAGTATTTATGATACAAAATTGTAATGGATTCATCGGTACTCATCTTTTTTCTCACTTAAATAGGATTTGAAACATTTTTAGATTATTCCATCCCAAACATAATTAATAATTCCAAAATATCCATTTCTCTAGACGATAAAATGTATTTGACCTTTTAGTAATATTGTAATAATTTTATGAAGATAATTCTCAAAAACATTGGAAGATCAAAATTCATCTTCATTTCATAAAAAATTTACAAATATCTACTCTATCCCCTAAAATAATTATATCATCAACAAAATCAATTAAAATTTGAGTTATGGAGAAAAAATCATTATTATATGAGTATATATAAACATATAGTTTAGAAAAGTTATACATTATCAATCAATTGAAATGTTTAGAATAAAAACACATTAATCTTTTTTCATCCCATGAAAATCAGTATTCATTTTAAAAAAATTATTTTCATCCTAGTCAAGTAAAACCCAAAAATGTTTATCCATGTAAAATTATCCATCAATATTACCCTTTAACAATTATGGTATTACAACTATTTGATAAATGTTGTAATTCTATCATGAGTCTACTAATTGAATCATTGTAATAATTAATAATCTTGAAGATAAAGAACTTTTTTCTTCCAAATAAACACCTTCTGGTTGTGCATAATTTTACAAATAAGCCATTATATGTTTCATGATACTTATCTGTGTTAATGTAACAAGTTTCCATATACCCACATGACTCTAATAACATATTTATATCATGATCAATAAACATGTTCTTGTGTTTCATTATTCTCAATCTGATCCTAAAATTTATTCATATAATACACCCATTCTTTATGTACAGTATCCTCTAAAATGGATTTCGTTTCATATTTTGATGTTTGTGATGTAGAATTTTTAAATCTATACATTATTCAATTTTTAATGGAGAACAATTATTTATAATAAATTTTTCGTATAGATCAGTTTTTTATAATGTAGGAAATTGCAATGTTTCCTTCCCTGGTGAAATATCCTCATCATATGATTCTTGTTGAATCATGATAGTGATGTTTTGAATTACATTCCCTATTGTTAGAATTATCCAGTTCATACACCTCATAATTCTAAATAACAATAGTTAAGGAAATTTTATTTTCTATTTTTGAAACATCATATGAGTCAACCTACTTTTATAAATTCTTGTTCTATAATTTATAACTTCACCAATTTTGGTGAATATCCTATAAAAGTTCAATCAATATCTTTATCATCAAAAATTCCCAAATCTATGTTTTTTATTTTGATAAAAAATATTTAATTCAAAAAATAAATTATCTACTTGAATAAATTTTTTATGTTATAACACATTTCATAATGATTTTGTAAGTTTTAATTCTCAAAACAATTCTATTTTCATAATCTACAAGACTAGTATCAACATCACTCCAATGTAATTTTGACTGTTTGTATTCCACTAATATACGTGTTCACATTTCCATTAAACATGTATATTTTCATTCTTATACTAAATTTTTGGGAGTAGTATATGGTGACAGTTACTATTTTTTGATACCATTCTTTCATAGATAAATTCCAAAAGTATTTCTTGGGAAATCGGTACTATTTTCATTACACATTAATTTTATAGGAACACCCATTTCATTTTCAAATTATTTTCAAAATAATTTGAACATTTAAATATCCAATAACTTGTTCATCATAAACATGATGATTGAAATATGATTTAAATAATCAATAAAGTAACACAAAATCATTTCTAAAAACAATTTTTTTTTTCATATTTATCACTAAAGTTACATTTTTTATTGAATTTTATAAATTGAAATAGATTCCCACTATTTTCTACTTCTTTTGTTTACGATCATTCACAAATTTTATGACACAGAAATAATATCTATAAAAAAATTATTTTCCTAGGTCACAATTCTTACTAAACCATTATAACTAACATTTTATCACATCATTATATAAAATAACCTTATATAAAAACATTTCACATTTACTGTCAACCATTCAAATTCTTAATATTTTTAATGAACTATCATTACCAATGGTAGATTCTCTTACATCATAAAATTAATCATGTTTAATGATTTATATATAAATTATCATATGTGAAAAACAACCACTATCATGTATCAATGTTTTTTCCATTATGATCTTATAATTTTTTCTCAACAATAAATGCTCTTTCCTCAATGTTCTTCACAGTAGATTTGTTTTATTTTTTATTATACAAAACATTTAATGAATGTTCTGTTATAATTCTATAATAATTATTAATAAATTGATCCCATATTCCATATACTTCAACCAAACATCAAAATTGATATGTTGTTGGAAATTCTATATCATGAGAATTCATTTTTTCAACTTTCTAAATATTAGGAATGATACTCATTATAATTCAACAACATCATCCACCTTTCTCAAATATTATTTTGGGTAGAGAATAGTTGTGAAAAAAATTATATTGCTTGATCTCATAAATTCTATGACACTATAAATATCCATCAAATCATTATATTCTATTTACAAAAGGACTTTTATGGTAGAAACATTGATGAGGTTAGTAAAATATTTCTTTTTAAACATTATAATGACATGGAAAATATTTTATTTTGATTGAGTTTTGTAAATTTGAATATTTTATATTTTTCTCATATCCTCAATCCAACCAATCAATCCCAATACTTTTAACAGAAACTGAAATTATAAAGGAGTCAAATAAATCAATATTTTTATAGAAAATATATCTCCAGATTATTGTGTATAGTCATCTCAGTATCATTATAAGTCATGGATATTGCGTCTTGTGATTTGCTAAATTTTTCATACATCCATCTAAAGGTACTTTTGAAATCATGAATTTCGGATTGAAATTTGTTAGCTTCTTCTTCATTTTCATCCACCATCATTCTATGATCTATAATCATCATTACTTGTTCAACAAGCCTATGATTGTAAATTTAAATATCCAAAACATATTCCTCATCCTGCTTGATGAATATTCTATCCCATAAAAAAGTTGTTAAAATTTTAATTCATTATTTAAATTTCATTATTTATATTATTTTTTTCAAGACATTAAATGAGATTGGTTCTAAGCCGATACTATCTATAAAATTTTTCACTACCTTCTTCACTCTCGGGGTAATATTTCTTTCATCATATTTAAAAATGATGGATTTGAATTTTTTTTAAACCTTCATCATCATAATAATTTTTTCAATTTAGTTTGATTAAACATTATTAGTCTGTATTGTTCTATTGTTTATAATATAAAGTTTCTAGTATGTCTTGGAAATAATTTCTTATTTATCATTTCTCTTCCACTTCTTCAATCATGGTTTTCCATCAGAATCATTTTGAAGGTCCCCAACATTATTCTTCGGGATATTCAATGGAATGTGTATAATTAAACAACACTCAAAACATTTGATAATTAATTTACATCCAACAACCCTCATCATATTCAAAAGATATTGGATATAAGAGAAATTATTTTTTTCCATTAATCTCATCATCCTCATTATATTTGGGGTAACGTGGTACATCATCAAAAATATAATTAGTTTTCAACATTTACATACCTGAAAAATATATTTCTTCATTAACCACATTTTTAAACATTTTATCTTTCCTCATTTCATAGGAAAAAACTATACAGTTCATAAATAGATATTTCATATTTAACCTTTGAAGATGAAATTTTTTAATCAAACATGCCCGAAATGTTTCTCATATGTTTATTCAAAATTGTAGAATATTCAAGGAAATATATCATTCCATTGATGTTGAAAACTAATTTCAGTTAATTTTGTAAATAATTCATCAATTATTTCTTCATCTCTTATTTAAATTCATTTTTACATACTATTCCATATTTCTAACCTTTCTTCCTTAAAAAGTGTATTCCATTAAAATACATTTACAAGCTGGTCCCACTATTTTTTGATGTTTTGAGACTCATCACCACTTTATTAAAATTTTTTATTATGGAAATGAGATAATAATTTCATAGATTTCTGTCTCTTTAATATTTTTCTTATCAGCAATGGTCATTGGGGCTTCGTTCTCAATTGCTTGCAACCCAATAGTAGCAACATCAACATCTTCCAGGCCATGAGAGATGATGTATGTAATCATCCTATTTTTTCCATACATAATTATATTCTATATCAAATATAATAATTCATCAACTATTGATTGTATTGATGTTATCCATGATAAGGATTCATTAATTGTTCCATTCCTCTAATACCAATTGATGTTCCAAATGATCAAATAACAACTAATATGTGGGGTTGAATAAGTTTTTCACCTTTTATAAGTTTCAAACCATTTGGAAAAAATACCACTAGATAATATTAATATATTTTTACCAAAACAAATTTATCAAATAGTCATTCTAGAAAAATTAGTAATGAAAATAAGGAACACAATATTTATATTTTTTGGCCATAGTGAGAGAACCTAAATCATTTCCATCAAATAAAACATTGGTTTATAGAAATCCACTATTTTTAAGCAGTGAATAAAACATGTTACAACTCCCATTAGTCACAGTATATCTCCTATTCTTCGACAACGGTATTCATCAATAATATAATTTATTCCCTAAGAAAATTCATTTATTCTCTATTTTTGACAGAGAAAATATAATAAAAAACATCAATTTATACCACCCATTATATTAGATTTGATTGGATGATTACGATAATGATGAATCCAACTCAAGGAGAACATAAATAAAATTTCAAAAAATTAGTTAGTTTCCTACAAATTAAAAAATTGAAATTGTTTATCACATTGGTTCGTCAATACTATCATAACACTAAAAATATATTTATTTAATAAAATATGTTTATAAATATTGGTGATGAGAAAATATTAAATGTTGTTATTTTTTATTGAAAAAATAAATTTAATGCATAGAAAACAATATAATGACACATAAGGTATTTATGAAATGGTGTTCAGTAACATTTCAAGATATAATCCCCTAGACATGGAAATACCTCATTGATAATAATAATATATAAAATAGACTTGATCCGCTACCTGGATTTGGTAAATACAATGTCAAATAAAATGTCCCTGCCACATAGGGATCACTTCCATGATAATGAGAGGAAAAAATAATGACTATCCATATAGAACCTTTTTTAGAACACCGCTGATAAACTGGTGTTATGATAGTTAATAAGATATAATTTATAGTCCAATTATAGATAATGAGATATTAGGAATTAAATAAAATTATTATACCACACACATCTCTAATGTAAATGAAAAAAAATAGAAATAAGAATTATTAATATGTAGAAAATATAGAGATACTCATTATGATTATCTATGAGTCAAATGTATATTGGAGAGGACCTCATTTATTTATCACTAAAAACACAAAAAAAATAATGTTTTATAATATCCATTTTCTCGGTTTAATGTACTTGTACGTTATGATTGATAAACCCTATCACTGTCTTATACATGTATGAATTATTCATGTTAATCTCTACAGGGAGTTCCACACCTAATCAATTAACCAAATTGTACAAAATGCATTCATTAATATTGTATATTAGTGACATATAATTTAACATTTAGTTCCTCGTGATGTAGAGACCATTTGATGAACCATTATCCTTGTGTCCAATAATTCTCATACCAAGTACAGACATAATCATAAATATTCCATAAAATATATTAAAAATAATGATTAAAATAATATTTGGTGTAAGATTTGATAGTAAACTCAATACATGTACTTAATTTATATATCCTATAAAAGAGAAGGTTACACATTAATATAATGATTCATGTTTGGAGGTATGTTTATTCAATAGTGATCTAGGCATGGGGTATGTTATCTAATTGTAGGTTAGGTCTGGAGGTGACTCATGGTCAGGGGTGACTCAACACAATGGTGACTCATCTCGTTGTTGAATCATTCCAATAGTGAATTGTCTCAAATGTGACTCATATAAATGTTGTCTTTTCATGATGGATAATCATTTCAATGGGGAATCATCTGACATAATTTCATCATCAGTGGTAGGTATTGTCTAGCGGTTCCTCGAATCTGGTAGTTGGTAATGTTCAGAGGTGACTCTGGTCAGCAAATAGGAAATTTCTGGTAATGACTCTCTTCCAGTGATGAGATATTTTTGAATGTGACTCATATTTAAGGCTGTATATTTTCAAAACATATAAAATTCTGTTTAAAATTCCTAATATTATGTAATGATTTCATAAAGCATAAGACTCATTGAAAAAAATAAATTATTTTATTATCTTTAAAACAACTTTACTAATAATATCAACAAGTTTGATGATAAAAAATCCTGGGATTTTATAAACCTTGAATAGAGTATGATTTTCTGGATTTAGATGATTTTATCATTTTGGAATAATATTTTGGGAGTTCGATAAAAAAAGATAGAACAATTAAGACGGAAGTCAAAAATTAAAATAATATTATTGATGATAAGAAAATGGAAAGAAAATATATGTTAAATGTATGTAATGTGAATGAAACATAAGTATAAAAATAATGCACCACAATTAATGATTTTTTTATCAAGTCAATATATAAGTGAAATATGGTATTAGAGGTATAGTATGAAAGGTAGTACAATTTAATATAAATTCCATAATCATTCTCTATATATTGGGAATAACAAAATGTAAAAATAGAAATAATAAATGTGTGGGGAAAGAATATAAAATATAAGAGAAATTTTACAGAGGAAAAAAGGAATCAAATTTTTGAAAAAAAAGATATATAACAAAATAGTCATAAAAAGTGTCTCTTAAAGAGTAAAAGTAAAATACCATTGCTTATCATCTGTAATAGTTTGAACAATATGTTATTCCCTTCACCTTGCAAGAGGATAATGGAAATGTAGTATATGATTATGTAATTGCAGTATTGTTTGTTTTGAAATTAGGTATATAAGGATTATCCTAGATGATAATGGGCCTAAGATGTTGAATAATTTATATAGAAGACAAACTAATGGGGTAAAACTATGAAGGTTAAGGGGAATTAGGATCTTTAGTAAGAGCTGATCTGAAAATATCATGATCAATTGTAAGAGGAGTGATATGAGAAGTCATTGGAGTGGAATCATGTGACACAAATACTATTCTAGAAAAATGGAGAAAGTGTGTCATCAGAATAATGAAGTACATGATGATATTTCTTCCATATTCCATGGAACTTACGAAGACATTTTTCTCTTCCATAAAAAACATTATAATGGGGTTTATCACATTCAAATGTTTAAACTTTTCATTGAAATATTGTGTAATGGGAGGCATTATAAGGTTTTTTGTAATTATAATAAAGTCATAGTTGATATCATGAATAGTGTCAATCCCTTAAAGGTAATATATATTTAATTTTGTAATAGTTTCACTACCGCATATGACTTAATTGAGTTTTACCTGAAATTATTGTATGAATGTTTTCTATTTTGGATAATATTTCTCAATATTTGTTGAGGGGTATCAGGAATATCTTCATAAATGGCTAAAGGATGCTCTATGACCACTCATTGGATAAACATAACATCATTAAATGTAGTGGATGTTGGAAGAATGGAATTACAAGAAATAATAAGAACAGAATCCATCCACTCCTATAAGTCATGCATACTAATAGAAATAGATTCATGAACCCCCCCATCAAGGATCACTAAGGCATCGACTCACTATTAATTATCATATTATCTAACACTATTTCATTAATGTGATGTGTTATCATAGGGTGTATTTTTTGAATCAATTTTCTATTAGTAGTATAGATTCATTCTCAAAATTTTTTGTACAAGAGGTGAATGATTTCTCAAAAACATACCAAAATCAGGGATAAAACATTCCTTAAAATAAACCATTTCAACTCTAAAAAATATATAAATGAGATTATAATCAAATATATCTGAAAATGTATCCTTTGTGCACTCATATCTTCTTTTCATCTATAATGAAAATCTCTAAATCAACCAGGTAGCATCATTTATTTCTATAATTTATACCTTGGGATCCATATCGTCATGAACTAGAATAGCATGTATTTCATATAATGGATAAATACTACCATTATCAAGATAACGTTAATCTAGTTGAAGCCTCACAAATTATAGATACCTTTCTAATTATTCAATATCTATTTCACCAAACCTAATATAAGGCACACCAAAACTCTCAACAAGTACAAGCTCAAAAATTACAGGCTTGAGAATCTTCTTGTCATCGTCTTTCTATACAACAATTTACTTCCCAATAGACTCACCAACTATTTGATAATCATGATATCTATCAGAAGGGTCAACATGATAATTAATTTGGATTCCTCCCATCAAAAAATTTTCCCAACTAGTATCTGGTAGTTTTATCAACAACCTGTACAAATATTGGAGTCTACTATTTCCTACAAACAACATACAATGTATGAAAAGAAACAAGTGTTTATGGAATCATTGAATCTATTGAACAAATATATCCATCTGTACCACTACGATCTAAAGAAAACCATCATTAGAATCTCTATCATCTTTATCATTTCCTTTATTTTTATATCCATCTACTTATTTTCCTTCCTCATCTACATTTTACTCTTCATTTTCTCCTGAATATTATTCTTCTTATCCTTTTCATAATATTAATTATAAATTACATTGTAAGATCCATTCTTTTCATATGATTTATAGTATCTCTTATATTATGTATTTTTGAAAACCTTGGTTTCTTCATGTTTACATAATTACATTAAAAGAGTATGTATAACAATTACATATTCAAGAGGACTACTCTAATCAAAAGTCACAGTAGGAGGAATCTTGGGATATTCAGTATCACTACCATCAACAACTAAGAACTCTATATCCTCATTACCAATGGTAATAACTTCATATTCCTCTTTATTTTATTATATTTCCACAGCAAACATTTCTAAACAAGGAATAATAATTTTTATTGGCCTTGTATGGTTATTATATAGATTTGTCTCCTCTTAAATATTATCTACATCAATAACCCATTGCCTATTATAGGGGTTCCAATTTATCATCATCCATTTAAAGATGAATTTGGTTGTGATTAAACTCAAACCAATCACATTGGTTTATTATTCCCCAAAAACACAATCTCATGTCCTTCATCGTGGCAAAAATGATCATCAGATATGTTTGGTAGTTTGAATTTGAGGATTTCATAAACATATACATCAAATAAACCATCAAATAACTACAGAATCTTATTTTGTATTCAATTTTTATTAGGTATAACAGAAACAAATATCGGTATCTCATTGTAATAAGATCTTTTTTTCTCGTGAATAACATGGGATAAATAAATTTTAAAAGTAAAAGAATCATATAATCAATTTTAGTTATAGGTGGTCTTATTAAGATACAAAATAAAATTATCTCTTGTATGGAATAATTATTTTAAAAATTATCAAAACAACTCATAATTGATCACTGATAATAATTTGAGACTACCTCATGAGATACTACTATAAATCTACCATATAAAGTTAAAGAGATAAAATTTTTCTTCATAGTTTTCCATCTTCACTGCTAGTATTTTTCTTCCCCCAAAATAATAACCACATTTTTAATGAATAGATCAACTAATATAATATATATTGGCCTATAATTAATCTAGAAACACTATAAATATCATTATACTTTCATTACTCAAATAAAAAAAATTATTGATAGAACCCAGTCAACATGATCTATAATCTCAAGTACCAGGATGCGAATTTTTTGTCTCTGGTTTAGTGGCTTGATTTAAAATGGTTTATGATCCTTTATTTATCATTTAAGGAATTGAATAGTTTAGATATGAAAATGATTCACGCATCACATGAACCATTTTGATTGAATAGAATGGTTGATAAGATGTTGAGTTACTATTATGATTCAAGAGAAAAAGGGACACATTGGCATTCAATGCTAGGCCATGTGGGAGAGATCATTGAAACTAGAAAAAGAATTTTATTTATATCACATTAAGATTTGAATATTAAAAATATAAATTTAAAAAATTAATTAAATATGAAAAAAAGTTAAATTTTCAATAATGATCAAAACATATAGAAGTTTATTACTAACTGTAGGTAAACACAAACTCTGGGTAAACACCAAAGATGTGTAAAATATAATTGTGGATAAAAAATAATGGTGGTTACACTATAATGGTGGGTAAAATAAAATGGTGGGTAAAAAATCATGTGAAAACACCATTGGTGGGTAAACACTAATGGTGGGTATACTCCAATTGTTGGTAAACTCAAATCGTGAGTAAATATTAATGGTGGGTAAACTCCAATGGTGGTTAAACACATATTGTGTGTTAAATGTAGTGGTGGGTAATCCCCAATGATATTTAATATCCAATGTGGATTCCAAATAAAATAATTTGAATTAAAATTTATCATGCCTATTTCATGTTTAATGTAGTTCATTTTTTCAAAATTCAATGTATTAGTAAAAATATCAATAAGATGATGTTTAGTAACAATGTATTGACGTTTTATATCATGATTTTAAAATTATAAATCAAAAAATTATTACTTACATCAATTATTTTTTCCCTAGAGTGAGTCATATGATTATTATATATTTTTATTACACACATGGTTTAAAAATTTATAGGTACATGAAAGAATGGATATCCATTATTGAGGTAACTGTGTTTCATCTATTTAATTTGTGAAAATAAGAAAACTAAAGTTATTTATTCTTCATATTAAGTATTCATAGGAACTAAAAATTGATTCTTAATTCATTGAGAAATTAGAGACATTCCTAAAATATGACCAGTTCAATAGTTTTTTTTCAATCAATCATGTAACCACACAAATTTGTTTCTGAATTTTTTTGCATAGTCAAACACTTATCACCTTCGATCGAACAATCCTAAATTAATTATAAACAATAAGTTTTAGAAATTTATTTAGAAAAATTATGTATGACCCATTTGTGATTTCATGAAAATGGAAACACATACACTAAAAAAATATAATATTATGTAATCTATAAAGTAAGTATAGTAGACTTCCAATCATCCCTCACTAATTAGTTTGAATTTTCATAGATTCTTTAATCTCATATATTGGTCAAATAAAAACTATATTATAATCACTATCATAAAATATATATTTATTTATATCATTCTCATTTTAGAAGACAATAAAATCGTCACAGTAACAATATTCAATCAATTACTAGTGTAGCATATATATGAGCATCTATATAGTATTTATAAATGTAACATTGCTTCATTTTCTTTCTTGCCAAATTTTCTATAAATTTTCCCTTCGGTTTTTTTCATTCAAAAATCCCAGCCAATTTAAAATGCAATAAAATTGGATTCTTATAGATCAATATTTCTTAGGGATATATTTCATAATTGTGCCTCATGAAATATATATTTTAGTTTTTTTCCAAGAGTTTCAATTGAAATTAAATAATTTATCATTAATGTGTTATGATCAGTAATCATTGTTTTATCTATATCCATAAGAATAATATTTTTCTTTTAGTTGCCCCATTTTTATAATGAGTATTTTGGAGAATTGAAATTTTTAATCATTTTCTTGGGCTCCCTAAAATATATTTTTTGGTATATTCATAATCGTTGTCTAATTATAATCTTTTCAAATTGAAACCTATCGGTTTTTCGTCCATCCTAAAAAAGGTTTTATTTATTTTAAGATATTATCAGTTGTGATACATAAACATTATATATAACACAATAGTAAATTAATTAATTTATGTATTTAAATAATTATATCTCTTCTATGATTTCATGGTCATTATCTTACCCGCATTGGTGGGAACGTTTTCTAATATCTTATATTTTATTACCATCCACCATTTAGTTTCTCCTAATTTTTCTAACCATTTAAAATGGCATGAAATATAGAAACCCGTATATTTATTATAATCTATTACATCATTTTTGTGAATATTTAGAAAACATCATAATAATGAGGATTGGTGATTGTGTAAGGTTATTTTCATCATTATCATGGAAACATTAACAAAAACAAATAAAATATCTATATAATTTTAAATTAAGATCTATTAAACTCCAACCATTCAATGAAATATCATCCTTTAAACCATTATTCATATCATTGCAAAATGAAATATAATAAAAGGTGAGAAACATTTATCAGTAATTTTATCAACAAGAGATATCAATACACTGCAATCATAGAGCATAATATATTAATAATTTTATGAGAACATGATCAAGACATCCAATAATCATAAAAAATCCATAAGTGATCTATAACAATAAAACACTGTGTAATGTTATTTTTCAAATATGACATATTTATAAGAGTGATTAATCATTAATAATTAATAATATTCCATGTATAAATTTCATATTCATAAGACAAAAGTTTTCAGAATACACATTATCAAAAACTATCTTTTCTGTAGTCAATCAAAACATCCATTAAAATCATAAGGTATTGGTTTCTCTCAGCATTTAATCATTTCTTTTAACAAGGTTATGGCCCTAATCAATCTTATGAGATAATTTCCAGAACTGAATTTGGTTCAATCTCCATTATCCTCCTTATTATCCCAAGAGATATAATTCATTTCCAAATTCATTAGTGGGATATGAAATTTGATTCCAACTCATCACATAATAAAAACCATTTATATGAATGAAATATGTTATTAAAAAATTAATCATATCATATAATAAAATCCATTGTCGTTCATAGATGTTTTAGATAAATTCCATTATTGTAATCATTAAATATATATGGAATCAAAAGTGATGGTAATATTGGATCATAACCCCAATAATTCATAAGAACCATCAATCGATGTTTTTATTGATGAAAAATTAATTAAAAGATCATGAGAATATATCTTAAGGAAAATAATATTCCTTAGTTGAAATCACATTTTTAGAATCTAATATTCTCAAACAAATTAACAATTTTTTTAAAATACTCCAAGTAAAATTATAATGTATGATTGAAACAAATGAGAATTAAAACTAGTGGGGAAATTAATTCATCTAATGTTTGTAAAAATAAAAATTCACTTCACATTTTTTGTAAAATAT
Source organism: Viscum album (assembly GCA_963277665.1). NCBI lineage: Eukaryota > Viridiplantae > Streptophyta > Magnoliopsida > Santalales > Viscaceae > Viscum > Viscum album. The sequence goes on along the minus strand of OY728155.1, from coordinate 1,440,992,761 downwards.
AATAAACAAATGTCTAAGAAAAATGTAGTATGATTACATAAAACAATTGAAGGTAATAATGGATAAAAATTACTTCAATAAATCTTCTGAAAATAATAAAATCATTCATGATAATATTTTAAATAAAGTATAGTTGTGGAATGCAATATTACTTATGAATGATAATAATATTGTATGTTTTCCTTAACTATGTAAAGTGAGTAAAATGAAATGAAAATGTGAAATATAAATTAATAACTAGAAGATTAAGTAATATAAAATTAATGTTAATAATAGTTAATATAATTTCCCCATATAAGTATTTATTCATATACAATGCCAGAAAAAATTTGATTGTATGATAAGACTATTTCATTACGTATATATTAATTGATAATCACTATAATCACATTTATAATAAATTTTAATTTATTGAAATTATATAAAATAAATATAATAATACATATAAACCAAAGATGGTTTACATATAATATCTTATCACCCATTAAATAACAATTACTCATTATCACAATCATTTCAAGTGTTAACTACGTTATTATTAATAATTGTTTGGGATTGGTGGTTATTTTCCTTTCACATTAATCCTGGTTATGTAAATTGAAAATAATAAAATTAATTGTACGGATTTTATATATAATGGTTTTATATATAATTAAAACCATTAGGTTTTAAGAATGTAATTATATTACAATGTGTAGATGGTATATCATATGTACAAATGTGATATGATTCCATTTTTTAATGAATGTAATGATATAATTATAAATATTAAATTATATTTTAAAAAATATTATAAATTAAATATCATATATATATATATATATTAAATATATCATATTAGACATCTATGTAGTATGGTGGTGGAAAATGATTTGCATCACTATGTGGAGTCAGTAGTCTACAGTTACACACGAGCAATACATTTATATCCTAAGGGATTGAGATTATGTGGTGTATGGCTACGAAATTTTCATACATTATGATATAGTTATGATAATATATTAATCATATTTCATTGAATCAAAAAAATTATAACAAATAAAATAATGAAATTGAAATATATGGGGTAAGACCAATACTTCTTCATTGAGAGACCTCATTTTACATACTCCTTATGAAATTAACACTTAAATTTAGAAAATAAAAAATATATATATAAGGCGAACTAGAATATTATAAAATTATTTTATATGGAAATTTTCCAATATATATGTCTCAAATGGTTTTAATATGCGAGGATGATTGGTTCCCTTGAATATATCATGGGAAGGACATACATGTAATTTTACTAATGATTTCAATGAGTGATGGCCACATTCATTTGAATGTCGATCCAAATGGCTAGGTAATAGTAGTTATAAATCAGTTTTGCAACATTAAATTTCTATATATGAGAAACTTTTATTTTAAATAATAATGAAACATGCAATAGAAACCTATTTTGGGATAATGAATATCTAACTATAAAACTAAACATACTTCTATTAATTTCCTTGTAAAACCCATAATATGAATTATAAATTATTTTATTGAGTATATTACCTATATATGTTTTTCAGAACCCTTACTAAATAGTTACCAAATTAACCTTTTATGATAAATACACATTACATGAATGAAAAAAGTTTCATAAAGTGGTTATTACAATTCATGAATATGAATATAATATATTGGTTTTAATATATATTAATATTGTGAATCATATAGACTCTATGTTGTGTGTAATGAATGATATTGAATAAAAAATGTATTATTTCAATTAAGTACATATAAAATCAGGTTTTTTTATATTATATCCCCCCCAAAAAAATATTATTACCTAAAAATTATTACACACTTGTATAAATAAATGAAGCAATCCAGAAATCATCACATATTTGGGTTCCCATGTATTTTCTTTATATTTTTTATTCATCCAATGATGGTTAAATATGTTAGTAGTCCAATTACATATAATTTTTTTCTTATATGAATTATTTCAAAAAATTATTTATCATATGAAGGATAATGATACAATGGTGAAACATATTATTTTTATACATGTGAAGGATCATGTATGCACATCATTGAGATAGAAAAATGGAACATATTGTGAACGTGAGAGAGTTTTAGTGGAAGTTATATGAGATAATGTACTATTCCCACTCGATCAATAATTATTATAAGAAGATTTTAACATTAGAAATTCATTCCAAGATTTCATTAAATAATAAAATTATTCCTTGTATAATTCACATGAAAACCATAATGTACCATCGATTTGAAGATACCATTGATAATTATCAAAATAACTATTCGTTCAAATATGGTAATCCTTGAGGTATGGTTTAATTGATATAGAATTCTCATCCAAATAAATATTCAATGGGGTTAATTGTATATTTCCTCATCCATAATCATCAGAGTATGTCATAGTTCTACATGTTTTTCTATAGATGGATTCAAAATGATCCCTCAAAATTCACATATGAATGTTGATTCTATATGAAAAACGAATTTTTATAATATGTTGGAACCCAATAGTATTGAATTAAATACAATTGGATATAAGTATAACCTCTATGATTTTTATAACCCCCACATAATGAGAATAGGTGTGAGTATTGTTGTCAGTTTTCTAACACAGCTTTGTATTTATAAAATTCTAACAACGTCACCAGAACTTCATAGTAAACATCAGATCATGATCACATATACCATAATTCGATACTCATTTTAACATTTTCCATTACTTAATTTATATATTAAAAAGATGATAATGACATACATATTCAATGATAAAAATGATGTCCACTGACATCATAAGATAGTAGAATATAGGAAAAATATTATTATTTCTTTAAACTGTTTTTTCGAATCTGATAATGATATCCATTTTGAATTTTTCCCTTTTCTAATGCAGTATGGGTAATTTTTATAAAAAAACTCATAATTCAATCCATATTTGTTTACATGAGGAAATATAAATCATTGATATATATACCCCATAATATACATCTTATCATTATTCCACTAGAAATACTAAATCAAATCAATGTACATATTCCCACTTCCAATATGAATGGGGAATTATGATCTATGAGTACAATCCAATAGATTCTTATTCAGGTCTAGTATTCATGTCTTTCATACTTGGTTCTTTGAAATTATCATAACATAAATAATCAAGGTCAAACATAGATTCATTTATCACCTCAATGCGTACCTCCACATCCAGCTTATGTACCACTATAATATTTATGTGGATAAATGTTTTCTCACATATTTGACAAAGATATAATTTCTCAAAATATATCAAAATAAAAAGGTACTTCCTTTGAATATCCAGAAATATTATATCAGTTATGATCCTCAACATATATTATTTATCGTTATCATTTTCACTCATACCATTATCCACCATATTCACTTCCCTATAGTGCTAATGTTATTGAAATGTGATGATATTTAATCTACTATAACCATATTCTATTCACATATTCAACTCTTTTTTTGAAAACATAATATATATTTTTTCGAATAGAAATTATGTCACAACATTACCAATAAAGAAAATTCCTCCATGTTAATAATGAAAATAATTCCACTTATAACTCAGAATAATTATTTGTGTAATTTTTTTCATGAAACCTCTACTTGTGTGAGGGGTAAACTATCGTCATATAATTATATATATTAATTGCAACTAATTCCATTTTTAATGAATCAATAAAAATGAAAAACCATCCACACTGTAAGGTGATTTCATAATAGGTTCACTAGCTAACCTTACCTTTAGTTCCTTAAAATGATCATCACATTAATCAATATAGTGGATCCTTACTAATTTCTTAGGTAACAAACAGAGTGGATTAAATAATCAAGAGAAATCCAGAAAAAATTAGAGTTAATATATATCATATCTATGAAATCAATAAACCATATTCCATGTGGTTTGTCTATTCCAATAATCAATAACAAAATGAATTGATGAATCTCATGTTATATCATCTCTTGAGATTATATGACCAAAAATTGAAACATTCAATTGCCAAAATTAAAATATGATCATTTTTTAAAATAGAATTTCTTTTCATGAGGTCCTTATATAAATAATCAAGTGATCTTTATACACAACAATGAACATCAAATTTCTAATATTTTCATCTATAAATAATACCAAAAAATGATCAATGTCATCACTAAATATTTTATTCCATAAATCCATGACGATAACAGGGAAATTAGTATGGAAATATGGAATCACTATATATTCAATTGGACAATCCATCAACCTGAAGGTTATCTTTGGCATGTTTTCACTTTTGAGACACAATTGTTAGTTTCCAAAAATAATATAACATCTTAATAAATATCTATATCCTTTTTATTGATCTATAAATACAAATCTATATTATTCGATACTTGTTATTGATCTTTATCATGTTATGTTATTGATTATCATTTCATGTCTACACTTATCAATTATTATTTTCATTAAAATAAATTGGTACACGCAATGGTGAAACACATGGATGAATTAATTCATTATCTAAATTATCTTAGAGTTCCTTCATATATTTATATAACTTAATTGAGGACATTCTATATAGAGTCATTGAAGAAGTTGTAACACCACATATGATTTTTATAAAAAACATCTCCTAAAAATTTTAATGGGGATTATGTATATATTATGAATAATGAAAATAAACTCTAGTAAAATATACATATTTTCATTTTTAATATTCTATTTATCCCTCAATGATTAATACCTCATTTGAAAGAGTTTAAGAACCATGAAATAAATGTAATATCCTCAAGAATATCATATTAATAATCTTGTGGATATCAATTCATATTTTTGTTTCTTATATCAAATGATGTTTCATAGTAATAATAAAAATACACAGGATATATTTGGAATGGGATAAAAACACTCAAAATCAAATAATGTTCATTTAGAGGTTGAATACGAATATTTTTTATATCTCCTTCATTCAAACATTAATATGAAATAATTAATACAAGAGTGGATATAATGGTTCCTTAATCATAATGATCTACTTCCTTAATTGAGATAACATATACTCTAATTTAATCTAGGAGTTATGAATTAGAATAGGGAAGTGACAAAAATAATACACATGTTTCTGAAATATAATACAACATATTCCTTGGGGATTCATTTCTGTATTCCCTTCGTTTCCACATTGTAAATATATTACCCTTCAAATTATAAATTCTTCAGGGTGGTTTATCCCATAGTCTTTACATGAAGGAAAATAAAAATTCTTCAATAAATGATCATTTCAATATTAATGTCCAAAAATTCCATTTCATTATTCTTTAACTGTTTAGGAGACTCACATGTGTTTACATTTTTATTAAAAATTCGTGATATGTGAATAAGATTGGTCAATATGAATCAACAAAAACATCATATCTTAATCTATTTCTCAATTTATAAATCAATTCATTTTCCCTCACATTTAACATTAACATACCACATTCATGTTATTTTATTTTGTTAAAACAAAAAAAACATAGTGAGGATCAATAATCATTGTTGGAAGTCATATAACAATGAATGTAATTTATATGACCACTAAGTCATGAAATATTATTTAAATATTAGAACCCTTTGGTTTAATATAGGTTATCCATGATTATTATATATTCTAATACATTACAATGGATCTTAAACAATATGATAATTAACATATTATTGTCCCAAAAAAGTGTCAAACCATGAACTCAATAATTAAACATTTCTTGTGAATTAGAGTAACTCCCATGATATACACCACCAACTATTTTGGGGTTATAACCACAATGTAAATGTAATCTAAAATTAGGTTGGCATGTAGTATCTAGATATGAATTTATTTTCTTAGGGAAAATACACTCTATCCATTACCATAAAATTAAATTTTCTCATATTATAAATCTTATCCAAATGGATATCAACATGGCTTGATCATCATAGTTTTCAAAAGTTACTAAAACATTCCTATAATACTAACAATAGTGACATAGGCATTTTATAAAAAAATATAACATAATTTTAGATTAATATTCAAAAAATTTAATACTAATAGACCCCTAAAGACTAATTAGGGTTGGAGTCTTTGTAAACATTGATATGTAATTAAGTCATAAAAAAAGATCAATACCATTTCTCATTATGTACTTCACAACTATCACACTTCATAAAAATTTCATACAAAAAACCATTTAAGATAACATGCAGAATGAAAACATAAAAAGGGGATTTCTAAGAGTCCTGATAAGGATAAAAATAAATTATATCAATCAATGATTAAAAGTGAGAATAAAATAATAAATAGGGTAGTATAACATGATCAAGTCATAATATAATCATACATCACCCATCAATGATCATTAATCATGAAATAGGGTGTATCGTTATTTAAACTAAATAAAATAAGACAAAAGTGTATAAAATTAAAAATAATTAAATAATATAGAAGAAGACATATTATAAGAATTTGAAATTATCATTTGGAAAACGAAATTAATTAGTCTGGGATCACTATCATGATTATCACAGTGGATTGGGTTTATTCCCAATTTTATCAATTCAATTATTTCTATTCACTATAAATAATAACTTACATGATAAATTCACATAATAAAATGTTTCAATACCAATTACATTCATTATTATCAGATTATATATTCATCCATACCAAGTTTATTGGATGAATCTATTATTTTGGGACCATTTTCCAAATTTAAAAATCCATACATATGTTTTCCAAAATATCTAAAAACATTCATCATATCATTAAAATGAAAATCATGTAAATGATATAGTTTCATTAACATTTATTCATTATCACCATGAAAAATTAAAATAAAGATTAATGGTGAGGAAATTAAATCAGATCCTAAATAAATCATAATAAAAATAAAAAAGATATTATTATAGATTAAAATATATTTAAAACATTTTTAGAACAATTTTTTAATATAATACCATATTTATTTCAAATAAATTATTTAGAATTGAATTTTTTCCATATATAAATAAATAATTTTCATTAAAAAGGCCTCTAATAAATATAAAGGAATCATACAAGAATGAGAAATTAAAAATAAAACAGAAATTATTATTTTTAGTGTCAGTTATGAAATCAATTAAATTATTGAAAAAAAAGTCAAAAGACAATTGTTTTGAAAATGTTAAAGGATTCCTTCAAAAAAACATTTGAAATTCATACATAACTAAAAATAATTTAATGACATTTTATAAATGTAAAAACATTATTAAAATTATTTAAATTAAAATATATTCATGGATAAAAAGATTAACAACCAAAGTGAAAAATATGTTCAGTTTTCCATAAACACATTATTTTAGTATCTTGATAAAATTAAAAAATAAAAATGAAACGAAAAAAATGATATATTAAAAAAAATAACTGATATGAAAATAAATAATACTTCATACTGATTTGTAATATAAATTCTTTATATGAGTAATTACTCCTAAAGGGTTTAAGAAAGAATGTAATTATAACATAGAAAGTTTAATTCATGCTTGTGTTACTTCTTATGTACTCTAACAAAATTTATAATAAAGTAAAATTTATTTTAACTATGTACGAGAATAGTAATAATACCTATAATAACATAAATTTTTAGCTTACAATATATTATCACCTGTTATTTTGAAAAAGTTAATTACCATCATTATTTCGGGATATAACTCCTTCCAAATTTAGGTTTTTTTGGGTCCATAGTTATGGTCATTTCACATTTTTGTTGGTTAAAACAATTTGAAAATATTTATCATGATATAAATATCATATATATTCATTATATATATAGTTATTAACATTATTAATAATGTGTTGAAAAAATGAATTAAATCACTAGAAGAATATGATAGTATATACACATACATGAGAAACAATTCTATTCTTCATTGGAGGAACAAAATTAAGGTGAATATAAATTAACATTTCAAGATAAAAAAATTATAAAATGTTTCATATATTGATCTTAAATAAAAAAATTACAAAAAATTGATAGATCGCATGGGGAATATATTTCATATCCATATACATATGTGGTATTACAAATGAATGCATGTGAAAAAAATTCCATATCCAATTGAATTGATAAGAAATATAAAGTGTTTAATAAATATTCATAATAACATTTTAGTACATTGATGTTACAATATTAAGTATTTTACAGTGAATAAAACATGTTTAGAAGATGAATATTAAGAAGAATAAAAATAATAAACATTATTATGATTTATACCTCTTATTAAAAGACCATATTTTGCTTACTACATAATCACCAAAAGACTCATTATTGAATAAAAAAGATAATCTAGGATGAATCGAATTATATTATGAAGTATTTTGAGTAATTATTTTCTAAATAGTCATGCTTAAATGTTGTGAATGATGGTGGAGAATATGTGCCCTTTTATACATGGGGCAATGGATACACATGTAATTTTGTAAAAAATATCAATGATGTAGTGTAACTATGATGAGAAATTTTCGACAAATTTCTATGGATATTATTTTTTGATAACATAAAAATGATATATCATTAACTAGTAATAATTTGATAGGTTTTTATGCAAATCCTAATATTATCTCTTGGTTTACCCCCCCCCCCCCCTCCCACCCCTAACCCCCCACTGTAATCTTGCTTCAACCATAAAAATGGTAACTAAATTTTATTATTATTTATATAAATTATAGAAATAATATGTAAACTATTTTAGATTTATTATATATGATAATTACAATTATTATCTCAATTTTAATTGATTAATTTTATATTTGTGGCATACTTTATTTTACGAATTCACAAAACTTGTAAGGAAACCATGTTTTATACAAAATACTTTTATGTGTAAAATATGTTTAATTCAATTAATATCAATGAAAATACAAAATAATGAAAGTTAAAATTATTATATTTAATATATAATATATATATTTCACTAATAAATTACACAATAGAGGTTAAATTATCATATTAGAAGAAAAAAATTCACACATTCATTTCTTTATAAAAATATGAATTTAAAAAAATTAACATCTAAAAAAATAAAATATATTAGTGATTCATATGTAATTACATATATTTTTTAATATTTAAGATGAATTAGTTTAAATTAATAGAATAATAAAAAATTTATGTTTCATTTTTCTTGAAAATAAATCATTGTATTTATAAAAATCATCATTTTTCATTATTTACTAAAAAATAAATATTTTCATTCAAATATTTAAAATAAACCACAATATAATATTGATATGTTGATATAAAAATTATATTCAGTTAATAAATTAATATTTCGAAACACTGGGTATTTTAATTAATATTTTCGAACAAATAATTATATAGAAACCATTTTTTGATAAATCGTTTTTAAAGCATATAATGAATTTAATAAAATTTGAGTACTTCTTTAAAATGATAAAATAAAAAAAATTCATTACTAAAAACATTGATAAATATTTTTTTTACATATTTATTACAATTCATGACTTTCTATTTTTAATAAAATGTATAATGATTTACTATTACATGGTGCATATATACACATGGATATGTATACAACATATTATTGTATAGCGACCTAGGAAAGACATACACTGATATTACATCATTTTAGATTAATATTCAGTACATTACAAAAATAAATGCCCAAAGACTATAATAGATTTTTGTTTTTGGAAACATGAAAAGAAAATTTCCATCCTCGTGAAAGTTCATAAACATATCCAATTAATATTTCCACCTTTAGTACTTCTACATAAAACCATTTTTCATACCCTGGGGAAAGGAAACATAAAAAATGGGTGAGCTCGTAAGATTATTTAGCGTAAACAATTAAAATTCATAATAATAAAAAAAATGTATCTGGTACTTGAGAATAACATTTTTAGATCATTCCCTTCATATTAGATAACACAATAAACTAGGACAGTTGATAAAAATGATTCTTAAGGAAATAAATAATATAGTCCCTATAAACCTAACATAGGAAAAACATGGAATTTTTATCATGCATGTCAGTTTATAATGTTGTGAACATGTATATGTAGGGACATGTTCAATCATTATTTTAAGGAAATGAACTCTAGCCCCAAAATAAACTTGTGGAAATGAAACCATGAGCTTTCATAACATTTCAAACATGTTATCAGGTTCAATCATAACCTCATAGTTATGAAACAATGTCCATTTATAACACTGTGAACATGTAATCTGATTCATTCATTGCCTAATGTACATGATACCAGGTCCATACCTAACATTTTTAACATGTAATTAGTTACACTCCTAACACTGTGATCTTGTAATAAGGTTCAAAAATAAACTTATGGACATGAATCTATGTCCATGCATATCATTGTGAAAATGTACTGAGGTTCCCTAATAATATTGTGAGAATTTAATCTGGTTCATGCATAAACATGTGGGCCTAAAACTAGGTACATGCTTAACAATGTGAACATGTAATTGGTTTCCTGCATAATAGTTATACTCATGACTGATCCATTGTTACCCATTAAATTTTAGGGGGATATAAGTCACACCAATCTCATAATAGAATAATTTATACATATTCCATAAGAAAATAAAAATTTCATCATATCTTAACCCATAAAAAGACATAGGTATTATACAACAGAAATCATAATCCATTATATTAATTTGGTGTTATTAACATTTAATCACATTAAAATATTTTCAATAGAGAATGTTTCCCTATAAATTTCATCATGTAATAACTAATGAATAGAATCAAGTTTAAAAAACAACTAACTATTTAAATAGAAATGATATTCATCAATTCCATGACATTAATCATGAAAAATACATAGAAAGGATAGGAATGTAACCATTAGATAATTACCTACAACGGAATTAGTAACATCAATATAAGGCATTAAAAATGGAAATTAATTTTTAAATATATTTCCAAAACATATCTTGAGAATAATAACCAATATTCTTTGAAAATAACATTTGTTATAACGTAAAAAATTTTAACAACCATTTCCACTAAAAAACATATAATAAGGAAACTAATGAGTGTTATTTGGATATGGATAATAATATTTTATCAATGCAAGAATAAGCACGAACAATCTCTAAAACCGATGAGATTGCCTCAATAGACACATATTACAAGGTTACATGGGGTCATAATATCTGTGTAATAAAGGTAAATTAAATTAAAATTAACATATCGTGAATTGAATCATATTCATGATAAATAATTTAATATTGAATTACATACACCTCGAAAAAAATTAGGTGCATAACAATACATGAGTCTCAATGAATGTAAATATAGAGAAAACATTTTTACTAATTGTGTAACATTTAAAACATAAACCCCATGTAAGAAGGTTCATAAAATGGAAGAGATAATTCACATAAATTAAATTATATTATACATATAATGTAAAAATATGAATTATATACACCACAAAAAAAGTGATGAATAGTGGTCATAACATGTGTCTCATGTAAATTAAAAGCGGGACAAAATCCTTTTACCTAGTTCCTTGACTCTCTTCGCACTCATACAAGATTAATGTATAATAAAAATAATAATATTATAAATAATTTACATAATAATATTACTATATATAACACACTATTCTGTTTATTATTAAATTATATTACCCACTTTTTAGCGATATTATGTTAAGGTTTCACATAGGGTAATGTTTTCTTTGTTCATTGCATGTGTCTTAATTTTCTATATCATTGTTCCTTATACTTATATAATGATTCCATAATGTGGAACATAATATAAATATTTGGTATATATAAATATTTTATTTATATTATAAAAATTCAGAAATTAATGAATAATTAAATGTAATGCATTGTTCATGGAGATGGTAAGTCGTATGTACACATCAACATTGTTTCCGTTATTGTTGTCATTTTGAATAAAAGTATGAAAATGATGTGAATATATATATATATAAATTTATATATTTGGGAATATATATATATATATAATTATTAAATAAATATAACTATATCATATATATCAAATTAGTTCATTAAATGAAACCTTAATAAATTCTATGTCATGTGTGAATGGATAACGTCACTTTGAGGGGGTGGTAGTCCACGCTTCCCCAAACAAGATTATCTTATTACCACCAAATGGAAATAAAAATTTATATGTTGAAAAACATAATAATGAATCATAAAAGAATTAAAATTGTTATATATAACATATATAAGTAGTTTTTGCAATATAATAGACACCGTTATTGGTGGTAAAGATAAAATTAACAATCATAATTTCGTGAGTTGGTAGCTCGACATACACAGAAAAAATATGTTCAATATCCATTATATATAGATTTATGTAGGTGTGGATATATCCATTTTCAAAAAAACACTATATAATTAGGATTCTTTCTTTTTCACACAATAATGTAATAAAGAAAGTGGAATGGTGGAGAAGGAAAATAAAGGGAAGGAGTTTGAGAGAAGACGTTACTTCTAAATCAGGTAACTACTTTTGGATTGTTCCAAAAAGCTTCCAAGAGAGGATTTCATCCCAAATTAAGGCTTCAGGGTCATAAGGAGGATTATTGGTAGGCTAATTGGGAAAATCATGGCCTAAATTATGAGTATTTATTGGTATTAGGAATGGTTAGATGTGATGGCCTTTTATAGTTGAGTAGAACTCTTGAAAATATATGAATATATAATTCATCCAACGTTTTCATGTAGAATTTGGATCCAATTATAGACCAAGGTCAATAAAATTGATTATAATGTATAATTATTTCCATCCTATTGGTTTTGAACATGTTTCTTGGAAGTTTTGTGCCATAAATTCTTGGTTTACTACTTTATTAACTAATGTTTTCTATTAACCAATGTAATTTATTTTAATCACGTTCACATTTTTTTGGTCAAAAAATTGAAGACCTTATTAGAGATTATATATTATTTTTGTTTATAATATTTATTCTATTTGGAAATTTATAATCAAACATGAGGAAAATATTAATATAAAATTAATCCCACTAACTGGACAACACTACGGGGATTTAAAGTAAAAACAACCAAAATATTGCAATGTTTTTATATCCAATTTCAATTTGAAATTGGATATAATAACTAAAATTGGATTAATTGGTAAAAAAGTTATCTAAATGAACTATTACAACAATATAAAATAATATTTAACCTTATAAATATTTTAGATGAAAAGAATTTTGGAATCAAAATCCAGTATTTTTCACTGGTCAATAAATAATGAAACCATACATAAATTTAAAAAATTATCCTGAAATATTTTATAGGATTGATTCCAATGATAATGCCTATTTTGAAAAATTATATCTATAATGTTTTTAATAATTTTATTTAAAATTGGTTCACCATTAAAAGGAATTAAAAATGGCTTAATAAATATATATGTTTTCCAGGAACAAATTTGATTGTATTTGTCATACATATGTCAAATATATCGGATAAATATAAAAAATAAATTATTAAAAATGTAAAATAATTATTACAATAATATCATTTACTAATTATAAGTAGTTTAATTTAACATGGAAAATAATTTTATGTGTCTATGAAATCATTTTTATATATATTCAATCAGCTTTTTTATTCATTAATTTGGTAAACAATGGATTCAACATATATTTTATTAGACCACAAATTTTTATAATTAAGTTATTTCTATTATTTCAATAAATATAATATATATGTTATATTAAAATATAATAAAACTTTTAATAATATATGATAGTTAGGTTAAACTCTGTCTTGCATGATATGAAATCCATCAAATAAGGAAAAGCTTATATGTAATGTATGTTAAATTTTTTGTTATTTGGAACATATGCCCTGTTGGGATTGCGTATAACATATAAGAACTCGGATATATGTGAATGAAATTTTTAACTTAGTTATAATCTATTTTTAGTGATTTATGACGTCAAAAAATATCAAAATATTATATTAAATCAGAAAAAAATATCAAAATATCATAGTGTTGTATAATACACCCTTAAAATAAATTTCTCTATAAAAATTTGTATTGGTTATCAATGGTTAAATGTTTGAATGTTTCATTCACAAAAAGCCACAGTGTAAAAAAATGATACTAAAACATTACCCAAAAAATGGATATTTTGGAACCGTAATAGTTTCCCAATGTTATATATAATTAGGTTTCCCCGTGAGAGAACATTGGTGGAACGTGAGAAAATGGATATGGATGTAAAATATTTCCATCATTTTTTATGGAGAGTGATAGAGAACATGGTTGTGATAATGTTAACGACCACAAATCCATAAATCAGTAATGACATAAATGACCTTAAAATTCATTTAAAAAGAAGGTATATGACATCATATTTGGTTCTAAGTTCCTTTTTTCTTAAAAGTATGAACATTTAATTAAAATTTATACTTTCATGATTTCTAGAAAAATCCACCATTTATCATTTATTGAACCACTTCACATCTTTAAAAAAAACTAGAAGAAGCCTTTTTTATTCCTGATGTACTAACAGATCATGATACCCATGACATGCCATGGCATTTTACATTAGTTGCCATGAATATAAGTTTTTTTAATAGTATATATAATATAAATCCTCATTTGTAGAGAAAAAGATTATTCTTACTGACTTCATCAGAATATTAACATAAATATTCTATAAATATATAACCTTATAATCCTTCCAAAATATTAAAATTTAAGGATTTCAAAAAAATGTCATGAAATCAGATTAACAACGATCCCCGATATTTTGCAAAGTATCCCATGGTTGTCACATTGAAAACAAGTGAATACCTAAAATAGGTAATGTCTAGAAACATGGTAACAACCTGAATTACCATAAATCCTTTTGGAGATCATGATTTTTTCCTTATTTAAATTTTTATTGTATTTATTCCTTATATCCAATAATATTTTATACTTCATTAGTTATAGAATAAAGCACTTATCAACAGGTCTTTACTTAGTTGCAAGGTAAATATCATTGTCCAATTTACATAATCATATCCCATATATATTTATCCATACACATTATATTAACATAGAGAACATATTAAGGGATACCTTCCCCTAGTAAAAATGAATCTTTTCATGAGATCACCTTTCCAGTACATTGGGACCATTTGAAAAATAAATTTAAATACATAACAATAACATAAATTGAACAATCCAAACATAATTCACCATTCATAATTCTAGAATCCAAATACATAAATATAGAAATCCTTCTGCATTAAATCATCACATAGAAGAGGTACTTCCGTAGGTTAAATGTGAATTCTAAGATTAGGGTATTGAGTTGGTTAATTAACATGTTCTCTATAGATAAGACATTGAACTCCGTGACAATTCATCACTCTATGACAATTTTTTCTAGAAAAATAAAATCTTCCTCTCCATTTGGGGTATTTATAATTTTTCTTCATCCCATCATCTCGATATATAAGAAGAAAAACCTTTTTTCTTTTTTTTCATCTGATAAAATTACATCATCCTCTTATTTTGCCTATTAGGAATAATGCATCAGAAGTCATTGTTAATCATATTCCGTGATAGCTGATTCGACATAATCATAATATCATTCTCTCCACTAATCACCCAATTTTACTGTTCATCAGAAAATTTTCCATCACCATCAAAATTAATACACTTTCTTATGGTTCCCACCATTTACTAAGACAAGAAGAATAGTGTGATCATTACATAACATATAATAAAACCATATAGTCATGAAAAAATTTATTATATGGTATTTAAATCATTTCACCTTCTATAATCGATGGCACTTTAGGTTAATCAATGGTTATTTCTTAACAACATATCTATATTTCATTTATAATGGTTTGTGGAGAGTTTGTGAATTATTAAAGCATGTCACCCAGGAGTGTCAAACTAGGTGGTCATTGAGGCCCATTGTTGTGTACCAAATTACCCTAAGTCAAGCCTGATACTTTTTCTCGGATCTATTACCCCGATGTTTATATATGTTGAAGCCACACCCCCCTTTTCTTATCTAAAAACAAATATGTTTTTATGAAACCACTAATTATATCCTTTAATAAAATTCAAGGACATTTTCATAAATTTTAACTCATCATCTTACCTATCGTTAGAGACATCCCTATACATATCCATAGAAATATACCTATAGATCTCACTAATGCTTTCTCATCCTTGTTTTAAAGGGTTGACTAAACTGTTTATTTGTAAAACTATAGCAACCCATGCATGAAATACATGGATATTAAATCATTTTTCATGAATATTCAGTACATTAAAAAATTAAATGTTGAGGACAATAATATTTTATTTTCATTATAATCATAGAAACAAAATATTCTATCTCGGTTAAAGATCTTCAAAATATCCCATAATGATATCCTCCTTTAGTTAATCTACATAAACTATTCTTTATACCATAGGGAAATGAGAAATAATAAAGGGGTGTTATCATATTCTCAATAATGGTAAATAAAGGAAATACATAAGCATAATAGAAAAAAAGTACTTAGAACATAATCATATGATTTTATGATCACCCATAGTATATAAGATAATATAATAAATAATTGTAGTTCATAATACATGATTCATAATGAAATAACTAATATTTTCCAATGAAGAATAAGATAGGAAACAAAATGGAATTTCTGGCATGCATGTCTGTTTATAACGTTGTGAACAAGTATAAGTAAAGACATGTTCATTCATTATGTTATGGACATTAAATCTGGACCCAACAACAACTTGTAGAAATGAAATTAGGTCTGTCAATGACATTGTGAACATGAAATTAGAGTCATGAACAATATTATGGACGTGAAACCATGTACAAGCATAACATAATTAACATGTAATTAGGTTTATGCATTGCCTAAGAGGCATGAATCCTGTTACGTGCATAACTTTGTAAACATGTAATCAGGATCACACATAAAATTTTAATAGGTAGTCAGGATCAACCATAAACTTGTGCTAATGAAATTAGTTCGATTCATATCATTGTGAAAATGTAATAAAGTTCACTCGTAACATTATGGTCATGTATTCTGGTTCAAGCATAAACTTATGGATTTCCAACCATGTAGATGAATAACACTGTGAACATGAAATTAGGTTCACTCGAAACATTTATACTCATGATTTATCCATTATTACCTAATTCATTGTAGGGATAAATTGGTCCCACCTATCAAACAATAAAATCACTCGTACATGTTCCATAATATTATAAAACATTCATCTATCATGACCCATAAAAACACATAGATTTTATAAACATCAAATAAAATCCAATGAAATGAAATGGGTGTAATTAAAATTTCATAACATCAATTCCTATGGAAAATGGGTAGGATTCATAACTACTTCATCAAATAATAACCCTTGAAAATAATCTTAATCCATAATCATGTATCCCGTGAATGGGAAACATGATTCATAAAGGCTTTGTCATTAATCACAACTCATTCAAATAAGGGATTTGAATAGAATCATAAGATTATATCCTAATATTGAATGAGTAAAATCAATCTATTTCTTCTTAAATGTAAAATATTGTTGTTATATATTTCAAAAACATTTCATGAAGAAAATATCATTTTTTATTTGAAAATGCTATTTATTGCATAAATCCTTTTGAAATCATTTTTATTTGAATATGAATTTGAAAATAAATAGAGTAATATTATAAAATAATAAAACTTTTAAAATAATTTTTTTCTTGAAAAATATCTTCAAGGATATATTAAGAGAATGATAACATTTTCTAAAACATTTTTATTTTAATGTAACATATTTCTAACGGAAGATAGATATCGGCATATTTAACATAAAAAATTATCTTTTGCACCAAAGGGTGTGAAAAGGATACTAACACATGAATATATTATTATAAAATATATTATAAGTAATATCATGAGTTTTAATCATCTTTTGGTTATAATATTTTATCAATGGAATAATAAACATAAACAAGATCAAAAAGCGATGAGATTGCCTCAATAGACTCTTATAACATGGTAACATGGGATCATACAATTATTATTAGAAAAGGAAATTACATGATGCTTCAGGTATCATGAATAGAAGGATATTCATGATATAAATTTATAAGGGATGTATATACACCTATAAAAAAATTTAGGTTTATAACAAATCATTGTCTCAATGATGAAAAATTGGGACAAAACATTTCAAATGATTGGGTAACTTTTGAAAATTAAACCCTATAAAACAATGACCACAAAATGGACACGTGAATACCAATAAATATATGTATCAAATTCATACAATACAACCATGTTCAATATATAAGTATCACAAAATGAATGACTCGTGAACAAAAAATTTCCCACAGACATTAAAAGTGAGATGAAATCCCCTTACATTGTTCCTTGACTATCTTTGAACTCGTACAAGATTCCTAAATAATAAAAATAATATTATTATACATATATTACATCATAATATTCTTATAAATATTATCATATGTGGTTTTATTATGACTTTATATTACTCTCTTGTTAAAGATCCTATGTTTATGTTTGACTTTATGTAATAATCTCTATGTTTATCACATGTGTCTTAGTTTGTTATATCATTGGTCCTAATATATAAATCATGATTCCAAAATGTAGAATATTATATAAATATTTTTTATATTTATAATATATATACTCTAAAAAATAATATCATAGATAATAATAAAATGGAATACACAATTCATGGATACGCTAAGTCATAAGTACTCATTAATTTTGTTTGAATTTTTATTGTTTTATTGGACTAATGTATATAAATTACAGACGTATATATGTATATATATATATATATAATTATTAATTTATAATTACTATATCATATATATCATATAATTTCATTAATCCCATTATTCTCATCCTTAAAAAAATCCATGTGTTGTGTGAACGAATCACATCGCTTTGAGGGAACAGTAGTCCACACTTCCTCAAACAAGATTATCATATTAAAACCTAATGGAAATAAAAGTTATTTTTTGTAAAAAATTTTAATGAATCCAAAATATATTATATTTATTATATATATAAAAATAAATAGATTAGCCATCATAATTTCCACAATGATTAGTGGTAATGAAAACAATCATCATTTCGTGAGGCAGTACTTCACTATACAATAAAAAAATATGGTTGATATACATTATAAGGGTGTGCATGTAAATATATTATGAATCAATTGAACTAAAACATCCTATTATATGGATTATAATATTTTTCATATTATAAATAAATAAATAGAGAGAGATAGAGAGTGGATGAGAAAGAATATAAAGGGATGGAGCCTGAGAAAAGACATGAACTCTAAATTCAGTATCTCTTTTTTTGTGTGCCAAAAGTATTATTTGAGAGTATTTTATTCTAAATGGAGGATTCAAGGTCATAGGGTTGATTTGTTGTTGTCCACATGGGAAGATGTTTTATAATAATCAGACATTTGAGAGGTATTAAGAATGGGTAGAGCTCATGGCCTTTTATAGTTGAGGAGGTAGGAAAAAATTGTAAATATTTGATGGTGTAAAGTCCCAGAAATTTCAGGGAATTTTTTTTCATAATTTCATTGAAATATTACGAGTCTGTAGTTTCTGACGGCACCTGATTTCGAGACCCGGTGTGCCCGAAATCACGTTTCGATGTTTGGCTCGGGTACATTCAGTGAACGAACGAGCGTATTTTTCTATCTTATGAACCGGTACTCGGAATTTATATTTGAGGGAACTGATGTACTCGCAGCCCCGATATTTGCTTAAGAGGACCTTTACCAAAGGTTTGTTTTCTCAGGAGGAGTTGTTAGAATTTGAGGATTAATAACAAATTGAATAAAATTTGTGGTACAAATTTTATTCCGAACTTAGGTGGTTATATCATAAGTGTAGAAGTTGGGGTGGAACCACTAGTTGCAAACTAACCAAGTGAGGATTAAGGTGAGGTGGGGCCCACATGATCCCCAACCCTTCACTTTCCCAAACCCCCTTAATGCCCTTGTAATTAATGTAAAACTCCTCACTCCCTCTTTAATTGTGTAACTAACCCTCTCTCCATCTTTATTTCATGCCAACTGACATTAAATTAATTGATTAAACCTATTAAATTAATTTAACTAAGATTTTGAATTTTATGTTTAGAATTCTTGTCATGTTATAATAAAATAAGAGAAAGTCTTATTTTATTTTGGGATGGGATTTTTGTGTGGAGACTTTGGGGATAGTGAGAGAGCCTTTGTGAGAAGAAGAAGAAGGAAGTGAAGAGAATTACTCCCCATCAAAGAACCGCACTTCTTTATCGAAGAACGGATCCCTCCCTCGACGAAGAATGGTTCTTCAACCATCAGATATCCAATGAACGATTCTCGGGCTAGATCGATGGTCTTTGAGGAAACGACGAATGTCAACGACCATCATTACCATCAACTCTTACATTGTGATGACATCAACGAACTGACGTCCATTCCCTTTTGCGATATCATCAATGAACAACGAACGACACTAGGTTGGGGATTAATTTGATAATGATATTATTCCCATGGTTATTTCCTTATAAAATAAAGAATGCGGATCAACTCATCACCATGTTGATCCGCGAATGTTAATATTTGTTGGATTGGAATATTTAATTACGGGAGTATTGTTGAGAAATCGATTCAATTTTCATTGATAAAAATTGTGCCTTGATAAGTTTTTGAAATCATGTGTTGACTGTTTCCAATTGATGACACCTTACGCAGAGGGCGCAAGCCTAAAAAACACGGCCCGATAACCCCCCGCAGATTGTTTGTTGATGCGCGGATTGACAGGTGATGATGAAACGGGACACAATAGTGATTTGAAGTCTTCGTAGTGATGTTTGGGTCCCTTAGTGACCTTAGGCGCAGACGGCGGCCGAAACGGACCAACGGTGTGCGTTTGGTGGTCCGCGAAAAGGGGCGGCGCGGGCCTCACCGGCGTGGCGGTGCCGGCGACCGGCGGCAACGGCGTGCCTCCTAAGAAAACCGCCATAGCTGATCCGCGGCGGACTGGAACGGCAAAGCCATTCTGGATTGGGGGGCTTTAAAGCTGTGCCGGTTCTCTATCAACTGGGGGGAATGGTGCCCCCCCCCCCCCCCGCTCGGCCTCACTAGCCGAGCCTCAACCGGCCGGGCCAGGCCGCCCGCGCCGGGCCGGGCTACCAACGTCGGGCCGCGCCGCGCCAGGTGGGCTGGGCTGCGCCCAACCGGGCCGGACCAAGAACTGGGTTGGGTCAACCCGGTTCGGGCCGAGCTAGGGGGTATTGGGCTGGGTCTAACCGGGCCCAAACCCCCGATTCTCGGACCTCCTTCAGTTAAATGCTCATATCATGAGCTACAAACCTCTGATCGACGCACTTTCTATTGTGTTAGGATCTTTGGATCGAGATGGTCATTCTGGTATATTACACTCAATGTCTTGGTGAAGTATGTATATTTTCAGGTTGGTTCGAACCCAAAACCAAACGTGCCCTCCAAGCGGAATCACTTTTGACTCGAGCTCCGGATGTCCGATTGACGCGTCGTCAACTTAGTTGAATTATTTTTGGTGAGGCATATCTTTTGGAATACATCTCATGATGTTTTGATGTAGTTGGAATATTGTCGGGTTGGATTTAACCTGAAATTCAATCGGGCCCCTGGAATGTAAAAGCCGATAACTTTCAGACTGAATGTCCGTTTGACGAACTGTCAGTAGCATTGGTGATCACGTTGAGAAACGGACCCTTTGAGTATACCATATGTGAGTTTGGGGTACAGTTG
The DNA here is from genome assembly GCA_963277665.1 of Viscum album. Taxonomy (NCBI): domain Eukaryota; kingdom Viridiplantae; phylum Streptophyta; class Magnoliopsida; order Santalales; family Viscaceae; genus Viscum; species Viscum album. The sequence continues at coordinate 1,440,970,908 of OY728155.1, read as the reverse complement.
AGATACGACCAGGTTGGTTCGTACACTAAACCAACCGGGACCCCAGGACAAAAAGGCTAATAACTCACAGACCGGACGTCCAATTGACGCGTCGTCTATTGCTTTGAGACCCCTATAAAGAGGTGATCCATTGAGTTACTTCTTCATGGTACTTTGTGATACTTGGAGTATCGACTAGTAGATCTCGGAGCGGACCCTCACAGAGATGAGCGTACGGAGTACAGAGACCGTGTAACTGGCTGAGACATGATGAATTCTTGTTCGATTTGAGTCGGAGTGACTTGTATAGCCCAGTGGGGAGCACTACTGTGTTTGGGTGGAAGACCCAAGGCAGGGAGCACTACTGTGTTTGGGTGGAAGACCTGTTATACTCAATAGAAGGAGTACCTCAGCAGGCTATTCAGGGGGGTGCACTACTGTGTTTGGGTGGTAGACCCCGGCGGAGAGCAGTACTGTGTTTGGGTGGCGGACCCGCGGTACTTGATAGTAGGAGAACCTTATTAGTCTATAGATAGTGAACAGAGCCTTGGAGTCATGACAAGATCAGTGTAATCGACAGAGGAGGAGCTCTTCAGCTATTGCAGTTTCTATAATGAAAATCCCGGTTTGAGCTGAGTCATTGACATTTGTGATTTCCTCATGATTGAGATGGGTTAGATGATAACATAGGTATATGTATGGGCATATACCTAAGTAGTGGTTATCTATTTATTTCATATCTGTGTGATACCTCTTGATTGAGATGGGTTACTTGATTACTTAGGTATAAGTATGGGATTATACCTAAGTATGGGTTATCTGTTTAGTTCCAGCTTTGTGGTTATCCTTTTTGGATATAGTGAGACCTTGAGGGTCTTAGGGTACCTACTGAGTATCGTTAAACTGTCCCATGCACGAGCTATGCCTGCACCTTGTTGTGTTGGATTTAGACGATGGACAGCGCAGACGGAGGCTGAGTGTTTGAGAACTGGACGGTACCCAGAGGTGGACCTCACGACGGGTCGGTATCTGGAGGTGGACCTCACGAAGAGTCAGTATCCAGAGGTGTACATCATGATGAGACAGTACTCAGAGGAGCTTGACGGGTGAGAGCATTGAGGAGGCTATCTATACCTACCCTTCAGGTAGCATCCATGGTGGATGATCCAGGAGCTGCACTATCTGTACCTACCCTTCAAGTAGGATTCAAGGTGGACAACCCAGGAGTTACATCTATTCTTCCAGATGCTTTTCTTTTCTATTGTACTTTCATTCAGTTGTAGCTGTACTTTTCAGTTGGGTTTTTATTCTGGCCAATTTACTTTTCATCACATTCTTTTGTACTTAGTGTTTGCTTCTTCTTGTACTCTGTTGTGTTTTTTACTTTTATAAAGGAAATGCCTTCCCATTTTATTGGGATTTACACCTTTGGTGCTAGTCTCCATCCCATGGCCTATGGAGGTGGGCTTGGGTTAGTCACGGAACGGGCCCCGAGGAAGGGTCGTGACCAATTGGTATCATAGGAGTCGGTTCTACCGTAGAACATATGACTATGATATTTCTTTTCTGTGAAGAAATAATGTTAAAGGTACTAAGTGTGGTATTTAGTTCAGGGAGTCGAGTGTTGGTGCGGGTAGCCGACGTATCCATACACCAGGACCCTGACTAATGATTTCCGAAACAGTGCACGAAAACACTGATTGCGTGTGTGTTTCCAAAAGTTTCTTTAAAATTAGCTCAAACTAATTCCGCTCACCAGGTATAATCGTTTTACCTTGACATGACTTTTTCTTCAGGATGCCTTCACCTAGTCAGACAGTGTGGGTACTGAGTGGGGAGCACGATGATAGCCCACCGAGCAGCGAGGCCTCAGAACATTTCCATCCACGAGTTGAGATACTAGTAGAGAGTTCATGCCACTTAAGCGTGATGCATGAGTTCCAGCGTTAGAGACCTCTGAGGTTTCGAGGCAAGTCAGATTTTCAGACAGCTGGACACTGGCTGGAGTTTGTAGCATGAGCTTTCCACACAGCTGGGACACACGAAGACTTGATGGTGTACCTAGCTGTTAGCCTCTTCCAGGAACAGCTGAGAGGTGTTGGAGCCATATGTTCCAGCTTTTCAATGAGATGACCTTCACCTAGGAAGATATTGATACCTTCTTTAGGGTTGAGTTCATATGAGTGACTCTACACACCGAGCGTGCTCAGGAGCTACTACCTTTGCCTCACGATTTTCAATCAGTAGTTGAATCATCTGTAGGCAGGAGACAAATGATGCAGAGGTCCAAGAGGACCAGACCAGTAGGTTGGAGACCTCAGGTTATAGGATCAGTAGTAAGAGGCACCCGGTGTGGAGTCATAGCCAGGCGTTCTAGAAATAGACAGTGTTATGCATGCGCCAGGAAGGGTCACATGGCACATGACTATCTGACTCCCTACACAGTTGATCTGCAGGCATTGGAGGAGCCACCAAGACAGAAGTAGTGGCGGGTGCTTGAGCAATAGCCGAGCAGTGGACAAGGTAGTGGAGCTCTGGAATCAGGTGGACAGGAGCAGAACTAGTGGATTCCTTTTGTTCTTGGTAAATCTAGTTTCATGTTGCTATTATATTTGTGTCTTTCTACTTTGATCTGCAATAATAAAAGACACTTATCTTTGTGAAGGTTACATTCCTGTCCTTTTGTTTGGTTGATACTGAGAGGTCCCGATTAAAACTATTGACTTGACCCTCACTTTCAATATTTTTACTAGAGGAGACCCAGTGACCTCACCATGTCGCTGACAGTGTGACTTGACCCTTGGAGGCGAGAGTGATGGTTGGATCTCTTGGTAGTAACGTCGTGGCCTTAGGACATCGTCCATGGAATGAATGCATCATTCATGTCAGGATTTACTGTATTAGGAAAAGAATGTGGTTCATCTAGGGGATGAGACCAGATTTCTCTTTTCGGCATAGGAGAAATCTTAGCAGCTCTTACAGATCGTAGGCGAAGAAGGGTGGTAATTGGCCGACTTACCACGTCGGCAAACTTCCTACCGACTAGAGACGGTACGAGCTACAATGGAGATGGTAAAAATCATCCAGGAGCGGATGAGGACTTCACAGTGCAGTAAGTAACAAGAAACTGGTACCAGTTTCAGAGACTCGGGATTGTAAAATGTTTCAAGAAGAAGAAGCTTTACGGACTGATGAGTCTGCGGAGCAACAGACGTAGAGGCAGAGCTAGGAGAGTAGCATGAGGTGGTGTACATTTCAACATGTTACAACCACCCACCTTTGTTATTTATTCTAGGATTAGGGAGCTAGAGGGTAGGGAAAAATAGTAGCTGCTTGTGGTCAAGGAGTGTGACCCAATGACTCTAAGAATGATTCGAGGGACGGTCTGTGTCCACCTCTATCTGTCGTTACAATAGAGGTTGATATGAATCATTCCATTCTTCCACAAATTTTGTCCCATACCTAGAGTATCTGGTAAGACATTGACTTGACCATCACGTCTGGAGATACATTTGGGAGGAGACTCAATAATCACATGGACGCCGACAGTGTGATCTCACCCTTGTGGCAAGAGTTTCGGTTGGAATCTCTTAGTGGAAACATTGAGGCCTTATGACGTTGGTCTGGGTATGGATTGGTTTCACAGTTCATACCTAGATTTAATGTATTAGGAAAAAAGGGTTGTGGACTATCTACAACGTTGGGATGGGTTTTCCTTGGTGGGCGAGAAGGAAACCCCAGGTAGTATAGGATAAACTCATGCACAGGAGGGTGCGTTCAATCACTCATGAATCGGTCAACCTTACCCTCATGGCAGTAGGAGTTTTGATTTTCAGTTCAAATCTGGAAATATAGGCCTCTAGACATCGAGGACGGCGACCACGTCCTTATACAGGTCTCACCTCGATGTGGTTTACGAAGATTTGGCCAAGGCGACAAGTTATCTCTGAGGTTTAATGGACATTTCTAGGTCCTTAGTCGGGTAGGAAAGGTGGTTTACCGCTTGACCTTTTAACCTCAGTTGCACCGGTTGTGCGATGTCATCCACGTATCTCAGCATAGGAGATACGTGCACGATCTATCACACATCATCAACTATAGGGACTTGGACGTCGATAACAGGGTGTCATTCACGGAGGTTCTAGTGGAGATTGAGGATTGATAGGAGAGGGTCCTACGTGGACAGTCAATTCCTCAGGTGCACTTTCACTGGTATCACGAGAACCTCCAGTAGAGAAAATTGGAGTAGAAGGATCAGATGTGTGCTCAGTACCACTTTGTTTTCCTTAGTGTGTGTTGAAGCATTAAAGGGATGTAAATCCCTGAGGTGGGAGTAATGTAAAGACCATGAAATTTGAAGGAATTGTTTTCTTAATTTATTTGGAATTTTACATGTCCGCAGTTTCTGACAGCACATGGTTCCGAGCCCCGGTGTTCCCAAAATCAATTTCTAAAGTTCGGCTCGGGTACGTTCAGTGAACGAACGAGCGAGTATTTCTATCTTTTGAAATGGTGATCAGAATTGAAATTCGAGGGCATCGATGAACTCGCAGCGCCGATATTTTCATAAGAGGACCTTTACCAAAGGTGCATTTTCATGGGAGGAGTTGTTAGAATTTGAGGATTAATAAAGAATTTAATAAAATTTGGGGTAAAAATTTTATTCACAACATAGGTGGTTATATCCTAAGTATAGAAGTTGGGGTGGAACCACTAGTTGATAACTAACCAAGTGAGGATCAAGGTGAGGTGGGGCCAACACGAGCCCCAACCCTTCACTTTCCCAAACCCACATAAACCCCATGTAATTAATATAAAAATCCCCACTCCCTCTTTAATTGTGTAACTCACCCTCTCTCCCTCCTTATTTCATGCCAAATCACATTAAATTAATTGATTAAACCTATTCAATTAATTTAACAATGAGTTTAAATTTTATGTTTTGAATTCTTGGTATGTTATAATAAAAAAAGAGTAAGTCTTATATTATTTTGGGTTGGGTGGGTTGTGTGGAGACTTTGGGGAGAGTGACAGAGCCTTTGTGAGAAGAAGAAAAAATAAGAGATGAGACTTCCTTCTCATCAAAGAATGACGCTTCTTTATCGAAGAACGACTCCCTCCCTCAAGGAAGACCAGTTCTCCAACTGTTGGATCTCCAACGAAAAACGCTCGGGCTGGATCGAAGGTCTTTGAGGAAACGACGAACACCAATGACCATCGTCACCATGACATCTCACCTTGCAATAAGGTCAAAGAACTGACGTCCTTTCCCTTTCGCGATATCATCAACGAATGACAAATGACAAGAGGTAGGGGATTAATTTGAGAATGATATTATTCCCATGGCTGTTTCCTTCTAAAACAATGAACATGGATCAACTCATCATCATGTTGATCCGTGGATGTTATTATTTGCAGGACGGAAATATTTAATTACGGGAGTATTTTTGGGAACTAGGTTCAATTTTAATTGATTAAAATTGTGCCTTGTTAAGTTGTTGAAATCATGTGTTGATTTTTGCGATTTGACAACACCTAACGTGGAGGGCGCGGGCCGAACAAACACTGCGCGCCAACCCCCCCCCCCCCCGCAGATTGTTTGTAGATGTGTGGATTGAAGGGTGATGACAAAATCAGCCACAATGGCGATTTGATGTCTCTGCCGTGACGTTCAGGTCCTATAGTGACCTTTGTTGCAAACGACGGGCAAAACGGACCACCGGTGCATGTCCAGTGGTCCGCGGAAAGCAGCGGTGGCATGCCGTACCGGCGACTGATGGCGGTGTCGCACCGTTAGAGAAGACCGCCACAGCGGAGCTGGGGTGGATTGGAACAGCAAAGCCATTCTGGATTTGGTGGGGGGGGATTTAATGCCGCGTCATTTCTTTGTCAACCAGTGGGAACAGCGTCCCCCCCCCCCCCCCCCCCCCGCTCTGCATCCTCTTGGCCAAGCTGGCCGAGCCTAAATCGGCCGGGCCGGGCTGCCAGTGCCAGGTCGGGCCGCTAGCGCCGGGCCGGGCCAAGCCCAACCAGGTCGGACCCAGACCCGGGTCGGGTCCTCCTAGTTTGGGCCAACCTAGGGAGTATTGGGCCGGGTTAGACCGGGCCCAAACCCCCAATTTTCGGACCTCATTCAGTTAAATGCTCATATCATCAGCTACGCACCTCAGATCGATGCACCGTCAGTTGCGTTGGGATCCTTGGATCAAGACGGTCGTGTCAGTATATTACAATAGATGTTTTGGTGATGTATGGGTATGGATGGGTTGGTTTTATCCCGAAACCAACCAGGCCCTCGGAGCGGAAATGCTTATAAATCGAGGTATGGTCGTCCGATTGATGTGTGGTCAACATAGTTGGATTATTTTTGTTGAGAAGTATATTTTTGAATAATTCACCTGAGATTTGGATGTAGTTGGATATGGTTGGGTTGGATTGAACCCGAAATCCAACCGAGCCCCTAGAACAGAAAAGCTGATAACTTTCAGACTGCACATCCATTTGAGAAACCGTCAGCGGAATTTGTGATCACGTTGAGAAACGGTCCCTTTGTGTATACCATATTTGAGTTCAGGGTGCATTTGATATACGACCGTATTGGTTCGTACACGAAACCAATCAGGCCCCCGGGAATAAAAGGCGAATAACTCACAGACCGGGCATCCGATTGATGTGCCGTCTGTTGCGTTGAGACCCCTATGATGAGGCGGTAATTTGAGTAAATTATTCGTGGGAATTTGTGATACTTGCAGTATCGACCTATAGCTCGTGGAGAAGACCCTCCCGGAGATGAGAGTACGGAGTACGGATGCCGTGTTGCTGGATGAGACGTGATGATTTCTTGTCCGATTCAAGTCGGAGTGACTTGTATAGCCCAGTGGGGAGCACTACTGTGTTTGGGTGGCAGACCCATGGTGGAGGGAACTACTGTGTTTGGGTGGCAGACCCGCGGTACTCAATAGATGGAGTACCTCTGTAGGCTATTTGTGGGGGGGGGGGTGCACTACTGGGTTTGGGTGGCCGACCCTGGTGGGGAGCACTACTGTGTTTGGGTGGCTGACCTGCGGTACTCGGCAGGAGGATTACCTCAGCAATCTAACGTTAGTGAGCAGCACCTTGGAGTCATGACGGGATTAGTGTACTCGATCGAGGATGATCTCTTCAGTAGTTTTGGTTTCGATAATGAAAATCCCGGTTTGAGATGAGTTGTTGACCATTGTGATTTCCTCATGATTAATATGGGTTACATGATAACATTGGTATATATATAGGCATATACCTAAGTAGTGGTTATCCGTTGATTTCATATCTATGTGATACCTCTTCATTGAGATGGGTTACTTGATAACTTATGTATAAGTATCAGCTTATACCTAAGTAAGGGTTATCTATTTAGTTCCTGCTTTGTGTCTATCTTTTTTGGATATAGTGAGAACATGAGGGTCTTGGGGTCCCTACAGAGTATCATTATAGTCACCCCTGCACGGGCTATGACTGCACCTCATTGTGTTTGATGCAGAAGACGGACAACACAGATGGAGGCCAAGTGTTCAAGGACTGGATAGTACTCAAAAGTGGACCTCACGACGAGTCAGTATCTGGAGGTGGACCTCAAGACGAGTCAGTATTCAATGGTGGACTTCACGATGAGACGGTACTTGGAGGAGGTTGATGGGAAAGAGTGTTGAAGAGGCTATATGTACCTACCCTTTAGGTAGGATCCATGGTGGACGATCCAGGAGATGCGCTATCTGTACCTACCCTTTAGGTTGGATTCGAGGTGGATGACCTAGGGGATACTTCTATTTTTCCCACTGCTTGTCTTTTCTATTGTACTTTAGTTCAGTTGTAGCTGTACTTTTCAGTTGGGTTTTTATTCTGGCTCATTTAATTTTCAGCACATTCTTTTGTAATTAGTGTTTCCTTCCGCGTGTACTCTATTGTGTTGTTTACATTTATAAAGGCAATGCCCCCGCTTTATTGGGATTTACGCCTTTGGTGCTAGTCGCTAGCCCAAGGCCTATGGAAGGCGAGCACGGGGTAGTCACGGCACATGCCTCAAGGACGGGTTGTGACAAATAGTGTTTGAGGAATCGATGGTACCTGGAGGTGGATCTCACGATGAGTCAGTATCTGGAGTTGGACCTCATGACGTGTTAGTATCCAGAGGTGGACTTCACGATGAGATGGTATTCGGAAGAGGTTGATGGGTGAGATCGTTGAAGAGGTTATCTGTACCTACCCATCATGTAGGATCTGTGGTGGATGATCCAGGAGCTGCGCTATCTGTACCTACCCTTCTGGTAGGATTCGAGGTGGACGACCCAGGAGCTACTTCTATTTTTCCAGCTTCTTGTCTTTTATGTTGTACATTCGTTCAGTTGTAGCTGAACTTTTCAATTGGATTTGTATTCTAGCCCATTTACTTTTCCGCACTTTCTTTTGTACTTAGTATTTTCTTTCACTTGTACTCTATTGTGTTGTTTAATTTTATAAAGGAAATGCCTTCCCTTTTTATTGGAATTTACGACTTTGGTGCTAGTCTCCAGCCACTAGGCTATGGATGGTGGGCTTGGCATAGTCACGGCACGGACCCCGAGGATGGGTCATGACAGATGGGATAATTCCACCCACGTTTTTCATGTTTAAGTGGATCCCATAATGTACCACTATCAATATAATTGATGATAATGTCGATATATGGCCAGGGAATTGGTGTTGGAAAATTTTCTAGGTCGTTTTGGGTGTTAAATTTAAGGTTTAGTACAATATTAACATAATTTTTCTCTTAACTAATGAAATTAATTTTAGTCACATTCAATAATATATTTTGGTAAAAAAAATTTACATATTTAAAATTTTAATTTTATTTTAATTACAAATATGTAATACATTTTTCCAAACTCTAATCATAGAATTAGCATAAAATTAATTTATAATTAATCCCACTGATTGGACGACACTGTTTGATTTTAATGTAAAAACGTCCAAACTGTTGCTATGTTATTATATCCAATTTCAATGTATAATTTTTCCCAATTTACTAAATATTATTAATTAATAAAAATAAATTAAAAACAACATTAATCTAATTTAAAATATAATTTATCCTCTAGGAAAAGTATATGATAAATTAGTTTTAAATTGAAATGTTGAATTTTTATCCTTTCGTTAGAAGATTAATCCTTATTAAAATTAATAAAAAATTTATACCTACATAATTTTTATTTTTCCCTTCAGAATATAATGATTATTTTGAATAAATAAATATATAAAATTTCCAAAATAAAAATTGAAATGTGTTCAACAATAAAATTCCAAAAAAAATTACCTTAATAAAAATGCAGGGTTCTTAAGCATAAAATTTGTGTTTTCCTTATCTTATTTCTATAAAATATATTTGATAGATATATAAAATATATGATTGTGTATATTATAAATGTATTACATTAATATCACATACAAATTTTAATTTTTTAACTTCACTTTTTAAAATAGCTTTGTGACTATTGCAATATATTCATTGATATTAAATTATTTTTTATATTCATTAATTGGTAAACAATGATTTCTTCTTGGATTTGTCTACACCACATATTTTATAATTTAGTTAATACTTTTCCTTTATATAAACTAATATCTAGGTTAAACTAAATAATAATAATATTTTAAATAATTTATTATATTTAGGTAACACTCGGTCTTACTTTTTACACAAGCCATCAGGGAAGGTCAATATTGAGTGTAATGTAAAAAAACATGTTGATCCATCTAGTATACACCATGATGGGATAGTGTCCAACATTCTCTAAGTCAACTATGCATTAAAGAACTGTTTTAAAATTGGAAAATCTATTTTCATTACTGTGTGAAATGAAAAAAATATCAAAAGATTAATTTAATTCAAAAAATAACCAAAATATCAGGGTGTTACATATTTAATACATCATGTTTTATTTAAAATGATATTCATATGAAATATTTTTTTTGTTTCATGATATCTATTTTTTTATATTCCTTAATTATAAGAATATTTTTCCCTAAATAATTATTTATCATGTTTCACATATTATTTTTTCTATGTTGTCATAATATATTATTCCATAATTTATTTTAAATTTATAAACTCATATAACCGTTTGACTTGGTTTCTCCAATTTAATATAGATTGTATTTGGTTATTATCTTCTTTCATATACAAAAACTATTATTTCACTACATAATTAATATATTTTCATGAATATCAATTTATTTCTATCATCAAAATGATGTGGTATGATTTAAATTTTTTTATTTTCTCCACCAATAAATTGAGAATTATAAAGAATTATGTAATTCATAATAATATTTCTTATAACATACCATTAAGTTTAATTGAAAAATATATACCAAAAAAATATACTATTTATCATATTTCTCAACATTCAGAACGATGTTCATTTAATCATTCATATAATAGAAATAAACAATAGACATATTCTATTTATTCTATAATATAATAATAATAAAAGAAACATCCATAACATTCTCTTTAGGATTGATTATTTTTAATATTTTATTATTATGATGAAAATTATACATTATAAGTGTAAATGAAAAAAAATAATTTTATATGTTTCCTAATCAAACATATATTTAATATTATTCAGAAAAATACTCAAAACAATTTCCCATATTAGTATTATGTTCTTGTTATTTATTCCTAAATCTGTTATCTAATTGTTTACATTATTATCTCTCCAATGATGCATGCTCTCTCCAAGGAATAGAAAGAGAAATATTATAATAATAGTTAAATGCTTTATGGTCATTCACACCACAACACCAATAATATCTGTAAAATATCATTCTGTTAAGGCCATTTTAAATAATTACGATGTGATTAATTTTTTCATTCATGATTCTATACTGATATTTATTCACTATGAATTATTATATATATAATATATGTGTATTATGATGTATATATATATATATTTTCTATGATAAGTCATCCTTCTTGATTTGTGTATATTTTTATTTTTATTTTTGGTATATAATTTTGGATTGTTTTTATAAAATTTATATATTGATAAATTATGACATCCTTATGAAAAAAATATTATAATGTTCATTAGAACTATGTTCACATCCCTAAAAATAATAAATAACATATATTTATTTATTATATAATTCAAAAAAACAAATGAAATATTTTTTTGCTTCAATAGTATTTACCTTTCTAATTTTAAAACACAATAATTTTGTTCATTAATCTATCAATCTTATCATTAATAAGGCCAAAAAATTGAGTTCATATCATCTATGATCCAAATATATTGTACATTTAAATTTTATTTTATCCACATATTAAACATGATCAACATTTTTAGTTTGAACTTTTTTGTGTTCTTAAAAATTCTCCATGTTATGACTATTTTAATTTTTTATAATTACAAATTATTTCACACACATACTTATTACAATCCTTATAGACTATTCACGATATAAATAAACTTATTTAAAATAATACTCATTTTCTGTGGCTGAATCATCATCCAATGTATTATCAATTTTCATTTATTGATTAATGGGAACATTATGAATATTTCCCAAATGATTCTGATCATATTCATTTCAATAATAAATATCAATTATACCATCATAAAAAAAATAAAACATTTATTCTCATCGATTTTGGTTTGATTTTCATCATCCCATTCAACAGTGACTAACTAATTTGTAACAATCATCCATTGAAATATTAATCCTTCTTAATTTTCATAACACAATAATAATATATAAAATTAGTGGGTTTCTTAAAATAGATGTAAATAACATTAAATTTGTTGAATAATTTTATAGTGAAAATACCTCTATACATTCCTCTTCATCATCTTTTTAATCTTCTTCGAAATATAGAAATAATTTTTTCACATTCATTCATTTTCCATTATTCATCTGAAAAGTATTGCTTATTTTCAATTTTTATTACCATGAAATACATAATTTTTTTTTCATTATCTCTATATGATATTATTTTTAGATAAACACATATTATTATATCATAGTTTATGATAGTTATGACATATTTAAAAATGGTTAAATTGTCATGATATCCATATTTAGATATTGAGTTCATTGTTTAAAATTTTTTATATTGTATTCTCATGAGGATCTTGAAAAAAGTTTAATATTAGTGTTTTTATCAAACATTTCTAATATATATTTTAATAAAATACACTTTTGTAAATAACAAATCAATATATCTATACTTCTACCATTATATATCATAAAATTGTTGTATTATAATTTATTACTTTTCTCCCTTAATTTTTTTCATTACTTCATCGACAATATAAAATGTTTTAGAAATTCCATTAGTAATTTTTTAACCCACATAAATAGTTAATTATTTCATATAAAATGACAGTATTCGATCATTTAATGATTTCCCATCATTATCAGAATTATAATTTATATTCAAATAACATACATTAGTCTCCTCTAGAAAAATGAAACCTAAGAGAAAACATTCATGAAAAACTAGTCATATAGATAATGAAAAAGGTTATATAGATCATGATTCAACTCATTGTTGTTTTATATCATTCAAGATCCTAGAGAACAAATTTAGGTAGTCAGTTGGACTTACGAGTGAATCCATCAATATTCATGGATATGGGAGGGTGGGAGATATAGGTCATCCAAATGATGTTGATCTAGAATGGTTTCTGACTATGTGACTAACATTTATATTTATTATATACTAATGAATCCTACAAAATAGTGATATTAATAATACGATTAACCTCATTAAAATAACCAACCATTATTGAATTGAAATAATAAAACACCTATTTTTATAGGGGGTACTCCAACTCCATTATAATGGGTAATTTATTTTTGGGTAAAAATTTATATTATTTAGTAGGCTTTATTCTTGAATGGGTGTCTTGGAAGTCATATATATACATAAATTAGAGTTTGTATAATTTTGTATGTATTTCTACACCATAAAACCATGATGTTAGATTTCTCTGACACCCAAAAATTTTGGGATATCATTTTCAAAAAATCAATTCAATTTCTTTGATAAAATATCATATATGATACAACAATGATAAATTATATATAATAAAATAAATTGAAATATCCAATAAATTATATTTAATATGTGATTAAGAAAATCATAATTAATTTTTTAAATTGTCTTATATAATGAAAATATATAGATATATAAGTATATGATTTTCCATAATGTAATTATCTATATAAAAAATAATATTTTCTACAAAAAATCAGTATAAATTAATTTTTTGAGTAATATATAATTAATTTATTACACTTTTTTAAATACTATATAAATAATAGAAATTAAATTTTCATATGATAATGTTATAGTTATAATTGAGTCAATTTTTGAGAATTTCATGAACGGTTTCTTCATTAGATGAATATGAAGAATAATTTCTTTTAAAATATTATTTTATTTAAATATATTATCATCATGAATATTTTAAATGGTTTTAAATGTATAATTATATCATTTATTTTATAATAATCCAATTAATGTTTTTATAACTACTTTTATATAGGATTTTAGTATAAATATTTTTTATATGTTTGAATAATTTTTTTGTGGAAATAACTTTTCATATCACTTTTATCTTGAACCTATAAAAAAATCATATCTATAAATATGGATTAATATTAGATTAGTAAAAAATTAATATATATTATTCTATTAATAGATTCCATGTTGGTCGTCGCCCTCAATTATAGGAGGACATCCCTCCATTATCTTCTTTACATAACATTTTGATATTTATATTGACATATCCTTACCCAATTATGATATAATACTCAATATAAAGGAATTAAATGTGATGGTATTACTAAATGACCCATCTAAGTGTCCTTAATATTGGATCTAATGGAGAACAATCGAAGAATATTTAATCATCCTTACTGATTATTATCAAGTAACATCATTTTATACGTACACCAAATCTACTATGTAATACATAAAATATTAAACTATGTAACACAAATTTTTTAAAAAATTTAATATTTGGTAAAAACCCATTAATTCCCCTCTTATATATCAATTAAGAATTGAAAGTATAATATTTTTGTATATTTAGAGTACTCTATCCACATAGAAATAAATTTCCTTTAATCTAAACTTTATTCATGGATTATTATTATGAAGGGAATATATTTTATTGATTATAATTTTTATATTATTATACTTATATTAATATAATATCATATCAAAATTATTTATTTTCAATCAATTATAAAATTATAATGTCGCTTGTGCGTTTTTATGGACCACCACCTCCATGAAGCGATGTAAATGATTATACATTTCTACATTTATTGTATGATAATATAGATAAATTGACTGAAAATATTTTGTATAAAAAAAATTATTTATGTTAGAATTATTATTTATCATCGCTTTTTTCTATCCATGAACAACTGAGATCAATTTTCATAAATATGTATAACCTACACTCTTAATGATCTGTGAAGTACAATTTACAGTCTCTATAATATTTAGAAGAATCCAAATATATATCATGAATATATATTATTATAATTTCATAAATAATATTTATATATGATTGAAAACTAATCAATTTCATGGACTAGATATTCTAAAATGAAGCATCCACATAGAAATAAAATGGTAGTACCCTAAAATGATTTTTTTAATATGATATTCTTAATAAAGTGGGTGTCAAATATAATAACGGGTTTAGATATGATATTATAAATTTTTATGTGATTATTGAATTTAATTATAACAAAATTAAATTTATTATTTTTCTATTAGGTAATATTGCAAAATGTAAAACATTTGGTAACAATTTATTTTTGAGTCTCATCTTTAATCGACATTTCTTATGTTTAAATCCTTGATGATAAAAATATTTTATTTTCATATCTGAATATTAATATATATAATTCCCTATGTTTATTTATTTAAATTTAAATTTTTTATTTTTTTGGTTCATCATGCAATAAATAGATAGAAATAATGTTTTTTTCAAACAACAAACAATGATTTTCTTTCATGTATGAAATTATTTCATCGAAATATTTGATTTAAAAAAACCAATATTTTTTCATTATACTATAGTAATTTCATAAATTAATTATTACACATATTTCAATTTAAAAACAACCAAAAGTAATCCTCTTATATTTTTTTATCATGGTCTGTATATAATTTCTGTTTTAAAAAATATATAATGATTGGAATTTAAATCTATCATGTGATGTCAATACAATAGAAAATAAAATTGAATATTACATTTTTATTTTTATAGTTAAATATTTCCATAATATTTGTGGATTTTTTAGTTTTTAAAAGAAAACTATAATGTGAAAATTTTGATTTCCTCAATAAAAAAATGGTTGGTCCTTTTTGGGTATTTTATTTGTCAATTTAACCCACATTTTTTTGATGCATAAATGGTGATATGATATAATAGTATTATCCCTAATATCATGGTTTATATTTGATGATCTAGTTAACTATACTATGTTTCGATAATTTGTATACTAGGTTTTTTCAAAATAGAACATTATTAATTATTTTTTTCATGTTGACTAAGTTGTATTTTTATTCATCTGATGAATTCATTAGACATATTATTTCAATATTTGGGATTGAAATTATATATCTCTTTGATGAATTGACAGTTATGATGATACAAAAGTGTTGGTGTATTTGGATGATGCCTTACAATTTATTTAATATTTATTGGGACAAGGTAACAATGATATGATTGATATGTACCACATCATACAACAAAATATTATTATGTTAGTTTTTAATGATCACGTAACTATTTTAATTATTACTATAGAAACCGATTATTCCAATAAATTAATTTAATAACTTTATAAATGAATATTAAATACATTACACAAACACACACAAGATTATTGCAATAGTTTTGTGAATTTTGAAACATAACACATGACCTCCTTAATTCTTGTAATCAATTCGATTCCTCCTTAAAATTAATCCTCTTTAATACTCATACAACAATCCCCTTCTTCATAACCAATGTATTGTAATCATAAGAAATTGTGATCTTTGGTGATCAATAATTGTAAAAAATTTATTATGTAAGTATAACATAAGTATAAGGGTGTCATAACATGAATATAACATTCAAAAACATATATTCATTATTAATAATTATAATATTTAGTCATGGAATAAAGATTTTAAATTCATAATACATGAATCCTAATTAAATCATTGTGCATTAGACATGAGATCATAGAAAATTCATAAGACATAGAATTTTTCATGAACATAAGAGTAAAAAATAAATTACCTATGTGTCACATCTCAATTCAATGGATTTCATAGTGGAATGGGTTCACCCACTGAAAACATCATTGTAGTCAAGGTTCACATCCAATATCATAATAGTGCTCAAATACCCTTATAGAACTAGGTTCACTCCCCATTCCATTTAAATAATTTTCATGAGATATATATCATAAACCATTGCATTAGAGTTATATTTAGGTACCATCAATCATTGTTTATAACATAACCACAATCCTTGGTAGTAATATAACCACATTCCTTGGTTATAATATAATCATTTTCTTTGTTTATAACCTAACAATTTTCACATAATGAAAACCATACATATATGTTTCACAAGATCATAAATAATTTATTTAATAATAAAAAAATTAATTAAGTAGTTTTCATAAACACATAATCACATCATAACTTACGGAAAATAGATATGTTTAATAATCATTTAATTATTTCATAAAATGATAACACATCAAAAAATAGTGGGTTCTATAAGGAATATAATGTTTTATAACCTATGAATGAGATACTTGTTTCATAATGATATTTTGATCATAATATTAATTTTTTTTAAAATTTATAATAATGGTATCCTCGTATCATATCCCATGTACTGAATAAGTTACATAAATGTATTTCTAAACTGATGAAAAATGATTTAGAAATATAGGTCTCGTGGAAAATTACATGAGAAAAATAACATTTCATTAAATATATTTAAAAAACTAAAATTCATAAATCTTTCTAAAAATTATTTTATTTGAAAATATACCTTGAAAACTATTAGTGATACTTTAAAATCATTTAAAACATTTCATAATGGGAAATAACTTTATTTATTGAAATAAAATTAAGACATACAAAATTTATTAAACTAATTTATTTGAAAATAAATTTGATTCATTATAATGGACCCATAAATGAAAATAATGGTCATGATGGTGGTAAATTTCATTCATGTTGTATACATTAAAATTATTATATTGTTCAGATTTCTGGTATAATCAAAATCAACATTATTTGGGAAAAAACATGAATTCTATTTTCAAAAGTTAATGAAAATAGTAATACCAGGGTAAAAATTTCATCTATATATAATTTTTATAATGATAAAAACATTTATATATATATATATATATATATATTTATGAAACTTTTATTTGAAGGATGACAATATTTTGGAAAAAGAGTATGTTTTCATAAAATATTTCTATTTAAACGTGTTTGTAAATAAATAGTAGAAAATGATAGAAAAAACCTAATTCTATTTAAATAAATAGTTTATAAGACAATTCCAAAGAATCAAGAGTGAAAGTTCAAAGTATTAAATCCTTGGAATCATAACCATGGACAATAATGATAAATTAAAATATTTTAACATTAAATTGTTGCCTATTTTGAAATGATGAATTCTGTGAAAAAGAATGAATGAAATTAAAATAAACTAATAATATCATGTGAATAATTAATTAATTGTATGAAATTTCAATGGGGTGTATTTAAAGATAATAAAATGTTGTATGTTCGTGACATTACATATTTCTTAAGGAAGGAAAATTGAGATAAAAATATATGTTACTGATTTAGTAACTTTTGATTCGTAAAATTCATGCAATGTGTATCCTAAAATCGATAGAAAAATATAAATAATACCTAGTAAAATCATTTTAAAATAAACTCATTATAATAATACACACCACATAAAATTTTATAGTTATGAATATTAAATGGGTCTCATGAAGTAAAATGTTAGACAAAAATCCATTACCGATTTAGTAGTATTTTGAATCATAACCCTCAAAAAAGAATAAAATAAAATGAATTTTTAATTATCATGAAAATATTGATATTCATTATATTAAACATAAAATAGGAATAATATACACCCCAAACTATAAATTATTTTTGAATTTTCATATGTAACCCATTAAGAAAAATGAAAATAGACATCACTTATTGTATGTCTTAATATCATTCTTACTCATTAAAACCTCCTTATATAATAAATATATGGTTATTATAAATATTTTATAGAAGAATAACAACATATATATTTCGAAATGTGATTCACATAGCTTCTTTTATTACCTGTTTATTGACAATTTCATTTTAATGTCACATTTAGGTTAATAATTTCCTTCTTTTTCAAATATGTTTTGTTTTGTTATTTTTTGTCCACTTAATTTGGTCATGGATCCATCCCATGTTTTATAATTATAATAATTAATTTTTTTATTGTAAATATACATTAATTATATATATAAGACAGATCATTAAATATTTATTTGAAAAATGATGTGTGTTATGATCATAGAGATGGTAGTTCGTAGGTGCGCATGAGTAACATTTCAATTTATGAACACACATTATTGAAACGAGGAACGTAAAATAAATATTTTAATAATTATTATAATACCATAAATACCATATAATTTATTTAAATATACTTATACATTTCTACCATGGTGCATGGTGATGAAATAATAGTCACATCTCTTCTTTTAGGTGGTTGCCTACACGTATATGAATGGAAAAATCATATTCTGGTGAGTGAAAATGTAAGAAATAAAATGATATATTAACCTTTATGAATTATAAATACATTATTAATATACTGAAAATTCAATTTTTATTACAAATATTTTTCCTTATTATATTCCATGTAAATATTTAGTGAAAATGAATAGCATCACTTCGCAAGGTGGTAGTGGATTGTACACAGGAACAATGTTATCGTATCCCTAAAGAAATAGATATTAAAAAATGTATAATTAAATTTATTACTAAATAGGTATAATTATATTATAATTTTCTGATTAATATTTTATTATAATCATCAGACCTAACCATAATATGTGTTAATGGAAGAATAATTGACATATATTTTTGATGTGGTAGTTTATCATACACACAAATGATGATTTTGAAAATCATTTGATGGATGTGAGGATGGGTTATAGTAATTAAAATTACATAACTACATGTATGTATAAAGAAGCTACTTATGTTATTATATCCTCAGGGTTTAAAAATAATATATAGGGCTTGTGGAATAAATAAAATAAATACTCTCATTAGAGATTGTTACCTAATGTTTAGGTAATTGACATAGGCTAACACGAAAATTTATCCTAGGTCAAATTTTTTTATAAATAAGGATTATAAGTTTATATGAGTGAATATTTGATTGAACTTGGTCATATATTTGTGGAAAATATTTTATTTTGTCAATAATATAGGAGAATGGGTGGCCTTTTATACATGAGATAACTAGTTCACATCAATTTTTTATATATAAAATGATGAATCCGGATTTTTATCATAAAAAAGGATCAATAATGTATTATTTTAGATCCTTGTACATTATAGGGTTTAAATATTTATGTAAAATAGATTTTATTGAATTTTTTTTGTCATTTTAAGATGTATCATATTATTATAACCATCGGAAAACCCATTATTTATATTCCTAAATTCATTAATTTTATGTTTTTCACTATTAATTTTAGTCAAAAAATGTTGAACTCATTAGATAACATATATTATGATGATTTAACAAATATATCCCATTTTTCTAAAATTAATTCATATAATTTGAAAATATTAATATAAATTTTAAAATGTTGATGGGACGTGAAACTAGGGTTTCAATGATAACTTGTTCAAAAGATCATAATGTAATTACATACAATTTAGAAATTAATTTGATGAAAATTAAATAATTATTATTAATAAATATATAATTTCACTTATTTTAATTAAAATACAATATCAAATATAGGATTATTATATATATAATATACATGAAAATTTTATTTTAAATAAAGTTCAACTGTTTTACTATATTCACCAAAATATTAATTACTTCCAAAAAATACACAATGATCAATTTTAAATTATTATCACAAAGTGGAATTGTTTTTTCAAATTAAATCCCTAAAAATATTAAAAATTAATTTTTATGTAAGTTCTCAATATGAGACAGAGCTTCTTTTTAGAAAAATACAATTTTCTAAGCATACAATTGGATATATTGTTTTTCATGTTAAAAAAATACATAAGAGAAATGTTATAATTTGTATTGAATATATTTTATATTAAGTTCAATAAAATCATTCTTAAAATTTATGTGGTTAATTTATTAAGGTAAACGGTTTTTTTAAAAGGGTTCCATGAAAATATTTCATTAATTTTAAAATTGTTTTTATTTTCATTATTAATTGATTTTTCACTACTGTATTTAATTTATAAAATTGTGTAAACCATATATATTTATAATGTTATTACTCCTAATTATATCCACCAATGTAGTTACTAGCTAATAACTATCAAACTAAAAATTAATATTTAAATAAAATATCACATTTTGATTACTCTAAATGTTTTGTTAAAATAAAGCATATATCAATATTATGTGAAACAAAATCTAAGCATATTATTTTATCCAATAAAATATACTCTTAGTGTTTTGTGTATAGAAATAAATTAAAAAATTACATTGATTTTAAAAAATTCACAAAATTTAATAGTATTAAATTCTACCCCAGATAAAATCAATATCAACTTCAAAATCTATCTTTATCACCAATGCATTAATATTTGAAAATTACTTTTTAGAAACCCACATTGTAATAATGAAAAATAAAATTTCACAGAAAAATGGACTGTTGGAAACCTAATAGTTACTTAATGTAACCCAAAACATGGCTTCAATATCCGAAAAAATAGTTTGGAAGTGATGATTTAGACTTAGATGAAAGGCATAAATAATTATATAAGGTTATAGATATAATAAATTGAAAGAAATTTGGTGATACTGGTAATGTTATAGAACAAAAAATATAAAACCAATGATGCATGAAAAATACCATTAATATCATCAAAAATGAAGATTATATGAAAACATTATCATTAATATCATTTTTCATAAGGTTGAATTATTTTCATGGGATAATATACCTAAATTATTTCCATGAATTTTATATGCACAATATCACCCATTAGTTGGGAGGTAATGTACTGAAACTAGATTCTGCTCAATAATGCCTCGAACCTATTGGGTAACATTTCCTCAAGTGCATCTCCTAGAATGATAGAGGATTCCGGCTAGAAGTGAGGTCATAGGGATTCTTTATATGAATATAATTCCATCATTATCAGAGTGTAGCACTATACAATATGAATAAAAATAAATAGTGTAAGAAAATACAATAAGAAAACAATTGATAAATAAACAAGATAATAATACATAACATTTCCCAATGTTTCTCATATACAATGATGATGGTACATGTATCTATAAAGAATTTAAAATAATTACATCGCTATATAGTAAAATACATGTCCCTAAAAGAAAAACAAAAAACATAAGTTATATCTCTATCGAAAATCATGATCCTTAGCTCAATCCCCTCTCCCCTTCTTCTATTCATGGTATCGAATAACAAATAATATTGATGGTGCATTCCCATGTCATTTCTAGAATCCACATTGTATATTAAGGTACCTAATGGCAGCCTGAAAATGGTTTGAGAAATAATCCTAGTTGGAAACCAAGCACATATCTATAAAATTCTAGGCTATCCAATATTACATGTTAAAAAATGCTAATACAAAAAGGAAATATATAATTAAAATTAATGTTCTCATGGTATATTCACTATTAATAAAGTGATACAGACTAGCCTCTCAATTCTCCATGCAAGACAAGTATCAATATCCAAAACGAGTGAGGAAATGTAAAAGAATTTATACCACATGTCCACTCTACACAAGCCATAGAACCATATAATCCATGAAATTTCCATACAACATTATGTGTTAGAACATCCATCATTGTGCCTTATAATCAATCATGTCACATTTAACATGGAAGAACCATATATCAAAAGTTTCTGACAAAGAAGGGTCAGATTCATGGTATTGAAGGCCACGATATCTTCATTTAGTAACATGATTATACCGATGGAATCTTGATTAGTCATTTATTGGAGTCTATAGTGAATTTCATACCAAACATTTTCTTTGTGCTTCCATGGAAGGTGGATCTATGTTGTAGAAAATCGTAAGGAACCCAATAGAATCTGGACTCAAGGAGAAAAAATCATCCAAGGCACACTCTAGCATGTTAATATCCAAGGAGTAAAATGAATCAAATCTATGTAAATAAGTACCCCTTCTATAATAAACAATGTTCAAAATACCATTTCAATTAAATATAATTCCATTATTCAATCAATTACATTACCACTCCACATCATGAGTATACCCACTCATTTTCCATAATTCACATTAATGAAACCATGGAGTATACCCAATCAATGAAACTAATTAAAATTCTTCCATTCAATTAATTCAACCATGTAATATCCTAATATCATAAATATATGAGGTTTCACATCTCCTAATCAGTCCCTTTAATTAAACATATCAATAACTATGATTCCTCTAATAAAAAATCATTAAAACACAACCTATGGATGGTTTGATAGTGGAATATAAAGTAAAATAAATTTGGAATAACCCATGGGTATCCTTGG
Source organism: Viscum album (assembly GCA_963277665.1). NCBI lineage: Eukaryota > Viridiplantae > Streptophyta > Magnoliopsida > Santalales > Viscaceae > Viscum > Viscum album. The sequence goes on along the minus strand of OY728155.1, from coordinate 1,440,948,051 downwards.
GTTGGTAAACCACCAGAAATTAATCCTGAAGGAACTTAAGGGCATCCATTAGTAGTAAAAATACATCAAATTCGATTCAGTAGTTTAATTTCGAGCTTGTGATGGAATGTATGACAAATGACATAATGGATACTCAATATATAAAGCCCCCAATCCAATAGGAAATGTATATCCCACGTACTCTTTCTTGGTAGTAGAGTGGTCATTCAGTATCAACTCTTGGTTCTTAATAGGTTGCGAAGAAAATGAATAATGGACGAGGAACATAAATTATGGAATATTAATTTTCACCTAATTAAAAAATCTCATAAACAAGAGAACAAATAATAGTTATAATATAATCAATTACTCAATTATGTGCCCGTAATTGGATGTTTTTCTATTTAATTTGGTATTAATAGGATATCTAGGTTCCAATACATGATTAGTCCCCCAAAGAGTCTCTCAAAATATTATTATACTTTGCATAGGATGAAAATGCAAAAATAGGTTTTAAAAAATTATTTTGATTTATAATTATGAAAATAATCTAAAATTAATGGGGATCATGTTTTGAGTGAATGGTTTGACATATTTCTGCCAAGAGTCTATGGATAGTTATAGGCTAAGAGAACCTACTCAGTTACCTCACACGATTTGAATAACAAGAAACAAATTAATTGTTAAACTTTATGAGGTTTCCCCACAGTCTTTTGGACCAAATAACATGGTTTGACTAAATGTATGTGCCCCCATATCTTGTCCCATGCTTGACAGGGTTTTTCGGGTAGTGATCTCATTTCCACGATGTTAGAACTAAGCATTGGCCATTCCATTTCCACCCAAAATTATGGTTTCATTCGTTGAACAGCCCTCAGACACCCCTGATACCTCCATAAAAAAAATGGTAATTCAAATAATGAAATTTTTTATCATTAACAATAAAAAATAATGAATATATAACTCATATAAAAAACTGGGTTCTTATATTACTCTCCCATTAAATCAATTTCCCCCCAAATATCACTCTGAATGGTTATAAATATTATTCTAAGAACTACATCAACCACTGGGAACATACATTGACCTAATTATCCCATGTCCCCTCTGGTAAATGTATTTTTTTTCTATATCACTCTTATAAGAAGAACTAACTGGCCTCGAAAAATATATTTTCACCTATCAGTGACACATATCTGATTCACCTCAAATGAAACATCAAATAGTAACATAACCTCATATGGATGAAAATTGTGAAACTTGTCTATGGTATGTCATTTATTGAATTGATTATATTGTGTACATAACCTATTTAATCAACTAGAATTTATTTTAAGTCTCTAGAACGATATGGGGTACCAAAAATGTTTTTTAACCCACATATAAATATAACATGGGTTATCAGCAATCCCTACCATACTAATACTAACAATTTTCCATATTTATCAGTGTCTAAAAGATATTACTATAGGTTGAATAAACAATGTTTTCATGACCCTCTCAATAGCCCCCAAATTAGTAAAATCATGATCTAAATATATCCTAAAAATATGTAATTAACACAATAATTGTGCATCACTCTAATGGTGGTATGTTGTTTTCAGTAGAACATGTTTAAGAAGTTCTCTCTGTAAATTCAATAATAAACATTACATAAAATGGGTGTCTCTACATATAATTATAGTGTTAGGAATTGTATAAAGTCACACTATATCAATAATATACCACCTCCCATGCATATTCACAATTAAGGCCTCCTTAGATAGGATGAAATGGGAAAACATTGTTATCCACAAAATTTTCTTTCATCAAGGTGAAATTGCTAAACTCGTCCAAAATTCCATCGCGAAATATTCATATTATCTCATGGGAATATGAAACATTTAAAAAATAATGGATGATCTTGGATATCCCACCTTTACATACAGACATGAACACCTCAAAAACAAACCATCTTCCTCACACTTCTTACCCTCCCACAAGTACTAATAGAGCAAGTCACGGTGCATCTTGGTGACACCGGGATTCACTTCCAATAGTGTGGCATGAAACTCATGCATAATCTCCACATTAATATACACTAGAATACATACATGGCCATAGATGTGAAAGATATAATCCTCACCAACTATATAACTGGGGTGTTGTTCTCCATCTTCCTCGCTCATCCATAGGACTACGCCTTCTGAATCTAATATCTTCCTCATATTTAGTCTGTTTATCCAGGTTGATGTCAAAGTTGAGGATGATAGAATAGTCTACCCCTAACTTTCATCTACATAAAATTGATTATTAGTAAAAAACATCATAATATTCCGCTCACTACTCGCCCACAAAACATCATGTATTTATGTCATCCTTTTCATTGGATCGGCCACTGCATTACTTTCATCAAGCATGTAGGCTAGCTTGAATTCAATAAATAGTAGTTTTTCCAAACATATTCACTCTTTTATATTTAGTTCTTACTGGGTAAATATGTATTTGAATCTTTTATTCTCCATGTATAGAAAAACATTTCTTCCCAATATTTAAATATCTTTAACAACACAATGAGTGAAAATTGTTAGTAACCATGAGATCATGAATTGGACAACACCTCTCATTTGGCCTTAAATTCCTTGACACATACACCAAAAGTCTATCCAATCTATATACACAATAATCAAAGACTGATAACTAATTTCTCACAATATATTGAGTAGCTAATACCATTTTTTATAAGTATCAAGATCATTTCAATTTTCAACCTCTCTTTCATCTCCTATGAGGCTTCCTCTTAGGTATTCGACAATATAAACTTCACACCCATCATACATAATCATATCAATGGTACTGTTAGATGTGATCTGCCTTATATAAAACTCTATTGGTAATCACCCATCCCTAATGAACATTTTATTTCATAAAATTCATGATACTGTCCCCTGAAACAAAATTTGTCTCTTTATTAGGGTTCCTTGACACTCAAGTCTTTATGATAATGTGACCTTGGATGTGAATATAATAAAAATAGAAGTGGCACCTTTTGAGATTAGTATATAGATGATTCTCCCTTACTATATTCAATATGATCTCAGGATTATGGGAATATTCTTTTCAAGTATGAGAAAACACTATTATATCATCCATTAAAACCAACACAAATGAATCATGATATGGAGATACGACTCGGTTCACTAGTTGAATTAAATATGTTGTCATGTTTGTAAGAGAAAAAGGTAATACTGGATATTCATATACATCATTCCTTATAAAAAAATATTGTATGATGGATGTCTAAAGGTTGAACACATACCAGGTGATATCCAAATATAAAATATATTTTTGAGAGAACCCAAGATTCAAAAAGATGACCAGTCATGTTATATATATATAAAATGTATATCAATTATTAACCATAATAAAATTCTCATAATAAAGGCATAGCATAAAGGCAGTATTCTGCATATTCTATAAAAGAACAAGAGATCCACATTCAGAAATACTAGTTTGAATGACCCCCTTTGACTCCAAATCCTTTAGCCTCCACCTGAGATCATGAAACTACATCATCATCATCCTATAAGAAGGAATATATACTAGTTCAGCTAATAGATATTCCCCAATTGAGAACTTCACCTATCTCTCAGGAAGAAAACCATGAAATTTGTCTAGGAATACATACATGATATGATGAAATGTTATTCTTATATACTACCAGATCATACATATAAAGACTAGAAATACAGATATCATTCCACCCATCTGACGATTCATTATTTCATATAGGATTTCTTGTGCATCATATTCAACTTTATGAGTATTAATAGCACACTTTGGTGATTTGGAAATGTAACAACACATTGTTTTTCAATGGGAATATTCTTCTTATGGTTATCCCATATAATCACAAGAAATCAAAAAAAATATGATCTAATAAGTTCTATGTGACGATTAAAAATATTTTTGTCCCTTCTGTGATTTGAATTTCATAAATATGATATGCACGGTTGCAGTCTGAAAGTTATATAGAGTCTAATATGACCTACATAATTTTTGGTGAGAAATTAAATAACCTTATGAATAACAACATAAACCATGGATATAATGGCACACCCTAATGAATATTAACATTATATATTATATTATATGAATATGATTGAAGTGGGAGTATGATATACATATATCTTGGAATAAGAAAATAAATGTTTCAAAATTTATATTTTTTGAGTAATTTCTTAATTTTTTTATAAATAAATTAATAATATTTAGAAAATTATTTTTGAAAAATGGATTTCATTTTTCTGTTCAACTCATCGAAAAATGGTTAAGGTGAATTTTTTGGATTTATCTAAAATACAAGATTTTTATTGTTAATAGTTAAATACAATAATTTATGATAAATTAAAAAGAATAGATTTATTGACTCATCAATGATGATCTTATGATGTAATCCCAATTATGTCAAAATCTCATTAACTTATTACTATTTCTCATCATGTAATCATCAATATTTTTTTTCTTGACATAAATGAATAAACTATGGAATTAAATATTATGAAAACTCTATTCTCCTCCACTATAAATACCACCCCTCTATACCTCTTCCATTCACACCTCTAAAGCCTTGTCCTTTTCCAATATTCTACCCAAATATAACCTCAATCTCCACCCCATGTCCCTAATCCCATTGACGCTTAAAAATATCATATCACTTACCCTTCAAATGCTATCAAGTATGGTTGATTCAAGAGGTAAAATTACCATTTACTGTTCTATAATATTTATATTCCCTTATTCTATCTTATTTCTTAATATCTACTCATAAAAATGGTTTTAAAACTCGTATAACATACATTAACATAAATATTTTTATTCTAATTGGATAAATCATTTTCATATCTTCTCCCCCCAAATTTTTTTGAATGAAATGAGAACACCATTTGAGATATATTAATTTGGCACAATCATGGATGGATGTTTATCAATTTCTATTAATTTCTTCAATTATGGTCATAAATCTAATTTAATGGTTGATCTAGACATTTATATTTTGATTTAATATTATTTTATGTTTGTTAAACATTATGCACTCATGATTTAAAATATTGATACAAAAAAAAGGTAATTGTGAGTGAAATCGCTAAAATTATTAAAGCCTTTGTCATTAATGTTTTACATAATGATTTGACATCATTCCAATTATCTAAACTAAATTGAATTACTTATAATATAATTTATGTTCACCAAAGTAAAATAACCTCAATTCTGGAAGGCCACTTTCATCTATCATGATTTTCCATTCATGAAAATATGTAAATTCGTCTTAAAAACAATGAAAAAAATCGAATCGAACAATGAAATTTAACCACTTGACCCATAAAAAGGGAATGAATTAACAATACAAGGTAATACTAATTAATTTACATATATAAGATGTTATTTAATTATTAATTATTAAATCTGTTTTTTATAGACTTCATTAATAACATATGGAGAGCCCCAACATACATAAGGTAAGAGATCCTCCCAATTTGAATTTTATTGAAGAATGTCCTCTATGATATGCCATTTATGTGAAATCCATAATAAATGGATAATATTTCACCCCTCCCCCATAAATCCATCAATATTTATAAGTGATGATAAACTCTATTCTCTCTCAAGGATCCCTCTTATGTACTACTAAAACTATGCCGATAATCCGTAAGAAATTCAACCAAAATCGCCTTTATTCCTTCGGGTTTCCCTATCATCATTTTTACCCAAATGAAGTTGTATTTTCATTTTATGTACAACATATAAATGTTGTTCATATTATCTAGAATTATATTTAAATATCTATACATCATTATATTTAGGTGATATACATGATTTTAATTTATTCCCACCTCAAGACATCCTAAAAGGAAAAATCGTTTTAAGGGAACATCCTACATTTTTACTAAATTTAAAGTGAAATATATCTCCTATTTTAAGTCACCACTGTCTTTATAAAATCAGTATTATTATTATGAAATACTTCTTGGTTAAATTCTTATTTTATATAAAATATTTTTCCCATTCCTATTATAAAATATATATAATATTTTTCGTAAAACAACACATACATGTTTTAATTTTAAAATTTCTAAAATACATTTCTTACATGTTGTCACATATATTTCACATCAATTACCATGATATATTCTTAATTTACCTTATAAACGTCCATTTATTTTCTAATTCCAATCTTTCATTTACACATTCTTGATACGCCCATTGGTTATACCTTATGTCATGATTGTGGAACCCAATTCCTTCAATTGGTAACCATTAATAATTATGTAAGATTGATTTTGTATGATTATTTATTTGGATAACATATTCATTAAATGTAATATGACCACACCCAAATTTATCTCTAATTAATTCGGTAGAGTTGAGACTCATGATTCATTAGGTGTGATGGTCTGGGAGGTTAACATTGTCTTGTGCTACTAAGTGAAACGGTCTTGGAAGTTAGCCTTCGCTTATGATACTATGGGAAATGGTTTTTTAAGTTATCCTTAACTCGTAATAAAATCCTGTTTTATGTTTCATCAATATTTAAATAATACATTTTTAAATGTTCCCTTGTTTATATATTACTATTTCAAATGTTTCATGCCTTTTAATATCATCATGTCAAGCCATATATCTCATGTGAAAATGATTTTCTCTTATTGTTATTCCCTTAATGGGATTTTACCTCATCCCTTGGTTAATGTTATCAACTTGTTATCCTATAAAGATGTGTGAGGACAATGGATGAAATGATCGCATAATGAATTTTGAATAAAAAATATCTATTATAATGTTTTATTTTGTAAATAGTCTTCCAAGACACTAGACTTTATCATCCTTGGATTGTACTTTGATGTATAATTATGCTTAAAATCATGTAATGGAATATGTTAAAGGCTAGGGTCTCTATAGTTTGTACAATAGTATGATATAGTAATTTTTGGAGATTATGAATTGAGAACCTCAGTGAGAATCTTGAGAATAATACAATGTATAAGAAAAAATCCATAAATTTTGGTATGTATAGATTAAGTAGTTTATAATAAAAATAAATCCATGTCTGGATACAAATAGGTTGAACTAGCTCTAGCACAAAAGTACAAAGGAGTGAAAACTTGAACACAGAGTCTCGGACATCACTACGGGGAATCCTAGTACATGAAAAGAGTCCGACGGCACTCATAGTTTGACCATATTGGTGGAATGTATTTGGAAAATTCAGGATATTATTACAAACCAATATTAAGGGTAAAAAAATTCCCAAAAGAATATAAGTTAAGTAATAGATCAAGGATAACCTAGAATTAAACATAAGGAATTACATGTTTGGATATAAGTCACCTTTACAAGTTTATTACTTATGTTCAAAAGATAATTTTTATTATTAATTACTATGTATTCAAGTACACTAATATTATGTTATTATTCTTAGTTAATTGAGGAAATCGATGTATAGGTTCATAAAATCAATGTGATAGGGAATGTGTTGACTACCGTAATGATATGCCTGATATAATGGGAAGTAGTGATAAAAAACTCATGATAATACTAGCTCGGTGGCTTGTGTTTTCAATAATAACTATAATCATGTGTAAATCCCTACTCCTCCACAAAAAGAGCATGTTTCCATAGAATCCTCCATGCGAAAAAGGCCTCCCATGTTTAGAGGATCATCTGATCCCCTCCTCACGAAATAGTAGATTAACTCAATTAAAAAGAAATTATATATCATCCAATGCTCGGAAATAGAGAAAGTTGTAATAGTGGTATATCATATTTATTGGGAAGATGATGATTAGTGGCCACTAATCATGAATCCCAAGCATAAGAGAAAATTGATTCCATGAATTGGGTGGAATTAAAATATATTTTTTTCAATATATCTTTCCCTCGAACCCTCCATCTCAAGATGGAATGTGAGTTCCTCATAATCATGGAGAAGGATGAAGAGTCCATCAGGGCATATGAAGAAAAAATTAAAAGGCATTCAAGGTACACCTCTATCATTTTCATGATAAAAAAAAGAACGTGGATCACTTTTTTATTGGATAAAGCCTGGTCTACGGAAGGTGTTGGAGATATGAGACATCAACAGTTATGAGGAGATTATTCAATGTTACTTCAAGGATAAAATGGATATATGGGACTCCCTCTGGTATCATGGGACTTGTGAAATGAAGCGGGAAATAGAGAGCACCATGGGTGGTTCAATAAACAAATCCCATGATGGAAAGAATAACAAAGATCCCCCTTGTAATAGATATGGGAAGAAGCATCCTGGGAACTATCTAAAGGGAACCATAAATTGCTTCAGTTGTAGAAGGAGGGTATATATATCCAAGAAATGTTGTAGGGGTATGAACAATACCTATAAATTAGAAGAAGAAAGGAAGGTTCAGATACACACTCAGCCTGTAGTGTAGTGTTAAAAATTCTAGGAGTGTGGTAATTCTGAAAAAAAAACTTCCCTAATATATGGTTTGTCAGAGGTAATCCACAATAACCTCAATGGAAAGATGGAAGGGATTATTCCATCTCTACTATTGAAGTGGATTCGGAAATTCATTTGGTGACACGTATGCTTGTTATTCATTCAATAATAGTGAACATACTATTTGATTATGGTGCAATGAATTATTGTATATCATTCAAGTTTAGTAGAACTATTAAAACACCACGTAAATATTTGGTATATAAGATATCTATGAGAAAAGAGAATTGTGAAATAATTGCTTCCATGGTTTATAAATCCCCCCAAGCTAACTTGTTTGGACTAAAACTCTCACCAAATTTCTCCATAATTTCTTTAGTAGAGTTCAAAAATATCATGGGCATGTATTGGATATCATTATACAAATCCAACATTAACTATTGTGAAACTGAGATCACTATCTACATCCTAAAGAATCCTACATTATATTATAAGTGTATTGAGGATGTTGATTCTCCATTAAAATTATTTTCCCAAGTGTGGATATTAATTCCTTATAAAAAATAATCTCATGCTCAAATGATTGATAGAGATGAGAGAATCATAATTGAAGACATGCCCTTCGTGAGGGATTACACTAATTTATTCCTTGAAGTGTTTCATGGTATTCCTTCAGATCAAGAGTTTGAGTTCTTAATTTAACATATTTTGGGATCTCTACCTATATCAATGAGACCATATAGACTAGACACCATAGAGCAGGAAGACTGGAATAAACAGTTACGATAAATTCTAGAGAAGGGTTTAATATAATCAGAAAATTCACTATGGGATGTGCAAGTCCTATTCATCATGATGAAGGATAGATCAATGAGACTATTAATTGTTTATTGTAAGCCTAATTAATATCATGATAAAGACCAAGTATCACATTCCATGAATAGATGACATGTTCAATCATCATCATGGGTCCAGTTGTTTCTCTAAGGTGGATCTTCGGCAAGGATATCACTAATTAATTTGAGTAAGGAAGATATTCCCAAGTCTACCTTTCCAACGAGGTATAGAAACATAGATTTTATATTGATGCTCTTCATAATCACTAATTCTCAAGAGATATTCATGGTTTTAATGAATAAATTCCTTATATACTACCTCAATAAATTTATGGTAGTCTTTATTGATAATATTCTGATATTGTCCAAGAGCATGGAGGAATATGAGGATAATTTGAATATTGTGTTTAAATTTTTATTAAGGGTGAATATGTATGCAAAGTATTGTAACTGTGTGTTCTAGATAGAGGCTGAATCATTATTGGGGAATGTTATCAACAGAAAAGGGATACCTATGGACCCTTAAAAGATAATTCCAATTGAAGAGGGACCTAGGACCACATCAGTAACGGAGAGCTATAACTTTCTTGGTCAATATGGGTATTATTGGTAATTTATAATTAACTTTTCATGATTTTCAGTCCCATGAACAAGCTGATCCAGAAGGTATTAACGTCTGTCTAGACTCAGAAATGATGAGACGATTACAAAGAATAGGAAAATAGGCTTATGACTATGCTAGTTATCATACTCCAAACTTGTGGAGAAGTCTTTGTGGTGTAATGTGATTTTTCAATTATGGGATTAGGTTTTGTGCTGATTCAAAATGATAAATTGATAGCCTACATCTCAAGGAAGCTAAAAATCAATGAGAAAAACTATCCCATGCATGATATGGAGTTGGAAGTTTTGATATGATCATTGGATATATGGTGACATTGTCTCTATGGGGAGAATTGTGAGATAAATACTTATCAGAAGAGTCAAAAATATTTATTCAAACAAAAGAAAATAACATGCACCAAAGACGATGGATAGATCTCATTAAGGTTTATGACTGATTAATCCAATAACATCCTTGTAAGGAATACAAGGTGGAAGATTCTATATGTAGAAAGGATATTGCATCATTACCAATGATGAGAATTTAAAAGGATATGATATTCTTTGATTTTCATAGAATGGATATGGGAATAACTGAGGTAGGAACATCATCAATATTTTCTAAAATTAATTCTCAACCATCACTCATGGTGAAAATAAATGATTCAAAAAGAAAAGAAGTGGAACATCAGAAAATGGTTGAAGTCATTAATAATGGTAAATATATTAGGTTCATGATTGAAAATGATGGAGTTTTAATATTTGCTTACAATTATGGGTACCATTCGATCAAGAGATAAATAAAGAAAAATTGAATGATCCACATAGCCTGACCTTATACCTAGGGAGTAAAAAAATGTATCGAGATCTCTGAGAAAAAATTTGGTGGGACAGTATGAAATGGGAGATTGATGAATATATGACAAATTTCATTGTATGTAAACAATTGAAGGTTGAAAGAAGGAAGTATAAGGTTATGATTCAACCAATAACCATACCATCATAGATGTGGGAGAACATCACCATGTACTTATTGACTGGAAATCTATGGACATCCAGAGAAAACAATTGTATATGGGTCGTTTTGGATTGTCTTACACAGACATATCACTTTATATGAATTTTATATGACATCTCATTAGATAAAAATTCATAGATTTATATCAAATAAGTATTAATGCTGCTTTGAGAACTGCAATCTCTTGTATCCTATCATGATTCGAGATTCAACTAGATGTTCTTAAAAAGTCTCCAACATTCTCTAAGAACCGAAAAAAACATAAATACAGCCTATCATCCTCAAACGGATAGCCAATCTGAGAAAACTATTCTGGCACTGGAAGATATGTTAAGACCTTGTGCTATGGACATCAAAGGGGATGGGGTCAACATATCCGACTGGATGAATTCTTCTACAAAAATAGTCTTCACTTGACCATTAGAATGGAACCATATGATTTCATTTATATTAAAAGTTGTATAAAACTGGCGTGTTGCAATGAAGTCAGTGAGTATAAGCTGATATGATTTTAATTGGACGAATAAATGAACGAGTAGTTGAAAACATATAGTATCATATCAATGAGGACAAAAGTTTATAGAAGAGTTATGCATACAATCATCAATGAGACCATGAGTTCATAGCCAGAGACATGGAATTTCTATGAGTATCCATACAGAATAAGGTCGTGAGGTTTGAAAATAAAGGTGTGTTATGTCCTAGTTACATCGGCCCCTTAGAGATTTTCGATCCTGTCAAGGATTGGGCCTATCGACTAGAACATCCACATACCAATGAAAAATTACATGATTTATTCCATTTATCCATCATGAGGTAGTACAAACCAGACCCTTCATATGTATTCTCTTGGGAAGTGGTACAGTTGTAGAATGCAATTTCTTACGAGGAGCATCCACTAAAGATCATGAATTTTAGAGATAATGTACTATGAAACAAGACTACTCACCTAGTCAAGGTAATATAGAGGAACCCTAAGAATGAATAGGAGACATGGGAACTAGAGTAACCAATGAAGGAAAAGTACTTTCACCTATTTATGGACTTGAATGCAAAATAAAATTTTGAGGGAGTAATATCATAAGGGGAAAAATATTACGACATGAGGTTTTTCCATCAAAATTTCCATCATTGGATTATTACATATAACCACATGAAATCACAATATAATGAATAGATATGTGCTATGTGACCTTTAAAAATAATTTTGTCACTTCTGTGATTTTAATTTCAAAATTATGACATACACGGTTGAGATCTGTAAGTTATTAGGAGTATACTTTGAACAACTATATTTTTGGTGAAAAAGAACATATCCATATGAATTGTAATGTTACCCTAACTAATAGTGAAATAATATAATTAATAGAAACATTATTTATTATAGTATATAAATATGATTCAAGTGGGAGTATGATATACCTTTATCTTGAAATAAGAAAATAAATGTTTTCAAATTGTTATTTTTTGAGTAAATATTGATTTTAATATAAAATTAAATTAATAATATTTATAATATTATTTCTAAACAATGTATTTAATTTTGGTAATAGAAATCTCAAAAATTGGTCAGGGTTTATTCTTGTGATTTCTCTAAAATACATGAACTCTTTATGAATAGTAAAATACAACAGTTTTTTATAAATTCTAAATAATGGATTTATTGAGTCATTGATGATAATATTAAAATGTAAGACCAATTAGTTCAAACCCATGTGTAGTAATTAATATTTTTGGTCATGTAATCATCATTATTTATTGTCTCTATGGAAAATAATAAAATAAGGAATTAAATATTATGAAAACCCACCTCTCCTCTACTATAAATAAAACCCCTCATAACCTCTTTTCTTTACTTATCTTAATCCATGTTCCATTCGTATATTATTCTAAAATATATCCTAAAGCCCCTCCCCCATGACCAAAATCCATTATCATCATCAATAGACATAATACACTCCCCTTAAGAGGAACTCAAAGAATTTTTATTAAAAAGGTAAAATTACTCTTTTCTTTTCATTTCTTTTTATGTTCGTTTATACCATTTTCTTTCCCAATATTGATTCATAAAAATTGTATGGAAACTATAGTAACATAAATTTCCAATAAACTTTTTCTTTTAATAAGAAAAAAAATTATAATTTCTCATTTAACAACCATTTATTTGAATGAAATGAAAACATCATTTGAGATGTGTAAATTTAACCCAATCAAGGATGATTGTTTTTCAATTTCTATTTCTATATTAAGCTCTGGTCATGAAACAATTTTTATGATTTCTCCATACTATTATATGTTTATTTTATAATATATAATGTCATGTAATTCTGATTCACGCACGATTTAATATTATGAGACAAAACACTTTAATTGTGAGAGAAATCGATAAATTAATTAAAGTGTTTATTGTTAATGTTTTACATCATGTTTTGACTTCCATAAAATAATATGAATTAGATTTACAACCATTTATTCTCCATTATGATCATTAATTTTACATAACATCTATTCTATACAACCAATTTCTTCTTACTATGATTATCCATTCAAGAAAATAAGTGAATCAATCATAAAAACAAAGAAAGCAAACAGACTTAAAAAATGAAATTAAACCTCTTAACCCTTTAAAAATAATATAATGAATGAACATAAAAATGTTTCTTCAAAATATTTAAAATATATATTAGTTTATAGAATATTTAATTACAAACTTAAATTTTTTTATTCATGTCATCAATAATATGTGGAGAACACCAACAAACTTATGGTAAGGGATCCTCTCCATTTTACTTTTCTTCTAATATTTCCTCCATGATATGCAATTTTTTGTGTAATCGCTATTGATGGGTTATGATTTCACACCTCCAAAATACATACATAATTATTTATATGTTTTGATATACCCCATTATCTATTTTGTATCACTCTTAAGTAAACTTGATACCATGCAGATAATAAGTAATGAATTCTACCAGAACTGTATTTATTCATTCATGATACTCTATGTTTATTTTTAACCAAGTGAAGTTGTATTATATTTTTATTTAAAACATATAAAAACATTTTATATGGTCCAAACTCTTGTTTTATGATCCATCCCTCATTTTATTTCAGTGATATACATGCTCTTTTGTGATTCTGTCATCAATACATCCCAGTAAGCAAACTCATTTTATGGGAACTTCTCAAATTATTACCCAATTTCATGTGAACTGTATACTCCATTTTAAGACACCACTATCTTAATTACATCAGTATGTTTATTATGAAAACCTTCTTGGTTCACTTTTGGTTTTATATAAAATATTATTTCGTTTCCTTTTTGAGAAACTAAACTGTATTTTCATAAAAACAGCAAAACAATGATCTAATGCTACAACTTCTAAAATATATTTCATACATGTTTTCACTTATGTCTTACATCACATAAAAATATATCTTCATAATTTAACATATGAACTTCCTTTTATGTTCTAATTATTTTCTTTCATGGAAACATTCATGATTCATACATTGGATATTCTTGATTACATGATTGCGGTACCTATTTAATTCTGTGGGTAACCATTATATGTATGTAAGACTGTGATTATTTAGGTGGAAAACATATTCATAAAATGAAAAATGTGTTCAATTAGTTAAGACTATAATTCATTATGTAAAGTTGAGTCTCATGAAAAGTTATTTGTAACGGTTATGGTAATTAGAATTGGCTTCTGCAACTTTGTGCAATGATATCTGCGGTTAGCCTTTGCATGGGATACTATGGGAAATTGTCTTGGAGGTTGGCCTTGAATCGTATAAAATTAATATTTTATGTTTCTGATACATTTTTATTATTACTTTTTTAAATGATTCACTGTTTATATGTTACGATTATATATGTTAAATCCCTTTTTATATGATCATGTCATGCCTTCTATCCCATGTGCAAATGTATTATTCTTATAGTTATTCCCTTATTGGGATTTTAACTCATAAATTTTGTTATTTTTATACCCACATTATCCTATGTATATTCATGGGATCATTGGATGATAGGATCTAATTATAGAGATGAAATAAAAAAACATCTATAATGTTTTATTATGTACATAGTCTTCTAAGACACTATAATTTTTGATCCATGGCTTGTAATTTGATGTTTAATTATTCTTAAAATCATGTAATGTTATTTGTAAAATTCTAAGGCTAGTATATGAAGTCACCCACTATAGATAATTTTTAGTATAAAATTGATAAGATAATTTTCATTCTATTCTGATTAGGAATTCAAACATTATCATCTCGAGGACATAAATATTCCAGTTGAAGTGACTCCTTCCCAACTCAAAGGGGCACTCCTTGCACTAGTTTTCACACTCCATTGTGATCTTAAATAGATTTTCTAACATCATAACACTCTTAGAAGATAATATAATGGGACCAGATATTTTCACAATTGTTGTAGATATGAAACTTTGTGAAGAACTTGTATAAAAATAATATGATGAAATAGTATGAGATATTTGGATCGAAACAATCACCACAGATAGATTTCCACTATGCACCTTGGGGGTAGGCTGCACAGAAAATATTTGGCCTAGACACTAACCCTATGACACAACATCATATCTTGGAGAGGGCCCACTCTAATATATCATAGTAACTTGGGTCTAGGTACCTCACCCAAGAAACCCAAATTCCATTGGTGTTGGATATAAAAAAAATAATTGGCCTCAACCACAACCTATGATACAGCCTCACTTATTGGTGTAGGCCCACTTTGTTGTATTACCGTAAATAGTGTCTTATTACCTCACCCATAACCACCACTCCCTCGGGCTGATCGACTAACATTTTCAAACTATCGGACTAACACATACTCTTTCATCCTACTCTCAAACATATGTAGGGGATTCTCCCACAAGTCACAATTGTAGGGAATTTCATATAGAAATATTTGACATCTTTTATCCTTCCACAAGTTCAAAACATGACTAGGTCACAGTCGCATTTATTCATCCTGAGTCCCCATATTCCACAATGAAAATTGAACACTATGCTACTATCACTGATAGCCTGACTGGTACTCCACTCACAGGGAGCCTCAAAGTGGTTCTTATAACCTAATGACACTAAACCAATTGGTCAAGAGACTATAATGCTCTACTCTACACCTCCAATATCCCTTATCATTCTCTATATAATATGGGCATCATTTATATTTTTGATAATATTGGTCAACATGAACACATTGGCCATAGATCTCATAACATGTTAGAGACCATCCTCGAAGCACCTATCTCTCAATAGATCATTAGTATGAAACATTATCACAAAATGATAAAACATTTTAAAGAATGTTGGGTACTCTATAAAAAATCATCACACACTAATCCAGATACATGACCTCGCTAGCCTACTCTTCTCTTCGAGTCTTGTTTTATAAATAGTAATAAAATATAATTTGAAAAACACTCTGGATGATATGTCATATCATATCATCCTCGTTTAGGAAATCCCACCAGCACATTTCTACTCCATAATGTATTTATGTCTTCTGGTGCACTCTCCTTTTAGATTTTCTCTCAAGGTGATCAAATATTTATAGTTTATTCTGTACCCATATCTCACCAAATAGTCGACGGAAATCCCCTATGAAAATTAGAGGATTATACTTTTTTCACACATGTTAGCTCAGTAATAAACAAAATAGGTCATCGGGATCCTTGGAAAGACTACATGAAGAGATAAAAATCATCACAGAAGTTTGCCTCAACAAATTTGAGTTCATAAACAGCTAGTACTATAGATTGCACTACAATAGGGTCCACTAGTGGGTCATGGACCACCTCTTCAAGAGAAAGTTCATCACCATCATACTGGCGTACGAGTATAGAGAAATTTTATGTCATGTCTATAAAATTCCAAAGACATGGTTCATAATTGAAAGTTTTTAGTTTCAATATCTCAAATGCATATGATAGGTCAAAATCCCTCTATAAATGGGCCATCCAACACATCCTTCTAGTAATAAATAGACTATAAAAGGAACACCCACCAAAATAACTAGAATCACATACTCATGGAAACTCAAATGCGGGATCTAGGTCAAGAATATAATTCCCTGTTCACTTTTACATAGAAATTTTTTACATTAATTTCAATTTCGTCACAATTCAATTTAAATTTTAATCCAAATGGTCAACCGTGTTTCCATCCATATGTGACCATGACACCTTGTGAACTAAAATTAAATTCCCATATGATTTATACCTTATAATATTTACTTTTAAAAATTGAATCAATTTGTGCCTCATCTTCATTTACATAAGGGAACATACTCCATATTAACTGAATATGGAATAAAATTCTTAATCCACTACACCAAATCATTCCCAATTGCAAGAATAAATATCACATCACCTATAAAAACAACATTCTATAAGTAATTCATCATAAATTGATTGTAATGATGCATGGAATAGGAAATAAATGATGTGATTCTGATTATACATGAGATAGAATGCCCTCATCTCAAAGTCTTAGAACATAATAGGACCCATGACATAACAATGATAACATAATTACTGAGGTGTGTAACCCAACGGCTGGATCAAAACAACTATAATAGTCAAAATCTAGAGAAAATTAAATGCATTAAATCTAATTTGGATTTTTTCATATACAAGGATTATCTATTCCTAATAATAACTCATTACAAAACTCCAACAACTTATTATCCATATCTATTTATCCAAATAGAAATAAGAACATAAAAGGAAAATGCATTGATACCACAGTGAAATGTCAAGAATTCAGACACAAATCAACAGTGTCTTGGCCCCGATAGGGCTCATGATATCCTGTACGTCTCCCACATTTTCATCTTATTTGGACTAGTAGTGAAGGACTCGGGTGTGTTCAGTGGGATAATATTTTCTCATTATCAGAGTGTAGCACATCAAAAAGAAATAAAACCAATAGGAGAAGTGGATGTAATTAGAATAAAACTAATAAATAAACAAGAAGAAATTACATAATAATAACAGATGTGTGTCATTTACAATTTTAATTGTACATGAATTTAAAAACAATCCAAAATGGCTACATAAATTTACTATATAATACAAGTTACAAAATACAAAAAATGCCATATTTTTTACCATAAAATAGAGGCATGAGCCTCTGCTCAATCCTAGGATCCACATATCCTAACCATGTTATTAAATCAAGGATTGTAGAAAGGGAAATTTCCCCTCTGTCTACATATATCCATATAGTAGGTTCATGTACCAAACAGTAGCCCAAATTGGGTGTGCTCTAAAATACCAAAAGGAAAACACCCAATGATATATACAATTTAATGATGTGAAATATAACATGATAAATAGAGTGCAGGTAAAAATTTAAGAAATAATGATAAGATAAGTGCCCAGGGAATATCAATACTATGATTGTGACACTAATTGGACCCTCAAGGATCCCTACAAAATATTTCTTAATCTCTTACACAAGACTATTGGAAGTATAATAATTTATACCCCATGACATAGATATAAAAATCATTGAACCGTATCATCCATGACCTTTTCATACAACCTGATGTGTCATAACATCCATTTTTTTGCCATATAATCAACCATTTCAAATTGACCATGGTTGGTCAATATGTCATAATTTTCTTTCTATGATGGTCAAAATATAATGTGTATAATAACAAGGTTTCCCAATTGAGTCCTAGGATAATCTTGTTGGAATCATTATTAATAATTGTTTTATAGTACTATGAGTATTTTAGAGAAAACATGCCCTACGTGAGTCCATTAGAGATACATCCAAGAGGTAGTTAATCCTAATTCATACACCAGAACCAATAACCTAAGAAAAAAAAATATATCCAAGTCATCCCCTACCACGTCAATATATGATTACCATCATCCAAGGCATCAAATATAATCAATCCCCTTGGTATAATAACAAATTTTCCAAATACCATTTTAAGTACATATCATTCAATTCTTCCTTCAATTTCATTACTATTTCACACCATGAGAATACAAAGACATTTATCAAAAACCAAAGTCAATAAACCAATTGATATACTCACTCAATAAATCCATTTCTACTTAATCAATTTAATCTATTTAAGAATTGAATATCATGAAAACATGAAAATGAGGAAGAAAAATCTTAATTAATCTATTAAATTCCAATTAATTATAATTAATCTCCCTCTATCAAGGAAACAATGGGATCACATACCATGGATGGTTTTGTGGGGAAATAAAATAAATTTATATGGCACACCCCATGGGTAGCCTTAGGTGGTTGAAAAAAAAATTCAAAAGAAATAGAACATAATGGAATCCTAAATAGGTCCAATTAAATATAATCCAATTAAACAGTTCACTATCGGGGACACATAAGAAATTATGGTGGGTAGGACAATGGAAGCTAATTCTAAAAAAAAAATTGGAAATGAATATAATTCCTACCCTATCCTTGTAGTATACAGATCATCTAGTATCAACCCTTGATTTATCTCAAATAAGATGAAAATAGTATTAAGGTATGAAGACCCTGAAATTATGGAATATTATCATGAAAACAAGTAGCACAACTATTATCTTGATGAATTATCTTAAAAACAAATCATGTACTCACTGATGTGGTTCAATTAATATATATTATGAATCAATCAAATATTGAATAGTGATATAGGTCCACATCTTTGATAATTAACTGAATGTGGCACTAAATATTGGTCGCCATGATGTAGATGATGATAAATGAATCTTTGAAATCAGAATAAATTAATTTAATTTTACATAATAATAAATCAACCAAATTTAAAGGGTCGCATTGTTTTAGTGCATGATTTGACAAACTTTGAACTAACGATGAAAGATTAGCTTTATCAGAAGGGAAAAGGCGTGTTTACCTCACAAGGGTTAAAAAATATGTGGAAATCATGAAAAACCCTAGTATTGAAATTTTAGAGGTTGTATCACGGTGGTGTAAACAAAATATTATTGTTGGACTAAAACTATGTGACATACCCTATCATTTTTCTATGCCTCACATGCGTTATTGGACCATGAGGCCTTCCCCAAAGGTTTCATCTAACCACATTTCACACCATTTTTACAAAATAGCATTTTCTCTTGGCCTTGAACATGGCACAAACACCCCTAATACCTTTATGACCTTAAATGAAATTCACACTATGTCGTGTATAATAATTATAACTGAAAAAAGGGATAAATACCCTATATAATAAACTGTTATCTGACATATGAATTAATCAATTTATTGTTTTTATTATACTATAGGAAATAAAATGGTTTCCATGTCTAATAAACAATAATAAATCAATAAATTATTGATAATTCATCTCTTCTATTCTAGTCATAAAAATTTAAAGTAGTATGAAAATATGGATTAATATATCTTTTTTGATGTAATACATAAATTTCTAAAATTTCATCTTAATTTAAAAATTTACCACTATAAAAAAGTTTATGCTTATAATCATTATAAAAAAATTACAAATACGGTAACAAAATTACTCAAACTCATCTCTAATCCTCAAAATATAATAAACAATCTCTTAATGGTCACATGAAAAATATGTCAATTCTATGGTCATATATTCTCCTAAATCAATCTAATAACAAAAAAATCACAAAATCCTAATTAAAACATGAATGATTTATCATTAATTGAATAGTAAAAAAGATTATAAAACATACAACCTAGATAAAATAATGTTTTCAAATCCATAAATGAAATAATTAACTAAATTTTCAACATATACATTATCAATTCATATGACCTCAATTTTATCTAATTTTCTTTATCATTATCAATTATCTCTTTATAAATACTAAGACTCAATTTCTCAACCTAAAACACATATTTATAGAATCATTTCCATGCTCAGATGTTTTTATAAATTATAACATTTAAATTAAATTATTTTTCTAGTCTATTAGTACCAATAATGATATTTGATTATATCTAAAATGAAAATAATTTATAGAAACATCCATATATATTTCCTGATTCATATAATGTAATCCTATAATTCAAATACATTAATACATGAACCCTACAATTTTATTCACTTAAATGGAATTGACCCTTCTTGTTCTAGTAGTTAATTCTTGTATTTGGGCATTAAGTTAGGCAATTCTCATTCCCCCACCAAATAAGACATTGAAATCCTTGATAATTTTTCACTCAATGTCATTATTTTCCATCCATATAAAATATTACCCTTAATTTTTAATATTATTATATGTTATTATTACAAAATTATTGTCGTGAGGGAAATTGAATATTCATTCCTCTGTGGTTATTATGTCATGAAATTTCATATAAGTTCATCTTACTCTTATTATACAGTTTAGGAATATCAACATAGGTAACATTTTTTATTCAAATATAATGATAGATGATTTGGTATATTTAAAATATCTTTCAATTTTACCATTATTCAATTTATTTAGTAATTGAAACAATATTTTCCATCCGATTTATTGTTAATATAATTTAACAAATACTTATCATTGTGGAAAATCACATAATCAAGAAAAAATCCCTCAATGTATTGCTAAATCATGAAACGTTCTTTTGGATATATGATGACATAAGATTATACTATGGGATTTACAGTCATCATCAATTTAAATCAATAATAATGGATCATATAGTGGTTTTAATTTTTCAAAATCATATCTCTCAGGAGTGTCAGAAAAAGTGTGAAACATGGCATATTGTTAAGCACCTGGTGACATTCAGGTCCATCTCAATGATCCCATTTCAATTTTTTTCCCATTAGAACATATATAATAGATCCACTTTCACTTATATAATCCAAATAAAAATTAAACTTCATGGAAACCACTTGATGACTCATTTATAAAATTTCTAGGGAACTTTCTTAATAATCGATTCATCCTAATATGTATCCTTAGATATATCACTAAAAGTATACATGAAAATATGAATAAGGATAAAAATAAGGATCTCACATCATAGATTCCATGGATTATCTAATCCTTACATATACCAACTATGGAGTCCCTGAATTATCATACATGGATATTGAATCTATTTAGAAAAAAATCAATACATTACACAAACTCACCCCTGGACCCCATAATTGGTTTGTGTCAATGGAAACATATAATATATTCCTCTTAATTGATGAATCATAATCATTGTATCCCATAATGATCGACCAAAATGGTAATTCTACATAAAAACCATTCTTCATAACATGGTGAAATGAAGTATAAGAAATGGTGTTATCAAATGCTCAGTATCAGAAAAAAATTTAATATGAAAGAATAACAACAATATCAATGTACGAGAACATGATAATAAAATTTTAATATCATACCCTTTATATCAAATATCATAATAATGAGTAATATAATTAATATTGGTGGTTCATAAGACATTAATAATATTTAAATCAATGATCCCAATAAATGAAAAAATAAAATTTCAAAAAGACATGGAATTATGGTATACATATAAAAATAAAATATATTTTCAGTTATAGTCAATAAACACTCACAATATTATCATATTTTAATGTGTTCACCATTTAAACAATAAAATTAGCCAATGTTCACTCCCACATCCATATTAGAAGATATTGTCTCTTTTTGAAATTGGTTCACACCTTGTTATAGTTCTTTCTATCTAATGATATTGAATTATTTTTACAATTCATTAGAGGGGGTTATAGGTCCCACACATCTCTGTTAGAAATTAATCCTTGCATATAACATATCCTCCATACATGGTTGTAATGTAATTTCTGTTGCACAAATTAAATCATACATATGTGTTCCATAAAATCATAAATAATTCAATATTTTCATAGAGAATAAAATGATATTAATTTTATAAAAAACTAATAATATCCTTTCTTATGAGAATATATAGGTCAAATAATCTTTATAGGTATTATCATAGAAGAACTGGTTGAAAAAATAAGAGGCCTTCCAAATATTTTTATGATAGTATATCCCATGGAAGAGATGAAGGTTTCATAAACATCTTAACATTCATATATTTAATAATAATTAATCATTATATGATATCCCCAGTAAGGAGAAATCTACATCAATGGAGTTCAACATAGATGGAATATGAATTTGAATGAAATATTACATTGAAAATTTTTAGAGGAGAATATCATTTTTATAAAACTGTCATTTTTAAATTAAAATTAAAAAAGTTTCATGAAATTCATTTCTTTTAAAACATACATATAATATTATAATAGAATCGTTAAATATAATTTGAAGTATTTTTTTAGGAATATATAGATTACACATTAATTTTTTTTTAAAACATCAATCATTTTTTAAATACTCTTCATTAAATAATAAAATAGAATGTATATAAAGTAAGATTCATTGAAGGAAATTATCATGAACTCTAAAAATTCCATTCTTGTGTCATATATAAAAACAATGACATCTTTTAGACTATTTGATAACCCATACTGAAATTGTATGGAAAAACATGAAGAAAAATTTCAAAAAAAATAGTGATAAGTAAAAACTAGTTAAAATGACATTAATAAATACTTTGGGTTATAATAAAATTATTTTTTTGTATACATTTAGAAAATCAAATTAAAATAACAACTGTTTCTTGAAAAAAAATTGATTTTTATTAAAAACATTATTTCTGAAATATTTATTAAATAAAGAGATAAAATTGAAAGGAAAAAATTTCTTCTCGTAGAAAAAACCTTGTAGAATAAAATTAATGTGTTTCATGACTGATAGTAAATTTTTTTCATCATTTTAATTATAATAATGAATATTCGTAATAAAAATAGTATTGTTTCATAAAACCACTAAATCATTGGTAACATTGAATAATAATCCCCATGAAATAAATAAATTAAATAAATATTATAATATCATGAGAGTAAATAAATTCATGATAGTATATGTCAAATGATATGTATATACACCTCAAAAATTAAGATAAGTTTATAACATAACATGTGTCTCAAGGAAGGAAAATTGAGACGATACAATCTATTAACTATTTGGAAACTGTTGAACCATTAACCATGTGGAAGATAAACCTTGAAATGGATATGTTAATATCTATAATTATTATGATATTAATAATAAAATATGTTAATTGGTAGTATAAACACCTCATATAATAAATATTTGATCAATAAGGACCATGTCTTAAAGACATAAAAAGACATACGGAAATCTATTACCTCTTTAGTAATCAATTTTGTTCTATTTGGAAATAATTTGACATCTCAAATGAAAAATTACATATAAGTAAAAAAATTATATTCATGATATAAATTATAAAATGGGTTGTATATACACCACACAAAATAAATGAGTTGGTAATTTACAAATGACACATAAAATAAAATAGAGACATTAAATTATGTATTGAAACTCTTTACATTATTTGTACTAATAAAAAATACTATATAATAAATATAATTATAGTATTAATATTTTAAATAACAAAAAATTAAAATATAATACCAATTAACATTTAATTAATTCCTTTTATTACACATTTTTTTACCTATCCAAGTTAATGCTTTGTTTTAGGTAATAACGATATTTATTTCATATAATTTTTATATATTAGTTATGTTCCTCTTAATTTGATCATGGTTTCATAACATCTAGAATTAATATAATTAAATAAATAGTTTAATTATACATCAATTTTTATTTTAATACCAATCAAAGAATATGGTTTTGAAAAATGAATTATGTTATGATCAAGTAGACGATCAATCAGATGTACACAAGTGAAACGTTTCAAATTTTCAATGATCACTATATAAAAATAGGTATGTAATATTTTATCATTACATAATTATCATAACAGTATAATTAAAATTTTACATCTATTAGTATACCTGTAAATATAATCTACATTGTCTGGGGATGAAAATAGAGTCGCATCTCTTCGTGATGGAGGTAGTATATACCAACGTGAATGACATTATCATGTTTTGATAGGTGAAATGGTAAGAAGCAAAATTATATATTACATTTTCAGAATGAAAATTATTAAATTATTTTCATAATTTTTTCATGTGTATAACATATATTTATCCTTATTTAATTTCATGTAAAATGGTTATGAAAAAAATTGACATCATTTTGCAATGTGGTAGTCCCAAAAACTCATGAAAGACAATATCATGTCCCCAAAGAAATGTAAATCATAATGTTTTATATGGTATTAGAAAAAAAATTCTATAATAATGATATATATAATATATTTACCTTATTTCTATTATCTTACCAAACTTTTAAAACTGGTAATAGAATAACGAATTGCATTAGTTTGTGAGGAGGTAATTCACCGTACAATTGAATGAAATTTTTTTCCATATATTATATATTATTTTTTATTTTATAATCATTTTTTCAAAAGAATTTGATGAGGTATGTGATGAAATAAAATAAATACCACCCATTTATACTACCTCTTTTTTCGGTAAACACCATAGGTTGGAAACACAAGCCTTCCAAGAAATTATTTATTATAATAAAAAGTATCATATGATGATATACTTTAATTATTCTTTGGGAATTTATATTCCAAAAAAAATTATTTTATGATGTTAAGAAGTGGGAAGAGATTGTACCTTTTATTAAATGAGTTGAGTGTAATACTTGTAATTTTAGAAAATAAAAAGTTATATCGACATTATTGTCATGAACATGGATCCTCAAATTTTTAATTATTTATAATTAGACAATATAATGTCAGAATATTTCCATCTATTATATTTTATACATGTTCATAAGTCATTTAAACCCTTCTCTTATTAGTTTAACCCCAAGGTAATTCCATTTTTAAGTAACTACAATAAATAATGTTTACTATTTTATCTATTCATTTTTAAAAACATCCCAAGATAACTACGATTTGAAAACCAATTATAATTTACAATTCATTTAAATGATAAATATTAGAGTAGTAAGTATTTAATATAACTATAATTTCATTAAAGAAAAATTATAATTTATTTAACTTTATAAATATTCTAAACAAAATGGAATTTAAAAGAAGGCATTATTTCCCAGTATTCGTAAAAAAATAGTCTTTTCTAAAAATTACCCATTACTATCTATATGATAATTATAAAATATCTTTTAAAATAAACATTAATATTTAAAATAAACTTCATATTGTAGTGAAATATTAGTTTTTATATAATCTTCTAAAAGATAAAATTACCGATTTAAACAATAGTGCTTCTAATCCTAAATTTCTATTTATTCTTAACACATGTATAGAAGCCATATAATATGAATTTTAAACATCTTATTAAAACTATAACATATAAATATCCTTAAAATAATTAAACAAAGTGTTCTAATTAATTTATTGAGGAAGACCATGTTAATGGTCATAAAAAATTCTTCCAAAAGTGCTTTCCATTATTTTAACATTGTTTTTATTTTATTTGTAATAATGTGGTAACAAAATATTTAATTTGTATACATCTGTCAACCATATATTTTAATTATTTAGTTACACTATTAAAATATTTAACTCAAATAACTATGTAATAACTATCATATTATATAATAATATCTTAATAAAAAGTCATACATATTTTAAACTCAATGTTACATATAACACAAGCTATTATTAGTGTTACATGTAATGAAATTCAAACTCAATGTTTCAGGTAATGAACTCCAAATTCAGTTTTGTGTGTGAAAAAATATATTGAAAATATTAATTAAAGTTGAAACAATTATATTTCATAACATATCTAGTTCTTATAGTTATGTCATCAATGGATATGTTTCAAGTTCATGCAATTATTTACATGAAATTATTTGATTATCACTTTTTACATCAATATTATTCAAACAAATCAATATTAAATGATACAATCCATTATATCCAATTCCCATCATGATCATCTGAGGTCACCCGCTTCTTATAAATTCTTTTCCATGGATACAAGGATGTTTTTTATGAGTGATAGGAAAAAATATTTTGAACAGAGTAATGGATTTCCATATTATAATATTATGTTGAATTTTATGTTTCCAAATGTACTATGAGATTTAAGTATGTATAATGTATTCTATGACTAGAAAACTACTTGGTCTATTGTAATGTGATCTCTTGTATATATAATGAATGTAATAATTTAACCACCAACTAGAACCCTCTAGTGTCCTGGTCTTTATAGTGGGAATAATATAATGATTAGTAGAAATATTGGGAACTATATTTAATATAATATAGATTAGGGAACTTAATAAGATAAAAACTCGTGATTATTTTTCTAATCATATGATAATATAATAGTATTTTTCATTAAGTTAATGATTACATTGTTTTCCTATCAATGCATCTACTTATTGATACTCAATGTGGATGTTGTTATTTAACAAATGTATCTTTCGGTAATAAACAATAAAATATTTGGTCAGGTGTATTGAAACAATAATTATTTTGAACAATGAAAAAATCTTATTATTCACCTGGTTTGACATTCCGAAGGGATATTTATGTATTAAAATATAATTTTATTGACAACTTTTTTTGAAATAATTTAAAATAATTTAATTAAGTTAGCTCATTTCCAATGACAAAATGCATAAGTTTCTAATATTAGTTATACTTAAAATTTTAATTTACGATGTGTGTATCCCTATTTTAGAAATTATAACTTATGATTAAAAATTTTATGATCTTATATATTGTATACCATTTATTAAAAATTTAACATATTGATTGAAATGGAAACTATATCAATTTATGTAATATATGTATGGAATTACCTCTTAGGAAAAAAAATGAACACAGATCTAGAACTAAAACAATAATTGAAAAAATAATTACATAATTTGGTTTGTTGAAACATGTTATATAGAAAATCCAGCCACATATCACGTATTCTACTGGTCTACAAAATGGTCTAACAATGTTACACTACTTCATGTGACAACATACTCAACGATTCAATAGAATCCCAAA
Organism: Viscum album; assembly: GCA_963277665.1. Lineage (NCBI taxonomy): Eukaryota > Viridiplantae > Streptophyta > Magnoliopsida > Santalales > Viscaceae > Viscum > Viscum album. The sequence goes on along the minus strand of OY728155.1, from coordinate 1,440,920,132 downwards.
TCAATGTTTAGTTGATCACTAGATATGTTCCATAGAAAAAGTTATTCCAACACTAGGATGAAGTGAAATATAGATGTCTATCATCATAGTTAATCATCTCATTTGGGATGAGGATCAATAGAGTTCAATGATTCAAAACCCTATGGAAGTGCAGTAAATAACGAGTGTAGTGTGGAATGATATTATGTTAAATTTTTTATAAAAATATGTTAATGAGGAACAATAAGAAGATATAGAGTTAATTTTGGATCGTAATAGAGATTTATATGTATATTAAATGGCACAATACAAGAGGGGGTGAATTTTAATTTTATAATCATTTTAGTTTAACACAGAAGAAATAAAATAGTTTAAGATGTATTAAAATAAAACAATTCACAGTCAATATAATTGAAAATATAGGTCTCGGATCCAAATGATATGATATGATGATATAAAACATGTAATGTAAAACAATTATAATTGAATTGAATTCAATGATTATTGTATTACAAATGTAAATGATTCTACCATATAAAGTATTGAATCTCTTAAATATATGTAATGAATGAATCGTTATTGAAACAATTAAAATTTAAATGAATATGAATAGAAAGAGGAAACAAAAAAATTATATTTCTAACATAGACAGCAGTAGAAATGTAGAATTATTACAATTATTTTATCCCAAATATTATGGTATCCTTTCACCTATGATAAAGGGTCTGTTTTACCACTACATTCAAAATCCATTGATACGATGATTGGCACGATTTTATTACTATCCCCGGAATCCCTCAATTAAGAAGGTAATCAGTACATTTTTATTTCATGAAATTGAAATATCTCAATACGTTGATCGACAAAATGTCTTCTTATCCACAAAACCCATTAATCTTTATCAAAATGATCGGTCACAAAAAGTATAAACAAATCACTTATATAAATTAAAGAACATTGAACAATATGTTCAGTTCTTGTATCTTCAAGACATTCACAAGAAGCAAGAGAGATGTCACAACATATATATCAAAAACCTGATAGAATAAAACATTGTGTATTCTAAATCAAATGACATCCAATTTATAGGCATCAGGTTCCAATGGTCATATTTCCTCTAATGGTTATATTTATCTGAAAATATCTGAGTAACGAGGACACTTGGAATTACAATGGTGAAAACAAATATAATACACGACATTGTTTTGATAGGTAAATTACAAACTCAATGACATAATTTTAGTTAGAATGTATTAAGTACAAAAATATGACATAATGAGTATGAGTAACATTTAATTGGTATTGATGTTATGATAAGACTGTATTTAATTTTAAAATTACAATACAAAATTTTGTTACAATGATTAACATGATAACTATGCATATCGTGATTAAAATTTATATCCATGTTATGATTCATAACATCGTTACAATGCATGATATTTAAGATGGTTGCGATTCATAAAAATAATGCACAATAAGAGTATTATACAAAACGTAGTTATGATACATAAAATGGTTACAATTATTGATTATGATACAGTACTTAACTAGTTTATGATGTATGCTAGTGATGCGATAGTTAACCAGGTTAGGATGTACATGGTTACGATTCATGGGGTTTTGTTGCATTAACTAGTTATGATACATGAATTGGTTATGATACATGTGGTTATGATTCATGTGGTCAAAATGCATGTGGAAATATGGAGTACATAATCCGGTTACAAATCTTGATTTCAATGCAATATATAATCTTCTTATAATTCTTGATTACAATGCGTTACATAATCTGGTTACAATTCTATGATTCAATACAATGCATATTCTAGTTATGATTCCTGATTACAATGCAGTACATAATCTAGATAAGATGTAAAGTAATAAATAAAACAATGTGAGTTAACAACATACATGATTATGAAAAGAATGAAACAAAAATGATAAACAATATATATGTGATTAAGATTTTGAAAACAAGATACATTATAAAAAATAAGTAATTTATGAATTCGAAAACAAAAATATAAAAGAGATAGTAGAAACATATATTGACTCAACAATTTCTCCCTTTTTGCAGACACAAAAAAAATAAACAATAAATACATATATCCCCTTGATTTTAGTAACACTTCTCAAGGTAATGTTGAATAATTCAAATTCTACCATAGGTTTTAGATTACTAGTGATTGTATTATATTTTCTTTTATTTTTTTGTTGTCCCCCATAATAAGGTACTCATCAAATTATTCTTTTAAAAATCATTCCCCCTGTTGTGATTTTAAAAAAAAATAAGGGATAGTATTTATTTCATGAAAATAGTTGTATGATGAAATTAAGAAACAACAATTGTTACTTGACGAAAACTAATATTGAAATAAGATTTCCAAAATCATTAATTCCCCTTTTGTTTTTCCAAAAGAATAAAAATCATGAGCTCTATATTTTTGAAATCATTTCTGACCTCCATGATTTCTTCAAGAGATTGTTGTAGATCCTTCAACTTCTCATCCTATTCAACAATAATGTTTTCATGCTTTCGGATACTATCCACCCAGTGATGAATATTTTTTCCTAAGATTTATGTTTTTATTCTTGGTAATTAAAATCATTCAAAATGAATCTATAGCCCTTTTCTAACATAGAAAATAAATTTGAGAATGAAACAGTCACTTTACACCAATTTTTAAACTTTTACTTTATGTTATCAAGCTCTTATGAGGCTACACCTTTTTATGTACATGTTCTTTTATAGTCATCATTATTTTCATTCTAATCATCAATAATATATAGATAGAGAGATATTGGTATATTTACCCAATGAACTAATTCATATTTCATTTATAGATGATATTTAAGGCTATTCTCAACATTGTAAGACCACATTAAAACTTTATTCAAGACCAATTATTCTCAGTAGAATGTTCCTTGAAAATCATGAAATTATGTTAAAGGCATAGAAACCTGTCCAATAGAATTTTGGCAATGTTTGTTCTATCGTTTTGGGGAGTTGACAGAATTTCTAGCATGACTTCAACTTTTTGATTGAATGGTAACAACATCTACAATATATTCAATATTTTTTAAATGTAATTAATTCCATTAAAAGTTTTTGTTCTCTCATAATTCATTTCTTCAGTGTATTGTGAGAGATAACTAAAATGAGTCTCAGTACCGATCAATGAGCCGGCTGATTTAGATTCGTATTGGATGCTTCCTCTTCTTCTTCTTCTTTATGATAAATCTGAATGACTCTATTGGAAAAAACCTTTTTATAGACTACCATAGAGGGATTAGGATCCTGATATGGATAAATAAATTATGTTACTTTATGTGACTCTGTGCTATGATTTCTTCTGTTTTCATCTTCTTTCTCTTCATATTCTATTTCCTCTTATACCTGTTATTCATACCTTTCTACTTTTGATCATTTTTTCTTTGACTTATTCTTTTTTTCTTCCTCTTATTATTCAACTCTATAGAAATATATTATGTAACCAAATATTAATAAACTCTTTTCTCGTTATAATTGAATTCTGGAACTGATTAGGACATAACACATGGCTCCTTTATTGCAATCCTAGTTTTTAGTTGCTCAATTATTTTGAGAAGACTATCAATATTAATATATTTTTACATAATCTTATTCATTCTATTCATTTATTATTATTCAATCATGATTTTTTCTGACCATAATTTGAATGCAAGTCTTCAGTAGGATCCATTCAAAACAATGGATCCCCTCTTTTCCTTTCTTTCTTTTTTTTCACCATTCTACAGTAACCGCAACGGATATAGAATTTTGTTACTTTTAAACATTGTGAGTTGATGACTTTAGTACCTTTATTTTTTTAGTGGTTGTATTGGATGGATTATAATGTTTCTCAATACCTTAAATAAATTATTGTTATTTCTCATCATCTAAATATTTTTCAATCATTTTGGATTTATAATTGAATTATAACTAGATCCTCAATATTGTATCTATATAAATTACAGGATCCTTGAATGAATTCGGACCTGACATTATTGAAACATTAAACAATATCTAGAATTATTTTAGTAACTTACTGATAATGATGGGAATCATTAATAGTTGTGATTTTATTGCACTGTATTTGAGATTCTTGATTGTCAAGAAGATGAACCCCATAAGGATGAACAATCACATGTTCATAAAGTAATCAAGAACATACACATCGTAAATTGTCAATGTTTCCTTTTCACCCATTATCAGCACCAAAAACCCTTGCATCTAGAGTGTTATAATCCTATTACCTCCTAATAAATGACTCACTTTTATCTTGTCCTCATGAATCACAAATAATCATTCTATTGAATTAGACTTATCAAAACTTCCATTAGCTTCTGGTTGATTATAAGATAGAAATAAGGCATCACCTAAAAAAGTAACACCTAAAAACAATGCTTCATGTGTTAATGAGGTTTTAAACTTCTGTTCATACATCATAAAAGAAATTTTAGGAGCCTTGTCTATCACTACTGATTCAAAAAATTGTAAGACATCATCATGATAAATATAATCCTTATTAGAATCTATCCTTTCAACAAAAATATATTTCTATCCTTAAAAAACTATAATTCTTTCAAAATATAAATCAAAAGACTCATAAAAGACTTGAGATACCGTCATTCATCCTTAAAAGGTCATTAAATAGAATTACATTAGAGGCATTTATTTCTGAGGTGAGGAAGTAGACTCTGTTATGAATGTTTAACTCACACCATGATGATCATGTTGATTATGAATGCTATGTAGATCTCTGATTATGAAATCTGAGGTATGAACCGATTAGAAACCATGATTAATTTTAATAGGAAAACTGATCTTGATAGAAAAATAGATGAAATTGATATGTTATATGTTCTTTTAAATATAATATTATGGTAATTATTATTTCTGAAAGATACAATAGCCAATAATGATTTTGATTTCTTGATGTTTTCCTTAAAAAATCATATTCATACGAAAACTGATTAGGAATTAGTATAAATAAATGATAATCTACTATTGAAACAACCAAAATAAGACAATAAAATTTGAACCTATCAATGTACCATGATATATGTATTGGTTTTAATATTTTCTTATAAAATCAATACAAACATGTCAAAATGTAAAATCGATAAAAATTATAAAAATAATAAAATAAAATAGGTTGGTACCGATTATTTAGTACTGATAGAACACTCCACCACTAATAGTCTAGTACTGACGAGGTAATCCCATACCGATAATATAGTACTGATAAATAATTTAAATAATAAATTTTTAGTACAGATAAAGTATCATAATACTAATAGTATAATCTAGTACTAAAAATTATGAAACTGAAAGATGAAACTGATAAAAATATGAAATTGTAAAAGTCATGAAGTTGATAAAAACAATACCAATAAAACAAAAAACTAAAGAGTAGAACTAATTATCGGGAAATTGATTTCAAAAAACTAAAATGTGAAACCAATAAAACAAAAAACAAAAATATTCAAAACACAATGGGTAAAACTAATAAAATATAAAATATAAATTGTAAAACTAATAAAATATAAAACATAATGGGTAAATATGATAAAATTATGTATAATTCGACATTTAAAATGAGTAACATAATGTATGTTGATGGGTTAAAAAATAACTAGGTGTGAATGATTAATTTAAAGTGGTCGATCCTTATTTCTGTTTAATGTATTCAAATCTATCAGAAGATAATGGTTTTGTGAAAATGTTAACATGTTTTTCTTGCATTCTGATGGATTGTAAAACAATATCTCATTTTTGTAAGTTGTCCGGAAGAAAGTGATTCCTAATATCAATGTGTTTTTAACATGATTTTTTTTATTGATTTATACTAAGATCAGTATAACTATTATTGCCACTTAGTATTTGAGTTTTGGAAGAACTCATTCAATAGTTAGTGAGTGTGTGTTGCATCTACAACACCTGATCACAACAACTTCCAACTACTACATATTTATCATTAGTTGTGTAGAGTTCATATAAGGGTTGTTTGTTTCCGGACCATGAAACTAAATAATGTCATAATAAAAGACATTGTAGAGATGTACTCTTTCTATCAATTCTATAATGAAAAAATTCATCATCTATAAAAATTTCAAAAAAAAATCATTTCCAAAATAATAGTATAGTCTTAAATCTTATGTTCCCTTTAAGTTTCATAAATTTATTTTCAATTCTTCTAAATGATATTATTTTGGAATATATTGTTATCTTTCACATAATCATTCTGAAAACATTATTTCCAGATGACTAGATATCCAGTATAAAAAACAACTTGTCCTACCTCAAAAAACATGTTTGATCCACATGATTCCCATATTTATCAAGATAAAGTGTATTTGAGCTGCCAATTGGAGTGATAATACTTTTAGTTTTCTAAAATAAATACATTTTGAGTAATTAATTGTTATACTTATGCTGAGATATATATGTTCCTTCTGGTTTTTGAGATATTTCAAATCATCAAAAGAATGTTAACTCACCCATCATACTCATTCTAAACTCAGATTTCATTAGACATTCAAAAGAATATGGTTAGGATTGCTGATTTTAACTGAATATAATATCATCATCCTAGATTTGAAAAATTAAATCATTTTTTCTACTTCTATAAAGAGATTTGGTTCAATAGTACCTTTTGAATAATCATTTTGTAAATGAAATCATGTGATTCTATCATACCAGGCTTTAGGTTCTTATTTAAGACCATACTAAGGTTTCATAATTTTAAAAACATGATCAGGATATTTTTAATCTTTAAAACATAGAGGTTTCTAAATAATAACATATTCATGTAAAAAAATAGTATGAAAACCACATTTTACTTCCATTTGAAAAAGATTAAAAATGAAATTATCTACAAAAGCTAATAAAATTCGAATATAATAAAGTCTTTCAACCGGAGCATAAGTATCTTCATAGTTTATTCCCTCTTGTTGATTACATACAATAACAACAAGTTTCACTTTATTTCTTAATTTGACTCTATTTTAATCACATTTGATCCTGAAAACCCATTTTACCCCATTTACAGTTGTTTCATTATGTCTTTCAACCAATTTCCAGACCTTATTCGTTTCGATTCATTTAGTTCAACTTGCATAGCTTTAATCCAATCTACACCACGTAAGTCCTCATTCGATTTTTTAGGTTCAAAATGAGATAGAGAAGAAAAATGATCTATTTGAATTATCATGGAATATCTGGTGTTGACCGATTGATTGACATAAATAATGATATTAGCACTAGGATGAATCTTAATAAACAACTGATTTGTGTTTTGTGTATCATGTTCTTCAACATATGATAGAATTTATTCTATGGTAAATTTTTCAGAAACATATTCTTGATTAGTTCTATTTTAAGAATTGATCTCAATAAAAGGAAGAAAATCTATTTGTAAAAACACATCATTTGATGTTGGTAAGTATTCTTTAAAAACAATGGTGTCAGTTTCATCAACCATAACATGCACTATTTCCTTATAGTACAAAACATTTTGTTAAAAACTCTATAATCTATAGATGTTGTGGAATAACCTAGAATGATTACATCATTTGATTTGGGTGAGAATTTTTGTAAATAATCTTTTGTATTCAATCTAAGTACTTTTCATCCAAAACTCTTATGAAAGAAACATTACGTTTTCGGTTAGTCCACAATTCATAAGGGGTTTTATTAAGAACAGTTATAGTTAAAACGTGATTTATATTATAACATGTAGTACTAACAGCTTCATCCCAGAAATTCGTATCAATTGAGTATTCACTCAACATGGTTCTTGTCATTTATTGAATAATACAATTTCTTCTTTTAACAAAACCATTTTTCTGAGGGGTTTTTTGAGATGAAAATCTATGAGTTATTCCATTATTATTACCAAATGATTCAATATCCTAATTTGGAAATTCTCTACCATGATCACTATGAATAGTTATCAATGGTAGGTTTTTCTCAATTTTAACATGGTCTTTAAATATTTTCAAATAGAAAAAGGATTTATATTTATTTTCTAGAGAATAGACCCATGTAAATATATTGTATTCATCAACTAAATAAAATAAATACTATTTTCCTTCTATCATTCCACATTCTGTAGGACCAAAAATATCCATGTGCACTAACTGTAATACATTAGAAGATGAAACATCATTTTTTGATTTAATGATTTTTTTATGTTCCTTTCCATATTTACAAGGGCCGCAAACTTTTGAAGAATCATACTTTAGATCTCGTAGATCCTTTACATGTCTTTTCATTGATAGTTTATGAATGCCCTTAGTTTACAATGTCCAATCCTTCTATGATATAACCACGATTAGTCATTCATTTCACGTAGTCAAGGATTTTCTTGGATTATATGGTCTTTTACGTTGATTATGTATACATTTTAATTCCTATGGCAAAGAACGAATGAATTCATACTTGTAAAAGTGAGAAATACATTTATCATTACAAAAATTCAAAAGGTAAACATCATCACATAATTGACTTATGCTTATAAGGTTATGCATAATACCACTAAAAAACAAAACATTTGAAATAAAAATATTTACTAAAAAATAATATTACCTATAGCAAAGATATTTTCCCGATCATTATTTTGTAAGGCCTCTCTTCCACATTTCATTTCAACAATATTTTCAAAGAAATATTTTCTTCCAGTCATATGTTAAGAACAAACCCTATTTGTAATACCCGAGACTTTTATAAGAAATACTTTGTTTTTATTTTATATAAATCATCAAAGGAATCATTCACTTCACACAACTCTAGCTTGACTTGCTTTACACGCAATCACGACCTTCCTCGATAGTTGCGTCGTACGCAATACCGAGTTTCACTAAACAATGATATGCTATTAAAATAGTATTAAAACTAACCGTTATGAATATTAATAACCCTTTTTTGAAAATTTTTAAATTTTATTTTTCAAAATGGACTTCATTTTTTGGATTCGTAATATCGAAATTAGCCTAGGGTAAAATATTGGTATTTCTCTGGAAACGTTCATTTTTTTATGAATAGTGAAAACACTAGGTTACTATTTAAAAACAACTTTTTATTTAAATAATTATTTATTATATTTAAATTTATTTTAGGCCAAAATTGATACTTAATACCTATATATGTTCAATTTAATTCATTGGAGTAATATTATAATAATTTTAGATACATAAAAATTTTATTGAACTTTTCACTGTCTTTTACCCACCTCCTAGGAAAATTTGCAAAATTACATAAAACTTAATTTTACCACTTATTTGAGTGGAATTTCAAAAATCTATGAGACACGGTTGATGTTAGAAAGTAAAATGTGGTTCAATGAGATGAAAATAATTTTTGGTGAATAGTAACTTTTTACTTTTATTTTCCACGGTTAAAAGTAAATAGGGTAATTAAGGGTAAAAATGATATTATTACTACCCTAACATATGTCCTAATTCTATTGGATAAATTTAATTAGACCAAAAACAACCTTAAGAAAAAAAATTGTCCATTTAGGCTCACTTGGATTAGATTAGGACATTTATTATTAATTGATTTAAAGAAGGGTTAAAAAAGTTAAAATCAATGTCTAATAAATAAATAATTTTCAATATAGGGTTATACATTAGATAGATTCGACTATAAATATGAATTAGAAAGATAAAAATATTTCCTACATAATGGTATTTTATTTGTAATTTTTAGACATTAAATAATTTAATTTATTTATGACACAATGATGATGAAGTAATTATTTTATTAATGAAATATTGACATATTTGATGATATAAATACCCAAATAAATGTAATATGAGACTTTTTATGAATTATACTAATTTTCTAGGTTAATATGAAATGTTAGTATTGATTTAATTAACTTTTTTCTAACTAATCATTCTGTTAAAATTTTTACAAAAGTCAATTACTAAATAGTGTCAAAATTGACATAAAATAGTTTTTAAAACAAATATTATATTATTAATTGTTATTTTATTCCTAAAAATCTACGGTTTTGGCCAAATGTCATATATAAGGTTATATATATTAATAGTAAACAACTTGGGGTTTTTTTGTCTTGTTATAGTATGTTTGTTAACCTTATAGTGTAGGAACACAAAAAGACACGGTAAAAGTAAAATTATCTAACTTAAAGTTAAATCAAAATGATAAGTTAAAAATAGTAAATTAAATTTGTCCAAATTCTATTGGATGAGAGTATTTCGACCTATAGTAACCTTCACTTTGAAATAAGTCAATTTGGAGCTATTTAAAACCGAATATGGCTTTATAATAAAATAATATTTTTAGTTTTTCCAAAGGTGCCCCTCTCCTCCATTATAAAAGGGAACCTCCTCCCTCTCTTCCTCACACCGCTATGAGCCTTCAAGCTCGACAAACCCCTACCAATTTCTCCTCTCCACTTCCCTAGAAACATCCTAGAGGTCCTGGTTATAAGGCCCCATCCTTAAACCTTACTTAATCATGAGTTATTACAAGATTACACATTGAGGATATTTTTGAGTTTAGAGTTTTAGAGAATTAGATCATAAAAATTGCATTACATTCCACATATAAACAAAGTGGTTACATAAAGCTAGTATTATTCATTCCCATAAATGGAAAAATATTTAAAATAAAACATGTATTCTTTCTTGACACTTCCTTGACACTGTCATCATATCATGTACCTTTCCCTTGACCTGTGAAAAACATTTCAAAAAAACATGGGATGGGAATAAAAAGATCAGTAAGGGATATAAAAATATGGAAAGGAAACATGGGTACATATATACATAAGAATGAAATCATACTTTACCCACAAAACATAAGCACATTAACATACCTCATCAAATCATGAATAAATCATAGAAATCATAAGACATAAAGGTATCTTGAGGCATTCATAACATTCTTACGTAGGGAGTAACCCTCTTGGTTACGTTTGGAATACCCATCATAGTATATTCCCTAAATATCTTTGGAGAAACCTTAACTTTTCACTCCTTCATGTTACCCAATGCATTGGAGAGCTATATCGGTCTCACCCGCCCATAGTTTATCACATAACCACCCGTCTTCATAATAATTCCCAAGAACCTCAACATAATCGTATCACATAAAACATGCATAAAGTAAACATAACATTTCCACCTTTCAATCACAAGATATCAATACAACACATTGATAAAAATACATTATTAAAACCATTTTCAATACCAAAATAAAATAAAAGTAAAACATGGTATTTATTTTTCTTTTAAAAAAATGTATGGCTTGTAGAGGAAGCTGAAACGCAAATAATGGTCACGGCGGCGGAGAAGTCATTGTTACCGCATACGTACGACAAAAACATTCCATTTTTTCGTCTACTAAATGCTTTGTATAAAAAAGATTCTTTTTTAATAAACTTAAACGTTAAAGGGGTTTATACACCGTATAAAAGAAGGTTGTGTATAAAACAAAATATGACTCAATGAAAGGAGATTGAGACGAAGTCAAATACCTCAGGTCCGACTTCACTCGGTCGTTCTTTAATCTCTTGAATAATAAACATGAGTTAATTTTTACTTGTTTACGAACCTTTTTCAAGTTCATTATTCCTTTCATATCACTTATTGCCATGTCATGATCACTATGTAATTATTTAAGTTAATAACATTCGTTTTAACGATCATTGGTACTTGAGTCAAACTATGATCTTTATAATTAAAAGTTGTTCATGTATCCATTATATCCATAGTTATAATCATGATGTATATATCATATATATCATATATATCCAGTATATATATGAACTTATAATATTACATAATCATTTAGAGGTAAGAAATGAAATGCACCGTTCATGGAGACGGTAAGCCGTACGTACGCATTAACGCTACTTTCATTTCTATTTCGTATTTTATAGAATGGAATCATAATGATATAAAGGTATATTATAATTCCAGTATAATATAATATATAATATCATAGTTCTATCCTTTATACTTCCCACATATGGTATTTAACGAATCAAATCACTTTCAGGGGGCGGTAGTCCGCACTTCCTTAAATGAAGATATCATGTTTACCCATAATGGAAACCATAAAGGTATGCCCAAAATGAAAAATACAGAAGCCTAAATAAATAATAAACATATTATATATCATATATAAATATAGTTACATCTTAATGGCCACCTTTTAAGGTGTTAAAAGAATTTTGAACAATCATCATTTCGGAAGGCATAAATTCACCATCCACAGAAACAATATGTCCTTTAACCATTAGATGCAGGTGTGTGTAAGTGTAGCTCAAATCCTTATTATAACAACATACTAGTATATTGAAGATACTGGAGTAGTTACAAATAAAATTAATAAAAAGAGTTTAGGGGGTTAGAGAAGCAAAATAAAACAAAAGGACTCAAGTGAAGACATTACCTTAAAATCGGGTAACTCCCTTTGGTTTGAGCTCAAAGGCTTCCTTGGGAAGACTTCTGCCCAATGTGAGGATTCAAGGAGTAATAGAGCGATGTGGAGAGACAAAATGGTCAGGTTTTGGCCGATCCAAAGTCTTTGGGAGTGTGGGTAAGGAGGTAGAGGTGGGGGCCTTTTACAAGAGGAGAGTAGGGGAACTCTTGGAATGTAAAGAAATGTTACTTTATTTGAAAATGATTTTCGGATTAAAAAGTTCCCACATTGATATTATTCTAGGGTACGGTGATAAGGGTTCTAAATCCACCCATACAATATGTTTTGGACATGTGTTGGTCATAGAGTTTACATTATCATTTCATTTTCTTTAAATCCTTTATTAATGAGGTAATCGTTGCATCATCATGATGTCATTTAAAATTTAATTTATTTAAAGTCTAAAAATTATGAAAAAAATACTATGATGTAGGAAATATATTTAGCTTTTTCAATGAATATTTATAGTCTAAAATATCATCTATGTAGGAAAAATTAAAAATATTTTAATCAGGTGATACATTCTTGTTATATTTACTTTCTTAAAACAAATAAAAAGATAAGAAGTCACATTCCACAAAAGTGATTCCATGGGGTCCCCAAGTTTGGAACAAGACATCCCATGGTCAGCCATGAGACAACCAGTAGAATTAGGACACATGTTGGTGTCATTTTTTTATTATTATGATATTATTTTATTATCCTTAACTACCCGATTATTCATTAATCAAGATAATTAAAGATAATTATCGTCATTACTATTCATAATGTCCAAAAACAAAAGAGTCTTGATTACATAATTTGGACCTTTTGATTCCAAATATTTAATCCATTTTACAAAATTCTAAACACAGAAATTTCAATAATTGATTTAAAAATATTTTCCGTTGTCAAAAAAATAGCGGGTTTTTTTAAACAATATCTATGAAAAGTTTGGCATTAGTTTATGCCCTATTCCAAAGTGAAATTAATCCTAATGACCACCCTTTGATTAAATGGTAAAAAAATATTCTAATTTAACTTTAAAACCAATTAAAAAGATAATATATTCATATAAATAAATTATATTAAAAATAATTTTTGATGTAAAATGCAGTATTTTTCACTATTCATTAAAAAATAAACATTGTCAGAAAAATACAAAAAATTCACACAAAGTAAATTTTGATGTCCCAATCATAAATAATAAGTTTATTTTGACAAAAATAGCTTATAAAATTGTCAAAATATAGATTTAAAAATGGTTTTCCATCAAAAGGCAGTAAAACAATCTTTTAAAAAATATCAGCGTATTTTATGCTTATGATTGGATTTATTTTCATTTTAAGCCTCTAAAACACTATCTAATTAATTAATATACATAGATAAAAATATATATTATTCATTAATTACTTGGGATGTTACATCCTTCCCTCCTTTATAAAATTTCGTCCCCGCAATTTATTTACTTATCGAACAAATGGGGGTACTTATCCTTCATTGCATTTTCAGATTCCCATGTTGCCTCTTCCATCATGTGGGTCTTCCACAAAACCTTTACCTGATTGATCACCTTATTTCGTAACACTTTCTCCCTGTGGTCAATAATCTAGACTGGTTGTTCCTCATATGATAGGTTCTCTTCCAGTTGAACTGCCTCTAGACTCAAAACAAGAGATGGATGTGGCATATACTTTCTCAACATCAAAATGTGAAAAACATTGTGTACCTGAGATAAACATGGAGGTAAAGCCACCCCATATGCAACTGATCCAACTCACTCCAAAATTTCATATGGTCCAATGAACCTTGGACTCAGCTTTCCTTTCTTACCAAATCTCATCACACTTTTCCATGGTGAGACTTTGAGAAAAACATGATCACCTACCTCAAAAGTTAAATCCTTCCTCATGTTGTCTGCATAACTCTTCTGCCTACTCTGAGCTGTTCTCATGTGTATCTGTATCAGCTGAACTTTTTCTGCCATCTCTTCTACCAATTATGGTCTCATCTACTTCCTTTCACCCACTTCATCCCAGAATGCTATTGTTCGACACTGCTTCCCATATAACGCCTCAAATGGTGCCATATGTATACTGGAATGAAAACTGTTATTATATGAAAATTAAACCAAAGAAATATGTTGGTCCCATCTTCCCTGATAATCCATTGAACAAGCTCGTATCATATCCTCCAAGGACTGAATTGTTCATTCTGACTTCCCATCTGATTGAGGATGAAATAATGTACAAAAATTTAATTCAGTACCCAACAACTTCTGAAGGCCTTTCAAAAAGTTAGAAGTGAACCTGGGATCACGATCAGATACAATGGAGAGGGGAACTCCATGTAACCTGAATATCTCTTTATGATACAAATGGGAAAGTTGATCTAGGTAAAAAGTATCTCGTATAGAAAGGAAATGAGCAGATTTAGTCAAGCGATCAACAATAACCCAGATTGCATTATTACCTCGAGATGTCTTCGGTAATCCCACAAAAAGGTCCATGGATATATTCTCTCATTTCCACTCTGGCACTGGTAAAGGCTGAAACATCCCTTTTGGTAACTGCCACTCTACTTTTACCTGTTTACATGTCAAACACTTCATAGTAAAATCAGCAATATCTCTTTTCATTCCATCCCACCAATAATACTCCCGCAGATCTCTGTACATCTTAGTACTTCCAGGATGAACTGAAAATGGAGATCTATGAGCTTCACATAACAACTCTCTCTTCAAATGTGAATCACAAGGCACACACAATCTCTCCCCAAATCTCAAAACACAATCACTATCAATGTTGAATTCATGCAACTTACCTTTCTGAAGCAGCTCTACCTTTTTCTGCAACTCACAATCTTGCTTCTGTGCTTGCTTGATTATGTGTGATAAAGAAGATTTCACTGATACCTGAAACAAAAAAGAAGAACTTCCTGCACCAACAATTTCTATGACAAAGTTCATCAAATCCTTAACAAAAGGATCACGATCCAAACGCAACATTATTAATGAAGCATTACTTTTTCGACTCAAAGCATCGACCACTTTATTTCCTTTTCCTAGATGGTATTGACTTGTAAAATCATAATCCTTGATTTATTCCAGCCATCTCCTCTGTCTCATGTTTAACTCTTTCTGAGTGAATATATACTTTAAACTTTTTTGATCAGTATATATTTCACACTTTACTCCATACAACTGATGCCTCCAAATTTTTAAAGCGAAAACAACATCAGCTATTTCCAAATCATGTGTAGGGTAATTTACCTCATGAGTTTTCAACTGTCGTGAAGCATAAGTAATTACCTGATCATTATGAATTAGGACGCAACCAAGTCTTTTCAATGAAGCATCACTGTATATAACAAACTCACCATTCCTGGAAGGTAGTGCCAAAACTAGAGTATTCACTAATCTTCTTTTCAATTCCTAAAAAGAATCATCACATTCTTTCATCTAGATAAACATAACACCCTTCCGATTTAGCTTAGTCATTTGACTAGATAACCGTGAAAAATTTATAATAATCCTTTTGTAATATCCTTCCAAACCAAGGAATCTACAAATCTCTGTTACATTTTTGGGTCTTGGAAAGTCTTCCACAAATTTTGTTTTTGCAGGATCAACAATTATCTCATCTTTAGAAACAATGTGACCAAGGAAGGAAATTTGTTGCAACCAAAATTCACACTTGCTGAATATCCCATACTGTTTATTTTCATTTAAGGCTTGCAAGATAACCATTAAATGTCTTTCATGCTCCTCTTTACTTTTAGAAAACACCGAAATATCATCAATGAAAACCACCACAAAATTATCCAAGAACTAATGGAAAATTATATTCATTAAGTCCATGAATACAGCAGGTGCATTGGTTATCCCAAAAGGAATTACTACAAATTCATAATGGCCATATCTTGTACGGAACGCGGTCTTCGGAACATCTGCTTCCTTTACCTTCAGCTGATGGTACCCCGATCTCAAGCCAATCATTGAAAAATATTGAGCTCCCTGGAGCTGATCAAACAAATCATCGATATGAGGCAAAGGATATTTGTTCTTCACAGTGATGTTATTCGAGGCTCTATAATCAATTCAAAGTCTCATTGAACAATCATTCTTTTTAATAAATAAAACAGGAGCACCCCATGGTGATGTGCTAGGTCGAATGAAACCTTTCCCTAATAAATCTTGCAATTGCTCCTTCAACTCTAAAAGTTCAATTTGAGTCATTGGATAAGGGGGTATTGAAATTGGCTTAGCATCATGAACTAGGTCAACAGTAAACTCAACTTCCCGATCTGGTATTATTCCAGGCAACTCATCAGGAAAAACATCAGGATACTCATTTACCACTGGGACATCATTAATCTAAACAGTTCCTTTATTTTCAACGAAGTGTGCAAGGTAACATTCATTTCCATCTTTTACAAGTTTCTTGGCCTGTGGATAAGGTATCAACAGTAAGGGTTCATTCTTTTACACAAACTGAATGTCTTTCTAAAAAGAAAATTCTTTAGCTCTACAGTCAATCTTAGCATGGTAAATAGAGATCCAATCCATACCCAGGATAACATCAAACTCTACTAGAGGTAGAACAATAAGGTTTGCAAGTAGATTCTTTCCACAGATAAGGATATGAAGATTCTTATAAATTCTTTTTGCCTCAACATTTCCCCCAGGTGTTTTTACCAAAAGTTCAGGAGTCATTTCTTGAGAAGGTATTCCCATTTTACTAGAAAAAGTATCAGAGATGAAAGAATGTGTGGACCCCGAATCAAACAACACACTGGCATAATCTGAAAAAATAAACAATGTACATGATACAACTTCATTTAATGGAATGAAATCTGCTGATGTAGTTGCAAAGGATTTCACCACCCCTTTCTTCTTTTAGTCTAACAGCTTCCCATCACTCAATCTCTTTGTCAGACACTTGTTTTCATAGTTACCCATCTCATTTCTCTTAAAACATTTCACTAACTGTAAATCAAATTTGGTCTTACCTTCACCTTGATCTTTTTCAGTGCAATCACAAGACTTATGTCCCATCTTACCACATCGGTATCACTTTCCAGAATTCAGAAGACATTCCCCAGCATTCCATTTGCCAAATTTATCACAAACTGGAAACTTAGTTTTCTTACCATCAGACTTTTTTGAAGAATTATTTCCTTTCTCATGCCACCTTGGTCTCTTCTTCTACTGGTTGTTATAGAATACTTGTTCATCGGCAAACTCCCTTTCCACCTTCTCAGCACATCAAACAAGCTTTTCATAACTTTTAAACTCACGAGATGCTAATGCCCTTCGATAATTTGTCTTTAATCCTGAGTAAAAATGATTTATTTTACTATCAAGGACTCGGATAAAATTTGGAGCATACCTTGCCAATCGAGTGATACTTTCTTCATAGGAAGCCATTGAGTCTTCCTTTTGCCTCAATTCCAAGAATTGTTTTTCCATCCTAAGTCGAACAGCCTTAGGAAAATACTTTTCAAGAAACATACCTCTGAATTCATCTCAGTCGAGAGCATCAATCTCATCAGTGTCCCTGATATTTTTAACCATCGACCACCACTAATCTGCTGAACCCACCAAACGGTAAATAGCAAGACTAACATTTTGATTGTCTAAGCACCCCATGACATCGAAAATCTTCGACAGTGATTTAATCTACCCTTCAGCTAGCACAGGGTCAGATGATCCTCTGAATGATGGGGGATGTTACCTCATGAAATGTTCCACCACTGACATGTTCCTCTGTGGTTGATCTGGCTGATCTCATGTATGGATACCACCTCCATTTATCGCGTGAGTCAACTACGCCATTACTGCAACAAATTGTTCAGTTCCTATTCCGTCCATCTCAGTATGTTGATTCAGAAGGTTATTTCCTTCTGCATTCCTTCCTATCACTGCTTCCCTGTTTCCTCTACGGAAAACCATTCTGAACAAACAGGTCCTAGATGACGCAACATGGTAATCTTTAAATACAATATCACTTCAATTTGACCATAAAAAAATAAATATTTATTTTTGGATAAACATTTAATAGAATTCTAAATCCTTAAGTTATCTAAGCCTCCCTCTGATACCAACTATAAGGCCCAAGCCTTAAACCTTACTTAATCTTGAGTTCTTACAAGATTACACATTGAGGATCTTTTCGGGTTTAGAGTTTTAGAGAATTAGATCATAAAACTTTCATTACATTCCACATATAAACAAAGTGGTTACATAAAGATAGTATTCTTCTTTCCCATCAATAGAAACATATTTAAAATAAAATATGGATTCTTTCTTGACACTTCCTTGACACTATCATCATATCATGTACCTTTCCCTTGACCTGTGAAAAATATTTCAAAAAACTTAGGATGAGCATAACAAGCTCCATAAGGGATATAAAAATATGGAAAGGAAACATGGGTACATATATATATAAGAATTAAATCATACTTTACCCATAAAACATAAGCACTTTAACATACCTCATCAACTCATGAATAAATCATAGAAATCATAAGACATAAAGGTAACTTGATGCATTCATAACATTCTTAAATAGGGAGTAACCCTCTTGGTTACGTTTGGAATACCCATCGCAGTATATTCCCTAAATCTCTTTGGAGAAACCTTAACGTTTCACACCTTTGCGTTACCCAATTCATTGGAGAGCTATATCGTGCTCACCCACCCTTAGTTTATCACATAACCACCCATCTTCATAATAATGCCCAGGAACCTCAACATAATTGTCACGACCCGCCCTCGGGATCCGTGCCGTGACTACCCCAAGCCCGCCTTCCATAGGCCAGGGGCTGGCGACTAGCACCAAGGCGTAAATCCCAGTAAAAAGGGAAGGCATTGCCTTTGAAAAGTAAACAAACACCACAGAGTAAGCCAGCGGAAAGTAAACACTAAACAAAAAGTAGAGTACTACTGAAAGTGCGAAAAAGTAAATGGGCCAGTATACAAACCCAAACTGAAAGTAAAGTACAACTCGAAAGGGAAAACAGCAACTGAGAAGTAAAAGCCGCTACTCCGAGCTGTCCACTGGAAATCCCACCTGAAGGGTGGGTACAGATAGCTCCTCTGCTCCACGGGTCCCGTCGTCTGCTCCGTGCACGTCCCGCCCAGTGGTCCACCTCCGGGTACCGTCCCACTCTGCAAGCCTCAGCTAAGTTCAACGCTGTCCTTCGTCTGCAACCAACACAACGTAGTGCGGGCATAGCCCGTGCAGGGGTGAGTATAAGCTACTCAGTAAGGACCCCGAGACCCCTGAAGGTCTCTCAAATCCACAAAGGATAAACCACGAAGAAAAGTAACAAACATGAAGTAATAACCGACACTGCTTAGGTATATGCCCATACATATACCTAAGTCATCAATTCAAATACGCTCTATCCTCCAAGCCCAAGTACAACTCAGTCCACACAGGAAAGTAAACGTATACCACACAGGAAAGGAAAACGTAATCCACACAGGATTGCACAACACAATCCACACAGGAAAGCAATAGGATTCAGCTCACACAGGTATACTTCTTCAAGGAAGATAAAGATGATCACTGATCCATCTAAGTCGTCGGACCCACGAAGGATCGATAGGTAACTAACCCCCGCAAATACCACACAGGATCGGGCCCACACAGGACCTGTAGGCGCTGGCTCACACAGAACCGCTGAGCGCAAGGACCCACACAGGATCAGACCCACACAGGATCGGGCCCACACAGGACCTGTAGTACTGATCCACGTAGGATCGCTGAGTGCTGAAGTCGTCGTCGTCGAATCCACACAGGATCTCTGCACTGTCGTCGTCGCAGTCACAGTAGCAGTCGTAGCAGTAACAGTCGCAGCCAGCACTAGGGTTCCCGCACACAGCAAGCTCGTTCGGAGGGTCCGCTCCACGAGCCGAGAGGATGATACATCAACTCTCACAATGACCAGAGTTGATGTATCCAAAAGTTCCGTAACGACAACAGGAACTCAACGCAACAGACGGCGCGTCGATCGGACGCCCGGTCTGAGAGTTATTGGCATTTTCGTCTCCGGGGCCCGGTTGGTTTTTAAGGAAAAACCAACCCGATCGTACTCCACCTGCGTCCAAACCTTGGGTGGAGTATGCCAAAAGATCTGTCTCACTAATAGGAACACAACGCGACTGACGGCGCGTCAATCGGACGTTCGTAGCTCATGATATGAGCGTTTCCGCTCCGAAGGGCCGGTTGGTTTCGTGAACGAATCAACTCGGCCGAACTCAAAGTAATCCGAAACCTTGAGTGAGATATACCGAAACGACCGTCTCGATCCAAGGATCACGTTTCCGCAGACGGTTCGTCATTCGGAGGTCCGAGGCTCAAGATATGGCCAAAAGACCGGAATTTGTTCGAAACGGGGGGGTCCGGGTCCGGGCCGACCCGGCCCGACCCCCCCCCCCCCCCCTGGGCGGCGCGGCGGCGGCGCGGCGGCATGGGGGGCCGCGGCGGCTTGTCGCCGCGAGGTGGCTGCACGCGGGGGCTAAGCCCCCGCTGATTGAAATGGCGGCGCAGCCTTTGTGTCGCGCCCCTTGCAAGAAAACGGCCCCCGCACGTGGGGGCCGGCTGGAAATAATACCGGGGGGGCTGCTGCCCCCCTCCCTTCAAAGAACCGCCCCCCTCATAAAGAGGGGGGGTTTTGTACGTTGGCCGGGGAATTAATTTTCCCCGGTTTAACGTCATCCGACCGGCCAGCTGGCCGGCCGGTTTTCTCCAACGGGACCGGAAATTCCGGTCCCCTCTTCGGCTTCCGACGCCGACGGCCCGGCCGCTGGTCTTCTCATCCCACCGCGGCCCGGAATCGGCCGCGGTCTCCTCGTCCCACCGCGGCCCGGAACCGGCCGCGGTGTTCGTCGTCCGGCGCGGTGCGACGGCACCGCGCCCCTTCGCCGTGCCTTGATTCCTTTCAACGCGGCGTGACAGTGTCGTGTTCTTGAAGATTCTTCCTCGGCGTGGCGCGACGGCGCCGCGTAAAATAATTGCACGATTAACCGCGTGGTGCGACGGCACCACGCCACTTTGCTTCTACCCGCAAGAAATACAACAAGAACGATGGAGGGGGTTCGGCCGTGTTCATGCGGTCCGGCCCCCTCACGTTAAATAAATAACTCAACTTAAACATTCAAAAGCCTCATGTAGGACATGCGATATCCACGATCAAGAAATGGAATAATTAAAGAATAAAATAACAACCCCTACCTTGGTATAAGGTTCGACGATTGTCAACGTTCCGCGGAAGTCGACGTCGCGGAGGTCGGGCGTCGCGGTAGCCGTTCGTCAAATCCGATGACGAAGGCGGTGCGTCCGAAGAGACACGTCGTTGGCAAAACTTCTTATGTCGACGAAGGGAATCCGGGGAGGAAGCGGCGTTCCCACTCGTTGACACGGAAGACGAAGAAGAGCGGAGCGGCGTTCTTCGTCGGGACTTGAGCGTTCTTCGTCAAGTTGAGCGTTCCTCGTGATCTTCGTCAGAGATGAAGAAGAAGAAGAAAAAGCTCTCCACCTCTCAAGAAGACAATCAATTAACCAAAATAAAATAAGACAACATCTTATTTTTTTAACACACATAACACACTAGAATTTCAAATGTTTGAAATTCAAAAGGATTAACTCCCATAATTAAATAAGTAACTCAAGTCATTTATTGAGGCGTTAAGGGAGTTGAGAGAATATGAAAGGTTTGGGGGTTCGTGTGGGCCCCACCACACTTAATCCTCCCAAGGGAGGTTAAGTGGGTGTGGGTCCCACTTCCAACCCCCTTTGGTAGGTTTTATCAAGTTATAATAAAATTTGTTCTTCACAAATTTTATTTAACTCAAACTAAAATCTCCAAAACTAACTTTCAACCCGCAACAAATGCAACTTCCGAAAAGGTCTCTTTAAGCGAATATCGGTGCTGCGAGTTCATCGGTGCCCTCATATTTCAATTCCGAGCACCGAATCAAAAGTTAGGAAAACCCGCTCGTTCGTTCACTGAACGTACCCGAGCCAAACTTCGGAAATTGATTCCGGGCACTCCGGGCCTCGGAATCAGGTGCCGTCTGAAACCACGCTCTTGTAAAATTATAAAGAAAATTAAGAAAAAAATTTCCTTGAATTTTACGGGTCTTTACATTACTCCCACCTCAGGGCTTTACGTCCCCGTAAAGTTACATCAAAAACTAGGGAAACAAATGAGGGTACAGAGCACGCATCTGAGCCTCCCGCTCCCATGTGCTCTCCTGAAGATTCCCGTGCTGCCATCTAATGCGCACAAGAGGAATCGATCGCCCACGCAGGACCCGCTCCTGTCGATCCTCTATCTCCACCGGGACCTCCGTAAAAGTCGCCCCATCGTCAACGTCAAGCTCCCCATGATCAATGATGTGCGTCGGGTCGTGCACGTATCTCCTCAGCTGGGATACGTGGAAGACGTCGTGCACCCGGTGCAACTGAGGTGGTAGAGCCAGGCGATAAGCCACCTCACCAACCCTGCTGAGGACCTGGAAGGGTCCGATGAAGCGCGGAGATAACTTGCCGCCTCGGCCAAATCTCCGAATACCACGTCGAGGTGAGACCCGCAAGAAGACGTGGTCGCCATCCTCGAACTCTAGTGGTCTCCGCCTCCTGTCAGCATAAGACTTCTGCCGGCTCTGAGTTGTCCTCATCCGCTCCTGGATGACCTAGACCTTCTCTGTCGTGGCCTGGACCATCTCCGGTCCCACCAGTGCTGACTCTCCAGGGTCTGTCCAGCACAAAGGAGATCTACAAGGTCGGCCGTACAACGCCTCGTACGGTGCCATCCCGATGGTGGAGTGGTAGCTGTTGTTGTACGCAAACTCCACCAAGGGTAGGTGGTCCTCCCACCAATGACCAAAGTCGAGGACACATGCGCAGAGCATGTCCTCGAGTGTCTGAATGGTCCTCTCCGTCTGACCATCCGTCTGAGGGTGAAAAGCGGTGCTAAGACGTAGCTGCGTCCCGAACACCTCCTGTAACCCCTTCCAAAGCCGGGAAGTAAAGCGGGCATCTCGATCGGAGACGATAGATGATGGCACGCCGTGGAGCCGCACAATCTCATGAACGTAGAGACGTCCCAAGCTCTCTACTGATCCCTGCTCTCTGATGGGTAAGAAGTGTGCCGACTTGGTGAGTCGGTCAACAATCACCCAGATGGAGTCGTGACCTCTGGAAGTGCGTGGAAGTCCAGCCACGAAGTCCATAGATATGCCGTCCCACTTCCACTCCGGAACCTCCAAGGGCTGTACCAAGCCCGCTGGTACCTGATGCTCAGCCTTCACCTGCTGGCAGGTGAGGCATCGAGAAACGAACTCTGCTACTGCCTTCTTCATGCCCAGCCACCAGTGATGTCGTCTGAGGTCCTGGTACATCTTCGCCACTCCAGGATGTACCGCCAAAGGTGAAGTGTGAAACTCCCTCAGCACTTCCTCTCGCAAAGCGACTGGTACCATAGTATGTCCTCTGAAAAGGATGCCGTGCTCTGCTCCAAGGGAGAAACCATCAGGTGCCTGTCCCGAGGATATCTGTGCACGCCGTGTCTCACAGTCAGCGTCCCCGCGCTGTGCCTCCCTGACTCGCTGAAGTAGTGGAGGAGTGACTGTGAGAGACTGAAGAAAAGCTGCTCCATCTCTATCCACGAAGGATATCTGCAAAGAGGCTAGCTGCTCCGTCGCCTCCTCAAGTAGCTGAATGCCCGTCCTCCTGCTGAGGGCATCGACTACTACGTTCCCCTTACCAGGAGTATAGACTATCTCAAAGTCATAGTCCTGGAGGAACTCGAGCCATCGCCGCTGTCTCAGGTTCAGGTCCTTCTGAGAGAAGATATACCTGAGACTCTGATGATCAGAAAAGACTGAAAAGCGCTCGCCCATCAGATAGTGTCGCCATGTCTTCAGAGCGAAGACCACTGCTGCTAACTTCAGGTCATGGGTAGCGTAGTTCTGCTCATGCGGCCTCAACTGACGTGATCCATAGGCGATCACGGCCCACTCCTGCATCAGAACACATCCGAGTCCGGTCCCTGATGCATCGCAGTAGACTACATACCCTACTCCCTCCTCAGGCAACCTCAAGATAGGTGCGCAGGTCAATCTCTGTCTCAGCTCCTGGAAACTCTGCTGACATCTGTCTGACCACACGAAGGGTTTCCCCTTCTTCGTCAAAGCTGTGAGTGATGCCGCGACTCTAGAGAAGTCTGGCACGAATCTCCGATAGTATCCAGCTAGTCCCATGAAACTCCGAACCTCAGTCACACTCCTGGGTGGCTCCCAAGCTAACACAGCCTCAATCTTTGCGGGATCCACTGCAACTCCTGCCTCAGAGATAAAGTGTCCCAAAAAGTGGACCTCACGTATCCAGAACTGGCACTTCGAGAGCTTACCATAAAGCTGGTGTTCTCGGAGTGTGTCAAGAACAACTCGCAAGTGATAGGCGTGCTCCTCCTCTATCGTAGAGTAAATCAGAATGTCATCGATGAAGACTACGACAAACCGATCGAGGTATGGCTGAAAGATCCTGTTCATGAGAGCCATGAACACTGCTGGAGCATTGGTTACACCGAAAGGCATAACCAAGAACTCATAGTGGACATACCAACATCTGAAGGACGTCTTCTGCACATCCTCGTCTCTGACTCTGAGCTGATGATAGCCTGACCTGAGGTCTATCTTCGAGAACCACCGTGCTCCCTTGAGCTGATCAGAGAGGTCATCAATCTTCGGTAGCGGATACTTTTTCCTCACTGTCACCTGGTTCAGGCGAGGATAGTCAACACAAAGTCGCATGCTCCCGTCCGCCTTCTTGGCGAACAAAATCGGGGAAGCCCAGGGTGAAACACTGGGTCGGATGAACCCCTTGCCCTGCAAGTCCTCCAACTGTACCCGTAGCTCTCGAAGCTCGGCGGGGGCCATCCGATATGATGGAGTAGATATCGGGGCTGTCCCGGGGTACAAGTCAATATAAAAGTCTACCTCTCTGCGAGGAGGTAGCCCTGGGACGTCGTCGGGAAAAACGTCCGCAAACTGATCCACCACTGCAGGAAAACCAAGACTCCGCACGTCAACTGCTCCAAGGATAAGGCTAGCCAACTGATGAGTGATGGGCTGTCCTCTGCTCCGCGGAAGTCCATCCTGTGCTTCTAAGGCTCCCTTCTCACCGGTGAAGGTGAACCTGCTCCCGTCGGTGCGTACACATCGCACCTTGCGCCTAAAACAGTCAATCTGTGCATGGACCGTAGATAGCCAATCCATGCCCAAGATGACGTCGTAAGGCCTCGACGCTGCTACAAGAAGATCCCAGCCGAAGCTCTCGCCTCCTAGAGTAAGCTCACACTGCTGGCACCAGTGCATAATCGTCGAGACTGCTCCCGTAGGAGTCTCTAGCCGTAAGGATCGAGCCAACGGCTCTGTCGGAATCTCCGAGCTCCGAACAAGGGCAGCAGCTATGAAAGAGTGACTCGCTCCTGTGTCTATAAGAACTGCAGCAAGGGTGGAATAGACACAGATAGTACCTCGAATCATCTCGGGTGTGCCGTGGTCGTAGGCCTCTGCTGCCTGGAGCTGTGCCTGTCGTTGCCCGCCAGCTCCCTGTGGTCGGGGTGGACCTCCTGGTGGTGGTGGTGGTAAAGCCTCAAAGCGTCGGCCACCACCGGCTGCTCGTCCAGCTCCTCTGCCTCGTCCGCCTCCTCCCTGCGGACCGCCACGGTCGACCCTCTGCCTCTGCCTCGGTGGTCCCTCAACCGTCTGCTGCTCCTCGGCATGGCGGGTCGGGCAGTCACGAGCCATGTGGCCCTGCCCGCCGCACGAGTAGCACTGTCTGCCTCTCATAAGACTGGCTCCGCGTTGTGTGCCCCGCACTGCTGAGCCAGTGTCCTGAGGTGGTCTGCCCGAAGGTCTGGTCTGTCTGGACCCCTGAGTCATCCGTCGACTGCCTGCTGCAGATGACTCTACCACGTGCCACCCTGCGGTGGGTGGCTGTGCTGGTGCAGACTCAGCAAGGAAGCTCTCGATCAGAAGAGCCCTCTCCAGTACTCCTGTCTGAGTCGGTATGCTGAGGGAGATCAGCGATGCCCTGATCTCGTGTCTCAAACCCTGCTCGAAGGTCTGGGCCCGGAAGAATGGGTCCCGTACCATGTCGGTCGAGTAGCGCGAGAGATCGGTAAATCTCGACGAGTATTGTGCGACTGTCAAGCTGCCCTGCCGCAGCTGTAGAAGCTCCTGGATACGCACCGCACGAAGGGTGGCTGGGACGAACTCCGAGCGAAAGAGGCTCTCAAAGTCCGTCCAAAGTAGATATGCCTCATCGTGCACCTGGAGCATCAAGCTCCACCATCGTCCTGCTGCTGCGTGTAGTAGGCTCGCAGCGAGGATCACCATGAGGTCTGCCGGTGTCCTCACTAGCCTAAACACTCAAACCACTGCCTCCAGCCAGTCCTCTGCTACCTGGGGATCCGTCTCCCCGCGAAACCTGGGTGGTCGCTGGCGCTGAAACTCATGCAGTGCGCTGAGGCGACGTGCATCGTCAGCGGCTGCTGCTGGAAGCATCGGGGGCTCGGCGGGTAAAGCTACCGCCGGTGCCACTACTGGCAAAGGGCCCTGTACCGAGGCCTCGTCGCTCGGTGGGTTGTCGTCTCGCTCGACTCTCGGAACCCTAGCTGGCTGTCGTCGTGGGGCCATCCTGAAAAGGAAACAGGTGTGCCACGGTTAGAACAGTATACCTGGTGAGCTGATATAAGTAATCACAAAGAAAACTTTGAAACACACACGCAATCAATGTTTTCGTGCATTAAGTCAGAAATCAGAAGTCAGGGTCCTGGTGTACGGATACGTCGGCCACCGCACCAACACTGGACTCCCTGGACTGATAACCACACTCAATACGCTAAACATTATTGCTTCATATAGAAAAGATCAGAGTTCGCGGTAGAACCGAACTCCTCTGGTACCAATTTGTCACGACCCGCCCTCGGGATCGGTGCCGTGACTACCCCAAGCCCGCCTTCCATAGGCCAGGGGCTGGCGACTAGCAGCAAGGCGTAAATCCCAGTAAAAAGGGAAGGCATTTCCTTTGAAAAGTAAACAAACACCACAGAGTAAGCAAGCGGAAAGTAAACACTAAACAAAAAGCAGAGTACTACTGAAAGTGCGGAAAAGTAAATGGGCCAGTATACAAACCCAAACTGAAAGTAAAGTACAACTCGAAATGCAAAACAACAACTGAGAAGTAAAAGCCGCTACTCCGAGCTGTCCACTGGAAATCCCACCTGAAGGGTGGGTACAGATAGCTCCTCTGCTCCACGTGTCCCGTCGTCTGCTCCGTGCACGTCCCGCCCAGTGGTCCACCTCCGGGTACCGTCCCGCTCTGCAAGCCTCAGCTATGGTCAACGCTATCCGTCGTCTGCAACCAACACAACGTAGTGCGGGCATAGCCCGTGCAGGGGTGAGTATAAGCTACTCTGTAGGGACCCCGAGACCCCTGAAGGTCTCTCAAATCCACAAAGGATAAACCACGAAGAAAAGTAACAAACATGAAGTAATAACCGACACTGCTTAGGTATATTCCCATACATATACCTAAGTCATCAATTCAAATACGCTCTATCCTCCGAGCCCAAGTACAACTCAGTCCACACAGGAAAGTAAACGTATACCACACAGGAAAGCAAAACGTAATCCACACAGGATTGCACAACACAATCCACACAGGAAAGCAATAGGATTCAACTCACACAGGTATACTTCTTCAAAGAAGATAAAGATGATCACTGATCCATCTAAGTCGTCGGACCCACGAAGGATCGATAGGTAACTAACCCCCGCAAAGACCACACAGGATCGGGCCCACACAGGACCTGTATGCGCTGGCTCACACAGAACCGCTGAGCCCAAGGACCCACACAGGATCAGACCCACACAGGATCGGGCCCACACAGGACCTGTAGCACTGATCCATGTAGGATCGCTGAGTGTTGAAGTCGTCGTCGTCGAATCCACATAGGATCTCTGCACTGTCGTCGTCGCAGTCACAGTAGTAGTCGTAGCAGTAACAGTCGCAGCCAGCACTAGGGTTCCCGCACACAGCAAGCTCGTTCGGAGGGTCTGCACCACGAGCCGAGAGGCTGATACATCAACTGTCACAAAGACCAGAGTTGATGTATCCAAAAGTTCCGTAACGACAACATGAACTCAACGCAACAGACGGCGCGTCGATCGGACGCCCGGTCTGAGAGTTATTGGCATTTTCGTCTCCGGGGCCCGGTTGGTTTTTAAGGCAAAACCAACCCAACCGTACTCCACCTGCATCCAAACCTCGGGAGGAGTATGCCAAAAGATCCGTCTCACTAAGAGGAACACAATGCGACTGACGGCGCGTCAATCGGACGTTCGTAGCTCAAGATATGAGCGTTTCCGCTATGAAGGCCCGATTGGTTTCGTGAACGAATCAACTCGGCCGAACTCAAAGTAATCTGAAACCTTGAGTGCGATATACCGAAACGACCGTCTCGATCCAAGGATCACGTTGCCGCAGATGGTTCGTCATTCGGAGGTCTGAGGCTCAAGATATGGCCAAAAGACCGGAACTGGTTTGAAACGGGGGGGTCCGGGTCCAGGCCGACCCGGCCCGACCCCCCCCCCCCCCTGGGCGGCGCGGCGGCGGCGCGGCGGCGCGGGGGGCCGCGGCGGCTTGTCGCCGCAAGGTGGCTGCACGCGGGGGCTAAGCCCCCGCTGATTGAAATGGCGGCGCGGCCTTTGTGCCGCGCCCCTTGCAAGAAAACGGCCCACGCACGTGGGGGCCGGCTGGAAATAAAACCGGGGGGGCTGCTGCCCCCCTCCCTTCAAAGAACCGCCCCCCTCATAAAGAGGGGGGTTTTGTATGTTGGCCGGAGAATTAATTTTCCCCGGTTTAACGTCATCCGACCGGCCAGCTGGCCGGCTGGTTTTCTCCAACGGGACCGGAAATTCCGGTCCCCTCTTCGGCTTCTGACGCCGGTG
Source organism: Viscum album (assembly GCA_963277665.1). Lineage (NCBI taxonomy): Eukaryota > Viridiplantae > Streptophyta > Magnoliopsida > Santalales > Viscaceae > Viscum > Viscum album. The sequence continues at coordinate 1,440,890,655 of OY728155.1, read as the reverse complement.
GCCCGGCCGCCGGTCTTCTCATCCCGCTGCGGCCCGGAACCGGCCGCGGTCTCCTCGTCCCGCCGCGGCCCGGAACCGGCCGCGGTGTTCGTCGTCCGGCGCGGTGCGACGGCACCGCGCCCCTTCGTCGTGCCTTGATTCCTTTCAACGCGGCGCGACGGCGTCGCGTTCTTGAAGATTCTTCCTCGGCGTGGCGCGACGGCGCCGCGTAAAATAATTGCACGATTAACCGCGTGGTGTGACGGCACCACGCCACTTTGCTTCTACCCGCAAGAAATACAACAAGAACGATGGAGGGGGTTCGGCCGTGTTCATGCGGTCCGGCCCCCTCACGTTAAATAAATAACTCAACTTAAACATTCAAAAGCCTCATGTTAGACATGCGATATCCACGATCAAGAAATGGAATAATTAAAGAATAAAATAACAACCCCTACCTTGGTATAAGGTTCGACGATTGTCAACGTTCCGCGGAAGTTGACGTCGCGGAGGTCGGGCGTCGCGGTAGCCGTTCGTCAAATCCGATGACGAAGGGGGTGCGTCCGAAGAGACACGTCGTTGGCGAAACTTCTTAAGTCGACGAAGGGAATCCAAGGAGAAAGCGGCGTTCCCACTAGTTGACACGGAAGACGAAGAAGAGCGGAGCGGCGTTCTTCGTCGGGACTTGAGCGTTCTTCGTCAAGTTGAGCGTTCCTCGTGATCTTCATCAGAGATGAAGAAGAAGAAGAAAAAGCTCTCCACCTCTCAAGAAGACAATCAATTAACCAAAATAAAATAAGACAACATCTTATTTTATTAACACACATAACACACTAGAATTTCAAATGTTTGAAATTCAAAAGGATTAACTCCCATAATTAAATAAGTAACTCAATTCATTTATTGAGGCGTTAAGGGAGTTGAGAGAATATGAAAGGTTTAGGGGTTCGTGTGGGCCCCGCCACACTTAATCCTCCCAAGGGAGGTTAAGTGGGTGTGGGTCCCACTTCCAACCCCCTTTGGTAGGTTTTATCAAGTTATAATAAAATTTGTTCTTCACAAATTTTATTTAACTCAAACTAAAATCTCCAAAACTAACTTTCAACCCGCAACAAACGCAACTTCCGAAATGGTCTCTTTAAGCAAATATCGGTGCTGCGAGTTCATCGGTGCCCTCGGATTTCAATTCCGAGCACCGAATCAAAAGTTAGGAAAACCCGCTCGTTCGTTCACTGAACGTACCCGAGCCAAACTTCGGAAATTGATTCCGGGCACTCCGGGCCTCGGAATCAGGTGCCGTCTGAAACCGCGCTCTTGTAAAATTCTAAAGCAAATTAAGAAAAAAATTTCCTTGAATTTTACGGGTCTTTACAATAATCGTATCACATAAAACATGCATAAAGGAAACATTACATTTACACCTTTCAATCACAAGATATCAATACAACACATTGATATAAAAACATTATGAAAACCATTTTCAATACCAAAATAAAAGAAAAGTAAAACATGGTATTTATTTTTCTTTTAAAAAAAGGTATGGCTTGTAGAGGAAGCCGAAACTCAAATAATGGTCACGGCGGAGGAGAAGTCATTGTCACCACATACGTACAACAAAAACATTCCATTTTTTCATCTAGTAAATGCTTCGTATAAAAATGATTCTTTTTTTAATAAACTTAAATTTCAAAGGGGTTTATACATCGTATAAAATAAGGTTGTGTATAAAACAAAATATGCCTCAATGAAAGGAGATTGAGACGAAGTCCGATACCTCAGGTCCGACATGACTCGGTCGTTCTTTAATATCTTGAATAATAAACTTGAGTTAATTTCTACTTGTTAAATAACCTTTTTCATGTTCATTATTCATTTTATATAACTTATTGCCATGTCATGAACACTGTGTAATTATTTAAGTTAATAACGTTCGTTTTAACAATCATTGGTACTTGAGTCAAACTATGATCTTTATAATTACAAGTTGTTCAGGTATCCATTATATCCAGAGTTATAATCATGATGTATATATCATATATATCATATATATCTAGTATATATATGAATTTATAATATTACATAATCATTTAGAGGTAAGAAATGAAATGCACCATTCATGGAGACGGTAAGTCGTACGTACGCATGAACGCTATTTTCATTTCTATTTCGTATTTTATAGAATGGAATCATAATGATATAAAGGTATATTATAATTCCAGTATAATATAATATATAATAACATTTTTCCATCCTTTATACGTCCCACATATGGTATTTAACGAATCAAATCACTTTGAGGGGGCGGTAGTCCGCACTTCCTTAAATGAAGATATCGTGTTTACCCATAATGGAAACCATAAAGGTATACCCAAAATGAAAAATTCAGAAGCTTAAGGAAAACATAAAAATATTATATATAATATATAAATATAGTTACATCTTAATGACCACATTTTAAGGTGTTAAAAGAATTTTGAACAATCATCATTTCGGGAGGCATAAATTCACCATCCACAGAAACAGTATGTCATTTAACCATTAGATGTAGGTGTGTGTAAGTGTAGCTCGAATAATTGTTATAACAACATCCTAGTATATTTAAGATACTGGATTAGTTACAAAAGGAAAGAATAATAAGAGTTTAGGGGGTTAGAGAAGCAAAATAAAACAAAAGGACTCAAGTGAAGACATTACCTTAAAATAGGGTAACTCCCATTGGTTTGAGCTCAAAGGCTTCCTTGGGAAGACTTCTGCCCAATGTGATGCTTCAAGGAGTAAGAGAGGGATGTGGAGAGACAAAATGGTCAGGTTTTGGCCGATCCAAAGGCTTTGGGATTGTGGGTAAGGAGGTAGAGGTGGGGGCCATTTATAAGAGGAGAGCAGGGGTACTCGTGGAATGTAAAGAAATGTTACTTTATTTGAAATTGATTTTCGGATTAAAAAGGCCCCACATTGATATAATTCGAGGGTAAGGTGATAAGGGTTCGAAATCCACCCATCAAATTTTTTTTGGACATGTGTTGGTCATATATTTTACATTATCATTTCATTTTATTTAAATCCTTTATTAATGAGGTAATTGATGCATCATCATGATGTCATTAAAAATTTAATTTATTTGAAGTCTAAAAATTAAGAAAAAAATACTATGATGTAGGAAATCTATTTAGCTTTCCAATTAATATTTATAGTCTAAAATATCATCTATGTAGACAAAATTAAAAATGTTTTAATCAGGTGAGACATTCTTGTTATATTTACTTTCTTAAAAAAAAAGATAAGAAGTCACTTTCCACAAAATTGATTCCATGGGGCCCCCATGATTGGCACAAGACATCCCATAGTCGGCCATGAGACAACCAGTAGAATTATTACATATGTTGGTGTCATTTTTTTAATTATTATGATATTATTTTATTATCCTTAACTACCCTATTACTCATTAATCAAGATAATTAAAGATAATTACCGTCGTTACTATTCATAATGTCCAAAAACAAAAGAGTCTTGATTACATAATTTTGACCTTATGATTCCAAATATGTAATCAATTTTACCAAATTATAAACACAGAAATTGCAATAATTTATTTAAAAATATTTCCCATTGTCAAAACAAATAGCGGGTTTTTTTAAACAATATCTATGAAAAGTTTGGCATTAGTTTATGCCCAATTCCAAAGTAAAATTAATCCTAATGACCACCATTGGATTAAATGGTAAAAATATATTCTAATTTAACTTTAAAACAAATTCAAATTATAATCTAATCATATAAATAAATTATATTAAAAAGCATTTTTGATGTAAAATGCAGTATTTGTCACTATTCATTAAAAAATGAACATTGTCAGAAAAATACAAAAAATTCACACAAAGTAAATTTTGATGTCCTAATCATAAAGAATAAGTTTATTTTGACAAAAATAGCATATAAAATTGTCAAAATATAGATTTAAAAATGGTTTTCCATCAAAAGGCAGTAAAACAATCTTTTAAAAAATATCAGCGTATTTCATGCTTAAGATTGGATTTATTTTCATTTTAAGCCTCTAAAACACTATCTAATTCATTAATAGACATAGATAAAAATATCTATTATTCATTACTTACTTGGGATGTTACATCTTTCCACCCTTTATAAAATTACGTCCCCGCAATTTATTTACTTATCGAACAAATGGGGGTACTTATCCTTCATTGCATTTTCAGATTCCCATGTTGCCTCTTCCATCATGTGGGTTTTCCAAAAAACCTTTAACTGATTAATCACCTTATTTCGTAACAATTTCTCCCTGTGGTCAATAATCTAGACTGGTTGTTTTTCATATGATAGGTTCTCTTCCAGTTGAACTACCTCTGGACTCAAAACATGAGATGGATGTGGCATATACTTTCTCAACATCAAAACGTGAAAAAAATTGTGTACCTAAGATAAACTCGGAGGTAAATCCACCTCGTATGAAACTGATCCAACTCTCTCCAGAATTTTATATGGTCCAATGAACCTTGGACTCATCTTTCATTTCTTACCAAATCTTATCACACTTTTCCATGGTGAGACTTTGAGAAAAACATGATCACCTACCTCAAAAGTTAGATCCGTCCTCATGTTGTCTACATAACTCTTCTGCCTACTCTGAGCTGTTCTCATGTGTTTCTGTATTAGCTAAAATTTTTCTGCCATCTCTTATACCAGTTATGGTCCCATCAACTTCCTTTCACCCACTTCATCCCAGAAAGCTGTAGTTCGACACCGCTTCCCATATAACGCCTCAAATGGTGCCATCTGTATACTGGAATGAAAACTATTATTATATGAAAATTCAACCAAAGAATGATGTGGGTCCCATCTTCCCTGCTAATCCATTGAACAAGCTCGTAGCATATCCTCCAAGGTCTGAATTGTTCATTCTGACTTCCCATTTGATTGAGGATGAAATACTGTACTAAAATTTAATTCAGTACCCAACAACTTCTGAAGCCCTTTCCAAAAGTTAGAAGTGAACCTGGGATGACGATCAGATACAATGGAGAGGGGAACTACATGAAACCTGACTATCTATTTAAGATACAAATGGGAAAGTTGATCTAGGTAAAAAGTATCTCGTATAGCAAGGAAATGTGCAGATTTAGTCAAGCGATCAACAATAACCCAGATTGCATTATTACCTCGAGATGTCTTCGGTAATCCCACAACAAGGTCCATGGATATATTCTCCCATTTCCAATCTGGAACTGGTAAAGGATGAAACACCCCTTTCGGTAACTGCCACTCTAATTTAACCTATTTACATGTCAAACACTTCATAGTAAAATCAGCAATATCTCTTTTCATTCCATCCCACCAGTATTACTCCCACAGATCTTTGTACATCTTAGTACTGTCAGGATGAACTGAAAACGGAGAACTATGAGCTTCACATAACAACTCTCTCTTCAACTGTGAATCACAAGGCACACACAATCTCTTCCCAAATCTAAAAACACAATCACTATCAATGTTGAATTCATGCAACTTACCTTTCTGAACCAGCTCTACCTTTTTCTGCAACTCACTGTCTTGCTTCTGTGCTTGCTTGATTCTGTCTGATAAAGAAGATTTCACTGATACCTAAAACAAAACAGAAGAACTTCATGCACCAACAACTTCTATGACAAAGTTCATCAAATCCTAAACCAAAGGATCACGTTCCAAATGCAACATTATTAATGAAGCATTACTTTTTCGACTCAAAGCATCAGCCACTTTATTTTCTTTTCCCAGATGGTAATGACTTGTACAATCATAATCCTTTATTTATTCCATCCATCTCCTCTGTCTCATGTTTAACTCTTTTTGAGTGAATATATACATTAAACATTTGTGATCAGTATATATTTCACACTTTACTCCATACAAATGATGCCTCCAATTTTTTAAAGCGAAAACAACAGCAGCTAATTCCAAATAATGTGTAGGGTAATTTACCTCATGAGTTTTCAACTATCGTGAAGCATAAGTAATTACCTAATCATTCTGCATTAGGACGCAACCAAGTCCTTTCAATGAAGCATCACTGTATATAACAAACTCACCATTCCTGGATGGTAGTGCCAAAACTGGAGCATTCACCAATCTTCTTTTCAATTCCTGAAAACAATCATCACATTCTATTTTCCAGATAAACTTAACAACATTCCGAGTTAGCTTAGTCATTTGACTAGATAACCGTGAAAAATTTCTAACAATCCTTCGGTAATATCCTGCCAAACCAAGGAAGCTACGAATCTCTGTTACATTTGTGGGTCCTGGCAAGTCTTCCACAAATTTGTTTTTGCAGGATCAACAGTTATCCCATCTTTAGAAACAATGTGACCAAGGAATGAAATTTGTTGCAACCAAAACTCACACTTGCTGAATATCCCATACAGTTTCTTTTCTTTTAAGGTTTGCAAGATAACCCTTAAATGTCTTTCATGCTCCTCTTTACTTTTACAAAACACCAAAATATCATCAATGAAAACTGCCACAAAATTATCCAAGAACTCATGGAAAATTCTATTCATTAAGTCCATGAATACAGCAGGTGCATTTGTTATCCCAAAAGGCATTACTAAAAATTCATAATGGCCATATCTTGTATGGAACGCGGTCTTCGGAACATCTGCTTCCTTTACCTTCAGCTGATGGTACCCCGATCTCAAGTCAATCTTTGAAAAATATTGAGCTCCCTGGAGCTGATCAAACAAATCATCGATATGAGGAAAAGGATATTTCTTCTTAACAGTGATGTTATTCAAGGCTCTATAATCAATTCAAAGTCTCATTGAACCATCTTTCTTTTTAACAAATAAAACAGGAGCACCCCATGGTGATGTTCTAGGTCGAATGAAACCTTTCTCTAATAAATCTTGCAATTTCTCCTTCAACTCTAAAAGTTCAATTTGAGCCATTCGATAAGGGGGTGTTGAAATTGGCTTAGCATCAGGAACTAAGTCAACAGTAAACTCAACTTCCTGATCTGGTATTATTCCAGGAATCTCATCAAGAAAAACATTAGGATACTCATTTCCCACTGGAACATCATTAATCTGAACAGTTCCATTATTTTCAACGATGTGTGCAAGGTAACATTCATTTCCATCTTTTACATGTTTCTTGGCCTCTGGATAAGTTATCAACAGTAAGGGTTCATTCTTGTACACAAACTGAAAGTCTTTCTAAAAAGAAACTTCTTTATCCTTACAGTCAATCTTAGCATTGTAAATAGAGAGCCAATCCATACTCAGGATAACATCAAACTCTACTGGAGGTAGAACATTAAGGTTTGAAAGTAGGTTCTTTCCACAGATAATGATAGGAAGATTATTATGAATTATTTTTGCCTCAACATTTCCTCCATGTGTTTTTACCAAAAGTTCAGGATTCATTTCTTGAGATGGTATTCCCATTTTACTAGAAAAGGTTTCAGAGATGAAAGAATGTGTGGACCTCGAATCAAACAACACACTAGCATAATCTGAAAAAACAAACAATGTACCTGATACAACTTCATTTAATTTCCCGACATCTGCTGAAGTAGTTGCAAAGGATTTCACCACCCCTTTATTCTTGTAGTCTAACAGCTTCCCATCACTCAAGCTCTTTGTCGGACACTTGTTTTCATAGTGACCCATCTCATTTCACTTAAAACATTTCACTAACTATAAATCAAATTTGGTCTTACCATCACCTTGATCTTTTTCAGTGCAATCACAAGCCTTATGTCCCATCTTACCACCTTAGTAGCACTTTCCAGAATTCAGAAGACATTCCCCAGCATGCCTTTTTCCACATTTATCAGAAACTGGAAACTTAGTTTTCTTAGCATCAGACTTTTTTGAAGAATTCTTTCCTTTCTCATGCCAGCTTGGTCTCTTCTTCTGGTGGTTGTTATAGAATACTTGATCATCGGCAAACTCCCTTTCCACCTTCTCAGCATATCAAACAAGCTTTTCATAACTTTTAAACTCACGAGAATCTAATGATTTTCGATATTTTGTCTTTAATCCTGAGTAAAAATGATTGATTTTACTATCAAGGTCTCAGATAAAATTTGGAGCATACCTTCCCAATCGAGTGAACCTTTCTTCATAGGTAGCCACTGAGTCTTCCTCTTGCCTCAATTCCAAGAATTGTTTTTCCATCCTAAGTCGAACAGCCTTAGGAAAATACTTTTCAAGAAACATACCTCTGAATTCATCTCAGTCGAGAGAATCAATCTCATCAGTGTCCCTGATATTTTTAACCATCGACCACCACTAATCTGATTCACCCTCCAAACGGTAAATATCAAGACTAAACTTTTGATTGTCTGAACCCCCCATGACATCGAAAATCTTCTCCAATTCTTTAATCCACCCTTCAACTAGCACAGGGTCAGATGATCCTATGAATGATGGGGGATGTTGCCTCATGAAATGTTCCACCACTGACATGTTCCTCTGCGGTTGATCTGGCTGATCTCGTGTATGGATACCACTACCATTTATCGCTTGAGTCAATTGTGCCATTACTGCAACAAACTGTTCAGTTCCAATTCCGACCATCTAAGGATGTTGATTCAGAAGGTTATTTCCTTCTGCATGCCTTCCTAGCACTACTTCCCTGTTTCCTTTACAGAAAACCATTCTGAACAAACATGTCTTAGATGACGCAACAAGGTATTCTTTAAATTCTATATCACTTCAATTTGACCATAAAAAAATAAATAAATATTTTTGGATAATCATTTAACAGAATTATAACTCCTAAAGTTATCTAAGCCTCCCTCTGATACCAACTATAAGGCCCCAGACTTAAACCTTACTTAATCTTGAGTTATTACAAGATTACACATTGAGGATCTTTTCGGGTTTAGAGTTTTAGAGAATTAGATCATAAAACTTGCATTACATTCCACATATAAACAAAGTGGTTACATAAAGATAGTATTATTCTTTCCCATCAATGGAAACATATTTAAAATAAAACATGGATTCTTTCTTGACACTTCCTTGACACTATCATCATATCATGTACCTTTCCCTTGACCTGTGAAAAACATTTCAAAAAACTTGGGATGAGCATAAAAAGCTCGGTAAGGGATATAAAAATATGGAAAGGAAACATGGGTATATACATACATAAGAATGAAATCATATTTTACCCATAAAACATAATCACTTTAACATACCTCATCAACTCATGAATAAATCATAGAAATCATAAGACATAAAGGTAACTTGAGGCATTCATAACATTCTTACGTAGGGAGTAACCCTCTTGGTTACGTTTGGAATACCCATCACAGTATATTCCCTAAATCTTTTCGGAGAAACCTTAACTTTTCACTCCTTTGCATTACCCAATTCATTGGAGAGCTATATCGGGCTCACCCGCCCTTAGTTTATCACATAACCACCCATCTTCATAATAATGCCCAAGAACCTCAACATAATCGTATCACATAAAACATGCATAAAGAAAACATAATATTTCCACCCTTCAATCACAATATATCAATACAACACATTTATATAAAAACATTATGAAAACCATTTTCAATACCAAAATAAAAGAAAAGTAAAGCATGGTATTTATATTTCTTTTAACAAAAGGTATGGCTTGTAGAGGAAGCTGAAACTCAAATAATGGTCACAGCGGCGGAGAAGTCATTGTTGCCGCATACGTATGACAAAAAAATTCCATTTTGTCATTTAATAAATGCTTCATATAAAAAATATTCCTTTTTAATAAATATAAAAGTCAAATGGGTTTATACACCGTATAAAAGAAGGTTGTGTATAAAAAAATATGCCTCAATGAAAGGAGATTGAGACGATGTCCCATACCTCAGGTCCGACTTGACTCGGTCGTTCTTTAATATCTTGAATAATAAACTTGAGTTAATTTCTACTTGTTTAAGAACCTTTCTAAAGTTCATTATTCCTTTTATATCACTTATTTCCATGTCATGAACACTATGTAATTATTTAAGTTAATAACGTTCGTTTTAACGATCATTGGTACATGAGTCAAACTATGCTCTTTATAATTACAAGTTGTTCATGTATCCATTATATCCAGAGTTACAATAACGATGTATATATCATATATATCATATATATCCAGTATATATATGCATTTATAATATTACATAATCATTTAGTGGTAAGAAATGAAATTCACCGTTCATGGAGACGGTAATCCGTACATACGCATGAATGCTACTTTCATTTCTATTTCGTATTTTATAGAATGGAATCATAATGATATAAAGGTATATTATAATTCTAGTATAATATGATATATAATATAATAGTTCCATACTTTATACGTCCCACATATTGTATTTAACGAATCAAATCACTTTGAGGGGGCGGTAGTCCGCACTTCCTTAAATGAAGATATCGCGTTTACCCATAATGGAAACCATAAGGGTATGCCCAAAATGAAAAATATAGAATCTTAAGGAAAACCTAGAAATATTATATATCATATATAAATATAGTGACATATTAATGGCCACTTTTGAAGGTGTTAAAAGAATGTTGAACAATCATCGTTTCGGGAGGCATAAATTCACCATCCACGGAAACAGTATGTCCTTTAACCATTAGATGTAGGTGTGTGTAAGTGTAGCTCTAATAATTCTTATAAAAACATCCTAGTATATTGAAGATACTGGATTTTTACAAAAAAAATGAATAAAAAGAGTTAAGGGGGTTGGAGAAGCAAAATAAAACAAAAGGACTCAAGTGAAGACATTACCTTAAAATCGGGTAACTCCCTTTGGTGTGAGCTCAAAGGCTTCCTTGGGAAGAATTCTGCCCAAATTGAGGCTTCACAGAGTAAGAGAGGGATGTGGAGAGACAAAATGGGCAGGTTTTGGCCGAGACAATGGCATTGGGAGTGTGGTTAAGGAGGTAGAGGTGGGGGCCTTTTATAAGAGGAGAGGAGGGGCACTTTTGGAAAGTAAAGAAATGTTACTTTATTCGAAAATGATTTTCGGATTAAAAATTTCCCACATTGATATAATTATAGGGTAAGGTGATAAGGGTTTTAAATCCACCCATACAATAGGTTTTGGACATGTGTAGGTCATAAATTTTACATTATCATTTCATTTTATTTAAATCCTTTATTAATGAGGTAATCGTTGCATCATCATGATGTCATAAAAAAATTTATTTATATAAATTCTAAAAATGATGAAAAAAATACTATGATCTAGGAAATATTTTTATCTTTCCAATGAATATTTATAGTCTAAAATATCATCTATGTATACAAAATTAAAAATGTTTTAATCAGGTGATACATTCTTGTTATATTTAATTTCTTAAAAAAACAGATAACAAGTCACTTTCCACAAAAGTGATTCCATGGGGTCCCCAAGTTTGGCACAAGACATCCAATGGTCGGCCGTGAGACAACCATTAGAATTAGGACACATGTTGGTGTCATTTTTGTTATTTTTATGATATTATTTTATTATCCTTAACTACCCTATTACTCATTAATCAAGATAATTAAAGATAATTACCGTCGTTACTATTCATAATGTCCAAAAACAAAAGAGTCCTAATTACATAATTTGGACCTTCTGATTCCAAATATGTAATCCATTTTACCAAATTCCAAACACAGAAATCATAATAATTGATTTAAAAATTATTCCCGTTATCAAAACAAATAGCGGGTTTTTTTAAACAATATCTATGAAAAGTTTGGCATTAGTTTATGCCCAATTCCAAAGTGAAATTAATCCTAATGACCACAATTGGATTAAATGGTAAAAATATATTCTAATTTAACCTTAAAAACAATTCAAAAGATAATATAATCATATAAATAAATTAGATTAAAAACAGTTTTGATGTAAAATGCAATATTTCTCACTATTCATTAAAAAATGAACATTGTCAGAAAAATACAAACAATTCACAAAAAGTAAAATTTTATGTCCCAATCATAAATAATAAGTTTATTTTGACAAACATAGCTTATATAATTGTCAAAAGATAGATTTAAAAATGGTTTACCATCAAAAGGTAGTAAAACAATCTTTTAAAAAATATTAGTGTATTCCATGCTTATGATTGGATTTATTTTCATTTTAAGCCTATAAAACACTATTTAATTCATTAATAGACATAGTTAAAAGTATCTATTATTCATTACGTACTTGGTATGTTACACTGGTCTTCTTCAAAGACCAATTTTAGTGCCCTAAAAGGAGGTCTCAAAGAAGCGCTTCAAAGAAGAGGTAATGTCTGTTACCGATTCTTTCAACATTATTTCTTATTCCACTTATTATTCTTTAGTTGTTTCATTATGAATTAGTAACATCAGTATCACTCATATACTGATATTTTATTATTAGTAAGAAACAACCCTATTTCACCATCTATCCATCCTACGGAAAACGAAATCACCGCACGTGTGTACGTACGGAATACCGTCTCCACGTCGCGGTGTAATCTATTTTCCACCACCACATTACATGGATGGGTATAATGGTGTAATGAATGAATATATATTATTATTTTAATGTGATATTTATTATGAAATAGTATACATACACTCCAATAAAATTCCACAATCCTGGTAACAATATCATCGCTCGTGCGTACGTACGAAATACTGTCTCCACGATGTGATGTGACTCGTTCTACATGATTTTCATTGCATAATGATTACATAAATGAATTGAGTGAATAAATATGATATATATAACACTAATACCATTCTGTAAATGAGGTATCTATAACCTAAAAAGAAGAATAAGAATTTATTCAACAAAACACACATAAGAACACAAAGTAATAAACAGCGGAATAACAAGTAGTAATGAAATATTACTAATAATAAGCTATGAATATGACCATATATGATATCATAACTATGATTATGATCCCGGAATAATTCAATGAAATTATTTAAATCATTATACAGGAGGATCAGACACTTATGAAGCAAATCGGACCTAAGGTACGAGAAATATCACAATCTCATTTTTATCTGAGATTGTTTATACTTTGGAATTTACTAGGATGTATTTTATCATCCACATCCCTATTTCCTCAATATGTAATATTATTTCCATCTACCTACAATTTTTTAAATTTAATTTTACCCTTCGGTGAGTTTTTAGTAGAAGATATGAAAGGAATCTTTTGTCATTTTTCGTATGAGTTACTTTTTGACTTTTCTGTCAAAAGTACGAGAATAATGTTTTTTAACTTATACGGCATGAATGGATTTTTAAAACATTATTTCCAAAAATCTTCCTTTACAAGTTTTCAAGTTTATTTTTAATCAACTTCTTTTATTTTGAAATTGTATAACATGTTAAGAAAGGAAAAATGTTTTTAATGTAGAAAGGATACTTTCCCCATGAATGGAGTTCAAGTGTTTTATCAAAATTATTTTCCATCTAAGATAATATAGGGTTCTGTTTCTAACCCTATTATTACATTGATTTTATTATGTTGTGATGGAATTATTTTTATGAATTCCTTTATCCTATATGAATTGTTTTATTATGTCACGATGTTTAAGAATCCCATTTTTATTTCATGGCTTATGCAATGATGTATGATTTATGATTTTGTGGAACACATTAGAAATGGTGTCATTATGAGATGGGTGGGACCTATATCTCCCTCCAATGCATTGGGTAAAGATTTTATATCTCATGAGATAGACATGGTTGGAACGGCACGTTAAACTGGTTCAGTAAAACAGGACTGAAATGAGGAATGAACTCGGTTCAGAAATGGACTTTTTCCACTAAGATAGTCATGGCAATGAGTCTTGACTAATAATAAATGATTCTCTATGATTATGTGTGTATGCCACAAAGCATCATGTTTAAAGTAATGATTATTGTGATTACATTTCACTACCGTGATTTAACCCATGTTATGATATTTTTATCTCTTTTGCAGGGTAAGATTTCCAAAATGTTATGTTCTTATGAATATGATGTGATTGATATTTCTTTTGTTTACCCTTACTAAGAATTTGAGCTCACCCTTTTGTATGTTTTCATTTCCCAGGTTAGGAAGAAGGTTATTAAGTAAGATATTCCAAAAGGGACTATAGATATGATGAAATAAATGGGATAAAGTGTAGACGCTTTATGAACCAATTGTTTATGTTTCCCAGTTTCTAAAGACACTATACCTATACGGTCCTTCCATGGTTTTGTTATATGTTGTAATAAGTGTGCTTCAATTCTGAAGTAATAATAATGTATGTAAAGTATGGGTCGTTATAGTTGGTATCATAGGAAAGGTATAGTCAACCTTTGGAAACTAGGATGTGAATGACTTAATAAGAATCCTATGGATAAGTCTAAGCATAGAACACAATCTTAGTGTTTTAGAAATGGCCATGAATAACCTAGGATAAGACCTTAAGTGTGAGATTTTATTCTTGATTATGTGGTTTTCCTATTATAATTAGTGTTTCTCACACTATTCTTCTTGGTTTTAGTCAATGGTTGGAACCCAAAGGAATCGTGTTAATGTTGAATACGACGGGCAATGCAATGATTTTCCCCCTGAGTAACCAAACGTTATGGAAGTTGGAATGAAAAATCTTGTAGCCATGCTCACACAACTTTCTCAAGCAATGAATCATGAAGGACATCGAAATGAGAAAAGGAAGGAGCAACATTATGATGAATCCTTCATGAGATAGCGTCCACCTTCATTCAGTGGGTCTACTGATCCACTAGTTTTTGAACAATGGATCAGTAATACTGAAAATATATTTCCAGTTCTTCAATGTTCTGAACATGATAAAGTCATCTTAGCAGTTTATCATTTGGAAGGTGATGCTGATCAATGGTGGAATCTTATCAAGAATACGAGGCCAAGAGATGAAATTGAGTCCATGGAATGGGACGATTTCAATAACTTATTTTTCAATAAGTACTTCTTTCGTATTCTCCAAAAAAAGATGGAGAAGGAGTTTCTTGAACTAAAGCAAAAGGATGATGAATCTGTTGGTACCTATGAAGAAAATTTTACAAGACTTGAAAGGTACGCTTCAAGTATTATTATCCAAACTGAGAGTAAGATCTATCAATTCTTTAGTGGCTTAAAACCAAGTCTTCAAAAGGCATTAGCCATAAGGGACTTCAATAGCTACGAGGAAATCGTTCGATGTGCTCTCAAAGTTGAGATGGAGATTGGAGCAACCCATCAGTCATATGGGTTTGATAAGAAGAGGAAAATGGAATTCAAAGGAAATTCTAAAGAGCACACTGAAAAGAAGATGAGTTTTCCCTTATGCTCAATGTGTGGAAAGAAACATGGAGGGAGTTGTCTTAAAGGGACAAGTAAATGTTTCAAATGTGGAAAGGAAGGTCATTAGGCATTTGAATACCGCAATGATGGGAATAATATGTCTATTGATGTGAAAAATGAAATGGCTACACATAGTGCACCTCCTACACTTCAATGTTACAAGTGCAAGGAAATGGGGCATTATGCCAATCAATGCCCTAATCCAAGGGTTTTTTATGATGATCGACATCAAGACACTCTTAAGGCTAAAGACAAAGGAATGTCACAAGTAATTTCTATCAGCGATGTGGAGTATGATAACGAAATGGTTAAAGGTACACTTACCATCCACTCTAAAGTAGAAAATGTTTTATTTGATTCTAGATCCACCCACTCCTTTATTTCTGATGAATTTTCTAAGGGTATCACCGTATTACCTAAACAATTAGATGTTGAGTTAGCTGTGACAACCCCTAATGAAAAAATAGTCGCATCAAAAGTTTATAATTCATCTCTGGTTGAAGTTTGTGGGAAAGTGCTTCCTGCAAATCTTGTGATCCTCCCTATAGTGGAATTTTATGTAATTCTTGGCATGGATTGGCTTTCTCTATATGGAGCTCATATCAATTGCCAAAGAAGGGAAGTCACATTTCATATTCCAGATCAATATTTGATCGTCTATTGATGCAAGGATGAACATAACCTTCCAGTAGAAATTTCTTCCATCTTAGGGGTCTTGATTCCACTAAATGAAAGTTATTTATCTCAAATGGTTGGTGAGAAACTCACGATTAAAAATATACCCATTTGACGGGAGTTTTATGATATATTTACGGAGGAATTGTTGGGTCTTCCACCAAATCGCGAAGTTGAGTTTTCAATAGAACTCGTACCAGGAGCTTTACATATTTCAAAGACACCTTATAGAATGGCCCCAATTGAGTTGCAGGAATGGAAGAAGAAACTCCAAGAGAATCTTGATAAGGAGTTCATACGCCCTAGTGCGTCACCTTGGGGAGCACCTATTCTGTTTGTTAATAAGAAAGATGGATCAATGAGACTCTGCATTGATTATCGAGAACTTAACAAGATCACTATCAAGAACAAATATCCTCTCCTGCACATTGATGACTTATTTTACCAACTATGCAGAGATCAATACTTTTCCAAGATTGATCTTCGTTCAGGGTATCATCAATTAAGGGTCAAAAGGGAGGATATACCAAATACGGCTTTCCGTACAAGGTATGGACACTATGAATTTATAGTCATGCCATTTGGTCTTACTAATGCCCCTGTTATCGTCATGGATTTGATGAATAGAGTCTTTAGAGACTATCTTGATCATTTTTTGTAGTCTTTATAGACGATATTCTTGTATATTCAAAGAGCAAGGAAGAACATGAAGATCACATGAGATTGATATTGAAGACCCTGAGAAAGGAGAAGCTTTATGCCAAATTTACCAAGTGTGAACTTTGGCTTCAAAAAGTTTCATTTTTGGGTCAAATAATATAAAATAGGGGATATCTGTGGATCCAGCAAAAACAGAGGTTATCAAAAGATGGTCAAGACCAACAACAGTAACTGAGATCTGAAGTTTTATGGGTTTGGCTAGAAATTATCGACGTTTTGTGAAACATTTTTCATGATTATCTAATCCACTCACAAGGTTGACTCTGAAAGGAGTTAAGTTTGTTTGTACGTAGGAATGTGAAGAGAATTTGCAGGAGTTGAAAATATGGTTATCCAGTGCACCTATGCTCACACTGCCTTGTAGTGGAGAAAGGTTTGTGATCTACAGTGATGAATCCAAGAAGGGATTGGGGTTTTTTATTGTGAAAAATGATATGGTGATAGCTTATGCCTCACAACAGTTGAAAATCCATGAGAAAAATTACCCAACTCATGATTTGGAGTTAGCTGTGGTTATCTTTGCATTAACGATTTGGAGGCATTATCTTTATGGAGAAAGGTGTGACATTTATACTGATCATAAAGGTTTGAAGTATATTTTCAGACAAAAGGAGAT
Source organism: Viscum album (assembly GCA_963277665.1). Taxonomy (NCBI): domain Eukaryota; kingdom Viridiplantae; phylum Streptophyta; class Magnoliopsida; order Santalales; family Viscaceae; genus Viscum; species Viscum album. The sequence goes on along the minus strand of OY728155.1, from coordinate 1,440,873,342 downwards.
GAATATGCGCTAATGAAGATGGTTGGATCTGATTAAGAATTACGACTTCTCAATTCATTACCACCCTGGGAAAGCAAACAAGGTGGCAGATGCATTAAGTCGACAAGACCATGCTAGTTTATCCATGATGAGGATCACAAAATATCCAATATTAATGGATTTACAAAGGATGGATCTTGGAATTATAATAAAAGGGGTAAAATTGTATCGTTCTGAAATGAATGTTCAACCATCTATACATGTTAAGATTAAAGAGGCACAAAAATAAGATGTAGAGTTACAAAAGAAGGTGAGAAATGTTCCAAAATTCAACCTTGATTGTGAGGGGATAATAATTTTTAGGAATTGGGTTTGTTTTCCTCCCATCCCCAAATTAAAGAAGGAGATGCTGGATGAGGCTCATAATTCTTCATTCTCTATTCATCCTGGAAGCAAGAAAATGTATAGGGACCTGAAAGAGTAATTCTGGAGGGATGGAATGAAAAGAGATGTTGCTGAATATGTCTCTCGATGGTTGGTTTGTCAGCAAGTTAAAGCTGAGAGAGAGAAGTCTAAGGGGATGTTACAATCATTACCCATACCCAAATGGAAATGGGAAAACATCACTATGGACTTTGTCACAGGACTTCCTAAAACATCCAAAGGCAATAATGATATCTGGGTCATAGTTGACCATCTTACAAAGTTTTCACACTTCATTGCTATTAGAGTGGATTTATCTTTGGATCAGCTTGCCAGGATATATGTAAAGGAAGTGGTAATATTGAATGGAGTAACACTTTTTATTATATCTAATCGGGATCCGAGGTTTACCTCAATGTTCTGGTGAATTCTTCAGTATACTCTCCATACAGAGTTGAGTTTCAGCACTGCTTATCATCCTCAGACAGATGGTCAGTCTAAGAGGACAATTCAAACTCTAGAAGATATGTTGAGTGCTTGCTCTATGGATTTCAAAGGTGGTTGGGATCAACACCTACCTTTGGTGGAATTTTCTTATAATAATATCATTCACTCCAGTATTTAGATGGCTCTTTATCAACATCTCTATGGAAAGAAATACAGGACTCCAACATGCTGGGATGAAGTTGGGGAAAGAAAGCTATTAGGACTTGATCTTGTTGATGAGATGGAAAAAAGGTCTGATCTATTCAACAACACATAAGAGTAGCTCAGAGTAGAAAAAAAAGTTATGCCGACAACCAAATAAAAGACTTAGAGTTTGAAGTAGGTGATAAAGTGTTCTTACAAATATCTCCTTGGAAGAGCGTAATGAGATTTGGAAAAAAGGAAAGATGAGCCCTAGGTATATCAGTCCTTTCGAAATAATGGATCGTGTTGGGAAGGTAGCTTACCGATTGGTGCTTCCACCGAATCTCTCTCAAGTTCACTATGTGTTCCACGTATCCCTCCTGAGAAAGTACATACCTGATCCTTCACATGTACTCAGCTCAGAAGTTGTACCGCAGGAACAAGATCATTCTTATGAAGAACAACCGATAGAGATTCTCGATCGTAGTGAAAAAGTCCTCCGGAACAAGACCACTTGCTTTGTGAAAGTTTTATGGAGGAACCACCAATTATAAGAAGCTACATGGGAGCTTGAGGATATTATGAGGGAGAGGTATCCTCATCTATTTGTTACAAGTGATGAATTTCGAGGGCGGAATTCATTTTAAGGGGGGTAGAATGTAACACTCGAGACTTTTATAAGAAATATTTTGTTTTTACTTTATATAAATCATCAAAGGCATATTTCACTACACACAACACTAGCTTGGCTTGCTTTACACGCAATCGCGACCTTCCTTGATAGCTTGCGTCGTACGCAATACCGAGTTTCACTAAACAACGATATACTATTAAAATATTATTAAAACTAGCCGTTATGTATAGTAATAACAATTTCATGAAATTTTGTAAATTTTATTTTTCAAAATGGATTTCATTTTTGGATTCAAAATATTGAAATTAGCCTAGGGTGAAATTTTGGTATTTTTCTGGAAACTTTCAATTTTTGATGAATAGTGAAAACACTGGGTTACTATTTAAAAAATCAATTTTTTATTTAAAAAAATATTTATTTCATTTAAAATTATTTTAGGTCAAAATTGATACATAATACCAATATATGTTCAATGTAATTTATTGGAGTAATTTTATAATAAGTTTAGATATATAAAAATTTTATTGAACTTTTCACCGTGTTTTACCCACCTCCTAGGAGAATTTGAAAATTTACATAAAACATAATTTTACCACTTCTGTGAGTAGAATTCCAAAAATCCAAGAGATACAATTTATTTCAATACGTAAAATGTTGTTCAATGAGATAAAAATAATTTTTGGTGAATATTAACTTCTTTACTTTTATTTACCACGGTTAAAAGGAAATAGGGTAATTAAGGGTAAAAATGATATTATTATTACCCTAATGCATGTCCTAATTATATTGGATAAGTTTAATTCGACCATAAACAACCTTAGGAATAAACTATGACCATTGAGGCTCACTTGGATTAGATTAGGACATTTATTATTAATTTATTTAAAGAAGGGTTAAATAGTTAAAATCAATGTTTAATAAGTAAATAATTTTTAATATAGTGTTATACATTAAATAAATTAGACTATAAATATGAATTAAAAAGATAAATATATTTCCTACATAATGGTATTTTATTTTAAATTTTGAGACCATAAATAATTTAATTTATTTATGACACAAAGATGATGGAGTAATTATCTTATTAATGAAATATTCACATAATTGATGTTATAAATACCTAAATAAATGTAATTTGAGACTTTATATGAATTCCAATAATTTTCTAGGTTAATATGAATTTTTATTATTGGTTTAATTAACTTTTTTCGAACTAATCATTCTGTTATGATTTTTTAAAAAATAAATTACTAAATAGTGTCAAAATTGACATAAAATAGTTTTTAAAACAAATATTATATTATTAATTGTTATTTCATTACTAAAAATCTTAGGTCGGGAAAAATAACATAGATAAGGTTATATATATTAATAATAAACAACTTGGGGTTCGTTTGTCTTGTTATAGTAAGTTTATTAACCTTATAGTGTAAGAACACAAAAAGACATGGTAAAAGTAAAATTATCTAACTTAAAGTTAAATCTAAATGATAAGGTTAATATTGTAAACTAAACTTGTCCAAATTCTATTGGATGAGATTATTTCGACCCATAACCACCTTAGCTTCGAAATAAATCAATTTAGTGCTATTTAAAACCGAATATGGCTTTATCATAAAATAATATTTTTCGTTTTTCCAAAGGTGCCCCTCTCCTCCCTTATAAAAGGGCACCTCCTCCCTCTCTTCCTCACACCACATTGAGCCTTCAAGCTCGGCCAACCCCTGTCAAGTTCTCCTCTCCACTTCCCTAGAAACATCCTAGAGGTCCTGGTGTTCTTCAAATACCATTTTTAGTTCCCTAAAAGGAGGTCTCAAAGAAGTGCTTCAAAGAAAAGGTAATGTCTGTTACCGATTCTTTCAACTTTATTTCTTCTTCCACTTCTTCTTCGTTAGTTTTTTCATTATGAATTAATAACATTAGTATCACTCATATACTTATATGTTATTATAAGTATGAAACAACCCAATTTCACCATCAATCCATCATACGGAAAACTAAATCACTGTGCATGTGTACGTACGGAATACCGTCTCCACATCGTGGTGTAATCTATTTTCCCCAACCACTTTACTTGGATGGGTATAATGGTGTAAAGAACGAATATATATGATTATATTAAAGTGATATTTATTCTTAAATAGTATACTTACACTCCAACACAATTCTACGATCATGGGAACAATATCATCGCTCGTGCATACATACGGAATATTGTCTCCACGATGTGATGCGACTCATTCTACATGATTTTCATTGCATAATGATTACATAAATGAATTGAGTGAATAAATATGATATATATTACACTAATACCATTCTGTAAATAAGGTATCTATAACCTAAAAAGAATAATAAGATTTTATTCGACAAAACACGCATAAGAACAAAAATTAATAAACACCCGAATAACAAGAGGCAATGAAATATTACTAATAATAAGCTAAGAATATGACCATATATGATATCATAACAATTAGTATGATTCTGGAATTAGTCAATGACATTATTTAAATCATTATATAGGAGGTTCGGACACTTACAAATCAAATTGGACCTAAGGTAAGGGAAATATCACAATCTCATTTTTATCTGAGATTGTTTATACTTTGGAATTTATTGGGGTGTATTTTATCATCCACATCCATGTTTCCTCAATATTTAATATTATTTCAATCCACCTACAATTGTTTAAATCCAATTTTACCCCTCGGTGAGGTTTTAGTAAAAGATATGAAAGGAATCTTTTGTCGTTTTTCTTACGAGGTACTTTTTCACTTTTCTGACAAAAGTACGAGAAAAATGTGTTTTTAACTTATACGACATGAATGTATTTTTAAAACATTATTTACAAAAAGATTACTATAAAATTTTTCAATTTTATTTTTAATCAAATTATTTTAGTTTAAAATTTTATGACATGTTAATAAAAGAAAATTTTTTTAAAGTACAAAGGATATTTTCATCAAGAATGGAGTTAAAGTGTTTTATCAAAATTGTTTTCCATATAAGAAAATATAGGGTTCTATTTCTATCCATATTATTACATTGATTTGATTATGTTGTGATGGAATTATTTTTATGAATTCATTTATCCTGTATGAATCATTTTATGATGTCGCGATGTTTAAGAATCCCATTTTTATTATATAGGTTATGCAATGATGTATGATTTTTGATTTTGTGGAACACATAATAATGGTATAATTATGAGATGGGTGGGACCTATATCTCCCTCCAATGCATTGGGTAAATATTCTATATCTCATGACATAGACATGGCTGGAATGGTAGGTTAAACCGGTTTAGTGAAACAGGACTGAAACGAGGAATAAACTCGGTTCAGAAATGGTCTTTGTCCACTAAGATAGTATTGGCAATGAGTCTTGACTAATAAGAAATGATTCTCTGTGATTATGTGTGTATGCCACAGAGCTTCATGTTTTATGTTATGATTATTGTGATTACATTTCACTTCCATGGTTTATCCCATGTTATGAAATTTTGATCTCTTTGACAGGGTAAGATTTCCAAAATGTTATGTTCTTATGAATATGATGTGATTTATATTTATTTTGTTTACCCTTACTGACCATTTGAGCTCACCCTTTTGTGTGTTTTCTTTCCCCAGGATAGGAAGAAGGTTATTAATTAAGATATGACAAAAGGGACTATACATATGATGAAATAAATGGGAGACAGTGTATACACTTTATGAACTAGTTGTTTATCATTCCTAGTTTCTAAAGACATTATACCTATACTGTCCTTCCATGGTTTTGTTATATGTTGTAATAAGTGTACATAAATTATAAAGTAATAACAATGTATGTAATGTATGGTTCGTTATACTATTCATTTATCAAATTTTATTTTTTAGTACACTTATCGTTTTTCTAAAGAAGAAAGAATTAGTTTTTTGAAACACAAACTTTTTTGGATTGGTAAATGTTATATAACAGAATTTTAGGAATCCAATTTTTTTTGAAAAATAAGAATTATGAAATCCTAAATATTTATTTTTATTAAGATATCAATTTCATTCCCATATGTCAACCAGAATGACATATAGTATAAAATGGGGTACTTTGAGGAACAAAATACATATGTCTAAAAATTGGTTTTGAGTGAGTGTAATCAATTCCATATCTATTTGTAAGAGAATGAATTATAGAATATATTTCATCAAATTCATTCCATCCAAATGTAATTTTCCATAAATGATTCTTTAAAAAATATATATTAGATTTTATTCTAACGATTTAAGTATCATTCTCTCAAGAAATATTTGTGGAATTTTTTATAGTTTAAAAAAAATTCCTTAAACATGTTTTGTAATGCCCTTAGAAACTTTATCATTCACATAATTTACTTTCATAATTTGTTTTTGAAATATTTTTAAAATGAATAGTTTTATCTCATGAATTTCTGAAGGATTTGATACATCTTTTTAAGAATATATATTCTTGATTACTTTTTATCATTATTTATATTGAGGTTGGAATTTTCACTCTCATGTAATTTACAAAATATGGATACTTCTTCAAAATAAAGTAAATTTTCATTTTTTGAGGAAGATTATTCATCTGAAGAGTAAGATTATTTCTCATCATGGTAATTCTTATTTAATGATACATCTATAAAAGATTGTTCATTTTTTACCTTATCAATGAAACAATGATTTTAAATATGTATTCTGGCTAAAATGTCTTATATTATTTTGGCCATAAGATTCATATTATAAGGATTATTTTAATGAATCATTGTCACATGCCCTCCAAGTATCAATTTTTTCAAGACATTCATATTCTTTGTCTTGTAATAAAATTCCGTCGTTCATTCATAAATTTTATCCTTACTGTATTTTAATTTTATTAATGGATAATCTTGTATAATATGACCGACTCTTTTACATTCATAACTTCATATTTCTGAGACGTTCTTATCCTTCCTTTCATTCTTTTTCAATCTGGATTGAATGTCTTTATTTCCCAAAATCATGTTCATCCTTCGAGCATTATTGGATAACAATTCTCTCAACGATTACTATTAATTGATTATGATATAACTACAATTGTCTTAGATTTTGATATAGTTATTAGTTCCAGTGTCTTAGCTATGTAAGTAATAGTAATATAAACACTCCCATTAGCACTCATCTTCTTATCAAAATCAGAAACTATTTTCATTATTGTCTCGTGATGAAGAGGAGTTCAAAATAACTCATCAAGAGTTATCTGTGTAGCTTTATTGTTTTTATCCATATTTTTTCTTTTAGATTACCATTCATTGGTCATTATATCAATTATCATGTCTTCAAGTTCATCATCATCATTTACATTTTCCCACATAGGCTGAGGAATGTTGATGACTGTCAATCATCAAATTTTCATCTTGCATTCTGGTTCTCCGTAAGGAAAAACACACACATCATGTACTACTTGATGATTGTATCTACTTGTTTCTATAAAATTGGATGTACCAAAATCTATGACATCGAATTACATCAATATACAATTGCCTTCTTCACATGATGGTATCTGACTATATATATTCCTAGTCATGGACCAAAATAATGAATTGTGTACCATATAATTCGGTTGATATTTGTGTTTCTCTTTGTTGGTGAAGGTAGCAATTTCTTAGATTGGAATTTTGTATTCTCTAGTAAGCATGAAAAATTTGTCAAATCCAGAATTTATAAAAAAAATGTATTCATTCGATATCTCTAGTACACATAATAAATCCCATCGTAAATAGGTGGTCTAGTTGTATTTAGGATATCAATTTATCCAATATTCATTTCTACCATCGTATAAATTAGTACATCTCTAATCCACAAGTTAGGGTAGTAAGTATATATAAAACAAATTTTTGTAAAATTTTTTCAATTGTAATAAAAATAAATACATTAAGTGAAACAATTTAGTGGAAACCTTCCTCGGATACCAATTTTTGGATCGTAATATAGATGTATATGAATATTAGATGGAATAATACAAGAAGGGGATAAGAGTAGGTTTAAAAACATTGTATTTAAACCCATAAAAATGAAATTATCTTAGGACAACATAAACTAATTCAATTCACAATCAATATAATTGACCTTATACGTCTTCGATCAGATTGATATTATATGATGTAATACTATCAGTAATGTTAAACAATTGAATTTTAATTGAATAAAATAATCCGAGTAAAAAATATGTAAATGATTATAACATATATCTTTGAGAATCTATTAATACAATATGTAATGAATGAATTGTAATTAAACCAATGTAAATTGAAATGTATATGAATAAAAAGAGTAAAAAAACAATTCCCTTTATAATAAAAATAATAGTGGAAATGTAAAAATATTACAATACGTTTATCACAATTTGTACGGTATCCTCTCACCTAGGATAAAATATATGTCTTACCACCACCATGGTAGGCCCTAGATAAGATGATCATCTCGACTGTATTCCTATCCTTGAATTCTCATGATTAAGAAGCTAATTGACACCTCTGTCATCCAATAAATTGAAAGCCCTCGATATGATGATCATTATAACTTCTTCTTATGCTTCGAATCCATCTATCGTTATCATGATGATCAGTCACACAAATATGTAACAAAAACATATAAAAATACATGACCATATAACATGTTTTCTACTTATTATATCTTCACGGATTTCAAATTATGCTATTGAGAAGTCATGTCATATCTATCTAGAATATAATATAAGAAAAAGGTATGTATTCTTGTTTGAATGGAATCCTACATAGGAATCAGGTTCTAATGATCATATTTACACCAACGACCATATTTTTATGAAAAACTCTGAAAAACATGGTCACCTAAAATTACAATTGTAAAAAATAGAATGCATGACATCATTTTGATTAGTAAAAAAATAACTCAACAAAAACATTTTATTAGGTAGTAGTAAGTACAAAAATATGAAACAATGATTATGAGTGACATGTAATCAGTATTCATGTTATGATAAGAGTGTAATGATTTTCAAAATTACAATACAATACATTTTTACTATGAATATCATGACAATAATGCATATCATGATTACATTGTGTATCCCTGTTACGTTTATTAACATGGTTTAGATGCATGTTATTTAATATTGTTACGAATCTTGAAAACAATTCACAATAATTTAATAATACATACCTTGGTTATGATACATAATCTTGTTATGATGCAGGATTATAATACATAACTTAACCTGCTTACAATGAATGATTATGAGGCAATACCTAACCTGATTATGATTAAAATACTTACAATACAGGTGGTTATCATGCGTGACCTGCTTATAATACATGACTTGGTTATGATACATGTGGGTATTATGAATGAGGTTACGATGCATGTGGATATGATGTTGTATATAATCTAGTTATGATTTTTGATTTCAATGAATACATAATTTGGTTATGATTCCAAATTATGATGTAGTATATAATCTTATCATGATTCCTTATTTAAATCCAATATGTGATGTAATTATGATTCCTGAATAATATGTTGTACATAATCTGGTTATGAAGTAAAATAACATATAAAACAATGTGAGGGAACAACACACATTATTATGGTATGAATACAACAAAAAAAAAATATATATGTGATTATTATTTGTAAAAAAAACATTCATGATAAACAATAAGTAATTTGAGAACTCCAAAATAAAAAGATCAAATAGATAGTAAAATTATATCTTGACTTAACAGATAAAATTTTCCATTCTATGAAAGGAGCAATTATATAATTTTTCTATGAATTAATATTATATTATTTGGTTACCATGAAATTTTGTGGACTATAGGTGTAATAGAAAGATTAAAACTTTACAATTTTTTTAATGGATAAATAAAAACATTAAAATATATATAGTCTGCAATATATTATCATCATATGAGTCAATAGAATCATTTGATATAATGATAGATAATGAACTCTCAAATACTTATGGATTCGATGAAAATATAGATAATAATATGATAGATGATAATTAATTGATATGGTGAAGATTAAAATGTCTGATTTCACAACATATGATACATGTAGAAGGAAAGACTATGGTATATTCATTAAATGAACTATTGTTTTCTTCAACTATTGATAAAGATCCCATCATGATCAGGAATTCATTGTTAAAAGAGAAACCATCGATGCATAGTTCATTCATTTTATGTAGATGTGTCATTATGAAAATCAATTATTCAAATATTAGGTGAAAATTTAAAAAAATTACAATGTGAGATGGAAAATCATATGAAATTATTATATCCAAAGTGAAGGTTCTTATTGAAGTGGTCAATGGCACACAAATAATCAACATAGTGATTGAAATATTTTTATTTAATATTTTTTATATATAATCTTTTATATTTAAATAATATTTTAATTGTGTACCATAATTAATTCAATTATTCGATGTAGTATTGGTTGTAAATACTTTTAATGGTTCAAGGATCACATCTCAATTATGTTGCTCTACTCTAATAGAAGTTTGTTTGAATATTATTCCTTTAAATCTTATTATTCTTTCAAATTTTAAATTTTATGTATTTTTTTTGGCATGAACAGTGTCTCTCAATATATATCTTATATAAATAATTGTGGAATGGGTGTCACAATGTGAGTTTTAAAAAACATAATAATTTCTATTAGTTAGAGTTTAAACCATAACCCCCACTATAAATTACTTCCATCTTATTGGATTTCTCAGTAATTTAAAATCTATATTAATATGAAATGATTCGGAAAAACTATCCATTTTATATTTTTATATTTTTATGGTATATTTATGTATTTATTAATTATTTTCATACTCATAACATGAATCATGATGTTGGGTTTTCAATTGAAATATTCCTAGATTAAAGATTATTATTATGTGCCCCTATAGAATAGTGCTAATTGGGTTTTATGAATTAAAGAATAAACTCTGGTGAATCGATAGAAGAGATCAATTCAGTGCTGTTCATATCCATATGGGTGTACAATTTCCATTGATTAAGAAGTATGATAGGAAAATTAATAGATTCATTGAATTATGGGAAGTTAAAAAGCTCACTATAATGACCCAAGATTAGCATAAATATAAATTACATCATTTTTGTTGAATAGTTAATACATTATAAAAACACAGACACCCAATGAACATAGTTGTTGAATTTCATTAGAAAACATGGAATATAAATAATCTAACATAGTGAAATTTATTCAATGTTTCCTATAAATATATTCCCCCTTACTAATTATACATAAAAAATATTTTCATACCATGGGAATGGAATAAATAAATGGGGTGAACTAGAATGCTTAATAAGATTAATTGAAGGAAATGGGTATGGATATCATGAACATAAGGGCATGATAACATTAGAATAACATTTTAAGAAAATACCATGAAAGTCGAAGTTATTCATTTGAAACATATAATAATAACTACTAGTTTGAAAGACATTAATCATATAATAGTCATTAACATGAACCATGTGACGATATAGTTGGTATAATACATAGGATTTGTGGACAAAAACATAATCATGTAATATCATTCCCAATAGTACAAGTCTCATTACCAAAATCATATTAGAGAACATTATTGGGAATATATCAATTTAATGGGACACACCACCATACCGAGTCGTTGTCCTTCCATTATAAGAGATCAGGATTTCCTATCTTCCCAGAGTACACCATGTTTCTCAGTATTCCCATAACTGATTGGGATTCTCCATCTTCCCATAGTTGAGCATTTAACCCCATATTCACATAGTCAATCAAGCATGTCGACTATAATCCCCTCAATATCTCGTGAGATATAAATATTTCTGGATGCATTGTTGGGAGATATTTGTCCCAACCATGTCATAATGAAATCATTTATGTATGTATTGGGGGATAAGAAAACATTTATCATGTCATGAAACATTAAAAGTGATGCGTTTAATATACCTTATAAAATAAAATATAAAATAAATAACTAGAATGTACTAAAATCAATGTTTCTTTTTCAGGGTTGGATCATAATAATTGATCAGTGGATGCGTAATCGTAGGCAATCTCGATTGTTGATGAGATTATATAACTAAAATGATATAACCTTGTAAACATTGAATCATAATAACATGGAAACAACCACATTAATTGAATATCAAAATATAATGAAAATATGTATATTCATGAAATTACCTATCAATGGTAGTATATATCCCTCATAGAATAATATAGGTACATAACATTGAATGTATTTCTATGATGGAAAATTGAGGGAAAATCACATTACCAATTTGGTAAAATTTGAATCTTAAACCCCATGAGAGAATGATAAAAAATGAATATCAAAATACCCTCAAATATAATTCTAATAATCATATATTACATAAATGGGAAATAAACACACCATATATGAGAAATATTATGTTAACATGGATTGTTCTTCATGGAAAATACAATTGTGAGCAGAAAAATCTTACCTTTTGTACATACATGCTCCCTACATGTTCAAACATCCAGTATAGAAAATATAATTTTATTATATGTCGACCATATAACCATATTAGTATATCTGACATTTAATATGGATTTATATTAATATATTATTCTCACTTCTATTTTATAGTCATGTATTGGGTAATGTTCTATTAGTTTTTCAATTGTGTCTTGATTTGTAATATTTTTGGCCCTCATAAAAATATCATGATATCCATTATTTAGAAATAGATATTAGTATGATGTGTATTCAGTATATATTTATTTATAATAATATATGAAATAAGTAGATATGAAATGGAATACATTGTTCATGGAGAGGGTCAGTGGTATATAAACACCGACAACATTTCCTTTTAATTTTCTAATTTGAATGAATGAAAATAAAAAAAATTATTATATATATATAAATTATAGTAGAATTGTTTTGTCAAATATATCATATATCATTATTATAAACATCCATAATACATTCCTAGTAGAGTGTTAATGAAACAAATCACTTTGAGGAGGTGGTACTCCACACCACCCCAAACAAAATAAAAATATGAACACAAAATTGAATGCATGAAGTTTTGTATAATATAATTGTACCAATTAAATAAATAAATAATAAAAATAATGTAAATCAAATAAAAATATATATTTCATCATAATTCCCATCCATGATAGGTGATAATGGAAACACAAACTACATCTTTTAGTGATGCGATAGTTAACTATACATAAGAATTGTATGTTATATACCCATTATATGGATCTGTGTGTAAGTGTAGGTATAAAATTTAGAATAATATATATATATATATATTAATTATAATTATTTTATTATATAATAATGGAAAAATAATATTTTATGGGTCTATTATGAAAATAAAAAAAAGATATTGACAAAGGATGTTACATATTCTTTGGGATACTCATTTTTCCTCACAGAAATTGCATTCCTTGGAATGATTTAATGACAAAGAGATGGTTCTAGGATGATGGGATGGATGTTTTGAGACTATTTCAGATGATTTTGGATGATCCCGGGTGTATTTATTATTGTGAGAAAGGGTAAGATTGAATTTCATCTTATAGTATTTAATGAGTGGATTTTTTATAAATAATAAAGATATGCATGAATGGGAGGGCACATTGACCTCATGTGCTTCAGAAATAGAAAATTATTGGACTAAATTTTATTTATGGTAGAATAAAATATCCGACACACACATATGAGTGCATTTTTATAATAAGGATCCATAATCATTTGGTTACCTTATATTTTTCATTTTCATTTTTCATGTAAGAAACTGTTTTCCAACATATGAAATTTAACAATTATGACTAAATTTAGTGTGTTTTATAAGTAAATATAATAAAAATGTGTTATAATTATTATATATAAATTAAAAAAATTATTTAGTGATATGGAAATTAATTTTAAAATAGGCACATATAACACGTACAAACATTACATTAACCCAATTTGAGCTAATAATGTTTTTACAATTTAGGGATCTATATGTTCAATATAATAGATTATTTGGTTAATTAATAGACCATATTTTTTATTAAATAACACTACAAAATCAAATGTAATAATGTAGGATTTGTATAAATTTTAAATTTTGTAATGATACTAAATTTATTTCAAAATAACAGTAATTTATATTTGGATATTATTTACTAATTTTCAATTTAAAAATACCAAAACATATTATAATTATAATATATTAATTTCAAATATATTTTTAATGATTTATTAATTTGAAAAAAAAGTGGATGAAAATAATTCATTAATTTACATATGATTTTATGTTCATAGCATCATTTAATGTATTTAAGTATTAACTAAATAATTGACGTCTTAATGTTTGTTAATAAATTAGTGTTATTAATTCATATCTAAACATTAATGCTAAATAATAATGATTAAAATAAGTCATTTATTTTTCAATATAATTTGTATAACGAAAAATATTTTTTTCTTTTCTATATATAAATGTTTTGTGAATGATAAATTTATGAAATGTTTTTTTCTTTTCCATCGTTTTCATAAGAAATAGTGAAATATTATTGAATATTGAACCTCAAAAAGATAAAATTGTATCCAGGAATTTATATAGTCTAAATATTTTCATCAAATTTATTTTGGTCAACTGTATTGGTCATTTCAGCACTTAATATTAATGTTTAATACATTGTTAAGATTAAATTTACAATAACCAAGATAATTATTTTTTATCACATTATCTAATTATTCAGGTAAAACATTATGTTAATATTATTAGACTATAAATATCATACTTATTGAAACCATTTATGTACAATTAAAAATTATATAAATTTTTATGAATTTTCTAAACTAAATTCAGTGTTTCTCTCATAGATAAAGTAAAAAAGTTCAAAAGTTCATAATGTTTTTATATATTAATTCAATATAAATGTTATCAAAATTATCTGAAAGGGATTAATATATGTATTAATTATTTATATTGACTTTAAAACTGAATTTAAATTATTATTTAGAATTATTATTTTTTTTAAAAAATATCAGTTTTTAACTATATTACAATAATTTACACTATTCATCAAAAAAAATGAATTCCCCAAGAAACAATACCATAAATTCAGTATAATATAATTTCTAATATAAAAATTTAAAATTGATGTTAATTTTGAAATTTAAAATTTATAAAATAATTAATATATAGTTTCACTATACTTTTACCCTTAAAAAGCCGTAAAAGTCAACAGTACTTGTGACACAATCAATCAAATGAATTTTATATTTTTAGTAATTCTATCCAAACGTAGTAAAACAATTAATTAGATACTATATGTTTTATGTGTTCTTTATAATTCAATAAATAATATATTGGTTCTTTAATATATCATAATATATATTCAGTGTAGTATTATGTGAAAAAAATTAAAAAGTTGAAATGAATTTGAAAAAAGTTTTAAAAGTATCATTGTGTTATATTTTACCCACATAAAATTATTTTATCCAATTAAATTTGATACATTTATTAAAATTTTTATAGTTGAATGTCGCTTTCAATGAAACCCAGATCATAAAAATGAATACAGAAACATCCATTAAAAAGGTAATATTGGAAACATGATTGTTACCAAAAGTAACACAGAATTACGATTCCATAAGGATGAAAATTGGTAGAAATTATAAACATGAAAATTTAAGAAAATATACCCTCAATGTTCTCATTTATAGTGATTGTGAACATTTTAAGGTGAAAGTTAAAAATCAAAAATCCATAAAATAAAGATGATCTAAAATAATTTTTGATTTATCTGAAATGAAGATATTAGAAAACCCATCCTATTTTCCCAAAAGTTATTGATTTATCATGAGAAAATATATTTTCATGATTTCATGAAAAGCATACATGTTATTATGAATTGATCAACGTCTATTTCACCTCTTTCTCTACAAAATATTGGTAAATTTATCATTCCTAAAGCACTACTAGATCATGAGATCCATGATAGGTCATCCAATATTTCATTAATTTCCTTCAAAATAATGTTTTTAGAACAGGTTATACAAATAGCATAAATCCTCATGTGGTGAGATAATACTATTATCTAACAAGCTTAATCTGATGGGTAAAATAAAATTTCCATAATTTATTTTCCTTATAAACCCTTCCTAATATGATAATCTGAAAATTTAGAAATAAGGTCATGAAATAATCTTACCATTGATCCCCATATCAAAAACTATCTATTTGTTCTCACATTACACACATGTGAATACCATCATCATATATTCAAATAAAACATGGAAATTACCTGAATTACCAAAAACCCGTTTGTAAAACATGGATGTCTCACCATTTTAGTGATTACTCGATATAATATTTAAATATAAGTAGTTTTTAAATTCATACATGGTGACATCGTCAGCTTTTTCAACAAATCCATTATATGTTACGTGGTCATAAATATAATGAAATTTACATGATCTTAATCCATAATCTATTTATCTATGATAACACAATTGTGTCAACATTTTTTACACCTTAATGGTAACCTTCCCTTAATTGAAAATAACAAATTTCCAATAAATAAATTTTCTAAATCTTCATCTCCATTCAATAGAACCTTTCTAGTAATTAATGAAAAACATGTACCTCATACTATTTTAAGTATCATAATTAATATTACATAATCATTGATTCAAAAAAAATATAGACTTTTATCCTATATCATTATACATGAACCATTACCTAAGAAACGTCATCTTATTACTTAAGATACATTTTCCTATAGTTTGAAATGTGAATAATGTCTTAAGGTTTATAACCCTCAATCCAATCTTGTTTCCCATATTTAATGTAAAAAATACCATTAAAACATCACATTAATTTCACATGTCATTTACATAATCGTTATCAACCTATGTATGACCAATACTCATTAAACCATTCATATTCTCTTCATAAGATATTATTACATCGATTTTTATAATTCTGATGATTTGTAAATATGAATCATTCAAATTTAACCAATATCCTATTAGTTCCCACTATTTATGGAAACTGGAAACCATAGTTTGATATATAGTTATCATAATTGAGAACCATATAATCATGAAACAAATTACTTATTTTATGTTTATATAATGGCTCCTACTTCCTTAATATATGAATCCTAAATTTTATCCTATATTATTCAATGTAATATTATACTTAATTCCTTAATGATGGTTTATAATGTGAATGTAAATTCACAAAGTATATCCTTAGGGATTGTCAAACTAGGTGTGTAGAAAGGTTCGTTTTCATGTACCAGGTTACGCTTGAGCCAGGTCTACTGCACCTTTTTTGAGATGTTAAACTTATTTACATTATTTATAGTTTTACATCCATTTTTAGTATCCATACATGGACCTAATTCTAGGAATCTACTTTCTCTATCCTTTAAAAAAATTACATGAAATATTTTGATACATTTCCTCATCAAAAAACATATCATTAGAGAAATCCCTATACATATCCTTATAAATATTACTAGGGATCTCAATAAAGATTTCACATCATATAGTCTAATGGAAATACAAACCATTTATTAGATAAACACTATATTTACCCAATATTAATGTACAAATACATTACATTGTTTTTGCATTATACATTATACATTTCAGAAAAACAGACACCTAGAAACCATTTTGGGTTTGTGAATTTGGAAACACAGATTAGAAATAATCTAAATCAAATAATAATCATCAATTCTATACAAAAAGATAATCACCTTAGTAATTATACAAAAAAAACAATTCATAATAAACATAGAAAAAAGAAATTTCAGAACTATGTGGTCTCAATTTCTCATTAAGCGTAAAAAATATTAAATTAGCTATAATTTTATGAATATAAGGGTGTGAGAACATGAGAATAACATTTGAATCTCATACCCTAAATTTTGAATATCATAATAATGTTACATGGCATAAATACTGGAGGTTCATAAGACATAGATCATTATAAAATTAATAACATTAATTGTATGATCATACCATGGCCATAAGATATAGGGTTTACAGAAAACCCATAAACATATAATATATTTTCAAATAAGTCATGGTTTTTTCAAAAAGACATATTATGGATCTTCTTGGGGATTAAACCCACTAGGCGGGACAAACCATGATCCACAGTTTCAATTCATTCCTTGTAAGCGGTCAGGTGTTCTTATATTCTTATAAAGTATTGGGTTTCCCCATTTTCTATAGTGTATTGGGTATCCCTATCTTCTCATAGTGGATTAGCATTCTCCATCATCCCATTGTGGATCAATCACAATTTCATGAATCCTCTTATTATCTCATTAGTCAAAAATCTTAACCCAATGCAATGGAGGTTGATATTAGTCCCACACATCTCCTAAAAAATTCATCCACACATGTTCCACAACATAATAAAAATATAATAATGTCATAACTAATAAATAGAATTAGGTTTCATATTTATCATATAAAAACACAGGAAATAAAAAGGGTATCATAAACAATTCATCACATCATCATTAGCAGAAAAGAGATAGGTTTCATGTTTATTTCATCAAATCATACCCAATGAAACTATCATTGTTAATAAACACATACCCCACAAAAGAGAAACTACTATAAAAAGATCATGCTTTTAAAACATAAATGATTCCTGAAATTTTATACATAGTTTTCTGGAATTATTTCCCAAATAAATATTATACTATTAATAATGATGACTTCATATATGGATACATATTTTGTAAGATCAAAAAAAAACTTTTCTAGTAAAAAATGGTTGTTTTTTGAAAAAAAAATTAAATGAATATATTTCAAAAATAATTTTCCTTTCAATCAAGCGATAAAATATTATTTAATACTTTTATTTAGGAAAATATATTTTAATCAATGAAAAAATATATTTAAAACAGAAAACATTTGATGAAATTTTAATTTTTATAAATGTTTGAAATCATTGGTATGATGCCTGCAAATAATTTGGAAACCATTTTCCTTGGACACATTTAAAAGAACTCATGAGATCATTAAAATTGTTTTATTTGAAAACAACATTTTAAAAACATATAACAGATGCATTAAAATTAATTCAATAAACATTTGATTTTTTCTACCTTTTTTATTTAAAAACATTTTTTTGATATAAAAATTTCTTTAATATTAGAAAAAAATTATTTTATAAAAAAATTGTTTTTATAATACAGAGGAAAAACCAAGGAAATAATTGTGATGATTGTGGGTAAGTATGTATATGTCGAAAATTAATTTTTCACATTAAATGTTTTGAAAATTTCATTGATCTGAATATTTCAAGAAGATAGATTTTAAAAAAATGTAACACATTCTTAAAAATTTAATATTTTACATTATAGTATAATATTATACCATTGTTTAAAACATTTATGAAAAACATTTTCTTTATTGAATATCGATTTCCGAATGAAACATTAAAGAAATATTCTATTTCATTATTTTTTTATTAATTATCATTTTTTCTAAATATTGGAGACATTGTAAAATTACTTGGATATAAAATTAATAACCATAATTCAATATAATTATTTAGAGTTATTGAGATTTGTATCATAATATTTTATTAATTGAAGCCTAATATTAAACAATCCCAATAAAGGATGATATTAGAGAAAAATAATCCTTACAACATTGAAAACATTGAATAATAACAAAACAGAAATAATAAAATTACATAAAAATTAAAATATCATTAAAATAAGTATATTACTGAAATAACATGTCAATGGTATTATATAAAAATTATATAAATATATAAGTGCATAACATGTCATTTGTCTTAAAGAAATCATTTTGAGTAAAAATTACATTACCAATTTGGTAACTTATGAAAAATAAATACATGAAAGAATGATCATAAAATTGATATGTAAATTCCAGTAAAATAATGTATAATAATCATATATTACATTTATTGGAAATAAATACACCACATATAAAAAATACTAGGTGCACATTGCTTGTGTATCTTGGAAGATAAATGTTAGATGAGAAAAACATTACCATAAGTATTTACTTTTTTTTCACGTTCAATCATTTAGTATAGTATATATAAGTTTATTATACATGTTCTACCAAAAAATTATAATTATTCTGAATACCAAATATTGAATTATTATTCCAATTTATTAATAATTCCATGTTATGGGATCATTTCATATAGTATCTACTCTATTATTCATATGTATCTTCATTTATTATATTTTTTGTCCTCATAACAATATAATGATTTATAGAATTTAAAACCTGATATAAACATCATTAATATTAATTATATATTTATTTATAATAATCTATGAAATATAAAAATATGAAACGTAATACATCATTCAATGATACCGTAGGATGTATGTACGTATGGAAGATATTTATATTTAGTTGTAGTATTTGAAATAAAGTTACGAAATGAAATATTTGTATATAAATATATAGTAATTAAAGTAAAATTATTATGAAATATATATAATATATTTTTACATTTCATGACACCCTATATATAATGAGTACCAATCAAGGGAAAAAATGTGATAAGAGCATTAATGACCCCCCGAGTGCTACCACCAGTATGCCCTATGTTGGTGACCAGCACCGAGGGTATAATAAGCACAAAAATGGGAAGACTTTCCTTATAAGATAACACATTCTAAAGATAGAGATAATATAGACACCAAAAAACTCTGGCATAGACTATAAAATTAAATAAAATGAATTATATATATTTAATTTCATAAATAACATGTACAAATTAAAGGAAAAGAATTGAATGTTAAAAAACTAAAATGACAACGACAAAGAAACCCGAACGATTCCGACAAACCCCAATCTAATAGTAACATGCATGATCTCTAAACGGCTCCATGATAACTTCAAAATAGATTATATAACATAGGGTTGGTATAATATTATACTTAATAGGATCCTCCCCATAACCTCTCAATCAATGTAATGAAATCATAATAATGAAAAGAGATCAAAAAGTGAAAAGACCACCATACCTAAATAGTTATACTATGCTCCTAGGAATACCATGGATACCCTCACCAAGTATTGAGTACATGATTATATAATATAATAATAAATTTATAGGTTACCCTTCTACCACTTCCCAACTGGTTTTCCACTTTTCCCTAATATCACTCGTCTTCAGCATCAATCACCAAAAAGGATATCCTAAAGGCACCTAGGCATAGAACCGCATGATGAAACTAATGAAACTCAGAAACACCACATAAACATAACTAAATGTAATTAGGTTGTTTTTGGGATCCAGCATTGTCTATATAATATATATCATACAATGGGTATTATACCACATGCCATTCCATCCCATAGGATCAATACATATCCTCAATTCATCACAGAAAATTCATGTCATACGTATTGAAACCACATAGTTTCTAGGATCAAGTACAGTCAGTATATCATATATCATAAATCAGGTATTATAACTCAATCCATTAAATCCCATATTCTACGTATGAATCTTCAATCTTTCACAGCCAATACAGTCATAAAAACACTATTCATTTAGAATCTATGTCCAGGATATGTGTTTGTGAAATTACCTGATTCCATTACATCCATCTACACACTGACATGGTGAAAACTAATAGACATGCATACTAGAAAAATTAACAATCAAGAGAAGTGATAGGGGCCAAAGAGGGTATTCATCCATCCATTCTCCCACCAGGATTTTGTGGAAACAACCACCAGTAGTCATAATCCCCAGGGTGTTAGTTCCCAAACCAACAGGAGCAGTAGTGCATGGAAACAAAAAATTACATGAAAAAATATATCTCTCAAACACAGTTTGAAAAAACATATTCTGAGTCTCAACATTAACTATCATCTCTCTGACTCCCAGGTGCCACTTCTAAGTCTATATATCCTATAAGCACACAACAATTTAAAGAGTTACATTAAGTAATATCATCCAATTTTAATAGTTTCAATTAACATTGATTAATTATTTAACCATTAATTAACTATTTTCAAGTCCACATTATATTTCATTAGTATCAAAAAAATATTACATTCCCTATAGAAAAAACAAAATGAATTAAATAGTTCCTCTAAATTATAACCTCTGAAATTCATCATAGAAAGCTCTAACCTAATGGGTTCAACTTTATATATTCAATCATTTATTATCACAATTATTAGTTTTTCTATAATTCCATTTATTCTAGGATAACATTTCAATCTTCCCAACACATGTGTCTCAACATGATCGGATGATAATCTACCCATCAAGTCATTTCCACCTATAAAAGGGGCATATAGCAATCCATCCTCGAGAAGATAAATATAGAAATCAAAAGGAATACCCCACACATATTCGCCTATTTTGGTTGGAGGGTTGGAAATACAATCTACCTCAAGTATTGGGGAAGGTAAATAACATAAGAAAATAATAGTTTCGACATCATCCACTTTCTTGTCAATGGGTACACACAGCTTCATCCTATTCTATCATCCCTAATGTCCTATATAATACCCACATCCAAAAAGAGATTCATCTCAAGAGTCTAGAAATCAAATCCAGCCACCGAAATATCCTGGAATCCCAACCTCACCTTCCACAATAGATTTGCAGGCTCAACCATAACAAGATCACACCAAAAAATATGTAGTATGAAATTAAAAATAGATTCAATTGGGATCTTGGCCCCAAATAAGGCATTCAACCTCCACAGACAACGTGGACTCACAACTATAAAGTGTAAGGCTCTTGGACTTTACATGTGTGTGGGTAACGTAGGACCCTAAAATTTAAAATCTAATATCACATAACCATTTAATTATTCCATCTTGAATTAACAGATTCATTTAATCATTCATATGGAAATCCATATTATTTTCATCAATGAATAAAAACAATAACATGATTTTTTAAATATGTATGCTTACCTTTGGGAAATAAATTTAAATTTATTCCAAGAGTTATATTATACTCCATTTTCCATAAACAATGACATTCTATATAATAAAATCATAGATATCACACTATCTAGAAAATAAAGTGTAAATAACAACATTCGCCCATTGATAACAATTATTTAGTCAATATCAAATATATATTATGCCAATTTCATTATGATATTTTGTCAAAATCATCATAAATCTATGAATACAAGTAAATGGATTAGAGAATCCTTGAATCCTGAACCACAAAAGGTTCTCGATGTTTTTTTCCATGAAAACTAGCTAACAAAATGGATCACCATCACCTCTCCTCCAAAGGATACATCCATTCGAGGATGTCACGACCCCACTATATAATCTTTCAATTGAGAAATACAAAATAGAAATGTTGAGATCACATGATGTCACATAGAATAGAGGATTGGGAGGAAATATTTTTAGAAATACAGAATTACAGAGTTCAAACATAACATATATTAATTATATTATGACACTTCCTGGTTGCACCAAAATACGAGGATGTAATGTAGAATGAATAACTCCCTGTAAAACGTGATCCATGGTCCCATCCAAAATTTCAAATCTCCTTGTGAAATAAAGTTTCATAGAATCTCATACAAATGAAAACACAATGAAATAAAAAGGTATAAGGTCTATTGACATTTTTAATGTCATAATAGAGCAGCAGTTTCGATACGGTTTAGATTTTTCATTATAGACGGATCCTTAGAAACAATATGTTTTGATTAAGTAATGGCTGACAAACAATTATGAAGATTAATATAAGAGTTATGGGCTTCTAATTAGTCTTTAATCCCTTAAATGAGGCTTTGAATGTGTCTAACCTAAATGGTAATATCAAACGGGTGAAACAATATGAAGTAGTAAACATTATAAACCAACCAATATCTCAAAAAACTCTAGCTCATACCGATATATGGGAAAACTACAGCACCTACCGATATATGACCTATTGAATTGTGGAATTTTGATAGAGGGACTACCAATAGAGGACCTACCTAAATAAGTCCTGCAAATAGAGGACCTACTGACAGTGGACCAGCCAATAGAGGAAATACCAATAGATGACCTACTGACATTGGCCTACCAAGATAGGACCTACCAATAGTGACCATCAGACATAGGACCTACTAGCAGATGACCTAACGGATGAAGACCTACCGACAGACGTCCTACTGATAAATGGCCTACCGATAGAGGACCTACATACAGATGACCTACTTATAAACGACATACAAATATATTACATACTGATAAATGACTTTTCATCAGGTGACTTATTGATGAAACAATTAACAAAACCTGAAACGTTTTTCCCAAAACAATAAATTTTGAAAATTGTTGTTAATTTGTCACCTTTACCTCATAGAACACCTTAAACACTACATTTTCACAAAGGTATTGACCAAATAGTTTCATGAAATTACATTAGATACCACTCAAAAAACCTTATCATCCTTGGGAATCCAAAAACAACCATGGGAGGAAACAGAAAAGGGGTCGTCCAAAAATCCACCCCATGAGATACTTTTCAAGGTTCTCTCCACCACAGGAGCACCACTTCTTCATCAAAGGAACAATGAGAAACTAGAAAAAAACTACATCCAACTTTTGACTACCCTCTTAGGGTTGATACCTAAGAAAAAAGGAGAAATCCACAACAATAATCAAGAGAAATCCATCTCATAAACAAAAAAGTTTTACAAACTCAAAATAAATATCATTACAACAAAAGTGATAATAATAAAATAGAATAGGGTACTAAGAATGTATTTGTGAGTTGCATTCTAAATTAATCACCTCCATGACACTATTCCACCATAAGACATGAACTATGGGAATAGAGTGCCAATGAAATAGCTTCCAATTTTGGCCATATATCTCTGCAAGTTGCTCCATGAAGGTAACATCATTTTCAATTTTAATCTTACCCTAATCGATGATGTGAGAGTCATCATGGATATTACGATGGATATATGACATGTGAAATCATTTTAAATCATTCTCTTCTACATGTAATGTTCTACCTGATACGCCACAACTCCAACATGACCAGACACTACAAAAGTCCCAGAAAAGTGGGGAGAAATCATACTCTCACATAAAAACCATCACTACCAATGCAGGTGGGTCACATTCATAAACACATGATCCCTAATGTCAAAGTATAGAGTTCTCTTATTTTGATCAGTATAGGAAATTTAATGATCATGCACTTCCTTCATCCTCTCATGAATCACTTAAAGCATTTATTTCATATTCTATACTTATTCCAGCCCGATAATTGATGATTTTTCGGCACATGTACAACCATACATAGAACAAAAAGGACATCTAAAAAATCTTCAAATGATGACACAGCAATGGTAGTTTGGAAAATATTTTTCTAATCAATCTCTTACAAGCGTATGTTCTACATCCACAAACCTCCAAAATCTAGGACACAAGAGAGAAACATCACTTTATGAGTATGAATATTACACACTATTTGATCTTTCCTTTGTGGATGTAAATAAGTGCAGAGGAATAGATCAGAACCAAAAATAAGATAGAGACATCTCCTTACCTGAGGGGTAAAATGAGTATATTGATTAGTAATGAACTTCCTCAGGACACCAGGAAGTATTACCACATAAAAAAAATATTTCCTTGAAAAATCCACCCCTAATCGTTAGTTGTTGATAGCTATAAATTGGGATGAATTGATCAAATAGTTCACAAATATACATATAGTGTCATAGGCATCTAGAGATGGAGATAAATTATTAAGAAATTCTATCGTTATATCCTCCCACATCCATGGAGGAACATCTAATAGCTAGATAAAATAACCTGAAACAATGTGTCACACCTTTAACTTATAGTAAACCAAACATCGAGAGACAAACTCCACAACAGCACATTTCAACCCAGGCCACAATACCAACTCCGTAAATATTAGTACATCATGGAAAATCCAGGATGTACTGCTAAGGGATTACTGTGGAACTATTTGATAACCATCTCATACGATGTCAATGGAACAAAATGACTTCTGAGAAACAACGAACAATGTTGATCATCCTTATACCAACCTTCAGGGGCTATACCACAAACAACTCAGTCTGTACAGACATTTTCTTCATTATCCCCCAACTGGGATTCCTCCACCCGCTGCACCAGAGATGATTGTACCATCATCTAAATAATAAAACCTCATACCCAAACATCTCTAATATCATGATTTAAATCTGAAATCTCTTCCACTACTCCCATATAATCACATAATTCACTCATTTCATCACTACGTGAATCCCCGCTCGGTGCATCATCTACTAAATTACCATTACCCTATTTATACAAGATTTTTAAGTCATAATCCTGTAATACCTCCATCCAAAGTTTTCATTCCAAGATGAATTCACACTTGTAGAAAATTTACCTCAACCATTAATGATCACTGAAGACCACAAAATTCTTGTCTATGAGGTAATGCCTCCACAACATTTAGGAAAACACCACTTCCACCAAATCGAGATCATCGGTGGAATTCTTATGTTCATGGGGACATAAATACCAGGACCGATAAGAAATAAATGATTTTTACTATATTAGAACACAACCTATCCCAATATGTAAAGCATCATAGAAAACCTTAATCTGAACTCATTTTACATTGTGCTAGAAAATTGGGGCAGTGGCCAACTTCTCATTTTTGTTATGAAAAAGTACATAACACTGACATGTCCATATGAATGTGTTATCTATTCTAGTCAATGTTGTCAGAGGAGTCATGATGTAAGATAAGTTGGATATGATCATCCTATAATATCCTTTAAGAATAAGGATACCTTATGCCTCTTACATTACTATGGGGTATTCCCAAGAAAAAACTACTTCTATTTTTGATGGATCTGCTACTACTCCATTCTAAGATACAACATGACCTATGAAATGGACATCTCGAGATAAAAACACACACTTTGAAAACTTGCCACACAACATCTCATGATGATGAACTCCCAAAGGTAAAAAAATTCATTACAAGATCCTCTTCAGAAATGGGTAGACATGGATTCCATATGTTAAAAACACTATGATCATGTTTAAGAATTTATGGATCCCAACATTCATCAACCCTGAGGACCCATTTGGAAAAGTATTCGCACCAAAAATCATCATAATTAACTCTTAATTTCCATGAAGATAGTGGAAATCATTATTCATGATATCGTCAACCTTCACGTGCATATGATAATATCCTCACCACAAATCAATTATTGAGAAACAACATGTACCCTTATGTTGATCGAATAAGTCTTCAATCTATGTAGGGTGATAGATTTTATTCACTATCACTATGTTCAATTAAATATAATTGACACACAATTTTAAAATTCTACCAGCCTTCATTAAAACCAAATTGGTGCACCGCCACAGTGTCACACTTAGAAAAAAAACGAGACTACAATAGACCATCGACCTATATATGCTGCACATGAGATGTAACATCCCAAGTAAGTAATGAATAATAGATATTTTTATCTATGTCTATTAATGATTAAGATAGTGTTTTAGAGGCTTAAAATAAAAATAAATCCAATCTTAAGCATGAAATACACTAATATTCTTAAAAGATTGTTTTACTACCTTATGATGGGAAACCCTTTTTAAATCTATCTTTTGACAATTTTATAAACTATTTTTGTCAAAATAAACTTATTCGTTATGATTGGGACATCAAAATTTACTTTGTGTGAATTTTTGATATTTTTGTGACAATGTTCATTTTTTAATGAATAGTGAAAAATACTGCATTTTACATCAAAACTGCTTTTTAATCTAATTTATTTATATGATTAGATTATGTTTTTAAATGGTCTTAATGTGTAATATGAATATATTTTTACCATTTAATCCAATGGTGGTCATTGGAATCAATTTCACTTTGAAATTGGACTCAAACTAGTGTCAATCTTTTGATACTTATTGTTTCATAAAAACACGCTATTTGCTCTGACAGCGGGAATTAATTATTAAATTAATTAATGTGACTTATCTGTTTTGAATTTTGTAAAATAGACTTCATTTTTGAATTTGGAAGATCAAATATAGCTTAGGGTGAATTTTTGGTAATTTTCTGAAAAACTTCAATTTTTGATGAATAGTGAAACCACTAAGTGGTACTTATAAAAACTGATTTTCCGTTTAAATTAAATTTTGCCATCATAGTGTTTTGAATTTCAAAAATCCGACATACATGGTAGTCATTAAGAAGTAAAATGTGGTTCAATGAGATTAAAATAATTTTTTGGTGAATAGTAACTTATTAAGTTCTTAATCGCGATTAGTGGTAATTAGTGTAGTTTAAGGTAAACATAATGCTTTAATAAAATAAGATGAGCTTGACACATGTCCTACCCTCATTGGTTGTGTCATGGCCGACCAAGGCAAGCCATGGGTCAACTTGGGGACCCCGTGGAGACACTTTGGTTGGGAAATGACATAAATAACTTTTTATTAAATGTTAAAGTAAAAATGACACAAACATAATATGTCTTACGAAAATACTTTTTATGTGGGGTTATAAAGATCAGATTTTTGATTATAAATATTAATTGGAAATATAAAAAGATTTCCTATGTCATAGTATTTTTTTTATAATTTTTAGACATTAAATAAATTAAATTATTTATGACATCATGATGATGAAGCGATGACCTCATTATTTAACAATTTAAATAAAATGTAATGATAATGTAAAATCTATGAACTACACATGTCCAAAACCAATTGGATGAGTGGATTTCAAACCCTTATCACCTTATCCACGAATTATATCAATGTGGGGCCTTTTAAAACCGAAACACATTTTCAAATAAAGTAATATTTCTTTTCTTTCCAAAAGTGCCCCTCCTCTCCTCTTATAAAAGGCCCCCACCTCTACCTCATTTCACACACTCCTCAAGCCTTTGGCTCGGCCAACCCCTGACCATTTACTCTCTCCACCTCTCTATCATCATCCTAGAGGATTCCCTTTGGGCATAATCCTTTAAAAGGAAGCCTTTAGGCTCAAATCAAAAGGAGTTACACTTTTAAAGGTAATTCATTCTCTCTTGTTCATTTGTTTTATTTTGCTTCTCCAACCCCCTAAACTCTTTTTATTTACTTTTTTGTAACAACAACAGTATCTTAAATATACTAGGATGTTGTTATAAGATTTATTTGAGCTACACTCTCACACTACTACATCAAATGGTTAAAGAACATACGGTTTCCGTGGATGGCGAAATTCTGCCTCCCGAAACGATGATTGTTCATTACTCATTTAACACCTTCAAAGGTGGCAATTATGATGTCACTATTTTTATATATGATATATAATATGTTTATGTTTTCCTTAAGCTTCTGTTTTTTTCATTTTGGGAATAACTTTATGGTTTCCATTATGGGTAAACACGATATCTTCATTTTAGGAAGTGCGGACTACCGCCCCCTGAAAGTAATTTGATTCGTTAATACCATATGTGGGATGTGTAAAGGATAAATTTAATGATATTATATATGTTATTATACTTGAATTATAATATACTCTTATATCATTATGATCCCATTCCAGAAAATATGAAATAGAAATGGAAGTAGCGTTCATGCGTACATACGGCTTACCGTCTCCATGAACGATGCATTTCATTTCTTATCCCCAAATGTAATGTACTATTAAAAGTACATGTATATAATGGATATATATAATTAATGATATATCTAAATGATGAATATAATTCTGTAATTAAAATATAAATTCCTCTCATTTAGTTTTAATTCCATTAATATGACAAATAAATGAAAGTAGCGTTCATGCGTACGTACGGCTTACCGTCTCCATGAACGGTGCATTTCATTTCTTACCTCTAAATAATTATGTAATATTATAAATACATGTATATGCTGGATATATATGATACATATTATATCCAAATCGGGAATTTCAATCTGGATATAAAGAACCTTTGACCACACGAACAACATGTATTTGTAAGAAGTCCACTTTCGACTTAAGAACCAAATATTGAGAAAACAAACATTATTAACTTATATGGTTACATAATGTTTATAACATAGAAATAAGTTATATAAAAGGAATAATTAACATTAAAAAGGTTCTTAATCAAGTATAAATTAACTCAAGCTTATTATTCAGGACGTTATAGAACGATCGAGTCAAGTTGGACCCGAGGTAAGGGACTTCGTCTCAATATCCTTTCATTGAGGCATATTTCGTTTTATACACAACTTTCTTTTATATGGTGTATAAACCCCTTTGACTTTTACTTTTATACAAAAGGAATCTTTTTCTACGAAGCGTTTTACAAAATGACAAAAAGGAATGTTTCTTTTAACGTACGCGGCGACAACGACCTTTTCCGCCGCCGCAAGTATTATTTGGTCTTTGGCTTTCTCAACAAGCTGTAATGTTTTTAGAATAAAATAAATACCATATACTCTTTTATGTATTTTGGTATTGAAAATGGTTTTGAAAAAAGGATTCTATTATGTCAATATATTTATGATATATTGTGATTGAAATGTGGAAATTTTATCATTCCTGTATATTGGTTTTATGTTTTATGATTTTATACTGGTACTTGGACATTTTAATGGGTGGTTACGTTATAAACCATATGACGGGTGGTGCCGTGAATACCAAGATGGGTGGTTACGTTATAACCTCCAATGCATTGGGTATGGATGTCGGCCGTATGGCTATTCCATTAAGTATGTATGGAAATTGGCTATATGGCTATTCCATTAAGTGATATGTGTGGAAGTCGACCGTATGGTTATTCCACTTAAGTATGTTTATGTCCCAAGTTACCTTTATATATGTTATGTGTTCTTTTTATGGATTTTATGGTAATCCTTTGGTTACAAAAAGGTAAGTAATGATACTTTATTCAGTGCAGAGTTTTTACTAATTCATGAAGGTGAAGGTATTACTTTGATAGAGTATATATGGTTTATTTGATTTTTGAAAAACTAACAGTTTTCATTCTTTCTGTATCCCTTACTGAGCTTTTTATGCTCATCCCAAGTTTTTTTGAAATGTTTTTCACTGTTCAAGGGAAAGGTACATGATATGATGATAGTGTCAAGGAAGTTTCAAGAAAGAATCCATGTTTATTTTAAATATGTTTCCATTTATGGGATGAAGAATACTATCTTTATGTAACCACTTTGTTTATATGTGGAATGTAATGAATTTTTTATGATCTAATTCTCTAAAACACTAAAACCGAAAAGATCCTCAATGTGTAATCTTGTCATAACTCAAGATTAAGTAAGGTTTAAGGCTGGGGCCTTATATGAAACTCATAAGGTACCATCGTATATGGAGACATTGGGATAGATTATGTTCTTGGCTTTAGTTCAACCCCAAAATCAATCTCTCGTCGAGGGGTTAATGTTAAAAACTCTTCTACAATGACATCTGGTTACTTTTCTATGACCATGGTAAACTTCAACTATTGAGCCTTCGATGAACTCAAAATCAGATTCTCGGTCCGTTATGACTTGGATAGAACACACATTTGACCCATCTAAGGTTATCACTCACTAACAAACACTATTGTATCACCATCAGAATTGAAGAACACCACCTACATCCTGAAGAAATCCACAATATCCTACACAAAATACAATCAATACATTATCAGCATGACATAATATATTTGTATCTATAATCATTGTAAATCTACCCAAAAGTGTTTTTTCCCAAACACTATCTCAGAATATCTATATACTTCAAAAAAATCATCATCACCTCCAATTGGTGTAGTCGATGCCAAGGTCTCTAGGACTGTCCCAATCTCGATTCACATAGAATGTATAGGGGTTGGTTATATGAGGATGCACGTCACTCATGAATCAAAAAAGGCCAGAACCCAAGTACAAAACAAGTAAGCCGTACCTCAAATTACGTATGGATCTCCCATAGCTAGAAACACTAAACAATGATGATGACCAAAAAATGCTCCACTGCCTCCCTAACCCTGATGGTGACCACCAATATTGATGCTCTCTACTCTCTGAGGATGATGAGTGTCTTGAGGATGTCCTCTTACTGCCCCATGTGTTCTCTATTGAGCCAATGCTGTTGCAACCAACCACTACTACCTCGGCTGGAATTTCCTCAATGGTGGAACATGAAGCATAACACCTGACACGTGTTATATTCTTAGAAACGATGGACACTCACTCAACTGAAGACCTCATCCTCCATAAAAAAGTTCTTTTTTCCTTAGCATATGTTTGAGAGCTTATTCCACTAAATAAATGAGATACTGAGAGAAAGGATATACCCACGGACGAACATAAACTCTTCTTCCATGAAAAATGGGAACCCAAAACCACATATCTTCTTCATGATGATTCTAAATGAATCCCCTATCATGATGATCCAGTTCTCGCTAACAACATCTCAATGACCTCTTCCCTCACTAGCACCACGAGGTACATATTCATCATAAACGGAGTGACCTACCAATAGATATTTGGATGAAAATCCTCTTATAAATCCCTTTCCATGTCCTACTCATCTTAAAATAGGTTCTAAGAATATCATTATAGGTTCTTAAAATATATTCCTAATTATATCGCCATAGAGAACCCCATCGAAGGTTATATAACTTCTAGCGACAGGCCTCCATCATATTCAATGAATGAAAATCAAATCAAAATGGTTCTTGGTACTCCCCAATGAGACTACCAACCCCCCACAATCCCTGAGGAACAAGAACCTCAATTTCATCACTACCCCATGTAATATCATCACATACAATGACACTAGCTCCCATTTTTATCATGAATAAAACTAAATGATATCTCATCCTCCTCCGACAAGCAATCCATTTTTGCATTAAAAAATGTACCACCCATACATTTTCTTACTCTAGCATTGAAAATCTTGGGGTGTCCTCCAATTGAAGTCATCATCAACATCTATATTGTGGTGATCTACTAGTGCAACCTGCTCAATATCATATGTGTGACCCTAATGAGGATGTCCACCTAGATCCGTACCTGAAAAATTAGTTTTTGTTTTCGGTCCTGGACACGGAATATGATATATATTAACAGTATTTAATATTTTTATTTTATTCCTTTGATGTTAATCTTTCATAAGGTATACCAATTCAACCATTTGGGAAAAAAAGAAACATGAATGATTTTTTCCTAGTCCTATACCCTACAACCAACATCACTTTTTGTAGAATCCACAATAAATATAATTTCTCATGCATCAGATCATAGGGGGGCCTAAATACCTATGAATCATTTTATCTCAATTGTCGACAACACTTTCTAAGCATAGCTCACATTATTTACCTACCAACTTGTGCAACCTCACAAGTTACTAACTCCATAATTCATCATATCCCTCAACCAAACATATTATACCACTTGGTCATGACACTCTTCCCCTAATGTTTAACCCTCCCTGTTTGGTAACTTAATAGTTGAGATAATGACCACCTGATTACCCCCTCTAGTAGGCCCTTATTTGGAAACTAGCAACAATGTTATAATAAATAGTCAAATATAATGCATTACACTCTAAGAGAACATATATAGAAGATATAGTTATGATAGACACAAAAAAGATCTATCTCATAATAAAATATAAAATAAAACAAATTTTATATATGTAACGTCATGAAAAAATACTAAAAATAAACAGGGAAAAAAGATCCAAAATAAGGTAAAATGACAAAGACCATGATTCTCAAACAACTCTTACAAACCCCAGACTAGTAGTAAGATTCTTGATCTCCAACCGGCTCCAAGAAACATGAAAAAATATTATAAAACATAGGATATTATATTAATATACTCAGTAGGATCCCCCCAAGATCCTCTTGATCAAATGTAATGAAACAATTCTAAATCAATGTGAAAAAAGTAAAACAAACTTATAACTTAACAATTTATTTCATGTTCCCATCCACATAATGAATACTTTTACCATGTATCATGTACAAGAGTATAAAATATAATAATGAATATCATCGGTACCCCACTATCAATTACCCATGGTTTTCCACATTTCCCCAATGCCATACATCTTGATCGTGTATTTCCAAATTTCTATCCCAAAGACACCCAGGACTATCACCACAGCATATACCTCATGCAACTCACCACCACCACATCCATAGAACTGAAATTAACTAGTCATTTTTCGGGAGCCACCAAATCTTGTATAATTTATATCATATATCTCGTACTATACCTCAATCCATTATAGCTCCTACAGAGATTACGGATCTTCAAGCCATCACAGCCTATACATGTCATAACTATATTAGCCATTCGGAATTAATATGAACCATATAAGTATGTGAAATAACAATAATACATTTTATCCCTCTACACACATATATGGGGAAATATAAATACCATGCATACTAGATAAAGTAACTACCAAGAGAAGAGAGCAAGATCCAAAGTGGGTAGTTAAACATCGATCATGCCATTAAGATGTTGGGGACCCCACCCCCCTGACCTTAAAATCCATGAGGTGTCAGTTTCCCTAGCTAATATGGTGTAGTATCGCATAGAAACAAAAAAAAATTAATATAATATATCTCACAACCACATTATGGGAAAAAACAAATCCTAAACTCTACTGGAGCTAATACCTCTTGGAATCCCATCTTCCACTAGTAAGACAATATATCCTATAAGCACAAAAATATTTAAAGAGATAAATTATGTCATTGTATCATTTTTAATAGATTCACCTTAAGTTTCATAATTATTTAAACATTATTTAACGGTTATCAAGTCCACATTATGTTTCATTATCATTACACTAATGTTCTATTTTCTCTAGGAATAACCAAATTGAGTCTATAGTTACCAAAAGTATGACCACAACATTTCAACTCAGGATGATAAAACCACATTCTATAAAAATCGTTTATTAAATAAATTATTAACATCATTATCAATTTTTAATAATTTCAGGTATTCTAAAAATCTATTCTAATATACCAAACACAAGGGGGTTAATACATTTATTGATGAACTGCGTGTTGATTCTATTATACATCTAATAGGAGCATTGAACCATCCATCCTCAAGAAGATAAACACAGAAATAACATGGAATAACACTCTCACATTTTCCTCTATCAAAAAGAGGTTATGAAATAATATCATCGACATGGATTGGTGAAGTTAAAATAGATAAAAAACATGATGTTCAACAACATCCACATTATTTTCAACAGGTAAGCCCTATATGAACCCATTCCATCGTCCTCAATGTCCCACCTGACTCCCACATTCATAGGCCAATGCATCTATCCAATCCAATCATCAACTAAAACCCCAAACACCAATGTGCCTACCATCCCCCACAAACTACTATAGCCATCCAGGATCATCTATCAAAGGTTCACACCTTAACAGCAGTTGTAGGAAAGAAATAACATATTTGACTTTGCTCATGTCCCTACACAAGTTATTCATAGTTCATATAAAATGACCACTCACATATCTAAATTATAAATTGATTAGACTTTAAAATTAAATAGGTAATTCGGGACCCATCAAGGTATTCCAATTTATCACATAACGGGTTCATTATTCCATATTTATTTAACCAATTAATTAAACAAGAATAACATCTACCATTTTATTTTCATCAAGCATAACTACAAATACCATTTTCATTGAAAATGGTTCTTTATCTTGGTAAAATTAATTTAAAATAACTCATAGATTTACATTATTCACCAATTTCCCTCGGTAACAACATGCTAAATAAGAAAAGAATTGATATAACACTATATAGTAAATCAAGAGGAAATAACACCTCTAGGAAATTTATACCAATTCAATAATCTGGTTCAAATATTTATTATTTCAATATAAGAGTGATCCAATAGATAAATCATTATATCACTATAGATGCTTGCAAATAGAAGAGGAATCCATCAATCCCCCACCTCAACGGTTTTTCAACATTCATTCCATGAGAACATGACAGCAAAGAAGATCACGATAACCTCTCCAACAATGGTTGCATCTACCTGAGTATGACACGAAAACATTATACCAATGAACGACTAAGAAATATCCATCAGAAACATGGGGATCACATGACATAGCACTAAAAATAGAAAAAATAGGAAACCGATTGAGGATCCAAGGAAGAATAAGGTAGAACATATCTTATATTGATGACATATTGATACCTCCTAGTTGCACCAATATAGGGGGTGCACATGTATCAGGGATAAATCTAGGGGAAAATGATCTAAGGACCACACCAATATTGAACAACTCATTGGGAAATAATTTTCTACGTCATCTCGTACTAAGGGAAACAAAAAGAAAAGACAAGGCGGAATGCATATAGGCCTTTTGAAAATAAAAATAGAAAAGAAGTTCAGATGCTGTTATGATTTTACAGTAATGGTGGATCAATCAAGACAACATTTTCATTCCATATAAAGGTGCCGAAACAGTTATTAATATTATTATAGGAGTTATGGACTTTTAATTGGCCTTAAATAGCATAAAATAAGGCATTCAATGTGTTTAATTTCAAATATATTGACAAATGGGTGAAATTGTAGGCATTTTTGAAAACATGTACACCTACCAATAACTAGAAACACCCTTAGAACCTACCGATAGATGGACACCATGTAGCACCTAATGATAGAAGACCAACAATCATATGGCATACTGATAGATGACCTACCGAAAGAAGACATACTGACAGATGATGTACTAAAAGATGACCTAACGATAGATGACTTAACGATAGAAGACCTACCTAGAGATGACCAACCAACAGATGAACTATCGAAAGATGAGATCTTGATAGATGACCATCCGGTAGAGGTTCTAACGAGAGATAACCTTCTGATATACAACCTATCAATGGATGACCGACCAAAATATGACCAACCGAGAGAAGAACTTCCAATAAATGATCTACCAATAGAGTAACTAATGATTGATGACCAATCTATATATTTCTAACTGATAAATGACTTACGGAAAGCTGAACTACCTATTACAATATTTGTATAACTAGAAACACTATGTACATAACTGGAAATTTAGAAACGTGTTGGGAATAAGTCACCATAAACTCCTAGAACAACTCAAATACCATATTTTTACAATGGAATGGAAAATAGAGGTCCCATACATTACATTAAAAAAACCATACTTGTAGAGACCCTAAGCTTAACATACATGGACATTACATTACTTTTGTGGAATACTTAGTACATTACAAAAACACACACACAAGGACCGTAATAGTTTAGTGTCTTTGGAAACTCGGACTATAATCTTCTAATCGTGGTGAAAGATCTTCAACATCTCCCATAAATATCTTCTTTTTTTTACCTAAAACCTTTCTTTATATCCTGGGGAAAAGAAAACATAAAAGGGTGAGCTCAAATGCTCAGTAAGGGTAAACAAAAGAAATATCAATCACATCATATTCATAAGAATATAACATTTTGGAAATCATAACCTGCAAAAGAGAGCATAATTTCATAACATGGGATAAATCATGGTAGTGAAATGTAATCACAATAATCATAACTTAAAACATGAATCTTTGTGGCATTCACACATAATCATAGAGAATCATTTCTTGTTAGTCATGACTCATTGCCAAGACTATCTTAGTGGACAAAGTCCCTTTCTGAATCGAGTAACCCTCATTTCAGTCTTGTTTCACTGAACCGGTATAACCTACCATTCCAGCCATGTCTATCTCATGAGATATAAAATCTTTACCCAATGCATTGGAGGGAGATATAGGTCCCACACATCTCATAATGATACCATTCTTATGTGTGCCACAAAATCATAAATCATACATCATTGCATAACCCATGTAATACAAATGGGAATCTTAAACATCACGACATCATAAAACAATTCATATAAGATAAAGGAATTCATAAAAATATTTCAATCACAACATAATCAAATCCATGTAATAATAGGGATAGAAACAGAACCCAATATTATCTTAGATGGAAAATAATTTTGATAAAACACTTGAACTCCATTCTTGAGGAAAATATCCTTTCTTCTTTAAAAACATTTTTTTTCCTTTCTTAACATGTCATACAACATTAAACTAAAAGAAGTTGATTAAAAATAAACTTGAAAACTTGTAAAAGAAGCTTCTTGGAAATAATGTTTTAATAATCCATTCATTCCGTATAAGTTAAAAAAACATTCTTCGTACTTTTGTCGGAAAAGTCAAAAAGTACCTCGTACAGAAAACGACAAAATATTCCTTTCATTTTTTTTACTAAAAACTCACCTAAGGGTAAAATTGGATTTAAGAAATTTTTGTTGGATGGAAATAATATTACATATTTATGAAACATGGATGTGGATGATAAAATACACCCCAGTAAATACTTACGAATAAACAATCTCGGATAAAAATGAGATTGTGATATTTCCCTTACCTTAGGTCTGATTTGCTTCGTATGTGTCCGAACCTCCTGTATAATGATTTAAATAATGTCATTGACTTATTACAGAATCATATTCATTGTTATGATATCATATATGGTTCACTTATGACATTATATTACCCGTTCTTTTTTAAATTTCATGTTAAAGAAGCATTTTGGGTAAAATCGTTTCATTTATCGTAGGTGTTT
The DNA here is from genome assembly GCA_963277665.1 of Viscum album. Lineage (NCBI taxonomy): Eukaryota > Viridiplantae > Streptophyta > Magnoliopsida > Santalales > Viscaceae > Viscum > Viscum album. The sequence continues at coordinate 1,440,834,959 of OY728155.1, read as the reverse complement.
TGACTTGTTATTCATGACATTATTATTACTTATATCATGATTTACATACTTCCAGAATATAAAATATGATTTATATATCATATATATTCAGTATATATATATATATAATAGATAGATAAATGAAATGAAAAACACCGTTCATGGAGACGGTAGTCCGTACGTACGCATGAATGCTGTTTTCCTTTCCTGATTGTCTTGAATGGAAGTAATTAGATGACATACATATATATATATAAATCCAGTAGCTTTATAATGTCATATATTTCATTATTATTTCTTATATATACTTTATAATCATTCTTAAATGGTTAACATGGAGAATGAATCTCATCTCGTCGTGGAGACGGTAGTCCGTACGTACGCACGAGCGATGATATCATTTCCATAAATATTGAATTGAATTGGAGTGGATTATACAATATATCAGAATCAATATGATTTTTTAATAACTATGTATAGTTATTCTTTACACCATTATACCCATCCATGTAAGGTGGTGGTGGAAAATAGATTACACCACGGCGTGGAGACGGTATTCCGTACGTACGCACGCGCGGTGGTTTCTTTTTCCGTAGTATGGATAGATGGTGAAATAGGGTTGTTTCATACTTATAATAACATATCAGTATATGAGTGATACTGATTTTATTACTTCATAATGAAACAACCTAAGAAGAAGAAGTGGAAGAAGAAATAAAGATGAAAGAATTGGTAACGGTAATTACCTCTTCTTTGAAGCGCCTCTTTGAGACCTCCTCTTAGGGCACTAAAATTGGTCTTTGAGGAAGACCAGAACCTATAGGATGTTTCTAGGGAAGTGGATAAGAGATTTTGGGAGGGGTTGGCCGAGCTTGAGTGCTCAAAATGGTGTGAGGAGGAGGGGGAGGAGGTGTCCTTTTATAAGGGAGGAGAGGGACACCTTAGGAATATCTCAAAATATTATTTTATATTAAAGTCAAAATTGGTTTATAATGGTTCCAAAGGGTCTTATTTCGAATATAAAGTGGGGAAGGGTCGAAATCCTATCATACAATAGGATTTAGACAAGTTTAGGATATTATTTTAACCTTATCAATTAGATTTAACTCTAAGTTAAATAATTTAACTTTTACCGTGTCTTTTTGTTTTCTTTCACTATATGGTTAATACACTTACTATAACATGCCAAACGACCCCAAATGTTTATTACTAATATATATATCCTTATCTATGTCATTTGGCCGAACCTTAGATTTTTAGGAATAGAATAACAATTAATAATATAATATTTGATTTAAAAACTATTTTGTGTCAATTTTGACACTATTTGATATATGATTTTTGTGAAAGTCATAACAGAACTATATGTTCGAACCAAGTTGATTAAATCAACACTAATATATCATAGTAACCTAGAAAATTAGTGGAATTCATAAAAAGTCTTAAATTACATTTATTTTTGTATTTATATTATCAATTATGTCAATATTTCATTAATAAGATAATTACTACATCATCATTGTGTCATACATAAATTAACTTATTTAATGTCTAAAAATTACAAATAAACTACCATCATGTAGGATATCTTTTTAGCTTTCTAATGAATATTTATAGTCGAATTTATCTTATGTATAACCCCATATTAAAAATTATTTCTTTATTAAACTTTGATTTTAACTATTTTAACCCTTCTTTAAATAAATTAAAAATAAATGTCCTAATCTAATCCAAGTGGGCCTAAATGGTCATATTTTATTCCTAACTTTGTTTTTGGTCGAATTACACTTGTCCAATAGAATTAGGACATGTGTTAGGGTAATATTAATATCATATTTACCCTTAGTTACCCTATTTACTATTAACCGCGGTAAAAATAGTAAAAAGTTACTATTCACCAAAAAATTATTTTCATCTCATTGAACCAAATTTTACTTACTGACATCAACCGTGTCTCTCGGATTTTTGAAATTCCATTCACAGAAGTGGTAAAATTAAGTTTTATAAAAAATTCAGTTTTTTAACTACCACTTAGTAGTTTCACTATTCATAAAAAATTGATGTTTTTCAGAAGAATGCCAAAATTTCATCCTAAGATATATTTTATATTCCGAATTCAAAAATAAAGTCTATTTTACCAAATTCATAACATAGAAGTTTCATTAATTATTTTTATAATTAAATCCCGCTGTTAAAACAAATAGCGTGTTTTTAAGAAACAATATCTATCAAAAGATTGACACTTGATTATGTCTAGTTTAAATGTGAAATTACAACCAATGACAAACATTGTATTAAATTGTAAAAATATATTCTAAATATACTTTAAAACCACTCAAACTAATAATTTATCACTATTAATTATTTCGATTAAAAAAGTTGTTTTGAATTAAAATTTAGTAATTTTCACTATTCATCAGAATATGAAAGTTATCCGAAATGTACCAAAATTTCACCTTAGGCTAAATTCGATACTCCGAATCCAAAAATGAAATCCATTTTGAAAAATAAAATTTACAAAATTTCAAAAAGTGGTTATTACTATTCATAACGGCTAGTTTTAATAACATTTTAATAGCATATCGCTGTTTAGTGAAACTCGTTATTGCGTACTACACACGCTATCGAGGAAGGTCGCGATTGCGTGTAATACAAGGCAAGTCAAGGATGTGTGTTGTGTAAGCTCCTTTTGGTGTAGCGTACAACACAAGACCTTAGTGAAATAAAAAGAATATTTTTCATAAAATCTCGGGCTGTTACATTCTACCCCCCTTAAAATGAATTTCGCCCTCGAAATTCGTCGGGGTTATAAATGGTTTACTATTCGAAAGTTTCTTTAATAGAAACCGACATCGTAAAAAGGAATACCAAAACTTGTCTTTAAAAACTAAGGTATGAAATGTAACAATTACCCAAATAAACTAATCACTGGGTTTGCACATAGGTGAAAATATGGATATGGAAGAGAAATCTAACCATCATGTTCTGATGGAGAGTGGTAGAGAACATGGCTATGGAAAATCCAGTAATCACAAATCCATAAATTTGTGACGATCTAAGGTACCATCTGATTCATCAGGTATAAGATCACTAGGACAACATTTTTCATTTTCAAGATCATTTCCCTAAAGTTGAAAATTTGAATTAGAATAAATACTTTCTTTATTTTGGTACAATGTCACTGTTGTTCATGCCTTGAACAATTTCCACTTCATCTCTTAAATAAATGAAGTTGAATTTGTTATTCATGAAGTGTTAGTATGACAGGTCATTCCATCTGTCTCAAACAAAAGGTTAGCAAAAATTATATACATAAGTCGATCTATAGTGAGATTAATCACATATGGTTCCTAAAATGGACTTATACTTCATATATCATACTTCTTAATATAATAAAACTAGTTTCTACTAAACTGGGACTTCCTGTAGGTCAGTGGTAGGCGATAAAGGCCAGTCGCACTTCGGTTGTGGGTTCGATTCCCACAGCCTTGTCCGATGCGATGGGCTGTCGCCCGTCCTGCAGGTTGTCCTTTTTCTAAAACTATATTACTATAACATCCCATCAATAATTTCGAAAAAAAAACTTCTATCCTTAAACAATACTAACTTATTCCAACATAATCCATTCCAATCTTTAGGCTTACCCATAATACGGCAGTCCACTCTCATAATATAGTGAAAAAAATTACCAGAGATTTAATACCATCGTTGATCCCCATAAGATATGTCTTGTTGGTCACATTATAAACATTCAAAGTACTTAATCATGTATTCTCTTGAATACCTTAGTGAAAACATGAATGCAGTTTAAAGTTAACACTTTCCACATACCAAAATCCTCAAAATTCTATATACTCAAACCATGATATCACTTAGTCCTTATATCAATCATGAGCTCATGAATACTATTAAACATTTCATTTTCTCATTTTCCCTTCATTATGTGCATAATCTCTCAATCACTTTGAATACCACATCAGACCAATACATAAATATTCCAATATTCCATGATACAACATTATTTTGGAATCCCATTACATAAACACTTAATCATTCCACCACATCATTGTCATATTCAACATTTCCAATAGTGATCGCATGTGACTTCCCTTTGTCCTTTGCCTTAAGCGGTTTCTCATGTCGATCATCACTAACCCTTGGATTAGGGCATTTATTAGCATAATGCCCCATTTCCTTGCACTTGAAGCATTGAAGTGTTGGTTGTGCGTTCTCTGCAGTGTTTGCTTTATTCACTTCATTAGAATCCCTTTTTCCATTACTTCGACACTCAGCTGCTCGATGACCTTATTTTCCACACTTAAAAAACATTTTCTAGTCCCTTTAAGACAATCTCCACCATGCTTCTTTCTACACTTTGTGCATAAGGAAACATTCATCTTCTTTTCACCATTATTCTGAGATTTCTCCTTGAACTCCATCTTTCGTTTTTTGTCAAAACCATGAGATGGATATGTAACACCAACTTCCATTTCTACCTTGATAGCACAACGCACAATTTCTTCATAGCTACTGAAGTCTCTTATAGCTAATTCCCTTCGAATACTTGGTTTTAAGCCACTGAAAAATCGATCAACTTTACTTTCAGGTTGGATGATAATGCCAGATGCATACCTTGCAAGTCTTGTAAAATTCGCTTCGTATATACCAACAGATTCATCATCTTTTTGCTTTAGTTCAAGAAACTCCTTCTCCATCTTTGTTCGAAGAATACGAGGGAAGTACTTATTGAAAAATAAGTTCTTGAACTCGTCCCATTCCATGGACTTAATTTCATCTATTTGCCTTGTATTCTTGATAAGATTCCACCATTGATCAGCTTCACCTTCCAAATGATATACTGCTAAGATGACTTATCATTTTCATAACATTGAAGAACTGAAAATATCTTTTCAGTGGTACTGATCCATTGTTCAGCAACAAGTGGATCAGAAGACCCACTGAAAGAAGGTGGACGTTGCCTCATGAAGGACTCAATAGAATATTGTTCCCTTCTCTGCTCATTTGGAATTCTAGAATGATTCATAGCTTGTGTAAGTATAGCAATAAGATTTTGCACTCCATCTCCCATAACATTTGTTTTTTCAGGAGGACAATCATTGCATTGTCCATTGCATTGATCAACACGGTTCCTTCGGGTTCCAGCCATCGTCTAAAACCCAAAAAGAATAGTGTGAGAGGAAAAAATCATGCTATGGAAAACAACATAATAAAGGGGGAGTACCTTCAATATCTAACATCTTAGGTTTAATTCTATGATCGTTAGCGTAGTTCTAGTACTATAACCTATACGTATACTTAACCTTAGGGACATCCCTAGACATACCGTAGAAATATCTCTAGGGATCTCACTAACGTTTTCGCATCCTAGTTTCCAAAGGTTGACTAAACCTTTCCTCTGATACCAACTGTAGAGACCCGAAGCTTAACGTACATGGACATTACATTACTTTTGCGGAATACTTAGTACATTACAAAAACACACACACAAGGACCGTAATAGTTTAGTGTCTTTGGAAACTCGGACTATAATCTTCTAATCGTGGTGAAAGATCTTCAACATCTCCCATAAATATCTTCTTCTTTTTTACCTAAAACCTTTCTTTATATCCTGGGGAAAAGAAAACATAAAAGGGTGAGCTCAAATGCTCAGTAAGGGTAAACAAAATAAATATCAATCACATCATATTCATAAGAACATAACATTTTGGAAATAATAACCTGCAAAAGAGAGCATAATTTCATAACATGGGATAAATCATGGTAGTGAAATGTAATCACAATAATCATAACTTAAAACATGAAGCTTTGTGGCATTCACACATAATCATAGAGAATCATTTCTTGTTTGTCATGACTCATTGCCAAGACTATCTTAGTGGACAAAGTCCCTTTCTGAATCGAGTAACCCTCGTTTCAGTCCTGTTTCACTGAACCGGTATAACCTACCATTCCAGCCATGTCTATATCATGAGATATAAAATCTTTACCCAATTAATTGGAGGGAGATATAGGTCCCACCCATCTCATAATGATACCATTCTTATGTGTGCCACAAAATCATAAATCATACATCATTGCATAACCCATGTAATACAAATGGGAATCTTAAACATCATGACATCATAAAACAATTCATATAAGATAAAGGAATTCATAAAAATATTTCAATCACAACATAATAAAATCCATGTAATAATAGGGATAGAAACAGAACCCAATATTATCTTAGATGGAAAATAATTTTGATAAAACACTTGAACTCCATTCTTGAGGAAAATATCCTTTCTTCTTTAAAAACATTTTTTTCCTTTCTTAACATGTCATACAACTTTAAACTAAAAGAAGTTGATTAAAAATAAACTTGAAAACTTGTAAAAGAATCTTCTTGGAAATAATGTTTTAAAAATCCATTCATTCCGTATAAGTTAAAAAAACATTCTTCGTACTTTTGTCAGAAAAGTCAAAAAGTACCTCGTACGGAAAACGACATAATATTCCTTACATTTCTTTTACTAAAAACTCACCGAACGGTAAAATTGGATTTAAAAAATTGTAGTTGGATGGAAATAATATTACATATTTATGAAACATGGATGTGGATGATAAAATACACCCCAGTAAATAATTACGAATAAACAATCTCGGATAAAAATGAGATTGTGATATTTCCCATACCTTAGGTCTGATTTGCTTTGTATGTGTTCGAACCTCCTGTATAATGATTTAAATAATGTCATTCAATTATTACAGAATCATATTCATTGTTATGATATCATATATGGTTCACTTATGACATTATATTACCCGTTCTTTTTTAAATTCCATTTTAAAGAAGCATTTTGGGTAAAATCGTTTCATTTATCGTAGGTGTTTTGACTTGTTGTTCTTGACATTATTATTACTTATATCATGATTTACATACTTCTAGAATATAAAATATGATTTTTATATCATATATATTCAGTATATATATATATATATTAGATAGATAAATGAAATGAAAAACACCGTTCATGGAGACGGTAGTCCGTACGTACGCATGAACGTTGTTTTCCTTTCCTTATTGTCTTGAATGGAAGTAAGTAGATGACATACATATATATATATATATAAATCCAGTAGCTTTATAATGTCATATATTTCATTATTATTTCTTATATATACTTTATAATCATTCTTAAATGGTTAACATGGAGAATGAATCTCATCGCGTCGTGGAGACGGTAGTCCGTACGTACGCACGAGCGATGATATCATTTCCATAAATATTGAATTGAATTGGAGTGGATTATACAATATATCAGAATCAATATTATTTTGTAATAACTATGTATAGTTATTCTTTACACCATTATACCTATCCATGTAAGGTGGTGGTGGAAAATAGATTACACCACGGCGTGGAGACGGTATTCCGTACGTACGCACGCGCGGTGGTTTCTTTTTCCGTAGTATGGATAGATGGTGAAATAGGGTTGTTTCATACTTATAATAACATATCAGTATATGAGTGATACTGATGTTATTACTTCATAATGAAACAACCTAAGAAGAAGAAGTGGAAGAAGAAATAAAGATGAAAGAATTGGTAACGGTAATTACCTCTTCTTTGAAGCGCCTCTTTGAGACCTCCTCTTAGGGCACTACAATTGGTCTTTGAGGAAGACCAGAACCTATAGGATGTTTCTAGGGAAGTGGAGAAGAGATTTTGGCAGGGGTTGGCCGAGCTTGAGTGCTCAAATTGGTGTGAGGAGGAGGGGGAGGAGGTGTCCTTTTATAAGGGAGGGGAGGGGCACCTTAAGAATATCTCAAAATATTATTTTATATTAAAGTCAAAATAGGTTTATAATGGTTACAAAGGGTCTTATTTCGAAGATAATGTGGGGAAGGGTCTAAATCCTATCATCCAATAGGATTTAGACAAGTTCAGGATATTATTTTAACCTTATCAATTAGATTTAACTCTAAGTTAAATAATTTAACTTTTACCGGGTCTTTTTGTTTTCTTTCACTATATGGTTAATACACTTACTATAACATGCCAAACGAACCCCAAATTGTTTATTACTAATATATATATCCTTAGCTATGTCATTTGGCCGAACCTTAGATTTTTAGGAATAGAATAACAATTAATAATATAATATTTGATTTAAAAACTATTTTGTGTCAATTTTGACACTATTTGATATATTATTTTTGTGAAAGTCATAACAGAATTATATGTTCGAACCATGTTGATTAAATTAACACTAATATATCATAGTAACCTAGAAAATTAGTTGAATTCATAAAAAGTCTTAAATTACATTTATTATGGTATTTATATTATCAATTATGTCAATATTTCATTAATAAGATATTTACTACATCATCATTGTGTCATACATAAATTAACTTATTTAATGTCTAAAAATTACAAATAAAATACCATCATGTAGGAAATCGTTTTAGATTTCTAATGAATATTTATAGTCGAATTTATCTTATGTATAACCCCATATTAAAAATGATTTCCTTTTTAAACTTTGATTTTAACTAGTTTAACCCTTCTTTAAATAAATTAATAATAAATGTCCTAATCTAATCCAAGTGGGCCTAAATGGTCATATTTTATTCCTAAGTTTGTTTTTGGTCGCATTAAACTTGTCCAATAGAATTAGGACATGTGTTAGGGTAATATTAATATCATATTTACCCTTAGTTACCCTATTTACTATTAACCGCGGTAAAAATAGTAAAAAGTTACTATTCACCAAAAAAATATTTTCATCTCATTGAACCACATTTTACTTACTGACATCAACCGTGTCTCTCGGATTTTTGAAATTCCATTCACATAAGTGGTAAAATTAAGTTTTATGAAAAATTCAGTTTTTTAACTACCACTTAGTAGTTTCACTATTAATCAAAAATTGATGTTTTTCAGAACAATGCCAAAATTTCATCCTAAGCTATATTTTATATTCTGAATTAAAAAATAAAGTCTATTTTACCAAATTCATAACATAGAAGTTTCATTAATTATTTTTATAATTAAATCCCGCTGTTAAAATAAATAGCGTGTTTTTAAGAAACAATATCTATCAAAAGATTGACACTTGATTATGTCTGGTTTAAATGTGAAATTACAACCAATGACCAAAATTGTATTAAATTGTAAAAATATATTCAAAATATACTTTAAAACCACTCAAATTAATAATTTATCACTATTAATTATTTCGATTAAAAAAGTTGGTTTAAATTAAAATTTAGTAATTTTCACTATTCATCAGAATATGAAAGTTATCTGAAATGTACCAAAATTTCACCTTAGGCTAAATTAGATACTCCGAATCCAAAAATGAAATCCATTTTGAAAAATAAAATTTAAAAAATTTCAAAAAGTGGTTATTACTATTCATAAAGGCTAGTTTTAATAACATTTTAATAGCATATCGTTGTTTAGTGAAACTCGTTATTGCGTAATACACACGCTGTCGAGGAAGGTCGTGATTGCGTGTAATGCAAGGCAAGTCAAGGATGTGTGTTGTGCAAGCTCCTTTTGGTGTAGCGTACAACACAAGACATTAGTGAAATAAAAAGAATATTTTTCATAAAATCTCGGGCTGTTACAATCCTTAATACAACCCATGTAAATTTTTAATGAATCCCATTTCATTGAGGAGGAGGTGGTATACAATTCCACAAATGAAATTATCAAATTTACATAGAATTCAATGTATGATTATATGTGTTATTTTATAATTATAAAAGAATAAATACATTCTAAATATAATATATATCATAGAATAATATAGTTCCAATCATAATTCATTCCCTGAGGTGTGGTAAAAGTAAAAACAAACAACATCATTTTGTGAGAAGATATCTCATTATACACAAGAACGGTAAGATTCATTCACTTTATATACAAGTCTGTGTAAGTGTAGGCTAAGACCATGTCAGAAAAACATATCATTATATTTAGTATACTGAGCATATTATATATTCATTGAATAATAAATGTATTTTGGGTAGATTAATATAATAAAACAAAAGAGATTGTGGGAGGATGCTACCACTTATTTTGGTAACACCATATTGTTTTCAAAAAAGGGTTTCTATTGATGCAATTCATACACAAATAAGGATTGTAGGATGAAGGGTGGGATGTCAGGGTACTTTTTGGGTATCCATGGGAATATAAAAAGTGGCTATAGAGGTGTGTGTAAGGGGAAGTGTGAATACATTTTTATAGTAGAGGAGGAATTAAATTCATATAAATAGTGAATGGTAAGAAATAATGGGAGTTCATACTTACCTCATGTGCCTCCAAAATGAAAAAAAATAATGGATTAAACTAAATTTATGGTTAATAAATTCACTAAAACACATAAATAAGGTTATTTTAATAATTTTATTCCCTACACATTATGTTTCCAAATATTTATCTTTTTTTAATGAGGTACATAGTTTTCAATAACATATAGATTACCCATTAAGACTAAATCAAGGTATGATTTATTATAAAATATAGTCCTTATGAATTATATTTATTAGATGTAATTTAAAAAATCACATTTTCTTGTTTGCTGTAAATAAATTTTAAATCAAGCACATGTAATGCGCAGAAACACTTTATTTACATTAGTCTTTTTAATAGGATTTTTACTATATAGAGGTCTATATATTCAATATAAAAGATGATTTTTCACATTAAAAGACAATATTATATTTTTACTAAAACACAAGAAATTCTTTAATGAATGTATTAAATTTATAATAAAAAATAATTTAATCAAAAATAAATTATTGACAAATAACAATAATTTCAAATTGAAAACTATTTATTTAATAAAAATTTATAAAAATTAAAACATTAATAAAATTAAAATATATTACTTTAATATATATGTAAAATGATATCTACATAAAAATAATGGAAGAAAATAATTAATTAATTTTAATTTTAATTTTAATATTTTTACTACATATTTCATTTAATTATTAATTTAATAATTGATACTTTAGAATTTGTTAGGTGTTTAATGTTACTAATTAATCCCTAATATTTAATGGTGAATAATTAAAATATAAATAAATCACATATATATATGAAGGATACATATAACTTAAAATATGTTTGTTATTTCCATATGTATATGTTTTATAAATTTTCAAGGAATGTAAAGTACATTTTGCTCTTTTATCATTAATAAACATATGACATACAGAATTTTTTTTGAATAGTATCTCACCAACTCATAAATATTTAAACATTAATGTATACAGTCATAATATGTTTAAAAAATTCCCTGTGGACATGATTCTAGGTATTTTTCAACTAAATTTAATGTTTAGTCCATTATTAATATTAATTTTGTCTTAATATTTGTAATTAATTTTAATCACATTTACAAATAATTTTTTAAAAAATTATATTTTTCATATAATATTATAAATACCATTCTTATTACAACATTTTATATTTTTAAACTAAATTCCCTAATGTAGTTAAATTAAATTTAATGATAAAACCATAGACATGGAGAGAAAGAAGGGTTTTAAGGTTACAATATTCAAAAGATCAATAGGTTTTTATATGAAAATAAAATATAAAAATGATTAAAATGACCTATATTATGTTAATATGTTAATAATTGAACAATTTCCATTTTTTAAATGATTTTAAATTATAATTTTACATAAATAAATATTTAAAAATTGATTTTTTCAAAAAAAAAACATATAATATTTTTTACAATTCATCAAAAAAAGAAACTTCATATAAATATACCATAAATTCAAAAATTATGTTAATTTTTAAAATTCTTATTAATTTATTTGTCAAAATGTAATCCAAATGAATGTTCTCCATTAAAGGGAAATAAATATTGATCTTTTGTGTACCACAAGCTATCAAAAAAATTTGTAATTGTGTATATCACATGAAAACATAGTGTTTCATATATAGCAATTTAATACATGTGTTGAGTGTAGTTAAAAAATATATAAATAAATAAGTTTTCTTTATATAACACATTCTATATTCAATGTCTATGGAAATTCCAAAATAGAGAAATTATAAATTATTTCATTAAAAAATTAATAAAATATCATGGTGTCATAGTCTACCTACCTTAAAATGAATTTCTCCCATTAGGGTCATCTTGGTTATTAAAATTATTATTTGTGAATTTTCCTTTCATACAATCCCACATAATGAAAATGGATATTGAACCTTCTGTTAAAAAAAAGAAATTTTTTAAACATTAAAGTTAACCAAATAAACCCATAACTAGGTTTCTACATGGGAGAAAATTATTGAAATGTCAAAAAATTGAAATGGAAGAGAAATATAACCATCATGTTCTAAGGAAGAGTTATAGTGAACAAGGTTATGGGAAATTTGACAACCAAAATTCCAAAAAATTATAATGAGATAAGGTCTGTTGAGTCATCAGAAATAAAAGTACTAGTATATCATCTATTATTCAAAAACATTTTTCATTAAGATAATAAATTTTCGTAAAAAGATATAGTGATATGATTTCATTAGAACATTGACCTATGTTTCTCTTTGAGCAAGTTCCACATCACCTTTTTATCTAATAAAGAAGGTGATTTTTTTCAATACTAAAGAACTAAAAGATAAGGAGATCCATGAAAATCCATCTCATTTTTCATTAGACACCATAAACAAAAATATGTTTGAATATCATGTAAAATATACATAAATACACATGATGTTATATAATAATTTAATCACAAAATCATCATCTGAATATTAACTTAATAATTACATAAAGTATTATCCTTTTAACCCTTCTGAAAGTTGAAAATCCAAAATATTAGATAAAAGGTCATATAAACAACTTTACATTGACCCCATATCACAAATAGCTCTTTGTTGTCACAATATAAGGATGTTAATAACCACCTTGAATATTCTCTTTGATCATTTTAATAAACTGAATAACCATTAATACATTTGGAAGACATGTATTTTTATTTATTCCAAACATTACCTGATGTATTCCATAAATCCTTGATTTTTAAATGTCATACATGATAACATAGACCACCTTGTATAAAATTCCTTTAAAAGTTCTTATGTCATAAATATTTTCCAATATACCTTATCAGAATCAATCAACTATTTAACCAATCTAAACACAATTGTTTAACCATCTTGGACATATATGTTTTAGCAAAAATTATTTCAAAATATCACCATTCTATTAAACCACATATCTATGTATTCATCACTATTCAACATATACAGTTAAATATATAATGAAAAACCAATATCTAATATAAATATATATTTCATGATTCCTATACCATAATTATTTAATTACAAAACATATACACTACAATCATCAAACATTCTCTTAAACCATTACTCATGCATCATCACATTATTAATTAATACCAATTATCCTTGAATATGATATTTGAATCATGAAATAAGGTTCCTCAACATCAAATGTACAAATTCTTCTCATATTTATTGTATAAAATTCTGTTAGAACATCCCGAACCTTTTAGACACTATTTTCAGTCCCTTTTCCTTCAAATTTATAAATAATACTTATAAAATCTTCTTGATGATCTTCATGATATCTTAAAAAAATTAATTTTATAATTCCCATAATTCCATTATATGAAATATTCAATGTTAACCTATTTCATTCTATTTCACGTGATTGACTAAAAAATCATAGTATAAGAAACATTTATCATAATATAATGTTATACAATACCGAAACAAATCACACATCGGATTTCTAAATCATATATCATAATTATTTAATCTATGATACAATGGGATAACTCTATGTAATTAATATCCATATTATAATTAAATAAATCATGATGGTTGGTAAATAGTTTGTGATTTCCCAAATCATACCCTGCAGAAGTTTCAAACCATGTGTGAAAAAAGGCCCATAGTTTTATAACCGGTTATGCATTAGTCAGTTCTGAGACAGATTTTTTGAGATGTTTCAACAAGGTCCATCTATTCTACAACCACATCCACTTATAGTAACCTAAAATCTTGTAATTATTTGAAACATCTCCCTCCATACATTACCCATATCCCATATCATTTTCCTATACATTTTATTATGCATAAACTAATCCATATTGAATTCCTAATACAGATCCTTAGAAGTATTCCTAAAAATGACAATAATTTTTTTACATCGTAGTTTCCAATGGTTTTATAAAACTTCTCTCTAATAACAACTATATTGACACAAGATTAAAATAAATTGTAATTACATCTTGTTTCTAAATACATGATTCTTTAAGAAATAGACACTCAATGACTGTATTAGTTTAGTACCTTATGAAACATGGGGCACAAATATTTTAATGAAGTGAAATATCGAATTTTTTCCCAAAAATTCCATCACCCTTAATAAATATACATAAAAATACATTATTCATAACAGGGGGAAATGAGACAAACAAAGGGGTGATCTCAATTTCTCAACAAGGGTAGACAAAGTAAATGTGTAAGAATATCATCAAACTAAGGATATGAGAACATGATACTATGAATTAAAGTTCATACCCTGAATATAAAAGATCATAATTATGAGACATGGTTTAATGATTGTATGTTAATACGACATGAATCTTAATAAAACAATGAACATGAACCATATGATAATTTCACAGTCATAATATATTGGATTTTTTTAAAACACATAAACATGTAATATAATTCCTTATTAGTCCAAGCTCATTGGTAAAAATATATCAGGGTACATCATGGGGACTACACCTAATAGTATAGGCACACAACTATCCCCATTCATATCCCTTTCCTTATATGGGATCGGTGCTCATCATGTTCTTATAGAAGAACATGTTTCTCAATCAACCAATTGTGGACTAGGATTCCCCACCATCCAGTAGTGTTTCATGTTTACCATTATAACATAGTGGATTAAATCCCATAAACATGATTCCTATAATTATGTTATATGATATAAATTGATAACCAATAAATTGGAGTGAGATATAGGTCCTTCCCATCACAAAATATAATCATTCAAACATATTCCAAAGGATAATAAATAATTCAACATATCATTACCAATAAAAATATATGAGTTTCAAATACATCAAATACAAACTCATTAAATTAAATTAGAATAATAAACATTTCCACACATCAAAACCTATGCAAAATATATAAGTTTCACAATAATTTTATAAAACAACCTATTAAAATAATTGGTTGTCGTAAACTTATAATGAAGGAAAGGGAAATAGGATTCATAAATATCTATATATTAAAACAGAAACCATTTAAAAAATATTACGAATAGTATTTGTAGATTATATCACTAATAAAGCTTAAATAATAATAAATAATGGAATAATATGTGGATAAGTGTTTTGAAATATCACTTGGAACGTTTTTTAATGAAAATATCAATTATTTGAATATCCTTTCCATAAAACCATTTAAAATACATTTATTTTAATAAATGATTTAAAATTTAATTTTAAACATTTCTAGAGAAAAATTTATTTGATGATTTGAAAACTGTTCTTTAAAACATAAATCATTTTGAAAACTTTTTTATTTTAAAATAGATTCTAATAGTTATAAATGAATCATGAACATATTTTAAAAACAATATTCCTTAAAAAAATTTAAAACGATATTTCCAATCATCGAAATCCCTTACTTTGAAAATAGAATTATGAATATATATAAAGGATTCTGTGAAAAAAATCGTAAAAAACTTTTTACAAACAAACTATTTTTAAAAACTATTTTTCATTGATAACCATTTGAAAATCTACAATGATAAAAATTTTTATAATATTTATTTTTTTTAAAAAATAACCTTCGAAACATACAATTGAAGAATTGTGAAATTGTCAGTCTTGTCCCTGGGAACGTATGTACATGCTAAACATAGATGGTTAAACTGAATTTCATAGAAAATATCAATGATTTACAATTAAAAATAATATTACAATTAAACAAAAAAATATATGGGTAAAAGTTTCATTTATACATCATCAAAAAATACTAAACAATTTTTCAAAACATTTTTATAAACCACTATTTGGAAGAACATAGATTTTTTACCATGAAAATTAATTAATTTAAATTTCCATAAAAACATATTCTTAATTATCATCAGTACCTAATATTGTAATAATTGTATTGTTACATAGATAAAACATGAATAACCATAAGATAAGAATATTCATGAGTGTTCTATAGTGATAAATCATTATATTACATCAATGGATGTATAATCATAAACAATATTAGTAGACTATGAGATTGTATTAATAAACAGTTACCACTTTGTTAACATTAAATTATAGTAAAATAGTAATAATAACAATATATGATGCTAACAGTATCATTAACATATATCTATTAATGGAATAACATTTCAATGGTATTATATACATATCATAGAAAAATATACGAGAAGAACATGGCATGAGTCTCTAGGACTGCAAATTGTGAAAAAATTACATTGTCAATTTGGTATCTTTTGAAAAATAATTCCCATGAAAGAAATATTATAAAATAAATGTGTAAATATCCATAATATTAATTAAATAAATCATATATTACATTTTTGGTATATAGACACAATACATTTAAGAAAAAAAAGATGGACATGTCCACTATCTCGTGCCAAATAAAAGTGAGATAAAGAAACCCTTACCTAAAGCCTTTTAATTATATGTAAATTTTAAAACATCATTTATAATTAATATAAATATATTATAACTATACTAGGGACCATATTATTATATCAAATAAAATATATATTTGTATTTTACCTTCTTATTAATACATCCATGTTAAGGTCACATTTTGGTAATATATGCATTAATTTTTGTGTGTGTCATAGTTTGTCATATTTTTTCATAATACATATATCATGAATTTTAGAATGTAAAAAATGATATAAATATAATTTATATCCAATATATATGTATTTATAATAATATATTACAAATATAAATATGGAATGGATTACCCAGATCATGGAGATGGTAGGCAGTAAATATGCATGAACATTATTTCTATTTAATTCTTTTAATATAAATAATGTAAATAAGATCTCCATATTTACATAAAAATTATATTATATTTATTATTTCCTATATATAATATATTTTTATTGGAACCATATTTAATAATTTTCATATATATTGTCAATGAATCACATCACTTTAAGGAGGCGGTAGTCCACACGTCCCCAAACAAAATTACCATATTTACACAAAATTTAAAGCATGACTGAATGTGGTATATAATAATTAAAATGAATAAATATTTAGAAAATATCATATATATATATATATATGACATAAAATCATTGTTTCCATACTAATTTATAATTGCGATTGGTGGTAAAGGAAAAAATGTACAACATCATTTTGGAAGGTGATTGTTCACCATACAGAAGAACAGTATGTTAATTACACATTATATGGATGAGTGAGAAGTGTTGGTGGAATAAATATACATAAAAAATATAATTATATTTATGACACTCATGTTATTATATAATAATGTAATAATAATATATTATTGGGTGGAGAATTATAATTAAATAAAAGAGCATGAGAAAGGATGTTACCTATTCTTTAGAAAACAACTTTTTGTTTTCAATAAATGGATTACCTCGGTTGATTTTTTCCCAATGGGAGGATTATAGGATTAGGGTATGGATTTTGGGAGACAATTTGGTAATATTCTGGATGATAAAAAGTGTCTTTAGATGTGTATGAAAGGGGAAGATTGAATGCCTTTTACTAATAGACAAGTACTAATATTCTAATAAATACCAAAAGTTAAACACTAATGGGTGGTCTACCTTTCCTCGTGTGATTTCAAAATGGAAAAAAGATGTATTGAAAAGAATTTATGGTTGAACAAAATCAATAAAACATAAAAATATGTGCATTGTTTTATTTTTGTTATAAGTATTAATATTTCTTTTTATTTTTCATTTCGTTTCTCATTCATGTAATTTGTTTTCCAAATTATCTAATTTAACCATTGAAAAAAATTAATGCTTTATTTACTAAAAATATGAGGCCACTAAAATATAGCTATTATATATAATTGTAAAAATAAAAATATATTATGTGTCATAAATTAATTTAAAAAAATCGTTGGTAAAATGAAAGAACAGTACATAAACACCAATCATTATAGTAGTGTTTTCACTATCTTGGGTTATATATTTTCATTATAAAATATAATATTTACCTTTATTAGAATATATTTTATATTTATTAATAGATAAATATAAATTTTTAGAAGTCATATTTTATTATTTTTAAAGAATTTAATAAAATATAATTTATTGTAAAACAACAATGATTTTAATTTAGATATTATATATTTAATTTTGATGAAAAATATCTTAAAAATATTGGAATACAAATATATTAAGTTATCAACTTTGTAACATTAAATATAAATATAAAAAAATAATTGAACAAAATAATTCCTTGTATTTGACCTACATTTAATGTTTTTAGTATAATTTATTTTATTTTATTATTAACTAAATAATAAATGCGTTATAATTTGATAAGAATTTAATTCTACTAATTAACATAATTGCATAGATGAAAATGAAACTAATCCTAGTGTTTTGGATACATACTTGATTTTTAAAGTGAATATATTGAAATGATTAATTTGTTTTTATAAGTATACTAAATATAAAAATGATTAAAATGAAATAAATTGGATTAATATTATTATAATTTACCAATATTTACATTAAATCCCAATTTAGAATATAACTTATCGTTAATATGTATTTAAATGAATATTAATTTGTTATCTAAAATTAAATATGTTACAATATTAATACAAAATCATTTAACAAAAAAAATACAAAAAAATTCACCCTAAGATACATTTAAATTTGTTATATAAAAATGATGTTTATTTTCAAAAAAATTATAAAAAAATGAAAATTTAATTCTAAATTTGGTTCTCCATTAAAAAGTGGTTAAACATGGCCATTTGTGTATTAGAAGATACCGAAATAATAAGACATTGTGTGTAACCCAAGGAAAAAAATATTTCGTGTACCAAAACATAACATATTGGATTCTATTACTCAAATATTAAATAAATATTTATATGATTTTTTCATATAAAAAATCAATATTTGGTGTTTCATTAAATGAAATAATATAAAAATTAATTAATTAATTTGAAAATATAATTCACAGAATATGAAGTTGTTTTAATCAATTTTGAGAATGTGTATCATTTACTTTATGTTAATGATTATCTGATCATTTATAGGGATCCTGATATTATTCTATGATTGTCATAAGTCAAAATATCAGCAGATAAGGATTAAGTAGGATATTGAAAAGAAACACATTCATATCAGGTTTAATCTTTTTTAATATTAGTAAAACCATTTGGATATACAAATGATCCTCCTATATTAATATATTTAATGAAAAATGACATTTTTTATTAAAATTGAAATTTATTTGGGAGTATATATAGATGATGTTATAAAATAATCAACCTACATGGAAGAGTAAAAATTATATTTGTTAATTGTGGTGTGGATCCCGAGTAAGGATTGTAAGATCAAAATAACAATGTAGATTCTCAATATAGAAGAGGGGGCTGAATTGTATACTTTAAAAATTACTTTGTAACTGTTAAACTTGTTATGGAAAACTATGTTTTCCTTAGACTAGGAAAATCTAGTTTTAACAAAGTTAAACTAAGCAAATTCACCACACCTCAGATCACCAACTGGAGAATTGGAACCAAGGATTACAATATAAGATTCTACCATAAAGCGTATAGAATCTTAAACTAATCAGAGTACAAGTGTATGTAAATACAAGAAGGATATCCATTCCTTACAATACAATATGCAGCAGAAACAAACAATTAGTAAAACTACAAGTAACAAACAATAACTTTTTTAACCCAACGAGAAGGGTATCCAACAACCTTGGATAAAGGCCTCTTGATTTATAAATTCAAGCAAGTTTGTCTTACCCACACCAAGATAATACCTCAATACAAAGATCATAATCTTTGTCTTTCTATCCCCGCAAGCCCTCAACTTCAAGGTAGTTGGAACCTCTATCTTCCTCCGTAAGGAAGCCCTCAACCTTCAAGGTAGTCGGCACCTCTATCTTCCTATACCCGTAAGTCCTCAAATGTAATCACCAACATCCAGAGTCGCACAAAGCAATCTGAATGATCATTTCAGTACGCACAAGGCATGAAAAGATTCTCTCTCTAGAAATCACCTTAACAACGTGTGTTCTCTAGATCGATAAAATTTTAGTTGAGATCTTTCAAAAGAGCTACTATTTATAGGAAAATTTCTAACAGTCGGCTCCCTCCTCCAACTGTCATATTTTCCATGAAATTCAGAGGGACCTGTACACGTGTAACTTAACCAATGATTAATTAGAAACAGAATAGATGACATCATTTTATAACAAACCATGTATAACAGAATGTACGACATCGTTTTGAAATGATAAAAATGTAAGTAAAAGCTAATCAATATTTCAGAGTGTAAGCAAGTCAAAAGATCGGAGTCTAACCAAAATTAAGATCGGATTCTATGTTAAGAAATATTCGGATTCTGTTTTATAGGAATTCAGAGTCTGGTTCCACCAGATATCAGATTCTGAACTTGCAGAGTTCGGAGTCGAACTACTTAAGAGTTCAAAGTCGAACTACTGAAGATTTGGGAGTCGAGCTCCTTAAGTGTTCGGAGTCGAACTACTTGAGAGTTCGGAGTTGAACTTCTTCAGAGTTCGGAGTCGAACATCATCAGAGTTCGAATTCGAACTTCTTCAGAGTTCGGAGTCTAACTACATAAGAGTTCGGATTCGAACTTCTTAAGAGTTCAGAGTCGAACACCTTGAAAGTTCTGAGTCCATAATTCGGATTAGAACTACATTACAGATCACATCCAGAATTCGGATCCTAAAAATAGAATGATCCAAATCTTTTAATTATATGGCTCTGGGATTTTGGGTATGAATCTTGTTTTTGAATTTAATAATAATATTGCTATGTATAAGAAAATCTAGGTTAGGGTAAATTTCCTTAAAGAAGTAAATTTTTCGGATGGGGATAAAAATAATATTTGATCAAGTATAACGTGTTTCTGATTTTCAAAACAAGAAGGAATGGAAAATTCATAAGGAAAACCTTATTGACTCAATAATCTCCCCCATTTTGGAAAGCACAAACATCCTTTTGAAAAATCAAATAAGGATTTTGAAAATTTTCATTATACATTGAAATTTAAAACTTATCTCCCTTTGTTCAGGGATAAAAGTTAATACAACTAACTCCCCCTTAGGCATTGAAACTCTAAGGATTGTATTCTATGTATCCAGAGTGGGGTTTTCATTATTGTAAGAATGAAAAAGTTCGTAGTGGGAAACTCCCCCTTTCTTTAAGGATATTTCTCTTAGAAATTTTTCTTTTCTCCTCCTTAGGAGTAGTTCTTTTTCCTTCTCCCCCTTTGTGATTTTCAAAAAGAATTGAAGGGAATGGAAAACAAAGTATGGTACCTGAAACATTAGTATATAACAAGATACAACCAACCAGATAACCATTTCATTAGAGTTGGGAAAAAAATTACAAGGAAAGAAAATTACAACAATATATCGGAGTGGGTTCATTTGTCTTCCTTTTCCTTCGGAATGATCTGCTTTAACAAGGCTTTGAGTTTCTTCAAGTCTCTTTTATCTTCCTCTCATTGCCTCTCCAAGGATTTTACCTTTCCATCTTGAGCTTTTAAAGCCTCTACCTGATCCCCCAAGGCTTATTTCTGTAATATTAACAACTCATCTTATTGAACAACTTTTTTCTCAAGCTCAATCCAGAGATTTCTATAATTTATAAGATTTTGAGCAAGAGAATTTTCTTTGTCATTCAGTTCCATCACTTGTTGGCTCAGGGTACTCTGCTCAATAATCATCTCATCTTCATGATTCTTAACCTTTTTATCTGCAGTGTCAAAAAATTCTTTCACGTCATTCTGAAAATTATCATACATAGTAAAGTCTTATTCAACTCTCTTAGACCACTTTGTTACCTTATTGCAAGACTTTCTATGTATATCATAATCGATCAGAAAACTTTTCTGTTCAGATTGGAACTTCAGAAACTTATCCATGACCATGGATACAGAATATGATTTCTGATTCATAGTTTTTTGTAGCATCTGGCATCTAGAATCTATTGTTGGAAGAATCAGAATTGTGTCTACCAACATTCTCAAAGACTGAACCACAAAATCATACCTGTGAGATGATGATTCCGAATCAAAAATTTCTCTTTGAGATTTCTCTTCTTCAACCGGTACCAGCTTCCTTCTAGAGGTACCACCAACCTCTTTCCTCCTGATGAGATCTTTTATAGGTGTCTCCATGAGAGCTTTCTTCCCCTTATCAGATTTCGGAATGGGTTCCACATTAGGAGATACTTCCTCGGATTAATAAACTTGAATGATCTGGTCTTCATATGGCTTCTATTTTTCTTGACCTTCCTCAAGAAAATTCCTCTCATAGGATTCTTCTTCATCATACAACACATTTTCATCTTCTTCTTCTTGATGTTTCTTGCTAGCTTCCTCATCTCCCTTACCTGGTGTAACTAACTTTGCGGATTCAGCCTTATCTTTTTAGTTTTTTACTTGCTTGATCAAGGTATCCAGATGATCACTCTCCTTCTCTTCTTCTTCTTCTTCATCTTATTCCTCTGTTGCTTCAGCAACTTCCTTCTCAGCTTCTACAACTATTCCTTTACCCTTGTCCTTTTCTGGAGTGACATAGTTATTAGCTAGAGTTTCTGGTGAAGAAGGTTCAATACCAAAAGATTCCGGAACTGGAAGCATTTTCGAATCCAACTCTGTATCTTTTAGCAAAGATCACACCACTTTATCTTCAGACATCTTATTTCTCATTTTTTTTCCTTCTCTTGACTCTCTATATCCTCAGAAGCTTTTTTACTTTAAGGCTTTAGCCTCGGCAAGGTCCAGTCCGAATTGAGGATCCCCTTCCTTCCACATTTCTTTATCTTCCCTCCACTTGGATTCTACTTCATCCGTATTTGTTTTCTGATTCTTTGGCTTGTGGGGAGGAGATTGAGTTTCCATAACCTGAGTAATTTCTTCATCAGCAACCACTTTTTTAGCCTTTCACTTCTTCCTTTGATTTTTTGAAGGTTCCGGAGATTGTGTTTCTTTTTGAGCTACTTCAAACTCCTCCACAAATAGGGGGTAGAATTCTCCGGATTCACTCGAAAATCCCATCTTCATCCCCTTAAGAGTATCTTCACTAACTATCATGAGCTTGCAATTCTGGATCATTGATTTGCAAGCATCCTTGAATGATTCTAAGCATCGAGCGATCAACGTAGATAATAAGGTAGGAAACATGATAATTTGAGCTCTCAAATTTCCTTTTTTGTATTCTTGATCGTAACCAATACATGCCTTATCAGATTTATCTTTCTTAGATTTACCAAAAAATCTAAGACATAGATATCACTCTTCTTCATATTGTCTTTATCACCTCTTCTTGGAACCAGAAAACCTTGCACCCATAGTTGAAGGATTCTATTTTTCAGAGTGAGACGAGTAATCTTAATTGTTGAATCAACATTAAGACCAAGAAACTTCAGTGCGTTCTCCTTATTGAAACTCCCTTGCACATCAGGAAGTTTGTGTGAGCAGAATTCAGCTTCTCCTTCATATGATAAAACAACCAGGCTCGCGGCCTTAGTGTAAGAAAGCTTATAGGTCTTCCCATAAGTCTTGAAAGAAAACCTCTCTATGCCACCTTCCATCAGGAAGGAAACAGACTCGTAAAACTCTATCAACAAATTAGTATAAACTGGATCATGTTTGTCTGACTTTGCTACACAGACATCTTCCCATCCATTCATTCTAATATTATTTGAAATAAGGGAATCAAGCATATAGAAATCTGGATGAACTAATAATTCCCTAAAAACTAACCACTTTTAGATTGGTTTCACAGTTGACATATCTTGAGAAGTTGCTTCAACATACATTCGTAGTGAAGTAATCTGAATGATTCAGATTAGCTTCACAAATTACGAAACCGGCCTTAAGAAGAGCAGAAGAGCTTCGAGACGCAAAAGCTTGGAAACACAGATGTGGGATGAGTCTCGAGGGCTCCTTTATATAGGCTATGAATTTGATTTTTGGTCTTCCAAAATAAATCTAATAGTAGAAAAAGCTTTGATCAGATCTGATGATTGAGAACAATCCTGCAAGGATATATTTGACTCTGATCTTTTGAGGTTTTTAATGAAAACATCCAGATTTGAGGGAAATCTAGAATCCGAAATTTTAAAAACAAGGAAAATACGAGTAAGAGAAATTTGATTAAGAACTATAAGTAATAAAATCATATCTTACGGATTAAAAAGAAATATTGTTCATAATTGGTAATATTCTTCTTGAAAAAAAAACATCATTACGAAAGTTCCAGTATGAAAACTTCGTTACGAAAACTCTAGTATGGAGATCTCCATTCCAAAACTTATCTGTACGAAAATTCCATTCTGAAAGTTTTTAGTACAAAGACATCCATTCCGGAAGTTCTCATTCTGAGAAATTCAGTCCTGAAAATTTCAGTTCTGGTAATTCCCATTCTGGAAATTTTAGTTTCAGAAATTTCCATTCCGGAAGTTCAGTTCCGAAAGGTTTAAAAAAATTACACTGAAAATCAAATGTACTCCCCCTATAAAGATGAGTTTATTACTGTTAGGAGAATTGTTCAACAAGAAGTTAATGAAGAATGATTACCCTACAGTTATCATTCCTAACTTTTCTTTAATGTATTCAAACCTATCGGAGGGTAATGATTTTGTAAAAATATCAAAAAGTTGATCTTGCATTCCGATAAACTGAAGAATGAAATCTCCTTTAATTGTGTGATCCCTAAGAAAGTGATGCCAAATATCTATGGGCTTTGCACGAGAGTGATGTGCAGTGTTCTTACTTAGGGAAATGGAACATGTTTTATCACACAATATTTGAGTCTTAGTAAAACTCAAGCCATATTCTGTGAGTGTGTGTTGCATCCAGAACGCATGAGCACAACAACTTCCAACTGCTGCATATTTGGCATCAGTAGTGGAAAGTGCTACAGAATGTTTCTTTCTGCAGGACCAAGAAACTAATGTATCTCCTAAGAAATGACAAGTTCCTGATGTACTTTTTCTATCCATTCTACATCAACCAAAGTCATCATCAGAAAATACTTTTAGAACAAAATCATTTCCAGAAGTATAAAATAATCCTATATCCATGGTTCCCTTTAGGTAGCGAAAAATTCTTTTCACTACCTTTAAGGGAGATTCCATAGGATTGGATTGATATCTTTCACATAAGCACACTGAAAATATTAAGTCTGGTCAACTAGCTATTAAGTAAAGTAGACCCCTAGCATACATCTAAAAGACGTTTGATCAACTGGTTTCTCAACTTCATCAAGATCTAAAGAGTTTGAGGTACCAATGGGAGTACTATACTCTTAGTGTTGTCATAACCATACTTTTTGAAAAGATCATTAATATACTTCTGTTGAGAAATTTAGGTTCCTTCTGGTTTTTGAGAAATTTGAAAACTAAGGAAAAAAGTTAACTCACCCATCATACTCATTTCAAACTCAGACTTCATTAGACTTGCAAAAGAATCAGATAAAGATTTCTGAGTTGAATAAAATATGATTTCATCAACATAAATTTGAACAATCAAAACATTTTTCTTATCTTTATTTATAAAAATAGTTGGATCTACATTTCCCCTAACATAGTTATTTTGAAACAAAAATCTTGTGAGTCTATCATACCATGCTCATGGGGCTTGTTTAAAACCATACAATGCTTTGGGATGTCTAAAAACATGACCAGGATGTTTTGTATCTTCAAAACTAGGATGTTGTTCAACAAAAACTTTCTCTTGAACATAACCGTTAATAAAAGCACATTTCACATCCATTTGAAAAGGTTTAAAATTGAAGAATGCTGCAAAGGCAAGTAGAATATGAATAGATTCTAGTCTAGATACTGGAGCATAGGTTTCATTGTAGTCTATTCCCTCTTGATGATTATAGCCTTTAGCAATGAGTCTAGATTTATTTCATACTATGACTCCATTTTCATCACATTTGTTTCTGAAAACCAATTTTACTCCAATAACAGAAGTTTCCTTAAGACTTTTAACCAAGGTCCAGACTTTATTCCTATCAAATTCATTTAGTTCATCTTGCATGGCTTTGATCCAATCATCATCACCTAAAGCTTCATCAGTGATATTTTGTTCTGATTGGGAAAGAAATTCTAGATGATATACTTCATTTCTTAAGGAGTTTATAGTCCATACAGGTTGATTTACATCACCAATGATACTATCACTGGGATGATTCTTAAGAAACACCTGATTTGGGTTTTGTAAAACCTGTTCATCAATATAGGGTAGAAAGTCTTCTGGGGTAAATATTTCAGAAGTATCTTCTTGAACATTTTCCTTATCAGAAGGATCTTATATCAAGTGTTGACAATCAGTTTTTGAAAACACATCCGATGATGTAGGGTGGGATAGATTAAAAAAAAGGATCAGAGTCATCAAATTTTACATGCACTGTTTCTTCAACAGTACAAGTATTTTTATTAAAAACTCTATAAGCCTTAGAAGTTGTGGAATAACCTATGAAAATTCCTTAATCAGATTTTGGTGTGAATTTATGTATGTTATCTTTATTATTCAGAATGAATACTTTGTAACCAAAAACCTTGAAGTAGGATAGTCTTGGTTTTCTACCATTCCATAACTCATAAGGAGTTTTATTAAGAAAAGGTCTAATCAAAACTCGATTTATAGTATAACAAGCAGTACTTACAGATTCAGCCCAGAAATATCTAGCTATAGAATATTCACTCAACATGGTTCTAGTTATCTCTTAAAGAATTCTATTTCTTCTCTCAACTTCACCATTTTGTTGAGGAGTTCTAGGTGTTGAAAATTTGTGAGTAATACCATTCCTACTACAAAAAGTTTCAAAATCAGAATTTTGAAATTCTCCTCCATGATCACTATGAACAGTTTTCAGTGGAAGATTTTTCTCATTTTTCACTTGTGCTCTAATCTTTTGAAATAAGAAAAAGCTTCCGACTTATTTTCTAGAAAATAGACCCATGTAAATCTGGTGTAGTCATCAACTAGAATAAACACATAGTATTTGCCTCCAATACTTCCAGTTTTTGTTGGACCGAAAAGATCCATGTGCACAAACTGTAATGCATCCATCGTTGAGACTTCACTAATTGATTTAAAACTACATTTATGTTGCTTTCCATATTGACAAGGATCACATACATTAGAAGAATCAAATCTATGCTCTAGTAGATATTTAACTAGTTTTTTCTTAGAGAGTTTACATAAGTTTCTAAGGTTACAGTGTCCTAGTATTCTATGCCATAGCCAGGAATGATCTTCCATTGCACTTAGGCAAGGTAAATCTTGGCTCCTTAGGTCTTATAATTTCAAAGTGTAAACATTATCTTTCCTATTGGCTGAGAGAATATATAATTCCTTGGAATTGTGTACTAAGCACTTATCATTCCTAAAATTCACAAGGTACCCTACATCACATAACTGACTTATGCTAATGAGGTTGTGATTATGACCCTTAACAAATAAAATATTTGAAATCATAGTTTTACCTAGAAGAACAATATTACCAATACCAACAATTTCTCCCTATGTATTATCTCCTAAAGTTACCTTTCCTCCTTTCGTTTTGATAATATTTTCGAAATAGATTTTGTTACCAGTCATGTGCTGGGAACATCCACTATCCATGTACCATGCATTGTTGTTGGTAATTCCTCTATCTTCCTGAAAACAAGAAGAGAATTAGACATTTGTAATCCAAACATGCTTGATTCTGAGATTTCCAAACAACAAAATTGTAGGAACCCACACTTTCATAGAAAAATAGGCATTACAAAAACCTAAATATTGGTTTTTATTTAAAGAAAAATTCTTTGCCCAGTGACCAACACATTGGCACTTGGTACAAAATGGGGCACTCTATGGAACAAAGTAATTGTTACTAAAAATTGTTTTTTCATGGGTATAACCAAATCCGGATTTGTTTCTTAAAGGTCATATTTGAGAATACATTTTATCAAAATTTTCCTTACCATGGGTATGGTTTGATAAACACTTCTTTAAGGAAAAGATTTCGGACTTCAGTTTTATAACCAAGTTTTTATCATCAGAATCATTAGATTTAGAACTAGATCTAAGCTCGAAAACACTTTTCTTAGAAATTACTTTTTCTAACTCTTTAGAAAGTTGGTTCCTCTCAGAACTTGCTTCCTCATGATTTTCCGAAATACTTATAAAATCAGAATTTTTCTTATCAAGATATTTAGAATGATCTGATATCTCTTTTGTAAGAATAGAATTCCTAGAGTTTTCCTTATCATGTTTCTTATTGAGTTTAGAGTTCTCAATCTCAAGAAGTTCAGCAAACCTAGAAACTTCTTCATAGGTAGGTGAAGTATTTTCTTCATCTGAAGAGGATTCTTCATCTGAGGAGTTATAATACTTTCTATCATTAGGATTTAAAGACACATTAGTCAATGATTCAACATTTCGTACCTTAGGCATAAGGAAATGATTGTCAATAGGTAATCTGGCTATAAGACCAAGATTCTTCTTTCCTGAAGATTCATAATCATAAGATTCATCTGAAGAGTCCCCACCACTGGCAATCCATGTGTCATTTGCTTTTAGAACTTTTTTAGCTTTAGTTTTTTAATACTTCTTCCTTCTCCTTTCAGAATGTTTTTCTTTCTTTCATTATTTTTTATTAGAGGGCAATCTGCTCCAATATATCCATCTCTCTTGCATTCGTAATAAGTAACTTCTCCATCTTTCCTTTCATTCTTTTCCTTTTTCTTATACTTGTATTGGAGATTTCTCTGGCCGGCTATCTTGTTCATCCTTCGAGAAAGATTTTATAACTCATTTTATGAGATTTCACTTTCACTAGAATCTGATTGAACGACCACCTTATTAGTCTTGGATCTGGTTACTCTCTCGGGTGTCTTATCTTTCATATGATTTGATGTAGTTGTAAAAGAAATAGTACCATTCCCATTATTATTTTTGATGTTGTCATCATCTCTCTTCATTCTGGTTTCATGTTAGAGAAGTTTTCCGAATAGCTCATAAAGAGAAATTTGAGTGACCTTCCTTTTATCATCTATGGCTGTTCTCTTTGATTCCCACTCATTGGGCATAATATCAATTATCTTATCTACAAGAGCTTCATCATCTAACCCTTTTTCTCCCATAGACTTTAAGTTGTTGACTATATTCATAAATCTCTGTTGAACTTTTCCGATTGGTTCACCATACGGAAAATTGAATCCATGGTATTCAACTCTAAGCATAGCTCTCCTAGTTTCAATCACTTTAGAAGAGCCAAAGTGTGTAACTTCTAACTTCTTCCAGATACAATTAGCTGCTTCACAAGAAGAAATTTGGATATATATATTTCTAGTCATTGAACATAGCAAAGTATTTCATACCTTATAATTGAGTTGATACTCTTGCTTTTTCTGGTTAGTGAAAGTGCTAACATCCTTATCAGAAATTTTATAATCACCAGTAAGCATAACGAAATTGTCCACTCTAGTGTTGATAACATAAGTCTTCATTCGATCTCTCCAGTACTCATAGTCATTACCATCAAAAGATTGGTGGTCTTGTAAGATTTATATTGTCAATAGAACCAACATTGATTGCTGCCATACTAAAACAACATGGGCAACCAAACTATTTAGTATAAAATGTTTGTAACCACAAAGTACGGAATGACAAAGTTTGGAATGATAAAGTTTGGAATGATAAGGTTCATAATGATAATGTTCGGAATGAAAAATCTCAGAATGACAATGTTCTTAATAACAAAGTTCAGAATGAAAATGTTCGGAATGACAAAGTTCAGAATGATAAATGAGCAAGAAAAACTTATACGTGAGACAAGTATTTCAGAGACCTGCTCTGATACCAATTGTAGGATCGAAATAACAATATAGATCCTCAATATACAAGAAAGGGGGGGGGGTGAATTGTATACTTTAAAAATTCATTTGGAACCTTTAAAGTTGGTTATGGATAACTATGTTTTCCTTAAACAAGGAAAATCTAGGTTTAACAAAGTTAAACTATGAAAATTCACAACACCTTTGATCACCAACTGGAGAATTGGAACCAAGGTTAACAATATAAGATTCTACCTTAAAGCGTATAGAAACATAAACTAATAAGAGTACATGTGTAAGGAAATACAAGAAGGTTATCCTTTCCTTACAATACAATATGTAGCGGAAACAAACAAGTAGTAAAACTACAAGTAACAAACAATAACACTTTTAACCCAAAGAGAAGGGTATCCAACAACCTTGGATAAAGGTCTATTGATTTATACATTCAAGAAAGTCTTTCTTACCCACACCAGGATAAGCCCTCGATATAATGATCAGAATCTCTGTCTTGCTATCCCCACAAGCCCTCATCTTCAAGGTAGTTGGAACCTCTGTCTTCCTCAGCAAGGAAGCCCTAAAACTTCAATGTAGTCGGCACCTCTGTCTTCCTATTGCCGGAAGTCCTTGAATGTAATCACTAACATCCAAAGTCTAACGAAGAAATCTGAATGAGCAGTTCAATATGCACCAGTCATGAAAATATTCTCTCTCTAGAAATCAACTTAATAGCATGTGTTATCTAGATCGATCAACTTGTTGTTGAGCTCTTTCAAAAGAGCTCCAATTTATAGGAAATTTTCCAACGGTCGGCTCCCTCCTCCAACGGTCATATTTTCCATGAAATTCGGAGGGACTTGTACACATGTAACTCAACCAACGGTTAATTAGAAACAGAATAGACGACATCGTTTTATAAAAAACCATGTATAACTGAATGTACAACATCGTTTTGAAATGAAGCAAATGTAAGTAAAAGCTAATCAATATTTTAGAGTGTATGCAAGTCAAAAGTTCGGAGTCTAACCAAAATGAAGTTCAGAGTCTATGTTAAGAAATAGTCGAATTCTATTTTATAGGAATTCGTAGTCTGGTTTCACCAGAGATTGGATTCTAAACATGCAGAGTTCGGAGTCGAACTGCTTAAGAGTTCGGAGTCGAACTGCTTAAGAGTTCAGAGTCGAACTCCTTAAGAGTTCGGAGTCGAACTACTTGAGAGTTCGAAGTCAAACTTCTTCAGATTTCAGAGTCGAACTTATTCAGAGTTCTCATTCGAACTTCTTCTGAGTTCGGAGTCGAACTACTTAAGAGTTCGGTGTAGAACTGCTTAAGAGTTTGGAGTCGAACTTCTTAAGAGTTTGGAGTCGAACTACTTGAAAGTTCAGAGTCTAGAATTCGGATTAGAACTTCACCACAGATCACATCCAGAATTTGGATCCTAAAAATAGAATGCTCTAAATTGTTTCATTATATGGCTCTGGGATTTTGGGTATGAATTTGGTTTTTGAATTTAAGAATAATATTGCTATTTATAATAAAATCTAGGTTAGGGTAAATTTCCTTAATGAGATAAATTTTCCTGATGGGGATAAAAATAATATTTTATTAAGTATAAGGTGTTTGTGATTTTTAAAACAAGAAGGAAGGGAAAAGTCCTAAGGAAAACCTTATTGACCCAACAAGGATATCTTATGTACTAAACATTATATGTGGTAATTTTCACTTCAAAATTTTTAATTCTTGTGTTATATAATCTTCTGTGAGTGTATATCAGTGGATAAATTAATGAAATAATTTATTAAGAAATTAATGGGACCCTAAATGTAACATTAATCATTAAATTTTAGGGTTTGGATATAATCAAAAGATTCTATATGATATATTTATCATGACTATATAATTAACTTGAAATGTTGACTCATAAGGGGGTTATGTTATTGGGGATGATAAATAAGTAGTGAATTCTGATGAACTGAAAAAAGGATGGTTATTGATCCTATTTATACACTACAATATTGTGGATACAGGTTTCAGGTCTATATTGGTTCATCATAGAAGGTAGTGGGATGCGTTGAGATGAAAAATAACAATGATATATCATAAAACACTCCCTAATTAAAAAATAACGAAGAACTACCATACTCATGATTTGGTGTTTGTATGAGTAAGAAGTTTACTAAGAATTAAATATTCAATTTTTTGTGTGGAGAATGGTTCAACAAATATATACAGATCCTAAAATATTGAATAAAATATATGCATAGAAATAAATTAATATGAACCAACTAATATGGTTTTATTAAATTAATTATTACTATTAGTTAATACACTAGAACCCAAGTTATTTGAAAAAGGTGGATAATATTGGAATGCAGAAATAAAATGATAGTTATTTCCTGTATGATTGGCCTACCATGCCCACATAGTAATAAAATTCATTTTATGTAACATTACGTCATGGATGGATAAAATTTTGAAATAGTGGTTATTTTTGTAATTTATTAAATAATTATTCTTCTTGAATTATACTATCCTATAAATATTCTAACCATTCCATTCATTCTAAAACAATAACATCCTTTATAGTATATATTGACTACCACCACCCTGATGTGATGTGATTCATTTTTTATTAAGTCTCTAAATGGATGGTAATAATGATTGATTTCAAAATTACATACGAAATATATGATATAATAAAAATTCTATTAATTTTTATTATTTATAATCATCCCCCCCTTCAGAAATTGAAAACAATATCCATCCATATACATATCTTACTGTCTCTATAGATTTTGTAATTAATTTATCTATATATACAATTTTTGGGTAATTATAATCAAAAATATATTTCTGTATTGAGAATTTATATGATACTTATATCATTAATAACATTATAGTGATGATAAAACAATGATCAGATTACATGTACATGAACATCCAAACTGAGACCTCCAAAAAAAGAGTACATAGCTTGAATTATGATATTAATAAAGAATTATTAGTAACTGGGTGTGGAAATAAATATATGTGGATCATATATAATATTTCATGTGTGTAACATATACTATAATATAATTATAAAAAAAATTATTTTTGTTTTATAAAATATTAGATAAATTTTTTAAAAAATTTGAACTTGTGGTAATGATTCGTTTGACTATCTCATCATTATTTAGGATTGTGTATTTGAATGTCTCCACTATGGGCTTTATTTTATATTTCAATATAAAACTAAATATATTTTTTTATTTCCTTCCATTTATTTTTTAAAATTAATTTGTTTTTAATTTTCCCCAATTTATATACTGAAGAGTCTAAAATAATGTTTTTTTCGGAAAAGTGACATAAGTTTTATTTTGATCTATAAAAATGTGAATCTATAAAAATGCCTTTTCATTTTTTCCCAACACTTTTTTTAAAATTATTCAAATATTTTACATATTTTTTTCAACCATGATTTTATTATTAGAAATTGTTTATGAAAATAGTCTTCTTATCATTTTTTAAAGAAGATATTTTTTGTGAAGGTATGAATAGAATAATTTTTTAAAACTTACAGTTTGGATAGAATATTTTACCATAAGTATCACTCATTGTTCAGAATATAACAATAAATTTCTCCAAAAAAAAATTCAATGAAAATTTTGCCCAAGATTTTTTTGAAATTTTTTGTCATTCATGTATATTTTTGAATTGAATAGGATTTTTTTCCTCAAGAATGTTTTTAATGGTAAAATTAGGATATTTTTAATCATAAAAAAATAAACCATTATTTTAATTATAATCCTATTATTATATGTTTTAGGTAGATTATACTTATTCTATAAATAGATAGTATGATAATTTTGATTAGGGAAAGTATTGAAATTACATAGGTAGTATTATTTATTATAGATTGTATTTTTGTATTATGCAATGTCAATTAAATAGTATAATTTATTATATTTTATTAATAACATTTTCATATTATGTTATGGGTGGTTCTTGGAATTATATATCCCCTTTATTCAAAGGTATTATTCATTAGAATAAATAGGCTATTTATTCTAGTGAGTCCTTAATCATTTATGTATGATGTCTTCACATAAGGACTCGATAGTTATTAAATGATTTCCATTATGATTTGTTCCAATATTATTAAATATTTTATTTTTTCCCATTTTATTATTTTAGTAATTATGTAATCCATAGATAAGATTCAATATCATGTAATTATTTATGTAGAATTATTTGATAATCATTTATTTCCACTATATTATTGAAGCCTTATTTGTTCAATGATAACTTCTGTTGAATGAATTCACATACATAGAATCTAATCTCCCATTACTGTAATATTTTATTTATTTGGATTCTAATATGTATATTTTGATTATATTATTTGATATGATAGTGGAATTAATAAATTTTACAAAAATATATCATTTTTATTTTACATTTTCAAATGTAATATGTGATTCTAGTATGTATCAAGGTTTTAAGGACTGATAAACAATTATGTCCTTTAGATTGTGATGTCTTGTATCTAGCACCATTGTAATAATGTTATCATTGAATCAGTGGTTCAAGGGTTATAGTCTTTATAATTTCCATGAGGGTTATGGTGATGTGGTAACTATATGGAATAGGGGGTTATTTATTTCCCTTAGGGATTACATGGAAAATGGGACAAGGTGATATATATATATAATGTAATTTAAATGATAATAACCTATTAAAATCATCATTTTAGTTTTCCAGAAATTTTACATCATATGACAAGGACATTTACCTTTCAATTTAATGTCTAACAGTGTGATTTTATTTTTTATATTATAATAATATAGTTAAGAAGTGGATATGTCAAATTGATAGAGAAATATGAAAATTAAATAAAATACAGAAGTCAATGTTTTATCTATGGTAAATAAGGCCATGTGTAAAGACAATATATGAATATATATATATAATGGAATTTGATATTGGATATGGGGAATAATCCATGATAAGGTACCCAATGTATACTATTTATAACTATAATCATTGCCTCTATAGTTATATAGATAATGTATAGATATTACGCTTGAGGTTATAAATATAATATTATCATGGCATTCTAGTTGGTGAGGAAGATATATTATTCTCAAGTGGAATACATACGTATGATCATAAAAAATATGGGACATACAAAAATTTTGATTACCAATTTATGGATTCATTCTATATAATTTTATGGATGTGAAGATATGATAAAGATAATCATTTGAGTATTTCTCAGTTGAATTAATACCCTTGGTGTAAACGCAATAATAGTAATCTCCCCAAATCTATATTAGTGTTTGGTGATCAATGAAAAAAATGTGAGAAATGTGATGGAATTTATGTCAGGTTGGGAAGCCACAAAACCAATTAGGGGTTATGTGATCATGCAAATATTTATTTAGGAGATCAAACATCTAGATAGGGGATATGAACTCATAAAACGTTGAATCAAACATCATATATCACATATCTAGCATTGTGACACTAGTTATTTTCATTGGTATAAGTGAGCATGAAACATTATACCATCGATATTGTACCCCAAACCTGTCGATGTAAAGGGTCACATTACATGATTGGGTGTGATATGGGACATATAAGTGGAATCTCATAACATAACCACCTTTTCAGTCTACATGAGTGGAACCCCATAAAATGTTCCACATATAAAGGATATGTGGACTTCTATGAGATAAGAGAATGAATTAACCAGAGGGTTCATAAATGATTTCATATGTGAATCAATGACTGAGGCTCTTAAAGGTAATTACACATTAATCCATTTTCATTATTTGGTAATTTATTTATTACATTTATTCATATTTATACCATCTATTAATAAATCTACATCTATAATATATTTCCCTAAATTACATCGATTATATAAAAATAAATCCATCTATACACCTCTAAATCTTTATAGACCAATTGGTATTCCAAGGGAATTGAATACAATTGGGATTGTTTTTAAATATATGTCTCAATTTATAGGGTTATATCAAATGGGGAGTGATTCTTTCCGTAGTCTTGAGATCATGGATAATTTATACATAAGTTGGTATCATCTGGTGGGATCTCCATGACTAAGATATCATTTAATCCTTCATATATTCAGTAGAATCACATAATCAACAATGAGAATGAGTGGTTCCATTATTAATATCCTTTTCCGTGATTATGGATTGATGAATATTGATAACATGTATATGCCATCATTGTTTATGTTTTATGAATAAATCATGTTTTGGATGATGGTTGAATATCTATTTCACCATCATCAGATAACCATCATGGTTCCATAATTGACATGATATAGGTTTAACAATTATTTTATGGTCAACCAGTTTTTTCTTCATCCCATGGAAGATATATAAATGTCACAATTTGTGTCATCATATGATTGTTTCTAAAATGGATCAACATATTCTTCCAAATACATTTATTTATATTGATTATACAAACCATTTGTGATTATAAAATTCAATTCCATTATGAAAGTATATAAATTTTTCATCAATTTCATCACTAGTGTATATCATGAGTGGATTAATAAATATTTCATAATATAAATTTCACATATATTATCCTTCACCCAACACTATGAATTTCACATGATAACCTTCATCCTAAATAATAAAATAAATTTGTAGGGGCTAGGTGATCACATATTCTACGATTTATGTTTGGAAATAAATAAAATTAAACTAGTTTTACATTGACATCCTCTATAAAGGACATCATATCATAATTGTATTTTTGTGAAATAGTATGATTGGGTCAGATTTCAATTATGGTATATGATGATCCATGCATTAATAATTTCTTCTCCCTGATTATATTAAAAAATATGTTTTTTATTTTGGGTTTTATAGACACCTATTATGATGGAAATGTGTATAGAGGTCATCCACAAATAAATCCCTCAAAAAAACGTCTTAAGAAAAGAAAGGTATGTTTTCTGAGGAAGTGAAAATTAACCTAAGTCTATGACTTTGGGAAATTAAAATGATTCTTGGTATTCCAGGAATATTTTGGAATTCAGCGTGTTTCCCCATATAAATTTCTGTACAATGAAATAAAATATTTACATGTTTCTTAGTTTCTATGATTTATAATATTATGTGGAAAATTCACATTTTAATTTATTTGATATACAATTTTCTCTTAATATACAATTAAATAAATCTCTGGACATTCCATATACCAAACTCATAATTCATTCCAATTATATGTGGCTCACATATGAGTATAGGTATATTCAACTATACTATTTTACAATACATTATCCATTGATACATAGATGATGTCTAATTTTCTATTAGGGGAAAATTTTGGTCATCAGTATGACGAGAGGGATATAGTAACATTTTCCAGGGACTAAGGTCCATGGTAGAATAAATATAATTTAGTTGGGATAATATATTGGAAGATGTAATTATAGAGATACAAGATTTTCATACATAGATATTACAACTTTTTATATTAATATTCATTACATGACACAAACACATAATAGATGGCTATAATACTTTTGTGACTCGGGATAATAGGTACACAAACACAAAATTTGGGAAAATCTCTTCATCATCACTGATAATTAAATTCTCACATTTTACTCCACTTATGCATTCCCATCAAATGGCATTCTTTATAACTTGTGGATGGAAACATAAGAAAGGTTGATCTGAGATACTCAATAAGGGAATACATAAGATATAAAAATTTATGATCATATATAACTACAAAATAATCATAGTGTTATGTGATATTTATCATAACTAATTTTTTAATACAAAACATATTAAAGATAAAAAACATGAGTCATGGTATAAAATATATAGTTCATAAGACTCAAATCATAAGATAATTAAATAACATTATATCTATGATTATAACAATGGAACAAATCATATATTTTTGGAATTGATTTTTTTATATAAAATTATATCTCAATGATACGCTCCAAGACATTCATGACATATTAGGCATGGGATAACCACCAATCCACCAATGTTGGGCTTGGGATAACAACATGTTTATTAAATTTTTTAGGATTGGGATTACCACCAATATACCATTGTTTTTAGGATTGTTTTGACAACCTGTGTACCATTTAAGACCCCTGAAAACTTATCATGAAGTAATTAATTGTTGTTAAATATTGGTTCTTCGCATCAGAAAATGTAAATCATATGGATCTACTATATAAGATCATAAAACATAAATCAGATCACAACCAATTATTGAAATGGTTTTTTTAATATTTAATAGTATAATAACCTATAAAATGTTTTTAGTTTTCAATAATCATTTCATCATTTAATAATAGCATTACACATGAAAAAATTTGGTCTCATAAGAATTTTAACACTATATAACCCATGGAAGAAAAAAAATGTCTTCCAAACATCATGTCAGCATAAATAAGAAGAATTCATCAAAATAATATTAAAGGTATCATTTGATCATATTCCTAGTAAATCATATGTAACCTCAATGTATTTCATCTTAGTTGAAAAAATAATTTTAATTATAAAGAAAAAAAAAATTTCTTAAAAAATACATATATTTTTATTGAAATTTTCTAGTAGAAATAATTTCTTTCATAAATCCTTAACTTTTTAAAAAATACTTCAACACATTTAGTGGAACCATTAAAAATTATTTAAAATATTTATTGGGGAGAATATACATTCTACATTGAAAGAACAATTTATAACCAAAAAAATCCAAAATCCTTACGCATTAAAATAATTAATATAAAATATTCAACTAATTCCAAAAAATGGTGTAAATAGATATATTGAAATAAACATTGAACACATGGAATGTAATCTTGAAATATTTTAGTTTGTATGATATTGGGATATATAGCTCATTTCATGCAAGTTAAAAAAATATTCATTTCACTTTGTCTTTAAATACCAATAGTGCATTATTTGGGAAAAAATGAAAGTTAATTTAAAAATATTCATTAAAATTACCATAATATTTAGAAATTAATTTATTAAATTTTTTGAAAAATTTTTACATCAATTTTAAAATAAATCAGGAAATATTATATTAGAATAATAATTTTTTTTCAACTAACAATGTGATTTTTGATAGAAACAAAATTTTGAACACTTGAGTACATGAAGAGATTAAAATGATTTATTAACATGTATTATAATGGAAAAATAATAATAGAATATATTTCATGAGTTTTATTAGAGAAAAATTTTATTATTTCATCTTTTTATGAATTATCAAAAGGAATCCTAATAACAAATGAGATTATAACATATAACTCACACTAATTTTAGGACATTGAATTATTATAAAAAATGTAAAATCATTAAATTAAACATAAAATAACATGAAGATAAATAAAATTCAAGTTATTTTATATCAAATGGGTTTTATATTCACCACTTAATGGTTGATAACATAACGTATTTATCCAATAAGGGTAATTGATATAACAAATACATTATTGATTTTGTTACTTTTCCACCATAAAACCCATGAAAAATATATCATAACATGGATATTCAAACACCTAATTTTTTTATTATAATCACAATATTAATCATTGTTTTGAATTATATACTCCACATTTATTAAACAGGGTGTGAATATGTAATGTTTCTCACAAAAGGAACTAAGTGATATGAAAATATGTTACATTGAGTCTTCAAATACATTCTGGATATTATAACTTAATATATAATAAATTTAAGTTTAATATTCAAATATTAAGTAACCTTATTCATATATATTGTAGAATATGTTTTTTAATTTTGATCATTTTTTCTCATTCATAATGTGTTCCTTGATAAAATAATGTTTTAGATAATAAACACTTTGTCTTTTGTATATATTTTCATTTTTTATTTTCTCTCCTATTAATTAGATCATGGTCAAATTACTAATATAATTATAATAATGAAATAGTTATTATATTTATGAATGAATTATACATTTAAAATCAAACATGAAAGTCAGTCTTGGGAAATGCAGAATGTTACGATCATGGAGACGGTCGGTCGTATATACAAATGAGTAAAGTTTCTATTTTTCAATGTCCATTATCCACATGGTGTAAATAATGTTATACCATTCAAGAATAACAATAATTTCATAATAATATCATAATTACCATTCTATTAACATTAATATACCTATATGTGTCATCCATGTGGTTAGGTGATTAAAAGAGTGATCCACATAGCTTCGTGAATGTTGTAGTCCACACGTAGATAACCGACGTTATAATAAATCTATGATTGAAGAGGTAAGATTGGATATGATAAAATGTCATTTAAATTTAATTAAAATGTTATTTATTTAAAAATTATTTCATGTATTTCATATAAATTAATCCTTATTATATTCATTATAAATTGTTAGTGGAAAATGAATCACATCGCATCGTAAGGTGATAGTTTATCGTACATATGTGTGATGATATTATATCCCCCACATAATAGATTGAAAAAATGTAAATATATGATACAATAGAATAAGGTATAATAATTTTAACATATAATATATATATATATATATATATATATATATATAAACTTTAGTCCAATCCTTATACCCACATTGAGATGTGGTAATTGAAAAATTAATGACATCAGTTCATGAGGCAATAATCCATCAAACATATGAAGGC
The DNA here is from genome assembly GCA_963277665.1 of Viscum album. Lineage (NCBI taxonomy): Eukaryota > Viridiplantae > Streptophyta > Magnoliopsida > Santalales > Viscaceae > Viscum > Viscum album. Next base: position 1,440,794,157 of record OY728155.1, on the reverse strand, counting down.
TAATTTCATATCCCTGTTGATAGAAATTGAAAAGGTTATTGGATATAAATGTAATTCCCTATCCCTACTACTGCTGAGTTGATTCCAAAAATTATGACATTTTAATAACATAGAAGGAATTGTATCTCATCAAAATAAAGCGTTTACTTGTTCAGTAAAACTATATGTATACATGGATTATTCATTACAATTGAAAACATAAAATATAACATATAAATTATTTTTAGAAACAAATTTTTCATATTCATTGTCACACCCCAAACATTTTAAAATTATTAATTTCTTTTCTTAAGATAGCCCCGTCAAGTTTTTTTTGAGCTCTGGTTTATTGTTTTTGATGTTTGGTGAGTTTTGTGGGTTTAAGATCATTGTGTGGGAATTTCATGGTTGGATGTTACCGCGTGGTCGGCCTAAGTGCAGGTGTGGTTTCATAATTTATAAAGTCAATAAAATTTTATAAAAACACAAAATGGTAAATGTTTTCACTATAATAGTATTATTATTATTTAATAATAAATATTATTATTAGTATTTGATGTTTCATTATTAGTATTTTTATTAATAATTTTTTTTAATATTATTATGATTAGATGGTTATTAAATATGTTCATAATATTTTTTCTATTAACATATTATTAATATTGTTATTATTTAAAATTAATTGAATAAATTTTTGATTATCAATATTATGGTTTTTATTATCCGTATTATTAAATTGTTATGATACTATTATTTCTAAAGTGACATTAATAGTATTTTTTATATTTTTCATTATTAATATTTATATTATTGAAATTTCATTATCATTATTAATTGTTTTATTATTATTATTAAAATTTATGTTATTATATTATTGTTATTATTATTGTTATTATTGTTTTATTATTACTATGAACATTATTATTATTATTTTTATATAAAGAAAAAAGTGGAAGAACCATGGAACAGCTTACCTGGTTTGCACTATAGGTCCACCCTTCTCCCTCTTTCATGATATGGCAACCCCCCCCCTCCTAGAGATACCATCTACACAACGAACCCCATCCCCAGTAGTGGCGACCCCCGTTCCGGCCACCTGAATCCCTTCTCCATCCACAACTCCTACGTCGTAGCACCTCACCAGCTTTCGAACAACCCAACCTCACCGCTCAGCCTTGCACCAACATCACATTCTCACCGTTATACTCTACTCCTACAACCTATCCTCATTGCATGACCCTTTTCCATACACTCCTACCATGCCAGCGCCCTCCAACATTTGTATATTCCTTTTCTAATTTTGGTATTTTCATCATCTTGGAAACTACCTAATCATTAGGGTCATGTTTTTGGTGTTTTTCTCATATTTTATGGTGTATGGTTGGTCTATGACATCATGTTCTTCCATCCATTGATGTTTCATAGTGTCCACATGTGAATTGTGGTATGTGTTTTCTGAATTATTCTTGTCCCGCATTACCTATTCTAGTTTTTTGGTCTAAATATATTTTTAAATATCATTTTCACCCCCATAAGAGTCATAGATAATTTGTTTTAGTGTTTTTGGGTTAGTAAAAATTGTTAAAAAGTGTTTTTTAATAATTTGTCGATTATGTGTAGTTTATTCCATGTTTATATATCATTTCAAAAATAATTTTTATTGTTTAATTTGTTTAAGATGTTCTGTAGTAAAAATGAATTGTGTGAAGACATTTTTCAAGAATATTTAATATGTGTTGACATATTTTTTAATATTTCATGTGATACAGAGTGTGTTAATTGATGTAAACCCATATTGTGACACATACTATTATTTTATGAAATGTTCAATTAGTGTATTTAGTTATGGAAGGGCTAAAAACTGTGATTTGGCATGGCGTCGATGTGTATTTAGTAATAAATGAAGGATTGAATATGTTTTAGTGTTTTAATTCCTATGTAAAGTCGCTTAATTATTGAATAAATTTTCATAGTGGTTTTTTTAATTATGATAATGGTTTCTTTAATTTTGAAAATCCTTTATTAGGTTTATCAAGTGGTATGAGTTATGTTTTGAAATGTGTGAAAGTAGTTTTCGAATGTTCTGGATATGAAATGGATTTTAAAATTGAATTCTCAGGGGATGTTTTTGAAATCATGACAGAATCCATTTTTTCCTTTTGAAATGTTTATATAAATGAGTATGTGATTAAATAACATATTCAATGATATTTTAAATTTGAATCCGAGGTGAAATCTGTTTTGGTGTGCCTTTCGGTTTGGTTTGAAAATGAACAGTGTCTTTGTAATGATGGTTCATGTTTTATAAATGATGTCAGGTCCTCTGTGTGGTTTCTAAGAATGGATAAAAATTGAATCCCTTGGGAAATTACATTTGTCTTTTTGGTGTGTGCTTTTTGTAAATACATAACAAAAGGGGATGTTTGGAATGTTTTACTAGTTGTGTGGTTTTCTAAAAATGGGGGTTTTAAAATAATGTTGGTAAATGGATTTGGGGTGTGTAAAGAAAGATCAATGTTTGAAAAATCTATCTTAAAGGTGATTTTTGTGTTAATTTATATAAACCATTGAGTTTTGATAGATGTCTAAGCCATATTGGTATCTTAATGTGCTTTTTTAAATTGATTAAAAGTTCATGTGATGTGATGGCCATGTTAGAAGCTTGGAATATATGACTTATAAATTTTTAAATATATATAGTGGGAATCTTTGTTGGAGGTATTTCATTTTAGGGGTTATCGTATAGGGTGTCTGTGTATGGGGTAGGCATATACAAGGATGAAAGTTATGTTGAGTCATGTGTGTAAGGGCCTCTTACATATACATTATAACTACCACCATGTGTTTTTGGGAATATTTTATCTAATCGTGTGATGGTTTCTTGAATGATATGATTAGACATGTTATTAACCTCGATATTTGTAGATAGAATAAGAATTATGTGCAACTACTGATGCTAGGATAGTTCGGTTAGTTTGATATTGACTTTGGGGCGTCACTTTACACTAGATTGTTTTTCCAAACTGAGTATGCACAGACATCTTCTATGGATGATTACGATCACCCTTGGTCATTATCTATGCCTTTTGGTTTCTTTATTCATTTTCTTGTTAGTTTTTTTCTACAATTGAACACTTAGTTTTTCGGTTTACGCTATTTTTTTCTAGATATATTTAGTACTATTTAGTTTTGGTTTTGATGTAAAATGGTATTTTTACTAATTAACGGAAATGTGAAGTGTGTGGTTTTAAAATAAAATAATTCTTATTTAGTAATCTGTGAAAACATGTTTTATATGTATATTTCAAACTACTATTACTGGAATGTATAGGGAAAGGCCAAACTTGGATCCCATGGTTTATTTTGGCTTCTCTACTGAGTATTTCAGTGCTCCTGGGAATTTTTCTTTTATGTTGTATATTCTAATTCTCTAAGGTTATCTTTGTTATCATTATCTTTATTGGAGTCGAGTTGGTTTAGTGGTTAGAGGATTCCAAGAGGACACATGGTGGACCTGGTAGCATAGTTTTGTTTTTCATTTTTGTATTTTGTTTCCACTTTATCAGTTAATTATTTATCTAGACCAGTATATTATTTATTTATGTTCAGTTATTAGATCTGATGACTTCATAAGTTATTTATATCTATCTGTTGTCAATATTTTCATTTCTTAAATCATTCCCACATGTGTGTTTTGTTTCTTGGAACTAGTTTACAGCCTGTTGGTATCTGGAACACCCTTCGGTCCATCATACTTATCGTCTTGGGTGACCAGTTCATACTCAACCCAGGTTATTTCATGATAAAATGTTATCAGAGTAGGAACATGTTATTTGGGGTGTCCGGTTGATGGAGGCTATTATTTTTGGGGCTCATGAAGTAGTTCATGGTCTAGATATTGATAACCATCAATCGTGGAGAATCATGAGTTACCAAGGGTAGTACAGATTTTGGGTCCTGATCTTTTCATGGTTTGTTTTCGTACAGGGTGATGACAACTAAGTCAACCCGATGTCATGTTGTGATACCACATGGAGTATTTACCCATGTGGAGTCTGAATGCAAGGTCCACATTCCTCTTAGTTTTTTATGGATTCTTAGACAATTAATCACGACCATATCACCATGTTAAATATGGAATGTAGTTCCTCATTTTGGTGGTTCGGTGTATGTTGTGGTTCGTTGTGGTTTTGGATTTTGATTTTATAATTTTTAAATGATGTTTGTTTTAAAATGGAAAAGTATTTCATTCTTATGGTATTTAGATCGCTAATGTGGGTTTGAATTTTTAAATTGAAATAGAGGTTTTTGAATGAAATGTTCTAGTATTTTTATATTTTTTTGGTTATTTCTGGATGATGTTAACATTATTGATTTTTCATCGTCTCGATATTTGTTTTGTTTTTTTGTTTTAAATGTTGTTTAAAAAATTACACCATAAATGGTCCCTAGTGTTTCTAATAATTCATGTCTAGTTTTGTGTCTTTAATAGACATTGCATATTCTTCATAATGATTGTGGTCTATTTGATGTAGGGGATTGGCTCGTGGAAGTGGATATCAACTTCATGATGACGGGGAATCCTATGGTTGTCAGGGTTTGTACTATTCTGGGATTTTTTGAGGTTCCAACTTTTGACCATTGGAAGTTTCTTTCCCCAACTGTGATGAATGTTACGATGAAATGGGGTGTGTTTAAGTACAACATCAGACAAGAGTTCTTACCTAAAGAGGAGAAGTTTAAGAAGGTAGCAGTGTTTTGTAATTTTCAGTAAGTCTAGCGAGTAGTTAAATCATAAAATGACAACTTTAATGAGGATGATTCATTTTTTATAGGTATCATTAGAAGACTGAACGAAAGATCAACTTTTCATTTTGGGGCCTTCATGAATAGATTGTGTATAAATTTTTCTCCACAGGTAAAAAATGTTTTGAGAAATCATGGGATGAGGCATTCTCAGCTGAGATAGATCTTGGTGTTTAGTTAGTAGGGCTTGTATCTCATGAAGGTTCTTTATCCGGTGAGCATCACATACTAGAAGGGAACTATTCCAAAATGGTCATCAGTAATTGTTTTGTATTCTAGTTTTTCCCACTTTTCAGTGGTGTTCCATTATAATATATGTTTAGGGCAGTCAAATATATCATGTTGCATCCCTCTAAAGATGTGTAATCATTGGGGATGTATGGGCCATTTGAAAAAAAATTTTCTAAGATTTTTTGGCTAAAAAGATGTTCTGATCGGAGGATGATATTTTTGACAGCGAGGAAGGAAATTATTCATCTGTCAGAGCCCCATACTTATATATTGTAGTGATTCTCAAACAATGTCAAGAGTTACATGGGGGTGTGAAGCCCTAGTTTGGGTTTTGAGTTCTATTTAGGTATTTGAATGTTTATAGGCTTTTCAAGATTATTTTATTCTATTGATGTTTTTCATTATTTCAAAGACCATAGTTTCCTAGGGATATTGTGATGAACTAATTCTCTTTTATTCTAAACATGCATGTTCATCTGGATATGGTTTTCTTAAATCATATGTTTTCTTAGATATTTTTTTCCTATTTTTTAGGTTTCTTTAGTGATTCCTGTTTGGGGATTATTGAGTTTCATGAGGTGGGTTGGTTAGTGTTTGAAGTCCATTATCCTAATTCAGTTCTTGTTTGGGGTTTCCATGAGTGTTGTGAGTTTTTGACTTTGTGTAGGATTTTTAATTCTGGTGAAGTTGTGTTCACACTTGTGTGGAGGTTTGTTTGTTCTTATCGATGTAAACTCAACCTGGCATCTATGCATGGTGGTTCTTTTGAGTCCTTGTGCAGGATTAGTTTCTATCTTGCTATATACTATGTTTAGATTGGTTGGTAATCCCCCATACTCGAGGTGGTATATTTGGGTTTTCATTTCTGTGGTAGTATAATCCTTGTGGTGGTAGAATCCCCTCCAGTTACCACTTTGTTTTATGTTGTGGTTTTTTCAAGATTAGTCATATATGACATAGGAAATATGTATTCAATCAATAAATTACTTGAAGCTTTTATTTCATCATGGGTATGGACTCAACTTTGAATAAATATTAGTTTGTTCAATTTCTGGGGGTAGAAAACATTGCAGTGGGGATAATTTTCACAACCTGATAATTTTAAATTTATTTTATTTTATGAATACATGGCATAAGTTAGCCTAATCAAGGATAGGGTTGAGTGGTTGTATAATGCTTTTAATGTTAGATGAGTTTGGTGGGTTTCAGACCGGTGCACGGGTGCTACATGGTTGGCGATAATCGTTTTGTCGTCCAAGGCACCCGTGTAGTTGCCTAATTTTTAAAAGAAATAATATTTAATAAAAATAGAATATAGTAACTATTTGCACAGTAAAAATATTATTATTATTATTATTATTATTATTGGATGTTTTTTTTTTATTAAAATATTTCATTGTTATTTTTATGATTAGATGGTAATTAATAACATTCTTAATATTATTATGATTGAACAATTATTAATGAATTTATTATTTAAAATGATATGATTAAAATATTGATTACCATTATTATCATTTTTGTTATTAGTATTATTAATTACTTGTGTTATGATTATTTCTAAATTTATATTAATAGTATTATTTTTAAATTTGTTATTATTATTATTATTATTAATTAAAAATTGAAAAAATAAAAAAGTGTGATTGTTAGTATTATTATTACTTTTTTTATTATAATAGTTATTATCACTATTATTGTGTTGTTATAATTTATATTATTATTAATATCAATATTATTATTATTGTTGTTGTTAATATAAAATGAATAAAGAGGAAGAACCCTATAACCCATTTCCTAGTTCAAAGTGCATCCCCCCCTCCTTCACAATTTAGAGTGCCCCTTCCTGGTGCTCCCATCTGTGCGGACAACCCAATCGCCTGATCCCCATATCCGGCCTCCATCCGGCATGCTCCAACAGTGATGACCCCTACTCCGGCTACTCGGATCCTTTTCCCGACAACAGCTCTGGCATCGTAGTGCCTTACTAGCTTCTGAAATCCTAACTTCACCGATCCACCTTGCACCGATATCCCAAACTCTCCTCTCTACACCAATCTGGTGGCCCACCCTCTCCACACCACCCTTTTTCTTTCTACCCCTCCCTTTCAAGTTCCCTCTACAATCGGTATATTTCTCTTCCAATTTTTGGGGTTTTCCACCCAATGGAAAAATTCTACTCATCAGTTTCATGTTTGTGAATTCATTCATCATATAGGGTTCTTGATTGATTCATGATTTCCTTCTCATTATTCTATTGATGTTTCGTTGTGTCTACACATGATTTGTTTTGGGAATTTTTAGAATTATTCTTCTCTCGCAAAAACCATGAAACTTGTTTATTTTAAATAAAATTTTAAATATCATTTTCCCATCCATTATAATCGTAGATAATTTATTTTACTGTTTTTGAGTTGATAAAAATTGAAAAAATTTGTATTTTTAAATAAGTATTTTTTTTATGTACGTATGTTATTCTATGTGTAATTATTATTTGATGAACTAATTTGGTTATTTAATTTGTTTATCATGTTCTCTATGTAATTTTATTTGTGTGAACACATTTTCTATGAAATTTTAATATGTGTTGAATTATTATTTATCATGTCATAAGATATAGACTTTGTTCCTTGATTTAAACCTATAGTTTGTCACTTACTAGTGTTTTATGAACTGTGAAATTCTTGTATTCAACAATTCAAAGATTGGAAACTCTGTTTTGGTGTGGAATCAATTAGTATTTAGTCATAAAGGAATTTTTTAGTACAATTTAGTGTTTTATTTCATGCATTAATTTTATAGGTTGTTGAATAATTTTTCATTGTGGTTTTTTAATTATGAAAATGTGTTCTTTAATTTGGAAAATACTTCATTTGTTTGTGAAAGTAGAGTGAGTTATATTGTGAAAGGTATGGGAGTATTTTTCAAATGGATTTGATATGTAATGGATTTTATAATGGAATTCATTTGTAAAGTTGGTGAAGTTGTGATGTAATCCATTATTTTTTCCTTTGAAATGATTTACCAAAAGATTAAATTATTTATTCAATGATTTTTGAAATGTGAATCATGTCCGCCAAGTGTTTCACTATGAGTTAGGGTTTGGTTTCAAGACAAATGGTAACTTTGGAGTGATGGTAAAAATTGTATATATGATGTAGGCTTCTTTGTTTGTCTTATAAATTTTTTTAAAATTGAATCTCTTGGTAAATGATGTTTAGATTTTCGTGGTGTGATTTTGGTAAATGTATTACTTTAGGGGGGGTCCTTGGAATATTTTACTAGTTATATATCGTTCCCAATATGGGTTTTTGTAAATATTGTTGGTAAACAAATATGGGGTGGGTCTTGATAATGTCATTTTTGGAACTTCCAACTTAAAGGTGATGTTTGTGTTAATTTTATGAAAGTATTTAGTTTTGGAATATGTGTAAGCTCGATTGGAAACATAGCATTCTTCATGAAATTTTATAGAATTTCATGTGATGTGACAACCCCATTTCCATCTTGGGTGATATGATGTATACATGTATATATATATATATATCTATTTTGAACCTCTATAAGAGGGATATCCCTTTATGGGTTATCATATAGTGTGTTTGTGATTGGGGTAGGCAAGTGTGGTGAAGGCATGTTAGGTGAGTCATGTGTGTGAAGGCCTCACACATGAAAAATATTATTATCACCATTGGTTACTGACCATATTTTAGATGATCGACTGATGGTTGTTTTCTAGATCCAGTATGACAGGTTTGTACCTCCTGGATTTATAGACAGGCTAGGAGGGATGTACCACTAGTGAGTCTAGGATAGAGTATCTAGTTGGTTATTAACATATGGGATTCCCCAAATTCCAACAGGTGAATCCGAACCGAGTATGTCTAGGGGTCCTCTAGGGATGTTTTGGATCAGACATGGTTATTACATATGCTATTTGGTTACTTTCTTTATATTTTTGTTTGTGTTTTTCTACTCTAATTTTTTCTTCACTTTTTTTTCATCTTACCCTATTTAATAATTTATATCACATCCATAGTCATATTTGGATTGGGTTTTGTTATAATGTTTTATTTTGTTTAATGAATGGAAATGTGGCGTGAGTGGTTTTATCAGAATATAAATGTTATTTATTAATGTGTGAAATCTTTTTTTATAATTTTTTTCAAAATAGTGTTAATATACTATGATATGAAAGGAAATAATTAGATACCATTGTATATATTGGACTCTCAACTATGTATTTTATTGATCACACCTATTTTATCTTTTACGTTGCAGGTTCTGATTTGTATAGGTTCTCTGGGATCTTTTGGTTGTTGTTGCAGCAGAGTTTTTTTATTGGTTGTAGGTGACTAAAAGGTTATATATAGGTTATTCAAGTGTAATTTTCTTTACCAGTTTCATATTTTATTTCCTCTTTTCATTGTATTATATATTTGGACCAACTATTTATTTATGTCAAATTATTGGATTTAATTGATTTTTTGGTTCATTATATCTATTTATTCCTAGTTATTTTATTTTGGCCATAAATTGTTCCCACATGTGTTTTTTGTTGCACAACACTAGTTTTCAGTCACTATGGATCCGGAACAACCTTTAGGTCATTACATGAACTAGCTCTGGTGACCATTTTAGGGTCAACCATGGTTTGTTTCATACGGATTATCCCTGGATATCAATCATAATAAACCATTTTAAATCCAAGGAACAATGAAAGATAATAATGGTGTGAGATCAACTGTTCAATAAGATATATGTACTTATGAGGAATTCAATAATAATAATTAGTAATTATTTTAAGGTAAATAACTATTATATATGACAATTAATTAATAACTTGAATATAATATGGATAGAATAAAACATGATCAAATAATGACACATAAATAATCACATGATCTAGTAAAAACTATGAATATTATACTTATCAAATAAACACTTGGACATTAAAAAAGAATATCATATTGGGGGAATTCGTAGTGATAGACATCTAAAACTATTTTTCACTGCTTCTTCCAAGGAAAAAGATGTAAATGGGTATGAAGAAAAACAATAACCATACTATTTTGTCACATTGGACCGAATGATGAATTGAGGGGCTATAGCAGGTCCCACCCATCACATAATAATTCATGTATGTTCCTCATATTAATGTCTTGAAACATAATAAACATATAAATTTGAATCTAATACAGCATATAAAATTAAAATATATTTCGCTATTATGTAAATATAATCACAACCCATATAGAGACATTTGGTGAATAGTTTCAAAATTTTACATCCTTAATAAAACTAATAAATTGAATGTAAATAAAATATTTAGATTGTATTATAAGATATTAACCTAAATTAATCATAATTTTAATGACACAACTTCACCAAGATAAGGGAATGGATAGTAGGTTTCCCATCCCATCATTCCTCGTATGGAATAGGAGATAATAACCCTCGAGACACACCATAAATACGCCCTGGAGTGGTGACTAGCAACAACGGTATAGAATCACTTGTAATATGGAAGGGATTTCCATTTTTTAGTAGGATCATGAGATAATATTGTAACATCCAAAAAACACCAAATCTGGAAGTAAAATTAAATCCAAAACAATACATTCCCATATTAATGTTCCAATAATAATGTTCTACAAATACAAGGAAAACTCCAAACGGTAGTACTAAAAGAAAAGAATGAAAAAACATCAATGCCAATGGTCCTGATCTCTAAGATAATTGGTTTCCGCACGGTACTAAAATTCCTCCTGGAAACCCGAAAGCAGTTTTATATATGTAGGGTGAGTATATAGGTATACAGAGTAGGGAAAACCGTAATATCTTATGCACAATTAGGGATGCATTCTAATGCCCCGTGAGAAAAGGAGAAAACTAGAGCACCTAGCAGGGATAATATCCACCCAAACCTCACTAATGAACACTTCCCAAATAATGAAAGTCAAGTAACGAAATTGTATTGACTCATCGATCTTTGGGTACCCTGCACTACATTTCCACTAGTTATTGAAGACATCCTATGCGTCAGACCTCCCCTGCCATTCTCACTATAGTCATACATCCATACCCCACTCGCACACACCTGGGCTAACAAAACCACACATCCTGCCCGCAAACACCTGGGCCCCAACCACCACATGTAACCACACCCACATACATCAAGGCCAAAACATCTATTTCTTTACATGAATACACCTAGGACTCATCCCGAAGACACTTGGGAAACAAACTTCCCACACACACCATGGACAAAAACTACAACACACCCTGTCCAATGAATCTTGGACAATAAAATACCTCAGGCTATCATAGCCTTCCCTAAGAGTTCTGGGCTATTCTAGAAAGGGAGCAGAAAAAGATCTGATAACCAGGCTCTCATAGGAGTGTTGTAAAAAAACACCCTCCCCCAAAAAATGGGTATATTCATCATGATGTCCCTTGAAATGGGGGTGTTCAATATGATGTTCACAACTTGGGAGGGGCGTGAATGAGAAACATAACAACTAAATTATACATATAGGTAAATAATAACTCATTCCAACCTAAGGTTTCCAAAACCATCGCATTCACAAACACCATGTTTACTATCCATTCATAAGAAGCACAATAGCCATTACTGAGTTGCAACTCATTCCTTGAAGAGAATTCCCCATTGAACCCATTATTTTTATCATATTCAGGTGATTCCTTTTAAATACTCCATAATTACCAGGAAACTAATATTCATAACAACAAGACAAGGAAGTAAAAACAACCAATAATCAAATTAAGCATTTTCACCTGGTTCTCTTGTAAATTTACAACAACAAAGGGGGTTTGAGAGATCTCTCAATGTACATGAACAAAACAAAGCCCCAACATTTTCCCACACACGGATCCAAATCTACAAATCAACAACTCTGCAATAGGGGATCCCATCCCCATCTACTTCATCTCACTAGAATCATGTTGAAAAACCACACACATCACTAGAACAGAGCAATAGAGTTTCTTGATTCGAACACACCGTTAATTAAGTTCCTTCTTTCCATTTAGTTAACATGGGTGATCACAAAAGGATTCTTATTCATTGAGAGTCCATTTAATCAACATGTTTTATTTGATTAACTATCTTCCATGTTATAACCATTCAACCACATAATTATCCAGAAAATAAAGGTATATTAGTGCACAATTATGGACCACCAGCAGCTACAATTTTTTGTGGACATAAGACCATCCAATTCACAAGATACAAGCAAGGCTAAAATAGTACAACAACATCATCAAACATGCCCCTTCATTATTTAAACAATATTTAATATCTTCATTAATGTTTGGATTCATCTATCCCTAATGAAAACATTATCATAACCACCCCTCATGTTGCAATCTAAAGAGAGACGATGGAAAAAACCTACCTGGATGATCAACAATAGATGTTTTCATATAGGTGCAAAAAACTGGAGATGCGTGACTTTCAGGGCAAGAACATCGAGGAATCCAAGAGTGAGTAGGAAAGGCTCCAGCATACGTGCACCAATAGCCTTTGGAAGGGGGATTCCAAATGCATCATGGAATGGAAAGATACCATCCAAGAAGAAGAATGGTTTCCCAATGCGAAAAAAGTTGAGACCCTAGAGTTACGGGATATAAAATCGTGAACGCCCTTAAAGGAGGACCATGGTTTCCTCACACAGATGAAATATTTCAAATCATGAAATTAATTTTAATTTAATAATTTCCATTGGAGAGGAGTCCATAATGGTTATGTGTAAATGTGTTTCCTTTAAACTGAAGAAAACACGTATCATGGGTGGAACTGGAATGTACGGGAAAAGGTGTGATATAGTGAAAAAATCCACATGTTTTGGTAAGTCAAGGTCCCCAGAATCTTGGTAGATTTTAGTGATCATTTTTTGGGCTTTAAATGGCATTGAAAGGGGTATAAAAAAATTTCACCAAAACATACATTGCGGGAGGAGAAAAATTCAGAAACTGGAAAATGAATGATGGGTGGGACACCATTCAGTGAGACACCGTAACAGTGCCACGGTCACGGTCCCACCATATGTGGTTCCACGGTTTTGGTGTGCGGTCGTGATGGTATGACCGTCCTGGTGCCACCATCACAGTGACACTGGTTCGGTGGAACACTTAAAGTGGTTCCACTATTTTGGTGTGCGACCGTGACTAGTGCTACAATCAGGGTGCCACCGTGAATGGTGCCACCTTTTAGGTGGGACCATTAGATGGAACTGAGTTTTTTGAAAAAACTTTATTGGGCCACTCTCTGTTCCATTGCATTATATTCCTATCAAACAATTCTAGCCCCTCATAAATTGAAACTATACTAGAAGGATTGAGGGAGGTCTGAAAAGCCACCCCAAAAGATACCTCTCAAGAGAAAACCTCCCTGACACCTAGGAACAACTCTCCCTCATCTATCTTCTAAATGACAATAGATACGTATCATTCTTCTCTCCCCAAGTAACCACACAATCAAGAAATATTAATAACATCTAGTCATGAGGATTGGAAGGTCCCTTCTTCCACATCAAGATACTATCCACTTTGGGCGTCACTAGCTCACCCACATATGATTAACCACATACACATTAATGCGTCTTGATTAGGGATCAGGTACTCCCCTCCCCACAGTCATGTCTCTTCACACACATTCAGAGAACAAGGAAAACAACACATATCATAGTTAACAAGTTCATGACCATAATTAGAAACAATTACAAAACAAAATAGAATAAAACTAAAAACAATTATGGTTACTATGCGTGCATTTGTGCCTCCCTTTCCAAGGTACTCTTCTCAAGGAAAACTTGCATCCATAACACACGAACCAAGGGAATGGTTCATCCATGAAGCACATTCTCCTCAAGATCTTTGATCATATTCATTCGTTATAGAAATGATGCATCATCCTCAACATCTATCATCCCCCAGTCATAGACGTGAGAATCATTGTGCAGTTACCGACGGATCTGAGTCACATGGAAGGAATTTGGAACCCTCTATAGTGAAGGTGGTAGCACCAATTGATAAGCCACTTTTCTTGCCCACCTCAACACATCAAATGGTCCAACGAACATGATGGAAAGCTTACATCCCCTTCGGAACCACTATTGCCCACACAGAGAGGAGACATTCCAGAACATGTGGTCCCCAAACATGAACTCCATGGGTCTCCTCCTGTGATTGGCATATGAATTCGGATGGTCCTGATATGCCTTCATTCTCTCCCATATAATCTGATCCTTCTCTATCGTGCTTTGCATCACCATTGGGCCAAGAACACCTACTTCTCTGACCCCTATCCAGGAAAAGGGTGAGAGACAGATTCTCTCGTAAAAGTCTTCGAATGGAGACATGCCAATTGTCAATGGATATCTATTTCTATATGATAAATCTACTATAGGAATGTTTCACACTCATGATCTCCCGAATTCGAATGCACATGCTCATAGCATATCCTCTAATGTCTAGATGATCCTCTATGTCTGGCCATATGTTTGGGGGTGGAAGGTAGTGTTGAGGTATAACTGAGTGTAGAACGCATGTTGCAATCCTTTCAAGACCAGTGAGATAAACCATGTATCCCAATTTGAAACTATGGATCTCGAAACGTCATTCAATTGCACCACCTATATCCATGTACCACTATGTTATGGCATCCACCGCATTGGACTCCTTTATTGTTAGGAGGTGGGGTGACTTTTTCAGCTGGTCTACCACTATACATATAGCATTGTTACCCCCTTAAACTCTAGGTAGTGCCATGAAAAAATTCATATAGATGTCATCCCACTTCCACAAAGGGAAATATAAAAGTTATAACAGACCTCCTGGGATGTGGTGTTCATCCATCACCAGCTAACACACAAGGATCATTTCGAAAAAACTCTCAAACTCCCCACTTCACCTCGGGCCACTAAAACTAGCCCTCAAGCTCTGGTACATCTCGGAAAATCTTGGGTACACTACCAGGGGTGGGTTTTCTAACTCATAATGATGTCTCTCATGAATTTCCATAGGAACGAACAACTTTCCAAGAAACATCATCTGATTAGTCATGTATTCCGACTATCCTTCTAGAGCATTTCCCTCGCTAACACGATCAAGCATTAATTCAGCCTCTGTGACCCCCCACTAAGACTACTCTAGTTGTCGTAAGAGATAAGATTATACCATCATCTGAAAAAAAATATCATATTCCATCCTCCGCCCTTGAATCTAGGTGTTGGACATCCAACTAATCCATCACCTACCAAGCATCTTCCAATTCTTGAACCACACCCTTATGAGAGTTCATTCTCAAGGCTTCAGCCACCATGTTCTCACATCCTGAGGTGTAGGAAATTTAAAATTCGTAGTCCTGAAGAAAATCCATCCACCTCCTCTTCTACAAGTTTAGGTCACGTTGGGGGAAGATGTACCTCAAGATTTTGTGATCCGTGAAGACCACAAATCGTTATCCAATATGGTAATTCCACGAAAACATTAGTTCTAACCAGACTGATGCAAGCTCTAAATCATTGGAGGCATTGTTACACTCTAGGGGATGTAAATGCCTTGACCCATATGAGAACAATCCTTGTTGTTGCATCCGCACACACCCCAATCCTTGGATTGAATCATCACAGAATGACTTAAACCTCACCACTTCATTATGGAACCTCAGCACATGGGCACTAACAAAATTCCCCATCAGTTAACTGAAGGCTTCCTAGAAATTCTCACTCCATACAAAATCCTGGTCTTTCTTGTTCATGGGTTTCAAAGGTGCTGCAACTCTGGAGAGTTTTGTGATGAATCTATGTTTGTAACCTTCTAGACCCAGGAAACTATGAACCTATGCCACATTCTAGGGTGATTCCCAAGAAATAAGAACATCCACCATTGACTGGTCCGCTTATATTCCCTCCTTAGACTCCATGTGTCCATGGAAGTACATAACTCACATCTAGAACATAATCATGGAAAATACATGTAGAGATAGTTCGTTGGAAGTCCTCTAAAACCATCCATAGATTATCAACATGATCCTCTTCTAATATTGAGTAGACCAATATGTATTCAATAAACATGACTACAATAAGGTTCAGATATTCCCAGAATATGGAGTTAATGAGTCCCATGAACATGGTTACTACATTCACAAAAACGAACGACATGACTAAATACTCAAAGTGACCATATCGTTAACTAAAGGCAGTCTCAAAAATTTCAACCTTATTCACCTCAACTAGAGATATCCTAAACGCATATCAATATTGTAGAACCATCCTACCTTCTAAAAGTTATCAAAAGGTTTTTTCATTCCACAAGAGGGGGTAATGGTTCTTGACCATCACCTGGTTCAGCCTCTGGTAGTCTATACACAGAAAGAGACCACCATCTTCCTTCATTGAGGACATTTCTAGAGTACCCTATGGTGACATTCTTGGTCAGAAAAAACCCTTCTTCATCAGATCGTCAATCTAAATCTGCAAGTCCCACTACTCAGAAGGTTCCACACGATAGGGAACTATATAAATTAGACAAGCATCATGTTGCAATTCTATCCCGAACTCAACAACACTTTGATGGGTTAGAGTCAACACATCTTCATGGAATACATCCATGAACTCACTGGCAATCCTCAGGACTTCCAACATCTTTGTATCTACTGACTCCACTGATAGCTCAGATAATAATGAAAAGAGGTTCCCCACTCACCGGCTGCCCTCCTGGCAACCATTATCACCAATTAATGTCATACATTGTCCATCAATATCTGAAAACATGACCCTTCTTCAAAAGTAGTCTATAATGGCACACAAAGGGAAAAGATAGTCAATGCCAAAAATTCTGACATACGACTGCATCTATAGCATTAGACGGTCCCCCCTAGATTGATGTGGTCCAAACATTGGTCTAAATCCCCAAAAAAACATGAGACAAGAATGTCTGACTTAAGACTAGCATTATTAAAACTAGGGTCATGGAATTTCTATCTGTGTCTAGACCCAAGGCATGGGTTAGACTGGGTAAAAAAGAAGTGTGAAGCTACTGAATCTAACAAGGTGTAAGAAAGGGTTATAAACACGTTAATCATACCCCTAACAACCTATATCCCCACTGGAACTACTGCCTCTATGGCAGGAAACTTCCCACACCAATCCCTTCTTCCCCTTAGATTTCGTCTGCCTCTCCAACCATGCCCTGGTCGAGGTCCCTGAGGAGCGCCTAGTGGTCGGCCTCCTCCTGCAACGTCTTCTCTCAGAGGACTGAGAGGAAACTATTCTTGTTGTTGTTGTTGCTTCTTGGGACTAGTTGGAAACTGCTGCTGCTGTGGTGGGTCCTAAACAATCCCACACCCACTTTATTGCACTTGGTCTGAGAACTGATTATGAAGGTTACAACAACAACCACATATGATGTATCACAGCCATGGTCTTTCAAAGAAAGTGTGAGGACCAGTAGATCGAAACTCGAACTGCTGGGCCTTACTCCCCACTAGCCAAAACATGGAAGTCTCTGACACTGGAGCTCTAGTGCTGACAGGCTTCACCTTTGATGAGCCCAACTAGATCCCCCTCTCACAATACACTTCCTTGTGTGTGAATCCTATCCTCCACATAAGCTTTATTTTGAACCTCCAAGTATTTTGGTATAGTGATGGGAGTACTAATATAATGAAGAAAATTTAATAGTGCCACCTCTAAACTTCTCGCTCGAGAATCCTCATCCATAATGTGGTCCAGAGAAAATAAAATAAGATCCTTTAACTTGATCCCCAACTCCCACACTAGCCTGCTCCCTACTAAAGCGAGAGTAGTTCCAACCTCTTCACTGCCTTCATTGTGGAAGAGATGAATTCATCCTAGAAATCCATCTCAATGTCAGTCTACAAAACCTCATCTTTTATTTTCTCCCCAATATTAAGTTTTCACCATAGATGTGTTGCTCCATGCATCTGAATTATATCTAGAGTAACCCATTACTATTTCAGAGCCAGAATCAAGATAAAATCTATCACCGGATCCTCAAGACAGATCTTTGTCTCCATGTCCATGACACCGCCCTCAGACTTCTTGAGGGTATGTTGCTGAAATTAATGAAGCGTCCTTTACCACTGATCATCATACTCCTCTCGATCATCCCTCTGTTGATCCTTCAAATCAGCCACTATGGGTCTCGATCACCTACACATCCTGTGGTCACTGTCCTTTTACCATAGCATCAATGTAAACAGGTAATGCCTTACCAAAGTATTGTATAAGGATTATTTTAAATTTTTGGTATATTTTTTATTAATTTAAATTCCTAGAACACCCAGAACACAAAAGAACACAGGTCATTATGGTTTATGTTCCTTTCCTAGGGTCTCAACCCTAAAATTAGTGTAGCCTCACTTAGTCATTCGGTAGGTCCAGAGTCCTTGCATCGGATCACACATGGCCATAAAATCTTGCAACCTAGCCAATCTTCCCTAGCCTATTTCACAATACATGATTTTCTAACATGGTTTCCCTACAATCCCATGCAATCCTCTCTATGCCTATGTCCGAACTCCATCCTATCTCTCAGTCATTCCTCTAATACCATTCTGTCATGACCCTCCTTCACCAAGCTGATGGAAGGGATATGAGGTTTCCAAACACATCTTTCTTCAAGTTGATGGGAAGATAATGACCCACCAAACCCGCATACAATAGGCCTCAGGGTGGATACTACCACCAATGGTATAGAATAATATATAATAATAAAGGCATAAACATTTTTATTTAGTTGGATCAAGAGATACGATTTTAAATCCCAAACAACACAAAATATTGAAGTAAAAGTTAAGGAAAAAAATCCATTCCATATGCACGTATGGATAATAATGTTCTAAAAATACAAGGAAAAGTCCAAAGGGATGTATCAAAAGAAATGAAAAAAAAACATCAATGTCAATTGTCCCAACGTCAATTCTAATAGGGTCCTGCACAGTCCCTGAATTTCTCCTGGAATCCTGATATAGGTTTTATATACATAGGGTTACCATATAGGTATACTTAGTAGGGAAAACCAAATGCTCTCATGGAAAAGTTGGGAGGAATTGTAATGATCCATGAGAAAAAGAGATAACCAGAGCACCATGAAAGGAAACTATCCACCCAAACCTCACCAAGGTTTACTCCCCAAATAACACTAGTCAATTAAAGTAATATTAATAGAACATCAATGTTTGGGAACCCCACATATCTTTACCACTGGTTGTTGAAGACATCCTATGCACTATAACTCTCCCACCATTCTCACTACAGAACCACTGCCATACCCCACCAACATACACCTGGTCTACCACAACCACACATCATGACTGTAAACACCTAGGAGACAACAACCACACATAACCACACCTGTAGACACCTTGGCCAAGAACAACTATTTCCACACCCAATGAATCCTAATCCCCATCATAAAGACATTTGGGAAACATCCTTCCCACATAAAACTGGGCCAACTACCACAATATACCCAGCGTGAAAATTCATGGTCCATAATGGACCTTAGGCCATCACATCTTGCCCAATGTGTCTTAGGAAGTTTGGTAAATGGATTATAAAAGGAGTTGATAACTAGCCACTCATAGGAGTGTTGGTGAAAGCACC
Organism: Viscum album; assembly: GCA_963277665.1. NCBI lineage: Eukaryota > Viridiplantae > Streptophyta > Magnoliopsida > Santalales > Viscaceae > Viscum > Viscum album. The sequence goes on along the minus strand of OY728155.1, from coordinate 1,440,774,487 downwards.
CTCCCCCGTGAAATCGGGTTGTTCGGCACGAAGTGCTCAACATGGGTGGGGCATGAGTAAGAAACATAAGAACTAAATTATACATATATATAAACATGCACTCATCAAAACCTAAGAGTTCCAAAATCATCCAATACAAAAACTCTCTCATTACTATTCATTCCAAAAAAGCACAATAGCCGCATCCTAGTCACAACTCATTCCCAGAAGATAATTCCCCATTAAACCCATTCTTGTTATCATATTCAATTGATTCCTTTTAAATAATCCATCAATACCATGAAACTAACTGGCATAACCACAATCCAAGAACGGAAAAATAGCCAAGATTCAAATTAATAATTCAAACATTGTTATTTAGTAAATTAACAAGTAAAAAATGGATATGTGAGATCCCTCAAAGTACTGGAACCAAACCAAGATCCAACATAGGGACCCACATGACCCCCAATCCACACACCAACAACTGAACAATAGGGGATCCCATACCCATCCATTTCATCTCACATGAATCATACAGAACATCCACAAACATAACCAGAATAGAGAAATGGATTTTCCATATTCAAACACACCATTCATTAAGTTCCTTCTTTATTTTTAGTTAACCGGGATGATCACACAAGGATTCTTATTCATTGGGAATCAATTTAATAAAATGAGTTTATTTGATTACCTAATTTTCATGTTACAACCATTAAACCATTTAATTTTAATGAAAATAAGGATTTATTAGTGCACATGAAATGACCACCAGTAGCCACAATTTTCAATATACATAAGCCCATACAATTCAAAAATACAAGAAATTGTAAAATATTACAACAACATCATCAAAACCACTCCTTCATTGTTTAAAAATCATTTATTATCTTCGTTAAGGTTTCGTTTCATCTATCCCTAAATAAATAATTATCATACCCGCCCCGTGTGATGCTATGTAATGAGAGAAAAAGGAAAAACCCTACCTGGATGGTCAGAAATCGAACTTTATCTATAGGTGAAAAAATGGAGATGCGCATCTTGCAGGGGAGGAACTACAATGAATCCAAGAGTGACCAAGAAATGATCTAGAATAAGAACAACACTATCTTTGGGAAGGGGGACTCCAAACATACTAGGGAAAGTAATGAGTCCAACCATGATGAAGATGGAATTCACCTTGCAATTAAAGGTGATATCTAGGTGTTATGGGATATGAAATATTGAACATTTTTAAAGGAAGATCTTGGTTTTACCACAATTTTGGACGATTTCACATGATAGAATTAATTTTATATTAATAATTACAATTAAAGAGGTGACCATAACGGTTTTGAGTTAAAGGGTTTCCCTTAAACAGAGGAAAACACGTAACATGGGTGGAAATGGAATGTATGGGAAAAGGTCTGACACTGAGGAAGAAACAACACATTTTGGTCAGTCAAGGGTCTCCTAACTATTGGGGGATTCTAGATATCTTTATGGGATTTAAATGGCATTGAAAGGGGTATTAAGAAATTATTCCAATAAATACGTTGTGGGTGTGGATAAAGTCTAAAACTGAAAATAACTAAGTGTGGGACACCGTTTGGGGAGACACCAAAACAATTCCATGGTCATAGTTCCACCGTTTTGGTGCACAAACATTACGATGTGACCGTCATCATGCCACTAGTTCAGTGGAACATGGTAAGCGATGCCACTATTACGGTGCCACCATTTCGGTGTTCAACCATCACTAGTACTACCTTAACTGTGTAACTGTGACTAGTGCCACCGTTTTGGTGGGACAGTTACATGGAGCAAAGTTTTTGGAAAACTCTTTAATGAGCCACTACCCAAGCTGTTCCAATAATTGTCAAGAATGTATGTTTATAGGATAAAAAATATATTGAATCATATTATAAAATAATTCCTGAGGAAAATTACCCTCATCACATTGAAAAAAAAAATTATTCTCAAAATGCAACAGAATTATAAAATGAAAAACATTTTGTGAGAATATTGATGTAAAATTTTAACTGGAGCTTTATATAATTACGGAATTATGATCTTTTAAAAATCCAATCACTCCATATAAGATTGAAAAATATTCCTTCCATATTTTTTCAGAATAATATTAAAGAAGAATGTTTAGAAAATGAAAATATATACATTTCAATCTGTATTTTAAAAACTAATAAATGTTTATATATGAATTTAATGAATTTTTTGAGGATAGAAAAAAATTAAATTACATAATTTAGAAACATGGTCATGTAAACAAGTATATTTTGAGTAAAATACTACAAAGATAATTATATAAAAAACAAAAAATAATTTCTGATAATTATATATTTCAAGTTATCATTAATAAAATGAATAAAATATCTTTACTTTATAAAAATATAAATAATGAATTTAATTTATAAATGAGATATTAAAAAATCATTCCATAAACAATCTTATAATGACATAATCAATTATGTATAACATAAACCATAAAATTGAAATTGGTTAAAGAATTCCCTTATGACTTTGTAATCAGTCATATCATATTACCCATAAAAGTAATTACTATAAAATTAAACATTTGATAACATTATATTCAAAATACTATATATCAAATTTCAGTGTATACTCCATAATCAAATAATATATGGTAAATAATTTTTATATCTCAATGAAGTAACATTGAAGTGAGAAACCCTTACCTCCAACTTTACATTACTATTTTATACTTCACCAACCTATATAATGGTTTAAATAATGTTAGTAATTAATTATTGATCAATATTAAAATTTATAATACCATATATTATGTCCTTATTTCATCTTATGACATTTTTATTAAAAATATTTAATTATTTTCATTGTTTTGGGTGAGTTCGTTTCATGGTTTCTTGATTATTTCTCATTAGAATAATTATTGATGTTTTTGAAAAATGATAATACAACTCCTTTAGTGTAATGAAATGGTATTAAATAATTTCTAGTAGTAAAATTATTCCTATATATCATTTTGGTTTTTAATATGAGGATGCTTTATTTAATAGCATTTTAATTATATAAGGATAGATTATTTTGAAGGGTTTTCCATATTACATGAACTACATTATTTTTATTTAATATTATTTGTAAATAATACATGAAAAGGGATATAAATTATTATATACCTATTGTTATATTATTTAGTAGTAATATTTTCGTATAAACATCCTTGATGGTGTTAATGTATATTGAAGAAAAACATTATCCATGGAGGTGAATAACCTCCAAAACATGGAAAATACATTCATTTGTTTAAATAATAGGAGGTACTAAATGTGATAGATTAAATATTTTTCCTTATAATGATAAAAATATAGTATATACATTAATTTAGAGTAATAATGGGGATAAGGTATAATAATAAATGAAAGTAAATGAGGTGTGTTGAGAAAACTATCTCTTTAATATCGCATCCTTTGTAACATCCCATGTGATTATAGAATAAGACATTTTTCATATTTATTTATTTTTAAGAATTATATAGTAGATATAACTTAATTGGGATTATATTTTCGATAGTGTACTAGACATACAACAATAGTTTTTTCCAAAATCTAATGTTTCACAAAAAATTGAGTTATACCAGAAGATAATAAATTATTAAAATCATTATTTTAAATGGTAGTTGATGCATATCACTTGTATTTTCATGAATTAATAGAACTAAATATACAATTTCATACATTTTTTTAAATGTTAATACGAAAATAAAAAATATTAGAGGTATAAAATGAGAATGCATCTAATTTTAGGCATAAAATACTCTAATATTCTTAAAAGGTCATTTTACCACCGTTTTAATGTGAACCCCCATTAAAATCAATTTTTTCAAAATATTATTTCTTATATTTAACAAAATAAATTTATTTATTTGACGTATGACATAAATATTTACTCTTTTTTATATTTTGGAATTTTTCTTATAAAATTCAGACTTTAATGACTAGTAAAAAATACTGCATTTTAATTCAAAACGTCCTTTTCATATAATTTATTTTTATTGATAAATTTTCATTTCATTTGTTTTTAATGTATGTTAATATTACGATTTTTCATTTAATAATTGTTTTTCATTGAATGAAATTTCTCATTGAAAATTGATGTAAACAGATGTTAGTCTTTTGGTGGTTTTTTCTTTTAAAAAACATGTTTTCTCATTTTGACCATGAGAATTAATTTTTAATCAATTAATAAAATTTATATGTTTTTAATTTGGAAAAATGTATTCCATATTTTTATCTTAAGTTCAAAATTATGTAAATAGTTTCCATTTAGATTTGAAAAGGGTGAATAGTAACTTTAGTATTTTTTTATTTTACAACGGTTAAAGGGAGAATTAGGTAAATAAGGGTAAAAATAATATTATAATTATATAAAAGTACTCTTCCATTTGTATTAATCCAATTATATAGGATATGGACGAACAATAAAAAACATGGGATGAATATTTGGCCTTTGAAAGGCACTTGGGTGTGATTGTGACACCTATATCTTTTAATTTAATGTCAAGGAAAATATGATACAAACATAAATATTCATAATAAAAGTATTTTAATGTGGCTTTATATAAGTGATCACTGCATGTATATGTTTTCATTCAAAATAAAATAATATTTACTACATCATGGTATTTTATTTATAATTTTTATTCATTAAATAAGTCAATTTCAAAATGACACAATGATGATGCAATGATTTCATTATTAATGATGGAATCAAATAAATGATATTGAAAACAATAAAATAAATATTATTTGAGATAATTTATGTCATAAATGATTTAATTATGTGAATATAAAATATTATAAGAATGTTTAATTATTTGTTTCAAATTTATCTCTCTTTTGGGATTTTATTTAGATTCCCAAAAATGAATAGTGTGAAAATTTACAGAATTTATGTCTTATAAAAATATTAATTAATTAAATTAATTAAAAATACTAAAAAAATATTAAAATCAAAAATTTTATATGATAAGGTCTATAATATTATTAAGGGTCCAATTGTGGTAAATTTACCTCAAATAATTAAAAATAATAGCTTATTAATAACTAAAAAGTAATACCACAGTTAAAATTAGAAGAGAATTATTAAGCCTAAACTTCAAAGATAATGTTTAAAATAAAACAATACATCTACATAAATTATTTGATGAGATAATTTGAAAACATCCTCATATTATGTTGGATAATTCTTAATTTAGAGAATTTTCAAATAAAAAAATTATTTATATTAATTTAATAATCTAAGAGATACCATGGGTGACCCTTCCATCTTCTATGAAATGGTACCATCTCCTCTCTAAAACTCACACATCATGGGTGATTTTCAGATATTCCCACACCAAAAATATTATTATAATCCCTACCATCATTTTAGAATCCTCACTTAAGGCATAGATCCTTCCAAGGAATCCCTTTGGTATAAACCATAAGAGGATACATGATTAAGAGGAAGAGCCTTCTCTCATGCTTTTTAGATTCATTTCAATTATCCACTCCATAAGTAATTAATATTCATTTATTAGATAGAAATACCAGAATCACAAATATACTAGTATGTTTTATTTATATTTTTTTGATCTATACATAGACACACCTCAATTTAATTGGTAATAAAAATACTCTTTCTTTATACGGTGAACTACTCCCTAACAAAATGATTATTGTTCAATTTTCCCCCACCATGTCTCATGTTTTCCATTATAATGGATACTTTTTAAATATGATATATGTAATATTAGTATTTTCTATATTATTATTTACTTTTTATATATTACATACTATTGTTCTTTCCTTGTTCTGTAAATATGATAATTTCATTTGAGGAATTGTAGACTACCTCCCCCTCAACGTGATATGACTCGTTCATAAAATACATGGTATATATAAAGGATGATTTTATTAATCATATGAGACAGACATGAAATTTTAATAAATATATTTTTATAATATACATTTTTATCATTTAATTATTATTATTATTTTAATAAAAAATTAAATGAATGTAGCATTAATGCGAACGTACGACCTACCGTATCCATTAACGGTGAATTTCATTTTCTGTCATAAATTATTATGGATATTATAAATTTATATATACTTGATATATTAGATATTTAAATGAATAATAACATTATATATATGATGGAAATTTTACCAAATGGATAATTTACATTCAAACAGGTTTTTTTGACTCGTGTATAGAATATCAAAAAACGTCCTTTATGAATTTAAATTATAATTTAATTTTTATAAAATGGTTATAAGTGATATAAAATAAATAATAAAGTTGAAAATTTTATTCAAGAATATAGAAATTTACATAATTTTATTATTCATGAACTTAACTATTGTACGTGAAAAGTCAAACTCAAGGTATGGGAAATCATAACTCAGTCTCCATTCATTGAGTTAAATATCCAAGTCATTTGGTTTGTTTTTCGATGAATATGTATGAATGACCCCAAAATATTTTATATTTAATATCCAATTATATTTTGGGGATTTATGTTTCTCACACATTATTATTTAATTGATTTCTCATTGAACTAATGATATGATCGTTGTATTGGGATTTGTCTCCATCCACATTCATTGAGGCATATCTTAATGATATGCACCTTTATTATCCTATATGGTGTATATAAACCCCCATTGACACGTTATATCATGAATAAGTATATTTTCATGATATTTAGTGTTATTTATTCCTTAATAATTTATATTCATGTGTTTCTCAAGTGGTAATGGATTCATTAACTAAATATCATTTTTAAGGATTTTGTGCTTTATTCTTCTATAACCTCATAATTCATTTCCATATTTACAAAATGGGATTAATAAATTTATTTATATGGAAATTAATGTTTTAAAATTTCAATTTCATTCAAAATATTCAAAGAGTTATAGAAATGACTGATTAAAAATTCAGTTTTTTAGATGTTTTAAATAGTATTAGAAATGGATTGAATATTTCAATATCATGAAACAATTTCTTGTGACTGGAAAACGAATTTTATTATGGAAATGTTTATTATTTCAATATTTTATTTGTTATTATTATATAGTGGTACTTTTAAATTTTATGTGTGGTAACATGATAAACCAATGATGTTTGGTTATGTGATAAACCCAAGATTGGTGGTTATGTGATAAACCATAGATGGGAGATATAGTGATAACGAAGGACTGATGGTTACTTTATAACCTATAATGCATTGGGTAAGGAAGTCAGTTGTATGCCTATTCCATTTTTTGATATGTGTGGAAGTTAACCATATGGTTATTCCATTTATGTATTTTTATGTCCAATGAAACATTTATATGATATATGTTGATTTCTATGGGTTTTATGGTATAATTTTGATTACAACAAAAGTGTAAGAAAATAGATTATATTCATTGAAGGGTATTTAATATGTCTTAAATGGTAAAAATGTTAATTTATGATAAGTATTCATTTTTTACATGTATTATCAAGACTAACAGTTTTCTTTCTTGATGTCACCCTTTCCAATATTTTTTTTCTCATCCCATGTATTGAAAAAAATTCACATGATTTAATGAATAATAGAGTCAACGAACTTATCAAGGAAAAGTTATAATTTTTAAACAAAAAGTGAATCTGTGTTTGTTTTTACATTTTTTTTTGTTTTATGATAAAAATCTAGTGACTAAAAGACTCTATTATTTGATATATTTTTTTCTATGTATACTTTTTGACATAAATATTCCATTCTATATGCCCAAAAATATACTCCAAGTGAATTAATGTCAAATTATTAATTTATCTCATGATTATGTAAATTTTTAAGGCTCCTACAACAAAGATAGTGCAATAGACGGGGGATTTCCCCCTTTACTGTTTTTAAAAAAAATTATGAATATATGACAAGTTCTGTGTAACCACAATGTTTATAATAATGGACATATTCATAGTTATTTTAGAAAATTTTAATGACATTGATATAACATGTTTGGGTATATATTATTTTTCATATTCCTCTAAAGATAGTATATAATGATTTTAATGATATAGTGACACTAACCATTGTGTTTTAATAAATGTATAGTAGGCAGCAAAGTTAAAAAGGATGTGATGAAAAATGTCTTAGTTCTCTGAATAAGTTACCAAATGAAATGAGAGCTACAATGAAAATTATTCTAGTCATTACAAACCAATTATTAGTTTTCATGATTAAGAAAATGAGCCTTGTTGGTTTTTTTATGCGTCATATATGGTATAAAAAAATCCTTATGGTTGTTCAGGTAATAATGATCACTAAGGTATTTATATTTAATGACATATGTGTGAAGGATGTGGAATGACAAATGTATGAAGATGTTATAAAGGGAAAAAGAAGATGTTATTGATATAGAAATGAAGGTAATAAAGCTATAATATCCCATTGAAGAAATGAAATGTTCAGTTAACTCCATGCAAGGTAATTAAATTATTTTTTATTTATCAATTTAATGTTTAAAATAGGGGGACGATGGTCATTATGAAAATATATTTCCTTCAAAGAAGGTTTGAGAATGTGATTAGTGGGACTGTTAAAATATAAGTTTATCAATATCTAACGCCATTTCAATTGATGATTAGGAAACTAAGAATGACCTATGAATGGTATGAAATATTTATTTATCATGTTTTGATATTTTTGAATCTTAATACTTGATTCATGTTTTTGTTTTTGGAATGTAGTATAATGGAATAAGATAATGTTTCAATATTAGGGTATCATGAATAATATATAATGATTATGAATGCACCATATAAAGGAATGAAGAGTTATGGTAGATTATAAGATGATGTCATGTTTAAAAGTATTAAATTTCTTTTAATGATTGGCTTACTTTAGAATAATGTTTTCTTGAATGTGAAACCATGATGTTTCTTATGTGAAACAATTAATCAAGGAAGAGTATCTTTTTTTGTGTAGATATAATAATAAATTTAATGTATATCCTTTAAGGTTCATATGATCTTTCTTTAGCTGATTAAGGTCTGTTTATTTTTTGGAATGAAGAATAAAAGACATGAGATAAACATTGAGGTTATAGTAGTTTATCGTTACTTTTAGGTTCATTATTTTATTTTTTAGGATTTTATAAGATTTATATGGTTTTAGAAAAAATGATAAACCATAGAATGGGCGACAAAACATCTTGTCTGATAAGGATGTAGAAATCAAAACCCTAACCGAAGGGAGACAAGGATGCATCATCTATCACCGGACTAAATGAATTCCATTGATAATAAAAAATTATTTCTAGTTAAAAGAGTTTTTGGAATAAGAATAATTTGTTTTTGGGTTTATAATTATCATTATATTGATATCATTGGTATTAAAAATGGATTTTGGGATAATGTAATGAATGTTATTTTGGAAGACGTTCAGTGTTTTGAGAACCTTATATTCCAAAACAAAATATAATACCTTGATATTTTATATTTATAAATTATAAAATAATTTGTTTTGTTTAATGGTCTATGTAGAACCTGGGTATTACTATTTAATTTTGATGATTAAATAGAGTCATTCTACTTATAAAATATTATTATTTCTTTGAAATTTCATGACCTTTAATAACAATATTGATTTTTGTTAAGTAATAAAGTAAGGAGTAATATATAGATCATATTTTATAGATTATTTGATTCTGAATATGTTGATTCAAGTGATTTTGGTGTTACGAAGTCAACTTGAAATCTCATTGTTTGTAAAAGAGATATGTTTGGGGTGGGAATTGATTAAATGATGAAACACTATTTGTCCAACAAGTATGATTTTTTATGATCATATTCTAGGTAGAAAAATAATCCCACAACATTATGAAAGGAATATTAAAACAATAAATTTGTTAAATTTTCTAACCACATAATTAAATAAACTTCAACCCATCATATGTTTGTGGTTTTCTGACTGTTCACATTCTCTTGATCATGTTAATTATCACTCTCCATCCGAACAAGATAGTTATTTTTTCTTCTATATCCATTTTTTCCTAAATGGAACCTTATTATGTGTTATCTATTGTGACCCTTGTACTTCTCATCCACTGTTTTAAAGTGGATGTTTTGATGACACTTCTTCCAATATGAATTTTCAATGATGTAACACAGCCAAATTTTAAAATTGTGAGGATGTAATTTCCAAATGAGGGGATGCAAGTAATATCCCAGTTAAGTATATAATAAAATTTTTCATATTTATTAATATATATGAATTAGATAGTTCTTTTACCATAGTTGGGATTCTTTTTATGATAGTTTACTTGACACAATACAACAGGTTTCCCTAAAATCTTACGTTGCACAAAAAAATGAGTTATAGAGAAAGAGAATAAATTTTTAATAACATTAATTTAAATTGTAGTTAAAATCAAGCCATTATATTTTAATTAATTAATAGAACTATATATACTATTTTTAAACAAATTTTTTTTTAATTTGTTTTACATTAATAAACTAAATTTAATATGATTCAAATCATAATGAATCCAATTTTTATCATAAAATACTGTAATATTTTTAATAAGTAGTTTTTCCACCTTTTGATGGAGAAAACATTATAAATATATTATTTCACATTTATATGTTCTATTTGGAAACATAAAATTATTCATTGTAAGCAGAAAATCAAAAGTTAAATTGGATAAAATTTTATTATTTTTATGATAAAATTCATATTTGAAAGAATAATGAAAAATACTACAATTTAATTCAAAATCCCATTTTCTAAAAATTTATATTAATTAATAAATTGTAATATTCAATTTATGGAAATTATATTTAGTTATGTTTTTATAATTTGATCTAATTTTGGCCATTATAGGTAAATTAATATTGATATTTTATATAAACGCATGTCAATCTTGTGATGGTTTTTAATTTTTAAAAACCTATTTTCTCATTTTGACAATGGGATTTAATTTTAAATTAATTAATAGAAATAATATTATTTCAATATATAAAATTGGGTTCCATATTTTTAATCATAATTTCCAAATTATGTAAATATATTCCCTATTTTTTAAGATAAATAGTAACTTTAGTAATTATTTTCATTTACCACAGTTAAAGGGAAAATCTAGTTAATAAGGGTAAAAATTATATTATAATAATATAAAACTATCCCACCATGTGTGAAAATTTTATCGTATGAGATATTTCTGACCAAGAGAACAAATTGTTTGAAATGGTGGAATTTAGAAGCCACTTGAGTGTGATTTTGACCCTTATATCATTTAATTTAAAGAAAAAGAAAAATATGTTACAAACATAAATCCTTTTAATAATAAGATATTAATATGGATTTGTATAATTAAACTCTTCTAATTAAAATATTTATTATAAATCTAAAAATATTTCCCATATCATGATATTAAATTTATATTTTTTATACATTATATAATAAAATTTAATTAGGACTAAATAAATATGAAATGATTACTTTATTAATGAAGGAATAAAGTAGGTGATATTATGAATATTACAATAAATATAATTTGAAATAATTTATTTCATCAATGATTCTTTAGCGAATATGACATGTTATAATACTATTAAATTCATTTTTTATCAAATTTTATCTCTCTGTTTGGATTTTATTTAAATCAATAAAACGAATAATGTAAAATTGGCATAATTAATGTTTTAAAAAAATATTCATTTTTTAAATTATCAATATATAATAAAAATAATTTAAAATCACAAAGTGAATATTATAGGGACTAAATGGTCATCATGGGTCCAATTATATGAAATTTACCCCATATAAGAAAAAATATTAACCTCTTATTAATTAATATGTAATTACCACAATTAAAACAGAAAGGGGATTATTAAAGGTAAACTGAAAAGAAATGGATTAAAATAAATGAAGTGTAGAGACCCCAAACATGATGTACATTTACATTACATTACTTTTTCAGAATACTTAATACATAAAAAAACAAACACACAAGGACCATAATAGTTTAGTGTCTTTGGAAACTCAGAAAATAATCTTCTAATCATGGTGAATGATCTTAAACATCTCCCATAAAGATCTTCCACTTTTGTTTTCTTACCTAAAAACTTTCTTTATATCCTTGGGAGAAGAAAACATAAAAAGGGTGAGCTCAAATCCTCAATAAGGGTAAACAAAGATAACATAAAACAATCCATAAGAATTTGAATGCAAAAACATGAACATAAAATTTAAACATCAAAATCTTGAGCAAAGACATAAATCCTGGAAGTATGTAAGGAATATATCATAAATGAACATCAATATTGATAAAATTTCATGGGAATAAAACATGTAATTTTTTCAAACCATTAATCACTTGATATGATTTCCACAGTAGCCAAGGCATTTCCGCAAAGACCACCTGAGTGGACAAAGTCCCTTTCTGAATGAGTTCACTCCTCGTTCCAGTCCTATATCACTAAATCCAATAAACTTAACGTTCTTGAAATTTCTATCTCATGAGAAATAAATCATTACCCAATGCATTATAGAGAGATATAGATCCCACCCATCTCATAATGAAATCATTCTTACTTGTGCCACAATATAAACATAAATAATTCATCATAACCCAATGAATAAAATGGGGTTCATAAACATTATCCCATCATAACATAATCTATATAAAACAAATGGATACCGTTTCATCATAAGAAAATGGAAACGTTGTAAATCATAGAGACATTATACTTGAAACATACACATATGAAATAATTTCATCTTATATGGAAAATGGTATTGATAAAACACATGAAATGAATTCTTAAGGAAAATATCCTTTCTTCTCCAAAATCATTTTCTTTTCACAAATTTCAATGAAATTTTAAATGGAAAGGATTTTGTGGAAAATTGTCATGAAATATTGTACAGGAAACTTCATGAAAATAAGGCATTATGAAACCATAAAAATCCATTCATGTCGTATAAGTAAAAAAACATTCTCCTTGTACTTTAAACGGAAAAGTCAAAAAGTACCATATATGGTAAACAAAAGAAAGATTCCTTCCATAACCCAATGTAATAGTCAAAGAGGGGTAAAAATGACTTTAAAATACATGAAATAATATTAAACACTTTATTAAAAACATTTTTTATGGACATGGATGAAAAATATAACCCTAGTAAATACTTACGTATAACCAATCTCAGATAAAAATGAGATTGCAAAATTATCCCATACCTTATGTCTGTTATGCTTCGTATGTATCTGAACTTCTTGTATAATAATTTAAATAATTTAATTGACTTATTATAGAATCATATTAACTGTTATGATATCATATATGGTTCACTTATGACTTTATATTTCCCGTTCATTTGTAAATTCCTTGTTAAAGCAGCGTTTTGGGTAAAATCATTTCATTTATCGTATGTGTTTCGATTTTTTGTTCTCCATATTATTAATTATATCCTGATTTACTTAATTAAAGAATGTAAAACATGATTTATATATAATATATATTCAGTATATAAATATATATATGATGGATCGATAAATGGAATTAAATACACCGTTCATGGAGACGGTAGACCATATGTACGCATGAACGCTGTTTTCATGTCCTTAATGAATTATATGGAATTAATTAAATGAAAAATATATGTAAATAAATATAGTATCATTATTATGTGATATATTTCATTATTATTTATTATATATGTAATTTATAATCATACTTTAGTGGCGAATCATGGAAAATGAATCTCATCGCGTTCATGGAGACGGTAGTCCGTACGTAGCAAGAGCGATGATATCATTCCCATAATTATTGAATAGAATTGGAGTGGATGATATAATATCTCATAATCAGTATGATCTTATAATAACCATATATAGTTATTCTTTACACCATTATACCCATCCAAGTAAGGTGGTTGTGGAAAAACAAATTACACCACGGCATGGAGACGGTATTCTGTAAGTACGCACGCGCGGTAATTTTCTTTTCCGTCGGATGGATAGAAGGTGAAATGGGATTGTTTCTTATTTATAATAATATATCAGTATATTAGTGATACGTATTTTATTACTTTATAGTGAAACTACTAAAGAATAAGAAGTTTAAGAAGAAATAAACTTGAATGAATCGGTAGAAGAGATTACCTCTCCTTCGACGAGCCTCTATTAAGCTTCCTCTTTAGGAAATAGAGTTAGACTATTGAGAAGAAAAAACCTCCAGAATTTTGGTAGGGACGTGGAGAAGAGAAATGGGCAGTTCTTGGCCAATCTTCAAGGATCAATGTTGTGTAAAGTGTAGAGGGAGAAGGTACCCTTTTATTAGGGAGGAGAGGGGAGCCTTTGGAAACCTCAAAAAGTTTATTTTATAATAAATAAAACCCCACATAAAAACCTCCAAAATGACTCAAATATGAATATTAGATTAGATAAGGTTGTAATCTCATCATTCAGTGGAATTTAGACATGTTGAGAATTTATTTTAAACCTTATCAATTTTATTTATCCTTATTTAATTTATTTAATCTTATTTGTGTTAATAATATAATAGATTTTAGATTGTTATATATAATTACTTATATGTTGTAATGTATCCATAAATGGGTACTTTATGACATATTAGACCATATATATTTCAATTTTTAATTTTTAATGTTTTATGTGATTTTTAATCAATTTAATAATATGTTATTTTTATAAAATAACAATAGTGTTCATTTTGACACTATTCATTTATTTGAATTTAAATAAAATCCAAACATAGGATATATTCGAACCAAAATGTATAATATATTCCTAAAATGTCATATTAGTCTTGAAAATTAGTGTAGAATATAAATTATTTCATATAATGTTTATTTTAATATTAATAAAACCATTTATTTGATATTTTTCATAATAAAACAATTAATACATCATTTTTGTATAATCATTTAATATACTTATTATTTGCATAAAAATTAAAATTAAAATCCTATGATGAAGATAAGTATAATACCTTTCATGATAATATTTCTAATCGAATTTATCATCTTAAAGTCACAACATTTAAATTGTTATATTTATTAAATTATGAAGGTGACTTCTTTGACGTCATTTAAAATAGATTAATATAAATGTCTGAATCGGTTTTATAAGGATTCAGATGGTCCAGATATCTACCCATAGATGATTAGGGTATATATATATTAAACCAATAAATATTGGTCATGTTTCTGGTCCTTTTGATAGGTATTATTATTTTAATAATAACTATATTATTGATTTTTTTACTAAATAAATAATTTCTACATCATTAATGTATAAGATTTTAAAGTAATAAAATATTTATTAAAAATTACAAATAAATTTCCATGATAAAGAGAAAACATTTTATCTTTCAAATGAGTTTTTATAATCAAATTTATATTTTATATAACTATATATTGAAATAATCTAATTATTAATGTTTGAGTGAGACATTTCACTTTCCTTTAAATAAATTAATAAAAGGTCTTAATCAAATAAAAGTGGGTTACATTATATTCCATTTCGGCCCAAGAATGATTTAGGGTAAAATAAAATCATACAATTATATTAGTAAAAATGTTATGGTAATTTTATAATATTAAATTTACCCTTAATTATCTCGATTTACCTTCAACTATGGTAAACAAAATTTAGCGTAGTTACTATTCATAATGACTAAAAATAAAAAGTAGATTATTAACATAATTTGGACCTAATAATTCCAAATATGGAATCCATTTTTCCAAATTCAAATCATAGAAGTTTCAGAAATTAATTTAAAATTAATCCCATTGTTAATAAAGCGAGTTTTAAAAGATAAAACATTGCAAAATATTGAAATAAATTTACCTATGAATTCAATGTAAAATCAATTCTAATGACATACATTATATTAAATGGTAATAATATATTATATTTTTTCTATAAATTCATTCAATATTATAATTTAACCATATAAATTATTACGATGAAAAAAGTTGTTTTTAATTAAAATATAGCGTGTTTTTACTATTCATTAAAATATGAATGTTATCAGAATAATATGAAAATTTTATCCAAAGTAAATTTTTATATCCTGATTCCAATGAAGAATTGTATTTTGTCAAATTTATCTTATAAACATTTCAAAAACTAGATTTAAAGTTGGTGCGCCATCAAAAGGCGGAAAAATTGCATTTTTTGAAAAATACTTATTTTACTCGAAAAATATATTTTTTTCTCACACGATGTTATAGAAAATGTGTAAGATGAATAATAATGTTATAACATTGAAATTTTAGTCAATACTATTAATAATGGATTGTTCATAATAATATTATAATAATATATCATTGTTTAGGGATACCCGGTATTGCGTACTAGACACGCTATCAAGGAAGGTTGTTATTGCATGTGATGCAAGCCCAGTCAATGTTGCGTGTAGTGAAAGCTCCATTTTTTGTCTAGTATAACATAATCAAAACTTATTTCATTTATACATTTAATAAAATCTATACTTAATGTTTCTTAGAATAATTTCTGTAAAACGAACTTGAAATACTGTGTAACACGAGCCAACAATTGTGTTGTGTATAATGCAAGCTAATACAATGTTGCGTATAGAACAAGAAAATTTTAGTGTAGCGTACAACACAAGACATCAATGAAATTAAAAACAATAATTCTCATAAAATCTCAGGTTGTTACATTCTTTCCCCCATAAATTTAATTTCGCCCTCGAAATTCATCGGGGTAATAAATGGTTTACTACTTGAGAGTTTTATTCATATAAATCCACATCATAAATAGGAATACTAAAACATAAT
Organism: Viscum album; assembly: GCA_963277665.1. Classification (NCBI taxonomy): domain Eukaryota; kingdom Viridiplantae; phylum Streptophyta; class Magnoliopsida; order Santalales; family Viscaceae; genus Viscum; species Viscum album. The sequence continues at coordinate 1,440,757,683 of OY728155.1, read as the reverse complement.
TTTAAAAAGTGAAGTATAAAACATAACGATTACACAAATTAACTCGTCACTGGGTTTCCATATAGGATAACATAGGTGAAAATTTGGATATTGAAGAGAAATATAACCATCAAGTTCTGATAGAGAGTGGTAGAGAACATGGCTATGAAAAATCCAACAATCACAAAACCATAAATTTGTGATGATCTAAGGTACCATCTGATTCATCAGATATAAGAGCACTAGGACAGCATTTTTGGTTTTCAAGATCATTTGTTGAAGATTTTTTTTGAATTTAAAGAAATTCTTACTTGATTTTGGTACATTCTCACTGTTGTTTGTGCCTTGAACAATTTCCACTTCATCTCTTAAAGAAATAAAGTTGAATTTTTCTTCTGTGAAGTGTTAACAGATCATGAGATATAATGATAGGTCATTTCATTTCTCTAAAGCATAAAGTTAGAAATAATTATATACATTAGTCCATATACAGTGAGATTAATTGTATATGGTTCCAAAAATGAACTTATACTTCATCTATCTTACCGCTTAATAATATAAGACTAATATCTATTAATCAGGGACTTCCTGTAGGCCAGTGGTAGGCGATAAAGGTTTGTCGCACTTTGGTTGTGGGTTTGATTCCCACATCCTTATCTGACGCGATGGCCTATCGCCCATCCTGCAGGTATTCTTTTTTCCAAAACTATACTATTATAACATTAAAAAATTATATCGAAAAAAATTTCTAGCCTTAAACAATACTATCTGATGTCCAACATAATCCATTCCAATATTTAAATTTATCCAAAATACATCTTTCCAATCTCATAATATAAAGAAAATGATTATCTGAATGGTCACATAAAAAGCACATGAATACCATCATTTATCCCCCATATATCAAAAGATATATCTTGTTGGTCACATTCCAAACATGTGAATACCTTAATCATGTATTCTTTTGAAACATGAATTAATATAGACTCGTAGTGAAAACATGAATGCTGCCAAAATTTAACTCTTTCCACATACTAATATCCCAAAATTTCTATATACTCAAACTATAGCATCCCACCTTTTCATCACATAAACTTTCATTACATTTTACAAAACCGAGGATCTTTAAGGTTTAGTGTCTTGGAAACCAGGAACATAATAAATGAAAGAAAAAGAAACATTCTTCTTAAACACTTGAAAGGCTTCTCCTCAAGTTCATCCTAGGTTCATTACTGCATCTCATAACCTGGGAACACACATCAAAATAAAGGGTGAGCAGAAGGCCCAGTAAGGGAAACAAGAGGAACATTTTACATGTGAGCTTGATATACTTCAATAATGACATGAAAAGAACTTTAAGGCATGAGAAAGAAATCATGAGGCATTTCATAATAAAAACAACATTTTTCATAACTTGAATATGTGGATACATCATTTAACATAGACAATCATGAACATATCACCAAGGTCCATCCCCAAGGTGTCATTTGAAAATTACCAAGGTTATTCACCAAGGTATCGTGAAAATTGTAATCTCTAGTGGTTACATCATTACCCAATGCATTGGAGCGCTATCAGGGCGCACCCTTAAATTTGCCTTTATTATCATGTGAGCCACATATATCATCATCAAACATTTCATAAATAACCCACATAGCATAAAATAAATGGGTTTCATTTCATAATCATAACGTTTTAAAAACTGCTTTAAAGACATGATCTTTACGTCACTTTAAACCCACGGAAAGGGAAAGCGGGTCTCATGTATGTAAATCCAAGAATTTAAAATGGAGAATTTTGATATATATGTGAATACCCTTGTATAAATAAGAGCTTTGAGTATTCACTTTATAACATAAAATAATTTTTGAGAAAAGAGAGAGGCATTTTGAGGGGAAAATTCTGCAGCATAACGGCTAAGTTTCGGGGTTTTAGAAAACATTGAAATGAGAGGGGACATGGGTCACCCACTCATAAATGATCCATAAAACAGTAGGGTGAAGGAATAAGAAGTACATATGGACATGGTAATGAAATTTTAGGGACATACCATTTGAAATGAAAAACATGGAAGAAAAAAAAAGTTTAGATTTCTCTTATGAAAATTCGGCAGCCTTACGGCGTCACTTAACTTCAAAAGAAAATGATTTGACAAGATCAAATAGGGTCCCTATTCATATGATAATAAGAGATCAGTATGATGGATATATAGATAATTCCCCAACATAACAAAAAGGAACTTGAAAGAATTGACATGAAAGTAGAACTTCAAAACGAGAAGGGTGAAGAACCACTTAAAAATTCGGCAGCCTAACGGCGCCACTTAAAACTTCAAAATACTGAATTGAAGCGATCAAATGGGGTCTCTCATCATATGAACATAAGAGTCCAGTATGATAGATATAGAGATCATACCCCAATATAACAAAAAGGAACTTGAAATAATTGACATGAAAGTAGAACTTCAAAACGAGAAGGGTGAAGAACCACTTAAAAATTCGGCAGCCTAACGGCGCCACTTAAAACTTCAAAATACTGAATTGAAGCGATCAAATGGGGTCTCTCATCATATGAACATAAGAGTCCAGTATGATAAATTTAGAGATCATACCCCAACATAATAAAAAGGAACATGAAAGTCTTGAATGAAAATAGAACTTGAAAACGAGGAAGGTGAAAGAATCCCTTAAAAATTCGGCAGCCTAACGGCGCCACTTAAACATTCTTAAAACGAATTGATGAGAGCAAGGGGGGTCTCTCATCATATGAACATGAAATAGGCAGTAGTATGAATATAAAATAACATCCTCCAACATAAGAACATGGAGTATAAAAGAAATGACATAAAAGAGATTACTTGAAAAGAAAGAGAGAGGTCGGATCCCTTACCTTAAAATGTAACTCTTAAACCTCAAAGGTTGGGAACTTGAGGGCTTGGGGGCACCTTGGGAGGACTCCTTGGGAGGTAATGAGACCAGAACTTCGTTGGGGAAGAGTGGGGAGTCTAATTGATGAGAGGAGGTCTTGGTATTTATAGGGAAAGTGAGGGGACAAGACATTAATGACCAAGGGACACCTCACATGTGCTTTTCTCAAACCCATGTGCTCTCCCTTGGCATTTATCATGGAGTTAGGCCACATGGGGCCCCCAAAACAATAATTCATCACCCTTGGCCGGCCAACCCTCAAAAGATCTCATGACATCATCATGAAACCATTATGATGTCATTAAACATACCGAAACCCTAAAACTGTATTTTTACTATTCACTAAAAATTCAACCTTCTCAGAATAACCCCAAAATTTCACCTTAACCAAATATCAATGCTCTGATTTCAAAAATGAAATCCATTTTATAAAAATAATTTTCTAAATATTTTTAATTTAATTTTTAAATAAAAACACTATTCATCAAAAATTCACATTTTTCAGAAAAATCCCCAAAAATTACCATAACATAATATCGATGCTCTGAGTTCAAAAATAAAGTCATTTTTATAAAAATAATTTTCTAATTATTTTTAATTAAATTTTTAATTAAAAAACACTATTCACCCGAAAAAACTAATACTTGAATAATAATTAATGAAACCGTTATTTAACTATTTTATTGAATAACATTACTTAATCAAGGTGCTTAGATTATTTTAAAACTTTATTTAAGTGAGATTACTAATCCATTTGGTCATATTTACTAATCCTAATCATAAAATCACTATTCATAATTTACTATTCATCAAAAATCAAGTTGATCTTATTAGACTCTAAATTTAGTACTGAACATAATTGTAGAAGACCATTTTTTGAAAATCATTACACATTTTTAATTATTTAGGGTTTACATAAACATATTTAAAATATCATTTTTCTAAAATTCATCAAAAATATGCATACTATATTTATCCGGTCATTTCAAAATTCATAAACTTCATCATAAGAAGAAATCCCAATTTTTATTTAAAACAAGGATTACACAAGGTAGTTACGGTCTCGTTACATAACCCCTTATAATACCAGCATAGGACCTAAGAGTAAGGTGTGCTAGGGTGATAGAAGCTTGGGGAGTCTCAGTCAACATTGCCCGAGTAGTAATTTCTATCAGTTTGAACTTCTCGCGAAGGCGATTCCGTTCTAGCTTCACATGATGAAGTTCGGCTTGGATTTAGTCCAGAGCAAAGCCCAATGGTGCTACCTCCTTCCCAATCTCTGTTAGATGGGCTTCGATCGGCCCAAGGCTACTAGGTGTGGCCATCAAATCTTCTTTCTATAATAATTAACCAGGATTACTTAAATTTAGAGACAATAATAAAAACATTTTGTTCACGGTGGTCATATTGACCGATGGTCATATAACACTCAAAAACCAATGGTCTCATTTTATTTATAATCATGTTTATCAAATAAAATATTTTTTTTTGAGTATAAAAAATAACACATGAAATTAGGAAACAAGATTTATTCAAAATTTCGGGTCGTTACAATCTTCCCCCCTTAAGAAATTGCGTCCTCGCAATTTTTTTAAATTGGGTTTTGAAATTTCATTGAAAGTCCCACATCGGAAAAAGAGTCAGTAACACCATTACTTTAAAAGAAAGAAAAGGAAGTACAAAGGCCACCCGAGTTAACCCACACTCGGGTTCCATGTAGGAAAACATGGACATGGAGGAAAAAAACAGAGGGTCAGTTCTGAGAGAGAGTGATAGAGAACATGATTAGGAGAAAGTTAACCATGAGAAACTACCAAACTTATGATGTGTGTAAACGGTCTTTGATTACCTAGTAGGAAATGTAAACCAACAACATTTTTGTTTTACGTTTCTTTTCATAATTTTGAGGATTTCATTTACTACATAGAACAAAAACATAAGAAAATATATCTACCTTCATGTAGAGTTTCACCCTTTAATAAGTTTTTACCAAAACTAATCCTTTCCCCCAAACGATGAGCATTCAAAACTACTTGGTCTCATCAAAACACAAGAATCATCTTCTAGAGAATCACATAATCCATAAAATATTAACTATCTATTTCTTCTATCTTTAAACATTATCGCAAAACAGAAAGGGTAAGGTTAAACAACTCTTCAAAAAGGAAGAATCCCATAGGAATGGAAACTAATTTTAAATCTTCAATGTTCCATGGTAATACCCAAAGTTCATCATAGACCATTCCATAAATAACAGTCCTTAAAATTCCTCGAAATAAACCAAACTAAGATTGAAACCCAAATACAAGAAGGACTTGATAACATAGTCTTCCAAAATAAACTTCATTGTTCATCTCCAAACAACATCAACCACTCCTAACATCTTATAACAAAAATAGCTAACCTAAACATATTTTACCCAAGATAGTTTAATCATTCCCGTAAGTAACCTAAATTACTATAAGTCCAACTTAAATTCATTGATAAATCAAAATATAAATCAACCTTACTCTTCAATGAAAATACCGTAGTAATCTATTTACCTTGATCATATATGGTCCTCAAAATAGTGAACGTCTTCCAAAATAATAATCATCTTTTAATCCCCTAATCATCTCGGTCGTATTAATACAGCAATCATAGCATTTCCTATCACATTGGTTGTTGGGACATGTTCTTCCATTTCCCGCCATTAACTAAGAAAAGAAGCTATAATTAGGGGCTTAAATACATAGCCAATAATCATGCAAAGAAACTTAAAGCATCTAAGGATAACATGTAGAAGTAAAGTATACCCTAACTTGTGATCCCCTAGGTTCCCTTCTAGGTTATCCATGATCATATATTCTTATGTAAACCATTATTTTATTTTATCTTTGTTCCTTTAACAATGGTTCATACTAAGCTTATGAATTTACCAAAGCATATCCCCCGGGAGTGTCGTAACCAAGAGTGCAGCAAGGCCCGTTGTCGTGTACCAGTTCCCATTCGAGTCTAGCTCAAAGCGGTGTTTTCGGGTTTTACCCCTATGTACATCTGTGCCAGAGCCACCTCTACCTGCTCGTATCCAGACAGGGATGTATTTGCTTGGCAACCCCTTACTCAATACTCACCAAAATACCAGGAAGATTTCCTATATTAAACTTTTCTATAGGGTTCCTCCTAGAGTTTTCATATCCTAATTTCAACAAATAACTAAACCATCCTTTGATACCAACTATAGCATCCCACCTTTTCATCACATAAACTTTCATTACATTTTACAAAACCGAGGATCTTTAAGGTTTAGTGTCTTGGAAACCAGGAACATAATAAATGAAAGAAAAAGAAACATTCTTCTTAAACACTTGAAAGGCTTCTCCTCAAGTTCATCCTAGGTTCATTACTGCATCTCATAACCTGGGAACACACATCAAAATAAAGGGTGAGCAGAAGGCCCAGTAAGGGAAACAAGAGGAACATTTTACATGTGAGCTTGATATACTTCAATAATGACATGAAAAGAACTTTAAGGCATGAGAAAGAAATCATGAGGCATTTCATAATAAAAACAACATTTTTCATAACTTGAATATGTGGCTACATCATTTAACATAGACAATCATGAACATATCACCAAGGTCCATCCCCAAGGTGTCATTTGAAAATTACCAAGGTTATTCACCAAGGTATCGTGAAAATTGTAATCTCTAGTGGTTACATCATTACCCAATGCATTGGAGCGCTATCAGGGCGCACCCTTAAATTTGCCTTTATTATCATGTGAGCCACATATATCATCATCAAACATTTCATAAATAACCCACATAGCATAAAATAAATGGGTTTCATTTCATAATCATAACGTTTTAAAAACTGCTTTAAAGACATGATCTTTACGTCACTTTAAACCCACGGAAAGGGAAAGCGGGTCTCATGTATGTAAATCCAAGAATTTAAAATGGAGAATTTTGATATATATGTGAATACCCTTGTATAAATAAGAGCTTTGAGTATTCACTTTATAACATAAAATAATTTTTGAGAAAAGAGAGAGGCATTTTGAGGGGAAAATTCTGCAGCATAACGGCTAAGTTTCGGGGTTTTAGAAAACATTGAAATGAGAGGGGACATGGGTCACCCACTCATAAATGATCCATAAAACAGTAGGGTGAAGGAATAAGAAGTACATATGGACATGGTAATGAAATTTTAGGGACATACCATTTGAAACGAAAAACATGGAAGAAAAAAAAAGTTTAGATTTCTCTTATGAAAATTCGGCAGCCTTACGGCGTCACTTAACTTCAAAAGAAAATGATTTGACAAGATCAAATAGGGTCCCTCATCATATGATAATAAGAGATCAGTATGATGGATATATAGATAATTCCCCAACATAACAAAAAGGAACTTGAAAGAATTGACATGAAAGTAGAACTTCAAAACGAGAAGGGTGAAGAACCACTTAAAAATTCGGCAGCCTAACGGCGCCACTTAAAACTTCAAAATACTGAATTGAAGCGATCAAATGGGGTCTCTCATCATATGAACATAAGAGTCCAGTATGATAGATATAGAGATCATACCCCAATATAACAAAAAGGAACTTGAAATAATTGACATGAAAGTAGAACTTCAAAACGAGAAGGGTGAAGAACCACTTAAAAATTCGGCAGCCTAACGGCGCCACTTAAAACATCAAAATACTGAATTGAAGCGATCAAATGGGGTCTCTCATCATATGAACATAAGAGTCCAGTATGATAAATTTAGAGATCATACCCCAACATAATAAAAAGGAACATGAAAGACTTGAATGAAAATAGAACTTGAAAACGAGGAAGGTGAAAGAATCCCTTAAAAATTCGGCAGCCTAACGGCGCCACTTAAACATTCTTAAAACGAATTGATGAGAGCAAGGGGGGTCTCTCATCATATGAACATGAAATAGGCAGTAGTATGAATATAAAATAACATCCTCCAACATAAGAACATGGAGTATAAAAGAAATGACATAAAAGAGATTACTTGAAAAGAAAGAGAGAGGTCGGATCCCTTACCTTAAAATGTAACTCTTAAACCTCAAAGGTTGGGAACTTGAGGGCTTGGGGGCACCTTGGGAGGACTCCTTGGGAGGTAATGAGACCCGAACTTCGTTGGGGAAGAGTGGGGAGTCTAATTGATGAGAGGAGGGCTTGGTATTTATAGGGAAAGTGAGGGGACAAGACATTAATGGCCAAGGGACACCTCACATGTGCTTTTCTCAAACCCATGTGCTCTCCCTTGGCATTTATCATGGAGTTAGGCCACATGGGGCCCCCAAAACAATAATTCATCACCCTTGGCCGGCCAACCCTCAAAAGATCTCATGACATCATCATGAAACCATTATGATGTCATTAAACATACCGAAACCCTAAAACTGTATTTTTACTATTCACTAAAAATTCAACCTTCTCAGAATAACCCCAAAATTTCACCTTAACCAAATATCAATGCTCTGATTTCAAAAATGAAATCCATTTTATAAAAATAATTTTCTAAATATTTTTAATTTAATTTTTAAATAAAAACACTATTCATCAAAAATTCACATTTTTCAGAAAAATCCCCAAAAATTACCATAACATAATATCGATGCTCTGAGTTCAAAAATAAAGTCATTTTTATAAAAATAATTTTATAATTATTTTTAATTAAATTTTTAATTAAAAAACACTATTCACCCGAAAAAACTAATACTTGAATAATAATTAATGAAACCGTTATTTAACTATTTTATTGAATAACATTACTTAATCAAGGTGCCTAGATTATTTTAAAACTTTATTTAAGTGAGATTACTAATCCATTTGGTCATATTTACTAATCCTAATCATAAAATCACTATTCATAATTTACTATTCATCAAAAATCAAGTTGATCTTATTAGACTCTAAATTTAGTACTGAACATAATTGTAGAAGACCATTTTTTGAAAATCATTACACATTTTTAATTATTTAGGGTTTACATAAACATATTTAAAATATCATTTTTCTAAAATTCATCAAAAATATGCATACTATATTTATCCGGTCATTTCAAAATTCATAAACTTCATCATAAGAAGAAATCCCAATTTTTATTTAAAACAAGGATTACACAAGGTAGTTACGGTCTCGTTACATAACCCCTTATAATACCAGCATAGGACCTAAGAGTAAGGTGTGCTAGGGTGATAGAAGCTTGGGGAGTCTCAGTCAACATTGCCCGAGTAGTAATTTCTATCAGTTTGAACTTCTCGCGAAGGCGATTCCGTTCTAGCTTCACATGATGAAGTTCGGCTTGGATTTGGTCCAGAGCAAAGCCCAATGGTGCTACCTCCTTCCCAATCTCTGTTAGATGGGCTTCGATCGGCCCAAGGCTTCTAGGTGTGGCCATCAAATCTTCTTTCTATAATAATTAACCAGGATTACTTAAATTTAGAGACAATAATAAAAACATTTTGTTCACGGTGGTCATATTGACCGATGGTCATATAACACTCAAAAACCAATGGTCTCATTTTATTTATAATCATGTTTATCAAATAAAATATTTTTTTTGAGTATAAAAAATAACACATGAAATTAGGAAACAAGATTTATTCAAAATTTCGGGTCGTTACACAAACCATGATATCCCATTGTCATTATATAAGCTCATTAATACTATAAAACACATCATTTTCTCTTTATCCCTTCATTATGCGCATATCATCTGCTATCCCAAAATATTTAAATCCCTTTTCATGGTTACTCATACCAATCAACATATACTTTAAAAACTTTTGGAAAAAAAATAGTGTAAAAATCCTTAAATGTTTCATTATTCAATAGTACCATACATTATTTTTGATAAACATACAATCATTCCACTACCTCCATAAACTATTGACCAAACTTCAAAACATATTTCATCTCATATATCATTTGTAGTATCTTCATCATCTTCAACATAAATACTACCCATACGACCATGCAGATTCACTTCATGAGACTTTCCCTTAGGGCATTGGTTTGCATAATGCCCATAAATTCCACATTTAAAACATTTAACCATTGTTGATGTCTTATAAATGCCATTATCCTTGTCCATGAAGTTAACCAAACCTTTTCCTTTTCAATTAATAGCTTTGTGTCCTTCTTTTCCACACCCAAAGCATCTTCCAGTTCCTTTGAAACATTCTCCCTGATTCCTCTTTCCACTTGATTTACTTGATAGAAATTGAACTTTCTTTCCTCTATGATCGTCATGAAACTCAATATTTCCTTTATTAGCTGAGTCAGGAAACTTACCAAAGTTGAGATTATCGATCCTATTATGAGATTGCTGATTAGGAATAATAATGATGTTTGGACTTCCAAATCCAGTTTCATTTGGTTTCTGATGAAGAATATCATTCCATTGTCCATCGTGAATCTTCACGTTTCTATCCATTTTCTAAAACCCAAAAAGAATAGTGTGAGAGGAAAAAATAATGCTATAGAAAAAAAAAATAAACGGGTAGTACATTCATTATATAACATCTTGGGTTTAATTGTAATATTGTTACCATAATTATAGGACTATAAAATATAATTATACTTAACCTTAGAGACATCCCTGGACATACCTTAGATATATCTCTTGGGATTTGACTAAAGTTTTTGCATCCTATTTTCCAAAGGTTAACTAAACCTTTCCTCTAATACCAACTGTAGTGGTCTGAAATTACATCCAGTGGACTATAATTAATACCTTTCCAGGCATTCTATGGGCAGCTACACCCCCTGGGCGGGACACACCTCCATCCCTTGTGGCAGCAATTTTCTCATGAAGCCCTTGGGCAGAGAGCCATGCTTCGTCCAACTCTCAAATGTGAGAGTTCCCAAGGATCAGATTCATTCCTACCTCCTTTTCCTATGATACCAACTTTATAGACCCCAAACTTGTCGTACATGGAAATTACATTACTTTTTCGGAATACTTAATAGCTAACAAAAACAAACACATAAAGACCGTAATTGTTTAGTGTCTTTGGAAACTTGGAAAAATAATCTTCTAATCATGGTGAAAGATCTTCAACATCTCCCATAAATATCTTCCACTTTTGTTTTCTTACCTAAAAACATATTTATATCCTGGGGAAAAGAAAACATAAAAAGGGTGAGCTCAAATGCTCAGTAAGGGTAAACATAGAGAACATAAAACAATCCATTAACATTTGAATGAAAAAACAGGAACATAAAATCTAAACATCAAAATCTTGAGCAAATACATAAGTATTGGAAGTATGTAAGGAATATATCATAAAGTTACATCAATAAAGATAAAATAGAATTGGAATAAAACATGTAATTGTTGAAAACCATTAAGAACATGATATGATTTCCATAGTAGCCAAGGCATTTCTGCCAAGACCAGCTTAGTGGAAAAATTCCCTTTCTGAATCGAGTTCACTCCTCGTTCTCGTCCTGTATCACTGAATCAGATTAACTTATCATTCCAACCATGTATATCTCATAAGATATGAATATTTACCCAATTAATTGGAGGGAGATATAGGTCACACCCATCTCATAATGAAATCATTCTTACATGTGCCACAACATAAACATAAATCATTCATCATAATCCAAGGAATAAAATGGGTTTCATAAACATCATCCCATCATAACATAATCCATATAAAACAAATGGATATCATTTCTTTATAAGAAAAGTGAAACCATGTAAATCATAGAGACAGTATACTTGAAACATACACATATGAAATAATTTCATCTTAGATGGAAAATGGTTTTGATAAAACCATTGAAAGGATTTCTTGAGGAAAATATCCTTTCTTCTTCAAAATCATTTTCTTTTCACAAAATGCAATGATATTTTAAAAGAAAAGGATTTTTTTTAAAATAGTCATGACATATTGTACAATAAGATTCATGTGAATAAGGCGTTATGAAACAGTAAAAATACATTCATGTTGTATAAGTAACAAAAACATTCTCCTCGTACTTTTAACAGAAAAGTCAAAAAGTACCATATATGGTAAACAAAAGAATGATTTCTTCCATAACACAACGTAAAATATAAATAGGGGTAGAAATTACTTTAAAAATATATGGAATAATATCAAAAACTTTATGGAAAACATTTTAAATGGACATGGATGAAAAATATCTCCCCAGTTAATACTTATGTATAACCAATCTCAGATAAAAATGAGATTGCAAAAGTATCTCGTACCTTATGTCTGATATGCTTCATATGTTTCTAAACCTCCTATATAATGATTTAAAAAATTCCATTGATTTATTAATTAATCATAATAATTGTTATCATATCATATACGGTTCACTTATGACATTATATTTCTCGTTCTTTGCTAAATTCCATGTTAAAGCAGCGTTTTGGGTAAAATCTTTTCATTTATCGAACGTGTTTCAGTTTTTTGTTCTTGATATTATTACTTATATCATAATTTACTTAATTACAGAATGTAAAACATGATTTATATATATTATATATTCATTATATAAATATATATATGATAGATCGATAAATGGAATAAAATACACCGTTCATGGAGAAGGTAGACCGTACGTACGCATGAACACTATTTTGGTTTCCTTATTGAATTAAATGGAATTAAGTAAATGAAAAATATATGTAAAAAATCCCGTATCATTATTATGTAATATATTTCATTATTATTAACTATATATATAATTTATTATCATACTTTAATAGTTAATCATGGAAAATGAATCTCAGCGCGTTCGTGGAGACGGTAGTTCGTACATAGGCACGAGTGATTATATCATTCCCATAATTATTGAATAGAATTGGAGTGGATGATATAATATCTCAGAATCAGTATGATGTTATAATAACCATATATTTTTATTCTATACACCATTATACCCATCCAAGTAAGGTGGTGGAGGGAAAACTAATTACACCGCGGTGTGGAGATGGTATTCCGGACGAACGCACGCGCGGTGATTTTGTTTTCCGTAGGATGGATAGAAGGTGAAATGGGGTTGTTTCATTTTTATAATAAAATATATGTATATTTTAGATACTTATGTTATTACTTTATATGGAAAAATCTAATGAAGAATAATTTGAAGATGAAACTTGAAAGAATCATTAGAAGAGATTACCTCTTCTTCGACGCACCTCTTTTAAGCATCCTATTAAGGAAATAGAGTTGGTCTATTGAGAAGAAAAAACCCCCATAATGATACTAGGGAAGTGGAGAAGATATATGGGCAGGGGTTATCCGACCTTGAAGTCTCAAAGTTGGGTAAAGTGGAGAGGGAGGAGGTGCCCTTTTATAAGGGAGGAGAGGGGCACATTTGGAATCCTCAAAAATATTAATTTATAATAAATTAAAACCCACATAAAAACATCCAAAATTACTCAAATACGAATTTTAGATTAGATAAGGTTTTAATATAATCATCCAATAAAATTTAGACATGCTGATAATTTATTTTAAACCATATCAATTTGATTTATCCTTATTTAATTTATTTAATCTTATTTGTGGTAATAATATTCTAGATTGTAAATTTTTATAAATAATTACTTATGTGTTTTGAATTTTCAATAATTGTGTAATTTATGACATTTTAGACCATATAAATTTAAATTTATAATTTTTAAATTTTTATGTGATTTTTAATCAATTTAATAATATGTTATTTTTATAAAATAACAATAGTGTTCATTTTGACAACATTCATTTATTTGAATTTAAATAAAATCCAAACAGAGGATATAATCTAAAAAAATTTTAATTGATTACTAACATGTCATATTCATCTATATAATTTGTTAAGAACATTAATTAGTTCATATAATGTTTATTTAAATATTTATAAAACAATTTATTTTATATTTCTCTTAATAAAACAATTACTACATCATTTTTGTATAATAATTTGATATTCTTATTACATGCATAAAAAATAAAAATAAAATCTATGATTAAGATAAATATAATACCCTTCATAATAATATTTTTACTCTAATTTATAATCTTAAAATCACAACATTTATGTTGTCATATTTATTAAATTATGAAGGTGTCATCTTTGACATCATTTAAAATAAAATAATATAAATGTCCGAATCAGTTTTATAAGGCTCCATATAGTCCAGAAATCGACCCTTGGATGCTTAGGGTATAGATATACTCGACCAATAATTTTTGGTCAAGTTTCGGGTCTTTTTCATTGGTATTATTATTTTAATAAAAACTATATTATTGACTTTTTACTAAATAAATAATTTCTACATCATTAATGTATAAGATTTCAATGTAATAAAATATTTATTAAAATTTAAAAATAAATTACCATGATAAATAAAAACATATTATCTTTTAAATGAGTATTTATAATCTATATTATATTCTATATAACTATATTTTGAAAATAATCTAATTATTAAAGTTTGAGTGAGACATTTCACTTTCCTTTAAATAATCCAAATAAAATGTCTTAATAAAATACATGTGGGTTCCATTAGTTTCCATTTCGACCAAATTATGATTTAGGGTAAAATAAAATCATCCAATTATATTATTAAAAGTGTTAGGGTAATTTTATAATATTATATTTACCCATAATTACCTCGATTTACCTTTAACTAAGGTAAATAAAATTTACCGTAGTTACTAATCATAATGACTAAAAATAAAAAGTATCTTATTAACATAATTTGGACTCACTAATTCCTAATATGGAATCCATTTTTCCAAATTCAAATCACATAATTTGCAAAAATTAATTTAAAATTAATCTTGTTGTTAAGAAAATGGGTTTTAAATGTTAAAAAATTGCAAAAGATTGAAATTATTTTACCTATGAATTCAATGAAAAATCAATGCTAATGACATAAATTATATTAAATGGTAAAAATATATTTTATTTATTCTTTAAAATTATTAAATATTATAATTTAACCATATAAATTTATACAATGAAAAATGTTGTTTTTAATTAAAATATTGCACGTTTTTACTATCCATTAAAATATGAAAATTATCAGAATAATATAAAAAGTTTATCCAAAGTAAATTTTTATATCCTTATTCCAAAGAGGAATTTTATTTTGTCAAATTTAACTTATTAACATGTCAAAACTAGATTTATTGTGAGTGCACCATCAAAAGGTGGAAAAACTACATTTTTATAAAAAATACTTTTTTACTCGAAAAATATATTTTCTTCTCTCACGATGTTCTAGAAAAAGTTTAAGATAAATAATAATGTTATCAAATTCAAAATTTAGTTAATAATATTTATAACTGCTAGTTCATAATAATATTATAACAATATATCATTGATTAGTGAATCCTGGTATTGCATACTACACACGCTATCTAGGAAGGTCGTGATTGCATGTAATTCAAGCCAAGTCAAAGATGCATGTAGTACAAGATCCCTTTGTTGTTTCATATAACATAATCAAAACATATTTCATTTATAAATTAAAAAAAATCTATACTTAATGTTTCGTAGAATAATTTCTACAAAATGTACTTGAAATTATGTGTAACACGAGCCAAGAATAGTGTTGCATATAATGAATGCTAATACGGAGTTGCATATAGAACAAGCTAATTTTTGTGTAGCATATAACACAAGACATCAATGAAATTAAAAAAGAATAATTCTCATAAAATCTTGGGTTGTTACATGAAGTATGTGTATAAATATTAAAAGATGAAATGATTTCAACATATTAACATCTTCTCTTATTCATATATCATTTCAGGTCCATTTTTATTAAATAATAATTTATAACAATTTAATATTTTAAGGGTGTCCATGGGTGCCCATTCCCTCTTCTATACAAATATTCAAACTCTTCTCTAATACTCGAACTTCAAGAACCATTTCTTCATCAATTCCCTAGAAAAAATTCTCTATATAATCTCTTAACTATTCCTAGAAGCCTCCCTTAATTATGAAATCCAGCCAATGATTAATTTTAGTATAAAGCAATGGATGCTATACAATTAAGGCGTAACTCATTCTCTCATGATTTTTAGTTTTAGTTCCATTCGCCAATCCCAAAAAATTTATTATTCTATGATTACATAATAACCATCGTATACTAAATATATTATGATGTTTTTATGATATTTTTTATATACAATTATAGAAACCTTTTTTTAAGCACTAACGAACATATTTTTTCTGTGTACGATGAACTACTACCTCATAGGATGCTGATTGTTCAATTTTCCCCTACCACCTATCATTGTGGGAATTATAATAAACAATATATTACATATGATATATGTAATATTATTATTGAATCTATTCTTTTATAAATTTTATTTATTACGTACTGTAATGCTCTCCATGTTGTGTAAATACTGTAATTTTATTTGAGAAAGTGTGGACTACTGCACTCTTAAAGCGATATGACTCATTCCAAATATACATGGAACGTATAGAGGATAGTTTTATTATAATATTGAGACATAAATGAAATTATTATAATACTTTAATTATAATATGCATTTATATCATTTAATTACTAATCATTTAATATGAAAATTTACTGAAATAGTGTTCATGTGTACGTACAGCCTACCATATCCAAGAACTATGCATTTTATTTCATATATACAAATGTTATAGATATTATAAATATATATATAATAGATATATATGTTATTTGTATCATGAATAATGTTTTCGAGATGATAGAATTTTGACTACATGGACAATTTACACCCAAACAAGTTCATTTTCTACTCAAGTACTGAATATCGATGAAACATCCAATATGAACTTAAATAATTATGTACATTTTATAAAATTATAATAAGTTATATAAAATGAATAATAAAACTAAAATGTTTTCTAAAGAATTTATGAATTAACTTGTGAATATTATTCAAGAACAAAATGATTGTATGTGACGAGATAGACTAAAGGTAAGAGAAATCTTAACTCAACCACTATTCATAAAAACAAATATCCATGTCATTGGTTTTTTTAAAAGGATATATGTGAATGACCCCTGATTGTTTTATATTTATTATCCCATTATATTGGGTGGATTTTTATTTTTCAAAAATAATTATTCCATTGAGTTATACTTAATCTAATGATACAATAATTGTAAGGGGCTTCATCTAAGTCTCCATTCATTGATGCATATCTTGATTTAAATCACCTTTTTTATCCAGTATCGTGTATATAAATCCATTTTGATGCATTATAAAATGATTTATTATATTCTAATGAAACTTAATTATTTTAATGATATTATATTCTGTTTTTATTCAAGTGTTTTCCATGTTGTAATGGACTCTTTTAGTAAACCATCATTATTATTGTTTTAAAAATTTATTCTTATAAAACCTTCTAATTAATTTATATCTATTAAAAATTTAATTTATGAGTTTATTTATATGAAAATGGATTTTTTAATAAGTCAATTTAGTTCAAAACATTCAATTTGTGATGGGAAAATTTGATTCAAAAGTATCTTTTTTAAATAGTTAACTTGTTCGGGAAATGGATTGATTATTTAAATATATTGAAATGATTTTTTGTGAATGAAAATGATATTTTATGAGTTAAATGTTTATAATTTGAATATTTTAGGAGTTATTATTATATAATTCTACTTTTACATTTTATAGATGGTTACGTGAAAAACAAATGGTTGTTGGTTACATAGAAAACAGAAGATAGGTGGTTACATGATAAACTAAAGATGGGTAATTCCATGATAAACCAAATAATAGTGGTTATTTTATAACCTCTAATGCATTTGGTATGGATGAAAATCTTATGGCTTTATCATTTAGTTATAGGTGATGAATTAGACCGTATGGTTCTTCAATTTATGTATATTTATGTCTCATGATACAATTATATGATATATGTTTCTTTCTATGGGTTTTATGAAAAATATTTTGATTAAAAAAATGGGTAAACAATGAGATTTTGTTAGGTGATGTGTATTTACTACTTATTAATTGTGAAAATGTTACATTATGATAAGTATTCATGGTTTAGATGTATTTGTAGTCTAATAGTTTCCCTTCATTATGTATCCCTTAATAAGATTTTTATTCCCTTTCAATGTTTCAAAATATTATTTATTAGGATTTGTGGGAGAATATAGTCAAGGAGGATTTAAATGAAATTTTATTCTATTTAAAAATTAAATGAACCCTTGATTCATTTTATAATTTTTTTAATAATTAATGGATTTTTAATACAAGTTTCTACTTTGTAATATTTAATTTATTATGTATGACTAGTGACCTAATTATCTAAATATATAAACATGAAAACATCCTTTATGTGTATTAATTTAAATATATTGAATTACCTCAAGATTATGTAATGTGTTAGGGCAAGGGCCTTATTCCATAGAGGACCCCTTGAGAGCCGTAGATTTGAAATTTTTTTGATACTAGAAAAACCTTGACATGGGGAGTGTGTAGAGGATATTTTTTGCTATGATTTTATTATCATCAGTTCTTATAAGTCAAAATGGGGTGGTGGGAATATATATTTATACTTGTGGGGAGGTGGGTTTAAGATAATAAATATTGATTATTTTATTGATAAATGCATCCACATTACAGTGGTAGTAATTTCTGGTATATTTTAGTTAATATAATTTTAAAGGATGTTTAGGGATGATAAATACCTTTACCAACAATTTATGATTGTAGTATTTAGTCATATTACATCTTTAGCTTTAAACACATAACATTGTTGTTATTTTACATATATTTTGGTATTTAATTTTCATACCACGGTAAATTATTTATGTATAAAAAACTAAATTGCCTTAAAACCAAACTTTCACATTATTATTCTAAACATGCAATCATTTTTAACAATTATATTTGTAACGCCCCGACCCTAGTTACCCAGAGTCAGTGCTTTACTAAATAATATTGGCATGATCACAAGGAAAACATGTCTTGAAAGACTGATTGGTTTAATATTATTGGAAACAGGATTCATACATAAGTTCAACATTACAACATGAATATAAATACAAGAAAAATTTATTCCATTAGAAACATCCTAGCTACATAGATTATGCCAGCAAGTAACTCATAAAAAACTTCTTCATATCATGGGAAAATGAAACATAAGAAATGGGTGAGCTCAAACACTCAGTAATTATAAGCAATACAGTAGAAGATAACATAAATATTAATCATGGTGAATAATTGAAATCACATGCCTTTACCAATAATAAACATGTATACTTTTATGGCAGGAACATGAGTTAAGAAAATAATTTCATAATAAAACATAATCATGGGTATTCTACTAGTCGAATGTCCACATGAACCATCAATATTATCTTCATAATGATGTAATTTAAAATGTCAGACATTCTAAAACATTTTGTCAAAGCCATGACCAAGATGTCTAAAAATGATTAAGGGATCAGCCAAAACCATATAAAAAATTGGGAAAGGCCTCAGTCAATTCTATATCTAGTTGTCTAATGAGACCTACTGATGCATCGAAGAGCTATAGTGGGCTCCATGGGTCACTTACTATGTCCAATACATTCCTCATATGAAAATGATGAAATATAAAACAAAAATTTGTATTAAAACTAGAATGCATAATGTCAATAGTTTAACTATAAACCATTAATTGTATAAAAATATCACATCCACAGTCAAATATATCACATAATCTTCAATACAATATGGAAGATTTGTAATATAATAAATCAACTTCAAATAAACCTAAAATCTATCAAAGGATGTTGACATAGATGAAAACAAAACATTTTTATAGAAATATCTATTTCTATTTATAAATAATTTAAAATTAAAATAATTATATAGAAAACAATTATTTATAACATATTCTTATAAGATTCTATAGGAAGCTTCTACGATGATATAATGGAGGAAAATAGTCGCACCAGACCTATAAGTTAAAAACAATATTGTCTTTATTTTGTCGAAAATGTCATAATGTACCTTGTTTGGAACACGATAGAAATATTAAATTAAAAACATATAAGATGATAAATTAATTTACCCCTTAATATAGTAAAAAATTGAAATAAAATTTTTAGGAAGATGGATGTGTATGATAAAGATGTCACAGAAGATACTTATGTAAAAACAACCTCGGATAATAACAAGATGGTAGAATTAAACCTTACCATGTAATTTTCCTTTGTAGATGGTATGTTAACCTCATATATAATGGTGAAATAATTGTTATTAAATTTTACAAGAATCATATTCATTAATGTGATATCATAAATGATCTTTTAATATTTCTTTGTTAATAATATCTTAGTATTATCGTCATTCCGGGTGTTAACTGATTGGTTTTTCATTTATATGATTTCTTATGTAAGTAATGTTTTTTATGGATAGGATGTATATTATTCCTATTCAAAATGATTTTTAGTCTTTAAACATTATTTTAAATCATTTAATGAAAACTAGTCTTGAATGGATATGATGGGGAATGAATCTCATCATGTTTGTGGAGACGATAATTTGTACGTACGCAGGAGTGACAACATCATTATTTTGATATTAAAATAATATATAATTGGATATTATATCATATATAGAGAATCAATATCATTTTGTATTTATTAATTAAATAAATTACACATCATTATTATACTCATCCAAATCATAATGTATTGAATAACAATTACACAACGATGTAAAGACGGTAAGCCGTACATACCCACGTATGGTGACATGTCATTAAAATGATAGATAGAATAATGAATATGGTTGTACCATATTTATAAT